>CAMRHE010000019.1:0-2867500 GCA_947044405.1 Leptodactylus fallax
ATATTGTATGACCGGTTAGAAAGAGAGTCATCCTGGGAGGTTTCTCTTGAGCGCAGCAATATTACACCTAGTTCTTCCTATATATTTGATGTTGGGAAGTTGATCCAGGCCTTGATTCGGACTGTCAATTTAGAATTGGAAAGGATGGAAAATGGGCTCGTACCTCATGAGGTTTTAAACTTTCTCTGGAGCTGTTGCAGGCTAAGATGTTAGGCAGCTAAACAGGATGGGCATGCAGTATGTGTCTGCTTCTGAGCCTTAGAAACAATGTTGCAGGGTTAATATAAATCTCTTTCTAAACGTCAATCCTTTTTAGCAACATCATTCCCACTTTATTTTTTTCTGCAACATTTGGGTACAATGTCTCAAGGTAGATGTCGAATCCTAATAGTGAAATTGAAGGCAGGTAGGTGGTGAGAACATAGGCAAAAAGCACAAAAAGAGAGACTATGAAAGAATATCAATATTATAGGCAATGTTAGCAGCACGAGCACACACCTCTTCTGAATTTTGCATGCTGTTGTCTCCCTCTGGTGGCTGCAAATGGAAGCAATTTGATGATAAGAGAAAGTTGGCAGCAGAAATCCAAGATGGCAGCCCCCAGAGAAAAGTAAGACTGAGCTGCACTGGGTGTGTCACAATAAGACTGACTTTTTCTCTGGGGGCTGCCATCTTGGATTTCTGCTGCCAGCCTGGTTGCTAGACAACCTTACTGTGACAGGCGCAGTGTGTTCCAAGATATGCAAATTAGCCTTACTTTTCTCTGGGGGCTGCCATCTTGGATTTCAGCTTTCTCCTGTCAACAGTCCTATAAAAAGCAATGGAATGAACCAGCAGATGTCAACAGCCATTTTAAGCTGAACGCGCGTTCCCTCGTCAGATCGCAGTTGCTAAGCAGCTTCAGGCCTGGCAATTACTAGTGTGGGAGACTGGCTAGGAATCCTTGGTGCCCTTGACTTCTTCATTTTTGGGGATTTAATCTTTCTCCTGCCAACCGTCCTATAAAAAACAGCGGATTGAACTGGCAGAGGTCAATTGCCATTCTAAACTGAATGACAGGCCTATCTCTGAAGGCTGCAATGACAGTTTAATGACTCCTTCAAGTTTTACAGTCATGCATGACAGCAGAAGAATAATAGGTTGTGAGCATGTACAGTCATTAAAAGGTACATAAAAAATATAAAACAGGATGGGTGAAGTTGTCCGTCCAAAAAACCTAGTTTTGGCTAAGGTCCCACATAGCCAAATAAAGCCAAATAAAGGCCCTTTGGGAAGAAAAAAAAACAAAACAGCACAAACGCTTTGCGTTTTTTGGGTTGTTTTCCGCAGTGTTCTTGACTGTGCATTTGGTGCGTTTTTCTCAGCTTTTTCCTTCCCCTCATTGGGGAAACTCTGGTGATTCCGCCGCTAAGATTAATATGCAGCGTTTTTCAAAAACGCACACGCGTTCTTGGAAAAGCTGCTTTTCCCAAGCTCATTTTGTTTTTTTGCGCAATGTGTGGATGAGATTAACCACAATCTCATTCACGTTGCCGATACCGTAAAATGCAGCATTTTTTTACTGCTCCGTTTCAGCGGCAGAGACAAACGCTGCGTTTTTGCAACGTGGGGCCTTAGCCTTGCCCGGATTTGATCCTTTAAGGAGTTCACCTTTTTTTATTGGAGTACTTTTTTTTTTTTTTGGATAGAAATGGTTTGTTTTTGCACCGCTGCATTGTGATGACTAAATGAGGAACCACCCAATAGCTGTGCGTGTAGTAGTGTATATATATAATATATATTGTATGAGCGGTTAGAAGAGAGTCATCCTGGGAGGTTTCTCTTGAGCGCAGCAATATTACACCTAGTTCTTCCTATATATTTGATGTTGGGAAGTTGATCCAGGCCTTGATTCGGACTGTCAATTTAGAATTGGAAAGGATGGAAAATGGGCTCGTACCTCATGAGGTTTTAAACTTTCTCTGGAGCTGTTGCAGGCTAAGATGTTAGGCAGCTAAACAGGATGGGCATGCAGTATGTGTCTGCTTCTGAGCCTTAGAAACAATGTTGCAGGGTTAATATAAATCTCTTTCTAAACGTCAATCCTTTTTAGCAACATCATTCCCACTTTATTTTTTTCTGCAACATTTGGGTACAATGTCTCAAGGTAGATGTCGAATCCTAATAGTGAAATTGAAGGCAGGTAGGTGGTGAGAACATAGGCAAAAAGCACAAAAAGAGAGACTATGAAAGAATATCAATATTATAGGCAATGTTAGCAGCACGAGCACACACCTCTTCTGAATTTTGCATGCTGTTGTCTCCCTCTGGTGGCTGCAAATGGAAGCAATTTGATGATAAGAGAAAGTTGGCAGCAGAAATCCAAGATGGCAGCCCCCAGAGAAAAGTAAGACTGAGCTGCACTGGGTGTGTCACAATAAGACTGACTTTTTCTCTGGGGGCTGCCATCTTGGATTTCTGCTGCCAGCCTGGTTGCTAGACAACCTTACTGTGACAGGCGCAGTGTGTTTCCAAGATATGCAAATTAGCCTTACTTTTCTCTGGGGGCTGCCATCTTGGATTTCAGCTTTCTCCTGTCAACAGTCCTATAAAAAGCAATGGAATGAAGCAGCAGAGGTCAACAGCCATTCTAAGCTGAACATGCGTTCTTTCGTCAGATCGCACTTGGTAAGCAGCTTTAGGCCTGGCAATTACTAGTGTGGGAGACTGGCTGGGAATCCCTGGTGCCATTGACTTTTTCATTCTTGGGGATTCAACCTTTCTCCTGCCAACCGTCCTATAAAAAACAGCGGATTGAACTGGTAGAGGTCAATTGCCATTCTAAACTGAATGACAGGCCTATCTCTGAAGGCTGCAATGACAGTTTAATGACTCCTTCAAGTTTTACAGTCATGCATGACAGCAGAAGAATAATAGGTTGTGAGCATGTACAGTCATTAAAAGGTACATAAAAAATATAAAACAGGATGGGTGAAGTTGTCCGTCCAAAAAACCTAGTTTTGGCTAAGGTCCCACATAGCCAAATAAAGCCAAATAAAGGCCCTTTGGGGAAAAAAAAAAAAACAAAACAGCACAAACGCTTTGCGTTTTTTGGGTTGTTTTCCGCAGTGTTCTTGACTGTGCATTTGGTGCGTTTTTCTCAGCTTTTTCCTTCCCCTCATTGGGGAAACTCTGGTGATTCCGCCGCTAAGATTAATATGCAGCGTTTTTCAAAAACGCACACGCGTTCTTGGAAAAGCTGCTTTTCCCAAGCTCATTTTGTTTTTTTGCGCAATGTGTGGATGAGATTAACCACAATCTCATTCACGTTGCCGATACCGTAAAATGCAGCATTTTTTTACTGCTCCGTTTCAGCGGCAGAGACAAACGCTGCGTTTTTGCAACG
This sequence comes from Leptodactylus fallax, assembly GCA_947044405.1. Taxonomy (NCBI): domain Eukaryota; kingdom Metazoa; phylum Chordata; class Amphibia; order Anura; family Leptodactylidae; genus Leptodactylus; species Leptodactylus fallax. The sequence continues at coordinate 3,386 of CAMRHE010000019.1, forward strand.
TGGGGCCTTAGCCTTGCCCGGATTTGATCCCTTAAGGAGTTCACCTTTTTTTATTGGAGTACTTTTTTTTTTTTTGGATAGAAATGGTTTGTTTTTGCACCGCTGCATTGTGATGACTAAATGAGGAACCACCCAATAGCTGTGCGTGTAGTAGTGTATATATATAATATATATTGTATGAGCGGTTAGAAGAGAGTCATCCTGGGAGGTTTCTCTTGAGCGCAGCAATATTACACCTAGTTCTTCCTATATATTTGATGTTGGGAAGTTGATCCAGGCCTTGATTCGGACTGTCAATTTAGAATTGGAAAGGATGGAAAATGGGCTCGTACCTCATGAGGTTTTAAACTTTCTCTGGAGCTGTTGCAGGCTAAGATGTTAGGCAGCTAAACAGGATGGGCATGCAGTATGTGTCTGCTTCTGAGCCTTAGAAACAATGTTGCAGGGTTAATATAAATCTCTTTCTAAACGTCAATCCTTTTTAGCAACATCATTCCCACTTTATTTTTTTCTGCAACATTTGGGTACAATGTCTCAAGGTAGATGTCGAATCCTAATAGTGAAATTGAAGGCAGGTAGGTGGTGAGAACATAGGCAAAAAGCACAAAAAGAGAGACTATGAAAGAATATCAATATTATAGGCAATGTTAGCAGCACGAGCACACACCTCTTCTGAATTTTGCATGCTGTTGTCTCCCTCTGGTGGCTGCAAATGGAAGCAATTTGATGATAAGAGAAAGTTGGCAGCAGAAATCCAAGATGGCAGCCCCCAGAGAAAAGTAAGACTGAGCTGCACTGGGTGTGTCACAATAAGACTGACTTTTTCTCTGGGGGCTGCCATCTTGGATTTCTGCTGCCAGCCTGGTTGCTAGACAACCTTACTGTGACAGGCGCAGTGTGTTTCCAAGATATGCAAATTAGCCTTACTTTTCTCTGGGGGCTGCCATCTTGGATTTCAGCTTTCTCCTGTCAACAGTCCTATAAAAAGCAATGGAATGAAGCAGCAGAGGTCAACAGCCATTCTAAGCTGAACATGCGTTCTTTCGTCAGATCGCACTTGGTAAGCAGCTTTAGGCCTGGCAATTACTAGTGTGGGAGACTGGCTGGGAATCCCTGGTGCCATTGACTTTTTCATTCTTGGGGATTCAACCTTTCTCCTGCCAACCGTCCTATAAAAAACAGCGGATTGAACTGGTAGAGGTCAATTGCCATTCTAAACTGAATGACAGGCCTATCTCTGAAGGCTGCAATGACAGTTTAATGACTCCTTCAAGTTTTACAGTCATGCATGACAGCAGAAGAATAATAGGTTGTGAGCATGTACAGTCATTAAAAGGTACATAAAAAATATAAAACAGGATGGGTGAAGTTGTCCGTCCAAAAAACCTAGTTTTTGGCTAAGGTCCCACATAGCCAAATAAAGCCAAATAAAGGCCCTTTGGGAAGAAAAAAAAACAAAACAGCACAAACGCTTTGCGTTTTTTGGGTTGTTTTCCGCAGTGTTCTTGACTGTGCATTTGGTGCGTTTTTCTCAGCTTTTTCCTTCCCCTCATTGGGGAAACTCTGGTGATTCCGCCGCTAAGATTAATATGCAGCGTTTTTCAAAAACGCACACGCGTTCTTGGAAAAGCTGCTTTTCCTAAGCTCATTTTGTTTTTTTGCGCAATGTGTGGATGAGATTAACCACAATCTCATTCACATTGCCGATACCGTAAAATGCAGCATTTTTTTACTGCTCCGTTTCAGCGGCAGAGACAAACGCTGCGTTTCCGCAATGTGGGGCCTTAGCCTTGCCCGGATTTGATCCTTTAAGGAGTTCACCTTTTTTTATTGGAGTACTTTTTTTTTTTTTTGGATAGAAATGGTTTGTTTTTGCACCGCTGCATTGTGATGACTAAATGAGGAGCCACCCAATAGCTGTGCGTGTAGTAGTGTATATATATAATATATATTGTATGAGCGGTTGGAAGAGAGTCATCCTGGGAGGTTTCTCTTGAGCGCAGCAATATTACACCTAGTTCTTCCTATATATTTGATGTTGGGAAGTTGATCCAGGCCTTGATTCGGACTGTCAATTTAGAATTGGAAAGGATGGAAAATGGGCTCGTACCTCATGAGGTTTTAGACTTTCTCTGGAGCTGTTGCAGGCTAAGATGTTAGGCAGCTAAACAGGATGGGCATGCAGTATGTGTCTGCTTCTGAGCCTTAGAAACAATGTTGCAGGGTTAATATAAATCTCTTTCTAAACGTCAATCCTTTTTAGCAACATCATTCCCACTTTATTTTTTTCTGCAACATTTGGGTACAATGTCTCAAGGTAGATGTCGAATCCTAATAGTGAAATTGAAGGCAGGTAGGTGGTGAGAACATAGGCAAAAAGCACAAAAAGAGAGACTATGAAAGAATATCAATATTATAGGCAATGTTAGCAGCACGAGCACACACCTCTTCTGAATTTTGCATGCTGTTGTCTCCCTCTGGTGGCTGCAAATGGAAGCAATTTGATGATAAGAGAAAGTTGGCAGCAGAAATCCAAGATGGCAGCCCCCAGAGAAAAGTAAGACTGAGCTGCACTGGGTGTGTCACAATAAGACTGACTTTTTCTCTGGGGGCTGCCATCTTGGATTTCTGCTGCCAGCCTGGTTGCTAGACAACCTTACTGTGACAGGCGCAGTGTGTTCCAAGATATGCAAATTAGCCTTACTTTTCTCTGGGGGCTGCCATCTTGGATTTCAGCTTTCTCCTGTCAACAGTCCTATAAAAAGCAATGGAATGAACCAGCAGATGTCAACAGCCATTTTAAGCTGAACGCGCGTTCCCTCGTCAGATCGCAGTTGCTAAGCAGCTTCAGGCCTGGCAATTACTAGTGTGGGAGACTGGCTAGGAATCCTTGGTGCCCTTGACTTCTTCATTTTTGGGGATTTAATCTTTCTCCTGCCAACCGTCCTATAAAAAACAGCGGATTGAACTGGCAGAGGTCAATTGCCATTCTAAACTGAATGACAGGCCTATCTCTGAAGGCTGCAATGACAGTTTAATGACTCCTTCAAGTTTTACAGTCATGCATGACAGCAGAAGAATAATAGGTTGTGAGCATGTACAGTCATTAAAAGGTACATAAAAAATATAAAACAGGATGGGTGAAGTTGTCCGTCCAAAAAACCTAGTTTTGGCTAAGGTCCCACATAGCCAAATAAAGCCAAATAAAGGCCCTTTGGGAAGAAAAAAAAACAAAACAGCACAAACGCTTTGCGTTTTTTGGGTTGTTTTCCGCAGTGTTCTTGACTGTGCATTTGGTGCGTTTTTCTCAGCTTTTTCCTTCCCCTCATTGGGGAAACTCTGGTGATTCCGCCGCTAAGATTAATATGCAGCGTTTTTCAAAAACGCACACGCGTTCTTGGAAAAGCTGCTTTTCCCAAGCTCATTTTGTTTTTTTGCGCAATGTGTGGATGAGATTAACCACAATCTCATTCACGTTGCCGATACCGTAAAATGCAGCATTTTTTTACTGCTCCGTTTCAGCGGCAGAGACAAACGCTGCGTTTTTGCAACGTGGGGCCTTAGCCTTGCCCGGATTTGATCCCTTAAGGAGTTCACCTTTTTTTATTGGAGTACTTTTTTTTTTTTTGGATAGAAATGGTTTGTTTTTGCACCGCTGCATTGTGATGACTAAATGAGGAACCACCCAATAGCTGTGCGTGTAGTAGTGTATATATATAATATATATTGTATGAGCGGTTAGAAGAGAGTCATCCTGGGAGGTTTCTCTTGAGCGCAGCAATATTACACCTAGTTCTTCCTATATATTTGATGTTGGGAAGTTGATCCAGGCCTTGATTCGGACTGTCAATTTAGAATTGGAAAGGATGGAAAATGGGCTCGTACCTCATGAGGTTTTAAACTTTCTCTGGAGCTGTTGCAGGCTAAGATGTTAGGCAGCTAAACAGGATGGGCATGCAGTATGTGTCTGCTTCTGAGCCTTAGAAACAATGTTGCAGGGTTAATATAAATCTCTTTCTAAACGTCAATCCTTTTTAGCAACATCATTCCCACTTTATTTTTTTCTGCAACATTTGGGTACAATGTCTCAAGGTAGATGTCGAATCCTAATAGTGAAATTGAAGGCAGGTAGGTGGTGAGAACATAGGCAAAAAGCACAAAAAGAGAGACTATGAAAGAATATCAATATTATAGGCAATGTTAGCAGCACGAGCACACACCTCTTCTGAATTTTGCATGCTGTTGTCTCCCTCTGGTGGCTGCAAATGGAAGCAATTTGATGATAAGAGAAAGTTGGCAGCAGAAATCCAAGATGGCAGCCCCCAGAGAAAAGTAAGACTGAGCTGCACTGGGTGTGTCACAATAAGACTGACTTTTTCTCTGGGGGCTGCCATCTTGGATTTCTGCTGCCAGCCTGGTTGCTAGACAACCTTACTGTGACAGGCGCAGTGTGTTTCCAAGATATGCAAATTAGCCTTACTTTTCTCTGGGGGCTGCCATCTTGGATTTCAGCTTTCTCCTGTCAACAGTCCTATAAAAAGCAATGGAATGAAGCAGCAGAGGTCAACAGCCATTCTAAGCTGAACATGCGTTCTTTCGTCAGATCGCACTTGGTAAGCAGCTTTAGGCCTGGCAATTACTAGTGTGGGAGACTGGCTGGGAATCCCTGGTGCCATTGACTTTTTCATTCTTGGGGATTCAACCTTTCTCCTGCCAACCGTCCTATAAAAAACAGCGGATTGAACTGGTAGAGGTCAATTGCCATTCTAAACTGAATGACAGGCCTATCTCTGAAGGCTGCAATGACAGTTTAATGACTCCTTCAAGTTTTACAGTCATGCATGACAGCAGAAGAATAATAGGTTGTGAGCATGTACAGTCATTAAAAGGTACATAAAAAATATAAAACAGGATGGGTGAAGTTGTCCGTCCAAAAAACCTAGTTTTTGGCTAAGGTCCCACATAGCCAAATAAAGCCAAATAAAGGCCCTTTGGGAAGAAAAAAAAACAAAACAGCACAAACGCTTTGCGTTTTTTGGGTTGTTTTCCGCAGTGTTCTTGACTGTGCATTTGGTGCGTTTTTCTCAGCTTTTTCCTTCCCCTCATTGGGGAAACTCTGGTGATTCCGCCGCTAAGATTAATATGCAGCGTTTTTCAAAAACGCACACGCGTTCTTGGAAAAGCTGCTTTTCCTAAGCTCATTTTGTTTTTTTGCGCAATGTGTGGATGAGATTAACCACAATCTCATTCACATTGCCGATACCGTAAAATGCAGCATTTTTTTACTGCTCCGTTTCAGCGGCAGAGACAAACGCTGCGTTTCCGCAATGTGGGGCCTTAGCCTTGCCCGGATTTGATCCTTTAAGGAGTTCACCTTTTTTTATTGGAGTACTTTTTTTTTTTTTTTGGATAGAAATGGTTTGTTTTTGCACCGCTGCATTGTGATGACTAAATGAGGAGCCACCCAATAGCTGTGCGTGTAGTAGTGTATATATATAATATATATTGTATGAGCGGTTGGAAGAGAGTCATCCTGGGAGGTTTCTCTTGAGCGCAGCAATATTACACCTAGTTCTTCCTATATATTTGATGTTGGGAAGTTGATCCAGGCCTTGATTCGGACTGTCAATTTAGAATTGGAAAGGATGGAAAATGGGCTCGTACCTCATGAGGTTTTAGACTTTCTCTGGAGCTGTTGCAGGCTAAGATGTTAGGCAGCTAAACAGGATGGGCATGCAGTATGTGTCTGCTTCTGAGCCTTAGAAACAATGTTGCAGGGTTAATATAAATCTCTTTCTAAACGTCAATCCTTTTTAGCAACATCATTCCCACTTTATTTTTTTCTGCAACATTTGGGTACAATGTCTCAAGGTAGATGTCGAATCCTAATAGTGAAATTGAAGGCAGGTAGGTGGTGAGAACATAGGCAAAAAGCACAAAAAGAGAGACTATGAAAGAATATCAATATTATAGGCAATGTTAGCAGCACGAGCACACACCTCTTCTGAATTTTGCATGCTGTTGTCTCCCTCTGGTGGCTGCAAATGGAAGCAATTTGATGATAAGAGAAAGTTGGCAGCAGAAATCCAAGATGGCAGCCCCCAGAGAAAAGTAAGACTGAGCTGCACTGGGTGTGTCACAATAAGACTGACTTTTTCTCTGGGGGCTGCCATCTTGGATTTCTGCTGCCAGCCTGGTTGCTGGACAACCTTACTGTGACAGGCGCAGTGTGTTTCCAAGATATGCAAATTAGCCTTACTTTTCTCTGGGGGCTGCCAGTGGGAGACTGGCTAGGAATCCTTGGTGCCCTTGACTTCTTCATTTTTGGGGATTTAATCTTTCTCCTGCCAACCGTCCTATAAAAAACAGCGGATTGAAAAATGTAAAATGTGCTGCAGCTAAAATAAGGATATTAGCAGCAGAAAAACTGATAGGACATTACGTCTGAAGGCTTATACAGCCAGAGAACAGACTGCCCAGTAAGACCCTGCAGATATTTCAACTTTTCATGAAATTTCAGGTACCCTTTAAAACATTGCACTTCTACATTACAAGGATATCCTGGTAGACAACCCAGTAGTTCAGTCATAATGATAGTTAGATCACGGTTTGCACTGATTTTTTTTTTATTGTTCATTTGCTCCCTAGGTATACCACCATGCAACATTTTAAAACGGTCTTCATTAAAGTTTTCCTACCATTATGCTATTGTAAAGTCTGTGAATCTCCATTATATAGCTGCTGTGCTGTTGCTTCTGAAAGCATATTGCTACTGGCTATTGCCAGCTCAGAACTAAGGTCATCTGCTGTTTCTGTTCTACCTCCCAATCCTCTCACATTAGCAAAGTGTTAGAGATATGATCAGGGAAGGGGAAGAGGTTTTGCACTCCAAACCAAATTGTACTATAGAGGCAAGAGCACTCTGAGCCTGTTGAAGAAGAGAGATGACAACACAGAGTTCGCTCAAACATGCAGCATCAGTGATTGTGCATGCCACTGAAGCATTAAAACCATCACTACAACCATCACTAATGGAATTTTAATACATTATGGTAAACTTGCTGCAGTGAGATAAATTTGAAAACTACTGAAGATAGAAAAGTACAGTATTTGGTTTTATGTGAATAGTGAAAAACAAAAAATACATAAGGGATTTCAGATGGCCATTTTAGGAAGAACCTAACATGGTTGGTCTGTTAAAGTTTTTGTTTTGGATTATAATGGTATAAATTAATATAATATCATTACAGTAAATGACAGATGAAGAAATTCATTATGGTTGATCAACCTTACATATATCTGGAATATTACAAATATCTGGAATCTAACACGCTCATTCGTGCTTTAGATGTTGCCCAAAAATGGTCTAAACTGGCCCATTCGACTATTCAAATCTCTAGTGTATGGCCAGTTATATGTTGTACACGCTCTGTATCATGTGGTTTTATCAATAACCATTTTATTTGGGCTTATATAAAAGTGATATGAAGCAGATGAACACAATCAATGTTAGGTAAGAAATCACATATTACAAATTTTGGTTGACATAGCATGATGTTGTGTACTAACATATCGTTGTTATATGGACTAGGGAGGGAATGGAATAGAGAGATATGGGAAGAGGGGGTTAGGAAGATGAAGGAAAGGGGAGTGCGACCAGCAAATTGTGCAGAGCTCGGTAATAGTACCATGGGAGAAGTGTCATAGGTAAAGATTACCAAAATAATACTGCACACACCAGAAAACAGTAAGACAAAGGAACAGTGGAACAACTTCAGAGAGCGATCTAGTTTATATCATAGAGATTGCAAGAACTTTGGTAGTAACCAAAAAGTCACAGGAAGCCACAGAACCTTAAGCTTGAGGAACCAATCCTTTAACAGGTATAAAAGTAACAGTAAGGGGGAGTTCACACTACCGTTACTAAAGTACATTGCTGTAAACAATGTAAACAACATGATGGCGCTTGTTTACTATTGTAACGGAAGATAAAGTCCTGCATGCAGGAAGCTAGCTTCCATCATGTTGTTTACATTAGTGTCAATGGGAACAGGTACAGAATCAGTCTGTGATCGTTCTCTTTGACAGATAAAGTCTGTTGCTATCATCCTATGACTGAAGACAGCAACGGACTTTAGTAACGGTTAGTAACAGTTAGGTGGTAATGATTAATTGTCTTCTGTATTAGTGGTAGAATGATATGTGGACTGGAACAATGACCAGGACTTCCACATGTTTGTAAATTTGGAATGGGTCATTGTTTCTCAACTAGCTAACTTCTCATTTCGGTAAATTTGCTCAATTCTGTTGAACCATTACCCTAATGAGGGAAATGCTCAACCATAAAGGTGGAATTAGTAGTTTTGCAGTTGGGTAGGTAAGTGGTGTTTAGACAGTGACAACGATTTATGAAGAAGCCATAAAAGGGTAGATTCTGGAGTTAAAGTAATGGATGTAGAGCAACTCTTATTAGTATATTTTTCTACTTTTTTCTAAAAGGTTTGAATAAGGGCTCAGGAACAATATATGTGGCCCAATATGGCTCCGCCTCCACCATGCTTCCCACAAATATCTGTTGTAGCCAACCCCCACTGAGCTAAAACTGCAGGTGTTTTGTACCATTTTACCATTATTTTATACAAATTTTCTTGTATTGACATGCAGTGTGAGAAGCCACAAGGACTCAGATGGATAGACCTAACATCCAAATCACTGAAAGTCCTACCCAAATCAGATTGCCATTGCTTAATGTAAGCTGGAGTTGAGCAGATAGTCATATTTCACTAAGATGGCCCGGTCTTGAAGTTTTTGCTTGCCCTGTCTCATCTTTTGACATATACTGCTAAAGTCTAGAGTTGTACATTTTACAATTATATTAAAAACTTTCAGGATTTGACTTTGGAAGTGTCCACAAGAAAATTATACATTCAGATTTTTCTTAAACTGAAAGAAAGTCTCCTGAAAAGAATGATATTAAAGACAGAGGGTGGACACATGAAATACTGAAAAAAAAAGTGATATACTTAGCGTTTGAGGCCTGTAATTTTCTGCTAAGTATATGGTTTATGCTTTATTGTCCTGACACAGCAAGCTGAATAACTTGTACTTAATGGTTGTTTAGACTAAGAATTGAATGAGAGTGTTCTCTGACTTTTGCGCTGTATATATGAATATTTATGTCTATGCAAAGTTTTACATTGGACTCTATATTTAGCTCTGAATGTTGTTTTGATATAAATATTTTAATGGCTAACAAGTTCGACACACAAACTAATGATGTAAGCAGTCTAAAAGACTCAGCCTTCCCCTCACCTTGTTTCATTTTTGTCTTTCCTTTTCCTTTCTTTATCTTTACATAAAAATGCATGCTTGATGTACTTGTTCCTGAAATATTTAATGTGGATGTGTGGATCACAGGTAAAAAACACTCATGCAGTATTTCACGTAGTTTGTGACACCTCATACTAGCAATTTTTCATGACTTTCGAAATTCTATTGGAAAGTGCATGGAAAAAAAAACACATCAAAAACAACTATTTCCAATAGTAATCAGTCACATACATCTCCAAAATTATAGTTTTAATCCTGGAAGTTATTTAAGAAGATGCTATGTGTTTGGAAGACAGTCTCACACTATTAGTACTGGGGCACGGTTCCATTTAGAACAAGGGGGGAAAAAACACTATCAATTTCAGCAGTACAGATGCTGAATATGAATCAAGCAAGTGAAGGGAAATGAGGGACAACTAGAAAAGATGCAAATGTTCTTAAAATTTGTAACACATTTATTACAATAACTGATTTTCAGATGGATATCTTCGCAACATGGAATTTTATATAGCCTGTCAGACTTAAATGATGACTGCTACCTAATAGATGTGTAAGTAATATCACTGATCAACTCTGAAGAGCAAGATATATCAACAAAGATGAGCCCAACCTTATCTTTCCTCGATTTTCGTTGGTTCATTTGTTATGAATCAAATACAATACAATATTGCAACATGGAAGCAAAACTTTTGACAGGCTCCAACAACAAAATCCTTGGGTGGCCACATATAGACACATATAGCATAGACATCTCGTGACACAGATGTTCTAACTATACGGTCATAACCGTGAACATTTAACACACTGAGGCCTGAACAGTCTTAGATGTAGTTCTTGGGGTTTTTTCAATTTCTTTGAGCATTGCATTGTCTGAGCTTGGGGCTGAATTTGCTGGGACATCCACTTCTGGAAGATTGTCAACTGTCTTGAATGCTTACCAATATTTCTCACTGTCGAATGACAGACTTCAAATTGTTTGGAAATGGTCTTCTAAGCATTCCCAAACTGATGGACAGCAGCAATTGTTTCTCTAAGATCATTGCTGATGTATTTGCTTCTTGACATTGTGTTAGCACATTCCTGAATGCTCCAAACCAGCAAACTGACAAAATGTAGAGGTGGCCACATTTGCTGATGATCAATCAATCAAGGGTATTCAATTAGCAACACCTGGCTGCTAGTTACCCTCTTAATTCATATGGAAGGGTGTACTTAATTTTTCACATATGGCTCCTGCATTCTGACCTAGTTTTTGTTAACTAAATAATGACACAGTGCCATTTGTCATGACTTGTTGGATTTCTGAGGTTGTATTTACCTAATTTCAAGACCTTCTAAGGACCAAATGTTTTTTTAACTTATGTCCCAATTTGTAAAAGCGTAAAATTCAAAAATGGTATACTTTGTATTGAGATATAAAGTTAACACAGTATGCCACAAATGCCTATTAGGCGGTATTCCACTTCTAAGGCTCCCCCTTTATTGAAAGAATAGGGGTCCATAAACAGTTAAACATTTCATAACTCTCATAAAACATTACAAAGAGAGCAATACATACAGTCATCTCTCTCCCTTGTATTCTGTGGTGCCACACTTTTCATATACACACTTTGGCAATCCCATAAATGTCTCAAAAGCCTTTTGAGAAGCAATCCGCTTAAACTGATGCTTTACTTCCCATAATGGTGACAGCTATGTTGTGCCTCCCATAATAGAGCCAGTCACACAGTGCTGCCCATAACAGGTCCAGACACACAAAGTGTCCCATCAGTACCTATCCCATACTTGCCAACATTCAAGCAGAGCTGTCCAGGAGAATGGTGAGCGAGGGTGAGGCCATGCCCCTATTGCCGTGACCTTGCCTCTTTTTGTGACTATAGCACAGAAATTTGCTTACTATGCCCTTATTTCAGGACATGACTAATAAATAAAGTGCCCACATCCCATTTAATTGGGGAATTTGCCCACTCTCCCAAGACTCCGGCAGAGTTGGCAAGTAAGACCTATCCTTGTGTAGTGTAAAGCTCCTGTTTGCTCTGACATGGAGGATACATTACATGTGGCCAGCTACAAGAGAGCGTTCACATGTCTCTTCCATGTCCTGCAATGATATCAGTGCAGGGAAAAGTTGCCGTTTAATAATGGCCCTTTGTTTCTTGCATTAGAAGGATGTGGTTGTCTGTGTCCTAAATGTTGGAAGTCACACAGGATACTCTTGCAGGTTGTACACGCTCCTTTAACAAATGATTCATTAGGTAAAATACGACTGCCATCTATAGGCAAAACAAAATGGAAATGGTGTGTGTAAAATCTGATGCATTTTTATTATAGGACTTTTCTTGGCATGCTGATAATAAAACTAAATTGAAGAGCAGTTTAAATGTCATTTTCTTTCCCACCCCATGGACAAACATTATTTGTCATTCATAATCCAACATAAAATACACAATGTGACTCACACAATTGTGCAGTTCAGTAAGTAGATCTTGCTACAAATGCTGTCTAATTATTGTGAGTCATTGTTCCTGCTTAGAGAACACTGTCCTTTCAGAATAAAATAGGGGAAAAATAATTGTGAAAAATGTTTGGAGTACAGCAATTAAATTGATTTTGCCTCACAGCAAAATTGCAATGATTTTTTTCGTTTCCTTGGCAACTGATATGACAACATTAAAAGCTGGAGTGAGTCAGGTACTTTTAGTTAGAGAGAGAGCACCTTAGAATAAGTAGGGTTTCATTACGTTTTTAGAATTACAATCAAATCTTCTACAAAGTAACAAGAATTTACAGCCTGCTACAGTCTCTGCAAGTGCTCTCTCCAAATGATGATGATGGAGTATTCACCGTTATATGATTGTAATAGTAATAATAATAATAAATAATAATATATTTTATCTATATAGACACACAGACATATGTATGAGAAGTCCCTAAAGTGTTGTAACAGTTGTTTCTACATAACGTCTACAGCATTCAGTTGTTTATAGTAAGCAAGCAGTCTTCCAAGTGGCTGTTCTCTATAAAGGACAGCTGGTGCCTGTCCTTTGAGAAGCTGATTGATAATCTGGTACTATATTTCTGTGCAGCAACATAACTAAGACTTGGTCACGTGAATCAGTAGAGAAAGCACAGAACAGTGTTTCCCAACCAGAGTCCTGCACAGAGATCAGAGATTCCAGACCAACCAAGATGCTTAGCATCAACATATTGTGTTCTATGTAGTATACAAAACCCTAATGCTGGATGGCATCAGGACCTGCGTGCAGGCCAAAAGCCAGGAGTAAGGAGAGGTAAGTAAATATATGTTATTGCCTCATCTGATCTACTCTAGGATTATGTTCTCTGATTTAGAAGTCTTGTCTGAGGTCTGATTCATGATATGTTCAAGGGTTTAGAGGTGAGAGTTAATTTAGAGGTCTGAATTAATTTAAAGAGATGGTCCAGTAATTGGACCCACCCCTGTGAAGGTTGGGGGAGGTATAAAAAGAAGCATACCCATCTGTCCTTAGTGGTCGCTGGAGAGGGACCTCTGACTTCACTCACATATATCAATACTTTCTGGAGATGATGCGATGGGGACAGGTGAGTATGTTTTTCTTTTTAATTTTACATCTCCCCTGGCCTTCACCAGGGCTGGTCCTTATGTGTGTAAATATGTGATGATATGCTCAGGAGTAAGACATTGTTATCTACTTTAGTCACCTCTGACCTTAAGTCTGTGATCGTTGCTTCCTTTTGAACTTGCAGACTCAGGGTGGGTTCACACTTGCGGCGGCACTCCATCCGTCGCAAATCCGATCTAAATGTCGGAAAACTGGATAGGGAAAGGTTTGCGACGCTTTGCTTAAAACCCCTTCACTTGAATGGGTTTTTAAAGCAATGCGCGGGTGTGCGCTAACAACCTCTGTGCCGCGAAGCCGTTTTTTTTTTCGTCGGACACAAAGTCCTGCATGTCCAACTCTGTTTCCGAAGAAAAAAACTGTCTTCGCGGCGCAGAGGGTGTAATCGCACACCCGTGCATTGCTTTAAAAACCCATTCAAGTAAATATAAGATTCAAGTAAATGGGTTTTTAAGCAAAGCGTCACAAACCTTTCCCTATCCAGTTTTCCGAAATTTAGGTCGGATTCGCGGCGGACGGCGTGCCGCCGCAAGTGTGAACCCTCCTTTACAAGGCAGTAAAATTTATGGCTTTAATGGATAGCTGATAGCAAATAGGTCAACAGCCATAAGAGAGGGGGTTATAACTGCCAGACAAAGGAACTTCTTCCTGAATGTCAGAGAAGGGGGGAAAATCTAGGGAAACCAGCTTTCCCTGACAAAGAAGAAATATTTCAATCCCTACCTCATGGGTCCCCAATGATAAAAAGATTAGGAAACCCTGGCTTAGGATAGGTCTACTAAAGAATGGTGGTAGATGTTTCAGTGTGTTGGCAACGTCACTGCTGATGATGTATGTCATCACAGAGACGACCAGGACAACATGCAGTAGGTTCACTGTGGAGTACCAGTGTATATAATTATGACAAAGTTGGTGATATCCTAATGTTCAGTGTCTGTAAGATTGCTTCACATATTGCCTTTAAAAGTCAAGACAGGTTGGTGACATCACAAGACATGCCAACCTTATAAATTGAGCTCTAGGACCCAAAAGGGCCAGATATCTATGGCTATTGCAACTGGGAGCAGGGATGACCCATGCCAGAAATATGGTAAATTCCCTTTCAAAGTGGGAGATAATGTTAGAGATATGGGTCCATGACAGGTGATGACGTCTTATGTACAGGGTTCGTGATGTTACACAGGTGTGCAGGGGTGGCCTATGTTGGAGGCTTACTGTGTCCCCTATAGCAGGTAATGAACCTACAGGTGCCAATGTATCAATTTCATTCAATAGGTTGTCAAGGGCACTCCTGGCAGTTCGCAATGTATGGGAACAGACTGTACATACAGTATACAACATATATAAACTAGTGGTTTTGTCACTGTGACTAATGGATTCAGAATAGTATTAAAAATTTGAGCTAGCATATCAAGCCATTTATTGGAAATCTCCAAACCTGGTCTTTCTGGAGAGCTTTAAACCAAACCTCTTTGTACCATGGACTACCTTAATCTGGTCCTGACCATAGTGCCAACCTATGTGGCTAAGATGGGGCCTGTGAAGAAGGGGCGAGCGATTCGGGATGACTTTCTATAATTTCTCCAATGGCTCGTGAGACTTGTCAGGGACCGTCTAAATCAAAAGAAACCTCTATATTTAAATATGTAGAATGGTGAACATACAATAGCCCTGCTGAAATCTCACATTGGTATCAAGGTGGATCTGCTTAAAGAGAATTGCTCTGACGGCAAGAATAGCGAAGAAGCACATAAAATAGTGATGTATTTTTAGATAGCAGTATGCATTGTCCCACTGATATGTATGGTGGCCACATCTGTGTTGTGAGTAATTCTGAACCTGAATATGGGTAAGTACTGTGCATGAAGTCAAGCACATTTGCAAGATTATCAACATATGTCTGTATATCTATGATTTGCTTTCCTTATTCTTAGTATACACAAGATACCTGGACAAATTTTCATAGCCATCTTACCCAATCCCTCATATAAAGTGGGGAAAAAAAGTATTTAGCCAGCCACCAATTGTGCAAGTTCACCCACTTAAAAAGATAATAGAGGCCTGTAATTGACATCATAGGTAGACCTCAACTATGAGAGACAAAATGAGAAAACATATCTAGGAAATCACATTGTCTGATTTTTAAAGAATTTATTTGCAAATTATGGTGGAAAATAAGTATTTGGTCAATAACAAAAGTTCATCTCAATACTTTGTTATGTATCCTTTGTTGGCAATGACAGAGGTCAAACGTTTTCTGTAAGTCTTCATAAGGTTGGCACACACTGTTGCTGGTATGTTGGCCCATTCCTCCATGCAGATCTCCTCTAGAGCAGTGATGTTTTGGGGCTGTCGCTGGGCATCACGGACTTTCAACTCCCTCTAAAGGTTTTCTATGGGGTTGAGATCTGGAGACTGGCTAGGCCACTCCAGGACATTGAAATGCTTCTTACGAAGTCACTCCTTCGTTGCCCTGGCGGTGTGCTTGGGATCATTGTCATGCTGAAAGACCCAGCCACGTTTCATCTTCAATGCCCTTGCTGATGGAAGGAGATTTGCACTCAAAATCTCACGATACATGGACCCATTCCTTCTTTCATGTACACGGATCAGTCGTCCTGGTCCCTCTGCAGAGAAACAGCCCCAAAGCATGATGTTGCCACCCCCATGCTTCACAGTAGGTATGGTGTTCTTTGGATGAAACTCAGCATTCACTCTCCTCCAAACACGACGAGTTGTGTTTCTACCAAACAGTTCTAATTTGGTTTCATCTGAGCATATGACATTCTCCCAATACTCTTCTGGAACATCCAAATGCTCTCTAGCAAACTTCAGACGGGCCCGGATATGTACTGGCTTAAGCAGGGGGACACGTCTGGCACTGCAGGATCTGAGTCCCTGGTGGCATAGTGTGTTACTGACGGTAGCCTTTGTTACGTTAGTCCCAGCTTTCTGCAGGTCATTCACTAGGTCCCCCCATGTGGTTCTGGGATTTTTGCTCACCGTTCTTGTGATCATTTTGACCCCACTTGGGTGAGATCTTGCGTGGAGTCCCTGATGGAGGGAGATTATCAGTGGTCTTGTATGTCTTCCATTTTCTAATTATTGCTCCCACAGTTGATTTCTTCACACCAAGCTGCTTGCCTATTGCATATTCAGTCTTCCCAGCCTGGTGCAGGTCTACAATTTTGTTTCTGGTGTCCTTCCACAGCTCTTTGGTCTTCACCATAGTGGAGTTTGGAGTGTGACTGCTTGAGGTTGTGGACAGGTGTCATTTATACTGATAATGTCAAACAGGAGCCATTACTACAGGTAATGGGTGGAGGACAGAGGAGCCTCTTAAAGAAGAAGTTACAGGTCTGTGAGAGCCAGAAATCTTGCTTGTTTGTAGGTGACCAAATACTTATTTTCCACCATAATTTGCAAATAAATTCTTAAAAAAATCAGACAATGTGATTTTCTGGATTTGTTTTCTCATTTTGTCTCTCATAGTTGAGGTCTACCTATGATGACAATTACAGGCCGGCCTCATCTTTTTAAGTGGGAGAACTTGCACAATTGGTGGCTGACTAAATACTTTTTTTCCCCACTGTATAAGCATGCTCAGGTGAGGGTCCATGTGCCCTAAATGGTGAGAGGGGAGTAAACCACTGCCAGATACTTCTGGTGGTGGCTTATTTTCAATGGCACAAAAGGATCTCTTCTCCCCAACATGTGCAGTCAGGATACAGTCTCCCCAAAACATTAGATGTTTAGCAGGAGTTGCTGAAATTGGCAGCTTTGGCTGACAATCATCTAATGTATATGGCCAACTTTAAAGTGAGAAATTTCTAAAGTGGAGTTTCATAATTTTGATGATTTCAGAGTCATTTTAATGATGGCAAAGTCCTTTTATTCCACTAAATGCTACCAGCTACAGCTACTCTGCCAACTTTGTTGAAATAAATAAAACAGACGGTGAGCTGTATCCCCAGTTCTTGGAATGGCAACTTCAACATATAAAGGAAAGCTTTTGCAGCTACTTTGATCATTCAACAAGCAAAGCTGAGATTCAGATTTATACAGGGCAAAAGGCCAGAACACTATAAGATAAAATGTATTAAAAGCCTTTTTACACGTGTGTGGATTTCAATTAGTTTTCATACCTATTAAATAATTGGGTTTGACTTCTACTGCAAACTATGTTCCAGTATTATCTAATTATTCTAGAGTGCAGGAAGAATACAGGATCTGTCATCCACAGTGGCAGGACAAGATTGATCAATTAGTATCCAATTATGGGGCATTTGTGACTTTTCCATCTGCAGGCAGTGAAGAAGGTGTGCCAAATATGACATTAACCTAGATCAAGCACAAATAACAGCATAAACCCATAAAATGCTAACAGCGGGATTCTTCTGGCATCATTCACGCAGTACATTTAAAACACTACTCAAGAAATAAAAGTTTCAGACATACAGTACCGAGCATATGTTTTAGGCTGTGGAAAAATGCTGCAAAGTAAGAATGCTTTCACAAATAGAAGTGTTAATAGTTTATTTGTGTTGATTAACAAAATGAACAAAAGAGAAACCTAAATCTCACCAGTGTTTGGTGTGACTTTGCCTTCAAAACAGCATCAATTCTGCTCTGTACACTTGTACACAGTTTTTGAAGGACCTCAGCAGGGAGGTTGTTCCAAACATCCTGGAGAACTAACTAGATCTTCTGTGGATGAAGGCTTGCTCAAATCCTTCTGTCTCTTCATATAATCCCAGACAGACTCGATGATGTTGAGATTAGGGCTCTGTGGTGGCCATATCATCACTTCCAGACTTGTACTCCAAAGGGTGGTCACACTAAATATTGATGTGAATTAGATTTCTCTTTTCTTCATTCACTTAATTTTGTTAAATGGCAAAAAAAACTATTAACATTTCTAGTTTTGAAATAATAATAATAATAATAATAATAATAATAATAGTCCTTTAATAGTCCCACAATGGGGAAATTCAGTGTGTTACAGCAGCAAAGATAAGATAAGCAGATACAAATACAAATACAACATGTACAGGAATGTTCCAAGGTAAGAGGCATTACATTAATAGCAGACAGACAGATAGGACGTAGCAGAGGGGGGGGGGGGGGATTTAACAGGCAGAGAGATATTTCAGTTCTCTGTGTGTAATGATCTCCGCTTAGGTCGGTGTTGGTTGTACAGCCTAACTGCGGTGGGGAGGAAAGACTTCCGATAGCGCTCCTTCTCACACCTAGGGTGGAGCAGTCGGTCACTGACAGTACTGCCCAGCGCGATCACAGTCTCATGCATGGGATGGGACTTCTTTTTCTGCATGGGGCTCACCACGGACAGTATCCTTCTGTCACCCACCACCTGCAGTGGGTCCAGTGGGCTCCCCAGGACAGAGCTGGTCCTTCTAATCAGCTTGTCAAGTTTATTTCTGTCCCTGGTTGATATACTGCTCCCCCAGCAGGCCACTCCAAAGAAGATGGCTGATGCCACTACCGAATGAAGAAAGTCCTAAGAAGTGCCCCCCGGATTCCAAAGGCTCTCAGCTTCCTAAGAAGGTAGAGCCTGCTGTGGCCCTTCCTGTACAGGGCCTCCATGTGATCTGCCCAGTCCAGCTTATTATTAAGGCGCAAACCCAGGTACTTATAGGTGTTCACAATCTCGATGCCCGTCCCCAGGATGTCCACTGGTTTTGGAGGGCATCTGCCTTTACGGAAGTCCACCACCATCTCCTTGGTCTTCCCCGCATTAATCTTCAGGTGGTTCTGGTGGCACCAGTCCACAAAAAAGCGGTTCAGTTCTCTGTACTCCCTGTCATCATCGTCTGTGATGAGGCCTACTATTGCAGAGTCGTCAGAATACTTCTGTAGGTAGCAGCTAGATGAGTTGCACCTAAAATCAGCAGTGTACAGTGTGAAGAGGAAAGGGGCGAGAACTGTGCCCTGAGGTGCCCCCCGTATTACAGATCACGGTATCTGACACACAGTCTCGGGCTCTCACATACTGAGGTCGATTTGTGAGATAGTCTAGGATCCAGTTGGAGAGGTGGTGGTCCACTCCAGCAAGGTCCAGCTTGTCTCTCAGTAACCTGGGCTGTATGGTGTTAAAAGCACTGGAGAAATCAAAGAACATTATTCTCACCGTGTTCCCTGGTTTCTCCAGGTGAGACAGAGCCCTGCGCAGAAGGTGGATGATGGCATCATCTACCTCAATGCCTGGCCGATAAGCAAACTGGAGAGGGTCCATAGCGGGGCTCACTAGAGGGCGAAGATGTGTGAGAACCAATCTCTCTAAGATCTTCATCAGGTGGGATGTCAGTGCTACAGGTCTGTAGTCGTTGAGGTCCATAGGGTGAGATTTCTTTGGAACTGGTACCACACAAGAAGATTTCCATAATTCAGGGACTATTTCCTGCTGTATCCACACATTCTGAACACTTTCATTATGGGCATCCATGTTCTGTGATCACCAGTCTGACCACCAGTCCAGAGCTTACTGTACTGTGAAGGCAGAGTCTCTCCTGTGTGGCTGACTTCCAGTGAACTACAGGATTATATGATTATCTATAAAATCTGACAGCAATAATACCCATCCTCAATCAGTTCTACACACCTTGTTCTTCTGTATGTTCCTCCAATGCTTCTGAAGATATAATTTCTGCCTTATCCAAGGGGGCAGTAGAGGAGTAATATAGTAGATGAGACCATGCAGTGATTAGCTGCAGACTCCTCCAAAAAATATACTGAATTACACTATCTATAGTATCTTTGTGTGCTGTATGCAGAATCTCCAGTGTACTGCTAGGAGATGCAGCTTCACACTGCTCCCCACTTCTTCCTACCTGTATGAGTTGACAGGCAGAAACGTATGACAAGTAGGAGCCAAGAAAAATCGTCTGAAGCTGCATCACAAAGTAAATCATATATACTAAGACTCAGTGTGAACTACGGGACAAAAATGTTATGTCATTAACTTTTCTCTTGCTGCCCTTGGATAGGACTCAGAGCAGAGAAAGTGCCGTTTGATGGAACCCCACTACTGTCTCTGCAAAACCAGGGGCATGATGGAAATATCAAGGGAAAAATGGAAGACAGCTCATAAATGACATATCAAATAAAACAGGTATATACAAGGCATACACAAGAACTTCAGCATTATTTTTTCTAGTAGTCTATGCTGAACAATATAGGTAAAAATGCTGAAGCCCTTCTTTAAAAGCAGTATTTGTTTTCATTTGTAAGAAGTAAATTTCTGGTTGGTAATTGAATCTATAATAGAAAACAGCATGACAACCTTACCTTCACTTTCTCATACCAATAAAGCAAGCAAACATGTTCCAAATAAGAAGGGAACATTGTCTCTGTTGCTATAGATTACATTATCAGGCCCTGTTCACATCATGTTTTAGCACTCTCAGATGTATACATTTGTATACCAAAATATATAAATATACAGGCATGAATTGTGACATTCCCATATGTGTCTATGTTGCAGAAATGGTCCAAAAGCATATGCTTTTAATATATTTACCGCAGGATAGTTTTTCTGCATTACAGTGCATAAATGTTATGTCTGAAATTTAAGAAAAGGGTCTGCTTTTTGTTCAAACATAGGGACATTATTATCATTGACTGTGTCTGATAAAACCATTCACCCAAATACAAATGAATGGTATCAGAGACAGACAATACAGGGCCCTTGCGCAAGAACCAGGGATGGGTTTGAAAGTGTGAGATATGTTCTCTGGGATATGTTTGTTGTTTAGACCTCTTTAGCGGGCCATACTCATTAGATTTTAGACTGCTATCGCTTGTCTGAAAAGAACTGTGGCCGGTTGGTCGTGTGACCAACTGTTCCAAGCACATAAACAACCAAGAACCTTCCAATGAGGGTTCGACTACCCAGACACTTACAATGCTAATGAAGTGCAGAAAGCAGGAAATGACAGTCACTTTGTGGGTGTGTTAGTAGTACAAACACATGGCTACAGTACATAAATCGCCCACAGGTCTGTTAGCCTAGTCCATACCCAAAAGATCAAGGCAGACACTTCTGAAAAAATCCATCACTACAGATTTTGGTTCTGACCAACTTTAGCTGATGGAACAGACTGTCGTAGGTTTGTATCTGACCAACTAACAGTAGACAGTCCAAAATCTGCCATTTCAGAAAGTCTAAAATCTAATGTACATGGCCAGCTTTATTCCTATAGAATAAGTTGTCTTTTCAGTGTACGTTTTGTAAAATCCTGTTCACTATAGTTCACTGGAGCTGAGTACCACTGCATGTAGACACATAAGAGTCACAGATACAGGACCTAAAAGGCATAATTGTATAATATAGTGCAATATATTGCAGTATATTGTAGAAGAGATAGCTATTCCATGATCAAGCCCCCTTGTGGCACTGTACAAAACGTATAAAAAAATTTAAAAAGTGTTATAAACCTTTGCTTAAAAATAAATACTAAAGGTTCACCCCCCCATTTGCTCATCTCCTATGTTTATAAAATAGAAAAAAAATTAAACATGGTTGGTATCACCACAAGTGATTAAACTATATTGTCATTTATCCCATAAGGTAAAAAAAAAATGCAATGCGAGAATTGCTGTTTTGTGCTTACCTTCTCTTATCTCAAAAATGTATAAAAAATAATCAAAAAATTGTATGCAGAAAATGTTACCCATAAAAACTAAAGCTCACCACGAAACAAAACGGGTCTTAATCAGGGTAAGTTCACACAGAGTTTTTTGCAAGCGGATTTTTGAGGCAGAATCTGCCTGCCAACTCTCCCAGTCTTTTTACAGCTAGAGGGAAAAAAGAAGCTTCAGGATTTATCTTCAGGTGACGTCTGCCTTGCAAAACCCACTGAAATGAATGGGAGGCAGAAAAAAACAGCTAGATTTTTTTGAAGTGTTTTTTTTACAAAAAAAAAAAAAGTTCTAAAAACTGCTCCAAAAAAGGCTAGTGTTTTTTTTTCTGTCTCCAATCTATTTCAATGGGATTTTCAAGGCGGAATTTGCCTGAAGATAGATCATGAGGCTTCTTTTTTTTCTCTAGCAGAAAAATTAGCTAAGGGAAAAATCTGCTCCTGACTCTAGAATTGAAATGAATGGGAGAGTTGGGAGGCGTTTTTGATGTAGATTTTTAGGGAGATTCTGCCTCAAAATCTGCCTGCAAAAAAACTGTGTGAATTTACCCTTAGTAAAAGTCATAAAACAAAACACAACCTATATAAATATCATCATAAATATTATCATGTCATTTTTAATACAGAGTGAATATCATAAAAATGAAACACATAAAATACAGAATTTCAGGGTTTTTTTACAGTCTCTGTAAAAGCATTAATAAACGGTAAATAAAACATTGTACCCTCAAATGGTGCCATCTAAAAATACTCGTCAAACAAAAAAAAAATAGTAAAACTATGGCTTTTTAAAATGTAGAGATGAAAAATGAAAATGTCACCAAACCCTTAGGCTAAAGCCACACGTTCCAGAAACTCAGTGTTTTTGACCACTGCAGTTTTTTTCTGCGGCGTTTACAGTACCAACAAAGTGAATGAGATTGTGGTTAATCTCATCCACATATTGAGGAGAAATAGAGTTGTGGAGACGCTGCGTTTTCAAAAACATGTACAGGTTTCAGAAGTAGAAAGGCTCCATTCACTGTATAGTGGCAATGCAGAAAAACAGCAGCTCTGCTTCTATTTACCTCTGTATGGGAACAGAACTGCGGTACTCTGGTACAGTTATACAGTAGATGGAGCTTTCTGCTTCCAGCTCTGTTCTGTTCTAGGTCATCAGTTTCAAAAACAGCTCACAGCATAGAGAGCCCCTTTAATGCTCTAACTAGGCTGCCTTTTTAAGGGGTTAAATGTAATGATTCTTCATGATTTTAGAAACCATAAAATGTTATTATCATTGTTCATTTTTGCTACTTTTATTATTACTCTTATGTACTTACCTATCAAGATTCTAAGTTGGTCAGCGCAGCATTCTAGCTGTTAGGTTTGCCTTGAGGCTCCTGTGTTTTGTATTGATTATCTATATGTAGGATGAGCAGAACTGTACGGGGGTTGTGTAAGATGAACTGGAATGAGCTGCAGGCACAGCCATACAGTGCACCCCTGAAGAAAGCCCCTTATAATGTCTTCGTACAACCTCTGAGTTGTACAGAGCTGTAATAGAGCACTCACATATTTTTATGGGGTTCCACTATATCTATATATGATCTCACTTGTATAAAGAGTAAAACATGTTGCCATGCTACAACATATGGACTAAAACTTCACTGCAAAGCACATAGAGTGCCTCTGCCCCCATAGTAATGACAATGTTTAATTAATATATGTATATTTTATGTTGGCAGCATTTTTTATACACTTTATTTTTTTGGGATGTTAGAAGTTTAGCAGCAATTTTTCACACTTTCAAGAAAATTTTTAAAACCAGTATTTTAAAGGGACCAATTCAGTTTTGAAGTGTTTTTGGGGGCCTAAACGTTAGAAAGCCTCCCATATATCACCCTATTTCAAAAATTGCACCCTTCAAAGTATTCAAAACACTATTTAGAAAGTTTTCTTTAATTCTTGTGAAAATCCTAAAGGGTTAACAAAGTGAAACCCTATCTAAACTAAGATTAGGTAAACTAAGACTGTCTGCCTGCACTGAACTATTTATAAGGGGGTAACTAGGAGTGTTTTTTGTCACTTTTATGTCTACAGCAGCTCCACACAGCCATCCTTCTGTCTCTCTGCCCAGAGAACAGTCTTACAGACAGGGAGGAGATACGCAGATACCAGCAGCATCAGGTGCAGATGTCTTCTCTCAGGACAAAGGCTGGGTTTACACCAGCACTTGAATTCCGTTCGGGGATTCTGTCGATGAATCCGCTTAAAAAATGCGGTGAGAAAAGTCCTGCAAGCAGAATTTTTCTCTCAGCATTTTTCAGTCGGAAACCCAGCGGACCCCATTATAGATGGACCAAGCGGGTAACCGCTTTGTAAGTGGATTGAGTTTCCGTTTTTCAGGTCCCAAACGGACCCGAAGAACGGAAACCCGAGTGCAAGTGTGAACCTAGAGAGCTGAGAGATGCAGGGCAGAAGAGGATGTTAATGTGCAGTTTTATGACCTTACATTATCATGCTGCACAAGGATCAGCTCTGCAACCTGTAAATTTACACAGGCTGATCGGGAAGAGGTTAATGGTGATTATTTTAGACCATTCCCCCTCTTTAAAAGGCGATGCCCCAAGGGGCAGATTATAATATGGGTGAAGTGGGTTGTAGCCGAGAGCCCAATGGCAAGTTATTGCCCATTTGCTCCAATAATCCGACCTCCACCGATACAGTTGATTACTGTTGTGGGGCACGAGAATCTCCTGGAGGTGAGTATATGTTGGGCAAACCTTACTAACACTTCTGATTCTGAAATGTGAAGTTATAAGCTTTTAGAACCTTAGACTGGCATATTAATTCACCTTAACTATTTATGGGGTGGGGAGCAGCTCGATCTAGGCATGTAGTCCTCACACTAAATCACTCCCTGTGAGGCCAGGAGTTAGCAAGGGTATCAGACTGATGCCAGACAGTGAGGGACATGTCAATCACACCTCACAGGGTATGATCTAGCACAACAACTGGTACTTGGACCCCAGGAGTCTATCACCTGACCACCTGCAAGATCATTGAGAAACGCACACCTCACCCCACCCTTTTTTTTCTCCTCTCCTCTCCCCCCCCCTTTTTCTCCTCCACCCTTCACCTTGTCCTCATCCCTTCCCACCTCACTTCTTCCTGCATTAACTATTACTGCTTTATATATAGGTATTGCTTGTCTTTGTTGAATTTGGACACACTGGCAGCTGGATGTCTGCGACCAGCGAAATTCAGAGACTCTGCCAACCTTGAGTAGTTACTCCCTGGGACCTACAAAGTATGAATGACTTCATAGTAGGCCTCTCACTGACTTGTTCTATTGTTTTGGTCAATTTTTCTGTACATTATAAAAATCCCCCCCCCCCCAAAAAAAAAAAAAAAAAAAAGTTTTAAAAGCTTATAAACTTGACTTTTCAGGAACAGAAGTCTTAGTGAGGCGCACCAAAGGAAAGGCTGTTACTTGATGCTGAACATGGTGGGTCAGTTTAGGGGAGAAAAAACACCTGACATGTTCTCTTTAAACATTGGGTTAACATTGTACTGAAGTATATTTTTGGTTTAGTTTTTGAAGATTCAGTCTTAAGGCATTTACATTTTGACAGAAAGTTTCAGCATTTATCCTGGTTGGGAGGGGAGGCTGTAAATGCCAAAACTGCTTTTAAATGCTTCCCCCTAAGCAAATCACCCTCTATAATTATTTTTCTATCAACCAAAATCACTATGCAAAGAATGAAACACCCTCAGCTAAAAGAGCCTATCAACTTAAAAACAAGCCGACGCTGTTAAAAGCCGGAATCCGCTGACATTTTCAGTAAATGACTTTCTGGGATTTTGTACAATTAAAAGTACAAAGGACCTGAAAGTATTAGCATCTACTGACAAAAGTGCTTGGATACATTACCGTGGTTAAAAATGAACACACACTGATCAGCCATAACATTAAAACCACTGATGGGTGACATAAATAACATTATTTTGTGACAGCTGCATCTGTCAAGGTATGGGATATATTAGGCAGCCAGTGAACACTTGGTTCTTGAAGCTGATACGCTGGAAGAAAGAGAAACTGGCATATATAAGGATCAGAGTGACTTTGACAAGGACCAAATTGTGATGGCTAGACGACTGGGTCAGAACATCTCCACGGACAACAGTGAACTGACCACAGAATCATGATAGTCGGGGGACCTGTATACAGACAAATTGAGCTGCCGGCGCTGGAAAAGAAGGCCCGAGGAGAGGTGAGTACTGGTTTGTTATATTTAAGGACGCCTTAAATTCAATCACACAAATATGAGCTGGAACACCCCTTTAATGCCAGCTATTATAGAAAGGTGTCAGTAAACACAGTGCATCACAGTTTACTTCAGAACATAGTGACCCATGCTGCTGACAGCACCTACTACAGGCATAAGAGCTGGATCAGAACTGGATCATAATTCATTGGAAGGTGACCTGGTCTGATGAATCACATTTTCTTTTAGAGAACATCATGTGGTTGGTCTCGTGAGTACATCACTTACCTGGAGAAGAGAGAATCAGGATGCTCTATGGGGAAAAGGCAAGCCTATGGAGGCAGTGTGATGCTCTGGTGATGCGAGCCAGAATTCTTCAGCACCGCTCTGCACTATTGTTATAGTAATGCACCGAATAGCTATGTTATAGACAGAAAAGATTTTTTGCTTGAAGGGTGAACAAAAAACTATTTAAATGTAACCCTTTATGGGAATCTTATAAATAAATAAATGGATGTAAAAAGTGGTTACAGCTAGTCAATATTAAAAAAATTACATTTTCTAAAGCACAAAATATAGTTGCACAAATGCAGGGTTTCTTAAATGAATGGAAGTATCCCACGTTACTCTTTAGTTGCACAGTCATGAGCTCGGCAGTACAATACAAAACAATTATGTTATAGATTTTGTCCACTGCATATGAATGGACAAAATCTGCAACACAACCATTTTGGCCTCCACACTAACTACGAGATTTTTATTTATTTTTTTTTGGAGGGGGGTTGTAATCCACTGCAAGACATGTTACACACAAATTTTGTTGTGAATTTGTTATGGACACAATGTTTGACTGTACAGATGTAGCAAAGCAGAATGTGACACTGGCAAATTGCTGCAGGGTACTACTTTACATAACTAAAGCCTTTTAAAAGCCATACAAGCCAAGTTAAAGTTCTGGGCCACAGTGCATTTCATGCAATATGTGTCAAGTTTAACTTGGCTACATGTCATATCGTTTACATTAGTCAATGGGAATGGACATAGAAGGACACATATGCTGTCGTCATATGGTAGATGACAGCGATAAACTTTAACGGTAGTGTGAACATAGCCTGACAGGCAGTCAGCATTATGCTGGTCATATCCAGAACAACTGGTCCTCTGTCTATGGCAATGTGTCTGAGCTATTTATAAGCACTAAGAGTACAATAAAACAACACAAAGGTAAAAATGGTATTGGTGAAAATGTTCCTTTTAACAACGGGTATTAACCATACTGTAGATGTAAAAGACTCAAACACCATGTACCTAATATATAAAAATGGAATATCAATGTAGCTCTACATAATACTCTGCTGGAAAACATTTCTACACTTTACTTTACCTGGTATGGTTGAGTTCTTTATTAAAGCTGCTTGTGTCCTTTCTTCTATGTCTCAGATTCACAGAGGACCCATAAGATGCAGTCTTAAAGAAAAGAAAGGAAAATAGAGCATGTAAGAGTTAGGAATAGCTCATAACTACAGAGAATATATAACAGCAGAAAAAAGCTATTCTAACATGATATGAGATTTTGGGTTTTCTGCACATGGGAAAATCTGCCTAACCTTAGACCTATCTCTACTCCTGATGTGTCTGCTTCAGTAAATAAATGTACTTGCCATAATAAAACAATTCTGAAGCATCTCATTTTATAACTCGGCGCGGTGCTTCTCCTCTGTTATTCCACCTAAAATGTATAAATCAATTGAAAAATGGATGTTATCAGTTGGGGGGGAGGCCTTATATGCTCTGATACTGTCCATTCAGTGCCAACATGCACCTTTAACAAGCGGAATGGTAACACCCAGTTGCCAATTTATTCATACATTTTTAGTAGGAGTGGCACAATGCAGAGATCTAACAAATGATTGGGAATTTCATAGGGAATACAAGTATTTACGGAAAAAGACATGTCAGGAGCGATGATGGCTCCTCTTTAACTGCTTATTGGGCCTCATGCATAGAGCAAATCCCTGGGCTTGTAATATGTCTCTAAAGCTCTGAATTATGATGCCATAAGTATCTCCAAATTGGAGTCAAAGGAGTGTTCATAATATTATTATCCAATTCATAATATTATTATTTAATACTGCTGCTAAGGGGCCCTTAAACTTAACAAATCACTACTAACGTCTCCCTGAGTTTCCAGCGAGTTTGTGAGTATAAAGATTCCCTGGATGTTTGTGCCAGATGACCACTGTGGCGAATCAAAGGCCTCAGCGGTCACCTCTTCACAAATAGCATATCACAGCAGTCATGTGCCCTTTGTGAAGAGGTCACAGCTGAGGATTGTAACTGGCTGCAGCAGTTGTCACTGGTGATATAAGCTTGTGGACCAGTATACATGCGACTGACTTTGCCAGAGCTGCAACAGAGTCCTAGAAACAGGTGAGTAAAGACCCCTCAGCAGCATTCTTAAATAATAAAATTATGAGTTGGAACACCCCTTGTACTGTGTTTGTGCAGTTCCACCATGTTTTTTGAGGTATGGCTCTGTTACTCTAGGTTCACACCAGCACCCGTTTTCTGTTCTTTGGTCCGCTTGGGGACCCGAAAACCGGAAACTCAATCTGCTTAAAAAGTGGTTACCCGCAAAAACCCTGTGGGCCCCATAGACTATAATGGGATCTGCCAGGATTCCACCCCGAAAAATGCGGAGAGAAAAGTCCTGCTTGCAGGACATTTCTCTCTGCATTCTTCAAGCTTAAGGGTTAACGGAGTCCCCAGATGGAATCCGGGCTCAGGTGTGAACCTAGCCTTATATGGATCCATAACACTGCGTCCGTATGAGTCCAGGGCCCATATTAATTTCCTGCACAAGCCTTCAGAGTTTTTTTTTTTGTCATGGATTTGATACTGAGAAAAAACACTGTTTGATATAAAAGGGGGAAGAGATTTCCAGTGATATGGTACTTCTAATATTGTGGACTAATTTATTACTGTGATACTTTTATATATATCTGAAATAGGAACATTGAGATACTTGATAATCGCAGAGAACAACAGAACACATTTATTTATATAAAATCCTTATTTTGTGGATATTCCATAAATGTCTTTAATGGGAAAGACCCTTTAACCTCCTTGAGTTTACCTGTCACTATACTGTATATACTGTATTTTATATGTGTGTGTACGATATGTGTATTCCAATACTTAGCAGTTCACTAAGCAGCACACCAAGCAAACAGAACAGGAAGAATAGACAGCCACTATTGCCAGTGATCACTGTCCATCAAAGATAAATGCTAGCTGTATCATGTTTTAGCAGTATTGCTGTTAGAGTCGCCTGGAATGCAATTTGATTCCCTGGAGGCTTTTCTATGACAAATGGCATTGATAACAAAGTAGAAAATGGCAAAAGCTGGAAAAAACATACAGAATTTCTGTAAGAAAAAATATATCAGTAAAAAGGCTTGCAGAAGTCTTTCCACTAGGGCACTTACAGTGTTTCATAACATACATTAAAATCTAAATTCATCATTTCAGTGGTTTTAAAGCTCTGAAGTTGATTCTCAGATTAATGTGATCATACAGAATCTATGACATGTACATTTTCTATTGAACAGAGTAGTATGCCCGTTTTCTAAGGGAGTCAATAGTAGTTTCATACATACACACGTGGACAAAATTGTTGGTACCCCTAGTTTAATGAAAGAAAAACTCACAATGGTCATAAGAAATAACTTGAATCTGACAAAAGTAATAATATATAAATATTCTATGAAAATGAACAAATGAAAGTCAGACATTGCTTTTCAACCATGCTTCAACAGACTTTTTAACCCTGCTGTTCTGCTCGGGTATATATGACCCGAAATGAAATTTGAGACCCTGTAGATTATTTTTCATGCGGATCTGAAACTTGGGATTAATTTACTTTTCTTAATTTGAGGGGTTCTTACTATGAGCATTTTTTTTTTTTTGTTTACTTTTTGCTACACGCTGATTTTTACAAAAAGCCGGACATGATATTAGATTATAATGCCACAAAAGGGGCAGTTGATACACTAGATCAAGCAATATCAACACACACATGCAAACGCAAAACTAATCATTAGCCAATGATAATGTTTTACAACATTCTGGATGTTTCGGCATACAACGCATTTGTTTTAAGGAGAGAAATAGACCCCAATTGGAACAGAAATAAGCTGCATAAAAGAAGAATGTTTATTGAAAAATTAGGAAAATCCCATTTGTTTATGATCAACCATGTTCACATACAGTTTAATAATGAAATAGGTATTGTGACAGCTTGGGGGAATTAGACTCAAAATGGCGGCTTTTCCTGGTCCGGACAGCGGTGGTTCATGGTACTGGGCGCCGGAAAGATAGCTTTCAGACGGTCCAAGTGTAAAATAAACGTGGCTTTATTCAGCTTAACTGCAACATAACAAAACAACAAAAAAAACCTATGCCACAGTTAGGGCCTAACTCACTCCTTGAGCCCCTAACTGTCCTGACTGTTGCTCAGCTCCAGCAACAGTCCTCTGTGGACGCCAGCCCTCTGGCACAGACTGTCTATCTGTCCAACTGGTCCACCATTTCCTGCTCCAAGCAGGTTTCTCCAGCCTTCTGGAGATACACGCCCCCCACCCAAAGGTGTGGCTGAAGGCCTTTTCAGGGCTGGGCCTGGGTCTCTCCACAGCGCCCTCTGGCTCACATACTCACATACCCCCCCCCCTCAGCTCACTACCCATGGGGTGAGTTACAATGGGACGAGACATCCTATGACGAAGTCCCTCTTCAATCAAGTATGCCTGTCCAGTGTCTCTCCAGAAGTCCCAATCTGGCGGTCTCTTCTTCCAAATACCGCTCCGTCGAGTTCTCAGTTTTCTCCTCCCTTTAAATGCCACGCCAAGATCCTGGCCATTCTGTGCAAAGGCAAGTTTTGCTTCAGCACCTTCACAATTCGCCATACAGTGGATCACATCATTTTCATCACATTTCTCGCCATAGTCTTCAGCCATCCCATGGCATGACTTTGATTCATTCAGTGAATAGCCGGAAGAATCTTCATCTTCTCCTAACACGAATCCACAGGAGCTCAGATACCAGCTAACACGTACTTCATGCACATCCATGTCTTTAGAGTATAAATATTTCACGGGTACCTTTTCTGTAACCTTCATCTCAAAGCAAACTTTGCCATCACCATCAAGGCTTAGAAGTTTAGGAGACATAGGCCGCTTGCTCTCCGCTTTGTTTGAGATACACAAGCTCTGTACCGCAATATCTTCTCCTTCTGCACAAGGGCCATACAGTACACCCTCACAAAATAGCTCACGCTGAACTACATTTTCTGGTATGTCTTTAACAACTGCCACATCATATATTGGAATGGTTTCTGTATAATGCTTCCACATCTGTACGTCAGCCGGAGAACCACTTCCACACTCTAGTCTAACCTCCTCTTTCTCATACCCATAACTTTCTGGAGGCATGTTGCGGTACTGTGATAGATTACAAGAATTTTCGTGCCAACTCCTTTCTGACAGTACAGGAGCTGGTGACATCGTCATCTCAACATTCTTCAAGTTATTTTCATTCCCTGTGCTAACACCGGAGGACTGGGACACCAAGTTTTCAACATCACAGTTTTTTCTGTCAGTACCCAGATGCTTTTTGGTTACATGTTCTGGCTGCCTTAATGGCTCTGCTTTCTCTGCCTCTATGCTGGCATCTTTCTCCAATTCTACCTCCTTCTGTTGTGCACAAATCTCTGATTCCGGTTCCGGAACTTTCTTCATTGCCACATTTTTCTGCACAGCCTCCATCTCAGTTTTTACTATTGCAACTTGCAGAACTTCCTCAATTTTCCTGACATCTTGTATGGCAGCAGATGTAGATGCCATCTCTTTATCCACTACGTCTCCTAATTCTAGGATATTCTGCCGTGTTCTTCTAACATTTGTCAGGTCAGCATCCTGGATAATATTTTCTGCTTCCCCCCCTGTTCCCTGAATTATATTGGATTGATCCTCCAACATCTTCTGATAAAGCTTCTGCTCATCTGCAGACTTTTTGTCAAGTCTTTCATTCAAGTCCCGTATCTCAGTGGCTCTCTTATCTTGCTCTTGGTTGAATAAAGACTCTATTTCTTGAATCACATTTTTCAGGGATAACAGCTCTGATTCTTTAGAGGTTAACAGGCTCCGCAGCGAGTCTCTCTCAGCTTCTAGTGCTGCCAGCTTTGAAGATAGTGCACATGCCGACTGTTCAGTATTGGATAATGACTGCTGCAGTCGATCCAATTCTTCTCTTTTAGATTCCACTTCGGTTTTTAACTGTTCAATCTGAAAAGTGCGCTCTTCCAACTTTATTTCTGACTCACGCTTCACTTGATCCATCTGAAACGCCAGCTGTTTCTTGATGCGTGCAATTTCCTCCTGCTTGTTCACTTGCACCTTTAGTTTAGCAACAAGCATTTTTAGATCTACAATCTCAGTAGATAAATTAGACAGGTTTCCCTCAAACTGAATCCTCATGTCTTCTATCTGGAGGTCCAATTCTCTCTTGGCCTTTTCCAGCATCTCATAAGCATTAGCTTTGTTCTCATACAATATCTGCACAGATTCCAGGTTTTTCTCAACTTCATCCTTGGAGCTAACCAAATCCTCCATTTCAGTGTGCCGTTGCTTGTTGAGCCTCTTTAACTCGGCCTTCAATTCAAGGGCCTTTGCTTCAGCACGGTCACGTTCTTCTGCATATCTAGCAGAAAGAGTCTTCTCTTCACCAAGCCGCTGATCAGACTTTTTCTGCTTCCTTTCCAAATTTGACACCATCCGACGTTGATGATCAAGGTCTACACCTGTATCTTCTAGTTCCTGCTGCAGTCTAATTTTCATCTTCTCAAGTTTGTCATAAGCAGCAACCTTCTCCTCAAACCGTTGATTTGTAGCTTCTAGCTCCTTTTGCAACTTTTCCTTTAGTTCTTCAACAGAGTCCAAGGACCCAATACTATCCTCCACTTTTTTCTTCATATCAGTCGCCTGAGCCTGTAGTGTTGAAATCTGCTTTGTCAAATCTCTTTTTGCTTCCTCCTTTTCCTCTAGTTGCTCAAGGAAACCATTTTTCTCATCCTCCATTTGTTTTAGTTTTGTACTAAGGTCAAGCTTCTGATGAGTTTCTTCTTGCAAAAGTTCCTGAGTGTCCTGAAGCTGAGATTCTAGTGTAGAAAAATCTTTGGAAAGTTTGATAAACCTGCTGTCTGCTTGAGAAAGAAGCCCTGTGACATTATCCAATTCCACCTGTAGTCTGTTTGCCTTGTTTAGCAGTTCTGCTTGAAACCTGTCCCCTTCTGTGACTTTTAGTTGCAGCTCTTGAAGCTGAGCCTCTACTTTTTTATGACTCTCCTGTAAAGTTTGCACTTTCTGAGCATGGACAGACGACATCTCCATCAATTCTTTGTCTTTATTTTGCACCAAAACAGACAACTTCTCATTATCTTCACAAGATCCTGAGAGCGCCCTCTCCAGGCTACATATTCTAGCTTTGAGTTCCCTTTCTCTTTGTTCCAGAACTCCAGCTCTGCTTCGCCATTCGTGGATTTCACTATTTAGGCGAACTTGCTTTAGTGCATGCAAGTTTTGCTCTGACTGCAATGTCTGCACCACAGATTCTAAATCACTCTCTCGGTCAGACACATGCTTCCTCAGCTCTGCAATTTCATTTTCTTTGTCAATTAATGCAGCCGAAAGTTTTTCACACTTCCTCACTTGGTCATCTCTTAATTTTTCAATGATACACTCTTTGGCAATGGAGTCTTGGACATGCTGCTCCTTTAAATCCTGCAATTGCTTCTCAAGCACTTGCTTTTGCTCTACACTCTGTATAACTTCATTAGATAGAGCACATTTCATTTCTGCAAACTCCTTCTTAGTGACACAGTCCATTCCAGGCCAACCCAGTACCACATTTTCACAATGACTAGGATATGAACTCTTTACAGTTTCAAGCTCTTTCTTTAACTTAAGGTTCTCTTTTTCTGATACCTCAAGTTGCCATTTCCAATCAGATATTTCATCTTCATAAATGAACCTGATGGTTTTAATCTCATCTTGAAGCTTCTGCATAATATTTTCATCTTTGGCGCTCTGATGCACTCCAGTATGAGACATAGTCATACAGTCAGCAGGGACATATTCTTTCATAGAGCAGAGGTGCTTTAGAAAAACTGAGTCACTCTCATGCAACACATTATCTTTACTTGCATTCCACCTGATCTGTTCCGGGTTTTGTGTCTCTCTGCATTCAGACTGCTGCACTAATAAACCTGTGCATGACTTCTCTGCTTTTTTACAAGCTGAAATTCTCTTTTTCTTGCCCATGGTTTACTAACAAGATTACACAATATTCCACAGCAACCTTGGGGTTCAACCGGCAGCAACTTTTTGCTATCTTCTGCAGTCACATGTATTCAAACAGTTAACTTATGTGGCACTACAACAACCAGCATTTTCTTCTGTCTTCCACAGAAAACACCAACATGGCACCATAGCCTTTCACATAGACTGTTTGCAATATCCAGTTTCTATACACATTGCTCACTTTCTTGCCATCAGCAAACACTTCACAGACTTCTGTGCCACAGTATACACAAAGTCCATTCCCTGGATTCCTCTTCCAGAGTTTTACTTTCACCAGTTCTGCACAAACTTTTCCTATGTTGCAATTCACTCACCCCTTGCTGGGCTTCTCAGTTGAAATCACAGATTTCTTCCAGCTGTAGGCCACAATGCACACTTTGCAGTACTGCAATCACAAACCACTTGTCTTCCAGGACTTGCGTGGATCTCTTTATGCGCGCGATTCTCCACCATATGTGACAGCTTGGGGGAATTAAACTCAAAATGGTGGCTTTTCCTGGACCGGACAGCGGTGGTTCATGGTACTGGGCGCCGGAAAGATAGCTTTCAGACGGTCCAAGTGTAAAATAAACGTGGCTTTATTCAGCTTAACTGCAACATAACAAAACAACAAAAAAAACCTATGCCACAGTTAGGGCCTAACTCACTTCTTGAGCCCCTAACTGTCCTGACTGTTGCTCAGCTCCAGCAACAGTCCTCTGTGGACGCCAGCCCTCTGGCACAGACCGTCTATCTGTCCAACTGGTCCACCATTTCCTGCTTCAAGCAGGTTTCTCCAGCCTTCTGGAGATACACGCCCCCCACCCAAAGGTGTGGCTGAAGGCCTTTTCAGGGCTGGGCCTGGGTCTCTCCACAGAGCCCTCTGGCTCACATACTCACAGTATTCAAAAAAACACTTACAGTAAAATCAACATTTTAATAGGTCGGGTCATATTGACCCGAAACATTACAAGTGTATAGTAAATGCGAACAGTACAGCAGGGTTAAAAAAAGAAAACTCATGAAACGAGCCTGGACAGAAATGATGGTACCCTTAACTTAATATTTTGTTGCACAACCTTTTGAGGCAATCACTGCAATCAAACAATTCCTGTAACTGTCAATGAGACTTCTGCACCTCTCAACAGGTATTTTGGCCACTTCTCATGAGCAAACTGCTCTAGTTGTCTCGGGTTTGAAGGGTGCCTTTTTCAGACGGCATGTTTCAGCTCCTTCCAAAGATGCTGAATAGGATTTAGGTCAGGGCTCATAGAAGGCCACTTCAGAATAGTCCAATGTTTTCCTCTTAGCCATTCTTGGGTGTTTTTAGCTGTGTGTTTTGGGTCATTATCCTGTTGCAAGACCCATGACCTCTGACTGAGACCAAGCTTTCTGACACTGGGCAGCACATTTCTCTCTAGAATCCCTTGATAGTCTTGATATTTCATTGTACCTTGCACAGATTCAAGACACCCTGTGCCAGATGCAGCAAAGCAGCCCCAGAACATAACAGAGCCTCCTCCATGTTTCACAGTAGGGACAGTGTTCTTTTCAAGATATGCTTCATTTTTCCGTCTGTGAACATAGAGCTGATGTGCCTTGCCAAAAATTTCGATTTTTGTCTCATCTGTCCATAGGACATTCTCCCAGAAGCTTTGTGGCTTGTCAACATGTAGTTTGGCAAATTACTTTATTTCTGTGACCATTGTGGGTTTTTCTTTCATCAAACGAGGGGTACCAACAATTTTGTTCACGTGTGTAACATGGCATTGTTCAAATGTGTATGTAACATGTATAGCTAGCACATAATGTGAACTTATTTTAAGCTCTACAGGCTACGGCAATTCAATTTATTTAAAGTGTAAATAAACTTTTTAAAATGTCATAAATATGATAGTTTTGTAATACATTTTAATAAAGAAAAATACTTCTTTGTTCTGGTATTTTTTCCTTCCTCCTCTTTATCACTGTCTGTAAATACAACGTTAGCTCCATACAGAGAGTGTAGATAGATAAAGATAGGTAGCTAAAGCTTTCAATGACTTAACTCCTTGCAGACCTGATTACCTAATAATTCACCTCTGTAAGGAGATAAGTCTGTCACTTGAAGGTTTGAAGTCTCCCTAATCTTTCAAACAACTTTTGATTTTCTGGCACCATTTGTGTCATTAATACATTTTGTAAAATACTTTCTGAATGTATTATTATTTTGGCTCCTTTTCATAAAATCCTACTTTGAAACCCACTTTCTATTCATTCAGTAATCTTTTCCTTGTTTCTCTTCTTCCCAGCAGGAATCCTCACTACTTCTGACTGTATGGGTGGAGTGGAGGGGGGTACGGGTATAATACAGAGAAGCTGAGGTTGGGGAGGGTCACTTCAAATACTTATATCTTTGACATTAGAAAATGTAGAAACTGGTTCTGGTGCCATATGAGTTTCGGGATTCTCAGCTTTCATATGTCACCAAGGCCATGTGTTATTTCCAGAGATATGGAAGCAGTGAGGATTTCTGCTGAGCAATAGAGATACAGGGAAATGAATACTGTGGGGACAGAAAGTAGATTTCAGCAATGGAAAGAAGCCAAATTTACTAATGACAGAAATGCTGCCAAAAATTAGGTTATTTAAAACTTTATCACTTGAAACCTTGAGCACTAGGGACTGAGGACACATGACAAAAACAAGTGGCCTTGAGATAGATTTATTCACTGGACATCAGCAGGGGCGCATGGAGTAAAATGGGTGGTGGGATTTCTTTTTCTAATCTACTTTTTACTCACCCATCCATGTTCCTATGGAGGTTTCCAAATGCTCCGTTTCCAAATATAGGCTACACTTAAGTCATAACACTGAAGGACGCCAGGATGCAACAACCAGCATCCTGGTGTTCTTCAGCGTCTGCTAGAGCGCACCCTAGAGGCCTGCATAGGAGTGTGGATGGGTGATTAAAAAAAGAATCGAACACTATTTATTGCAATAATAGAATAAGTAGCAGCCGATTAAAAAAAGAATGCTGCCCCCCACTCATATACTTGGTTGGTCGGCAAAAAAAAGGGTTCATATACTGTTTGGGGGCCATAAAAAGGGGGGGTCATATACTGTGGAGGGGCAAAATAAGGGTGATTATATACTGTGGGGGAAGCCAAAAGGGGTGCCATATACTGTGTGTGGGCCCAAAAAGGGGGGGCTATAAACGGAGTGTGGGCCAAAAAAAAGGGATTGTGTACCCTGTGCATATCTTTTCTTATTTTTGATGGGGGGGCGCCTTTTTATAGTTCATCTCAGCTAGCAGAGAGGCTTGGTTCACCTCTGGACATCAGTCACTATGAAAAAGTCAAAATCTAGACCATTAATCCACTGTAAAGCATAAATAAGGAAAGAACACCTTTGGAAACAGACAGGGCATTTTTGCCAAATTTTGTGTTATTTAGAAAAAATGCTTGTCTAGCTATAGGAAAGAAGCATGACCCCATCATGTTCAGGATCGAAGACTTACCTTTCCATTACTGCAGCAAAGTGAAGTTCTAAATGTTTGAAAGCATAAAAAGTCATATGTGAATTATCCTAAGTAGTCAGGGTGGGCGGGGAGCTCCTTTAGCCTAGTCATGCTGTCTACTTGCTAATCACACCTCCTGGTCATGATTGACATCTCCTCACAGTCCTCTCAGTCCATGACATCATGAAGGAGATGTCAATCATACCCAGGAGTCGTGAATAGAAAGTGAAGTAAGTATTTCATCCTGTGCATAATGGTTACAGTTTATGGTGGAAAAAACACCTGACAGGTTCACTTTAATTCTAAACTGTGAAACCTCTCCTTAAGACCACTTACTTAAGAAGCCCACCCGTTCTCCAGACCAGATTTACTGTGACAGATTTTCAGTTCCACTATATATTTTGAATACTGGAAGGGGGTCTTCTTATAGAGGTTTTACTGTAACAAGTGAGTAGAGCACACCTTTACCGCTCTGTGCAAATGTACTGTTAGGTCAGCTCCATTTGTGTGGCAGTTTTGAAGAATCTGCTGTAAAAATGACTGTAATATTTAAGCAGAAATAGCTAAAAATGCAGCAAAACAGCATGTTTTGTCAATATAGAGTGATACATAGGTTGTGTATTGTGTTGGTCCCTGTATTACATAAATATTCTGCCCTATAAACAAAGCTAATAACCAAGTAGTCTGGCACCTCACAGATCACCATAAGGCACCACACAAAGTCCCTGCAGCTTCTTAGCCACAGGGAACTATGCGAGCAGCTGTACAGCCTTCTGTACACTGTTCTGTATATGAATTTACTGTATCTATGTAAGAACAACAAGTAACAATGCCTCACCTTTTTGATCAATGGGGATGTAGATGCAGTTTCCGATCTGCTTTCTTCAGGCATTTC
Source organism: Leptodactylus fallax (assembly GCA_947044405.1). Taxonomy (NCBI): domain Eukaryota; kingdom Metazoa; phylum Chordata; class Amphibia; order Anura; family Leptodactylidae; genus Leptodactylus; species Leptodactylus fallax. The sequence goes on from CAMRHE010000019.1 coordinate 42,027, forward strand.
TTTCCCAGCTTCAGTCTCTTCAGGCTTTTTATCCTATAAATTAGGTTTACAATTTGTAAATTTAGTAGATATTACTGATATCGTAAGCCAGTAACAAAAAAACCCTACAAAAAAAAACAAAAAACTGAGTTGTGTTATTCTGTGAATTTTGTAACGTTTTCTGAAAGTTGTTTACTCAATAACAGTTGACAAAAAACATAACTGTGAAAGATGACACAGCAGCTACAATATCTATAAACAGCAGTCTGTTATTCTGCTGTCAAATGGGGACAAACAAATAAGATTTACTTCAATTAAAATCCTGAAAAATAAAAAGCAAATCCATGCAGAATCCAATGTGTGATTTCAAGGGGCATCATTGACGCTATTGCAGTCACGATAAGAAGACATAGTTAGATAATTTTTCTGAAAAAAAGCTGAAAATCTGATGATGGAGATTTCAGTGTGGCAGCATTTGTAATGAAGTTCTATCATTCAGCCATTAGGTGGCAGTAGAACTTGTGTTTACACGGCTCTATTTATTTGCTGCTGGTGTGACCTGGCGTTCTAATTGCGAGATATGAATGCGTGCGATAAATATGTACACAGTCTGCCTGCCTCTCTGAGCTCCCATTAGCCATATGACTGAGCATGGACGCCAGCAATAAATGCACCATTAACCCAGTGAAAAATAGCTTTTAATCAAATTAATAGATCTTATCGCCCCTAAAACACTTTGCGTTATTTGTAAGTGCTCTTGGATTATCGGTAGAGTTTTCAATCCAAAACGCTGTGTATGATGAGAAGTACATCATGGTTTTGTAGGAAAACAACTTTCATCATAACAGTTCAGAGAGATTATAAAAGTATTTAACTCTCCTTGGAATATCTGCGTAGAGAGATAAGAAATATCCAATGTTTGCTTCATTTCCATTCATAAGAGCGGGTCAACTAAGTCGCCAATAACTCCTCTTAGTATAAGTGTGGAAGAAACATTAGGTATTAAATACTATATATAATATTTAAATACTATACTATATATACACAACCTACGACTCCTAATGCTTACATGTCAAAAGAAAATGGGGTACTCAAATAGGGGTGTAGAGATATACAGATGGGTGAAGAGATTTCCCGATTTCAGCTGATTTATAGGTCCACAGAATAAAATACATGTTCACCAATTATTCTGTAAATGTCCCCCAAACTGAATTTCCATTCATCTATGTATCCTAATGGCTTGCAAATCTTGAATCAAATGAAAAAACTTTGCTCCTCTCTTTTTTTGAGGCCTTATTATCCCTGATAATCACAAACTGCATGGGGACCCATGGACAGCTCTAATTTCTGCTAGTTGTTGGTAATAATATATGCCTTATTCTGCCTTATGATGTGTGTGCTAAACACGGACAGCACCCCACCCAGCATCTGTCTGCTGTCCATGATTCTCATGGACCTGTACCCTTTATGGAGCTCCATGGTCTGCAAAATGGACTGAAATAGAGCTCCTTCAAACAGAGGTCACTTCAAATACATATGTCAGGCATTTTAAAATGTAGACCCATGCTTTTTATGTCAAATGAAAGATGACATTCACCATATGTATATACAGCTCCTATATACGAAAGTGTTTTCGACTGGCGAAATCTCTGGAAATAATACAGGTAAAACTCTAGAATGGTTTTATGTTTTAAAATACCTGAGATATAAGTGTTTGAAGTGTTTCTCTGTATTACACACGTGGACAAAATTGTTGGTACCCCTCGTTTAATGAAAGAAAAACCCACAATGGTCACAGAAATAACTTAAAAAAGCCAGACTGGAATTTGCCAAACTACATGTTGACAAGCCACAAAGCTTCTGGGAGAATGTCCTATGGACAGATGACACAAAAAATGAAATTTTTGGCAAGGCACATCAGCTCTAGGTTCACAGACGGAAAAATGAAGCATATCTTGAAAAGAACACTGTCCCTACTGTGAAACATGGAGGAGGCTCTGTTATGTTCTGGGGCTGCTTTGCTGCATCGGGCACACGGTGTCTTGAATCTGTGCAGGGTACAATGAAATCTCAAGATTATCAAGGGATTCTAGAGAGAAATGTGCTGCCCAGTGTCAGAAAGCTTGGTATCAGTCGCAGGTCATGGGTCTTGCAACAGGATAATGACCCAAAACACACAGCTAAAAACACCCAAGAATGGCAAGAGGAAAACATTGGACTATTCTGAAGTGGTCTTCTATGAGCCCTGACCTAAATCCTATTGAGCAGCTTTGGAAGGAGCTGAAACATGCCGTCTGGAAAAGGCACCCTTCAAATCCGAGACAACTGGAGCAGTTTGTTCATGAGGAGTGGGCCAAAATACCTGTTGAGAGGTGCAGAAGTCTCATTGACAGTTACAGGAATCGTTTGATTGCAGTGATTGCCTCAAAAGGTTGTGCAATAAAATATCAAGTTAAGGGAACCATCATTTCTGTCCAGGTCTGTTTCATGAGTTTCTTTAATAAAAAATTCTGTTGAAGCATGGTTGAAAAGCAATGTCTGACTTTCATTTGTTCATTTTCATAGAATTTTTATATATTATTACTTTTGTCAGATTCAACTTATTTCTGTGACTTTTGTGGGTTTTTCTTTCATTAAACGAGGAGTACCAACAATTTTGTCCACGTGTGTATATCCATACTCTGTGTCAGAGGCAGTGAGGATGTCAATAGAGAAACAGGGGACAGAAAGTGGAGCCAAAATCCATTAACAAAGTGCACAAATGCTGGCAGAAAGTGAAAAGTTGTTCAACATCTTAAGTGTACTTTAAAGTACCCCAACACCTTCAATATGTCTTCCGAAATTTTTCTTTTTTTTCTTTACAGAAAAGAGCTCAGGGTGACAAACCGTAAGTTGCAGGCACTTCTCTGTGTAATTTCTGCCGCATCATGATGAAAAGCATTAGAGAAGTAAAGATATGAAATATAGACATCTCCAAGGTCAAAGCACAGTGAAAGTATAAGGCAGAGATGCCTAAGGCTATATTCACATGACCGAGATGCAAAACACTGAAAAATGGCCATTGTTTATGTCCGTCTTGCACCCGAGGGGCACCCATTTTTAAGGATCCCACATACATTTGAGTGTTTGGAGGGGGTCAGTGAAAACGGACAAAAATAGGACATGACCGATATTTTGACGGGCCATTCCAACAAACCATCAACATAATGGTCATGTGAATAGCCCCCATTCAGGAGCAGTAAATATTAAGTCATTAGATGGATTAACCTCTCTACTCCTAGTTGTTATTTCCAGTATCAGTAAAACTGGCAACAGAATAAGGCCTTATGTACAGAGAGATTTTTTTGTGGACTTAATGTCCATGAAAAAAGGATACTTAGGTCTTTCCAAGTCCACGGAAAGGACTTATCCACATGATAGTGAATAATAGTCATGTGATGGGCATTTTTTAAATGGCTATTATGCCACAATAAATTCCCTCCATTATAACCCCCTTAGCTCTCCGATTCACACTGTAGATGATGTGTGAGTCAGAGTGCAGTCAGGTGGTAAAGCTAAAGGAACCAAATAGAGACCAGTATTTCAAGAACAGAACCATTGCTTAGAAAAAAATAACAGCTGATCTTATTACCAGATGGCGATAACTAGTGAACCAAAAGATAACTTTTTGTTCCGAGAGTACTTATTCAAGGTTTGTTTCATGTGTCACATTTGCAACATGTTTTCTCTTTAAGAAAAGCAGAGATGGATCCCAGAAAGAGGAAAGCTTTATCTCTCTACCCTCTTGTAATGTGTATCTCTTATTCCCTTTTAGAACACAAAGCCTAAGGACTCTGACTCATAAAACTGTTACCATTTCATTTTCTTGTGATCACCTGATCGGCTTCCTGCTGTCATCTCTGCAGTTCTCTGCTTCTTACTAGTTTTTCCCTTTCTAGTATCTCAATACTAGTCTGTAATACATTGTAATGGCTTGAATTGGTTATACCCGATGTATACATAGAAATCATACAGAAACACTGGAAAATAGGTTTATACACTTTATAAAATAGCTCAGTCAGACAGGAAGATTTATATTTTATGCTGTTATAAAGATGCCTGATATAAATCATAGCGATATGCCCTTTTGTTAAATCAAAAGAAGGGTAAACCTCACCAATATGTCAGGCAACATCACACATAAAACATCACACACCCTTTTAATGGTTCTAAGCATTAGTCAGAGGATTACATCACTACAATTACTGAACATATTACAACATTTATGTACTTATATTCAATAGTAGAACAATACCGAGCTTTAGGACAAATCAGAGGACGACCACTATGTTCTACAATTATACAAATGACAATGCATAGACAATAAGAAAGTTTTAAAACCCTTACCATAAGCACCAAGTTTCATGTGCTTTTGGAACACAATACCACTCCAGTGGCATAGAAAGTGCACTAACATCTCTGGACAGAAGTGATAGACTTAAAGGGGTTGTGCCATCAATACATATGGGAAGAACTAAACTGAATATATATGTATATATATATATATATATATATATATATATATATATATATATATATATATATATGTTAATATATGTTAGAGTAACTGCTTTCCCCTCACTGCTTGGATCTGTCAGTAAGTCATTTAGGCCTCCTGCACATGACTGTACTTCTAATCCAATTGTGGATTCACATTTGCGGATCAAAGTACAGACACATGCATTTTTATGGGCCCAGACACATGAGAGCATTTTTGGGGGCCATGTTCATGCCATATACGTGGACCTCAACGCATTTGCGGCACAGACCAGTGTAGTGAATCATACAAGATCATTGCGAAATGTGGATCAATATTCGCGGACAGTAAACCCACTATGGCCGTTTGCGCTGCTGCCCATGCTTGGCTTCCTCTCTGTCCAGACTGAATGATATACCTACATTTTTTGCTGAATATATAGCAGAAGTGGTACTGTACATGCGTCACTAACACAGTGCCCACCGTGACACGAACAGACCTATACATTTTGTACAGGGGTGCCATTACAAGCACATAATTGTGATACCTTACAGAGTTACTATATAATGCATTGTCAGTTTACTTATAGCAATTTGCATATATTGCACAACCCCTGGTAGGTCAAAGTTATCAAACATGATGCAACATTTGATACTAATGGTATAAATTATAGCAGCATAGACGCATGATAAATCTCCACTAGTGTTTAATGTGTTTTTATGTTTTTTCACTGCATTTTTTTTAGCTCAGTGTTGTAGGGCATGCCTCTTTTAAGGCAAACCATGTCCCCTTTGTCAGACAAATCTTAGTTGAAAATCTAGCCTATTTTCGCTGCCTTTATTAAGGAGGCACAGTGACTGGCTGTGTTTTAAGACCACTTTGATAGCATTGTGGTTGGCTTCTTTATGTGGGCACTGGACAGGGAGTACTGTGGCTTGCTGAGTTATAGAGGAACAGTGATTGCCTATGCTTTGGGGGCCACTCTTATTGGCTTTACTGTGGGTCATAGTGGCTGTCTCTGTTATGAGGGTACTGTGGGTGGCTGTATTACAGAGGCACAGTTATTGACTATGCTTTGGGGCTACTCTAACTGGCTCTATTGTGGGGCATTGTGGCTGGTTTTGTCATGAGGGTACTGTGTCTGTGTCATAGATGAACAGTGATTGACTAAGCATTGACACTACTCTAACTGGCTCTATTGTGGCAGGTTCTGTTATGAGGGTACTGTGGCTGATTGTGTCATAGAGGAACAGTGACTGACTAAGCATTGAGACTACTCTAACTGGCTGTATTGTGGATCATTGTGGCTGGTTCTGTTATGAGGGTACTGTGGCTGACTGTGTCATAGAGGAACAGTGATTGACTAAGCTTTGGGACTACTCTTACTGGCTCTGTTGGGGGGCATTGTGACTAGTCCTGTTATAAGGGTACTGTGGCTGGCTGTTTTGGGCAACGTTGATTGGCTCTGTCATGGTGCAGTAAGGCTAATCTTCTTATGAAGGTATTATGGATAGCTTTATGGAGGCATAATGGGCAGTTGTATTTGTGTCTGTTATCGAGGCAACAATGGCCAGTTGTCACTTGCGTCGTAATACTGTCTCTGTTATGAAAGCACTGTGGCTAGCTGTTTCTGTTCATCAGAAAAATAAGCATCTGAGAAATGTGTACAGCACACTACAGTCATGGCCAAAAGTTTTGAGAATGACACAAATATTCTATTTTCACATGATCTGCTGCCCTCTGGTTTTTTTATGTGTGTTTGTCAGATGTTTTTATCACATACAGAAATATAATTGCATTCATATTATGAGTAACAGAAGCTTATATTGACAGTTAGAATGAGTTAATGCAGCAAGTCAATATTTGCAGTGTTGACCCTTCTTCTTCAGGACCTCTGCAATTCTCCCTGGCATGCTCTCAATCAACTTCTGGACCAAATCCTGACTGATAGCAGTCCATTCTTGCAGAATCAATGCTTTAATTTTGTCTGAATTTGTTGGTTTTTGTTTGTCCACCCGTCTCTTGATGATTGACCACAAGTTCTCAATGGGATTAAGATCTGGGGAGTTTCCAGGCCATGGACCCAAAATCTCTATGTTTTGTTCCCTGAGACATTTAGTTATCACCTTTGCTTTATGGCAAGGTGCTCCATCATGCTGGAAAAGGCATTGTTGAGCGCCAAACTGCTCTTGGACGGTTGGGAGAAGTTGCCCTTGGAGGACATTCTGGTACCATTCTTTATTCATGGCTGTGTTTTTAGGCAAGACTGTGAGAGAGCCAATTCCCTTGGCTGAGAAGCAACCCCACACATGAATGGTTTCAGGATGCTTTACAGTTGGCATGAGACAAGACTGGTGGTAGCGCTCACCTCTTCTTCTCCGAATAAGCTGTTTTCCAGATGTTCCAAACAATCGAAAAGGGGATTCATCAGAGAAAATGACTTTACCCCAGTCCTCAGCAGTCCACTCCCTGTACCTTTTGCAGAATATCAGTCTGTCCCTGATGTTTTTTCTGGAGAGAAGTGGCTTCTTTGCTGCCCTCCTTGAGACCAGGCCTTGCTCCAAGAGTCTCCGCCTCACAGTGCGTGCAGATGCACTCACACCTGCCTGCTGCCATTCCTCAGCAAGCTCTGCACTGCTGGTATCCCGATCCCGCAGCTGAAACACTTTTAAGAGACGGTCCTGCCGCTTGCTGGTCTTTCTTGGGCGCCCTGGAGCCTTTTTGGCACCAATGGAACTTCTCTCCTTGAAGTTCTTGATGATGCGATAGATTGTTGACTGAGGTGCAATCTTTCTAGCTGCAATACTCTTCCCAGTTAGGCCATTTTTGTGCAGTGCAATGATGACTGCACGTGTTTCTTTAGAGATAACCATGGTTAACAGAAGAGAAACAATGATGGCAAGCACCAGCCTCCTTTTAAAGTGTCCAGTGGTGTCATTCTTACTTAATCATGACAGATTGATCTCCAGCCCTGTCCTCATCAACACCCACGCTTGTGTTAATGGAGCAATCACTGAAACGATGTTAGGTGGTCCTTTTAAGGCAGGGCTGCAATGATGTTGAAATGTGTTTTGGGGGATAAAGTTAATTTTCTAGGCAAATATTGACTTTGCAAGTAATTGCTGTTAAGCTGATCACTCTTTATTACATTCTGGAGCATATGCAAATTGCCATTAGAAAAACTGAAGCAGTAGACTTTGTAAAAATTAATATTTGTATCATTCTCAAAACTTTTGGCCATGACTGTACATACAGTATACCTGTAACTTTTTCCATTCATATAAAGTTGGGAGATATGTAAATGGATGTCCCCTGTAAAGTAGGTCAGTTTTCCTAAGCACTAAAAATCAAAAAACTTCACTGAATAAATAAATAAAAAATCATTTAAACTACTGTAAGGCAGGATTAGAAAACTTTAGCTGCTTTCTTAAAACTTCTCCTAATACATTTCACTCTGTAGTCGCTCCTATAGCTGTGAATGCCAAGCGTGAAAAGCAAGAAGAGTTAAGATGCTGCTTTCATCTCATAGCAGTGGAAGACAGCTTGCGAGGTGGAGGTATGGGGAGGGAGTCTGCCAGCTGCTCAGCTCTGAACTACAAATTACTGTGTCAGCCACCAGGCTATTTACAAGCACAAATGCTGAACGACTTTCATGTTGCACATCAGTGTTGTGTATGAGGCCGCATGACTGAACCTTCTAGTCACATCTAAAGAGAGATGGGGACCTATCACAAATACGACTCAAAATGTTCTATTCTGTTATGCTGTAATACACATTATTGAAGAACTTTCACCATATTTATTTCAATCTGTATGAATTCAATTAAATGAATAAAACCTTGGATTATATTACCAGTATATTAAAATGTTCTCTAGAAATGTGAACAGAAATGCTTTTGTTTTGCCTTTAAAGATCTATGTTGTCATCCCCATTTTCACAACCAGAGGTTCCATTGGCTCTCTGTGCCTACTATATATATATAGATATATATAATTTATGACATATTGTGTAGTGGGAAGTGTATCCATTATGACATGAGGCAAAATTAAAGGGGTTGTTCTGTTTCTGACAAATGGAGATGGTATTGTTCATATAATGAAAAGGTATACAATTTTCCAATAGGATAGGTGACAAGTGTCTGATTCATGGAGGTTTGACCATCCTAAGCCCCATTGATCACTGGAATGGAATGGATCCTTGCATCTAACAAGACTGGCAGTCACACTGGTACGCTACTGTTCCATTCAACTATATGGTACTATCAAAGATAAACCCACGGCTCAGACACATCACCTACCCTACGTTTAAATGGGTATTCCCATATGGGACATTCTCTGCAGTTAGGTTCAACTATTCTCAGTACAGAAGTCAACTGAGAGAGCCACACATGTGGTCACCTTTCCTCTTACCATGGCTGCAAGACGATGGTCAGAAAACCCACACTCCTGAGATGGGAATAGCCCTTTAATTACTATACAATGAAAGTTTCTGCAACTTTCAAATACTTGGTATTACAATTCATCAACATTAAGGCTAAAAAAGTGTTGCGGGAAAAAAACGTTGCAGCGATGCATTGCGGTTTTTCCTGCAGCACTTTTCACAGAAAGTCCACCGAGGTTTCCTCTGCAGACTTTCTGCTTCAATTACACTTATAGGGAAACCACTGATGTTTCCGTAGGTATAATTGACATGCTGCGATTTTCAAAACCGCGGCGGTTTTGGAAATCGCAGCATGTTCCCTGCGCGTATTTTTCTGCAAAGTGGGAATCCCATCCACTTTGCTGTGACTGTAAAACGCCACATTTTCTGCCACGCCGTTTACATCACGTGGGGCCCCGGCCTAAAGGGGTTTTACCATGAAAGACAATTATGGAATATCCACAGTATATGCCATAAATGTCTTAAAGATGAGGGTCTAACCTCTGGGACCTGCACCTATCTCTAAAATGAGACCCCAATCTCCATGCCCGGCTACTTACATGGCTGAAACCTCACTGAGAAGACTTTCAACTGTTTCCATACAGCCCGATTATAGCTGACTGTCTTCTCAGTGAGGCTCCGGCCTGGTAAATGTCTTTTGTTAGAAAACCCCTTGTGACGTAAACGTGGCAAAAACCAGAGCGTTTTGAGTCCCTGCAAAGTGGATGGTATTCTAGCGAATCCCATTCACACATTGCAGAAAAAAAAATCTGCAGTGGAAATGCAGTGATTTCTAAAATGAGAGAGTTTTTGTAAGTCGCAGCATGTTAATTATACCTACAGAAACGCTGGTATAATAGAAGAAGAAAGTCTGCAGAGGAAAACTCTGTCGACTTTCTGTTGAAAAGCACTTTTTGGCTACGTGGGACCTACACCTTAAAGTAGCTTTCTACTCTTGATAACTAATTTTTAATAGGCAGATCCAAAAGCAAACCAGATGATATTCCCATGGTGAATTTCAGTAGATGCACACTTTCCCTATTGCATGTACAGTAATGGGCATATGGAAAAAGGGTTGCCTTCTCAGACAGAATCTAATTCTTTCTACTCTGGACCCTCAGACTTCTACAGATATTGGGAATATTTGTCAAAGGTGCCCGGCCGTGAAGAATTTTATGCTTGTGTCTGGTGTGCTAATCCAGTATCTCGGTATACTCAGTATTCAGAACTCATGTGATAAATCTATAGCTTGTACACATTAGTATGCGTCTTCTGTTTGTTTTCTATAATACTGCACAGTCAACGTAATGTTACTCTGCACTACACATTATATACAAGAAATGCATTGTATGTGCAGGGCATGACTGCCGTCTCTAGGAGCTTTTAAAAAGGAAAAAAATAGCCTTCGCTACCCATGAAATGACAGCCATCAGTTTGGCACCCCATGATGGTAATGATAGTCCTACAGATAATAGCTAAACCATTACTAAAGCCCAAGTGTCTGGAATACTTGTTCTGACTTTTATTCCTGCATCCTGTCTGTATAGCCTTCACACTTGAGAAATCTGTGTTATTAAGCTGTCGGATCTGCTTGGAATATCTTCAGAGATATTGGCACCTGAAATCATCATAGAGATGCTAACAGCGCATTAAGTGTTGTCCCAGGAAGGACCTGCACTCTAAGGAGCATTTACATGGACATTTGCAAAACAAAAACGTCAGCAGACACTTTCTGGATCCTTTAAGGCATTGGAAAACAATGTTTACTTTCCCAAATCTATCATTATTTCTGCTAGACAGATACACTGCAGCTATTAATGTAGAAACCTTGGGAATGGTAAATAAGAAGTATCATGTTTGCCTAATGTGATTTGCTAATTCATATGACAATGGCTGATGGTAAGTAAGTGACTGGCATATTGTCATCCAATATACATTACACCTATAGCAAAAAGAATAGCACTGATGTTTATTATCCAAAATGAGTAGAAACCACTTCTATATACTAAACTGTGTCTTATGCTAGGTTCACACTAGCACTGGTGCTCCACTGTTCTGGTCCGTCAGTCACGCACAGAGTCTGACAGACCCCAATGACTATAATGGGGTCCGTCTGGTGTCCGTCCTTATAAAACTGAAACTGGTGGGTTAAAAAGTCCTCCAGGCAGGACTTTTTCCTCCACGGTTTTTCAGTGTACACTGTGACACAGATGTGAACATAGCCCTACTTATACAAATTGTACAGTGCTGCGGAATATGTTGGCGCTATATAAAATGTATTATTATTATCAAAGACGTATTCCAGGTGGATAGCGCTACCGCACAAACCTAACACAGAGAGGCTGTGTTCTTACTTTAAGGGTTATTGTCTGTGCTGTAACTGTCTGATAGCTGCAGGTCCCACTTCTGGGACACAAATTTCCCTCAAGAATAAGGGAACCCTAACTCCTCTATTCTGCCTGATGCTGTGGCCAGTGTGAATAAGATGCATCCTACATATAAATGGCTCTCTCCATTCACTTTTATAGAAGTTCTGAATATCCTGTGGATATCAGGAAATGTGAGATGAGAATACCGTTTATGCGCAAAGTGCAAACTCGGATCAAAAGAGACAACTTTTTAGACAGAATACACATAGCATGTAAAATATTTTAAAAAACTAGTGTTAACATTGGTATCGAAATCAATTCCTGTGAAGGGGTTTTGCAGGCTTTATTCTTCATGACCTATTTATAGGACAGGTTATCAATCAAAGATCAGCAGGGGTGCGACACCCAGTACCCCCATTGATCAGCAGCCCTCCTTGATCACTGATTCCAATTCACAGGCCATGTGATGTTATATTCATTGGTCACATGGCCTGTGAACAGCTCAACCCCATTCAAGCTAATGAGGATGAGATGCAAAACCAAGAAGGGCGCTGTTCTTGGTTTTCAGTGACCACAGCACTCACCTGAACAGCTGACCGATGGGGGTCATATCCCCACCTATCTTTGATTGATGACCCATCCTAAGGATAAGTCATCAAATACCAAATACGGGAAAACCCTTTAAATGAAAGTGGCCACTGATTTTCATTCCAACAGAGGAAATATTCAGCAACAGATAGGGCATGCTGCAGATCTGAAAAACAACAGTGTGCCTAAAATCCACTCCATCATGTTTTACTGATTGTTGATGGATTTTGTTAAGACCCTATTGACTTGCATTGTACTTACATTTGTTGCAAATTTCTACATTACAAATCTGCTAAATTTACACTCCAAGTGAACACAGCCTAAAATATTTCACGAAGACTTTGTGTGAGCCGATACTCAAGATGTGTAGCTGTAATAAATCAACGGATCTGTAAATCTATAGAGGAGTGTGGTAGCTATAAATAGCATGTTACACTACATCATTAATAGAAATACTCTACATCTACTTCCCAAGAACCCTACAATTAACATCTTATGAATTCCCATCATGACAGCGTGAATGAGATTTATAAAGCAACATTACTATTTCAATTATCAAGCTGCTACCTCATATACCCTCTACCAACACAAATAGGGTTCGTGGTCTTGCAACATTAACTCTGGAAATGAAAATACCTGTAATATTTTCTGAATTTGAACAATCTTCTATAAGTCATACATCATCTTGGTTTATATTAATGAGATAGGCACAGTGGAAATTTGCTTCAATAATTATAAGAAGGAAACTAAAACATAATGTAGTGTTTGCAAAAAGCAAACTCAGCCATGATTTATACAGTGCCTCCAAACTTACGTACAAGGCTATACTTCGCTTACAGATGTGTACAACAGGAGTGTCCCTAACCTTCTGCAGGTTTGCAGTCACACAATGCGATTTTGAGGCAGTTTGTCCATGCATTTTTTTTGCATAAAGCCAGAGCGAATGTTTAAAGGGGTGTTGTGAGTTTTTTTTAGTAGGTAGAAAGGCTGCTGAGGGGGCCAGTAGCCATTATATCACTCTTAAAAACATTACTCACCTCCCCCACTCCTCTGTTTCCAGTGGTGGCAGGTCCGATCTTTTCTTTACAGGTCCGGTTCTCCTGTTGTCCTGTTTGTACTAGGTGGCCAAAGAGAGGTCATAGCAGTGACCTTTTCACAAATGGCACGTCATAGCAGTCACATACTGTTTATGGATGGCCACAGAAGTCACCTGGCACAAACAGGACAGCACAACTGACGGCAAAAGGGGGCCTGTATACAGGAGGCCAGACCTGCTATCGCTGAAAACTGAGGACCAAGTAGGGGACCGGGTAGAGGTGAACAATTTATGTTATTGGCCTTATCTTAGCCCTTCCACATTGTAAAAAAGAATTCAGAACACCCCTTTAAAAGAGAAGTATAAAGGAAATACAGTATATTACAAAGGGCTTTACAGAGTCTGTAATGACTAATATCAATTCTTGTTCCACACAGGCTCACAATCTAAATTCTTCATCTCAAGAGGCAGGTGCATCTTGATACAACACATGTGTCTTGAACCTGTCGAGTCCTTTATAAGACTGGTGTACAAAATGCCAGTCTTAATAAAACTGCCTCAGTATGTCTAGGTATGTAGTTCTTCAATTAGTGCTGAAGACTCTTCACACATCGTGTAGTTGGGGGTGAAATTCAGGACTGCACCATCAACACTCCCAAAATCTCAGCAATCCCTATGCAATGTGTTTCTTGCTGTGATTGTCAGGACGATTAGGCCCCACGTTGCAGAAACGTTTCACTGCAGTTTCCAGTACCAGCAAAGTTAATGAGATTCTGGTTAATATCATCTACACACTGCGGAAAAAAGGGGCTGCGGAAAAGCTGTGATTTTAATTCCCTATGTATTGAATAGGTGGGAAAAAAAACAGAGAAAAGTGTAGCACTGGGCTTTAGCCTCAATGCTTCTATGAAAATGTGCACAATTGGTGAATGTGTTTTTCCCCCTCCAAAATGCACAAAATGTACATCTGCATAGCCTAACAGGGCATTTGAACAAGGAGGTGGTCCAGCTGGGATAATCCCCGCATCCTGGTTTTTCCCACAGCACGTTTTTTCCCGCAGGTTTCTCTGCAGACTTTTTGCTTCCATTATAACTATAGGAAAACCACCAGCGTTTCCGTAGGTATAATTGACATGCTGCAATTTCCGAAAACGCAAAGGTTTTGGAAATCGCAGCATGTCTACTGTGCATATTTTTCCGCAATGTGTGGATGGGATTCGCTAGAATCCCATCCACCTTGCAGTGACTGTAAATCGCTACATTTTTTCCTGTGGTGTTTCCGCTGCGGCCAAACCGCAGCATTTGAGCCACATGGGGCCCCGTCCTTAATGTGTGTCACGATTGAGACATGTATCACGAAATATCATGGCTCTTACATGTGGCTCTGGCCTAAAGATCTTGATATACATTAAATGTAAGTCAGTCAAAGCCACTGATTTTGGCCAAATGGTTGTTTGTAGAACAATGGGGGGGGGGGGGGATGAAAAAAGACACGTATAGAAGTTATAATAATAATAATAATAATAATAGCCCTTTAATAGTCCCACAATGGGGAAATTCAGTGTGTTACAGCAGCAAAGATAAGATAAGCAGACTCAAATACAAATACAACATGTACAGGAATGTTCCAAGGTAAGAGGCATTACATTGATAGTAGACAGACAGATAGGACGTAGCAGAGGAGGGGGGGGGGGATTTAACAGGCAGAAAGATATTTCAGTTCTCTGTGTGTAATGATCTCCGCTTAGGTCGGTGTTGGTTGTACAGCCTAACCGCAGTGGGGAGGAAAGACTTCTGATAGCGCTCCTTCTCACACCTAGGGTGGAGCAGTCGGTCACTGACAGTACTGCCCAGTGCAATCACAGTCTCATGCATGGGATGGGACTTCTTTTTCTGCATGGGGCTCACCACGGACAGTATCCTTTTGTCACCCACCACCTGCAGTGGGTCCAGTGGGCTCCCCAGGACAGAGCTGGTCCTTCTAATCAGCTTGTCAAGTTTATTTCTGTCCCTGGTTGATATACTGCTCCCCCAGCAGGCCACTCCAAAGAAGATGGCTGATGCCACTACCGAATGAAGAAAGTCCTAAGAAGTGCCCCCCGGATTCCAAAGGCTCTCAGCTTCCTAAGCAGGTAGAGCCTGCTGTGGCCCTTCCTGTACAGGGCCTCCATGTGATCTGCCCAGTCCAGCTTATTACTAAGGAGCAAACCCAGGTACTTATAGGTGTTCACAATCTCGATGCCCGTCCCCAGGATGTCCACTGGTTTTGGAGGGCATCTGCCTTTACGGAAGTCCACCACCATCTCCTTGGTCTTCCCCGCGTTAATCTTCAGGTGGTTCCGCTGGCATCAGTCCACAAAATACCGGTTCAGTTCTCTGTACTCCCTGTCATCATCCTCTGTGATGAGACCTACTATTGCAGAGTCGTCAGAATACTTCTGTAGCTAGCAGCTAGATGAGTTGCACCTAAAATCTGCAGTGTACAGTGTGAAGAGGAAAGGGGCGAGAACCATACCCTGAGGTGCCCCCGTCTCTCAGTAACCTGGGCTGTATGGTGTTAAAAGCAATGGAGAAATCAAAGAACATTATTCTCACCGTGTTCCCTGGTTTCTCCAGGTGAGACAGAGCCCTGTGCAGAAGGTGGATGATGGCATCATCTACCCCAATGCCCAGCCGATAAGCAAACTGGAGAGGGTCCATAGCGGGGCTCACTAGAGGGCGGAGATGTGTGAGAACCAATCCATCTAAGATCTTCATCAGGTGGATGAACATCCTGTTAAAGGAACAGGAGAGTCGTGACATCATAGATGAATCCCTGCAGTGATTAGCTAGAGAGTTTTCTGACTTCAGGATCCAGTATATACTCTATGACTGGGACCCCAAACAACAAAAAAGGGCAAGCTTCACAGAACTCTCCCCTGACTTCTACTTATAAGAACTCACACTGAGAAACCCATAATAAGCAGGAGGCTAAGGCTGCCACTCATAGGAATGCACTGAAATTCTGTAGTGTGAGATAGGGGCCAAAAGCTCACTCATCTATGTCTTGCTTCCCTTAAGACAGGACACGTAGGAATTTGGCACTGAATTTGACATGGTTTCTGACACAGAATCCATCTGAAATCTGCCTCCCATTCCCATCGAAGGTGGAAAATATACCTTTTCCGTTGGCGTGGTATTGGTCACAGAATTTTACGTGGAATTTCTCAAAACCCGCTAGCGGATTGTGCCTGCCCAATAAAGGCAAAATACAGTGGCACTCTTCTCCAAATTCTGCTTCAAATTCCGATTCAAATTCAGCGTCAAGATGCCTGTCATTTTTTGTAAAGCAGGATCCGCTTCAAATTCCTGAAGCAGAAATGTTCTGCTTGGCAAATTCAGCGCCCAATTCCTATGTGTGAACTTATCCTAAGAGCAGTGTGATGAGACTGGCTCTGCCAAGCCAGAGGCATAATGGGAAATGCAGGCTACATTTGGAGAGCCAAATGAATATGACAAACAACCCACAACTGGGACATCGGCTAAAATATATATACACAAGAGCCATATTATTTTTATTATTGTACTACATATGCAAAAAAAAACAAAACGCTGAAGTACTTCTTTAAACCCAGGACCCTAGTGCTACAATGCTAACTACTGAGAAAGCTGATGCTCTTTTATCAAACCTAATTTGGTTTCTGGCTACAAAAAATATATAGAAAAGCTGCATCAAACTGGACAGCCGTGACTTGGGTCCCAATGCTAAATCTGTGCAGTAACATAACATTTTAAGGATTAAATCTTCCATCTGCCAAATTGGTTGGTTTACGCAATGTATACAGGTACTAAGGTAATGGTTCTTTGGTGCGTGCATATGTTGATGGGATTCCGCATTGTGTGCTAGTATTTTGCTGACTAGTAATTTGTTTCAGTCTGTGCATAACTATTTTCATTGCAGAATGTAAGCATTTTCTCGTGACAGGAAAATAGTATTACTGTATATTAACTTTTGACAGTTGCACTTTTATGTACAAAGTGCTTTTATTGCCGGTCTATGGTTTTTGTTTACATAATTATAAGTACTTTCGTGGTTCGCTAATCTTCTGCTCTACAAAATGTTATTTGTTTCCTACATTTCTGGATAGAATAATTTATTCTGCAACTGAAATCTGCAAAACTCTGATCTCCCATAGCAAAGAACCAGAGCAAAAATTAACCCATAAGTAGTAATGAACTCGGCTCGATTAATAGATTTACCAGTAATGTCACCCAAAATCGTAATAATATTTCAGTTTGTTTTCCTACATTATCAAAATTGCCCATAGGCTCCCATGTTAAAAATCGTATACTGTGCAGTATACTTTTTAATTTATTTGATGCTTCTCGGTATATACAGCAGAAAACAAGAAAAAGCCAAGATATACCAGGCCAACAGAGGCTACATCACACTCTTTCAGGCCCCATCAGGAAAATGGGAGCCTATGGATATGTTTGAAATGTAAAGTACATCAGGAGTATTCCAGAAGCATGCGGCAAATGTATACTGCAAACTCAATAGGAACCCATTCTAAAATATGAGAAAATGTAATACACAAAGGCTAGAGTCACAAAACAACAGAAATAAAGAGACTGACTGCAGATGGAGAGGCTGGCCTGTTCAATGGAGGGGAATGTCGGCTTTTTATGAGTTTCCAAGTAAACTGGGTATATAAGTTGGGTAGATTCACAAAATCTGCTTATAATTTGTTAAAAAGTACAGCCCATTTTATATAAGTAATTCTAACTTATATTTCACGTACAGAATTGTTAAAGAGCCCTCTGTGTTTTCCTTCTGTGCCCAGCGTGCCCTGGCAAGGGAAGACCAACTGCTTGACAGATCAAAAAATAGATTTCATATAAAGTTACTTAAAAAACACCAACAAAGACTTGGACCGCACATCCCAATATTATAAATGGATCTATGAATTTCATCAAAATCTATAAATTAACATGAGGTTCTTAGTATACATTTTGATCAAGGTGTATAAGCCTACTTGCTACTTCACGGCAACCCTACTCTATTGGATGCAGAACCACATGGCGACCACTACCACATCAGCACCACATCCAAACGGGGAACTGATCAGCAGCCCAACAGCGCCCCTGCTGTTAGGCTAAACCCCCAGACACCACCCCACAGGTACAGAACCATAACTATTGCAGCTATCATGCATCACTACATCATGTGAACAGATCTCAAAAAAGTTCACCTTACCATGTGGTCTCAGTCAATGGACCGAGAGCCAGTAGGTAGATTCCTTATTCAGTCACTTGATAATTAAAAACACCCAGATCGAATGGGAGAAATGCTGATAGCAAGATGTAACAAAAAATGAGGGGACAGAAATCTATGTACTCTAAACTCTAAAAAAGACATAGACACTACATACCACTGATCTATGTTTCTCAGCATCTACAATGCGGCACCACACGAAGTACAGTAGGTTGCCGTGAAGTGGCTAGTAGGCTTATACACCTTGATCAAAATGTATACTAAGAACGTCATGTTTATTTTTGTAGATGTTGCTGAGAAACATAGATCAATTAATAATACTGGGATGTGCGGTCTATATCTTTACTTCTAGAGCACCAACATACTCTTCAGTGCATAACAAATGTAGTTGTCGCTCACTGTCTTAGTATCAGTATGCCTTTGGAGTGTGGGAGGAAACCCATGCAAACAAAGGGAAAACCCAGGACCCCAGCACAGCAAGGCAACTAATCCTAGAGCTAAATGGACGCTTCCTATTTGATCTACAGTCATGGCCAAAAGTTTTGAGAATGACACAAATATTATATTTTCACATGATCTGCTGCCCTCTGGTTTTTATGTGTGTTTGTCAGATGTTTTTATCACATACAGAAATATAATTGCATTCATATTATGAGTAACAGAAGCTTATATTGACAGTTAGAATGACTTAATGCAGCAAGTCAATATTTGCAGTGTTGACCCTTCTTCTTCAGGACCTCTGCAATTCTCCCTGGCATGCTCTCAATCAACTTCTGGACCAAATCCTGACTGATAGCAGTCCATTCTTGCAGAATCAATGCTTTAATTTGGTCTGAATTTGTTGGTTTTTGTTTGTCCACCCGTCTCTTGATGATTGACCACAAGTTCTCAATGGGATTAAGATCTGGGGAGTTTCCAGGCCATGGACCCAAAATCTCTATGTTTTGTTCCCTGAGCCATTTAGTTATCACCTTTGCTTTATGGCAAGGTGCTCCATCATGCTGGAAAAGGCATTGTTGAGCGCCAAACTGCTCTTGGACGATTGGGAGAAGTTGCTCTTGGAGGACATTCTGGTACCATTCTTTATTCATGGCTGTGTTTTTAGGCAAGACTGTGAGAGAGCCGATTCCCTTGGCTGAGAAGCAACCCCACACATGAATGGTTTCAGGATGCTTTACAGTTGGCATGAGACAAGACTGGTGGTAGCGCTCATCTCTTCTTCTCCGAATAAGCTGTTTTCCAGATGTTCCAAACAATCGAAAAGGGGATTCATCAGAGAAAATGACTTTACCCCAGTCCTCAGCAGTCCACTCCCTGTACCTTTTGCAGAATATCAGTCTGTCCCTGATGTTTTTTCTGGAGAGAAGTGGCTTCTTTGCTGCCCTCCTTGAGACCAGGCCTTGCTCCAAGAGTCTCCGCCTCACAGTGCGTGCAGATACACTCACACCTGCCTGCTGCCATTCCTCAGCAAGCTCTGCACTGCTGGTAGCCCGATCCCGCAGCTGAAACACTTTTAAGAGACGGTCCTGCCGCTTGCTGGTCTTTCTTGGGTGCCCTGGAGCCTTTTTGGCACCAATGGAACCTCTCTCCTTGAAGTTCTTGATGATGCGATAGATTGTTGACTGAGGTGCAATCTTTCTAGCTGCAATACTCTTCCCAGTTAGGCCATTTTTGTGCAGTGCAATGATGACTGCACGTGTTTCTTTAGAGATAACCATGGTTAACAGAAGAGAAACAATGATGGCAAGCACCAGCCTCCTTTTAAAGTGTCCAGTGGTGTCATTCTTACTTAATCATGACAGATTGATCTCCAGCCCTGTCCTCATCAACACCCACACCTGTGTTAATGGAGCAATCACTGAAACGATGTTAGGTGGTCCTTTTAAGGCAGGGCTGCAATGATGTTGAAATGTGTTTTGGGGGATAAAGTTCATTTTCTAGGCAAATATTGACTTTGCAAGTAATTGCTGTTAAGCTGATCACTCTTTATAACATTCTGGAGTATATGCAAATTGCCATTAGAAAAACTGAAGCAGTAGACTTTGTAAAAATTAATATTTGTATCATTCTCAAAACTTTTGGCCATGACTGTATACCTTGAATGTTAATAAACTGAAAATTATTGTTACATAAATGGATTAGCTCTTTGTACTCTGATTTTTTTTGTTTTTGCCAAATGGCCAAGCAGTGTACGACCTGAGGCTTTCCATGGGTGAAAAAACCTTCATCAAAATCAAGATACATAAATAAAAAGTTGTGCAAAATTATAAACCAGTCATTTTATAATGCATATTCAATAAAATAAAACAAAGGAAAGTTCAGCTAAACAGTGACCAAAAGATCTGACCAACATCCTCTTATTACTGCTAGGTACAGTATACTCTTCTTATAGTAGTCATACTGCACCCATTGGGGAATTTATTAATCCATCTATGCCAGTTTTCTGGCATAAATGGGTATTAATGTGGCACATCTTTGGTGCACAGCCATTTCTTGTGCAGAGATGTGTAACGTTGCCTCGCCTCTTTTTTGCAAGAGAGACTGGTGTGGGGAATGAAGTCTTAGTAAATTCCCCCCATTGTTTCTAAAGCACTGAACACCATGGCCTTTTCTTCCTTCTACAATCTCAGACTCTTTCCTGCTCCCTGGTTGTATTTGCCAACCATAATGCAAAATTAGTAAAGTGCCTGCTACAGAATCTGCAGGTCCTGTATCCTGCTTCTCTCAAACAGCATTTCCTTTACCTATTAGAGAGACCTTTTCTGTATCAAACCTATAGGATAATGTGCCACATTGCAGAAACACTGTGTTTTTGACTGCTTATTATACCAGCATCGTGAATGAGATTTTGTTTAGTCCCATCCATACATTGCGGAAAACAAAGTTATGGAAAACCATTTGAAAACCACAGCATGTTAATTCTACCTGTGGAATCGGAAGCATTTTCCCTATTGACTTAATTGGGGGAAATAAAAAACGCAAAGAAAAATTCAGCAAATGCTCAATGAAAGACACTGCGGAAAAAAGTGTAATGTCACATTCAAGTGAATGGGGCTGAGCTGCACCATCAAGCACAGACACTGAGTAATGTCACTATGTCACTGTGCTTGGTTTTGTATGAAGAGGCTGCAGCCTCATTCAAACAGCTGATCAGTGGTGGGACCAAGTGTTGAATACATCCAATCTTCAATAGGTCATCAACTCATAAGTCTGGAAAACCCCTTTAATTTCAAGTGAGAGCAAAAAAAAGCAGTCTGTGAGTGAAGCAATCTTGTTCACTTTAAGGCTGAAGACCAGTCTTCAGTGCACCAACTGTCTCAATTGCATAAAAAATTGTTGTGTGTGTAAGTGATATATATATATATATATATATATATATATATAAAACGAATGTTATTTATCAGTGTAATGTGCCCTGTAACACGGGGGTTGCAATTGAATATACTTGGAGGAGATGGTAGAATGTTTCAGTATTTAGTCAGTAATAAAGGTGATCTATGCCTTAATCATAACCCAATGTTAATTTAATTAACATCTACTCATCACACTCTAAATAGCGGACCATGTCGCAGTCTCCACAGCAATGCTGATAAGTTAGATGCAGAAAACAGGGAACATCAGCCTATGGTGTGCTTTAATGACTAGTATGAAAAAATAATAATAAAAATTTGTAGATAATATGTCATTTTCTAATGATACATTTCCTTCAAGGAAAACAGAAGGAAGATTTTAGTATGTCTTTATTAACAGTAGAAAGGTTAAACAATCATCCTAACAACTTTCAGACTTAGTGTCTTATCTGTAAAAGACTACAGTCATGGCCAAAAGTTTTGAGAATGACAAATATTATATTTTCACATGATCTGCTGCCCTCTGGTTTTTATGTGTGTTTGTCAGATGTTTTTATCACATACAGAAATATAATTGCATTCATATTATGAGTAACAGAAGCTTATATTGACAGTTAGAATGACTTAATGCAGCAAGTCAATATTTGCAGTGTTGACCCTTCTTCTTCAGGACCTCTGCAATTCTCCCTGGCATGCTCTCAATCAACTTCTGGACCAAATCCTGACTGATAGCAGTCCATTCTTGCAGAATCAATGCTTTAATTTTGTCTGAATTTGTTGGTTTTTGTTTGTCCACCCGTCTCTTGATGATTGACCACAAGTTCTCAATGGGATTAAGATCTGGGGAGTTTCCAGGCCATGGACCCAAAATCTCTATGTTTTGTTCCCTGAGACATTTAGTTATCACCTTTGCTTTATGGCAAGGTGCTCCATCATGCTGGAAAAGGCATTGTTGAGCGCCAAACTGCTCTTGGACGGTTGGGAGAAGTTGCTCTTGGAGGACATTCTGGTACCATTCTTTATTCATGGCTGTGTTTTTAGGCAAGACTGTGAGAGAGCCGATTCCCTTGGCTGAGAAGCAACCCCACACATGAATGGTTTCAGGATGCTTTACAGTTGGCATGAGACAAGACTGGTGGTAGCGCTCACCTCTTCTTCTCCGAATAAGCTGTTTTCCAGATGTTCCAAACAATCGAAAAGGGGATTCATCAGAGAAAATGACTTTACCCCAGTCCTCAGCAGTCCACTCCCTGTACCTTTTGCAGAATATCAGTCTGTCCCTGATGTTTTTTCTGGAGAGAAGTGGCTTCTTTGCTGCCCTCCTTGAGACCAGGCCTTGCTCCAAGAGTCTCCACCTCACAGTGCGTGCAGATGCACTCACACCTGCCTGCTGCCATTCCTCAGCAAGCTCTGCACTGCTGGTAGCCCGATCCCGCAGCTGAAACACTTTTAAGAGACGGTCCTGCCGCTTGCTGGTCTTTCTTGGGCGCCCTGGAGCCTTTTTGGCACCAATGGAACCTCTCTCCTTGAAGTTCTTGATGATGCGATAGATTGTTGACTGAGGTGCAATCTTTCTAGCTGCAATACTCTTCCCAGTTAGGCCATTTTTGTGCAGTGCAATGATGACTGCACGTGTTTTTTTAGAGATAACCATGGTTAACAGAAGAGAAACAATGATGGCAAGCACCAGCCTCCTTTTAAAGTGTCCAGTGGTGTCATTCTTACTTAATCATGACAGATTGATCTCCAGCCCTGTCCTCATCAACACCCTCACCTGTGTTAATGGAGCAATCATTGAAACGATGTTAGGTGGTCCTTTTAAGGCAGGGCTGCAATGATGTTGAAATGTGTTTTGGGGGATAAAGTTCATTTTCTAGGCAAATATTGACTTTGCAAGTAATTGCTGTTAAGCTGATCACTCTTTATAACATTCTGGAGTATATGCAAATTGCCATTAGAAAAACTGAAGCAGTAGACTTTGTAAAAATTTATATTTGTATCATTCTCAAAACTTTTGGCCATGACTGTATATGTGCCTCACATCTTTGAGACGGCCACCCACAATTGCATTGAAAGTTGGTTTTCTAGGAGGTGGTCTTCTCCAAGAAGATGGCCAGTACGATAATTTTATAGTGGAACTGAAAATCTGTCACAGGTATCTTGTCTGAATAAGGGAATGTTTTTCATAAATGATTTATACCACAAAGTAAGCTCCTCCTATCCACAAGATATACAGTGCTGGCCAAAAGTATTGGCACCCCTGCAATTCTGTCAGATAATACTCAATTTCTTCCAGAAAATGATTGCAATCACAAATGCTTTGGTAATAATATCTTCATTTATTTTGCTTGCAATGAAAAAACACAAAAGAGAATGAAAAAAAACGGATAGTACGGGTTGACACTGTTGTACCCTCGGACTGCAGGGCAGCTAGAACTTGTTTGGATGTTAGTCGAGGTTCTTTAGCCACCATCCGCACAATCTTTCGTTGAAATCTCACGTCAATTTTTCTTTTCCGTCCACATCTAGGGAGGTTAGCCACAGTGCCATGGGCTTTAAACTTCTTGATGACACCGCACACGGTAGACACAGGAACATTCAGGTCTTTGGAGATGGACTTGTAGCCTTGAGATTGCTCATGCTTCCTCACAATTTTGCTTCTCAAGTCCTCAGACAGTTCTTTGGTCTTCTTTCTTTTCTCCATGCTCAATGTGGTACACACAAGGACACAGGACAGAGGTTGAGTCAACTTTAATCCATTTCAACTGGCTGCAAGTGTGATTTAGTTATTGCCACCACCTGTTATGTGCCACAGGTAAGTAACAGGTGCTGTTAATTACACAAATTAGAGAAGCATCACATGATTTTTCAAATGGTGCCAATACTTTTGTCCACCCCCTTTTTATGTTTGGTGTGGAATTATATCCAATTTGGCTTTTTGACAATTCTTTTTGTGGTTTTCCATTGAAGACAAATTAAATGAAGATATTATTACCAAAGCATTTGTGATTGCAATCATTTTCTGGAAGAAATTGAGTATTATCTGACAGAATTGCAGGGGTGCCAATACTTTTGGCCAGCACTGTAAGTGTCTAAACAGTGGGGGGTCCAATCACTGGGACCCTCACCAATCACAAGAACAAGGCTCCTGAGTCCACCTTTTGAGTGAAGTGTATGCACACTCATGCTCCATTTAATTCCATGGGACTGTCAGGTATAGCTGACTGTTGTACTCTCTTTCTGTTAGCAGCTCCAAAGAGATTAATGTAATGGCAGCATGATTTCTGGAACGCCTCTCCATTCAGTTGCGAGACTAGGGATCACCCATTCTCGCGATCAAAAATCTGACACGTACTCCTTATTCTGAGGACATGGAGGATGTGTTCAACGTGGTAGTACTCTTTTGAAGAAGTGGTCCTCTGGAAAGCCTGCACTGTGGACATCTAATGTGATCAAGTCAACAGGTGTCTTGCATGGATGCCTGTACTCCACTAGCCACTAACGCCATGCTGCACCGCTTTTACAGACCTATTTTTCTTGGTCCCTTGTTCTTATTTTGCTCTTTTATGGTTCTATACAGTTTAGAGAATTTAGCTGAGAACACTGAGGCAGATGACATTTTACCACCTCAAATATCCTCGTCTTTTACCTTATGTGATGTTTATAAAAGAACCAGCAAAGCTTGAAACAAATGCCAGCATCTCCCATCAGACTGCTGAACACATTACTCTGATCCAGGAAACCCATATGGACACAGCATTAATCTTCTGGACCAAGAACAGGGATAATTTCCACAGCTTCACAAGTTGACATTGAAAATGTTAACAATCCTTCCAAAATCAGAGGAAAAGATTTTCAGTTCAAAATCATTTTGCACATTTTCACCTCCGCAAGTGACAACTGAATGCCAATATGCTTATGCAGAAAAATAGACACATTAAAGAGCATTCAAGTGAAAAGCAAATATCAACCTTAGGGCTACATGACAACATGAAGTTGTTAATTGCAGTAAGTCACTCTCGCAACGTGACTTGCTCCCTATCGGTGATCTTCTTACAGGGAACGATTGAAGTATCATCACAAAGATAATTTTACAGAGATTTGGGCATGAATGGATGAAGCCAAGTAGCCTAAAGGCTTAAGCTATGCCTTCCAGCTGTCCTGGATCCAGCTGGACAGTTATGGATTTAGGATGATAAACCAATGTCCAAGGGGACCTCCCACATTCACCAGGTTGGGGGATTGAGGTTGGGGTAAAATGAGTGATTGGCCGCAGCAGTTACCTGCGCTGCTTCACTTCCGGCCCAGCTTTTGCCAGCACAGGATGGACCTCACGCGGAAGAACTGGCCCCACTGGAATTTCAAGTTTGCTTGGAAAATCACTTCAAAATTATCTGCATCCTTGGGAGATAGAAAAAGTTGAAACCAATGGTGGGACAGGGAGCCATCAGCTACCTGCTTCGCCATTCACACTATGACACCTCCCATTAGCAGCTTAGTTCAGGAAGGAACAATACACTGAAGTAATTGTGCCTCCTGCTCCAAGCTATAGACACCACAGAGAACAGAGGACTCCCTTAAAGTGATCTGCTCTGCTCATCATGGGAAGGGGCTAGGTGAGTATTCTGTTATTATTAGTACTACTTAGTACTAATTAGTGCGAGGAGGCACTAAAGGTGCATTATATTGTTTGGGGGGCACTAGGTAAGCACTACTTTTCTATGGAGGACTGTAAGTTGGTACCTTGTGTGGTGGACACTAAGAGGACATCTTTATTGTATAAGTGGATAATAAGGGGGTATCCTTATTGTGAGCAGGAACTAAAGAGACATCCGTACTGTGTTGGATAAAGTGAGGAGGGACCATCACTATTGTGCGAGCACTAAGAGCCATACTTTCTGTGTGGAGAGTCATTAAGGGGATGTCACTACTGTGAGGGAACACTAAGGAGACATCACTATAGTTAGTAGGGTGCTAATGGAGCATTCCTTCTGTGTTTGGACACACTAAGAGGAAATTGGTACTGTGAGGGACAGCACAAAGGTTACAAGCTTACTGTGTGGAAAACACTAAGGAACATCCTTACTGTGTGAGGAGGCACTAAGGTGGAATCCTTACTACATGGGGAAGCACTAAGGGGGCATCACTACTGTGAAAGGCCACTAAATTACCTTTGTTACTATAGCGTAGTAGTAAAGGGACATCTTCACTATTAGGGGGTGCCTGGGTGGCATCATTACTGTGAGAGGACAATTTTACTGGGTGCCACACTAAGCGGCACTATTAATGTTTGGGGACACTTTTGTGTTCAACATTACTTTATGTTACACAAAAGGGGAACTTTGTGGAAGCACAATGGAGACTGGGCCAGACTGGGCATGCATAGACAGACAATGGCCAACATTAGTGGTGTGACTTAATCTAAGTCCTTGTATCAGTTCTTGTATCACACCATGTCTGATGAAGGGAGCGAGTACTCCTGAAAGCTTACTTATAAATATACTCAGTTAGCCTCTAAAAGGTATCGCCTGATTTCTTCACTCTTCCACTACTTTCAATGGCTAATCTAAGTGTAACGTCCATTCCTAAAACATTGGGAGGTATGCGTAAAGTATAGCAAAGCATGATAATGATATTTTAATGAATTACTGCTTTCTGTCTGTAATAAGGCTGGATTTTTCGCAGCAAAAAAAGCTCTGTGGGAAAAACAGCGGCTTTTCCCGCAGTGCTTTTCACAGAAAGTCCGCAGAGGAAAACTTTCTGCTTCAATTATACCTATAGGGAAACCGCCAAATTCTGCGATTTGCAAAAATGCTACGGTTTTGGAAATCGCAGCATTTCTGCTGCGGGTATTTTTCTGCAATGTGTGAATGGGATTCGCTAGAATCCTATCCAATTTGCAGGAACTTATACAGTTTCTTTTTTAGAGCTGCATTCACTCCATTGCTCGAAATGGCAGACATCATATTTATACAGTTAGTAAATATAAAGAAATGTTTGATATATCTACAGCAACTATCTACAATATATTGCAATTACAGTACTGCTGGTCAAAGACAAAGTGGACCATGGGAAAAGCATAAAGTATCAGAACAATTATCATTTTTCCTTAATGTATGCAGTTACATACAATAACATTTTCTGAGGTCTGTACTTCTGATTCTAGAGCTATCATTGTCACTGACATCATTAATATTATCTTGACAATATTTTGAGTGAAAGTGCTAAAGCTCCTTTTGACCATATAGTAAATGCTTATACTCCACCAGAACCTGGAAGCTCTCCAGAGCTGAAACATTGGAGTGGACTGTATAGGATAAAGGCTCAGACATGTAATTGGAGACTGGTTTAGTAATAAACTCCTGCTGTTGAATGCAAGCTGTGTCCAACTCCTGCAATCTAGGAACCGACATCTGCTCCATGAAATTTATTTCAGCAATAAAATATGTTCTCACATTGTATCAATGAAAAGCGGTTGTCTAAACCCTATACTTCCTCTGTCTCTAATCTTCTGTTTGTAGGGGGCACCAAGCTTGAGGAACATTAACCTCTTCCTGACATGCCCATTTTCTACTTTTCATTTTGTACTCCCTGGTTTACAAAATCAGAACTTTTTTTTCTTTTATGCCTGCATAGCCATATAAGATCTTGTTTTTTTATGGACAAATATTTTCTAAAGGCATCTAAAGGGAGTCTGTCAGGTCCAAAATATCTACAGCCAAAGGGGCACATTTATCAACGTGTTTGAACCTGATTTTGGCATGAGCTGCACCTTTCTTGCACCTTTTTCACCGTTTTGTCTGATTTATGTAGTGTTTGCATCTTTTTTCTATGTGAGAATTCCCTATCCGACGCTTTTGGCGTGTCTGCTTGAGCGAACATGCGTCTGCCGGATTTATTAAAGGCGCATAAATAGGTGCAAATCCACTCCACTCTAGGAGACATGTAAAAAAAAAATGCAGACTACAGACCACAATTGTACAAGCATAAGACACACACAAAGCTATGTAAAGTTAGTAAAGTTAGCAGATTTAACATTTAAAACAATTTTATGAATCAAATTCAATTGCTTGTTTCAAATCCTAAAATACATTGCCAAGTGAAGTGCATAACTGCATGGCTGCATCAAGAATGCAGAGCAGAGGTGTAGCTAGCGGGGGGCAGAAGATGCAGCGGACCTGGCCACACTCTTCTTTTAAGAATTTATTTTTCTTTTTGGATTTTGTGGGCAAAGATTGCTCTGAGACAGAAAAATCAGAGGAGCTTTCTTAATTGGACAAGCTGAATGGATTTGAAGCTTCCTTAAATACCATTCTGTTCTTTGTGTGCACCATTTTTAGTATGTAGTTGCGCCTTTTTGATAAATTCGGCGCATTGCAAACACCTGTAAAAAAAGGCGCAACACACATGGCAACGACATGTGCAAGGAATTTATCGACAGCTTGCTCCCGATTAGTAAATTATGCCAGTAATTGAATGGAGGCACAAAAGGCACAACTGGGCAAAACTTAGCTGAAAAGAGGCACATTTGATAATAACCCCCAAAGAGTATAAACTCAACTCAATGGGTTCTGAATGGCTTCCCAATGTTATCAAACTGCATAAAGTTAAGTTAAACAGTGCTACATCTGTAGTTGGAGAAACACATACAACGGGATAGAAAGAGGCAGTGAGAAGTAAGCATTTCCAATTGTCACTCCACCATCCTTCCCTACTGGGCTTTGTTCAGGATCACACAGAGGAGCTGATGGATTCCTCAACCCATCTACTCCAGAAAAATAGCGCATTTTAATGTGTGGTAAACCATAAGTGCATGACCCCATGGCTGGGGACTAGCGTGAGCTATGCAGGAAATCTGCAGCAGTTAGATTTCTATTTTGGCAAATGGGTTTGTGTCTGATTTATTAAGGGATTACAGCCTCTCCATAATTCCAGCACCAGCCGAACCAGTCGGGGCCTTTACTAGGACTGGCATAGGAAACGCCAGTCATACTAAATTCTCCTCATTGTATAAACTGAAATCTGAATGTCATGCACATTTTTTTAACCCTACAGTAGCACGTCCTATATTATGTCACTTGTTGAGGTTTACAGGACAACTGGTTTCTAATATTCTGTCTACTTCTAATTTCAGTTTCCAGATTTTGCCTGTTTTGATAAAATGTCTGCAAAGAGCTATGCCATTGCCTGTTATATATATAACTCAATTATTAACCGAAAGGCATCTACCTCTTCTCTAAAGAAATGGTAAGGCACGCTTATACATTAGTGTTGATTTATTAGCATGCAATGCTACTCATTTGTATGCAAGCGCCAAACAGATAAATGGGCCATGCATGCAAATTAGTAACAGCCCACAGTACCAGTGCGGCAGCTTCTAGTCGGCTGCACAGGAGCAACTAAGAGAATTTTAAATGCCAGAGCAGGAAAGCTTTGATATATGTTTATATATGGACGCAATCTGCATTGTGACACCATGATGCTGCACTGATAGACACCTCATTTGTTGGAGAGCATTCAACGCACATACATAGTGGTACCTGTCTCATTTCAGCTTAGAAACTGCAATAATACACAATGTATATAAACCACCTTATCAATCATGGGTACGTTGTTCACATGGTGAGGTGAGCACCTGTCATCCATTGACATCCTTCTTCTCAGCTGATTTCATAAGACATATTAGACAGAGAGAAAAATTTACCTGCAACACACGCTCTTACATAACATTCTGGTGCCAAGCAATGTAAAAGAGTGGAAAAGAAATGGGACATGTTTGTTATGTACACTACTGGGCATTTTATAAAGTCCTTTAGGTAAAGCTCAGGATAGCTCATCTATATCAGATTGATAGAGGTCTGTAACGCCAGTGATCTGTATTCACTGGCGTTCTGCCTTGCCAGTAGACCTAGCTCTCTGGCTATCTCTGTGTGTACTCCTGTCACTTTAAGAACTGGTGTTCACCTGCAAACTTTCTACCTGATCTGACTAGTCAGCTGGTACCAAACGGGGACCGCACCTCAGGAGATTTCAGCCTGGCAGACTCCTAGCATAGAAGACCAGATCCTCATATGGGGGTTAAAGAGTGAAGACCTGAGATGTCTGCTAGAATAACTTCTCTGTAGAGTAGATGAGTGTACCTAGGTCCCACTGGTTTCTGCTAGTTCTGAGCTTATGGCGCTGCAGGGCATCTTCTGATTTCGAAGGGATATAAGCATGATGAGTCTTTCATCTGCTGAACTGTTTGCTTGGCTGAACACTACATCTACAGTCTTCAATGTTACCCATTTCTAGGTGCTTCTTCATAAGATCTTGAACAGCTCTTGCTAATGCAGTATAACTACTTTGTGTCTTGTTGCTGTGCTCAGTTTTGCCATGGCGGATGACCTGTGACATGAAACTGGCTTCTAAAGCCTCACCTTTGTAGCAGAGTTTGGCTGTCCCTCACCCAGTTTTAAGCCTCCAACTCGGCTGTTTCTGTTTTATTTAATGACTGTGTTTCAACCTACATATGAAAATGATGATCATTATTATCTATTTGGTGTAATTGGATCATCATACACCTGTTTATATTCCTACAAAATACCTGGCATTGTGCATGTGTACCTACAAGATTGATGCTGTATTGAAGGCAAAGGGTATGACATGATTTATATTTTTCTACTTTTCATTCGGTTTGCATTTTATGGACTAAAATGAACTACTAACACA
This sequence comes from Leptodactylus fallax, assembly GCA_947044405.1. Lineage (NCBI taxonomy): Eukaryota > Metazoa > Chordata > Amphibia > Anura > Leptodactylidae > Leptodactylus > Leptodactylus fallax. Next base: position 73,250 of record CAMRHE010000019.1, read on the forward strand.
TCTATTTGTGAAAGCAGTCTTACTTTGCAGCATTTTTTTCCCACACATGCCTAAAACTTTTGCAACGTAATGTACTTAATCTGAAACAACAGATCTATTATTTAAGCTTGTAACTGTAGTGGGGTAACTCATAGAGGCCTCAGCTCTGACATACATCTTATTCACATTGCTTCATTAGGGTGAAATTGAATATAATGACATTTTATAGTGACTAAGCTGAAGCGGTAGTGCTTCATGCTATACATTTTATATTTCTCTTCACCAGCACATAGAAACGTGCAGAGTACTAAACTAAGCACATCCAGTTCTAGTTGAACAGGAAAAGTAGAACTACTATGCGCCATATGTATACAGTACCTCGGGGAAGGATGAGCCTTCTGCACAGTAATTGAGCAATTCGTTGTGAAGAACGATTCTCCTTGTCAACAATTCAATTGACACCAGAGTGCAGCATCCATTTTTAAGATCTAACATCAAAGTCAAGTATATAGCATGGAAGAATGGGAGACTAAGCTTTCCCATAAAGGTTCTACCTAAGCAGTACGATTTCCTTAATTGAAACCTATTTATATGTCATAAATTGTGCAGAGCAAAAATGATAAAGGTTCACCGTACACGGAGTGGTAGGATCACACACCATAGTCCAAGAGTAACTGTTCCTATCTGTGAGGTCAAACAGCATGTCAGCACAGAACAGGAAGGTCTGACCCTTCTCACAGTAGAATATAAAGGGGCAGAATAATAATGGAAATTATGTCCATTAGATAGAAAAAATAAATGAAAATATAACTTTTAATAGAACATTAAAAACTCTATTTTGTCCAGACAGCTAACAAGCTTACTAACACTACCTTTTTATATGTATAAAGCTATTTTGGTGGAAAATTGCCAGTTATGGAAAGATAGCAGATAGTGATAGATAGATAGATAGATAGATAGATAGATAGATAGATAGATAGATAGATAGGCCACTAATAGAGTCCATATATTCACTCCATCCACCTCTTTATAGTGAGAAAATAGAGACAGAACAATGGGGTCAAGTCTCTAGCAGGATAAGGAGTTTTAATTCACCCCATACGGGTTGTGCTCTGAAAAGAGCATATTCCATTCCCTTAACAGAGGACACCTGAACAAGCAAGTCCACTCTCAGTAGTAAATGTAGAGAAATATCTCAATTAATGCACAGGTTTCCCAACGCATTTCTCCAGCCAAAGCATGGCAGTCAAATGGCAGTGGCGCTGATGTCTCCAGTGACACGTCTCTCACAGGATCCAATCAAAAGAGAGGAGGCGGTCTTAATACTACATGATAGCCTGTAAGGATAGAATGGGTAGGACGTACACTATATTCACATTGACGCTTCTATTTTTATTCTTCTGGTCCGTTGGAGGACCAGAAGAACAGAAAAATGGACAATGGACCCCGAAAATAATGGACACAAACAGAGCCCTAGGGACCCACTCACACATTTTATTTTTGGCATTTTAGACCAGGGTCCCACATTGCCATAAAGCAGTATTTTTGGCTGCTATGGAAGCGCAGCAGAATAAAACAGTGCATTTTACAGTAGCAAAGTGAATGAGATTTCTTTTCATCACAAAAAGCTATGGAAAAAAGCTGAAGAAAATCTACATTTTAAAGAACACATAAGTTTTTCAAAATCACAGCATGTTAATTTTAAATGAGGAATTGTGAGCGTTGTCGATATAGATTTAAAAGGGGAAGAAAAAATGCAGAGAAAAACGCACCAAAAACTCGGTGAAAAATGTTGCAGAAAAAAAAAAGCAATTAGTTTTCACTGTATATTGCCCACTTTGTTTTTTAGCTGTGTTCTGCTACATGGGGACTTAGACTTAAAGGGGATTCCCCAGATCAGAAATCTGAATTCCACTGCTAATTTTACGCAGCATTCTGCTACACCACATTCACACAACCGAGTTTCAGCCATGAAACTCAGCACGTGCGTTTGAGGATTTACCACATATAGATAACTATATAAGGCCATTGCCCCACATTACGAAAACGCTGTGGTTTGGCCGTGGCAAACACCACAGCGTTATACAGTACCTGCAAAGTGGATTCTGGCTAATCCAATCCACACATTGCAGAAGAATACCCACAGCGGACATGCTGCGATTTAAAAAACTGCCGCATTTTTATAAATCGCAGCATGTCAATTATACCTATGGAAACAGTGGCGGTTTCCATATAGATATAATGGAAGCAGAAAGTCCACTCTTTATTTTTATTTAGTGAAACGCACATATATATATTTCTATAGAGTATCTTTAATAAAAGTTATATTTTATTGATAATTTGCCCCTTTCGATTATATATATATCACATTTCTCTGGCAAATCTCTGTACTTGCTGGTGGATCACAGCTGTAGTCATCAAGTTACCATTTATAACAGCCGTCAAAAACACTGACATACTCTATCTTTGTCCATTTTTAACGGTCCATTAAAAACAGATACCGAATGGTTGACACTTGGCTGTCAAAAATGGAATGGAAGCAAAACGGATGCAAAACGGCCATAAAAATGGACTTGTACGTTCCATTTTTCACAGCCGTATATCTATAGCATTAAATGAGACAGTTCTGACATGAGAAGGCTGGATAGTAATTCCTGATCATCCAACTGTGTTGTGAAAAATAATTGTCTCTACGGTATATCTTGCTAATGTCTCTCTGTTTGAGCTCTCCTTTTCCTCCCCCTCCCCTCTCCATAGAGTTTAATGTACAAATTTGAGCAATGGCAGAAGGAGGGAAATAAGTAAAGAAACAAGCATTTTTCTTATATAAAGTACATTACAAAGTTTATCTGCACTATGGATTTATGACAAAAAATCATAAAAAACTAAAGAAGTGATACTAACCTAACTGATCCCCCACTGTTCCCACTTTCTGTGTCCACAATGGTCTCTGCTACTACCGTGTTTCCCCGAAAATAAGACACCCCCGAAAGTAAGGCATAGGAGAGGTTTCGGAGAATTGCCTAATATAAGGCATCCCCCCGAAAGTAAGGCGTATGTTCCCGAACAGAACATACGGTATATACGATATGTGAGGCCGCGGGAGAACCCCACAATCTCTGTTATCATTATACTCCGGGGTCTTTTCAGACCCCGGAGTATAATAATCGGCGGCCCAGGGGAGGTGAGCGAACATAAAAAACTATGTGCTTACCTGTCCTACGCTTCTCCAGGCTTCGGGCCTGTTTGGTGACGTCAGCGGACGTCATTTTGCGTCGCGACGCCGGCCGGATCACGTGACGCGGCCTGGTCTAACAGTGAAGGCGGCCGGAGTAGCGCACGGGCATGCACCGGAGCGAGGAACAGGTAAGCAACGTTGTTTTTTTTATGTTTCTATCCTCTCCTGGGTCTCCGATCATTATACTCTGGGGTCTGAAAAGACCCCACAGTATAATAATTGTTCATGGGTGGTCCACTATGGGGCAAACTACTGTGTGCAGGGGCCACTATGGGGAATGATACTGTGTGCAGGGGCCACTATGGGGAATGATACTGTGTGCAGGGGCCACTATGGGGCATGATACTGTGTGCAGGGGCCACTATGGGATATGATACTGTGTGCAGGGGCCACTATGGGGCATGATACTGTGTGCAGGGGCCACTATGGGGCATGATACTGTGTGCAGGGGCCACTATGGGATATGATACTGTGTGCAGGGGCCACTATGGGGCATGATACTGTGTGCAGGGAAATTAATGGTTTTTATTGTTATGATGATGTCCTAGAAGATGATGACATAGCTGTCATTGAATAAATTTTACTTTCTATTCGTACCGTAAATATTGGTAAATGTACCATACTGTTAATTGTTGTACATGGAAATAATGGTACGGTAGTAAGAAATTCTTGATAGGATTCACAGTTTGTATGGTTATGCTGTACTGTACAGTACCGTATATAATAAATGTTCATTTTTTTGTTCAGCAATAAATGTGAATTCTTCTTCATTGAAAAAAAAAATAAGACATCCCCTGAAAATAAGACACAGCACATCTTTGGGAGCAAAAATTAATATAAGACGCTGTCTTATTTTCGGGGAAACAGGGTAACTGACATGTTTCAGCCAGTGAGTGGCTAAGCCATCATTACCTGCGTGACAAGAGGGACCAGTAAGTAGAGACCAAGAAGCCTCACTACAAAAGTGGCAGAGGGTCAGTAAGATATCACCTCTTTTTTGTTTTTCTAACATTCCGACCTCACCCACATAACTATTAAAATTTAGTACTGAACCTAGAGGGGTAACCCATTACTGGCAGTTGTTATATCCATGGTATGATCGGGAATATTGAAAACCTGCAGTAAACAATAGAAGAAGGTGCTCCCCTTGTAGTTTGCACACATTTCTTTGCTTTCTTTTCTTGTTTTTTCCGGAACATTATTTGTTATTAGTAACAAAGACATTACTTGAAAACTATAAACAGCGTAAGGAATCCATGGGGTTTTTATTTAGTAAAAGATCCAGAAGACAAAATCAGGCATAATGAACCAGTTCACACTATCAATAAATAAAATGAAAAGCAAGTGTATTTAATCTCCATGTCAGGCAGTGGTTGAACCCCCAAGGGGGGATGCCTGGCTGGCAGCAAGTGACGGCTCATTATTTTTGATTTTGACTGTGTGATAACTTGTCAGATATATTTCTCACGGTTGAAGATGTTAACATATTTTTCATTTACATGAAAGCAGACAAAGTACAACTGAATGCAAATTTGGGCACGCAATATTTAAGATGGATGCCTCAGATATCAGTTTGTTCTGTCAATAATAATACGTATCAGTTTCTAGCACATTTGTAAACCATGGAACACCATTAGTATTTTATATACAGGCATTTCATTTTAACAAAGCCAACACATTTTTTAAACAATTTCAGATTTTTCTGGGCAGCTTAAAGGAAACAGACTTTATTAGAAGGAGATCGCCCAGGCGGTAATCTGATTATTCCCAAAAAAATATAGTACTGCAAGAGAACATCCATTTAATATACATATGGGCTGCAATGGTGTTATGCCTAACCTTTCCTGTGGAGGTGCTGTAGGGGAGTTGCTGCCGGACATTCTGTAATTTCAGAAACAATTGGAACCTCCTTATACACAATGCATAAATACAGCCAAGTGTCCATTTTCTCTACCTTCAGATCTGAGTTAGGCTAAGGACCCACAAAGTGAAATGCTACTAACAATGCTGCAGAAAAAAACAAAGCAAAGACAGATTGTGGGTTTTTTTTTCTGCAAGTTTTTGTTGCGTTATTCTCCGTGTTTTTTCTCTCTGGAGCCAAAATGAACATGCATTTTAAAAAAAGGCAGTCTTTGTGCAGATTTTCTTTCCGCAATATGTGGATGAGATGAAATATCACTCACTTTGCTGGTACAATAAAACGCTACGTTTCCAAAATGTGGGGCATTAGCCTTACAGTAGCTTGATCTGAAGACTTGAGGACTATGAGACACACTAGTTGTTAAAGGGTCATTACCTAATAGCAACTTTGAGGAATCAGGAGCTGCCAGACAGTGCCCCTTGCAAAGAAACCTGCCCCAAAGTTTGACTGGCACTGTGCTGACCCCAACTACTGTACAAGGTGCCATTTACAATATGGGTATCTTCTAATAGAAGAGTCTTTAGGCTCTCCTAAGCACCAGGGCCCAGTTGGTACTGCTACCTCTGCCTTCTCCATACTGTGGTTACTTCCGTGCTCTCAGCAGAAAAGAGAAAGGCAGCTTTGCAGCAGTAAATGCATGTTAGCTCATTTCACTCTATTTGATTGACTAACAGGACTAGGGCCCAAAGCACATTACGTAAGTGATGCACCCCCCTTTGTGTACCCATTGGATTCCATGCAATGGGTAAGTCAGTATACCAAAACTAAAAGGGACTGGAATAGTTTTATGTTTTTTTTTAACTGTAATTTTTATAAAATTTTTTTTTACATTAAAAACAATATAACAATATATACAAACCAGAAGAAGAGAAAAACTGGTCAGAATAAGTGATAATATCATTCTTAGTATAAAGTCTATACATAGACAAAGAGACAAACAAAACAAGATGAACGATGGGAAGGAGATATAAGGGGGTGGGATAAAAATCAGAGACCATTGAGGGTACAGTTTGTATCCAACGGGGACCATACGAACTGGAAGGCCTCCATTGTATTGTTAAGCGTAGCAGTGAGGTATTCCAAACTCCTAACATCTTAAATGCGAGCTACAAGAGCAGGACCAGTGGGGACTAAGGACTCTTCCAGTGGAGGGCTATTAAGAGTCTTAGCCGCAGTGCAAATATACAAGAACAATTTGGACGTTTTCTTACGCAGAGGCCTGGGAGGCAGATTAAGGAGGTAAACTGGGGGATCAAGTGGAACGCCCTGGAGAAAGAGTGCATTAGTCATGGTCCTTACTTCCAGCCAATAGGGGCAGATCAATGGGCAGTCCCAAAAAATATGGAGCAGAGTACCCACCCCCGAAAGGCATCTCCAGCAGGAAGAGGGGATACTGGGTTGAAAAGTGTAGAGGAGAGCTGGGATATGATACCAGTGCATTAGGAGCTTGTACTGAGTCTCACGGAAGGTGATCTGCCATTAATAATCTGCCATTGAGCAGGCGAGATCTGCTTACCCAAAGCCTTGGTGCAACAAGTCATGTATTTGTGGGTCAGGGGAAACCGTCCCTCTGGATAGGATAGTAGTCGATAAATGTCTGAAATTAGACCTTTCATGGATGTGCCACAACGACACAATCTCTCAAATTTAGTAGGGACAGAAACCCACGGAGACTCAAATAGGGTGGACATAGAGTGTGCAATCTGCTGATAGTGGAACCATTCCAAAAGAGGAAAGTGCAAGTTAGACGTAAAATAATCAAAGGATCTGACCTCGAGAGTCAAGGGGTCAATTAAATCAGTCACATCAAACAGGCCCAATCTACTCCAGGGGTGCACCATGGCCACCGTCAGCCCCCCGGGAGGAGCAGGTTAAAAGAAAGGAGACCATAGAGTAGTGTGGCGAACCTAGTGGTAATATTTTTTTGCAAGTAAGCCAGATGGCTCTAGTGAACTGAATGGGGCCTAGGGGGGGGGGGGGTGACAGGCAGGGGGGAAGTGCGGGACCACAGGAAAGCATTAGGGTGGATCGGGGCCAACCACAGTTTTTCTATCTCGACCCACTTGGTATATGCCTGAGACGCCACCCAGAACGGAATATTGTGCAGGGGGTCGCCCAATAATAAAGATGTGTTACCGCATGACCCCCTTCTGCCTTACCAGTCAACATTACAGAGCGAGGACTACTGTGACCCTTTTTATTACACATAAACTGGAAGATGGCCCTCTGGGGCCTGGAATAGTTTAATATACTACCCTACAAATTATCTGGCCACACCACTGACATCCATCTGTAGACAGCACTAGTTTGGAGTTCTTGTCCATCATCAGTACAGATCAAGGTTACTGTATGGCAACAGGAAAAGCCTTCAAGTAGTAGGGGGGGTTTTTAGTACGCTATTCCACAAGCAGTAGTCAGTAAAAAAAATATATATACTATTGTATACCTGTATATTGAAATATTAAATTGTCTGTCAAAGCCTTCCATTGGAGGTATAAGTCAGAAGCTTTTTCCAGCTTCAAGTCAAAAGGAGGAAGAAGCTATAATGTGAGTACAGTCTAACAAACATGTTTGTCACTTACATCGACCTTGAAAAATGGTCCAGAGGTCTCTTGACAGAGGCAGTATTGCCCATGACCCATTTTTTTAATTAAAGGGGTAATCCAGTTATTTCAAGTTATGCACGGAATAAGGTATAACTTGTTCTCATCTCAGGGTCCGACTTCTGGCTCCCCCACTGACCATAAGTCCCTTGTGCCCGCTGGTCACGCATACATGGATGCTCCATTCACTTCTACGCGACTGCTGGAGATGCTGAGTACATCACTCAGCTATCTCCCGTAGTCCCACGGAGAATAAATGAACCAGCGCTGTGCATGCTTGACCTGCCTCTCCATTCAGTAATGGGAACCTCACAGGGTACGAGACTGTTCAGACTCCCAACAATCAATAAGTTATCCTGTATCGGGAGTAACTCAAACTAGAATAACCATTTAAGACTTTTGTCCACATCTGTGGCAGATATGTTGCATGGCAGATACCAGCAGTACCTCTTGAACACTACTGACTCCTCCCATCAAAAATATCTATAAAATATAAAAACATTGCAGATTTTTGCCAGAAACAATGTCAAGCTACGTGCACACGACTGTGTGCATGTGCCAGATCTATGGTTGACAGCACATTGATGATATCTGTGCGGCGCCTGTGTGTCAATGGCCCCATTAATATCCCTCATTGAACTTGTCTTGACAGTTTAGCATCATCGATGGGCAGTAAGGAACGCCCCCCCTGACAGTACTCGTCCATAGACTTGTACTGGGGAGGGGGGCGTTCCTCACAGCTCAGCGTCATCGCTGGGTGGTAAGGAACGCCCCCTCTGACAGTACAGGGCTATGGATGAGTACTGTCAGAGGGGGCATTCCTCACAGCCCAGCTATACTGTCAGGAACGCCCTTCTGACAGTGGGCAGAGATTAGTGCTGAAAATAACGGCACCGATATCTCCAGCCCTGGGGCACATAACGGGAAATCCAACTTTCGGCTGTTGGCTTTCTAGCGGTATATAAAATCGCATGTGCATGAGGATATGAAAGGTTCTCTTTGAAATTAACTGATCTGCCAAACAAAGTACAGCTTATGGGCTACATAGGTTCTGTCTCTGTAAAGAGGTAGCCATATTTTTAAAAGTTTGTGTCCCATGACTGATCATTTTACGTCTATCATAAAAATTTTGATGTCTAACATTTACAACTATGAAAAAGTTTTTTTTTATATATATTATATTATTTATTTATGTATTAGTAAAACCAATGGCATTCTTTATCTCAATACCCTCAATAAAACCATGGGATAAAATGACTGATTCCAATTTTACTCTTACTTGTCTTTCTACAGAATGCCACATTTTAATGCAAAATCACATGAAATCTGGGACAGAAATTCAAAGTATGAAAAAGTCCTGCAGATGTTTTACTTTTGACCTTCACTTTTGCTTGGTAACAAATTTAATGTCAAAACTCCAAAGATGCTGCATACTTTGTGTACAAATAATTTCCAATTTCATAGCTCAGCGGTATTCAAAGTCACTGTCATCCTTCTTACAAACGGGTTTTTTTTTCCTAAGTCTATCAAACACTCAGCCTTACAGCATGATTTATTTCAGAAATAGAGTAATGTTAACTTCATCCCATAAAAAATCCTTTTGGCCTTGTAAAATAATTTAGCTTGGGTAAATAAACTGCAGAAAAAAAAATTTAAAGAGAAAGCAAATTAAGAAATATGAACATTCAGCATTTCAATGACTCTCTGCTATTCTATTTTCCTAGAACAACACTTATCTGAAAGTAATAATGGTGGAGACTGTGTGTAAGGAGTATTTGGTTTTCTTCTTTCTGGCTAAGGCCCCACGTAGCAGGCTGCAGCAAAAAAGCGCTGCGGGGAAAAAAACACAGCAGCAATGCATCACAGTTTTTACCACAGTGCTTTTCACAGAAAGTCCACAGAGGTTTCCTACAGACAATGTAGTTCCTCCATTTCGTATGGGTTATCACTCCCCACAGGAGAAAGGAGGGAGGGGGAGTCCAGAAAGGAGGTGGGAAGAAGGCTGAGAAAGGAGCGGTGTGAGCTGTGTATTCCCCTCTCCTTATCATGTGTCTGCGTCGGCCACCAAGAGAAAACTGACATATACATTATGTGAACAACAGTGAGATCCACCCCCTCAGCATGGCAGGAGTTCGCTCACTACATTCACAAGGAAGTGAGGTTTATCTGCTCACATCAGTGTCATGTGATGGGACTGTAGAAACCAGTCGGTGCATGCCCACTGTGCCACAGAAGATATCAACAGTTTAAGAGCATGCCAGAAATTCTTAGAGAATTGTAAATACACTTAAATCACTGCTAAAGGTATTGGGGGGCACTTATTAACCTATTACTAGCACCAGCAGACTTTAAATTAATAATTTTGTGCCTGGAAAATCCTTTAAGGCCAGGGCCGTGGAAAAAAACATGGCGTTTTACAGTCCCTGCAAAGAAGAAGGAATTCTACTACCACTGCACCCCCTATAGCTACACCCCTGATTGCAGAAATGGAAATGCTGGTGCTATTAGTTTTGGATACTGATATCACTGTACTGCAGGTGGGCGGAGTAAAGACCTTTCACAGTACAAGACAATACAAGTGTACTGTGTCGTTCACATCGCCAGGCCACTATAAAACACACAGCAGGCAACGTACATAGTCAAGAGGTCACAGCACTTGCCCAAACACCTTTCAAACAGCTGATTATAATAGAACATGTTTTTCCACAAAAGCTGAATGTCTTATTGATGTGATATGACAGGGTTAATGTCTTACTGATCAGTCTGTACGTATTCCTTGCTGTCCATCTATGGATATCTTATTAATGTATTTCTGTTATTGATCTGTTACAGTGGGGAAAAAAGTATTTAGTCAGCCACCAATTGTGCAAGTTCTCCCACTTAAAAAGATGAGAGAGGCCTGTAATTGTCATCATAGGTAGACCTCAACAATGAGTCACCTACAAACAAGCAAGATTTCTGGCTCTCACAGACCTGTAACTTCTTCTTTAAGAGGCTCCTCTGTCCTCCACTCATTACCTGTAGTAATGGCACCTGTTTAACATTGTTATCAGTATAAAAGACACCTGTCCACAACGTCAGTCACACTCCAAACTCCACTATGGTGAAGACCAAAGAGCTGTGGAAGGACACCAGAAACAAAATTGTAGACCTGCACCAGGCTGGGAAGACTGAATCTGCAATAGGCAAGCAGCTTGGTGTGAAGAAATCAACTGTGGGAGCAATAATTAGAAAATGGAAGACATACAAGACCACTGATAATCTCCCTCGATCAGGGGCTCAACGCAAGATCTCACCCCGTGGGGTCAAAATGATCACAAGAACAGTGAGCAAAAATCCCAGAACCACACAGGGGGACTTAGTGAATGACCTGCAGAAAGCTGGGACTAACATAACAAAGGCTACCGTCAGTAACACACTACGCCTCCAGGGACTCAGATCATGCAGTGCCAAACGTGTCCCCCTGCTTAAGCCAGTACATATCCGGGCCCGTCTGAAGTTTGCTAGAGAGCATTTGGATGTTCCAGAAGAGTATTGGGAGAATGTCATATGGTCAGATGAAACCAAAGTAGAACTGTTTGGTAGAAACACAACTTGTCGTGTTTGGAGGAGGGTGAATGCTGAGGTGCATCCAAAGAACACCATACCTACTGTGAAGCATTGGGGTGGCAACATCATGCTTTGGGGCTGTTTCTCTGCAGAGGGACCAGGACGACTGATCCGTGTACATGAAAGAATGAATGGGGCCATGTATCGTGAGATTTTGAGTGCAAACCTCCATCCACCAGCAAGGGCATTGAAGATGAAACGTGGCTGGGTCTTTCAGCATAAAATGATCCCAAGCACACCGCCAGGGCAACGAAGGAGTGGCTTCGTAAGAAGCATTTCAAGGTCCTGGAGTGGCCTAGCCAGTCTCCAGATCTCAACCCCATAGAAAACCTTTGGAGGGAGTTGAAAGTCCGTGTTGCCCAGCGACAGCCCCAAAATATCACTGCTCTAGAGGAGATCTGCATGGAGGAATGGGCCAACATACCAGCAACAGTGTGTGCCAACCTTGTGAAGACTTACAGAAAACGTTTGACCTCTGTCATTGCCAATAAAGGATATATAACAAAGTATTGAGATGAACTTTTGTTATTGACCAAATACTTATTTTCCACCATAATTTGCAAATAAATTCTTTAATAATCAGACAATGTGATTTTCTAGATATGTTTTCTCATTTTGTCTCTCATAGTTGAGGTCTACCTATGATGACAATTACAGGCCTCTCTCATCTTTATAAGTGGGAGAACTTGCACAATTGGTGGCTGACTAAATACTTTTTTCCCCACTGTATATGTGCATATATATCCCTTATCTAGCTTTCATTCCATTCACCCATTCACATTCATAAGTGACATGAGGAACAAGATAGACTTGTCTGTTATATACAGGTAAGTTTACTGTAGGTACTGTAGGCTTCCCAACACCAAAATTGTTGCATATAGGCCACTTACAGGGTCAATGTCCAGAGGTGGTTAAAATATATGACTGTCACAACTGCCTTCACACTGTTGGTGACAATTAAGTCCTAGGAGAATGGAAATGACTATTCTGAAGCCGCTAGCTGTTTTCAATGCACTGCTACACATTAGTGGTCAACCTCCGCTGCCTCAATCTCAGCATTTAATGTAAATGTTACCATCTTACTAAAGTCTAATTAACTTTTGCTGGCTTAAGATATACAAGGGTCTATGTAGGAAAGTCAGAGAAACAGTGAGGTGTTGCTATAACAAGCAATGAGTTTCCAGGTGTCTTGTGGAAGTCAGATGGTACAGAAGGTTGCTATACACTTTATAGCCCACTTATTTTTGCACGTTTCATGTACGACTAATACTGCAATACATGTATTTAGTTTCCTTCAGCTGAAAAGCTATGCAGCAATTTCACTCTGACAAAGTATGGTATCACATACTGCAAATATCAGGCACAATGCCATGTGCCCAATGTCTATTGTTTGGTAATACCAGCTTTGTGTAGTTGGCATCACAAGTAGTGTTTCAGTGTGTAGGGTAATAGCTTTGTCTTTGTTCGTGCAGGCACCAATGCTGGCTGTGATCAAAGCTAATAACTAAATTATATCCAGAACCTTCCTACAATGGATTTCACCACAAATTCCTCATATATTCCATGTAGTCAGTGGAGTGTATGATGGTGCAGATTCACTTCAGATTTCACCCCACTACACTGACAGGAGTAAAATTCACACTGACAATCTGCAGAAAGTATTGTAAGTGATGCAGAATTTTAAAATCCACAAAGTGTGGATTAAACTAGTGAAAATCTTATCTACTTTCCTGCTAAAGTGGTACTCTACAGATTTTCCATCTGAATTAAGGACCGAAAATCTGCAGCATATTCCATATGTGTGAACGTACCCTTAAAGCTATACTGCCATCAATATGAGGATAAATGCAATGCTTGTGCTTAGGAGAATTCTTTATCAGACTCATTTAATAGTTTAAAGAGTTTTTTTCAGGCAAACTGGCAAAACTCTTGGGGGCAGGAGGGAGTTAAAAAAAAATAAAAAATGATACTCATCTACCCTTAGCCCTCAGTTCCAGCATCAAGTTCACTGTTCTATCCCATATTGGCTCTGGCAAGGCTGGAAGAGATGTTGGTCAGGTGACCACTGCAGCCAATCACTGGCCTCAGTGGTCACATGTTGGGTATCAGTGACATTATTGCCAATACATAGTAAGAAATATGGCACTGACTCTGGTCTTTTGCTGCCCATGGTCTGGTTGCAAGTCATTATCAACATAGAGAATTACCACAGAGCTCAAAACAGTAGGAAAGATGTTCTTGAAGGAGGTATTTTATTATTTGTTATGTAGATAAATATTTGAGACAAAGAAATAATGTTTCGGCTTAACAATCAGCCTTCATCAAAGTCAATGTGAAGAACAGTATATATATATATACAGTGGGGAAAAAAAGTATTTAGTCAGCCACCAATTGTGCAAGTTCTCCCACTTAAAAAGATGAGGCCGGCCTGTAATTGACATCATAGGTAGACCTCAACTATGAGAGACAAAATGAGAAAACAAATCCAGAAAATCACATTGTCTGATTTTTGAAGAATTTATTTGAAAATTATGGTGGAAAATAAGTATTTGGTCAATAACAAAAGTTCATCTCAATACTTTGTTATATATCCTTTGTTGGCAATGACAGAGGTCAAACGTTTTCTGTAAGTCTTCACAAGGTTGGCACACACTGTTGCTGGTATGTTGGCCCATTCCTCCATGCAGATCTCCTCTAGAGCAGTGATGTTTTGGGGCTGTCGCTGGGCAACACGGACTTTCAACTCCCTCCAAAGGTTTTCTATGGGGTTGAGATCTGGAGACTGGCTAGGCCACTCCAGGACCTTGAAATGGTTCTTACAAAGCCATTCCTTCGTTGCCCTGGCGGTGTGCTTGGGATCACTGTCATGCTGAAAGACCCAGCCACGTTTCATCTTCAATGTCCTTGCTGATGGAAGAAGGATTGCACTCAGAATCTCACGATACAGGGCCCCATTCATTCTTTCATGTACTCGGATCAGTCGTCCTGGTCCCTTTGCAGAGAAACAGCCCCAAAGCATGATGTTGCCACCCCCATGCTTCACAGTAGGTATGGTGTTCTTTGGATGCAACTCAGCGTTCACTCTCCTCCAAACACGACGAATTGTGTTTCTACCACACAGTTCTACTTTGGTTTCATCTGACAATATGACATTCTCCCAATACTCTTCTGGAACATCCAAATGCTCTCTAGCAAACTTCAGACGGGCCCGGATATGTACTGGCTTAAGCAGGAGGACACGTCTGGCACTGCAGGATCTGAGTCCCTGGCGGCGTAGTTTGTTACTGACATTAGCCTTTGTTACGTTAGTCCCAGCTTGCTGCAGGTCATTCACTAGGTCCACCCGTGTGGTTCTGGGATTTTTGCTCACTGTTCTTGTGATCATTTTGACCCCACGGGGGTGAGATCTTGCGTGGAGCCCCTGATCGAGGGAAATTATCAGTGGTCTTGTATGTCTTCCATTTTCTAATTATTGCTCCCACAGTTGATTTCTTCACACCAAGCTGCTTGCCTATTGCAGATTCAGTCTTCCCAGCCTGGTGCAGGTCTACAATTTTGTTTCTGGTGTCCTTCCACAGCTCTTGGGTCTTCACCATAGTGGAGTTTGGAGTGTGACTGTTTGAGGTTGTGGACAGGTGTCTTTTATACTGATAACAATGTCAAACAGGAGCCATTACTACAGGTAATGAGTGGAGGACAGAGGAGCCTCTTAAAGAAGAAGTTACAGGTCTGTGAGAGCCAGAAATCTTGCTTGTTTGTAGGTGACCAAATACTTATTTTCCACCATAATTTGCAAATAAATTCTTAAAAAATCAGACAATGTGATTTTCTAGATATGTTTTCTCAATTGGTGGCTGACTAAATACTTTTTTTTCCCCACTGTTATATATATATATATATATATATATATATATATATATATACACACACACACACATAAATAGCTTCATAATAGAAATACAAACCAGAAATAAATATGTATAATAAATGTCAACGGGACTGAAGAAATAAATATATTGGTCAAGTAACTACATATCCCTATGATATAAGTAGATATTATGTGCTAATAGTAGTTACACAACGACAAAATGACGTAATCTGCCTAATGTCACAAAATGATATAGTGTTATATATACTGTTATTAGAAAAACCCATACAATGGATAGGTGAGTATACAGATATGTATCACATAGATAATCAAAGCCTTCATATTCTTTCACAGTTCTATGCATATAAAGCTGGATTTCCTGAATGTGTATTCAACTTGTGATATCTAAGTTATAGCTAAAACTATCATGAAACCTGAGGAAATTTCATTTTGATTCCCTCCCTTGTAACTGAGGATTTGTAAGGTTCAACTACAATAGGTTTATGTAATCTGAAAAAAGGGTTGTACAAACTGAGCAACCCCATTAACTAACAGTTCTTCTGTCTATGCTATATCTAATATATATTCTGACATATATAGGTTCCTTTATGATGCCAAGAATAACGTAGCAACTGGAAACCCAACAGGAACATAACAGCCCCATTATGATTCAGTAGGATCCATCAGAATTAGTTTAGTTTAGATCTATCACAACTGTCACAGATCTGCTAATAATGTCAGCCATGGCACTAATATGAAGATATGAAGAGAACATATGTCCTTCTGTATATTTTTTATCCAAAAATTTTAAAGGGTGTCTGCTGAAATTTCAGTCCTTACGATGCCAGTGTTTTATTTGTATATGCTACAAATAGTGTGGAGGTTGGTTAGAAAAGATGAGGGTTTGGGGTAAAAAAAAAAAACAAAAAACTTTAAGCCAAAAGCCCTTGCAGGCTTTATTGAGGTTTATATCAAACCAGTTGTTTTAAGAGCAAACAGAATATAATACGCTTGAAGATGAAGGAAAACCTCTTCCTCTGTGAAGAGAAGTTTGTACAATATCATTTTAGACAGATGAAGCTTTGTATTTGCTGGTACTAAAAATGAAGCCGTAATACTGAGCAGCTTGATGAACACTTGAGAAAGATAATTAGGATACTTTACATTTTACATATTAGCAAAAGAAAATGCAACCCTCTGAGGTTATGGAAAGCATTGTGCGCTACTTTAATTAAGCTTAAAGAGTCTCCATGGTAACTCGCGCTCGCAATGTTTGCTAATGTTTAGATACTAAAGTAGGTTTTTACTGCTTCAGAGCCTCCAATGGTCCAGCTCATCAGAACTATAGCACTTATGTAGAACATAGTGCTTCTTAAGATGGATACAAACATTCCATAGGACTTGGCCAACAGTTGTGTCCTCTTCACTACTTCCAAAAGTGTTATTGCGGTGTGCGCCAGGCAGAAGTATACAGTATCCTGATCCAGGCTGAAGAGCTGCTATGGCATTGACTCTCATAGAGTTAAGTGCTGCATCAGAGGTTGCCTTGATCTGCCAAGTTGATCACTGCTACTCTGTATGCAGCTTTATAGCATTTTTAATCTATCAATTTTCAGGCAGTCTTGCTGACTGTATCTGGAATAATATTCTGCACACCCATCAAATCTATAAAGGAATGACCTCTTGCATGATGAGCCTCATCTCATACAGGTCGTTGTCAAAAAGTGAAGAAGATAAAAGTAACATCAATTTACAAAATCTATAAATATTCCTTGGAAAAATAGATGTTTTTGTGTTTGTTTTTTATTTTTTGCAAATGTAATTACATGCAGAATGCTCTTTAGGGACATAAAGGGTATTTTTTTATCATTAAAGTTTTTATTGAAGTTTTACAATTAGGGAAAAACAACATGAACAATATTTGAGAACAGGCGGGGGGAGTAAAGGGGTTTTAACCACATAAACACATATCCGTAGAACCTCACTGTCCTACACTGTTTCCGTAACTCGTATTCACTCGTATGGGGCTTAAGGAAACAGAGTAGCTTAGAGCTACACTGTTTCTATAAAGCCTGACCATAGCGTAAAATCTTCACAGTGAGGCCACAGCCAGCTAAGTAGCAGGGGGTTATTTTAGAGATAGTTGCGGGTCCACATGAAATGTGCCAGAACTGTGTTCTCACACATAAAATCCATGAGAAAAGTTTTTATGCACCTCCATACAAAATCTGAGGCACAACAGGATATGGTATGGGCCCAGATATCCATAATGCTGAGCATTGTAATTCACACTTCTGTATTCTCATACACATTTTATATTTTACAATATACAGCATATATCACATATAGAGACTATGTTTAGAATAATTTTTGTGGTGGCCAACAGCATTGGAAACATTTCTAAGTATAGAAACAAGTTATACCAACATACCTGCCCTATTGATGCCAAAAGGACACTCTTGATTCTATGGGTCTGTGGACCCGTTCAGTGCTAGGAGTATCTTCTGACACATACACAGAACATGGACACTGAACATAGTGTGAATACAGCCTTAAAGCATAATTTGAGTGTCACTGTTTGTACATGATTTGAATGTGACTACTATAACACAAAAGCTGGAGTAGTACGCCTGCTAAACACAGAGTGCTGACTTTGTACGAGTTAATCCACTTGACTCTGACGTATAACCTGATGCTCAGATAGTCACAATATACTGTATACAGTATCCCATCTGTATATTATATCATGCATCATTTTATGCATTGATGAACCACTATCTTCCAATGCTCCTCGCTAAAGGTCATTGCTCATAACAAATGATCCAAAAATCACAGATTTTCAGAAAGTGAGTAACGTAGTGTACATGCTCATATTGTAATCAACACAAGTTTTCTGGCGATAAAATTAGTTATTTTTATGAACAAACCAAAACTGCAATATTGTGACTTGAAGTAGAAGAGATTTAACCTTTTCAATTTTAGCAATGTTGACAGAAAGTTGTTCAACCATGAGCTCTAACACTAGAGGAGTTAAATGCATGTCAGCACACATTACCATCCCGAAAGAAATTCTTCTCAAAAGGTCTAAGGAAAATGAAATGATTAGTATAATGAAGATGATGTGTAGTTATTCACAAAGTCATGGCTATCATGTGCTAATTAAAACTCTTGAGATTTACTCAAGTGCTTCTTGTCATAAATATGATTGGAGCCAATGAAGACATTCAGATCTGGTGCCTCACTCTGCTATTTTTTCCTTCCACTTTATGAAATTATCAAAACATTTCTGCATCTCATTTTTCAGGGCCAGAAATAGAAAGTGAAGCACAAACTGATCACCGAGGAACAATTTTAGATGTTTTATAACATGCATACGAAAGTCAACTGACTCATCTGCTCTCCGCCAGCGATAAAAAGCCGGCTGAGCTTGGCCTATCATATTTATTGACATCAAGTATACTTAGTTCTTAAAATGAACAGAACGGGCTGGAAGAAAGATTATGGAGCCATTTATATGTCTTCCAAGCCCAAAATAGCGGTTGATCTAATGTGAACAGAAAGAGAAGAAATATACCAAAGTCGAGGCAAAGGATGAAGGATTTCTGGATCATTTTGTAAATCTTCATTGGTTGGTTCTAGATTATTAGATATGATATAAAGGAATGTGAAACGCACTTTTAAAGAATGACTTCAGTATTTTTTTCATATATAATATTAAATCACCGGCAAAGTGAGTAATTTGTTTCATCCCAGCTCAGATACAAACATACATTTGAACCCTTTTCATGTGTCCTGTGATGTCCTGTATGACCTCCAGTCCAGACTTTGCTCTGCTGTGTAGACAGGAGATCATTCTTCCCTGTGTGGCTGACTTTTTGTGAACTAGAGGATTACATCAGCATCTATCAATTCCTTCCCCACTTTCTTATTCCTCTGTACGCCCCCCACACACCCACAACTGCTGAAGATATTATTTCAGCCCTATCTAAGCAAGCGGAAGAACAGTGAAATATAGCAAGTGAGTCCCATTAGCTGCGGAGTTATTAAACTCCTGTCTTACACTGTCTATGTCTATGTGTACTGTGTATAAAACCCCCAGTGTATGTCTATAAGATGCTACTTCACACTGCCCCTCCCTCCTGCTTGTAAGAGTTGATAGGGAGAAGCCAATGGCAACCAAGAAGCAGGAA
This sequence comes from Leptodactylus fallax, assembly GCA_947044405.1. Classification (NCBI taxonomy): domain Eukaryota; kingdom Metazoa; phylum Chordata; class Amphibia; order Anura; family Leptodactylidae; genus Leptodactylus; species Leptodactylus fallax. The sequence goes on from CAMRHE010000019.1 coordinate 92,658, forward strand.
GAGCAATGAGAAGCTGAGACTCTGCATTGTGAGGCTAGGTTCACATCTGTGTCGGGTGACTGCTGTTTTAGCAGACGAGCTCTCTGCCATTCGGGTCCCCCAGTGAACCCAAATAACATAATGCCCAGCGCAAGTGTGAATTAGGAGACAGAAGTTCTTTATCACTAATCTATTACTTGTTGCCCTTAGATAAGATTCAGAATAGAGTACAGGCAATGTTAGGATACGTTATCCCCTCTGATGAATGTGAAATGAAGGTAGAATTAGAGGAATCATGTCAAAGGTTAAAGAATTAAGATGACACATCTTATAAAACAGGTGTTCTGTAAGGGAATTGCTAGGTGTGCAATTCCCTAGTGCTGCTGCTGAAACAAGGGAAGAAGGAAAAGACAGAGACAGTGAGTCCTAAACTCAGCCCAGCCCCTGTCCCGACCTAATTGCCACAACGGTCCTAATGACAGGGACAACTGGGCGGCAATCCCTTCTCTGAATAAGTGTACACAGAACAGGAAAAGACAAACAACACTGAAGCAGAGTCAGCAAGCCGAGGTCAAACCAGAGAGACAAATAGTGCAAAATCGCAATCCAAAAGAGTAGTAACAAGGGAAGCCAACGGTCAGAAGTCAGTAATACAATAATAGCAAGAGAAGCGCTTAGCAAGGACAAAGTCTCAATAGCCAGCAAACATGGGTGGGCAGATGACCAGTTTATAGGATGTCCTGAACCCGCCCCAGACTTGATTGGCAGAAAGGCTGTCAATCACACAGCTAACATTAACTATTTCAGGAACAGAGGGAAACCAAGGTGAAGGAGATGGGTGTGACGGAAATTCAGTTACAGAGAAGAGGTAATAGAGCAGTGTTCAGACAGAGCAACAAGAACTCTAAGCAAGGAATCAAAACTGAACATGCCTCCTGCACCGCAACGTGCGAGCAGAGGGTGGCGGAGATACCCCAACAGGCAGAGACGTTATATGTACACAAGTGTATCTACTTTATTCTTTAATAGTCTATGCTAGACTGTGGCTATATCCATGGAAATTACTCAATGTATTACACCCCTAGAGCAGTCTCATCTGGATGATATGTAAACTATGCCAGGTCAGTGGCTTTCTCCAAGATCAAAGCAGGAAATACCCTATAATTCAAACATATACATTTCAGTTCACTAAAAGCAGCCTTTTTACCCATATCAGATTCTACTTTTTAAAGCTACACTCTGTGAATCCTTTTTTTACTATGCCCATTAGTACAGTGTCCTATATAGCAGGGCCTGTTTTTCACTCACTATGGTGCCTGCAGCTTTTAATAGAGCCTCTTAATGGGTCCCCTGTGTGGTTATGTGTTGAACAGACTGACATGCACACAACGCTATCTCTATTTCTATGCAAGTCTATGAAAGCCTTACAGACATGCCCTAAAGGTGTCATGTTCATTATGATGCAATTGATTTTCCATTTCATATAATAAAAATACTGTATATACAGATGTGCCCACCCTTATCTTACTTTACTTTGAATTTGGTTAAGGAGTCAAATTTCTTCTGAAACTATTTCAATACAATATTGAGACAAATTAGCAAAACCCTTGATAAGTAGCAGATCACAACATCACCACTGGATGGCCACACCAGACACCACTGGATGGCCACACACAGACATGTACATCATAGATATCTCATGACAGCATATCACAAAGCCATGTTTTTTGCTAAGATGGTTATCTCGCACCACACACCTCAGTATACGTTGAGCAAAGAGCTCAAGGACATATTAGTATATAGGGCCAATTTCAGTCAAGCATCTTTACCACAAATCACAAATGTCTATGGACACTTGTAGGCTTCAAGCTAATGGAAGTTCCTTCCACGGTGACCTGGTTTTACAAATACTCAGTAATCTGTCATCCAGGTCCCAATGTGACGATGAGATTTGAGAGCTTTGTACCATATAAAATGCCATCTGTTTGTAGGGAGTGTAAGAAGTAATTAAAGGATTATTATTAAGTACATGGAAACCTACAAGTATTGCCTCTATAAAGAAAATAATAAACAGCTTATCTACTCTGGCTAATGTGAATAGATTGTCTCATCAAGACCGCAGTCCGCTGGTTAATTAGCATGCACGCCGCAATGCCTACCTTAATGTTCTCCATAAACATACTTCTAAGCTAAACAATATTTCCTGATTATTCCATTCTGAAAATGGATTTATCCTAACATCACATTTAGTGCGTTCACATCGCTTTACTGATTTTATTTCAGTTTTTTTTTTAATCCAAATGTTTGCTTATTCTTTCCTTTCAATGTAAAAATAAGGCAAAGCGGCAGCCAATTAAATGGCTAAAAGTTTTATTTCGCTTTTGTTTGCTAATTACTAAACGTGTTGTTCTCGCACATTCCCTCTGTGAGTAAAGATGAGAACCTATCATTAAAATGATATTCACTGTTTACATGCTTTTCTTTCGCCTATTTCTCTAGAATGGGATCCATTTGTGTGGCTTCATCATCTAAATGAAGAATTTATTATAGGGTTTTATCTGCTTTTGATGCTCTGCTGTGCTTACTCACTTGAACAGTGAACAGCGAAACTTTAATGGAGGGTGACAAAGCAATCACAGATATAATGCTCATGCTACCATTTTAACAAATGCTTTATACTTTTACTGCTCTGTTTTTAGGAAAAGGAAAATAAAACGTATGTCCTCATCTTACTCAGTGTTTTAGAAGGAGCAAGAAAACAAACTCCTGATGGGGTCTGTAATAATGGTTTCCATATTAATTACTTTAGTCTATTTAGCATATAGCAAGGTGTTCAGCCCACCACCTCCACACTGTAGAGATACCCACTGCTTGTTTTAGGAGGTAGTAGACTTAGGATGGATGGCTTAGGATAACAGCCCCAACATGTACTTATACAGTAGTAGTTGTCAGTTCCAGTAGTCGGACAGAGGACTCATTTACAATAAGCTCTCGGACAGTAGAAAGAATTTTGCGTATGCACAGAAGCTGAGGCCAGCCATTGGCTGCAGCAGTTACATGAATGATATACGGCATGTAATGAGCGGAGACCGCAGGTACCACCTGTTTTAAGATGCAGGAATAGGGTTTCTTTTTTTTTTAATTTAATACATTCCCCTTCTCTACAAAGGTTGTAGAGTGGGGTGCTGTGATAGTGGGGGGGGGGGGCTTCTTTAACCTGTCAATGCCCTCACTAATTAGGAATTTGTTAATAAGCTCTTCACTATCCTAGACAAGTGTTTATTAATACTCATTAAGTACCCCTGCCCTACAAAACTCTACCAATTTACCCCCAAGCCTACTTTTTTACACTGTGCTGCCTGTCCATCTGCAGACTGCAGGTATCCCCTACAGTCATGGCCTGAATGCTTTGGGGTACCACAAGCTGAGAAAAGTAGATCCTAGAACACAAGGGATTAAGGCCGGTTGCAGACGACCGTGCTGCAACCGGCCTGCCGTGAACTAAAAGCACAGGCTGCACATGGGAAAGACGGGATATATCCGTGTGCCGCCCGTGCATGGGCCATGCTTCCATGGCCCCTTTCATTAAATGAATAGGAGCCACGGAAGCATGGACTGTCGGCCTGCACACGGGACTGTGAAAATCACAGTCGTGTGTTCGGGCCCATAGAAAAGAATGGGTCAGTGTGCTATACGTGAAATACACGGATAGCACACTAACCCACCGCACAGTCGTCTGCAAGGGGCCTTACTCATAAATCCCATTACTCCTACATAAGTAGTCTTCAATCCGTGACTCATCAGATGTTGAGGAACTATAACTTTCAGTATTAGATCTTCTTTTATGAACATCTGCAAGTGATACTCATGATAGCATTTTACATTCAATTTTTATCCATTTTCACAAAGAAATAATGAATCAGAATTTTACAAAGCTACTTCATTTTGACATGATATTTATATCTTGCAAAGTTTTTCTGCTATGAAAAAACACTGTAAATAAACATAGAGAACAATAAAATAGACTTTGGATACCAATTTTAATGATAGGGGAGGGGAGAATCACACTTATGTTGATTTATGACTCCATTTGCTCTCCCCTACCATTCTTACATACAGAGCTTTAATCAATGTCACACGTATGTTTCCTGCTCCATTGACTTCAGTTGATAGAATGTAAAAGTGAAATAGCTTATTTTTCTTTTTGTCAAGACCTGTACAGTGGGCCATGAGATTGAGAAGTAGCTGCTTCAATGTGACACGGTTCCAGAATGACTCTAATTGGTTGTTCAGCAAGGCCTGGGAAAGCTACTGTGAAAGGAAAGCATTGGTATTTATGAGCGTCGGTGGTCTTGTGTATTCATGAGGGGTCTACTCCCCCCACCTGTAGCTCATGGGGCGTTGAATGACTAAATCTTCACTGCCTTGTATCTTCATACACAACAGCCCATCAATCACTGCAAAGAGGGTGGGGGAGGTGAGGCGACAGCTCTGCTGCTCAATACACTGGACTCATAAACTATATTTCATGCTCATTACTGCTCTTAGAGAAATAGCACAACTTGCCATTTTAGCTAATAGAACAGACCTGTCTCACAGGACAGCTTAATTTGGTAACAGATCAGCTTTACGTGAACCTCTATACCCTAAGGCTAAGGCCCCACATAGCAAAACGCAGTAAAAAAAAAAAATGCAGCAGAAACAAATCGCATTTTTTATTGCGTTTTCACTGAGTTTTCCTCTGTGGACTTTCTGCCCCTATTATACTTACTGTATACGGAAAACGCCAGTGTTTCTGCATGTATAATTGACATGCTGCATTTTTCCAAAACGGGGGCATTTTTAAAAATGCAGCTTTTCTGCAGCATTTTTTTCTCAAATGTATGGATGGATAAGCCAGAATCTCATTTACTTTGCAGGTACTGTAAAACTCAGCGTTTTTTGCCATGGCGTTTCCGCAGCAGCAAAAAAAGCTGCATTTTTCGCAACATGGGACTTTAGCCTGAATGTAATTGTTACTGTGAAAATGGTTTTATACTACTGTAGACTCAACTTAACCACTTTCTTGGAATATTATGTGTCCTTCTACAAAACCACTTTTAGGCTGGGGCCCCATGTGGTGCAAAACGGCGAAAAAAACGCTGCGTTTTACGGTCACAGTAAAGTGGATGGGATTCTAGCAAATCCCATCCCCATTTTGTGGGAAAATACACGCAGCATGTCAATTATACCTACAGTACTGCTGCGGTTTTTTGAGCCAAAGCCAAGAATGGCTATAAAAGGAATGGGAAATATATAGGAAGCTCTTATACTTCTACCTTTTGCTCAATCCACTCCTAGCTTTAACTAAAAAACTGCAACAAAAAATGCTGCGTTTCTGCAATGTGGCCTCAGCCTTAGGCTATGTTCACACGGAGTTTTTTGGAATCCGCCTCAAAATCCGACTGAAAAAACGCCTCCCATTCATTTCAATGGGAGTCAGTAGCAGTTTTTTTTCCTCTAACTGATTTTTTCAGCTAGCAGAAAAAAAAGCGACATGACCTATCTTCAGGCGGATTCCGCCTTGAAAAACCCACTGAAGTCAATGGGAGACGGAAAAACCGTTAGCGTTTTTTTTAAAGAGAAGTTTCCAGGTCCATACAGTGTGCTGGAGCAAAAAAAATCTGGCAAAAACCGCGACAAAAAACGGGACAAAATCCCTAGGCGGTCCCAAAAAACGGAAAGCCGAACGCTAGTGTGAAGCTAGTGTCAGATAGGTTAGGGTCACTAATGTAAAATATGTGACTAGGTGAGACGGCAACCACAAATTGATTGTGCATTTTATTCTTGCATGTGGTGGTGCAATAATATAGTAGTAAGTATAGCAGAAACTGGACGCCATATTATATATGAGCACTATAGGATTTTCTGTAGTATGGTGCATGAGCAGGTGTCCTCTGTGACATAGGTGGCCTCCAGAGCATGTATACACAGTACAGATAGACTACTAATACACTGTGTATTTGCATGGTGTACATATGCATTTACCTGTTCCTCTTGTCCCAGTGAATGCAGGATGAGCTTCTTGGCCTCCAGGACTAGCGGGTGTCCCAGGTCCTCATAGGGCTTGTAGTTGGGGGCGCTGTAGCCTTGCTGGGACAGCTGTCTCTGCCTGCGGTAGTAGTTCTCCCTGAACACCTGCTCCCGGGGGGCGCTGTGTCCAGCACGTATAATGTGAGGGGCTCCTGGCCTGAACTTTCAGACCCTTCTGACTGGGGAGCGGCAGAGGTCTGATGAGAACATAACTTCTGGGGTCGTTCTGGCTGCCCGGCATGTCTGCCTTATGTCCTGCTGTGACTTTCACTGACCGTGAGCACTATGTGCAGTGATATGCCCAGTAATACTTGCAGTGATATGCCCAGTAATACGTGCAGTGATATGCCCAGTAATACGTGCAGTGATATGCCCAGTGCTATGTGTAGTAAGATATGTAGTAGTATCTGCCGCGCGCCCTCCTCATTGTAATACCCGAGAGCCCAGCAATCTATCCTGTACGTCTCCGGGCAGCACGGCTCAGCCTGGTTACCCCTGGTTACAGGGACGCCTGGGCCATCCCATTACAGACGAGGGGGGGTGGATACGTGGGTAATTGTAAATATAGCAAATACATTTTATTTGGTCACATACTAGTGAAGGACATATGCTTTAAGTTAAAGTTATCCCTAGAAATGATAGATCACTGCTATTAATATTGTTGCATAGCTGCCCCTCCCCTAGTAAAATGGTTCCTCCCAGGTTATTGCATTCGGTGCAGCAGTAGTGAGAGACCCAGTTCTGTGCACTGTGTGGTGTGAGCGGAGGGCGGCGCTGTGGAGATGTATGTACATATAGGTAACATTGTGAATGGTAAAGAAGGGATAAGTCATCTCATGCTCTACACTAGTCAGAACAGTGACCTATGCTCTCTAGAAATTGCAGAACTAAAACTACCAGCATGACCTCACAGCAGCAGGTTGTCAGAGCACAGTCTCAGCTGGAGAGCCACAGGTCTAACACCACTTGTAGAAATAATAGCCCATGCCCCATCACCTCTGATCATGAAATATGCCCATGTGGAAGCCCCAACCTGTGCTTCTATAATAACGCCCACTGTGTGTCTGCCAGAGTGCACCTATAATAGTGACTACCACTGGATCACTATTATATTGTCTGCCAGAGTGCACCTATAATAGTGACTACCACTGGACCACTATTATATTGTCCGCCATAGTGCACCTATAATAGTGACTACCACTGGACCACTACTATATTGTCCACCAGAGTGCACCTATAATAGTGACTACCACTGGACCACTACTATATTGTCCACCAGAGTGCATCTATAATAGTGACTACCACAGGACCTCTATTATATTGTCCGCCAGAGTGCACCTATAATAGTGACTACCACTGGACCTCTATTATATTGTCCACCAGAGTGCACCTACAATAGTGACTACCACTGGACCACTATTATATTGTCCGCCATAGTGCACCTATAATAGTGACTACCACTGGACCTCTATTATATTGTCTGCCAGAGTGTACCTATAATAGTGACTACCACTGGACCACTATTATATTGTCCGCCAGAGTGCACCTATAATAGTGACTACCACTGGACCACTACTATATTGTCCACCAGAGTGCACCTATAATACTGACTACCACTGGACTACTATTATACTGTCCACCAGAGTGCATCTATAATAGTGACTACCACAGGACCTCTATTATATTGTCCGCCAGAGTGCACCTATAATAGTGACTACCACTGGACCTCTATTATATTGTCCACCAGAGTGCACCTACAATAGTGACTACCACTGGACCTCTATTATATTGTCCGCCAGAGTGCACCTATAATAGTGACTACTACTGGACCTCTATTATATTGTCCACCAGAGTGCACTTACAATAGTGACTACCACTGGACCTCTATTATATTGTCCGCCAGAGTGCACCTATAATAGTGACTACTACTGGACCTCTATTATATTGTCTGTCAAAGTGCGCCTATAATAGTGACTACCACTGGACCTCTATTATGTTGTTCGTCAGAGTGCACCTATAATAGTGACTACCACTGGACCACTATTATATTGTCTGCAAAAGTGCATCTATAATAGTGACTACCACTGGACTACTATTATATTGTCCACCAGAGTGTGCTTATAATAGTGACTACCACTGGACCACTATTATATTGTCCGCCAGAGTGCACCTATAATAGTGACTACTACTGGACCTCTATTATATTGTCCACCAGAGTGCACCAACAATAGTGACTACCACTGGACCTCTATTATATTGTTCACCAGAGTGCACCTATAATAGTGACTACCACTGGACCTCTATTATATTGTCCACCAGAGTGCACCTACAATAGTGACTACCACTGGACTTCTATTATATTGTCCGCCAGAGTGCACCTATAATAGTGACTACCACTGGACCACTATTATATTGTCCGCCAGAGTGCATCTATAATAGTGACTACCACTGGACCTCTATTATATTGTCCGCCAGAGTGCGCCTATAATAGTGACTACCCATGGACCTCTATTATATTGTCTGTCAGAGTGCATCTATAATAGTGACTACCACTGTACCTCTATTATATTGTCTGTCAGAGTGCACCTATAATAGTGACTACCACTGGACCTTTATTATATTGTCTGTCAGAGTGCACCTATAATAGTGACTACCACTGGACCTCTATTATATTGTCTGCCACAGTGCACCTATAATAGTGACTACCACTGGACCACTATTATATTGTCCACCACAATACACCTATAATAGTGACTGCCACCCTATTGTCCGCCAGAGTACACCTATAATAGTGACTAATACTGGACCACTAATATAGTGTCTGCCAGAGTGCACCTATAATGGTGACTACCACTGGACCTCTATTATATTGTCTGCCACAGTGCACCTATAATAGTGACTACTACTGGACTTCTATTATGTTGTCCGCCATAGTGCACTTATAATAGTAACTACCACTGTACCACTATTATATTGTTCACCAGAGTGCACCTATAATAGTGACTACCACTGGACCTCTATTATATTGTCCACCAGAGTGCACCTACAATAGTGACTACCACTGGACTTCTATTATATTGTCCGCCAGAGTGCACCTATAATAATGACTACCACTGGACCACTATTATATTGTCCGCCATAGTGCACCTATAATAGTGACTACCACTGGCCCACTATTATATTGTCCGCCAGAGTGCATCTATAATAGTGACTACCACTGGACCTCTATTATATTGTCCGCCAGAGTGCGCCTATAATAGTGACTACCCATGGACCTCTATTATATTGTCTGTCAGAGTGCATCTATAATAGTGACTACCACTGTACCTCTATTATATTGTCTGTCAGAGTGCACCTATAATAGTGACTACCACTGGACCTTTATTATATTGTCTGTCAGAGTGCACCTATAATAGTGACTACCACTGGACCTCTATTATATTGTCTGCCACAGTGCACCTATAATAGTGACTACCACTGGACCACTATTATATTGTCCACCACAATACACCTATAATAGTGACTGCCACCCTATTGTCCGCCAGAGTACACCTATAATAGTGACTAATACTGGACCACTAATATAGTGTCTGCCAGAGTGCACCTATAATGGTGACTACCACTGGACCTCTATTATATTGTCTGCCACAGTGCACCTATAATAGTGACTACTACTGGACTTCTATTATATTGTCCGCCATAGTGCACTTATAATAGTAACTACCACTGTACCACTATTATATTGTTCACCAGAGTGCACCTATAATAGTGACTACCACTGGACCTCTATTATATTGTCCACCAGAGTGCACCTACAATAGTGACTACCACTGGACTTCTATTATATTGTCCGCCAGAGTGCACCTATAATAGTGACTACCACTGGACCACTATTATATTGTCCGCCAGAGTGCACCTATAATAGTGACTACCACTGGACCTCTATTATATTGTCCGCCAGAGTGCATCTATAATAGTGACTACCACTGGACCTCTATTATATTGTCCGCCAGAGTGCGCCTATAATAGTGACTACCCATGGACCTCTATTATATTGTCTGTCAGAGTGCATCTATAATAGTGACTACCACTGTACCTCTATTATATTGTCTGTCAGAGTGCACCTATAATAGTGACTACCACTGGACCTTTATTATATTGTCTGTCAGAGTGCACCTATAATAGTGACTACCACTGGACCTCTATTATATTGTCTGCCACAGTGCACCTATAATAGTGACTACCACTGGACCACTATTATATTGTCCACCACAATACACCTATAATAGTGACTGCCACCCTATTGTCCGCCAGAGTACACCTATAATAGTGACTAATACTGGACCACTAATATAGTGTCTGCCAGAGTGCACCTATAATGGTGACTACCACTGGACCTCTATTATATTGTCTGCCACAGTGCACCTATAATAGTGACTACTACTGGACTTCTATTATGTTGTCCGCCATAGTGCACTTATAATAGTAACTACCACTGTACCACTATTATATTGTTCACCAGAGTGCACCTATAATAGTGACTACCACTGGACCTCTATTATATTGTCCACCAGAGTGCACCTACAATAGTGACTACCACTGGACTTCTATTATATTGTCCGCCAGAGTGCACCTATAATAGTGACTACCACTGGACCACTATTATATTGTCCGCCATAGTGCACCTATAATAGTGACTACCACTGGCCCACTATTATATTGTCCGCCAGAGTGCATCTATAATAGTGACTACCACTGGACCTCTATTATATTGTCCGCCAGAGTGCGCCTATAATAGTGACTACCCATGGACCTCTATTATATTGTCTGTCAGAGTGCATCTATAATAGTGACTACCACTGTACCTCTATTATATTGTCTGTCAGAGTGCACCTATAATAGTGACTACCACTGGACCTTTATTATATTGTCTGTCAGAGTGCACCTATAATAGTGACTACCACTGGACCTCTATTATATTGTCTGCCACAGTGCACCTATAATAGTGACTACCACTGGACCACTATTATATTGTCCACCACAATACACCTATAATAGTGACTGCCACCCTATTGTCCGCCAGAGTACACCTATAATAGTGACTAATACTGGACCACTAATATAGTGTCTGCCAGAGTGCACCTATAATGGTGACTACCACTGGACCTCTATTATATTGTCTGCCACAGTGCACCTATAATAGTGACTACTACTGGACTTCTATTATGTTGTCCGCCATAGTGCACTTATAATAGTAACTACCACTGTACCACTATTATATTGTCCACCAGAGTGCACCTATAATAGTGACTACCACTGGACTACTATTATATTGTCCACCAGAGTGTGTCTATAATAGTGACTACCACTGGACCTCTATTATATTGTCCGCCAGAGTGCACCTACAATAGTGACTACCACTGGACCACTATTAAATTGTCCTCCATAGTGCACCTATAATAGTGACTACCACTGGACCTCTATTATATTGTCCGCCAGAGTGCACCTATAATAGTGACTACCACTGAACCTCTACTATATTGTCTGCCACAGTGCACCTATAATAGTGAGTACCTCTGGACCTCTATTATATTGTCTGCCAGAGTGCACCTATAATAGTGACTACCACTGGACCTCTATTATATTGTCCGCCAGAGTGCACCTATAATAGTGACTACCACTGAACCTCTATTATATTGTCTGCCACAGTGCACCTATAATAGTGAGTACCTCTGGACCTCTATTATATTGTCCGCCAGAGTGCACCTATAATAGTGACTACCACTGGACCTCTATTATATTGTCCGCCAGAGTGCACCTATAATAGTGACTACCACTGAACCTCTATTATATTGTCTGCCACAGTGCACCTATAATAGTGAGTACCTCTGGACCTCTATTATATTGTCTGCCAGAGTGCACCTATAATGGTGACTACCACTTGACCTCTATTATATTGTCTGCCAGAGTGTACCTATAATAGTGACTACTACTGGACTTCTATTATACTGTCCGCCAGAGTGCACTTATGATAGTAACTACCACTGGACCACTATTATATTGTTCACCAGAGTACACCTATAATAATAACTACCACTGGACCTCTATTATATTGTTCACCAGAGTGCATCTATAATAGTCACTACCACAGAGCACACAATGTGATGTGTCACAATGCAGCAATAGTGCCCATGTAATTGTGCCTAGCTCAGTGCTTCTGTAGTAGTGTCTGGAACAGTCCTTACACTTTACTTATATCTTGTCCATATATACAGTATATGCTATAATCATGTGACTACAACATCCTGGATTTCTGACTTGTGACACACTTGGGTACACATTGTACACTAAAGGTTTGTTGGATGTACCATATCAGCATATGGATGCACTGGCGTACAACCACAGGTATTCTGCACTGAGATTCTTGGCAGAATTAGGGTATAATCACATGCTGCAAAATGATTGCAAAATTTTCTGCAACTGCACGATTCAGCTAAATGATGTTTCCAAATATTTGTGAGCTTGTCATAACTAAAAATAAATCCAATCAAAGGAATGGAACTGATTTTCAGTTGCAGAAATGTATGCCACATGTGAATACACCCTTATAGAAGTGTATAGTCACACACACAAGATTTTTTCCAAAAAATTTGTTTGAACGGAGTTTTGCATTACTTAATTGAGGCTATATTCATACTTGGCTTTGTACACCGGTAGTATGAATAGAGCCATAGATGAATGGGATGGTCTGCAACAAACCTGCTCCACGTGAGTTCACCCTTTTCGTGGGTCCACACAAACAAAACTCATCCATAAACTGCGACTAAAACCTGAGCCCAAAATCATTTAAACCCACAGCATGTCAGTTATTCTGTGGGGTTTGCATTCAGATTTCAGTCTTTACAATGCGCAGGTTGGAAAGCCATAAGGGACCCATAGAGAAAGCTGCAGGTGAACCACAGCAAAAGCCACCCAAAGACTAGCAAATAATGCCACACTGTATGGCCTTAGCCTTATAGGGTGCAACAGGTTGTGAATGTCATGCCATGTCATTAGTTACAGGAGCGCCTTTCCACACTGTGTGTGGCCTTGGCCTTATAGGGAGTCTATGAGCAGGAACATTGGTATCAGACTAATAACAGTACCATGTAGGGCAGCTTCTACACTTTCCAAAGATGTTTTATTCTTATAAAAAATAGCTGGAAAGGGCTTTAGGGGCATTTCTTCTCCTGCCAGGGCTTCACTGTCTGCTCTAGATAACCCCCCTAACTGCAGACAGGATAGAGGGAAGCCCTGGCAGGAGAAGAAATGCCCCTAAAGCCCTTTCCAACTAATTTGTATGAGAATAAAACCCTGATTTTAATGAAAATGTAGCTACAATGCAGAATAAGAAAGGTATCTTTGGTAAGCGTAGAAGTCATCCTACAAGGTACTGTCATTAGTCTGATACTGATTTTCCTGCTGACAGATTCCCATTAATATGGTTGATATATGGATAAATTCATTCAGTATTTGAGACCTAGACACAGTGTGGAAAAACTGATAGCAGGTAGATCATACACGATTGCTTATTAGTAGTCCTGTATTTGGATATAGCTCAGCCTTAGGCCACTGAATATAAGGTTGTATTCACCGAGTGCTGTCCGTAACACATCAAAACACAAGCTTTGTTTTCACAGACCTAACTCTTCTATTGAAAGTCGATGGGGATGATTTATACAGACCGGTGTAGATCTTCATATTTCCTGTACTGGTGGAGGTTGCACCTGATTTATGAGGAGACGCACATCTTCTCAGAAACCAGGCGTGCACCTGCAGTGAAACCAACGCCAGCTCATAGCAGGCATAGATTTCAGGTTTCATTTATGCCAGAACATAGCCTAAGTGTATGCTTCATACCTTTTATACTTCTTCTCCAAGATACTAAATTATCCTAACTGAGTCTCTATTTGTTCAAGAAAGGATTTGCACACAGCATTATACATGGTGCTTTTCCCAGCAGGATGGGTGGTTAAAATACAGCAGCCAGATGTTATTTGAAAGTCTATAAAAAATTGTAAAATTCAAGGATGTTTACATGCATACCGTTTTAGTTTGTGGTATTTTAGGGTCAGCGTAGTCTTTACCAAAAACATGCTCCTACTATGGTGTTTAGGCTTCAATTTGTAACTTTGTATAACTTTGTTTTTATGGACATTATTGAAGTTCTATTGAAAATACATTTTCATATTTTTTTCTAGACTTTTCAGTAACATGTGGTCGCAGGGTCTAAAAAAAAAAATCAGGTATACAAACCCAAATACATATGTTTTGCACTCCCCAACCAAATAATATATATTAAAGACTATATATAAAAGCTATAAAACAGCTTTTCAACAACATGACAGGTTTAGATACCCAGGCTCAGTAGTACACTGTACCTGCATATGTATAATAAACTTCAGTACTCTGGGGGCTTGAAACCTGTATCCAGAGATGCATCAGTCATGCCCACAAATAATATGCCCCATCATAAACACAAATGTGTAAATATACTGTAGGGAAATAACTCGAAATAATTCACATAGGAGAACAACTCTAAATAATTTAGTCACAAAATAATTTTCATGCAATGAAATATACAGCAACTACCATAAAGTCCAATACTACCACCAGTGGTTGTATGTTGTCGGATACTAGTTCTTCACAGATGCAGAAAATATAAGTGAATACATCACAGATAAATCCAATGTCTTACAGGTAATGTCTGATTAGAGTTGTTCACTCATTTCTCTCCTTCTGACCCAGACCGCCATAATAACTTCTCCCAGTCACCTTACTTGATGTTAAAATATATTTGGCTCTGCGCTTTTCCAGAACATCCTCAATCTCTACACAAACGTCACAATTTTAACCTTTAACATTGTCATTCTGTTGCAAAAATAGTGACAGTTTTCTGGCTTCAGTTATAATGGAAATCTATGCCAGTTCCCAACTAGTGTCGATTTCCATTCTGGCACAAGGATAGGAGACAGATAGCCTCTTCATAAGTCTCTTGGTCCTTGCGCCACTCAGGCCATTTATTAAGACTTACTAAATTTGCTGCAATGTGTTTGTTTTCTAAACCCCATTCACATGCTTTGAAAAATAATCAGCAAGAACTGTGATACAAAACAAAAAAATCCTCATGCTACTTCTGAAAAAAAGCTAGTGGACTGCGCTTATGCAAATTAGTCCCATTGAATACGACCAATCTGTGGATCCACACACATTTGCGGTAGAGATCCGAGTGTCATTCTCAGAATTCTGTTACAGATCCTCTAGTAAATACGTGTCATAGGCCATAGGTAAATCTGACATATGTAAAATGTAGCTCAGATTTTATGAAAATAAAAATTATGATGATTGCTGATTTTCTACATATAAACAGATACATAAACTATTTGCATTTATGGCTATACCGTATACATCTACAATATAATATACACACAACATTTATTTCTGGTTAAAAGAAAAGTCTATCTTCATTCAAGCAGCAGTCATAAAAAAATCAAATTACTAGTAAATATAATAGGTAATTACAACCTCCAAACCATAAAAAGCAATAAAGTCTAAGTGGCTATGGAACATGTTAAAAAAAAAAATATTCTGTGCCTTTAACTCAGAAAGAAACAGATACCAACTGTGTGTATAGCAAGTAGCAGCAAAATGTGTAGAAAGTACAGTATAAAAGATGACCAGTGTAACATATGTCCTTAAGTCTATAAATATAATCAGGCCGTAAATATATTTCTCTGAAACTGGAGGTGAGCATGATTTCGGTGAATGATAGCAATGCAATCTTTTTACACATTGTTTTTACTGGCTAGTTAGAGTAATAGAAATGTTTGTGCTAAAAAATACGAAAGTAAATTAAGACATAAAGAGGTTTAGTAAAGCAGATATTTTGGCTGTTTTGTTTTTTGCTTTTTGTTTTGTTTGCATAAAGGTTGCTATTGATGGTGTGGAAACGTAGCTTCAATTCACGTTTTCAAAGGCATAGCTAGCTACCTCCCAAACCATACTGTATATCATTATAGCAGAAAATGCATCCTGACATTTGTACTGATTATTGCCCATTGTTGTCTATTCTTCTTTGCCTGTTTTCGGCTATAATATAATAAAGTCATAATGAGATCCATCAACCAATTTGCTTCTTGGCTGTTTTTAGTTTGTGTCTTTGTTGAATAAATTGAAAATTTGAAGAGATTTAGGCCTCATTCACACAGTCCCCGTGTGACGTTGTATTACAATGTTTCTAGGTAGGAGCGGACTTGTCATTTCAAGGGACCCAAGTAGAATTATGTTTGAGGTCTCTCCCAAATTAAACTTTTTAGCCAATGCCCCTTCTTTACCAGAATTGCCATTTACAGTTCAAAAAATCCCTCTTTATTGTTCCTAACATAGTATAATACCCCTTTTACTGTCCCCCATGCAGTATCTTGCCCTCACTGGCCCTCACCAGGGCTGTGGAGCCAGAGCTGGGGCCAATTTTGGGTGGAGTCAGAAAAAAGTTACCAACTCCAACTCTGGCTTCAAAATAAAATGATTAATTATTTTTAATTATATTGTTATATAGATATTTACTTTCATCGGAATTCAATCACTAGTTTTTTAATGAATTAGTGAAGCTTTACTGCTTCTGACTGACCATGGCTGTCAGCCATTTATGAAGTGAGTATAAGCAGGAATTGGAGTCGGGCTATGGGAAAATAGAGGAGTGGTTTGGCCTACCAACTCCACAACTGGCCCCCCACAGTATATTTCCCCCTTTACTAGCCCCTACACAGTATATTTCCCCCTTTTATGGCCACTACCCAATATATTGTCCACTTAACTGACCCCCACGCAGTATATTGGCCCTTTTATGGCCTACACACAATATATTGCTCCTTTTATGGCCTCCACATAGCACATTATCTGTTTTTTAAGGCCCCCATTTTGTCCAATCATCAAGATGTAGTGTGTGGCACCCCGTGTAGGCTGAAAGGGAGATAACCTGCACAAGGAGCTGGGATGAGTGAGTAAAATATCAGCCACTACTACACAATTACATAGGTAGGTTGTGTTATGGCCAAATCCACCCCTGCTTCTAGGGTCTTTGTAAAACGGCACCCAAGAGGACATGCTTAACATAACTTTCTATAAATCAGAAAAGTATAGAAATACAGTGTGGTCCAAAAACTTATAGGAATCACTGATAGGACCACCTCCTTGACTTAATAGCAAAGAAAGTGCAGAGATTTCAGTGAATAAATAACAAGTTATACTAAACTCTTTAGCCACAAAACCATTCATCAATCCGCTCAGCTCTAGATTGATCGCCATTTTCCATAAATGTGTAGTTCTGGCAATTTTGTAAGCACTTCAATTATAAATAGCACATGTACCATCCTCCCTATTCCATCACAAATTGGTCATTGTTAAGACATATAGGCACTGAATACAGTTACGGTACATGCAGTTTGTTGGACTTCTTGGTAATTTTATTAAGTTTTTAGAGTCAGCAATAGTCTTAACAGCAACATTTGGGGTCACTGAGTCCATTTCAAGCTAAGAACTCAAAGTCAGAGAATATATACATAAATAAAGACAGAAAGTATATACACATAAGTGCTAGGTAGTTATACAGCAAAACAGCAATAAGATAGCACCCAAGGCATCATACAATAATACATAGTGTGCAGAATTGGACATACACTTTGATACAACAGGAGTGGGATTCATGCTGGTAGCCCAGAGATGGTGTTGGGGGTGCTCTCTTGTGGTCAAACTTGAGATGTAGCCCAACCAAAATAACTACCTATGCATTCTGAGCAAGTTAAAAAAAGGTAATATGACCTGGATGGCCAAAAGGTAGAAGTCATCTTGCATCAGATACTATGGATTATTCTGCCCCTGTACCATATTGCCTGTCCCTATAATGAACACCGTCCCTACTTCCTGGCAAGCTACTTAATGAGTGATGTCGGTGTATGGCAAAGGCAAGTTAGTACGGGGAGTAATCCATAGTAGAACTACGCAATGCACTGAGAGATTGGCACCAGCAGGGTGAAGTCTGAAAAGAAGCTGTGCTTCAGCATTTCTCATCTGCTTGCTGAATGCATATCTTCCTAAGCAGTGACCAGTTTATGGGGAGATAGGGGGCCGATTCAGACACTATTTTATCATAAAAGGTGACTGAATCAGGACTCCAGCTCTGTATGACAACAGTGTTAACCACAGAGCTACTGTGTTGCCCCACTGTGAAGAACCCCATTCATTATTTACTATTGGAAGATCAGAATCTGTGTCTTTTATTATACTGAACATTTATTTGCTATTTCATAATATGGTCATATTATGAAAATAAATTTATAGCTTATTTTTCAATTTGTAATGCAAAAAGTTGTTCTTTATTTGTGTTTGAAACAAATTCCTAGTTGGCTTAATATGGAATAAGATTTATGGCCTACGCTGCACAATAACGTGTGTTGTAGAAATGGAGATCGATGGAAATTATGTACAGAACTGATTTGTTGTACTCATTATCTGATTTATCTAATTTGAATGGATAGCCTTTTCATGGCTGCTGGATATGTTGTGCAAACTTATGGACTCATATTTAAAGATGAAAACAGAAATATTACTGAAACGTTAACACATTAAGGCTGAGACCCCATGTTTCGGAAACAAAGCTTTTTTGTTGCAGATTTTGCTGAGTTTTATTGAGCCAAAGTCAGAAGTAGATTAACTTCTTTATATTTCCTATTCTTTTGCATCCATTCTTGGCTTTGACTCAAAAAAACCACAGCAAAATCTGCAACAAAAAAGCTATGTGTCCTCAACATAGGGCTTCAGCCTAAAGAAGTAAGGTGTCATAAAATTTGCTTTCATAAGAAAGCACATTGTGGTAGAGAAGGAGGAGTTCTGTGGCTGATCTGTGAACTCGTGCTGCATGGTAAAGTGCAACAGCTTGCTCTTTCACCAACATCTCCTGCAGAATGGATACTTCAAGACAGCTAGAAAGCAGCAGATATAAAACAGAGAGAAATTCACTTTATAGAATTTGTTGCTCAATGAGATCTTTAAAGTTTACCTCCAATTATAATAAAACTTTTCATGAATGAATAATATTCATGAAAAAAGCATGAAAAAAATTGCTCAAAAGCTCCACCCCTTGCAGAAGACATCTACTGTAGGCACTCCAGTTATAACAAACAAAGCCAACAGTTGCTGAGAAGGGAAAACAAGTAATTTCTTTAGCTTCACAATCAGATGATGAAAGCAGTTCAGAATACAAGACTTTACAAGAGCATCTGTGAGGATGAACTTTGCAAAACTGATAACTTCACTAGATGGAGGCCTTAAAAGCCATATATGCAATACACAGAAAGTTTAACATTACAAATGACTAGGTAAGTTGACTATGTTAACGCAACTTTATCAGTCAATTTAATGTTAAACTTTGTGACATCTGTATATGCACATATGTATATTTTGCCTATATCATAATGTTAGGGTGACCAGAAGATATTATTTTTTAACCTTTATTGAAATGGGTATTCCCTTTAACTCAAGTCTCCCCCTATCCACATGACAGGTTATAACTTGCTGATTGGTGGGGATCCAAGCTCTGGTACCCCCACTATTCATGAGAACTAGAGGTCAGCAGCAAGAGCATCAGGTCATGTGCATTGCAGGACTGCAGTGCAGAACTTGGCTATCTCTGACAGTGCCGTAGAGAATAAGTAGTTTGGCAACATGGATGCTCAACCTGCCATTCTTTTCAGATGAGGAAACAGTTTGATTGATCAGGGTCCTTGTGGTAAAGACCTATTGTGATCAGCAAGTTATCCCCTATCCTGTGAGATACCTCTTTAAAGGATTTTGTGTTGCCTCTTTTCTTAGAAACTCAGTTTTATTGAATGAAAAAAGGGGATGAATAATAAATCACAAATACATTTACAATGTAAGGAATATTCCCTGGTGGAAAAGAAGAATTTTCTCTAGCATCACTTTTTGGAAGGTAGCTCTCTATAGATCAATGCTTGGTTTTCCTAAAAACTAGTGGCATCATCTGTTTATAAAAGCCAAGCCAGAATAACTCCTCCAAAAGGAAGAGGGACCCATCCGCATGACAAGAGGAGTTCTTTTGCCTTGGCCTTTATGCCCAGATTATGCCACTATGTTTCAGGTATTGATCTATAGGGAGCTGCTTTCCAAATGGTAGTTTTAGAGCAAGCTCCTTTTTTAAACCAACGAGGACTAGTTTGCACATTCTTTACCCAGAATTCATAGTAGGACATGCATGGTCTAATAAGTCCCTGTATACCTCATGGTTATCTCTGTCCTTAATGAGACATAGTACCCCTTCTGCCCAAAAAAAAACTTACATGCATCAGGAAAATAGAGGAAAATAGAAGCCTTTGTGTCTGTTTCACAAAATTTCCAAAATTTATTATGGATTATAGCCTTCTAGCTAAAACTCTTCTAATCTACACATACACTTGATTACCTTTTTTTTCATCCAAATGGGTATGGAAGGAAGGCCAAGAAAAGTCTTAGATATTTTGCAACAATTATTAAGAGTGCTTAGTTTGTGTTTAGCTGGGCGATAATAAGAATTATCTGATCAGTTAGTATCAAAGTAGTGGCACAGATTGTGTTAATCAAACCTTCACTTTGCTTCCAGAAACCCTCTACATTCTCATTCCAGTTCTGCACCTCCATGTAGAGGTCAAATCAACACCTTCAACTCTGTCAAGTTTCTCAAACCATTCCTTAGCAATGTTTACTGAGGGCACTGATATTAAGGAATACTGATGCCATTGCATTTCTGCAACAGTGAGGCATGACTATTGGTAGAAAGTCGTAATACATTCACCAACAGACTTATGTATCCCATAGGAACAGAGCTCGTGTTCTGAGAGGTAACAGAAGATGCAGGAGAGTGTGGGACAATAGCCCAGTAAGTGATGATTGTGACACTATATTCCACTACTCTCTTGCCCTTGACCACCAGTTTTGAATGCACTGTCATGTCATTTTACCTGTCCTAAAGGGGGTTGGTTGTTGCTGGAAATTAGGTTTGACCAGAGCTAGCGTTCCATCATCTGGGGAAAACGTTCATTTCGCTACCCATATTCTGTATCTAAGTACACAAAATCACTTGTTGATAACCCCACCCCCAGCAACCAGCACTAGGGGCACATACCATAATTACTGGGTTAAACTCAAGTATAAGACTTTATGAGCAGGGTGGATACTCTTGGTTAATAAGGCCTAATAGTTGAAGTTATGCACTTTCATAAGAGACTGAGTGGATTGTCAGTTACCCATCTCTACAAATATTACGTAGCTGCTAGACTCTCACAACTTAGTTCCATTCATAGTGACACTGGCTGTCCACAATAGGTGGCATTGGAATCGGCACTGTCAGCCCCGGCCTCTTTACAAGCCCTACTTTGGGCCCCGAGGTCAGCAGCTTCTATTGTTCTGGCTGAGGCCAAGGTTACCGACTACATGTTGCAATTGTGGTGGATGGTTAGTTTTCAATATGGTTTACAAAGCCAGATTTCACCTTTAATACTGCTCTTTCACAATCCCATCTTCCCTCTGGCCTATCCCCAGAGGTGTTTGGTGGAGACACACTCAGTTTCACCACCTTCATTATGTTCTCTGTAACTGGGGGGTCTGCACCAAAGAATATTTTATTACTACATTTTCCCCGCCCCCCTCAGAGGCCTTTCGGACTGTCCAGGTTTTCCATTTTTTGTGTTCCCTCACCCCACTTAATCCCAAGATCACCTTTGCTACTTTTGGAAGACTGCTTATTCCATGCAGCAGAAAGCGGATACCTTTCTTTTATATATGGCTTTCTTAATGGCCCATTCCCTGACACCAAGCTTGACTTTATGGCAGCCTGGGAGCGAGACCTTGACTCTACCCTATCCCCTGCCTAATGGACCGATTGTTGTACTGTTATTAGCAAAGGCAGTTAGCAGGTCACCCTCATGGAACCATCACTGAAGGTCCCTCATAGGACCTATTTGGTCCCTCAGAGAATACATAGCTTTTACCCTTGTGGTTTCACCCCTCTGTTTCAGAGGTTGTAATGCCATGGGCTCCACGTTCCATATTTGGGGGTCTTGCCCTCATGCCCACAGCTTTTGAACAGCATTACATAGAATGTCCCAGCGTCTTTTCCAACAGTCCTTCCCAATGTCAGCTCCTATTTTCCTTCTTAGTCTTAAACCTGCGAGCCTCAAATATGTTCAATTTAAACTATTTAATTTGGAGGAAATAATAAACTGCTTTCAGGTGGAGGAAACCTTTTCTCTCATTGAATGACGTTATTCGAAGAGTTGAAACTGTTACTGCTCTGTTACTTACTGTTGATGCTCTACGAAAAATCAACCCCTCTATCTCTGATTCTCTGATACTCGCCCACTCTTCAATAAAATTTGGACACCCTGGGTCAACAGGTCTCGCATCCCAGGTCTGCCCTATTGTCTACCGCTTTAACTGAAATATTGAATTCCCGGTATGCCCCCTTCCCACTTATTTCAGGTAGGGTCCTCTCCATACCAACTCCCTATATGTTTGCATTACAGCCCTTCCCCCACCTCCCTCCGTAGTCTGATTTTAATGCTAATTACTTTTTCCCATTCTCCCTGTTTTGTCATCCACTGACTTCCATTGTTTTACAGTTCACTTATTTTGTATTTCTGTTTTTTCTCATTTTTTCCACTTGTTTTCTGAATGTCTTTTTGCTTGCACTGTTATTGCTTTTGCTATAATTCAATAAATTCCTTTGAAACTAAAGCTCTAATAGTTGCAATGCCTGCGTTCTGTGTCCACTGGCATCTCTGCTGTCCTGGTGGTCCCAGCTGTTGGAATGCTAGCTCTCCCCTGATGCTTTGTTCCATTCTCCTAATCTCATACTCAGGTCAGCACCCGATACATTATAATTATAGTAGTGTAATACTTATTTCAGAGGAAGCTGATCTGTTTTCCAGACTGTTTCATATTTAAATTCTTATAAATCTGATATTTTTTAGATGAACGCCACGTACTGCAGCTATGTGTAGTTGATTTAAATATTCCACTGCATAATAATCTTTCATCTTGTGTACACTATTTGCTAATGTATCACCTGCTGCAGAGTATTTGAAGATTGTAACTTGAAAACGTTTCCATGACAACACAACACTTTAGATATTTTTATAATTTACAGTCAGGGTGAATTTTGCTCAGTAAAAGGTAAGTTCTGGGAAATGGCATTTGCATGGTAGTGCTTTGAGATATTCAGAACTTGGAATAGTTCAGTGGAGATGTAGGTGACTGACTGGCATGACTCTGTACTTTATCATCAGTGTAGAAAGCTTTCACATGTCAGGTGTGATATTGACAGTCTTACTTTAACAATGGGATATTTTTAGGACTACTTTAAGGCATTCAATGTGTGTTTAATGGATGTTAATTTGAAAAAGTCTATACACCACTTACTTGTGTTACCTTCCTCCATCCAGTCATTATCAACCAACATTAAACTCTTCATTTGCCATTTCAAAATAAAGACTAGAATGAATACACAATTCTGTTTTATTACTGTTGTAGCCTTTTTTACTGTTCTTTCATCAAATCTCAGCATGGTGGCTCAGTGGGTAGCACTGCAGCCTTGCAGCGCTGGAGTCCTGGTTTCAAATCCTGCCAAGGACAACATCTGCAAGGAGTTTGTATGTTCTCCCCATGTTTGTGTGGGTTTTCTCCCACACTCCAAATACATACTGGTAGAGAATATAGATTGTGAACACTATATGGGACAGTGACCGTCAATGCCTGTAAAACGTTGTGGAATAAGATGGCGCTATGTAAGTAAGCATAATAAATAAATTAAGCACCAATCATATCTTAAAACCACTTGTGTAATATTGTGTACATCCCTCTGACAAAATAGCTCTTACCCTGTATGGACCTTTGAAGATGTCCTGTGTTATTTGGCACCAAAATGTTACTTTAGGTCCTGTAAGTTGCAAGACGGGACCTCCATGGAGCAGACTTGGATCCCATAGATGATTGAGATGTAAGTAATTTTTCCTTCTTTTGATCACTTTAGGTAGATACCAATGCATACAGAGAGCACCTTAAAAGACCTGCTGTTTTGGAGATGCTCTGACCATCAGAGCATGTCTGATGGAGATGTCTAGCCATGGAGAAGGGAGATGTCTAGCCATCACAATTTGGCTCTTATCAGTGTTACACAGTCTACTCCATTTTCCCTGCTTCCAATACATCAACTTTAAGAAATCTCTGTTGACTTGCTGCCTATTAAATACCACATGTGCCATTGTGGCAGGTGCCATTGTCACTTGAAATTAGTGGTGAGTGAACCAGTTTACATTGAAGCAGATTCAGCCTGAATTTTTAAAAAGTTTTGGAATCAACCGAAATTTTTACAGTACTCTGGATTCTGTTCAGGCCACAGAGTATAATAAGTGGAAGCGCAGAGGAGGTGCGGCAACATAATAAACAGTTATACTTGCCATGCCTCACTCTCCTGGGATCCCCCAATGGTGTTCAGTGGTTACTCTGTATCTTCTTCCAGCCTACTGGCTGATGTCATAAACCCTGGGGGATTGCCCATTCACAGACTGACAGATCCTTAAGATGCCACAGTCACTATTGACCGTAGCAGCACAGGGACTAACACTATACCAGCTGTTACAGCTGTCAAATTACAGCTGATGATGACCGCGGTGATCGCATGGCTTCTGTTTTGGGTATTGGTAAACGCCACTTTAGGGCCACACATAGAAGCTGTGCCAAAAAAAAAAAAAAAAGCAATATTCTCCTATTATGGTTCCCACGCAACACATGTCCTCTAGTCTGTTCTGCCTCTGGCTTGGAGTGATTGGTGCAATGGGATCGTCATATTGTGTCTACCTGCACCAAACTTCAGACAGCAGTGGTTGCAGGGAGAATGGTGTAGCAGGGGTCTGATAGCTCCCTTCTGCAACATTGTATTCAGCTCTATCTATGTCCTGAAGATGCAGATACAGTTTAAATTAAGACATGCCCTATGGCTAAAGTGGCCTTGCCTAGTTGCTTAGCTACACAGTTGTGCTTTGGAAATCAGTGACATTTGTTGTGATTTTAGTTCTTATGGGTTTTTTGCCTAAATGAGGAGTTTTCCAGATTTGTAAAATATTCCAAATGTGAAACTTACATGTACATTACTTTTACATTTTATTTCTTAAAATGTATGTATTATTGGAGTTTTTTTTAACATCAATTCATTGCATTGGATGGACCAGTTAAATTTTCATATTGGGACTTGAAAGAAATTTTGTTTTTGTGTAAACTTAACTTGGCTCAAACCAGTAAAGTTCTTGAGCGCTTTTTAAAGATCCCGTTTGTGATTTCACTTGAAAATGTAGCACATAACAAGCATTCAACAGACTGCACAATGTAGTAATAAGCTGTTAACAATGCATTATCTTCCATTCCACTGCATGTCATTTCATGCGTCATTTACTGCATTACTTTCTCAACTACGTGATAAAAGCAGATTTTTAAAGAAGCTATAGCTATGCAACAAATGCACAGTTAACTATAACTACGACTATATGGAACCCTTTGAAATCTTTTGCAAGTCTTAAAGATCTTTCAGTATCTTCAGCACTGGTAAAAAACAAGTAGATTGTCTTATTGCTTAAAGATGTTTGCCATTAATACTGAAAATGTATCATGGTTAAGAATATGAGTTTGTTTCCTACAAAGTATTAGGTTATAATCAATAGTGATTCTCTACGTGAAGTGTACCTTTACCCACAAATGGAAATTTCAAATCGGTCCATATTCTACAATTGTAAATATGCAAGTTATTTTTTTCTTCTGATCAGCTGTTTTCCTTTTAGACCTATCACAGTCAGAACCAGGGAGTGTGTATAACCTGAGGTGGCTGCAGCTCTAAAAGTCCCAGTCTACTTCTCATTCTATAAGTCAGTATGGTTATATCACCATGTTCTGTAATCACTCTTTTGTATCACTGTCTACTCTTTTCATTCAAAACCCTGAAGTATATGTCAAATCCAAAGAGACTGCAGACTTGTCTTCCAGTCTCCTTCTTCTTCTTCTACAAGCCTGCATGATTACATCAGCTTGTTCTACTGGCAACACTTTGATGTCTATGGGTGTCCTTAAAGGGTAATTCCAGTGAAAATGTTCTTCTGATATGTTGTAGTCACATGTGACAAGATCTTAGGAGTTAGTTTTTTGGAGTTAGTGATCTGGACTGCGACAGTTTTCCAGAATGATGAGTCTCTAAAGAATGCCTAAGCCACATAGATTTAAATCTGAATTTTCTGACACAATATAAATTGCACGCCATTATGGAGTTAAATGACTCCCTTGTTCATTATAATGAAGATAAGACATGAACCATGAGGAAAGGAAAAGGGAGAAGAAGTACAGTACATCCTAGCTATCTTTGAAGATAAGGAAGGACACAAAAAAAATATACCTCCAGGAGCTATAAATCATGGAGTACCCAAAACACATTCCAGGGCCCCCAAACAATCTGAAATCTCTCCTCATTATTTTAGTGGGCAGTCAAATATTCAAGTATCCTAGACTCCCTGATTCTAACATATAACTCTTTCATTTACGGGGTGGGGGGGAGTTCACCTCCAGTGTTTAGCTATAAGACATCTAGCTGAAGTGAGGACATACAGTTGGAGCTGTAGGGTGTCTTTAGGTAAGCACTCAGGGGGCAGGTTAAAACGGTATGTTTTAGGGAGCATCATATGTTCTATTAAAGTCTGGACCTGTCGCCAATAAGGCTGGACTAAGGGACAGAACCAGAATAAATATATTAAATATATTAGCCAAATGCTCACCACATCTCCCGCAGTTATGCTGAACATAGTTCTTAATGATAATGGCTGTAAGTTTGGGGTTGTTGTCCTGCTGCTGCAGAATAAATTTGAAGATTTGAGCAAGTCTTCATCCTCAAAGAATCTCCAGGATATTCTGTAGGTGTAGATCAGGGTTAGGCAACCTTTTTTGTTCGGCGTGCCGATTTTAATGAAAAAAATCAAAGATGAGGTACTCGGAGTGCTGGTTAATAATTGTAAGTCTGACGACCCCTAAACTAAAGTTATATATCACAAACCATCACACAGAAGTGCTGCCACCAGATGCTTTAGGACACATGCGTTTACTGCTATTTCCTAGGACGCACCTGTACTTTCCGATTAGCAATTAAAGTATATGTGCAGCCCCCAATTAGTGGTAAATGTATGTGTCCAGGAGCACCATATGGCAGCATCTTTATGGTGAAAACACACTATGTGTCTGGATGCAGCTATATTCTTAGGCCAATGGAACTTTTACTTCAATGTAAAACTACGTGGTGCTTTTCTGCGCAAAAAAAAATGCCTGAGTTTTGTGTGCAAAAACACATCCTTAATACAGAAAACACACCAATATACAGAATAATGTCCCATAGTGGTCTCTGCACACAGTATTATGTCCCACAGCCATAGCGGTCCCTGCACACAGTATTATGTTCCATAGCAGCTCCTGCAAAGCACAGAGCCACCGCGGAGCGCAGGGAAAGTGAGTGACATTATTTTTTATGTTTCATCACCTCCCCTGGGGCTCCATTTATTATACTCTTGGGTCTGAAGAGACCCCAGAGTATAATAATAGCATTTTCGTTTCGGCCGTGTTTGGTCCGATCAAAACTGCTGCCAAGGAAATAAGCCTCGCGTGCTACTCTTGGCACGCATGTTGGGGGTTACCGACCCCTGGTGTAGATGTTCTCCAAGATGTCTGGAAAAAACTTGCTGCCGAGTTCCTACAAAAACTGTGTACAAGTGTACGTAGAATAATTGTTGCTGTTTTGAAGGAAAAAGTCGGTCACACCAAGTATTGGTTTGATTTAGAATTCTCTTTTGTTCGTTCGCTTTATTTTGTTAATGGACAAAAATAAATTATTAAACCTTCCATTTTTAAAAGCACTCTAACTTTGGAACATTTTGTCCACACATGCGTAGAATTTTTGCATGGTACTATATTTCCTTAATACAATATATTACAAAGTTTCTTATATTCACATGTACTATTCATCTACGAAAAGTGGTTTTATAATTGTAGGTACTCTTTAATGACTGGTGGAGTGCTTCTAAATAGCACATACAGTATAAAAATATACCCCAAGTTATATAAATTATACAAATAAAGACTTCAATTTGACTGATCTATAATAGGGACCAAGTGTGGATTTAGCATATTTCTTATAGTAAAATAGATTCTTGGTTATTTTTTGTTACAGTTACCTTTTCAAACAAGAAAACATGATTTTATGCAAAAGACATCTGTGTGAGGCAGACACCTTGGCAGTCCTACAATGGAAAGCATAAAAAATATAAAATATGTGTTTTTTTATTTTCCCATAATAATGAAGCAGAGACACTGAGACGACCATAGTGTTCAATGCTGCCTTGTCTTCTTGCCCACATCACCATGTTAATGCCCTGCAGAGCCTGCATACTGAGTTTTGCATCTTTGTTTCTAGGTCTGGAACCAGAACACAAGCAAAATGTATCTGCGTGATTATTTCACAGCCAGCGCTACAAGTGTCTTTCATGTAATAACTGTTGATGTCTTTGATTGGGAGCGCAGGATATCAACCTGGCATAGGCCAGGATTTAAGCATTTCCCAAACTTCAGCAGGAGGCTGGCAACACAATTTGCTGCATCAGCTTGCTTGTGTCATTAAACGTTAAGACCATTAGGCATCGAGTTAACACACTCCCTTGAGGCTGGGCAAAAAGTTGTAAGTTTGTCCTTTGACATCTGCGGAATACTGGCTTTGTTTTTCTTACCTTGCAGTCATTGTTCTGGAGAAACAATTACATTTCACATTATTAAAGTAATTCAAGTAGGAAAGAAAACCTAATTTAGCCGTCCACTGGGAGGAAACATAAGAGGGAATGTAATGTTGGTTGGAAGCTTTACAAATTCATAATGACAGATTGTTATTCTGATTGTCTGCATTTGGTAGACTGCAGTCTTTATCAGAGTATGGATATTTGTGCTTCAGAACATTACATTAATGTCGGCATATGAAAAATCAATTCACATCAAGCTCTACAAGTACAGATGACTGATCCAATGAAAACCATCTTATAAAAATGAAAATATATTTGATTATGTTAACCTGATGTAAATATCTAAAAAGCTAAAAGCATACCACAAAGCATAAAGTCAAATGAATGCAAATCTGGAGCATCCAGAGGCCATTATTTATTATTATATTAGGTAATATCCTAGGGTTATAAGTGCTACCTACTAAGGAAAAATGTCTCTTAAAAATATAATCACCAACCTGTGATCAGACTGACTTATAAAACGTCTGTTCTGTCTATATATAACATACGGATCTTTGACATATGTAGCTGTAATTTCTAATATGATTATTAAGTAGATATCTGTACAATATTCTGTATGTATAACATTATATAGTCTTATTACAAAAACAGTTGCACTTTACACCTGTAGCATTGTAAATGACATTGTACAGTGTGTGCATTTGTATGTCATACCTGTCAAATTTTGGGGGTGATCAATGGTAAGAAGTGACCATGCCAATTTATTTCATGAATCACATCCCACTATAACAACAAACATAAAAAAAATTGTTCAGCATTACCAAACAATGTGAACAAGAAATACAGGTGCACATTACTGTGGCTGCAATACAAATGCAAACACAAAAAAAAAAGTTGCATCAGCACTCTGCTATAACCAAGAGCGTTACAGCAAATTCCTACTGTATATAAGACTACATGAAAATGAGGTTCTTGGTTTTTACATTTTGATCAAACTATAATTGTAAGCGCACCCGTTGTAATAAGGAGACCTCTGTAAGATGGGTCCCTACACTAAAATGACTCACCTCCTAGGGCTTTGGTCTCCCATGAATTAAGGGCAAATGTGTTTTTCAGCGATATCATGTGTTACATACACCACAAATAGTGGAAGAGTAAAGAAATCAGGTGACAAATAGTCTCCTCTGTCTGGACCTATGGACACTAAATGAATAGAGGTGAGTTATTTTAGTGTAGGGACCCATTTAACAGAGGTCGCCTTGTCATGGCAGGAGGGTTTTCAATTACAGTTTGATCAAAATGTAAAAAGCAAGAACCTCATTTTCTATATATATATATATATATATATATATATATATATATGTTATAGTACTTTATTAGCATTAATGACTACACTTTTCTTAACAGAGGTAGACACAGTGCCATTATAGCTATGAGATTCCATGTCAATAACATTGATATTGAAACGAACTCCAGAAGTAACATTCATAGTTCCACATAACAGAGGCAACCAAAGCTCCCCCATAACATTATTAGACATAGTACATCTGTAAAACAGCTAGCTACAGTGGTCCATTCATAGAAACATCAAAAGTAAAACATGTCCTTGAAGTTCTCATATTAGTATAAAATACATTACCAGGTTGGTATAATCACTGCAAAAAAAAACAAATTTATATACAGAGAAACATTTCCAAAAGACCATCTCTTTGAGAAGACCACCTCCTTACCCAGACCACATTCTGTGATGATTTTTCAGATTTCCAGGCTAGCCATGTTCTTTGAGAAGACCACCAATATCGAAGACCATTTTTTCATGCAATTTTGGTTGGTCGTCTCAAAGAGGTTTCACTGTAGTTGATGTTATGTTTTACCCTCTTCCCGAATCTGCTGTGATATTACAGCGGATGTCAGATCCAATGAACCTGCTCAGGAGCTGAGTTGGTGTCATAGTCGTCTCCACTGTGTTACACATCTGATCACAGGCATCAACCCTTTAGTCAAATGTATTCTCTTCTGTGTGCATTTGCCATTGCATGTTTATGTTTCAACATTTGTTGAAAGTATGACATTTTATTTAACTGAATGGTTTGATCCATATGTAGAAAGGCATTGGATGTACATACCTCTGTTTTTCTACATTGCCATAAATACCTTGATTTTCCCATAAAATGGTAAAGCCATTGGGCCACCAAACAGGATTTTGGCTATAAGCAATTGCCATTAGTAGCTGCGAGTTGTGCCCTTACCTTCATTATTTCTCATCAATTTACTTACATATTTTCCTTTGAAAGATCTTTGCTCTTAAGCAATTTGCCATGTAAATTGTGATTACCAATATCCGTCCTGTAAAAGTGTTATTTTACTGCTGAATGCAGACCTGACAAAACCAGGCTTTTATTATTATGGCTAAATAAAAAAGAATAAAAAGAGTAATGACTGCATTAATGTGAGATCTGGGTTGACGTGTTGCACAATTTTCTATTCTGTAAGAATGCCAAATTTGAAAAACCTTTTCATGAAATTAGACGCATAGTCTACAGACTTGTTATAATAAAAGCTTCTCTGTGTTTCTAAGGAGGTCAGAAATAAAAGAGAACAGAACAGTGATGTATATGAATCCGTACTGGCTGTTGCAATGTCACTGGCATCTCCTTGTCAGGTTACTTACCACTAGCCCATCTGCTCTATAGTACCACAACCGTATCTACAAATGGAGGGCATTAAAACACATACAGAGGCTAGTTTGCTGACTCTTACCCTCGATTTTTTTTTTTTCCAGCTGTAATTTTTATTGAATTTTAATTTGTACAAAGATTCAAGGACACAAAATACAGTAAAAAACAGCATAAACCGGGTAAGCAAAAAAGGACCAAACCAAATAAATACAAACAGGACACAAGACGTAAAACAAAACAAGTACATGGGAAGGGGACAAGGGGGAAGGGAGGGAGAGGGGGGATTACCCTCGATTTTTATCTTAACGTAGACTAAGTTTTCGGGTATGCAAAGTGCAAATCATCATAGTGGAAAAAAAAATCTTACAAATCCCTGGAATAAATGCATCTTCTACACTTTTAATGCTGGTAATTTTGTTCCTCAAAAAAAAAAAAAGTCTTCTTAAATTTATTACAGCATCTGTGATTTCCTTTGAAGGACAACTGTGAGAAAGACCTGCATGCTGAAGCTTTGCTGACTTTGCATCAATAAAAAAGTACTTGGTAGTACCGTGAAAATCTTCTATAACTGAGGTACTGATCAGCTGCAGTCCCAGAAAGCACAGGAAAAATACACTATCTATCACTTTCAGTGACTCACAAGTGACATCTCCTCGAATTGTAGCCATTCTGTTTCCTCTTCAATTCCATTCAGCCAAGATCACCATGGACACTTCTTTGAGTTCTGCAGTTTGCCACACAGGCATCTTAAGTTTCTCACTTTTCCATCATTTTCTCCATATTGGAACCTTAAGGCCGAGGACCCCACGTGGCATAAATGCGGCATTTTACAGTTACTGCATATTGGATGGGATTCTCGCGACTCCCATCCACACACTGCGGAAAAATACACGCAGCAGACACGCTGCGATTTCCAAAACTGATGCGGTTTTTGAAATTACAGCATGTCAATTATACCTATGGAAATGCCGGTGGTTTCCCTATATTTATAATAGAAGCGTTAAAGTGAAAAGTGCTGCGGGAAAAACTGCAATGCGTTGCCGCCACAGTTTTTCCGCAGTTCATTTTTTGCTGTGGCCTGCTACGTGGGGCCTTAGCCTGAAGATGTTTTCCCATGAACAAAACCATATTTTACTTTGTACACAATTAAAAGTTAAACATTTTTGCAAATCTAAGTATTAAAAATTTAACAGGGTTTTTAAGATTTTCTCTAACTATCTTGATACAGTGATGACAGTCTGATGTTTTGATCTGTTGCCAATGGATTCGATCATGAATTCTGGAACTTTCTATAGTCTGGGACTTGTCAGAATCCCAGTCATGATTTCCTTATTGTGGACAGGTTATCCGGCAGGGACACTACATGTAAGAGAAGATAACCTGACCACAATAAAGAAATCATGTCTCAGACCATAGAAAGTTCCTGCATTCATAGTTATATCCATTCGCAACCAATCAAGACTAAAGAACACTACTCTCACTACTAAAATGGGTAGAGAAAGTCTGTAAAATTCAGAAAAAATTTAGTTATTTATATTTGCAAAAATATTTAACATTTAATTGTCTACAAATTTAAATATGGTTATGTTTGTGGGAAAACATGTCTACATTGTAGTGGGTTAGCTATCAATCCCACCATGGGTAACCCGCTGTGAACTTGCCCAAATATCACCAGCCATAAAACATTTCTACAGAGGTTTCCATACCATGTGGAATTCAATTGTGAAAAATACAAATAGTTGAATTAAATGGAGTATTCCCTTATTAACTCCTTATTTCATTGTTACATATTATTTCAGAGTTGCTCAGTTTCCTCTTGGAGTGAAGGATATTGGCTAAGATAAATTAAGAAGAAAGTATTTTTTTTTTCCATTTTTTAATACATATCTGTCTGGACACTGTCTACTTTAAAAGATTGCAAGCTATTATTTCAAAAAAGATTTTCTTGTGATGATCTTTCCAGTCAAGATTACTTCTGACTTTAAGCCGTCTTCCCTGTTGGTGATAAAGTGCTATTCAGGTGAGCCTTTCTTCCTTGTTATCTTGTTTTCCCTCTCTAAAGCTAAGGTTAAAGTGAGCCTTGAATGCGGCATTCCAATTCAGTGACTTTGAAGAAATACAGGTGGCAATTACCCAGCGATGAATGTAAGCAAACACATTGCTGTGATAATTATTTAGTAAGGACTGTATTCCTGCTGGGTTGCTGGTTGGATCGCTTCTTTAAGACACCAATTTAATGTAATAAAAACATCAATATAATGTAAACAGCCACAAATCACCCCTGCCTTGTGAGCAATACACATGACTGCCACATCTATGATGTTCAACGAATGTGTGTATCTGTATTCCCAGTGGTAACAAATGAAATAACTGTCTATGAGAAATGATTTTTTTCTCCATGTAAAATGATTTGTCTGGGTGAATTCATCGAGGCGTGTCTGTCATTCCTTTATTTACAATACAAGTGGTGAATGTACGTGATTCTGCTGCCAGAATAGAAGAAAATTACCCCTTGCAAAGATATACTTCAACTTAGCTGGAAGAATTGTGCATCTAATTGATAGGTCTTAACAAAAGCAAACCCGAGTTATCTTAGCACCATTTAAATAAAGAACAATCATTTATGTATTGAGCAGCTGCCATTTGCTCGGTCTCTCGGAGTAGTTATTTAAATGTATTCATTATTTTCCAATCACTTGAATGTTCGCTGTTTATTATGTTCCTGCGATTAAACAAACAGTTCAAGGTGAAATTCAATCAGACGAACAAGGGAAGATGGAAAGATACAGATTCCTGATTGCTAAGAAGCAAATAGATATAATTCCTTACAACTTCTTGCATCTTCCATGCCTTCTGATAACTATATGCTCATAATATATTATGACAGGGCTGCAGAAATCAACTAGTCATTGTGGTAGAGCTTACAGCATCTGTGTAGTAAAAATGAGGGAACAAACGGAATAATTAAGCAATGACTTTGATATTAAAGGGGTGTTCCACTTTGCTTTTTTCTCCCTAGCATATTTTAAAGTGTAACTCTCTTTGGTTTTATACCACCTAGAAAAATGGTTCTGGTATCATAAGTCAGGTGAGATTCTAGTTAAAAACACAGTCTGAAATTTCATCTTAATATGCAGCAGTTCATGCTGCATATAAAATTACATTTCAGAGGGAAGATTTTGCTGGAATTGATTTCAGACGCTATGTCACTTTTGCACAGCTCTGTAGGTACCAGTGCAGTGGAAAAGCCCCAACAAATGACCTCATTTTGGAAACTAGACCCATCAGGGAATTGGTGAGGGGTATAGTCAGCATTTTGCACCCATAGCTGTTTTACTGAAATTCATACCACTGGGATGTGAAAATAAAAAATTACTTTTTTTTCCACCAAAATGTCCCAAATTTATTATTTTTACAAAAGGTTAAAGGAGAAAAAGCACCCCACAATTGGTTACACAATTTCTCCTGAACACGGCAATACCCCATATGTGGTCATAAACTGCTGTATGGGTACATGGCGGAGCTTGGAACGGAAAGAGCGCTATTTGGCTTTTAGAAGGCAAATTTTGCTGGAATTCTTTTTGGGTGTCATGTCTCATTTACAGACCCCTAAAATGCCAGTACAACAGAAAACCCCAAAACATGACCCCATTTTGGAAACTAAACCCCTCAAGGAATTTATGAAGGGCTATACTGAGCATTTTTACCCCACAGCTGTTTCATAGATTTTATTAACATTGTACAGTGAAAATTAAAAATGATATTTTTGCAATAAAATGTTGCTTTAGCCCCACATTTTTCATTTATACTCAGGATTAAAGGAGAAAATGTATCCAACAATTTGTTATGCAATTTTTCTTGACTATAGAAATACCCCACATGTGCAGGAAAACTGCTGTTTTGGCACACGGCAGGGCACAGAAGGCAGTTAGCGCCATTAGGCTTTTGGAGGGCAGAATCATTTTCAGGTGCCATGACACATTTGCTCCTAAGGTGCTAATGCAGGGGAGAGTACTAAGAAGTGACTTCATTTTGGAAACTGCACCCCTCAAAGGGTATAGTGATCATTTTGACCCCAGAGATACTTTCCAAAAAGAAACATATTGTGCACAGAAATGATGTATTCCTGGAAAAAATTGTAATTTTCACTTTGGCATCTGATGATGCATTCATTTCTGGAAAATAAATTAATGCAACACTTGGGGGGGGGTAATAATGCTCACTATACCCCCGGATAAATTCCTTGAGGGGTGTTTTTATCAAAATGGGGTCACATATCAGGGGATTTCACTTTACTGGCATTTCAGGAACTCAGCAAAATTGGCATGGCATCCAAAAACCAAACCAAAATCTTCAAAACCCAAATAGCGCTGCTGCTCTTCTGTACCTCATGTGTGCCCAAACAGCAGTTTATATCCAAATATGATAGTTAAGTTGGGTATCCTGGGCACAACAAAGATTTAGATGGTTTGGTTTTTTGACGCCATGTCATGTTTGCAGAGTCCCTGAAGTGCTAGTAAATAGGAATCCGCCAGAAAGTTACTCCATTTTCAAAAAATGTACACTTCAAAGTATTTATCAAGTAGTGTAGTGAGCATTAGTTTCCCAGAAGTGAATATGTAAGCTGTGCAGAGTACATTGGGTACACCAAATCCCATGCCATTTTCCCACTAGCTCCTATGACAAGGGCAGTGGAGGGCATTCCTGGGGGATCAGTGCTTGTGTTTTTTTTTCCCTCATAAGCTCTAAATCTGGGGTGTACCTTGATTTATGCTCACACAGCTTAAACATTTCCTTCTTTCCTCAGCCAGTTTTGTCCTAATGATTGGGTGATTTTTGTGTTTTTGTCTTCACATTGTACAAGATATATTTTTTTTTATTTTCTGGCAATGTGGCCATATAAGGGCTTGATTTTTGCGACATGAGATGTACTTTTTAATGACACCATTTTGGGGTGCCTATAACATATTGACTAATTTTTATTAACTTTCTAGGTAGGATGTAACAAAAACCATCAAATCTGTCATTGCTTTTTAACATTTAATGTTTGCCGTGCAGCGTACAACATAAGTAACATGTTACCCTTATTCTATGAGTCGGTAAGATTACGTATATACCTAATTTATGATTTTTTTTTTTTTTATGCGTTACTAATTTTTCAGATTAAAATTCCATTTAGTGAAAAAAATAAGTTATTTTTGCATTGCCATCTTCTAAAAGGCATAACATTTTTATGCTGACAGAGCTGGTTGAGGGCTTATTTTTTGTGGAACAAGCTGTGCTTTTTATTAGTACATTAATTTGGGCTTCTTCTAACTTTTTGACCACTTTTTATTGAACATTTTGTGAGGGAAAAATCATTATTTCCTGCGGTTTTCTACCCTTTTTTATGTTGTTTTACAGATGCAGTGATACCAAATATGTACTTTTTTTTTCCTTACATAATAAAACATTTTATATGGGAAAATAGGATTTTTGGGACTTTAATAATTTATTATTTTTTTACCACGTTTAAACTTTTTTTAAAAAAATTTTTTAATATTTTTTTTGTCCCAATAAGGGACCTAAAATAGCGATCTTCTGATCACTGGTTCAATAGGTGTACACTGCAATACACATGTATGTATGCAGATGCATAGGCTCACAGCCTCCATTAATAATAATAATAATAATAATAATAAATTTTATTTATATAGCGCCAACATATTCCGCGGCACTGTACAATTTGTAGGGTTCAAGTACTGACAAAAATATACATTACAAAGAAATATTCAATTCAGACACTGGGACTGAGGGCCCTGCTCGCAAGAGCTTACAATCTATGAGGTAGAGGGGGTGACACAGGAGGTAGCAAGTCCGGCAACAGACATAGCATTGTTTGTACAATGGTCAGACAATTGTGTAATAGAGGTTACTGTCATTACACATATATAAAGCCGTATGAGCCATCACCAGTCATGTCCTTTAACGTGCAGATGGTGCCTGGACATATAAAGTTAGTCTGATACGGCATCATATCCTGTGAGGTAATGCGGGAGCATGAACAGAGGAGGGTATGTTTTAGGGATTCTAACTACAGAAGGGTTTACATTAGGAGTTGTGATAGGCCTGTCTGAAAAGATATGTCTTTAGTTTACGCTTGAAGCTGTAGAAATTGGGGGTTAATCTAATAGTCCAGGATAGAGCATTCCAGAGAAGTGGTGCAACTCGGGAGAAGTCTTGTATATGAGCGTGGGAGGTTCTGATAATAGAGAATGTTAGTCTTAGGTCATTGAGTGAACGGAGAGTACGGCTTGGGCAATAGACAGAGATGAGGGAGGAAATGTAGGGAGGTGCAGCATTATGGAGAGCCTTGTGAATGATTGTGATAAGTTTATATTGTATTCTGTATTGAATAGGCAGCCAATGTAGTGACTGACAAAGACCGGAGGCATCGCTGTAGCGTCTAGACTGATAGATGAGCCTGGCCGCCGCATTCAGAATAGATTGTAGAGGGGAGAGTTTAGTAAGGGGAAGACCGATTAGTGAGGAGTTACAGTAGTCAAGGCGAGAGTGAATCAGGGCAACAATAAGTGTCTTTAGTGTATTTGTGGTAAGGAAAGGGCGAATTCTGGAGATGTTTTTGAGGTGGAGATGACATGAGCGTGCGAGTGATTGGATATGGGGGGTGAAGGAAAGGTCTGAGTCAAACAAAACCCCGAGGCAGCAGGCATACTGCCTAGGAGTTATGGTAAGGCCAGAGACTGCAATGGAGATATCAGGGACAGATCTATTAGATGGTGGAAACAGCAGTATTTCAGTCTTTGAGAGATTCAGTTTCAGATAAAGCGAAGACATGATATTTGAGACAGCAGAGAGACAGTCACTGGTGTTCTGTATTAGTGCAGGGGTGATGTCACGGGATGACGTATATAATTGGGTGTCAGCAGCATAAAGATGGTACTGGAAGCCAAATCTAGTGATGGTTTGTCCAGTGGGGGCTGTGTAAAGGGAGAAGAGCAGGATGGGCAGGATCAACCAGGTAAGTCACAGGGCAGCAGTGGGTCAATGAACAGACCCCTGGCTGCCAAATAAGAACACTGGCACCCTACGAACATGTTACGGGGGCGATCGGGGCCCCAGTATATAGTAAAACCCCAGAGCTCAGTTTCTGTGTTGGCATTATGCATACAGCGGTTTGTGGGAAGTCCTTCCCGACTGTGCCATACTAGTTGGGAAGGGGTTAAAAAGGAACTATCACAAAGTAGAAAATGCTAAATAACATACATCATTTGTTTCTTGCTGTGCCCCTGAACAATCTCATGTTTTTCATTTTAAAATCCATCCACCGATTCAAAAGATATGGCTCCTGGATGCTTATACTGTATGTAAACTAGATATCACTCTCCATGTGGGTGGGAACCTTTTATTTTCTCTGAGAAAAACAAAAGTTTACTGCCCACTTGGAGAATCAGAGCTATAATCTTCTAGGGGTCATATCGTTTGAATGGGTGGACAGATTTTAAACAGAAAAGCACCAAATTGTTCATGAGCACATTGAGAATCAAACAATGTATGGCATTTAGCATTTTGTACTTGGTGACAGATTTTCTTTAAAATTATCATCCAGTATCACTTAACCTATCCCTATCTAACTTGGTAGCTGCCAGGGGTGTCCCTTGTCACCTAAAATTTTTGTCTTAATCATGGAACCACTTACAGTATTTATTAGATGCCAGAGTTATATCTTCTAAGTCCTATACAGTTAATCTTTTTGCAGGTGATCTTCTGGTCACAATGACTAAACTCTTTACTTACCTCTCCATTTTATCTTATTTACTGGGTTTCCTTTCTGCTGTGTCTGGACACTGAATTAGCACCTTAAAATCAGAAGCGCTGTTCTGTGATGCTTCCCAAAGTGCCCAGTATTTAATCTATTAAAGATCTGATCTTTGGCTTTCAGCATCGTCCACTCTAATTTTCATATTTAGAATCCACTTGGCTAACTGTTGATTGATTATATTCCTATAATCACCCTAAACTTTACCAGTCTATCAGAAAGGATATGAAATCCTGGGACCTCCAACATCTGTTTTGGTTGGCACGGATTTCTAAGATTAAAATGGTGTTCCTCCCATGCTTACTTTATTTCTTTTACCCTATCCCATTGATCATCGCCATCCTCTTTAGTCTCCAG
This sequence comes from Leptodactylus fallax, assembly GCA_947044405.1. Taxonomy (NCBI): domain Eukaryota; kingdom Metazoa; phylum Chordata; class Amphibia; order Anura; family Leptodactylidae; genus Leptodactylus; species Leptodactylus fallax. The sequence goes on from CAMRHE010000019.1 coordinate 132,461, forward strand.
AGAGATATTTTTTTGGTTCATTTGGTCTGGGAAGCAACTACAAATCGCAAAACCTAATATGTTTTACAATGAGAGATTGGGGGTCTCTCACTCCCTAATTTATTCAAATGTGGTGTAAGTACAGCTGTAGCGCCTGCCACAGGGCCAGCGACCTTAGGGGGGCTGGCAAGCCCCTGCTGGTTCCTTTTTTTTTTAATAGGCCGTAACCCCAGCAGGTAACGGTCCCTATTTTCTTACCAATCCCTGTTCATGCTCACAGCCACATTCGCTTCCCCTTCTGCCCTCCAGGGGGCCCCATGTGCATATCATGCCACTGGAGCCCCCTGGAGGGAAGAAGGGGAAGCGGAGGCGGCCGTGAGCAGGAGCGGGAATCAGTAAATAAGGCCGCGGGCCCACAGTTAGTATTTGTTGGGTGAACCCCAACACATACTGCTATTATTATATTCTGGGGTCTCTTCAGACCCCCAAGTATAATGATCAGAAACCCAGGAGAAGTGAGGGAACATAAAAACCAGTGTTATTCACCTCTCCGGTGCTACTCCATGCTGTTGTTGGCTTCATGACGCTTAATGATGCCACCATAATCCACATCTATGACTGAGAACAGCAAGAAGTCGTTGGAGCCCAGGAGAGCTAAGTAACACTGGTTTTCATGTTTTTCATGTCTCCCCTGGGCCTCGGATCATTATACTCTGGGGTCTGAAAAGACCCCAGAGTATAATAATAGTTCGCGGGGGGTGTACCCGAAATTTTTGCAATATTTGCAATGAACACCGTTGGGGCCATGATGGGACATACTACTGTGTGGAGGGGCTACTGTGAGACATTATACTGCGTGCAGGGGTTCGAATCCTGCCAAGGAAAAACATCTGCCAGGAATTTGTATGTTCTCCCCGTGTTTGTGTGGGTTTCCTCTGGGTACTACGGTTTCCTCCCACACTCCAAAGACATACTGATAGGGAATGTAGATTGTGAGCCCTATATGGGACAATGACTGTCAATGTCTCTAAAGTGCTGCGGAATATGATGGTGTTATACAAGTAAGCATAATAAATAAATAATAATTATACTGCGAGGAGGGGCCGCTATGGGATATTATACTGCGTGGAGGGGCCACTATGGGACATTATACTGTGAAGGCCACTTTAGGACATTATAGTGTGTGTAAATGGGGTGTTATACTGTGTGGGTGCCAGGAAAGGGGGCGCTATGCCGTGGGGGAAGGCCCAAGTCAAAAGTTTGCTATGGGGCCCAGTCTTTGCTAGTTACTGTATTCAAATATTACTAAGTGGCCAGACTGGTTCAGCTGACCTTGGTGAATGAGACATCAGATTGCCCCATATGGGTTGGTATTTTTTGAGTTGCTTTAGAAGCACCAGCATCTATACTGGCCCTGGTTTGGCTGATTGGACTGGTGAGTCCATTAGTTTCCCCTTCTGCTTAACTCACATTTGAAGGGGTAGGCCAGGAGGTTGCAATTTACTTATCTGGTCCAAGAATCGCTGATGATGGATGGGGTTCTGGCCATGTCATGACTCCCAGGTCATATGATCTTAAGCAGCGTTCCATCCCCGTGGTCACCCTGCTCCTTCCCTTGTTCCCCAATCTCACAGGCAATTAATTACTTGTGTTATGGGAGCTGGCTGACTGTAGTAAAGCCAACCCCCATAGCACAGGTAATTAATTACATGTATAATTGGGTGAGGAATGGGTGGAGCAACCCAGGGGGTGGAAATCTGCTTTGGATCACATCATCTGGGGGTTGTGACATGGCTGGAAGCCCCAGGTCCACGATCACCAATCCCTGGATTAGATAAGTAAATTACAACTCCCTTGAAAACCCCTTTAACTTTCTTACACTATGGTGTGCAGTGAGGTTCGAGTATGGGCTTCACCAGTCCTGATGCATTCACAATAGTCCCCGTGACTCGTAGTACAAGACTTTTGTTAGGTCTAATAGTCTAATAAGGCTTCATTATATTATGGTGAGCAATAAACTAGTTTATCCTACATTGTTTGCCTTTTGATTTGAATATCATTATATTTTGATAGTTTGTTCATTTTTTTGACACAGTGATGACTAAAATTATTTGTTTTGTTTATTTATTTCTATATGTGATCTAGAGAAAGGGAATTGATTTGTATATTCATTGTTTTTTATTTTTTCAAACTTTTTTTACCTTTTTTTTTTATATAATTATTTATAGTCTCCCTAAAATATTTGAATCCTAGGGGGTTTCATTGCTGATATAATACACTGCAATACTTCTGTATTGTACTGTAGTATATTGTATATATGTTATACTTATATTACCAGTGGAAAAGTGTAATGCTTACTATATAATGAAAAGTCTGGGACAATGGATAGCCACCCACCTATGGCATTCTGGGGGACAGCAATTGGTCCAATATGGTGGCACTCCTGTGGTCGCAATTGACTGCAGCATTTAACTGGTTAACAGCTATGATTGGTACTGTTACCAATCATGGCTGTTAGCGACAGGTGCCTGCTGTTTGCTATGGAGAGAGGCTTCTCAGCTCAGCTTAACCATGACTCTGTCCAACATGATGATGTACTATTGTTAAATGTTGGAAAGAGGCTAAGGTTAAGAACTGTGATGCAATCAAATAATATATTTTTTATTTATTTAACTTACATCACTTGTGATTTGGTCTTGTTACATATTTTGTGACTTGGAAAGTGGATCCTAAGACTGCAACTGGCTTCACTGAGGTGCAGAGTTTGGACTTTGGTGATGGGGATCGTTCTGCATGTGCATAAGATGTAAAGTCAATGTGAGATATGAGAATGGCCAAGTGGGCAGCCACTGTTCATACAGTGGGGAAAAAAATGTATTTAGTCAGCCACCAATTATGCAAGTTCTCCCACTTAAAAAGATGAGAGAGGCCTGTAATTGACATCATAGGTAGACCTCAACTATGAGAGACAATATGAGAAAACAAATCCGGAAAAATCAAATTGCCTTGTTTTTTAAAAATTTATTTGCAAATTATGGTGGAAAATAAGTATTTGGTCAATTACAAAAGTTCATCTCAATACTTTGTTATATATCCTTTGTTGGCAATGACAGAAGTCAAACGTTTTCTGTAAGTCTTCACAAGGTTGTCACACACTATTGCTGGTATGTTGGCCCATTCCTCCATGCAGATCTCCTCTAGAGCACTGATGTTTTGGGGCTGTTGCTGGGCAACACGGACTTTCAACTCCCTCCAAAGGTTTTCTATGGGGTTGAGATCTGGAGACTGGCTAGGCCACTCCAGGACCTTGAAATGCTTCTTACAAAGACACTCCTTCGTTGCCCTGGCAGTGTGCTTGGAATCATTGTCATGCTGAAAGACCCAGCCACGTTTCATCTTCAATGCCCTTGCTGATGGAAGGAGGTTTGCACTCAAAATCTCACGATACATGGCCCCATTCATTCTTTCATGTACACGAATCAGTCGTCCTGGTTCCTTTGCAGAGAAACAGCCCCAAAGCATGATGTTGCCACCCCCATGATTCACAGTAGGTATGGTGTTCTTTGGATGCACCTCAGCATTCACTCTCCTCCAAACACGACGAGTTGTTTCTACCAAACAGTTCTACTTTGGTTTCATCTGACCATATGACATTCTCCCAATACTCTTCTGGAACATCCAAATGCTCTCTAGCAAACTTCAGATGGGCCCGGATATGTCCTGGTTTAAGCAGGGAGACACGTCTGGCACTGCAGGATCTGAGTCCCTGGCGGCGTAGAGTGTTACTGACGGTAGCCTTTGTTACGTTAGTCCCAGCTTTCTGTAGGTCATTCACTAGGTCCCCCCGTGTGGTTCTGGGATTTTTGCTCACTGTTCTTGTGATCATTTTGACCCCACTGGGTGAGATCTTGCGTGGAGCCCCTGATCGAGGGAAATTATCAGTGGTCTTGTATGTCTTCCATTTTCTAATTATTGCTCCCACAGTTGATTTCTTCACACCAAGCTGCTTGCCTATTGCAGATTCAGTCTTCCCAGCCTGATACAGGTCTACAATTTTGTTTCTGGTGTCCTTCCACAGCTCTTTGGTCTTCATCATAGTGGAGTTTGGAGTGTGACTGTTTGAGGTTGTGGACAGGTGTCTTTTATACTGATAACAATGTCAAACAGGTGCCATTACTACAGGTAATGAGTGGAGGACAGAGGAGCCTCTTAAAGAAGAGGTTACAGGTCTGTGAGAGCCAGAAATCTTGCTTGTTTGTAGGTGACCAAATACTTATTTTCCACCATAATTTGCAAATAAATTCTTTAAAAATCAGACAGACAATGTGATTTTCTGGATTTGTTTTCTCATTTTGTCTTTCATAGTTGAGGTCTACCTATGATGTCAATTACAGGCCTCTCTCATCTTTTTAAGTGGGAGAACTTGCACAATTGGTGGCTGACTAAATACTTTTTTCCCCCACTATATATCTATTATCTCATCCAATAAAGAGAGATGGACATGAGTGGCAACTTCTTCACCAAGTTCAGAAACCAAGCAAACCAATATTCCGTAACACCACTCGGCCCATGGGTCAGATATGGGTCAGTTGTTATGCCATAAAAGTTGGTTGGAAGAATTACTTTGGCGGTGGAAGGCCCATTTAATTAACTAAAGCAGATATTTCCCATTTATTAGAATATAAGAAGTAATGTTTTCTAATAGGATAATCAGCAAAGGAAGTGCTTTTGCAGTTACACTATAATAGTGATAAACTGTATATGGAAGCAAATAGGTAAATGCTAAATGTTCTTTCTCACCTCACTACTAATTTCTTTACTACCTAGAAAACATTTTATAACAACATAAAATGCAACATTAGAGCGAATGTATCACAAAGAGCTTTCTGCATGCAATCGACTTAATAGCAGTAGTTTGACTTGATTTCAGAATTACTTGTTCCCGTCCAGGATATTGGATGCAATGCATTAGAATGCTAGAGTGCAGAACTGGAACAAACTCCTGCATATACAATGACCAGGCAGTGCTATGAGCCAGTTCTAATATCCTTTTTTCACAGTTATACTCTATTTATTGCTGACTGGAGACAAAACTTCTCCATTAAATGCTAGTTACATTCTAGTGGCATGTGTAGATGAGACAAAGCCTTTTTTTGCACCCAAATCACCATATACCTTATTTTCTCATCTTTGTTTTTACTCTTTCTTGTCTCGTGCAGGTTCAAATTAGATTCATGCATTCGCAACGCCTTCTTAAATCAGGATTAAAGGAATTATACAGCGTAATGTTAACTTGGGGGTGTGCATTGGTGTAGGCAGAGATAGTTTTCAAGAAATAAACATTGTAGCTATTTTATTTTAAATAGATGTACTTTATTATTACATAGCTATCACAAGCATTTGCCAGGAATTTTTCATTGGATTAGCCAAACAGTTATGTGGGCCTAGGAATGAATTTTGTGGACCTAGGGAAATGTTGAGAGCTTTCATTATGTTTGAACAATTCCAATGATATACATAAAGTAGCCATGCAATGCAAATTTATTTTTTTCCTAGGTTTAAAGGGGTTGTCCCATAGTCCACCTCATAAGTGATGTGATCACTGGAACCCTAATTTCTGTGACACCATTGATCACTAGTCTCCTTTTTAACCCTTTTCTGCCCTAGCCATTTTTTATTTTTGCTTTATTGGTTTTTACTTTCCTCCTTCTAAAAGCCGCAACCTTTTTTATTTTTCTGTTCTCAGGTCTTATTTTTGTGGAACAAATTGCACTTCATAATGACAAATTCTGTATGATCTACTAGGAAGGTGAGAAAAAAAAAATCTGAATGAGATGGCATTGAAAAAAATGCAGTTTTTGTTTTTTGTTTTAGCATTTTTTTACAGGTCTCATTTCAAGGCATTCGCCATGTAGTAAAATTGACACATTGCTTAGATTTTGTAGGTCTGCATGATCACAAAATACCAAATTTATATTGTTTTTTTCTAAATTTTTTGAATTATATGTTTTAAAAACTTTATGTTACTAGTTATGTTTTTAGTCCTCCTGTAGGGGGCTTAAATCTGCAACCATTAGATCTTTTACACCATAAACTGGTAAATGGTAAAATGGATAGATTACTATTGATCCCTCCCACAGGTAGAGCTCAATGTTCCTACTGCAGGCCAGGGAGTCTTCCTGGCTGCCTTAGCAACTGAATGACTGCCATTGGGTGCAGCAGAAGAGAAGTGAAAGTGACCCTTCAGATCCAGTTGCATCACATGTAAAACAGCAGAGACCTGTCGGCTATGATGCCTGCTCTGCTCCTGAACAGGTGACATATTTAAAGGCCTGATAAGTGCCATACTGTTATTGTTGTTGACAGGAAGGGAAAAATATGCAGCATGCTTGACCGTTCCTGCACTCAGACTTCTCATTTCTACTCCTCATATATAGCAATGAGGATGAGGACTCCCATTCTAGTAAGAAAAAAAAAGACAGGGCTCACCAGACAGCTATACATACTCCGCTATAAAAGTTTTTCATAAGTTGGTGCTCGGTGTTCCCTTTGGACCACAGGCTTGAGTGATAGTCAAAGAAATCTTTGGCTTCACCACATCCCTAAAAATGTAAATCTCTATTAGTCCATATTAAAATACACATATAGAAGCTCTTCCAATGCTGCTTACGCATTTCAGGGTGTAACACCCCTTACTCATAGCATGACACAGGTAAGAAAGGAAAACCATTTTGAAAACATGATGTGCCAATGTGGGACCACCTTATCATAACTGACACACAAATACAGAACACATGTTGAAGCATTAAGTTTGCCAAGTAAATACATCAAATGCAAACACAATATTTATGTTTGCATTTGGTGTATTACTTGGCAATCTTGATGCTTCAAAATGTGTTTTGTATGTGTGCCTGAAACTTTTGCACAGTACTGTATCTACAGTAGGTGCCTAGCACTGGATACTTTAAACAAAGGAATGGCAGTAGTACCTTTCTCTTCCCCTCCTCCCCTTCCTGGGACAATGGACCAGAGAAAACCCCACAAGAAGCACCACAGACATATGGCTAAGGGTGTCACTTCCTAAGGGTCTAGCATACATATAACTTGAACACAAGTATAATGACAAACTGTTTTCTCCACCTTCCAGCCATAATATGCAAGTCTAATATATTCTTTTTAAAATGACAGTAACTGGAAGCTGACCTTGGTACTTGTCTTTCCCCTCCCGATTGGGATAGGTTCTTCCTGTATACGCATAAGCTCCCGCTGCCTTGCAGTGCGCAGGAAAAGAATTGCAAAATACTGACCTACTGGTACCGCTGTCCTGACCTCTTGCATAGGATCTATCCTGGTGTATCTGAACGATGTTGGCGCTGTGGTTCCGAGAGAGGTACACTGTATCATATCTGGTGGGAATGCGATGTCCTCAGACCCTTCTGGGATGCTGTATTTGCGTTGTACACTAAAGTGAGTGGCAGATCTGTTACACCCTCACCTCGTCTAGCCCTTCTCTCCATCATACCGGGGAAAGTCTCCGCTGTTAAAAGAGACTTTCTGCGACATTTTCTCACTGCCACCGTAACAGTCATTCACAGACATTGGCGCAGTACTGCTGTGCCAACCCTGGTTGAGTTCCTACAGGAGCTTCTCCTTATTAGGAGAATGGAGCTCCTGGTGGCTGAGGACTCACCCAACCCTTCTAAATTTGAGTTCCTCTCGCGGCCGTGGGTGATGTTTCAGGAGACTTCAGAGTTCTCTTCTTTCTTTACCTAAACTGGGGTTGCCTTGCTCCCCTTTCCGTAGGGAGTCTGGCCATTCCTTTCTGCCTAATCCCTCTCTCCCCCTCCCCTCCCCTTTTCTTTTCTCCTCAGTGTGCCCTTCCCCATCCTGGTCTTGTATGTGGTCTTTTGTGTTTCTGTACACCTGTGTTTTCCCCAAGTTCCCCTTTCCCTCCAGCATTTGTCTTTTTCTCCTGGTACGTGGGTGGCACTGTGGTGGCCCTCCACAGCTGTACTTTTCCTTCTGTCCTATAGCGTTCCCTGCCATCACCCCCCAATGATGCATTTCCCCATGTTGTTATTGTGCCACCCATTACTGGTTTCTCTATTGTGGGCGTTGACAACCCTTTACCCTAATCGTTCCTCTGTGACTTTTCCACGATTGGGTGGCCTGCGTGCCTCCTACTGCCTTATTTGATGCCTTTGTTTTGGCTTTGCTTTCTTTTGTTTTTATTTGCAAAAACCTCAATAAAAATTGATTAAACATAAAATGACAGTGACTGAACGTGACTGCCTCTACTTGATACAATATGTGGCATTTTTATGTAAAACTATATTACACAAATAAACCATCATGATAGTCCAAAACATGGTGGAGGGTGACTCCTATTTTAAAGTCTCAAACAACCTCCTAATATGAGAACCAATACCAAAACTCAGATTAAGCTATGTTTACATCAGTGTTGTTTAGTCCGTTGTTCTGGTCCTCCGGAAAGGCGGACTGCTAAAACAGTGGACAATAACAGTGCCTGGTGGACCCCATTAACTACAATGTGATCCGTCAGGTGTCCGTTCTTTTAAACTGAAACAAAAAAAAAAGTCGGACTTGCAGCACTTTTTTGTCTGGTGAGTTTTAACGCACACTGTGATGGAGTCTCCGAAATAGATTTGAACCCAACCTTATTGAAACTCATGCAGTCATACATGTCTAAAACACACTCTTGTATACAGTACGTTTTGAGAACTTCCCATAATGTAAAAATATGTTATCTATTAGGCTGTAGGGATGCACTAGGGATCATGATGTGCCTGCTTCAGTTTCTGCTGGTGAGCTTATATTAGGTTATTTAACATAATGCAGTTGCTTAATATATTAGTCTGTGGTGCCCTAACCCAGAGGAACACTTTAATCATGAATGGCATGCTTTTTATTTTTCACTGGCGACCTAATTGAATGGTGGCTGAATCATTGCTTGTTAATTTTAACACAATTTTTGTACATAGTAAAATTGGCTTGTGACAAACATCTATAACACTTAAAGATTTAGTTAGCCCTCTGGGTATTATTTGCAGTAAAATTTAGGCATTGCTATTTTGACAAGGATAGTTAATGCAAGTAATCAGGTTTATAATTAGCGTTTCTGCTGCCTTCGGCTATTGCAAATCAATGTTCCAAAAGTTAGGAACTGAATTTGCTAAGTAATTCCCTCCATAGCTTCAATGGATTAACTACTTGTTGGAAAAATATTGCTTGGGCGAAGCTGTTTGTAAAGTGCTTTTGACTAAGGTCTGAATATTTTTGACAGTATATACCTGCAGCATATTTATTGTAGATATATATGTGATTTTCCTAATTATTTGAATAAGACCTGTAGAAATCCATGTGCTGGCTGCCAAAAAACATCCAACTTAGATAAATAGAGCTGATTTTCCGTTTCCTTTGCATTCTCTTTGTAATTTTTCATTGGTTGTGTTAAATGATGTCCATGTGTAATGGATGACTTGCTGGTTCCTTTGTGTAGTTGTATCGATAAAGTTTAGATTAAAGACTCGTTTCTTCTAACAAAGATAGGGTGAGTAAAAAGTATGTTTTTAACCCGACAAGCCTTGTAAATATTAACTGAGTTACATTGAGTGGAACACAAACTCATATGGGGAAATATCTGCAAACATCAGTAGGTTAAGTTTCTACTGTAGCTAAAGTCGACATGTTATGACCCTGAGGCATTCACCTTAAAATTCTGCACTCAACCAACTTTGTATTAAAGGAGATACCAAAGCATAAAACTTAATATATTATTGCTCCATAAACACCCAGAATAATTGCCATACCCATAAAGAGTAATATAATTGAAAAAAAGTCATTATCATTCGTTGATAAGATTTCACTGAGCACACACAACTATTTTAATATGGAGAACAACACAAATGAAAAAGTACCATATAGTTCTGTGTTGCAAAAATGTCATAAAGAGTTCAATGGCTTTGAGGATGTGTCTACACCAAATTTTGAGAGAGTGTGTAAACTTTGTATGCTTATTCATAAAGCATGGAGGAGGTTCTTTGCATGGGTTATGGTGATAACCGTATTGAGGTCAATAACAGTAACCTAAGGGAATCATGGGACTCTGGATCAGTGCTTTGATGGATAGATTCATTAGAAGCTTATGATCCAGGAAGTCCCCATGGCCTTGTTGGAAAGAGAAGTAATACATATACCATAAAATTTTAGTCAGTACTCAATCTTATTGGTGCTGCTTGGGATTTCTTCTACTTCACTTTTTTTTTTGTCTCAAATAAATTGAGGATTTTATTGGTTCCAAAAGCAAAATCTTCTTATTTTTTTTATTACTTGCTTACGTTTGATAAACAGTATACTAAACCACAGCATGCAACATCTCCCTGCTGATCCCAAAGGAGAGCTATTCTAGATATTCATGTTATATTCGGCAACTAAATAAGTAATATTTTTAAACATAACCATCCCCTATAAACTAGGGAATTTTTGTAGATTTCCAGTGGTATTACTGACTGTAGACTCATATTGACCCCTCTTCAGCTGAAAGTGTCTAGATAGCAACTTACACTGCTTAAAGGGAGTCTATCATTAGATAAAACACTTTTAAGCTAGTGGCACGTTGGAATGGCCTGTAAAAGGCTATTCTTCTCCTAGCTTTCCTTGTTTTCTTCTCTCAGATCGCTTCTCACCGCCCCTTCGTTCATTGCAGTGACTCCCCTCTTGGTCTTCTTATCTTCTTTCTACTCAGTTCTTGCCGGGAGCACTGTACGGCAGTGAATTCTCGCGCATGTGCATTACGGGCTGCCATTTTCCGGTGGCCTGTCACAAGAGCATACAGCGCTGCCGGTGAGAACTGAGAAGAAAGAATGGGCGGTGAGGAGCAATGACGAATTGGGTGCTCGCTGCAGAGGAGGAACGCCCTGGGTGCTCCGTGGTGCTCATTAACATAAATGAAGAAACGAATGATCTTAGAATCGGCTGGGAGAAGAAAACAAGGAAAGGTAGGAGAAGAATGGCCTTTTTACAGGCCATTCCAATGTGCTATTAGCTTAAAAGTGTTTTATCTAATGATAGACTACCTTTAAACAGTTGTTTAGTTGTTTTTATGGGGAAGTTGCCATCAGCTATACATTTCACCTGCAAAATATAATATTATATGAGGCTGTTTAAATAAATGGCTGATCATGTAATACATGGGCGTCTTGAGTTTTATTAGTTGTTCTTCACCCTGAGTGTTAGAGTGGTCGAACCTTCTTTACTACTGTATATGCCCCCTCTATGATGTCCTGATTTCCTGCAGATGGAAAGGGTCATTCACTTTAAAATTGGAAAATTGTTTTTCAGTTATTCCGCAATGCTCTTTTATTTAAAATATTTCTACCCTTTATAACAATGGAGGCTAAAATCCAGTTGAAACCTTTAGCCACTATTGTCTAATATGGCATTCTGCCATTTTTCCTTTTCGATAATAATAATTACAAGTATTCTGCTACAAATTCTTCAATTTCTTGTTTTAATTTTGAATTTGTGTGATGTGTAATGGAAATATCATTGGCTAATGATGATTTTATATACAGTATTCTTGTTCGATATTTACCTATGTGCTATGTCTAAAGACCTTCTGTCAATAGGATTTTATGCCTCTTCCTGCACCAGGTTTGAATGCTGAAACTTCTTTGCTACATTCTTTAGTTTACAGTCATGTAGAAATGAAGATATATATATATATATATATATATATATATATATATATAGACAAATGCAGTTGTATCACTTCTGTCACCACAGAATATTGAGATCAAATGCAACATGAAGAATTAGGAGCAATTCTATGACTCCCCCTCCCCTTCCCGATGTCACAGGTAATACAATACCTGTGCTATGGGACTTAGCTTTAGTATAATTAATTAATTAATTAATTACCTGTGAGATTGGGGAAGGGGGGGTGCAACGCTGCCTCTGATCACATGATCCAGGGTCGTGACGTCGCCTGAACCCCCAGGTCCATCGAAAGCATTCCACTGTGCCGCGAAAGTGGATAAATACTCCCTGGACCCAATCCCTTTAAATGTTTTTCGCATGAGAGATTCCATATGAATCCCCCAGACATTGTCCTTACCCTGTCCTTGCTAACAAACGAATCCAGACTGCTAACAGTGGTTGGGATAAGAAGACAACTGAAGACAACTGCTCAGTGAGTTACAGTTTACGCAGTTTCCATAATTTCCATAGAAGTTAATGTGAGTTACAGAAATAGCATATGAGCTACACTATTTCTTTAAGTTGTGAGATGCAGAAGCAACATAGCTTATTATTCTAAATTGTAACTCTCATTCAGTTCTATGGAAGTTACAGAAACAGCATAGCTCAGCGAGCTTCACTGCTTCCATAATCTGTCCACCACTGACTGAATTTAGCTGTCAGTGGGGATGGGGTAAGGTGGCATCCACAGGATTGGGTCTGGGGAGTTCATTTGAGATAAAGGGGTAGGTCCTGTAGATATACCATAAATTTCTCTTGAGGGAAAAGCCATATACAGGAGCTGATAGCTAAAGTGTCTGAAAACTTGTTTGGCCAACAGCTGTCCCACCTAAAATCCCCATAAACATGCACACGCAGATCAGCTGAGAATGCATATATTCCCAATAGGCACAGGGAAATAAACCACTGACAGCTATCTCTGACAGTTTCTTATCTTCTTGGGAACAAAGATGGAACATGTGAAAATTCAACAAGCCCTACCATTCTTTCCTCTAACATTGGGTGAAAAGGCTCTATACACATTACAGGGCCATCTTTAGACTCATGCTAGTGATCATATACACCAAATACAATCAATAAAGACACATATACAAAATACTTGTTTATAAATATTTAATACCCATCATTTTTGCAAGACAATCAAATGAAAAACACCTTCTAAATTTTCCAATATACATACAAACCTAGGTAAGTTTATCACACCCCAGGTAAGTAAGCCAATTTCCTTTTTCCTCCCATAGTGCACAATGGAAAAGCTCAGCTTTTGTGATCTCTAGTAAGGAATACAGACTGACACAAATCAAAGAACATGTAAGACCTCAAGAATATGAATCAGTGTTGCATGTTGGTCTACTATTTTATTATAAAGAGTAAAGGCATCTTTCAATGACATATTTTGCAGTGTAATCATTAGTGACCTGTGATTCATGTAAACTGGATGTATAGGCATTGCTTTATATAGGCTGAGAAATCTAGGCGTATATATGTAATATCCAACACTGACAGCTACTATTCTGTAACATATTAATCTGTTTTAATTTCACAGGTCAATTTAGATCAAGAAACATACCTGATGCTGACATAATTATACACATATAATCTAATATAGTCATTTTCAGTGATATAATTTGCTTTCTTTATTGTAGGGGTTGAAAAAGTGTAACTTCCTTGTTAGACAACTTGACTACACAGCTATGTAAAATTTTATACATCATGATCTAAAATCAGTATTGGACATGTAGCCATTCAGCTGTTACTGCATCCAAGACATAGCAAGTGCATTTAATGGTTCCAGGAATATTGTATGTCTTTGTCTAGAGTAGAACTCTAACAAGGCATAATGATACATAAAACCAAACATACAAGATATAATGTACTCTTCTGGGTCACTAATGCAGCTTTATGTGGAATTCAAGTGAGAATCTCCAGAGGAGGCTTTCCTTGGCTTAGATTAGGAAGCACTAATGTCTTGGGGATCAAGAGGAAGCTCATAGGTGTAAGTATCATCTCCTTGCTGGTTATAGGAAGGGACCAGTGGCGCTTCAATTATGAGTAGACCTTCAGGAGAAAGAGAGGCAAACACTGTCAGGGGATCCACTTCTGGGGGCAATCTGAAAAAAAAAAAATCAGATGTTAGTAATTCTATCGTGAACAATTCATACAATGCATCTTCCCAAGTGATTATTCTCTGTGCTAGAAATTGCAAAGATTCCCATCTCCAGGGTCATATTTACAGTAAACTTGTAGCTTAAGATAACCAAAGGGATTTACCCAATACATTACTTTATCTATCCTCTGTATGTATCCTTGTCATATATATCTAAATATGCGATCTCAGAGTTTACAGCTCATTGCCCAGATCACTATAGATCGCTATCTAATTGCCTATCTATAGTGGGCTGACTCAGTCCCTATTCTGGCCAACAACTTTCTCTTCACTGTGATTGACAGATAATAGCTCTATCTGCAGAACCCTGATAGATCAGTATCTGTATTTTTTCTATATGTAAATCTCAAGCAAGGGGCACTGCTGGCCTGAGTTGTACATTACACAGCCTTAAGTCTGCCCACTGAGGGGAGGGGAGAGGAGACAGGAAAGAATGTGAAAACCCCTTTAAATAAAAGCAGGACTTGAAAGACATAAAATACACAGTTCTGTCAGCATGTATATTTGCAACTCTTTCTTTCAGTATGGCATTCTCATCAGAAATATATATAATATATATAATTACCAGATTCTCAATACTGTATAGATCATTGACCATAATAAAAATTGTAGCTTCTTTTGATTTCAGCAGATGCAAAGTTTGACACTACACAGCCAACTGCAGAATGCCTTATAGAAGAATAGAAGATCCATCAGACAGCTTGGTCACCAGCCCCTCCTTTCTCCCGTCTCATGAACAATCATATAATCTTTATACTAATGATAAATTTCCCGAAATCTTTCAAATAGTTTAAAATTTTAAGCTACATTTTGGTTTCAAATATTCATCAGATTTTTAAATTTTCCCAAAAAATCCAAGAAAGTTTCAAAATCTAATAAGCCCCTTTTAAGACAGGAGTTTCTATGCAGAACATGTGTGTGTGTGTGTGTGTGTGTGTGTGTGTGTGTGTATATATATATATATATATATATATATATATATATATATATATATATTGTGGCAATTTGGGGGGATTTAGCCTCACAGGCGGCAGCCTCCTGGACTCGACAGCGGTGTAGGTGGTACTGGGTGCCGGAGAAGCAGCATTCAGACGGTGCTAATCCAAAGTAAAATGGCTTTTATTTCAGCTTACGAATGGAACAAAAAATATCAAACAGCCTAGCTCAGTTAGTCCTTTTAGGACCCAAGTCCTCTTGGGACAGACCCCCCGTCCGTCTCCGACTGGTTCCCCGTCTCCCTGCTTCCTGCAGGTCTCCACAACACTCTCTCCTGCTGCAGACACTCCGTCTGGAGTTGGTGCCCCCACCCATAGGTGTGGCTGAGGACCTTTTCAGGCCTGGCCCTGGGTTGCTCACTAGCGCCCTCTGGGTTCATACTCTCACAATATATATATATATATATATATATATATATATATAGTTAAAGCGTATGTCAATATATTAATAAAGTAAAGACTTCTAACTGCTTAAATAGTACTTAATAGAGTGTGTGTAATTTTATCTCTACTACTGATAATACTTATTTTCACCCAGAGGTACAATTTCCAGTTAAATATATGAATCATGATCCTGTCTCTATTTTAGCAACTTCAGTAAAACCTATCATCTGCTCCTATTCTATGTCTGCTCCCTGCCAGTTTCATACAAGTGTAATTGATTGATGAATCCATATTATAAAGTTTTATGGCATATGCCTGGCATAGGCTGTCACTGAGAGTAAAGAGGCAGAGATTATGGAGAGCATATTACAGATGGGCAGTGAAATGCAGCTCGCTTTTTACAGGGTACAGTACAGTATATGGCAATGAGATAAATGATTCTCTTATCTTATACTTCCATATGGCAATGCAAATAATGCAATTAATTTTCTGCATAATTCTCTTTTTTGATCTCTGTATACTAGAAATTTGTTGGTTTGATGATAAGAAGCCTCAGGTAGCATTTAAAGGGGCATACCCACAAATACAAGTTATCTTTTATTTACAGGATAAGGGATACGTTGTAGGTCACTGGGTGTTTGACCACTGAGGTGGGTGTATCCCCTTCTCGATGAAGCTATGGTCAAGCGGACATTTCAACACTTCATTAATTTCTATGGGACTGCATTTATATGGGTACAAGGGATAATAAAGACACAGTACTGGCCTTTGTGCTATTGAACTGTAGTATGAACAGAAGTAGACTAGATGTGCCAAATGTATCACTTTGGCTCAAGCAGTATGATGCATCTTTAGGCCGGGGCCCTACATAGCGTAAATGCCGCAATTTGGCCATAGTGGAAACGCCGCAGCAAAAACAGCGGCATTTTAAGGTACCTGCAAAGTGGATGGGATTCTGACTAATCGCATCCACACATTGCAGAATATTATCCAAATGCTATGATTTCAAAAACCGTTGCGTTTTTGTAGATTGCAGCATGTCAATTATACCTATGATGCGTTTCCGCCATGGCCTTTTCCAAAGCACTTTTTGGCTGCGGCCCCCTACTTGGGGCCTTGGCCTTAGACATTTTTGTCTAACTTTATGCTAACTCTTGGCTGGCTTTTATTAGACCATTCTTTTTTTTTCTCCAATACTTTGGCACCATGTGGTACTTTTCAAGCCATGGCCATTTTTGTTAAGCAGTGCCCTATTTCCTTTAAGCCATGCTCTTGGTCTAGCAAATGTGTAAAAATGCATAGTAAATATGTCACAGGGCGTGTTCAATTGTTTTTGGTGCAAACTGAGACAGAATTAGACCACGAGTCAGAAGGTATGACAGACTTATGAAGCCATGATAGCCAGCTGCAGTCTGTAACTACATAGGTCGAACATATGAAAGCTATTCAAAAGCCATCCTAAGCATGAAACAATACCTGATGACCTGTGATAGCTTTTTAGTTTCATCTTATATTATACATACTGGCCTTACTCTTTGAGAGTCCCACCTCTCTAGAAGACCATTTTTCAATGCAATTTTCAGTGCTCATCAAGAGATATTTGCGCTGTTGAAACATGTAATTCACATGTTTCACTAGATTACACTAGAAACAATTGTAGCAAACTCTACAACTCTAACTTATGAGTAGTATTATGTATTAACTTTATGTAAAATTACTTTAATTCAACTTTGTAATGTGAGCACAATCCGCTCTAAGTATCACCGTATTGAAGTCCAAATGAATATAATTAGTATATGAGCTGGCTCAAAGAAACACACATGGACACAGCTAGATAGCGTGTTTAGTGAGCTCTGTTTAATGGAGGGAAGAAGGTGAGGTTTAAATACATTGTAGGTATGGTTATACATTGTATAGACAAAGAGAAGGTGGCATTAGTATAATTTAATTAACATAATGTGATTGGGTATAAAGTTTTAACTTAGTTCTGGCACATAGCTATTAGATAAGACACAGAAACAGCCACATCCCATTATAGATAACAGTTGCAAAGGATGAAGGTTGAGCTCTAGACTTCACCCAAGAACTAAATGTAAGATAATTACAAACACACCCTGGAAAGAAATGTAAGATGGAGAACAGGCACAAGCTTGCTATTGTGTCGGGGGGTGTTTGGCGAACATTTTTGTAATATACTTAAGTTACCTAACTTCCTTATAATGGAAAACAGGCTGTAAAATTCTCTCTAGCAGCCCTCTAACGGAGATGTTACAAGGGAAAGTCAGTACACATTTGAATTGCCAGTATGTAGAGCTGTAGCATTTGCTAAAGGAGGAATGGTCACATTAAATGGCTGTATCTCTGGTTTTACCCTGTTTCCCCGAAAATAAGACAGCGTCTTATATTAATTTTTGCTCCCAAAGATGTGCTGTGTCTTATTTTCAGGGGATGTCTTATTTTTTTTTCAATGAAGAAAAATTCACATTTATTGCTGAACAAAAAAATGAACATTTATTATATACGGTACTGTACAGTAGTTGTCATCACAAACCAGCATAACCAGACAAACTGTGAATCCTATCAAGAATTTCTTACTACTACCGTACCATTATTTCCATGTACAACAATTAACAGTATGGTACATTTACCAATATTTACGGTACGAATAGAAAGTAAAATTTATTCAATGACAGTTATGTCATCATCTTCTAGGACATCATCATAACAATCCAAACCATTAATTTCCCTGCACACAGTATCATGCCCCATAGTGGCCCCTGCACACAGTATCATGTCCCATAGTGGCCCCTGCACACAGTATCATATCCCATAGTGGCCCCTGCACACAGTATCATATCCCATAGTGGCCCCTGCACACAGTATCATTCCCCATAGTGGCCCCTGCACACAGTATCATGCCCCATAGTGGCCCCTGCACACAGTATCATATCCCATAGTGGCCCCTGCACACAGTATCATGTCCCATAGTGGCCCCTGCACACAGTATCATGCCCCATAGTGGCCCCTGCACATAGTATCATGTCCCATAGTGGCCCCTGCACACAGTATCATGTCCCATAGTGGCCCCTGCACACAGTATCATATCCCATAGTGGCCCCTGCACACACAGTATCATTCACCATAGTGGCCCCTGCACACAGTATCATTCCCCATAGTGGCCCCTGACACAGTAGTTTGCCCCATAGTGGACCACCCATGAACAATAATTATACTGTGGGGTCTTTTCAGACCCCAGAGTATAATGATCGGAGACCCAGGAGAGGATAGAAACATGCCCGTGCGCTACTCCGGCCTACTTTAATGTTAGACCAGGCCGCATCACGTGATCTGGCCGGTGTCGCGACGCAAAATGACATCCGCTGACGTCTGCGACGTCACCAAACAGGCCCGAAGCCTGGAGAAGCGTAGGACAGGTAAGCACATAGTTTTTTATGTTCGCTCACCTCCCCTGGGCCGCCGATTATTATACTCCGGGGTCTGAAAAGACCCCGGAGTATAATGATAGCAGAGATTGTGGGGTTCGCCCGCGGCCTCACATATCGTATATACCGTATGTTCTGTTCGGGAACATACGTCTTACTTTCGGGGGATGCCTTATATTGGGCAATTCTCCGAAACCTCTCCTATGCCTTACTTTCGGGGGTGTCTTATTTTCGGGGAAACACGGTATATGACCTAGCCAGGAATTTGAGCTTTATATGCAGCAGTTCATGCTGGATATAAAAATTACATTCCTGATTTTGTTTTTAACTAGTGATAGCTTCATTTTTCTTATAGCTAGAGCTGCAGTCAGCAGAGAATCTCAGCTTTCACATGATTCCAAAACCACTTTTTAGGTTGTATGAACAGGAGATACAGCCATTTGAAGTGACCATCCCCCTCTAGTTTGTCCTGTACTCTAAATACTGAATTGAGTACAGGAGTACAGGACAGCCTGTTTTCTAGTAACAAACATCTCCTGACACAATATCAAAAAAGTAAATAAATAAAAAATGGGAGTTACACTTTAATTCTGTTTTTGATATAATGATGCGTGTGAACCTGACACAGTAGATGAAGCTTCTCCTAACTATGTTCTCAATAATTATCTTTCTTTCCTATATTATAGGAGTGACATCAGTCTATAATTAAAACTTTATGAACGTTGTCAGGGAACTTTATAGCGTATGTCTAATGTTTGCAAAGTATATTAACAAATACAGAATAAAAAAAAAAGAATAGACTACAGTGCCTAGGATAATTTACACAGAAAAAGTGTATGTGCAATATGCATGGAGACCTGTTTTAGTAAGTGCAGGCATGGGGGTTATTTTCTGTGAAATAGGAAGCAATATAGAGTAGAGAGCATGTTTAGATAACCAGCCTTATGTTAACTGGAATTGGTCTCTTGGCCCACTCACTGCTCACATCTCATTTACTAAAGAGTCAGGATAGTATCAGAAAATCCTTGTATTTACAGAGACACTAAAGCCTGTATTTTGTTAGTTTGCAATGCAGCTGAATGTGCCCTTTTGCGCCCTTTAAGCATTCATTTCATCCTGGGTAGAGCTGTCTGAAGTGTTTCCACAATTTCTTCTTTATCTCACATATGTCAGTTTCCGATAAGTGCCAAATACATGTTAAACTTATGTGGATGATAAGAGCAGAACTTTTTAAACACTGCATTTATATTCATATTAAGCCTTTCAAAATTGAAAGTCTATCCCAAGGATAAGCCATCAATGTTAGTTTGGTGGGGGTCCAACTCTCAGCACTTGAGGGGTGCTTGTGCGAGTACTTGAGCTTGTCCCATTCACTTGCTCCATTCAAATGAATGGGACAGAATACTTAGGTCTAATATATGTTCCACAAGCACTTTGCACACATACGCACTGTTTCCCACTAAATTCTATGGCACTTAAAGCAATAGGTATATATAGAATATAGAGATGAATAGAATATCAATGTATATTGCTATACTATTCAAATGAGGGTCTCGAGCCTCTCATTCTTATGATCAGTATGGTCTCTACTGGTCAGACTTCCACCAGTTAAAGACATATCCTTTATCTTGTGGATAAGCCTTTAGGGACTGGTTAAAATGTTTTGCTAAATGGCTTACTACCTGTAGGTGAAGCGCTGTGAAAGGCACTATATAAATCCAAACCCATGGAATTTTTCAATAACATAACTATACAAATATTCAAATACTAAAGGCAAATTATATTCTAAAAGTGGATAGCAAGTCACTAGGATGATGCATGTCAATAGGTTTTTTTTTTTTTTTTTGTGTCTCAAAGCTGTGCCAACGAAAACACCAGTGCACGGCAAAAAAGTGACGGGTGCCACTGAAAAAAACGTGCAAAGGATGCTGTTTATCGCAAAACCCATCTCAAAAGAGAATGGGTCCTCCGAAACTGTCCCCAAACTCAAAGCCAAAAGGCCCAAGAGTAAGGGGGCTGTACCAACCCAACTGCCTAGACAGGAGGGTCAGTAACTTACTTGGTTTCCTCCATGGGCTGCCACCACCAGGAGTACTACCAAGCCAGCTACTTGCATCAGTCCCCTCAAGGGCTGCCACCCCAAGAGTACGACTGAGCCTGCAACTGTTGTCTATCTCCACAAAAGCAGAGACAGACACTGGAGAGCAAAGAAGGAGGGAACCCGAGGGCCACACACTCCAACTCCTAGACTTCGGGTAGGACCCAAAAGGGTTTCCGCATCCCTACATCCACACAAAAAACAGTGACAAACAGGTGACAAAACGTGATAAACAAAAAGAATAAATAAGTGAATAGAGTGCCAGTGTACTGGCCCGGACTATCCGCCGGAACTATAAAAAATTACCCATGCTGGATAAACCAAGCAATAGGGTGAGTGCTCCTCAGGTGTATTCAAGTGCTTGTGCAATGTGCCAAATTCAGTGGGTTTCCCAGGCCCAGTGAAATAAGGCACCTCTGGAGTCACCGTCCCCAGAGGCACTTGCACCATGAGACCTTCGAAAGCCTCCCCAGCCCCTTGGCTTCGATCCCAGGGCCCTCTGCAATCCCTGGTGTGGTTCCCTGCCTCATGTTCACAGTGTTCAGTTGGCTCCCTACAGTGGGTTAACCACTCCCTCTGGCGGAACCAACCTACTGGCTGTTACTGATAAGAACAGCTACTACACTTGATCTTAGCCAAAAGGCCGAGAAGCGATCACTCTGCATACAGCGCCGTTTCGGGATTTTTGTCCCTCATCAGTGCAGAGCATGTCAATAGGTGATCGCATAATATTCCCAAATACCTTTTTAACAGAGTAACACCTTTAAGGTCACTGCAGCAATTTGTTAATAAATATCCATACATTGCACTAATTCTGGAGTACTTTAGAAAAAACAGACTTTAGGTCCAAAATAATGAGTGTTCTCAACAAGGGATAGCAGAAGGCATTCTTAATCATGTAAAGGCTGCAAACTTAATTTCACCTTTGATCACAAGAGCCAAGGGAAAACAATTATATGCATAAACTATGAATAAATAATGTCTGTAGCAGCTCTATGGTAGTAGACACATGATATCAAAAGAATGCAGCTCAGCCAACGCAATGCTCATCTGCATGAGCTCAAGGTCCTTTAGAGGAGGGAAACAATTATTGTAATAAAAATGTCAGGGAAGCTATTTTGCTGCTGCGTGCTTGATATACAGTGCTCTTCCCTCCCCTTTTAGTTTCCATCAGGCACACATTCTTCCACAAAAATTTCCACGTTTCTAATGAAACCCTCTATAACATTACTTAAACTATTCATTACATGTCTTTTATCAAAATCCCTGTTGTTCAGATCGCTGTGTGCAAAGAGGAATCCAACAGCCTGCACTGACTCAGCACTGACTCGCTGTGCTGTCAAGTTGACCATGTCTCTGTGCAAGCCTTCAATGAGTACTCACTCAGTCGACTATCAGTCAGGGATGTACAGAGGTTGTCACCAATCCCAGGAGTCCCTGTCTATTTCGGATATATATTAGTACCAGTTTCACTGAAAACCAATCACGGTGTAAAATACATAATGGGCTATTTTCAACTCTCAAATAAAGTACATGGCAGTTATTCCAAAAATGTAAGAAGGGTGAGGGTCTCACCTTGGAGACCCACAACTACGTGGAGATTGGGTCACCTAATCCTTGTGCTGCCTGGTGAAGTGAGCTCGACGGTTTCTTTAGCTACCATAGAGCTGCATGGAGAGAGTCACACACACATGCAAGGCCATTTCTACATTAATTCTCCACCTCTATAAGGTGGCTGCCTCACCAAGTGGGTCAGTCTCCACATAGGTGTGAGTCTCAATGCAAGCTATCACACATTTATGCATATCTTGTACATATGTCCTATAGTATACATATGAGTTTGGAACATTGCTTTAAAGAGGACCAGTCATCAAGTACAAAATAATAAATAACATACATCATTTGATTCTTGCCGTGCCCCTGGTCAGTTTGGTGTTTTTCTCTTTAAAATCCCTGTATAGGTTATGAAAAAACAAAGGTTCACAACCACATGGAGAATCAGAGCTACTCTTCATGTAACCTTTTAGGAGCCATAACTTTTGAATGGGTGGACAGATTAAAAAAAACAAAACAAAAATATTGTTTGAGGGAACAGCAAGAATGAAATGGTTTATAGCATTTAGGATTTTGTACTTGGCGACAGGTCCTCTTTAAAGGACAGTCCTTCAATGTATGATCAGTTGGTCCTGGGTGGCAACCTTCTTCAGTTATTTACATCAATGGCCAATATCTGTCCATCAGTGTGTGATATATGGCCTGTAATGCAAATTATTCCATAGGCAAATGGGCCGTTTGTTGCTGCTGGAGAACACATTTTCTTATGTGCTTGCCACTTCAATGTTTCTGTTTTGGGGTTGGTACTGGGTGGTGATAAGTAGTGGCCACAAAAGAAAATAGGTATCCTGGCAGTTGCAACCAATCCTCATCCACAACTCATTTGCATATTGAATAAAAATGTGATTTCTCATCAGCAAAATTGTACTTTGACACAAGAAAGGTATGTGCAGTATGTGAGTAACAGTCCCCACAACATCAGCAAAAAAACGCCACGGGAAAAACCGCGACAGCAACGGATCACGTTTTTTCCCACACTGCTTTGCACAGAAAGTCCCTAGAGGTTTCCTCTGCTGATGTTCTGCTTCCATTATACCTATACAGAAACCTCCAGCGTTTCCATAGGTATAATTGACATGCTGCGATTTCTAAAGCCGCAACGGTTTTGGAAACTATATCATTTCCGCTGAGCTTATTTTTCTGCAATGTGTGGATTGGATCCCCTAGAATCCCATCCACTTTGCAGTAACTGTAAAGCTCTACGGTAAAATTGTGGCATTTATGCCAGGTGGGGCAGTTTTAGTGGTAGACACCTTTTAAAGGAAAATACTAATTTGTAACATTGAATAAATGAATAACCACTAACTTTAAAGGGGTTTTCAAGTTTCAGCAAATATGATTCCTTGGTCATTCCTTGGTCATGTGATGGACACACAGGTGCATGGCTCATTACAGTCACAGTTCAGTAATCTATTGTGTAACGAGCCGTGCACCTGTGTGTACATCACATGACCAGCGGCTGTGAATCACATGACCATGGATTGATTTTTTTATCCACTGGAATTAAACAAAGAATAAAAGTACGCAGAGATCTAGAAAACCATGAAGAATTGATATTGATATTGGAAAATTGTACAACTTTTCACCATACAAACAGTAAGGCAGGGTTCACACTACCGTTGGAGTCCGTTATGAAGGTGTCCGTTAAAAAAAAATAAATGGACACCTATCATAACGGACCCTAACTGATGAGCATCAGGTAGTGTCCATTTTTTAATGTCACATACCGCTAGAAAGCCGACAGCGCGCTGAATTCAGCGCACTGCCGGCTTTCCCGATATGTGCCCCGGGGCTGGAGATATCGGCGGTGTAAGTTACATGTTTTACTTTACTTACTGTTTGAAGGGCACTGTGAGGAACTCCCTCCTTGCTACTTCTCGTTCGTCCATAGCGCTGTACTGAGGGGGCGTTCCTCACAGCTCAGCGTCATCGCCGGGCAGTAAGGAACGCCCCCTCTGACAGTACAGGGCTATAGACCAGTACAGAGAGAGGGGGGGTCCCAGTGATGATGCTCTGGGGTGGGGGGCCCCCCCCCCCCGCTATGGACGAACAGTACAGCAGAGAGGGGCGTTCCTCTGACAGTACAGCCTGCGCAGAGATGAGGGGCGTTCCTTACTGCCCGGCGGGGGGCCGGGGCTGTGAGGAACACCCCCTCTGTACAAGGCTATGGACGAACGAGAAGTGTCAGGGAGGGCATTCCTCTGACAGTACAGCACTATAGACGAGAACAGAGAGAGGGGGCGTTCCTTACTGCCCGGCGATGACACTGAGCTGTGAGGAACGCCCCCTCTGTACAAGTCTATGAACGAAGAGAAGTGTCAGGGAGGGAGTTCCTCTGACAGTACAGCACTATAGACGAGAACAGAGAGAGGGGGCGTTCCTCACAGCCCAGCGATGACGCTCAAGCTGTGAGGAACGCCCCCTCAGTACAAGTCTCTGAACAAAGAGAAGTGTCAGGGAGTTCCTCGCAGCGCCCTTCTAACAGTAAAACATTACACCGCCGATATCTCCAGCCCCGGGGCACATACCGGGAAAGCCGGCAGTGTGCTGAATTCAGCGCGCTGTCGGCTTTCTAGCGGTATGTAAATCCGCATGTGCCTGAGGACACGAAATGTCCTCTAACACTGCTATTTTTTTTTTTTTGTTTGTTTCTCCTTTCTGAGCATGCGCAAGGAAAGTAAAGGGACATAAAATAACGGACAGTAACTGATGGCTATCAGTTACTGTCCGTTATAAGTCCGTTACCCATAGACTTCAATGTTAAAAAAATAACACTTGCTGTCCGTCAAGAATCCATTTTTTTCAAACGGACAAAAAGTCCTGCATGTAGGATTTTTTGTCTGTGAAAAAATAACGGACTTCTGACGGATTTGGTGTAAACGGACATGGACAAATGGACACTAACGGACACAATATAAAAACCCATTGAAATGAATGGAAATTTTAACGGATTTATGACAGTTCAACTAGTGTCCGTTGCTAAAATCTTGTAACGGACAATAGCAACGGACACTACTGACGGACACCAACGGTAGTGTGAACGCTCCCTAACAAGGCTGTGTTCATCCTGTTTTTCTGAGAACAGAATAATGGAATAGATGCTAAAGACACATCCATTAAATGATGGAGCCCGACAGATCCTACTCACTATAATGGAATCTGTCAGGTACCAGTTATGGTGGCCATCACTTAGTCAGATGAAAATATCCATCATACAGGACTTTTTCCTCCTGGTTCCTGATGGAATCTCTGGTGTAGATATAGTCTAGTATATCCAAGTTCCCATGCGCTGCCAAAATATTCCAATAGACACTGGCTCTTGCTACATTTACACATGTATATTTGCTGTGGGCATCCTAAGGAAGACTTTTAAAATGAATTTTTAGAATCAGTACTTTATTTCTCCATGATAGTTTGGTGTGTTAGCATTTCTCAGACCTGGGCCTCCCAATTCTTTGATTTATACATGTCACTGTGTACAACAGATGCCTCCTATGGTGTAGTCATGAAGTTCTAAGGAATTTAAATCACTTTTATCTTCCTCTTTTATGGCACCACTTGTGAATGATGCCCTATTTGCTGTTGTAACTAGAAATTGAAACAGATGGATTGAAATTATTCAATGTTAACTTTTTCAGTGCCAATAAGAAGCTTTAAAGGGAAGCTACTGCACAAATAAAGTTGCTTTATACAAGATTTAGCCTAGTGTAACGAAACTGCATTTATTTAATATGAAAATATATGATACTACAGTGCTGGCCAAAAGTATTGGCACCCTTGCAATTCTGCCAGAATATACTCAGTTTCTTCCAGAAAATGATTGCAATCACAAATGCTTTGGTAATAATATCTTCATTTATTTTGCTTGCAATGAAAAAACACAAAAGAGAATGAAAAAAAAGTCAAATCATTGATCATTTTACACAAAACTCCAAAAATGGGCCGGACAAAAGTATTGGCACCCTCAGCCTAATACTTGGTAGCACAACCTTTAGACAAAATAACTGCGAACAACCGCTTCCAGTAACCATCAATGAGTTTCTTACAATGCTCTGCTGGAATTTTAGTCCATTCTTCTTTGGCAAATTTCTCCAGGTCCCTGAGATTTGAAGGGTGCCTTCTCCAAACTGCCATTTTGAGATCTCTCCACAGGTGTTCTATGGGATTCAGGTCTGGACTCATTGCTGGCCACTTTAGAAGTCTCCAGTGCTTTCTCTCAAACCATTTTCTAGTGCTTTTTGAAGTGTGTTTTGGGTCATTGTCCTGCTGGAAGACCCATGATCTCTGAGGGAGACCCAGCTTTCTCACACTGGGCCCTACATTATGCTGCAAAATTTGTTGGTAGTCTTCAGACTTCATAATGCCATGCAGTCCAGTGCCAGAGGCAGCAAAGCAACCCCAAAACATCAGGAAACCTCTGCCATGTTTGACTGTAGGGACCGTGTTCTTTTCTTTGAAGGCCTGTTTTTTTTTCCTGTAAACTCTATGTTGATGCCTTTTCCCAAAAAGCTCTACTTTTGTCTCATCTGACCAGAGAACATCCTTCCAAAAAGTTTTTGGCTTTCTCAGGTAAGTTTTGGCAAACTCCAGCCTGGCTTTTTTATGTCTCTGGGTCAGAAGTGGGGTCTTCCTGGGTATCCTACCATAGAGTCCCTTTTCATTCAGACGCTGACGGATAGTACGGGTTGACACTGTTGTACCCTCGGACTGCAGGGCAGCTAGAACTTGTTTGGATGTTAGTCGAGGTTCTTTAGCCACCATCCGCACAATCTTTTGTTGAAATCTCTCGTCAATTTTTCTTTTCCGGCCACATCTAGGGAGGTTAGCCACAGTGCCTTGGGCTTTAAACTTCTTGATGACACTGCGCACGGTAGACACAGGAACATTCAGGTCTTTGGAGATGGACTTGTAGCCTTGAGATTGCTCATGCTTCCTCACAATTTTGCTTCTCAAGTCCTCAAACAGTTCTTTGGTCTTCTTTCTTTTCTCCATGCTCAATGTGGTACACACAAGGACACAGGACAGAGGTTGAGTCAACTTTAATCCATTTCAACTGGCTGCAAGTGTGATTTAGTTATTGCCACCACCTGTTATGTGCCACAGGTAAGTAACAGGTGCTGTTAATTACACAAATTAGAGAAGCATCACATGATTTTTCAAAGGGTGCCAATACTTTTGTCCACCCCCTTTTTTATGTTTGGTGTGGAATTATATCCAATTTGGCTTTTTGACAATTCTTTTTGTGGTTTTCCATTGACGACAAATTAAATGAAGATATTATTACCAAAGCATTTGTGATTGCAATCATTTTCTGGAAGAAATTGAGTATTATCTGACAGAATTGCAGGGGTGCCAATACTTTTGGCCAGCACTGTATGTAGAGAGAGACAGACTTTAAAAAGAAGACTGTGATATTCTTTTCTAAGTAGCCTCATTTTACATTTACTGTATTATTAGTACAGACAGGGCAAATTATCAGAAAATTAGATGTTTGTGGATCAATTTTATTCTATTTCTAAAGGAGGTGCATTATTACGATTCACAGCATACACTTAACAACGGGAATGTCAGAATATAGATGCTTGATCTACACAAATACTTTTTACATACCATCTCCCAAATATAGTACAGATACTTCCCTTTATGTGGGCAATGAGAACAACATTTTCTGATTCTAGAAAAATATTTTTGCATGTGCATAGTTTGGACATAGCTCTTGGCTGTCAGCTGTCACCACTAGAAGCCTAGGAAAGTATTGTATGCTATCCATACATTAAACTTGGCAGGAAGGAAGGGGAAATAGTTCTCATTGAAGAGATCTGGCTACAGTATGGAGTCCTAGTTATAAACAATGCTCCAGGAGAAATAAGCAGGTACAATATCTCTCCTCCAAGGGGTAGAACTCTATCTCATATTAACCAAACCAGACAGCTATCTCCAGATAGCAGTTTCAGGGTTTTTGCCCATCATCAGAGAGAGCAGGGTACTGGTTGGCTGAATGAGGGGGCATTGTTTATATGCAGCTCTTCATACACCAATTGGATTTCTTCAGTTAGAACCAGTACCTGCTCCTTCCCACCCACCATTGCCTTGAATTTTATTAAACACATATCAGCCAGCACTGTTCTGCTCTGTACTGATGGGGGAAAGAACTCTGAAATTATTTCATATACAGATGGGCATCTAGATTAGCTAATATGCAATAGTTTGCATATAGTATATTGACCTCAAAATAATACAGTCTGGTGTAATCTCGTAGACATCCAAAAAAATCCACTTCAGTAGCCAGAGGTTATATGTATGGAATTAGGGGTCTGTATGAGAGAAATAGAGCTCCAGCTGTTATAATGACATATCATGAAATACATTAGCATAAACATAGCATTTCTGACTTCTTTATAGTATATGAAATTTAAAAAATTACAATGTTTTTAGATGGTGAACATTCAGTTTAAGTTATTACTATCTATTTGTTTTATCTTAGTTTATTGATTCAATTTCTATGAAACTAAATGCCCATATTGTAAACTTTTTATAAAACTATGGGCACAAAAATAAGTTTCTTGGATACACCCTAACCTACAGTATATCACAAGTGACTTATGTGATTATATACTTCATATATCGTTCATGTCAAGAATGTAAATGAACCAACTTGATTAAGCTAAAGGATTTAAGGTGGGTATGGTAAGTAGTCTCTGTATATCATGATTAGGACATAAAGGAGTGGTGCTGCTGATATGTAGATGACAGCTCTTGCTCTCATTCTCACAGTATATACTACTATATATAGAATGATGGTAACTAATCATATAACACACATGAAGTAAGCAGAAATCTCACATTAATGTCACCACATTGATGTCACCACATTGATAGCGGGGCATAAATTAGATGTTTTTTAACAAAAAACACAGTTTAAGGTGACATTTTATGATTAAAGACAGTGGGGGTTATTTATCATCTGCCCCTTTTTTGGCCATACTTTTCGCAGGTGCGCTTTTTTTAGACTAGTTTTACTGTGGTGCTTACTTATGATGTCGACGCACCTCTTTGTTAAATGTTGTGCACATGTTAGGTAATTTAGATGCGCTTTTTTGGTTATGTGCACTTTGCCTCTTTTTGGTCAAAGAGGTGCAAAAAAGGCACAACTGCCCCTTTCTAATGCGTTCTAACCTAACAGGCTCTTTTATGCTGCCCATGTACTGGAGTGCATCTGCGTCTTTTTTGCGCCTTTTTAAAAAAGGCGCAAGTCATAAATACAATGTGAAAAGGATCTTCATTTAGGCCACACCCTCTTTTCTCTCCAAAAAGCGAAAGTGGCGAGAGCAGCATTACAGCATGAAAAAAGGCGCAAATGCTTCATAAATGAATTGTAGTGCAGAAAGACCTCAAAAAGGTACAATTTATGCCTTTAAATAGATTTTATGTAATCTCATCCACAGTTTGTGCAAAGAAAATGCTGCGGAAACACTGATTTTGTAAAAACTATTTTTACTGTGGAAATGCTAAATTTTTCCCATAGACTTATATCAGGTGGGGAAAGTAAAAATGCAGTGGGAAAACAGCAAAAAATACAATCATCATATTTTTAGCTGAGTTTCCACAATGTGTGGCCTTAGCCAAAAACTATTTTTTTCTGCAGCTTTTTGCAGCTAAGTCGCATAAGTTGTACACAATATTACACTGCTATCTACCTTAATCTAAGTGTAAGGCCCCACGTTGCGGAAACGCAGCATTTTTTGTTGCACATTTTGCTGCGGTTTTATGAGCCAAAGTCAGGAGTGGATTTAACAGAAGGGAAATATCTAAGAGCTTCCTTTATATTTCCCATTCGTTTTCAAGCTACTCCTGACTTTGGCTCTTAAAAACGCAGCAAAATCTGCAACAAAAAAACGCTGCGTTTCTGCAATGTGAGGACTTAGCCTTAAACTGAAATAATAATCTTAGGAAGAATCGCTCTACTGCTGTGGTTGAGGAGATGACATACTATCTCTAAATCTCACCACACCCCGTATAATAGGATTAGTCTTTACACTGAGAGACATAGTTGTTATGTGCCTGTCTTGCGCTGACCTCACTGTCTCCTTAACCTGTTTTTCACAGATCTTCATAGTCCTTCTCTGTTATTAATCAAAGCACAAGCTTCTTTTAGTATATTTAGTATAAGAATCTTGTATATCATCCAGAGACAAGTAAAAATAACAGTATCTGGAACTTTTCATCATTGGACAACTGGATCATTAGCGCTATGGATCTGCCTTCTTTCACATTCTGATGTGTGAAAACATTACAATAAAAAGAACACAAGGAAAGAAAACAAGTACTACGACGCTATAAAACATAACCTTCACCAAATCTGCTCCCTAGCAGGCTATTTGTGGCTTCTGTGTTATGGATACATCATTGTATTAGGATTGCATGGCTAGAGGTGGTAAACATGCCAGATAATGTTAAAGCTTATAATACTGGGTAACAAAAGCCCCGTGTTATCCGAGCAGTCTACAATAAACTGTAGGAACAGACAATTCCAGCACAAGTTCTTCTAGCACGCTGTGTATAAAGAAGCTGACAAAGTGTTTGCCTTACACCTCACTGTAACTTTCTGTTTAATCTGCAAAGTTTGGACTACGTTCACAAGTGCATGGTGTGAAATTTCTTGAAGTTTCTGCGAGCTGAAGTTGGGAGAATCAGCAGCATTCATGGCAAGCAGCCAATTCTATGTAAGGATAAATTTTTATCCATAGAAGGACTTTTAGAAAGGTTTTACAATAGCACGTATAGAATAGACTAGCAGGATCACAGAGGCTCTCCACCTTATCTGAGGGGACACTGACAAGGAAACTAAACCCTTCACAATGCAAATTATGCAGCCAAATTAATCCGTCATCAAGAGGGACTTCTAATTTGACAGTGTCATGTTACTGTACTTCTAGCAATGCTGTGTGCCACATACTGTGTAACAAATGCCACCATAATGAGCCTAAACATTATCAATTTATATGGTGGCTGCCAATAACCCAGCTATGAAATATGAGCTTCCAGTAGAATGATGGACAATGGAGCCATAATATAAGTCAAAGAAGTATAAAGTTAGATAGAAAACTGCATGTGGTGTGTAAGAGAGAATGCCCCTTACATGTGATTTAATGTTTTATATGTCATGGTTTTTACTTATTTTATGCTTCATTGTGGTTCTGTGTGAGGCTGTTTATCCTCTCCTTGGACACTGCGGTGAGTGAGTTTAGCAGTGATGAGTTTCCACCAAAGATCTTGAGTGTGCAAATGTATTTCTGACACTGGAGAGTGTGGGCTATTTTAATGGAGTTTTAATGGATTCAGCTTTCTTGTTCCACAGGGCTCAGGTAATGGGAAGACTACAGCTGGCCTTGTACCACCAAGTAGCTGACTTCACTGGGCTGTCATGCAGTCTCTGGCATATGAGCACATTGGGTAAGATGGCATCTGTTGCTAAGTACCCATGTTAGCGTCAGTATTTAGACCAAGTACAGATACCAGCTGCTTGTTACAGGGCCAGGGAGGCAGATACAGTAGGGTTAGGAGTAATGGTTATTGTTTCTGGGTTACAAGTGGGAGCAGAATTTTGTTTTAAAGTTTTAAAGAATTAGTTAAGGAAATATTTTACAAGCTAAAGGGAAGGAACTCAAAGGTGGTATTCTCTGGAATATTGTCTATGCCATGTGTAAAACAGGAAAGACCATGGGAGCTTAGTGGGTTACTTGCTTGGCTCAAGACTTGGTGCAAGAAAGAATGGTTTGTGTTATTACTGCACTAGGCTAACTTTTCCTTGGAGTACACTTTTCTGCTAATTTGCACATGAATTTAAGGGGGTCTGGTATCCTGGGGGAGAGATATGTGACGGGGCTGGCAGAGTATTTGAACTAGGAATGAGAGCTGAAGGACAAGGTAGGCATTATAGGGGAAGATAGACTAGAGATGGGGCAGACTGTTGTGCAGGTGGAGAAGTGGACTGTGAAGGATGGTTTAGGACACTGAAAAAGAAGATCCATGAATTATAAAGCAAGACAAATGTGTCCACAGCTTTTCAAGAAAGGACATTCTGAAATGTGGAAAACTGGACAGCAACTTAAAATGTGTGTTCACAGATGAAAGACATCTAGCAAGCAAAATGGGGGATCTTGAGGCCCTGATCCTGGAATAACACATTTATATAGTTGGTGTGGCTGAGACATTGCTAGACTCCTCACATAATTGGGTTGTCAGAATTCAGGGTTTTATACTCTTGTAGAGACAGGGCAAATATAAAAGGGGCTGGAGTATGTCTGTATGTGAGAAGTGACATGAAATTAACTGTGAATGATGAAATAGAATGCAATGTTAATATATAAAAATATTACATTTAATAATTCCCTTTGGTGTAATCTATACACTCCCTAAAATAACTGAGGAGTGGGAACATCAGCTATATTAACAAATGGAGCAGGCTGCATGGGCTGGTACACTGGTCTCGATGGGAAATTTTAACTACCTGGATATTGACCGGGATCAAGTTTATTCTTCATCTGGAAATAGAAGAAAATTCTTATGGGCCAGTTTGTCGAAGATTCTATTAAAGGTGCTCTGTTGGATCTGGTCATTTCAATCAATGCAGAACTTGTTAAAAATGTCACTGTGCCTATAAACCTTTGTAACAGTGACCAAAATGTAACTATATTCCACTTAACTTGTCGAAAACAAACTGAGGTTGGGAAGGCAAAACATTTAATTTTAGAAAGCCTAATTTCTCCAGGTTAAGTAAGGGCTGCACTCCAAGACATAGACTGAGACATCTGTGGTCAAATAGTGATACTGATGTTAAATGGGAGAGCTTTAAATCTACTTTGGGTGCTGCTAAAAATATATATTCCCTAGGGAACGTATATTCCAATAGGGAACAAGTATAAACATCTTAAATTTAACCCCACATGGCTTACATCTATTGTTAAAAAGATAATAAATGACAAAAAAGGATATTCAAAAAATATAATTCTGAAAGGTCAGCTATAGCCATTGAGAATTACAAATCAGTTAATAAAATCTGTAAATAGGAAATTAAATAGGATAAAATACATAATAAATGGCAGGTAGCCAAGGACAGCAAAACTAGTCCCAAAGATAATTCAGTATATACTGTAAATGCAAAAGAAAGGATGAGAGCAGGTAGGACCCCTAAATAATGGAAATGAGGCGTTCGCCCCTGGAGACCGAGAGAAGGTAGAGATACTAAATAGGTTCTTTAGCTCTGTATATACAAAAGAAGATTAAGTAGCTGATGTAGATGGCACCAGTACTGAACTGGCTAAATGAAAACATGATCCATGCTAATTTATATAAACTAAATGTGAACAAAGCTCCAGGACCAGATGGTTTGCAGCCAACAATTCTCTGAGGACTTAGTTCAGTTATTCAGTGTTCCTGTTTATATTTTTACAGATTCTTTAGTGACTCCTACAGTTCCAAGGGAAAGCTGCAAGCTAATGGGGTGCCTATTTTCAAAAAAGGCTCTAAGGTCCTCCCTAGGTAGTTATAAACCAGCAAGATTAACATCCATTGTGTAGAGACTGTTTGAGGGGCTCTTAAGGGATTATATACATGAGTATGTAACATTAATTGATAAGAGGGCAAAAGTTGCCAGACTAACCTTATTTGTTTTTAAGAAGAGATGCATAGGAGCCTAGACAGGGGGACGGCTGTGGATAAACACTGACACTATCCCTCACAGACATCTATTGGGTAAAATAAGGTCTATGGTTTTAGAAACTAGAGTTTGTAACTGGATTGAAAACTGAAAGATTGTACCCAGAGTTATAGCCACTTATTCTTATTTATATTGGTTCCCATTTATAAGTGGAGTAGCTCAAGATTCAGAGCTGGGTCCGCGGTTCAACATTTTCTACACAGTAGGTATGATAAATATGTGCATCTTATTTCCTACAGCTTTCCAGTACTTTTTTTTTTTTTTTTTTTTTGGTGCATCTCAGTAGCTGCGCCTCATTGCTCAATCAGTGTATGTCGTGCTGGGCAATATGTCACACGCTACTATAAAATTCCATACTTCTATACTACTCTACAGCATGCCAGTATTAGTAGATATTCCTCAATATACCATGGAATACAAAAAAGAGAGTGTTGAAGCATTTCTCAACTGCAGTCTTCGAGAAAACCTACCAAGTCACAATTTAAGGATAAAGAAGACACCAGTGGCATATCACTGAATCAACACTAAAGGTGCAGACACATGATGTAGTACCTACTTTTACAGCATGGGTTATATAACACATTAGGGGAAATTTATCAGGCAAAACGTTTCAGTATTCAGTCATAATTTGAGCCAAAAAACTGTCTAGCATGCTGTACTTCACATTTATCAAGGGTCTTAGATACTTGTTAGACTTGTGTGAAAAATGGGCATGTCCTTGGTCTAACAGAAAAGGATGTGGCCAAATGTGCCAAATGTTTTTAAGCCTACTAATAAATTAGACTAATGTTAGTCTCTTCTTAAAGCTTTAGCTTAGTTTGTTGTTTTCTTACCCTTTTGGCTCCATTCATTTTTATAGTACAAGCACTTGCCAACGTAATGTTTGTGCAACTTTTTGTGCACCTTTTTTCACTCTTTATCTTTTTTATATATATATATATATATATATATATATATATATATACAGTAGTTATTGCAGGGAGATCTTATGAAAACCTAATACAAAGTTGTATAGTGTGTACATTGTAAACCATATGACTGTACTGTATTGTGAGTGATTATAATAAGTAACAAATGTGCTATACATTATTTCATTTAAATAAAGTTAGTGTATTCTTTGTATAAAGTATAGATTAAGTAAGTCAGAGGTTAATTTATCCTTTTGCATAACTGTAATCTTTACAACAATTGCATAACCTATTTTTATCTTCACAATTACTCTCTTTGTGAGTGATAATACGTGTCAGATTGCATGGCTTATGTGCAAACGATAGGTAGATAAGGATTTATATAATTCTCTATATTGTGGATTCACTTAACAATAGTTGTAAATTGTTCTATTGCTGCTGCTTATAAACAAATGCCTATATTTAATAATAGTTAGACAATGTCAATTTAGACAGGCAGTCTGAAAATGTGCCAGATTTACCACAGTGCCTTATGAAGGGCACAATGTATAAAAAGACAAAAAAAAATTATGCCACTATCATGCCCACATCATAGGTTCTTGCCCCACCCCCAGCAACACAACATGTGTCACCTACATAAAAATTACTGTAACAGAGATAGACAACTATTTAAAAAAAATGTTTTAGCAGCAATTTGTGCTATTAAAAAAAAAAGTAAAATGTGAAAAACATACATTTCCCCCCTTTTTCGTTTACATTTTCCCAGATATTAGTACGAAGAAAAAGATATAAAAATAACATAAAAAATAAAGCCATATGTATCATTGAAAAAAAAAACAAAAATGAGTTGAATACCTCAAATGAAAAAATGTTATAGCCCTCAAAACCTTATGTATGAAAAAAATGAAAATATGTGTGGTCCTGAACCGAGGAGAGTGATTGGTTCTGAAGTGTTTAAACTAGATGTGCCAAGTGAGCCACATTTATGCCAGAGTCCACTTATAACCACAATAGTAAATCTGGGCCAGTGTATTTCCAACAGTAGCGATAAAACAAAAAAAATGTACTTTCTTTTACTGTCACTAATAATTGTGACTGCAGCTTTAAATACCCACAGATAGTCATTGCTGACATGTGCTAAATGACAGTCAGGGGTCATCAGCTGTGAGGAGTAACAAGTACTTACTGAATCTTCTTGGTAAAGTTCTTTGAGACTATTCCTCCCTCCTTCTGCTGTTCTTCATGGTTCCCTGGGATTAGAAACAAGAGAGAACAGAATAAAGTGTAAACCCATGTCCAGTGTATTGTGTATACTGCTTGCGTGTAGCATAATGTATAGTAAATCCCATGTAACATAATTACAATCCTGGATATAAATAATGAATGTGATAAAAAAAAATACCATAAAATGATCAAAAAATAGATAGTTTTGATGACTTTTCAAACTCCTTGAGTTTTTATGAATGGGCTTCACTTTCAATGCATCAAGAAGTATTGTAAACGTGAACTACAGTGTTACAGAGACAATCCCATTGAAAAAGTTGCCCCCCGATCGGATGATTGCCCAGAGCCCCACTCTTGGTACCACTGCATACAACTGATCACGATGGGGGAAGCTGCAGTCCTCTGCAATGGTAGCTCCTAGGGGAAATGTAATATTATGTGGAAGCCAAGCAGATAAATGACCGTCCATGTAATACAAGAATGAATTGAGTCCACCAGATTGGGAGTCGCTCATAAATGGGACCTTCTTCAATGGGTCATTTAGATAAGGGTTAACTTCATGAGGCAAGTGTTGCATATTGCTTTG
Source organism: Leptodactylus fallax (assembly GCA_947044405.1). NCBI lineage: Eukaryota > Metazoa > Chordata > Amphibia > Anura > Leptodactylidae > Leptodactylus > Leptodactylus fallax. The sequence continues at coordinate 169,356 of CAMRHE010000019.1, forward strand.
TGTCCAGACATCACGCATGTAATATTTGTGGCAGTTTCCATAAGTTAAAGCAGGAGTGGATACAATGTAGTGAAGACATATTACTCTTTCTTTTATACTTTTACATGTGGTTTTCTCTTTTTACAGATTTAGCATTTATAGTCATTGAGAGAAAATGTCAGAAAAAATGGCTATAGTTTGTCTCAGTTTTCATAAAGAGCAGCTTGACATATTTAGGCTGAAGCCAAATGGTGCGGAAAAGCTGCTTTTCTGTTGCAGATTTTGCTGATTTTTTTCTGGCCAAAGCCAAGACTTGATTGAAAAGGAACTTAATTTCAGGCCTACGTCAGGGAATGCAGCTCTTGTCCATCATGACTGGTCAAGTACTGAAAAGTGAGAAGAAGCCATAGTGCTTTACAGAACTTACTTTTAGAAATTATTGGGGGTCCTTGCAGTGAGACTCACACTGATCAGCAAGAGGTAGCATGTTCTAGTGATATTTCAATCCCCTTATCTGAATAGCATAGCCACAGTTAGGCTGAAGCCCCACGTTGTGAAAACGCAGCGTTTTTGACTAAATATAATAGTGAAAATACTCACAATTTCACAGTTAAAGTTACCATGCTGCTTTTTCAAAAATGCATGCATTTGTGAAAATGCAACTTCAGGATAGGGCCCCTCATTGTGGAAATTCACAGGAAAAAAATGTATGGCAGGTTTTTCAGGGTAATCCATGCAAAGTACGGATCAGTGTTCAGTTTTTGCGATCCGCGTATCAAAAGTGTGTCTTCAGCATCAGTGTCATCCATATTTGCCATATTTGTGGACTCACAAAAAAACAAAAAAAAAAAAAAAACCGTGGGTAGGTAGGTAACTGTTCCACAAATACAGACCACAGATTACATCCATGTGACATCCGTTATTTTTATGTCATCCATAGGCTTCAAACACTGAGCAGAATAGGACAAGCTCTGAGTTTTGTGGCACTGACTCACTACCCGTGCATGGACCCATACACAACATGGTAGTGTGCATAGGTCCATTGAAATTAATGGGTCAGTGTGCTATCCACTAAAATAGCACACAGGTCGTTTGCATGAGACCTTAGGTTATGGCCCTGCGTTGCAGAAACGCAGCGTTTTTTGTTGCAGATTTTGCTGTGTTTTTTGAGCCAAAGTCAGGAGTGGATTTAATAAAAGAGAGAAGTCTAAGTTCTTCCTTTATATTTTCCACTCCTTTTCAAGTCACTCCTGACTTTGGCTCAAAAAAGCCAAAGCAAAATCTGCAACAAAAATCACTGCATTTCCGCCTTAGCCTTAGAACAATGATGCAATTTCAAAAAATGTTGCCTTTTTGTAAATCGCAGCATGTCAATTATATTTATGGAAAAGCTAGTGGTTTCTGTATAGGTATAATAGGGGAAGAAAGTCTGCAGAGGAAAATGTTTCCACAGCACTTTATGGCTGTGACTTGCTCCATGGGGCCCGGCCTTAAAGAGAACCTTTCACATCCTCATGTATATGCTGTTTTACATACCGCTAGAAAGCCGACAGCGCACTGAATTCCCGGAATGTCCCCCGGAGCTGGAGATATCGTCGGTCTTAGTTTCACGGTTTACCATCAGAAGGGTGTTCCTAACAGTCTAGCTGCGCTGTGAGGAAAGCCCTCCCTGATAGTACGCGTCCCATAGCACTGTACTGGAGGGGCGTTCCTCACAGCTCAGCGTCATCACTGGGCTGAAAGGAATGCCCCCTCTCTGTACTAATCCCATAGCCGAGTACTGTCAGAGTGGGCATTCCTTACAGCCATGCGATGACGCTGAGCTGTAAGGAACGCCCCCCCAGTACAAGTCTGTGGATAGTACTGTCAGGGAGGGCGTTCCTCACATACCAGCTAGACTGTCAGGAATGCCCTTCTGACGGTGAACCATGAAACTAAGACCCCCGATATCTCCAGCCCCGGGGCACATAACGGGAAAGCCTTCAGTGCGCTGAATTCAGCGCTCTCGGCTTTCTAGCAGTATGTAAAACAGCATATACATGAGGATGTGAAAGGTCCTCTTTAAACATTTTATTGTAATGAGGGAGTCTGCCACTGTTTCATGCTGCTCATGGTTAGGGCAGTATGATAGCGATAAATGGTTCCCTTTAATCCTGTGTTATGGGGAAGTTTGGATTTAACTTACATATTTAGACTAATACCTTTTTGTCCTGTAGAGATTGTTCATCTGCCTGATCTTATAACTTATTTAATGACAGATATGTTAAATAAGTTGTTGAAATCAGAGGCTTTTATTAGCTTTTTGTTACTCATAAGTCATTTTTATGTTAATATTTGGTACTTTAGAGTCGGCAATTAAATTTTTGAGTAGATGCAATCACGGCTGGAAATCGTCTGTGTTATTTTCCTGAGCCCTTTTGAACCTTTTTTTCTTTAATTGGATTAAAAAGTAGCAAGTATGAGTCAATGACATGGCAATAAGCTAGTTAATGCATATTAATTATAAGAATGATCCGAGCTGTTTTTCGGTGCTCTCTTTCAACCCTCCCTATCAGCTGTCCCTTAATCTATTCTCATGCACAAGGCCCTTTGGTGCAGCTGTTACTGAAGATGTCAAAAGGGTCATTTGCAGCTCTGAAGATATTCACACTCCAGTTGTCTGAATATACTTACACATATTACAAGTATCATTCTCTTACAATCTAAAAATAAATGTACTGATCAACATAAGGCAGCCCATGTTAGCTAGTAAGACTGTATTGTTCATCATATGTCTAGCACATGGGCCTATCATGTCTCAACACTGTAGTGTAGTTTACACAGTGAATAATGAATGTATCACATAGAAAAACACATTTTCTATGTATAATTTTATATATTAATAATTTTGGAACAGAACTAAAAAGTTAGACTTTGCTTAAGCTATCATGTATTTTGTGAACAATATAAACTTACAAAGGAAGACATCAAATTGTTTTTATTTTTTGTTTAGATATTATTTTAGGAAATTTTGTGTGTGTTATTGTTATTTATTGCTCAGCTTTATTTTAACCTTTTAACACTGAGCAATAAACACATTTAGGCTACATTCACATCTGCACCGGTATCCAGCACATTGTCGGAGGAGGAAAATGACCTCCCGTCAGATGAAAAAGTGCTGCATAGAGGACTTTTTCCTCCGCCAGTTTCAGTTTTAAAAGCACTGACACCCAACGGACCCCAATGACAATAGCTTTAAGCGGTCCAACTCTCCGTTGTTTGGGTTCCCCGATGGATCCGAACAACAGAAATGCAAAGCTAGGGTGAATCTATTGTAAGAAATAATTTTGGGTGCCACATCTGCTCAGTATTCTTTAACTGTCCATAATAAACTTATAGTTGTCCTACTCATTTTTATTGATGATCTATTCTCAGGATAGGTCATCAGAAAGAGATTGGGTGGGACCAAGCCATTCAGCTGTTTGAAGGGGGTATAGAGGCACCCGTGTTAGTGCTGTGACCCCTTCATTGTTTACATTGCACACTATCTATTACATAGTGACCATGCAATGTCATCACAGCCTCATCCCATAGAAGTGAACAGAACAAAATCACAGTGCTTGTACTGAGCTACAGTGCTGTGGGCCCTTCAGACAACTGATCAATAGGGTTCCGGGGTGTCAAATTCCCACCAATCCCTTATTGATGACCTATCATGGGAATAGATCATCAATAGAATTTCACTACCCCTTTAACTCTCTATATCACAAATCCTAACCCTAAGGTTGGCAGGGGACATGGATATTGTCCTTAATTGGAATAGATGCTGCCTATAATTGGCATGGATAGTAGTTCCAATTAGAGTGGATAGTGTCCCTAATTAGCTATCCATTGCCAATTATGGACAGTATTCACGCCACTTAGAGCGCTATCTATGCCAATTAGGGCTATCCTTGGCGCCTCTCTGCTTTAGGATTAGGAATTGTTGTGTGGAGAGTTAAAGTTTACTACATATAGTTAAAGAATACAGAGCCAATAAAGCACATGCTAAAGTGGCACGAGAAGTGAAGGAGGCAGTCCTATTAGTGACTTACAGCAATCTCTGTATGCTCAGTCATATAGTGGAGGCTGTCAATCACTGATAGGACCTCCTCCTTCTCAACATAGAAAGAGCAGAGATTTCAGTGGATAAATTACAAGTTATACTGAATCTTTTCTCACAAAACTATATGTCAAGCTGACCTTCTGCTCTTTAACTGCCTACATATTGTACGACATTTTTCATGTGACAGGATACCTTTAAACAGGTGCAGATACACTCACTAGAATAACACCGCTTGGGTATAGTATCACACTACTGTCCATATTTCAATTAAATTTTTTTTTAAAGAGGACCTTTCAGGTCCTCATACACATGCGGTTTTATATACCGCTAGAAAGCCGACAGTGCGCTGAATTCAGCGTACTGTCAGCTTTCCCGTTATGTGCCGTGCCCCGGTCCTGGAGATATCGATGCCGTTACCGATCTCAGCCCACTGTCCGAAGGGCATTCCTGACAGTCTAGCTGGGCTGTGAGGAACGCCCTCCCTGACTACTCCCTCAGTACTCGTCCATAGCCCCCATAGTCCATAGTACTGGGGGGGCGTTCCCTCACAGCTCAGCGTCATCACTGGGAGGTAAGGAACGCCCTCCCTGAGTGTACGCTGAGCTGTGAGGAATGCCCCCCCAGTGCAAGTCTATGAACGAGTACAGTCAGAGGGGGCGTTCCTCACAGCCCAGCTAGACTGTCAGGAACGCCTTTCTGATGGTGGATGGTGAAACTAAGACAACCGATAGATCCAGCCCTGGGGCACATAATGGGAAAGCCGACAGTGCGCTGAATTCAGCGGTATGTAAAACCACATATACATGAGGACATGAAAGGTCCTCTTTAAGATGTTGCTTGGTATGGCATGCATGTTTAATGGTATAGATAGTACAGGTAAGATGCTGCGAGGCAACCCTACAAGAAATCATCAGGAAGAACAAAAGATTCCAACATGCCTGATTCTTGTTTGCTGTGGCAAAAAAAATGTCAGAAGACAGCTGACTTGTTTCTATACACATTATAATATTGGCAGATTCTGCTGAAACCACAGGGTCTTTATAACATATACAGTATGACTTGCCTCACATAGTCTAGCACTGAAAGCTATTTGTGATATTGACAGCCATTCTGTGGATTTATTTCTTTAATCAAGACACACATTAAAGAGAACCGTTCACCACCTCTACCAACTCCAGTTCTTAGCATCTGTTAATAGGCAAGGTTTCACTGATTTCAGCACAGCTGTTCTGCAGCTTCCACTGTTGCTGAGCAATTGGTGCAGTTAATTTTGGTGCCTGATATGCAACTTATGCTCTCTACTGTCAGGCAGGAACAGGCAAGGGCCGTGACTCAGAGCTCCAACCACAGACGGCACAGTCAGAGCTCAGAATCACACCCCTTAGTTGCTTGACACTGCCCACCTAACAGTACAGAACCTAAATAGCATATCAGGCACCAAAACTAACAACACTTATTGCTCAGAATTGGTGTAGACAAGAGAAGAAATTCTATCTATCCCGAAATTTAAGAACTGGACTTGGTGGAGGTGGTGAAGAGCAGCTAAAGAACCTAGGATCAGTTTTTAAGGGATTGACATCTGTCCTACATCCATTAAAAAAGGATCACTGGGTTGGGTCATAAAAGAAAGACCAATGAAATTCATTGTTGTTTTTCACTGACAGTTAGGCAACATGCACACAGCAGTGTTGCCAGGCCATGATTGGACGGCCCAGACAGCACATGGATGACATCCATGTGCCTGCCGTGCCTCCACTGCCCCATTCATTGAGGTCAGTAAGCATGGGCCACAAAATGAACAGGAATAGGACCTGTTCTGAGTTTTGCTCCCAACCCATACACGGGACCGTGAAAGTACACAGTTGTGTGTATGCAGTCATTGACATGAATAAGTCAGTGTGCTAACTGTGAAAAACACTGCTAGCACGCTGACAGTGCATACATTCATATGCATGAGGCCTTTATAAGTGATGCAAAATGGATGATACTCAGCCATCAAAAACGGAAGGGAACGGATGCAAAACATCTGTTAGATCCATCAAAAATGTCACTGTGTGAATAAGGCCTAAGGCTGTTAATAATACACACTCTTGCCTGACCATACGCTGATCAGCCAGGGAGTTTTGAAAGAGAACGGAGCACATGTGAGGATTATTGTTCTTGCTGTGTCTTGGAAGGAGGCCAAATCCTAGAGAAGATAACTGGAAAAAGGGATCTTCTGCTGTGAGGAGATTGTAATGACCATCTGGTCAGGGAGCTGTGTTGAATTCTTGTCCCAGGATATTGTTGCTGTTTTGGATTATTAATAAAATAGTTGGGCTCCATCTTGGTAATCTGTCTGCTGTATGAAAAACCTTAAAATTATCCCCCATCACTATGGTGTCTACAATAGTATCTACAAGGTTATAAGAAAAGCTTAACCTACATTTTAAACAGTCTTGCTTTTACTATCCCTAGAATCTATGTAACATCATAATGATTCCAGTTTATCTGGTGTCTTGAGAATGTATCTCTATTATTAAGATGACAATCATAAAATGTATTGTAAGGTAAGGTATATAAGTATACAGAATATAATCTTTTATCCCATCTCATTTCTGGAGATGGGATATTGATACAGGGATTTATTCTGTTTGCCATATGAGGTAAATGGTGTTCAAGTCATATAGGGTTTTGCCTTCCTCTGGATTAACAATCTAGGATTATAGGTTGGGCTTCATGGACCTATATCTATTTGCAACCTTATTAACTAGGTAGCCACTGAATTTTTGCTGTCTCTGCTGAGTCTGTGCGGGCCCCTAACCATTCAGATGTCATGGTCAAATATGACCATGACATCTTAGAGGTTACTTTGCTGTTCTTTCAGGTAACTGAAGAACCCCCTACAAGTCTCTCAGGCCTGCTATTGCAAAGATATTATTGAGGAGCTGAATTGTAAAATGATTCAATAGCAATGTAGTGATTTTTCCCAAATATTAATTCCATACAGTAATGGAAAAAAATGGGAAAAAAAGCCTGAATTACCATTTTTCTGCTGCTTTGCATTCCAAAAAAATTTTATAGTAATCAATATGTCATACATTCCCCAAAACGGTATCAATAAAAACTACAACTAGTTAAGGGTGTCAGAATATGGTATTGCAAAGAAATTTTTTTAAACTATAAAACATAAAAAAACTACACTCATTACCAAAAAAAACATAAATAACACGCAATTACATGTAGTTATGACTCAGGCAGCTATGTAAGGGATTTCAGGTGTAGTCTGATTAGACACCAAGTCCTGCGACAAGAGGAGATAAGAGTTTTTGCCAGGGCATAAAAGGCTCTCAGAGGTTACTTTTGTGTAGTGTACCTCTAGGTGGGATATTGGTGTCTGCTAGATATATCTCTACAATGCTTTTGAAGATATTTTACCTAGTTGTCAGAAGTTGAGAGGGGGCATTGTCTCTTAGTCATTGGACTTAGAGAAACAGGATGGTTAGTTCAGCAGATTGACAGCCATCTACGTCTTACTGACCTAGCTGTCAGAAGGTGTTGGGAGCAGTGGTTACATGAAGGCACGCACATGGCAAACAGACTTCGACAGCCCAGACAGATCACCAGTAGAGAAGATTGTTTGATCTGTCAACAAGGGTGAGCATGTTCAGTAGTTTCCTCTTCTACCAACTAGGCACAGGTGGCATCTTCAAAACACACCCATATCTCTGCTTAGACCATTTCTAGGTGCTTAGCAGAATGAAATTTGGTGTCACAGGGTTTGTGAATGATAAACCTGGACTGCTACAAGCTGTGTTGTCTTTAGTAATGAATCCAGGTTCTGTTCCGGATCCAACGACTATGGGGTTAAAATATGAAGGTTTCAATTCTGCCTTACATGTGATAAACTGAGGAGCCATTGCATATAACAGTTGCTCCTAGTAGTGTTATGAGGGACACTAACAGGTCAGTGATATGTGAAGGACATGCTGTGGCCACAATTGCTGCCTATCGTGGAAGGTTTTCCAAATGGCATTTTTCAGCAGGACAATGCACACTCACACACTGCAAGGGATTCCCAGGAATGTATCTTCTAGTCTATACTTCCTTGGTCTGCTCAGTTGCCAGATTTATCACCAGTCAAGCATACTTTGGGACCAGTAGCTTCGGCAATGTAGAACTGTACAGGATCTACAGGCCCAGCTGCAACATCTGTGGGCAAATTTGCTGCAGGATACCACACAGAACCTGTATGCCTTCATGCCCAGCTGTATCTCATCTTGTATCTAGGCTAGAAGCAGCCAACGAGTACTAGAGATGCCTTTCAATTGTGCAGTTTTCCCGTATTAACTTATCCTTTCGCTCTAATATTGTAATCACTTACAAATATCATCATTACATTCACACAATGAAAGCTCTGTTTGATTCCAACAACTCCTTCTTGGTGTGTTATTGTTTTAGTCCGTGAGTATATATAAATTTGGTATTGCCATGATCATACTGACCCAGAGAATAAAGCTACAGTCATGGCCAAAAGTTTTGAGAATGACACAAATATTATATTTTCACATGATCTGCTGCCCTCTGGTTTTTATGTGTGTTTGTCAGATGTTTTTATCACATACAGAAATATAATTGCATTCATATTATGAGTAACAGAAGCTTATATTGACAGTTAGAATGAGTTAATGCAGCAAGTCAATATTTGCAGTGTTGACCCTTCTTCTTCAGGACCTCTGCAATTCTCCCTGGCATGCTCTCAATCAACTTCTGGACCAAATCCTGACTGATAGCAGTCCATTCTTGCAGAATCAATGCTTTAATTTTGTCTGAATTTGTTGGTTTTTGTTTGTCCACCCGTCTCTTGATGATTGACCACAAGTTCTCAATGGGATTAAGATCTAGGGAGTTTCCAGGCCATGGACCCAAAATCTCTATGTTTTGTTCCCTGAGCCATTTAGTTATCACCTTTGCTTTATGGCAAGGTGCTCCATCATGCTGGAAAAGGCATTGTTGAGCGCCAAACTGCTCTTGGACGGTTGGGAGAAGTTGCTCTTGGAGGACATTCTGGTACCATTCTTTATTCATGGCTGTGTTTTTAGGCAAGACTGTGAGAGAGCCGATTCCCTTGGCTGAGAAGCAACCCCACACATGAATGGTTTCAGGATGCTTTACAGTTGGCATGAGACAAGACTGGTGGTAGCGCTCACCTCTTCTTCTCCGAATAAGCTGTTTTCCAGATGTTCCAAACAATCGAAAAGGGGATTCATCAGAGAAAATGACTTTACCCCAGTCCTCAGCAGTCCACTCCCTGTACCTTTTGCAGAATATCAGTCTGTCCCTGATGTTTTTTCTGGAGAGAAGTGGCTTCTTTGCTGCCCTCCTTGAGACCAGGCCTTGCTCCAAGAGTCTCCGCCTCACAGTGCGTGCAGATGCACTCACACCTGCCTGCTGCCATTCCTCAGCAAGCTCTGCACTACTGGTAGCCCGATCCCGCAGCTGAAACACTTTTAAGAGACGGTCCTGCCGCTTGCTGGTCTTTCTTGGGCGCCCTGGAGACTTTTTGGCACCAATGGAACCTCTCTCCATGAAGTTCTTGATGATGCGATAGATTGTTGACTGAGGTGCAATCTTTCTAGCTGCAATACTCTTCCCAGTTAGGCCATTTTTGTGCAGTGCAATGATGACTGCACGTGTTTCTTTAGAGATAACCATGGTTAACAGAAGAGAAACAATGATGGCAAGCACCAGCCTCCTTTTAAAGTGTCCAGTGGTGTCATTCTTACTTAATCATGACAGATTGATCTCCAGCCCTGTCCTCATCAACACCCACACCTGTGTTAATGGAGCAATCACTGAAACGATGTTAGGTGGTCCTTTTAAGGCAGGGCTGCAATGATGTTGAAATGTGTTTTGGGGGATAAAGTTCATTTTCTAGGCAAATATTGACTTTGCAAGTAATTGCTGTTAAGCTGATCACTCTTTATAACATTCTGGAGTATATGAAAATTGCCATTAGAAAAACTGAAGCAGTAGACTTTGTAAAAATTAATATTTGTATCATTTTCAAAACTTTTGGCCATGACTGTAGTTTTACCACAAAGTGACACTAGGGTTTTCGCCACCTGCACTTGGGATTCTGTTTTTCGGGTCTGCTTGTGGCTATAATGGGGTCCTCTGGGTTTCCACCCGAAAAAAGCGGAGAGAAAGGTCCTGCTTGCAGGACTTCTCTCTCCGCATTTTTCAAGTGGAATGGGGGACGAAATCCCCTATCGGTCATCAAACGCAGGTGTGAATCCAGCCTTAATGTTGTAGAAATTATTGTGCTTTATTCCACCCCATTCTGATTTTTATTTTACAGATTTCCAGTACATTGTACAAAACACTAAATGGTGGCATTAGGTGGAAAGTCCAATTTCTCCCGCACAAGACAAACAAGACCTCAGATGACTTTCAGAAAAATAAAAAGTTTTGGAATGTGGGAAGACAAAAAAAAAAAAAACGAAATCGCAAAAACAGAAAATAGCTGCAGTGGAAAGAAGTTAATTTCTTGATACCATAAATTATTGCTATAGGTCAATGTTATAACCCTTAAAGGATGGGGTTTTCAACACAGAAGATTCATCTTGGAAATGTACCCTTTGCAGCAAGGCTTAAAGCATTATAGAAAAAGAGTGCTTAGAAAGACTTTCCCAGTAGAGCATATGGATATTTGCTGATCAAAGTGGCAAGTCCCTTTATTAACCTATCTGGCTAGAGCCCATTTCAAGCAGGACATAATTGTGATTTTAGAGTGTATTTGCAGTTAGCTTTTGTGCCTTCGTTCTTGCTGTGGGGCCAAGAACTGCGCAGCAAGAGCTACATATGTTTTTACTGCTAATTGTTTTGGTTTTGTGGTTTTACTCAGCTGACGCTATGCTTACCACTGGTGATAAAACCATGAGCTGTTTTTGCTGTGAAGTTCTTTGCTGCACATCAAAAACTGAGGCCCACCTGCTACTCCCCAATATACCCTTAGGCTAAGGCCCCATGTAGCAGAAACGCAGCTTTTTTCTCTGCTGCGGAAATGCAGCAGAAAAAAAAAGCTACATTTTAGAGTACCAGCAAAGTGAATGAGATTTCATTTATCTCATCCACACAATGTGAAAAAAAAAGAGCTGCAGAAAAGCTGCGTTTTCAAAAATGCTTGTGTTTTTATAAATCGACGCAGGTTTATTTTAGCTGCGGAATCATAAGTGTTTTCCTTATATATTGAATAAGGGAAGAAATGAAAGCAGACACAAATGCAACAAAAACTCAATGAAACACACTGCATAAAGAAACTCAATGAAAAACACTGCGTAATGAAACTCAATGAAAAACATATGCGTTTGTGCATATTTGCAAGTGTACTCCATTTTCCTCCCACATTCAAAAATATCCTGAGAGATAAATTGGATTTCTCTGAAATTGATCTTAATAGGTGTCGGGGATGAGCGCCTTTATGGCAGCCACTGACTTTACTGCACCACAAATCTCCCTGTGCTTTGAATATCTTTTGTACCTTATTGTTTCAGTTAAAATAGATCTATTAACAGCAGTTCTTTGAAGGTTTCCAAATAGTAATATATTTTAAGTTACTATATACATTACAATAAAACTAATTTAATGTAATAAACATAATGCACATCACAAAGATGCCATACATGGATCCCCTCCATCAGCCAGTTGAGTTTTTTTCCAAAAATCTTTTCTAAATCTTTGGGCCCAGTGTACCACCTGCAATTACATATATGGTCCCATTATGATTTTATATGTCCAACCAGGGCAACCTCTTTCCATATGAGTGTCATAAAGAGTCTGTCTCTTTTATCCAGGACAGAGAGCTGCTGAAAAGAGTAACCATGGCCATAAGTGTTGGTATCCCTGAAACTTAATATTTGGTTGCACACCCTTTGGAAAAAATAACTGAAATCAATTGCTTCCTATAGCCATCAAGAAGCTTCTTACATCTCTCAACTGGAATTTTGGAGATCTCTTCTTTTGCAAACTGCTCCAGGTCTCTCATATTGGAAGGGTGCTTTCTCCCAACAGAAATTTTAAGATCTCTCCACAGGTGTTCAATGTGATTCAGATCCGGACTCAGTGCTGGCCACTTCAGAACTCTCCAGTGTTTTATTTCCATCCATTTCTGGGTGCTTTTTGAGGTATCTTTGGGGCCATTGTCCTACTGGAAGACCCATGACCTAGGACGCAAACCCAGCTTTCTGTCACCGGGCCCTACATTGAGACCCAAAATCCTTTAGTAATCTATAGATTTCATGATGGTTTGCACACAGTCAAGGCAGAGGCAACAAAACAACCCCAAAACATCTTTGACCCTCCACCATATTTGACTGTTGGTACTGTGTTCTTTTCTTTGTAGGCCTCATTCCATTTTTGTTAAACAGTAGAATGATTTAGCAAAAAGCTCCATCTTGATCTCTTCTGTCCACAAGACATTTTCCCAGAAGAATTTTGGATCACTCACATACATTTTGGCAAACTGCAGTCTAGCTTTTTTATGTCTCTGTGTCAGCAGTGGGGTCCTCCTGGGTCTTCTGCCAGTGTTTCATTTCATTCAAATGTCGATGGATAGTTTGTGCTGACACTGATGCATAATGAGCCTTTAAGACAGCTTGAATGTCTTTGGAACATGATTGGGGCTGCTTACCCACCACCTGGACTATCCTACGTTGCAACCTTTCATCAATTTTTCCCTTCCATCCACATCCAGGGAGATAAATTACAGTTCCATGGGTTGTAAACTTCTTGATTATGTTACGTACTGTGGACAAAGGAACATCAAGGTCTTTGAAGATGGACTTGTAACCTTGAGATTATTGATATTTTTCCACAGTTTTTGTTCTCAAGTCCTCAGACAGTTCTCTTCTCCTCTTTCTGTTCTCTTTGCTTAGTGTAGCAAACACAGACACAAAATGCAAATATTGAGTCAACTTCTCTCCTTTTGGAGGTATCAGGTGTGATTTTTATATTGCCCACACCTGTTACTTGCCATCGGTGAGTTTGAACGAGCAAAAAATGCTTGAAACAAAGTTATTTACCCACAATTTTGAAAAGGTGCCAGCAATTTTGCCCAGCCCATTTTTGGAGTTTGTGTGTAATTATGTCCCATTTCCTTTTTTTCTCAGTTTTTTGTGTTGTTCCAAAACACACAAAGGAACTAAACATGTGGATAACAAAACATATGTAATTGCAATAATTTTCTGGGACATTTTGTGGAAAAATTTCAGGGGTACCAACAGTTACGACCATGACTGTATAGCTCTATGATTCCATATGAGAAAGAATTATTCAGATACGACATTTTTTCAAAGTATACAAATATCTCATGTATTTACTTCTTATCAAAGTTTATTTTGTTCTAATTATTTTGTATAGAATACTCTACTCTAGAAATGAAAATGAAAAATGTGATTCCTAAGAAATGATTAATAGCTACAATGAGGTACACTTATTGTAAAGGTACAGCGACTGCATCATATGTCCTTGAGTCATTGGCATTGATTTTTCAAAACTAAGGTTTCTTCTCCATAATTTGGAACAGCATGTGCCAAGAAACTGTAACCCTAACAATTTATTTTCCTACACAAAAGGCATAATGCAGAAAACCTTCTATATACATACCACTTATAAAGCAGTGGCTATGGTTCCTGTAGATATTTATAAGAGGCTGCTTACTAGAAAAAAAAAGCAACAAAAATATAGAATACTTTAGTTAATTTTAAAATCAGGGTAATATAATTGTGTCGGTTGGAACAAAGGGCCAAAAACTCACCTGCTATCTTGAATGTCACCTGTGTGAAATTATTTATATGGTTTCTGTCAGTTTACATTTGTTAGGCTACATGTACAGTACAGACCAAAAGTTTGGACACACCTTCTCATTCCAAGAGTTTTCTGTATTTTCATGACTATAAAAATTGTAGATTCACACTGAAGGCATCAAAACTATGAATTAACACATGTGGAATTATATACTTAACAAAAAAGTGTGAAACAACTGAAAATATGCCTTATATTCTAGGTTCTTCAAAGTAGCCACCTTTTGCTTTGATTACTGCTTTGCACACTCTTGGCATTCTCTTGATGAGCTTCAAGAGGTAGTCACCTGAAATGGTTTTCACTTCACAGGTGTGCCCTGTCAGATTTAATAAGTGGGATTTCTTGCCTTATAAATGGGGTTGGGACCATCAGTTGTGTTGTTCAGAAGTCAGGTGGATACACAGCTGATAGTCCTACTGAATGGAGTGTTAGAATTTGTATTATGGCAAGAAAAAAGCAGCTAAGTAAAGAAAAACGAGTGGCCAACATTACTTTAAGAAATGAAGGTCAGTCAGTCCGAAAAATTGGGAAAACTTTGAAAGTGTCCCCAAGTGCAGTGGCCCAAACCATCAAGCGCTACAAAGAAACTTGCTCACATGAGGACAGCCCCAGGAAAGGAAGACCAAGAGTCACCTCTGCTGCGGAGGATAAGTTCATCCGAGTCACCATCCTCAGAAATCGCAGGTTAACAGCAGCTCAGATTAGAGACCAGGTCAATGCCACACAGAGTTCTAGCAGCAGACACATCTCTACAACAACTGTTAAGAGGAGACTGTGTGCAGCAGGCCTTAATGGTAAAATAGCTGCTAGGAAACCACCACTAAGGACAGGCAACAAGCAGAAGAGACTTGTTTGGGCTAAAGAACACAAGGAATGGACATTAGACCTGTGGAAATCTGTGCTTTGGTCTGATGAATCCAAATTTGAGATCTTTGGTTCCAACCACCGTGTCTTTGTGCGACGCAGAAAAGGTGAACGAATGGACTCTACATGCCTGGTTCCCACCGTGAAGCATGGAGGAGGAGGTGTGATGGTGTGGGCGTGCTTTGCTGGTGACACTGTTGGGGATTTATTCAAAATTGAAGGAATACTGAACCAGCATGGTTACCACAGCATCTTGCAGCTGCATGCTATTCCATCCGGTTTGCGTTTAGTTGGACCATCATTTATTTTTCAACAGGACACTGACCCCAAACACACCTCCAGACTGTGTAAGGGCTATTTGACCAAGAAGGAGAGTGATGGGATGCTACGCCAGATGACCTGGCCTCCACAGTCACCAGACCTGAACCCAATCGAGATGGTTTGTGGTGAGCTGGACCGCAGAGTGAAGGCAAAAGGGCCAACAAGTGCTAAGCATCTCTGGGAACTCCTTCAAGACTGTTGGAAGACCATTTCATGTGACTAGCTCTTGAAGCTCATCAAGAGAATGCCAAGAGTGTGCAAAGCAGTAATCAAAGCAAAAGGTGGCTACTTTGAAGAACCTAGAATATAAGACATATTTTCAGTTGTTTCACACTTTTTTGTTAAGTATATAATTCCACATGTGTTAATTCATAGTTTTGATGCCTTCAGTGTGAATCTACAATTTTTATAGTCATGAAAATACAGAAAACTCTTGGAATGAGAAGGTGTGTCCAAACTTTTGGTCTGTACTGTACGTGAACATGTGCATTGTAGGGTCTGTAGGAAAACTGCATGGACAGCACATGGTCTTCCACGGGCCCATACATTTCCTGCAATGAGCCTGGGCAACAAAAAGGACAGGACTAGGACATGTCCTGATTTTTGCTCTATACTCATAACCCCACTACACAGACCATTGATAATACACAGGCGTGTGTATGAGCCATAACAAATAATGGGTCAATGTGCTAGCTATTAAAAACATGGAGCCTTATTCTTAATAACCAACAAAAATATTCACTGGTGGTAAGTGAGATCATGCTCTACATTGTGGAGGATTGTTGAGTAACTGTAGTGTTCTTGGACCATCAACTGATCATGAGGACCATGACAGTGGTAGTGGGGGGGGGGTGCTTATTTACATTTCTGTATACATTCATCTGCATGCACATAGTTCATCTTTATAACCACGTATGTGTGTGTTGCTAGCTGTGGTCACTCCCTATAAGGATAAACTTCGACATTAACATATTACAGATCAAGCCTTTTAACCCACAAACCCTTAGGGGCCATTGAAGAATTCCTTTTCTTCCTTGAAGAATTCCATTTTCCAGCTGCCATTTTCCAGCCGCTGGCTTTCCACCACTAACACCCAGACGAATGGGCCTAATCAGCAGGGAGACTCAAGCTGTGGCAAGATTGAGAAGGTGCTTACTTTTTCAGCGTCCTGCTGCGATCTCTGCCTCCTATTGAAAATTCTGCGGTGGAATCCACCCCCAAATTAGCTTCAAATTTCAATTTATCCAAGGGTTATCCAAGGATGGTTTAAAAACTCACTTCCCCCCACTTAGATTGTATGATCAGAACCAGCACCAGGTTCCCGAGTTGATCCACCTCCTCTCCCCTTTCCTGTGTTCACTATGTACCTGTACTATGGGGGCTTGCAAGAATAGATCATTGTAAGAATAAAGCTAGCCCATAAAGTACATAAACCTCCGAAGACTAAGGCCTCACGTTGCAGAAACGCAGCTTTTTTTGTTGCAGATTTTGCTGCAGTTTTTTGAGCCAAAGCCAGGAGTGGATTGAGCAGAATGTAGAAGTATAAGAGCTTCCTATATATTTTCCATTCCATTTGTAGCTGTTCTTGACTTTGGCTCAAAAACCCGCAACAAAATCTGCAACAAAAAAACTGCATTTCCGTAACGTGGGGTCTCAGCCAAACACGGGAGAGGAAGCGGATCAATTCAGGTGCTGTGTGCTGGTTTCGTTCATGTGACCCAGGGTCAGAATCAACCCAGAAACTCAAGGTTCGGCCCAGTTAGAACCCAGGAGAAGTAGGTTTTAAAATATTTCCTGAAAAACACATTTAAATATAAAATTCCCATTTTAAGAAACCCCCCTTCAATGCAGCATTGTGTCAGTTCTGAAATATAACAGTACTGTACCTTTAAGAATCTCTTAGTTTATGAATTAACTGCAGTAAAACATGTAAGGGTTTGCGTTTGATTGTGTCTGAAGGTCATTACCATAAAAAGATAAGAATCTCTTGGGTTATAAGTAGTTACAATAGAGAATTTCCAACCTAAATAAATACAAATGTTGAATATTTCGGTACTTCATCCCTTCTCTCAAATGCAAGCTCATGTGCCTGCAACCTGCCGTATAAGGATAAAAAGACTGATCTGGTATGGTTATCATCCAAAGCTATTTCTGTCAATCTAAATTAAAGTACTAAAGATTGTGACATGACCTGCGGCAACCATATCATTTTTGTATTATTATTTCTTTTGTCATGGTTAGTTTACTACTCACTCACCTGACACTTCTACAAATCCATCTTTGGTTTTCACTGTCAGTTCCTCTGGCTTGAAACTTTGTACATTAACACACACCTTCCAGGGCTGGCTTGGGGCGGCCACGGTGTTTCGAGGTTCAGGGTAACCTGTGTATCTAGCACTGTATCCTGGAGGAGAGACACCAGCTGTCCTTGCCAGGCCTGATCTCAAAGGGCCTGACCAGGAGGCAGTCAGCCTAGGCCTTGCCCATTCTGGCCAGTCCATGGTTAACTCATCTGGAAATCCAAAATCATCATCTAGGATACGTGAAGACAAGCCTTGTTCTCGAAAAGGATCCCGGGCTCTGCTAAGCCTTGTAGCAGGATAGTGACAAGTGAAGGGCAATTGACTGTCTGCCATATCCGTGAAAAGATTTTATAAAAATGTCAAGAAAATAAAAGAGAATAATTCCAAATGAAATGAATAGTGTTCAGGAAAAGTTTTCCTCTACGATCTGTTACTTCCAAAGGATAGCTACGCAAAGAGAATGAAACTGAGCCAGAAGTATTATAAATTCTTCTGAGAATTAAGCAGAGTCATTGGGAGTGAGAGCAGCGTCTTGATCCTCTGGCTTCAGTCTGCAAATGCCCTGCTCCAGCTATAATAAACATCACTACCATCAGCCGAGAAAGTTCTGTAAACTTCTGTGCTGCAGTGAATGGCTCCTATTTATATCCTCCTGTTCATGCTTGCAGCCTGTGGCCTGTCAGCTGGGTATTTGGAGCCTATGAAACACCCTCTAAGAATCTGCATTTGCAACAGCTGATGACTCCCAGCAGGGACTGGACATGTTACTCAGGGTGTCCAATTTTAGACGCTCTTCTCTTGCTGGTCCCTCCTTACCACTCTCCTTTTTCCTCCCCCACTTCTGTGTCATCCTCCCTTTTTCTGCTAGGCAGGGATATGTCTGAACACATTTGTATGAGTGTACCTTAGATGATGTCATACTCTGAATTTACTTCTGAAAATGAACAGGTTTATTATAAAGCACCTTCTCTATCCTAATGCGGCTTAAAGTGAATTTACACAATCATGACTTCATCTGTTATTATGCACATTCTGTACATGTCACTTCTGCTTAAGTGTTATAAACTATTGTAATGTATGGAAAACAAGATTCTCCCTGGGTCACATGATCTTTTCTTAACAATGGATGACATTTGTACAGACTTATGCTGGTTATATATCCATAGATGCCAATCCAGAACTATTTTACTCCCCTAACATGCAATTTTGACAGAGCATGTTTATTTGAATAGAAAGAGGCAGGTTTATCTCCCTGTAAAGAGGATTGGGTATGTTAAAATGGGAATAAAGTAGAATAAGGAATGTAATGGAGCACAAACTTAAAAATTTACTGTACAGGATTCAGGTATATGCAATTCAGCCTCTTCACATATCATAATAGTCCCACAACAAAATGGCAGCCATCAACATATTTTTAGTTCTGTTGACCCTTAGGCCTCTGGTCTTTACCTTGATTCTGGTTTCTTCTACTCTGGCCTGATTGTTAGGCCATGTCTGTGGCCTATTGCTCAGCCTGGTCTGTGCCTTAATCTGCAGAATAACAATCTTCTCTGTCATTTTCCTCTGGCTCCCTCTCCTCCTGCAATGCTGCACTACAGCAGTTTTCATCTTTACAGGTCTATAGGAATGTAGATTCCCTTCTCTCCCACTTCTCTATAACCTGTTGTCTCTAATGCACTGCAGCCACAGTTTGTTCTCCGCCAAGGGCTGGATTTCTAGTCTGCTGGGCATGACAGCTAACCAGCAGCAACCCCTCACTCCTATCTATAACAGGATAGACTCCATTTCATACCTGCTCTATGCCATCTTCAGTGGTATGTTCATCGTTCAGGCCTTTGAGGCCACTTCAGATGCAAGGGTGTAACTAGAAAAGGCTGGGCCCCACAGCAAACTTTTTAAAGGGCCTCTGGGGGAACAAGGGTAATGGACATTTGGCCTGGTGCCCAAGATTCCTGGCAGAGGGCAATTTTCAACTTTCACTCATTCATATCTGTGTCAGAGGTTCTGTTAGGTGTCCATCATCTACCAGATCTGTTTGCAGCTTGCATTTTGTTTTTCTGTTCCTATGATAGAGTTTCCTACAGAGAACACAGACTAACCCTTTCTCACATGGATTTTAAGCATCTATAGCCGAGGCCCCTCCCCCACGAAAAAAGCAATCTATAAGGAATACCTCACACATACTATTTTCAGCAAAGCCCCTCCACAACAAAATAGACCAATATGTATAAAGAATCACTTCTCCCCTATTTATTTGTGAAGGATGGCCCTCTCCCACACATAGCATACACAGTATAGCCCATACCTCCCCACATAGCATGTAGACTAAAGCGCCCTCTCTCACACTTAGCATTTAGATTAAAGCCTGTAGTGTTGTAGTGAGGATGTAGGTCACCTGGAATAAGTCCACTATGCGATAATGACTTTTATGGATCAGAACTCTTTATTCCATGCTTCCTCCAAGAATCTCTGTCTAGCATCTACCCCTCCTAGCTCAGCTCGTCCTCCCTTACTACCTCACCGCTGCTATGCAGACAAAGCAAAATGGGTAAGCAGCAAAGAACATACAGAATATATTTATAACAACATCACAAAGCCCACCCTCACAAATAGCATGTAAATTAAAGCTCCATCCCTCACACATAGCATGTAGATTAAAGCCCGCTCTATCACATATACCATATAAAGTAAAGCTCCCCTCTTTCACACATAGCATGTAGATCAAATCCCTCCCCCACACATAGATTGTAAGGAGCCTGTCACCTCCCCTAAGCTTATTCAACTGCCACCAATGTGTTACATAGCATTTTACAATAGTAAACAAAACAAATGTGTATGTCACATTTGTAGAAAATCAACTTTGAAGTCTTTTGCAAACAAGGCAGTTGGTGAACTGGAGGTGGGTTTTCATCTACTGTACCTGGAGCCCTGCTCTTGTCATTCAGACAATGTTGGACTGGGATGTCTAGGGCCCACCAGTGGAATTGTTTCTACGGGCCCACCGACATGACCCCTACAGATCAGCGGTACCAAGACAGGTTGGCTAAAAGTAATAACATGTCGGGAGCCATGCTGCTCACCCACCATACCATGTGCCCACTGCACTACCTAAACCTACTGCTACTCCCTGTATGGCAAGTGAACAGCATGGCTCTTAGAATTGTTACCTCATTACCTGTAGCCACACTGTCCTGGAAAAGCTGATCTACAGAGGTCCTGGCTGTTGTATCATTGCAGATGTAATATTGCTGGCCTATCCTAAGGACAGGTCATCAATATTAGAAAGATGGATAAATCCTTTGAAGAGGTTGTCCAGGAATTTGAGCAACCCATCTGCCAGGTGGGAGGTGTAAAGTAAAAAATAAATAAATAAAAAAGCATACTCACCTGTCCCCAGCGCTCCGTTGTCCGCTGCCAGTGTCCATTCAGTCTCATGCTGGCGCCTCCTTGCTGGGAGTCCTGCACCTCATGTGACCGCTAAGACCAATTAGGTACAGGATTTCCAGAAATGAGGTGCCTCCATGAGACCGAACAGACACAGGCAGGGGACAACAGGGTGCTGGGGACAGGTGAGTATACTTTTTTTGAATTTTTTTTATTTTTACACCTCCCTGGCAGCCGCCACAGTGGTCACTCCAGTATATGGACAACCTCTTTTAAGGGGTTGCTGGGCCAAATTTTTTTATAGCCACTTCTCTGGTCCCCCCATACAGTGGCCTCTTCACTGGTCCCCCATACTGTATGGGGAACAGTGATGGGGCCATTATATTGTGTGGGTGAAGTGATGGGAGCTAACATCCTGTGGGGGGGCATTAAACTGTGTGATGCATATTAAAGGGATTGTCCAGGGTTAATCTTTTTTATGGCTTATGCTCAGGATAGGCCATAAATACCTGATCAGTAGGGGGCTGACGCAAGGCCCCATCAGCTGTTCGGAGTGGCGCGCCCCATGTCACCACTGGGGCTTAATCACAGGCCCCAGCAGTGAGGCCAGAAAAGCACCAGAGACGATGCTGAGCCCAGGACAGTCGAGTATAAGTATTTTTTTTTTTTATTTTTTTCATTTCCAGCTGGCTGCGGTCCCCGCACCCCTCCGGTCGCAGTCGCACACCCTGCGACCACAATTTTTACGCCACTGTAAGTGGTCAGGGGCCCGATTGGGATGATCAGAGGCTGGATCAGGGTTCGGGGCCCACCGGGGATTCAACGGTTCCCCAGTGGGCAAGTCCAACCCTGCATTCAGACCCCTACCAACTCCTGCCTGCACCACCCTGTGCAGTAAGAACTGATCCTCTTACTGTTATGAGATCACCCAACCTATTTGAGTAGCAAGAATAGTGCTCCCAGGGAGCATAAAGGGGTTGTCCGGGATAAATGGAAATCTCTACACCAATCTGAACACACTCCCCCCTCCTACTTTCTAAATAACGTAATTAATCAAAAATGTATATTTACCCATATGTGATCATATCATGTGACCGCCCCCATCCACTCCATCATACTTACCCTCCAGGCTTCTTCCTTCGGGATGGCTCCTCCCTCTTTTCTGACTGCTGGCGCACGCTCTGTGCTCTGCTGCCGATAATCCACCTCTACTGCGCAGTAGAGGTGGATTGTCGCTGCAGAGCACAGACCAGCGCTGAGACTATAGCGCCCACCAGCAGTCAGAAAAGAAGGATGAGCCGTCCCGCAGGAAGAAGCCTGGAAGGAAGAGAGGTAAGTATATAATGGGGTCAGGGATTGGGCTGAGTAGGTTGGGAAAAGCTAGTAGTTGGCGGGATAGCTAGAGACACAGGGAGAGGGTGTATGGGAGGGAAAGAGAGAGGAGGGAGGGAGAGAGGAAGTTGGGGGAGTGAGGTGAGAAGGAGTTAGTGTGGAAGTTACATAGCAGGAAGCTGAACCATGTAAACAAATGCAGAAGATACCAGGAGCTTCCAGAGACACCCAGGAATCACTCAAAACACTGCTAAAGGTATATGGGTGCATTTATTAACCCATTATTAGCACTAACAGACCTTTTTTGAAAAAACATTTTTTGCCCGGAAAACCCCTTTAACGTCCGCCCCGAAAGCACTAACTGCCTAATTTACATATAACTTCAAAGTTGTTTTTCTCCAAACTACGAAAGTGAAAAGTATCACTGTAATGTGATCTGTAAAACAGTCGTAGCAGTTGAATATGCTTGAGGGAGGTGGAAAACTCCCTTTAAATCCCTCCCCCAGAAATGGCAAGTAAATTAAAGCCCTCCCACACTCATAGTTTATAGATTAAAGCCCTCCTTTTTACATAGTTTGTAGATTATTACTTTCCCCCCACATGACATATAGATTAAATTTCCATACCCCCATATAACATGCAGATTAAAGCTCTCTTTTCCTTTCAAAGCATGTACACACGTGGATAAAATTGTTGGTACCCCTTGTTTAATGAAAGAAAAACCCACAATGGTCACAGAAATAACTTGAATCTGACAAAAGTAATAATATATAAAAATTCTATGAAAATGAACAAATGAATTTTTTAAAAAAGAAAACTCCTGAAACAGGCCTGGACAGAAATGATGGTTCCCTTAACTTAATATTTTGTTGCATAACCTTTTGAGGCAATCACTGCAATCAAACGATTCCTGTAACTGTCAATGAGACTTCTGCACCTCTCAACAGGTATTTTGGCCCACTCCTCATGAGCAAACTGCTCCAGTTGTCTCGGGTTTGAAGGGTGCCTTTTCCAGACGGCATGTTTCTGCTCCTTCCAAAGATGCTCAATAGAATTTAGGTCAGGGCTCAGAGAAGGCCACTTCAGAATAGTCCAATGTTTTCCTCTTAGCCATTCTTGGGTGTTTTTAGCTGTGTGTTTTGGGTCATTATCTTGTTGCAAGACCCATGACCTGCGACTGAGACAAAGCTTTCTGACACTGGGCAGCACATTTCTCTCTAGAATCCCTTGATAGTCTTGAGATTTCATTGTACCCTGCACAGAGTCAAGACACCCTGTGCCAAATGCAGCAAAGAAGCCCCAGAACATAACAGAGTCTCCTCCATGTTTCATAGTCGGGACAGTGTTCTTTTCAAGATATGCTTCATTTTTCTGTCTGTGAACATAGAGCTGATGTGCCTTGCCAAAAATTTCAATTTTTGTCTCATCTGTCCATAGGACATTCTCCCAGAAGCTTTTTGGCTTGTCAACATGTAGTTTGGCAAATTCCAGTCTGTCAGATTCAAGTTATTTCTGTGACCATTGTGGGTTTTTCTTTCATTAAACGAGGGGTACCAACAATTTTGTCCATGTGTGTACATAAAATCTGCCCCCCCCCCATACATGTAGATTAAGGGGGCATACTAAAAAGGAACAGGAAAAGAAAAGGAATGAAGAAAAAGAATGAACAGTTTTTTAAGTTAGTAAAAATATAACTAGTAGTATAATAGAGTTTCTTGTGCAGACATGGAGTGAACAGGTTATATGTGCAGGTCCAACAAAGACAACAAGTTTTTGTCAGTAATAAAAGATAATTTACCTTTCACAACTAGAGCAGGTCCTGAAAAGAGGCACTTTAGGACCTTTTGGACTGATTGTCAAAAGTGGAGGTCGGGGGTCATCTAGGTAATAGTGACCACAACATAATAAGTTTTCATGTACACTTTAATGAGATGTTTCGTAGAGGGTGTACAAAAACATTAAACTTCATGAGGGCCAAATTTCACCAGCTAAGAGAGGATCTAAATGGCTTAAACTGGGACAGTGTCTTCAAAATTAAGTGATCAAAATGTAAATGGGACATTTAAAAAAAAATCCTAATAAGGCCTGTGAAAAATACATACCTTATGGTAATAAGCATTTTAGAAATCATAGAAAACCTATGTGGCTAACTAAAACAGTAAGGAGTGCAATGAGTGATAAAAAAAAAAAATAAATCCAAAATTATTCTTTAACTGGAGGCTTGGGCAGAGAAAGAGCAGGTGAGTTTTTTATGTAATAAATGTAAAGTTATGTATTGGGGCCTTGGAAACAAGTCTTACAATTATGTATTAAATAATGAAACAATGTATGAAATAATGAAATACTAGGGAAGACTACCACTGAAAAAGACTTGGGGATATTAGTGGACAGTAAGTTTAATTTCAGCAACCAGTACCAGACAGCTGCTGTCAATGCAAATAAAAGCATGTGCTACATTATATTTCAGAATGTTTCAGATACTTTTTTTGCTATGTCACTATGGCCTGCAAAGTGCCTTAGAGTCAATACTCGAGGCATTTAGATGTCTACAGGTGACTGTATCTGAATGTAACAGGAGGATATTTCCTGGATTGGCAGATGGGACGGTGTGTTCCCTGGGCTAAAATGACACTTTTTAGCAATTGCTGCATTATGTATCTCAGCAGCAAATATTAATATCAAAAGTTCAGCCTCTGTTATGCTGGTCACAGCTCTTCTTACTGTTAGGGCATCAAGTTGCCTTTGGTGTTGTAAGAGACAGCCAATGTTGTCTTAAGCTTCATTTGTCTGTATAAACTGTTAATGTTGAATGTATTTCTGTGATTCTGTTCCTTTAAGACAGCAGCCATTGTAATTGTGACATGATGCTGGAGTGAGACCCCCCCCCTATGTCAGCTTGCCTGTTCTGCAGACAGAGTGTGAGCAGAGAAGCAGGAAGTGACGAGAGAGAGAGCAGCAGCCACTTAGCAAGTGTTGTATTGAACTGGTGTGGAGATTTTCTGTACAGCTAAGCTGTATCTTGGTCCAGAGACAAACAGAGTGTAAAGAGACAACAGGACTAGTGAGTCCACGTGAAAGGAACTGTGCTCAGTGGCTGATCAGTGAGACTGACATTGTGACTGTGTATATGGATACCACAGATAGAGACTCGCAGTGCTGTTGATGTACTGGACGGCACCTGCAAATCCCGGCACATCCCAGCTCAGTGTATGGATTCGGCAGGACTGTCAGTGTGCTGAGTGGAATCTGCTGTTGGATTACATTGCATTCAGTTGGTTTCCCTGTCTGTTAAAGAGGACTTCATTTCTCCCAAGATCCTGATAACCGTGAGGAGAGGACGCTCACTATAAAAGAAAGGACCGACTTTGGGCCCCACCGCGCCCTACGGACTGTAAGCGGTCCACCTGGACCACTGGGGAAAAGGGGTGCACCCAAATGTGAAGTCAGGGTCAGTTAGGGATAGTTTTGAGTATATTGTTCATTCAGTGTCCATACTGCAGAAGTGGACAGAGTAAAAGTAGAAACCATTGCAGAATTTGCCTTGAAATTGTTCATGCTATATTGTATATTTTGCTTGTCTTTAGCCCTGTCATTTTACCTTAACTACCTTTATTAACTATAGTAAATATATATTTTTTTCTTGAACTACCGCGTGTGCGTTCATTTCTGGTTGCGGAGTACAAACCACCTGCCTTGCTCTCGGTTCACAGTGTGACAGTCCTCTTCACACTCTGGTGTTGACCTACAATATCCTTTGTCTTACCAGTGGGTGCACTCTTTTTATCATGGCTTGTGGGCTGCTCTTTGCCATGAGGGACAGACTATAACTGCAACTGAGGCTGGGGCTTTAGAGCTTCTCTGAGGCTCTAAATAATGCCTAGTATGATGCACCTTTATATTAAGAGCTACTTACTCCTACATGGTAGCTAACTATGATATTAAGCTGGCATTTTCCTCATCCCAACCTCTTCCTGATCCTAAGTTCCATCTACTGATCTGACCCTTACTGTTGGGGAAAGTCTCTCTTATTATCTACTTTCAAACATTCAAGAGGGTATGGATGCATACTAGGTTGACCCCATGCTAACCATGACCCAGACATGTATACCTGCGGCCCCAGTGCTATGAAATTTTAGGCGACAATGCAAAACCCTCAACCTACACAGTGGTGTTATATCAAACTCTTAAACACCTACCCAGAGACCCCCTGCTCAAAGAATTTCTTGACTTGGGGGCATATGTCTGTATCTTCACTAGCTCTGACGTCATGCATACTCTCATATATGGTTCAACAGCTGCAAGTAGCTCACTGTGTTATGCTCTTTCCATAAATCTTATTCACTTCTATGGGATTTACAGAAAGAACGTAGAACAGCCAACCTAGCTGTTTCTGTAATCTCGGGCACCTCAAGTCCCATTAGAAAGGTATTCTGATCTCAGGAGGTGCAGAGGTAGTAGTCGCTACTGGGTCCTGGGACCTGAGGGGGGGGGCTCCACTACCACATAAAATATACCACTATTCTAAATGGCACGAGGTATGTAGGAGTCCAATTGTAGATTTTGCCCCTAGGAGCTTCCAAGTTATGCCTCTGTAGCCATGAAAGGCTGAGATAGGAATACCCCTTTAAACAGTTTCACAGTAATAATAAATCTCCCTCATTGTATGACTTTTACATGTACTTCTTACTGTACAGCAGGTCACAGATTTTAGAGAAAAATGGTGGGTGCATCAGTAATGCTACAAGACTATATGTATGTACAATAAAGGGACAAAAATAAATGATGTCGTCCAATAATATTTTTCTGGTGATGGATTATCTACTGTAGGGGCTATATCGATCTGTTGGTAATATATTGGAGCATTAGTAAATGCCAGAGGCCTCATAGAACAATAAAACTTCATTGTATTGCTGTATTATCTAGAGCACCCGCCTTCCATTACTGTATATATCGTTGCACTGTTTGGCTTTTGTATGAAATGAGATTAATCTGTAATTTATCATCATCTCCTCCATCCAATATGTCACCTTCAAGTCCTTCCTTCTGATATAATGGTCTTTTTTCCTGTTTTTTTTTTTCAGATTCTGTAAAGCAGAGATAACTTGGTGTTTTTACTATGACTTTTGATTAATATAAACCGTGTTGTGTTGAATTTAAAGTTAAAATTCCAGTGACCTTATAAAAGCATTATATATTTTTACTTATGAAGATCATTAGTTACCTGTATCTATTCACAATGGGAATATCCTTATGACTTGTGCTTCAGTTTTGTTTGTATATGGAGAATTCAGAAAACTACCTGCATTCTTTTATAATGACAGCAGCTTCATTATATGGCGACCTGCAATCGTTCAGAGCTAGAAATTAAACAAAAGGCAACCATGGGACTGGCAAATATCACCAGCTAGAGAATAATGGAGCTTTATAGGTTAAATGGTTTGGATCACAAAACATTAGTGAAATCCCTGTTCTGTGATTAGACAAAACTATAATATTAATTGTCGCCAATGCCTCATTATCGTCACGGCGAAAAGTGTCTCTATTAAACTATGGACTGACAGCTGCAATTTAACCATTTCGAAACTTACATGTTGGAAAAAAAAAACTTTTTTATACATAATCAGGGTGAAAAGAATGTAAGCATTTCTTTGTAATATAGTCAATACTGTAGCACTTAAGAAGTCAGATGTATAATAAAAGTGTAAATGACATTATATTGTAAATGTCGTTTTTAGCAGTTACTCTTGCTGTTGAAATCTGTATTACGATTATAGCAAATAACTGGTTGTATAGTAAAAAGGTATATAATTCTTAAATATACTTTCTGTATCCATTCCTCATGGTTTTTAAGATCTCTGCTTGCTGTTGGTGAGTTGGAACTTTTTCCTGGTCATGAGATGATAACCACACAAGTGCACAGCATTCTACATGAGAATTGTCACATGATCTAGATAGAAGTTGATCCTCTGGATCCCTGGGTAGGTATAGCAGGGGAAATAACATCCCAACCACAATAACTTCCTTGAGAAAAGAATTTATTTTCTGGGTGAGACTTTAGCAGCATAAAGTCATAGCAATAAAACAGCCATTTCAGTAGTATAACTCTTTCCCATGAACCTCCACCCAGTCTGCTCACCCAAGAGGCCAGCTACAATATAATGCCAAGCATGAGGAAAATACAATTATCTTCAAAGTCGGACCGGGTTACCTTGCCCCATTAGAGGATATTATTTTGATGGCCCACCCTCCGCCTATCAGTACCTGTGCACACTCACTTTTAATTGTATCATAATCTGTGTTATCCTTATATACTCAGGACAGATCACCTGTATGGTTTAATATTGAATTTGCAAATAAACTCATAAGAAACACACCATGGCGGTAGGTGTTTAACAGTAGCAGTAAGAGTCACCTCCAACAAATTAGTTTTCTACTAGGCTTTTGCTGTTCATTATTGTTTTAAAGCCTGGGCCCAGAACAATGAATGAGAATAGGAAAACTTCTGCGGATGGCAGGAAGATTTCTGCAGCAAACTTTCTGGTGGGTCCTGCCATAAAATCAGCCAGGTAAACTTACTGGAGTGCACAGCCTTCCTTTATGTGTGGCCCCCAATTATGATATGCTTGAAAACACAGCTGTATAGACAACCACATTCTTCTGAAGCAGAGAACAGAGTGCTGTTGTTCACTGGCAATGATATGGAGGACACTGTTATGGGTAGCACTGTGTGGCTGTATATGTTTTATTTTAGGCAACTTAAAGAGTTTGTCAAATTTAACCCTATTAGGGAATTCTGTGTTAATAGAGGGGATCCTTATATACAGTAATACCTAATACATTCACGAGGTTACGTTCCAGAGATGGTCACAGATTGTGAGGATTTGCGAATATTTGGTACAAGCGCTTACAATGCTAATAGATGCTAATAGTTTAACCCCTAAATATTAATAAACTTTACCCTACATTACTGTACAGTATACTAAAGTATACCGTACAGTACTGTATACTATTACATTCATTCATTCATTTATTTTTCTTTTCCACTCGCAGTAAAATGAAACCAATTACCGGGTACTGTACGGTACGTAACGAACGGGACGCTACTACCCAATAGCGAAGTTTTTGTTTTTTTTTTAAATTTCACAGATCTGTGAAAAAACATCAAAATCCTTATATGTTAGATTCCAATAAAAATAGCGCGAATGTGTGAATTCGCAAATTCGGAAACGCGAGTGTACGAGGTATTACTGTATATTTTATATATATATATATATATATATATATATATACAGTACAGACCAAAAGTTTGGACACACCTTCTCATTCCAAGAGTTTTCTGTATTTTCATGACTATAAAAATTGTAGATTCACACTGAAGGCATCAAAACTATGAATTAACACATGTGGAATTATATACTTAACAAAAAAGTGTGAAACAACTGAAAATATGTCTTATATTCTAGGTTCTTCAAAGTAGCCACCTTTTGCTTTCATTACTGCTTTGCACACTCTTGGCATTCTCTTTAGGAGCTTCAAGAGGTAGTCACCTGAAATGGTCTTCCAACAGTCTTGAAGGAGTTCCCAGAGATGCTTAGCACTTGTTGGCCCTTTTGCCTTCACTCTGCGGTCCAGCTCACCTCAAACCATCTCGATTGGGTTCAGGTCTGATGACTGTGGAGGCCAGTTCATCTGGCGTAGCACCCCATCACTCTCCTTCTTGGTCAAATAGCCCTTACACAGTCTGGAGGTGTGTTTGGGGTCATTGTCTTGTTGAAAAATAAATGGTGGTCCAACTAAACACAAACCGGATGGAATAGCATGCCGCTGCAAGATGCTGTGGTATCCATGCTGGTTCAGTATTCCTTCAATTTTTAATAAATCCCCAACAGTGTCACCAGCAAAGCCCCCCCACACCATCACACCTCCTCCTCCATGCTTCACGGTGGGAACCAGGCATGTAGAGTCCATTCGTTCACCTTTTCTGCGTCGCACAAAGACATGGTGGTTGGAACCAAAGATCTCAAATTTGGACTCATCAGACCAAAGCACAGATTTCCACAAGTCTAATGTCCATTCCTTGTGTTCTTTAGCCCAAACAAGTCTCTTCTGCTTGTTGCCTGTCCTTAGCAGTGGTTTCCTAGCAGCTATTTTACCATGAAGGCCTGCTGCACACAGTCTCCTCTTAACAGTTGTTGTAGAGATGTGTCTGCTGCTAGAACTCTGTGTGGCATTGACCTGGTCTCTAATCTGAGCTGCTGTTAACCTGCGATTTCTGAGGATGGTGACTCGGATGAACTTATCCTCTGCAGCAGAGGTGACTCTTAGTCTTCCTTTCCTGGGACGGTCCTCATGTGAGCCAGTTTCTTTGTAGCGCTTGATGGTTTTGGCCACTGCACTTGGGGACACTTTCAAAGTTTTCCCAGTTTTTCGGACTGACTGACCTTCATTTCTTAAAGTAATGATGGCCACTCGTTTTTCTTTACTTAGCTGCTTTTTTCTTGCCATAATACAAATTCTAACACTCCATTCAGTAGGACTATCAGCTGTGTATCCACCTGACTTCTGAACAACACAACTGATGGTCCCAACCCCATTTATAAGGCAAGAAATCCCACTTATTAAACCTGACAGGGCACACCTGTGAAGTGAAAACCATTTCAGGTGACTATCTCTTGAAGCTCATCAAGAGAATGCCAAGAGTGTGCAAAGCAGTAATCAAAGCAAATGGTGGCTACTTTGAAGAACCTAGAATATAAGACATATTTTCAGTTGTTTCACACTTTTTTGTTAAGTAAATAATTCCACATGTGTTAATTCATAGTTTTGATGCCTTCAGTGTGAATCTACAATTTTTATAGTCATGAAAATACAGAAAACTCTTGGAATGAGAAGGTGTGTCCAAACTTTTGGTCTGTACTGTTATATATATATATATATATATATATATATAGCAGGGACTGTTTATTACCATACACAGCAATAGATGCTGTAAAATGAGCACTGTGTACACAGCAATGGGAGCCACCTTGATGCGTCTCCACTTCCGGCCCTGTGGTCACAACAACCGCCAGCAACATGGACCCAGGTCAGCTCTACAGTCAGTAATAGGAGGCTGCATTCCTCCTGTAAGTGGTGCTGCATCAGCCCCAGTTACTGGAAAAATCAGAAAAAAATAAATAAATAAAAGAAGTTAAAATGCCCCCCCCCCCCAAAAAAAAAATAAAAATAAAAAATGTCTAGCCCCTGCCCTGGAACGGAGATGGAAAGATGTGAAAAACAGAGACATTTCCCCTTTTCTTTGTTTACATTTTCTCAGATATTAAAATAAAGAAACATGGAAAAATAAAAACAATATCAAATACAGCCTTTTTTATCATCGTAAAAAGAAGAATTATTTTAATAACCCAAAAGGAAAAAAAATTTAATAACCCTCAAAACTGCATGTATGAAAAAAAAAAAAATGTTTCCAGTCCTGAACCAGAGAAAATGCCCTGGTCCTGAAATGGTTAATTAATAGAGGGCAGTGCATGACTAGTACTTTCTCCGTGGTGGTCTATAAT
Organism: Leptodactylus fallax; assembly: GCA_947044405.1. Taxonomy (NCBI): domain Eukaryota; kingdom Metazoa; phylum Chordata; class Amphibia; order Anura; family Leptodactylidae; genus Leptodactylus; species Leptodactylus fallax. The sequence continues at coordinate 201,026 of CAMRHE010000019.1, forward strand.
CATTTTTGCTGCATTTTCCTTTGGAGTCCCAAAAATGGAAGCCCCCCACTTGTCAGATATTTTTGGTATACACTGTTGATATATAATAAATGTCTCAGATGGAAATGTCCTTTTAAGTTTTATTGTGGCCTGAAGATGCTTCCCTTAGTCCTGTAAAGGTTATGTAACCCACCTGTATACAATGAGTGAGTTTAATTGTCTTGTATACAGTAGATTTGCTTTTACAAATATTGCCTTCCAGGCAATAATATACAGATTGGGTAGGGGGTTGGGTGTTATGCATGAGCAGCCCAGTACATTTACTGAACGAATTTGCAGATACTTCCCAGTCTATAATACATACATAATGTGCAGTGAATAACTGCTGTCCAAAAAGGATTAACTATACTAATTGTTCTGACTCAATAGCTTGGCTGCAAGTGTTAGGTTGTGAGAGTGTCCTGTAGTCTCTATGCTAACCAGCAATTTACACCAAGATATTTATCAGATAGTGTTCAACTCAACTGAGGAGGCGTAGATAAGATTCCAGATGCTTTAATCCAGGGTAAATCTTGTAAAACCTCATACAGCAGTAGGTGAAAAATGATGATGAATCACCAGGAGCTGAGCAGACATGATGCTTACAAAGAAGTGAAACTAAACTGAGAGAGAGAGGAGGAGAAGCTAGAGCATCACAGCTAAGGATCCAGAGAGAGAGAAGGGACAAACTACAAAGACACAGTATCACAGATACATGTCAGTGAATTAAACCAAGTCCTGTGACATGACACTAATGAATAAATGATAATATAACATGACATCACAGTGTATCTGAACAGTCGGTCGTGTCCTTGTTTTAGGGGCATGTCCAAGCAGTGTAGCAGAATATATTTATACACATGGTATTTATAGCAGCCTGGGGGTTATGCCCTCGGACGTAATACCAGCCAGTACTGGAGTCATTGGTACACTCAAACAGATGAATCACTAGTAATGTTTGCAGGACAGCAGTGTCACATCAAATATATGCATGATTTCTTCATATTCTGTACACTTATGATTTCTCACTTGCATTGATGGCTTGATCTAGCGGGGTGTAAAACACAACAGAATTCACTTGTGCAGATACACTGAAATACTGTATGTGCACTGACAAACAATGCTTATATAAATGGCAGCCTTACACCTTTAGGTTGAGGCTCCACGTCGCGGAAACGCAGCTTTTTTTGTTGCAGATTTTGCTGCGGTTTTTTGAGCCAAAGCCAAGAATGGCTACAAAAGTAATGGGAAATATATAGGAAGTTCTTATGCTTCTAACTGCTGCTAATTCTACTCCTGGCCTTGGCACAAAAAACCAAAGCAAAATCTGCAACAAAAAAAGCTGCGTTTCCGCAACATGGAGCCGTAGCCTTAATGGGAACAGCGGTATGTCAATAAAAGGCTGCAGAGAAAAACAAATATTACTCAGTATGACAATGCTGGTGAATTGGGCAAAATATTCAGTTGTGTTATCTCTGTTAGCTTATAGAGCATTCTGACTCCCACGGCTTGTCTCCAATTACTGCTCTGACTCAGGGCTGGCTCTAGTTTTGTGTGGGCCCTTGGGCGACAGAGCCTCAGTAGACCCCTTTTGGAGCAACTCATGCACACTGCAGCAAAAAAACAATCGAAATTGGGTGTTTTTTGCTGACGTGGACCTACTGAAGTGGACTGTAATATAGTCCATTCCATACAAGTAGATATAACCTATTCAGACATCGGAAAGTAAAGAGGAATTTGAAGCGGAAATCTCAAGGTGCAGATTATCAGTATTCTGTTGCGGCTTCACTCTACAGTGGCCCCCACACAGTATCGTATGCTCCACAGTGGCCCCCACACAGTATCCTATGCTCCACAGTGGCACCCACACAGTATTATATGCCCACAGTGGCCCCCACACAGTATTATATACTCTACAGTGGCCCCCACACAGTATTGTATGCTCCCAAGAGCCCCCCATAGAGCCAGTGCTATTATTATACTCTGGGGTCGCCTCAGACCCCAGAGTATATTAAGTGGAGGCCCAGAGGAAGTGATTAAAAATAACAAACACTTACAGTCACTTTACTTCACTTCTCCTGGGCATCCCCGCTCCTTCTGACTATCTTTAACATCTTCCTTGGTCCTCTTCTGCCTGGCGACTGAGGTCACGCACCCCAGACGTCACTGCTGGGGTGAGGTCACGCCTAATCACAGGCCCCAGCCGGAAGAGCCCGGGAGCGGATGCTGAGCCCAGGAGAGGTGAGTATAAGTAATTTTTTTTTTTTAGTCACCTCCCCTAGGCTGGCATCCATTGGAAAGATGCCCAGCCCTTTCCATTAGCAATATGAAAAGCCTGTTGGAGAAACAGGCTTTCCCTGACTGCTATCATGGTGGTCCGGGACCCCGTACTGTTACGCCACTGCCAAGTGGGCCCCCTCAGGAGCTTTGGTAAGCTTGGTAAGCCAGGTGCTGACACCGACCCTGCTCTTTCATAAATGACTGACAGCCAAGGTCAGTCTGAGGCTAAGGCTCCACGTATCGGGCCGCAGCACTTTTCACAGAAAGTGAACATTATTCTTCCATTATACCTATAGGGAAACTGCTGGCGTTTCCGTAGTTATAATTCACATGTTGCGATTTCCAAAAACGCAACGGTTTTGGAAATCGCAGTGTGTCCTCTGCTCATATTTTTCAGCAAGGTGAATCCCATCCACCTTGCAGTGATTGTAAAACACTGTGTTTTTTTCTGCGGCATTTCCGCCACGTAGGGCACTGGCCTCAAGCAGTAAAGCTCTTAATTCATTTACCCCTTCCCCCTGCAGACATTTTTCGTGTTTTTCTCCCCACCGTCTAAGAGCCATACCTTATTTTCAGTTCACAGAGCAGTAATAGGGCTTAATTTTTGTGGGACAAATTGTACTTCATAATGGTACATAATGGTAATATTCTGTACAATGTACTGGGAAAATGACGTTACCTGAATTCTGTGGGTTAGCACGATTACAACGATATCAAATTTATGTATATATAAAATATATAAGTCCTTGGAGTTGTCATATTCTGACACCCAAATTTTTGTATTTCAGTAAATGGGGCTGCATAAGGTGTCTTTTTTTTTTTTTTGTAGGGCCAGATTTACTTTTTATTTATAGCATTTTGGGGAATGTCTGAGGTTTCGACTTTTTATTTAAATTTTTATGGGAGGTGAAAGCAAAAAAAATAAGATGATTCGGCTCTTTACTTTTTTATCTGTATGGCATTCACCATATGGGAAATTTTTTTTAGAAGTTTGTAGTTTTGTACACATGGATACATAATGTGAATGTTTTTTACATTGCTTATTTATTTTTATATATGATCTAGGGAAAGGGGGATGATTTGAACTTTTAGTATTTTTAAAACTTTTTCTTTAACATTTTTTAAAGTACCACATTGTGGAAAAAAAACATTGCAGAAAAGCTGCATTTTGGAGAATGCAGCATGTTAATTTCAGCTGTGACATCGCAAGTGTTTTCCCTATAGATTTAATATGAGAAGGAAAAAAGCTGAGAAAAACGAATCAAAAAGTCAATGAAAAATGCTGTGGAAAAAAATGCAATGTGTTTTCATTGCGTTTTTAGCTGCGATTGGCTACGTAGGGACTTAGCCTAAACGAGTTATCCCAACTAGAAGATCCATTTAAGGTGAGGGCCTCATGTGGCGTAAACGTGGCAAAAACTGCAGTGTTTTACAGGCTCTGCAAGGTGGATGGCAATCTAGCATATCCCATCCACACATTGCAGCGATTTCCATAACCATTGTGGTTTTGGAAATCTCATCATGTCAATTATACCTACAGAAACAGCGGCAGTTTTCCTATAGGTATACAGTAATTGAAGCAGAAAGTCTTTCTGTGCCACCCTGGTTTTTACTGCAGTGCTTTTTTGCTGCTACATGTGGCTATGTGTCTGCATCAAATGTCTTGATAGCACTGCTAACACTGACTAGCTTCTAATAGGGTTAATATAAATTGTAGCAGACCCTCTTGTAACATTCTGAAAGCTAAAATGTCTGTATTGTTATAGAATTCTTTGAGTGTCAGCTCCCTATATGGAATTCCTTATTTGCTTTCCTCCAAATAGTGCTTTATTTTAATATTACTCAGCAATTTCAAAAGTAACCTACTACTGCTTAATAAGAATGCAGTCATATTTATGGCACTATTACTTGCATATGATAAAGCTAATGTATCTCTTTTGTTATATATAACACTTCTCCTATACAACAATACATAAAGGCCTTATTTTTGTAATGGCCAACACATGGCTGTTTTAAGAACACATTGTTGTCAACTGAGCAGATTAAGTCTTGTGTTTTGCACGACAGTCTTAATAAAGGGTTCGACGGGCACAAGGCAAAGCTGATTTATCAAGAGGCTCCAGCCTGTACGCCAGATTGGAGATCTATGCCAGTATCTATGCCAGTTAGGAACACACTATTTATAATAAATATGTTGCACCACTATATTGGATAATAAATTCCTCTTGTTATGTCTATTCACATGTCTGCTTTTTTCACAGTCCATTTTAACGGACCCTCAAGAATAGGACTTAGGACCTATTTTTGTTCACTTTCACAGATCCATCAATAGACTCAAGTCTATGAGGTATCCATGAAAATGGATGCCTCATGGATGCAAAATGGCTATAAAAAAACAGACCTCTTTTTTTTTTGTTCTACCAATCAGCTGCTGTGGAACATACTAGCATTAACAAAAGTACAATAGGAGATTATAGTCAATTTATAGACCAAAAAATTCAATGAGGAACAATGAGAGTGGACATTGCCCTAGAGCAGGGGTCAGCAACCTTCGGCACTCCAGCTGCTGTGAAACTACAACTCCCAACATGCTCCATTCACTTCCATGGGAGTTCCAAGAACAGCAGAGCAGCTATGCATGCTGGGAGTTGTAGTTTTACAACAGCTGGAGTGCAGAAGGTTGCCTGCCCCTGCCCTAGAGTTTATAATTGAAGAAGTGGTGACTCTGTTGGGTAAGTCACAGATAAACTACAAGACAGTTGTAATAGTAAATAATGCTAAATGAGCAAGTCGCCAGCTGTGATTTGTGCAAGAAAGGCAGTAAGTACATTGTAGAGAGAAGCTTGGAATGGAGGGTTGCTGGATGCAGTCGAGAAGTAGTCAGGTGTTCCATTATTGTGATAAGTACTTGTTAAAGATGTGTGTAAAAAGCCCTTGTCAGCAGTTCATGTAGAGCAATAATTCTCATTCTGGAACATCTTTTAATAGAATTCAAAAGTACTGTACCCTATGTCAGTAGAACGTGCCTCTGAAAGTTCATACACATGGCAATAGGGTGTCTGTGGGCTTATAAATGGTAATATCTCTAATCCCCAATGATAAGCTGCTACCATATTACTGTGGGAAGCCATACCAACTGCAATGTAGCTTTATATGTAACATTGCATGCTGGTCATCCAAATGAATGGCCTTCCATGCAATTCATAGACACATGAAGTCCTCCAGACTGGAAGCCACTCTTACAGAAGGTTTCTCAATTTTGGCACATAGAGTGATTCCCAGGCCTATTTTGACATCCATATGCTTAAGGTATATGGACAGGGGTTGTCCTAGTGAGAAAATTTCGGAAACGCTGCAATTTCAAAAACGCTTGCGTTTTTGTAAATCACAGCATGTCAATTATACCTACAGAAACATTGGCATTTTCCATAATAGAGGTGTAATAGAGGCAGAAAGTCCGCAGAGGAAATTCTGCTAGAACTCAGAAGACTTTCTATGAAGAAAGATGCAGTAAAAAAAAGCGATGCGTTTCCGCCGCGGCCTTTTCTGCTGCATTTTTCGGGCACAGCTCGCTATATGGGGCCTTAGCCATTGATAGCCTGTTGTAATATCATTTTTTTCTAACATACTGTTATTAAAATGTCAACATTTTGCCTGATTTTTTTGCCTCTTCTTTCTTGACAGAAAGCTTCTCTCTCAACACAGGAGGAAATGTTTCCCCTTCCATTCTGTTAGGAAATAGTCACCTCCCTGCACTCTCATACTGTTTCTAAGATGACTCTAAATATTTCAGGCAATTTTTATAATATGTCTCTGCTCCAGAACCTCTGGCTCCAGAACCTCTGACATACAAGGCAACTAAAGAGTGAAATGTGTCACATATTCACCTCTTCCTGGAGAATAGATTTTCTTATCCTATAAGTCTTAATGGCAATGATCTTCTTTGTAGGCACATATTATTTTGTTCACTTCTCTATATACCAGTACTTCGTGCCTGTAAAGAAGAACAAGACTTTTAGGTTGAAAAAATCTGCAAGAGGTGAATGTTTTTTTCACCTTGCATACCAAAGGTTCTCGTTTCAAGACCCAGCAGAGTTCTATTATAACTACTACCTGAAATATTTAGAGCATGGTGTCCATCCCATCTCTGGGCCACATTGGAAGAAAAAGAGCTGTCTTGGGGAACACATTAAGGCTAAAGCCCCACGTTGTGGAAATGCAGCTTTTTTTGTTGCAGATTTTGCTGCGTTTTTTTGAGCCAAAGCCAGAAGTGGATTGAGCTGAAGGTAGAAGTATAAGAGCTTCCTATATATTTCCCATTCCTTTTGTAGCCATTCTTGACTTTTACTCAAAAAACCGCAGCAAAATCTGGAACAAAAAAAAGCTGCGTTTCCGCAATGTGGTGCCTCAGCCTAAAAGGGTTTTCCAGTTTCAGACAAATGTCGAGAGACAAATATTATTATTATTATTATTATTATTATTATGTGTGTAATAAAAAGCTATACAATTTTCCAACATGTTTTCTGCATCAATTCTTCATGGTTTTCTAGATCTCCACTTGCTGCCATTCATTCTGTTTATTTCCAGTGGATAAAATCAGGCCATTGTCATATGATATATAGTACATTGTCTTGTGATAAACACACATGACCACTACTGCCTTACACAGTGGCGACCAGCCGGTTATTGCTCCCACTCTCTGAGTATCTGCCATATTTAAAATGCCAACATCCGCTGTACTAGAGAAAGTACTAGATTTGTGTCAGCCAAACTCTGTGAGCTCATCTGCAACAGGAGGTGTCGGGGAGGTAAGGATCAGGCCTCATTCACACTACTGTAGGACACTGCAGTGCACTCAGCCCTGAAAAGTACATTTTTCACGTTTGTGTGTACACTAGAGGGTAATATGTTCTCACAGATTCCTCACAGACATATACAGCTATTTTTTGTCAGATTGAATAGATCCATTAAAGTCTGTGGGGCCATGTGCTGGCCGTTACAATGGTTATACAATGGCATTACAGTGGTTACCAAGCAGCTGTTGAATCCTGTTGTGTGAGCGGACCTTCGGGCAGTCAGAGTTGTACTTCCTGATCCTTTTGGTCTACCCATTCAGAACATATGCAGTGCTCAGCTGAGCCAAATGTTCATGTGTATAGAGAAATTGGGTGAGATAGCTGTCGGCCAAACAAAGGTTTGTGTGTGGCTAGCTTTCAGATGGTTGCATTCTAGAAAAGGGAACACATGACAGAAGTGACAGATGAAAGGGATGGGTGCTATTCAGAAAGCAGGAGCGATTTCATGGGAGGAGGTGTACAGTCGGTATCATTAATATGGAGATTAAAACCACACCTGCTAATAAAAATTCCAGGCTACACCTTTGTGTATAACAAAGTCTGATGAAGTTTACCTGCTCCAATTTTTTTCCTGACCATGGCACTTAGCATCAGTATGTATTTACATGCTTGTTTCAGGATTACACAAGCAAATAGTGACATATCAAAAACTGTAACAGATATCTATGGCATTTTAGGGATAGACTTATTAAATCGGCATATAAAAAGACATTTAAGGCAATATCCTGCTATACTATCTTACTAGATGGAGTTCTGAACCCGGGGGAAATTAATGTATTAAATGTTATCAGTGCATAAAGGAATAAAAGCAAATATCATGGTTTATCATCTTCAAGTAATTTCCAATATGCTTCAAAGTCTTATTCGAAATGAATATTAATAAACTGAATATTTTTCGATATGTGTCCAGTTATTCCACCAGTAAAAGTGACGAGACATATCATTCAGCTGTCATCACTGTAGTATTTCTCAGAGAAACCTATTTATTTGACCAAGTAAGGCTTCTTGACTGTAAGCTTCTCACCCCCAAGCTAAGAGCTGCCAATTTCCAGCTAACAAGAACAATTAAATGGGAGTCCACTACTGCAAACAATATCTTCTGCCTCTCCCTAATGAAGAACTTTATTATTACTGACACTTGTTCCCTGTCCAAGTATTGGTTGACTATGCAGAATTGCATTTTCCATTCAAATACAGTAAAACGAAAACATATAAGGAGCCTGGTGTGTTATGTCTCAGCAGCACCAACATATCTTGTCAAGATAAGGACCTGTAAGTAAAATCTGCAGAAAACGCATTCTGGTCTAATCAGTGATCTGGTGCCCTAAAGGAATTGTCATGAGCTGTTTCTAAGAACAACTCGAAACTGATTCTAAAACAGCATTGATACTTATCAAAACGTATATCCCATAAAAAAGGAAATAAATCTATGTTTTGATGGATTGTCAAGCTGTTTGCTCAAGATTGCTTCTAACAAGATGATTAAGTATAGAACTGTATGTATAAATTGTCTAAAAGCGAGACATTCAGCTTCACGGCGCATATTGCCCTGTAAATACCTTCCTTTTTATGTCTTTATATACTCCACTTCCATAACAAGTTTTCTTGGCATTTTATTATAGTAAGAGATTTAGGGAGAACAAAATGCAAAAAGCAAATGCCAGCAAGAAAAGATTGCCTAATATGATACAAACTGGAATGAAAAAGTAGCAAAATCAATATTAAGTCAAAATGTAAAGAAAACGGCAGGGATTTTTAGTGTAAAGATCGGCCATTTGTTCAGCTGTGGTATCTCTATTAAGAGATGGATCTGATATAATCAGATATACTTCCATATCATATTCTATACTTTTTGCTATTTACAGAAGTAGCAGTCTGGCTATCTTGAAGGTACTCTGGAGATAGGCTACCTGCGAGCCCACAAATTCTTCGGTTAACTGGCAGCCAAATTGTTATTCTCATAGGGAAGGTAAAGAATATCTTGCCACATCTTTTTCTCCCTGAAGGTGGCTCTTGGTTGTTAGTTTATCCCATAATCAATAATTGATAAGATGGTCCCTATTCCACATAAAAGAACAACTGTTATATAGTAAATGGTACATGGCAGCTGGGGAATCCTGTTATAGGTTTTGCATTGGTCACAGAGGATTCAGGTTACACCTCTGATTTTAGTTCATTGCTTCTGCAGCCCATCCCCACCCTGTATAATAATAAAAACTCTATCCTGATGCCACTTTTAATACTGTGATTCTGCTAATACCACCAATGCCATGTTTAATGCTACCCCAGGTACCCTTATCACCATGTCTACTTTGCTGCCCAATGCCCCTAATACTATACTGTTAAAATACAAGTACCCAAGGATGTGGATACAGATGAAAACAGGGGCATAAATAGAAAATAATGGGCTCGCATACTTTGTTAAAGTGAATCTATTACAAGGACATTACTACCTGGATATCCTTTCATCAAGTGCCCAATAATGTTTCCCAAACATTGCCCCATTCAGACTACACATTAATACTTACAACCCAAATCAGACCCCAAGCCTTCCACTACTCTAGATCCTGAAGCTGAATGGCAGAAGTAGTGTGAACTTCAGGTGCTGCCACCATTCTGAGTCCTGTATACTTCAGGAACTCCACTGCATCATTTCAGACACAGAACTGTGCTAAGGTGGTGGTGCCCTAGGCAGTTAGCTATGTTTGCCTACCCCTCAATGGGCTTGCCAATGAAACATAACTATTGTAAATGTTCTTTCTATGACCTTACTAAACAGTTATTGGTGGCATGAAGCATTTATAGACCAAACTAAAATAGATCCATTCATAAGGGCACAATTTATCGCATTGTTGCACTACTATCACAGTGTAGACTGTAACCTACCTGGGACCATATTTTTTGAATAAGTGGAGGTGGACGGAAAAAAACAATAGCCATCCATCATTTGGCATTTTTTTTGGCATTTTGTGCTTGGTGATAGGTCCTCTTTAATAATAAGATGTTGTGTCCTTAAAGCAAATCTTTCAGGGCAATTTGAGACACTATACCACCCACATGTCCATATGGTCCCAAGTCACCCTGTTATAACGCAATCCATGGCCACATTAAAAATAAAAAAGCTTTATACTCACCCTGCCGCTGTACTACCCGTGCCTGCGCAGTTCTTCAATGAAGCCAGAGGTGTACTCCTCGGCTTCAGTGCGCATGCCCCACAATTACGCAGTGAAGCTGGGGTGTCCATCTTTGGCTTCACTGTAGAACAGCGCAAGCACTGGGAGCGTGCCTCCTAATTAAGCCGGACCGATCTCACCAAACAGCGTCAATTGGACCCTTATCTAGGTAAGTATAATAAGGACCTGTCGGTCTTTTAGTGTCCCAGATTGACCTGACAGATTCCCTTTAAAGGGGTATTCCCACGACCATAACAATTTTTAAATTTGTAGATAATTAAAAGTTAAACATTTTTGCAAATATAAGTAATTTAGCATTTTGCAGAGTTTTATAGATTTTCTCTACATATCTTGTGGTCACAAGTTGTTGTCTTGATCGGTTGCCAGTGGATATGCAATGCAGGACCTTTCTAAGGTCAGAAAATCAGCCATGATTTCCTTATTGTGGCCGGGATGTCTTCTGATACATATAGTGTGCCTGCCTGATAACCCAGCTACAATAAGAAAATCATAGCTGGGTTACTGACAAGTTCCAGACCATAGAAAGTTTCTGCAATCGTGGTCGTATCTATTGGCATCCGATTAAGACAACAGACTGTCACTAAGATGGTTAGAGAAAATCTTTAAAACGCTGCTGAATTTTTAACTACTTATATTTGCCAAAATGTTTAACTTTTAATTATCTACAAATATAGATATGATTATATTCATGGGAAATACCCCTTTAATTTTACATTTCTTTCAATGTAATTACTCCAGAAAATTGGTGTGATTGTATTGATAAACATGGCAAATCTTCTTTACATTATCAAAATATTGTATGAAGATCAAATCTCTATACTCTAGATAATATACAGGTGTAGGATTAGGAAGATCTACTAAAGTCCACATCTGAAGAACTACTGTTCTTTTCACATTTTGCTGATGGTACTGACAGAGCTGTCACAGGGAATTTGATCTTCTCACTGCTGTTGCTGTCCACTTTTCCCATATAGCTCTCTGCTGTAAAATGAATAATTCAGGTGTGAATTTTGGAATATAATCATGCGGATCTCTGACATGTTAAGGTGAGTCTTCACTTTAATTTACAATATATGCTGAGAGACTGGTTCTTCAACCTGATGAAACACAGTCTTCTTAAAGTGAATGTGTCACCAGAAAATGACCTGTTTTCCAAACCAAGCTTTTTATATTTTGATTTTTTGTTAAATATTTTACTTGGCACTATCTATATTAAAAAAAAAAAAAATCCTAAAATTTTCACTCTAGTCATTAAGCCTGATAATATACTTACACTTTGTAGAAGCCATTTAATTTACATCACAGACAGGATTACAGTAGAAGATCTCACCTCTATTCTCACCCATCATTGTATCACCCATTGACTATAGATGATATCTAGAGATGAGCGAATCGAAGCTGCAAAAGTGGAATTCGATCCGAATTTCAGGAAATATTCGATTTGCATAGAATCCGATTTCCTCATGCTTCGTGGTAACGATTCACATTTATTTAAAAATGGCTGCTGTAGATATTAGGACATGGGGCAAGGAACTCTGGGAACGTGGGATCACCCACATTGCCATGCATGCAGCCAATCAGCAGCCAGCCCTGTGATGTCACATCCTTTTAACCCCTTCACAAGCGCACATGGCATGTTTGACCGCTGCATCCAAGGTGTTAAATCCCCTGATTGTTTATGGAGCAGGGTGTTAGCTGTAACTGGGGGTTTTAACACCTTGGATGCCGCGGTCAAACATGACCGCGGCATCCAAGGGGTTCCGCCATTTTGCCGCTCACCCCGAATCGAATTTTTTAATACTTCGCTCATCTCTAATGATATCACATGTACTCTCCCTCCTGGCACAGAGCTTGCCTAGAAAACTTTCCCATAGACTTCAATGAGTTGACTCCAGACTACTGCTGCCTATGACCATGACTGAGAACCAGAGCCAGGTTTAATGAGTTCTCAGGTTCTTAGTAGAGATGAGCAAATCTCACAAGGTTCATTTTGAGCCGAACTTGATCAGCAAGAAACAGAAGCATGATCATTATACAGTACTTTGGGGCAAGGGTCAACAACCCCCAGCAGCTGGGTTCGGCACCCCGGGCTTATCTGCGTGGCACAGAGCTCTCTCTGCTTAACACATGGCAGCACTCCCCCACGCGGCAATCTCTCTCGGTCAAAGGGGAGGATGCACTGGGGGTGGGGAACATGATGCATGATGCACTAGTGTCTGGGCCATAGGGTAGTCTAGCCAAAAGTACAGCAACCTCCTATGCAAAGTGTAATATGGCAGCTAAACTTTCCTTTGTTCAACAAGGCTGGAGAGATTTGTTTGGATTTGCTCAACTAAAAGACTGGGCTGTGTGAGGGGCATCCTCTACCCCCCACAAAGCAGGCTTACTGCAGACTACTCTTAGCCCCATGTTCAGCTGAATTGTTTTATGCATTATTAGATATGTTTTTTTCCACATTGCACCATGACATGACATACCATGACAATGGCATTGCCTTATGTTACTGTTGTCCCTCTGGCCAATATTCTTTGTGGTGTGTCATCTTTGTAACTTATGGCCGCCCCACTTCCTATCCAGTGTTTCACAACTGAACCCCCCTCGGGTAACATTTCAGTCACATGATTTCCCATCCCTGCCCATTATATGATAATATGTTACTCATGGGGGAACACTATTGCGTCCCACAGCCACTTCCTCTTTTGTTCACATAATCATTTGGCATCTTGGCCGACACTACTTAGGGGACCTCTTCTCAATTGGTTATTCCCTTCATCTGGGTGGCAAGCATCAGTCCTCTCATACACAGGTAAACCCTATATGCCTCTTGATGTCTTTCCTTATCTTCTTCTACCAGATTACATATTTAGATTATTCAGTGGTATATATTAGCACTGTATGATCTATTTACCTATGCCTGGATTGTCGTGCATGGTCCTCCACTTTATTATTATATTGCATATAGTTCTGTCATTGTCCAATCTTGGTATTTACCTCATGTTTGTCTGTGTAACTGGTTGTATATACATGATCTCCACAGTATACATTGTCACATTTTTGCAGGCATATGTACTTTTATTATTAGCTTGTGTTCCTGTTGTCTTATACACATAATTTTTACTTTCAGCTCTTTTCAATCATAACCGAAACGTCTGTGATGGATGACTGACCTGGTTGATTATACAATTGTTGCTCTATATCCTTCATGTATTATGCCGTCTGGATTTGGTTGTTATCACTCAATAAAATAATGATATCAGCATCCACTTTGCATTGGAGTGCTTTAAATACCTTCTACATGTTATATGGCTATGATCAGCCCTTCTGATGGCACCCTGATTTACATTACAGTGCGCAGAACCAATATTCTTTGTTCTCACAACGTCTGGCATTCCCCCAGCATCCTCTTCAGGCCTCTTCTAGCCTCTGGCTGAAGTCAGGCACTGCTGGGTCACATGGGGTGTATCAACATCCCAATGCTGGTTCAAATCGCTGGAAGAGGCCTGATTAGGATACCAGGGGGCCACCAGGTGCCCAGCAGAGGTGAGTATAAGTGTTTGTTATTTTTACTCATCTTCCCTGGGCCTCCACTTATTATATTCCAGGGTCTGAAGAGAACCCAAAGTATAATAGTGTTTAGAGGATTTCAAACCCCAAAAGTTTCAGGTTCAGGCAGGAACCCAAAACTTTTGGAAAATTCAGGTTCTAACCAAATCAGGTTGCTCATCCCTGGTTCTTAGGCTCCTGGGGGTCTAGTGCTGCCCAAAGTACCTACTATTTTCAAATACTGAGACACAGCAGAGGTAGACATCATAGTAGTCTGTCCTAAATAGACAGATATTATCTGATCTATGATCTGGTGAGTGACAAACTGGTTAGAAGGTGAACGTTTAATGTGTGCTTGCCACAAGAGCCCCCATAAGCATAAGGATTTGCTTGGCATCCTATGCGTGACATTTTTTTCCCTACTTCAAATCAGGAGCAGAATCTGTCACATGATGGACACCATTGTGTCTGTTGGGAGTACTCGGTTGAATAGGCTGGGTTTTTCACAAGGGGTTTCTTGGTTTGAATAGGCTGTGAAACACTGCTGTAAAGCATATTACTAAATGTTGTTTACAGAGCAGAGGGGAAGCACAGGCAACCACTGGTCATGTTCAGCTATTGCTCCATAAAACACATCTCTTGACCTGGAGTTTACCTACTCATTGCTATATATTACATATCTTTTAGTCTGGCATCATCCTATATATTAGTGTTATTGTTCAGCTGAACATACCACGACTCTGAATTATATTATGGACTCACAGTTTTGTTCCATTTGACCACATTATGCTCTTGAAATATGTGATGGTTACGGATTATTCTCATTAGAGATACAATAGTGACATTGGCTGTCAATATATAGGTATAGTATTGTCTGGGATCCATAGACATTTATTAATTTTTTTCTACTTGTCCAGTGTGATTGTGTTCAGTTTAGACTAGAAAGAGATAACACATATCTCAGTGAGGGCTCTGCTGAATGTGTTTAATAATTTGCTCCCATATCTTGGACTCTGTTTCAGGTATTATTATGTATTATCATGTGTCATTCTATTATTATAAACTTACCAGTCGACCATGAGAGTGAGATAATTTTGTGGATATATATTACATGTATTTTATTCCTATGGATACCAAGAAATTATAGCCATTGTCCATTGATCTACCCGGATCATGTTTGACAAAATGGTTGAGTAAATATTTGCATTCCCTATAATATAACAATTCTGGAGCATATTTTCTTATAACTCTGTGTTGTACTGTTCCTCTGTTATTCCTGCTAAGAATGTACAGTATGAATAAATTGACAACTGGGTATAATCAGTTTGGCCTATGATCTGGTATAATGTCACCTTGTCCAGTCAGTGCTGCCTGTGTCATACTGTGACAATACTTTGACAATAAGGATGGTAATTTCCAGTTGTCAATTCGTTCATATATTTCTAGAAAGAACAACAGAGCAATGATGATGTAAGGAGGCGTAGACGCACACCTTGAACAGTTCAGTTGTTTTACATGGAAGGGTTAAACCCCTATCCTGACTGCACCTGTTAGCATACTGAAGATGCAGTGTTAGCCAAACTAGTACATCACAACTTGGCATGTTATAGTTTATTAGATGTAGTGTATTATATGTGCATGCACTGCCTTGGATCATGCACTTTATACATGCTCATGTGGCTTTAAATGGTGCAAGTCAGCATGTGATCAGTGTACTGGAACTTTCAGCAACTGAATCGGGCGACGATTTCTCAGGGGATGTTCACACTACTGTTATTACTGACATTAATGGTTATAGAGTGATGGACATAGACGGAGCCCCTTTATTTAATGCTCTGTGGGGCTCCTAGTGAGACACAGTGATGACGAGTTGGGAGAGTTGTATGTTCCGTTTGCAGCACAGACACCATTGCTAGAAAATCAGCTGGTTTTCAGAACCAGAATACTTTCTGAGGCACCTGGTGAGCAGGAGCTTCCCCCGCTCGATCCATGTTACAAGTAAGTTTTTGTGAACAATTGTAACTAAATAGTTTAATGGCTTCAGAAATTTGTGATTTCTATTTACTCCCCTGACAGTATGTATTTAGAAGAGTTGTGTTATATTTGCATTTATAAAGAATCTAGACTATTGTTCACCAACCATCGTTCCCAGAAATCCAGGGGTTCCTTGGACCCTAATCATGGAATCCTGAGAACACAGCCAAGACCTGTAACTTTTACAATAGGGAAGGCAATGCTCAAAGCAGTAAACACGTCTGAGTAAAATAATAGCACCAAACAAGAATTAAAGAATGCTTAACCTGCCTCTACAGGAATAGCATTAGGGGTGGAAACACTTCTGTACAAAAGATTGGGAACCACTGGTTTAGACAAACAGGTATGCGCTTAAAAGAGGAGACTTTTTTAAGAAAACATTTTAGAAGTATACAATTAATAAAAGACAATTCTCTCTCTGTTATATTATATGAATGTTTTATTTCCAATGCTGTGGACATATTAACAAGTGAAATACTACAGAATGTAGAACACAATATGGTTTTTTGCTTTATACAATGATATAAAATTTTAAATAAAAGCTCCAATAGCTGTACGAACATTTGTTCATATTACTGTTTACATTGAAGATGTGTGTAGTTATCATATATCCAGCACATAAGATCCATTCCATCTATATTTTCAGTATATAGTTACATTAACCCAATGGGCAGCAGAGCAAATAACCAGTACTTAGGTTACTTTAGCTGGACTGTTCTTTATCTGAAATGTACTGCCTTTCCACATTATATTGTACATGATGACTCTAATGTAAGCATTCCTAGCATCTTATACTCTTTTTATTTCACTAGGTTCCAAGTAGCTATGCAACAGTATTTCTAATCCTGAAACCATGTCGGCAACCATTTCCTGAATATGAAATAGCTGATCTTTATTAATAAAAATGAAGAATCATATTTTTACCATAATTTTGTCTGAAGCTGATTTTTGCTTACTTTTTGGTTAATAACAAAAATTAGCAATAAAAACCCCTAATTCCAACCCAAGGTTGCTCAGAATCTGGGAAAACAGCTGTGGCTCTTCACCAAAAAATGCTGTGGAATCCCGCATGGTAAAAGGGTTGGGAATTATCATTTTCGAACATTAGGGAACAATTCTTCAATATATTGTTTTTTTAGGTGAACTGCAAGTACAACAGCTATATAGTTAGCAGTGTATCTCTCTCAACCCACCATAGCTATAAAGACTTTTGTAAAGTCGATGGCCTATATCTCAAATTCAGATGACAGACTGCTGTAAATGGAGATCTATAGTTTAGGAATTATAAATTGTCTATACATGTCTAGCGGCACATAGGAGCCGCTCGGCTTTAATAATAATAATAATAATAATAATAATAATAATATATTAAGAATTTGTTCATTATGAAATTCCATAACATTTTAGGCAAAATAATTCAAAAGTGTGAAGACTGCCAAGGATTGTAAAACTTGGTTGCTTTCTTCCAGAAGTAGCACCACACCTGTCTATTTGTTGTGACATGTCTTGACCTTCAGCTTCATTAAAGTGACTGGAGTTGAGTTGCAGTACCACATGTTAACTTTGGACTGATGTGGCATAATTTTTGGAAGAAAGCAGTCATGTTTTTTCATACCTTGAGTGTCCCTTTACGGAAATGTTCAACAAAATTAGCAGGAAAAGCTCTCATATATTACAGGAAATGTGCTGACATTCCACTTCAGCACAGTTTAGGTATCATTTTTCATTTTACAATTTTTTTGTCATCTGTTTTATCTGAGCGGCTTCAGAATCTCTAGAATCTATCTCAGTTGATTGAATCTTTTAATAACCAATTCAATTTTTTATTTCAGGTAATACAGAGGGAACCAGAAGTCTGTAGGGGTTAACCAGTCTTTACATGTCCTAGTAAATCCTTCCTCAGCTCACGTTGTTCTGAGGCTGCTGGGAAAGTATACTTGATCCTTAATTCTTTCAAGGTGTGTCTATTATAAACATAATGTAATCTTACACAATAATCTGAACACTAGACCATAAATACAAGAAATAAATATTAAATACACTCCACTTATCACCTCTCCCTATATACAATGCATAGCAAAATTATATTGGTCCAGAAAGGCAACACACATAGACAGTAACAAATAATATGAAACACCACAGGAAGAAAATCAGTCTGAGATGCTCATGATATCCAGTATCTCTGAGTACATGAACTGGGTATAGTAGCCATCAATAGGTTTCCAACTTATCATCAAACCTTGACTCAAGGATACAAGGAAATGATATACAATGGCAAGTGACACAAAGAGATGTTCATACATATCATGTTTGTAATTGCCTTTTTATTTACAGTGCAATAGTGCCCTTTGTAGAAATGGTGTTCATCCTTAAAAGTAAATGCAACACTCATGCCATAGTTATTCTGCTGAGTAACTATCAAATTTCACATGAAGCTCTGCCATAACTGTCAAAAGGATTGTATGAGAAGGACCTGCCCTTTTTTTTTCCAAGCAGCATCACTTGTGTCCATGGGATCTGTTCAGAGCTAAACTGCAATACTGGACAGAGCCTGTAGAGAGGAGTTGTGCTGTTGCCTTTATCCCTTTAATGCATGTTTTAGCAATGGTGGTGATACCTGCATGAATATCTTTTTAATACATTAAAACATAAAAATAAATACATAAATAAATATCTCATTACAACATGCTGAATGGCTTTAAAATGATTTGTAACATAACAGGTTTTAGTGAACAGTAAAGTACTAAAATATCCATCTATTTTCAAATTGTAAACATACTAATAATTGATGTAAACATATGAAAATAAAGAAAGTTATAGCCCAGTCCAATACATCAAGCACACATGCCTCTGTGAACACATACTTCCCATAATCTGCTGTTCTGTTCCCATGTACGTCAAATGATATATATCCTACAGCGAGCCATCTAACTATGGATCTAGAGCAATGGTGTATTTAGACTTGGGATCCAGAACTATGAAATATTGAGATATAAGGTCTCAAACGGTAAACATAAAATGTAAAATAATATAGGGGAACCTAAGAGACTGTCAAGTCACTGCCAAAGCCAGTTTTGCACATTAAGGTATGACATAAGTACAAAGCAGCGAATGGATTTGCACATTAATAACACATATGTAATTCAAGTCTGAAACAGTCAGGGGATGGGTGGTTCTTATTCAGACCATGCAAAATAAATATAATCAAAATGAAAAGACAACAAAATCCAATAAATATCCAAAAGCAGCATTAATAAGTACTGAGGAAGATATAGGTACATTATATAAAAGAGACACCTTGTAACATATTGTTAATGTAATAATGTCTTGGTAGAAAAGGCAGCCCTGCATAATTCCCTCATAAGAGTCCAACACATTCCAGACAGTTTTTACATTGTATTTCAGGCCGATCCATTATGGAGTTGATGGAATACTTAACACAAAATATTAATCTACCAATTCTCTTATGATCTCCCAGGAATTGTGAAGAATCTTTCCCTGTAATACACTGTAGACAGAATCACATCCCATTGTATTTCATTATCTGAATCTCCAATAAAGAGACACTCATTCTGAGAGACACTGAAAAAAACAAGGTAACGTCATGGAATAATATGTATCAGAATATCATTTTTCGCAATAAATACATAAATTAATAATTACATAAATAAATAAAATAAATACATTATGAAAAACAACGCCATAGCCCTAAATACTTTGGCCATTGGAGAATGACTTGCTGACACATATGACCTGCCACCCACACACTCTACATACATACCTGGTACAATGTTTCTTTCACGATACAGACCTTCTTACTATAGGATATCTTTTCCCTAAGTGATTGATGGCTGACCAATGGAAGATATAGGAAATTAATTTACTTGTTGCTTGATTGTGTAAAATATGCCTAGAAACTTGGAAGGAGAAATCCCAGGAGCCAGTATACTAATGGTCTTAGAAATTGTAAGCTGGGTTTAACTTTTTCTATTCATGTCTGTGATGTGTTTATGACTAGGCTATGAAAACAAAAAACAGTCTCCAAAGTCTACAGAACTGTGCATAAGCCATCTGAGGGTGGGAAGATAGCAATATATGCTTACAAAAAGACCTTCATACAGCATCTAAACTCTCCAATTTCTAAAGGACTGATATTATGTGATATGGGGCCTTCTCACCTTGGCCCTGACAGATTGTGAAGAATCTTGACATTCTAACTCCTGATCTATTTGCTCTATGGGAGGATACACCACCACCAAGGGGGTCTGGAAGCAGCTTACTTTATTCTCGTCACTGACAATACACGCATGCTTGGCAGAATTGAGTCTGCATGTGAATGGAGGATTTAAGAGAAATAGCTGTTGACAGAACAAGTGTTCCCCTGACAGCTGATGGTGTAGTGACACCTTAATGCATGGTGTACATAATAACAGTAGATGTGAAATGAACTACAAACTTTGTCAACAGGAATACAATAAGTTACACTGCTCCATAGCTACATAATCATATGTGGTCGTGATGTTACTAAAACTGCAGATGACTGTACAGTACAGTTCATGCTTGAAATCCAGGTTAAAAAATTGAAGTGTGCAAAATGTTGCACAGATCCATGCTATCAAAAGTCACCCTTAAAGGGGTTATGCCACAAAAAGTACTTAAAATACCTGATTGGTGGGGGTCTGAACACTGAGACACTCAATAATCCCAAAAATGAGGGAGCCTTTCTTTCACCCCAGGTTTCCAGCCTGACCACCGTCTGGCTGAATGTAGGCATGTCTGGTGGTGAACAGTGCTGCCGTTCACTTTAATAGGAGCGCTGGAGACACACTACCAGACACACCTAATGCACAGTCTGGTAGGAGTCTCAGTGGTCAGACCCCCACCGATTAGGTATTTATCTTCTATCCTGTTAAGCCTTATATCACAATCCAGATTGCATATTTCATTTTTAACACTGGTTTTTAGAAAGTATATATTCATTAGAAAATATATTCCTAAAACCTTACTGTCATTTATTTATCAAAAATAATGGTCACCCCACACAGCTCCATCTTCTTCTCATATTTTATGGGGAACCTCTGTCAGCACACAAGCTTATAAAGGATGGATAGAGAGCACATATGCATAAGGTGACCTGTGCTCTGGTTAGAGTTAGGCAGAACAATAGACTTGTACAAGGTCACTGAACATTAATTAATTGCGGCTTGTAGTGAACACTGAGCTGATAAACATGTATACTGTCAGGATGATGAATGAGTAGATTATCTACAAGGGGAATGATAGGGCGTGATTGGAAGAATTCCCTTGCTATGTCTATGATTTGCAAATAACCACATCAGGACAGATTTACTGATACTACTACAGAAACAATAGTTGGGTCTATAAAAAAATATGAATTTTTGTGATGTCCAAGAATTTATTTATTTTTTTACAGATTATGATTAGTGTTACTTAACGTGAACCCTGTTATAAAATTGGTACAGATTATGCACCAGCTCTGATCAGCCATACATATACACTATTAGGTAATGATAAAACCTTACTGTATCGTAAGCCGTTTGATCAATATGAAGAAAATGACCTGCATCAACTTTCAAGACCCTCTTATGCCAGTATTACACTGTAACTTACTGATAAATTTCCCCCAGTGTGCCAGTTCCTAATACCATGTCAGCATTTCTATCAGTACTTATACTTAAGGATTTATTCTAGTAATTACAAATTCTGCCCTCTGACTTATCAGAGCACATTCAACCAATGAGCTTATACGAACAGAGTTGCCCATGTCCACTGATTCTCCATTCAGCTCTATGGGACTGCCAAAGAGAAGCCAAGTACAGCACTTAGCTCCAACAGTCTCACAGAAGTAAATGAAGTGGCAGTGTATGCAGACGCAGCCTGCCATTCCATTCATATGGGGCATGTGGGACTTCACAATTCATAAAGTTATCCTTCATCCTGTAGACAGTGGATAACTTTTAGCTGTAGGAATACCCCTGCCTTATTCAACAACTCATTCAACTTTTCTAAATGAAATCTACACGACAATTATCTGATTGCCATGAGGCCAAATGTACAGCTAGCCATAAAAGGCCTTTACAAGGGAAATGTGATATTACTGGCCAGACAGTTAAATAAAATGTACTACATTGGCATGCTAGATGTGCCAGAGCTGGAACCTCTTTGATAGATTTGTTCTGAAAATTGATACATAATAATTTACAATGAAAAAGAACAAAATTCCCAACTTGAGGGTTGTTCATTTGCAGAAATGGCTTTGTTATCACAAATCCCTTACTTTTAGAGAATTTCTCCCTATGTCCTGGATGCGTGAAATTCCAGTACTAATACAGACATTCAGCATTTAAACAAGAAAAAAACTAATAAAAGCAATGAATGATGTCCTTCTCTGCTGGTTATATTTTGTAGTGCCACTGCCTTAATAGAGAATATGTTATTTCATACCCTACCACAATGATAAATCTCTGTGTCATCTATGTATAATTTTCATTAATTTTATTGATCTACATATGCTGTGGCTGGTGTTGGTTTTGTAGACTCAGTGAGGTTCTGTTCATTGCTATGACTTATTGTAGTATAGCTAGCTGGTTTTTAGTTTTTAGACCTCAACAGTAAATTAATTTAGATTAATAAATTAACATTATTACAATGATTTAAACAAAATGCAGTACAAAAACCTTACAAATTCTACAGTCTGGGGGATGTGTATAAAATAGTCTGTGGACTGAACAGTTATATTCTTACATGCCACATATCCCCTACAGATGTGTCCTTCCTCAGCTTTCGTCTTGTCCTGACATGATGATCAGCTTTGAAGAAAAAACATAATTTTGTGATACTCTGGCTTTAAAAGAAACAAACAAAAAAAAAAAGAAACAAAAAAACATGATTTGCGATATTCTGCCAGGAGCTGTTATGCTATATACATTATATATATATATATATATATATATATATATATATATATAGCTACCCAGTGGATGTAATGTGTATAGTGAGGCACTCCTGCTCCACTTTTCCATCTCTTAATATGATGTATATACTGTATGAAACCTTTTATACACGACCCTCATTGTTTCCATACATCTATTATAACTTTGGAAAGTATGTACAAATTGTAAGCTTTTTGGGTGAGGAACCTCACATTTCAGAACATTTTTTTTTTACATTGCCCTTAAATAAATTAAAGTGATAAATAATAAATAAATAATAAACAGCAACACCACAAATTGAACAAATGAAGTGCAAACCTGACTGATCCTCGATCCTTCATCAACATTAAGTAGTTAGTTAAGAGAATGGGGAGGACGTCTGCACACAATCTGCACCATATATGTGGGAACACAGTCACATTGGATTATTGCAGCCAAGATGGACACTCATAATAAAGTCCCATATACCTCACTTCAGGCTTTCTTACCATTCCACTAACATGGGAAAAAAACTTTCTAGCTTCAATTACAGACACTTAATAGCTGCCAAGAAATGGATATATTTAACCCTGTAATGACTAAACTGAAACAAGTGAATGTAATGAAGCCAATCTGCATTGCAAGGAATGTCTTGTACTGGAACAATAGTATCAGCATTGTGGGCCATGGTGGTGTTTGGAAGCTGACTTCACATTTAGCATATGAGTGGTTAATATGCCACATGCTTGCCATTCCATATGGTGTTTGAGAGTCATGAAGACCTCAAGTACTAGACTGATAGGTAATATACAATGACAACACAGGGAGACTGAGGTGAATATGCTAAGTCGGGTTGAAAGAAAGGAGGAATCTAGGAACTTCTTCATGTGTTCCTATGTATCACCATAACTGTCCTGTCCAGTGTTGTAGATAGAGAAATCTCCACATGTCTGATTATCAGAAGCAAACCAGCGGACATGGAGGTTTATGATAAATATTTCACTAGCCACACTGCAGAGCTTTGTATGAATTACATGGAGCCCAGGCAGGAGTCTCAGCGTCTGATGCTGTCACAAGAGTCAGAACTTCGGCTCCAGCTTCTACTACGACTCCTACTGTTCCAGTCCCTGCTGCGGCTTCTGCTGCTGTGGCTTCTGCTGCGGCTACTTCTGTGACTAAAGTAACTACGACTTCTGGATCGGCTTCTTGGACTGTACCAAGATGGGGTGCTGCTGTCACTGCTTGATGATGAAGGACTAGGCCGGTAATATGGGATGGGACGCTTGCGAGCACTGTGTGGAGAAGAATGACAGACACATTAGCACAGCTTGTGATGGATTTCCATAGCTGACATGCCAAGTTGCTTTAGGTCACAAGTGCCATGTAAGGACAAGGCTGTTTTTGAGAACTCCTGTCTATTTTTAGATTATACATTACTGCTGCTCTCTGCTGGAAATTCATATGAAATATTACTGACCTGAATTTCTTCAGATTTAATAGTTATTTCAAATCTAAGATTCAGATTTTTCTGTCTTATGCTACCTATCTATATCAGGGAAATAATAAAAGTACAAAAATGACATTGAGAAATACCATTATTGCATTTCAATTAACTATTTCAATGAATCTTATGTTGGCTTGTGGGAGCGGAGATGAGGAAAAAAATCATATCTAGGACAAAATGATTTACAGGAGTTAGCATAGAGCTGTTAACCAAATGTATCTTCCTAACGTCTCTCATCTTCAGATTGCATGTAAATTTATGCAAATATATTAAATCACACATAACTAATTTCATAACGTGCCATACAACCAGGATACCCATGTAACATAAAACATGATTTGTTCTCAAGAACGATCCTTTATCATACTAACTACATGAACAAAAGCATATTACTGTAGATTCATTGGTGTGCTCACGTTTTAAGCCTTGTGCACACAGCTGTATTATGGCTCCTTATAAGCTCCAAGTTGTATAGAGCCATACTATGATATTCATAGAAGACTGTGGGTCCTTACTATGACTGCATATGCCTGTTGTGTTATACAGAGGCATACAGAATTCTTCTTCACATAATCTAACAGAATAAAACGTGTGATACTTTTGCTTAAAGGGTTTTTCCCACAAAAATAACCATATTTACATTTGTAGACAATTAAAAGTTAAATATTTTTGCAAATGTAAATAATTAAAACAGTTAAAGCTAAGGCCCCACATAGCGGGAGAGCCAAAGAGCGCTGCGGAAAAAACCATGGCGTAAACGCATTGAGGTTTTTCCCGCAGCGATTTTCACAGAAAGGAAAACTCTGCGGACTTTCTACTTCAATTTTACATATAAGGAAACATCCAGCGTTTCCATGGGTATAATTGACATGCTGCGATTTCCATAAATGTGACGGTTTTAGAAATCGCAGCATTTTCGCTGCAGGTATTTTCTGCAATGTGCGGATGGGATTCCCTTTGCAGGGATTGTAAATGCTGTGGTTTTTGCTGTGCCATTTCCGCCACAGCCAAACCGCGGCATTTACACCACTTGGGGCTTCAGCCTAAAAGTGTTTTAGGCCGAGGCCCCACTTTGTGGAAACGCAGCTTTTTTTGTTGCAGATTTTGCTGCATTTTTTTGAGCTAAAGCCAAGAATGGCTACAAAAGGAATGGAGAATATGTATGAAGTTCTTATACTTCTCCCTTCTGCTCAATCCACTCCAGGCTTTGGCTCAAAAAACTTCAGCAGAATCTGCAACAAAAAAGGCTGCGTTTCTGCAACATGGGGCCTCAGCCTTAAAGATTTCTTCCAACCATCACAGCAGTGACAATTTTTTTCTCTTGATGGGTTGCTAATGGATATGACCATAAATGCAGAAACTTTTTCTGGTCTGGCACTTGTCAGAAACCGAGCCGTGATTACCTTATTTTTGAGACATGTTGCAGAAAAGCTGCTTTTTTGTTGCAGATTTTGTGGCAGTTTTTAGAGCCAAAGCCTGAAGTGTATTTAACAGAAGGGAGGAGTATAAGTCCTTCCTTTATATTTCCCATTCTCCTTCAAGCCACTTTTGACTTTGGCTCAAAAAACTCAGCAAAATCTGCAATAAAAAGCAGCTTTTCTGCAACATGGAAAAAAACACAGAGAAAACACATTATATTTTTTTCTGCAGTATTTTTCATTTCTTTTTTTACTACATTATTCTCTGTGGTTTTACTTCCCTTATTAAATCAGCATTTCCGCAGATTAAATTGACCTGCCAGAATATTATTCACTTTGCAGGCACTGTAAAATGCAGTTTTTTTTTGCGCTGCATTTCCACAACATGGGGCCATAGCCTTAGCCAGTTTTTCTGATGGAAATTGAACCCATCAATACACTGTTAACAATGAGTATTAGTAGTTATGTAATAGGAGATGGATATCACACATCCATTTCTATACTAATGCATTGTCCCTTGAGAAAGACAAGTGTTATTAATAGTATATTCTATGACAGCTGGCTTCTTGGAGCTGTTCTCAGTTGAAGTTCTTTGGACATGAGAAGGTCATTTTATCTTAGCTGAATATTAATATAAGCAGAAGGGTAGAGTCATTTATTGGAAATGAAGAGGAAATAATACTTCACTTGTATTTAGCTTATTTATTACTCATTTCCCTCATGTTACATATTTTCATCGCATTCTTTACCTAGTGATCCTTCTTGCTTCCAGGTGACTTGGAGAATCCCTTCTGCGCTTTCTCAGAGGTGAGTAGGAGCTGCGTCTTACCCTGTGACCTCCTTTCCGAGTTTCCTTCTCACTAGAATCATACTTGCTGCTTCTATCTCGATCTCTGTTAGAATTAATTCAGAATTGTGATATTCAAAGAATACACTTTCAATAATGGGGTAAAATTAATACTGCAATTCAGCCTGAAGCTATGATTTTAATAATATTTTTTTTAATATCTGTTTTCATAGAAGAGTAAATTACATAGAAAATGGTCATGTACTAAACTCAATAATTCAAAATCAATTAGAAGATAATTAAGTTTTAGGTAAATCAAGGAATATTCTAGCCCAGTTAAAGAGCAGAGGGTAGTCGAGGAGACTTCAGCTGCACAACTCTTACTTAAAATATGACACATTTTGAATTCTCTAACAGGCAAAAAAATTGTTGTGCTTGCTAAGAGCAGATGCCGAATCACTCACTCATTTTAATACAATTGAAACTATGTATTCTGGAATACCACAATCTTCTTGTCATGCTTCAACTGTGAGTGAGGAGAAAAGTCGCCAAATTTTGTACAAATGTGACGCTTAAAAAATGTAAATTTTGGCAAAAATTGGCACAAATATATGGAAAAATGTAGGACTCTTGGTACAAGTATCCCTAATGATGGCGAGTGAAAAAGAAGAGAAGAGAAAAGAAATGGAGGTAGATGAGGAAAGAAAAAGTTCTAAGGCTAAGAACAGGAAACAAAAGGATGAGCAGTGGACACTGTTATTATAGTAAACAGCTCTTGTCTGCGCTTTTTTGCTACAGCCCACTATGTGGCGCTTTAGCCTTAAGTAGGTATAACCTAACTCATAATAATCTATACAAGTTATTTTACTAGATAGTCTTATCAAAGAATAAAGCATGATTGTGAATTTTATTGTCGCTAAAGTACCTGCTGGGACTGTAGCGAGAGTAACTTGGACTCCTTCGTGTTCGTGAATTTCTACTTCCGTTGCTCTTCCTGGCTGATTTAGAGGAATAGCTGGGAGATCTTGAGTATGACCTGCAATTATTTATAAGAATTTCAGCTGAACAGATATGTTAGGGCCAGGAATCCTAGTAGAACATAAAATGTCATAAAAACTTTTCTTAAATGCATCTTATTGTAAAGATTTTATGAAAATAAAAAAATTATCTGATCTAACATACTAGTTCCTCGATTTCAAATTTGTCAGCCTCTACCACCTTGCCACTGCATTCAGGCAGAGAATGATTGGAGAGGTGGTCTGTCTATTTCCTTCTATGAGAAACAGCTGTATGTGGCTGTTTCCATGACTGCCAAAGAAGATAATAAAGAAAGCATCAACA
The DNA here is from genome assembly GCA_947044405.1 of Leptodactylus fallax. NCBI lineage: Eukaryota > Metazoa > Chordata > Amphibia > Anura > Leptodactylidae > Leptodactylus > Leptodactylus fallax. Next base: position 228,933 of record CAMRHE010000019.1, read on the forward strand.
TGTGCATGCACCTCTCCATTTACTCTCCACCTGGATGTGGTAGCTAGTGGCCTCTGGTTAGATGCATCAAGGGATGGGGGACACCTGTTGTGGAGATGTGTTGGTGCTAGAGTTTGAACCCCATTTATCATTTATTTATGGCATATCCTTTGGAGGAGCTATAAATGTCTAAGAGATACGTAAATATCCATTTCCATGACTACAGGCTGTCATAAAATTGCACACAGTGGTCTGTAGTTTGTAGAAGACAATGCAGCATGAATTCTTGAAATAAATCAGCTCTGTACATTCAGAGAGTCCACACTCCTAATGTGACATTCTTCATATCGTTAGAATCACTGAGTTATTCCCATTTGGCATCCTAATGCTATCCGTGTCCACCATTACATGAGCACATAGTGGGCCACCCATCCATGCACATACCTTGCACCAGAAGAGATGGACCTGCTTCGAGATCTTCTCTCAGAAGATGACCTGTAGTAAGAGGAATAAGAGCTGATGGAATGACTTGAGCTACGGGAGTAAGACCTTCTGGCGCTTCTGTATGAGGAGCTCCGTGATCGATGTCTGTGTACAGATGTTCTGTCAGGTGATAAGTCAGAAACACTTTTGTGTTCCTCAAGACAGCCAAGACAGGAGGACAAATCTCTGATGAAGAAAGAGAAACAACTCTCTTTTTATATATAGCAAAGAACCAAACTCTTGTTGAAAAATATGGCAAGATGGACAAATGGACAGTACTTTTCATTAAATGCTCTATTTTAATTAAAAATATATTTCTGATAACATCCAGTACAGCTAGTATATTAGTGTCCTGATCAACAATTTGCACATTTCTTCACCTTTTTGCCGGTGTACGTGAATCTCCCAAATGAAGTGATGAATCTTTACTAAAGGAAAAACAACTGGCAGATGAATTCCCTGAATCAGAGATGTTGTCACTGTGACCATTTGGAGTCTTCGCAGATGAAGGAACATGTCCAAAACCCTGATGAATAGGACTCTCTTTGTCATGGTTAATCTTCAACCCAGAGGTACTTGTCTGCATCGAAGGAGGGGTGCATATATCATTTCCCGAGTCATACTCATTTGAGACATCCTTCTGACAACCTCCATGATTCTCTCCTGTGACCAAAAGGCCAGGGACTGATTGGGAGATCTGAAAACACAAAAGAGTGTTGACATAGGTGGAACCCAACATTTGTAAAGCAACTTGTCACTTAGTGCCACAGTCACTTTTCAGAATTACTTTCTTTAAACTTCTCTGTATACTGTATATTTTATTAACTGGAAAGAAAAGAGAACAAAAACGAAGGAAAGGGCAGTGGATAAATGAAAGAAACAGGAGAAGACGAAAAAAAATATCTGTACAGAAAGTCAACAGAGGTGCCTGCAGACAGTGAGAGCTGCAATGATACTGACACCATGCACGATTTTGGCATGCACCCATAGAAAAAGAATGAGACTCAGAGTGAGAAAGAAAAAAAGGAACTGCTGTAAATGTAATGAGCTTTTTCTCTGATTAAACATTGGCGCAGCAAATGGGACACGAGCTTCAGAGGAGAATTACTACATTGAATGTAGCTATTATCAAGTACAATGGTGCACAATGTGTTCTACAGATTTAATTCAAGTATTAAAAGAGACAAAGGCGCACCTTTCAGTGTAGTGAGGCCTAACAGTCAGATAGCTGGGGCCAAGTGCTATGGTCCTGTTATCTTTTTTAAAAACTTTTTTATACCGACATAAAGCAATCACGATACAGTACTTCAATGTTAGTTTCTGACAGATAAGCTAAAAGGGTAGGTTAAAAAAAAGCTGAATTTCGATCTGTATAGAACTATACTTGACACTGTAACATCAATGCACTATGGCATATCACTAAAACATATAATCACTATTCTATGGAACCAAACATCCAAGCCTAAATACTTGCTTATGTCTCAAATTAGTGTCACATTGGTAGTCGTTGTGTAGCTTGTAATTCCTCTAGTACAACAGCATGAGTGGGAATGTACCTTAGCCCTTTTAAGGACCCTGCCAGTTTTGGCCTTAAGGTTTTTTTTTTCATTTTTTTTCTAAGCAAAATTCAGAAAGCTGTAACTTATAAAATTTTACACCAATATAGTTGTTTTAGAGCTTGTATTTTGCAAGATACGCTATATTTTTCAATGGCATATTTTTGGGATGCCTATAACTTATTAACTACATTTTATTAACCCTTTCTGAGAGGGATAAAATACACCAGTTTTCACACTGTTTTTTACATTATATATTTTGTTCACTGTGGAACATACAAGACATATTATTATTCTATGAATCAGTTCAATTATGATGATACCATACTTATAGAGTTTTTGGTGTTTTTCTAATTTTGCACAATATGAACACTTTTATAAAAAAAAAAAAAAAAACTTTTGTTTTGCCATATTCTGAGAACCGTAACTTTTTAAAAGTTGAAGGTTTTTTTTTTTTCTTGACGAGTTTTACTTTATATCAATATCATTATGGGTTTTTTTTATAATTTTTTTATTCCATTTTTTTGTGCAGCAAGATACCAAAAAACAGTATTTTGGGTGTTGCTTTTTAGCTTTTTTACGGTGTTGGATAAATAATGCATTGTTTTTATAGTACGCGTTGTTACAAACACGCCGATACAAAACATGGGTTTTTAATTTTTTTTTATTTGTTGTACATAATAATGAATGTGGGCATGTTTATAGCTGGATTTTGTGTTTTTTTATTTTTGTAACATTTTAAATGGTTTTATTTACTTTTTTAGTCCCATTAAGGGATCCCTGATAGAATAGACTACTAATGTTTTGCAGATTATATTGATTGTCAGCATGTGGCCTTGCTCAAGCCCCAGGTTGCTATAGCAGTATATTGGTTCCTCCAATTACAACACAGAGGAACTGATAAGGAGGGCCACAATAAGGAGTAAAAAATCTTGCGATTGGCTTTATCTGATAAAATGGAAAAAAAGCAATATGCTTTGATTTGGAAAATTCATATAACAATAGTTTATTAACAGTAGAATATAGAACACGTATCAGAATTTAAAATTAGACATTTTTCCATTTCTATTGAAAAAATGAACTCATTTAGAAATTGATGGCATCAACACATCTCAAAAAAGTCACATGACTGTATATAAAAAGAGCATGTTAGAGAGGCAGAGTTTCTCAAAAGCAAAGAAGGTCAGAGGTTCAACAAACTGTAGAAAACTGCATCTAAAAATGTTGGAACAAACAGAAAAATGTTCCTCAACATAAAATTGCAGAGACTTAGAATATTCCACCATCTACAGTATATAGTATCAACAAAAGATTCAGAGAATCTGGATCTGCATCTGGACCAGCGCAAAGTTCAAAAGCCCGCACCTCTGATGGTATGGGTTAGAATGCATTAGTGCCTATGACATGGTCTGCTTACAAATCTTCAAAAGCACCATCAATGCTGATCAGTATATAGAAGTTTTAAAACATGCTCCTATTCAGACAGCACCTCTTTCAGGGAAGACCTTGCATATTTCAGCAAGACAATGCTAAACCACATACAGAATCCATCAAAACACCATAGTTTCATAGAATAAGACTCCAGGTGCTGAACTGGCTTGTCTGAAGTCCAGGCCTTTCATCAATACAAATTGTGAAACTAAAAATCCAGCAAAGACGACCCAGGAGAGTTGGACAGCTAGAATCCTACATCAGACAAGAATGGAACAACATTGTCTCTTACTTTGCAGATGTTTACAGTCTGTTGTAAAAAGAATAAGGGATGCTACACAATGGTAGGCATGGCCCTATCCCAACTTTTTTGATATGTGTTAATGTCATCAGATATTAGTTCCTTTTTTTCAAATCAAATGGAAAAATGTCTACTGTTCAATTTCCAATATATATTCTATGTTCTAGTATGAATAAACTATGGTTATATGAGATTTCAAAATCATTGCATTCTTGTTTTCTTTACATTCTACATGGGGTCCACTCCCAACTGTTTTGGAACTGGGGTTGTAGATATGGTCCCTGTTTCATTGTATTCTAAGATGCAAACTAGTTGTTTAATTAGAATGATCTAAATGATTTATTCAAAGAACGTATTCTGTAAGATTGCATGAATGCTAAATATCCAGATAATAATAACAAGTGTTATTATAGGCAATTTCCAATGCCAGAGTTGTCAGCCAGCTTTCCAGTAAGACGTGTTATGTTTACAGCATCTCAGTCAGATATAAACAGGGATCTTTTTAAGGTTTGTAAAGCTTCTCATATTTATACAGAAACAAGTATTTCACGTTGCAGGGGTCATGTATCATTTGTGTTGCTTTGTATGTGATGTCCCTGAATCTGAAATATTTATGCAAATACAAAAAGCGTGTAAAGTAAGTATAAACTGTCAAACAATTGACTGAATCTATTTGTGTACCCACCTTTCACTGCAAAATTAAAGGGGTTTACCAAAACTGGGATATTGATGACTTATCCGTAGGATAGGTCATCACTTATCAGATTGGTGGGGGTCCAACATCCCACTCCTCCATTGATTAGCTATTTAAATAATCTGCAACATATGGATGAGCTCATCATTATCAGTGCTTAGCAAACACAGAGCTGTACATTATATATCAGCTGTGCTTGGTTTTGAAGCTCAGTCCTATTAACTGCAAACAGGTCATGTGACACATGAACATGATATCACAGGCCTGTGAAGCAGAGGCGACACTTGTCGCCACTTCAAACAACTGATTAGTGGGGATGCAATGTCCTTTTCCCCCCAAACTGAAAAAAAGGGAGAAACTCAACAATTGCTGGGTCCCATCTTGATATTTCGTATAGAACCTCTATCCTCTTCTTGCACTAGACACTATACACACTATGAACGCTCAGAACAGTACACAAGCAGTTGTCTCAGCATACTTTGCCCAATCACTACTGGCAATAATAAAAGTAAGCACACAAACTGTATTTCTATGTATTTCTAATTTTCAGAATATATTGTCACAAATATGCTACACGAACACTAGTTCAATTGATTTAATCTGAATACATTTGAAGATATTTTCTTCAGTACAGTTCTTAGTAGATCCTTCTTGGTTTCTAATGTCTGCATAGAGATCAGTATCTTCTATTTTCATATTCATGTTGTTTAATTAATATTGCGTTTGATGTGTGGCTGAAAGCTATTTGCTGCAACAACTTTGTTCTAGAATGACTCATTCATCTGATTCTGTGACAAGAGCCCGTCCCATCAATTATGGTGTGCCCTGACACATTACATATTGCAGACAATTGGGAGAGGATTTGGATATTTCATGGACACAATTTACATTATTTGCAATGATGCTGATTAAAAGTAGAAATTGTACATGTATGTGTCAATGAGTTCAGATTGTGCATGATGTAATTATTTTAATGTAGTTTCCAGTAATAAAAAATGTATAACAATACCAAGATTGGTTATTTGCCTTTTAATATAATTCTTGAAGTGACTAGCATAAAGATAATAATGACTATCTATTACTACACACACACACACACTGTGTCTATCTATCTATCTATCTATCTATCTATCTATCTATCATATCTCTCACTTGCTGGATGGCTGTCTAAAGGTCAGAATTGTTGCTTTGACATACTAGAATGCTAGTTTGAATCCAACCATTCATAGCAATATTTTCATGGAGTTTCTTCCTGTATTTATGTGGGATTTCTCAGATTTCCTATTTCAGGCTAAAAACATACTAGTAGGTTAAAGGGGTTTGCTACCACTACCAACACTTACTCCCTACCCATATGAAAGGAAATAAATCTCTAATAGGTGGGGGCCCAGTCACTGAGACCCCAGTTATTATAAGATCTAGGGTTCCAAAGTGCTCCATTTGAATAGAGCATTGGTGTCCATTCATGATCAATACTCCTCCATTCACTTCTACGGGACTGATAGAGACGGTATTCTACACTTTCAGCACCCTGGGACACCTGTTCCTGTGATCACTGGCTATTCTGATGGTAGACATTTATCCACTATCCTGTGAATAGGAGTAAGTGCTAGTCAGAAAATGCCTTTAATTGTAAACCTATGAAATACAGCGTATTGTGTTTGTCAAATGTAAAGAACATCGACTGTAAGTTCTATTGGTAACAATCACAGTCTTGGTACAGTGCTACATAATAAGTTAGTACTGTATAAGTAACAGAAATAGATAAAATAAACAAAATAATATATTGATCATTAACTATTTTTCTGTCTTCTCTTGCCAGCAGGAGACATTTTGTTAACAATCTTATTCAATGCTGATGACCGTATAGAACAAAGTTTCAATGAATAGGGCATTTTCTGATAAATTAATTTTAAATATAATCCCTGTTTTATAACTGGTCACTATACATTCCATGAACTTAATAAATTATAACTCAATAGTACAAGTGGATCTAAGAAACTCAGGAATATATCATATTAGAGAAAAATGCTTTTTTTCCGGTCATTTTTTCGCCTTCCCCCTGCCTCCTGAACTCACCATTCATCCTCAGATCACGGCTAAAATCTGTCTTGAGAAACAAGACAGATTGTCGGCTTACTGAAGGAATATGCTATTTGCAGCTCATATAAGTTTATGGAAAGAGGAAACAGGAAGAGAAGAGAGGAGATTCTGGATAAAGCAGAGGCACACAGAGATGCTGCTGGCTCTGCTAAATTTCTCATCTCAGTGTGTTATTCACAGCTAAACTGCTCGGTACTGCTGTGTAGTGTCCTCCATGCTGAAGCTACAGTTAGACAAAACAGAAGAGAGCAGGATCTCCTCTCCTCTGTGAGTGTGGTGTATAGGAGACATAGCTGTCTGCTAACTAAAGAAAAACTAATGATTAGAGACAGAGTCTGTACAAGGTAAACCTGGTAAAAATGCCTTATACAAGTTATATAAAAATAGCGTTATTCCATATGTAAACACATTTTTTTCTGAAAAGTCCCATGAAATGGAACGTGCACTAGAATGTACACTAGACCGTAATGTCAGTGAACCTCTGCATTAGATACCCGTTGTTTCCCCATGAGGTCCCAACAGGCCAACTACTTTGGGAAATCAGCTACAGTACTTTACCTACAGTAGTTATAATCAGCTATAGAAATGTGCTTTACCTAACAAGCCCGGCACCAGTGACCGCTGTTTTATCTCAGTATCTAGATACTCTTGAAACAGTGCTGATGTGTAATTGGTCTTGCAAGTCCTGCAGAGAAGGCTGAAATAACTGTTTGTTTTCACCATATTTATGTGTCACTTGTAATAGCTGTGTATTTAAATCTGTGCCATGACATGAAATCTGCTCAAGGTCACAGTAATTACAAGCTTCCTACACCGTGGCTGAAAGTCACAATTAGTGTGATGTTCGATAAACACTGCCTTCAGATGACTGCGGCGACCCTGGAAGGTTGCAGTGATTAAACCAAACAAATGAAGGTAGAGAGAAAATCATACAAAGCTGGCTCTTTATTAGAGGAAAAAACAGAAAATTTTAGCTGAAGAAATGTACTTTGTGGTCTTTGCTGTAGATCATAGAAGTACTTTCTGCAACAACAGGGAATAGCCAATCATAGTCTAATTTGATATGAAGCGTTCTTGGAATGTTGATATCTTTTTTATTTCATTTATTTGTAGAATAAGGAACCATACAATTTTCTAATATACATAGATATTCATTAACAGATCGTGCACACAACCAAGTGTGCAGTCCAAGGCTCTTCCTATGAGGAGTCCAATCCTCCAGTCTGATTATAGTGCAGATCCTATCCTGTTCTGTGACATTGGAATAGAGTGGAACGGAACCCAACCATTGAAGTCAATGGGGGACAGAAGCCACTCAGATGCACACGGATGTTATACGAGTACATTTTGCAGTAAAATAAGTCCTCCCTCGGCATGCACATTCGGTCATGTGCATGTAACCAGACATTGGGGACTTTAAAAATTATGCCTACTCAGGAGCTTAGCAGGCACCATAGCTGCAGGGTCTCTCCTGTTTTACTTAGTAGAGACGGTGGCAATGCCTGTGATCAGAAACATTTGTTATCATGTGTGTTTAACCTCTCAGATGCCATGGTCAAATGTGACAACAGCATCTGAAATGTTTTTTTACTTTCACTTTTAATATGCAGGACCAAATGGCTCCCACACAGCAACACTGCTGGAGTCATTTGGTTGCCATAGGAGCTAGGAGTCTTCTGAAGGCTCCCCTCCCAGGCTGTCAGTGCTATGTGGCAGAACTCAATAGTAATATAGCAAATTTGCAATAGACTACAACACAGTAGTATTTCTGTCTACGGTATAAGCCAGTGGTTCCCACCTTTCTGAAAGGGGGACCCTATTTCTGGTGTACTTAATTTCATTTGAACAAAAAGTCATTATTGGGCCTATATGTTTTTCAGCTACTTACTGCTTATACTATACATGCACCACATTACATATACATGTAAATATACATATACATGCAAATGCACCGCATTAATTATGTTTTTGGACACTTCTTTTCCTTACCCTAAAAGGGGTGAGGTTTGTTAAACAGGACAGGGCTTAAATTGTGACATAATTTCCAAATTTGCGCAAAAATTCTGGCACAAAATTCTGTTGCAAAGAAAGTCACCTAATAGGTTGTATAAAGGATTCAATCTAAAGCTCCACCAGTTTTATCATCCAGCATCAGCCACTGTAATAAATCTGTGTAGTCTAAATTTGTCTAAAAATTACACAGGATTAGGATGTTCTGTCATCTTGCTAGATCCTGCAGATCTTCCAAAGTATATTCCTGGCAGAAGACCACAATGTATAAGCATACAATATGCATACATCTTCCACTGACTGCTGTTGTAAATAAAACTAAGATTGCATATTAGACTTCTTTTGTGTGGTGGCACTCTTAGGCTAAGGCCCCACATTGCAGAAACGCAGATTTTTTTTGTTGCAGATTTTGCTGTCTTTTTTGAGCCAAAGCCAAGAATGGCTCAATCCACTTCTGCCCTTTGCTCAAAAAAGTGCAGCAAAATCTGCAACAAAAAAAACTGCGTTTCCGCAACATGGGGTCTCAGCCTTAATAGGAAAGTGCATAAAAAAGTTATACAAACATAAACTGGCAAAATGAACCTCTATTAAATAAATTGAGCCCCATGAATACATTTACTGTATGTGCTGGGAGCTTTTCACAGTGTGTGCTGAGTCTAAGTTCTATATAATTGGACTAATGGATACATTCTGTGTACACGTTCTGCTGTACCCTGTAGCTGAATAAATGTGGGGTGGTATTGCATCACGTTTCATTTGGTTCATCTGTTAGTTCACTATACAACACACATGGGCTATATGCTTAGGTTTGTAAATAGTGTTGTAAAAGCACTTGTATTGTTCTTTATTTTATAATTAGAAATATGAAATAAAAATAAACGATAAATTACATGTATTATTAAGAGTAAGGTCAGGAGCAAACTATAGTGGGTGCAGAGGTAGCAGTTCTACCTGGACCCTGGCGCTTGGGAGGGCTTGCCAGAGAAGTTACATTGAGGTCTTCAAGATTTAACTTAAAACTGTAAGCAACACCTTAGGCACATGGGTCTATTATAGCTCCAAATATGGTATCCTTAGGCTAAGGCCCCATGTTGAGGAACGCAGCTAAAAAATGTTGTGGAAACGCGTAGCGTTTTTTAGGCTAAGGCCCCACGTAGCAGGTCACAGCGAAAAAAGTGCTGCAGGAAAAATCACAGTGGAAACTCACTGCGGTGCTTCCTGCAGCGCTTTTCACAGAAAGTCCGCAGAATTTTCCTCTGCAGACGTTCTGCTTCTATTATACTTATAGGGAAACTGCCGACGTTTCTGTAGGTATAATTGACATGCTGTGAAAATGCAATGGAAATACAGAGCTGTGGATACGCAGTTTTTTCAAAAAGGCATATGATGTTAGCTGCAGAATCAAGAGCGTTTTCCCTATAGTTTTAATAGGGAAGGAAAAAAATCAGAGAAAAACACAGCAAAACCTCAATAAAAAATGCTGCAGAAAAAATGTGGCACATTTTGGCTGAGGCCCCACGATGCGGAAACGCAGCTTTTTTTGTTGCAGATTTTGTTACGGTTTTTTGAGCCAAAGTCAGTAGTAGATTGAACAGAAGGTAGAAGCATAAGTACTTTCTATATATTTTCCATTCCTTTTGCATCCACTCTTGACTTTGGCTCAAAAAACCGCAACAAAATCTGCAACAAAAAAAGCTGCATTTCCGCAATGTGGAGCCTTAGCCTTTCACTGACTTTTTTCTGCTATGTTTTTAGCTGCATTTCGCTAAGTGGGGCCTTATAGTTTATTCTAGTTTTACATTTTCCTTTATTTTATATAGACCATTCCTAAAAAAACAAAAATGCAACCTGACTGAAGTGACTGAAAAAAGAAAGAACATAGAAAGTATGTTGATTTGTTGAAATTAACATTGACAGTGATGTTGATATAATGGAACACATGCATTTTCTATATAATGTAACTAAATAAAACAAAATAATATTCAAGTTTATTTAAGAAAAAAAAAATAATGAACAACACATGTGGTAGAGAAGAGGTTGTTCTAGTTGTCAATAATTGTCAAATATGTCGAGAGAGTTTCTGTACATATCCTCTTAATATTCCTTTACGAAGTGGCACAAAGTATGATTATAATGATCACAGCCTAATTTCAACCAGAGACTAATTATGGGACTAATGAACATGAAGCTAAAATGATGGTCGGCCAGTCTTACTGATTGTTGATTACAGAGTGTGAATACCGAGCTATCAAAGCAAAAAGGAAAACATGTTTCCAACCACATGTTCACATGCTTTGCAACATAACCGTCTGCTACAGTTTTGCTGTTTGTCCCTAAATAATCTTTAGAATATATCTGTGGTTTATGAGCTGTATGGTGTGTGAATGTACTTCATCCAAAAACCTTTTGATCCATGAAAATAGCAAGCTGCACTCCATACATGTAATGTGAAGTTCCACCTTTTGTAGCCACTGTATATATGTATAGGTTATTGTATCACTTATTAGATAGTCGCCCATATCAACCAGTCAGGTAAATGTCCTGATAATAATGTCCTCGGCTGCAAACAACAAAATGTCCTCAGTGTATGTTAGGGTGGGTTCACACCTGCGCTTGAGTCCGTCCGCTGCCAATCCGAGTGAAAATCTTGGGAAACAGGATAGGCATCGTATACCGACAGGTTAGCGATGCATTGCTTAAAAACCCATTCATTTGAATGGGTTTTTAAAGCAATGTGCGGGTGTGCGCTTACACCCTCTGCGCTGCGAATCCAGTTTTTGCGTCGGAAACAAAGTCGGACATGCAGGAGTTTGTGTCTGACGAAGAAAAAAGGCTTCGCAGCGCAGAGGGTGTAAGCGCACACCCGCGCATTGCTTTAAAAACCCATTCAAATGAATGGGTTTTTAACCAATGCGTCGCTAACCTGTCGCTATCCGGTGCCTATCCTGTTTCCCGAGATTTTCACTCACATTGGCAGCGGACGGACTCAAGCGCAGGTGTGAACCCACCCTATCATACACTGAGGACATTTTGTTCTTTGCAGCCGAGGACATTGAAGTCAGTCGAAGCTGAGCTGTAGAGAAGATGCCGGACTTCTATACAGTGGATGGAGCCCTGTATTGTTTACCAGACAGGCTCCGTACAGCTAATCAGTCCGGGGGCCCAATAAATCAGATATTTATGGCCATAAAGGAAATAAGCCCAGACAACTCCTTTATGGACAAGCATGGTAATTATGCAGCATGTTCTCCTACAAGGTCCCGTAAAAAAAAAAAAAAAAACATTCCCAAATTTCTGCTCATCCGCAGCTTTGTCTGTGAGCTCCCTGTGACTTTCAACCTTTGTACTGTAGCAATAATTGACATGCTATAGGTTTAAAGCTTACAGAGAAAGCCACTTTGCTCTGTAGGTGTTAGTTGCAATTGTTGTTGCTACTGCAATAGATCTCAGCAGGTTAGTCATTGGCAAGTTTGCGGTGACTAGAAAGCTGCAATCATGTATTGTGTGGCCCTAAGCTTAGGCTGTGTTAAGACAACATTTTCAGTGTACATATGCCCCTTTAGACACAAATGATAGTCCTTTTCGCATCTGCTGGGTTGCTATACATCTCACACAATGTGAATATAACCTTATACACACATGGCCTGTTTTACTCAAGCTCTAAAAGTGTAAAAATGAGTCTCTATATGATACAATAACATGGCAAGCATTATAAGAAACAGAAAGATAGAATGGAAAGAAAGAAGTAAGCAAAAGGGCCCCATTTGCAGTGAGCAAAACAGAGGCAGGGAAACAGAAAATAAAGTATACAGATATTTTCAGTTTCACGTTCATTAATTGAATTCTTTGTTTTAATTTCCCCTGTAAATCCAGATTTAGCAGGCGCCTCACTCTAATAAAACCCCTAACATCTGTCAGGAATCAGCGACTTACCAAGCGGGAACTCCTCCTTTAGTAGGTAAGGTGTAAGAAAAAGGTAACATAATTCCATCATTACATATTACAGGTCAGCAAAAACAAACATTTACTCTCCCTGACAACTGGCTACTCCTGGAATATGTGCTATGGGAAAGACTGCTGGGCAGAGCTCATGTGCTGGGTACCTTGAGTGCAATCTTAAATTGTACTGGTCTGTAATCTCAACAAAACTACAATTGAATAGTACATGAAATCCATGAGATACATTTAATACAATAAAATTAAAGAAAATGTTAGCTTTCAGAAAATGTGATTTTCCAGGTACAGTAGATTTGCATTCAATCAAAGGTAAGATCATTGAATAAAAAAGTCTGTTTAAATTGCGTAACAGCAATAACACTAGGCATAAATGACAAGACTAAAGTAGAGAGGGCTAAAATTTTTCTTTTACTTAATGGGACCATAAACTTTAAATACAAGTCCATTGCATCATATGTCCTATGTATGTACTTTATATGTCATTGTTAGCATGGTGCTGAGAGATATGTGATCTCTAAAATGAGTCATACACCATATCTAGGACTTACCCATATCCACATTTTATTTAAAGGGAACACTGTAAGTTACTACTGTAAGTGTGGGGCCATTAAACCACCAACATGTACTTGCTTTCCAAAGCTGCCAACATCAACAATCAAACATGTCCGCGTTGTATAACTTGTAAGTGAACAGAGAGTCTGGGATTCACCTCCAGTCGCATGCATATTGTACAGATGAAGCCATGGACTGCTCATGCAAATATATTATAATCAGGTTCAGGTTTATCTGCATAATATGCATGCACCTAATGTTGGCCCACCATGCTGGTGTTTTAGTGGCCCCAAAACCTTGTGGTGCTGACTGAGAATACCTGATACTTTACAGAGACTGAACTATTAGGTTCCCTTTAAGTTTAAGGAGTGTTACAATATGACAAATAACCGTAGAAATCATATTTGCACTTCCAAGCATCACCAATATATACAATATATTGAGACCACCTATATGGACTAGCAATATGGAAATTAACAATCCCTTTGAAGAGGGAACTGTAAAACATGCTTATTATTAAATATTAACAGATGCTATATATGCTGTGTTATATTAATATCACCCCATATGAATTTTATATAATGGTTTTTTTTTTTGTTGTTATTTTTTTTTTTGCCCCTCTCTCCCTCCCCCTTCCCTGTTTCTTTTCTTTTTTTGCGTATATTGGCTTTTTTCATTTCTCATGAATGTAAGCTCTTGCGAGCAGGGCCCTCACTCCTATTGTTTGATATGTTTATTTCTTTGTCACATCGTAATGTCTCATGTGTCCTCCAATTTGTAAAGTGCTACGGAATATGTTGGCGCTATATAAATAAAGTTATTATTATTATTTTTGTTTGTGTTTAAAATTTCTGTAAAATCTCAATAAAAAGTTTAAAAATATCACCCCCTATATAACCCCTTCAAAAACAAAATTGTTATTATTCTATTTTCTGCAGAGAAAGCAGACACTTGTGTCAGGAATTACAAGTATCATTTAGAAGGGACACGCTATGAATAATATTACCTGCACTATGCACAGTTGAAAAAAAAGTCATGTACAGAAAATTAAGAAACATTTTAGGTCTGTAGATTTTAGGCTTTATATGGGTCCAAATTCCAGCCCTTTATGTCATATTGCCCTCACAATATACTGACTACAAATCCCTGACACATCATGCAGACACTGAAACCAGACTGTTGGGTAATATTTGGTACTGTTGTGTGAGCACTCTATGGTGGCAATATTTAGGTTTTTGTTTAGGAAGCCTACATTCACATGGCGAGGTGCAATTTGGCTGTGAAAACCTTTTTCATGGCCATTTTGCGCCCAAGGGATGGCTGTTTTCACTGATAACTTATACAATACAGTTTATGGAGGGATCCATGAAGATGGATAAAAATAGAGCATGACCTATATTTTGACGGTCTGTGAATAACCCCCATTCACAGACACTGAAGGTAATGTGGCCTTTAAAAATTAGCCGTCATACGGCTGTTTACATTATTCATGTGAACGTGGGGTAAGTTTATATAGCTTTTTGGATAGATATTTGGAGCACAATGCATTTTTGTTCTGTCCCAAAAAATATGGAAGTACCATCTCAAATTTCCCTGTCCTCTCATAATGCCTCCCATTATTTGTATCAGGCCTACTACCTCCTAGAATAAGATATTCCAATTTGGGGCTGAGCAAGATGAATGGATGGACTTTCTCTTATTTATATAAAGTGTCTTGTGCCTTTCCTGAATGCAAAGTATACGGAAGAAAACTTTTCATACACCAAAATACGACACTGGGTAATACTATGTAGAATGGATTCACTTTATAATTGTTTATGTCATTTAGCAATTCTTATATGTAAATATGGCCTTACATGGTCTATATAAAATGACTTGTATTTTAAGTTTAGAGTCCCTTCAATGAAAAGATAAGATGTTGTAGTTATTACTAGGCTTCACCTAGGAGGGAAAGCGCAATATTTACGCCTTTAGGCACTAATAGCATCTGGAATATTATATTATCAAATTGACAAAATTAATTTCATTGTTTCAAATGTATACCGATAACCCATTAATATTTCGGCATATTAAAAACACTCTCCGCAGGAGGGGCAGGCACGAGAGCTGTCTGTAGTAATCGGTAGCGGCAGTACAAATATTACTGCCATACAATTAGTATTCATTGTACTGCTTCACTACTCACAATTCAACATGTCCCCCCGTAAAACAATGCGCAGTTCTATGTTCAGGTATTCGGCCTGAGTGAGGTTCATCTGGCTTGAGGGAAATGGCAGATAATGAGTTTTCCAACCGCAGGTAATTAGAAATGAATCAGACTTTAAAGAGCCATCTGTTCAGGCAAGTTTTTCTATACAAAACAGCCCTTGGCAATAAGTTGTGGATTTCCTAAATAAAAAATGTTTTGGCACACTAAATACCAG
Source organism: Leptodactylus fallax (assembly GCA_947044405.1). NCBI lineage: Eukaryota > Metazoa > Chordata > Amphibia > Anura > Leptodactylidae > Leptodactylus > Leptodactylus fallax. The sequence goes on from CAMRHE010000019.1 coordinate 244,422, forward strand.
AACTAGCTAAAAATATCCAATAAAAAGCAGTTTGCGAAATTGTTTTCTTCCGGCCTTTATAGGAATACTCCAGCTGTATCACATATATTAACCTAGTTTGGCGGAATGTAGCTGTTATCAGTAGCCCTTACTATAATCTGTGTTATATTTAATACACTCTCGCATTACACGGATGAATTCTTTGTCATAGTCGCTCTGCAACTTAGACAAAGTCCTCAGTTTCCTAAGGAGCAGAACAGATGGTGTGCTGGGTGCACTCATAGATGTCAGGTTTTCATCCTACCCAATCAAAGCTGACGAAATGTTGACTGTACCCGATGAATAGAAAGGAAAATATTGGCCCTGATTGGTTAAAAAAAAACTAATTTGTAAGAATCCCTGTATGTTATGATTTTCTTAATATACTTTTACCTTTAGACCCCCTTAAAGCTGACCCATTAGTCTGATATAGTGAACAAGGATGGATGAATTCAGTTGTTAAGTGCTGGATGGGAGTGAAAAGCATTGACCTTCTTATATATTTTATGATCAAAAACATATTCCCATTGACTTTAAAATCTGCTATTCTGTATCGTGACACTTTTGACTAATATACTTAAAACATTTATTGTATAACGAATCCCTACAAAGTATTTAATAAGTTATTTATTTATTTACTTCTTCCCTGTTCATCACAGAATTCTGTAGGTTCTGTAAGTTTAGTTTCCTAGCAACCACCTGATAGCTTCTTTTTGTATAATGTATACAGCTACAGTGGTCACCAAGGTCCCATCTGCTGCACAGGAGAATTTGGGGAATTTTTATTATTAAGCTTATGCCAGGGAGCTTTTTAAATGCCAGTTGCGACACAAATTGTTGCAATTGGTGTTTTTGCGCCTCCCATACCACTTTTATAAAAGTGGTTTGGGAATTTGCGCTGGATTTAATATCATTTATATCAGTTTACTGGCGCAAATGATCAATGAAATCTACACCAGCTACAAGCTGGCATAGATATCAGCACAGGCGCACAGCCTGGTGGAGGAGCAGCCGCATTTATGAAGAGGTGTGCACCTTGTCATCAAATACTCCTTTCTTCATAAGTATCCCCCTTTCTTTCCATTATTTTAACAAGTCCATGTTAAAAGAATGGACTTGTTAAATGTCAACATATCTGATCCTTTGTTCCCAAGGGAGATAATAAGCCACTGTCAGTGCCTTATAAGCCAGTGGCTTATTCTCTACTCGCTATTGTGCTGAACCCAGAATACATACAGTGCCTTGCGAAAGTATTCGGCCACCTTGAACTTTTCAACCTTTTGCCACATTTCAGGCTTCAAACATAAGGATATAAAATTTACATTTTTTGGTGAAGAATCAACAACAAGTGGGACACAATCGTGAAGTGGAACGAAATTTATTGGATATTTGCAGTGCTCCTTGGGATGTTTAAAGTTTGGGAAATCTTTTTGTACCCAAATCCGGCTTTAAACTTCTCCACAACAGTATCACGGACCTGCCTGGTGTGTTCCTTGGACTTCATGATGCTCTCTGCGCTTTAAACAGAACCCTGAGACTATCACAGAGCAGGTGCATTTATACAGAGACTTGATTACACACAGGTGGATTACATTTATCATCATCAGTCATTTAGGACAACATTGGATCATTCAGAGATCCTCACTGAACTTCAGGAGTGAGTTTGCTGCACTGAAAGTAAAGGGGCCGAATAATATTGCACACCCCACTTTTCAGTTTTTTATTTTTTACAAAAGTTTAAAATATCCAATAAATTTCGTTCCACTTCACAATTGTGTCCCACTTGTTGTTGATTCTTCACCAAAAAATTTAAATTTTATATCCTTATGTTTGAAGCCTGAAATGTGGAAAAGGTTGAAAAGTTCAAGGAGGCCGAATACTTTCGCAAGGCACTGTATGTAGGGCTGGAGGTGCCAGCTAATGAATTTGTATGAGAAGTAGTACAAGTGCTACAGACCCTTTATCTTGGTGACTAGTGAGGTCCAAGGAATTGTACATCTTTCATGTCTAAGGTTAAAAAATTATAAAGATTATAATAAAACATCTTGCTGTAAATAAGATCTAGTGAACATTCCTTGCAATTGACTTTCAATCTCTATTATACATAACGTAGGGATAGTCTAAGTACTGTATATTGCTAGCAATATAAAAATGCCAATGTAAAAAATGAATATGGCATCTGATATAGTTGTAGACGGCTGTGACAATTCCCAGGTGACATTCTTCTGGTACAGTTTGTACACTGCATCTGCATGTTAAACAGTCCTTAATGTATCTAATCAATTCCTCACATGAATAGAGTGATTTAAACAGCAGTACGGGCTGCACGTAACTATGTATATATTGTGGTATCTATGTGACACTTACTGCATCTTACATGTCAAGGGAATACGTCTTACGTCTTATAAATGATTGTACCACCAAGTCTTGGCTATGGCTCCGACTGTAAGTTTGGGCACATTATGAGTGTCTGTGGGGGAAGGGGCTATCACAGAGCAAGATAGAATCAAAATACTTTTAAATAATTGGTAACAGATGTTTCATTAGAACAACTGGGGACATATAACTGATGGCATACATGTTTCAATCTTTAATTTGTCATAAATGAGCAATTTATGTGGTATTATAATTCAAATATTAATTATTAGCCTTAATAATTATCATTATTGGACTTGGTCCCCCACACAAATGCAAGTCTAGTATGGCAGGTACTGGATGATGACATTTTCTAGCTGAAAAACTACATCATGCATGAAAAATATATATTTGCCTTTGCAAAGTGTGTCTGTCATCAGTTGATGCTGCCCTATTTAAAGAGGACGTATCACCACCTCCGCTTTTTGCACCCTTTAATAGGCACTGCTCTATTGATTCCAGCACAGTTGGAATCTTTTCACTAGCCCTCACCATCCCTGACCAATCAGTGCTGTTAGTTTTGATGCCTGATGAGCTATTTAGGCTCTATACTGTCAGGTGAGCAGTGTCAGGCAGGAGTAGGCAAGGGGGAGTGATATCAGGAGCCAAAACTAACCACATTGTTTGTTTGGGAATGGTGGGAGCTAGAGAAAAAATTTCAACTGAACTGGAATCATTGGAGCTGTGCCTATTATTAGATGCAAAGAACTGGAGTTGGTGGTAGTGAATGGTTTTTGTTTAATGGCAGCATAGTATGGGGACAGGTCCTCTCTTCTGTAAGCCAAAATACTGCTAAAATATTGTGTAATTTGGCTAATGGGAGTGATCAAAACTGATCTCTCCCCCTGCTCTTTCTCTACCTTCCCCTACAGTGATTGATGGCTGGATTCACCGGAGTCATAAACTCTACCCTTTTCTGGTGTAGAGTGATAATATTGTGGTGCACATTTGGTGCAAAGCCATTTCTTGCAGTAAACATACCCCACAACCCTGTTCTCTGCCTCGCTCACCATACTATGCAAATGCAGAAGGTGCAGAAGGGCCAGGACAGGAGCACCTCAACCCGACATATTTATTATAACTCACACCAGTTTCTAGCCTGAGTTATAACACCAGTTTATAACTGGTGTAGATCTCCTGTCAGGAGCCATAATAACTCAGCCATGAAGCAGCAGACCATGTAAAGTTACAGAGCATTGTACTGAGTGCTGAGGAGCAGAGTGCAAACAAGCTCTGTTTTAATAACTGCTGAGTTCCAAATCTCCTCTTGTATTAACATCAGGACAAAAAGCCCCTCCAGAAGCTTCATGGCAAGTGTTTCTATTACTGAGCAGCAGCATGCAAGTCTTACATCACCAAGAACAATGCCAAGTGTCAGATGGAGTGGAATTGTGTTCTGTGAAGTGACCCGTCATGTTTCTCTATCTGGCAGTCTGATGGACAAGTCTGGGTTTGGCGAATTTCAGGAGAATGTTACCTGCCTGTCTGCATTGTGCCAAAAGTAAAGTGTTGTGGAGGGGGAACAATGCTATGGGTTGTTTTGTAGCGGTTACCCTAAGTCCATTAGTTCCACTGAAGTGTTACTACTGCAGCATGCCAGGACATTTTGGACAATTGTATGTTTTCCACTTTATGGAGGCAATTTGGTTAAAGTCTTTTCTGTGACACCATGACTGTGCCTCAGTGTACAAAACAAGGTCCATAAAGGTACAGTTGGGTCAGTTTGGTGTGGAAGAACTTGACTGGCCCGCACCCACCCCTGACCACAACCCCATCAAACACCTTTTGAATGAACCAGATTGGAAATTGCTAGATAGGTCTTCTTGTTCAAAATGGCCTCACAAATGCTCTTCTGGATGAATGAGCAAAAAAAATCCTACAGACAAACTCCAAAATCTTGTAGAAACCCTTCCAGTAGACTGAAAGCTGTTTTAACTACAAAGGGGGAGCATACCCATATTAATGCCTATGGATTTAGAATAGAATGTCATAAAAGCTCCTCTAGTTGTAATGCATAGGTATCCCAATACTTTTGTCCATATACTTGTAGCAAAATAGTTTATGTATGTGCAATACTTCTATTTCAGTATGAATGTCATACATATTTAGAAGTAGTGGAGCATTGTTGAATTTGTGATTTCACATGACATATCACTATTTCATATTCATGGATTTTGAAAGGGCTGATAGGTAACCTTAACTTAACAGGTTTCCCATGTTAGATATTTATGGCATATTGCTTGCTTTATGCAATAAATGTTTGCTAGACAGAGGTTCCTCCACTTGGATGCCCACATGCTGGGAACACAGGGTCCATTTGCTTAGTTGAATTTGTAACTCACTTTAGCTTGAATAGAGAAAGCTGCATATGTCAGTGGATCCTGTGGATATGCCACAGGATTGTAACCCCATTTTTAATTTAGTAAGTTATCTTGGAGTATACTTGCCAAACTGTAAGTAGAGTAGTGAATAGCGTGCAAAGTGTACCACGAATATTTTCAGACAAGGTCATGCTCCCTCTGCACATTGGAATGCTTCCCTTTGGATATCACCATGCCTTCTTTATTGTGATGTGGATGTAAAATGTGCTTGCTACACTCCCTTTTTACATGTGACCGTCACAAGATGTGCTTAAATCACTCATAAATTGACTGCTAGCTCGGCAGATGTGGGAGCATTCACAATATTAGTGGCTTAGGGTAGGTGAAGGACGCTTTTACAGATTTTGCATTGGGCCCAGGAGCTTCAATGTCACATTTAGACAGATAATAAACTACTGTAACCAGATCTCGCATTTTGCAGGCTGCAGTTATATCACAGCCATGAAGTGTTGATAACATTATATAATACATAATTCCATAACAGAATAACTGAAGTGGTTCCAAAAACTCTATCAGCTCTATACATTATATATGTTCCATTATTCTGGTTACTTGTCACAAGCTTTGTGGTGCTTACTGTGTCTATTATCTACAGATATATTGTTAGTATTCACCATGGTGATCACACAGGTGTAGAAAATATAGATTATGTTAAAATATATGCATTTTCTAATTTGGAATTTGTGATTTAAAACTAAACAGATGTATAAATCAAAGGAGTATGCAGTAAATGTGAGTTATATATGTATATAGTAAGATAAAGAACTGAAATTCCATATTTTGTTATTCCCATACAGTATATATCAGTGAGATATTATCAGACCAGAAGATAACTCTTTTGGGATCTGTGAGCTGGTACCCCACAATTCTCAGAATAAAGGAGTGCCAATGCTGGGAAAGCATCAGAAACTTGGAAACTGGTGCAGACTTCTGATCCATTGAAGTGGCATTGGAATCGATTACGATCTGTCTTGCACGTATAATACAATACAAATAGATAATCATTTAATCTACTTTCTAACAGGTTCCGATTCTTTACAAAGGACAATGGAGCCATCACTATAAAAATTAGTGGGGGACACTGTTATCTACTGGCATGTCTTCGTGATATGTCAAGAAGTAGATGATGGTAGGAATTTCCTTGAATGTAAATTAAGATTGCATGTGTGGTATAATAGGGCACAGTGACATTGAATGAGAGAGTGGCAATGACAGTATGATAAAAGCTAGCTCTGCATGTTGTAAACCCCAGAAGGAAGGTTACACACTCCAGAAAGTACATAAAGGCTTCACCCTTCTAAACATTTGCCAGTAAAGAGCTTTAATGTGCACAATGTAAGACATTGATGGTTACATAGTGTTTAATGAAATAAACCTAATGAAAGCCACTTGGTATTTCATCCAGCTAAATTTACCCTCGGGGGAATTCTTTTATAGACACAGCCTGCAATTCATTTAATCAGGGAAAGGGAAATTGATAACCCACGCTGGCATTTAAAGTGTCATTTATTTTTATCTCTCAGATCACCCCTAACTGCTTTAGAGCACTGCTTAGCATTGGAGGGGAGTACAGGAAGGCTGCTGAATATACATGTGATTCACCAAGCAGACCAGGCTACTGTCATTCTAGAGATATCACCATACAGTGTATAAACCACTCCATGTGACACAGGCATTTAACATTATATGGATAATGATTAAATTCTCCTTTTGATGTATCATAGACAATTAGACTATTCATAGTTTATAGTTACATACAAGCAACTGTGTGCAATTTATTGATCTGTTCCTATATGATATGTAGTCTCTTCTTTTGTAGAATGAAAGACCATATCTTGCACAATTTGCACATCCTTGCTGCAAAAGGCGAGCATGCTCAGTGAAAATCGCTGTGTCTCTGCCATACAGCAACCCCTGTATTCATAATGCACACCTTGGCTGTGATATAGATGCATCTATGAAAATCCACATGATCCACCAATGGGAAAAAAAATAAAATAAAGAAAATGCATATTTATCATTTTAGCCAAAAGCCCAACCAATGACCTCCTTCCTATACATAACATTCAGAGGAGACTACTTTGAGGTGCTTTTAGCCAAGAGGAGACAAAAGGAGGATCTGGGAACTATAGTTTCTCATAAGCCAGACAGTGGCACTAACAAGAATAAAGGGCTGAAGGTACATGTATGGGAAAAAATTGTAAGCTATTTGTGCAGGAGTCTCCTTTGGATTTACTATAGCTAATGGAAGTCCTATAATAATTTCTATATTATGGAAAAATTATTAAATCTATCTATTTATCTATCTGTCTATCTATCTATCTATCTATCTATCTATCTATCTATCTATCTATGTATCTATCTATCTATCTATCTATCTCCTATCATCCCTTAGACATATCTAAAATGGTTTGATGACACATTCCTTATATTTAGTTGGTTTTATAACATTACTTATATCATGCTTTTTGATAGCAAGTTTATGTGCAAGTGTTATTGTCTAACAAATCAATTGACATTATGGGTACTTTCTTTGAATTACACTATTGCAAAGCGCAATATACACTAATTTATTCTATTGCAATTAGCTAAATACAGAAAAATAGAATTTTTTAAAGTCAACACCATGAGCTCTGCTTGGATAGTCCATAGGTTTTTGGTTTTCAAATCCATCCAGCACTAAATCTAACCAACTGCAATAAGTCTCATCCATCCTTCTAGATAACACATACATATAATAGGTTGCTGCTATTTCAGAATGAAGCTTTCCACTTACTGTCAACTTGGAGGAGCAGATGGTGCTATGTGCAGACAATGGGGTGACTTCTCTTTGCTTCTTATTTACAGACCTAGAATTGTGGTATTTGTGTTTCTTTCTTCTTGACCGATGTCTTTCTTCGTTAGATTGCTCCCTTGTTCTGAATACGGAAGAACAAACCATTAGGTTTCAGAAGATGTTTAAGAGATTGAAAACTAGAATTAAGCATAATAACCATGTAAGATGATTTTAGGCCAATAAACCTCGGCTTGTTCAGAAATGATGTTCTCTCTGCTGCTATTTTATTGTAACCACGCACAATCTATCTTGGCTTAGAAATCTTTTTGTATTTTAGTCTGCGTAATGAAAAACTATTAAAGGGAAAAGTCTCATGTATCAGATTTTAGAATAATTTATGAATTAGATGTAAGTATGCAGTGGTAAAATAAAATAAGGGAATTTGCTATAAAAAAAAAAAATTACAAATTTATTTGTGCAAATATGACTTGTAACTTTTTGCGTCTTTCTTTCACTCTGCCACTTCTTCAGTGACTTCGCGGGACTTCACATGACACAACAATTTATTTACCACCATTTATTAAGTTTAGTGTTTTCCACTGACAGACCATGAACATTTCATTTTTATAGTCATGTCGTGTCAGTGCCTTCCTTATTTGTTTTCACGTCACTGAAAAACGAATCAAAAATTTTTAGAAAAAAATGCTAATACTTTGTAATGAGTTTGATCTGTGAAAAATGCACATTACTCGGATAACATCCATATCTTTCCCATTTTTTTCAAGGGCCCATAGACTTTAATAGATATTCATGATCTGTAAAACAGCCAACAATAAATAATGCCTCCTTTTTTATATTTACATACTCTTTCAGAACCGTATGTTAATGTTATTGGACCTGGGAATAATCACATTGAAATCGATATGTCTGCGTTCCATTCGAAAAAAAGATGCAGAAAGAGTATGTATGTAAAAAATAGATGTGTCAATAAGGTCAGAGTTTACTCTATTAGTAAGTGTGTGCCCCTGTTGTCACTGTTGTGGAGTTCTGAAGACAACTTCTTTAGTTTTTGATGATTATCTTGTCAAAATAATGGACAGTTTGATGGAACACAACAGACTCCTTTATAAGGAACAGAGCCTTGCATCTTTTTTATATTGGTGGCTCTCATACTAAACTTACAATATGCATGTACTAACTGTATATATTTAATATGTCATTCCCATCTTCATACATTATTTTATTACTTTCCTTGACTCTATTCTTTTGGATTTTCCCTCAAATTATCCACTAACCTGGAAAACTAAACACACTTGCTCCACAGACCACTAAAATACTGATCATAATGAGATCTCAGTACTTTCTGTATTTGGTTTTGCAGAGAGACCATTTGGAGACCTTTGATCTAAAGTAAGATAAGCACAGATCAGCTGCAGTACGCCAAGACGCCTACACTCTGTTCTCCCATGAGGACCCTCTGCTGCCCGCATCTTCACTGTACTGAACCTGTTCATTGCAATCCTTGGTTACAGTTAACACAAGCTAAAAACCTACTGTGTGACCATTACATTGCAGCCTGCAATGTCACTTGCTCCACATGTACGGAGAAGATTCTTTACCTGGTTTCATAACATAAGTGACAGCTGCCAGGTAGCTGGATGAAAGGTGTAAATGATCTCGCATGTAGAGGTCTGCAAAAACAACTGGACACACGCAGGGACAACTGTCTGTCACCTTCATAAAAAGCTACAGAAACTGAAGCTTTGTAATGTAAATAATAGAGCAGAAAATCACCTCAGCAACAGTTACATGCTGCTTTTTCCATGGCATATCCCACTGACAGCCATTACATTGTATGCATACAGCAGGACTCCCATAAAGTCAAATGAAAGATGAATTGTTTTATATTCAACAATCATACAAGGTATTTTTTGTGTTCTCTGGGAAAAATTGTGCAGTAATTTCATGAAAACTGCTCTACAGGTTACTGTTCAGAAAACAAGTGGTTGCATAGGAAAATGTGCTCTGTTCAGTATCTATAACTACTGCTTTCAGAATTAAGAAATGCCATCTGGAACAAAGATTGGTGATCATAGCATGCTACAGTACGTTTTTAGTTTTCTTAACCCAAATAGGTCAAAAATTGTGTACTAAGCTCCTTCAACGGGCTTCAACTTACCAACACGCCCATTCACACTGTTGTGGGAATCAGATTTCAAACTGATGCAAAATGGAGTTTAAAAAACAGATAAGAGGGCCAGAAAACTGATGAAAAGAAACTGTGGTTATGTAGAAAGAAAGAGGCAAGGGGCGAGTGACATGTAAGGACATAAATCTGTTTGCAGGGAAAATAGAGTTCTTTTTGTTGCATATTTTGCTGCCTTTTTTGAGCCAAAAGCATTTAGTAGAAGGGGAAAGTATAAAAAGTGTAAGTGTTTTCTTTTTATTTAACCTTCCTTTAAAAAAATAAAAAATAAAAATAGCAGCAAAATCTGCAACAAAAAGCAGCTTTTCTGCAACATGTGACCTCATCCTAAAACCTATAGTATTATGCAGCGCTATTTTTCCCATCAAAACACTGGATACTTTGGCAGAACTTTAAGAGCCCAAGCACTAGTGGTGCCTCTCACATATGGATCTGGCGGAGCAATAGATTTAATAGATTGATATGGACATCATTGGAGTTTTGCCTAGTCCCATCATTTTAGCTTTACTTTATACTGTATATAAGTAATTTTTTATGTAACAGGTTTTTTTTCATGACACTCTCTTACCTGTTTTCACAGCTTGGGGATCTAGACTCGGTGCTTGGAGAGCGAGAATGTTGGTAACGACGATGGTGAGATTTTCGTGGTCTACCACGTGAACTATGCGAAAGACAGAATAAAATCTTAAAAGTTTCTCTTACAATTTCCCAAAACGCATTTATTTATTCAGTATATGTACAATACTGTGCTATATGAGCTAGCCAATTACAGAAGGCTCTGTGAATAGCACTGTATGGATACCTTGTGCAAACTGATTTCAGGCAATAACAAATCAAATATGACATCATTTATGCATTATTATAAATAAAGATTGATACGGAAGACAAAATGTTATTCTCTACTCTGTGTAAAGTAGCATGACTATGAGGTCCAAGCCGCACTACTATCACCCAGACACACTTTTCCCCATTGTCTTTTACTTCAAGGAAGAAGGAAGCTGTTAATAAGCAGTAGTAAAAGTAAAATGGCTACTAGTTTATAGGATGGGTGATTATTATAATACTAATATATGGTCCTAAAGTGACTCGTGATTAGACAAGTTGTGTAGTGGGATGCATATTATCCATATGTAACATTGTCTAATTTTTTTTTTTTTTTGAAGGTCTCAAAGTGCCAACGAAAACACCAGTGCATGGAAAAAAGTGACGGGTGCCACTGAAAAAACGTGCAAAGGATGCGGTCTATCGCAAAACCCATCTCAAAAGAGAATGGGTCCTCCGAAACTGTCCTCAAACTCAGAGCCAAAAGGCCCACGAGTAAGGGGGCTGAACCAACTCAACTGCCGAAACAGGAGGGTCAGTGACTTACTTGGTTTCCTCCATGGGCTGCCACCACCAGGAGTACTACCAAGCCAGCTACTTGCATCAGTCCCCTCAAGGGCTGCCACCCCAAGAGTACGACTGAGCCTGCAACTGTTGTCTATCTCCACAAAAGCAGAGACAGACACTGGAGAGCAAAGAAGGAGGGAACCCGAGGGCCACACACTCCAACTCCTAGACTTCGGGTAGGACCCAAAAGGGTTTCCGCACCCCTACATCCACACAAAAACAGTGACAAACAGGTGACAAAATGTGATAAACAAAAAAGAATAAATAAGTGAATAGAGTGCCAGTGTACTGGCCTGGTCTATCCGCCGGATCTATAAAAAATTACCCATGTTGGATAAACCAAGCAATAGGGTGAGTGCTCCTCGGGTGTATTCAAGTGCTTGTGCAATGTGCCAAATTCAGTGGGTTTCCCAGGCCCAGTGAAATAAGGCACCTCTGGAGTCACCGTCCCCAGAGGCACTTGCACCATGAGACTTTCGAAAGCCTCCCCAGCCCCTTGGCTTCGATCCCAGGGCCCTCTGCAATCCCTGGTGTGGTTCCCTGCCTCATGTTCGCAGTGTTCAGTTGGCTCCCTACAGTGGGTTAACCACTCCCTCTGGCGGAACCAACCTACTGGCTGTTACTGATAAGAACAGATACTATACATGATCTTAGCCAAAAGGCCGAGAAGTGAACGACAAGCTTTCTTCTGAACACTAGACCTTAGCCATTGTCTAATTATAATGCACATGACCCCATATGTAAAAGCTGTCTTCTATAGTGCTACTCTATAGTTCCATCATAGGTAGTAACATCAGCCTTGGGTTATATTACTTAAAGAGAGCCTGTCAGAAGTAAATAATGAATAAACCTAAACACAGTGCCTTGTAAAGGTGATTCTACAGTTTCCAAATATGCCTCTGTTATACAGCTCTGTAGCCCCATTTTCATGTAAATTGTAGTTTTATTCATATGTAAATAAGAAGGAAAGTGCTTTGGGGTTTGTCTTAGCTTGCCTGGGCATTGGTATCAGCTCTGGATTTCAGAATAAAGCATTTCCCCTCATTTGCATATGAATAAAAAGTCAATTGCGATGGAAATGGGGTTCCAAAGCTGAATAACCGAGGCATCTTTGGCAACTGTAGAATCACCTCTACAAGGCACTATGATTAGGTTTATAATGAATTTACTGCTGACAGACTCCCTTTAAGTAATATAACCTAAAATTGATGTTACTACCCACGATGGAACTATACATTAGCATATTTGGAAACTGTAGCATCACCTCTACAAGGTACTGGGTAGAGGTTTATAACCAATTTCCCTTAAAGGGGTCATCCAGTATAAATGGAAATCCCTACACTAATCTAAACTCCCTCCCCCTGCCTACTTTCTAAATAACATAATCAAAAATGTATATTTACCTATATCCCTGATATTTTCTGATTATCCCATGACGATCCATTTCCCCATTTCCCCCCCACTACTCCCCCCCACTCCATCATACTTACCTTCCAGCCTTCTTACTGAAGGACGGCTCCTCCTTCTTTTGTGACTGCTGCCGATTCTCATAGCACTGCTCTGCGCACTGCTGCCGATAATCCACCTGTACTGCGCAGCTCCCACGCATGCGCAGAAGAGGTGGATAGTCACTACAGAGCATCGCTGGGAGAAGAGCACGCGCCTGTAGTATCAGTAAAGAAGGAGGGGGCATCGTGCAGGAAGAAGCCATGGAAGGAAGAGAGGTAAGTATATAATGTTGGGGGTTGGGCTGAGTAGGTAGGGAAGGGCTAGTACTGGGCGGGACAACTAGAGAGACAGGGAGGGGGGTGTATGGGAGGGAGAGAGAGAGGAGGGGAACTAAGGTAAGATGGGTTAGTGTGGAAGTTGCATAGCAGGAAACTGAACCATGTAAACAAATGCAGAAGATACCAGGAGCTCCCAGAGACACCTAGAAATCACTCAAAACACAGCTAAAGGTATATGGGTGCATTTATTATCTCATTAATAGCACTAACATTTAAAAAAAAAAAAAAAACATTTTTTGCCCGGAAAACCCCTTTAAGGCCCAATGTTTCTGAAATGCAGCTTTTTTTTCTTGAAGATTATACAGTGTTCTATTGAGCCAAAGCCAAGAGTGGTTACAAAAGGAAAGTGAAAAATATAGGAAGCTCTAATATTTCTCCCTTCTGGTCAATCCACTCCTGGCTAAAAAAACTGCAGCAAAATCTGCAACAAAAAATAGCTGCATATCTGCAATACGGGGCCTTGGTCTTAAGGTGAGTCTGCCACACTTTTATATGGCTGAAAGTTCTGCATTCTGCATTGTTGTATGTGCTGTTTAAAGTAAACTTATGAATTTAAATGAATAAAAATGATACAGATTTTTTTTTCTTACAAAACTATATATCAATCTGCTTAGCTCTTCCTGCTATATAACCTGTTATCTGCCGATAGGACTGAATGTTCAACATGGCAGGTTCTCTATAAATAGGGTGGAAAATTAAAGTATGTATGAAAATAGAGTTTTCTATGCAGAACGATATCTAAGAACTCACATACAGTTGCAATATAATAAATTATAAAGAACATATTATGTCAGAGATTTGACATTGCCTCAGTCTGACATGACATGAAAGTTTAATGTGTTAAGTTGCATTACAAAGTAGATCCACATCCTGTTCCCTAAAAAAACTGTGCTGCTTCAATTCTGTCTACCATCATATGGCAGAACCTAAGTACGGCAATTTCCTGCAAACCGAGCACCTACTGCTAAGTCAGTGACTCCTAATGTTATTACTGACAGCAATAATAATCACGGCTGCTCTTCAGAAGATAGAAAGGAAGTCCCCTGTAGTTCATGTCATCCCAATATGCTTTGCAATCAGAATAGAACAGGAAAAAACAGCATGTCTCCTTCTCAGTTATCTGATCTACATGAAGGAATGGAAATGGAGCAGCAATAGACAATGAGAATATTATTACTCACTGTACAATTGTGATGATTGTGATGTTATTTTTCTTTATTTCACACAGTTATCTTGAATAGAAAAGTAACACATTTGGAAGTAACACCTATCAGATTTACATGTGAAATGTCACAATGGTTGGCAATGTAGTCCATAAGTTAGCAAGGAAAGATCACCACAAGGGTGCTAAAAATTTCATGAAATTGGGATATTTTTTCTATGGAAGTATTTGTGAACCTGTACAGTCGTCTGAGAAGCAGAGTAGGAGGTCAGAATTACATATAGGGGCTACAACAATAGATGTAAAGGACAAATAGTTTAGTTTCATTTGTTGGGTCTTGCCTTGACATCCTGTCAGGTATACGTATTCATAAAAATAAGTGGAGTCTTAGGTTTCATGTCTACTCTTCTCATAGGATTGAACTTACTTGACTAAAAGCTGGACTTACGTGCTCTCATGGTTTAACTGCAACCCTTTTAAGGTGGCCATACACATTAGATGAATGTCAGCTGATTGTGGCAGCACTTGTCGACCATCTAACATGTATGGCAGTGTCTGGACACAGTCAGAGAAAAGGTTTTCAATGTGCCTAAACCAACACAATCTTACTTCTCTTTCTTTACTTAGAACATATGTATGCTCAGCCCAGCTGAGCATGCATGTGTGTGTGGGGTTAGAAGGAATAGCTGTCGGTCAATGTGCATTCAGTCGACAGTTATCTGAAATGCTCATACACACTGGTGTTGAGCCCACCCTGTAATGCACAAAGGAGTATTGCTCCTTGGTATGAAGCCATACAGCTTCTGTTGCTGGCTCTTTCTTACTCTGGGGTGATTTCTTCAACCTGATGGATTATCTGATGAAATGTCAGAAACTGACAGAAAAATAAATTTGACACTGAAGACATACAAAGGTACATAAGGCCCCATTCATTTGTATGACTGCTGTAAAATATAGCTCAGGTTATGCAAAACTACGAGTTGGCTATATGTACGAGCCATAGAATTGTTTAACTTCTCTTAGGAAAGAACATTTTCAGATATTCGCTTCCATTATATTCTATGAACAGTAAGATACATTGCCTATCTTCTTTGAGAGGGCCACAAAGCTAGAAGATCATTGTTCAAAGCAACTTTGGGTCGCTGTTTCAAAGACGTTTCACTGTAGTTGGTTAATTGTCAAATATGCAATATAATGTAAATACATGCATAATGTAAATGTATTAGAATAGGAAGAACACAATGTACATACTAAATTATAAGTTAAAGGGAATCTATCACTGGGGTAAAGAATATTCAACCAACAACATAATTAGGTACAGTGGGGAAAAAAAATTTATTTAGTCAGCCGCCAATTGTGCAAGTTCTCCCACTTAAAAAGATGAGATAGAGGGATACCAGTAGCGGACCTGTATCCGAATCCACACCAAGGGACAAGGAACAGGAAGGCTTGTAGAAAGACACAGCGCGTTTTTTATTAGTGTCTGGATTAAAGTGTGATTTTGACGTACCATCTGTGGTGAAGCGCTGTGTCTTTCTACAAGCCTTGCTGTTCCTTGTCCCTTGGTGTGGATTCGGATACAGGTCCGCTACTGGTATCCCTCTATCTCATCTCGGATGTCGCCTAAGTGACGTGCGGTTGTGACTTTAACTGCTTCTACCCTCTCCAAATTGGTTGAGAAGGTACTGTACGGATATAGGCTGTTGCCAACCACTGCACAGCCTAGGAAAGTGAGGAGGTTTCCATCTATACACCTCCGGACTCTATTGGACTATATCTCAGTGTGGGCAGCTCGGTGCCACCCCCATATTCTTTATTTACTTAAAAAGATGAGAGAGGCCTGGAATTGACATCATAGGTAGACCTCAACTATGAGAGACAAAATGAGAAAACAAATCCAGAAAATCACATTGTCTGTCTGATTTTTAAAGAATTTATTTGCAAATTATGGTGGAAAATACGTATTTGGTCACCTACAAAGAAGAAAGATTTCTGGCTCTCACAGACCTGTAACTTCTTCTTTAAGAGGCTCCTCTGTCCTCCACTCATTACCTGTAGTAATGTTTGACATTGTTATCAGTATAAAAGATACCTGTCCACAACCTCAAACAGTCACACTCCAAACTCCACTATGGTGAAGACCAAAGAGCTGTGGAAGGACACCAGAAACAAAATTGTAGACCTGCACCAGGCTGGGAAGACTGAATCTGCAATAGGCAAGCAGCTTGGTGTGAAGAAATCAACTGTGGGAGCAATAATTAGAAAATGGAAGACATACAAGACCACTGATAATCTCCCTCGATCAGGGGCTCCACGCAAGATCTCACCCCGTGGGGTCAAAATGATCACAAGAACGGTGAAGAAAAATCCCAGAACCACACGGGGACCTAGTGACTGACCTGCAGAAAGCTGGGACTAACGTAACAAAGGTTACCGGCAGTAACACACTACGCCGCCAGGGACTCAGATCCTGCAGTGCCAGACGTATCCCCCTGCTTAAGCCAGTACATATCCGGGCCCGTCTGAAGTTTGCTAGAGAGCATTTGGATGTTCCAGAAGAGTATTGGGAGAATGTCATATGGTCAGATGAAACCAAAGTAGAACTGTTTGGTAGAAACACAACTCGTCGTGTTTGGAGGAGGGTGAATGCTGAGGTGCATCCAAAGAACACCATACCTACTGTGAAGCATGGGGGTGGCAACATCATGCTTTGGGGCTGTTTCTCTGAAAAGGGATCAGGACGACTGATCCATGTACATGAAAGAATGAATGGGGCCATGTATCGTGAGATTTTGAGTGCAAACCTTTTTCCATCAGCAAGGGCATTGAAGAAACGTGGCTGGGTCTTTCAGCATGACAATGATCCCAAGCACACCGCCAGGGCAACGAAGGAGTGGCTTCGTAAGAAGCATTTCAAGGTCCTGGAGTGGCCTGGCCAGTCTCCAGATCTCAACCCCATAGAAACCCTTTAGAGGGAGTTGAAAGTCTGTGTTGCCCAGCGACAGCCCCAAAACATCACTGCTCTAGAGGATATCTGCATGGAGGAAGGGCCAACATACCAGCAACAGTGTGTGCTAACCTTGCGAAGACTTACAGAAAACGTTTGACCTCTGTCATTGCCAACAAAGGATATATAACAAAGTATTGAGATGAACTTTTGTTATTGACCAAATACATATTTTCCACCATAATTAGCAAATAAATTCTTTAAAAATCAGACAATGTAATTTTCTGGATTTGTTTTCTCATTTTGTCCCTCATAGTTGAGGTCTACCTATGATGACAATTACAGGCCTCTCATCTTTTTAAGTGGGAGAACTTGCACAATTGGTGGCTGACTAAATACTTTTTTCCCACTGTATGTCTTGAATATAGGCTTGAATATAACGCTTTTTCCTCATGAAAATTTATGTCTCCATTGCTGAAATATTAATTTACTCATTTACGCATGTGCAAATGATGCGCTCCAGTCACACTATATAAGGACAATGCAAGCATGTGCATTGGTTTGCTATAGATGACGATGGACATACATGTGTTCTTATGGCAGATTATATAAGTAAATAAATTGGGGGATGTGATTTTCTTTATTATATGCACCTGCACTTTCACCTGTATTTACTTTAATGAATTACCAGGTTGGATTATCAATTTAGTGATTTACAGTCATGTAATCTTGCAATGCATTTTATAATTATTGATAGCATTATTATACTAGAACAGGGGCACTTTATGTATATTTCATTGCACATTTTTAGAACATATATTAAATTTATGTGAATGTATGTGAAATATGTATTAATTGATATCAATTGTGATAAATTATGTATGCTATATAATGTTGCTTTGGTCACTTGTTTGTTGCTTGAGAAAGGTTCTGGTCGGGACCAAAACGTCACCTTGGAATAAAGAGACACTAATCACTTGATCCTTGGAGTGCTGACATTTTTACTAACTTTGTATGTACTGGGAGTGGCAATCTTTCCAAGAGGATCTGCACCCGCACTTTTGAGTATTGCTGTGCTGCTTTGGACTTTCTTTTATTTTATTATTATTTTATTATGTTGTAGGTTTAATATAATTCCCAGGGGAGTAGCTATAGGAGGTGCAGTGGTAGCAGTCTCTACCTTGTTCTGGACCGTGAAGAAGCCCCAAAGGTCACCTGAAATATACAACTATTCTAAAGGGCACAAGGTAGATAGGGGCCCCATTACAGGGTTTAATTGGAGTCCAGGATCCTCCAGTAATGCCTCTGCTTCACCCTGGTGACAGACTCTCTTTAAGATTTAATTGGGACCTACAACAGGAACATACAATCTTTAGCAGTCTTCACCATGTACTGTATGTCAATATAACAAGAGAAGGTAGATACTCACTGTTTTCTATGTTTCCTGTATTGCTTTCTTTTACTTTTGGGACTGGATGAACTAGGAAAAGGAGTATTTTATTAACTGTAGTATTTGAGACATGGAAGCCATTTATAACATCCTGGATACAAACATGAGCAAAAGTTGAAAAGTCAGGATTTTGATCCTATATTTCAATCAAGCACAACATATCACGATGTAACCAGTTTTTATGCATAACACTATCCTTACAATTGGTTCAAAGAATCTATATCATAGGTGGTCAAAATACAGAAAGGCTACTTTTAACTACAAGAAAAAAATTTCCATTTTCTTATTTCCTTTGTAATATGATCCATTCTATTTTCAGTTAAAAAATATGGATCTTCTAAACAAAGGTGAAAGGAAAACTCACTTCACAATATATAAGAACTGTAAAGTATTGTAAGGAAAACTTCAGAATCTTCAGAAATTGCTCCATCCGGAAATGACAGAGCTTTTCATACAGACTGGCAAGGCTGGTGAGGTTAATGTATGTGTAGCATGTGACTGGTCTCTGAAGCTGGCCATAATCATTAAATGTACATGGTGGAACCTAAAGATTTTGGTGGTATGGCTCACCATCTAATATATGGGGGGTCTCCTGACTCTCCCCTAACATCTGATATCAGGGAAAGAAAAGGATTGGGTGTATTGATTATTCTCTTCTCCCCAGAGAACACATGCACACTCAGCTGAAAGAAACATGCATTTCTATAGGGTGCATGGTGAGATAGTTCAGCTGGCAGCAATCTAGTGAATATGACTCGCCTACAATAAGAACTCTACCTAAATTTTTTTTTGGCTGGACAGGCAATACATTTCATCTGTTTCCAAGGCTGCAAGGTACTTTAACATTTGGAAATCAGAAGCAAATTAGAAACCACCATCAGATTTCTCACAGCAAACACTGCATACTCTACTTGAGTATAACTGTATATTTACAGTAACGCTGATAACGCTGAGCATACACAATAGATGTACAGTATATCAGCCAAAGCCAATGATTTCATAGTGACTGACCAACCATGTTATATGTATGGGGGCTTCACAATTTTCCTTTTGCCCTCAAAGAGATCAGCTTCCCCGAGTAGTTTCTGTTAGCAGCATTCTCCACTCTTGCTATTCAGAAAACATGCATGGTATGCTGTGTAAGCATGTTTATAGGGTAGTAGGTAGAGCTAGCTTCCATTTGCAGTCTACTGGATTGACAACTATATATATATTGGGGTGGACATACCATTTGTGTAGCCTGTGCACCAGAACAGGGGGCAAGTGAGTAAGGGGGCCTGTTACCTTAAAATCTATCGTCTTTTAGATTGTAGCAAAATGTCCTATGCGTTGATGAACTGTAAAAATTACCAGTGTTGTTTTGTTTTACTGTGTGTGTTTCTTTATCATACTCTCATGTATGTTTTCTTTTGCAAAACTTTAATAAAAATTTTTTTTTAAAAAAAACAAAAAGACTAGTGTATCAATATCAAGGTATAAGGGGCAGCTCTGTGCTAATATGCTGAATTACTAGCGGTCCATATACTGTTCTTGCACAGGAGCCCTCAGCTGTCTGTGGCCGCCCCAGAGCTATCTAAAATGTATGGCCAACTTAAAGGGGAATATTAAAAAAAAAAAAAAAGTTATAAGCAGGGAACCTTTTAAAATAATGAAATAAGCTATACTCCCCAGTTAAATATACTGTATACCACTTCAGCTCTGCTGGTTTAGTCCCCTCCATTTTCATTGTTCCCTGTCTAAAAGTGATGATGCCCTATTTGTCTTCACATGACTGCCGCAGCTGATCACTTGCCTCAGCAGTTACATGTTTTTCATGCACAGTTGACCGATGAGGCCGGTGACTGACTTCAGCTTGTGACGATGAGAAAGTCATGGCAGAGACTAAAATGGGTATCAATGATAGAGCTTTTTTCATGATTTTATAAGGTTTCCTGCTTAAAGCCTTTTAGAAAATATCTTGGACAACCTCTTTAAGTAACACCCAAATTATTTATACTCAGTTGATAACGTAATGGGGTTCTTTGGGAATCGAGCAGAAAAATAAAAAAGAAGTCACTGCTTGCTCTGGTACATGACTGAATATCCTCACATGCAGGAGATTGGTCCTCAAAAGGCTTCAGCAAAAGGGGACCTGTCCTAGTTACATAGGATGGCTTTCACACATAGGACAGTACTGGTGGCTATTTTATTTACTACAGTTATACCCCTATAAGCAAAACAAGCTCCTGCATCTGACTAAGGTTATTCAGCCATGTGCATATAAGGACAAGCACCATGTTGTGTTTTTTTTTTTTTTTGCCCATTTCCCAGAGTCTGATGACTTTAGGTCCATTTACAGTGGACAATCATTGCCATAATTTGTTTGTAATTGTTCACAATCATAACATTAATTGACCAGTGTGAATGAAGGACAAGATCAATTCTAAACAATAAAACTATCTTGGATTTCATCATAGGTTTAGGTCTATGAGTGTTTGTGCTCAGTGACCATATAACAATGATTCCACTGGAGTGGACACACTGGCTGAATATACTGAGTGTTATGAAGGTGTCAAGGTCAAGTCATTAAATTATCCTTCATTCTAGGAAATTCTTTGGCCTTGGAGAAGATAAATGGTGCTCATTTACCATTTTTATTGGAAATGACACCTGTTATAGCCTTACAGATATCACTATGAGTATTACTGTGAGTGTTTTATGGAGAGCAGAAAATCACTTACTTATGTCTTCTCTTCTTTGATGAAGACCTAGGAAAATCAGAAACAAGATGAATCTATGAACTTTATTTTTTAAAGGCACATCATATAGAAAACTTGTGTTCTAATTTTAGTAACAGAAAATGATAATCTACTCAGTACAGACAGATATGGAAATAAGGCTTCAATGTGAGGACAATTGGCAGTTCTTACTACCAATGACTTGTCTACCATGACATTAGAGGCTAAAAGGATATAGAGCAGCATTAAAATGGTTATTATAAAGCTAAAGTCAAATAAATGGTTCGTCCACCCGAGCAAAACTGCTTTTTGTAAGGGGACCCCTCTATGTTGTCTTCATGCTCTAATAGAACATTTGTGAAGGGTTTGTCTTAGATATAGTATAACATATACAGATGGAGCAAACCAAACCTTTGCAACATGACTGAATCTACATAACAAAAAAGCGCACAATACAAGACCAACAATGATAAAAACACATAAAAAACATAGACCGCACACCACATATCAACGTGGTCAATACTCTGTGGCCGGACAAAATAAGTCCCAAGGTCACCTGACATACCTACTTACAATACCCAGCTCACATACATGCAAATTCATAAATAAAGTTTGCATGATATAAGACAAGTGGACCAATAAAAAACCTCTACTTATAAATGCAATTCATATGAAATAACATTAATAAAAAAATCAATACATATACAATAAATGATCAATACATCTGATGTTCTATGAATCAATCAATCAATCAATCAATAATTAAATAAATAAATAAATAAAAGCCATATCTAATACATAGGCTCAAATGCTGGGAAAAGTGGGTGAATGGAGACCCTCAGGCCAAACAGGGAAAGCAAGCCCAAATGTATCACTGCTCCCAATGGCAGCTTTGTCAGCGGTGAGAAACTATTAAATCCGGTTATTATGATTAATCCATAATAATAAATTTCTGGAATCCCAGAAACCACAGTGCTCATTATCAGTAATGACGTTAATAGCACATAAAAATACACTATTTTTTGTGCTGGCGTCTCACTATTTTCAATGAATGGTCAATTTATTATTTAGCAGTGCGCGTTCGTCATCTTTTTTGCAACACTATGGCACTAATAATTTGATTCTTTACTATCCTCATTGCTCATGCATCTTTTTTCATCTTTGGGTATGTACAATAGGCATGGAATGGGTAATACAGTACTCAACAACAAAGCTGCCATTGGGAGCAACCATACGTGTGGGGCTTGATTTCCCTATTTGGCCTGAGGGTCTCCATTCACTGACTTTCCCCAGCACTTGAGACTATTTATTAGATATGAGTTCTGTTTATTTATTTATTGATTTATTTATATATTTTTGTATTGATCATTTATCGTATATGTTTTTTTAATTAACATTATTTGATACGAATTGCATTTATTCATAAATAGAGTTTTTTTTGTTGGTCCACTTGTTGGGGTCTTATATCATGTGAACTTTGTTATTTATTATGCATTTACATATATGTGAAATGGGTATTGTGAGTAGGTGGGTGAGGTGACTTTGGGACTTATTTTGTCTGGTCACAAGGTGTTGACCACTCGGATATGTGGTTTACGTTTTTTAAGTGTTTTTATCATTGTTGATCTTGTATTATGTGTATAATATAGATTTATACATTTTAGAGGATATGCACTTTTTTGTTATGTAGCTTCAGTCATGTTGCATTGTTTGTCTTTGACATAATATGCAGCAGTCCTGTGTGTGATATTTGAGTGGTGCCCATCTTATATTTTTTTGTTTTGTATGCAAACTAATACTTGACACTAATAACTTGCTGCAGTGTGATATCTTATCAGAGAACACAATAAAAGCCATTGAAAAAAAGCAAGTTGAAGGTCTACGCCACACTTAGTTAAATCTGTAAAATAGACCGAAGCATCACAAAGCATGGTAAAATGAAAATAAATCACAACATATATGGTAATTCATAAAAACTATTGTAATAAGCAAGAGTTACTGTATTATTACCATGTACCATAAGTACCAACCTAACCATAACTTATACCTGAAGCTCACAAATACTGGAAACATTAATTCTATGAATAGGAGAAGAACATTAGTGTAGCTTTGTATGTCCCATACCTGTTTCTCTTCTGCTTCTTTGAACTCTTTTTCTTTTTCTTTTTCACAGGGGAAGGACTATAAGACCGTGACCTAGAGATGAAGACATATGGTGAATGAAATTTAGCATTTTCTGTATAATAACCTAGAGAAGCCATAACTAATGCTTGTTCCAAATGAATAATTCAAGCTCTTCTAAATCCCCCTTGAGTATAACACATTTTTCTATGTTCATGAGTCATACTAAACATTAAGCATAGACAAAAATTGCACTTTATTTTAAGGGTACCAGTAAACGCTACTGTAAATGGTGACCAGTTCTGATTCAGCTAATGTTCATCTTAACTTGCCTTCTTCAGGCTTACATGTTGCCACCAATTAATGGAGGACATGTGATGTTGGTAAGGTCAATACATTAGGAGGGATCTAAAGCATGGTGAGACTAGTGGGAATAGAGGAGCAAATGATTCATAAGCCTAATATATAATACATTGATCTGATATTACTACAGTAATTGAGTCTGCATGTGGTCTTTGTAGCACTGTTATAGTAAGCACACTGAAAAGTATGTTACATTTTATCATTTCAGAAAAAAATAATTAAATAATTGCAATTGTTATTCAATATTTGTATACGATTTTCCATTTTACTGCATAAATCTCCCATAGTGCTTCAAATAAAGTACCGTACTGTATGTAGTGGATTTTGTGCTTAGGCATATATGAGTATTAGTGTAGTGTGGGAGTATTACATTGCAAACATACAATGCAAGTCATGCAAGAGACTGACTACATGCAGCTACTTAGCCCAATTTATACCAACCTTTTTCTCTTTTTGCGATCCGATTTTTTCTTTTTCTTTTTCCCTTTGGGAGGTGGTGAAGGGCTGAGTTGTTCAGCTTCTAAGAACCTATTACCAGAGAAAAGAAGAGGAGTTCCTTGATGCTAAAATAAGTCATTTTAGTATACTGTCCTTAATTTCAACATTCATATCTATATTCTTAAATTGTAAATATTAACTGGAAATATATCTTTAAAGAGAACCTGTCACCATGAAAATGCAGTCTAATCTGCAGGCAGCATGTTATAGTACACGAGGAGTTAGGAAGATTGCTATATAGTTTATTGTGAAAAGATGTTTTACTTATAGGGGTAATTGACAATTGATTTTTGACAATAGATTGACAATATCCTTGTGATTTGGTCAGGTACCAAACAGCAGTTTAATGAATTTGTAGACCATTTGTACTTCTACAATATAGGTCTAGTTTTAACATATGAAACAGATCAATCAAACACATTCTTAGATATCTTTATAAGCAGGGAATCAGAGAATAAAATATGTACTACACTGTTTCAGAAGGCGACGGCAACAAATAGCCACCTACAGTGGAATAGTTTTCATCCATATAACTCAGAAGAGGCATTCCAAAAGGTCAGTTCCTTGAAATTCAAAGAAACTGTTCCACCAAAAATGCTTTTGTATCAGAATCCAGGAGGTTATATACACGGTTCAAAGAGAGGAGGTATCCCCATCAGGTATTGGATGAAGCATATAAACCCCTGAGGGTATATTTGTTATTGGTGGATCTACAACACACATTATGCAAAAGACAGGAACTGTCACTATTAATAGGGACATATCACACTAAAACAAAAGAAATATGCCAAGTTATATGCAAATCCTGGATCCAGATTTAAGTGATAACATAACTGACCATACTACGATTACATTTAGGAGGGGAGTAATATCAGAGACAGAGTGTTAGAGAGCCATTTTGATCCCCCTAGAATGATTACCTGCCTTAAGAATTGTGATAAAGGAACTTTTGCATGTGGCTGAATTAAGGCCTGCCTGTGGTCAACAAATGTAGGTATGGAGAAACGCAAACTTGAATAGAGACCTAAATATATATGATGCAAGGTATTATGACAACTGCCAGATGGCGGGTCTAGTCTACATTTGCACATGCACATGCGGAAAGGCATATATATGCAACACCAAGAATTTAGAAGGAAAATATTGGAGACATTGGAATGGCAGGAACAAACTGGTCTCACACCATGTGATGGAACAACATGGTGGTGACACCACGGCTATTAAATTTGCAATGTTAGATGTAGTAAAAGTATCTATTCAGAGGTTTTTTTTCTCGACGGTTCTGACAAACCAGCTGGATCAGCAGAAATGGGCGGAAAGCCATGGGCCACAGATTGCTATCTCAGGAGCTGCATGTTTGCGACCCCTACTTTAGAGGTTAGATGTTCTGCCCTTTTGTTGATAATAAGTACAGTATCATTAAGATCAATTGATACCATTGAATATGGTTCCTGTTGAGATGGCTCTTTTTGTTATCTGAGAATGAGGGTGGTCTATACATCTTCTTACTTTGAGACGCAATCCTCTTAGGCTTCCTGCACACATTCGAGTGTGCCATCCGAGGGGGCATCCCAGAGTCTGTTTTGTTCTGAAGAAAATAGAGCAGGCCCTATCCTGCTCCGTTTCATCAGAACAGAACGGATCGGAAGCCCCCAAAGAGGGAAGGGCATAACAGAAAGCACTAGGAACACTGAGATGTCACTCTGAATGTCATCTGACTGTATTCCTTTGCAATAATGGCCCCAACATGGATGCATACTGTGTTATCTTAGTGGCCATATCTATTGAGCTAATATGATACTCTCCACTGTTTGTATCAGTAGTGTCAATTGGAATGTCAGATGGATATGCATGTATTATATTTTTTTATTATTACTTTATGTTATACAGTTGTAAGCTTGTGGTAATATAACAAATAGTTCCCTTGGGAACTCTGGCTTTCCAAAGGGAAACATGTTGGGTCTAGCGAAGTACTGATGGAACTACTAAGTATCACATATCTGAATTTTCCACATAGTTTTGTACTTATGTTATAGTACTGGATTGTTAATAAATTGCGCTTTGGCTATTATGGTGTTTTGTGGTTTTATTCATCTTATCTGTTATACATGAAAGTTTGAAAAGAATATTACTACAGTTACTATCGATTGGTGACAGTGATTTTTGGGTCTTGGAAATATCAGGATTATATTAAGACTATCATTAAAAGTTTTATGGAGTATTCCTTTTTTTCTGTGATTGCTGGATAGATTCTCCTGTTAGAGAATTGGACTAGACTGGTGGTAAATAGGCGAGTGTCTGTGATATTACATTACTTGAGCAGCAAGTGCTCCCAGGACTTAAGGCCTGCCTCCAGGGCACCAACTACTTAATTTGCATAAGACTTCAAAGTTGGTTTTCTCTAAATCTACAAAAGTGACATAACAAAGGCTGTTTATCACTTTAATGTGCTCTGCAATGCAGTGGTAGTAGTTGAATATGCTTGGGGGAGATGGTAGACTCCTTTTAAATACCCAGAGACTAGCACTAGAGACTGATGTTATACTGACTGTAAACCACAACAGTCACTAATATGAATGAAGTATATAGATCTATAATTCCCCATTCACTAACAGTGCACATCTGGCCACAGTAGTAAAGCTCTGCAACAGAAGCAAAAAAAAATCATATGCATTTAAATGTATACTTTTATATGGCTTACTAAAAATGTTTAAGATAATAATATCCAAAAGGACCTCTGCACTAGCCTGACTGTGTGATCCAGATGAGTAAAATGAAGACATAGTTGCCTATGTCGGCTGTATCTGGTGGAATCTATCTTACATCACAAGAGCTGAGAGCAGCCCGTGGGGAATCAGCAAGTGTCCTGTCTGCTGTCTGTTCCCGCAAACACTGCCTTATCCATATTGGCACAATGATTACTGTTACAAAAGCCCGCAGCTTTCCAACAGTACCTGAAGGAAATAAGTGCTGTTCACTACGTACACAAGTTTAACGTGACACTGATAATTTGCTGTGGGGTGATATTTTATCACATAACACAAAAGCCATTGAAAAGCCATTGAAAGAGTTGAATTAAAGTTCTGTGCGCTTTGTCAGGTTAAATTTAAAGAGTCAAGTTAAAATTCTATGCCCATGTCAAGTTAAATTTTGCTACATCGAAATCATAAAATGTTCTTAACAGAATAACAACAAAAAAAAGCTTTGAATTGTGGTTGTAATAGTAGCAAGCCTGAAGCAGACTGCTCACATGGCAGCCTTAACTGTGTATATTGAATTCCCCTTCACACTAAACCTGGAGGTCAGCAAATAGCTGACTTTAGAGTTTTACAAAGAAAATTGTTTTATCCAGAGATTTTACAACAGGTTTTCTTGACATCTAGTAAGATGGATGGGTTTACAATTTGTGTGATTTCAATAGCACTTAAGTATAATGTTATTACATGTTTCAGTGTCAGGTCAATTGACTTTTTATATAATTAAGTCCATTCAATAGATGTCAGAGCTAAATCTATCTTTAATTGTCAAGTTGACATGAGTCATAGTGGTACTTGGATTGTCTAGTATTCTCTCTTAGTCTTACCTATGGTGCTGGCGCGGGCTGAGCTCTCTCCCGAGCCTTCCTGTTGTACCTCCATTCTCCAGATTTCCATTTTCTATTTCCTGTCTTGTGTCTTTGTTTGGAGATGATGAACACTTGGCATTGTCACTACAAGTAAAAAGAAAGACTGTTTTACTACCCAAAACTTGGTTAATGAAGAGTCTAATGTATGTACCCAATGGCTATTAATATTGAAGACAGGAAGCTCAGTGTAATAGATGACATGACAAATAGTACATACATGAGTGGGACCATTTTAACACATTACTGGGCCCCATACAAGGGTTTCATAAGTGGCCCCCCCCATCTAATTTAATATCACTTCAATTGGCCCACACAATATAGTGTCCCCTCAAGTAGCCCTCACATATTGCCCCCTGCCTCTCTCAGCAACCATTCAATCAATATATTAAATACAAATTTAATTTCTATAGCACGCTGCTACATTAATCCATGTGTAATGGACTGCAGATTGTGGACCCACTGTGCCACCTAACCAGTTTGACTTTGGGCTACTCTCAAGGGCATTATCTAAGTAGCCAACAGTAAAGAAGGAAAAACAAGGTGGCACTGCTTAGATACCTGGTCTTTTAACGAGTCATAAAGATAATGTGACGGCACTAGAAGACCACATACAGCCAGTCTATATTTTAGAAAAAACAGGGTGGTGCACTTCCCTTAAGAGTTAATTTATAAAGTGCAAATATAGAGACAAAACAACAGGGGGCACTCACCCAGACTTTATGTAAAAAGGAGACTTTTATTCAGAGAATGTCCATTAAAATGTCCATGTCACATGGAAGAGAGGAAAAAAGCCTTGCCTTTAGGGCGTTTTAATGGACATTCTCTGAATAAAAGTCTCCTTTTTACATAAAGTATAGGTGAGTGCCCCCTATTTTTTTGTCTCTATATCTGCACATTATCTAAGTAGCCTACCTGATTTTTACCCTTTAACCCCCATATGGGAATCTGTTTTTCACTGTGGGGAGACTACGAAGGTCTCTACCTCTTAGAGTGGTCCCAGTGTAGGTGGCAACTGGCTAAAGGTCATGTAAGACGCTGGTGCGAAGAACCAGAGGGTCAGACAACAGAGTGGTAATTTCTGGGACAAAGGTCTAAGGCAGGCAGCAAGTGTACGAAGTTGAAAAACAGGAATTCAGAATCAGGATACTCTCAAAGGATCTGGCGCTATAGTGAGGGCTGAGCAGATATAAATAAGCCAGGACTTCCTGGTATTGGCAAGAAAGGGCGACAGGTGTGCACTCTAACCCTTAAGTTGCTGAAAGGGAGGGTGCGTCTGCCTTAATGGCTGGAACAGGAGCAGCAGCAGACGGTAATACAGAGTAGCATGGAGAGTCAAGAACCGTACAGTGTGAACCAGAGTTTGCTGGAAGAGAAGGTATGCCGGCAAGTGCTGATTTCCAGCATTATACTATTTTTGTGTCCTTTGAAAGTTGAGAGGCTATCCAAATGATGGTGATGGGGTGGCCCACTTATGAATCCTTTACACTGGGCATATCAGTGTGTTAAAATGGCTCTCGTCCTTCATACGGAGGCATATAGGTTTTTTTGTAAGATTACATAGTTGTGGCATGCTCTGCTGAATGTCATAAAGGTATTCTACCCAAGAAGTATTGCTGTGTAGAGGTATAATGTGCAGGCATTACTGTAGGATGGTTGCTTTTTTAATGCAACACGTTCTTACAGAAACCTATTCCTCTTTCCCTAGCTGCTGTTTGACAATAAGGTAACTTAGCCTTGTTTTACAATTCCACTCAGTAAGTTTGTACTTGCAGTACAAAGCAGGTCAGTGAATATACAATTTCTTGCCAGTGATCCATCACAGCCTTATTAAAACTGAAGTGGTCACACAGAGTTAAGGAAATGATTGCACTATCCATTGGCTAATTCCAGATTTACTATGTATTGAAGAGGTAATTACAATCCAAGATATTGAGTGGGAGTTACTGAGACAGCCAAAGGACAAAGCTTTGTTGCAAAAAACATTCAGCTTAAAGGTGACATATGAGAACTGCTCAGTAATACAGAAATCAGCATTACCGGAAAGCTGGGAGAAATCTCAGTATGTGCCTGAAATTTTAGCAGCTAGCGCTGAATACGTCTCCTCACCGCTCCATTACCAGACAGCTTTAAGTCTGACACCCTCTGATGTTGTTTTCCTAAGCGTCAAAACATTGACTAATAGCATCTGCTATAATTTTATGTTACAGCCAAAAGCCCATATAAAAGGACAATATATTTTCATGTTTGTTTTTTTATAACTATTATAGCAGGTCCATAAAGCCAGCCATATAGGATCCAGCTTCTAGACATACAAGGGTGGGGGTGATAATGAGTTCTTTCATCAGTGGGAAGTGATCAATAAAGTACAAGGAGATTTTCTATCGTGTTCTAAAATCTCTATGCAATTATTACCATCCCTCTATTTTCCATGTAAAAAAACCATACATATAAATGACCGCAGGTTTCACTAAAATCCAGAAAAACATAAACATAGACACTTACGTGTGAGGACAACCTCCTTTGGATTAAACGCCATCCAGCTGCTCTATGCTACATGGGCTGCCTAACAAGCCATTATCACTGAATAACATTTATGGGAGGTAATGTCTGTGATTACTATAAAAGATGGATTCACTCTTTCCAAGGACTATACAAGAGACCAAAGGACATTCATTATGTGTGGTATAAAAGCGATTTAGATATCCTGATGGAAAAGAGTTCTTTACAGTTAGAGTAGTCATAGTATTGACTGCCCTACCCCAAAATATAGTAAAGACAGCATTTTAAAAGGGGGTAGACGCATATGATACTAAGAATTATATAACAATTTATGATGTATAATTGATGGAGAAAGGTTGATTCTACTACTTTTTCACATGGTTGCTTAGTTCATTATTTGAGGGGGACCAATTCCCGCCAACATACCTGCCAACTGTCTCAAATTTGTCATAATTGTCCCGAATTTTCAGAGTTAATCCTGGCCAATTCAGCTTGTCCCAATCTCAAATGTGGTAGAGTTCATGCAAGCCCTGACCCAAAAGTGGGTATTTCCAGAACGTTTTGAATGGGATGGGTTAAATTTTTGATTTAACTAAGGCTAGGATCACACCACAGATTCTGCTTAAAATGCAGAGGACTTTTCTCTCTGCCGGTTTCAATATAAAATCGTCGGAAACCCAGCAGATGCTATTATAGTCTATGGGGTCTGTGGGTCTCCGCATGTAACTGCTTTTTATGCGAAAAGGGTTTCCTTCTTTCAGGTCCCCAAGCTGACCCGAAGGATGGAAACCCAAATGCTAGTGTGAACCTAGTGTAAAATGTTGGTAACTATGCACCAATCACTGGCTGAAGTGATGCTGCCTAATCATTTCAGGACCTTACACAGCACTATACATGTATTTGTGGGTGAGTCTGGTATTACAGCTGTGCTGAATGTTGTTTCAATGTAATTCATGATAAAACACACAAGTCCATCAAGTCCAACCTATAATCTCACAATGCTGATCCAGAGGAAGGCAAAAAAGACCTCATGATGTGGACGCCAGTTTCCCCATTTTGGAGGAAAAAATCCTTCCAAACTCCAAATATGGCAATCCCAAAATACTAGTTTCCTTAATCTGTAATATTTTACAGGTAAACAGTTAATCTGCGGGAGTCCGGCCAGTACTGCCCCTACCAATCTACAATTGACGTCCTATCCTCTAAATAAGACATCCATTTTATAAAGCTGGATAAGCCCTTTCATCCATTTACTCTATCAGTCCATTAAAAATAATCACATTTTCAATTTGTTTGTTAATATATAATAATAATTGTAATAATAATATATTCTACTCTTCTAAAAGACCCATGGTTTCTTTTAGTCTGTCTCCATTACTAAATGAGACAGAATGAGTTAAACATCTACCACTTGATGCTTCCACCCTACACCTTCTTCCAAGAGCTAAATTTAGCCGGTGACGCCTGGGGGTGGAAAGCAAGATGTTTTGATTGCATTTGCTTAGAATAAATCCCTCCGACAAGGCAATACTGAAAGTGCAGATTAAATGGGGGCGATGTGGAAGGAAGCCCCTCCACGGAGCAGTGATTATTAATCATGTGGGTTCCTGGAGTTTGTTATGGAAAATTATAATAGCAAATCAGGGAGAGTCTTTCTGTGTGATTACTCTGATTCACAAGTGGCTCTGATTATGTCACAAGCTTTGTGCTACATTATTGGGATGTATAACACCAGCTGCAAGGCTTTGGCAGGCACAGTTAAAAGGTGCAGTTTCATTCACCCAGTCTAATTTGTTTGTGCTAATTTAATTCTGTCATCACTCCGGATACAGTACATATATTATTAGCCGTCTTCCCAAAACTGCAGTGTTCAGCCCATTCAGTTCAGTGTCTGCATAGATTAGATACAATTACAGGGTGGTGTCTGACAAGTCTCTAATTTATGTGAAACGCAATGGACTCTGTAATGGTGACTGTGACAAGCAGCAGAGATATCAGTTAAATTCTAGGTATCGCTCCTACAACTGAAACTTGCCACAGCAATACAGAGTATGAAGGGTTTACTAATGTTTTAAAACAAGAAAGACATGTTTTAGTTTGATGCATAAGTTTCATGAACAGAAAATTAGAGATTGTTTGGCCCCCGCTGAACAATCCCAGCATGCTCAGTGCTTGTGGTGTCAGCCATTGTGTACATTGTAGCACTCCCTTATTACTTCTTTCCATCCTCTGTAGTCTATTTAACATAGTATCATACCCTTTAATTATTCCTGCCTGATATGTAAATTAAGCACAATTATTTTTATGTTATACTGCAGTGCTTTTGGCTATTTTAATAGATCCTTTTTACTGTTATATTTATGTATGGAAATGTAACACATTTTAAGTATCGCTCTCAGCGATCTGCAGTGTTAAGAGGAACGGTGTAATTTAACCCTAATTAGGAAGTTCTATAAGACTTTAATGAAACCTTACATAGTAGTATTAAAGGTAATGTTTTTTTTTTTTTTCTTTTTTTAAATTAGACACATTCCAGTTTGTAAGGACACCGTCTCAACGCACAGTGCAAAATAGGTAATGGAGCTCATACCTACCCAGTGCCATTTAGAATAGTGGAATATTTTATGCCAGAGGGATCATTGAGGTTCCATCAGGGTGCAGTAGTAGCAACTGCTACCTCTGCACTCTATACAGCTAGATATCTACTATTCTTATGATCAAAACAACCAACCCATTAGGACAGAAAATCCCGAATGGAGAAAATAATTCTGACGTTCTAACCGCTGCCTGTACAGAACAAATGTAAGACATTTTTACTTGCATTGTTATCTTTATTACAACCATTGAACACACAAGACTAATAACCATTCAGGTCCCTTTATACATGGGCCTATGAATGGGCAAACAATTCTGACTGTATGTACTCATGTACTATAGGACCTCAGCCTAAAGGTGACTATACTTTCTTAATGAGAATGAAGAAAGTAACTGGTATTCAATTGAGTGAACATCTTATGTTTGGAGGTTACAATAATAAGAGCAAAATTGCTGAACCCACTATTTTCAGTAGGAACAGACAAGTATCTTTTGTGTATGGGGTTGTGCAAACAGATCTCAACCCCATAGAAAACCTTTGGAGGGAGTTGAAAGTCCGTGTTGCCCAGCGACAGCCCCAAAACATCACTGCTCTAGAGGAGATCTGCATGGAGGAATGGGCCAACATACCAGCAACAGTGTGTGCCAACCTTGTGAAGACTTATAGAAAACGTTTGACCTCTGTCATTGCCAACAAAGGATATATAACAAAGTATTGAGATGAACTTTTGTTATTGACCATATACTTATTTTCCACCATAATTTGCAAATAAATTCTTTAAAAATCAGACAATGTGATTTTCTAGATATTCTCATTTTGTCTCTCATAGTTGAGGTCTACCTATGATGACAATTACAGGCCTCTCACATCTTTTTAAGTGGGAGAACTTGCACAATTGCTGGATGACTAAATACTTTTTTCCCCACTGTAATGTTGGGGCAAATTAGATTAGATTAGGCTACATTAGGTTAGATTTCAACATTCCTAATCATTTGTTCTGATGGAAGATAAGTCACTGCTATAAATGTCTGGCAGAAGCTTATTCCCTTTCCCAATGAAAACACATTCTTGGATATGCCAAGTCTGCACATGTAATAAGAAGTCGGAAGGAATATCTGTTGGCTGAGCAAATGTTTTTCCAATAGCTATTGAAGTTATATGGCTAGTTTTAGGAAAGATTGTGGGATATGGAGTTGTCACATTGGCTTGTGTACAGTATGGATTAGTAGGGTCTGTATGTCAAAATAATTTGCAAGTACTAGTCAAGCTGTAAATTAAACCATGGTTTCAGTGCACAGATGGACCTCCATCATTTTGGCTTTATTCACTATAGACAGTAGTGTCAGCAATATCTTGTGAGGACTATATGAGGTGACACAGACAAGGGTCTCACCTCTATTCTTGAACCCAAGTTGCTTCCCCAAGCTGTCACTGTTATCACTTCCGCTGCATAACAGCAGAAGTAGCATTCTCACTTTCTTAGGCCTATACCTAGATAGGATTAGTAACAGGAGCCACAGAGAATATACAGTATGTTGCCTTATATAATATAAGCTTACTCAGGTAGCTCTTGGTAGTGTTTAGTTATCCTCTGGACCCCTTTCCAATAGAGAGTTGTTACAGTAGAAATAAAGTAAGGTTAAAACTAAATAGTGAGCACAAGACTTATTATGTTGCATGTTGATATGCATTACTCGACTGATCCTACCATCACAAGCTTTTAGCAGGAAAATACAGAAAGCTTCACATGTGTCCACCCTCACCTTAGCTGCTTGGACTATAATTTATCATGAAGCCAATTCACTATAATATTGTGATATGTGATGTGTTCTAATGACAAATAGATACATATAGGGCAGACATCTTGTGACAGAATATTGAAAAGGCATGTTGTTTTTCAAACGCGGGTCAACTCATGACAAACATATTCGGTCATGTCCAAACAAGAAAAAAGTAAGGAGGGATACATGTTTACGTTATCCTCATCTTCAAGTCATGGTTACTTTGCTATCAAATGCTTTTATCAATAAAGATACCACCTACAATACAGTTTGCAATGTTTTGTTGCAATGGCTAAGGTAAGAGCTGGAGATGGAATATAAATAGTAATAAAACATTCCAAATATGCCAAAAACACATTCTCAAGTATAAACTGAACAAGGTTTAACATTGAATGAACTTGTGCTTAATTGTAGATAGGATTTATATTTTTGTACAGCTCCCGCTTCTTTGTCCAGCTTTATACAAAGTGTTCCCACTTGCTCTGAAGCATTAGTATATAGAATGTAATACGTCTTATAGATACACAATAATGGTCCACTTCATGCACATCACTGTGCTTTATAAAAGGTAAACTCTGAATGTACCTAGGCAACCATTATTCACAGAATGACTATAATTTATTTGCTGTCATAGCCGCTGATAGAGGGGTGATTACTTGTTAAATATTCCCTGGCCATAAAAAAGACTGCAGTTGCTCTATGTCTTGCTATACCTGACCCTGTCACTTACATTAAGGATGAGCTAAAACACAGTATTCAGCCGTTGGCCTAAGGCCTGCTTACACATCCCATATTGTCATATCACAGGGTGCCAACAAGCTCAGTCCTCTGAACTGCTGACACTAATTAAATGAATTAGAGCTTGCATCAACCTATTGTAGTACTGCATGAGAAGGAAATGAAGTCCATAGACCAGTCATGGGCATAAAGTACTTGACTTTCCTTTGATGCACCCAAATGCAGTGAACTGTCAATATATGCTTCTAGTTCTCAGTATCATAGGTGTATTATCTGTCCATGGCCTATATGATTTTTTTTAAAACAAAAAATAGGTATAGGTGGACTTTTGATAAATGGGCTTAGACACACAATGCAGCCTAGTTTTTAATTTCTGTAGATGTATAGTAAAGTCTATGTTGCACTCCAATTAAATATTAGCACTTTACTCCTCCAATGATTGTAGTAGTACTGCGCTTTGTGTTCCAGGCAGTCTCTCCTTTATTCTCCAGACACATGTCCAGTTCTGTAGGTTAAAGTGTGTTCCATAACGTATATCCGCCTGAAGGTATTGTCCTCTAAAAGAAATGCTTATAGAGGCACCATACTGCCTAAACTCTCTAATATGGAACCGTTGTTGTACAAAAAGGGACATAGCTATAGGGATACAGAGATAAAAGTCACACTCAGGCAAGATGGCTGATGGGGCCCAAAGTTTCTCTCCTACATACTAGTACAATAGTATTATAAATATCACATGTAGTGTGGCTCCCTCTACAGATTTACATTGTGACCCAGGAGTTTCAAGTTACGCCTCTGCATACAAGGTCTTTGGAGATGCTAAATCTCTCAGGTTTGCAAGATTTTCTGGACTAAAAAATTATTGACAAGTGTAAGGCTATATTCAGAAGACTGTAGCCATTAAGTGGCTGTCACAAAAAGATGTATCAGTCTATTTTTGATGGCTGTTTTGCATCTATGTGGCATCCGTTCCATATCTGTTTTTCTGTTTTTGATGACTGACTTCCAGAGAAACAGATGATTTGCTCTTTTTATTTACCCAACTCCCTGATCCATTTTTAACATTTATCACTTGGATACAAGGCCATTTTGATGTTAAAATTTGACCCATTGACTTCAATGGCCAAAGATAGGATATGTCCTATTATTTTGACGCAGAATAGAAATAATATATGGGACTGATTTATCGAGACCAGCTTTTAGAAAATCCCTGCGCTCTATGGAGTTTGAGCCTAATTTATGATGAGGCAATCCTCATCATAAAGCAGGCACATCCTCTGGGGTCTGTGCACCTAAACGGAAGAGTACGCCAGTACCTTCTTTCCTGGCTTCTATGACATTTTCTGCTGTACAAGCCATGATAAATTGGCTCCAAATTGGGAAGATTTATCACAAGAGGAATTTATAAAGTCAATTTTGGTAGAATTTGCATAATTTGCACCAATTTCATCAAATATCGTAAAATGTATAATAAATTTGGCGCACCTAAAACTCTGGCAACTTTGTCCTCAGAGGTTACTCCACTTTCAATGCTACCCATTCACTGGAGTGAGATTGTGAACATTTTTATGCCTTTTTAAAAAGTTGTAGTTGATAATCTGGAGTACAGACAGCTAGGCAGGTTAACCACATTCACTTTCCCACCCACATTTCACAAGTGGAGGTGTTAGTCTAAAATGCAAAAAGCTAAAAAAACACCTGCAAAAGAGTTCAATATGTCATTAGTCTT
Source organism: Leptodactylus fallax (assembly GCA_947044405.1). Classification (NCBI taxonomy): domain Eukaryota; kingdom Metazoa; phylum Chordata; class Amphibia; order Anura; family Leptodactylidae; genus Leptodactylus; species Leptodactylus fallax. The sequence continues at coordinate 281,620 of CAMRHE010000019.1, forward strand.
GTCTCTTCCATAACAGCACCCATAGAGGGAGAAGGATCCGCCTCCAAGGTCAGGAAACCCATAACGCTTTTTGGACCTTTTTCTCTTGTCCTCAGTGCAACACTAAAATACAGGCAAATCAAAAAGGATCTCAGTGTAGTCACCGAGCTTCTATAGCTGCAAGACAGCAGTTCTCTCGGTCCACTTTCTTTCGGCATTACATACTGGACTTGGGGTGTCTGACCTTTCCTTTCTCTGTTATGTCTCTGTGGGTGCTGTCACACTTACCGGTAATTGGATTTCCTCGATGCCAAGACAGTACCCCATCTAATTCCCACCCTTTGGTTGTTCCGGTACTAATAGATCTCCTACATTCATTGGTAACTGAAGGAGGAGGAGGTCTGAAAAACTTTATGGGTTTCCTGTCCTTAGCTGTGGATTCTCCTCTCTCTGTGGGTGCTGCCTTAATTCTGGAGTGCAGCGCTTAATAAATTCCCCCATTTGTACACCGGATTTTATGTCCCCCTGTGCTATTGGAGGATGCCCTTAATTCATGGTGGGGCTGCATTGCATCATGAGTGGGGCGCATCCTCTGGCAGTGCTTTTGTCTAGGTGAAAATCTACGCCAGCTCCAATGTGTTTTAAAAACAGCCATGCGATGGCCGTTTCTTACTTTCATGTGAATAGAGCCTCAAGCTGTTAAACATGAAGGTAATGACCCCATCATGAGGCGGCATAACAAGGTCACTAATTCTTGCTGAACTGACTGGGTGGATTTTTCTCCCTCCCAGAGAACTAATGTGATCAATGAGTGCAATTTAAAATACAGTAAAATGTCATCTGGCATTAACAGGAGCCGATAGATTCTGGGTTATGAAACAGTCTACATTCTCACACTAGACAGGAACAGCAAATAAAATTTACTTCTAAGCATAAAGAATCTTCAGGCAAAATGTAGATTGTTTTGCAGTCCTGGGCTTTCAAATGCCTTATAAAAGTTTTTTTTTTTCTGTGTTGAGGGATCAAGTTCTATTGCATTTTATGAACATAATATATTTTTCCCAATTAAAAATATTAGCCTTGTTAACCTAATAAGAAGCACAATTGTATTTGTCAGTACAATGATAGTACTGTAAAATTAATGTGTACTGACCTCTGGTGGTGAATTGTGCAACTGCAGTTACCCGTACTTGCCAAGACCACGTTAACAATTAATACATAGAATGCAGTTTATCAATTCTCCAGTAGCTAGATGTACCACTTACAGTAAATCTGATATTAAAGGCAAGAGGGGTTTTATATACCTATTAGAAGACATAAATGTTTTAATCATATCTTAAGAGTTTTTAAAAAAGATTTAAATCAATAAGGTGAATTTTCGTACTATAAAATGTATGCATGTCATGTCATGCATGTTGCTTCCGTTAGGTAAGCTTTACACGTCTTTTGTTGTAGGCGCTACCATGGAGAAGGTGTGAAGGGTGCAGAGGTCACAGCTGCAAACATGCCCCTATTTTTAACATGATCCATTCATCCTTGAACCACGTAAAGAGACAGCACTTGAATTTAGGGCACTACAACATATCATTACTAAGTTGTCATGCTGCACCCATATATCTTATACAAATCAATACTACAATATTATACAATGATATTCCATATAGTCTGCTATCCAGTTATCCTGAAAAATGAATAATCCAGGGTTTATTACCAACACAGGGTCACCACTGAACATTGCAATGAAATGGTTCTTCTATGGGGATGGTCTTCTGGCCTGTATGTATAATACATGGTGAAAGTAAAATTCTGTCAAAGCACATCTGAGGTTGTCTCAATGTATTACAATTTTAATTTGTGTTTTTTTCCCTAAATGTTCTATATCTTTACAAGTGAGTCATTTATACTTTCCATGACCATCCATTAATCTGGCAACTATCCAGTCCCATTAACTCTTGAATGAGGGAACTCATGCGACTGTAGAGCTCTGACCATGAATCTCAAAATGTAATTTATTATTATGTCCAATCTAGCAATAGGCATAGAACTATGCATTTTACATACTTATCCACTTTACTGTCTGGGGAATGGGGATGTTTAAGTTGCACCCCAAGGGTCACCCCAAACTGAGCCAGAACACCTGGCTTGGATAGGATTCGAGAAAACCCTTCCTCCTTCTCAGTGGTGTTTCAGTGAACGTTGTCCCCATTTTTTATCAGAAAATACTCAAATTTGATTATATTATTAGTGAATATTCAGGATAGTCCTAGCAAATTTGGAGGGTGCGGAGGTAGTGGTCACACTTTGGCCCTGGTGCCCGAAAGTACATATGAAGACATATTTTTTATAAATATCACAAGGTACTGGGTTCTATTATAGATTTTTTTTTATTGGGACCCAGAATCTGGAAGTTACACTTATATACCTAATCCTAGATGTTAATATTTATCTATAAAGATAAAGAATCTAACTGATTCCGTCCATAATCACTGGAGGCTGAGAGCATATAAGCTCACACATATAAATCAGCAGACCTTGCTTTGCTAACATCAGAGTGTGTGCTGCAGACCAAGTTCTCTTCTTCCCGACATAGAGGTTACTCATTGTGATCGCTGCTGCAATTGCGAAAACTGATTTGACATTCAGGGTCCAGCATCCACAGTGCTAGTCAGGTGAAACAGACAATGCATGAAATATCACAGCACACGCGTATAATGAAAAATGGACCGTGCAGACATTTTTTTATTGCCTTTGGTGTAAAAAGGTCTGGTCCCAGAACATTTCACAAGATATCAAAGAAGAAAAGGAATAACAGAGCTTTAAAGGGACTTGGCTAGTTATAAGAATTCACACATGAAATTACAATGACATTCAATTTTGACCATATAGTACAGTAGGTGCAGGGGACACAGTCATATACACTTATGTAAATAAGATTAACACCAACAAGGCAGATCAGTATGAAAAAGATTCTAAGTACTTAAGTACTACATTAAAAAGTTTGTCCTGTTCAGAAAATCCCTTTAGGCTAAGGCCCCACGTAGCGGGCCGCAGCAAAAAGCACTGCGGGCCCATAAACGTAGGGTCCAAATATTCTGTCTTCGAGAGACACATTCTTTAGCCGTGCACATGCCCAACATCAAGAATCACTACTTTCCTTTATGGTCACATAGAAGTAGCGCACAGGGGAAGACTAAAGGGGTAGCTACCTTTTTTCACAAAAACCTCCTGGTCAAGATACTAGACTCACTGGCTGATCCAGATGCCAGATACCTATTTCTGATATGTGAAATTTATGGGGTATTGTACACAGTAGCAAATCTGTATTCACCCAACTCCGGTCAGGTCCCTTTCCTCCTCTCCACACTAAACACTCTCAGCTACTTTGCCCAAGGTCATCTCCTCCTCTGTGGTGAGTTTAATCTCTCCATCAATCTGCTCATAGACACCTCAGCGGGCACAACCCAAATCCCCTATAATGCTTCGAACAAATTCCGCAAACTGCTGCACTCTATGCTACTTTGTGACACCTGGCATATTCTCCAGCCAACTGAAAAAGACTTTTCCTTCTACTCCCATGCCCATAATTCCTACAGTAAAATAGATTACATCTTCATAGTGCTTGCTCTTTTACCACAAGTGACCGCAGCCAAGATAGGCACGGTGTTTCTCTATGACCATTCCCCTGTCACGTGTTCCATTCGTCTTTTTCCCCTAGGACTGCGCTCTAAATCCTGACTGCTGAATGAGTCGCTCCTGCTTGATGCTCAATGCTTGGCAAACCTTAAGCTCTCCATCTCCAACTTTGTGTAGGAACATTCCTGTGATACCACTTCTCCCCCTATACAATGGGAAGCCCTGAAATGTGTGCTTTGAGGGGTATTGATAAAGAATGGTGCTAGACTCAAGAGGGATTCAGGTCTAAAACTTAATTCTCTTTTGCGAGACTTAGCTGCCTTGGAGGCGCAGCACAAACAATTCCTTCAAGAATCTGCTTTAGCCTCCCTGACGGAAACGCCTCAAGAGATCAGGTCCCTGCTTGAGCACATGCAACAGCAACTTCGTCAACTGGGTTGGCGCTTGTTTTACGAATGGGGTAACAAGGCGGGTTGTCTCCTAGCTCGAGCGGTTTGAGAGTGTCAGGCTGCCTCCCACATAATGGCTATCAAGCGTCCTTTTGGTGCCGTCTCTCACCTCACTGTTGATATTGCCTCAGCATTCCATGTTTACTACATGTCTCTCTATAATCTCCCCCCTCCATGCACTGCAAACCAGACGCCTGACTCGTTACTTACCCTCCCCCAATATATTGCTACCACTGCCCTTCCCTCTCTTAAGACTGAGGATATTACCCATGTTGAGTGTTCATTCACAGCCCAAGAACTCGAGCTGGGAATATCGACGCTGCTGACGGGTAAGAGTCCTGGACCGGACAGCTTCACAGCATGCTTTTATAAAACCCTACAACATGATTTAGCACCCATCCTGTTGAAGGCTTTTAACTCCATCTCGCCTGACACTCCCTTCCCACCATCCTTCCTACATGCGCACATCACGGTTAACCCTAAAGAGGGTAAGGACCCCCTGCTCTGCCCTAGCTAGAGGCCCATATCCCTAATTAACACCAATGCAAAACTCTACGCTAAACTGATGGCCAACAGATTGGGGCGGCACATGGAAGACTTAGTACACCCTGATCAGGTGGGCTTTATCCCTCATAAGGAGGCCCAGGATAACACATTGAAGGCCTTCTCCGCAATATGCAGCAATCTCATGCGCAGCGTTCCAAGACCCCTATGATGCCGCTTTCTCTGGACGCAGGGAAGGCTATTGACAGGGTTGACTGGAAATTTCTGGAGGCTACTCTCTCTCAGATAGGGATGGGTCCCAACATGCTCATACATATCTGTGCCCTGTATAACTCTCCACAAGCTCAAATACGCATTAATGGCACACTCTCCTCACCACTCACTATCCATATTGGTACCCGGCAAGGCTGCCCCCTATCCCCAATACTTTATGCTTTGGTGATAGAGCATCTCCTAATGGCTATCTGATGTAACCCGGATGTCCAGGGTCTCCATGTCCGTGACCTTCATTTTAAAATTTTCGGCATTCGTGGACAATGTCTTGTTATTCATCACCCAACCATTAACAACCATTCCATCCCTCCTCCATGAAATAGCTACCTATAGTTATTATAGTAGTTAAAAGATTAATCTCTCTAAAAGCACTGCCCTTAATGTTTCCCTCCCTGCCTCCATGCTTCAGAGTCTTTGCTCTTCCTTCCCCTTCTCCCGGTTCGCAAAGACAATTAAATATCTGGGTGTGCAACTCCCTAGTGCCTTATCTGATACATATTCGCTAAACTTCCTCCCAATCCTACACACTCTTCAAACTGATCTTGCCTGCTGGGACACCAAAGGATTCTCCTGGTTAACCTGCTGAAAATGAATATACTCCCCAAACTCCTTTATCTCTTCCAAACAGTCCCAATTGTTTTGCCCAGAGCCTTTTTCTTCTCGCTTCAGAAATCCTTCACTAAGTTTATTTGGGCATCGAAACCCCCTCGAATCGTGAAGCATACCTTCATCAGGAACAAACGTAGCAGGAGACTGGCCATTCCGGATTGCGTTAGCTACTTCTTGGCAGCGGTCATTGCGTGCATCCTTGATTGGCATCACTCTGCCCACTCTAAACTCTGTGTTGCCCTAGAGAGGTCTCTGAGTCACTGGTTGGACAGCGCAAATCATACTCTCCCCCATTTCACAAGCTAAGTAATTGGATCCTGCTGTCTATATAGCTCTGTGCAGCGACTGTTCAAGAATGATAGTCCTATGGTCCCCATCTCAGGCAACCCAGACATGCCTGCAGCATTGAGCTCTTCCTTCGTTTCACGCACACAATATCACTTGCTTCTCCATTTCATCAGATACTTTCTGCCTACTCCCTCCTTCCCCTTTTGGAATTGCTCATGTTAAATTATGATTCTGGTATCTGTCACTAGCAATATACCCAATTGTCACATTACTACTCTTCCCTCAAGAAATTCCATGATCTTCACAGAGCACTGCTTCCCATTGAATGCCTTTGTCTTTCCTTTGTAGTCCCAACCCACTCCATTTCACTTATCTATGGTCTGTTATTGGAGGATCCTGCCGATCACTTGCTGGCATACACAGGTGGGTGGGAGCTAGGAGTCTAATATCTGCTGGATATGTGGTTATTGCCCTTCCAGGCATGCCATAAATTCTCTATATCTTGCAAGACACAGGAAACCAACTTTAAGATCCTCTCTCATTGGTACAGAGTCCCCTCTGTCCTACATGAGACTTACCCTTCCACCTCTGATCAGTGCTGGAGATGTAATACTGACCGGGGTATGGTGGGGATGTACGCTCCTTCGCCCTTTTTGGTCTGATGTCCGTCGCATTATCCAGATGGTCACTGGTATTGCCCTGCAGGATGACCTTGACCCCCTTCTTCTCTCTACCTTCCCCCGTAAATTCAAATAGCACACAACTGTAGACTACTGGGCTTTCTCCTAGTCGCAGCTAGAGCTGTAATACCTAGATTGTGGAAATCCCCAACACCCCTACCTCTGATTTCCTGGCTCCAGGAGATCCTACGTATTCGTAGTATGGAAACCCTACTTGCAGAACTAAAGCAAGATGACAGAATTCACCAACAAACGTGGCTCCTATGGAACCATTTTTATTGTTGAGCTGATTTTCAGCCTACCTTCCCTTCTCCATCTTCCTAATTCCCCCTACCCATCCAGAAGATCACTTTCTCTCCTGCTCTTCTAGCATTGTTCTCCCCCTTCTGCTCTGCTCCCCCCTCCCATTGACCAAACACCTCACAGTCTCCTTTTGGGGTCGGAGGTCAGTGAACCCCACTTTCCTTTTTCTGACCTGTTAGCACACATTTTCCCATGGTGTTGTTACTTGATGATAATACTTTACTTTGCTGCAACAGAGTCCTTGTTTGCTCCCTTGTCCCTCTTTCCTCCCCCTTACCCTCTCTTGTCCCTCCTGATGTCGCCTTCCTCCCCCTTTCCTTGTTGTTCCTCTCCCTATCCATGCTTTCTGATTTTACATTGTTTGTACTGTAAATTTGTTAAATTTGTTCACTATTGTCATAAAATTTCAATAAAAATCTTAATGATAAAAAAAAAAAAATGCTGCGGGAAAAACCACAGCAGCAACGCATCATGGTTTTTCCCACATTGCTTTTCACAGAAAGTCCACACAGGTTTCATCTGCGGACTTTCTGCTTCCATTATACCTATAGGGAAACAGTCGGAGTTTCGGTAGGTATAATTGACATGCTGTGATTTCCAAACCTGCAACGGTTTTGGAAGTCGCAGTGTGTCTGCTACCCCTATTCTTCCACAGTGTGTGGATGGGATTCACTAGAATTCCATCCACTATGCAGGGACTGTAAAACGCCGCGGAAAAAAAAAGTTTCTGCTGCGGCCAAACCGCGGCGTTTATGCCACGTGGGGCCCTGGCCTTAGGTTGAGGTCCCATGTTGCTGCCTTTTTTTTTTTATTTTGCAGAGTTTGCTGTGTTTTTTTTTTTTTTTTTTGAATGGATTTAGCAGAACAGTTTCCTTTATATTTCCCCACAAAGCCTCTCTTTGTTTTGGCTCACAATGTGTGGTTTTCCAAGATTTTAATATTAATAATGATGAATCAATACAGTAATAACTATATATCAATATCAGATTGCTGGAGATCTGAGTCTCAGCACCACCACAGATCAGCTGTCTGAATGGTCCAAAGCACTCTGGTGAATGCTGCTGCCTTTTCAGACACAGCTCTGTAAATTTTTAGCAGATAAAAGCATTGAAGTATAGATCACACGAAAACTAAGCAAACTTAAGGTGGTATAAAGTTAAAGAAGTGTTTAAAGATGTGCCAGATTTATCATACAGCACAAGCCATACATTTTTACAGCATTTTCAGGTTGTTTACGTTTACCCTATGTAAAAATTAGACAGTATAAAGAAACCTACCCTCCCCTTACCACCTCACAGTTTGACCACAAGTGGGCGCTTTTAACCTTTAGAAAGGCTACAGATTAAAGCACAAAATGTTCTTGTTTTCTAAGAAGTAAGGACTATGAGCCTTAGTTATATGATTAATGCCAAGGATAACTATGGTTCAGTAGATAGTGACGTGCTGATATCCCTGCATGGTAATGAGTCAATGGAGATTGTTACTGTTTGCTTGACTTGCTCATAGAAGACGTCATTTTGTTGCATGGTTATACGTGTTTTCACTATGTATATCACATGACATAAACAACAGCTGCCTTTCCGTGTAGACTTCCTTGCCTTAATTCAATTCAATTAGCCCTTGAACGCATGGTAAGCTACCACCTATCATCTCCACTGAAGCCAGCTATACAATGCCTAGCAACAGAGATCAATACAATGTATTAGCTCTGGGGAAAACTAGCCCAGAGCAGGAGATGACCTGACATCAATGACAGATTGTCCTGCTGGGAAAATGAAAAACATGGAATAATGTTTTTAGATCACGGAAGGATCTTTTTAGCATGTGAAACAGATTTCAAGAAAATAGTCATTTGTTCTAAAATTTAAACCAGAAAAAAAGTAAAAGCTTTCATTGAGTATTCTGTATATTATCTTGGTTTGTCAGCTGTAGACAGTCATAAAGGGCAGTGTGGGAAAAGTTTAAATGACCTTTTTCGATTCCCTCTCTGCCACTGTCCCTGCAGTAAATCTGCCCTACATCGCAGGCGCTCTGTTTAAACACAGCTATCTCTTACTGTGACATCCTCATCTCTAAGCCATTGTTCAAGCAGTCAAGCTGGTATCATTCACGCTTTCCCGTCTTTACAGAACTCACTGAGAAATAGATTGCTTCTTTTATATCATTCTGGTCATTACGGGATTATACAAACGTGTAAATAAACCGTCATTTATAGATATTGATATTCTCTACTGCATAGAGCTCAAGCAATGTGTATTTATTCTTCATTCTGCAGGTATATAGAGGAGACTCAATTGGAAAAGTCTAAAGATTAAAACCAGAGTGGAACAGCTAAAGTACTTTAGCCAATTTGGACAATATTGGACATACATGGAGATAATCTCCATATCTCTACTTTAAAAAAATTACAATTTTTTGAACTCTTGCCATCAGAAATAACATATCAAAATCTGGAAAAGGGCTATTGCTTCTCACCTAGCCAACCAGTACCCTGCTCTGCCCTGATGAGGGGCAATAACCCTGAAACATCTTTCTACAGATGTGGGTCTTTTCCCTTTGATAGAGATATACCAGTTTCCAAAAAATTAAGTATATCCCTATAGGTACAGGGATAAAAGTTACATACTCATTTTGACTATTGGCAGAAAATTTTCCCTAATATAGCAACTGTTATCATTATACAAGGTATAGTAAAACTTAACTTTTAATGAGCAAATTAATACAAATTCAGACCCTGTATTTGATGTATTAAAAACCCAGGAATTGGTGGTGGAACGCCCACCCCTTCCTGGCCTGAAAGAGGGAGGAAAAAGGATCAAAATATCTCATCTAACTAACCGATTGATGGATGGCTGACAATTCCTATCCTATTAATTTGTGTAGTTATTGTCTATTTGAGAGGACTGCAGGTCGCCTAATTCGCCACCAAGACTCAATTCATGATTATAAAAGTAACTAAGACTGTTCCCCCAACATGTTTCACCGTGTAACTGGTGTCATCAGGGGTTGGGAACAAGACTAATAAACCTCACAAATTTTTCCATATTTTGTTCCATATTAGATCCAAATTGTAAAGGTGGATCCAGAACCAAGTGTTGGGTACTTTTAATTGCGTTTTAAAAACAAGTTAAGGCGGCCTCAATTTACTACTCTACCTTTACAATTTGGATCTTTACTGACACCTGCCAGTCCTGCAGCTAGACTCCTTTGCACCAAATGGTCTGCTTGGAACAGCTTTTTTTTTATATATACTCCACTAATTTGGTGAGCTGTGATTTGTTTGATTATTTTATGTTCCATATTAGACTGGGTTCAAATAGTGTGGATGAATCACAGCCAAGGTGATCTATGATGCTGCTGAATCTATACCATCAGGGAAATCATAGATCTCTATGATGCTGTCAATACAGGTCATTAGACCAGTGGCAGGGCGCTGCCACTTCTTCTTCTTCTCCCCTCCCACCTGGTTCATTCATATATATAAAAAACTCAACAAAATGGTTTGTTGAATGTAGCTCTTTTCTATACGCATGTAGTACCTATTGTGAACATATTTTGTATTCTGTGAAATGTTTTACTCTGTACTGGATGCCATGTATATGCTTCTTGTTCAATAAACTTTGATATATATATATATATATATATATATATATATATATATATATATAATGTGCCTGTTTTAAGCTTGTGCTAAGCCATCCCTAGTTGAATTCAAGACCAGGAGACCAGGACTCCAGTGCTGGAAGGCAAGTGTGATGACCATTAGTAATAATGTATAGAGCTTTTGTATAATGTATATCAACCAACTGAATGCATGCTTAGATGTTTACATTTGTCCTGGTGTCAGGTTTGCCTTGGAGAAAAAAAAATGTGTGTCTTAATAAAATTCTTGGTGTTCGAGAACAAGATGGCACTGCATGAATAAATAATAGTACTAATGATAAATTATTTATTGTAGCGTATACATACTTATGTGTACAAATTCACTGCAGTACTTTTAACCTTCATTTAGTAAAAATGTATCCATTCGGATGTAGTCATTATTGATTCCCAATTTCCATAATGGTAGCCTGCGCAGTTCTTGCCTGATGGTGATTTCAATTCATTTACATGGCTTTCTATTATATCGTCTGCAGCTTAATCACATAAGAGAGTGGAGTTAATGAGAAAAGCTTCCCAGTTTGTAGTTTCTCTCAGTTTTACAATTTTATTTTGACATTTAGAGTGAAGAGAAATGTTGTAACTTTGAAAGTCTGGCAAAACGTTCCACCTGTCTGCACATCTGATAAGGTGAGAGTGAAGTGAGTAGATAATTAGATCCAATCACCAGAAATGCTCAGTAAAAATTAAAACTCATTAACCTCATGTTCTGTTTCCATAAAAAGTCAATGAGCACCAAACAACTCAATGGCATCACATAACGTTCAAGTTCATGTTTGGGAAAGGAAGTGAAGCTACCAGTAAGTCATCTCTTACCTGTGCTACAATATGGTTGAGGACTCATTAGACCAGTCCAATCGAATATAATGACAGGCTAGTAATACTCCAGACATTATGCAGTTCACAGAATAACCAATGGGTGACCACACATAGACAAATATAAAACATACATCTTATTATTGTGAAAGCGTTGCTTTGAAGAGATGGTTATCCCGTGACACACACATCTGGACATTTCTAACTGAGAGGAACGGTAAAAAATCAAGGAGCACCAAACAACTCAATGGCATCACATAATGTACATGTTTGGGAAAGGAAGTGAAGCTACCTGTAACTCAGTACCTACGCTACAGTATGGTTGAGGACTCATTAGGCCAATCCAATCCAATATAATGACACACTAATAATACTCCAGACAGTATGTAAAAACATGTTGCTTTGAAGAAATGGTTATTCCATGACACACACATCTGGACATTTCTAACTGAGAGGAATGGTAAGGTAGGATGGACCTCTATCTCCTATACCTTCCCTGTGTGTGTGGAGACCCAGAATCTTCAGTATATATCCATGCTGATTTGAAAATACCATCCCGGCTTAGTTCTTTAATTCATTACTACAATATTTTGCTTTATAAATATGTTGTTTCAATAAAAATGTATTTTATGTGTAGGACCAATGTGATCACAAGATAAATCTCATCCAGCTCATGGCATCTTTTGTGCCATTCATGGCTCCACAACCCCATGACAAGCAATACTACATGGCTCAGTGAGACAATCCAGGACTCCTGGCTCTACTTTTTAGCAAAGACCAATCATAAATTATTTTTGTCTAATGAAATCTCCAGTGGTGATCCCTGATTGTAGAGAATGGCTTGTAAGAGACAGCCAATGTTGTCTTAAGCTTCATTTGTCTGTATAAACTGTTAATGTTGAATGTATTTCTGTGATTCTGTTCCTTTAAGACAGCAGCCATTGTAATTGTGACATGATGCTGGAGTGACTCCCCCCCCCCTTTTATGTCAGCCTGCCTGTTCTGCAGACAGAGTGTGAGCAGAGAAGCAGGAAGTGACGAGACAGAGAGCAGCAGCCATCTTGGCAAGTGTTGTATTGAACTGGTGTGGAGATTTTTCTGTACAGCTAAACTGTATCTTGGTCCAGAGACAAACAGAGTGTAAAGAGACAACAGGACTAGTGAGTCCACGTGAAAGGAACTGTGCTCAGTGGCTGATCAGTGAGACTGACATTGTGACTGTGTATATGGATACCACAGATAGAGACTCGCAGTGCTGTTGATGTACTGGACGGCACCTGCTAAATCCCGGCTTACATCCCAGCTCAGTGTATGGATTCGGCAGGACTGTCAGTGTGCTGAGTGGAATCTGCTGTTGGATTACATTGCATTCAGTTGGTTTCCCTGTCTGTTAAAGAGGACTTCATTTCTCCCAAGATCCTGATAACCGTGAGGAGAGGACGCTTCACTATAAAAGAAAGGACCGACTTTGGGCCCCACCGCGCGCTTCTACGGACTGTAAGCGGTCCACCTGGACCACTGGGGAAAGGGGGTGCACCCAAATGTGAAGTCAGGGTCAGTTAGGGATAGTTTTGAGTATATTGTTCATTCAGTGTCCATACTGCAGAAGTGGACAGAGTAAAAGTAGAAACCATTGCAGAATTTGCCTTGAAATTGTTCATGCTATATTGTATATTTTGCTTGTCTTTAGCCCTGTCATTTTACCTTTAACTAGCCTTTATTAACTTATAGTAAATATATATTTTTTTTCTTGAACTACCGCGTGTGCGTTCATTTCTGGTTGCGGAGTCCAAACCACCTGCCTTGCTCTCGGTTCACAAATTGGCGTAGTCGGCAGGATCCGCTTACCAGAATGGATGGTGACGCACCCGTTCGGGAGAATGGTGCTGGAGGAAGAATGCCAGCAGGGGCTATAATGAGTCAGTTAGCTAAATTTGATGGCAATAATATGTCAGTGAGTATGTGGGTGGAACAGATACGAATGATACAGCGAATGTACCAGACCGCACCAGAAGTACTAGTAGAGCTAGCAATATTGACATTACAAGGGGATGCTAAGACCACGGTGATACTGAGGCCATTTGAACAAAGGCAGACATTTGAGCAAGTAGTCCAGATTCTAGAAACCATCTATGGAGAAACTGCATTGCTGGGGTCTCTGCAGGCTCGGTTCTTCCAGAGGGTACAACAGGAGAATGAAAGCCTTCCCCAATATGCAAATGCCCTACAAGAACTGCTCCGAGATATTCAAAGGAAGGAAAGAGGGGGCTCGCCAGCCTTCTGTAACCCTGATCGGACTCTCCGTGACCAGTTTGTCCTGGGGATATGTGACGGCAGTTTAACTGTGACTATGCAGGATTTTATACGACGAGAGACTGATGCTAAATTCCATGATGTACAGGTAGAGGCCATCTCCCGTGCCAATAGTATGGTCCCGAGGCCGCAGACCGCAGTTGGAGTTACTTTGTCACAGGGGGCTAGTTCTGGCTCAGAGACAGTAGAAAAAGGGACGGTTAAAGAAATTCTCACAGTAATGCAGAAACTGCAAGAACAAATGGAACACTTGCACACTCGTTGTGATGAGCAGTCTATGAAAATTGCAGACTTCCAGAAGACTGGAGATGAAAGGGTGAGCCATCCACACCCAGCAAGTCAGAATCACCCACCACCCCGCTGGAGGGGTGAGGATAGGACCTACCGAAGGGGTCCAAATCATTTAGTGCAGTACTCAGGAGAAATCGAAGGGGCTTACCGAAGGGGCCCAAACAGATGGCCAGAACGACGGGGGATACGCTGCTGGGAGTGTGGACGGATGGGCCACGTTGCTGCTAGATGTCCAGAGCAGCGACAAACTTATGAGAGACCGCCGTTAAACTGAAGTCCCCTGCTGCTGAAGGGCGTGTAGTAGGGGAGACTGACAAGGAGACTATGTGGGGAGAATGCCCTGATGATGACCTGATCGCTGCAAGTCCTGTCATACAGGTGGAAATGGAGGGTATTCCGGTTACCGGGATGATTGACACGGGTTCCCAAGTAACGACCTTGAGTAGAGACTGTTATGAACGGTACTTCCGGCAACATGTGAAATATGATCCCCATACATTCGTACGAGTGGTCGCAGCTAACCAGTTACCAGTTCCGGTCGTGGGAGTGGCCTGGATGAATGTCCGGGTATGTGGCCAAGATCTAGGTAGGAAAGGCATTGTGGTGGTACAGGAGTCACATGAAGTAAAGGTCCCTGTCATTTTGGGGATGAATGTGTTAAAAGAATTAGATCAGATCCTCTTTGAAAAGAAAGGTCACGGTTATTGGAAAGAAACCACCACCCATCGGCCTACTCAAACAGCTTTCCAGCGGCTGATCCGGACATGTGGCTTACAGAAAAGTTCAGATGCACAGCGTCCTCTGGCTCGAATTTCAGTTCCTTTGCATACAAAAGTTACACTGCCACCCAGTCGGGAGACAATAGTGTCCATGCCCGTAGGCACCTGTCGGAAACTAGAGGGCATAGCTGTGTTGGTAGAACCACTGCAGGCAGCCGAAGGAGGTGTTGATCCGCTAGTGGCCCGTTCCTTGGCAATAGTTCGCAATGGAAGAGTACCACTTCGATGTGTAAACACTCAGGACCAGAGTGTGGACCTGACCCCAGGGAGGCTGCTGGCTAACATCTATGTGACTCCGGAGGAAGTAAGGAAAGTAACTCCAATGCAGCTGAAGCCGACTGAAAGGGATGAGTGGACCGTAACTGTGTCCATGGGAGAAGATGAGGAACCCACCTCTGAATGGAATGGCTGTGCAATTCGAGTACAGATGAAGATGGATGTAAGTTCATGTTCTCTGGAATGGGTGCAGAAGGTAGATGAGCTGTTGTGGGAGAACCAAGCCACCTTTGCACGGTATGCTGAAGATTTTGGATGTACCACAGGGATCTACCATGAGATTCCCACAGGAGACACCCCTCCAATTAGAGAGCGCTACCGACAAATTCCTCCACAGTTGTATCAGGAAGTGAAAGAACTGTTAGCTAAGATGCTACAGGGTGGGATCATCCAAGAAAGCCAGAGTCCCTGGGCGGCTCCTGTGGTGTTAGTAAGAAAAAAAGATGGGTCCATCCGATTTTGCGTAGACTATCGGAAGTTAAACGCTTGCACCGTACGAGATTCCTACCCCTTGCCACGGATTGAGGAGTCCCTCTCAGCGCTAGGGAGAGCCCGGTACTTCTCCTCACTAGATCTGGCTAGTGGGTATTGGCAGGTGCCGATGGCCACAAAAGACAAGGAGAAGACGGCATTCATCTTGCCCATGGGACTATACGAATTTAACCGGATGCCCTTCGGGTTGACAAATGCACCCGGAATGTTTCAGCGGTTGATGGAGAAATGTCTCGGTGACTTCAACTTTGAGTTCACTCTCATCTACTTGGATGACATTATAGTGTATTCTGCGACCTTTGAAGACCATCTCCACCAGTTGGGGCAAGTATTTCGAAGATTGCGGGAACATGGGCTCAAATTGAAACCCAGTAAATGTCGGTTGTTCCAATCTGAAATTGATTACTTGGGTCACCGCGTATCAGGAGAAGGGGTGAGACCATCAAGAGACAAGATAGCGGCTGTTCAAGATTGGCCGATACCGACTACCCTGCGAGAAGTGAGGGCGTTCCTTGGAGTAGCCGGTTACTATCGACGGTTTATTAAGGATTTCGCCAAGGTAGCAGCACCACTTAATGCTCTCCTACGAGGCACATCCGGTGGTCCAAAGAACCGGTCCGTGAAGTGGGGACCTGAACAGGAACAAGCCTTCCAGGCATTGAAGGATGCACTGACAACAGCCCCAATCTTGGCATATGCTGATTACCACTTGCCGTTCCAGCTATATACAGATGCAAGCCTGTATGGTCTTGGAGCAGTGCTTTCCCAGCTTCAGGATGGCCAGGAGAGGGTCATAGCGTACGGCAGCCGGTCTTTGAGAGATTCTGAAAGAAACCCCGAGAATTATAGTTCATTTAAATTGGAGCTGTTGGCACTGGTATGGGCCATGACCGAGAAATTCTCTGAATATTTGACCGGTGCTGAAGTTTTAGTACTGACTGACAACAACCCACTAGCTCACCTGGAAAATGCCAAGCTCGGGGCGTTAGAGCAGAGGTGGATAGCCCGAATGTCTACATTCAATTACCGCATTAAGTATCGGTCCAAGACAGAGAACCAGAATGCTGACGGACTTTCTAGGGTAACTGCCCAGACCCCCACAGAAGACGTGGATCATGAGTTGGAGCATGTGGAGGTGCCCGATTTCAGCAGATTTTCACAGGCCTTGACCGCCACTAATCAGTTTGAGATGGAGGGGACTGAAATGGCTCCTTTCTTTGGTCCCTCACGACAGGAATGGGCACAGATACAACAGACCCATGAGGGGCTGGCGCAGATGATCAAGTGTGTTGAGAAAGGCCAGAAGCCCTGTAGAGAGGAAAGAGAACGACTGACACGTGAGATATTATCTGTTTTGAGTCAGTGGGAAAAGTTGGAGATGAAAAATGGAGTGCTATGCCGAAAGGTCTATTTACCTTCTGAGATCGACATTCGATACCAAATTGTGGTGCCTAGTGAACTGGCTCGCTCGTTGGCAGTTGAGGCTCATAATAAGAATGGACATTTTGGTCATGAGAAGACCTTTCGTTGGTTACAGCGACTGATTTACTGCCCTGGTCTTCGTCAAATGGTCGAAGAAGTATGCCGCAGCTGTCGAACTTGTGAGATCCATAAGGCAATAGAACAGAGAGCTCCCCTGCAAACCATCGTGACCCAGGAACCTTTAGAAATCGTCATGATAGACTATCTAATGGTGGGCCCATCCAATAGCGGACACCAGTATTGCCTCGTAATGGTGGATCACTTCACCAAATTTGCGGTGGTAACCGCCACCAAGGACCAGACAGCTGAGTCAGCAGCTCGTGCTCTGTGCCAAGATTTCATTCGAGTATATGGGTGCCCCCAACGCATCCACTCCGACCAGGGAGCCTGCTTTGAGGGACACGTAATGAAAGAAGTTCAACGTATCTACGGGATAAAGAAGTCGCACACGACTCCATACCACCCTCAGGGAAATGGGGCCTGTGAAAGATTCAACAGAACTCTGCTACAGATGCTGCGGACTCTGGAGGAAGACAAGAAGTTACAGTGGCCTCAGTTCTTGTCTGAAATGGTGTGGGCCTATAACAATCAGGTCCATTCTACAACGGGGTACTCTCCTTATACACTTCTCTTTGGGCGGTCTGGGCGAAGTATAGGAGAATTACAGTTGAATGATGTGGATGGGTTCCCTCCGAGGGATCCAACCTCTTGGGTGCGGGCGCATCGGCAGAGACTTGAGACGATCCATCGATTGGTGCGGCAGCGCCTGCAAGAACATCCCCATCCTGATAAGACCCCAGTGCAAGAAGCACCATTGCAACCAGGCGACCTGGTGCTAGTTCGTGTCAAGAAACCCCAAGGGAAATTGGAAAGCAGATGGGAGGCTTTGCCGTATCGTGTTGTTGGGCGCAAGTATGCGAATGGGCCAGTGTACCAGGTCCAGAAAGAAGGAACTGATTGTGTTCGAGTACTTCACCGAAATATGTTGCGCCTGTGTCATTCTGAAGGGACAAATCACGATGGGCCTGCCAATGTGAATGAGCTCCCACAGTCAGAGAATGGAGGTGCGGAATGGGCCTCCGACGAGGAGGATGATTGTTGGCCGATCCCTGCTCCTGGGGATGTTCCACCTGTGACTACTGTATCTCCGGCCTGTGCCCCCTCTGGTGCGGAATCCGCTGGTCCTTCTCAGCCCATAGCTGCAGCACCCCATAATATACCACCGGTCCTCAGACGGACCACTAGGCCAAATGCTGGTATTCCCCCTGTTCGGTATGCGCAGGATGAGTTTGTTTGGCCTGCCATACATCGGTATACTACCACCCTGTGCATAAAAGTACAACCCTCTGGATATACAGTCATAGGCAGGGACTGCCAATCTTAAAGTGGGGGGGAATATGTAAGAGACAGCCAATGTTGTCTTAAGCTTCATTTGTCTGTATAAACTGTTAATGTTGAATGTATTTCTGTGATTCTGTTCCTTTAAGACAGCAGCCATTGTAATTGTGACATGATGCTGGAGTGACCCCCCCCCCCCCTTTTATGTCAGCCTGCCTGTTCTGCAGACAGAGTGTGAGCAGAGAAGCAGGAAGTGACGAGACAGAGAGCAGCAGCCATCTTGGCAAGTGTTGTATTGAACTGGTGTGGAGATTTTTCTGTACAGCTAAACTGTATCTTGGTCCAGAGACAAACAGAGTGTAAAGAGACAACAGGACTAGTGAGTCCACGTGAAAGGAACTGTGCTCAGTGGCTGATCAGTGAGACTGACATTGTGACTGTGTATATGGATACCACAGATAGAGACTCGCAGTGCTGTTGATGTACTGGACGGCACCTGCTAAATCCCGGCTTACATCCCAGCTCAGTGTGTGGATTCGGCAGGACTGTCAGTGTGCTGAGTGGAATCTGCTGTTGGATTACATTGCATTCAGTTGGTTTCCCTGTCTGTTAAAGAGGACTTCATTTCTCCCAAGATCCTGATAACCGTGAGGAGAGGACGCTTCACTATAAAAGAAAGGACCGACTTTGGGCCCCACCGCGCGCTTCTACGGACTGTAAGCGGTCCACCTGGACCACTGGGGAAAAGGGGGTGCACCCAAATGTGAAGTCAGGGTCAGTTAGGGATAGTTTTGAGTATATTGTTCATTCAGTGTCCATACTGCAGAAGTGGACAGAGTAAAAGTAGAAACCATTGCAGAATTTGCCTTGAAATTGTTCATGCTATATTGTATATTTTGCTTGTCTTTAGCCCTGTCATTTTACCTTTAACTAGCCTTTATTAACTTATAGTAAATATATATTTTTTTCTTGAACTACCGCGTGTGCGTTCATTTCTGGTTGCGGAGTCCAAACCACCTGCCTTGCTCTCGGTTCACAGGCTCATGACAAGGTAAGATAGAATTGTCTTTTGGTCAATGTTACGATTATAAGGCTTGCATAATTTTATGGGTAATGCTAGGTAGTGAGCACAATGGTATGGAAAAATCTGTGTGGAACATAATTCTTTTTACCTACACTCCTAATTGAATACTGCAGTAGAATATATCCATATGGTGGCTCTACTGTGTAAGAACTAGGCAATCTTAGTATGAGCATTAAATTAAGTGGCCCTAGTGTGGGCACTAAACTAGGCTGTCATATTGAAGGGCACTGATATTTAAAAACAAATAAGGGTTGGGGCTAGTGCTGAGCTTACATCTGAAAAATGAGCTGTAGCATATGTTTCTTTGTTTCCATGACCCTGAACAGCAAGTTGTAATTTTATGCAGAGCTGTAGCTAGACTTTCCTTCACCCAGAGCAGAGTCTCAATTCACTAACCTTACTCTGTATCTGAATACATAAAAATGGCTTGTTGGCACCCTCCTGACAATCAACATCTGGGCACATGCCCTGGTAGCTCCCCTTAGCTATGCCCCTGTTTTATGGACCATGTAAATCAGCTGGCCAACATGATAAATCAATCAATATTTATTCTTTAGTTGTCTTTTTTTGCCAAAACATTAACATTTCATTGATGAAAATGTGCAATCATTTTTAATGTGCTTTTCTTACACAAGGGACTCAGAGTGCAAGTAGCGCTAGGGAGTTAGTGGCTGCTGTACAGGCGCTCATCCCCAATAACCTCTTGTGTCGGTCTTTTTATGAGAAGCAATTTTATCTATCAGTATTTATTGGCATGTGGGAGGAAACCCTCGCAAACACAGGGAGAACATACTAACTCCATGCAGATCTTGCCCTTGGTTGGGTTTGAACCCAGGATCCCAGTGGTGATCACTGAGCCACCATGAACAGCAATATGGCAAACATTACATGATCCATAAAAAAATGAAACCAAGTTTTCACAGTATCCTGAAGAAGGAATTATTCAGTGGTACATTCCCTGCCCTGCATAATTTGGCTGAACTATGCTTTACTATCTAACTTACAGTAGTATTATTTGCTGGCAATGTTGATGCATATAACCTCATATTCAGCAATAGGTAAATGACCTTTAATGGCTAGGAGAAAATTATACATAAAAAAAAATCATAATTTTAATAAACAGGATTTTAATAAACACTAGAAGTAATGTGCTCTAATGTAACAATCTTAAGCTCTATGACAAACTGAATTAATATCCTGTTTTCTTAAAGGAATAAATTGCTTAGCCTGAGGGAAGTCTGAAATTAAAGAGAAGTGTTAATCAGTCTGCTCTTTACGGCCTTCTTGTGGTGGAAAAAAAGAGAACTTGCCTTGCATCATATAACCTTTTAATTCGTGTTATTCTACAATGGATGTTGGAGGTCATAGTTCATGTTGTTCTACCAGATTCACTTCACCATCGGACTATATCAAGTTAAAAAATGATAAAACTGCAGTGCAATGTTGTCTTTTTAGTAAAAATGATATATATATGTAAAGGATAAAAGCACTTTAAAAATGTATTTCACATTGCACTACAAGTCTCTGCCCTACTCTGGCTTTAGCCCTCTCAGCTTTTTCAATGGCATATGGGACTGACCTGAAGGTCATGTAGGACAACTAGAACCTAATTGACTCATATACTGGAATTTTTCCTGAATTTACAGTATTCCAATTATTCCTGAAACAGCATAGCATAAATAGCTTACCATTATATGCAGTCTTTCTGGTTGGAAGGGTTAATAGGCATTTACTTTAAGACACACTATCTGACAGTTTCTTGTACTAATGGACAAAGAGAGGGACATAGAAAAGCACTGTTTTTTCACCAAGTACCTCCTCTAAGGAATACGGCAGTCTATTCATTACTGTGTGCGCATTATTCTTTGCAGCAGGTGGACAGCCATATCATTGATTTTGATGCAGACAACTAAAGGACAAGTGAATGTTACAGTAATTTTATTGCAGAGAGCACCCAGGGGTTGCCTGAAGGTCACCAGGCAGTCGCAAGTCAGGACAATGTAGCATGTAGCGGAGACTATAAATGCTGTATTCACATCAAAGAGCAAATACTAAAGTAAAGTATATAAAGAATATGTTTAGGAGACCATAGCATAATGCAGCACATGTATCAATCTATATTAAATCTGCAAGCATACGAAGTACAGTAGAGTGGTAACAGACTTCTATTGAAGCCCTGAAGAGGATGAAAGATCAGTTGCAATAATCCAGGCTATTTTAGAATAGGCGTTATGAATATAAAAAATATGGCTGTTTGCTTCCAAATAATGCACAGTTCTGTGCCTGGTGTTGTATCTGAGCCCCTGTCAAGTCAATGGAGCCATGCTGCAAAGCCAGGTTACTATTTAAAATAAAAAAGCAGCCATGTTTTTAAAATCTCATACAATCTTATAATTTTAACTTTCTCTGAAAAAAGAGGAAGATTTCCAAGATTATGCTATAGTAATGCTTGCAGCAGCTGCAACAAAAGAATTGAAAAGATAGACACATTTATTTTTTAGCATGAACTTTTTTTAAACCCTGGCTCAAAAAGTAGATATAGAATGAAGTGATAGCGACAAATACTTTCCAATCTGTAAAGTACTGGAAAATTTGTTGTTGCTATATAGAGATACACTGATATGCATTTTCCATCCATTCTAAATTTCATAGAAATGGTCCTGAAGTGACCTATCTTTATAGTAGTTGGATGAAATATGTATTAAAGACAGTGTGAGATATAGAAGTTGCACAAAGTCTCTAGCTGGGTTAGAATTCTATTCTCTAGGCAGTGTGCTTATTATTCCACTGTCCCTGTCTCAAAGACATTACACCAATGAATAGATTGCCTGGGGCTGACAGATCACGCTTCACTTACTACTTAAACCTACAGGGGAGTTTGCCAAGAAAATCCCACTGTCCATCTGTTTGTGTAAGGATAAACTGGATACACAATGTAGTATACCTAACATCATGTTTCAGTCCAGTAGGGCACATCGACCACTGTAGTTCGTTTCCCTACATATGTATTCTGGTTATTATTGTAAAGAAAAATACTTTTACTATGAGGCATAAGACTAGCAAATACTATTCCAAAAAATGCATGCTTCATCTAAATACAGGGATAATCGAGCCTCCTAGATTTTGACATACTATTCAAACCAATTAGGTATCTAGATAACTGTTAAGGATAAGGCTAGTGTCACATATAAAGGCAGTTTTGTACGCTGGTCTTGATATCCCCTCAGCTGGTGGAAAATGCATCTAATTTAGGATGAGGAACTCGTAACTGGTGTACATTTCATTCATAATTTGGCATAAATGATGGTAAATTTGACATGGCCACTTGTCCAACACGCAGCACGCCATGTACCAGTTTTCGAGGTAGGGTTTTGACCCAAAGTCAGGATTGGGTCCAAAATGAAGGAAAAGTATAAAGAAAGGACTGAGACTTCTACTGTCTTTTATACCCACTTGCTGGCTCTAAAAAAACTGCATCAAAAACTGCCTCCAGCCTAAAGGCTATTATGTGATACAATTTCTATTCTCAGAAATTCTGCTGAGTGTTGGATTACTATTCAAATTGGCCCCGTCTAACATACTTTATATCTATTTTATTTTCAGCTCATCATATGTTGAGATGCAAACAGATGTAGTAGTTCTCGGAAGCATTGGGATGTAGAAAGTGAAGATTTGCCAGCAGAGCCACCTGGAGATCTTAATTGGGGGTTCCACCAGCCAAGTTACCTGGCAACTTGAATTACCCCCCTCTGCCAGGCCACCTGGATGTTAATACTGGTTCCCTTCTTTTGCTCTGATAATCTACGTTCTTAATAGAATTGGTTCTGGGCAGATGTATAAGATCAGATTTTCAGAAACTGCAGGCAAAGAAGGACAAATGTTATATATTTTTTTAATGTACTGTATACGATTAGATAAGATGGGCTACACAAAAAAATTCTAATCATTGTAATAACATACTAGCAAAAACCAAGCTCCTTTGAGAAAAGAGTGTAATGGGCAGTGGGATGTATACCCATTATGTCACCTAACCAGTTTGGCTTTGGGCCACTTATAAAGGCACTGTCTAAATGTCCTCCCTGGTCTTCAACATTTAACTTTTATACAGTAGTCTGGACTTCTCTGCAGGGAGATCACTAATTCATTACCTCTTCGAGTGGTCCTGGTGCAGATGACAGCTGACCTAGGGCCAAGAAACACCAGTACATGATATCAGGAAAGGATGTAGTAAGTTATGGTCCATGGTCTAGGGTGGCAGGGTTTGTGTATGATAAGTGTACAGGCAGGGTGTCATAGCCGGTAGGGGAGGTTCTGTAGTCAAAAACAGGCCAGTGTCAGCAACAGGTACTGAGAACTCAGCAAACAGAGACAAGCTAGGAACTAACAAGCCAAGAACCTTTGCTCAGGCACACTGCTAAGTGTGTAACAGATAATTATAGAAAGAGGCAGCCAGAGATGGTGGATGGAGACAGAAGAGTGGGACAGGCAGCAAGAGCTGACATGTACATCCTACAGGCTGGCCTGGGACATAGTCTGAGCATGCCGAGCAAAAAGGAGGAGGCAGAGTGTGGTGGACAGAGCATTAAGGAGGAGGACATCAGGAGCGGGGATGAGCAGAGTTGACTCAGTGGATGTGCCCACCAGGCTAGGTAACATGGTGGTGGGCATGGACTCACAGTGTTACACGGAGTTTCCTAAAAGTTTTCTGCATGGTAATAATAATATTAATTGATTAATTAAGGACTTCATGAAATCTGGAAATTCTATATCAGGGCTAGTTATACCAGTGTATTATATAGAATATCCTATTCCATAATTATTTATCTTTATGATGATCTTTATCTTTATGAATATTTTAAGACGTTACAAGAGAGAACATTAAAAATGATGAGTCTAAACAGTGATCACAACAAACAACTTTCTATGATCAAACCAGAACTCTATGGAGTCCTGCACGTAGGTATACATTAAGCATGTATTCCCATCAGAAATATTGTTCCTCAAAACAAGAATAGATTTTGTTAGGAGAAGAAGCAAATCTTTGCTTTGCTAATGATTCTTTTTCACAAAGCAGCATGCAAGCAGTTAACCTCAAGGCAGAAATACTGCTGTACACTCCTGCCATCTGTCACTTTGAGACCTCCAATGAAAGGCCACGAAAGGGACACTAATAATACGTAATGACAGTTAATGCAAAAAGTGTGCGTGGGTGGTGTCGCCGCATTCTTGGCTCTGAGCCATTGCAATTAGTCAGACAGCTACTCCAATTTAGGGAATAAAGTATCAATAGACTCTTATATTCTTACAAGGGCTTTACGAGTAGATTAGATTATGCCCATTCTCTTTCTTCATCCAGTTTTAGTTGAAATAATGACGCTAAGATCTGTTTGAAGAATAGATAAAGCGCACATTTATTCTGCTAAATAAAATATTACGGAATAGTTGAAAGATAAAATGCTAGATTTTATTTTCCATTATACACACTACATGGCTTCCTGTAGCTTTCAGCAGATGGCATACACGTTAATTGAAGACGCATCCTGGACAGGTAATGGTCTCCTGACAATACCTTGCTCATAATAATGTATCAATAAAAACAAAAGTCTAGACAAATACAGACAAATAAATCAAGTAGTGAAGTAATGCTATGGGTGCTGCTGACTTATCACGTATTAGGTACTACAGCACAGGATGATGGATCAACACTTGATGGTCTACAATACCTGACAATTTGGACTGTGACACAGATAATCCCAGTCTCTGTCATTAACTGTTTTGTAAGATTAAACATATCTGTATTTCTTTAGGTTAAAACAATATATGAACATTTAGTGTGTCTGTCCCTTTACAACATTCTGCAGATTCCATTCATTCTGATGCTGGCAGCAGATGTCCCATATATTTGTTGCTAACTATTGATCGGTAAATATGAAACCCACTCTGTGTTACTACGGCCCATATGTTTGCTGTTATTCAACACATTGGTTATTGATTTCAATTTATATGTCACACATAGACACACAGACGCAAACACAGAAAATAATATTGGAAAAACACAATGTACTAATTTATGGCATCCTTATAATAAGTACTATGGTGTACAGACTGCATTGTTTGCTAGTGTTTCCCTACTTTCTGCTCTACATTCAGTGAGTTACCAGGGTAAGAGGAGTGCAGTGTAGGATTGAAGTAGACCTATCATTTAGTAGAATAGGTGCATTGACTGGTTGTCACACCTCTCAACTTTCTGACTACAACCCTAACCACTATCACTAGGGCAGAGGTTTGACCAGCATTTACTACCAAACGCAGCTACTGACATTTCTCCCAGAAGGAGATGAGAATGTCTTCCTAATAAAATACAGTACATAGAACACTCTCATCAACAACTATCATTGTTTCCGGAATAGGGTTGACTACACGGGACACTGGCATTAGTTGGGGTGCTGCGCACATAACTATGTTACCTATAAAGAGACAGAAATAGTGAATGTAACAGGTTATCTTTCTATTTGTAACTCCTTGAGTACACAGCAATGTTCTATATTTGTGTTTTCTTTTTTAATTTCCCTGCCTTCCAAAAGTCATTATTTCTTTATTTTTCATATGGGGGTTATTTTTTGTAGAATAAATTATAATTCATGATGGCACCATTTAATATTCTGCACAATGTACTGAGAAGGCATGAAAAAATGCAAATTGAGGTGGAGTTATAGCATTTCTTACAGGCTTTATTTCACCATGCAATAAAATTACACATTACCTATTTTCTTTGGGTCAGTATGATCACAGCAATATCACATCTATATATTTTTTGTATGTTTTAATACAAAAAAAACTATAGACTTAAAAAATAAATAAATTCTTCGAGTTGCCATATTGTGACACCAGAACTTTCTTATATTTCCTTTTTGGCAGGGCTAGATTCAGTTTTATTGAAAACATTTTGAAGAATATCTGACATCCCTGCTGTTGCATTCACAGTATTTTAATAGTTTTGGCATTTTTGGATGTGGAGTGTCAAGTATGTTGATGTCTATTTTTACGTTTATATGTGTTATAGGAAAAGGGGAGTAATGTGAAATTTTAGATACATTTTCCAAAAACTTTTTTCTCACTTTTCTTTTATCCCCTATAGGGGGCATGAACCTGAGATCATTAGATTGCTGAAACCATTAGTAATATTTCTTGAATTTCATTAGATTGGTTATACCTTTAGTAGTTTTACTATACTACTATTAAGATCTACCACAGGTCTGTCCCACTCCACCCACATTCATAGAAAGCAAGCAAGGGTGATGTTGCCCATCTTTGGTACAAGACAGAGCTGTACACAAAAGATGCACCACATTAATACCCATCTTTGCCAGAAAACTGGTGTAGATGGGTTAATGAATTCCCCCCATAGTTTCTGGTCTTCCAGTTGGCACCATCCAGTCTTACTCAATTCAGTTTGTTAGGACAAAGTTATATGGAGCTGTAATAATATCAATGTGGTCTAAGTAGCGTAATTCCTGAAATGTCAACTAATGGGGAGCAATAGCATAAAATACACATTTCTGGCTTTACAAGTTTCTAAGGGTCAAAAAACAATTGTGATTAAAATTGGCCAACTTATTACCATTACCACTTATCACCAGTGCAAAAATCTTAGATTTGTGTGTTATAATATTTTGTTGATAAAATCCCTTTTCCTGTCCTAACTTCTTATCTTCCCAGACAGGAAGCTGCACGATTGCTAAAGCTAAGCCAGAGGGGTGCAAGAATAAAAAAAAACTTCTGCAAAGGCATATACTGTACAATTAAGTGCCTATAATTACTACAGTGAGCTATGCACTTTAGTCCATACAGATGGTATACATATTAATGGACATTTCTATGCAGATTCCATAATCCAGAAATCCATGTTTAAATGCCCTCGGAGCCATGACTACAACTGCCCAGGAGGCTGGCCCTTCATGTGCAGTGACCTAAGGTCTCTGTGCTGAATGTTCCTCAGCCAATCCACCCCACCCTCTCTGAGTGACAGATCTGGTATTAAATCAGAGACATCATCCACAGCAGAAGGGGGGTGGAAAGTGTTCACTGCTTAGATTTTAGGGCACTACACATGCTGGGGCTGTCTCCTGGGGACTTGTAATTGCAGCAGTGGGGCAGGGGCATTAAAACATTATTTTTCAGCCATGCAACCTGCATGACTATGACTTACAGTTTATGTTTACACTGCTTTTCTGTCTTCTATATAGCACTGTCAGCAAGTTTGAGGTGTCAAAACTGCTGGCAGACTCCGTTTAAAGCAAATGTACAGTTTATACCTTTTCTTGTGTGAGAGCATGGATGGCATTTGCAGATGTTAAAGAAATTCTACATATTAGCAAGATGCTCTTTGTATTGAGTTCATCTACATTGTGAGGTTCCTTGTTGTCTTTCTAATTGCAGTTATATGCATTTGCATAATTCCAAAAAACCTAAAAAGAAATTACCAGCGTGTTTTCTTATTGAATAACAAATGTGGAAAAAGATACAGATTAATTAATACCCAGGGTGTAATGAGAGCGTTTATAAGAGAAATTGCTCATTTTCTCTGTTTATCTGTCTTGCTTTGTATATAAGCCGCATGCTTCCTTTTCTTTCTTTCTTTCAAATCTTATCTTCCCATTATATGGACCTTTTTTATCAGATGAGGGTTGTACAAGCCATTGGACAAGGGTCAAAAGTACTGCAGTGGATTTTACATTTGTCTCACGGAGGTGAATGAAAAAGGGGGGTAGATTGTGACAAAAATGTCCGTTACATTGAATTTAGTTTTATCTGTAATTTTTTTTAAATCTACAACTTGTTTTATCTGGAGGATTTTCATTTTTTTTCTGTAAATCTGGCAATTTGGCCATAAATAGGACAGGATAAATAGGATGATCTTTCATGAGCACTTTTATGTAACTCATCCTTAGTGCTTACAAGAAACTAAAGTATAGAACAGTACTCCATGGCGGTTATGCTTTAGGATTTATTGAGACAACACCTTTTCAACAATGCATATATACTGTACATTCATATTTGTTCCTTGTAATGTTTCAGGTTTTCAGCCTTCATCAGACATGGATTTCCTGTTGTGTATCACATAGGTTTCCATGGTTTGTTTGAGGTCCTAGTAGTTTTGATGGAGGCCCATGTAATGGCAAGGTTTTCCCATGTATGTAATTGTGCAGTGTGTGTTGGTTTATTGTGTCAAATTTCATAATCATTCTTATAATACAATTCTATTTATATCAAACCATAGATCTTACCAGATGAAGGTCTTTCGACTGAAACGTCGTACTATTTGGATCTACCATCTCACCCTATTCTATATCCATGAATTGGCGTTGTTATGATTTATGATATATCCTAGTGTCACTGATATATGTGAAAATAAAAAATTCCCCTTATTGCAAGAGTGTGTGTAGCAATATTCTATGCTCTGTGTTGGTAGAAAGGCCTCTAGCCATCTAGTTCTTATTCACACCTGACAGGGCCATGTACTCGGCCATTAAAAAATACGCTTTTCACAGCTGAGGGTACATCTCAGGATAATCTGTTTTCAGACTTGTCTATTGAGGGATCTGTGAAAATTTTCTGAGAAATGATGGATTGGTCACATAGACCGTTAAAAAAAAAAACGGTTGTGTGGATAGATCAATTATTTTCTATAGGGCTTTTCTTATGTGGTAATTATTAGTAATTATGTGGAGTCTATGGAGAGATTGCTGGTAAATAGGCATGGAAAAGCTTAAATGGTTTTTGAAGGACAAACCAGAAAGTTTGCCTGGAAAACCCCTTTAACTTAGTGTGTTAATAATGTTATGGAATGGAATGTTAGCTCCTTCATTGGTTTCTCGATAGCTTGATAAGTCAAGTTAAACTTCGCTACATAAGGTAGATCTGATTTGCCATGAGATGTGCAGCAACCTACTGTATATGCTTGTGTATGTATCGTACATGCTATCCAAAAATAACATATATTAATAAAATGTCATCAAAATTAGAAACAGAAATGGAATATGTTTAAGAAATATCTTTTTAGTAAATAACAATTATACTTGGTGTAAACTGATGGTGTAAATGATATAATATTGTCAGGATTGGTTGGCCCACGGTACACTCATTACTCTGCTCTGTTAATGCCATCATTGATTAGGACAGTATTTGCTTTTCCAGGTTTCATTTGAACTCTCCCTATTCTTTATTCTTCTAATCTCCATTTCTTTTAATTACTAGTTCTTTTCTCGTATTCACCACAGGGGTTTCTATTAAAGTCAGGCACTGTATAGAGCATGGTATTAATCCTGTGAGGCTTCACTGGGACTTTGACTTTATTTTCCGGAAACTCAACCTGCACATTTTGATGAAGTGCTAACTTGATCTGTCTTTGCTGCTCTATCCTGTCTGTGAGATTTTCTGTATTAACCTTTTCTTTCAATTCCATGCTGATTTCCATGCCTGGTCCTGAAGCACTTGACTCTTTCTCACCTAGAGTTTCATGCTTGCTCCTCTGACACTCATTCCTCACCACCATCCCCCTCCCTCCCATTCCTCTCCAGCATGGTGCAGCTGGAGTAGCTGTGGGAGAGAGGGGGATGGAGCTGACATAAACTGTGCCTTTGTTAGTAGGGTGGATGGTGGTTAGTTACACAGAAGATGTTCCCTCTTATGGGAGCAGGAAGAGGACAGAGATATAGCAGATGGTGAGCAAGGGACCTGCTCAAAGAAGAGAGGGCGGGAGCATGGGGATAAACAATTCCAGCTCTGGCAGATGCTAACATTAACTATGAGGCGTGGGATGTTAGGAAACACTAGAAAAGAAAGGAGAGCTGGTAATAAAGGTAGGGAAAGGAATACTAAGATAATATGTGACAAAGAACACAAGGACAAGAATTCATCAAGGAAGGTGAAAGAGAATTAAAGACTTCTAAGACTTTGATAAAAACTTAAGAACTTGAAGACTGTGAGGTTATAATTGTAGTTCCATGATAGTACCATGACAACAAACCTTTCTTTTGTCCTTTCAGACTTCTATAAGCATAAAATACATTTGTTCTAGAAAATACTTTGTATTGGAAGCTCATAATTTTATGGCTAGGAGCAAATACCTTTTTATTCTGCAGGTCATGAACCATCTAATTCTTCCATGTATGGCAAATGTAATGCCAAATATGTGTATGTGAACAAAAGTCTGTCTTAGGCTCCATATGCTCCAAGTTTAAAGCGGGTTAGCCATGGTGGAATTTACTGGCAGTTTACCCACTAAGAAGTACTCTACAAGTGTAGTGGATGGGATTTAAATAAGTCCCATCCACATACTGCAGAAAACAGTGTTTTGCCTGTGAAAACCACAGTACCAACCAGTTGTTTCCACCTGACTTTGCGGTTGTCAGGTCCTCTGCGGAACAGAATGTCCACTATAGACATCCCACTGCAAACCTGCTTTGTGTGGCCATAGCCTAAGGCTTACAGAGTATAGAAAAAAGACCTCTGCTTTATGCTTAATGTTATAATGCATAGTCGAGTGTTGAATAGCACAATATAACAATCTTATTATAACATACAGAGCTGCAGGTAATTTGTTTCCATGTTTGCACTTCAGGGACTGTCATAATAATATAGGTATCATTTAGAGGAACATGCGTTCTCTGGATGCAATGTAGAAACTTTCTACAGTAAAAGCTGTCAGCAGACAAATTACAGTGAGTTTCTGCAGTCTATTGACAGAATGTCAACTGCTGCAACTTGTGTTCTTCTGACATGTCTGTAGGCTATATGGAAAAGCATAGAGGTGTAGGTGCTATCTATTCTATAGTGTTCACTTGCCAATCATTCAGTTATAATGTACCAGCTTTTCCCTCATTTGTCAGAGGTACATGTTGAATAGAAACAAATATAGAAACTTTAAATGATGTCAATACGAATTGTATTTCCCCATGGGATGTTGCATTTCTCTGTGTTGGACAAAACGTGACAATATAATTTCAATATCCTCCTATTTTGCTCTGTCTAAATCTTTCAGGACAGTACAAACTTGATTTCTGCTTGACGTCCACTACTTTGCCTTGGTTAAGCTGGGAGTTTAAGGCTGAATGTTGAACATTGAAATTATAATTTTCTTATAATCTATGTCACAATAATTTCTAGGGGATTATTTATAAGGCTGAACAAAAGTAATTTTCCTTTTGTTTTTTGTTTTTTTTTACTTACACAATCAGTCATAAATGGTGATCTGCTGTGGAAGATTAAGGGTTAATGCTAATCCTGCTCACATTATTGTTTGCTGACCCACTTAGGCCTCCATCTGGTGCAGATTTGAGTAAACTGCGGTTAGATTCATGATTTTAGGATATGTTCACACTAGCGTCTTTTCACTTTTGCAAATAATGCTTTTTATGCAAAATGATAAAGTTATATATGTTTTTTGTTTTTTTAGTTCTCTTTTCAGGACCCAAAAGTTTTCTGAATCATGTAAAAATATATCAAGGGTGGAGTTAGAGTGATCTGTGTCTCCTAGGCATTA
This sequence comes from Leptodactylus fallax, assembly GCA_947044405.1. Taxonomy (NCBI): domain Eukaryota; kingdom Metazoa; phylum Chordata; class Amphibia; order Anura; family Leptodactylidae; genus Leptodactylus; species Leptodactylus fallax. The sequence goes on from CAMRHE010000019.1 coordinate 313,413, forward strand.
AAGAATGTGGGCCCTTCATCCACCACCATAGCTATAATATACAGTGCCTTGCGAAAGTATTCGGCCCCCTTGAACTTTTCAACCTTTTGCCACATTTCAGGCTTCAAACATAAAGATATAAAATTTTCATTTTTTGGTGAAGAATCAACAACAAGTGGGACACAATTGTGAAGTAGAACGAAATTTATTGGTTATTTTAAACTTTTGTAAGAAATAAAAAACTGAAAAATAGGGTGTGCAATATTATTCGGCCCCTTTACTTTCAGTGCAGTAAAGTCACTCCAGAAGTTCAGTGAGGATCTCTGAATGATCCAATGTTGTCCTAAATGACTGATGATGATAAATATAATCCACCTGTGTGTAATCAAGTCTCCGTATAAATGCACCTGCTCTGTGATAGTCTCAGGGTTCTGTTTAAAGCGCAGAGAGCATCATGAAGACCAAGGAACACAGCAGGCAGGTCCGTGATACTGTTGTGGAGAAGTTTAAAGCCGGATTTGGATACAAAAAGATTTCCAAAACTTTAAACATCCCAAGGAGCACTGTGCAAGTGATGATATTGAAATGGAAGGAGTATCAGACCACTGCAAATCTACCAAGACCCGGCCGTCCCTCTAAACTTTCATCTCAAACAAGGAGAAGACTGATCAGAGATGCAGCCAAGAGGCCCATGATCGCTCTGGATGAACTGCTGAGATCTACAGCTGAGGTGGGAGAGTCTGTCCATAGGACAACAATCAGTCGTACACTGCACAAAACTGGCCTTTATGGAAGAGTGGCAAGAAGAAAGCCATTTCTCAAAGATATCCATAAAATGTCTCATTTAAAGTTTGCCACAAGCCACCTGAGAGATACACCAAACATGTGGAAGAAGGTGCTCTGGTCAGATGAAACCAAAATCAAACTTTTTGGCCACAATGCAAAATGATATGTTTGGCGTAAAAGCAACACAGCTCATCACCCTGAACACACCATCCCCACTGTCAAACATGGTGGTGGCAGCATCATGGTTTGGGCCTGCTTTTCTTCAGCAGGGACAGGGAAGATGGTTAAAATTGATGGGAAGATGGATGGAGCCAAATACAGGACCATTCTGGAAGAAAACCTGTTGGAGTCTGCAAAAGACCTGAGACTGGGACGGAGATTTATCTTCCAACAAGACAATGAGCGCAAACATAAAGCAAAATCTACAATGGAATGGTTCACAAATAAACAAATCCAGGTGTTACAATGGCCAAGTCAAAATCCAGACCTGAATCCAATTGAGAATCTATGGAAAGAGCTGAAAACTGCTGTTCACAAATGCTCTCCATCCAACCTCACTGAGCTCAAGCTGTTTTCCAAGGAAGAATGGGGAGAATTTCAGTCTCTCGATGTGCAAAGCTGATAGAGACATACCCCAAGCGACTTGCAGCTGTAATCGCAGCAAAAGGTGGTGCTACAAAGTATTAACTTAAGGGGGCCAAATAATTTGGCACGCCCCACTTTTCAGTTTTTTATTTTTTACAAAAGTTTAAAATATCCAATAAATTTTGTTCCACTTCACGAATGTGACCCACTTGTTGTTGATTCTTCACCGAAAAATTAAAATTTTATATCCTTATGTTTGAAGCCTGAAATGTGTCAAAAGGTTGAAAAGTTCAAGGGGGCCTAATACTTTCGCAAGGCACTGTATTTGATTTGGGTTAATACAATGAATCTGAGGAACACTTATTATTTTATTACATTTTTTGTCTTTTTTTAAACTTTAACTGACCAGAGACTGTGTGTCGCGACAGGCCATGGGCAGGGGAGTATCTATAGGAGATTAAATTGTACCCAGGTTCTGTTGCTTGAGGAGTCCCAAAGATCCAGTGTTACATATGACACATGGAAGATGGGGTTTCCTCTTACTAGAAGTTCCAGCTTTAGGTTCTTCTGTGTTGTACAACAGTTATCATTTCTCACATCCTTGGATTCACCTTAGTTAAAGTCAATCTGTCAGGAGATATAGCCCATTTAATCTTAGAACAGCATATGCTCTACATAGATATGTTAGGGTCAGGGCCGGCGTCAACACCTGGCTTACCCGGGCAAGTGCCAGAGCCCCAAGCTCCTGAGGGGGCCCACTCGGCAGTGGTAACAGCACAGGGTACGGGGCCTGCGGCCAGCTGGAAATGACCAGGGCCCTGGACCACCATGATAGCGGTCAGGGAAAGCCTGGCTCCCTAACTGCTATACATGTGCCAGCCCAGGGGAGGTGACTAAAAATAAAAAAAATACTTATACTCACCTCTCCTGGGCTCAGTATCCTCTCCTGGGCTCTTCCGGCCTGTGACTGAGGTCATGTGCCCCAGACATCACTGCTGGGGCCTGTGATTGGGCCCCAGTTGTCACATGGGGCACGCCAGCATAATGACATCATTGTGCCCCACGTGACCGCTGAGGCCTAATCACAGGCCCCAGTAGTGACGTCTGGGGCACATGACCTCAGTTGCCAGGCAGAAGAGGACCGAGGAAGATGTTAAAGATGTTAAGGAAGGAGCGAGGATGCCCAGGAGAGGTGAGATAAGGTGAGTATAAGTGCTTGTTATTTTAATCACTTTTCCTGGGCCTCCACTTAATATACTCTGGATTCTGAGGAGACCTCAGTGTATAATAATAGCACCGACTCTGAGGGGGGGGCGGCTATTAGCATATAATAGTGTGTGGGGGCCACTGTGGAGTGGCACTATTAACAGTATCAGGCCCTGTTCCCACAGTGGAATCTGGCACTGATTTTGCAGCGGATTTCTCCCTTAAATAAGCAGCAAAAGGGGCCCGCTGAGGCTCTGTCGCCCAAGGGCCCACACAAACCTGGAGCCGGCCCTGGTTAGGGTTATATGATTTGGAGCAGGATCTCTGAGTAAAGGCAGAGTAAATCCTGATAGGACCTTTAGAAGAGATAAGAGTCCTGCATATTACACCCAGGCAGGGGCGCACCGCTAATGATGCGAAGTGAGGCGGCCTCCTCAGGCAGCACTGTCCGTCACTGTATGAGGGGCGGCATTTTTACTATTTATTTAATGTAAACCAGCCCAGGACAGGCCACTTTAAAAAAAACAAAGCTGAGCTGGGCTGGTTTACGAGACCTCTGCATGTCAGCGCAGACGGCGATACAATGATGTCATTGCGCCTCCTACGCTGACACGCAGACAAGAAGAGGAGGCGGTGGCTCCATCAAGGGATCGCAGGTAGGTGAAGATAACTTTTTTTTTAATATAAATAGGCTGTTACCTGCTGGAGTAACGCCAGCAGGTAACTGCCTATTTATTTACCTACCCTGCGCCTACTCGTGGCCGCCTCCACTTCCCCTTCTGCTATGGGACGCAGAAGGGGAAGTGTATGCCGCTGTGAGCAGCCGCAGGCCCTCAAATACTACTATTATTATACTCTGGGGTCTTTTCAGAACCCAGAGTATAATAATCGGAGACCCAGGGGAGGTGAGGGAACATAAAAACCATTGCTACTTACAATGTTAGTTTGAGCATGCTTGGGCCCTCTAGTGACGTCATCAGGTCGCGTCGCCGGCCTGATCACGTGACGTGTGTGCGCAATTAAACAGGGCCGAAAGCTGCAGAGAGTGCATTGGTGTCCAGAAAAGGTAAGTAACACTGGTTTTTATGTTTGTCACCTCCCCTGTGTCTCCGATCATTATACTCTGGGGTCTGAAAAGACCCCAGAGTATAACAATAGTTCATGGGTGGGCCACTATGGGGCATAATACCGTGAGCAGGGGCCACTGTGGAGCATCATACCAGTGCAGGTGCCACTATGGGGCATAATACCATGTGCAGGGGCCACTAGGGAGCATAATACTGTGTGCAGGGGTTGCTGTCGAACATAATACCGTGTGCAGTGGCCACTGCGGGGCATAATACCGTGTGCAGGGGCTACTAGGGGACATAATACTGTGTGCAAGGGTTGCTGTGGAACATAATACCGTGTGCATGGGCTACTATGGAGCATAATACCATGTGCAGGGGCCGCTGCAAGGCATAATACAGTGTGCAGGGGCCGCTGCGGGCCGTAATACTGTGTGCAGGGGCTGCTGTGAAACATTATAGTGTGTATAAATGGGACATTATAAACAGGGACTATGGCTCCTGTTTATGTCATACACTGTATGTTTATAGTGAGCGTGTGATGTAATTACAGTCTAGTCACATGGACTTGTAAAGGACGAGGTTGTAGTTACATTACATGGCTGCTATGAGATGAATGACACTATGTAAACAGAGACGCGGTCACGGCGCTTTCACAGGTACCATTCAAACAGCTGATCAGTAGGGGTCCTGGGTTTTTGAGCCCCACTGATTAGTTTATTAATGACCTGGAAAACCTTTTAATTAGTTAACACCTGGGGCATTATTAATAAGGGGCACTATTTATATAGGGTACACATGGACATTATTAATATAAAGATGCACTTGGGAGTATTATTCATTATGGGGAGTTATATCAGATCTTTTATAATTGGGGGTAGCAGCAGGATGGGGGCTTTGTGTAGGTGAGGACAATGTGGGTCAGGTGCCTGGAAAAGTGAGGAGCCAAAGATGTCTGTGTTGCAACCTTTACAGAGACAAGTCACAGCTGGAAGAAGTGGTCATGGCCGCCCAGAGGGAAGAGAAGGGAAATGTGAAGGATTAGTCAGAAATGTCACCTGTAAGTCACAGAATGTTACTGCACTGTATTCACCTAAATGATAGAGGATAAATACCTGAGTGATGGGGGGCTCTCTGCTGAGTCCCCCACTGAGCCTGAGAATTGGGTTTTTTCCCCCCACTGGGTGGGAATTCAGCCTGACTGCAGCCAGACTGAATATAGGCGTGTAACTTAGTGGATGGATGAACCCGCGTGGCTCTCATTCACTTCGATGGGAGTGCCAAAGATAGCCGAAGTCCAGTACTCAGCTATCTGCGGTGCTCCTATTATAGAGAATGGGGGCCATGTAGGCTCGTCCATCCACCAAGCAGAAGATGTGTGAAGCTACTTTCATTGTTAATGCTGTATTGTTGATCTGGTACTGAAGTAATACAGTAAGAAGAATTCTTAAAAACTGTTTTATAACTTTGTGTATTGTGTATATTGTGCGACGATAACAACGTGTGAAGCTAGTAGCATGGAAACTCAATTTTTTTTTTTTTTTGGGGGGGGGGGCGTCTTTCTATAGTCCGCCTCAGGCAGCAAAGAGGCTAGGTTCACCACTGCACCCAGGCATAGTGATTGACAGCTCTCCCTGTATCAGTGTGTGTAGACAGAAGACTGTCAATCATCCTGTGTGGGTGGGGTAAACAGGACTCACTGTTTCTTCTAGGAGTCCCATCAGGGCTTGCTACAAAGTACATAAACCTATATACTACAGGGCTCCTAAAAATCACATAAACCTTTATATCACAGGATTTGCTAAAATCACATTCACCTATATATCACAAAGCTTATCCTCTCCCTCTACCAAATAACCTGACGGATTTGCTTTTATCCATACTTGTCACAATGCAGGAAAAGTCGTTACATAATCACTGACATAAACATTGACCCCGCTGCCAAGAAAGTAATTCATAAGGAACGTGAGGTTGACATTTTATATAATAAGACAGAGTTCTAGATTTCATTCTCAAGGTCTGAAATTGTGAAGCCTTATGTCCCATTGAATATGGCCTTCACATTTTCCAGCTCAAATATGTCACCAGCATCAGCACCAGCATCAGTGATATTTTAAGATGTACCTCTATATCTGTATCACATATATAGTGCTCTTTAAAGTACCACAGAGACTCAAAGACTTTTACCTTTTATCTACCATCCTGAGTTAAGAGACATTTGGCAATCTTGTTGTGCAGAAATCCAGATAACTCTATAAGCCTTTATTTACATGACAGTGAAAATCGGCTGTGTGATGGCCATTTTTTTAACACCTGTCACACAGCCGCACTAATTTCACTGTCTGTGAATGGGGCTATTCGCATGACCGATATTTTGACCATTAAAATATAGGTCATGTTCTATTTTTCACGGATCCCTCCATACACTGCAATGTATCAGGGATCCGTGACAATGGTTGCTCCTTGTGTTTTTCACTGGCGTTTTCACCTTTGTGTCTGTGAATTTAGGCTAATAAGACCTACTCAAAATGCTGCAGAAACTCTTTGAGAAGAGAAAGCTATATGTCAGTATAACAGTGATTCATAGTCTCCACTCCATGTTCTCTTTTAGGAGGAGGCTGGAGCTTCATGTCACTCAGTACTCAGTGATATAAAACTCCCACTGAGTGGAAAGAGCAGCTGACTGTGGCGGAGTAGGCAGCAGAGAACTGGAGCAGCCAAGGGGCAAGAGAAGACTGAGGATGAGGTGATGAGAACTTGTAGGCAACACTGAGGAAACTGTCAATGGGAGACTTAGCTGATAGAGATTTTGTATCTGGGCCCAGAAAACATTTCTAGAATCTTATATTAGATTCTGTTAAGATATTGATATATGTGTTTGAAGAGTAAGTGTCACAGGTAAAATATCCCCAAATATAGCGTAACGTGCTTGCAACAATTTTCATGTCTCTCTGAGGCCAGTTTTTGCAGCTACAATGTTGGCCTCTGGATTTGTATTCAGTTCACCTTCAATGTGCTGTTCAAGTGGCAGATTATATAATATATTCCAATCTCCAAATTTCCCTAGCTTCTGGGTGCCCGCATTTCTCCAGTCCATAACCAATGTTTAGTAGCAGTTCATTAATGCGTTGCTATCTTCTTCTGCAGTAAAACCTCTTTATCTGGTGCACAGAAAAAATCAACCTTTGCTAAATAGCAATGTGTGTATTTATGTAACACTAATGGAATCGCTGTTCTTCTTACCCTGTTCAATTACATTCCAATTGAACTGGTGAGAGCTGCGATGCATGCTGACTTAGCACATTGTGTAATGGGATAAATCAAAGTACCTTTGTACAATGTCATTCTTCTGCCATTTTTATCTAGGTGCTCCATGTAGATGTTCCGACACTGACATCTACAAGACGATGGAGCTGCAGACAGACCTTTCTCTTTGTCAGTCTCACAATAATGCTCAGTATTGATGAGATTATTCAGTTGTAGCTCCATGAAATGGAATGGCTTTATTTTTCCCATGTTAAAAAAAATGTAGACTGTTGCTGAATGGGAAGGGGCTTCATAGCTACAATCTATTATTAAAGGGGTTGTCTGAGATCCAAGATTAATGGATACTGATGACCTATCCACAGCATAGGTCATCAGTATCTGATCATTGGGGGTCCAACACTGCATCAATCTGATATGGCAGCTGGAAGCCGTATACAAGGTAGTAGCTAGGCTCCTATTTAAGTCATCGATGAGAAGAGGCTCAGTTATGGTCGGGTCTTATGGAAAGAGTGTGGCTCTGAGCTATGCTGTTTCTGTAACTGCCAGAGAAATGACGAGAGTTAAAGAAATAGCTCAGCTCAGACCCACGTTGTTTGCTGGGGGCTTATAAGTGGTACCCACATCTGTCAGATATTTATGGCATATATATCTTTCTTGGGAAAACCCTTTCTTTGATCTCCTTTCTGGTTTGCTTTGATGCCTGGCAGTCTGTGCATTTATATTTATTAAACCTGTCCTCTGGTGTACTGGAATGAGACAAGTGAAGATTTATGATACACAGTCATGGAGGGATTCTGTGAGGGAGGCACAAAAGGGGCTCAATTACTTAGTTTGTGGAGGGCACTGAGAAGCTTGCACAAGTATTCATGGTAGTCTGAGCCCAGATAGAGAAGGCAAGAAGAATGGAAATGCTGCTAAAATATATAGCTTGGACCATATGATGGTTTTAAGGAGAAGTTGCACAGGGGAGTGCATTTGAGCATTTGCCCCAGGGACCATGAACCTTTAGTTTACAGCCCTGCAAGAAGATTTAATGCACCTTATATTGTCACAGTTCAGGTGTTCAAAAAGTGATGCTTCAATATCGGGTTAATGTACATGTCAAGGGTACAACAAGCAATTGTGAGGCTCCATAGCAAAAGTTGGAATGGGGTGTGATTTATTTTTCCGCACCTCATTTCATTATCTATATTCATAGCTAACAGCACCATTCCTGTGTAGAGACAGACCTTTAGTTTTTAGGCCCAGCAACAACTGTTTCTGCTACCATGTTACTTACAGCCATGTTTATTATACCCATGAACACAAAATCATTAGCAAAACACTATTCTAATAGGAGAGGCAATATATCACTGGGTATGTTATTCATTTTTTTCAGTGTTTGCTTTGGGTGGCAGAGATTAAAACAGGTCTCAAGGGGGCGGAGCCTAGCCGCGATACGAGATGGTCGCCTAACCGCAGAGCTCCCAGCCTGAGTCTCAACAAGCGACGATTAGAGCGACAAGCCCGTGGAGTGAACTGCTCCAAATTATACCGGAACGAGAGCTTACCTTCTGGAGATGCCCAGGAAGCGCAAATCGGCGGTGAAGCCGCAAAAACTCCTGGATTTCTTCTTCCCTCACGGAGGGGGAGAGGAGCAAGATGGCGGCGACACGCGTGCAGCTACAGCATCTAGGGCCTCGACTCCTCCGCGGGACCCTCCGACAGAGACGCTCACACTCTCCGCGCAGCGAAGAGCGCTGTCGGCCCCATCCCTGCATCAGCTGATTGACCGCACGGACGCAGGACCGCTTGAATCTCCCCTCCCGGCAGGCCGGGGCGGGCGCGCAACTCGGGCCTACTCAAAATGGCGCTACGGGGCCTAGTACTGCATCCAGCCTGGGGACGCAGCAATCTCCTACTGCGAGCCCAGCAAAGCAGAAACCAAGGCTCCAGAGCGCTGCTCAGCAAGAAGAGGAGGTAAGCGACACCATACAGCAAACACCTCCATCTGATTTCTTGGCAGATGTACCGGCAACAGAAAATCTGTTAACTGAGGCCTCTATGAAGAATATGCTTATGGCCTTTTGTAAGTCATTGAGGACAGACATGTCCCTTATGGTGAAACCGCTAGATAGAGATCTTCAAGAGTTAAAATGCCGTACGGTACATGTCGAATCTAAAATGGCGGAATTTGCTGCATCGCATAATGCGCTTATAGATGCACACAGCGATGTGGAAAGGGATGTGTCCTTCCTTAAAGCTAAGATAGCCGATTTAGAGGACCGTTGCAGAAGAAATAATTTAAATTTAGAGGGATCCCAGAATCCATACCTCCAAAAGATTTAACCGATTACCTCCAAGATATGATAAGATCGCTACTTCCGAACCTCACGAAAATGGACTTAACGATTGACAGAGCTCATAGAGTTCCGAAACCATCACATTTAGCTGAAACGATACCCAGGGATGTTCTGGCAAAGATCCATTTTTACCGCACAAAAGAGCTGGTTCTGCTGACTTCAAGGAAGATAGACCGCCTGCCTGAACCATATCACCTGATTTCCATTTATTCAGATCTCTCAGCCACGACACTACAAATCAGGAGGCAATTTATCCCTTTTACTACAGCATTACGCCAACATCGCATTCTGTATAAATGGGGATTCCCGGTCCGTGTGATCGTCTCCCGCAATAACCTAGTACATGTCATCAAGACTCTGGAGGAAGGGAAAAAATTGCTACATGCCTGGAATATTCCGATGGTTGATCCTCCAATCAAAAACCCACCTGGTCCAATATCAGATGGCTGGCGCCAGGCGAAAACCCAAAGACGTCCACCTAGAGGGCTACAAAGCTAGAGACTCACTTATCCTGGATTCTATATGTTCGCTGCTGTTGAACTTATCCCCCCAAGATTACGACAGCTGCTGGTCCGCTGTACTATGTTTGTCTTTCTTCTCTTTTTTTTTTTCTTCTTGACACAGCTCAGATGGATAGTCCATCGGCTCTGTTATTTCTACGGTTTGTCTCCTTTCTGGTTTTGGCACATAGGGCGAAATGAATACAAATGGTGGAAACAACTCTGCCTCCTGCAACCAGGGACATCCTTTGGTATGGGCAAGTGTGGTAAGACTCTTAATGCATTCCTAATTGTGTATTATGGTGCTTAAAGTTATGTCTATGAATGTCAGAGGATTGAACTCTCCTCAAAAGAGGGCCAATTTATGGCGCGAGGTACGAGATCAAGGCTGTGACATTCTTGCAATACAAGAGACCCACCTCTTGAAGGCGGATGCCTATCGCATTCAACACCCAGCATATCCAAATGTATTCCATGCTCACTATTCTTCAAAACGTAGAGGAACATTGATTGGAATTAGGGATTCGGTAGCGTTTCAATTAGTGTCACAATATGCAGACCCGGGAGGGCGATTTATAATATTGATTTGTATGCTTAATAGTGTTACATACACGCTGGTATCAGCCTATGCCCCCAATAGGAAACAGGTGGCATTCTTGGGGAGACTGGTAAGGGCGGTGGAAAAGAGGAAGCAGGGATGTTTAATATTGATGGGGGACTTTAATATGGCTCCGGACCCGGTGGTGGACACCACTTCAGGTGGATCGACACACCACCCTTCTCTTTCGCAAGCGCTATGGAGCCATGAACTATTTGACGCCTGGCGTATCCTCCATAATACTGAGAGAGATTATACTTATTTCTCTCCTGCACATAATAGCTACTCGCGGATAGATTTATTTCTACTCGAACAATCCAGCCTCTCCCTGATTGAGCAATCTGATATCTCAGTAATCACGTGGTCAGATCATGCAGCCATAACCTTGACCTTAACAGAAAAATATGAATGTCCAAGAGCATGCGGGTGGCGATGCAACGAATTTTTAATGTCACAACCGAAATTAAAAGCAACTTTAGAGACTGATCTGAGGGAATTTTTTTCTGGTAAATACCCCATCTGCCCCTAGCCCTGATATACTGTGGAATTCTCACAAGGCCTTTATTAGAGGAACGTTCATTCGCTTGGGGCATATAGAAAAGAAAAATAGATTAGCAGAAATAGATAGATTGCTTCACCAAATAAAAACTATTGACGACAGCAATAAAAAAATCCCCTTCTCCATCAAATGCAGCAAAACTGATGACATTACGCCACCAACTGACAGCGTGCTTATTGCATAAATATGAGAAAAATCTAAAACGGACCAAAGCTACATATTACTCTCAATCCAATAAAGCAGGTAAACTCCTAGCCTCCAAACTTAAACAAAAACAGGCGAAGTCTAGAATTCAATTCCTTCACAGTAAGGATGGTACATATAAAATATATGACCCAAGGGGCATAGCTAACGCCTTTAGGTCATTTTACGAAGGTCTTTACAATATAGCGGAAGACACAGCGGTAGCTCCCCCAACGAGCCGCGACATTGAGCGTTTCCTTACGGCTGCCCAATTGCCCAGGCTCACTGAGTCACAACTTGACTCTTTGAATACACCTATCACCTCAGAGGAGTTGTTGTTAGTTATTAAATCGCTGCCATCTCATAAATCGCCGGGCCCTGATGGCCTCACTAACGAATACTACAAACGATTTTTTCAAATCCTGAGGGACCCATTGCTGTCCTTCCTAGCGGCCGCGATTGATTCTGGCACCATCCCGAAAGAAAATCAAGAGGCCTTAGTAGTTACGCTGCCAAAACCGGGAAAGCCGGCCACTAACCCCCAAAACTTTCGACCTATATCTTTACTAAACTCAGACCTGAAAATTTATGCCAAGTTAATAGCAAACAGGCTGGCAACCTGTCTCCCGAGCTTGATCAACAATGACCAGGTGGGTTTTGTTAAGGGGAGGCAATCTTACGATAATACCAGACGGATTTTGAACCTTCTACATCACATTGATTGTAAGAAGATGGAGGCGGTGATCCTTGCACTGGACGCTGAGAAGGCGTTTGATCGTATTTGCTGGTCGTATGCCTTCTCGGTGCTCAGAAATATGGGGTTCTCTGGAGCTATTTTGAGAGCGATAGAGGCGTTGTACTCTGCACCATCTGCGAGAGTGTTTACCAATGGAGTAGTATCGGACCCTTTTGTGATAACAAATGGGACCAGACAGGGATGCCCCCTGTCGCCCCTGATATTTGTTCTCTCCATGGAACCATTGGCTCAGGCACTCAGACTAGATACGGAAATAGGGGGCATTGATATAAGAAATAGAACTCACCTCATATCGCTCTACGCTGATGATATTATTCTTACCCTGTCTAAACCACAAACATCTATTCCTCGCTTAATGACCACCATTACTGAGTTTGGGCAATTATCGTTTTACAAATTGAATATGGCTAAATCACAAGCGCTACCTTTGAATGTCCCTCCTTCTTCGCTTCACCACATGAAGTCGAATTATGACTTCGATTGGAGGAAAGACAATGTCCAGTACCTGGGGACGCAGATGACACCATCCCTAGGGAACCTTTACAGAAGTAATTATACACCAATGTTACAATTACTGCAAGAGGAAACGGAGCGAATGTCCAAAACAGATACCTCTTGGATCGGCCGAGTAGCGGCCTTCAAAATGTTACTGCTACCTAGACTTTTGTATTTGTTTCGCACACTCCCGATATCCATTCCTGTTTCCTTCTTTGAAACAGTACAAAGGGTGATCTCAAAGTATATATGGAATGGGAAAAGACCCAGAATCAACAAAAGCTTCCTATTTAAACAAAAGGAGGTTGGAGGGCTGGGAGTTCCGATGATAAGAAACTATTACATAGCCTCGCTGGTCACGCAGTGCGCTAGGTGGAAATCAATGGATACCTCGGTACCATGGTTACACATAGAGCAGGCATTTATAGCTCCTTTAAAACTGGAAGATGCGCTGTGGATACCCTTTTGGAACATCTCAGCTCCTAGCTCCTTCTCCCCGGTCATGATAGCCTCACTGGCGGCGTGGCAGCTGATGCACAGGAAAGCCAACCCGATGAAACATTTTCATATTTCTGAAATGCCTTTGTCCCTACTAGCATGGGTAACCGACGATTTGGGAACCCTGGACTGGGAATCGAGGGGGGATAGCACATATTTCTCAATTATATTCCGATACTAAACAACCTATATTGTTTGCTGACCTTAGACAGACATACGGAATCCCTAACGGAGACTTCCTTAAATATTTTCGAATATGGCACTTTGTGTCTAAACATCCTGTGTCGCTTTTGCCCCACAGTGGTGCACTATTCACCTGGCTGTCGACCAAAGTGAGAGGGTTGAGATTTCTATATGACAAAATGGACGATCTATCGACCTTTACTAGATCTACCCCATTTTGTTGCTGGGAGAGAGATTTAGACACAGCAATTACCCTAGAGAAGTGACAACAGGCAATTAAATTGATCCATCTATCCTTAAAGTGTAGCACACACTTAGAGACGGCCATGAAAATAGTATTACGATGGTACAGGACCCCAACTATGTTACAGTTAGCATATCCCTCCGAGTCAGGGAATTGCTGGAGGGGATGTGGAGGTAGAGGAACCCTTCTCCATATTTTGGGGAATTGTCCCATAATTCAGGGATACAGGGAAAGGGTTTTTGAGTTGCTCTCGGAGCTATTCGGCTCCCGAATCCTATACACCGCTAAAGTGGCTATTCTGTTAGTCGGAATTCCTAGTGCTCTGAGGACATACAAAAAACTTATCTGCAAAATTTTGACTATAGCCAAATTGATGTTGGTGCAGAGATGGAGGACAGTAACGCCTCCACCCATGTCGGATCTCTTAATGGCCATAAATAACACACACACATATGAAAGAATAATCGCATTGGGAAATGACTCCTTCCATAGCTTTGAGAAAATCTGGGAGGCATGGAATTATTCTCGATTCGCTTTGAGAGGAAACCAGGTGGATACAGGAAATTCGGGGGGGGGGGGAGGTAGTGACTGAGTGGATGGGAGTCAAACCTGCCAATCGAGGAGTAAATGGAGCAGTGGGAGAGTAGAAATTTGGATTGTAAAATATGAGTGTCAGTGCACACACACAAACAAAGCGCTACAACCGAGGGAAGGTCGGAAATGAAGAACATATCCTAGATACGATTCATAATAGCCCGTTGACTGTGCCTGAAAGTTAATGTTATAGTTCTGGTTTACTATGTTAGTGTTTGCATACCTGTCTTATTGATGTATGACCTATGTGATACTGCATACCAATGTACATTGCACTGTAAGTTAACACCGTTCTGCACGTTTATTCTTTGAAAATTCGAATAAAAATTATTGAAACTAAAACAGGTCTCAAGGCTTCCTTTTACACATTATTATTTTTTTTTTTTTTTTGGTTTTTTTTCTTTTTTGTTTTGTTTTTTGTTACCCTAAATAAATTTTTTTTTTTTTTTAAAAAAAATTATTTTTCTTTTTTTTTTTTTTTTGTTAAGAGTGTATTTTTTTTTTTTTTTTTCCCACCATAAAGAAGAGTTGTTTTGTAAAGCATGAAGCAAGTCAGGCAGTGACATCATAGCTGTGCCTAATATATCACCACAATCACTCAGTGTTTAGCACTGTTGTCTTGCAGCAATGGAGTCCTTGCTTTGAATCTAGCCGAGGAAACCATCTGCTTGGAGTTTGTTCTGCCTATGTTTGTGTGGGTTTCCTTCCACACCCCAAAGACATATGGAAAGGGATTTTAGATTATGGGACAGTAAGTGATGACATTATTTGTAAAGCACTGCTGGCACTATAGTAGTAATAAATAAATCAGAACTTTAGCATCTATGTAATACTCATATATACTGATTTATTATGTTATTTAAACACTGGCCATAAAGTAATTTAATTATTTAGACATTTACCCAATTGGAATTAAATTTTCTATGTCTTTTAGCATATTTTATGTGGTTAAACTCAGCTACAGATACTGTATATGTAAAGCAATATCTCACATCACTAGCTCTAGCATCATGTTAACATACAGGTATACCTTGAGCTTTTTCCATAACATTTCCATTTGTCAGGTGTGTATAGTATAAGGTTATTTACTTAGAGATGACATTATAGATCTGCCGATCCTTTGTGTTATGAATGCAGAAAATAAGATATAGGATACACAGCTCTTACTGGCACACTTTTTGACAGATGGTAGATATTCTTTGTTGAGCTACCATATGTGCTAAGGTGAGCAGGTTGTAAGGTCCATATGCTACTTGTGTAATTCTATTCCTGTGTTACCTTGTGGGTTAGAATTTCAGGCTGCAGGGCCTGCTTTTCTGAATGCTGTTGTGTTAGGACATGTGGGGCATAACTGTACAACTTGGACTGGGAGATATCTTCATACTCAATCATTTTCCTTTTACTGTAGCAATATCACATACCTTATGTATTAAGTCTACAATCCTCATATTATATTTTACAGATATAGCAAAGTTTAACATAACTTTTAACCTGTTAAGTAAACAATTGCTAATCACTTTTACTTTACTTTTTCCATTTATTTCAGTGGCTTTTGTTGTGATTTATCATGATGCAGCAAGTTATCTCATTCTAGTTAAAGGTGGCTACATCTTCATATGTTTTCTGCAGATTACAGCTTTTTATTGAAACACATGGCTTAACTATGAAGAGCAAATGAGACTAAATGGAGCACAACTATCCCCCATGTCTATAACAACACTCCTACTGTTATTACAGACTTCATTAGGCTGCATGATATATGTGGCATATATACAGAATCTAAACATTACATAACTTATACACGGAGAATAAGTGATAAAGTAGTCTAGTTTAAGTGTTTTAATGATTCGTGTACACATGAAAAGCATATAAGTAAATACAATGGGGGGAGATTTAGCAATCCAACTACACCAGTTTTCTGGCATAGAGGGATGATATTGAGGCTCACATTTGGTTCAAGGTCCTTTCTTGTCCCAAACTTGCACCACAACCCACTTTCTGCTCCTCACTTGCCACATTGTACTAATGTGGGCGGAGTGGAGCGGGCAGTTTTCTGGTGAGAATTATAATGGAAAGCTACACCAGTTCCTAACATTCAAATTAAACTTCTTCCCTATGCCAGTCAGGTGCTTTAATATGACTGGCATATGATGTCAATGATATTTGCACCTTGATAGAAGTATATGGTATGTGTCTGGACTTTTCCAATGCAGGGGGGCATTTTCTAATGCAGATGTCCATCTTACAATGCTACCTCTGATGCCGCCCCTGCTACCTCTTGTGTCACCCCCTCTACCTCATAGATTGTAAGCTCTTGCGAGCAGGGCCCTCAGTACCAATGTGTGAATTGACTATTTCTTTGTAATGTATCTTTTTGTTCTGTACTTGAACCCTACAAATTGTACAGTGCTGCAGAAGATGTTGGCGCTATAGAAATAAAATGTATTATTATTATTATTATTATTATTATTATTACACCCAATGCAGGCAATTGCTCAAGGAACCTTTGCCACCTATAGACACCAAAGAGTTTTCATACTGCAGAGGCAGATCATGTAGGTGCTGTGGGGCTCTTGGAGGGGGACAAGTACAAGTTGCTTCCAAGCCCTATACTTTAGAACAAAATGAGTCTTTGCATGATTGTGAACTAGTCTAGGGCTAGAAAGTAACCCAAGGAAAGGAAAGAGGAACAAATACCATGACACCATAAATGGTACTATAATGAAAGGTTATGGCCCTCTTAGATGTTTGCTGTTTTCTAATTTGTATTAGGTAAAAGTAAGCTTCCACCTACCACCATCCATGTCTGAACCCTATTACCAATAAATCTCTTCACCTTACTGCAACACTATCTACAGCACTTTAAATAGGTGTTTCATTGTCCTTAAACATTTAGGCTTTGTCAAGAAGAGAGCAAACATTTATTACCGTCATATATGACCGTCATTGCCGGTCTACTCTCAATGGTTCATATTGTTTGACTAGTATAACTGGATCAAAACAGGATGAAAGATATATAAAACATACCCAATGTTATCGCAGAGTCACTGGAGCACACATGGTGAAGCAGAAAACAAACTTCTTTGATCTAATCATTGTGCTTCTAAAGGTGCCCATATACCTTATACCTTACTAACTGGCTAATCCCATCCACACATTGCAGAAAAATACCCGCAGCAGAAATGCTGCGATTTCTAAAACCATTGCGTTTCCATATAGGTATAATTGAAGCTGGAAAACTCTGAAGACTTTCTGTGAAAGTGCTGTGGGAAAAACCATGATGTGTTTCTGACAAAGTTTTTTTTGCTGTGGCCCACTTTGTGGGGCCTTATCTTTAAAGAGGTTTTACAGAGCTTAGAAAAGGTCATCAAAATTAGATGAGTGGGGTATGACTCCTGGCACCACACCAGCCAACTGTTTGAATGTGCCACAGCACTGGACTGAACTCCATAAAGGCCATGTGACTGATCAATGTGATCTCACAGCCCTGTGACATAACATTCATCAGACACATGTACTTTCTGCAGTTCAGCCCCATTCAAGTGATTGAGCTGCACTACCAGGCACAGTCACAGCACTATGTACAGAACTGTGCCTGGCATAAATTGTGCTTGCCTGAGAAGCCATTAAATCATCAATATTTAAATCCTGGAAAAACTCTTAAAGATAGATATCCATCATTCAGTTCACAGAACCTGTTCAGTAGAACATTTTGATATGTCTGTAAAGTGTCAATACTATAGAGGAACAGGGACAGACTGCTGAGTGCCCCCATACAGTTACAGTTATGGGCCCCTTTCCAGTATCTCAGAATAGAACACCCCTTTAACCACAGTCTAATATATAGTTGAAAGCAGCCTTTAGGGTGATAGGGCCCCCTGATCTATTGGGCCCCTGTGCAGCTGTATAGGTTGCACCAATGACATGTCCTCCCCTGCTATTACATGAAGTCTAAATTCAATACTGTTATGGAAATCCTTTCTTAATACAGTTATGGCTAGGATTTCAGAAGGATATAACCTTCAAATGGCCTTGTAGCGTATTTTCTACAACATTTGTAAATGATGGTCAATCTCTGAGCTAAGATGTGTAGCCAAGATGTAGAGTGCACTTATATTTACTGGGAGGCATTGAGATTATATAATGGACTGGATGGATGATTTGATGTGAAATTGTGACATGTACATCAATGAGGAAAGCACGAAGATTCCTTTCATTTGGAAAATTTGCATAAATGCATACATTTATCTAGCCACAATTAGTTTACTGTAAGCTAATAGAAGTTGCATGAAGTCTACATTTCCTCCATCTCCATATGACAATCAATTCATCAACACAACAGGCAACAAATTGCAGCAGGGATGAGAACTTGGTTCTATTAGAAGTTCAGTGTACTGTCTAATAACACTCATTTCATTGAACGCTAATGAGCAGTGCATGGCAAGCAGTGGCAATGCTGTTGTTCTCACGATGGAACATCTGACTGGAGTTTGACTAACACCTTTGGGTTCTTGGTGACGTTCCAGAAGTATAATGAGGTCTACTGTGCTGTTATAGCATATACGCCACTAATCACTCCAGCAAGGCAAACAAGTAAATGAAAGCAATAAATATTGTATACTCGGTAATATGTTTTGTTTTTGGGTTTTACAGGAAGCATTGCAAATCTATTAAACATATTTTAAATTATGCAACAACAGCTAAAACTGGAGCGTGGAGCATGCATGATTGATCACATTACTGCAGCTCGACTTCATGTTACTAAGTCAAACTGGAGCTATAACAAGGAGCAAGAGCACTAAGAGGATTTAGCCGGGGAAGCAAACAACAATTGTCCTGACGCTTTGCTGAAATTGGATACCAGGAACAATAAGAGCCCACAGCTTGTAGCAAAATGACTGCAGTCCAGATGGCCCTGCCTAGGGGAATACACAAACTGTGATCTACTTGTCTCTATCTTCTAGACTGTTTGTCGCGGTGTGTTGTATTTTTAGTTCTTGTATGTTTCACACAGTGTTATGTTTTATCAGAACAGTTTTCGATAATTTGTTTATAATGGATGAATTCAATAGACTTCCAAAAATATTTATGTTACTATGTATTACTGTAATATATTATCACATTCATCTCACTAGCTACATGCCCATACCTGAATTACATGTAGCTGGGTAACTAAAATAACATCATCTGGTGGTCACATATATTGTTCAGAGTAATGAAGAACAGCCATAAACATGTATTGGTTGATACTCATTTGAATTTTAGTCCTTTACTGTTAAACTTGCCATACACATTAGATGTATGTTGGCCAAACCCACCAATTTTGTCTAAGCCCAGACAACCATCGTATGTGTAGAGGTCTCCCAACTCAATGGTACATGTTTGGGAGAGAAGGGTCAATATGTTGCAAATCTCCAATTATTTTGTTTTTGGAGAGATAAGCCGTGACAGAGATATCTGGCAACAGCTTTATCCCCTCTACCCGTTCAAAAGATATGCATGCTCAGCTAAACCTGTTGAACTCCCGATCCCCATATATATGAGGGGGTATATAAGAATACTGGTAGTTCAACAGGTATCTTATGTGTATGCCCAGCCTTAGTTACTTGGAATTTATTGTATAGTTTGAATGTAGAGAAATACCAGTATTTCTATAGGGGCATCCAGTCCAAGTGAAGCTTTCTTGCTTTTAGCAAACTTCCCCACTAAATTACTTCAAAGTTAAATCTTCACTTCTGTTTTAGAAGGTTGTCATACTGCTTCCATTATCATACAGTCCATGGAATTAACAACTACAATGAATGAATGTATCTGCATAGGTCAGAAACGGTACTATGTCTCTTTTGGCAGACTTTGCCTTTATCAGATCATCTTGCAATGTGTAAAGTCTTACAGACCATACATGCTGTACTTGGAATTCTGGTAAAGGTATATGCAAATAACTTCTAAAGGTAAATTCGCCCTAAGGAGCAATAGTTCTCTTTTCTTACTCATGTCTGTAATCTCTCACCTAGCCAAACCAGTACTCTGCTTCACATTAATAACCCTTAAAATCTGCAGATGGGTCTCTTTTCCTTTAGCAGGAGATGTTCTGGTTTGGTTTTAATCCCATATAATGTCTCTAGGTTTCTTGAAAAAAACAGTCATTGATCTATAGGGAGATACCTTCCAAAAGTTGGGGCTAGAGCAAATTTCCCTTGCATCTACTGTACCTATGCAGAGAGGTCCACTGTTAGATTTTGGTTTTCTTTCTTCACTGTTTAGGTCTAATCATGTATAAAATTTTAATCCTAAAGGAATACTGAGTATCCTGGGTCTTAATGCCACATGTCTAACAATGTTCCTCCACCTAACAGGTGCTACAAAACAATAATAGTTCATTATTATCGACCCCCTCTGGCAACATCGCTCGTATGTGACTACCACTGCTACACTATCCATAGCTACACCCCGACGAGACCTGAAGACATGTCAGAGAATTTGAAGAAAATAATGCAAGTGCTGCTTTCATTTGCTATCACTGTGTGGACAAATAGTGCAGACATACATAATGATGCAGTGAATAATTCTCAATATTATGCATGGCACAGAACAGACAACTTGGAAATGTAAACTAAGATATGACTATTAACAGGTATATTAATAAAAAATTGTTAAAACAACTGTATGTACACGGTGTTGTCACAAGGAAACGAAGAAAGGCAGTCCGTCCAAACAATTAGGATTTGAGAAATTGGAGTCTCTAACCAAAGTTCTGACCTACTGCCCACAGCGCTTCATAAATGACTTGTCCACATATTTTACTTGGCATGGCTGTTTGGTAGTAATTCATCAAGTCCCTTAACTGGACTGCTTCTGGGCATGTGCTACTGACTCAAATTTTACCAAAGTATCTTTATACAGTCATACTGTAGTCATTTTGTAATGTAGAAATTGTATTCCTCTGCTCTGCTAGATATATAAGTCATATACAATGGTGTGATGATTACTGGTCTATTTTAGCGGAATGTATGGACTAGCATATGAATAATCATTGGAATAACTACAATTTAATATACATAAAAGAAGACTGCAGTATACATAGTTACTCATAAAAATTAATCACTGCTGAATAAGCGCTGTTGGCCCAATGTATGTGGGTGGCATCATGCAATGTCCATTAATAAGAAATGTCACTTGCTAAACTGTAGAAGGAAGATAAAACGCTATCAGCTCTTCTAAACCCACCTCCTAAGAGAAGAAGATTGATACTAGTATTTAGTGTTCAACTAGTAGATTGATAGGTACAGTAGGTATACATTTTAAAAGGGAGGACTGGTAAAGTATTTTACATTTCCCTAGAAAAGTTTTTTTCTATAAAGTAGTATTCTGTAACTATACAGGCAATATGCTGGACAAAGTGTAGCTAAGAGTTCATGTGTTTGCAATTTAACTACAGGTTGGTGTCTTTTCTTTTGCTTTGTACATAAGGTTACTTCCCACCTTCACAATAATAGTGATCCATACACAGTTATTATATTATTTCATGTGATCCTCTTCTGTAGTGATCTGTGTAAGAAGTATGTAAATGGTCTTTTAGATAGATGTTTAAATTTTGCTGGATTTGTAAAATGAAGCATATAAATATAGAATAACGTAGAGAGACCTGGTCTATAACATATAACACTAATGTGACTACTGCCCAGTCCGATGATGAGAGTCATTGCAAAAGTTTATTTTCTTTCAGGTTTCAAGATTAGCTGTTCTTCTAAGACCTTCTATATTTATTGCTATTCTTGGATATCACATCACACCGTACAAGATGGAAAATTTGCTAGTTACAATGTGTCTTTCCTTACAGTTGCTCTCACATGTATACCCTTTCAGCAGAAAATCTTATCTTATGTTGGGGTAGATACAATCTGCTCATCTAGTATCTAAATAATGCAAATAAAAACACTTAGAGAGGTACATGAGACAATATGCATTAACATATCAAAAATAGATGGAACATTTGGGTGCCAAGCATTGGCATTGTCATTTCATATTGTAAAGCAGTATATATGTAGCATCAATGTTTTTTCCTGGTTCACTAAAAAAGTGATATTACTGTAAGTCTTACATGTATCACAAAGTCTCACCCATTGTGTAGTCGAGTAATGAAAGGAGTACACACTTGTATAAATTGACATTACACTGCACCCTGGGGAAATCAACAATATGAAATTTTGCTCAATATACTTACCTAGCTACAGTATGCAATAAAACACACCATCCTTTATGTGGTAAAAAAACACAGCAAAGAAAGGAAAATGATCTACATTATGTCCATACTGGTGGATTCAGACACTAATCTAAAGTAAGACTTGTGAATAGGAGAGTAGATCCTATACAGTGACACTTACCATATCTAATTTGTTTCTTTAATTGAATATTGTGTCTTCTATTAGTTTATTCGGAAAACAGTTCATAGAAAGTATAAAGAAAAAGTTAGCAAAAGTATGCAGACAAAGATGCTTAAAGGTGTTTTCAGGTCATCAATATCAGGCAGGTTTCTGACACCTGAGACCCCTATCAATCACCTGTTCTTACCAGATGCTATACAGAGATGAAAGTACATAACTCTGTTCTCCGTGTAGTGGCTGTGCTGCATTACTGCAGCTCAGCTCAAGTTCACTTGTATAGGAGCCGAGCTGTAGTGGTTCAGCACGGACTCTACACAGAGAACAGAGATATCTGCTTCCGGCTTTGTTCTCCATATAACAGCTGCTGAAAACAGTTGATTGATGGGGGTCCCAGCTATTGGACCCCCACCAGTATTATATTAATGAACTATCCTAAGGATAGGTCATCAATATCATATCCCTTGAAAAAACCTTTAAAACTCCTGGGCTTCAATTGAAAAGTTGAAACAAGACCCCCACTTGCCAATATACCATGTATAATCCTGCCTATCCAGTCTATCTAGCCTTTAATTCTATAGAAAATGGCCATGAGCATATTCAGTCTATTGCAGGAATTATTCGATGACAGAGAAGTCACAAAGTCATACTTATTGATCTGAAATATCCAGAAATAATCACCAGCTTCAGAGGTCAGACAACACTCTAACCTGCTAACCAGTATTAAAATGGCTGATCTCAAGACAATGGCTAACAATAAGGTTGTTTACACTATGAAGGTCAAAATCCTATAGGAGGTAGTATATATAAGATATAATAGCTGCTGCATATAACACATTGCACAAGACATAAAATGGATTCAGAATTGTTCTCTTGGAATTTTTAATTACTTGATGGCATTTTAATCCAAGGAAATCTCCTTGTCTTCAGGGCTTATCTTCCTCCCACCTTCCACAGCTGCCTCCTATGTATACCCTATATGTCTACTTGTTTGTTTATATCCTGTCTGTCTTTTTCATATTTCTCAGTCACTCTTCTTCCTAATTTCAGTCTTTGACTGACAAACACATCCTGCTTTATATTCCCAATTTCTCATCTTTTTACAGAGTAGTGTCTCTCCCACACAATCATTGTACCTGTCATTCCTATTCTCAATGTGTCTGTCTGTTTCATATATTTTGTCTATTTGTTATTGGTAGAAGAACAGACATAGATGTATTATTTATATATTAATGCATTAAAAGGCAGACTCTTCAGTTTCTTTTTTGACATTTAGATTGATTGTTGAACCATTTTAAAAGGAATGTTATTGAATGAATTGGCAACTAAAATGTTAAATTAAATCCTTAAAGGGGTTATTCACTGTTTTATAATTGATAGCCTATCCTTAAAGGGGTTTTCCCATTAACATAACCATATTAAAACTTGTAGACAATTAAAAGTTAAGCATTTTACAAATATAAATAATAAAAAAAATTTGCAGTTATCACAGCTCCCAGCACCATTTACATGCCAAGAGTTGCAGTGCTCACCCGCTATCTTTTTTATAGAAACTGTTAGGAGCACGGAAGTAATGTCTCATACACTTACATGAGACACCGCTGCAATGCTCATAACAGCTACTATAAAAAAGATGGCAGCTGAGCACTGCAACTCTTGTGATATAAACAATTCTGAAACCCAGTCAAAACAGCTGATCGGCAGGGCCCCAACAGTCAGACACCCACAGATCTAAAATCGATGACCTATCTTAAGGATGGACTATTAATATTTAAAAAAAAAAAAATGGATAACTCCTTTAATATATATATGGTTTTATCTTGTATGGTTGGATTTGGGCACCTAAAGGGGTAATGTGTTTTGGACAACTTATTTTCACATAGTGGGTTTTCTGGGGACAGTCTGAATACTACCTTAAATAATCTGCTTCTATAACAGGATTGGAACTCATATAGCAATATCTAAAGACTCCAGGGGTATTCCAGTGCTCTGCCTGACACTGCTAAGCCAAGGTCTCACTACACAAATAAATTACATCAAAGTACTCCTAAGGCTATGATAATATCATAGTACTCCAACAGTTATGATCATATGCTCACTATTAAAAGCACAGCATGAAAACTGTGCAAGTGCCCGCTTGTGATATGATGTGTAACATGTACCACAGGTTGAAACTAGGTAAAAGTGCTCATACACAACAGGATAAATGTGATGAAAATGGAGAACTCAAACCATAAGGAAACTTGGTACAAACACAGATCATGTTAATTTGTCGAAGGCACAAGCAGTCATCATCTAGAAAGAGGTCGAGCGAGTTTTTGAAATTTTCATCCGAATGTTAGATGAAAGATCTTTCACGTTTACAAAAAATATATCATCCACAGATCGTCTTTCCTTGAGATAATGTTTCAAAGAAGAATGTTTGTCCTCCACCCGGTGTCACTGAACATGTATGGCCAGTTTGTTCGAATGACTGTAGCAGTCAATATATACTAAAATGTGTATGGCTGCATCTACAAAATGACTGTTTACCAAAGGATTGGTTGTTCAACTTTTGATCAATCTGCAGTACTTCTATTCATTTCAATATTTTGTATAGCTGTATACAGTACAATTTTACATTACCGCACAATACAGAGCACCTAACTACAGCTTATTTTTATTCCCCATAACATTTCTTTATTATATATAAAAAATATGGGCACCCAAAAAATCTCATTGGTCAGTAACCAACTATGAACCCTATAAACTAGGCACATTATGTGAGTGGGAGTTGGACTTGGGTCAAATGTGGTGTTTATTTATATGTTCCATCTAAGAATGTTGGATTAAAGCAAGAATCACTAGATGTCAATGGTCTCAGATTAACCATTATCTGAACTGAAAGATTCAGTGGTCAATGCAATGATAGCTTGTAACCAGTTATTCAACGGAAAGCTCCACATTGTGGAATAGGCCCAGTTATGTTGCTAATTTAGTACTTTTTTTTTCTGCCATCCTGAAAGTCAGTTATCTAGATGAAACAGTACTATGTGTAAATTCTGCTTAAGTGTAGGGACACACATGCACGTTTTCTGATGCAGTTTTTGAATCCAAAACCATTGAGTTAAAAAAAAAAAAGTATTGCCTGTCATTTATAGTTTTCCCCTCTTTATAATCCACACCTGAATTTGGCTTCAATAACTGCATCAGAAAACCTGAATTGTGTCCTTACCCTCATGAGTTGCTCATGAGGTTTGATGCATATAGTAAAAGTTACATAATTTGATCTTTTTTGCAATACATACACCCATTTACCTTCTGGAATCACAGCAATATGAAGTATAGCCCATTGCATCCACAGCTCATGTTTTCACTTTGTCCTCTAACACAAGCACATAACATTGCCATGCACTATACTTGATTTACTGGAGCGTGGATGAGTCTGTAGCCTCTCTCAGGTCATCTAGCGCTGAGATTACGGAAACTGAAAGCTAATGTAAAAGTTTCAGGGACCTCCATTTCACATTCACATTTTTCAGTGAACCTTTTTACCTCCAGAGAAATACTTTTGACAAGACTTGTACAGGTTGTGTAACTACAAGGTACCGCTTTAGAGAATTCAATTACTTCACTAGTGTAGTAACACACAAATACTCCTTACATTCTGAAGCTTCTAAAACACATTATGAAGTGCAGAAAAAGAAGACTGATATATATTCAAACACTTTCATACCTTTGAAATATATATAATACTGTATTTAAACAATCATGTCTTCCTTTCCAGCAGGGCTTTAGACACATTATTGTCATTTTAATACCCGGACCACTTATTTCATACCGTGTTAATGATTGTTATTGCAAATGTGCAATATAACACAGAAGCCTAAGCAATTTCCACCCACTTTCCGGCAATAATTAATGGTCAGCTTTAGTTCTTGGTGAGGGATTAAAGGACAAATTGAACAAGCTCTGTTCCTATTACAATGCAAGACTCCTCTATCTCCAGATAGGGGGTATATATTTAGTATGCCAAGCTGTAAGCATGGCTTTATGGGCACAGAGGACGCAATAAGATTTTTGTTAGTCTATGGCATCCGCTGGTTTAAATCATTATGGGACATGCATCTTGTCGATTGGGTGTCCGCCAACTACAAGGTCTATAGAGCCATCTAATCAGCAGTGTAATCACATAAGAGAATGTGCAAGACTTATTGGGAGCAAAGTATATAATTACATTTTCCAATGTTACAGGAAAAAAAAAGGTCACCTAGGATCGATTCTCAGTCACTGCTCATGGGTATCTGAACTGCTGTGTGGAGCAGTGATCTGTAATTCCTAACTTGAAGTGGTAGACTTGTGAATATTTGACCCTTTCACCTCACCTAGTGCTCCCATTGCCAACTCTCACATATTTTGCCTGTTTCCATATATATATATATTTAGATGGAGACATTACTTCATAATGGATAAATTGCATTTACTTGGGAAGGCAAAATTGTATAGGGAATATAATCTTAAACCTTTAAATACAACACCCTTCCAAAGCAGAGGTGATGGCAATATATAAGCTATTGTAATAACCCGTTACCTTACAGAAGAAGGCAGCATTAATAGGAGAAAGTGCAGCACAGAACCCCACATAGATGAGATGGTGTCAAAGTCTGAAACTCCACTTAAATTGGTCAGGAATTGAAGCATGTCAGTTTACTTTTGATTCAAGGTTCTTCCTTTCTTGATTCAATATTCTGACATTCCCTGCTGATGCGACTGCTTTCTCAATAATGGTGAATTACCATATATACAAAGTACACAAAGTTTTCTTCTTATAATTTCCATTAACTTCTTGCAGTAAATGTTTTCATCACATTAACAAAACAACTTATATTTCATTACATAGTTCAAGTCCTGATGTAGGGTGATGGCGAGGGCAGAGGAATAAAACTGCTTGCTTCATTGAAAATGCAAACACAAAAGACAGTAATGAGCGTTGTGCAAAGAAAGACTTGTATCTGATTTCAATAATTCATTTCTTTCCAATATGCTAACTCAGTAGTACAGCTCCAGCTGCACCAGTGCGCATATAGAAGGCTATCAGAGAGCAAATTTCAGGCACAAGCTCAGCACAATTTAGACACACTGAATGCATGTAAATAATTGAAAGCTGCATTATATTGGCGTGATTTTGAAATGACACACTGGAGAGCTCACAGCTAACATATGATCAGTCTATCAGGAGCAGAATGCAAGCCAATAATACCAGCATGAAAACAGCATTTTAATATGCTATATATGTCAGATTTCTTAATAAATCTGTGAACTATCCTGTTGCATACTTTCAGAAGAGAGAGATCTGCACCAAGACCAGTCATTGGTAATGTCTTACGGGTCCATTATAAGATATTTGTACATCCTAATGACAGTAATGGAAGAAGATGTGATATATCGTATATAACATGGTTCAGTCATTTTAAAGTATGTTTGCCTAGTGCACAGCTACCACGATCATTTCTATTAATAAATGGATATTGGATTATTCAAGGTAAGGTCTGTGCATTGTGATTGCAGATTCTATATTGCAGGTTACAGATTTGCAGTAAATCAGAGAATTCTCATGGATAGAGAATTTTTGAACATTGACTCATCTGTATATGATATTGTAGAATAAATTCACCAAGTTTTAGATTTGCAGCAAAACAAGGCAATTCATCGACCACAGAATCTATGGAGAATCTGCTCATTTACTAGTCCTGATAGTATTGAAGTATCTGATGATTTTTCATGCACAGGTGACATCTATATAAAGTTTATCTCCAGCTTTTCCATGAAGTGCTATCATAAATGAAGCTGAAAACAGACCATGACTGGTGCTCTGGAGGGGTCTCTGTCCCTGTCACAGAGAAAGACGATGCATGCAGCTAACACTAGGTCGGACAAAGAAACTGACATAGACAGAATGGAGCTAGTTACTGTTGGGTTACTTGTGTGGATCAATGTTAAGTCAGATGAACCATATTGCATTGGAAGACCCTTAAAATTCCCCAGTTATTCCCTATAGGGGTAGTAGATTGCAAGCCTTTGTGAGCAGGTCCTCTTTCCTTCTGAATCAGTCTGTAACCTATTTAGTTCTTGTTTAGTGTACTTGTTTTTTTCTTATATTATGTACTTGAATCCTTTATCATATGTACAGCACCTGGTATTAATAATAATAATGGCTTCACAATCTATAGACTTTGCAAGTATCAATTCTTTGCTAGCTACAATACTAGGACACAATCCACAATCCTCCTGTAAGAAGCTCCATCTCTACTATGGCTCCAAGTATTCTTACCTTGACAGTGGCTTCCGAGAGGTGATGCTGGCAACGATGATGCTTTCCCTCCTTGGAGTGGCCACGGCTTTAAAAGTCCCCATCCAGAACTTCTCAAACAGCTGCTTTTCCCCTTGCTGGACGCTAGCCATAGTGACTGGAGAGCAAAGAGCTGGGCAGATGTTCTGCTGCCAACCCCAGCGCCCGGCGTGAAGAGCTCTGGAGCTGTCCAAATGCTGAAAGTCCTGAATCCGCTCAGCCACAGGCAGAGATACTGAAGGGGAGGAGGACTCTTCCTTCTTCACCTCCTCCCCTTGGCAAGGCGTCTGGAGCAGGCTCTGATTCCAGGCAATGCCAAACTACAGCGGCTTCTGCTGTGAGATCCCACACCCTGTACAGTTTCAAAGCTGGTGCAAGTATGAGGACCATAAAACAAGGATGGTGCGGTCACCTCATCCCTCCCCTTCCCCAGGATTGGATGGGCATGGCACAGGGAGGGTGACAAGTGTGTGTCAATATGTATGCATGTGTAGAAAAGTCTAGGCTCTTGTTTTGTCTCCTCTTGCACTGTGACGTTTGTACAGGGGCTGGCAGTCCCTCAGCCATACCCTCCACATGATTCCTTTATCCCACCTCCACCCACTGCCCCCCCCCCTCTCCTTTTGTATCAGAAAAAAAGACAAGTGCTTGCTTCCCAGGCCTGACCTATCTGCATAACAAAAGCCTCCAGGGCAAGCGTGTGCCTGGCATAATGGTCTAAGGTTCAGTTTTGCAATGACCCAGAATAAATGTGGAGCACAGGACGGTGTGGAACACCAGCCATCTATTCACGAAAGAAACTGCACTGCAAACTCCCCCTCACTAATAGACCTCTCAGGCTTTTATTAAAGGAAGACCTGCAGCCTGTCTTTGCATTTCTGTAACCCTTTGGACTCCACTGACTCCAGTGTATGTGTATGTGTAATGTCCTTCTCTGTGTATTATAGAATTGTGAAGTGCACACATGTTGCAAAGCTCCTATGAAACTGCTTAAAACTGACTGTACTGTACATACTGGAATTCACATGACTGGTCACATGAGAAATCTTATTTAATTTTTTTTTTAGACAGGCATACATGAATAGATATTTCTCAGTAGAAAGATTTTCCTTTATTTGTATCACAGGAAATATAGTATTTTTCCATTGTCTTACATGCAGCACATAGTAAAGTAAACCTACCATAGTAATTGCCACAAACTGGGTGAAGCATTAATGATAACTTTTGCATTACTCTGTTGGGCAATGTAAGTAACCTAAATGTCACCCATCTCAGGATATATCAAACCAAGAGGAAAGGTATGGAAGAACACATCTGTGTACATGTTTGGTAGCGTTGCATACTAACCTGGGATGGCAATATGGCAAGGCACCCAGTAATACACAGTGAAAAGTACATAAAAAATACAAGTAAATACTGTTTTATAGAGATTGTGGTTTTAGAGAACATAATTCACTGGAAAAATGTACAGTATGTATTTTTTCTTGACATTTTTCCATGATTAGTGCAATGCATCAATGGTGCAGCTCACACCATAAAATGGTGTCACAACATTACCATCCTATGGTGATGATTAATGATT
Source organism: Leptodactylus fallax (assembly GCA_947044405.1). NCBI lineage: Eukaryota > Metazoa > Chordata > Amphibia > Anura > Leptodactylidae > Leptodactylus > Leptodactylus fallax. The sequence goes on from CAMRHE010000019.1 coordinate 343,547, forward strand.
GTATGCATTGTTTTTTTTATATATGGACAGCTAGAATAAATTATTTACACTGACAAAAAGTTGTACAGTCTAATTATTAATTATTTTTAACCCTACCTATATCTATACACCTATTAGCTCTGAATCTCTTTGTGTTAATATCTAGTTGAAAGAATTACTTTATGATAAAAATATGAGTCTGAATGCAGAAAACATAGTAAAGCTGAGGCGTTGGGGAAACACAACTTTTTTGTTGCAGATTTTGTTGCGATTTTTTGAACCAAAGCCAGTAGTGAATTGAACAAAATGTAGAAGTATAAAAACTTTCTATATATTTCCCATTCCTCTTGTAGTCATTCTTGACTTTGGCTCAAAAAACTGCAAGAAAAAAAGCTGTGTTTCAGCAACATGGGGCCTTAGCCTAAAGGTGTTATATGAGGTTAGAAAAACATTGCTGCTTTTTTCCCAAAACAAGTTGTATCTTGTATTGCCGTTGTGGACTGGTATAGTACTGTTTTTGAAAGAAAGCAGACATTTCTCTTTCTAATCTTATACACCCATATAACTTGAAGAAATCATTGCCATCCTACCTAAAATGTTTACATATAAAGACACTTAGTACAATTGTTTACTACCAAACGCAGTAATCAGACCTATGCAAGTCTGTACCCCTAGCCTTTGAGTCCATTTGTCTTATGTTTATATAACGTATCCAAGGATGTACACAAGTGGGCATTTTAAGAGGTAAAACCTCCCCCTTTCTCACCTTGGCCAGCACCACTCTCCTGAATGATGATAGAGGAGAGTAGTGACCGGATGACAGAGCCCAGGATTGACTGTTGAGTACAATTCTTCATACTCACCGCTTCTAGGACTTACTGTCCCTTCTGTGCACTGTCATCTCTCTGACATATCAAAGAAGGTGTACTGAGAATCTTACCAGTACAATGTGTGAGAATTGAGAGCACTTTGGGATCTGAGGGCACTATACTGTATCAGACTTGAGGGGCACTATATTTAGTGGGACTTTACTACAGTGTGTTTGGGGAACTCAAACCATGATACACGCTCCACCAAGACAATATGTGCCACTTACGATACATCCCCATTATACCCCCAAACCCCCTCTAGAGAATCTTATAAATGTCCTCGATCATATATACAGTCTGCATATACATAGCAAGGTTTAACTTTACAGACTTTTGTTATTATCACACTATAGCAAATGATCAGATACAATCTAAAGATTTCTACATGGAACCTCTCCAATAAGCCACCTTTTTTGTGAAGACCACCTTGTCCAGATCAGATCATGTGATAGTTTTCAATTCCATTATTTATTAATATATTACTATGAGAAGACCACCCTCTCAAAGACCACTGTTCAGTGATAATTTTGGGTAGGCATCACAATGAATTTTCTTAGTATATGAATTCTGCATAATGTTTTTTGTAACCTTATTTGTCAATATATCCACTCTGCACTTCAGGGTGTGATGTAAAATCCTATAAAGCTGCATGCACATGTTCTTCAATGCAGTATAATCTATACAAGCCCCTTTATTACATACATACATTCATGGCCATGCACTCTGTTCCATTTCCTCAACCCCTAAGCATTAATGCAGTTTCCAAACCATGTAGTCACATACACTATTCACTCATGCATTATTAACATAGTTTCCTTTAGGACCAAAATGACCGTCTCTGTTCATCTGACATTATCGTCTAAAGGTTTGTTTTATTAATGAAAGTAATTAAAAGATTGTTAAATGAGGAGAAATCTTGGAGTACTAACTGTGATTAATCTCCTCTGTAACTGGATGAGTCAAGCCTTTCTCTCTTGTTTGTTAAAGCACCACCTACCCCCTTGTGGCTCCTCTAAGCTCCTCATTGAATACTTGTTTGATGCTGTACCGATTCCATCCTTAGGCTACACATGTCTTAAAGGATGCTGTGTTCATTGCATTGACGTTATGGGACTTTAAGGCACTATCTGTTCTATTAAAGTAAATGCTTCAGTTACGTTATATCTTCCCTGTATTTTACTATTAACATAACTGTTATCTGTTTTCTTCATCAGTCTCGGTACAGTTCAGAATCAGTAGCCATTATTTCCACAACGTCTTAGGCTGGATTTGTTGCCGTAAATGTTTTTTTTTAGCTGCAATATAAATATTGATTGTCTTGGTGAAGTTGATCGGATCCTTTCGTTCCACTCAATATTCACACTTGTATATGTTATTGCTATTTTTGTAGCATTAAAATGACAGTCATTAGAAAACCTCATTATATCAATTAGAAAGGGTTTATTCTGCTATAGCAGGAGCCGTTTCAGATAGATGATTCCAAACATAAGTCTAGCATAAAGGCCACCATCAAGTCAATACTATGGTACAACCTGATTGGGCCCAGCTAAGTAAGTGCTCCCAGAAAGTCACCCAATTATTTCTGCTTGTGCATAGCTTAGAATACTAATATGAATCATGACCAGACATGTGTTGGATGGTGCCTTATATGGTACCTTCTATTGGTGTCACCTCTCATATGGTATCATACAGTGCATTAATAGTATCAAATAATGCCTTCATAAGAGTGCCACATCACATCTTCATAGAGGTATATACTGGAGAGTTATTATACTGTACAGTGTCTCGGTAACAGAGATATAGAAATCTTAGGTAAATAATCTGTGTATATATGATATTATACTATAAAAGTGCTCAAATTATACTAACGTAAAGTGATCAAATTGCAGCTTCATACACAGAGAAATCCAATAGCAGTGCTACACATTTGGGCAGACTTTCTAATCCTATCTAATTTTCAGACATTACAGACAGTCTAAAATGTGTCATATTTGTCACAGAGGCTGATTCTAGTCTTGTTAGTTTGTCTAGTATTTGTTGGTTTGCGTTGTGTCCTCATAAATCTTAAACCCAAAAACCTTTCTGGCATACCACACCCTTATTCTGGTAAACCTTGCTCCCTCAGCAGATAAGGAGAAAAAAAGGTCTAAAATACATAATACAAGTGGAGCAAGGCACATACACCAGTTACTGGAGCAGGAAGCAGACAGCTCTATACTCTGTGTAGTGGCCACACCAGGTAATGCAGATCAGCTCCCATTCATTTGAATGGAGCCTAAGCTGCAGTGACGTTGTTCTACCACTACACATAGAACAGGGCTGTCTGCTTCCTGCTCCTTTCTTCCTGCTTAGAATAGTTCATCAATGGGGTCATGGGTGTCAGACCCCACAGATCTGATACTTGTCACCTATCTTTAAGATAGGTCATCAATATTTGGAAAAAATTCTCCCAACTGTCTAAATAAGACATTACATTGAAGTTAAGGTGATAGCACAGGCATTGCTACTGTGCCCACGCCATCCCTAGCTGGAGAACAATTGTAATATATCATAACTGCAGTACCTCAATCAAATCTAGAACTAGAAAAAGATGCCAAATGTTAACACTTATAAAGGTATGTTAGGGAATACTACAAAGTCATCTACAAAAATACATGTAATAAATTGCCACAAACAAATCCATACATATTTGGAAACTGTAAGTGAAACTTTTTTAATGTGTTTTAAATGCAACAAAAAACCTGTTTGAGTCAGTCTTAAGCAGATCTAATACAGTTTCCACACAATGTGATTATTACTACAAATATGCAATGTTTAGTCTGCTCAAAGGTATACTTTCTATATCTTATGTTTGTATGAACCAGCCCTCTTGGTGGATGTATTTGTATAGTCAGTTCTTCTAGAAGTGATTTAATCAGGGTGATAGATCAGGTGCAAATATTAATTCTATCGCTCTACTTTATTCATATCATAAGCAAACATGTCACATGTAGTAAGCTATAGTAGTAAGAAAATATGTACATATATAAAAGTCTTTATACTGATAATAAATAATAACTTTATGTTAAAGTACCTTTTCTCTTCAAGCTGCTCTATTAATTTCTGCAATTGAAACGGAAAATTGCATCCCGCCACCAATGCTTATTACAATAAAGTAAACTACAGTTTCCTTTGTGCGGTTCCGCCCTGTATTAACAGTAGTTGGAGCTATGGTAATCCCACACTGTACTCCTCAGGACAACTGAATAGGTTGCAACAACCTATTTAAGAAGTTTTCTACATAAATGCACACTAAAGGTTGTCATACACCTTATGTAGCTGTCAGGTTCATTATAACCTGTCACTGATTCATTGGACCCTTTGCTCTTTCTCTGCTATGAAGTCAAGGAGGTATGTTTGTATGCAAAGTTATAGGACTGCCTCCTTAAATTCATAGCATCTGGACCTATGGTAGCAAGGGCCCCATTGGGACAGCGGGTCAGTCCCGCTGTTCCGGGCAGTAGGTTCAGGCTGCCCCAACATCAACTCTGATGAGTTGAAGACAATGGTGAAGCAGGTGCCCTCTGCTCCCTGCTTCACCATTCAGAGCTGTTTATGCTGTGTGTGTGTGTGTTTAAGTGGCCACCCAGTGGTTGTGATGTGTATTGCATCCTGCAATTTGTATCCTGAGAAATTAGAATCTAGAAAATTTCAGTTATAAGTGATTGGAGACCAAAGATGATTTTATTTGTCAAAGACCACCTGTATCCAATGGCAGAAAGTATCTCTTTCATACCTATTGAATCCATGAGTCAGAAAAGAAACATTACTGCCTGATATAAAAGATTACTCAGCCTTCATACAACTGTGAAGTGTGACTATGTTGTTTTTTTTCTTGTTGCATACACAGAGTATCCATATAGAACTGTTTGACCTTGTGTTGGTTATATCACTGACATTTCTCTCCTTTCCTCTGATATTTCTTTCTGTTTGTCTGTCTGTTATAAGAAGTGCCATCCCCAATATAAACGTATAATAGTGAGCAAGAACAGCCTAGTGTTCAAGAGCAACAATGAAGAAAATGTAAGTTTACTATTAGAAATGAGTGAAAATTTTACCTGGTTATGTATTTTCTGTAAATGTTCTGTCTGCTGGATCTGGCAAACACTTGACAGGTTACAACATTCTGCATTAGTTGGGACAGGGACAGTGAGGAAGCAGCCATAGGCCATCACAGCCAGCGCCTGCCTAGTGGTACTAGTTCTAATATACAGAGTTAGTACCAAACAACTTCCATTCATTGCTCTACTTTACCTATAGAAACACATTGTTATTAAGCTACAATTGGTGTTTGCAAAAGTGCTTGACAGTACAGTAAAATTAATTTTGAAAATGTTCGGTCTTGGTTGTATGCATGTAAGCAAGATATTAATGGTGCAAATCTTGTATTTGGCCTTTATCAGTGTAATTTCTTCTTGTATACAATGCAGCTAGAGAGGCCCCCATGTTAAATATTTCCTTAATCCAGGCTTCAGTCTCCTACCACATGTCTGTTTCTAAATTATGCTGCCATCTGCTGGAAACTCAGATAAAGTCTCCTCTTTAAAAGGACCTTTCACCATTTACACCAACTCCAACTCTTTGTGTCTTTCAAGAGGCACCACTCCACTGATTCCAGGAATCAGGAATTTTTGCTGTAGCCCCCACCATTCCCAAGCAATGGTTTTTGTTAGCTTAAGCACAGTTATGCTCTCTACTATCAGATAGGTAGTCCTCGTCTATTTGTTCCAGCCAAATAGTGTTGCAAGCACCACCATAGCAGGCGTAGCGGCTGCCGCAGGGCCCATGACCTTAGAGGGCCCAATGGGCCCCAGATTATTTATTTATTTTTTTTATAGGCTGTTACCTGCTGGAGTAACCGCAGCAGGTAATGGGCCTTATTTACTTACAAATCCCCGTTCCTGCTCACTGCCACCTCCGCTTTCCCTTCTGCCCTCCAGGGGGCCCCATGCGTCTCATATAACAACGTTGGGGCCCCCTGGAGGAAAGAAGGGAAGTGAAGGCAGTCGTGAGCAGGAGTTGGGATTGGTAAGTAAGGCCGCAGGCCCACAGCAAGAGTATTTGTTGAGCGAACCCCAACAAATGCTGCTATTATTATACTCAGGGGTCTCTTCAGACCCCCGAATATAATGATAGGAGGCCCAGGGGAGGTGAGCGAACATAAAAACCAGTGTTACCTCTCCAGTGCGACTCCATAATATCTTCAGTCTCTGTAGTGACTTCACAGACGTCACGTGGGTCAGGCTGGTATCGCGATGCATAATGACACCCACGTAACCTATGTCTGTGATGTCATTGTAGAGGGCTGAAAGCAGCAGGGAGTCGCAGTTTTTATGTTTGTATCCTCCCCTGGGCTTCCGATCAGTATACTGTTGGGTCCCACTTTAGCACATTATACTATGTGTAAATGGGATGTTATACTGTGTGGGGGCCAGGAAAGGTTTTCTATGGGGCCCAGTCTTTGCTAGTTATGCCCCTGCCATCAAAGACCTCCTACCTGGAAGTAGGAGTTGGTGGAGGTGATGAAAGGTCTTCTTTAAATAAGACTAAATAGGGATCCAAAGGGGTGTTTGTTATTACATTACAGACAAGTAGCCATTTTAATTTGATATATATATATATATACTCTTGATTTCAAGAACTGCATAAAAATGAGCATGTTTTCCTACCCTAAGGTATTATCCAAAGGTATTATCCCACTACTAAGACTTAGTCTTGATCAATAGGATAGGGCATGATCTGATCACTCCATTCACATGTGACGTGTAGGTACCCTTATTTTTTTGATTACTGGCAGTCCCTGTGATCAGACCCCCAGCAATCAGATACTTGTAGATACTACATGTCAGCTATCTACAAATACATATATATATATGTATATATACTATGATACTATGGGTATGATTACATATCTACTGTAGGTATACCTGACTAACCCCAATTATTGATAATGCCAGAAATGTAACTATTTTTAAAGTATGTCCTTAGTATGGCTCCTCACTGAACATTTAAAAGGTTGAAAGCCTGCTGTCAGGGACCAGCCAGGTTAAACTTCCGAGGGAATGACAGAAATGACTCAAATCATAGCTGTGTATTCCTTAGACAATCTCTGTTGATCCCCTAGATCTACATGATTAAAACAAAGAAATTCAGCCATGTCCATAAAATGCTGTAAATGTCATAAAAAAATGTATAACTTATTTCCTCTTCTCTACCCATATTATAGTAGACTCACTAAAAAAAAGGTTTTAATATTTGCAGATTGTCTGCCACTTTTCCATTACAACATATAATGTAACATCATATAATGTAAAATGGTACTAGTGATGTACATCTGCACAAGTCCTAAAGGAGTGCTTAAAAATGACTTTCAGAGATAAAACAAGGCCCTATAAAAACACATTGTTAGAAAAATAACAATAAAAAAAAAAAAAAGTTATGGAATGATGGGAAAAATCCCGACACCCTCAAAAACCAAGTATTATAAAACTGCAGCACCACCTCAGGGCAAATGAAGCATTACACAGTTCCAACCAAAATCATTTCTCCAGAGGAAGAAACACTCTTTGGAGCTGTCTAATAAGTGTAGGGTCTAAATAAGAAACTCCACTCTATTAACGCAGAGTTTAATAAGGTGTATGAAAATAAAAAGACAGCCCTTTAAGGGAAATATTAACTGCAAATAAGTGATCTTACAACATGAATCTGAAAGTATAATTTCTGTTGAAGGAACATAAATAATACATAAATACATATATAATAGATGTTTTCAATGTATGTTGCAAGCTATTGCATGTGATTGGAATATTTCCTTTGTGATTCATATTTCAGGATTTTCTCTATATATTTTTTTCCAAATCCATTATCTTCTATGAATATTGAAGTTGCTCTCTACAATGCTGTTCTAATTTTCTCTTTGCCTGTATTTTTGTGTGTTTGTACTTCACCTTGAAAAACTGTCCTTGTGTATTTTTAATATTGATTTTTATCCCCATAATCTCTTTATCACCTTCCTGAGTGATTCTGTTGCTGTTTGTCAGGCACTACAGTATAATCCTCTAAAAAATATTAGCCTTGCAGTGGGGGCCAGAAGTGCCAGGAACCTTGAGCAAGGAATCAGATAAAATGAAGTACAACCCTTTTGTTTACATTGTAGGTTTGGTGTGTAATATTCCAACCAGCTGCTGACAAGCTGATTGTAACCACTGCACAGTCACTCTTACAGTCATGGTCATAAGTGGTGACAACCCAGAAAATTATTGCAATTAAACATGTTTTGTTACACACATTTATTTCATTTGTGTGTATTGGAACAACGAGGAAAAAATAGGCATATTGGACATAGTTTCACACAAAACTCAAAAATGGGTCGGACAAAATTGTTGGCATAATCAAGAAGTTTACAACCCATGGCACTGTAGCTAATCTCCCTGGACATGGACGGAAGAGAAAAACTGATGAAAGGTTAATCCTGATGGTGGATAAGCAGCCCCAATCAAGTTCCAAAGAAATTCAAGCTGTCCTGCAGGCTCAGTATGCATCAGTGTTAGTGCCAACTACCCATCTACATTTGAATTAAATGAAACACTATGGCAGGAGACCCAGGAGGACCCCACTGCTGACACAGAGACATATAAAAGCTAGACTGCAGTTTTCCGAAATCTACGTGAGTAAGCGAAAATCCTTCTGGGAAAACATCTTGTGGATGAGACCAAGATAGCGTTTTTTGATAAAGCACGTCATTCTACTGTTTGCCAAAAATGGAATGAGGTCTACAAAGAAAAGAACACAGTACCAAGTAAAAAATGGTGGAGGTTCAAAGATGTTTTGGGGCTGTTTTGCTGCCTCTGGCACTGGGTGCCTTTACTGTGTACATAGCATCATGAAATCTGAAAATAACTAAAGGATTTTGGGTCTCAATGTAGGGCCCAGTGTCAGAAAGCTGGGTTTGCATCCTAAGTCATGGGTCTACCAGCAGGACAATGATCCCAAAGATACTTCAAAAAGCACCCGGAAATGGATGGAAACAAAGCACTGGAGAGTTCTTAAATGGCCAGCAATGAGTCCGGACCTAAATCCCATTGAACAGTTGTGGAGAGATCATAAAATTGCAGTTGGGAATAGGTACCCTTCAGATATGAGAGAGCTGGAGCAGTGTGCCAAAGAAGAGTGGTCCAAAATTCCAGAGGTGAGAGATGTAAGAAGCTTGTTAATGGTTATAGGAAGCAAGTCATTTCAGTTATTTTTTTCAAAGGCTGTACAACTGAATATTAATTTGAGGGTGCCAGTAATTTTGTCTGGCCCATTTATGGAGTTTTATGTGAAATTATATAATTTTTTTTTTTTTTTTGGGGGGGGGGGGGTTCTCTCTTTTTTTGTGTTATAATTGTCCAATAATAAAATATAATGTCCAAATTATACCCTCATATAATGTCCCCATGCAATTCAATGGGCTCTTATGCCCCAATCCAGTACAATGTCCCAATTATACCCCCATATAATACTCCCCCTCCTGTCACTGTCAGACTTCTCTGTTGACTTCAACCTTTTAGTACACCTCTTACATCCATCTGTCATTGTCAACATCTCCGTCACCCTCTTAGTTATGATCCCCCTATCAGCACCTGCCTGGGTTTGCCATGTGCTGGTGCCAGCCCCATAGCAAAGGAACAAATAAACCTATTTATCTCTTCAAGTTTCTTCTGGTCCAACATTTATACTCTATCAGTGCCTGTGGCTGTTCTTTACAAATGGCAGTTATGTGCCAGTTGTATGTTAAAAAAACACTAGAGGACCTGCCAAAGCATCAGACCTGCATCAGCTGAGAACTGAAAAGATGGATAAGATTTTTTGTTTTCATTTTAGAGCATTTTCAGCTAATTTGTGAATGACCACTTTAACAGAAACATTGCCATCTGCTCCCCAACGCAACATCTTCCCCTCTGTCTTGTACTACTTTTAACCTGCTCGACCATTTCCTCAAAGTACCATATCACTCCACCTCCCCCACAATACATTTTTCCTTCTTTATAGGTGCACTCTCTCTATCTCTCCCTAGAATTCTAGCATTTTCAGCTGGCAGGCCAGGAACGCTGACAGTGTTTCACAAGTTTTGTTTTAAATTCTGTAAATTGTCACTCTGCCAACATGTTGTTGATGTGGAATTTGCTCACATACAGAGATAACCGGCAGTATAATGCAGGTTCTTTTCTGGCTCCTATGTGCTCATGGTCATAAAATCCTTTCCATTCCATTTTTCAACTGACAAGTCAGGCATGCTGATAGTATGCCAGAAATGCTTCTTGTTACTCCTTGGTGCTGCATCTGCTCCCATAAAGGAATCATTTTTGGTGGCTTTTTTTATAAAGTCAATTCTTTATCACTTCACTTTTCAAGTGGCAGACATGCTGACAGCGTGCCACAATTTTTTCTTCAAATTGTGTAGTTGCCAGTGCCACTGCCACACTGTTGGCATAATAAAACTAAATAACAGGATATCTTTTTACAATGCTCCCCTCTTTCCACAGCAATCTCCTTGCATTGGTTTTCTAGGTTCCAGTAGCTACGCACAGGTGCAAGCACAAAGAATTGTTATGAGCTGGTGAGAAGCAATGGAAATATAAAAGAAACAAAGTCAATTGTGAACTACTGCATCCTGAAATGGAGAAAAGCTAACAACCCCTTCCCCACCCCACCATGTATTGTGGTCATTAAAGGGTAGGTAGATTCATGCCATTTTGAATGGATTGCTACAATATGATTTTCTGATCAGGTGGATCCTTTCTGTGGTATCACAGTGACTTTTGATGGTTTCAAATTATTTTTGAATACAATCAATGTGATGTTTACATCTTATATGTGATTATGTTTTCTTTATCAGTGCCATAATCTTTGATACACAGCACTATTATGGTGGTATATATATATATAATGCTCCCAGAGACAAAACTTGAAGCTGCTGAGCCCCAATGCATCTGTAGTGGGGCCCCACTTACTCATGTGAGATCCATAATACTGGTGTTATTTATGTTGTTAAGAAGCCTTTGGGCCCCCTCAGGCTCCAGGGCCCGGTAGCGATTGCTACTTCGGCATTGCCTATAGCTACACCTCTGAAATCTCCTATGTTGGTTTTTGCATTGAAATCAGTGTAACAGGGACGTTGTATGGCAGAGTCGATGATGTGCATGAAGCCTTACATCGCAGCAGCCTCTTCTGAGGCAAAAGAAAAGTCTGAAGGAAATAAGAACATGGGAAAAGAAATCCCCTCCCAAAGTGAAATATCCACTTAAAGGAGCTTTCCCACTACATTTATTATAACATATACTTAGAATCTTAGAAAAGTTGGATCATCAACTTCTAATTACTAGAACTGTTCTACAATATAGTGTTCAGCTTCTGCTAGATTTCCCATATTGAAATGACCATAGGTGTGATGTGAACCATCTCTCTTCTACAACTGCGGAGAATGTAATGTAATATGTAAGGGTAAAGACTGCATTTGAAGCCTATATAATATACACTGTATGAGTCATTTTCTGAAATTTTTTGTTGCACTGAATCGAATGAAATAAAATTCAATTATGCATGCATATATATTTCTAAAATTGTATAGTTGATATTGTGTCTTGAGACAGAGGTCATGTTAATGACTCAGTTCACACCCTAAAGGTTGCCTCTGGCTGTTTTGCTCTTCTTCCTTACAGTCAGGAAGACTTTTTTTTTTTTTCTAGAGTTTATACCAGATTACTGGTCTGAAGCCTTCCTGGAGGGTATATTGTAATTATCCAGAATTATAGTGTATACTGCAATGCAATGTATTCTTAAGTCTGCTGGAAGTGACTCTTTGACATCAAGATACAGTATCTGAAGCCTAGAAAGCGTGTTCTTTTTATCATTAATTCTAATTGGTAGCATAACCTGAACATTGTAGTGCCGGGTGCATAGGTGAAGTACATAAGCTTAATTTGAAAAGAAGACAAAAACTTATAATTATTGAAATAGAAGGAAAATGAAAAGTAACAAATTTGCAGATAATACATCATTGTAAGATTGCTTACTTTTCTTGAAACAATAGAACTTATTCTGAATGCTTCTTCACATTAAATCTTAAAATATTTTACTGTATTTAATGATGAACTTGTATTATTTCTGTGTTTAACAAAAACTTATTAGAAGAAATTGTGATTTGCAAATGTTATGCCAAAGATATACTTTGTTTTTATGGGTGCATCTGAGGCATTTATGGGTACTCATTTGGATAAACGTCAAGACTATGGCATTCGTGCTACAGGGATGGGAGTGTAATAGCAGAGCAGTCAAATGCGTCTCCAGGCAAGCATACTGGCTGCTAGGAAGGAGAAGGACATTGAACTGGGAAGAGGCAGCTCTCAATTGCCAAGGCAGTAGAAGAGCATCCAACCAACCAGTTGCAGTCCATCTAGTGATCCCCTGCTGACACACTGGCAGGTGTGGAACTGGTAAAAGATGTGAAGCTTGTGTGCATGTAGCAATGTGGATTGGCAGACAGTTAGTATGGGTGAGAAATGTACCACACCTCTAGGCAGGTGTTTTCTCCCAGTTCAGTATAACTTAGGAGGCCATACAGGAAGAACAAAAGGAGGGAAGGTCCTGAAAAGACTCTGACTGGATTTTAGGATCCTTCCCTATTAAAACTATGAATACTATAAGAAGGTCTCTATCTTCTAAAGGGAGGGTCCATTTGGGAATTTTTTGCTCTGTTCACCAGTGTAGTAAAACAGCCCTGCTTCTTGTTTGTCCCTCAACCTAATGCTCTCCTATTGGTTATACAGTAATCTGAATTCTAGGTCTCTAATTATTCCTGGTAGAACTTGGTAGAATTTCCTTGGTAGAATAAATCTTCCTGTGCCTCTTCTTCTACTACTTATCACCACTTTAACAACTAACACAATTCAAGGTCCATTAGCTGCTCTTAACTTTGTGCTTGTTTTGAGTAGCGGCATCTGACTGACTAGAGATGATATCAAACAAATCATGTCTTTGCTTCATGTGGTTTGCAACTGACATGCTGCTCTAGTTCTACTGCTTTCTTTACCTTGTATTTTTGGGTTTTGTTTCCTTACAGTCCTAATTGACTTAAAGGCATCAACTCTTGGTTACATTTTGTCTGTCTTCTGTTTTTGAGCTTGGTCCTGACCTGTCCTCTCTTGCCATCTTGTATTCTGGCTGTTTCCATGTGCTGATTCATATCTGTGGCTCCACACTGTGCTAGTTCTGACCCTGGTTATTTTACTTTGTCTCTGGTTCAGTCTTTGTCAGCTGCTCCCTTGCTACCTCTCAGCTAGCATCAATAAGACAATAAGCTTGGGGTCGTGACCTAGGAACTTCTGAGCAGCAAAGGCTCCTGTTCCAATCCGATCAGGAAATAATACAGGAATGATCCAGCAAATAATCTGACTGCAGTGTGGATTCTGGAACTATATTTTTCCACTGTGAGGCAATATTGTCTACCGTAGGGTTTTGTTATCTCTTCCTCTCGACCAAATAGCTTGATCTGAAAAGGTTAAGCCTGATTGACATGGTTTTCTTTAGCCTAAGGGACTATGTAGTCAAAATGATCAAAAGTAGTCATTTAATGACCTTTAATGTATCAGAAACTCAAACTGAGTTAAAGTTTACTGAGTTAAATGATAATAAACCACAGGATGTGACATCCCTTCCACTGAGCCCATACATGGCAAATGTGGCAAAGTAGCAAATTTGGCCATGCACCACATCTTGCAACTTTTTCATGCATTTTGTGCCAGAAGATAATTTCCCTCCATTAGTTATTTCCCACAATAACTGACATTAGTGTCAGTAGGAGGTTCCTCCAGTTTTTCTAATGTGTCCAGAGTCCTGCGTCCACCTTCAGTTTTCATGTGTCACAGTGGCATAACTAGGAATGGCTGGGCCCCAAGGCAAACATTTGACATGGGGCACAGCCGGAGCACAGGAGAGGTAAGTAACTTTGTTTTTTATGTCCCCTCACCTCCCCTGGGCCCCCGATCACTATACTCCGGGGTCTGAAAAGACCCCAGCGTATAATGATAGCAGTGTTTGTGGGGTTCGCGGTAGCGGCTGCCACAGGACTCCGGGCCCCCACAAATATTTCACTAATTATGCCACACTGTTGGCATAATAACAAGAAAATAAAACAAACAACCCAACCATTGCTTCTTCTAATACCAATGCAATGCAGCATTCTGCTCCCATAAAGGGATAACTTTTGGTGTCTCTTTTTTTTTTTCCAAAAAGCCAATTATTCATCACTTTTCAACTAGGCTCACAGCAGAAGATTATCTCCCGAATAACAAGCCTGTAGCACATCAAAGCAGACTAATGTTTAGATAAAAACATTGCTTTTTGCAATATTACCACTGTATGTGTATAAAAAAAACATTTTTTAATGTTTTAAATGTTAAAATGCATAAAAGAAAGTGTGAGTGTAGCGTATGGTTAAATTAGGAGTTTGTATCCACTGCTCACCATCCATTTTTCCATAGACATACATGTCACTTTCACTTTGACATAACTTCAGCTTAGTTTACCTTAGAGAGATAGACTTCGATAGATAGGTTCCTAGGAGCCCCAACAGTGTCATACATTATGTTTTCAGCCAATTTAAGCTCTGATTCATATTAAACTTGTTCAACCCAAAACTAGTCTTTGGACTGAACCACCCGAGGCCAAAACAAATCTTGAGAGGTTCACTCATCTCTAGTTTCTAGTTATATATACACCTACTAGACCAGGGAGAGCACATTATTTGAGACACAGATCCTAGAAAATTATACATTCAACTTTATTGATCAGATAAAAACATACAGGAGGGGGTGCTAAGGGCTACATGACCACAAATGGAATACAGATCACAATATAAAAAATCCATGAAATTAGGTATACAGTAGTTTATCAAAAACCCCAAATAGCATATACATAACCCAAAATATTATTATTATAAGCCCATAAAATAGCCATACCTCAGGGAGGAAAGGAACTAGATTGTGGGAGAGCACCTTTACTTCTTCAGGCCAAAATGTGCTACTTATCACAATAGAAAAGGTCAAAGAGCTGAGGGAGGAATTAAATATGATAGACACTCATGCCTATGTATGCAAAGTTTCACACTGTGAAACCTGGTGCTTTAAGTTTAATGTGTCTCCATTGTTGCTTTGTAGCTGAATAAATCTGTGCCAAGTAAATTGAACCACGAACATAACCTGTTTCGGGTTCCATCTTATATCACCAAATAAGAATTATTGTTAACCACTCCAGTCCCGGGTCAATTTCTGGTTCAGGACCAGACACATTTTCAGGTTTTTTGTATGTGCAGTTTTGAGGGCTATAACATTTTTATTATTTGCGTTATTCAACTCATTTCTGTGTCTATTTTCGGTGACACATAGGGCTTTATTTTTATGTTGTTTTTATTTTTGCATTTTTTTTAAACCTTTTTTATATATCCGGGAAAATATAAAAAGGAGGGAAAAATGGTCTGTTTTTCACTTATAATTTTTTTTTTTTATTCAATAGCATAAAGTACTACTAAAAAACTTTATAAAATAGTTTTTCCTCTCTGTTACGGTAATTTTTATTTTGTGTCTTGTCGAGGGTGGGCCTAGAACCTGTAAAAAGGGTGTGTTATTGACGTATTATTTATTTATTTATTTTTTTATTTTATATTGTGCCCTCATAAGGTCATAATAGACCTTTGGGGACATCTGAACTCTATTGTTTTGGTGGGGGAGGCTGATTTTCCCTGTAACTGGGACTGATACATTTAGCCCCAGTTACAGGAGGAATACAGCCTCCTGCCCATAACTACAGAGCTGATCTGGGTCCTGTAGGACCCAACAGCTCTTACAGCCTCTGATCCCTGCAGATCACGTGACCGCCGAGTCAGAGGGGAGCCGTATCATGGCCGGCTCCCATAGCTGTATATACAGCGCTCATTGAGCGCTGTGAACATAGTGATCCGGAAGGCAGGGACAGTAATAAACCTTCTCTGCCTTCTCTAGGGGAGTTTTGGCTGTAGTTACAGCCGGCTCCCCATTTCTGCGGACATACTGCAAGGACATACCGGTACATTTCTGGGGACAAACTGAAAGGACATACTGGTACATCCTTACAGAACAAGAGAGCCACTTCTGGATGTATATACTCTATGGCGGACCGGAAGTGGTTAAAAGATCAAAGCCAACAGTCCTTTGATTGCATTTGTAGCACTATTTATTATGTTAGACCAGGTTGTGACTTCCCTCGTAAGACACTGTTTGTAATGGTTTTAAATAATATGGCTGTATATACTGTATATATATCTATAATGCATTTTTATTCCAAATACAGTAAAATGATTTTGGCAAATTTACTTAAAAAAAAAAAAGAAAAGGGGGCCAGTTTATCTTGCATTGTTTGCCAGTTCTATGGTAGTTTGCCCAAATTTGGCCACATGGGTATATTTGCACCAAAAATTGTGGCTTTATCCTCCAATTGCACCACTTGTCACTTTTCTTAAAAGTGGGCGTGGCATGAGTGAGAGCATGGAACTGTGTGCGACAACAAATTCTATGCACCAGAAAATAGGTGCAACTAATAGTTGAAGTATAGGCCATCCCCTACCTGACATAGATTTAAATTTTTGGTGCACGGAGCTCCCGAGATGTGCCAAAATTATATTATACTAAATCATTTTAGCGTGTCACACTCCAGCAGAGCTTTCATTGAGACTACAGTACATCAGCCCCAATATTTTCATGAGAGAACCCCTTTTATGATTTAGAATAGTGGCATATAGCATTAGTCAATTAATTATAACATTTCTTGTCTCTTGGTATTTCCTTATAATGGTTAACCAAATTAATAACTAATCTTGCAGATGGACATTAAGGCCGGGTTCCCACGTGGTGTAAGCGCCATGGAAAAAAAAAGCAGCATTTTACAGTCACTGCGAAGTGGATGGGATTCTAATGAATTCCATCCACACATTGCAGAAAAATACACACAGCAGACAATCTGCAATTTCCAAAACTGTTGCGATTTTGTAAATCGCAGCATGTCAATTATACCTACGGAAATACGGACAGTTTCCCTAAAGGTATAATGGAAGCAGAAAGTCCGCAGAGGAAACTACTGTGGACTTTCTGTGAAAAGCTCTGCGGGAAAAACAGTGATGTCTTACCATCACGGTTAATCCCGCAGTGCTTTTTTGCTGCGACCCGCTACGTGGGGCCTTAGTCTAAAATTGTAAACTGACATCACCTTCAATAATTGGCTACTTGCATTTTCACAGGATAGGTTCATCTTCACCTACACGAGCTTATTCTCTTTATTGTCATCTTTATTTATTTTGTTATGTATGTAAATGACGCAGTATTGATGAACTACTGTAGAATATATGCAGATAATATGTAAGATCAACAATTACATTGTTACAATCCATGAATGACAAAGATAATATTAGGATTACATGCACGCAGATGTTTGTCAAATTGATACTCTTCGATATCTTATTATCGCATCTGATTCTGAATCTTTAAGTCATTGCAAATCCTTCCTATATATTATAAAATGATATCAAGTTGCCATAAGTAAGAAATAGTTCTCAACCAAAGCTGAATTACTGTGCTTATGCTTATAGAGGTATGTATTGGAGGAAAGTATTCATTCTATGGAGAGTATTAGCTGAAACGCCTTCAGAAATGACATAAAGTCCATGCGTATTGTACTCTGTATTATTCTAAGCGTTTTCTTCCATGTGTTATAATGATTTTTAGTCAGATCATATTGACACATTCCCCAATAAAGAAATAAGTACACTTAAAAACTAACTTTTATTAATATCCACTAAAAAGCATGTAAACCTATATATAAAAGAAAGCACCTAATAAAGAGATGCCATACTACAATGGGGTCATATAAAGGGTAAAGGTAGCCTGCCTCAAATTAAGAGGATAGTATGGTGATACCTGTATCACTTCACAAACAACCCTCAGTTATAAATTGCAATACCCAATATTTAGATATTAGTTCACTGAAGGGGAAAAGTAAAGGATAAATCAACTGAGGTATAACACACACACACATATACACCAACTGGCTAGAGGTCAGTAAAAGACCGACCAAATTGTCTGACTAGCCACTACCTAGGGAGCTTACATTACACTCCCACAATTGACTGCCTAATACCACAAACACACAAACACCATAAATGTTACAACAGGAGTATTTGCCCTAACTCCCAGCCTGCCTGACGCGCGTTTCTGCTGAACTACACCAGCTCATCAGAGGCACATGCATAAGGGCAAAGCAGAATACACCATAAATGTGTGCAAACTGTCTGTATAATATAGAGCGCTTAATATATCCGCCCGGCCGGCCGTGATGAATGACCGCAAGTGCCGCCTCACACAGCCTAGCTTGATATCTGCTAAGCCACACCCCCTAGCAGTCCGTGTCAGCAGATGTGCGCCCAATCACAGAGCGCCAACACCCAGAAGCTCCGGACAGTGATATAAGCAAGGAACGCCCATACAGGGCGTCCCTTAAAGTCTAAGAAGATGCACATATGCATCCATGGTAACACCCGGACCCTAACGTCGCGGTATATCTAACGATAAGGCTTTAGAGATATAAAACACCATGAAAGGTGGCCAAGTAACACCCACCGAAAACAGAAGATAATCATACAAAGAACACATACAGAGGACTCAAAATGTAAACCACCCCATAGGGATCTCAGAATTGCAGGCAAAAAAAGAAGAAGTCAACGTACTTCAGCAAAAAGTTTTTTTTTTGTTTTTTTTTTTGCCTTATCCTTGTTGTCAACTTTTTGCTGAAGTACGTTGACTTCTTCTTCTTTTTTTGCCTGCAATTCTGAGATCCCTATGGGGTGGTTTACATTTTGAGTCCTCTGTATGTGTTCTTTGTGTGATTATCTTCTGTTTTCGGTGGGTGTTACTTGGCCACCTTTCATGGTGTTTTATATCTCTAAAACCTTATCGTTAGATATACCGCGACGTTAGGGTCCGGGTGTTACCATGGATGCATATGTGCATCTTCTTAGACTTTAAGGAACACCCTGTATGGGCGTTCCTTGCTTACATCACTTGCTTACATCACTGTTCGGAGCTTCTGGGTATTGGTGCTCTGTGTTCTCTATGTTGCTGGTACACATACCTTGCTATCAGATATATATCTTTGGAGATCATATTGACACCCATAAACTTAACACTGTTCACCTATCCCAATCTCTGGTAAAACTTACTTTACACAGATCAAGCTTTCTCTCGATCATTACTTAGTAGTCTCATTCCACTATATGCATATTTCTCATTATACTGTTCTCTTCACTATAGTATTGCTGTAGCCGTAAGACATTTTCCTACAACCATTTTATGGTTCCTCAATGTACCATTGTATTTATAGAGTAGTCACCTTCTGTCTTGTGCGGTGTGTTTTTTAGCTGATGACCTGATGGGCAGGGTTTTGTTTAACTGTTTTTTAACTTATGTTCTAACCTTGCTTTCATCACTGTCATACTGTATTTGCACGCATTGCATAGTGGTCTATTTATGATACATTTATGATCTTTTATACTAGGTTTGTATATAATTTTTTAATAAAATTTCATATAAAAACTTCAACTCTTGACAATAGCTCCTTATTATTATATAAAAATAATAAGCACATTCCAAAACAACAAATAACAATATACAATTGCTTGAAAATGTTACTATGGCTACTCATTACATTTAAGTAATAGCAACTGGCCTTGAAGAGAACTCAAGATGTTTCAGAACTGAAGTTGTCAAGTATTTTTTGTGCACTGTAATAACTTTGTTAGTCATTTAAAATAACACAGTAGGGAAGATTTCTCAAGAGCGGCCTTTTCATTGATGGCCTTGTTATCCCTGCAGCAATGGAGGTTGCACACAACTTATCATAAATTAAGTGCATCCTCCATAAATCCTTGCACTGAGAATGAAATCTACACCATATCATAACTGGAACAGATTTCAGTCACCATTTACGCCAGAAAAAGTCTACATCTCGGCCACGCCCCCTTTTCAGAAAGTGGCAAGGGCAGTGTAAAAACTCCATTTGAACAAAATGTTTTGCTTAAATGGTATCTAAAAATTCCCAGAACCCTGTCTTGTGACTTTCTTATGCTAGAAAACTGAAATAAGGGGAATAAAATCTCCCCCATGTTTTCATCACAGGACATAATCCCAAAGCATATACTCAGCTCTGTATGGCTACAATGTTTTATGCAGGTACCCCCAAGTAAGCAGGTACTTGCACCCAGTTGTGTGGGCAGCACAGTGGCTCACTGGTTAGAACTGTTGCCTTGCAGTACTGGTTTGAATCCAACCAAGTACAACGCCTTCAAGTATGTTCTCCGTGTTTGCATGGGTTTCCTCCCATACTCTAAAGACATATTGATAGGAAATTTTGATTATAAGCCCTATATGGGGCAACGACAATGACAATGTCTATAAAGCGCAGCTCTGGCACAAAAACATAAGTTATTTAGACTGCCATGTAGTAAGTCAGCCTTATTCCTGAGTGGGATGTGCCAATATTATTAATAGATGTACACCCCCCATTGATGCATCTTGGGTAGTTTCTGCCAACTAGAATCAGAAATATATTTCAACTGTTATTTACACTGGTTTTCTAGCATAAATAATGTTAAATGTGTCAGCCTGCAAATGCATGTCACCCCCTCCCCTCCCTTTTAAGAAAAAGTTGTACATTTTAAATCAAAAGGGGACTTACTAAAAAATGACATATTTCAATACCATGAAACTGGTGTTAAATTAATGCTAACTCTAGAACTCATAATTTTGTGTTATTCTGCCAGGTACTTTTTATGTTATATGTACAGCAACCTGTTGGAGGAAATTCATAGGCTGGGAGTATTAATATTTAGACTTGTAATGGTGCCTGCGCACTTGACCAATTACTCCAGCTCTCTTCCTGGGCAGTTGCGGTACTGAGGGGGCCTGTAGTGTACCTGATGGTGGTGGTAGTCTTTCCCCTGGAGCACATCCTAGTTGTGGTCAACCTTCCTAAGACTGATGGGAGTTGAATTGACTATTATGGTTAAGCAGAAATAAGACTCAGGAAATTCGAGGTATACAGGAATAGGGTAGCTTGCAACTTTACTAAAGGTAGAACATAGTAAAAGAGCTTCCAGGTGTGGAAGTACACTTCTTACAATTTTCGACAATTCTGTTCTATGCATTGTGAATGAGTCCTTATCTAGATTCTCTTTACATAAAATGAAATCAAAAGGACTGTTCCAAGGATAGGATAAAATGATAAGCACTTGCTTGAATTCAGTTGAAAAGGTTTCCTTTTTTGAGTACCAGGCACACGACGCGTTTCGGAGCAACTGCCCCATTCTCAAGTGCATAAATGTTAGTACATATGGACATGTCACAAACAGCCCATCTTATAAAGCATGCATCTATATGGACAAAATCCACCCACACGGAGTGTCTCAATCAAACAAACCACTTCACACAAAAATTAATGCATTGCATTTAAAAAACAATGTTTTTGCCTAAAATGTTTTTCACATAAAATCATATAAAAAAATCACATTTAACAGAACTCCAAAAGTATACATTATGATTATAGTAGCTAGGTAACCCAAATGTTTTACGTTGAAGAAAAAAAGCCATATGAGCTGTTTCTATTAGGTGAAATCCTTCTAGGATATCCTGTGCCATTGCATTTGTTGTGTTTCTATGATGAGCTTTTAACTTAGATGTATTGAAAATGATATTCGTAGCCACAGCTAGAGTCCAGCACAGGTCCTCTCCATTCTCCGCACTTGTAGTAAAGTCTGTATTCATGAGCTGCCAACTTCCTCTGCCCCCTCCCTTAAAGTGGTTTTCGGGCAAAAACTGAATTTTCAAAAAAGGTCTGTTAGTGCTATTAATAGGTTAATAATTGCAACCAAATACCTTTAGCAGTGTTTTGAGTGATTTCTGGCTTCTCTGGGAGCTCCTGGCATCCTCTGCATTTGTTTACATCAGGATCTTCCTGTTCCTACAACTCCCATGATTTCTTCCTCTTCACTCAGAGCTGACTCACTCTCCCCACCCTTCCTCACACACTCCCCCTCCCCCTCTCACACACTCCCCCTTCCTGTTTCCCCAGCTAGCCCGCCCACTACACCTTCAGCAGCCATATTTAGACTCCTAGTTCTCACTCACTCAATAACATTCTCCTTTGGCTGTAACATTGTAATCACCTCCGTATATCACCATTACAGTCACACAGAGAAAGCTTCAGAACAACAATGAATTCTTGATTTTTTTTGGCATTTGGTAAATAAATATATATATTTATTTACCAATTCTGCGGTTGAGTTAGTCTAGGTGACGTTCCCTTTCCCTTAACATCACTGGAAAATCGGAGAATGTCCCTGGGGTGGTCACATGACTGCCCCTGAGATCTAGAGAAATATAGATTTTTATAAAAATAAGGAATTTAGAAGGTAGGCGGGGAGGTGGGGGTGGGGGGTGGATAGCTTAATTATCAATTTATCCCGGACAACCTCTTTAATTGATAGTTTTGTCAAAATAGTCAATCAGTGATAAAAGTGGATGTTGGGAACTCATGTAATCTAGGACTAAGTGATAAATTCCGTCACAAAGCGCGATTTTGCGAAAAGTACAGTAAACCCCAAGTAAATGACCCACCAATGAAGTCAGGATCACTGTCTCTACTTTATGCTACCCTCAGATCAGGCAGCATAAAGCGGGAAACATTTCTTTCAGTATGTTGCATTGCAAATTAATTATAGCTGAAAGTACTTGCAGAATTTTCTCATTATGGTGTTTAGTGAATTTTTCTAGAGATTTCTTTATGTAACATCCTGTGGAGAAAGACTCTGGCATATAGGAGGACAATGACATTCAGAGCTACAATACAGATAACCAGAGGATAAAGTCTAATTAGTCCTGTACACACTAAAAAGCAGACAGGGCGCAGAGCAGCCAATGAAATGAAGCTAGCACTGGAGACCTTATTGCAGGCTGTTTGTTTGTTATATCTAATTTGATATATTGAAAACAACATCAAGTAAGAGAAACCATGAACCAAAATTAAATTGGAAATGGGTTATCCAATTCTTTGATGTTTCCATAGCAACCCTGACTGTCTTCAAACTCATAGTGGAAGCAATGTAAGTGGAAAAATCAGCTAAAACCAAAGTCATCATAAGCTTGCATAAGATTGTATAAAATATTTGCCCATTTTTCTCCTGCAATATCGATTCATTTAAAAAAAATTTCTATCTATTTGCAAATAATGGGGCAGGTTTATTAATGAGTCTACGCCAGATTTATTTTTAAAACCCAGTTGTGACAAACATTTGCGCCTCCCATGCCACTTTCATGAAAGCAAAGATGGCATGGGAGTTGTGCTACATTTAATGTCACTTATGCCAGTTTACTGCCGCAAATCATCCCTGAAATCTACACCACCTGCAAGCTGGCATAGATTGGCCCGGTAGAGAAGCCACCTCATTTATGTAGAAGCGTGAACTTCTTCGTAAATCAGGTGACTGTTTGGCCAGCAGGATATGAAGACTGGTGCTGAATACACCACTTTTTATAAATATCCCCAATATCTGTCACCGTATTCAGTGTCTGTAAAACATAGCAGCTCAATCTTGATAGGGGACTAGAGGATAACTGTCTGAACCCTGAGAGCCCCAGTGATCATGGGAACAGTGGTCCCAGAGTCCTTATGGTGGGCATGCATTACCACTACTCCTTTCACTAAGGCCCCACGTTGTGGAAAAGCTGCTTTTTGTGTTGCAGATTTTGCTTTGGTTTTTTGAGCCAAAGCCAAGTGTAAATTGAGCAGAAGGGAGAAGTATAAGAACTTCATTTATATTCCCCATTCCTTTTGTATCCATACTTGGGTTTGGCTCAAAATAACACAGTAAAATCTGCAACAAAAAAAGCAGCTTTTCTGCAACGTGGAGACTTAGCCTTAAATGTGTTCCTCTCAAACTTCCATATTTGCTGCGCTCTTTTATATGCTATGGAAAATATAACTTCCAAAACCTGGAACAAATATGAACACATCCATGACTGTGGCAAGTAAGGCTATTTTCACTCCTTAATGCACCAAATATATAAAATTAGTATTACATTAGATTCATTTCACATAACATTAATTTTCAGAAGAAATTGTGGAAAAGATTCCTTCTGTTCTTTACAAGTCTATTTAGTTTAGAGCTGTTTGAAATTCTCCACAGTAAAATTCATCATACACATTAGATAGACAGTGGACTGCACAACCAGTCTTTTTTAATGGGTATATGTACTGTACTATACTCTAGAGAAGAGGCAGTTGGGAATTAATCCCAATGAGACCTCCCTCCTCATCTGGGACATCTTGGAACAGCTGCCCAGTCACAATGCCTCTGGAGCTCTTTGCTGTCGAAGGAAGGATCACACAGACATTAGACACAGGAGACTTTGTTGCAGAGTTCCTTACCAAGCTGAGGGTGTTAAGCAGACAGGACAATACATCAACAGGTTTGGATGTTACAGCAGCTGAACAGAAGAACAATGAAGTCAAACCAGTGGTTCTCCAGACCCTAGTGAAAGACACCACGCTTCCAGTGATGCGACACCTGCCTCCTGCAAACTAGTGTTAGCAGTAGGTAGAGTACTGGTGATGCCCTGTTTCTGAGAAACTGCTGATGCATCAAGGGTTGCTGAGCAAGCTGCTGCTCCTCTCAAGGAGGCTCTACTAGAAGATCCTCCTGCCAAGCAGAGAAGTGGGCACCTGAACAGTGCGCCACTTTCCAACCTGGGTAGCCCGGGCAACCCCTGATGTCAGTGGACAGTGGGGAGCTACAATCAACTTCTCCTCTGGTGCAACTCTTAGGAGCTACATAGTTCAAGAGCCATTGTGAGATCCAGCTTCCTGAAATGTCTATAGCAATGACTGTGCAATGATCTGCACCAGATAAAGTAACTTGTACTCATCAATACAATAGACAGTGTAAGTAATTTTTGCAACAACGTAACATTAGATGAAACCTTGTGTGTCACACTGTGCTGAGGCTGCACTTTTGTCATACCACACGCTGTGTGAGCAGCAGCTGAATCCCTCCCCTGCTTATCTACATAACTATTTGTGCAGGCCAACAACCTAACTTCTTTACTTTCCCTAAATAGGTACTGCTCTACCGATTCTGTTGCAGTTGGAATTTTTTTCTGTAGACCTTACTGTTCCCAAGTAATCAGCGCAGTTTGTTTTGGAGGCTGATATGCTATTTAGGCTCTGTCCTGTCAAGTGTGTGGAGTCAAGCAATAAGCAAGCAAGGGGGTATAATTCCAAGCTTTGAATGCCTCTGATTGGAGCTCTCAATCACACCCCTTTCCTGCTCTTGACTAACACTGCCCCCCCCCCACCCCGAGAGTACAGAGCCTAGGTAGTATAAACTAAGTGCATTGATTACTTGGGAACTTGGGAACAGTGGGGCCTACAAAAAAAATTCAAACTGCAGCAGAATGAGAGGTGGAGCAGTGTCTATTAAAAGATGGAAAGACCTAGAATTTGTGGAGGTCCTGTTTAAGGTATGTACCTGCACCACCTTACATCTTCATGCTAGACCACAGATTAAAGGAGTTTTCCAATGTCCCTGTTTCATCAGCTTTGCCTGCGGTTTCTTCTTCTCACTTTCTGTATTCTTCATCGAACAATCAAAGTTGCCTCCCCACACCTTGCTAAACAGGACAGTATGAAGTATCACAATATAGACTTTGCCTTTACCATGAAAGATTATTTATTATGGTTACTAGAAATGAAATATAAATGCAGATCAAATAATATGCACAGTAAATGTATATTACATGACAAAGGTTTGTATAGAACACTTACCATGCTTCTAGAGAATGGACTCATGTTATCTTGTTGTCTTTGTGTTTACATCAAGATATAACAGGCATGGCTTTATCAGCAAACTGCAATTAGCTGAACTGATTGTCCTGCCAGCAAATCTGTAGATAACAGTGAGAGCACTCAGCCCCCCCCCCCACCAAAGAGCAGTGACTTGTCCTGTCTTATCGGACAAGTCCAGCTGCATGGAAATGATATGTACATAATGTGAGGAATAATTTCACATATCAGGCAAACAAAGCAGCATTGCTAAAGCAATGTATTTAGGAACATTCTTCAATTTACATAGGATAACATTATAGATAGGATCCTTGAGTGGAAATACCACTTTAAGACTAAGTTTTCATCTCTAGTTATACGGTATCATATTACACCAATTTTTACTAGTTTTGATTAGGATCAATCATTATAGTATATGTTATTCCACTCACATCAATCTAATTTTCTAAATATATTTGTTGTTGCTATTATATTAAATGTAACATTTGTATAGAGTAATTCCACTGAGTAAATGAGCCCTCCTTCTTTTGCCCGTGTGGCACAGCAGCAGAATTTCTCACTCTTCATAAACCTGACCTTGTTAATTGTGAATGAGATTAAGTTTTGAAGTGCAATGCTCCAGAATTCAATGTAGCGATTAAAGGGTTATATTCCTGTTGAAAAGAACTGTGCACCAAATCCACCAGGGTTTTATTTCTTACCATTGCAGAGCTTTAATCTAAGCCTTTGCCATCTGTTCTGTTTTCTGACTAGGGATGTTTTTAAATAGGAACATATTTCCACCACAACAGAGTAAACAGTCAATAGTATGTACTGAGCTGATTCTTCCAAGATATACTATGTACATGAAAGTATTGGGTCATCTACACACTACAACTACAGGAGCTTTTATGGCATCACAATCGGAATCCATAGGCATTAATATGGATTTGTATCAGTGGGAATTTTTGCTCACTCATCCAGAAGAGCATTTGTCAGATCAGACACTGATGTTGGATGAGAGGGTCTGGCTCTCAACCTCTGTTCTAATTCATCCCAAAGGTATTAGATGGGGTTTAGGTCAGGGCTCTGTGTGGGCCAATCAAGTCCTTCCACACCTGACTCTCCCAACCATGTGGTTATGGACCTTGCTTTGTGCACTGGCGCATAGTCATGCTGGAACAGAAAATTCTACATCTACACCTAAATATGCAGATTATGAATTTTCTATGCTTTTATGCTTAATTTTCTTGTTGGAATGCTTTCTGCAACTCTCAGAATCTGTCAGTATTTTGTATGCTGCATAAGCATGTCTGTATTTAGAGACTGCAATGGGTATGGCATTTGCAGATTAATGTTCTTTGAGTCTATGAAGCACATCACCCAACAATCTCTTTTATGAATCTGTCTGAATAAATGATTATTTTACCCTGAGATATATCAATTATAGCAACCTGTTTATGTCTTCAGTAAAGTTTTACATTATTTCAAGTTACAATTACATAATGTACAGTCACATATACATATAGGCTTACATATATGTGACTGCTGTACATGTTTAGAAGAAAGGACATTATGAGGCTGATTTCTTAAGACCAGCATTTCATGCATCAGTCTTAATCCAGTCTTCTGCTGGCATTTATAAGCAATATTTAGGGATCTTTAAAAACCAGGCAGTGCAGTTGGTTAGGAAGCTTGTCTCTGCATGAAATACTGATCATACACAGTGTGTATAGTACATACCATACACCCTGTCACACCTTGGCAATACTCAGTAGCAACATTGCTTAGGAAAGACTTTACAGTCTGTTTTTTCCTATAAGGTTTAAAACATGTTGACCCTCTACACAAATGTAGAAAAAAAAATTTAACAAGTTACACTTTAATGCAGCTTTTTTTAGGACAAAAAATAGTACTGTGGGCACAGTAAATTACTGTATTTTGCAATATATAGCAGGGCACTCTATATTAACTTTCAATGTCTTATGACAATTTCTTATAGCATTAGCACATTTAACCAAAAACATCACTATCACTGAAATAGTTAAATTTATGTGTATTATTTTATATTACTGAAAATAGAACTAAGCGCTACATCTTCTCACAGAATAATACAGAAATGAATTTAGCTTGCATTAAGAGCAGGCTTTTTCTTTTACAATTATGTTTATTCAAAATGTAAAATTACAAAATTAAAAAGGTGATAATAACATATGAGCTAAACTATTCTGAGGCTTTCTGTAAGTTTATTTCAGAAAAAGCCAATTAATTTTATTTTGCCATTACATTTCAAACGAAACTATTATATCTGCATCCCTTGGAGACTTGCAAGAGTAAAGGTGAATGTGTTTTCTGCTTTGACTGTCCTATTCATTATTGAATAAGCCGTCAAGTGCATGCAATTCATGTAGCTATACATATCCTGCTGTATGTCCTGTACTGAACTTTCAAACAATAACTCACACTCTACAATATCATGGGTGGAATACTTACACTATTTGGCAAGGATATGCTTTGTCAATGTGAAAGATAAGTGGGATGAGCTGGAGAAACAGACACTGCAAACACTGTCAAAGGGAAGAACAGATAAAAGAGACTACTAGAATGTGTAGCAATAATAGTGGTCTAGGTCTTATTGTACACTCAACACATGGTAAGCCGTTGGAAAAGCTCTGGGTCATGTAGGATTGTCTGAGCGATGTGTGGATTCTAAAGGGCTGAGTACAGAAATCTTGCATTATAGTATATACTGGTGAGATCAAAGATCTTTTGCTGTGAAAAGGAATGTTACAGGTTTGCATAAAAACATTTCTAAGAAACTGAGATTAAAAGAAATTTACAGAAAAGTTTGGATCCCGTTGTGCAAGTGTTCTGATTTTTTTTCAGAAGTTTTCTTCTGAAAAGGGGAACTTAAAACTGGGTCCAAAAACAGCATGAACTACATCTCAATAAGAAAAATGCACAATCAAAACATAATTCAAAGACTAAACCTGTAAGAATGAAGAATAAATCCAAGACCTGTACACCACAATACTGAGCACTGTAATCCTATCCAATACCTTATTTATGTTTACTACAAGGATTATTGATCACTGGAAATCTTATAAAGCCATGAAGAATAAACACGATATGACATGAATTGCTGCCTAAAAGAATTCTCTACTTTTCATGATTGTATATATGTGTACAGCCATATGCAAAAGTTTCAGCATCCCTTTTCAAAATGAATGTTCTTTTAGTATAATTTATTGTACTAGCTGTGTTTCTTTTACCAACAGAGATATTGGCAATTTCCTGCTTTGTTGTGGAGGTAACTAGAGATGGGCAACCCTCACAAGATTTGTTTCGACAAATATTTGTGTTTCGCACACCCGTTTCACTTCTAGAAGTGATGCTTTTATACTCTGAGGTCTCAGAGTTGGCAACTGGAGCTATATCCAGGAGTACTACCTCCTTTCTTCCAAGCACCATGTATATGGCTGCTTCTAATGAACCAGTGGAGTGTTCTGATAAGTTCTCCTGGATAAGCTCTCCATGTTAGTTCATTGTCAGCAACAATCTACTTGTCCATAAGACAAGAGCGCTGTCATCCTGTCTACAAACCTCACCCCACAGACACAGCAGGAGCAGAGATAAAGATTTTACATTAAAAAGAAGATCTCATGTGAGACTGAAGAATATTTACAAGAAAATAATCTGTTCAGCTGGCAAAATAGCTGTTCTCCAAAAGATGCCTGTGTATATGTCTGCAGGCACTCTCTTGCCCCTCTCAAATCTCTCTGCAGCTCTATTCTGTGTGAAATTATTCTGATTACATAGTACTTGCATACACTTTTGATTTACAGAAAAACAACTCATGCTCACAAGCATATTGGGGATCCATATCACAGAAATCCCAAATATGATGTTACTGCAAGTGAAGCTTTGCATATCACGCTATCAACATATAACAGTAAGTGCAAGCAATGTCCATGTAAACACAAATTGCAAAATGTTGTACAGTACACTAGAACACGTTTGGCGCTATTAGGGGAAAATTTGATCAATTAAATGGAGCCTCTCTTGGAACAAAAAAGCTCGAAGGCTAAGCCCACACCCATCAAAACACAGCTAAAAAACTCTGCAGCAGCTAAAAACTCTACATTTACATAATGTGGGGCCTTAGCTTAATACTCGATTTTGGTGTGATATATTATGGGTCAAATTGCTAATGTACATAACACGGGGTTTCCCCTTTTTTTCAGAAAACTGAAGTACAAACAGTGATCAATTCCCCCTACAGCCTCTTACTATCATCACCCTTCAATTCTGTGGACTACTAGTTTATATTCATGACTGCTATTGTGCACATTTTATATCATTCTGTACCAGAAAAGAGAAGAGTGACTAATCTAAATTATGTTATAATAGTAAGAAGAAAAAAAGAACGGTCTACAACAGAAGAACAGATGAAGTAGGTGTATTATAAAGAAGATGGAAGGATTTACTTCTACTGTAGCTCATGTTAGGATCCATTATGAAGACTACTGCTGCTCAAGAAGCAGGGAAGGATCCTGGTTTCATGCATATCATGCTACTTTTTTTCCCACTGTTTGTGTCAGGGGTAGTTCAAGCTCTTGCACCTTTCTCAGCGAGTCCATAAAGTTATGTATGCAGTATGTATATGTATGTATACTTTTGTTTTTGTAATACAAAAACTGCACTCACATCGATAGTTCCCTAGGTGTCCATCTACTCCGCTTACCTCTTGCCCTGCCCTGCTTTGCGTATTGCGAATGTAAGTGGACGGCACTGACAGAACCCAGGATTACAATTCCAAGGAAAACGTCCCAAGACACATGTACTTTACAAGAACATCAGAATTACTTTTATGGTGCAATAACCAGGAATCTTTAGGCTGAGGCTCCAGAAATGAATCATTTACAGTCCCATCAAAGTGAATGAGATTTTATTTATTGCAGAAAAATATTGTAGAAAAGGTAGCATTTCCAGAAACACATGTTTTTTTTGAAAATTGGAGAATGTAAATTTTACATAAAAACACAGCATTTTTATATAGACTTGTGTGGGGGTAGGCAAAATGCAAAACATAGCTGAAAAACAGTAAAAACTGGTCTTGTTGAGTTTTTTCTTTCAATACATGTGGCCATACCCTTAAGTGATTTTAACCTACTAAAAGTTTGCAAAAACGGAGACATACTCTCAGCTAAGATACTGAGCAATATCTCAAGGTGGTACCCTTTACTTTTTGTGCTGAGGAGCTGCAGACTATGCCATTTGTCTGATCTCTTTTACTTTCTTTGCCCTTTACACAAAGAAAGATTTTTGGAGTCCACAATCCACTTAAATATAGTAGATATTTCTAGTACATGATTTATGATACTATTATTCTCCTAAATTGTTGTGTGTTCAATGGAAAAATTACCGCCTTTGAAAACTGTGTACGCCATTGTACCTAGTTATTATTTTGCACCAAAGGATTTTTTTCACTTTAGGATCCTCTATTCATTAGATTTACTTTATTGGATATTGGAGTCAATGCAGACCTAACTATGAACAGTGTGCTATTAGTAACTGGGAAACACTAAAAACACAGTCCATGCATAACAAGAACGCCCTACCATAGTTCAATGTATAACAAATATAATACAACTACTGTACACATGGCCATATTTACCTCTGGTGATAGATTAGAAGAACAGGTCTAGAAACAGTCCACTTTCTTTACAAACAATGCTAATAAAAGAATTTGTAGCGGACTACCTGAATTAAGAATTTCTAGCATACCTTTAGTTTAAAAAAAAAAAAAGTTTATAAGGATTTCCTTGAGGAAAAGGCCTTATGAACAGGTCTCTTAAGTAAGTAACCAACTTGTTTAACAAATGGTGACAAAACATTTTTTTTTTAAGAACAAGGACCACTTCTTTATAGTTTATACACTTTAGCCTAGGTGCACTTTTAACTGTGTGCTTATTGGATGAAAGAGTGGATATTTTTGCTGAGTGGGGTACAGGTTAATAGACAAACTCCTAAGAAGGCAAAGTTATATGGCACTCTACCTCTTTCTAGTTGCCACAATAAGATACTATTCTTTAGGCCTTATGTAAAGTACTGTTTTGTTTTTTTCACAAACCTAATGTCCGTGAAAAATGGATGTGTAACCTCTTTTTTGACCTTAATCACATGATAGCCATTTTAAAACCCATGAAAGTCTATGAGTGTATTCACGTCTGTTTTGGTATTCGTCAAAGACAAATACAAAGATAGACAAAGATAAAGCATGTCCGTTTGTGGCCTCACATTTGACTCTACAATACCTGGTTATACTGAGAAGTTCATGATTGACTAAAGGACTGCAATGTGCCCTGGTCCTGTTGCTTCATAACAAGTCCAAATCATTACCACTTCAGTGTACCTGGCAGTTTGTATGAGGTGTCTGTGCTGGTATGCTCTTTCTGGTTTTTGCCAAATGTGGTGCTGTGTATTGTGGCCAGACACCTTCATTTTGGATTGGTTTGTGCAAAGGACATTGTTCCAGAAATTTTTTAGTTTGTTCAGATGCAACTTTGCAAATGTAAGTCATGCTGCCATATTCTTTTCAGAAAGAAGAGACTTTCTCCTGGCAACTCTCCTGGCCATTCTTTCAGTATGTTAATTCTTTTTCTCATTGCATTGTCATATACTGGAACATGCCAAAGTCTCTTTAGTCTTAGATTCAGCTCTTGGCTTTTTGGAAATTGTCTGAGCATTGCATGGTCTGACCGTGAATTTGCTGGGATGTTCACTTCTAGGAAGATTGTCAACTGTCTTGAATGTTTTAAACTTTTTAAATAATCTTACTCACTTGTAGA
The DNA here is from genome assembly GCA_947044405.1 of Leptodactylus fallax. Taxonomy (NCBI): domain Eukaryota; kingdom Metazoa; phylum Chordata; class Amphibia; order Anura; family Leptodactylidae; genus Leptodactylus; species Leptodactylus fallax. Next base: position 376,221 of record CAMRHE010000019.1, read on the forward strand.
AAGATAAACTTTAAATTATTTGAAAATAGCCTTATAGTCCTTTACAAAACAATGGGCACCATTGCTTTCACTATAGCTGATGTCATCCCCCTTGCAATTGTCTTAACATATGCCTGAATCCTCCATACAAGCAGACTGCCAGAACTTCTGCTTTTACAGAGGTGGACACAGTTGCTAATGATCAATTAATCAATTCCATTTGTCTATCAGAGCCTGATGTTTTCACAATAGGCTCTTGTTCATAAAGACACTATACAGAAAACATTGTTTAAGAACAGTTTAAAAAACAACATAGACTTTTTATTACTTGCTCCCCAAGACTTGATATGTTAAACAGTTTTTTAGGGCCAACCACAGAGACACAGCAGTGAGTAGAAGTATGATGTCATTTATACTTTATTATTTTCCCTTCCTTTTGGATTTACTAATGGTTTTAGATAAAAAAAAAACATCATGCAATTAACAATATTAGTAAATATAATTAGTATATATTATCTGACTTAATTACACATTGGGGTCAGAGATGAATCACAACAAAGTTATGCCCCATTAATGTAAATTGTGAGTTACATCAATAGTAGGGATATTTATGAGGATAACAAGATTTATCATGCATAAAACTGTTCTACCTAAAAGTTTCAGTGTTGCTTATAGGAACCACACTCCAGCTTTTAATATTCAATAGCAGATTTATAAAAAAGAACTCATCATATTGGCTGCTATAATCTTTACCCACTTGTTAGAAGACTTTTTACAAGACCCGCTTGTTTATAACAGTGAATTCCAAATTATCATATTGTTAACTGAGACTATAATGCAAAACAGTCAGATCCATAAAAAGCTTTGTTAACTAATATAGTCCTTTTGTTATTGTTTTAGTAGATAGTTTAACTTGTCTCCACTAATATAATTTATTGAAAAGATAATATTTGTAGATGCATTTGACATTACAGCCTGAGTTCTGCTCATATTTCTTTGCCTGTCATCCTAGAGTAATTAAATACATAAATATTTGTCTATTATATATTTATACCTTTAAGTATACTATGCAAAGATTTTGCACTTACATAATTTACATGACTGAAGCGGCAAGTTTAAGACCATTAGGAAGATAGAGAGTATAAGTAGAGAGGATTTGCATAGATTAGCATTCAATTTACATCTCATTACAGGCAATGGTTGTAATGTTTGTATGCATTAAATTATGTTGCAAGATTTAATAAAATGTTGTTAATCTTTGAATAGGTGTGAAATAGTGCATAAAACACAAACTAAATATTGAATTGAGAACATGAAGCTATTAAATTTGCTCAGTAAAAGGGCAAAGCAGTTATTTAAAATTGCCAATATCATAGGCTGGTAAACAGACTTTATACCTATATCAGTTTAGGGCATTAGATAATACTTTTAACAGACTTATATAGTGTTTTACATTCAAGCTATTTAATCATATTTCTGTAATGTTATGCAAATCTATTATACCTCCAGTAAGGTACAAAAATTATATATATAACTTCAATTTTTTAGTTAAAAGTCCTTATAAAAATAGTTCAACAAACTCTGGAAAATTATAGAATATGCCTGGATAAAAGGTTTGGTGCTAAATACAGATGTTGCAGAGCTGAATTATCTCATGTAAATATTTGAGGCTAAATATGTACTGTATTATGATAACACTAGGTTAATGTAGTAGGTGTAAAAGTAGCCTTTTGGAAAGTCATACCAATTCTACTGTAATATCATCTTATGATGGCAAACTCAGGTTTGTGACATCTGTATAAGGATAGATGTAGCCTAAAATACATATTGGTGCTATTTAAAGGAGTCACCTTTGGGACCATAAAAAAAAAAGTATTACTCCACTCATTTTTATAGAAGTGCACACTTGCTGTTTCATATGTAGGGCTTGGTGATCATCCTTACAGTGAGGCCTTTCAAACATGTGTGTGCAGCAATAGGCAACTGGTGTTGGATCTAGAGTTCTGGGACATTGATTCATTTGCTTTATGCCACAACCCATTGGAAGTATTAGAAGTTAACAGTGGCCAGGAGCACTCATCCAACTCCTCCAACCCACCTTCTGAGTTGTGGCAGTGTGGAGGGGGCCTGCGGTGTCCATGATGATAGTGGTAGATCACCCAGGGTGCTTCCTGTTGCAATTGCAACTCTGACCAGCTTCCCTGTCCCTGCTGAAGAAAAGCATCCCCACAGCATGATGCTGCAACCACCATGTTTCACAGTTTGGATGGTGTTTTCACAGTGATGAGCAGTGTTACTTTTTCGCCACACACAGCACTTGCATTTAGGCCAAAAAGTTCAACTTTGGTCTCATCTGACCAGAGCACCTTTTTCCACATGTTTGCTGTGTCCCCTATATGACTTATGGCAAACTGCAAACAGCACTTCTGATGCACGATCCAGGATCTCAAGCGCCAAACAACCAAAGTATTTGATCATCTGAATAGTGTCCTGCAGAGAGCCTCCATCTATCACCCTAATATCTGGTAAAGGCAGTATCTAACATATTGCAATACACAAAAGTGTACCTCATGTACCTTAAAATGGCAACAATTAAACCTCACACAACCCTGTGGACTAAAAAAAAAAAAAAAGTTGGAATCATACATTTGTCCAAAATATCTTTGGTATACTGAAGCATGAAGATTTTCCTTCACTGGAACTAAGGTGCCTAGGCCAACTTCTGAAATACAATATAGCATTATCCTCCTGCTATGAGCTCACTGCATCATAGAGTTATGATGCAGTGAGTCCCATTCACTCAGTTGTGTGTAAATCTGTGAAATACATCAAGCGCACAGGATTGTGCATTCCACTACAAAACATGGTCATGTGAATAAGCCCTGAAGCATGTAGTGGTACAACAAAGAAAAGTTTTTTCCTTGAACATAATGGGATGAATTTGTAGGCAATTAAACTTTAAATATTTTGCAATTATATATAATTATTTTTTTTAAGATCTTCTCCAACCATCTTATATGTTTATACGGTGGAAAACGAAGAGGAATTTTTCACCCACTGACTCCGAGCTGCGGAATGCCAATGCAGAGAATCCTGCTGCAATCTCTGCTTCCCACTGAAAAAATACACAAAAGCTAGTACTGCTGGGGCACAGTGATCCACCCCAAAATCAGCAGCAGATTCCATGTGAGCGAGGCCTTATTGGTGACAATATTTTGTCTTTATTGGTTGCCACTTTTCAGAAACCGTGGCATGATTTCCTTATTCTGGTTGGGTTATCAGGCAGATATGTTACAAGCATGGGAAGATACACAGGCCACAATAAGGAATTAATGGCTGGGTTTCTGATATGTGCCATACCATGGAAAGTTTCGGCATTCATGTTTGCACTCATTGGCAACCCATCAAGACAAAAGACTGTCAGTACTAAGATGGTTTAGAGAAAATCTATAAAAGGGGTTTTCCCACCAAAGCAAGTTATCCCCTATCTCCTATATGACAGGGGATAACTTGCAGATCCCCAATGAACAGGAGGACGGTACTCCCATTGACATTAAAAGAGCAGAGTTCAAGCTGCCTATCCACCACACGATTCAGAACAGGTGACAATATTCCCCCATTCTCCTGATCAGTGGGGTTCCAAGCAATCTGTAGCCACGATACACTTGATTTGGGGAAATAAATTGCTTAGAAAGATTGTTTAAAAACTCAAAGAAATTAAGCAGTGTTGTATATCTGGTTATAGGACCCTTGAACAGTGACCTGACATGTGTAAGGTTAAACTTCACCTGGTTACATCTACAGTAAATAATATTAGACTATATTTATCCTTTTTTGTCTATTATGTTACTCATGGAAACATGTTGTCTTAATAAATGACTAATTTTTCTTCCAGGCAACCACCTGCACTAAAAGGGCCCTTTCACACTAACATTTTTTCTATGTATTATCCATAAATCAGACAGCACACGGACAGGGCACGGACCCATTCTAATCAATGGGGCCTTCCACACATCTGTTGTTTTTTACGGATGTAGAGACATTGATAAAAAAATTGTGGCGTACACGATTTTTTTCCCATTTCTCTACTCATCTCGGACATCATTGTCTATGCAGCTGTGAAAAAAACAGATAGCACAGTGTGCTTTCCTCTTTTCACACATACTTCGCTACAGATTTGGATATTTCGCACCTGGATCGCTCCTCCCTTTAGTGCAAGATTGGCCTGTCAATTCAAAGGAATTGCCAAGCAGCACCTGCAGTGAATGCAGAAGCCGCCCAACAATTCATAGCTGGGCAGCTCATACCTAGGCAATTCGTAGATGGGAAGCTCCTGTCAGCCCTACCTACACTTCATTGTGACCGGGGTACTCATGGTCACATTGACAGTAGATCACTTCAGTGCCTTACTCTCAATGTGACCAAGAGTAACACCTATCACATAGCTAGTGTAGCTCTAGGAGTTCCTCCACTAATTCATTCTGGTGCAGGGGCTTTTAAGATGAAACAGAATTCTGTCTCATCTCCAGGTCCCCTGGGCCAGAACAGAAACCAGAGTTCTTTGAAAATGGTCAAAGAGGGTTGTCCAATAAAATGTGATTTATACTCTAATGGTTGAAGATTTGAATTTTAAAATGACTGTCATTTGCATCAACCATTTAGGAAAATCAGAGGAAAATATAATTTGCATAATAATTTGGAACGTGGTGTATACTCTAATCCAGTCATCCCTTTAAGTACCTTGGATGCCTCCCTCTGGACCTTCTGTAGTTCAGCTATAACTTTCCTATATACTGGTGCCTGAAATTGTGCACATTATTCTATATGGGGCCTGACCAGTGAATATCAGCATAGAAGCAAAATGATATCCTTATTTGAACATAACATCTATTCCTTTCTTAATGTAGCCCATGATTTTTATTTGCTTTGTCAGCAGCTGCCTGGCTCTGGTTTCTAAAATCAATTTTAAAGTCTACCAATATTCCTAAGTCTTTTTCAGCATTAGTCTTATCCAGTTTTTTATTATTTAATACGGAATTGTAATACTTGTTTCCATGAAACATATGAATAACTTTACATTTATCTACATTAAACTCATCTGCCATTTCTCTGCCCAGCTCCCAGCATCCCCAAATTATGCTGTAATATTTAACTAGCCTTGTCTGTGTTGACTTTAGTATCAACTGCCAGTAATGGTATTGTACTCTGTAAACCCTCTTCCAGGTCATTAGTAAAAGTAATAATAATAGTATAATAATGATGATAAGAGGATCCACTACTGACCCCTGTAGTACCCCACTAGTGACTTTGATCCAATCCGAGTATATACTATTGATAACCATTGTCTGTTTCCTATCTGTGAGCCAGTTTTTAAACCAGGTATAAATATTTCCCCCTAATCCCAGTATTCTCATTTTATGTAACTGTACCACTATACCATTTTAAGTGGTACAGTATCAAATACCTTTGAAAAGTCCAGATACACCACATTCATAGTATTACCCAGGTCTAGCCTAGAACTTACCTTAAAGCTGACAGGACCAATTACTTATAAACCTATGCTGGTACTATAAATGTATTATCATTGAGATAGTACAGGATAGCACCCCTTAGAAACCCTTCAAATAATTTTTCCACAACAGAGGTTAAACTTACTGGCCTATAGTTTCCAGACTCGCTTTTATTCCCATTTTTGAATATTGGCGTCACATTTTTGCATGTTTTTTCTTTATTTTATTATCTCAGAAAATGTAAACAGAAAAGCAAGGTAAGCATGTCTAGTTTCCACATTTTTCATATTTTTCTTTTAATAGCACAGAATGCTAATAAATATATTTTTTTAAATACCTTTCCCTCTCCCATCTGGCAATTTGTAACTGTTGTAACAGCTGGAACCTTGCTTCTGCGGCAGGACGCCAGCAGGGGGCCGCCCAGCGACGGGGGAAAAATATTTAATCAGCCAACAATTGTGCAAGTTCTCCCACTTAAAAAGATTAGAGAGGCCTGTAATTGACATCATAGGTAGACCTCAACTATGAGAGACAAAATGAGAAAACAAATCCAGAAAATCACATTTTCTGATTTTTAAAGAATTTATTTGAAAATTATGGTGGAAAATAAGTATTTGGTCAATAACAAAAGTTCATCTCAATACTTTGTTATATATCCTTTGTTGGCAATGACAGAAGTCAAACATTTTCTGTAAGTCTTCACAAGGTTGGCACACACTGTTGCTGGTATGTTGGCCCATTCCTCCATGCAGATCTCTTCTAGAGCAGTGATGTTTTGGGGCTGTCACTGGGCAACACGTACTTTCAACTCGCTCTAAAGGGTTTCTATGGGGTTGAGATCTGGAGACTGGCTAGGCCACTCCAGGACCTTGAAATGCTTCTTACGAAGCCACTCCTTCGTTGCCCTGGTAGTGTTCTTGGGATTGTTGTCATGCTGAAAGACCCAGCCACGTTTCATCTTCAATGCCCTTGCTGATGGAAGGAGGTTTGCACTCAAAATCTCACGATACATGGCCCCATTCATTCTTTCATGTACATGGATCAGTCGCCCTGGTCCCTTTGCAGAGAAACAGCCCCAAAGCATGATGTTGCCACCCCCATGCTTCACAGTAGGTATGGTATTCTTTGATGCAACTCAGCATTCACTCTCCTCCAAACACAATGAGTTGTGTTTCTACCAAACCGTTCTACTTTGGTTTCATCTGACCATATGACATTCTCCCAATACTCTTCTGGAACATCCAAATGCTCTCTAGCAAACTTCAGACGGGCCCGGATATGTACTGGCTTAAGCAGGGGGACACGTCTGGCACTGCAGGATCTGAGTCCTTGGCGGCGTAGTGTGTTACTGATGGTAGCCTTTGTTACGTTAGTCCTAGCTTTCTGCAGGTCATTCACTAGGTCCCCCCGTGTGATTCTGGGATTTTTACTCACTGTTCTTGTGATCATTTTGACCCCACGGAGTGAGATCTTGCGTGGAGCCCCTGATGGAGGGAGATTATCAGTGGTCTTGTATGTCTTCCATTTTCTAATTATTGCTCCCACAGTTGATTTCTTCACACCAAGCTGCTTGCCTATTGCAGATTCAGTCTTCCCAGCCTGTGATTTTCTGGATTTGTTTTCTCATTTTGTCTCTCATAGTTGAGGTCTACCTATGATGACAATTACAGGCCTCCCTCATCTTTCTAAGTGGGAGAACTTGCACAATTGGTGGCTGACGAAATACTTTTTTTTTCCCCACTGTATATACACAAGGGGCGGTCAGGAAGCAATTAATAATGCACACAATTAAATTTGTAAAACTAGTAATAAAGACAAAAAGATACAGTGCAAGGATAAGAAATGTCACAATACATGAATGAGAAAACCCTGCATAGGTATAATAAAGACAGTGATGTCACAGCACAGGGGTAGGGACCAAAATGAAGTAATAAAGAAAAAAAAAAGTATAGCCACAGTAATGTCACAGCACAATGATGATGTCACATGTACGACAATGATTATAGAGATGATACACAGAGTGAAGTCACAAAGCTAAAGTAACAGACACAGTAATGTCACAGCACATGGATAGTAAACTCTATCAACTTTTAGTAAAAAGTGTTATTGCACACACTGATATCACATTATGGGAATAAAGGGAACTCTGATGTGATGGAACAGGACTAATAAACTCAGCTAAAAGCTAAGGAGCTCAGTTACGTAACAGCACAGACCTAATGAACACAGCATAATAATACAAAGATCATTCACATATGACCCAGAAGTGCAGAGATAATAAACACTTATTGAGGCAGAGTAGCTGTTGGTCCAGGTGCAGCTGCAATCTTTACACATAGCTGACCATAGGCTCTGTGGAACCTGTGTAGTATCTTCTTCTTACGATGGTGACCCTCTTAAGGAATACCATACACTGCTCAAATACTGAAGATACACTGTACAATAAGTTGTTATTGATGCTCTTCCTCTCAAACTGGTTTTCCCAGATTACTAAAATGTCACAGCAATGAGGTTCCAACTTTTGAAGTTCCATCCACCTGTACATCAGTGTATTGCAGCTTTATCTCATTCAAGTGATTTCCTAAGAGGAAGTCATGCAGATAGAGTCAGAGTCTTTGAAACAGTTAACCAGTGGGGGTGTCAGCAGTTGGAGACCCCACTGATCTGATAGCCCATAAAGCATTGCAAATAAAATAACACTGCCAGACAGTTGTCTAAATGTTAATGTCCAAGCAAGAAACTAGGAAATGTAGCTACATCTTATTCAGGATGGAGTACCAAATAAGGGAATGGCAGTGCATTCTCCATGTCTCTAATCCATTTGTGTCGGTGCTTCCTCAGTAGTAGTGGTAAGTGATGCGATCCACAAAGATTAAATACCACTAAGGCTTTGCCTCTTCACCTCTTATAGTTATGCCTCTGGTTAAAGAAAACCAAAGTACTATATACCTTTGTCCTTTTTGACTCTAAAGTATTCAAGTGCTACAAGTTCAGATGTGTCCAGGAAGAGCTGGACACATAAAAAAAAAAAGTACTGAGCAACATTGCTACCTACTTGTATGTAGACAGGTGATAACTGTCTAAAATCCCATGGTTACCTGTCATTTTCCCATCAATATCAGCAATGTAATGTACAAAGGATATCTCAATGCAGACACTTACAGATGAAATATGTATTTAAAAAAAAAGAAAGAAAAATGCAATAATGCTGAGTATGAGCCTAAAAGACATACAAATAACACTATAAGACTATATAAACTTTGTAAACCCAATCTACTGTACAGTACATGGGAACATGTTATACCTAACTGAGATTAATAATCTCGAGGATATGGATGATAGCATTTATTTACAGAGATAGTCCACTTTTCTTCTGCTACACGGGTTCTTTAAAACTTATGAGTTTTCAGCATTGCCAAGATTGGTTTCCATAGTAACACTGTGCGCTTCAGGCCTACCGAGAGCAATACAGGAAAGGGCACACCTGATCACAGTCTTTAGCTTTAACTATAGCTTGCAGAAATGCCTTTTTCCTTGCTGGACTGAAATGGTTCCAATAGAGGGTCTATTATTGTGCCACTTGTCAGGCATACTGGCAGGGAACTGAGGACTTCAGCTATTTCAAATGACCTTCTGACAGTTTGTCTTTGGGAAGCACATACATTAGAAAATGTATCCAATTTTTAAAAATCTTTCTAGAAAAATCAATAATTTAGGATAAACATGAAAATATCTCCCAGGACTTAGCACATAATGTGAATACAATTCACCTAGTCAAGCTCACATCCATCTTTCTGTGGTCACCACTTCTGTCAGATTCCTATTAATGAAGAATGTACTGTAAGTCCTCTAAAACAATGTGAACCATTGTTATATTTTGACCATGATAATAGGCAAAACCTCTACTTCTATAAAGTAGAAAGCAAAAACAGGATAGAAGCGTTAACATTCATATACCTAGTATTTGCAGGCACTGTCTGGCATACACTTCTATTACAGGTTGCTCTATGCAATCTTATAATGCTTTAGTATCAGACCTCCTGGGGTTCAAGACCCCAAGGGGGTCTAAAACTGAGAGTAAAAAAAATTGAAAAAGAAATAAAAATTCAAATCACCACCCTTTCCCTAGAACAAATATAAAGGGTATCAGAATATGGCGACTCCAAGTAATTTTTCTTTTTGGATTTTTTAAGGGGTTAAAACATAAAATTTAAAAAGATAAATAAAATATCTATCTATCTATCTATCTATCTATAAATTTGGTATCCCTGACCCATAGAATACAGGTGACATATCATTGTGGCTGCACAGTGAACATTGTATAAACAAAGCCCGTATGAAAATCGCACACGGTTTTTCTACAATTCCACCCTAGTCTTATTTTTTTTTTCCAGCTTCCCAGTATATCATATGGAATATTAAAAAATTACAAGGTACAATTTATCTCACAAAAGCCATCATATCTCTGTGGCTGACGAAATACTTTTTTTTCCACACTGTATATATATATATATATATATATATATAGTGACTTGCGAAAGTATTCGGCCCCCTTGAACTTTTGAACCTTTTGCCACATTTCAGGCTTCAAACATAAGGATATAAATTTTAATTTTTTGGTGAAGAATCAACAACAAGTGGGACACAATCGTGAAGTGGAACGAAATTTATTGGATATTTTAAACCTTTGTAAAAAATAAAAAACTGAAAAGTGGGGCGTGCAATATTATTCGGCCCCCTTAAGTTAATACTTTGTAGCGCCACCTTTTGCTGCGATCACAGCTGCAAGTCGCTTGGGGTATGTCTCTATCAGTTTTGCACATCGAGAGACTGAAATTCTTGCCCATTCTTCCTTGGAAAACAGCTCGAGCTCAGTGAGGTTGGATGGAGAGCATTTGTGAACAGCAGTTTTCAGCTCTTTCCACAGATTCTCGATTGGATTCAGGTCTGGACTTTGACTTGTCCATTCTAACACCTGGATACGTTTATTTGTGAACCATTCCATTGTAGATTTTGCTTTATGTTTGGGATCATCGTCTTGTTGGAAGATAAATCTCCGTCCCAGTCTCAGGTCTTTTGCAGACTCCAACAGGTTTTCTTCCAGAATGGTCCTGTATTTGGCTCCATCCATCTTCCCATCAATTTTAACCATCTTCCCTGTCCCTGCTGAAGAAAAGCAGGCCCAAACCATGATGCTGCCTCCACCATGTTTGAAAGTGGGGATGGTGTGTTCAGGGTGATGAGCTGTGTTGCTTTTACACCAAACATATCGTTTTGCATTGTGGACAAAAAGTTCGATTTTGGTTTCATCTGACCAGAGCACCTTCTTCCACATGTTTGGTGTGTCTCCCAGGTGGATTGTGGCAAACTTTAAACAAGACATTTTATGGATATCTTTGAGAAATGGCTTTCTTCTTGCCACTCTTCCATAAAGGCCAGATTTGTGCAGTGTACGACTGATTGTTGTCCTATGGACAGATTCTCCCACCTCAGCTGTAGATCTCTGCAGTTCATCCAGAGTGATCATGGGCCTCTTGGCTGCATCTCTGATCAGCCTTCTCCTCATTTGAGATGAAAGTTTAGAGGGACGGCCGGGTCTTGGTAGATTTGCAGTGGTCTGATATTCCTTCCATTTCAATATGATCGCTTGCACAGTGCTCCTTGGGATGTTTAAAGTTTGGGATATCTTTTTATATCCAAATCCGGCTTTAAACTTCTCCACAACAGTATCACGGACCTGCCTGGTGTGTTCCTTGGTCTTCATGATGCTCTCTGCGCTTTAAACAGAACCCTGAGACTATCACAGAGCAGGTGCATTTATATGGAGACTTGATTACACACAGGTGGATTATATTTATCATCATCAGTCATTTAGGACAACATTGGATCATTCAGAGATCCTCACTGAACTTCTGGAGTGAGTTTGCTGCACTGAAAGTAAAGGGGCCGAATAATATTGCACGCCCCACTATTCAGTTTTTTATTTTTTACAAAAGGTTAAAATAACCAATAAATTTCATTCCACTTCACAATTGTGTCCCACTTGTTGTTGATTCTTCACCAAAAAATTTAAATTTTATATCTTTATGTTTGAAGCCTGAAATGTGGCAAAAGGTTGAAAAGTTCAAGAGGGCCGAATACTTTCGCAAGGCACTGTATATGCATAATAGATTGCAAGACCATTGTACAACTGCCAAGACAACATCTCAGACCGTCATACATCGATACTGTAAGAATACCAACATGGCTATCACAATGAAGAACCTTCTGGACCATTGCACAAGGTAACATGAAGGTTAGGTCAGAATTGGTTTCAGAGGTTTTCTACAAGGTGACAGAAAGCTATCAATAGTAATTGTAAGGCAGATCAAAGGCAGGGGCGTAGCTATAAGGGGTGCAGAGATAGCAGTTGATACCGGGCCCTAGAGGATGAGGGGGCCTAAAGACCTCTTTAGAACATAAGACACAAATATTGTAAATAGCACATGGTGAGTGGTGGCCCTGCTGGTCAGTGGGTAATTCTATGAAGGTTAGAGAGAAGGGTCAAAGATACATGTAAAATAATTCTGGCCATGTTCTCAAATATTTTATATCCAACAGAACAGTCATAGGGACAGTTTAGGGACTCATTGGAACTGTGTGGCCATTGTTGCACTGGTTGCCATGGTAGCGGCAGCCATTTTGAGATTGTCAGAGGGAGGCAGTCAGTAGCAACTTGAGAACTCGGCAAATGATGGAATTATAAGAAAACATCAGGAAAGAGAATAAAATTGTAAATTATACAATTATTATCATCATTCAAACATATATGTGGACCCAGCATAATTTTAATGGGTCTGAGCTACAGCATAGCAAGAGACCAACAGATGTGAGCTCTTTCTACAAGAAGCAGCCATGTTTTGTAATCCTGGATAACTCCATTAAAGGGGATGTCCCACAAAGTCATAATAAAAAGCAAAAAGTTGCAATTTTTTTGTGCAAAGAAATATTTGCGTAAAAAAGTGGCAACCTTTTTAGGCCTTGTGCACCAGAAAACTGGCATACAAGACATAATAGAGGTGCTCCAATGTGATAGCTTTAAGACAGCCCTTTAAATTGCTATAAATGGTAAAGAAACAGAGTGGACTATATCTTAAAATCTATCTCTAGCACTAATAAAGCATCAGCCAATTTACAGATTGTGAAGTGTTAAAGAACCGATACCTATGTCCATGTGAAGAAATCTTTATGTACTATCAAGACCCGCTTAGATCCCAACCACACTTTACTACTGAGACCTGCGAATAGGAACCTAATCCTAATACCCCAAGAAGAACTCTACTTCACTAAAGCCGGAGTTCTGACCCTCCATAGTGGACCACTATTACTACTACTACAGCCTACCCAGGCCTCAGCCAGACAAAGATGTTTTGTCGTTTTTAGCTGTATACTATTAATTGGTATTATTATTGCTTGAAAGATCGTCCTAGGTTTAAAGGCAACCTGTATTTTACATTGTAAGCCCACACAACCTGGTTAGAGCATTTTTGTATTAATGTAAATTACTGTTTATTAATTTTAGAAATTTTTGGCATTTAACATTTTTTTTAGATTTTAGGAAATATTGAAAATTATGAAAATAATGTTTAGTGACTGTTGGTCACTAGAGGGAACATCATCTGTGTTAAAGGGGCCTTCTTAGACCCAATGTGTATTGGATACTGATGACCTATCCATGGGGTAGCCTCAGGGTGCCATAAGCCGTATGTGTAGTACATGGCCGGAGCAACTCTGCTCCTACTGAAGTAAATGGGGGCAGAGCTGCAGTTCCACAGCCCCTCTGTGACAATGTACATCTCTGTTGTGGTGGCACTCTTGAACTGCAGCTATGCCCCAGTATAGGAACAGAGCTACTTATGGGTGTATTCCATAAAGATTCTGGCACCCAGAGGCAGCAGGATCAGCTGATCAGTGCAGGATTTGCGTGTCGGACCTCCAGTGATCAGATATTGATGATGTATCCTGTTATTAGGTCATTGGTATCAAATACACATGGGTCTGAGATGGCCCCTTTAAAGAGAACCTGTCAGGGTGATTTGGGACACTAAACCACTTATGGACCAGAAATTTAGTGTCCCATGTGTTTGGTGCATATAGTTATAGTGCTATTTATGTGATGACCATGTAGTTCAGCTGTGTGTATAAGATGTGTATGTAGTTAGCTGTGTATGTGTGTTGTACACATAGCTGTACATGTTGTTGAGCTGTGTATATGATGTGCATGTAGTTGAGCTATTTGTATATACAGTATGATGTGCATGTAGTTAAGCTCTGTATGTATGTTGTGCATATGTGTGTGCTATGCATGTAGTTGTGCTGTGTATATGATGTGTTTGTAGTTGTGCTGTGTATATGATGTGTTTGTAGTTGTGCTGTGTATATGATGTGCAAGTAGTTGAGCTGTGTATATGATGTGCATGTAATTGTGGTGTATATGTGTTATGCATTTAGTTGTGCTGTGTATATGATGTGCATGTATTTGAGCTGTGTGTGCAATTCTATACTAACACAGTACACACATGAACAGCTATGGGAAATATTAAAAATGATTTTAGAATGTTTAATATTTCCTGAAATATGAAAAAAAATAAAAACGCCTCAAAAAACCCGATGACTAGATGGGTAAATTGCATATTAAGTAAAAGTCATTTTTAAAATTCCTTTATCGCTTCATTTTGACAATAGCATGACTAGTAAGCTGTTAGAAAGTACTCTAGCCGGGTGTAGGTGGTGTACAACAAAAAATACAGGTTCAAGGTTCCCTTTAAGGGTGTGTTCATACGGAGGAATTTGCCACGGATTTGGGGGCGGATTTCACCCCTTAATCCGGAGCATATTCCTTCTGCAATACACCTCCCATTGTTTTCAAAGGGAGGCAGAGCTCACAAAAGGACACGGAAAAAAGAAGTGTCCTGCTCAATCTTGCTGTGGATTCAGCAACTGATTCAGCCGCGGGGTCTGTGGCTCGAGACTCCATCCTGATTAGGTCCATTCATTCAGGCCTAATCAGCAGTGGCATGCCGCAGCGGAATGCTGATGCACTGCATCCTGTCGCGGTTAGACTGCGGCGAAAATGCCGGTGGCAGAAAATGAAGAGGAATTCCTCTTCGTTTTCCACCATGTGAACATACCCTAAGAGACGTGGTTGTTATGAATAGAAATGTGCAGTCCTGTAAACTTTCACCTACAATTTAAAGGCCTATTTACATTAATGTTTATACTGTACAAAAATAGTTTTATGCTAGTCATATAATGTTACTGAAACATGCAGAAGAGGCTATTGTGATGAGTATAAAAATAAAAATACAGGATGAAGACAACCGTCTGCAGCTTCAGCTCGACTGCCCCTTTCTTTGAGTGGCCCCTCAATGTTTTGGAAACGGGTCGAGGACATTGTCTTAATTAGAATGGGCCCCCCCCCCTGAGGTGCTGATGCAGTTTGGACTTTGTTACGACTTGAAGGTCTAGAGGATGGTGATGTATCTGAACCTACACTCGGTGTAGACTCTGTGTATTAGCACCGCATGGGTGAACTGTATTTAGAAATAATACCTTGATTGCAATTGTAGAAAATGTAATGTATTGTCAAATAAAATAAAAAATACAGGATGAAGACAACTGTCTGCAGCTTCGGCTCGACTGCCCCTTTCTTTGAGTGGCCCCTCAATGTTTTGGAAACGGGTGGAGGACATTGTCTTAATTAGAATGGGCCCCCCTGAGGTGCTGATGCAGTTTGGACTTTGCTATGACTTGAAGGTCTAGAGGATGGTGATTTCCCTGAACCTACACCTGGTGTGGATTCTGTGTATTAGCACCGAATGGGCGAACTGTATTTAGAAATAAAACCTTGATTGCGATTGTTGAAGAAAATGTAATGTATTGTCAAATAAAATAAAAATACAGGATTAAGACAACCGTCTGCAGCTTCAGCTCGACTGCCCCTTTCCTTGAGTGGCCCCTCAATGTTTTGGAAATGGGTAGAGGAAATATTGTCTTAATTAGAATGGGTGACCCTGAGGTGCTGATGCAGTTTGGAGTTTGCTACGACTTGAAGGTCTAGAAGATGGTGATTTTCCTGAACCTACACCCGGTGTGGACTCTGTGTATTAGCACCGCATGGGCGAACTGTATTTAGAAATAAAAGCTTGATTGCAATTGTTGCAGAAAATGTAATGTATTATCAAACAAAATAAAAATACAGGATTAAGACAACCGTATGCAGCTTCAGCTCGACTGCCCCTTTCCTTGAGTGGCCCCTCAATATTTTGGAAATGGGTAGAGGAAATATTGTCTTAATTAGAATGGGCGACCCTGAGGTGATGATGCAGTTTGGAGTTTGCTACGACTTGAAGGTCTAGAAGATGGTGATTTTCCTGAACCTACACCCGGTGTGGACTCTGTGTATTAGCACCGCATGGGCGAACTGTATTTAGAAATAAAACCTTGATTGCAATTGTTGCAGAAAATGTAATGTATTGTCAAATAAAATAAAAATACAGGATGAAGACAACCGTCTGCAACTTTAGCTTGACTGCCCCTTTCTTTGAGTGGCCCCTCAATGTTTTGGAAATGGGTGGAGGACATTGTCTTAATTAGAATGGGCCCCCCTGAGGTGCTGATGCAGTTTGGACTCTGCCATGACTTGAAGGTCAAGAGCAGGGGTCGGCAACCCCCGGCACGCGTGCCGAGAGTGGCATGCGAGGCTTATTTCCCTGGCACGGGAGTTCTCACCCAGCAGTTTCGATCGGACCAAACACGGCCGAAACGAAACTGCTATTATTATACTGTGGGGTCTCTTCAGACTCCCGAGTATAATAAGCGGAGCCCCAGGGAGGTGATCAAACATAAAAAACAATGTTAACTCACCTTCCCTGGATTCGCTGTGTGCTCTTCGGGCGCTTCTGCCTGACGTAAGAGACTGCTGACAGGGCCTCAGGTGTCACGTCCGACGTCATTACGCATAATGACGCGACGTGACCCCTGAGACCGAATCAGCGGTCGCTGATGTCAGGGAGAAGTGCCCACACAGCGGCTGCGGAGCGCAGGAAAAAGTGAGTATGGGTGTGTTCACATATGTCTGGCACAGCTATCTGTTTCCCTCCGGTGTGGTGAACACAAGCTGGAGGGAAACTGATGCCAGGACGGATCCCATAGTTTTCTATGGGATTGGTTCTGGCACAAGAGGCATCAGTTCTGGCGCCGTATTTGTGCCTCAGCCGTATGGAAAAACGTTACCTGCAGCGTTTTTCCATCAGGCTTCCTTAAAATTTCATTAGTGCCTGAAGATGGATGTAGCAGCACCCGGCTTCTGCACAGTCTATGTACAGTAGTAAAGCCGGTAATTGCCTGCTTCACAACTGTACCTGAGTGAATTGCTCACGATTGGTTAAAGCTATAAAGAAACACTTGGATTCATTTTAAAGATGAGAATCTCATCTTTAAAATGATACCAAGCTCACCATGATCGTCCTTAAACATCCTGAGCGATTCGCTAGTGAAAACGATGTTCGGCATTGAAATCCTAATGTAGATCTCAATTCCCGACATCTTTTTAACAGTGAATCGCTCAGGATGTGTAAGGTCTATCATGGTGCTCTTGGTATCTTTTTAAAGATGAGATTCTCATCTTTAAAATGAATCCAGTTGCAACTTTGTGGCCCTAACAGATCCTTAGAAATGGGGCTCTAAAAGTGTCCCCCCCTCCTGCCTCAGGCAGCATCTTAGAGCTAAGGAAGGAGGGGGAGGAGGAGCTGCAGAGACAATGATAAATCATCATTGTCTGTGCATAAGCTGCAGATGACCCCAGGGGGGGCTAGCGAGGACTTCTGTCTATGTTATCCCCTATCCTATCAATCAGAGAGCATACTATACTTCTGCTCTATGATTGTCACATAGAGGGATAATGTAATACCCCTCTGAGCCTAATCACATAACCAGGAAGTTTATTGGCGCTGTGACCATCCTCCAGGTCACAGCGGCAAAAGTGTTGCACCAAACACTTACACAACACATGCACAAAGTCACCAATCAAGTTTACATTTTTTCACTGTCCCTGTCCTGTCCATACCTGATCTTTATAGAGTAAAATACGCCGCCTGCCTCTCTAGTTATATCCGTTACACGCTAAAATAATAGCAATAGCGATTATCACTAGCAATGAACATATAAAACATTTCTGCCACTATGGAGGATAATACTGTGTGCAGGGGCCACTATGGAGGATAATACTGTGTGCAGGGGGCGCTATGGAGGATAATACTGTGTGCAGGGGCCGCTATGGAGGATAATACCGTGTGCAGGGGCCGCTATTTAGGATAATACCGTGTGCAGGGGCTGCTATGGAGGATAATACTGTGTGCAGGGGCCGCTATGGGGCATAATACCGTGTGCAGGGACCGCTATGGAGGATAATACCGTGTGCAGGGGCCGCTATGGGGCATAATACTGTGTGCAGGGGCCGCTATGGGACATAATACGGTGTGCAGGGGCCGTTATAGGACATAATACCATGTGCAGGGGCTGCTATGGGACATAATACCGTGTGCAGGGGTCATCAGACTTACATTTATTGACCGGCACTCCGAGTACCTCAACTTTGACTTTTTTAATCAAAATCGGCACGCCGAACAAAAAAGGTTGCCTACCCCTGGTCTAGAGGATGGTGATTTCCCTGAACCTAGACCTGGTGTGGACTCTGTGTATTATCACCTCATAGGCAAACTGTATTTATAAATTAAACCTTGATTGCAATTGTTGTAGAAAATGTCGTTTATTGTCAAATAAAATAAAAATACAGGATGAAGACAACCATCTGCAGCTTCAGCTCAACTGCCCCTTTCTTTGAGTGGCCCCTCAATGTTTTGGAAACGGGTGGAGGACATTGTTTTAATTAGAATGGGCCCCCCTGAGGTGCTGATGCAGTTTGGACTCTGCTACAACTTGAAGGTCTAAAGGATGGTGATTTCCTCCATCCGGTGTGGACTCTGTAACAAGGGTTGGACCTTGATTGTAATTGACTTATAATGTAATGTATTTGTGGTAAAAGTTTGATGTATTGTGAAATAAAACTTAGTTTTAATTGTAATTTCTTGTGTCTGAGTTCTCTGTGCACACTTAATGTGGCTTGAAATAATACTACACTCATTCTATACTTATATGATGCTAGAGAAAATGATAGGCTGTAACACTAGAGGTAGCAAAATCAAAGGTGCACTATGATTGGTTGCTATGGGAAACAAAGCTTGTTTTCCGTTTTGATAATTAAGTGCCATTGACTTTGATCTATACGTTAACACCTATTTATTAGCAGAACTAAACTCCAGGTATACTTCAGATGGCATGGATAACCCACAAATCCTATTGAATATGGAGTAACCTTAGATGTAGGCATACAGGTACAGATGAACCCCACATGATGCTGTAACGAGGCGCCTGATACATAGATGAAGTGGGCATGCTGTATATTGTTGTCATTATTGATTAATATACTGGCATTATCATATTGTCAATTGAGTTTACATGTTATTGGTTTACATGTTGGTGGTTAATTGATTATTTGTTCCCTGATGAACCTAATATGTGGGGAAATGCGTCAAATAATGCATCACTTTTTTCATTTGTAATTTTGGTATGTATGAACATATCCAAACAGTGGTAGCCAGAGATGTCAATACAACCCACTTACAGTAACAGCCAGAGATACCAAGATACCTCCATAATGGTAACAGACTTCTCATAACAATGATAACCACAGGATAACCAATAACAGTGACAAACACAATCCCTCAATATATCTTCATAGCAGTGACACCGACAGACCACCCATACCAGTGACAGTCACCACACCCAATATACTCACAAATCAGTGACAGTCACATACCAGTATCCCCAATATACACTATCCAAATAATAGTTACAGCTATAATACTCCAGTGTGTGCTTATATGTGCTGTATATTGGAGGTACATACCGGTGAGAGAATGAAGTTTAAAGTGAATGGTGATGTGGATTATGCAAGTCAGTGCAAGATGGAGAACACTCAGTGATGCTAGCAAGTCAGAAAACTTCCATAACCTCCTGAAGTGTTATAAATATTATCATACATTCCACTTCCACCACAAATGCCACAAGTTCATTAAGTGTGGGATAGTATGAAGCTAATGCAATCATTCTAATATGAGCTAATGATTAAAACTTACAAAAACTTGACTTTATAATTAGATCCAAAGTATTCTTCCCTAATTACTATTGTGAGAAAATAACACGGTTTTGCACACGTGAATATCTTAATGAGCTAATATTTATTCTATTTTCATTATAATATTATCTGCTCAGGAAAACCTCAGCTTTGTGTAGTATACTGACAAGGATTAGACATATCACAACAGACAAGTAAAGTTGGCAGAAAGCGTACTGACTATTTCAAGTGATCCTAAAATTAGGCATGTTTTAATTGAAGGGATAAATATTCATTAACAGATTACAGTGGTGGCATAGAATGTTTGGTCTGATAGCTCTCTGGCTGACTTTCAAATATTCAAGGAAGTGATGAAGAAAAATGGCATTCATTAGAAATGTAACTTGTTTTCTAATTGTGTCAGTTTGGTCCATCTTTGGATGCTTGTCACCTTCGATTGAGAACCCAACCATCACAGTATACACAGAATCACCTTGATGTGTGATAAACTGTGGCTTTGTTAAACACGATCTAGCTCCCTTATTTCAAAAAGAGTTAAGATCTTTGTCTCCCAGCCCATGAAATTGCTTATTTTCCCTGTGAAATTTCTCATCTTCTCTCTTTGATTTGTCACAAGATGTGTATCACAATGTTTCTTAGAACAAATTTTATAAGCTATGGCTTGGAGACATGGAAACGTTTCTGTAGAAACACATTTAACTATGCCCTTTCCATGCTCAGTATTATACCATGAAAAGTGTTACAACTCCATTACTAAATTTTAAAAAAAATCAAGTGTCCAAATCATTTTCCCATCAAGGATCCACTCCAACTATTTTGCTAGAAGTATACTTAAGTCAAAAAGTATTTGCCTGCCTCCAGGTTTTATGTGCCTCTGTCCTGGATAATGTGTAACAGGGCACTATGAAAATATTTAGAGGACCTGGAGCAAAAGCTCAGATGAGGCCACCCTGAGCAACTTCTCCTCATGACCTTCAGACACCTCCCATCCTTACATCCATATGTCCTATGACTCCTATCCATGCACACAAGCTTCCTATCATTCCCATCCTGTCAGTAGCCCCCACATAGTAATAGTGTCACAGTCTTCTTCCACAGAATCCTTTCTTGACTATATGTTGACCAACTGCAAATTTTGGCATTAAAATGTTAATTTTCTCCTTTCTGACAATGAAAAACTGTAAGTCTTTTTCATTTTTTTTTTCTTGTGTCGCTCAGGAGTAATACATTCATGATGCACCGGCTGCCAGTCTTCAAAATAAATCAGAAAGGAGATCAAAAAAGTTTAAGCAGCTCTAGTGTGGTGACCGTAACCTGTGGGCCTCCTGGCTTATGGACCTGGTTGCAGCTGTGAGAAATGCTACCTCTATAGCTTCATCAGTGACAGTAGCTTGGATCCAAACAGAACATAAAGTTCACTAGAAACTTATCAGGGAGGGTAAATTGGGGTTCCAGATCATAGTGAAGCAGACCAGTGGCCAGTATCAGAGGTCAGAGAAACATCAGCTATGCAGAAGTTAACACAACAGCAGTTAGATAAGCCAAAGGTCAGGTAGCGGATAGCAGGAAAAGCACAATGCTCTACTATAGAATTAAGCCTTAGAGTACCCAAATGAGCAAAGAATTGAGCAACGATAGTTATCCAGGACCAAAAGAAACACAGTGGAAAATCTAAGAGGTTAAAGTGATTTTCCCATATCCAGGTTTCACCTGTTCTTCTGTCTGTTCTCCTCTCCACATACTGGTTCCAGTGACAAACTGGTGGGCAGGCTTAGCCTGTCTGATGTACAAGTCCCTGTAAACCATTCCTGCCTTCTCTCTGTAATGTTCAGCTGATAATAACAGCCCACTCCAGATCTTATGCAGCTGCTTAACTATGCAGGACATACTGGACATAAATAGTCAATGGGTGGCCTGAAACTGGTTAGGCTGCAACTTTAGTTTCAAAGATATTTATTAAATTATAGCAAAAATAGAAAACATTGTAAACAGTATAACAAATAAAATACAGGCACAAGGTGGTACAAGGATGGCAATAAATGTCAAAGACAGCATCATACATCCAAAAGTAACACACATATAATACAGTAGGAAAACGAGGAGAGAATAAAAATACAAAAATCAACTCGAATCAGGGGAGAAAAGACTGAGAAGTAGCTCTACTATGTACATGGACAATGATAAGCAATGTCTAAGGAGTTGCCTGTGTGAAGGGTTGATGGGAATGAGAACTCAATCCAGTCATACAGCTAAAGCTGGAGACAATATTGAAGACCTGGGATAGGCTACAACTTTATATGGGAATAACCCTTTAAAAATATCAGATAAGTGCACTGATATATACATACATGCAAGAGCTTGTCGTCCACTGCTCTTCTGTATGTAAAGCCCATCCTGGACAGGATCCCTGCTGCTGGAGGGAAGTAGGTGAAGTTGGAGATGGTATGTGGTTGGGTGGGACTTAACACTGTGGTTTCTACTCTGTATATCAGCCTGACAAAATTTCTGAGGTACCATAGTTGCACTAATACCAGAAGATGGTGGAGCAGCACAACCTTTTCAGCTGCTCCACCATCTTCTGGTATTAGTACAGCCATGGTCATTGTCTCAGAAATCCTGTCAGGCTGATATAAAACCTGAATATAAACCACTGCCCCAACCTGCCCCACCTCTGATCCCTCCTTTCCAGGAGCAGGGAACCCATCCAGCAGGGGTTTTACATAAAGAAGAGTAACAATCATATCCTTAGACACTAAATGAGCCCTTGCATGTTACTAAGAGGATGCAGGTATGCAGCAACCCATTGGGAGAATAGCCAGGAGGTTGAGAGTAGTAGTATCTTTGGTCACAGTGGCAAGTAAGATGGTAAATGCTGAAATAAGAATCAGGAGGCAGGGTCTGCAGCACAAGGTAACTTATCGTGTTTACTGAGGTAGAACAAGGTAGCTCTTAGAAGTTTTCTGCTGAGTTTGTAGATGGTTCATCCCCAATGACAGTGTCTCCCTTGCAGGGGCAGTCTTCCACTTACAATGTTTTGAATCCACTAAAGCTACAAAACATCTGATATGCTGTGACTGTGGGGTGCAGATCTAATAAGGGTTTGCCCTGTCTGACCTGAGGCTACAGGAAGAGTTGTAGCTATAAGGTCCATAGACATACACAGCCCAGAATTCCTGACAGCATAACCACGAGACTGTTGAGGTAGCTGGAGGGAAGAAAAGACATCAGAATTTTTTTTCACTTTTTCAAAACAGAGACAATCAGAGTAAGACCAGTTTCAAGCATCCACATTGCAATAATCTATGAGCAGTTCAGTAGAACCACAATGGTCCTGGATGTTGTGGTAATAATATGACGCACTATGGATCTCTGATATGCACTGAGATATGTACTGTAGTACAATTTTGGAGGGATGGTAGACATGGTCAGCTTGTACGACAGGAATGTACTTATCTTCTGGTGCATTGAGCTTGCACCAGAGATTTCTACAGTGTCTTCTGTGCTGCACTGGGCCAGAGATTTGTGTGTACAGTCTCCCCTGGTCAATAATGTGACACTATAGGGGTAGCTTGGCTTGGCCTCTTGCTGTCATGGGATTGTATAGTCAGCCTTCTCTTGTTGTCTAAGGGTACAGATGCTATTGTCAGTATAAGGCCCTCTGCACACGACCAAGTGTGCAAGCTGAGTAGGGACTGATTTTTTAGTGGAATTCACTCGGATGACATACAAATGCCTATCGTGCAGCATTCACTTTTATGGGGGCTTCCGATCTGTTCTGTTCCAATGACATGAAACAGGATAGGACCTGCTCTATAATCATCAGAATGTAGCATTGGACACCTCCTCAGGAGAGCCTCAGCCTACACACTCGTGTGCATAAGGCCTAAGGGGCCAATATACAGCACACATACTGGGCTAAGGAAATAGCTTGGCCTCTTGCTGTCATGTGAATGTGTGTGTAGTCAGCATTCTGTCAATGACAAAGTATACAGATGCTATTCTCAGGCTAATGGGGCAGTATACAGCTCACAAGCTGGGCTAAGGGGGTGGAGCAAGTGATCCAGCTGCTGAGGGTCTAGGAGGCAGCTAACCAGGGAAGCAGGGAGGTGGAGTTGCAGCATCCCAGAGTGCTACTGCTTTTATGTGTTTGTCTCTCGTGCCTCTGGGTTTCATGTTTGTACGTCTTGTTTTATGTTAAGTGTTATATGTTATGTTGTGCAGCTTTTTCCCTCGGCATTTTCCCCCTGCAGTGTTCAAACCCAGACTTGGTTCAGCCCTGGCCTATCACAGGCCACTGGGTGGGGTTGTAGGGAGATATTATCTCCCCGGCGACGGTTGGTCAGTAGTTCAGTGCATGCAGCAGACCAGACTTGGTGTGCAGAGCTGACCTGCCACCAGCCTCTGGACTGAAGGCCAACCGCTGCTTTCACAGCCCCAGGAGGGATATCATCAGCCCCAGGTTCACCTGAAGACAGCCCAGAGCAAGGGAGTAAAGATTTCTAAGTGGCTGGATTCATTCGGTGCCGTGCCAGGAGGAGCAGGAGAGGACCCTGTCAGGAGCGTCGTACTCGGGTCTAGTCTACAGGTAACCAGACCCCTGTCAGGACTCCCTGTAACTCCATCCCCAGAGTACTGACTGTTTGGTTTACCTTCATCGCTGAATCCTGAATCGTGCCTGCTTTACCATTAGGGCCCTTCCGACCAACACCACATCGGCTCAGGTAGGAGAGGTTCCCTCTTCAACTGGAAGTTCCCCAGGGGAAAGAACTACTACCACCACCATCCGGTAGTGCTGGAGGACCCCCCTAGACTTTGTCCGGCTTAGGAGTGGGACTGGAGCGATTGGGGAGCGTGCTCGGCCTGCTAGGTGGCACAGCATCCACCACTACTCCCATCCTTAGGTCTCCTCCAACTGGGTTGCGGCAGAGTAGGAGGGCTAAGTGAGCAAGAGGGACAGGGAATGGGTTGTACTTTGCAGTTACCTCTGAGTACAGCACAAAGCACCATGGGATTTATAGGAGAGCAGTTGAGGAAGCACACAATAGAAACAGCAGCTGTAAACAAATGAAGAGCATGTCAGGAACTCCAAGAGAACTCATAAAACATTAAAGTTACTGCTAAAGATATTATATTATAAGATAACTTATTAGCCTATACATAGCACAAGCAGACCTTTTCCACAAATATATTTTGTGTCCAGAATACCCCTTTAAAGATTGCTAATTTGCCCTGCTATAGGTTTCCATTAATGTACTAGGTTAAATAATGCACAGATTACATAATGTATTGTAAATTACGATAATGTGACCTTGTTTTACTTAATAAACTCAATTTTAAATTCTTTTTTAAGTAATATTGTGTATGCAGGCTCTACATAGCACCAATATGTAAATAGGTCCTACTTGTAGGAAAAGGGGAACTTGCTCTAGGCATCACCTTTTGAAAGGCAGCTCCCTATAGATCAATGCCTGGATTTCCTGAAACCTAGTAGAATAATCTGAGAATAAAGCATAAAGCCAAACCCATGGCACACTTCCCTCCATGCATAAACTGTACTGTGCACCGTTGTTATGCATGGCTAACCTAACAGATGCAAGCACAGATTAACCAGTAAGCATAGATGGTTCAGATATGGAGAAGAGACGAGCCACTTGAGTGCATGTGTGACCACCAACTTGGATCACAGCTGGTGGACGCTTGGTGTAGTAAGCTTAAAACTTTCAAAGTAGACTGCAAGAAAGTGTAACATTTAATATACTTTTATAATTTTGCTTTTTTGAAAATAAATAAATACAAAGGGGCAGACTTATGAAAACTCTCTAAACCAAAAACTCAGCCTCCCATTGCAACCAACAGCACAATTCTTCAAAAGCACTTTCAAAGCTGTACAGTAATTTGTGGCTATGGGCAACTAAGACATGGTTTGCTCTAATATTGCAATGGCTTACAAATATCATCATTGCATTCACACATAGAAAGTTTCATTTGACGCCAACAACTTCATTTTTTTTTTGTCTATGAGTGTATGTCTAATTATATTTCTATGTTGCCATATGTAGAGTATATTTCATAGATGGATACTGTGCAATATGTGTTTATGTTCCTCTTACAGGGAGAAACAGAACTTTTGTTTTGCTGAGCATTCATCACAGACAGGGCAACATCCCCACATAGCACAGTGGGATGCATGTTCTAATGTTGGGCACAGGTATTCTATATAGGAGTCCCCACATGCCGTTTCAGATCACAATAGATCTTTAGGCTAGGCTCACACTTGTGCCTGGTATCCTTCCACTGCCAATCTGTATAAGAAAAATAACGGATTGGTCAAAAAATGGATTTAAATGGTTATACAGCACAAACCATAGTAAGTCTTTTTTGACGGATTAGTCAATGGGCGTTAAAAAAAACTGTCCGTTTGTGTCGGTTTTTGACAAATCCATTTTTTTCCCTTCTTCATCCTGAGCATGCACAGAGAAAAAAGAAGAGGGAAAAATGAATTGCAAACTGGACACAAACAGATTACCATCCATTGGTAATCCGTTTGTGTCTGCCTTCCATAGACCTCAATGTTAAAAAAAAATGGATTTGTTGCAGTCCGTTGTGTATCCTTATTTTTTGGAAGGCGCAAAAGTCCTGCAAGTCCAACTTTTGTCTCCATCCAAGAGCGGATACATGATGGAAATGGTACAAATGGACACCTGGATTTTAAAACCTATTGAAATCAAGGGGTTTTATAACAAACTGTTCAAAATCAGTTTTTGAGGATTTTCAGGCTAGGTTCACACCTGTGCCCTGTCTCTGTTCAGGGTTTCTGTCCCCGAATCCGCTTAAAAAATGCGGAGAGAAAAGTCCTCCAAGCAGGACTTTTCTCTCAACATTTTTTGGGCGGAAACCAATGTAAACCCGGCAGACCTCATTATAGTCTATGGGGTCTGCGGATTTCCGCAGGTAACCGTTTTTTTAAGCAGATTAGGTTTCCATTTGTGGGGTCCCCTAGCAGATCCCATGAACAGAAATACGAACGCAGGTGTGAACCTAGGGTTAGACAGTTACAAAAACTGATTTCATGCGGAGAGACAAACGCTGATGTGAACCGAGCCTTACTCCAGCCTGTGTTGAAGCCACTGCAACATGTTGAGTTTCGAATACATCCAGTTCAGTTAATGCCCCATGCACATGACCTAGGTCAGTGTGCTATTTGGGTTTTTCCCACAATCATTTCTGTAGACCTGTGTTCACATGACCATGAATTACATGGTCCTGTGTGTGGGCAGACAGTCCGGGCTGCAAAATATGGAACAGGTCCTATTCCTGTCCGATTTTGCAGCCAGGCTTCTGCGGTTCCTATTCATTGAATGAATGGGGTCGCTGCACGGGCGGCACAGATGATATCCGTGTGCAACCAGCCTAAGTGCTATCTTCCAGCTACTGTTTTACCAGAACACTGGTCCCAATTTTCTCTTAGCTATTCTTAGCTTTCTATAGCTTTGTGCGAGCACTGATAACAGGCTTTAGCTCTGGGTCTCTGCTATATAATACCATATTTAAAGGCCATATTTAAATACCTGACATCTGCTGAATAGTACGGCTGATGTCGGAATTGGGTTAATATTGGTCTGAAACTAGACAACCCCTTTAAAGGAAAACTATACAAATTTGGTTTCAGTGCACAGTGCCTTGCGAAAGTATTCGGCCCCCTTGAACTTTTCAACCTTTTGCCACATTTCAGGCTTCAAACATAAGGATATAAAATTTTAATTTTTTGGTGAAGAATCAACAAGTGGGACACAATTGTGAAGTGGAACGAAATTTATTGGTTATTTTAAACTTTTGTAAAAAATAAAAAACTGAAAAGTGGGTCGCGCAATATTATTTGTCCCCTTTACTTTCAGTACAACAAACTCACTCCAGAAGTTCAGTGAGGATCTCTGAATGATCCAATGTTGTCCTAAATGACTGATGATTATAAATATAATCCACCTGTGTGTAATCAAGTCTCCGTATAAATGCACCTGCTCTGTGATAGTCTCAGGGTTCTGTTTAAAGCGCAGAGAGTATCATGAAGACCAAGGAACACACCAGGCAGGTCCGTGATACCGTTGTGGAGATGTTTAAAGCTGGATTTGGATACAAAAAGATTTATCAAACTTTAAACATCCCAAGGAGCACTGTGCAAGCGATCATATTGAAATGGAAGGAGTATCAGACCACTGCAAATCTACCAAGACCCGGCCGTCCCTCTAAACTTTCATCTCAAACAAGGAGAAGACTGATCAAAGATGCAGCCAAGAGGCCCATGATCACTCTGGATGAACTGCAGAGATTTACAGCTGAGATGGGAGAGTCTATCCATAGGACAACAATCAGTCGTACACTGCACAAATCTGGCCTTTATGGAAGAGTGGCAAGAAGAAAGCCATTTCTCAAAGATATCCATAAAAAGTCTCGTTTAAAGTTTGCCACAAGCCACCTGGGAGGCACACCAAACATGTGGAAGAAGGTGCTCTGGTCAGATGAAACCAAAATCGAACTTTTTGGGCACACCCTGAACACACTCCCCACTGTCAAACATGGTGGTGGCAGCATCATGGTTTGGGCCTGCTTTTCTTCAGCAGGGACAGGGAAGATGGTTAAAATTGATGGGAAGATGGATGGAGCCAAATACAGGACCATTCTGGAAGAAAACCTGTTGGAGTCTGCAAAAGACCTGAGACTGGGACGGAGATTTATCTTCCAACAAGACAATGATCCCAAACATAAAGCAAAATCTACAATGGAATGGTTCACAAATAAACGTATCCAGGTGATAGAATGGCCAAGTCAAAGTCCAGATCTGAATCCAATCGAGAATCTGTGGAAAGAGCTGAAAACTGCTGTTCACAAACGCTCTCCATCCAACCTCACTGAGCTCGAGCTGTTTTCCAAGGAAGAATTGGGCAAGAATTTCAGTCTCTCGATGTGCAAAACTGATAGAGACATACCCCAAGTGACTTGCAGCTGTAATCGCAGCAAAAGGTGGCGCTACAAAGTATTAACTTAAGGGGGCCGAATAATTTGGCACGCCCCACTTTTCAGTTTTTTTTTTTTTTACAAAAGTTTAAAATATCCAATAAATTTCGTTCCACTTCACGATTGTGTCCCACTTGTTGATTCTTCACCAAAAAATAAAAATTTTATATCTTTATGTTTGAAGCCTGAAATGTGGCAAAAGGTTGAAAAGTTCAAGGGGGCCGAATACTTTCGCAAGGAACTGTAATTGTATCGATCCAATGAATACATTTATCAGGTTATTTAAGCCATATGGTGAATGGCGCAAAGTTTATAGCATAAAAAGTTAATGGCAAAATTGCAGTTTTTTTCTATTCCTTACCAGAAAGAGTTACTAAAAGTTAATCAAAGAGATATACACCCCAAAACAGTTCCAATAACACTACAACTTGTCCCACAAAAAAACAAACCCTTATACAGTTGCATTGATGGAAAAATGAAATTTTTATAGCTATATGACAACGGAAGAACACAAAAAAAAGTTTGGTCATTAAGTCCTAATACAGGCCAGTCACTAAAGAGTTGAACCAAGCAAGTTTTTATTATTGTCACGTTCCAGAGCCATAACTTAAATAACACTAATACCGTCAATGGGTATTCACTGTGCATCAAAAATATGTTAATGTCATTCTGCAGGTCTTTACTGTTGCAGCAGTCTCAATTAAGTTTTTCCTTAAAGTGAAATATTTGGCAAAATAATGAAAAAAAGTTTGTATTTTTTTTTCTTATTTTGGGTGTATTATTCTTTCTTACAACACATTGGGGGGGAATTCATCCATTTCTGTTCGCCAGTTTTCTGGTGTTGAGGGATGATATCTTAGTGCACATTTGACACAAGGCCCTTTCTTGTGCCAAATGTACCCCAAAAGGCCTGATTCGCGTCTCAGTCACCACATTGTGGGGCGGGACAGAAATAGTGACAGGCCTGACTGGAGATGCCTCGGCCCATCAGATTAATTACAACTCACACCAGAAAACTGGCATGAGTTATAATGGAGATCTATGCCAGTTCCTAAATAGAGTAGATTTCAATTCTTGTGCAGAGACGTCTGACTGATTTATGAGGAGGCCACAGCCTTTTGATAAATCCCTTGGCCCCTGTGCCAGTCTGGTGTATGATATGCCAGTCTTAATAAAGCTGCCCCACTATCTTTTTTTCTGTTCACCTAGGAGACCTGAAGCAGCGATTATTTGATTGATTCCATAATGTTTGAAAGGCAAGGTACAGTATTTAAAAGTGTTAATGTCTGTCTCTCATACACCAACAGACAGACTATGCCTCGACCAATTGCCTCCAATTATGCTTATGGCAGCCTTGGGGGCCTTTTTGGGGTGTGGATTGAAAGGGGAAGCTTCCTGTTGACTACAGTATCTAAGAGGTTATATGACTATTGGTCTCAGATCAACTCCCTGATGCCATAGACAGTTAGTAATGACCTATGCATCAGGATTGCCGCACACATAGTGCAGTAATCTTTTTCTGAATTACTAAATACATTGGTCATTAAGAGATAAAGTGCAGCTTTTTCACAATGTTCTATGGAAGTCAGAATTGTAGCTTTTGTAGAGGGCCAAAGCTGTGCCTATTAACACAAGCGGTGAAGTATTTCTTAATGTTCCTGTGTTACATACCCCTACCAAATGAAAAATATCAAAGTATCCCTAAGGCTCATGCACTATGCAAAAGCACAACATGAACATAGTGCATAGAAAGGCATGGCATATACCATGACCCAAGAGTGTTGACCTGCAAAGTAGTAGAGTAATTTGCCTTTGAGTATCCTAGAATGTGTTTGTGCAGTATGAAATCATGGTCTGAGCTGTTGGAGTTTATATTCAATGTTCAGTTATTTTGTGAAAAGTTTTGCACAATCCAGGTACACTTTAGAAGGGAAATTTAATACTTGTACTTTAAATGTGTTAAGTTGCAAGCTTCCACTTGTTAAGTTCCCAGGGATTCAGTTATAAATAGATATGTCTCATCTAATGAACAACCAACCTTCATAAGACAGTAAGGACTGGATGTGAAGGGTGCACTTGTGTACTGAGCACATCATAATGAGAGATGAGCAAATTTCCTGGAATTCTTTTGGGTCCGATTCCATAAAATCAGCCATCAGATTTGATTTGGTGTGAATAACTTTGGTCTAAATCGAAAGTTCCCCAATTTCCCTGAAAGCTTTCTTCCTAACTAATACACTGATGCTGTCTCTGACTATCTCTATATACTATCTATCTCTCTATCAATTTATTGTAAATCTAACTGCACTGCCTTTTTCCTTCCCCTCACTGTGAATCACATTAATCCATTATCTATCTGTATTCTGTGTTTTACTATTTCTCATTCTCTATCTGGTGTCCTCTAACCAGAGGACAAATGGTTCATCTTCACCAGACTCTATGGCAGTGAGGACCCCCTCTCAGCTGACCCGAATCAAGCAGAACAGTCCTGCACCTTGATCGCTGTTCCGCCTTTCCAGATGGGAGGCAGTGTACACGTTAAGGTGAGTGGCTGCAAGGCTGTGCACCTTTTCATCTTCCCCTCACTAAAATTGAAAGCACACCCAGTGTTGGCTTTGCCTATGTCATTGTTGCTGCACTGTCATCCTCCAGCTGCACGAGACAGGCAGGTCTATGTTTAACCCGGCAGTCGCAGCAGAATCTTCACCATGTTCTGTAATAGGTGAGAGCGCTGCGCTGATTGGTGCCTGGACAGGTAAATTTGAGGATGATGCTTTACACTTGCTGGTCTGTGCACCAATCAGCACAGCGCTCTCATCTGTTGCAGAGCAGGGGAGGAGCAATGATTGTCTCCTTTCCTCACTCACTGCCTGCTGCGGCCGTCTGCAGAGACCCCTCCACTGCTATGCACCCCATCCAGATGATCACCAGAACTTCTTTAAGTAGGGTGGCCTTTAATCAGGGGCTACTTGAGGTGACATTTTACTGTGTGGGTCACATGAGGGGACATTAATTTATGTGGGGGGGCACTAATGAAATCTTTGAACTAGGCCCACTAATGTATGAAATCGTCCCTGGTTCTCTGAGACATAAGTGACTCATGTCTATAGTGCTTCATTATTAGCTGTGCTAGAGGGAGGGCTACTTGCCAGGTATTGTGGGGAAGCCCACAGGGCTGCTGCCAAAAGTCATATGGTCCTTATTCTCTTTGTGGAATTCAAATGAATTTGATTCATGCCACATGTTCTCACTGATCTGTAATGTTTTTGCAAGTACAATTAGCGGAGAGATTTTCTGTTGGGTCAAAATGCACAATTAAACCAGTAAAATAGCACTACTTCTGTAGTTGCTTATCATTCCAGATGATCCAGTGGTTTACATAATTTTCCAAGGTGGTTGCTAGACCTGAGGCATACCTCGAACTACACCATCCCCCATGCGAAGTACTGATAAGGTCATGACACCCTTTGTGGGCCAGATGACCAGGTACCCCAGGTAACTGTCGTTGTCCTAATTGATATGAGCTAAGTGCTAGCGGCGAGAGATAGACACCAGACACAGAGCTGGTATGAACCCTCTTTCTTAGCCAAATACAGGGACGCACACTGAACCTTTATTAAGACAACATAAGTTCATATAGCAGCAAATATAGGAAAGGGTTAACATAGCAACATAAGTCCTCATGTTCAATCCCAATTGGTGTAGTTTATCTTAAATGCATAGATAACAGATATAAGCAGTTCGGTATATGGTCAGCCATCTCCTGTCTTGCACTGTGATGTAGGGAGTTGTGTTCTGGCAGCAAACCAAGCACATGTCTTCTTGGACACAAAGGATTCTCACTTTGGTATGCAGACACTATTTGGTAGTGTAACATTACATCACACTCAGTATCAAGCATAAACAACCACATCTAATATTCAGTTTTAAGGATAACAATGTTTTTTTACACACAGTACACCTTAATCAGATATGAAAATCTAAAACAGATATAAAAGTATAAAATTATAAAAAGTTCATTATGATCCTTCACAGTACAATTACCAGAGGTTAAACAAAGATAAATGTATATTTTAACCATTAGCCACAGATTAATGTTCACCAACAAGATGTCAACTGTGTGACTCAAGTGGGACACTTACTAATATCTAAGCAGAAGTGACTTTGTGTCCTAATACACTGTGTAAATATTTGGAGAACTGTCACTTCCTGTACCACATAATGCCTGAAGTGATCTCGTTTTTGAAAGCTTGTCTTCTTAATCTCGGATATAGAAACTAGAATATAAAAACACTTAAGCCCTTTATCAGTCTACCTAAGGAGATATGCAAAGCACAAATAAACCACAGTTATAAGAAAAAAATACTTAAAGTTTTCAAATCTTAATCTCCAAAATCAAATCCTTTTAGATAAAAAGATTAATTCATATTAGCTTAAACATTGTGGCTGTTAATATAACTTTTTCCTTTCATGTTCATTTGCACAATGTTTAATATGCATTTTTTTTATTTTTTGGCAATGAGCAAATAGAATTATTTGTGTTTAGCCAGCAACTAAGCATAGTGTGAACAGAGCTTGATGTTATGTCTATCTAGCTAATTTACAGAAATCAGTTGTCACTAATTGTAAGCTTTGTAGTGTTTGTAATTTATGATAAGAACAGCATAGAACCAGATATATTACAAACTATGATTTACTATGGAATTTACATAATTTATTGTATTCCAACTTGTATTTTACTTTCAGTCTGTCATAATCCTAAAAACACTTTCAACTATTATAACTTCATGTTATTAAATTAAAAGCCACAGGGCAGCTGAATTGGTTCCTTCATTTGTACCAAGGGGGCCCTGACACTCTGGTTGTAAAGATGACCGCACACCTTTGTGCAACATAATCTGCGTACTTAAAACATTTTTGTCTTTTGGCAAAAATTATTTGTTTGGGGTGCCGTCTGAAAATGTTGGCAAGCACTGTATCAGAGTCTTAATCGGAAACTATTGGACTTCAGTGCAAAATCTGTAAAAGGCTCCACTTACCATGTTCTATGTATAATACTGGTGTCTTTCTATATTGTTAGGCTAAGGTCCCACGTTGCGGAAAAGCTGTTTTTTTTGTTGCAGATTTTGCTGCGTTTTCTTTTTAGCCAAATCCAGGAATGGATTGAGCAGAAGGGAAAAATATATGTGTAACATCCTTGCCTGTCCAGGCTTTGGCACCATCCTCCGGGCGCACGCTGCGGCACAGGAGCCGTGCCCAGTTGTGATTCCTTCCTTTGGGTTTTTCTTGTATTGTCTGAACACTGTCCTATTCCCTCACCTCCTTAATTGATTTTCCACCACGCCCTTCTCCTTCACCCTGCTCTCCCCTGCTCCACTAAGAGTTAACTTTAGTCCTGCCTTTGTGATTGACAGCCTGTCGTCCTATCAAGTCTGGGGCGGGTTCTTTCTCCCTAATTATTGTTTGCTCACTTTCCCATTAGCGCCTGCTATTGCATTTTGCTTTCTGGCTATACTCCTTGTTCCTTGTTACCTGCTCTTCTGATTTTCTGACCACTGGCTTACCTTTGACTTCTCTTGGATTGTGATTTTGTACTGCATTGCTCGTTTGTTACCGACCCCTTGGCTAGCTGACCTCCCTTTGTTGTTGTGGGTCCTGTCTGTGTTCTGTGTTATCACTTATTATAAGGAGGGACTGTCGACTGGTTGCTGGCTGTCACCTAGGACAGATCAGGCAAGTTAGCCAGGGACAGTGGGGGGATTCAGCTTAGGGTCCACTGTCTTGTTGTGCCCCCTCCCCCCCTAAGTTCTCCAGCAGCTACTGGGGAATCGCTCCTCTAGTGATTCCCTTACAATAAGTGTTTCTTTTATACTTCCTATTACTTCTGTAGCCACTCCTGAGTTTGGTTAAAAAAAAAAACTGCAGCCAAATCTACAACAAACAAAGCAGCTTTACTGCCTTAGCCTAAAGAGACCTTTGGGCCCTTTCAGGCTCCAGGGCCCAGTAGCAGTTGCTACCTCATATAGGTACTGTATGATCTGGTAAACTATATTGCAGTCTTATACTAAGTGAAAACGTTATTTCTTCATATGTAAAAAATGAAATCAAGCAAACCATTTCAAATGAATGGGGTATTCCCATCAGTACAAAACTTAAAAAGGATAGGTTTGTCTATTCTCACAATAGAATAGAATGACAGAATGTCATACAATTTAAAAAAAAATTGGGGGAAATTCATCATGCCTTGTACACCAATTTTCTGGAAAAGTCATAATTTTTTGTCCAAGTTTGAGTTTTTCGCAAAAAATAGTGACTTTCCTCTTTGACATCACTCTTGCCACTTTCCTGAAAAGGGAGGTGGCAAGGAAAGTGTCATATAATTTACTGGCATTAATG
Organism: Leptodactylus fallax; assembly: GCA_947044405.1. Taxonomy (NCBI): domain Eukaryota; kingdom Metazoa; phylum Chordata; class Amphibia; order Anura; family Leptodactylidae; genus Leptodactylus; species Leptodactylus fallax. Next base: position 411,354 of record CAMRHE010000019.1, read on the forward strand.
CTGCCTGACATCTACACTGGTTATGAGCTGGCAGTACAGGCGCACAGCCCTGCCATCAGTATGCATCTGATTTATGATGAGGTGTATCCTTTAGTGGGAAAGGGATTATCAAAGTCGGTATACTAAAGGCCAGTCTTGATATATCCCCCCCACTGAGTGTTATGTTAATTTGTAACCAGATTTTTAATATAGCTTCCAGCTTTTATCTCAGATTCATAAAATCCTTTTAGCTTGTGATAATTTTATTAACACATCTCTTAAGAAGTTAATGAATTATTGTCCTTATAATTGATAGTGGCAGATTGGCATTAGCCATCCTCAAACATGTTTTCAGTGTCACAGGACTGCAGATTCTGATGATGGAGATGTCTTTAGATGTGGGAATTGCTTAGCAACTACTACCCTTCTCTTAATCTGTTGTACTGGTTTCACTGCTGCCAGCAACTTTTCAGCAAGCCAGCCAGCTGAAAATCTTTCTTACCTTTGCTTTGGAGAACTGAAATCTTCAAGGTTTAAATTATATTTGGCATATTCGGTGCCTTCTCCCATTTAGATGTTTTTTACATGATATAATTTTAGAACTGAGATTCCTTGTATACATTATGAAGGCATATTGTGTTCCGTGCCCCAGAAGTATTTTTCAGGGTAGGTTGAGCAATTATTTATACACTAAACAAAACTTAGATTTTAGAATTGACAAATTCAAGTTCAGTCCCTTTATCACATATAATGTGCTCTAAACTAAAGACAGACTGATAAGCTTTGCCTCTAATATGCATTAGAATTAGTCTTAAAGTCTCAATCTACCCGTGGTGCGTAAGAGGGTTGAGAATGGGTTTGCCACAGTTTATGGACACTTACCTTATATGGACCTCTGCTACATCTTTGTTGTTGCTATGATATAGCATTGACATTGTTTCAGTGAAAACATCTCCAGCTGATACTGTATGACTCCCTTGTACATGTGCAGAAACCTGGAGGCTTGGAGCAGTAGTTGTAGAACTTGTAATTGTTACAGTAGCCTGTTGACTCAACCAATTCCTCCATTTCTCCTCTTTAGTTGATGCAGGGCTGAGGGGGCCTGTGGTGTACTTGATAGTGGTAGTAATCTTCCTAATGGTGCCTCCTAATGGTCTTCTGCACTCCAGAGCCAGTTGGGGGTTTGACAGCACATGATGTTGTTGCAGGAATTAAAGGGGTTGTACAGGAAAAACATTTTTTTCCTGGAGGCTGGTAAAGGTGAAAAATAATAATAATAAAAAAAACATACTCACCTGTACATACTCAAAAAAAACATACTCACCTTTCCCAGGTCCTTCCCTTAGACCACTGATTGGCCTCAGCGGTCACGTGCGACGTCTGCCAGAAAAACCCTGGTGCGCCGCGGGAACAGACAGTGACCTGGGACACTGGAGCACCTGGGACAAGGTGAGTATCTTTTTATTTTTCACCTTTCCTGGCCTCCAGGAAAAACATGTTTTTTTCTGGACAAACCCTTTAAGACTTAGGAGACTTTTGTTTGCAAGGAACAGTTCACACACATTACTGGATAATCAACAGCTTCTAAGAAATAGAGGTATAGTTATTACAACAGAGGTCCACTGTGAGTATGTGGTGAGCTTGGTGGATGGTAGTTCTAGCAGCCTGAACTTGGATCTGTCACTCCAAAACTTCTCTTTTGGCTGAAGGCAACTCTCTTTTTCCTGTCTCAGGGGCTGCAGCACAGTTGCAGTGTTCTCAGTACTAGCTTTGCTCACATATGACCATCTTTGGAAGCTGGAAAAAGACTCCAGGTCTCCTCCCATTTTCCAGAACTGGAAGCTACCATTAGCTCAGTTTCTCCCCGACCACAGTGGAGCAGCCCATTTAAGAGGACAATAAACAGATTATTATACATATAATATGCATATTACAAAACTATATACATATTGCATATAAACATGGAAAATGCAAAATACACAGTGCACCAACAGTTTAGTACTGTCCACTCGGATGCTGCACATGTTATGCCATTTAATGTTTTGCCATGCTATATGTGCTGCGTACTACCAGTAAAATACCATTGCCAGACATTATTGTGCACTTTAACCTCTTCCTGACACACCTTCAGCTTTTTCATTAGCCTTGCCAGAGTTAAGGCTTCATAAGAATGTTATCATTGTAGACCTAGTGTAAGGTGGTGGATGCCACCCCACTTTCACAGAGTAAGCCTTAAGTGTGTGACTGATGTAAACGCCCACTCAGTTTTTGTATGTGTTTCTTTCTTGTACATTTGTAAAGTGTCTGCTGAGAATTTACATATATTGCTAATGTAAATGTGATGACTTGTTTTGCAACATGTCTTTTGATGCATATTACTTTAATTATGTTGCTGAGTCAGCGTGCCGCTACGTTCTAAAGTCTGATTCCCCAAATGCGGAAAACTATAGTTTACCTATTCATTGTGCCAAGGGCTGTACCCTTCTTGCTCCCTAAGGTACAGCCTTTGCACACTGTGGTCTGATGTTTTACTGGCATGACAGGCCATGGAAATCTCCCTTGAAAGCTAAGGCCACATGGTGTGAATCTGCAGCAATTTTTTTAAAAATTGTTTTACAGTACCAGAAAAGTGAAAGAGATTTTGCGTAATCTCATTCGCACATTGCAGAGAAATATACGCTGTGGAAAAGTTGCATTTTCAAAAATGCACATGTTTTTGAAATACGCAGCATGTTTATTTTACCTGCATAGGTTTATATAGGGTGGGGAATGTAAGAATCAAAAGCTCATTGGAAAAGGAGTGATAAATGCAAGTGGTTTTTTTTCCCCAGAGTGTTTTTAGCTACACAAAAATACAGCCTAAATGGAGGTTTTCTCCTGCCTTTTGTTCTCTAGGTGAGAATCCCTAAGCCTTGGAATCAGAGACTCATACTAAAACTACATTCACACGACAGTAATTAAAGGGAATCTATCATTGCTAAAATCACTTTTTAAATAAGCATATCTTCAGGCAGTGCACCGGTGCAGGCAGAGCATCGGTGCCCAGGAAAGGTAAGTTACACTGGTTTTTATGTTTGTCACCTCCCCTGGGTCTCCGATCATTATACTCTGGGGTCTGAAAAGAGTACCCCAGAGTATAATAATAGTTCATGGGTGGGCCACTATGGGGCAAAATACTGTGTGCAGGGGCCACTGTGGAGCATAATACCAGTGCAGGGGCCACTATGGAGCATAATACCGTGCGCAGGAGCCGCTGTGGGGCATAATACCATGTGCAGGGGTCACTGTGGAACATAATACCATGTGCAGGGGCCACTGCGGGGCATAATACCATGTGCAGGGGCCACTATAGAGCATAATACCGTGTGCAGGGGCAGCTGCGGGGCATAATACTGTGTGCAGGGGCCACTATGGAGCATAATACCGTGTGCAGGGGCCACTATGGAACATAATACCGTGTGCAGGGGTTGCTGCGAGGCATAATACAGTGTGCAGGGGCCGCTGCAGGCCATAATACAGTGTGCAGGGGCCGTTGTGGGCCATAATACAGTGTGCAGGGCCGTTGCGGGCCATAATACCGTGTGCAGGGGCCGCTGTGGGCCATAATATAGTGTGCAGGGGCCGCTGCAGGCCATAATACTGTGTAATACTGTGTGCAGGGGCTGTTGTGGAACATAATAGTGTGTGTAAATGGGGCATTATAAGTAGGGGCTATGGCGCCTGTTTATAGCATACGCTGTCTGTTTATAGTGACCGTGTGATGTAATTCATAGACATGTATAGGACGAGGCTGTAGTTACATTACATGGCCGCTATGAGATGAATGACACTATGTAAACAGAGAAGCGGTCACGGCGCTTACACAGGTACCATTCAAACAGCTTATCAGTAGGGGTCCTGGGTTTTTGAGCCCCACTGATTAGTTTATTAATGACCTGGAAAACCTTTTAATTAGTTAACACCTGGGGCATTATTAATAAGGGGCACTATTTATACAGGGTACACACGGACGTTATTAATATAAAGATGCACTTGGGAGTGTTATTCATTATGGGGGGTTATATCATATATTTTATAATTGGGGTAGCAGCAGGATGGGTGTGCAGGTGAGGACAATGTGGGTTGGATGCCTGGAAAAGTGAGGAGTCAAAGATGTCTGTGCTGTAAACTTTACAGAGACAAGTCACAGCTGGAAGAAGTGGTCATGGCGGTCCAAAGGGAAGAGAAGGGAAATGTGAAGGATTAGTCAGAGACATCACCTGTAAGTCACAAAATGTTACTGCACTGTAAATGATAGAGGATAAATACCTGATTGATGGGAGTCTGTCTGCTGAGACCCCCACTGAGCCTGAGAATTGTTTTTTTACCCCCACTGGGTGGGAATTCAGCCTGGCTGTGGCTGAATATAGGCGTGTCGCTTGGTGGATGGACGAACCCGCGTGGCTCTCATTCACTTCAATGGGAGTGCCAAAGATAGCTGAAGTACAGTACTCAGCTATCTGCGGTGCTTCTATTATAGAGAATGGGGGCCACGTGGGCTCGTCCGTCCACCAAGCAGAAGATGTGTGAAGTTACTTTCATTGTTAATGCCGTGTTGTTGATCTGATACTGAAGTAATGCAGTAAGTAGAATTCTTAAAAACTGTTTTATAACTTTGTGTATTGTGTATATTGTGCGACGATTACAGCATGTGAAGCTAGTAGCATGGAAACTCGATTTTTTTTTTTTTTTTTTTTTGGGGGGGGGGCGTCATTCTATAGTCCGCCTAAGGCAGCAAAGAGGCTAGGTTCACCACTGATGAGAGCACAGGAAGCACTTTAAACAAGCGAAGTCAGTGACAAAACTTTTTGTTTCTGTGGGAGTTGTCCTATTCTACATTTTTATCAATGCCCTAGATTTTAGTATGGTTTGAACAAGAGGAACTGTGTTTTATTACTTGTCTCACATAAATGTGCTAGTTCAAGTTAACTTCAATGATACACCCCCATATTGCCAAGCAATTTGCCTTTAATTTCTATGGTAATATAAAATTACTCGCACTTTTGTATTCATTTGCATTGGGCAACTACAATTTGTAATCAATGACAATTACAGATAAAGTATTATATAGTACTAGCAGAAGGAGCCGGCTACGCATGGGTATATTTAAATTTTTGTTTGTGTAGTGGCCCCATAAGAATTGGCCAGTTTTGCACTTGATATCCAGTATGGCAGTCCAGTATAGGTACAGTCTAATTATGGCTGTTTTGTTATGTAAACCTGGTTAATTAAATGTGAAGTTATATTGGCTGATACATGTCATATGACTGAATATTTAAGGTCCTGAGAACTGCTGTTGACTTCAGGTCATTCAGGTCATAAATAGCTTGGTTGCTATGGAAACCTGGTGTAAAGCTGTGTGTATGTCAAGACTGAAGGACCTGCGATTTTCCATTGGTTCATAAGCATCATGTGATCATGTGTATCTCAGTTTTGATATGAGTGAAAAACCTGCGATCGGTTGTTATGGAAAACCTGGAGTAAAGCTGTGTGTATGTGACCTTGTGTAAAAGTGTCATCCACAGCGCCCTGCCACTTTAAAGCTGACCTACAGCAGTGAAGAAAAATGGCTGGATTGTTATGGAAACATGAAGTGCAGCTGTATGCATGTGACTGACAATGCCTTGTCAGATTGGAGACGGGCTTGGGTCTGCTGAGAGTTTTCATTAGCTCGAGCAGCAGACATGCGTTTTGCTGCAGGAGGCATGAGTAGTTTAAAAACATTTCAATTTATAAGAATGCTGATATCCAGTATGGCAGATCAGTATAGGTACAGTCTATTTATAGCTGTGTTATGGAAACCTGGTAAATTAAATGTGAAGTTATATTGGCTGATACACGTGATATGACTGAATATTTAAGGACCTGCAAACTGCTACTGACTAATACAGGTCATAAATAGCTTGGTTGCTATGGAAACCTGGTGTAAAGCTGTGTTCATGTGGAGACTAAGCGCCTGCGAGCTTCTATTGGCTGATAAGGGACATGTGACTGTGTGTATGGCAGTTGGAATATTGCTTGGATTGGGTAATGCAGGTCAATTTTTGGGAATACTGTATCTCAGGAACGGTACGTCCTAGTGAGCTGAGACCGGCTCTAAAATCTTCCCCGACACCTGATGTACCTGTGTGCCAAATTTGTTGAGGATCGGCCCAGTCGTTTGGTCGCAGATAAAGAACAGACAGGCAGACAGACAGACACTCATTTTTATATATACAGTACAGACCAAAAGTTTGGACACACCTTCTCATTCCAAGAGTTTTCTGTATTTTCATGACTATAAAAATTGTAGATTCACACTGAAGGAATCAAAACTATGAATTAACACATGTGGAATTATATACTTAACAAAAAAGTGTGAAACAACTGAAAATATGTCTTATATTTTAAGTTCTTCAAAGTAGCCACCTTTTGCTTTGATTACTGCTTTGCACACTCTTGGCATTCTCTTGATGAGCTTCAAGAGGTAGTCACCTGAAATGGTTTTCACTTCACAGGTGTGCCCTGTTAGGTTTAATAAGTGGGATTTCTTGCCTTATAAATGGTGTTGGGACCATCAGTTGTGTTGTTCAGAAGTCAGGTGGATACACAGCTGATAGTCCTACTGAATGGAGTGTTAGAATTTGTATTATGGCAAGAAAAAAGCAGCTAAGTAAAGAAAAACGAGTGTCCATCATTACTTTAAGAAATGAAGGTCAGTCAGTCCGAAAAATTGGGAAAACTTTGAAAGTGTCCCCAAGTGCAGTGGCCAAAACCATCAAGCACTACAAAGAAACTGGCTCACATGAGGACCGCCCCAGAAAAGGAAGACCAAGAGTCACCTCTGCTGCGGAGGATAAGTTCATCCGAGTCACCAGACTCAGAAATCGCAGGTAAACAGCAGCTCAGTTTAGAGACCAGGTCAATGCCACACAGAGTTCTAGCAGCAGACACATCTCTACAACAACTGTTAAGAGGAGACTGTGTGCAGCAGGCCTTCATGGTAAAATAGCTGCTAGGAAACCACTGCTAAGGACAGGGAACAAGCAGAAGAGACTTGTTTGGGCTAAAGAACACAAGGAATGGACATTAGACCTGTGGAAATCTGTGCTTTGGTCTGATGAGTCCAAATTTGAGATCTTTGGTTCCAACCACCGTGTCTTTGTGCGACGCAGAAAAGGTGAACGAATGGACTCTACATGCCTGGTTCCCACCGTGAAGCATGGAGGAGGAGGTGTGATGGTGTGGGGGTGCTTTGCTGGTGACACTGTTGGAGAGTTATTCAAAATTGAAGGAATACTGAACCAGCATGGTTACCACAGCATCTTGCAGCGGCATGCTATTCCATCCGGTTTGCGTTTAGTTGGACCATCATTTATTTTTCAACAGGACAATGAACCCAAACACACCTCCAGACTGTGTAATGGCTATTTGACCAAGAAGGAGAGTGATGGGGTGCTATGCCAGATGACCTGGCCTCCACAGTCACCAGGCCTGAACCCAATCGAGATGGTTTGGGGTGAGCTGGACCGCAGAATGATGGCAAAAGGGCCAACAAGTGCTAAGCATCTCTGGGAACTCTTTCAAGACTGTTGGAAGACCATTTCAGGTGACTACCTCTTGAAGCTCATCAAGAGAATGCCAAGAGTGTGCAAAGCAGTAATCAAAGCAAAAAATGGCTACTTTGAAGAACCTAGAATATAAGACATATTTTCAGTTGTTTCACACTTTTTTGTTAAGTATATAATTCCACATGTGTTAATTCATAGTTTGGATGCCTTCAGTGTGAATCTATAATTTTTATAGTCATGAAAATACAGAAAACTCTTGGAATGAGAAGGTGTGTCCAAACTTTTGGTCTGTACTGTATATAAGAGATAATTCGAGTCCACACTTAATAGTGAAACAACTCATGGTGCAAGGAAATTGCCAGTTGAGCAATTTCCTAGTGCTGCAGAAGCCTTACGGGAAGGGAATGACAGAGACATTGTTCCCTAAACTCAACCCAGCCCTTTCCCTGCCTACTTGCCACACTGTCCTAATGACAGGAGCAACTAGGCGGCAAAACCCTTCCTAGAAATAAGTATAACACAGAACAAGACAAAACAACACAGAAGCGAAGTCAGCAAGCCAAGTGTCACAGCCAGAGAGACAAAGCAGTACCAAATCATAATCCAAAAGAGTAGTCAAGGGAAGCCAAAGATCAGAGGTAAGAATAATAATAATAGTAGAGCAAGTAGAAAGCTAGCAAGTCACAGGACAGAGTACAATAGCCAGCAACCATGTGTGAGCTGATGACCTGTTTATAGCAAGTCCAGGACCTGCCCCAGACTTGATTGGTAGACAGGCTGTCAATCACACAGGCAAGGCTAAGATAAACTATCTGGGAGCAGAAAGAAACAAGGTGTAGGAGACGGGTGTGGCTGAAATTCAATTACATAGTAGTAGTACTAGGACAGTGTTCAGACTGAGCCACAAGAACCTTAAGCAAGGAATGTAAAATTAAAAATTTTCCTTTTTCCTTCTAGAACAGGGGTCGGCAACCTATGGCACGCGTGCCACTCTTGGCACGCGAGGCTTATTTCCCTGGCACCCGGCAGCGGACTCCTCACCCAGCAGTTTCGATCGGACCAAACACGTCCGAAACGAAACTGCTATTATTATACTGTGGGGTCTCTTCAGACCCCCGAGTATAATAAGCGGAGCTCCCGGGGAGGTGATCAAACATAAAAAACAATGTTACTCACTATTCCACGCTCCGCAGCCGCTGTGTACTCTTCAGTCGCTTCTGCCTGAAGTCAGCTGACAGGGCCTCAGGTGTCACTTCTGCGTCTGACGTCATAATGACGCGATGCGACCCCTGAGACTCAATGAGCGGTCGCTGACTACAGGCAGAAGAGCCCGAAGATACAGAGCGGCTGTGGAGCGTGGAATGGTGAGTAACATTGTTTTTTATGTTTCATCACATCTCTTTGCCCTCCACTTATTATACTCGGGGGGGTCTGAAGAGACCCCACAGTATAATAATAGCTAGTGAGTGGCACAAATTGGAATATTATAAAAGTTAGAATATTATACCGTGTGCTGGGGCTACTATGGAGGATAACACAGTGTGCAGGGGCCACTATGGGACATATACCGTGTGCAGGGGCCACTATGGGACATAATACCGTGTGCAGGGGCCGCTATGGGACATATACTATGTGCAGGGGCCGCTATGGGACATATACCGTGTGTAGGCGCCGCTATGGGACATATACCGTGTGCAGGGGCCGCTATGGGACATATACCGTGTAGGGGCCACTATGAGACATAGTGCTGTGTGCAGGGGTCGCTATGGGACAAATACCGTATACAGAGGCCGCTATGGGACATAATACCGTGTGCAGAGGCCGCTATGGGACATAATACTATGTGCAGAGGCCACTATGGGACATATACTGTGTGCAGGGGCCGCTATGGGAGATATACCTTGTGTAGGCGCCGCTATGGGACATATACCATTTGCAGGGGCCGCTATGGGACATATACCGTGTGTAGGGGCCGCTATGAGACATAGTGCTGTGTGCAGGGGTCGCTATGGGACAAATACCGTGTACAGAGGCCGCTATGGGACATAATACCGTGTGCAGAGGCCGCTATGGGACATAATACTGTGTGCAGAGGCCGCTATGGGACATAATACTGTGTGCAGAGGCCGCTATGGGACATATACCATGTTGCAGAGGCCGCTATGGGACATAATACCAGTGCAGGGACCACTATGGGACATTATTCTGTATATCGGTGTGTTTTCTATATTAAGGATGTGTTTTTGCACAGAAAACTCAAGCTTTGTTTTTTTTGATGCAAAAATGCACCAGTTTTACATCGAATGAAAAAGTTCCAGTGGCCTAAGAATATAGCTGCATCCAGATACATAGTGTGTTTTCACCATAAGGATGCCGCCATACGGTGCTCCTGGACACTAATTGGGGGCTGCACATGGACTTTCATTGCTTCTAATCAGAAAGTACAGGAGCGTCCCAGGAAATAGCAGTAAACGCATGTGTCCTAAAACATCTTGTGGCAGCACTTCTGTGTTATGGTTTGTGGTATATGACTTTAGTTTAGGGGTCGTCAGACTTACAATTATTGACCGGCACTCCGAGTACCTCATCTTTGATTTTTTTATTAAAATCGGCACGCCGAACAGAAAAGGTTGCCTACCCCTGTTCTAGAATAAGGTTACTCAAAAATTTGTAAGTGTAGCTGTTGCAAAACCCAAATATGAAGTAGACATTTCCCTGATGGAACACTATGTGGAGACACAGTAGTTGCCTGTTAAGTTTTTACATTGCTATCAATTTCCATAATGCTTCACACAGCACAATATTGATCTAGCACATTGTAACACTTGCAAAAAAAACTGTGTGGGTCAACTAAATTTGCAAAGAGGGAATTCTCTGTAGTTGTTTTTATTCTACGTAATGTACCGACCAGCAGCAGTGTTTAAGGTACTGCTATGGGCCAAATAGTTAAAAAAAATTATTTTCCCCAGTAAATAAATCTATAATAAGATTTGTCACTAGCTAGCCTACTTATTGATGGTTTCTAGGTAACACAAGATTTTTCTACACTGCACAGAAAAATAATGAACTGAACGATAAATGGAAACAGCAAAAGAAGATGGTGAATATTTGTTACAAGGTTTTACATCTAATGAATATATTGCCAATGTTAAGCAAAGGTCAACCCTCACTTTAATATGAAATCGGTGTATTACTTTATTTACAGGACTGAATGCACAGATACTTTTTTCTACTGGTAAATGAGAATTTTCTGTGCAGAATCCTTTGTGCTGGATGCAGTAAGAGCTTTTGCTGAAAGACAATTTCCCTCAGAGCCAATCACTCTGTCAGCTTGCGTGCTTCCAAATATTTTCTGTCTATGTCAAATCGGTTTACATTTTACACAATATTGATTGCTCTCTGCTCTGGGGTATGTGTGTATGTTTGTGTCATTTTCTCTTCCCTCTGGTTCTTCTTCCTTGGCATGTTTGTTTTCCATTTGCAAAGAGAAAGGAGACTGAAGCCACAAGCCTCAACATTGGCATGCTCTGCTGCCTCTAAAAAGAAGTTGCCATCGGCTACATCTTAATACTTGGTAATGATGTTACAAAACAAAACTTATTTGACCATAATAGGTTAAATTTACTGACATGCTTTGTAAATAACAAACATATTTACAGGTTTAGCAAAGTTTAATTTGACAATGTTAACTCTTTGAATGGATTTTTATTGCTTTTTGTGTTTTGTGTAAAGTTAAACTTGCTACAGTACATTGGTACGCTCATAAAGAGTATCGTGTATACCGGAATTACATGAGCATATTTGTAAATTTCCACAGCACAGATCTGCAATACTGAAGGGCTGTTGACTAGAAAGAAACAGCCAAAACATAAGGCAATCTCTTTTTAGAGTAGTGACTGTCTTAAATGGTCACTGAACAGAATACTCCATCGTGAACATAACTGGAAATCATTTTCATTAAAAAAAAATCTGATGTTTTCCACAGGCATTACTTAGTATATACAGTGCATATATAAGACTTGTTCAGATAGTGCCATAACTTACATGAAAATATATCATACATAGACAATTGTATGAGGCCTTGTGCACACTCATGAGCCTCATGGGAAGTGTTGGGACGTATACTACTACCACATGTCCATACTATGTATCTGCCCCCTTTCTCTAAGTGAACTGCAGATCAAGGTGCAAGCAAAATGGGGTGATTATCCCCAGAATAATGAATAAATGAACACTTTTTAAGGGATAGACATGAACAAAGCAATGTCCCTAGCAAGACATTGCATGATCTGTAAGTTCCATTGAAAACTCAGGTAACCTTTAAAAGAAGTGAAGTGACAAGTGGGCTTATACAGTTTAAAAGTATTCAAAAATAGGCTACTTAAAGGGGGTTTCCCAAGAACACAACAATATTTAAATTTGTAGACAACTAAAAGTCCCACATTTTTAGAAATATAAATAAAACATTTTCATTATTATTATTATTTTTTTTTTCTGGTGATAAACTTTTTTCTTGATTGGCTGCAATGGATACGACCATGAATCTGGGACAGTCATGATTTTTTTTATTATGGCCAGGTTATTTTCTCATACATGTAGTGTCCTTGTCTTATAACCTGTACACAATAAGGAAATCTGAGTTTCTGACAAGTCCAAGACCATAGAAATTTCTTGCATTCATGGTCATATCCATTGTCAACCGATCAAAATAAAAGACTGTCACCACTAAGATGGTTAGAGAAAATGTTTAAAACCCTGCAAAAAATTCAAACCCCTTCCCGCCAGTGACATTTTCCAATTTTTGTTTTTGACTGCCCACTACCCAAACCTCATAACTTTTTTTATTTTTACGTTCACAGGGCCATATTAGGGCTTAATGTTTGCGGGAAAAAATGTTCTTCATAATGGTGCCATTTATTATTCTGTACAATGTACTGGGAAGCTGGAAAAAAATTCAGATTGACTTGGAATGAAAGACTTTCTTACGGGCTTCGTTTTTACGGCGTTCACTCTGCAGCCAAAATTACATGTCACCTGTATTCTATGTTTCGGTACAATTCTGGGGATACAAAATTTATATACTTTTATTTACATTTTAACCCCTTAACAAAGATCTAAAACTTTGCAAAAACAATTTTTTTCTTAAAGTCGCCATATTCTGACACCCATAACTTTTTTTTATTATTTTTTATTTCTGTGTACGGGTATGCATAAGGCGCCTTTTTTTTGCAGGGCCAGGTGTACTTTTTAGTTATACCATTTTGGAAAATGTCTATTGCTTTGGTCACTTTTTATTTAAATTTTTATCAGAGGCAAAACAGTGAAAAAACAGTGGTTCGGCACTTTTGATTTTTTTTTTTCCCGCTACGGCGTTTACAGGAAAAATACCTAATGTGAATGTGTTAAACAGTGTTTAAGTACTTTTATATGTGTTCGAGGGAAAGGAGGGTGATTTTTTTTTTTTTTACAGGGGTCTTGAACCCCAGGGGGTATGATCACTAAAACTATGTATTTGAATGCTAATGCATTGCAATGCATTGCAAAATGTCGGCATTTCTATTGCAGTCAGACAAGCCTTCAATAGGCTCCCAGCTGTGATGCCAATAGGACACCGATCTTGCTCCGGTTGTTGGCAATCCCCGGCAAAATGGCACCTCATTCAGCTTTGACAGGCACTGATCGCAAGCATTAGTGCTGGGTCTCTGCTGTATAACATATTTAAATATCCGACATCCACCATACTATTATGGGAGCTGCCGGGAAGGGGTTAAATTTTTAATATTTGCAAAAGTGTTTAACTTTTAATATCTACAAATATAAATATGGTTATGTTCATGGGAAAACCACTTTACGTCGGGGGCCCACGTGGTGTTTTACAGTCCCTGCAAATTGAATGGGATTCTAGCGAATCCCACACATTGCGGAAAAATACGCGCAGCAGACACACTGAAATTTCCAAAACGTTGAGGTATTGGAAATCACAGCATGTCAATTATAATTATGGAAATGCCGGCAGTTTCCCTATAGGTATAATGGAAGCAGCAAACAAGAGCTATGTGGGGCAAAGAAGGCAGTGATCATTGTCATTCACCTCCCTCTTGGCCCTTTTGCAAAACTTTCATTGCTTTTAATGGTGAATAAGTGAAATTGTCCATACATATTGGGTTAGTAACCATCTAATGTGTATGGAGGCCTCCTGACTATTCCCACAATACTCAATACTTTTGTTACCAGAAGAGACAAGCCACTACCAGAGGTGTATGGAAGAAACTTTCTTCCATCTCCCTATTCCATGAGCCTAAACAATGAGAATAGTTAGTGCAGTCCTTTACATTCAAACTACTGTAGTAGGAATTAATTTTTTTTTGTAAAGATGGTGGGTATCATTGCCTACAGGGCTCCTGCACAGGCTGCACATGTGGTAGGGCCACTGTTGTAGACCATATATTTTGGTATGTCTTTTTTAGAGATAAAGCTGTTCATTACATCCCAATGAATCACTGGCAAATAGAAACTCATTGCTGGTGGGATAAATTTCATTTTGCATGATACCTTCTTTCTGAACCCCATGTGTGAAGTAGAACAGAAGATTTTCAAATGATTTTTGTTTTGGTCGATTGAAAGATGATTATGCAAAAATATGCTGCATAATTATTAGACTAGATTAATCTGAAATTTACTTAGTTTCAGATGAACGAATTGAAAATCTTAAAATATAAGAAAACATGCACTATGTCTGTTTTTTTACATGTTGTAGTGGACTTGTGTGATCAGGTGTAACTAATGGTACAATAATATGAACATCTGCACATCCATCTGTAGCTTGATTAATATATCTTCATTTTGGGCAGTCAGATAATAATGGATTTATCTTCTGAAACAATGAATGGATTGTAAGAATGATGTAGAAAGTAATCTTTACCTATCTACATTTATATAGGGTACTTAAAGCTAGTCTACTAATGCAAAAATCACTTCTAAACCACTTATATGTTGTTGTTAGTGGCATAACAAATATCTTTTCTAGGGTCAAAGTGCATACTACGTTCAATATGCCTCTATGGATGGGTTCACACTACCGTTGTTAATGTCCGTTATTGTCTTCCGTCATAGGATGACAGCAACGGACATTAAACTATTGCAGAGAATGGACAGACTATTGTAGACAACATGATGGACTCTATCTTCCGTCATGTTTGTTTACTTTTGTAATGGAAGATAAAGCCGTGCATAATATAATATTGTGCATTTATAATATTATAAAATACCTTGTACCATTGTGAATAAGTATTAATACCAGATGTTATTTTCATTTTCAATACTACATAACTAATCATGACAATGTTCCTGTAATAACTATCATGTCATAATAAATAGTATCATACCATGGAAAATGTCACAGCAACCAAGTAATAAAAAATAAATGCCACACTAAACCATAATTCATTTAGAAGATGCACTGAAAATGTTAAGTTATTGTACTAACTGCCTTTTGGCATCTCCAAGAGAGAATGGAGGAAGGAACACCTGGGCAGCTACTTGACTCATGTGAATTTAATGAGAGATGGAGAAGCCTGTCACCTCAGCTGATGGATGGACAGAAGAAGTGAAAGAATTCTCTGTCTCACTCTTTTTATTTGGCAGCCTCCGGGACTAGGAAGCAGATAAGTGACGATAACAGTCTCTTTCTAAAATGTATTCTAAATGCTTACTGCACTAATGGGAATTCAATGTTATGGAGATTATATGAGCAGAAAATGTAGTAGACTAGTAGAAGTGTTATTCATACATACGGTTACAGATGCATGTATACATATTGTAGCAGAACAACTACTAAAAATCAGGATTATGTCACAAATGAGTGATACGTTATGCAACTAGGATGCATTTTTGCAAAGAAAACTTTTGCTTTTACCTGGTTTTATAGAAAACCAGGAGAAAGGCCATGTGAGAGAGTAGAAAAAAAGGGTGAGCCCCACTCCACCCACTAGAAATAATAATAATAATAATAATAATAATAATAATAATAATAATAATGATACAATTTATTTATATAGCACCAACATATTCCACAGCACTTTACAAATTGTAGGGTTCAAGTACAGACAAAAAGAGACATTACAGAGTAAAAGTCAATTCACACAATGGGACTGAGGGCCCTGCTCGCAAGAGCTTACAATTTATGAGGTAGAGGGGGTGAGACAAGATGTAGCAGGGGTAGCATCAGAGTTGGATGGAATAGACCATTCCAAATTTTGGCCTGATATCCTAAACATATAGGAACATGTACGAGCATTGTTTTATATGTTGCTAGGAATAACATATTTAGCATGACAACTAGGGAAGGGAAGGCCTTATTTTTTGTTTTTGTGTGAAAAAATTTTAACTACAGATGTGCCTATTCTTACCCTTCCTCTAGGCTGAACATATCCATATGTGTGTGTAACAATTTGATCAGCTTCTCAAGACTTCCTGATTTTGTGGTATTCTGTCATGAAGCTATATGCTATTCATTCATATGTGTAGACACCCAGTGTTGCGAAATGCAGCCTGTCAAAGGTTTTGTCAGCATGACACAACATTGCATTGAATTGGTTTTATGATAAACTAGCCAAACTGGAGTTAAATTAAAGATGGCATTAGTCAAGAAGAATCCTTGGTGTGTGTGTTCAAATAACCCCCTTTCCCTCGATCATATATAGAAGTAAATAAATAAACATAAACACATTTTATGTATATCCCCATGCTCAAAAAAGCACAATTATAAAAATAATCAAAACAATTCAAAATGGCCAAATCACAGTTTTTTTTGTCTTTTCAGTTCTCAAAAATTGAATAAAAAACGATCAAAATATCAGAAATCCCTCAAAATTATATCAAAACTACATTTTGCAAAAAATGTCAGTAAACAGACATATAAAAAGTTAATGTTGCCAGAATTTGGTGACTTGAAGAAATGTTTGTATTTTTCAAAGTTTATTTATTTTTGTATTAAAATATAAAGAAAATATAGGGGCGTGGCCTGGCTATGGAGGAGTGAGGACACATCTCCCTCAGCTCCTTCCCTTACTTACCTGGACCCACGCTAGTTCCTGCTGACCTGAACCTCTTCTGCCCTCCAAACCATGGGCAAGTCGAGAAGGCTCCCTCCAAGGCCCTCTTCTACCCCTCTGGTGGTCGCTCTGGGGCCCTTCATTGAGAGGTTTCTTCGGAACCCGTGCGCCTCAGACCCCCGTGCAACTCCTCCCAAGATGGCGCCCGACGCTGCTGCTCTGCCGCGCAGCTCTCCTCTAAGCAAAACGGCGGACACTTCCCTCCGTGGTGCTGAAGTGGCCCTGTCTCCGCGGGCTGACAGCTCCTACTCACCCAGCCCTCCGGAGCCTTGGACAATGAGGGAGACTATGTATCGCTCTGCTCCTGCTTCTCCTGTGTTGGCGGCAGTGTCTGAGAATGGATGGCCGTCGCTACCGCCGTCTCCTGCCTCCTTTGCACCTCCACGTTCTCTGGAGACCAGCATCGCTCTGCAGTCCTCTCCTCTGGGGCTTTCAGGAGGTAAGACGATCTCCCTCCCTGCCTCCATCAGCTCTACCCTGTCCTGGCCGGTTGCTTCCAGCATCCTCACCACAACCCTATGCTCCACATTGCCTGCTCCTCCGTTAGCTCCTCCTGGCACAAGAGTACAGCTGGAGTTACTCACCCCTGGCACTCCCTCTACCAGTGGCCTCTGCCTGGCAACTACTGCAGATCCAATGAACTCTCTATCCGCCACTGCAGCTCCATATTCGCCCCGGGTCCCCCACGTCCCTCTGACAACGCCTCCTGTCACAGACTATGCTTCTGCTGGCCAGGGCATGGGGGACTCTGCTGGGTCTGTGACCTTCCCATCCTGCACTCCGACTTCCTCTGTTACCTCCTCTGACACTCTGGACGAACTGCGTCACCTGAGTGTTCATCTCCGTGCTATTCCTACAAAGTTTGACAAGGAGGAGTATGTGGCACGCCGTTCGTTCTAGTGTACAACTATTGGAGGAGTGGGCGGATACCCTGGAGGCCTCCTCCGCTTTACTGTCTACCCAGCTTTCCACCCATGACTCCATCCTATCGTCTCATACTCACCAGTTGCACTGTCTGACGGATCTCTTGGACGACCTAGAGAATAGGAATAGACAGAATAACATCAGAGTAAGGGGCCTCCCTGAATCTATTGAACCCCAACACCTGGACGCTACTCTACGCACCGTCTTTAACTCCCTTCTAGGAGTCCCTCCTGGGTCTCCGTTCGAACTAGACCGAGCACATCGCTCCTTGGGCCCACGTCCTCTGGACTCTACCAATCCTAGAGACGTCATCTGCCGGGTACATAGATACCAGCTCAAAGAGGCCACCATGCGGAAGGCCAGGGATGCCCGCCAAGTTATGTTTCAGGAAGCTCCTATCAGTTTTCTCCCGGACCTGTCCAGACTCACCCTTGCCAGGCGGCGTGCTCTGAAGCCACTCCTGGATCTTCTGATTCATCATCAAATCCCGTATTCTTGGGGATTTCCTTTCCGCCTGCAGGTCCGGTGGGATGGGCGCACTATTTCGCTATCCCACCCTGATGATGTTCCTGCTTTCACAGCTGCTCTCGGACTCCCTCCTGTACAGATTCCAGACTGGCCCTCGTTGCCCTGTGCTCCTGACCCGACTCAATTCATGCGGCTCCAGCGCCACCCCAGGCGTCGCCGATGTGATCGTGCCTCCACATCTGTCGCTCAGCAGCGTAACCGTCAAGCCTCCCCGACTTGATCACCGAACTCTTCCTCTTGCACACCAGCGGGACTGATTTCTTGCAGCCCTTGGGGCTCCAGCCCGGAGTATTGTTTTCTTTCTTTTTCCTTCTATTTCTGTCCCCCCCTCCCTCTTTTTTTTTTTTTTATTCTTTTCTTTTTCTCTCTCTTTTTCTTTCTTCTCGTTATTCTCGTTTCTTGCTTTCTTCCTTTTTTTTTTCCTCTTTCCCTCCTCCCTCTCTCCTTGCTCAGGTCTTCCTCATCCTCATCTTCTTCTTCATACCCTGTAGTTTGGTCAGCATACATTCTATTGTTGCAGTTGCTCTTCTAGTAGCGTGGCCTGGAGACCAATGGGGGAGCGGCTCCTTTTTAGAAAGCTCCACCTATCCTAAATGTGTGTTCCTCTTGTGTCCTTCACCTATCCCCCCCGTCTGTCTGAATATTTGTACCTTGAATGCGAGAGGACTTAACGTCCCACAAAAATGCAACCAGATTCTATTCCAACTCCACAAAAAGCGTTCTCAAATCATTATTTTACAGGAGACTCACTTCAAGGAGGGCCATGTCCCATATATCTGCAACCGCCACTTTCCTGTTTGGTTCCACAGCGTCAACCCGGTCACTAAATCCAAGGGAGTATCTATTGCTTTGCATAGATCTCTGCATCATGAGGTACTGGGCACCCTGATTGACCCCGAGGGCAGATTTGTCTTCCTTAAATTGCGCATTGCAGGCACTGTACTTACCATAGAGGGATGTTACCTCCCTAATCAGGGGCAACTGCTGTATTGTAGGGATCTAGACAGCAAACTAACTGACTTTGGCGAGGGGGTCATGATTCTCGGGGGTGACTTTAACTTTGTACTGGATCCGGTGACTGACACTACACCCCCCGCGCTCCCTACTCCCAATCACATCTGCGTAGGCTTAAGACTGCTCTCCACAGTTCTCAACTGGTTGATGTGTGGCGAATTCTACACCCTGGCGAGCGTGATTATACTTTCCATTCCCCCGCACATAACTCCTATAGCCATATTGACTTTTTCCTGATCAGCCATCACGCCCTCTCCTGGGCCCCTACTGGACAGATTGGCTCTGCTATCTGGTCAGATCACTCACCTGTATTTTTATCTGTGGAGGTCCCAGGCCTTACACGCCGCCCCCTTTACCTGGCGCTTAAATGACAGTCTTTTGAAGGATGCTACCTGTAAGGCAGACGTCAGTGCTGCGACCAGGGATTTTGGTCTCGACCATGCTCATGATCCTACCCCACTGCCTCTACAATGGGAGGCGCTGAAATGCGTTCTCCGGGGTGTACTGATAAAACATGGTGCTCGCCTCAAAAGAGAGCGGGCGGCATGGGTTTCTTCGCGCCTCGCCAAGATCTATTCCCTTGAACTGAAGCATAAACGAACATGCACCCAAGCTGACCTAACTGAGCTTCTTAATGCCAAAGTGGAGCTTCGAGCTCACCTAGATGAAACATCTGCACTCTACCGCGATCGTGTCAGGAAACATTATTACGAGTTTGCGGATAAATGTAGTAGGCCCCTCGCTCGTCGTCTACACCCTTGCAATACCCTCACATATGTGCCTTGGCTTTGCAAAAGTTCTGGGCAGGCGGTCCATAACCCCTTGGACATTGCGGCAACGTTTCGCTTCTTCTACCACGGTCTGTATAATATTCATGGCCATTACGCTGATCTTGCTCCGGACTCCCTTCGTGAAATAATTTGGGAATATGTTACTGAGACCTCTCTCCCCACTGTTGCTTCCTCTGTCAGACCACTCCTTGTGTAACCTTTTAGCGAAGAGGAGGTCTCTCTCGCGATTCAATCCTCCCCTTTGGGCAAAGCCCCTGGCCCCGATGGGTTTACTACCCGATTCTATAAATCTTTTCGGGACCTCCTTTCTCCTACTATGGCCCGTGTCTTCAATAGTGTCAATGAGGCCACTCCGTTTGCCTCCCAATCCCTGTCGGCCCTTATCACAGTCCTTACCAAACCAGGAAAAGACCCATCCTGTTGTGCCAGTTATCGCCCGATCTCCCTACTCAACATTGATATCAAATTGTTGGCTAATCGCCTGTCCCCCCTAATGCTGGGCCTGGTCCACACTGACCAGGTTGGCTTCATATTAGGTCGCAAGGCCAGAGATAACGTCTGCAAGACGCTCCTGGCGATCTCTTCGGCCCACACTAATGGCTCCCCATGTGCTTCCTCTCTGTGGATGCTGAGAAAGCGTTCGAACGAGTGCACTGGGGCTTTCTATGGGCTACACTCCAACAAGTTGGGGTTGGTCTGGGGTATTTGGGCAAGGTGTTCTCTCTCTATGGCGACGCGTCGGCACGGGTGCGGGTCAACGGGCTCCTCTCTGATCCTTTTCCAGTTCGGAACGGCACGCGGCAGGGTTGTCCCTTGTCCCTCCTCCTGTACGCACTGGTTATGGAACACCTAGCGGTGGCAATACGGCGCTGTCCTAGCATCCATGGCCTCCAGATGGGCAGCCGCCAGGTCAAAACAGCCCTATATGCCGACGACCTTCTCCTATATGTTTCCCAACCGCCTGTCTCTTATCCGTCTATTCTGCGTGAATTCCGTCACTTTGGCAATTTGAGCAATTTCAAGGTGAATCTTTCTAAGAGCGAGGCCCTCAAAATCACCTTGCCCCATGTGGAGGCCACTCTCCTTGCAGATTGCTTCCCCTTTAAATGGCATGCTACCTCTATTAAGTATCTTGGGGTCCATATCCCCTCTAACCCCTCCTTCCTTTACCACCTTAATTACCTACCGTTACTTGAATCACTTTCGGCGGACCTCCGTAAATATGGCGCTCTTAAGCTCACCTGGTTTGGCCGCATTAACGCCCTGAAAATGGACGTTGTGCCCCGTCTACTATACGTGTCCCAGGCTCTCCCCTTTCCACTCCCACGTACTTTCTGTTTGGGAAGTTTGTGTGGGGAGCGGCATGGAGCAGACTGCGGTTTCAGACGCTGACACGCCGTAAATGCCATGGAGGCGCCGGCCTACCAGACCCTAGATTGTACTACCGCGCGGTTGTGCTGTTGCACCTTTTTGATTGCGTTATCGTGGAGCGGATAAGCAGTGGGTCTCTATAGAGGCCGAACTGCTTTCAGCTCACCTTCCCTCTCTGCCCTGGATCCCGTCCCACTTCCGCTCCAGTGCTGTTAGGCATTATGTGCTGTCATCCCATTTCCTAAGGACCTGGGATGCGGTGTGTGTGGGCGGTCATATTGCCAGGGTCCCAGGTCCCCCTCAGCCCTCTCTTCAACAATCCCATGTTCCCCCTGGGTTGTTCTGCAGATAAATTCCTTTGCTGGCTAGGTAGGGATGACGTTCGCTTGCACCAAGTTGCAGGTAGTACACCTCTCCCCTCCCTGACACAATTGCGCGCCTCCTACACCGATCTCCGGTTATTTTTGGTTGGAATATGGTCAGCTCACTGCCTTCCTCCATAAGTTCTCCTTACTTCCCATGCTCTCATCCCCCTTGACTGACTTGGAGTCTGCTCTTTCTCGCGCTGACACCACCCCACGTGCCTTCTCTGTTCTCTATGGCATTCTCCTCAAGGATGCCACACCTGGGCTCCCTTCCTATGCCAGCCCCTGGGAATCTGACCTTGATACTTGTTTTTCACCTGCCGATTGGGATAGGTCCTTCTTGTATACACATAAGCTCCCGCTGCCTTGCAGTGCGCAGGAAAAGAAGTACAAAATACTGACCCGCTGGTACCGCTGTCCTGACCTCCTGCACAGGATCTATCCTGGTGTATCCGACCGGTGTTGGTGCTGTGGTTCCAAAAGAGGTATGCTGTATCACATCTGGTGGGAATGCGCTGCCCTTAGACCCTTCGGGGGATGCTGTTTTCGCGTTATATACTAAAGTGAGTGGCAAATCTGTCACACCCTCACCTCAACTAGTCCTTCTCTCCATTATGCCAGGGAACGTCTCCGCTGTTAAGAGAGACATCCTGCGACATTTTCTCACTGCCGCCAGAACAGTCATTCCCAGGCATTGGCGCAGTACTGCTGTGCCCACCCTGGTTGAGTTCCTACAGGAGCTTCTCCTTATTAAGAGAATGGAGGCCCTGGTGGCTGAGAACTCGCCTGACCCTTCTAAATTTGAGTCCCTCTGGCGGCCGTAGGTGATGTTCCAGGAGACTTCAGAGTTCTCTTCTTTCTTTTCCTGAACTGGGAGCGCCTTGCTCCCCTTCCCGTAAGGGGTCTGGCCATCCCCTTCTGTACCATCCCTCTCTCTCCCCTTCCTTTTCCCTCTCTCCTCAGTGTGCCCTGTTCCATCCCGGTCTTGTATGTGGTTTTATGTGTTTCTGTTCACCCGTGTCTTCCCCAAGTTCCCCTTTCCCTCCAGCATTTGTCTTTTTCTTCTAGTGCGCAAGTGGCACTGTGATGGCCCTCCACAGCCGGACTTTTCCTTCTGTCCTATAGTGTTCCCTGCCATCACCCCCCCAATGATACATTTCCCCATGTTGTTATAGTGCCACCCGTTACTGGTTTCTCTGTTGCAGGCGTCAGCAGCCCTCTACCCTGGCTGTTCCTCACCGACTTCTCCACGATTGGGTGGCCTGCGTGCCTCCTACTGCCTTATTTGATACCTTTGTATTGGTTTTGTTTCCTTTTGTTATTATTTGCAAAAACCTCAATAAAAACTGATTAAACATAAAGAAAATATAGTTTTGGTATTGCCATGATCATACAAACCCACAGAATATAGGTGATGAGCCATTTTTGCTGCAAAGTAACCATCATAGAAACAAAACCGATAAGAAAATGGTGCAAATGCAGTTTTTTTCTAATTCCATTCTGAATTTTTCCAGCTTCCCAGCATTATACATCTTAAGGCATAAAACAACATGGTTAGAAAGTACAATTTGTCCCACAAAAAATAAGCTTTCATACAGCTCTGTGAATATAAAAGTTATGTCAGGGACTAAAAATGAAAATACAATAACAGATGGCATCGTCTGAAGTGTTTAAAGGGGTTGGCCACTTTCAGACCAATATTGGGAGACCAATGTTATTGTTTGTATAATAAAAAATTGTACCATTTTCCAATATAATTTCTGTTTCAATTCCTCACAGTTTTCTAGATCTCTGCATCTCTGCTTGCTGTAATTCATTCTGCTTACTTCCAGTGGATAAAAGTCAGTCCATGGTCATATTGATATACAGTCCATGGTCATGTGATGAACACACAGGTGCACAGCTCGTTACCAGGCAGATGTCTGATTACTGTGCTGTGAGTATAACGAGCTGTGCACCTGTGTATCCATCACATGACCATGGCCTGTATATCACATGACCATGAACTGATTTTTATCCACTGGGAGTAAACAGAATGAATGACAGCAATCAGAGATCTAGAAAATCATGAGGAATTGATACAGAAAGTATATTGGAAAGTTGTATACATTTTTATTATACAAACAATAACATGGTCTCTCAATATTGGTCTTTAAGTGGCCAACCCCTTTAACTTCTGTCTTGAGATGATGCTTCAGTATCTCCAGATATGCATTTTTATTCATCATAATGCCATCTGTTTATAAAGTGCACCAGTCCCTTCTGGAGTAAAGCACCTCCACAACATGATGCTGCCACCCCAGGGCTTCATAGTAGGGATAGTATTTTTGACTTGCAAACCTCCCCTGTTTTATCTCCATACAGAATGATGGTCATTAAAGCAAAACAGTTCCATCTTTGTTTCTACCAGCAAGAGGAAATTTATCCAAAAAGTAAGAACATTTGTAAACTGCACATTTACAAATAAAAATAAAGATAGAAGCCCCAGGGTAGCATAAAAGGATAATTACCCGTTGAAGAGCAGAAGGTGGGGGGACAACCACTGGATGGAATAAGCAGACGGCAAACAAGTCATCTTATATGTAGTAGGGGCTGGAGGTGGTGCGGTTCTGTGTCGTGGCTGAGGATTGGAAGTTAATGTGTGTATTAAAGCACTGTGAGGCCAGGAGCTATGGGCAATATACAGTGCATATGCGGAAAGTCCAGGCATCGCAATATATAAGAGAGAAAAAGTAGTTTATTGCACATGTGCAGGGACTTCCATGCATTGCACTAAGAATAATGAACTGAAAAAATAGAAAAAATAGGAGAGGAGAAGGGGGAGAAATATAAGGGAGCAGTAATAATGTAGACACAAAATATAGAAATAAATGGAATAAAGGGGAAACTGGTATTATTCTTTATGGATAAATGAACAAAAATAAAATAAATTAGCCACCACCCTATGTATGTTAATTAGTACATAAATCAGTTAAAAAAATTAATTAAATTGTTAAATTTATAAATAAATTAATAACCACCACCCGACCTAATACTATAACCAAATGTGCGATTTCAAAGTGTCCTGGGAGTTATTTAGTCTGTGAAGAAATGCAGAATATAGTGTTTAAATAACAAACAGATGTCAAATATAACAAATACCAAAAATATTAGACAAGGAATAAATGGTCATAAACTCTACTGAGGCCCATAGGTTCAATGGTCTGTAGGGTATGTATCCAATAGGACTCTCTTTTCTTCAGTAGGGAAATTCGATTGCCACCCCTTCTGTGTGATGGTACGTCTTCAATAATCTGAAAACTTAACTGTGCAACTTTTTGTTTGTGACTGTTGAAGTGGGCTGTGAAAATATTAACATATTAACTTCCATTCTGGTGGTCAATTTGTGTTTAGAAATGGGTCTCAAATATGTTGAGTAATTTCCCCAACATATACGATTCGCACATGATTAAGTACATCATGAAGTTAGAGTCACAAGTAAAAAAGCCTCAAATGGGTAACCATTTGGCAGATCTTGGGGGTAAAAAATTATCTCCCCTAATAACAGCAAAGCACTGTTAACAGTGTCAACATGAAAAAGTCCCCTTCTTTTGTGTAGCCAGAAAGGTTTTGGTCAAGGTTCCTATATCATCTTTCACAAGATTATCACATAAATTCTAATCCCTTTTTTTGCATATTAGTGGCGGGGTTCTAAATTCCTCCACTTAGGGGTAAGCTTTCTTTGGGATACCCCAATGTTTTTTAAGATATGTGAAATTTTTGGTGAGAGTACATGAACAAATCAAATCTGTTTTTTTCTGGTCTAATTTAGGTTGTGGAAAATGAGATTGTGAGGAGTGGTTGAGCAATAAATCCATGTGATATCCTCCTTCTATAAAACGGGCTGACATTTCCCCGATACGCCTTTGTTGAGTATTAGGATCGGGGACTGTTTGTCATTTGGCATTTTGACTGTATAGAGAGTGGAAGGGATTTTTTTTGATGACTGATATAGAAATGCAATAGGTTGTTGCGATCTATAGGTTTATTTTACAAGTCGATGTCAATATGCCCAGTTGGGATCTTAATGTCGAGTGTGTCAATTTATTCAAATCATGATGCATAGCGAATTTTAGCTCCAGGTATATTGAGTTGATCAAATCGTCAAATTGAAAAAGGGTCATATGTCTTAAAAAGGCTCTAATGTAGAACTGAAACATTGCGCATAATGTCTAATAAAGTACGTCACTTTTTTTCTACCACTACTTTTTAGAGTGATACCCTTTTTATGTTTTTGTTATCATCTATCTATCTATCTATCTATCTATCTAGTAATGCTGCATCTATCTATCTAGTTCCAATGTATAGTACTGTGCAAAAGTGATACAAAAATGGATCCATTTACTTCTTAAAACATTTTGCCTTTATTAAAGCCCTGCATTAGATTACAGCATCTTACTAAATTCTTTTTGTGAGACTTGTTTAAAGTTTTTCAAAGACATCCTCTTGGACGTGTTTCTATATTTCTTGTAAACACCTTCAAAGTTCAGTCTTAGATGTTTGATGTATTTCGGCTTTTCTTGATCTAAGTAATTACAAGCACATTTAATGATGTTGAGGTCTGGGGTAGCCAGTCCATTGTTCGGAGAATGACAGAACTTTTTTGATGAGCATGTCTTGATCTTTGCTGTCATTATCTTGCTGCAGAGTGATTTCCTGAGAATAATGCATAGTGTGTTAACATTTATTTGTAGTTATTAGCCTTCCTCTCAAGTTTTGGGTTTGGTCCCAAGATTAAACTTTGGTCTGAATTGGCTTAAGTCATAGTACAGGGGTAGGCAACCTTTTTTGTTCGGTGAGCCGATTTCGATTAAAAAATCAAAGCTGAGGTACTCGGAGTGCCGGTCAATAATTGTAAGTCTGACGACCCCTGCACATGGTATTATGTCCCATGGCGGCCACTGCACATGGTATTATGTCTCATAGTGGCCCCTGCACACGGTATTATGTCTCATAGCGGCCCCTGCCATGGTATTATATCCCATAGCGGTCCCTGCACACGGTAATATGTCCCATAACGGCCCTTGCACATGGTATAATATTCTAACTTTTATAATATTCCAATTGTCACCACTCACTAGCTATTATTATACTGTGGGGTCTCTTCAGACCACAGAGTATAATAAGTGGAGGGCCAAGAGAGATGAAAAACATAAAAAACAATGTTAACTCACCTTTTCCTGTGCTCCGCAGCCGCTCTGTGCTCTTCGGGCGCTTCTGCCTGTAGTCAGCGACCGCTGATTGAGTCTCAGGGGTCACATCGCGTCATTATGCGTAATGACGTCGGACGTGACCACTGAGGCTCTGTCAGCGGACTCTTACATCAGGCAGAATCGCATGAAGAGCACAGAGCGGCTGCGGATCCAGGGAAGGTGAGTATTATTGTTTTTTATGTTTAATCACCTCCCCGGGGCTCCGCTTATTATACTCTGGGGGTATAAAGAGACCCCACAGTATAATAATAGCAGTTTCGTTTCGGCCATGTTTGGTCTCATTGAAACTGCTGGGTGAGGACTCGGGCTGCTGTGCCAGGGAAATAAGCCTCGCGTGCCACTCTTGGCATGTGTGCTGGGGGTTGCCGACCCCTGTCATAGTGCATGACACTCGTATGGCTCTTAAGACCCTATGTTGCCCATTTCAAGCTCTTTAAAGCTGGCCATACACATTAGATTTTAGACTGTCGAAATGGCAGATTTTGGACTGTCTGCTGTTGGTTGGTCGGACACAAACCTATGACAGTTTGTCCCATACAGCCAACCATCAATTAAAGTTAGTCAGAACCAAAATCAGTTGTGTTGGGTTTTTTTCTGTCCTCTGTCTGCTGTGATCACCTGTGGGTGACTTTTGCATTATGCACTAACACACTTACAAAGTGTCCGTCTTTTCAGCACTTCATTGATACTAAACAACTTTCATCTATTCATTTTCCAAGTGACTGGGGAAGTCGAACTTTTGTTGGAAGGTTCGTGGTTGTTCATGTGTTTGGGCCATACATACAATCAACCACAGTTCATTTCAGATGAGTGTTGGCAGTCTAAAATCTAATGTGCATGGCCAGCTTTAGGCAATCACAGTCAGTGTAATGTCAAAGTGACAATACCATGGATGGTAAGCAGTGCAAATAAACAGCTTGTTAAACAATACATTGCACTGTCATATGTTATTTATCCTTTTTACAATTTAAACGCTACTGAAAGTAGCCCATTTTGGGACAAGGTGCCTATCCATGTTTTCATACACACAAGGCCGTTATGTTGGGATAAGTAATGGCTTTTATATTACCAAAAATGATCAGTTTTGGAGACTTGCAAGTACAAGAGGTTTTGTGTTATTTTGAGGCCAAGTGGTGGCAGTGGTAAAAATGGTGGTAACAGTGGCAACATGAGTGGCAGTACAGAAGATGATGTCCAGCTATGTAAGGGTAGCAGGCAACAACCCCCTCCCCCACTGTCAGTTCATTCTCATCATCCTCACAGATCCTTGCAGACAGTTTTTATGATGCCATCCACAGCCCTGAATACCCTCTCTGCCATTACACTTAACACAGGACAAGTCAGTACACTCATGGCAAACTGGGCAGTTATTGCATCTGACTGGTGCTACGAATTACTGTATTAGTACACTCAGAGGCGTAGCTAGGGGGGGGGGCAGAAGGGGCGGCTGCCCCTGGCCCACTGACATTTTAGGGCCCACCCTGGGGCCGCCATTAATACATCTTTTACTTTTAACTAGATCGGTGTCTGCAGACACCGATCTAGTTAAAACGCTTTCTGCAACTTGCTGTCTTGTAAACTGCAAGCCACTTCAGGCCTGCGGTTTACATGACAACGAAAACACAGTCATCAGCACAGGCGGCACGATGACGTCACAACATCGCGCCTCCTACGCTGAGACGCTGACTTCCTGTGTGTGGACCCTGCGCACAGAGCGCGGGTCAAGAAGAGAAAGCAGCGGCTCCGTTCGTCATGGTCGCTGGTAGGTGAGTATAACTTATATTTGTTTTGTTTAGCTTAATTGTGGGTATTTTAATAGTATAAGGGGTTGTTAGGAGAGGGTATTATAACTATAAGGGAGGGGGCATTATGAACATAAGGGGGCGTCATTTATAGAAGGGTTATTACGGGGTACAAGGGGGGAGGTTATTTATATTAGGAGGCATTATGAACATAAGGGGGTGGTCATCGATATAAGAGGTCATTAGGGGTGCAGTATTTATGTCAGGGTGAATCAGGGGCATAATATGAGGGGGCAATTAATTTAATAAAAGTGACACTTGGGCTTTATTAATACTAAAGCCCCACATAGCTGGATGCAGCAAAAAAGCGCTGCAGGAAAAACCGCGGCAGTAACATTGTGATTTTTCCCGCAGATCTTTACAGAGAAGGGTCACAGATTTTTCCTCTGCAGACTTTCTGCTTCCATTATAACTATATGGAAACCACCAGTGTTTCCGTAGGTATAATTGACATGCTGCGATTTCCAAAACCGCAACGTTTCTGGAAATCGCAGAGTGTCCGCGGCACGCATTTTTCCACAATGTGAGGATGGGATTTGCTAGAATCCCATCCACTTTGCAGGAACTGTAAAATGCCGCATTTTTTTTTCCGTGGCGTTTTTGCCACGTGGGGCCCCATCCCCACTTTGTGGTAAAATATGCACAGTGGACATGCTGCGATTTCCAAAACAGTCATAGTTTTGGAAATCGCAGCATTCCTATGGAAACGCTCCCAATTTCCCTGTAGATATAATTGAAGCAGAAAGTCCGCAGAGGAATCCTCTGCGAACTTTCTGTGCAAAGCGCAGCAGGAAGAACAGCGCTTTTTTGGCAGTGTCAATTTCACAGGAAAATACAAAAAATGGTTAAATAAATAATACTTTGGTGGCAGACTGTGTGATTTCACATAATTTGTCACTTCTTTTACACAGAGCACAGAAAGGGAATTGGAACACTGTGGTATGTCTATACATTGCCATGTTGTGCATTTTCGCAGAACTGTCACTTCTATTACATAGACACAGCCTGTAACACTAACTCACATGGTCTCTTCTTATATCTGCCTGTCTAAATTTATTAAATGTACCAAAAATATATAATCTATCCTCTTCTCCTTATTCTCCAGCGTCTCCACTATCTGCTATCTATATTTTCTGTAGTAATGTTATTTTACTTTATTTAGCACGGTCCCTGCTGGCTGAGGCATGTCCCTGCTCTCTCTTCTTTGTTCTCCACAGGTATTGACTTATATTTTGCCTATAACATTATCAATGACCTCTCATAACTGGCTGAGAGGCTGATGAAAGTGATTATTGGTTTCACTTGGTGACAACCATTTTTGGTTAATCTGAAATGAATCATAAAAGTTTCAGTTTTGTTACAAACCAGTTTGCCCATCTCTACTTCCTTCAGTCAAAACATATCAATTTATAAACTATAGTAAACTAGCAAATTCCCCAGTGATTCCCCAACATGGTTAACAGACGGTTGGAGACACAGTGTGAACAGTCTTCTATTGCTTCAGTGGCTTACATACTGCTTGTTGTTTCTTTTTAAGATTTTAAATTTTGATTCATTAAACCATAAAACTTTACTTCACATCTCAAATGCCCAGTTTACAGCAATCTTTTTGTCTATTCCTTTTTCATTTCAATGATTTTTTTGATGCCCCTTTTATCTTGTCTCTCAAAGATCAAAGATTTAAGTGCTCTATATCTGTTGGCGGCAAGTTGCTGTGTTATCAGGTCTAATATCCCCTTAAACCATTTTAGATACACATTGGAAAGACTTTTGAAAGACAATTGTAATTGTGTAGTTACTTGTAATGTTATCCTCTGTTAATACTATGTAAGTAAAATAGTATGCAGTTACATAGTGTACTGTATATGCCTTATCCAAACCTATGCATTTGGGGTATTTTTTCACAAATTTATCTTTTACTTTTTTAAGTGTGGATATCTTTTTTATCATAATGAAAAAGCATAGACTATGCATTCCAAATTCCCAAAATATCTAATTATTTCTGTTTTAATAGTGATAAAACAGTCAATAGCAGTTAAACCCACACATATGGTTGCATAGTGTATGTTTGGGACTATCTAAAGAAAAAAAAAGGTTACCAAAAGGGAGATAGTCATTTCAAATGGCTCTATCTCCAGTTTTGTACCACCTAGAAAAATGGTTCTGGTATCATAAGATTCTCAGCTTTCATTGTTCCCAAGATACTAGCTATAACATAACCTAAGAAATTACTAGTTAAAAAAATAGTCTGGAATTTGAACTTAATATGCAGCAGTTCATGCTGCATATAAAATTATATTCTCAACTGTGTTTTTAACTAGTAATATCTATAAGTCTTTGATAGCTAGTACTTAAATTTTACCAGATCCATTTTTCTAGGTGGTATAAAACTGAAGATGCATCCATTTGAAGTGAACATATGCCTTTTGGTAAATGCTTTAGCTCTGTATATTCACAATACAAATATGTACAGACTTTCCCTAGCAACGGCTCAGTTAGAGGGTTGCTACGGAGAATGTTACAGTGTTATGGTTAGATGCAAGGCCACAATAAAAGCAATAGCAAGGAATTGGCTGATAACTGCAAGCAGTAGAGACAGCTTTCTACAACTAGCACACCTCTGGGAGCCAAGACTTACTCCCAGGCGCCTTCACCAGAGCTCTTTGCAAGACAAGATGGACTTGCGCTGAATCTAGGAATCTGAATTTTCATCAAACAGATAAATCTACTAATAATAAATGCATTGCTGCAGAAACCAACACAAGGACCACTAAAACTTACAAAGTGGCGTGGACAGAAGAGAAGCCATACAGCAGGGTCAAAACCAGGAGAGAACGAATAGGCAGAGACGAGAGACAAAAGCAATATCTGAGAAACCAGCCAAGGGTCAAAAATCCAGCCAGGAACGTCACAACAGAATCAGAGGTAAAA
This sequence comes from Leptodactylus fallax, assembly GCA_947044405.1. NCBI lineage: Eukaryota > Metazoa > Chordata > Amphibia > Anura > Leptodactylidae > Leptodactylus > Leptodactylus fallax. The sequence continues at coordinate 443,013 of CAMRHE010000019.1, forward strand.
GGGGAATCCAAGGAGCAAGCCAGAGGTCACAAGTCATAGAGGTAGACACACAAAATGGAAGCCAAACTAGCAGTAGCAAACGTATTAGTCGGCACGTGTCTCAGGAGGGCGTGGTCTTATATAGGCCTCCACAGTTGCTAACTAGACCAAGTCAGGAAGCTTCTGAAACTGCAAAAGCTTCCCAGCTTGGCATGGTAACATCAAAGGTGCAGCACCGAGATAGAGAATTCTGACATACAGTTTTCTATTAGTTTTCTATGAGTTTTCTATTTTCTATTAGTTAGGTAGATTAATAAAGTATATTACAAAAATAGTCACCAAACAACCCCGACACACTAGCAATAAAAAAATGTGAGTTACACTTTAAAGCCTTATGCATAGCTCCCAACCGTCGCGCATCTGGCGGGACAGTCCCGATTTTACACTGCTGTCCCGGGGTCCCACATAGCTTACAGTTTGTCCCGCTATTCCCCTGAAGTGTTTTGCTGTTAAAAAACTTTATTAGGGTAGAGTAAAGGCTAAATGGTAGATGCTAAATCGTAATAGCTAAAGGACCTTTGATGACGTCATGAACATGTGATCAGACTCTTGTGTGAGTGGAGTTATTCTGGATACTGCGGGACACACTGTGATGTTACACAGAAAGCTGGGAACAGAGAGTGATCGAAGATAAGTAGGAGAGAAGAGAGCATGTGTGAGCAAGTGGGGGGAACTGGGGGCAGATGTAGGGAGGCAGTTAAACTGAAGGCAGATTAAGGGGGCAATTAAACTGGTTACAAATAAAGGGGAAATTAAGCTGGTGGCAGATAAAGGGGGACATTAAATTGGTGGTAGATGGAGGGGGCAATTAAACTGGGGCAGATGAAGGAAGGCATTAAGCTGGTGACATGAACGGGGAACATTAAATTGGTGGCAGATAAAGGGGGACATTAAGATGGTGGCAAATAAAGGGGGACGTTAAACTGAGGGCAGATGAAGGGGGCATTAAGCTGGTGGCAGATGAAGGGGGACATTAAATTGGTGGCAGATGAAGGGGGACATGAAGATGGTGGCAGATGAAGGGGGACATTAAGATGGTGGCAGATGAAGGGGGACGTGAAGCTGGTGGCAGATGAAGGGGGACATTAAACTGGGGGCAGATAAGGGGGCATTAAGCTGGTGGCAGATGGAGGTGGGACATTAAACTGAGGGGGCAGATGGAGGGTGACATTAAAGTGGGGCAACTGGAGGAGGACATTAAACCATGGGGGGTAGCTGGAGGGGGACATGTCTGGCTCTAGTTGCCCCCACTTTAATGTCCCCCTTCAACTACACCCACTGTTTAATGTCACCCTCCAGCTGCCCCATAGTTTAATGTCCCCCGCCAACTACCCCCACTGTTTAATGTCAACCTCCAGCTGCCCCATAGTTTAATGTCACCCTTCAGCTGCCCCATACTTTAAAGTCCCCCTTCAACTACCCCCGCTGTTTAATGTCAACCGCCAGCTGCCCCATAGTTTAATGTCACCCTCCAGCTGCCCCATAGTTTAATGTCCCCCTCCAGCTGCCCTATTTTAATGTTCCCTCTAGTTTCCACCAGTTTAAACTGGGGCACGAGTATAGGGACTTTGTACTGTGGGGAAATTGGAGGCGACCATTATAATGTGGGGTAATATAATGTTAGGGTGACTGTAGGAGCATTATACTGTGTGGGAGCACATGGAAAAATAGATGAGAATGGGCGGAGTCAGCATAGAAGTGGGTGGAGCTAAATTTGCCACAGTGCGCATAGTGCGCCGCATATTTTGTCCCTCTTTCTGTCCTTTGAAAGTTGGGAGGTATGCTTATGTCTGACATTTGGCAAAGCACATGTTTGACCAAAAGGTTCCTTTTACTGACTTCCCTATAGGCATTTCTAAATAGTGCAACCAACAAACTAACAATTACCATCATACATAGGATTGTATCTAATGTGCATGGTATTATAATTTCAGTGCCATTTAAACGATTGACACATATATAACTCCTTGGTTCAAAGATTTGAATAATAAAGAAGTTAAATGTGTCAATATGTGTACAAAAGTAAAATTTGAAGAAACATTTGTTTTATTTTACCTTACCTTATCTTATCTTATATTATATTATAATAAGCCTTTTTCTGCTCAATATATGCTTTACGTTTAAAAAAATATAAACAAAAAGATAGTCCCTGATGTATTTTGCAAAATGGCACAGATAATAATTCCATATATTTCCAATATAAATGCCATACATTGCCCACATAATACTGCCATACAGTGCCTGAAATGATTCAGACTTCATGATAGATTGCATATGAACACTAGGGCATACTTACATATGTCCATTTCATAAGAATTCTGCATCACAGACACAACCAGTATTATATATTCTGCTGATGCATTGTCATGACTCCTTGTCAGAAGGTTCCTGCCTGCTCTGATTCTTTAATGATCAATGCAAAAATTAAGGCCATTGTCTTCTGATTGTAGACCTTTTCTTTCTTTTCTCCCCCCATATTCCTCTGGTGCAGCACATTTCCCTGGACTGTGCCCAGTAGTATATGGTATTCTCTAGTTCTTCCTCTCCCTACGGCAATACACCCCTAGTCTGGTATGTTCTCTATACCCCACTAAGTTACCTCTTATTATTTGCTTACAAGTCTGATACGGGTCTCTCTTTTGAAAACCTGCCAAGTCCATGCAATACATGAACAGTTCATTCATTTCAAAGGGAATAGTGTACTCCTTCATTTTCCATGTGCTGGTGCTGCAAGAATTCAAACACTTGTTACCATCTACTCTGGCCGATCACAGTTGATCACTGCGGTTCAGCACAATGACACCTTGCATCATCTTATTTTTGAGGGCTCTGTCAAACAAAAAGTGATCAGGAATACCAGACAATCCATTTATAACATTCCAGTATTTCTTAAATGTTAAAGGGGTCAACGATAATACAGTATATCAGAATAATAGTAATTCCAAAAATACATAGCTGGTTTACATTCTGTTAAAATGACAATGATAGTAAACACAGTTGCCAAGTTATGCTTACTACTACATAGTAGTTCTGGAAGTTATGTAACTTATGCTACTTGGTTACTACTAGATTAGTGAATTGAACTCCCAAGTTTATATTGAAACATGACTTCAGTTCCATACTAGATCGTCCTTAATTTTACAAGAAGCCCTATGGCATGTCACCAAAAAAAGTCCACCACACAGCATAGCTGTCTGAGAATGTCCGCCAGCTAAGAGTGTCTTGTACGTTAACAATTTTTGCTATTTCAAATACATATTTATTCTACTGAGCCACCTCTGCTTTCTTGTCTTTTCTGACACGCTGTATGATATGTGAACTGATCACAATACTTGAGCATTCTAGCAAACAATTTATGGTCAATGATGCTGATGGTGGGAGCACCAGCTGAATTACCAGGACATGGACAGATCACAATGAAAGTATTCATATAGAAGGTTTCTGTTTCCATGCAAAAGCCAAGAGACCAATGTTAATAATGACTAAATGACTGTACACACGTTGTGACGGGTACATACAGCATTTTACTTTAAAGTACAACTCTCCAAGAGTGGAGACTTACCTTTCGTATTAAATACTAATATCATGCTCACACACATGTAATTGTAAAAATCAAAGATATTCAAGAAAAATACATTTCACATCAAGACTATAAATAGGAATGATTCTGTTCTTGGATTATATTATAACATTAGATACAGGATCTAGAATTAAAAATTGTTAGTCCTGGTTAAGACTTTTCTACAAACAATAAAAAAAATGTTCTCTTGGTTCATATATGGTGTTTGTTAGATTTATGTTACCTTATGTTCTAATATTGATTCAATTTGTCTGTTTGTGTGCTTTAAAGCTCACAACATATCCCTTCATTTCCTTACTGTACAGTAGGTTTACATTCTGGTTCAGCTTTAAGTGTCTTCTTTGTACTGATAAGAATCATTAAGAGGATGTATTCAAAGTTACTCTACTTACTCTTCATCCTCCACTAGTCATTATCAAAGATATATCTGCTTCACTGCTCTGCAGGATTCCCTGAATTCTCTAGGGAGCTTTTTATTCTCAAAATCACAGACACATCTCTTTCTTACAGATTTAGCATTTTTCTCTTGTTTTTTTCTATATAGTACACGGCCAGCAGGCTTGCACATTCCATGCACATAATAAGTAAATGTTCATGTAGAAATTTAGTATGGGATGACCACTAGTATGGGATGGCTTATTTTATCTTATTTTCTAATAATTAAATCAACCTCATATCTTTTATGTAAATTTTAAGTGTAAAATATATTACTTTTTGCTTTTTTTGCTGACATTTACCATCTGGCTATGACTCTAACAAACTAAAGGACAGGTTTTAGTTTTAGACATGAAAGTAGAACAAATCACAATGTAAGGTCTTGTGGTCTTTTAGCCATGAGCTTATGTTATTTAAAGGTGCGCCACTCGATTATTATTGATTGTGTAAAATGAATGTGTTCTACATGCAAAAACTGCGACTGCATAAAAATCTAGGCAAAATGCATGTGGCTTTCCCAATACAGTTTTTAACTACACCTTAAGTTTTCTAAGGGTGTGTGAGCCTCTATTGTGATTGGTTGCCAATGTATACCTGTCTAAATTACTACAAAATAAATTCAGCTGTATTTCAATAAATTGATATCAAAACAGAATATTTGGAGTGTTTGGTGTCCTTGTACAAGTTAAAGAAACTCATACCTTAATAAACTCAATTTATTACCACATAAATAAGTTCATTGATTGGAACCGAGAGACCCATAGAAAAGATTTAAAGCCAAAACCAAGTGTATCTCATATAGGGAGGGATGTATAAAGGACTCTTCTTCTTTTGATCAATCCCCTCATGGTTTTGGCTTCAAAAACTGCATGCTAAAAAAATGCACATGGAAATTCAGCTTGAAAGTTTAATTTACAGGAATAAAAAAAAATACTGTTGACAAAAGAGGTCTACTCTAGAATACAAAACAATAAAGTGAAGACATTGGGGCAGATTTCTGAATTATCGTCAGCAGGGGGTGCTCTTCATATTTGACGAGGAGCAAGCCTACTGATAAATGAGGTGGACCCTCTGCCGAGCTGTGCTCCTGGAGGAAAATCTATATCAGTTCCTAGCTGGTGTAGGTTTCCAACATCATTTACACCATATTTTTATGCAATTTAGCTATCTGTGATGTACTGCTTGGAAATTTGGTGCCTCTCGTATTGTTTTTTTATTTATAAATTGTACACTATTTTCAACTGTTCTACTATACAAACTTATTCCACCACTACTAAATGGTTATTGTTCAATATTATATTTACAAATTACATTGCCTTGATAAACTGGTCTTGTTGTAACACATATCTGGACATGTCGAAATGGAAAGGTCACTTCTGTCCATCTTACTTCTGCCACTGGAACTGTATTTTGTTTAGATAAATTAATTTCTGGGAGTGGGGGTTACTTCATGCATCTTCAATATCTGACAATTCTGAGTGTTATGTATTAGACATTCTACCTTAATATATTATATACATCCATCTTGTGTGCTGTTGTATCAGGACTGGAATAAACTTTTATTACTTTTTAATATGTGTTTATATGATGCCTTAATAATTGCAAAGGTGTTGTATTGTATTTTGATCTTAGTATATTCCCTTGTGTAGTTATGATTTGGATTTTATACCGAATTGCAACTTAGAGGCAAAAGTCATTTAACTTTATGCCTGTGTGGGGAATTTGGAACTCTTCATAGGAAAATGGAGCCCTCATCACTATGAAGGCATATTAAGAAATAAATCAGCACCAGATTTTGGACCTAAAAATAATATAATGTTAAAAGGTAGAAATTCACTTTAAGGTTCATTGAACATTGAGAACCCCACACAAATATTATGGTACTTTTGGCTTTGAGCTCTTCAATAACCTTTCTAATCTGAAATAAAAGAAAAGGACATTTCTTTACATTTCTAAAGATTTATTAAAGCAATGACAGGCTGCATTGAAGTAAAAAGCTTTTATCAGAAATTTTAAAAACATTATTTCTCCACTAGATATTGTTATTACATTTTTTTGTTTGTTTTTTTTGCAAACTAGGCTGCAACCAATGTCATTTGAAAGAGAATGAAATTTGACCTAATGTTCCCATGTGTCTTGAAATGAGTACAGGGTCTAGTATAAGTCATCTATTTTTCAAAAGAGTAGAGATAGTTAACTTTAATCAGTTTTTGAACTACTGTTGTTTGGGAACTTTTTTTGATCTCGATAGGGGAGGTATTAATAGTTTTGCTGCTCCCTGAAGGAATAAGAGGTGGTCTTTCCTAGGATATACAGTGGGGAAAAAAAGTATTTAGTCAGCCATCAATTGTGCAAGTTCTCCCACTTAAAAAGATGAGGCCGGCCTGTAATTGACATCATAGGTAGACCTCAACTATGAGAGACAAAATGAGAAAATCACATTGTCTGATTTTTTAAGAATTTATTTGCAAATTATGGTGGAAAATAAGTATTTGGTCAATAACAAAAGTTCATCTCAATACTTTGTTATATATTCTTTGTTGGCAATGATAGAGGTCAAACGTTTTCTGTAAGTCTTCACAAGGTTGGCACACACTGTTGCTGGTATGTTGGCCCATTCCTCCATGCAGATCTCCTCTAGAACAGTGATGTTTTGGGGCTGTCACTGGGCAACACGGACTTTCAACTCCCGCCAAAGGTTTTCTATGGGGTTGAGATTTGGAGACTGGCTAGGCCACTCCAGGACCTTGAAATGCTTCTTACGAAGCCACTCCTTCGTTGCCCTGGCGGTGTGCTTGGGATCATTGTCATGCTGAAAGACCCAGTCACGTTTCTTCTTCAATGCCTTTGCTGATGGAAGGAGGTTTGCACTCAAAATCTCACGATACATGGCCCCATTCATTCTTTCATGTACACGAATCAGTCGTCCTGATCCCTTTGCAGAGAAACAGCCCCAAAGCATGATGTTGCCACCCCCATGCTTCACAGTAGGTATGGTGTTCTTTGGATGTAACTCAGCATTCACTCTCCTCCAAACACAACGAGTTGTGTTTCTACTAAACAGTTCTACTTTGGTTTCATCTGACCATATGACATTTTCCCAATACTCTTCTGGAACATCCAAATGCTCTCTAGCAAACTTCAGATGGGCCCGGATATGTACTGCCTTAAGCAGGGGGACATGTCTGGCACTGCAGGATCTGAGTCCCTGGCGGCGTAGTGTGTTACTGACGGTAGCCTTTGTTACGTTAGTCCCAGCTTTCTGCAGGTCATTCACTAGGTCTCCCCGTGTGGTTCTGGGATTTTTGCTCACCGTTCTTGTGATCATTTTGACCCCACGGGGTGAGATCTTGCGTGGAGCCCCTGATCGAGGGAGATTATCAGTGGTCTTGTATGTCTTCCATTTTCTAATTATTGCTCCCACAGTTGATTTCTTCACACCAAGCTGCTTGCCTATTGAAGATTCAGTCTTCCCAGCCTGGTGCAGGTCTACAATTTTGTTTCTGGTGTCCTTCCACAGCTCTTTGGTCTTCTCCATAGTGGAGTTTGGAGTGTGACTGTTTGAGGTTGTGGACAGGTGTCTTTTATACTGATAACAATTTCAAACAGGTGCCATTACTACAGGTAATGAGTGGAGGACAGAGGAGCCTCTTAAAGAAGAAGTTACAGGTCTGTGAGAGCCAGAAATCTTGCTTGTTTGTAGGTAACCAAACACTTATTTTCCACCATAATTTGCAAATAAATTCTTAAAAAATCAGACAATGTGATTTTCTGGATTTGTTTTCTCATTTTGTCTCTCATAGTTAAGGTCTACCTATGATGTCAATTACAGGACTCTCTCATCTTTTTAAGTGGGAGAACTTGCACAATTGGTGGCTGACTAAATACTTTTTTTCCCCACTGTAGATGCATACGTTCATTAAAATGGTCAGCCAGGATATTTTTAGTTATAGCCTATCCTTAGCTTAGGCTATAAATATCTGATTTGTGGGGGCCTGACACCCAAACTGTACCCAGCACAGAGGCACAAGCAGATAGCTCCATCCCTGTATATTAGCCAAGTGCTGTTATTGCAGATCAGCAACCATTAAGTTCAATGGGGGCTGAGCTACAATACTGGCACCCAGCCATTATACAAGGCACCGAGAGAACTGTTTCCAGCTCCTTGTTATATAAAACAGGGACCCCCAAACAACTGATCCATGTCGGGTGGGGAAGCTGTCGGCTCCACAGCAATCAGAGAGGTATTACATATCCAAAGGATAGGCCATAAATAAAAGTTCCTGGTCAACCCTTTCAAGTAAAATGTAGAGATGGGTGAACCGATTCATTACATACAAAGTCTCGATATAACAGCAGTAAAAAAACAAGCTGACTGATGCAAATGTCGGCAATCACTGTTTTGTGAACAGTGAAATAAAATGACAGAAAAAAAACAGAACAGGGGACAAGCTAAAGTAGGAGGATAAAACACTTCTGCTACTGTAATGCCATTGACCAGTTAAAATACTACTTCTGGTCTTGGCAACCCCATCAATAGCCGCAATGTTTTTGTACTTCTTGAAAATAAAGATGAAGTTTTTGAAAGCTTTTTGTATTTTTCCTCCTTTGTTGTTTCTGCGCTGTCAATCATATCTTCTTAATCTTGACTAACACATATCACATTCCTTAGTAGTCATGTATCATCTGCTGAAGGAGATATTCCTTATAGACCAATACTTCCTATTTTTCCTTTTCTTGATGAGATGAATGAGAGCAGACAGTGTATTTAGATGTAGAGGAGGCTCAAGTGGAAGACATGACTGTTGGTGATGGCAGTAGTGGCAGGGGGTGTGCTACAGATAGTCATGCTAATAGAGGGGGAATCTGTTGGGAATTCTGAGTGTATAGAGGAATCCCATTGCCATGATGATTAAAAAGAAGTGGGAAGATGATGAAAGTACTGAATCTGATAATGATTTTATTGCATGTAAGATCTGGCAACTGGGTCAGGGTGACAAGGCACATCATAGGAAGAGAGTGGTGGCAGCTGCAATAGCAAGAATTACATTCAATGTACAGCCCCAACACCAAAAAAACATACCTTGGGTAAGTCTAGGGCAAACTCGAGTGGTGGTGGCCCTGGAAGACATATTTCTGCTGGTGTTGGCAGCAGCAGTTACATGTGTTCATCTCCCATATGGTAATTTTTTATTACCAAATGACAAATCAAAGGCAAGGTGCAAGATCTGTACGTAGAAAATTTAGCCATAGTTGTGCAGGCACACATGTAGGAACTATATCTCGCAATACTCACAAGAAATGACTAAACCAGATTATTTGGCAAAATAGAATTGGCAACGGTACTGCCAGGTAAAGTGAACAAGAACATCCTATTCCTTCTCCCCATGATCTTTTTTGTAGGTAGGACACATCCACACTTAGCACATGATCATCTTCATTATCATTATCATCTCCCTGTGCTTTTCCTCCTCCATGCCAACATTAGTAATAATTCATAAGGGAATATCACTTAAAGAAGAAGAAAAAACAAAAGCACCGAGCAGTGCATAGCGCAATTCTCTGATGTAGGCCCAAATCCCAAACTACATGGAAGGGTAGGGAAGGAAGGCACTTCGCTCACCCAGTAGTTCAACCAACACAGAACTATTTATTTTCAATAGGTAAAAGTTTCAAGCACATAATGCATTTAGAGGAGAATGAGTCCCTTTCTCAAGTGTGAACAAAGTAGAATAACCCCCAAGTAAAAATCTATCCTTATATAGGGAATATCTAATTAACAAAACACTCCCCCTTAGGGCGGAACAACCACAGTTCTGTGTCAATTCACATATACATTTATAAAACTCATGCATGGTGGCAAATAATAAGCAATAAACACAAATCATCTAAATAGTCCCAGTATGTGAATTTTCATATCTCATTTCGATATATGGGAGGATATAAAATAGAACTCCATAATGTGGTGATTACGCCATAGTTACCTGTACCAGTCTGCTGCCCACGATCGGCATCTTCCTGGTGGCACTGCACACGTGTGAAATGACAGTCCGCATGTGCCCAGTACTACCCTTCAAAGAATATGGGAGGTGGATGACTCACTGGGCATGCGAGAGTCTCCTGCGCATGCCCAGTTTCATTTGATACAGCTTATAGAGCTTAGGTCTCTGGCAGTCCACTGGGCATGAGCAGAACCCCCGCGCATGCATCATGGATAAAGGAACAGAGACCCATGCTATAGAAAAGAACTATTATTGATAGGTACTGTATGCCTCTAATAGTGTGCAAGTATAATAAAATATAAAGGGCATGTATCCCTCTATTGATTAATATAGATTCTCAGAGGACATAAATCAAAAATCTTGATATACCTCAAATACTAAGAAACTAAAATAATAACCATTCACTAATCCATCATAAATAAACTAAAAACAAAAAAGTGACATTAGCCATAATAAATATCTAAAACTCAACATCACTTATGTCAAATAAGTCACCCTCAAGCTTGTCATACTAACCATAAAGCCACTATAAATATAATAAAAATAAATAAATACATACATTAAATAATGAAATAAATTAATTAGTAACTGTTCAAATCGTATAGTTACAATCAATAGTTTATACCCAGTAATTTATTAAAATATAAATAATGTATACATAAGTAAGAACTATATTAACTACTATCCTGGAATATCCTCTAGTGCATCATTGAGACCTCCGGAATTGTCTATTGGGATCTGCTCCAGAGGGGTCACAATTAGTGTTGAGCGAACCCGTCGAAGTTCGGGTTCGAAGAGTTCGGCCGAACTTTGCTCAAAAGTTTGGTTCTGGTACCCAAACTTCACCCAAACATGAACCTGAACCCCACTGAAATCAATGGAGACCCGAACTTCGTGACACAAAAATGGCTGTAAAATGGGGAAAGTAAGGGGTAGAGGGCTGCAAAATGGGGGTAATAACAGGGCAAGTGCCCTGCAAAAAATGGGGTAGGGAAAGTACTTAAAATAATAACTAAATAAAAAAATAAAATAAAGCAATAAATAAATTAAAAAAAAAAAAAGAAAACTAATTAAAAACAAATAAAATAAAATAATAGCTTTGAAACAGGTGGTAGAGGTCCAGGGGGAGGAAGAGGAGGAGGTGGATGTGGCAGTGTAAGTGGAAGAGGTGGAGGAGGAAGTCAACATTTTAACCACTCACTCAGGCGCTGGCAAAGCCAAGTCCTGTGGGATCCATGAATGAACGTAAGCATGTCCACGTTGGCTGTGGATAGGCAGATCCTCTTGTCGTTGATGACACCCCCTGCAGTGATCACACATTCTGATAGGATACTTGCTGCAGGGCAGGCCAGCACCTCTAAGGCATAGAGGGCAAGCTCTGGCCACGTGTCCAATTTACCAACCCAGAGGAGGACCCATCGCTCAGTACCAAGAGACGTGTCGACAGATACTCATCAATCATGTGAGTCAAAGTCTACGCTAGGAGACAGTATGGGTACACATGCAGTTATTGTTACTTCACTAGAAGACAGTATGCGTATACAAACACAGTTATTGTTACTACGCTAGGAGACAGTATGGGTACGCACAGTTATTTTTACTGCGCTAGAAGACGGTATGTGTATACAAACGCAGTTATTGTTACTGCGCTAGGAGACGGTATGGGTACACACACAGTTAATGTTACTGCGCTAGGAGACGGTATGGGTGCACACGCAGTTAAATTTACTGCAGTAGGAGACGGTATGGGTACACACACTTATTGTTACTGTGCTAGGAGACAGTATGGGTACACACACAGTTATTGTTACTGAGCTAGGAGATAATATGGGTCCACACGCACTTATTGTTACTGAGCTAGGAGATAGTATGGGTACACACGCAGTTATTGTTACTGCGCTAGGAGACAGTATGGGTGCACACGCAGTTAAATTTACTGCAGTAGGAGATGGTATGGGTACACACACTTATTGTTACTGTGCTAGGAGACAGTATGGGTACACACACAGTTATTGTTACTGAGCTAGGAGATAATATGGGTACACACGCAGTTATTGTTACTGTGCTAGGAGACAGTATGGGTACACACGCAGTTATTGTTACTGCGCTAGGAGACGGTATGGGTACACACACAGTTATTGTTACTGTGCTAGGAGACGGTATGGGTATACACACACAGTTTACGGTAACTGCCCTGAAAAGGGCAATTCTTATATCTAGGCTAACTGCCCCTCACAGTATCAGGCTCCTCTCCCTACCTCGCTGCACTGCCCTGAAAAGGACAATTATTAAATTTAGCTAAGGCTCTGACTGTTCCTGTCTCCAGCTGCAACCTCTCCCTTCCTAGCCTAACTAGCTGGAATGGCAACAGGACCTGTGACCCTGCCTCTTATACAGAGGGGTCACATGTCCTGCCTGGCCAATCATAGCCATGCCAATACTGGGCATGTCTGTGTGCTTAAAACTGGTTAATGGACTGCTCAGCAGTCTATCATCCAGCTTTAGGATCAGCCTAACCCGAACTTCAGTGCCCACGAAGTTCGGCACGAACCCAAACTTTGCAGTATGGGTTCGCTCATCACTAGTCACAACGAACCCTTCAAACTTACAATTATGTACCTTTAAAGCATGTCTGGATACGCTATGCTTCATATTACCATTGAGGATATTTGACTGGTGTTTGTTTATCTTTATTGGGAAAGTCACATCTGTGGAGTGACTCTGAATCTCAGTTGCTTTATGATTAATACAAGCACAACATTTGCACTTTCTATGTCCACACTTGAAATTACCAATGTTTTTATTTCAGCCTACTGTCAACATTTTGGTCCTCTTATTCCTTAGTTTTCTAGGGGCAATAAGATTTTTTAGTGTCTTTGCCCTCCTAAAAATAACGTCTGGATATTTGGGTAAGGTTTTTTGAGAAATTGATCATGTATTGAAATTCTTTTGTAGTACTGACCTGATAGTTGTGTGTGCCCCACTAAAGGTTGTTACAAAATTATGCATGTGACTACTGTCCTGAGTTTTGGCTTTAGGAACTAGACATTCAGCTTGAGTGTAGTTACTGACTCTATTGGCTCTATTCTGAGCTGCTTTAATGACCTGGATATTTTTTTGTCTCTGAATGTACTTACTAATATGTTACTCTGAGAGGAGAAATCTGTATCATTTGTACAGTTTCTTCGTACTCTCTTGAATTGACTGAATGGAATGTTGTCTTTCCATTTCCGAAAGGGCAAATTTTAGTAATCTAAAAGTCTATGACAGTCAACTTTTTTGAAAAAGGTTTTTGTTTCAATGTGTTCATCTTTCCCCATTAGTATGAGATCTAGATATTAGATTTCTTTAGTATCGATTTTCCCAATGAAGTTTAGACCCCAGTTATTCTGATTCAAATAGGCTGTAAATTCATAAAAAAAAATCCTCTGAACCTTCCCAAATAAAGATTGTTAAGGTATCTCTTGAAAAAGATGATACATTGAGACCACTGATGGGGGTTATATATATGGAACTCCTCGAACTTGCCCATAAACAAGTTTGAGAAGCTTGGGACTAACTAGTACCCATGGCTGTGCCCCTAACTTGTAAAAAGATTTTTTTCAACATAACTGTGTGTATTTCATGGCACTTATTTATTTTACCAGCAGTCCGGTGGACGAGTCTCAGTTACCAAAGACCAGGAGAACATTACCTGCCTAACTGCATTATGTCATCTGTAAAGTTTGATGGAGGAGGGATAATGCTATGGGCTGTTTTTCACTGTTTCGGCTAGATCCCTGAAGTCCAGCGAAGGGAAATTTTAATGCTTCAGCATACTGAGAGATTTTGTGCAAGTGTATGCTTTCAGTTTTGTGGGAAAAGCCCTTTTCTGTTTCGGCATGGCTGTGTTTAATGCATAAAGCAAGGTCCGTTAAAGGCATGTTTGAGTGAGATGGGTGTGGAACAACTTGACATACACAGAATAATTACCTTAACCTCATTGAACACCTTTGGGATGAACTAAAGCAGAGATTGCAAGCGGGGTCCTCTTAGCCAACATAAATATCTGTTCTCATAAATACTCTTCTGGATGAATGGGCAAAAATTTGCAAAAACACACTTTTGTAGAAAACTTTCTAGAAGATTGGAAGCTATTTTAGAATTACATATTTAGAATAGGATGTTAGTAAAGCTCCTGTAGGTGTAATGTGCAGATATCCCATTATTTTTGTCAATAGCGTGTGCGGCTTTTGGCTTTTTTTTTTATTATGTAACTTAACGCTTAGCTAGAAACCAAACTGTAACAATTAAGTAAAAACACAGTGCAGTTGCAGGTCTTGATTTTTCACACATAAATTTAATCTAATCAAAAATATTATTTACACTTGTGTAGTTGTTTTGATTCATAACAGAGATTCCAATGGATTCCGGGATCCAAGACACATCAGATACCACCATTCTCCAACAGATCCCACTGACAGGTTTCAAGGCAGTCTAGCAATTGTGAACAGAGCCTAAATCCACCAATTACACATGATCTTAGACCTGTGATTTTGAGCTAACATAATGTCACATAGACATATCATTAGTTTATCTCATTAAACAAGCATCTCTTGCTGTTATACAAAGTACCTTGACATTAGTGACTAAATCAGTCTAAACAATACAATTATTCTGTACAGGAAATTCAGCAATACAATTTACATTTTCAACATCTGTCTTCTAAAAATAGCTTGAAGTGTGAAGCTATCACTGACTTACAATGTAAAATCCCCTTAGAAAGCATAATATTGAATGATTTGCATGGAGTTATTTTGTTGGACCATTGACTCTTCTCTTCGCAAATCACTTTGCTTCATAGTTTGAGTCTACAAAATGAGTAAACACATTTACTCAGACACTGGAAAAAGAAAACTTCATCAATCTGTATGTAAAGATCTTATTTACTTGTGACGGCAGTCAAGAGTCATATGGCTGTAAGACCTTATTCGCAAAATCATGTTGGTTTCTCAGCCATGAATCAGTTCATTTTTATGGCCGTTGTGCATTCATTCTATGTCTGTTTGTCTGTTTTTGACAGCCAAGTAATCCATTTTGCATTTTAACTGACCGTTTTAACTGACTGATTTTTTTTTTTTTACCCAACCCTTGAGTGCAAATTCATTTTGACAGCTGTGTGGGACTATGTGACCATCAAAATAGAACATGTTCAATATAGAACATGTCTGTTTTTTTGGACCGTTTTTTCGGTAAAAAAAAATGAGCATATGTATACACTTATTCACTCCCATTGGGGTAGATTTATCAAGCAAAATGTTAGTGTAATTTGCTCCAAAAAAACATCTAACATGCTGTTCGCTACATTTATCAAGTGTTTTAGATACTTTTTAGACACTTTTTCTGACTTACTTGAAAAAGCAGAATGGCCTTTCAGGAAAGGGGTGTGACCTCAATGGAAAAGGGCATGGCCTAAATCACAACACCATTTGCCAAAACATTTTAAGCCAACTAATAAGTGGTGTAATGTTAGACTGGACAATCTAAGAATACACCAGATTTATTAACAGCATCAGACATTTTGATCTGGTGCCATTTAGGACTGTCTAGTTTAAATTTGTGCGGTCCAAAACTTAGGCTCCGGGGGCGGAGCCTGACGGTGGAAGGGAATGGTCGCATAGCTGCACAGCTCCAGGCTTGAGTCTCTTATAGCGACAAATTAGCAACGTGCCCATGGATTATATTAACCCAAAAGACACTGGGAAAGCTGCCTTACCTCTAGGGATGCCGAGAAGAAGGAAATCTGCGGTAAAGCCGAAGAAAATATCGGATTTCTACTTCCCCACGGAGGTGGGGAAGATCAAGATGGCGGCAGCTCACACTCCAGCGCGGTCTCTGGGGCCTCGACTCCAACTCGAGACCCTCCGGAGGAGAGGATCACGCTGTCGGCGCAGCGGAGAACGCTGTCGGCACCGTCGCTGCATCAGCTGCGCTGCAGATGGAATGCGGAGGTCCGGAGGCGTCGGGGCCGTCTCCCCGGCGGGCTGGGGAGAGCGCGGTTTCGGGGCCTTCTCGGGCCGACTCACCGAGGCCTAGAGGCCTACATAATGCGGAGACACCCACCTTGCCTACTGCTAGCGCGGCCAGGCAGAAGCCCAGGATCCAGACAGAGGAGCCCCAAGAAGGAGAGGTGAGCGATACTACACAGCACACACCGCCATCCACCGATTTTTTTGCGGATATTCCGGCAACAGAGAGTTTGCTCACTGAGGCCTCCATGAAAAACATGCTTATGGCCTTCTGTAAATCTCTGACAACAGACATGTCCTTAATGGTTAAACCGAGAGATAGAGACCTTCGAGAATTGCAGAAACGCACAGTTCATGTGGAATCTAAAATGGCGGAATTTGCCGCCTCACATAATCTTCTCATAGATGCTCACAATGCGGTGGAAAAGGATGTGTCTTAAATCTAAAATAGCAGACCTAGAGGATCGCTCGTGGCGCAACAATCTGAAATTCCGAGGGATTCCAGAGTCCGTATCTGCGAATAATCTCACAGTTTTCCTTCTAGATCTGATGCGCACGCTAATACCAAGTCTTACGAAAATGGAATTAACTATTGATAGAGCGCACAGAGTCCCAAGACCTTCACATCTGGATGATAGCGTACCCAGAGATGTCCTAGCAAAGATCCATTTTTACCGCACTAAAGAGATGGTGCTGCTGACCTCATGGAAAATTGGCCGTTTACCTGATCCATACCAGAAAATATCTATCTACTCTGATCTTTCGGCTGCAACACTACAACTAAGAGGGCAATTTATCCCTATCACTACAGCGTTACGCCAACATAATATCCTATACAAATGGGGATTCCCGGTTAGAGTGATCGTATCCCGAGACAACCTTACTTATGTTATCAACTCCCCGGAAGATGGCAAAAAGTTGCTAAATAAATGGGACATTGCAACCAGTGATCTGACCTCCAAACCACCACCTGGCCCTGTGTCAGATGGATGGCATCAACCGAAAACCCCAAGGCGTCCACCAAAAGGGCTAAACAGCTAGAGACTCACTCTACAACGGATTTCTTATGTCCACTATTGCTGAACTTATCCCCCCAAGATTACAACAGCCGCTGGTCCGCTGTACCACATTTCTTTTCCTTGTTTTGTTTCGGTGGCTTACCCACTGGTTTTTATGTCTCTACAGTTTGTTTGCTCTTCGGTTCTGGCACATGGGGCGTCGTGACTACACAAGGCGGGGACGATTCTGCTCCCTACCGCTACTGGTAACATCTGAAGTGGGTGGTTGTGGTAAGATCTTTGAAGCATTACTAAATGTGAATTATGGTACTTAAAATTATGTCTATGAATGTCAGAGGTTTGAACTCCCCTCAAAAGAGAGCCAATTTGTGGCGAGAGGCCCGAGTTCAAGGCTGTGACATTCTTGCAGTTCAGGAAACACATCTTTTGGAGGTAGATGCCACTCTCATCAAGCATGCCTCATACCCACACATATTTCACGCTCATTATACCTCCAAGCGCAGGGGAACACTAATAGGAATCAAAGATTCAGTGGCATTTCAGCTGATGTCCTATTATGCTGACCCTGGAGGGCGATTTGTCATATTAGTTTGTATCCTTAATAATGTCACGTACACGTTGGTCTCGGTCTACGCCCCAAACAAAAGACAGGTATCATTCTTGGGGAAACTCATGAAAGCAGTGGAGCGAAGAAAACAAGGATGCTTAGTATTAATGGGAGACTTTAACATGGCTCCAGATCCAGGGGTAGACACTACCTCTAGCATAGCGACACGTCATCCTTCCTTTTCGCAGGCTATATGGCGCCATGACTTATTTGATATTTGGCGTATCCTTCATAATACCGAAAAAGATTATACTTACTATTCAACTGTACACAATAGCTATTCAAGAATAGATTTATTTCTAATAGAACAAACTAGTATTCCCCTTGCAGTGCAGTCGGAAATTTCACAAATAACTTGGTCAGACCATGCAGCAATAACCCTGACCCTAAGGGAAAAATATGATTGCCCTAGAGCGTATATCTGGAGGTGCAATGAATTCTTAATGTCGCAGCCAAATTATAAAGCAATTTTGGAAAATGACCTGAAGAAATTCTTTCAGATTAATGCTCCCTTAGTATCTAGCCCTGATATATTGTGGAACTCACATAAAGCCTTTATCAGAGGAACATTTATTCGATTGGGTCACATAGAAAAGAAAACTAGGCTAGCAGAAATTGACCGACTATTGCACCAGATAAAATCTATAGATAACGATAATAAAAAATCTCCTTCCCCCTCCAATGCTGCAAAATTGGTGACGCTACGTCAACAATTGACAGCCTGTCTTCTGCACAAATATGAAAAGAACCTGAAAAGGGTGAAAGCAACTTACTACTCTCAATCTAACAAAACAGGCAAGCTCTTAGCGTCCAAGCTTAAACAAAAACATGCCAGGTCTAAAATCCCGTTTCTTCAGAGTAAGGATGATGCACACAAAATCTATGATCCTAGTGGCATCGCCAACACATTTAAAGCTTTCTATGAAGGTTTATATAATATTAAAGAGGACTCTTCTGTGATACCTCCGGCGAAACAAGACATTGTAAACTTTCTTGCAAGCGCCCAGTTGCCCACACTCACTAAAGCACAACTAGACTCTTTGAACGAGCCCATCACATCATCAGAGTTGCTGTCAGCAATTAAGTCGCTGCCACCCCGAAAATCCCCGGGCCCAGATGGCCTCACGAATGAGTATTATAAAAAGTTTTCTCCAATTTTGCTTAACCCGCTGTTGTCCTTTTTAACGGCTGTGGTAGACTCTGGCACTATTCCGGGGGGAAAATCAGGAGGCACTGGTGGTGACGTTGCCTAAACCAGGCAAGCCTGCCACCAGCCCCCAAAACTTTCGACCAATATCCCTATTAAATTCAGATTTAAAAATTTACGCCAAAATTATAGCAAATAGAGTAGCAGCTTGTCTTCCGAGCCTAATAAATTACGACCAGGTGGGATTCGTGAAGGGGAGGCAATCATAGACAATACCAGACGCATCTCGAATATTATACATCATATTAACTCAAAAAAAAATGGAAGCAGTGGTTCTCGCATTAGATGCCGAGAAGGCGTTTGACCGCATTTGCTGGTCGTATGCCTTCCTGGTGATTAGGAGGATGGGGTTCGAGGGAGCAATTCTGAAAGCAATTGAGGCACTGTATTCTGTGCCTTCTGCAAGAGTATTCACTAACGGGGTAGTATCAGATCCCTTTTTAATAACGAACGGGACTAGACAGGGGTGCCCCCTCTCACCGCTGATATTTGTTCTCTCGATGGAACCGCTGGCCCAAGCAATTAGACTGGACCGAGAGGTGGGTGGCATTAATATACGGGACAAAACTCATCTTATATCATTATATGCAGATGATATCATTCTTACTTTGTCCAAGCCACTAAAGTCTATTCCCCGACTTATGGAGATTATAGCTAATTTTGGTCACTTATCATATTATAAATTAAATATGGCCAAAACAGAAGCTTTACCCTTGCATATCCCTCCCTCTTTACTATATCCCCTACAGTCAAAATATGACTTTGATTGGAGGAAGGAGGGTGTTCAATATTTGGGGATACAGGTGACACCCAATACGGGGGCCCTATATAGAAATAATTACATACCCATGTTGAAAACACTGCAGGATGAGATGGAGAGAATGTCCCCAATAGACATGTCTTGGATGGGACGTGTCGCGGCTTTTAAGATGTTATTATTGCCTAGACTCCTATATCTGTTTCGCACACTCCCGATAGCCGTCCCAGTTTCGTTTTTCGAAACTATGCAAAGGATGATCTCAAAATACATATGGAATGGAAGGAGACCCAGGGTTAACAAAAGCTTCCTATTTAAACAAAGAGAATCGGGAGGACTGGGGGTGCCAGTGGTTAGGAATTATTACACAGCGTCCCTAGTCACACAGTGCGCTAGATGGAGATTAGCTGATACCTCGGTACCATGGATCCACATAGAGCAATCGTTCATATATCCTTTAAGACTGAAGGACACCCTGTGGGCGCCCTTCTGGAACATTCCTATGCCTGAGTCCCTGTCCCCAGTTATGCAAGCAGCTGTGATCGCATGGAAGCTGCTTCACGGGAAAGCAAATCCTACAAGTCACTTTTATGCCTCAGAGATGCCTTTGTCACTTATGGCCTGGGCGATAGAAGACCTAGTAATTTTGGAATGGGAGACGAAGGGGATTACACAGGTCTCCCACTTACAATCTGATACCAAGCAATTTTTATCATTTACAGATCTAACACAGAAATTTGGAATTCATAGAGGTGACTTCCTTAAGTACTCTCAAATAAGGCATTTTATATCTAAGAACCCGATATCGACAGTACCCCACAGTAATAAGGTATTCACCTGGATGTCGACTAAGATGAGGGGTGATCGTATCCCGAGACAACCTTACTTATGTTATCAACTCCCCGGAAGATGGCAAAAAGTTGCTAAATAAATGGGACATTGCAACCAGTGATCTGACCTCCAAACCACCACCTGGCCCTGTGTCAGATGGATGGCATCAACCGAAAACCCCAAGGCGTCCACCAAAAGGGCTAAACAGCTAGAGACTCACTCTACAACGGATTTCTTATGTCCACTATTGCTGAACTTATCCCCCCAAGATTACAACAGCCGCTGGTCCGCTGTACCACATTTCTTTTCCTTGTTTTGTTTCGGTGGCTTACCCACTGGTTTTTATGTCTCTACAGTTTGTTTGCTCTTCGGTTCTGGCACATGGGGCGTCGTGACTACACAAGGCGGGGACGATTCTGCTCCCTACCGCTACTGGTAACATCTGAAGTGGGTGGTTGTGGTAAGATCTTTGAAGCATTACTAAATGTGAATTATGGTACTTAAAATTATGTCTATGAATGTCAGAGGTTTGAACTCCCCTCAAAAGAGAGCCAATTTGTGGCGAGAGGCCCGAGTTCAAGGCTGTGACATTCTTGCAGTTCAGGAAACACATCTTTTGGAGGTAGATGCCACTCTCATCAAGCATGCCTCATACCCACACATATTTCACGCTCATTATACCTCCAAGCGCAGGGGAACACTAATAGGAATCAAAGATTCAGTGGCATTTCAGCTGATGTCCTATTATGCTGACCCTGGAGGGCGATTTGTCATATTAGTTTGTATCCTTAATAATGTCACGTACACGTTGGTCTCGGTCTACGCCCCAAACAAAAGACAGGTATCATTCTTGGGGAAACTCATGAAAGCAGTGGAGCGAAGAAAACAAGGATGCTTAGTATTAATGGGAGACTTTAACATGGCTCCAGATCCAGGGGTAGACACTACCTCTAGCATAGCGACACGTCATCCTTCCTTTTCGCAGGCTATATGGCGCCATGACTTATTTGATATTTGGCGTATCCTTCATAATACCGAAAAAGATTATACTTACTATTCAACTGTACACAATAGCTATTCAAGAATAGATTTATTTCTAATAGAACAAACTAGTATTCCCCTTGCAGTGCAGTCGGAAATTTCACAAATAACTTGGTCAGACCATGCAGCAATAACCCTGACCCTAAGGGAAAAATATGATTGCCCTAGAGCGTATATCTGGAGGTGCAATGAATTCTTAATGTCGCAGCCAAATTATAAAGCAATTTTGGAAAATGACCTGAAGAAATTCTTTCAGATTAATGCTCCCTTAGTATCTAGCCCTGATATATTGTGGAACTCACATAAAGCCTTTATCAGAGGAACATTTATTCGATTGGGTCACATAGAAAAGAAAACTAGGCTAGCAGAAATTGACCGACTATTGCACCAGATAAAATCTATAGATAACGATAATAAAAAATCTCCTTCCCCCTCCAATGCTGCAAAATTGGTGACGCTACGTCAACAATTGACAGCCTGTCTTCTGCACAAATATGAAAAGAACCTGAAAAGGGTGAAAGCAACTTACTACTCTCAATCTAACAAAACAGGCAAGCTCTTAGCGTCCAAGCTTAAACAAAAACATGCCAGGTCTAAAATCCCGTTTCTTCAGAGTAAGGATGATGCACACAAAATCTATGATCCTAGTGGCATCGCCAACACATTTAAAGCTTTCTATGAAGGTTTATATAATATTAAAGAGGACTCTTCTGTGATACCTCCGGCGAAACAAGACATTGTAAACTTTCTTGCAAGCGCCCAGTTGCCCACACTCACTAAAGCACAACTAGACTCTTTGAACGAGCCCATCACATCATCAGAGTTGCTGTCAGCAATTAAGTCGCTGCCACCCCGAAAATCCCCGGGCCCAGATGGCCTCACGAATGAGTATTATAAAAAGTTTTCTCCAATTTTGCTTAACCCGCTGTTGTCCTTTTTAACGGCTGTGGTAGACTCTGGCACTATTCCGGGGGAAAATCAGGAGGCACTGGTGGTGACGTTGCCTAAACCAGGCAAGCCTGCCACCAGCCCCCAAAACTTTCGACCAATATCCCTATTAAATTCAGATTTAAAAATTTACGCCAAAATTATAGCAAATAGAGTAGCAGCTTGTCTTCCGAGCCTAATAAATTACGACCAGGTGGGATTCGTGAAGGGGAGGCAATCATAGACAATACCAGACGCATCTCGAATATTATACATCATATTAACTCAAAAAAAATGGAAGCAGTGGTTCTCGCATTAGATGCCGAGAAGGCGTTTGACCGCATTTGCTGGTCGTATGCCTTCCTGGTGATTAGGAGGATGGGGTTCGAGGGAGCAATTCTGAAAGCAATTGAGGCACTGTATTCTGTGCCTTCTGCAAGAGTATTCACTAACGGGGTAGTATCAGATCCCTTTTTAATAACGAACGGGACTAGACAGGGGTGCCCCCTCTCACCGCTGATATTTGTTCTCTCGATGGAACCGCTGGCCCAAGCAATTAGACTGGACCGAGAGGTGGGTGGCATTAATATACGGGACAAAACTCATCTTATATCATTATATGCAGATGATATCATTCTTACTTTGTCCAAGCCACTAAAGTCTATTCCCCGACTTATGGAGATTATAGCTAATTTTGGTCACTTATCATATTATAAATTAAATATGGCCAAAACAGAAGCTTTACCCTTGCATATCCCTCCCTCTTTACTATATCCCCTACAGTCAAAATATGACTTTGATTGGAGGAAGGAGGGTGTTCAATATTTGGGGATACAGGTGACACCCAATACGGGGGCCCTATATAGAAATAATTACATACCCATGTTGAAAACACTGCAGGATGAGATGGAGAGAATGTCCCCAATAGACATGTCTTGGATGGGACGTGTCGCGGCTTTTAAGATGTTATTATTGCCTAGACTCCTATATCTGTTTCGCACACTCCCGATAGCCGTCCCAGTTTCGTTTTTCGAAACTATGCAAAGGATGATCTCAAAATACATATGGAATGGAAGGAGACCCAGGGTTAACAAAAGCTTCCTATTTAAACAAAGAGAATCGGGAGGACTGGGGGTGCCAGTGGTTAGGAATTATTACACAGCGTCCCTAGTCACACAGTGCGCTAGATGGAGATTAGCTGATACCTCGGTACCATGGATCCACATAGAGCAATCGTTCATATATCCTTTAAGACTGAAGGACACCCTGTGGGCGCCCTTCTGGAACATTCCTATGCCTGAGTCCCTGTCCCCAGTTATGCAAGCAGCTGTGATCGCATGGAAGCTGCTTCACGGGAAAGCAAATCCTACAAGTCACTTTTATGCCTCAGAGATGCCTTTGTCACTTATGGCCAGGGCGATAGAAGACCTAGTAATTTTGGAATGGGAGACGAAGGGGATTACACAGGTCTCCCACTTACAATCTGATACCAAGCAATTTTTATCATTTACAGATCTAACACAGAAATTTGGAATTCATAGAGGTGACTTCCTTAAGTACTCTCAAATAAGGCATTTTATATCTAAGAACCCGATATCGACAGTACCCCACAGTAATAAGGTATTCACCTGGATGTCGACTAAGATGAGGGGTTTAAGGTTTCTATACGATAGAATGGATGGAGTAGCAACTTTTATCAGATCTACACCATTCCGTTGTTGGGAGAGGGATTTGGGAAGAACCATCACCTTGGATGAGTGGGAACAAGCTATCAAACTTAGTCATACATCCTTAAAATGCAACACTCACATAGAAACGGCTATGAAAGTGACTTTAAGGTGGTACAGAACCCCATCCACTTTACACAGGGCATACCCGTCAGTCTCTGAGGAGTGCTGGAGAGGATGTGGAGGGAAAGGAACACTTATCCATATTTTGGGACATTGCCCCATAATTTGTGGATACTGGCATAGGGTCTTTGACATGTTATCAGAAATATTTAATTTCCGCCTCCCCTACTCCTCACCTCTGGCCATCCTATCAATTGGAATTCCTGAAGAACTGAACAAATATAAAAAACTCCTCTATAAAATCTTGACAATAGCTAAATTAATGTTGGTGCAAAGATGGAGATCAGTTACCCCTCCGTCAGACTCTGCATTGTTGTTGGCTATTAATGCTACATATACCTATGAGAGGATAATTGCACTGGGAAATGACTCCTATCTTAGATTTGCAAACATATGGAACGCATGGGCTAACTCTCGATTTGTTGCATAACGAGAGCCAGGAAGCAGGGAGGTCTTAGGGAGTGGAAGCGGAGTGGAGCATATGAAAGGACCGTCTTTGAAATCTGTCACGCTAACCCTGGAAATGTGCCTAAATGTTAGTGTTATTGTTACTGTTATTGGTTACTCAATTTCTGTTTTCTATTTGCTGTCTTATTGATGTACAATCCAAAGAATATGCCTTGAACAAACTATGTAAGAATGTATATCATAATGTATGTCAATATTCTCTCACATTTATTTTGAAAATCAATAAAAATTATTGAAACTAAAACTTAGGCTCCATTAGTAAATCTGCCCCATTGTTTTTAAACCTGACGTTTGATGGCTGTTAATAAAAAATAGCTGTGGCACATGAGAATAAGAAATTACTCAGAACCAGAGCAAGAAAGATTAAATAATTTATTTGCACAACTGTTCAACCTCTTTATGTAGATGAATGCTAGTTATGTAACCCAATGACAACAAAGACATAAACGACAAATAAACTAGTAAATGAATAAATATACCTGATAGTAGACTGGTATGAATCAGTCCTTTTACTAAAGGAGTTTTCATATCCTAGAAAGTGACAGTATGTCGCTAGGATGTCCCATTCCTTTTTGATGGATGGAAGTCTGACCTCTTGGAACCCCACTAATTCTGAGGATGAAGAGGCTGTAGTTGAGGTTTAGTACTGTGGCCCTTTACCATTTCTTTCTGCACAGTGGCACAGGAAACTGCAGGACAGCCACATTCACTTTATTTTCAAGGTCTTTGAGGGTTGTGGCAGTCAGACACCCCACTGTGCATACCTGAGCAATATATTGTCATTTTTTGTGATGGGGAAAATCCTTTAAAAACTGCCAGAAATTGATTGGACTTAGCTTCCTTGGCTATACATGAGCTTCTATGGTCTAGTCCATCAGGTTAAAATCCAGGCTGAACAGTAGCTGAACACTTCCAGTATTTAGCATATGTTTCATATTAATTTAACCTTCCCTGGTAGCTAAGAGCAGAGGGCTCAATGTGACTAACTAGTGTGGGGGGCAATAACATGGCATTAAACTGTGGAGGGGGCACTAACATGGCATTATACTGTGTGAAGAGGTACTAATGTGCAATTATACTGTGTGTGGGGCACTAAGGAGCTTTATACTGTGTGGAGGAACTAACATGGCATTATTCTGTGTGTGGGCATTAAAGAGTATTATAGTGTGTGGGGGGCACTAATGTCCCACACACTATAACTCCCCATTAGTAGCCTCCACGTGTCATAATGATTTATTGTACAATAATACTGTAGAATGATCCTTAGTGTCCTTCCCACACACAAAAAAGTATAATTATCTAATATATTACTGCCCCCACACAGTATAATGCCCTTGAGTGCCCCCACAAAGAATGGACACTAAGAGTGGGCAGGAGAAACACTCATCTCCCGACTGCTGTCCCCAAACCCGGATACCTTACAATAGCAGCAGGAGAGATCTGTAACCATTCCAAGTGTTGTGCAGGCAGACACTGCCCTTCTGACATCACAGATCTTAAATAGCATATTAGGCACCAAAGCTAACTGTTCTTGCTACTAATGGTGGGGGCTAGAGAAAAAAATCCCAACTGTGTTGAAATCAGTGGAGCGGCACCTACAAGTTGCCCCAAAGAAAACAAGCCCTTCTTATGGCTATGTGAATGGAAAAATACAAAAGTTATAGGCTTTTGGAGGTGGAGGGATGAAAAAGAAAAATCTTATATTTACAGTGGCTGGAAAGGGTTAAAACACTTTAGCAGATGACATTTGCCAAAGCGATAACAATGAAGATCAGCTTTTGTCAGGAAAAAAAAATCACCTTTGCTAGATGAAGAACAAATTATTTATTCCCAGCAGCAAAGCAAGAACTTCTAGTCTGCTGAAGGAATTATGAAGATCCAGATTCACAGCAATGATAAGTAGACCAATAACCTTGCAACTGTAGGGTCATGTAGATAGGAAGCTCACTGTAATAGAGAAACTTTGAGGGGAAAATAATACACCCTTATAGAGATGGAATTAGCAATTAGTAACTCAAGGACACAGAACAAACATATAATGCCAATACAGTATATTCTGATGTCATACTTTGCTATTATAACAGTTTTCTTTGTTACATGTTTTCCTGTTTTTTTGCTTGGTAGTTATATGTATTATATTCTGAACATCTGATAACCATTCTGAATCATTTAAAATGAACCTGTGTGTGATATGTGTGATATAATGTTAGTGAATAAATTACAACGTTATTTTGGAGTTATGTGCTCCTGTCCAGAGCGCTGCCCTTCTCTTTTGCTCCTTTGTTACTTAAAGGGGTTTTGCGATCTTAGGCTAAGGCAGAAAAACCAAATAGGAAAAGAGAAGCACTCAAAATATTGAACATGATAGTAGCAAAATGTTATTAGATACATGATTAAAAACATATAGAATACAGAGGGACAAGATAGAAACAAACGGTACAAAAAAGGTGTCAGCAATGATGGCAGAGGCTATGCTGACAGTACAAATACTAATAATATACATGAGTTATCACACTAGTACATTTCATAATATAGGTAAACCGCACAGGGGAATAACAGCATTGGTTGGTATGTAAAAAAAAAAGCTAAGTAGCAAATACATCTAGTCCCCGCATATATAGTGGACCTGTATTGTGGATATCAGAGCATGTAAACAAACATTTTACCTGACATACCCTTGTGAGGTATAATGAGAATCTCAGTGCCGCTGCCTGCTTGCAGCACCCATCTTAGGCTACGGCCCCACGTGGCGTCTCGCAGCAAAAAAACACTGCGGGAAAAACCGCGGCAGCAACATATCGTGGTTCTTCCCGCAGCACTTTAGATAGAAAGTTTGCAGAGGTTCCTCTGCAGACTTTCTGTTTCAATTATACCCATGGGGAAATCGCCGGCATTTCTGTAGGTATAGTTGACATGTTGCGATTTCCAAAATCACGCCGGTTTTGGAAAATTTCCGAGTGTCCGCAGCACAGTTTTTACCACAAAGTGGGCATGGGATTCGCTAGAATCCCATCCACTTTCTTCTTGCTCTCCCTTGAGTTACTGACGTTGATTTTACCTACATGTTCTTTCCTCCCCCCCCAACACACCCTCCCTTCTTCCCTTACCCCTCCCACCTTAAAATTGAAAATAACGTATATACTGGTCTGTTTCACGCTGCTGCGTTTGACTCGGCGGTGTGCTATCTTTAGGTTTCTCTTATGAGCTGTTTCTTTTTGTTACTATACCTGCCATTTATACGTTAAATAAAGATTTGATTTAAAAAAAAGAATCCTATCCACTTTGCTCAGACTGTAAAACGCCCGATTTTTTCTGCAGCGTTTCCTCTGCGGGCAAATCGCAGCGTTTACGCCACGTGGGGCCCCAGCCTTAACAAGTTATCTCCTATCCATAGGATAGGGCATTATTTGCAGATTGGTTAGGGTCCAATCAAGTTGTGGTCAGGATGGTTTGTGCACCTTTACATTCATTTAGGTGCTTAGGTGATAACTTGTTAAAATGGGAATACCTCTTTAACTATCTATGCAGGTCTATGGAGGTCAGATAGAGGTTCTAATAAACTTACTTTGAGAGTCTGATATCCTATTCATACAAGAAACAGAGGGGGGATTTATTATTTGCATTTTTTTGAAAACTTACCAGAGTCTACATTTTGAGCCATGAACAATCACTCTATCAGAAAGTGAAAACATGCATTGTTCACTCACAAGCAACATCGAATTAGCTAAAGGGGATTTATATCATGATTAAATGTTTAGCAAAGAGGCAGAATGAGTTAACAAAAACTAAACCATTACTCACCTTGAACCCCCCACAGCTATTGTTCCGAAACATAGTGGACACTCACTGGTCTGCTGCAGTCCATGTGTAGCTAAAAGAGCATTTACATTTTTCATTTCAAGATAGGGCCAGGAAATAGAGACTAATAAATTCCCAGCAATTGTTGAAATGACATAGGTGGGAGATCAATGAAGTGAATAATGCCTACTACAGTTTATTTTTTAAATATTTCTGCCTCATTCCTAAACATTTTTATACAGCCTAAAAGCCCCTTTACAGCATACCTCCTAATATAAAACAACTTTATCTTATTTTATAAATATGTTTCCTTCTCAACTTATCAAACTAAGTGACTTTTTACAGATTAGTCTATGGAGAGGCGAGGGAGAGGAAGCAGCTGGAAAAGGCACTTTAATAGCTGCAGTTGCAATACTCTGCTATACTGTGAGTGATGGAGCTCTTCTGACTAGAGATATTTGTCATGAATATTCCAAATTGTTCGAAATACAGAACATCATCAAGTGTGCAGTGACTCATGACACATGATAGCGATATCTGACAGCCACTCAGCCAATAAACCTTACAGTGCTGATGGCATGTACACTATTTAAGCTTGTACACTTGTGACCAGCCTTTATTTGCTGTAATGATGGAAATACACACACACCTCTATCTCATAGCTAATGCTATCCTATTAGCTAGGCTTTAGGCAGCACAAGTCAAAAGAATTGAAAATTGAACAATAGTTATAGGAGTATTTAGAGAGAATCAAGTAATATACACAGGTAGATTAGCAGTGCAATGCTAGAATAGAATTGAATATACAAACATAGATAGACAGGACAGGTTCAGTTAGTGAGTTTCTCTTTATATGCAAGTGCACTGTGCATATTTAATTCTAGAGAAACATCACACACATAGTATAGTAGTAGTGGTGGCCATGGTACTACTAGTAGTAGTGCATCCTTCGCTAATGTAAAAAAAAAATTAATCTCCATTATTTTCCTTTTTTTTTGTGTATTCACCCAATACAATCTAGCCTGCTGTAATCTTAAACACATTTAGGAATAGTAATTTCATGTTGTTTTTTCTGCTCTGGTCTGGTGTGAAGTCTGATCCATAAACAATGTGAAGGAGGCAGAGCATTGTAAATGTGAACAAAATATTTTAATAGTTTCTCTGTGAGTGCAAGTGCACTGTGCATATTTCATTCTAGACATATGTCACACACAATAGTAAAGTAGTAGCGGTGGCCATGGTACTACTAGTAGTAGTGCATCCTTTTCTAATGTAAAAAAAAGAGTCTCCGTTATTTTGCCATTTTTTGGGTGTATATTCACTCAAAATGGTGTAGCATGCTGTAATCTTAAGTAAACACATTTAGGAATAGGAATTTCATTTTGTTTATTCCGCTCTAGTCTGATGTGGTGTCTGATCCATACACAGTGTGAAGGATGCAGAGCATTGCTGTAAATCTGGACAAAATATTTTAAGCATTTCTCTGTATGTGCAAGTGCACTGCGCATATTTAATTCTATATATACGTCACCCACAATAGTAAAGCAGTAGTGTTGGCCGTGGTACTGCTAGTAGTGCATCCTTTGCTAATGTAAGAAAAAAAATTTCTATTATTTCAGTGTTTTCTTTGGTTAATAATTAAGCACTGTGTGCATTGAAAAAATGAGTGGAGAAAAGCAGAGAAGTCGACAGACAGGAGGGGGAGGCGCACTACTACTACTAACAATAAAAATGTGGGTGGCAAGAGGATTGTCATACATCCTGAGAATGCTGATAAAGATTTGGATTATTTAGCTGGCTGATCTCAGTCACAGGAGGCTATTGCATCCAAGAGTGGTGTGATCTTGAGTCAGTCTTCTTTGTCCTACATAACATGTAATTTACCACAGGGCCTTTCTGGACTTTCAACCATGTCACATTCACATTCTTCACTGACACATATCCCTAATAGTGATGTGAAACCTGCTGTGCAATCTATTTCTCCTAGTCAAAGTAGTCTTCCTTTTCTTTTTAATTAGCTGAATGAGAACAGTCAGCATTGTGTGCAAGCAGAGGAGGAAGACATGATGACTTTTGGTGGTGGTGAAGGTAGTAGTGGCAGGGGGTCTGTTACTACTACTGGTAGTCATTCTGGTAGGAGAACTAGGGGGATATCTGTAGGTGGAAATTCTGAGGGTGTTTATGGCCATGATGATGTGTTAGAAAAATGCGGTCTTATCCCGTGTGGGAATTTTTTTGCCAAACGATAAATCCATGGCAAAATCTGCAAGCAGAAACTTAGCCGTGAATGTGCAGGAATGTTACATGCTCACATGAAAAAGCATCACTCTCTTATTTCGAAAAATTGTCTTGACAGTGGCATTGGCAGGAGAAACGAGCAAGGCTGTTCTCCTATACTCCCCATGATCTTTCTGGTAGGCAGGCCACATCTACACGTAGCACTAGCACATGGTCTTCATCATTATCAACATTTTCACCAACAGTTTTTTCTCTTTTTTCTCCTCTTCCTCTTCCACACTAGCTTCAGTCATCCATAAGCAAATGCGTGGCCAGATGACAGCAATATGTGCCCAGTCATCTGGCAGTTGTGCAATTTAACTCTGGACAAGCTGTTGGTGGTGCAGTCACTGCCGTACCACTTAGTGAATTCCACAGCATTTCGACAACTGATGGCATGTGCTTATCCTCGATAGAGGAAACCTAGCCACCATTATTTATAATAATAATCATACATTTTATTTATATAGCGCCAACATATTTCGCAGCACTGTACAATTTGTAGGGTTCAAGTACAGACAAAAAAAAAAGATATATTACAAAGAAATAGTCAATTCACACACTGGGACTGAGGGCCTTG
Source organism: Leptodactylus fallax (assembly GCA_947044405.1). Taxonomy (NCBI): domain Eukaryota; kingdom Metazoa; phylum Chordata; class Amphibia; order Anura; family Leptodactylidae; genus Leptodactylus; species Leptodactylus fallax. The sequence goes on from CAMRHE010000019.1 coordinate 474,439, forward strand.
CTCGCAAGAGCTTACAATCTATGAGGTAGAGGGGGTGACACAAGAGGTAGCAGGGGCGGCATCAGAGGTAGCATTGCTTATACAATGGTCGGACAATTTTGTAATAGAGGTTACTGTCATTACACATATATAAAGCTGTATGAGCTGTCACCAGTCGTGTCCTTTAATGTGCAGACGGTGCCTGGACATATAAAGTTAGTCTGATATGGCATCATATTCTGTGAGTTAATGTGGGAGCGTGAACAGAGGGTATGCTTTAGGGAATCTAACTACGGAAGGGTTTACATTAGGAGTTGTGATAGGCCTGTCTGAAAACATATGTCTTTAGTTTGCGCTTGAAGCTGTGGAAATTGGGCGTTAATCTGATAGTCCGGGATAGAGCATTCCAGAGAAGTGGTGCAACTCAGGAGAAGTCTTGTATATGAGCGTGGGAGGTTCTGATAATAGAGGATGTTAGTCTTAAGTCATTGAGTGAACAGAGAGTACAGGTTGGGCAATAGACAGAGATGAGGGAGGAAATGTAGGGAGGTGCAGCATTATGGAGAGCCTTGTAGATGAGAGTGATAAGTTTATATTGTATTCTGTATTGAATAGGCAGCCAAAGTAGTGACTGACACAGACCAGAGGCATCGCTGTAGCGTCTAGACTGATAGATGAGCCTGGCCGCCACATTCAGAATAGATTGTAGAGGGGAGAGTTTAGTAAGGGGAAGACCGATTAGTAGGGAGTTACAGTAGTCAAGGCGAGAGTGAATCAGGGCAACAATAAGTGTCTTTAATGTATTTGGGGTAAGGAAAGGGCAGATTCTGGAGATGTTTTTGAGGTGGAGATGACATGAACGTGCGAGTGATTGGATATGTGGGGTGAAGGAAAGGTCTGAGTCAAACAAAACCCCGAGGCAGCGGGCATACTGCCTAGGAGTTATGGTAAGGCCGGAGACAGCAATGTCGATATCAGGGACAGATCTATTAGATGGTGGAAACAGCAGTAGTTCAGTCTTTGAGAGATTCAGTTCCAGATAGAGTGAAGACATGATATTTGAGACAGCAGACAGACAGTCACTGGTGTTCTGTATTAGAGCAGGGGTGATGTCACGGGATGACATATATAATTGGGTGTCATCAGCATAAAGATGGTACCAGAAGCCAAATCTAGTGATGATTTGTCCAATGGGTCTGTGTAAAGGGAGAAGAACAGGGGACCCAGGACCGAGACCTGAGGAACCCCAACAGCAAGGGGAAGAGGGGAAGAAACAGAGCCCGCAAATGATACACAGAAATTGCGGTCAGAGAGAACCAGGAGAGCGCAGTGTCCGTGAGGCCGACAGAGCGGAGCATAGTGAGGAGGAGTTGATGGTCAACAGTGTCAAATGCTGCTGAGAGATCTAGAAGAATAAGAAGAGAGAAGTCACCTTTGGATTTAGCCATCAGGAGATCATTGGAGACTTTTGTGAGGGCCGTTTCAGTAGAGTGCAGAGTGCGGAAGCCAGATTGTAAGGGGTCAAGAAGAGAGTTATCAGAAAGATAGCGGATTAAATGAGAATAGGCCAAGTTTCAAGATTTTGGAGATGAAAGGGAGGTTAGAGACAGGTTGATAGTTAGCAGCACAGGACGGGTCAAGGGAGGGTTTCTTCATTAGAGGGGTTATGACAGCATATTTCTCTAGGAAAGCTGTCCCTGCTTTATATCACATGTGAAGGAGAATGTGGGCCTTTCCTTGGATATGTCAGTCTGGGAAAAGGTGTACGGCACTGTCGACTTGTGGAGAAGCAATTATGGACAAGAACAAAAGATGGGTTTCACGGCCCACTGGGTCAATGCTGTGAGTGTCAGCAGCCGCAATCCAGAAGCGCAGCAAAGCCAGGTGCTAGTTCCACCCAAATTGTGCAGGCCCAGTTCCGACACCATGCAGGGCCCATCCACCTCCCCTGGATCCTCCTCTCTGCAAAGTTTCCCGCCACCATCTTCATCTGGGCAAGCTGTGGCTTCCACTCCCTCCCCCCTCTTTTCATGGGTGTAAGGCGAAGTGCTGCCATGCAGTTTTGCAATTAATCAATATGGATCAGAGGAGCCACACAGTGGAGGAGCTACTTCGCTGTATCCTGCAGCAAGTATCCCACTGGATGTCTCTTCGCCAACTACAACTGCCACCAATATTGTTGCTGCGCCGCAGTTAGGACAAACACCACATTGTCCCTGTATGGGGCATTATCTTAATCTGGTGGTTTACCGCTTTATAAACCTGTATAATGGCTTAAAAGAGGTGCTCCCCATGGCCAGAAAAATCTCTGCGCATTTCAATCGTTCTTACATCGCAAAAAACATCCGGCTCAATTTGCAGCGACAAAGCGGTCTGTCTTTGCACCACCTTATCTGCAACGTTCCAACTTGATGAAACTCCACCTTAAATTTGCTGCAGCATCTGTGTGAGGAGTAGAAGGTATGAATGTTTATTGCATGCAGCAGACCACAGGGACAATGTAATACTTCAAGATACGTCATTGGAGGCTCATGAGGGAAGTGTTCCAGCTTCTCAATCCCTTTGAAGAAGTCACCAAATTTGTCATCAGGAATGATTGCAACATCAGCGATGTGATCCCTCTATTGTATATCTTACAGGATACCCTTACCCTCATGCAATAAGGGACAGAAGAGGAGGAACACTTTCGACCTCTTAGTCAATGTCGTCGCCCTGGGTTGGTAGAGGAGGATGAGGATCTGGGTCAAGGTCATTATGGTAGAGGAACTGGGACTCCTAGACTGGAAGAGGAGGAAGACTCTCCTTTGGATGCAGAGGGGGCCCCTTGATATATCACAGGTACAGCTAGGGGAGGAGACTGACCATTATCTGTTTCAAGAAGAAGATGATGATAATGATAGCCACGCTGGCCAAAGACAGCAACCATAGCAGGCCCCTGGATCCATGCATATGCTGGAAAGCATGGCAGGCTGTATTATCTGCTGCTTACACAGCAACAAGCATATTATTATCATCAAGTAGAAAAATGAGTACTAGATGACAGTGCTCTTAGACCCTCACTATAAAGAGAAAATGGGGAAATTCTTCCATGCTTCACAAAGGGAAGAAAAACTAGAATATTATCAGGATAGGCTGTATACCCAGCTTGCTACAGCGTGTAGTGGGAGCGCTGCAACTGACAGTCTCATGCACACCCAGGTGGCCTCTACCTGCACCCAGTCCACCTCACTCAGCCAGAACTCCATCTCCTCTGCCAGTGCCACAAGCAGGGGCGTAACTTGAGGGGGTGCAGAGGGTGCAGCTACACCGGGGTCCAGGGGCCTTAGGGGGCCCATAAGCACTGGCATCAGTATTGAGATTGCAGCTTTTATCTGGCCCATACGCCAAAGAGACACACAGATTACCCTAACCACACTAAGATTGATTAAACTCCTTAGCACCTGTAACCATCACTATCAAGAATTTGCTGTAGGGATGAGGTAGGGGGCCCTAGACAAAAGATTGCATCGGGGCCCACAATACTTTAGTTACACCACTGGCCACAAGTATCATGAGCAGTAAAAGCAGAAGAAGCAGCCAGGCCCAGTACATTATCTGGAAAATGAAGAAGCAAAAACTTTTTCAGCTCGCAGCACCAACCGTAGCCACAACAGGCAACTGACACCTACCAGCTGCATTAACAGGTACAGTACTTTTATCAAAATCAGGTATGGATCCATGCTGATGCCTCCGAATTGTAGTGTTACTTTCTCCCTTTATCATTATCTTCCGTTTACTGCACTGCTGCTGATGCTACTCCTAAATAGCTACCAGCACCACCACTGCCACCACTCTCACCCCCGCCTATTCTGTCATATTATGCCCTGCTGCACTGCCACACATGTTGCCATTGCTGCCTAGTGCCTACCACCACTGCCACCACTCAGGCAGACATGTCCTGCGGCCTGGTCCATCACATTATGTCCTGCTGCACTGCCACATATTTTGCTACAACTGCCTAGTGTCTACCACCACTGTCACCACTCCAGTAGACATATCCTGCAACCTGGTCCATCATATTATGCCGCACTGCCACACATGTTGCCACAGCTACCTGGGCAAACATGTCCTGCGGCCTGGTCCACCATCACATTTCACCTTAGCACGCTGTTGTTGGCATTACCACAGTGTTGTTATAAACAAAAAAAAACAAACTATTTTAATTTCACATCTGCTCCCATTGCGGGATCATTTTTGATGGCTTTTTTTTTTAAGTGGCTTTTCAAGTAGCTCACAGTCACAAATTTGTCTCCCAAATAACAATAAGCCCCTGTAGCAATTACAAGCAATCAAAACGGGCTAATTTTTCTACAAAACCATTGCTTCTTGCAATATAACCGCCATGTGTGTCTAAAAAAACATGTGCATGCACATTTCCCTAATAAATGGGTAATTTTTAGAGCATTTTAAATGTTAAATGTATATAAGGGAGTGTTAGCGCAGTGTATGGTTAAACTCTGAGTTTGTATCCTCTGCTTACATTTGTTTTTTCACAGACATACATATCACATTCACTTTGACATAACTTTGGCTGTGTTTGCTTTGAGCTGTGAGAGCTAGAAATTGGATAGATAGATTCCTAGGAGGCTAAAGAGCCCTAAGAGGAGCCCTTGTTCGCCCCGAAAAGAACAGAGGACCCGAGCCGCCAAACCCAAACACAAAACAAATCTTGAGAGATTCACCCATCTCTGCTTCTGACTCTATTTTACCACTGCACAGAATGAGGCAACAAATCAATTAATTGACTTCTCCTCCCCCTCTCCTCTCCATAGAGTTCTGTGTGTTAACTGGATACAGATATGGAATCTAGGTAAACAAACAGTATAATAGATAATGATAAAAAGGAGGAGAGCAGCCTAATAAATGGAAAATTAAACAGATTTGCTTAATAAGATATATTACAAAGTTTCTTATAATTACATGTTCTATTCATTTATGAAAAGTTGTTTTATAATTGGAGGTACGCTTTAACTGCTGAGTTCTTGTTTGTGAGTGTTCATTCCATGTTTTTGTACAGTGGACCACTTTTATTACTTGCTGAGAGTATTGCTTGGGTACCGGAAGCCCAAAATCAACAGAAGAAGAATTACAAATAATGTATATGGTAGGTTGGAGATTTTGCATTAGGAGCTTCCAGATACATCTTTGACTTGTAGCATTACCTTACAGAAATGAATCTTGTGATTATTAACAGGGATACTGCAGATATGAAGGTGATATGTATGTTGTAATGAAGGCTGTCTTTTTTCTGTACATCTGTACTTTTATTAGTGAAAATGCAGTTTAGTGAAGGAACATTGTGTACACATGTAACTTACTGCTACTATCAGATTAGAATAGCATGTAGCCATTTAATAGCGACTGTAAGTGTATTTTTCATGGAAGGGCACAAAGGTGCACCTACATTACACTTGCGGAAAACTGTCCAGTTGTGCGGGCACTGCAAGAGTCTGGTGCTATAGGGGCTGCTGTATAATTGTTGTAAGGATGTGTAAGGCTACACCCACATAGTTTGTGGCCAAGGGGTGTTTGCCAATTTAGTCAAGACCAGTATTTTCTTGTGGCACACAGTTCTAGAATACAGCAGTAAGTTCAAGTTAGAAGTTCAAAGTCAGCAATACAGAAGAGTCTTTCATAAGTGCAAATCTCACCCACAAAATAACACCTTGTCTGTCTATCAGATGTAGGCAACAGCCATTCCATTACAAGAGGAGGCCTGGGGCAACGTTTGGGTCCATTTGATTCACTAATGATCTTCAATGCAAAGTCCTCTAAACAAAGGCAGTTAAAGAAGACCTTTCATGTCCTTGGAGATGGGCGGTATTATATACTGCTACAAAACTTACAGTTTGCTGAATTCAGAGCACTGTCAGCTTTGTTGGTAGACACCTGGGTGCCTGAGATAAGTTTAGTTTCAGCACCGATATCCCTGCACTATCAGAAAGGCGGGCCTTAAAGCTCAGCGTCATCACTGGGATGTGAGGAACGCCCACCGCCCGACCCCCGGACAGTATTCCTCCATAGCCATGTACTGTACGATGATGCTAGGCTGTAAAGCCCGCCCTTCTGACCGTGGAGGGATATCAGTACTGAAACTAACAGCACCAATATCTCCAACACCTGGGTGCACTGTCAGCTTTCTAGCGGTATATAATACCGCCCATACACATCTCTGACAGGACGAAATGGGAAACAGACTTCTGCACAGCTCACCACCCACAATAGAACTGACTGACTTGAGGTTAAAGCACAGAAGACTATGCCTAAGCATAAGATCTATGAGAGTGATGAGGCTCTGAGGGATTGTTTTTGACACAACCGCATGGGAAGTTCTGCAGGATTCTTATGGGGAAGACATAGAAGGACTCACACACTGCATAACGGACTACATTAATTTTTGTGTGGACAACACAGTACCCACAAAAGTGGTGAGGTGCTTCTCCAATAACAAACCATGGATTAACTCTGATATAAAAACACTACTTAAGGAGAAAAAGATGGCATTCAGGACAAGAGATAAGGAGGGGTTGAGGGAAGTACAAAAGGAGCTGAGGCATCAAATCAGGCAGGGAAAAGCCAGTTGTAAAGAAAAAATGGAAAAGCAAATGGAAAGAAAAGACATAAGGGGGGTCTGGGAGGGGCTTAAGTCAATTTCGGGTCATAAACAGTCTGTCTGCCAGATTGAGGCAGATGTTAATTGGCTTAATGAACTAAACCTATTCTTCAACAGATTTGATCACACACCAGCTCCTCCCACCCCAGTATGTCCTTCAGCTCCCCCCACCACAATGACTTCTCCCCATGCGGCCACTTCCCAACAGACCAGTAAATCCAGAAATCCATCTTTATCTGGCCACAGTCTGACCTTCACACGGGCCCAGGTGAAGTAGGAGATGAAAAAGATCAAGGCGAGGAAAGCCGCAGGGCCAGATGACATCAGTGCAAGGCTAATTAAGACTTGCGGGGACCAGCTGTGTGGTATAATTACATATATGTATAATATGAGCCTGAGGCAGGAAATAGTCCCTGAATTATGGAAATCTTCTTGTGTGGTACCAGTTCCAAAGAAACCCCACCCTATGGACCTCAACGACTACAGACCTGTAGCACTGACATCCCACCTGATGAAGATCTTGGAGAGATTGATTCTCACACATCTCCGCCCTCTAGTGAGCCCCGCTATGGACCCCCTCCAGTTTGCTTATCGGCCGGGCATTGGGGTAGATGATGCCATCATCCATCTTCTGCACAGGGCTCTGTCTCACCTGGAGAAACCAGGGAACACAGTGAGAATAATGTTCTTTGACTTCTCCAGTGCTTTTAACACCATACAGCCCAGGTTATTGAGGGACAAGCTGGGCCTTGCTGGAGTGGACCACCACCTCTCCAACTGGATCCTAGACTACCTCACAAATCGACCTCAATACGTGAGAGCCCGAGACTGTGTGTCAGGTACCGTGATCTGTAATACGGGGGCACCTCAGGGTACGGTTCTCGCCCCTTTCCTCTTCACACTGTACACTGCAGATTTTAGGCGCAACTCATCCAGCTGCTACCTACAGAAGTATTCTGACGACTCTGCAATAGTGGGTCTCATCACAGATGATGATGACAGTGAGTACAGAGAACTGAACCAGCATTTTGTGGACTGGTGCCACCGGAACCACCTGAAGATTAACGCGGGGAAGACCAAGGAGATGGTGGTGGACTTCCGTAAAGGCAGATGCCCTCCAAAACCAGTGGACATCCTGGGGACGGGCATCGAGATTGTGAACACCTATAGGTACCTGGGTTTGCTCCTTAATAATAAGCTGGACTGGGCAGATCATATGGAGGCCCTGTACAGGAAGGGCCACAGCAGGCTCTACCTGCTTAGGAAGCTGAGAGCCTTTGGAATCCGGGGGGCACTTCTTAGAACTTTCTTCAACTCGGTAGTGGCATCAGCCATCTTCTTTGGAGTGGCCTGCTGGGGGAGCAGTATATCAACCAGGGACAGAAATAAACTGGACAAGCTGATTAGAAGGGCCAGCTCTGTCCTGGGGAGCCCACTGGACCCAGTGCAGGTGGTGGGTGACAGAAGGATACTGTCCGTGGTGAGCTCCATGCAGAAGAAGAAGTCCCATCCCATGCATGAGACTGTGATCGCGCTGAGCAGTACTGTCAGTGACCGACTGCTCCACCCTAGGTGTGAGAAGGAGCGCTATCGGAAGTCTTTCCTCCCCACCGCGGTTAGGCTGTACAACCAACACCGACCTAAGCGGAGATCATTACACACAGAGAACTGAAATATCTCTCTGCCTGTTAAATCCCCCCCTCCCCCCTGCTAGTCCTATCTGTCTGTCTGCTATTAATGTAATGCCTCTCACCTTGGAACATTCCTGTACATGTTGTATTTGTATTTGTATCTGCTTATCTTATCTTATCTTTGCTGCTGTAACACACTGAATTTCCCCATTGTGGGACTATTAAAGGACTATTATTATTATTATTATTATTATTTGCCACACACATGTTCTAGAGTGAGAACAGAAAGGGCTCAGGCCCAGGAAACCCCATTTTAAGAGCTAAATTTCCACCACCCAATATCATATGGAGGGGGAAAAAATGGCTTCACCTACTGCAGCAGGTGCCAAACGGGAAACATCAATCTACACACAACTGGGTAAACAACAAAAACCCTTCACTAGTTGCTAGCCAAGGGATTATCCTGGTCACTACACACACACACTGTACCAGGCAAGATCTGCTCTCCCAATCCACCATGGCCTAATAAATCTTAGGGGTCTATCCTTTAAGATGACTGTGTACTATTGTTAGTCTTATTATTGTTACTATTAAACCTTTAGTGTTCTAAGAATATGACCAAGTTTGTTTCAGATGTACAGTCATGGCCAAAAGTTTTGAGAATGACACAAATATTATATTTTCACATGATCTGCTGCCCTCTGGTTTTTATGTGTGTTTGTCAGATGTTTTTATCACATACAGAAATATAATTGCATTCATATTATGAGTAACAGAAGCTTATATTGACAGTTAGAATGAGTTAATGCAGCAAGTCAATATTTGCAGTGTTGACTGACCCTTCTTCTTCAGGACTTCTGCAATTCTCCCTGGCATGCTCTCAATCAACTTCTGGATCAAATCCTGACTGATAGCAGTCCATTCTTGCAGAATCAATGCTTTAATTTTGTCTGAATTTGTTGGTTTTTGTTTGTCCACCCGTCTCTTGATGATTGACCACAAGTTCTCAATGGGATTAAGATCTGGGGAGTTTCCAGGCCATGGACCCAAAATCTCTGTGTTTTGTTCCCTGAGCCATTTAGTTATCACCTTTGCTTTATGGCAAGGTGCTCCATCATGCTGGAAAAGGCATTGTTGAGCGCCAAACTGCTCTTGGACGGTTGGGAGAAGTTGCTCTTGGAGGACATTCTGGTACCATTCTTTATTCATGGCTGTGTTTTTAGGCAAGACTGTGAGAGAGCTGATTCCCTTGGCTGAGAAGCAACCCCACACATGAATGGTTTCAGGATGCTTTACAGTTGGCATGAGACAAGACTGGTGGTAGCGCTCACCTCTTCTTCTCCGAATAAGCTGTTTTCCAGATGTTCCAAACAATCGAAAAGGGGATTCATCAGAGAAAATGACTTTACCCCAGTCCTCAGCAGTCCACTCCCTGTACCTTTTGCAGAATATCAGTCTGTCCCTGATGTTTTTTCTGGAGAGAAGTGGCTTCTTTGCTGCCCTCCTTGAGACCAGGCCTTGCTCCAAGAGTCTCCGCCTCACAGTGCGTGCAGATGCACTCACACCTGCCTGCTGCCATTCCTCAGCAAGCTCTGCACTGCTGGTAGCCCGATCCCGCAGCTGAAACACTTTTAAGAGACGGTCCTGCCGCTTGCTGGTCTTTCTTGGGCGACCTGGAGCCTTTTTGGCACCAATGGAACCTCTCTCCTTGAAGTTCTTGATGATGAGATAGATTGTTGACTGAGGTGCAATCTTTCTAGCTGCAATACTCTTCCCAGTTAGGCCATTTTTGTGCAGTGCAATGATGACTGCACGTGTTTCTTTAGAGATAACCATGGTTAACAGAAGAGAAACAATGATGGCAAGCACCAGCCTCCTTTTAAAGTGTCCAGTGGTGTCATTCTTACTTAATCATGACAGATTGATCTCCAGCCCTGTCCTCATCAACACCCACACCTGTGTTAATGGAGCAATCACTGAAACGATGTTAGGTGGTCCTTTTAAGGCAGGGCTGCAATGATGTTGAAATGTGTTTTGGGGGATAAAGTTCATTTTCTAGGCAAATATTGACTTTGCAAGTAATTGCTGTTAAGCTGATCACTCTTTATAACATTCTGGAGTATATGCAAATTGCCATTAGAAAAACTGAAGCAGTAGACTTTGTAAAAATTAATATTTGTATCATTCTCAAAACTTTTGGCCATGACTGTAATTTATGGTGAGGACATTTTACAGGACCCTGTTTCACTTGGAGATGAAAGAAATTGAGGGGAATATCACAATGCAACTTTGTGTTTCAGACAAAGGCTAAGGGTACATAAATTCAAAGAAGTGTATGCTGTATATTTTCTGCACTAAAATCCACAACAAATGCTAATTTCACTCCTCACATTGAAATGGAGTCCACACTGAAAATCCATACAAAGAATAAACTTGCTACAAGTTTTAAAATCCCTACCATATGCCATTTTCCAAGTTTAAAAATCTGCATCATGTATATGTGATTATGAAAATATCATGAATTTAAATGCTACTGTATAACACTATACACGTGCAAATCTGTGCAGAAAATCTGTGTGTAATCCGTACCACGCACATGTACCCTACGTATGGCACTGCAATAAAGAATTTAAATACATTATTTTTACTGTTTTGAGTTCAGTTTTTCTTTCAGTCTATGGTTTTACTGTAATCTGTTGATTTATTTTAATTCTCAATCATTTCTTAAAGGATGGCAAATTCATCTATAACTTTATAGTATGATTTGCAGCAGTAGTCATAGAAAATAATGTATTCCATATAGAGAAAAATATTGATAGGAAATCTCAGCAGTACATTTGATTCCAAGTTTATAAGCCTATTATCATGCTCTGAGTCTGCTGAGTGATCAGAGGTTAAGGAGAAGAGCTTTATGATGTTTGGAATATCATAAGGGATTGAAGCAGAATGAATCAAATCATGTACAGCTCAACAATCATTTAACATCAGCCAGCGGCAAAATGCTGACGCTTCTCATTTTATGGAAATTACTGGGAGTTTGTTAGGGTGATCCAGGGTAGAGGATGCAAGGCAAACATACCTGGAGGAAGAAAAGCAGATCTGAACAAATGAGAGTTGTAAATACTGAACAAAAATACAATTACATGAAGCAGAAACTGCCGATATTCATTTTATATGACTACATTGTGATGTAACTTCAGAGTCCTCCAAAGGGCCACCGTTGAGGACTTTTGTTGCTTTGTTAATTTATTGTATGTTAAAAACATGGACTAAATAAACAATTAGATTTTTTTGGAAGCCAGAATATATTTTAAATTTTTTCCTTGGCATTGTGCTTCTTCCTGCTTCGAAACAGCGATTTATAGTTCTTGGCATCCACAACAATTACTGCAACTTATTAAGTTTAATTTGTAGTATGCTGATATACTTCTGCTTTTTGCTTCTTATATGCTTTGTTAAAACCTAATGAGGGAGATTTATAAAGACTGGTGTATCCATCGGCAGTCTTCATATCCCCTGCACCAGCAGAGAGTGCGTCTCATTTATGATGAGGTGCACACCTCATCATAACTCAAGTGCACCCTTTGCCTCGGCCATGTGTCTGCACACTGAAAAGCTTGTAGCTGGCACAGATTTCAGGCATCGCTTACGCCAGTAAACTAGAATAAATGATAATAAATCTAGCACATACAGCACAGACCAAAAGTTTGGACACACCTTCTCATTCCAAGAGTTTTCTGTATTTTCATGACTATAAAAATTGTAGATTCACACTGAAGGCATCAAAACTATGAATGGAATTATGGAATTATATACTTAACAAAAAAGTGTGAAACAACTGAAAATATGTCTTATATTCTAGATTCTTCAAAGTAGCCACCTTTTGCTTTGATTACTGCTTTGCACACTCTTGGCATTCTCTTGATGAGCTTCAAGAGGTAGTCACCTGAAATGGTTTTCACTTCACAGGTGCGCCCTTTCAGGCTTAATAAGTGGGATTTCTTGCCTTATAAATGGGGTTGGGACCATCAGTTGTGTTGTTCAGAAGTCAGGTGGATACACAGCTGATAGTCCTACTGAATGGAGTGTTAGAATTTGTGTTTGGCAAGAAAAAAGCAGCTAAGTAAAGAAAAACGAGTGACCATCATTACTTTATGAAATGAAGGTCAGTCAGTCCGAAAAATTGGGAAAACTTTGAAAGTGTCCCCAAGTGCAGTGGCCAAAACCATCAAGCGCTACAAAGAAACTGGCTCACATGAGGACCACCCCAGGAAAGGAAGACCAAGAGTCACCTCTGCTGCGGAGGATAAGTTCATCCCAGTCACCAGCCTCAGAAATCGCAGGTTAACAGCAGCTCAGATTAGAGACCAGGTCAATGCCACACAGAGTTCTAGCAGCAGACACATCTCTACAACAACTGTTAAGAGGAGACTGTGTGCAGCAGGCCTTCATGGTAAAATAGCTGCTAGGAAACCACTGCTAAGGACAGGCAACAAGCAGAAGAGACTTGTTTGGGCTAAAGAACACAAGGAATGGACATTAGACCTGTGGAAATCTGTGCTTTGGTCTGATGAGTCCAAATTTGAGATCTTTGGTTCCAACCACCGTGTCTTTGTGCGACGCAGAAAAGGTGAACGAATGGACTCTACATGCCTGGTTCCCACCGTGAAGCATGGAGGAGGAGGTGTGATGGTGTGGGGGTGCTTTGCTGTTGACACTGTTGGGGATTTATTAAAAATTGAAGGAATACTGAACCAGCATGGTTACCACAGCATCTTGCAGCGGCATGCTATTCCATCCGGTTTGCGTTTAGTTGGACCATCATTTATTTTTCAACAGGATAATGACCCCAAACACACCTCCAGACTGTGTAAGGGCTATTTGACCAAGAAGGAGAGTGATGGGGTGCTACGCCAGATGACCTGGCCTCCACAGTCACCAGACCTGAACCCAATCGAGATGGTTTGGGGTGAGCTGGACCACAGAGTGAAGGCAAAAGGGCCAACAAGTGCTAAGCATCTCTGGGAACTCCTTCAAGACTGTTGGAAGACCATTTCAGGTGACTACCTCTTGAAGCTCATTAAGAGAATGCCAAGAGTGTGCAAAGCAGTAATCAAAGCAAAAGGTGGCTACTTTGAAGAACCTAGAATATAAGACATATTTTCAGTTGTTTCACACTTTTTTGTTAAGTATATAATTCCACATGTGTTAATTTATAGTTTTGATGCCTTCAGTGTGAATCTACAATTTTTATAGTCATGAAAATACAGAAAACTCTTGGAATGAGAAGGTGTGTCCAAACTTTTGGTCTGTACTGTATAAGGTATAATAAATCTGCCCAGTGTGTTTAGAACTGTTTTATGCTGCTTTGATACAGTTTTGCATGGTATCTATCTGCACTTTCCAGCTTTTTGCAGGGTTAATTTACTATTTCTGCATTTCTGGGAAGACAGGAATGGCTTATATTCTAAGCTTCCTAGAGTAGGTGTGTAAGCTGTGTACCAGGGTGGGCTCCCCAGGATACAGCGAAGTCACAAACAAAGGAAGCGACTCCAAATCTATTTAGTAAAAACAAGATTTTACTTAGTGTATAACACCCCTTTACCAAAAAAGAACACTCTCAACTATTTACATACACTCAACCAGTAAGCTGAGGCCCTGGTGTTGTACAGCGCGGTGCCCTCCAATGTGCGCCTCCAATACACTCCAAGCTTTTACCTATCTGCAGGCTGCAACTAACCAGCCGCTTGTTACCTTTTTATCACCCTAGTCACAGGAACAATTCAGTGAGTGTGATAAGGGCCCGGCGGTATAACACTAGAGCTTACAAACTTATCAAAATACCCCTATTCCCCCCAAACAAAGTACAACCAAGTAAATATAATAGTAGGTCAGCTTGCAAGCCAAAGAAATATGACAATATATAAAATGTCGCTTCTAGACTTCCTTAGAAGCTCCTCTCTGAGAGTTACAACTCAATAGAATTCTCTGAATCTTAGTCCTTACTACCGTATAGGTAGATAATTCAGCAGTAGTGTGGCCTGTGAAGATTAGTATGCCTAACTAGTCTAACTACAGGCCATTACTCAGTCCCAAGCAATTTGGTGCCAAAAATGTAATGTGGTGTGTGCACGATTACTTCTCTTACTGACCCAGATATGTTGGGTACCTTTAGCCTTTGTCTGGAACAGCTGGAAGCGGGGCTCATCCAGAAAACATGCGGTCTCACTGACAGGGCCACTTCTCAGCCGGGTCCTTGATAGCAATCTTCTCCTTAGGATGCTGTCTGAACAAACCCTGGAACAGTCTCTGCTTCAGCTCCACCTTGCTATATTTCTGATCCCTTAGGAATCCTCCTTCTCTCACTCCAGTCCTCCTTCTTCTAAAGCTCAAAGCACACTCCTAATATGACTGCCACACACACTCTGCTCCTTCTTATAGTTCCACCTCTGCAGAACAGGGTCTCCACATCACTACTCCAGGGAATTACAGAATTACAGTCTTTTCTTATTTCTGAGGTAACAGTGGCCTCTTGTGGTCAAACAAATGTCAGTTTATATACAAAAAAAATAAATTTATTTACAGAAACAGGTACATTCACAACATGAGGGCTGTTTCCCCATCTTACAGGTGAGAGTAGCATAGTGGTTGTTTGGAGCCTCCAATCTTCAGCCAGGAATACATTCCTGTTTACGTAAGAGTTAGAAGAGAGCTAGTTTCTCACAGAGCACCTTTCGTTCTGTAGGTTAGGTAGCAGCAGTTAGGGATAACAGGCAGTCCCATGTCACCATGTAACCCTGCTGTTTATTGAACACCTCCACTGCTGGTCTGTGTAGAAACCTAGGTTCCCATAGCCAAGACATGCTCATTTTCCAAATAGTGGCTCGAAAGAAGGATAAGGTCACAGGGATTGTCTCAGATTGCCATGGTGGAAAAGGTTAGAAGACTGAAGATGGGTTGAAGAGCAATACCCACTCCTGCATGGTGCAAAGTGCCATACATATTGAACCTACTGCTGAAAGTGAATTGTCCCACTGTATTGCTCCGTAGCTGAATGATACCTCTTAAGTAAATTATAAATAAGCTACACATGTTTAAGCAGTCAGCCTATCTGCATGCCTTCATTCACACCTTACATCTAGGACACCCTGAAACACCATCAAATGGGATACAAGTAGAAGGGAGTTTCCCAGGAACCTAACACCATCATTTTGATGTGATCCCCTCACCACTATGCCTAGGTGCATGTGCTTTCAGCCAAACTGAACATGCACACTAGTTAATAGCTAGGGTTAATACCTAAAACTGCCCCATCAAATTAGATTTAAGTATCATTAATCTCATATTTACAGGATAGGGGCTTCCAAAATCTTTTCCAACAACAGAGATAAAAATTGATTCAGGAATGTCTGGCAGCAACTTGGTGCATGTTTTTGAGGAGGTGTGGGGAGATAGCTGAACAAGCATATTTGGTAGCGGCTTAAGTAGTGGAAACAATAAAAAGTAGCTAAATAGTTAAAAGGGTATCTAAAGAGATGTGGATACTGGTAAACACTTTAAATTTTAAGGTGAAAAGTAAAATATTTATACAGCTGAAAAGAACTAGATGAAAGATCACTGTGTATAATAGCATGGCAGAATATAGATGTTTGTGTCTTTCGGGGAAGGGGACATGATAAGAGATAACACTTACTGTCACTGTTATAGCTTCAGTGAGAAGTTGTGAGTACTGGAGAGATGGAAGATAAGACCCAGATCAAAAGGCTTTCCCGGCTTTTGCTTTAGTGTAAATAAATTGCTTGGATGCAGAATATACTCTTTTGATGAGTGTTCAGCAAGGTTGTGCAGTATGCAGCAAAGCAGTTTCATTAAAATAACAAGACGCAAGTCATCAGAAATGTGTGCTAAACACAGAACAAAAGCTAGCATGTTCTTACTGATCAAAATTCCAAGCCCGCTCTGAGAGCTGGTCGAACAAGTATAAAGCATGCCTGAATGCCGATATGTCTTTCAGTCTATCTAGACTTGTATAGAATGCATATGATAGAATCAATTTTCTGTAGTTCAGATAACAGGGTTAATTTTGGAAGAGCATTTGGATAATAAATAAAGGAGAATCACTTTTTCTGGTTCATGATTTACAGTGATTTGCTTCATGGAGACTCAAAACTGAAATAGTTGCTGTCATTTCAAGAAACTTTGATTCAATGCATAGTACATGCGATTATGGTGAACTTTGCAATATATCTTACTAAACAGAAATGCTTCTTTCTGCTCTTATAGGACTGTTTCCTTGTTCTGTCTCCCAATGCTAAACTGACTTTCACTCTGAAATTCACTGTTCTATTCCTCTCTATGACATGCAGATCATCACTCAGATGACTCATGTGCATACACATCTATGAAGAGGAGAGGGAGAGGAGTGTGCAGGAGGTGTAGGAAATAAGAGTTGAAAAGCTTAGGCTGATGCTGAAGTTGAACATAAACATTCTATCACAACCAAAGCATTTTACTCACATACATAAAGATCAATATTTCTTTACATGTTCTGAATGGTCTTGGAATTGTTTCTGAGTGAGAGAGTGACAGTTATAGATCAGATTACCCTATCAATACTGTGAGCAGCATATGAAAATTAGTTTCCACCCAACAGTTTAGAGTTAACTACAAATCCCAAATCTAGCCTGCAGAGGGGAAAACTGCTAAATGTCAACACATATGGCAGCTACAGTGGGGAAAAAAAGTATTTAGTCAGACACCAATTGTGCAAGTTCTCCCACTTAAAAAGATGAGAGAGGCCTGTAATTGTCATCATAGGTAGACCTCAACTATGAGAGACAAAATGAGAAAACAAATCCAGAAAATCACATTGTCTGATTTTTTAAGAATTTATTTGCAAATTATGGTGGAAAATAAGTATTTGGTCAATAACAAAAGTTCATCTCAATACTTTGTTATATATCCTTTGTTGGCAATGACAGAGGTTAAACTTTTTCTGTAAGTCTTCACAAGGTTGGCACACACTGTTGCTGGTATGTTGGCCCATTCCTCCATGCAGATCTCCTCTAGAGCAGTGATGTTTTGGGGCTGTCGCTGGGCAACACGGACTTTCAAATCCCTCCAAAGGTTTTCTATTGGGTTGAGATCTGGAGACTGGCTAGGCCACTCCAGGACCTTGAAATGCTTCTTACGAAGCCACTCCTTTGTTGCCCTGGCAGTTTGCTTGGAATCATTGTCATGCTGAAAGACCCAGCCACGTTTCATTTTCAATGCCCTTGCTGGTGGAAGGAGGTTTGCACTCAAAATCTCATGATACATGGCCCCATTCATTCTTTCATGTACACGGATCATTCGTCCTGGTCCCTTTGCAGAGAAACAGCCCCAAAGCATGATGCTGTCACCCCCATGCTTCACAGTAGGTATGGTGTTCTTTGGATGCAACTCAGCATTCACTCTCCTCCAAACACAACGAGTTGTGTTTCTACCAAACAGTTCTACTTTGGTTTCATCTGACCATATGACATTCTCTCAATACTCTTCTGGAACATCCAAATGCTCTCTAGCAAACTTCAGACGTGCCCGGATATGTACTGGCTTAAGCAGGGGGACACGTCTGACACTGCAGGATCTGAGTGTCTTCCATTTTCTAATTATTGCTCCCACAGTTGATTTCTTCACACCAAGCTGCTTGCCTATTGCAGATTCAGTCTTCCCAGCCTGTTGCAGGTCTACAGTTTTGTTTTTGGTGTCCTTCCACAGCTCTTTGGTCTTCACCATAGTGGAGTTTGGAGTGTGACTGTTTGAGGTTGTGGACAGGTATCTTTTATACTGATAACAATGTCAAACAGGTGCCATTACTACAGGTAATGAGTGGAGGACAGAGGAGCCTCTTAAAGAAGAAGTTACAGGTCTGTGAGAGCCAGAAATCTTGCTTGTTTGTAGGTAACCAAATGCTTATTTTCCACCATAATTTGCAAATAAATTCTTTAAAAATCAGAAAATGTGATTTTCTGGATTTGTTTTCTCATTTTGTCTCTCATAGTTAAGGTCTACATATGATGTCAATGACAGGCCTCTCTCATCTTTTTAAGTGAGAGAACTTTGGTGGCTGACTAAATACTTTTTTTCCCCACTGTATATGGGTCAAATGAAACATCAAGTTTAAGCATCCCTAAACATTTTTAACACTAGGTATGTAAACCAAAGAATAAGAAAATTTGTCAATGTAAGGACAGCATATTACAGCAACAGGCACGAGTAGTAGCCAAAACCACAAAGAAATGTTGTGCCTTTTAGGAGCACTGAAAGAATACACCAAATCACCCTGCTAAGAGGTGGAGAGAGACAGGGGAAATCTCATGAATAAACCAGATTCATATCCTATGTGTCTAGTATATTCTGTCAGTCTTCTTGCTGTCGAATTGTCCAACATTTTTTTGCAATTTTGGCTACTAGTATAAGAGACCTGTTCCTGTAACCAGGACAACTTTATACTATAGAGCCAATAGGGCCAATGGTGTACTTGTGCTGGGCCCCATGGTTGCAGAAGCCCCCTTGGGACAGCAAGACAGTCTTTCATTAAGAGTACTGTCCCGCTGTTCCAGGCTGCCCCGCTATGTCAGGACTCCAACTCATCTGTGTCCACCAAGCTCAGATGAGTTGGATAAAATAGTGAAGCAGGGAGCTGCTTCACCAATTGGCCGCTGTCTCTAGCCTGGTGTCATGAGAGCAGTAAGTGCGATGTAGTGACATCACTTACATTGCACCTCTTTTTCCCTGAAGCTGCCAGCAGCAGAGGCAGAAGGGAACAGGAAAAAGTGAATATTTTTTTTTAATACTTGGTTTGATATATTCTGCGGGGGCAACCTAAAGAGGACATAAAACTATGGGGGCAACCTAAAGGGGACAAAAAACTGTGGGGACAACCTTGCGGGGAACATTATACTGTGGGGGCAACCTGGATGGGCAAATTATACAGTGGGGGAAACCTAGAGGGGGGATATTATACTGTGGGTGAAACCGGGAGGGGGGCATTATACTGTGGGGGCAACCTGGAGGGAGTATTATTCTGTGGGGGAAACTGGAGAGGGATATTATACTGTGGGGGTAGCCTGGAAGGAAAAATTATAATTTGTGCGAGTCAGGTATTTCTAAATGGTGGTTATTCGGGGCCCAATTATGAAACCTTTGCACTGGCCCCCCGATGTGTTAAAACAGCCCTGACTGTAGCACACTGGTCTTACCTAGAACAGCATATTCAGCAGACAGATCCACTTTAACTGCCAATGATTAGGAATACTGCTAGATTAATATCTGTAGCAAAGTTAAACTTGACAGATAAATACACAGTTGTTATGTTAAGGTTTGCTGAGGCAGTAAAACTTTCAACCTTCTGTGCATGATGTAGATAGATGGCCACACTTTACCTATATTTTCTACTTAATACAATGATCAGATCAATGACTTTGTAAAGGCTGTTATTGATCACTTCTGATGGTTCGAAGTATTTAGATGATGGTTAGAAGATTTTCTGTATAACAGGCTGCAACTGAGTGATGTAAATGATGATGAAAAATTACCTATTGTTTAAATAAATTTTTTATGATAATCATTTTTTAAATATGATTGGAGAGGTTTTTTTTTTTACATGTTATCTATATTTATTTAAAAAAAAAAACCTGTAGTACTCAAATTAACCACTAAGCCAAATTATGTTTATACTTCCTGTTCTGTGGGCTATTTCCTTTTGCAGCAGCCAAGTCACTTATCAACACATAGATGATCACGGTTATCATGCATATGTGCATAAGACACAGAATCAACCAGTCACAAGTATAGATTATGATGTTAATCTGTTTTCCCTTAGTCCCAACAGCAGCACAATATTGGGGTATTTCTGCCCCTGTGTGCTGGTAGGACAGAATGGAATTTTTAATGAACAACAAATAGTTAACCGTAACCCCTCCCCCTCCTCAATATAAGGAAGGAAGTACCAACCCCCCAGCATATAATTATAAAGACAAATACATAACACATAGGGAGGGAGCCTTGTGCTGCTGTTGGGACTAAGGGAAAACAGATTAACATCATAATCTACACTTCCCTAACGTCCCACCAGCAGCACAATATTGGGGATCTAGCAAGCAGAACCCTAGGGAGGGCCCTCTTGAAGAATAGAATTTAACACGGAATGGCCAAAAGAAGTGGCCTCCGTACCCTGGGTGTCAAATCTGTAATGATTAACAAAGGTATGGAGAGAGCTCCAAGAAGCTGACGAACAAATTTGTTCCCAAGGAACAGAGCTTCTTTCCACCCAAAAGGTAGAAATGGCTCTTGTAGAATGAGCTTGAACAAACTCAGGGGGGTCTAACCCCTGTGAAGTGAAAGCCAAATTTATGGCTTCATTGTGCCAAGGAGGCGTTAGAGGCCTTGAGCCCATTATTTTTCCCAACATATGATAGAAAAAAATTCTCTGACCTTCTAAAAGGCCGAGATCTCTGAATATAAATTCCGAGGCATCTAGCCACATCCAGGGAGTGAAGTTTAACTTCCCCCGGAGATGACGGACTGGGGTAGAAAAACTGGTAATGAGATAACCTGGTTTAGTTTAGAAAATGAGGGTACCTTAGGGAGGAACCCTGGCATAAATCTTAGTTGTACTCACCAACTCTCTGAGTTGAGGTTATGGCCAAAAGGAACACTGTCTTTAGTGTGAGAAATTTAATCTCAAACTCTTCTAGAGGCTCCAAGAGGGAATCACATAACCCCTTAAAAACAGTAGATAAATCCCATTGAGGGATTGGGTGGGTAACAGGTGGACTAAGCCTGAATGCACCCTTAAAATATCATTTAACCAGCGGGTCTGCAGATAGCTGCTTATCTAAGCAGGCTGACAGGGCAGTAACCTAAGCTTTCAAGTGAAAGGGCTAAGGCCCTTGTCCAAGCCGTCCTGAAGGAATTCCAGCATCTTTGCAATGGAAGGATCCAAGCTCTCAATTCCTCTACCTGATGCTCAGGAGATGAAGATGATTCGGATCCAGACGTAATTTTTATTTGTAGACTCTTCTCTAGCGAGAGAGAGAGTGCTTAAGACGGCTCCTGAGAGTCCCTTAATAGGGACAGGTCAATCCTCAGGCTGTCGGATTGAAGGCTTTCAGATCCTGATAGAGTCTGGGCCCTTGACACACCAGGTTCTGAATCTTGGGAAGCCTCCAATATATCCCGTGACTCATTTGAATGAGATGGGAAAAACCAAGCTCTCTTTGGCCAGACTGGAATGATGGCGATTACAGAGACTTGGTTCTGTCTGATTCTCATCAATACCCCTTGGTATCATGGAGATTGGAGGGAATATGTATGCCAGCCTGAACCTCCAAGGGATGGACAGGGCATCCACAGCCAAGGGATTGTCCTCCTTGTATAGAGCAGAATTTCTCTACCTTGGCATTGAGTCTGCTTGCCATCAGGTCTATCTCTGGATGACCCCATTTCAGGGTGATTGCTTGAAAGACTTCTGGATGGAGAGACCATTCCCCTGGAACAGTAATGCCACGACTCAATTGATCCGCCACTACACTGAGTGACCCTTGGATATGTATGGCAGAAAGATGGGCTAAGTTCTTCTCTGCAACTCAAGATCTTCCCCACTTCGCTTAGAAGAGGCTGTGACCGAGTTCCTCCCTGTTTGTTTAAATAAAGGTCGGTCATCATATTGTCCGATCTTACACGGACTGCCTTGTCCTTCAACTGGTCGGCAAAGTGAAGCAGTGCCAGTCGTACTGCTTGGAGTTCTCTCCAATTGGATGACATCATCTTCTCAAGGGAATTCCAATGCCCTTGGGCCAGAAAGTTGTTCAGGTGGGCTCCCCAACCTGTGAGTGATACATCTGTAGTTAACAGGGTCCAGCAAGGCTGGACCGTGGACTTTCCGTTTTTTAGCCGAATCCACCACTTGAGGGACGAGCAGGCTTCCTGAGACAGGAAAAAACTATCTAGACCGATGGTTTTGCGATTCCAGGCCGACAGGACTTCCCAAGGGACTGCTTCTGCAGCTGATAATATCAATCCCAAAACTTTATGCCTGTCCTGATGGTGATTGGCTGAGAAGCCAGCAGGAATTTTGCGGCCTTGATGATTCTTTCCCTTCTGGAGGGAGGAAGAGATATTTTCATTAGGCCTGAATCAAGTATGAACCCTAGAAATGTTTTCTGGGTTGCTGATAATATTTGGGACTTTCCCCAATTTATAATCCACCCCAACTGTTGGAGGAAATTCATCGTGATGAATAGATGCTGTAGTAGGCCTTCTCTTGAGAGGCTTTTAACAACCAGTCTTCCAGATAAGGAACACACGTGAACCTCTGGATTCTCAGTGTCTCAACTTCCGTGGATACCACCTTGGTGAATACGTAGGGTGCTGAAGTTATCTCAACTGGAAGTGCGGTGAATTGGAGGTGTCTTCAGCCGACCCTCTACAACCACTGCAATTCTTATGTATTTCCTGTGAGCAGGAAGAATAGGGACGTGGAGGTGCACATCCTTTAGGTTCAGAGTGGCCATGAAATCTCCTTGCTGGAGAATAGATATCACAGACATTACCATATGGAAATTTTTCCCGAGAAGGCTCTGCTGAGGTATCGTGGGTCTATTATCATCAACCAGTATCGTGAAGGTTTTGGAACCAGAAACACTGAGGAATAAATTCCAGACCCTTGACGTTGTGATGGACATCAGGGTGGCGAGAGGTCTGTATAATACTGTCCTGGGGAGGCACAGAAAAACTATGCCGAAACCAGACCTGATTATCTCCAAGACCCGTGATCTGTTATCCCCACAGGAACTTATGTCTTGGAGGGAGGGAGAAGGTAATAGTCAGAAATTTAGCTTTCTGATTTTCCTGTAATCACGGAGAAAAAAAAAGACAGTTGGAGTTCCCTCCCAGGAACCTAGAACGCCCACATGTGACCTCTTGCAGGTGGCGGTCTTTGAGGAGGCTGTCCTCTACGACGCTGTCTGCCCTGCCCTCCAAGGTTTAAACCATAGGGGGCGACGGGCAGCAGAAGTCAAGGCCCTAGACTTGGCAGCTAACTTCACCTGGAGAAGAGTTTTCATTGAGGTAATCCACCTCAAGGGCTATACCCTTCAAAGAGGACAACAATTCGTCCCTGGAGACCCCCAAATCAATATCTCTTTTTAATGAAGAAAGGCCGGAGCACAGCTTCTTAGCTACCTCACTAGTAGCGATACCAATCAAACATTGTGCAGAGAAAGCCATATACGCTTTCCTTAGGGAGCACTCTGCCCGGTGGTCCATGGGGTCCTGAAGGCTAGACCCGTCCTCAAAGGGTACAAGTGTTCGCCTGGACAATTTGGCGATTGCCATGACAAGCTTAGGTGGTGGACCCAACTGGTCCTAAGCTATTGGGAAGAGCGTCTTGAACCTCTTGGATAACACTCAGGTCTTCTCTGGGTGTTTTCACTCGGTGGACATAGCTCTTTTAAGCATGTCGTCCACATTGAAGGCCCTAGGCCCCCTAGAGGTGGAACTAGAGGCTTCCCCAAGGTCAACATCATGGTCCCTTGACCCGATGGACTTCCATAATTTCTGAATTTTCTCCAGAGGAAAAAGCGTTTTTTCTATATTCGTATCTGAATCCTCAGATGAAGAATTAGCTTCCTCTATGATCCTGAATATCTCATCAGATCGTATGACAGAAGCGCCATCATATTCCACAGCGCTCCACAGACATAGACAGTCACTGTCCCATATAGGGTTCACAATTCATACTCCCCACCAGCAAGCCTTTGAGAGTGGGAGGAAAACTGGAGTACACCCACGCAAACATAGGGAGAACCACAAACTCCCCGCAGATGTCGCCCCTGACAGGATTCAAACCCAGGACTCCAGCACTGTGAGGCTGCAGTGTCAACCACTGAGCCACTGGGCTGCCCAAGCAGCACTGGTGGCATGTATTGAAATTGCAACCATCAGGCAAGGGAATTTCACCGGAACGACAGTTTAGATGTTTGTGCCTAGACACAGACTTACCTGGAGGATTCATTGCCACCAGACACAGAGGAAGATATCTTACCGCAAGTGTAAGAGTAAATAGCAAGAAAGCCATAAAAACCGCAACAGTACAAGTCTGTTGAACTAGAATGCCCAGCATACACACTCTCTGCCAAACAACAAAGAGGCAGAGGAAAGGAAGCAGTAGACTTATATAGAAGAAATGGAGAGCAAAGACTCTCCCAATACCTGAGAAAGGTTACACAGAAAATAAAAGTCCTTTAATTCTCTTCAGCTGTTTTTTTTTTTTTCTCTCTCTCTTTTGGAAGAAAACAAGCTACCCCGCACAGATTTTATAAAATAAATGGCGGAAGTTAAGATAAAAAAAACATCACCTAGTCGCTAACCTGAAGGAGGTTCAAAGATGTCATCATGCACGCAAGCCAGCGTACTCTTGTCTCTGGCGCCCCCACACACGGGAGCTGGAGAGAAGTAGCAGGAAATGCCCTGCATCGCAATAAAACAAGGAATGCAAGACTTACATAGCCACAAAGGGTTCAGCGTGGACACTCACTCATTATAAGCAACAGCTGAAAAAAGGCCTTTCCCTGCAGCTAAGCAGACTAAGCAGCAGAGGCAGGAAAGACAGACAAGGAGTTTTAACCTTTGAATTTTGTTCCAGCAGAACCAAAGGCAGAAAAGTATCCTCACAGGAGGAGTGGAAATCCATTCAGAAATCTGAATAACCTCACTATAGGGAAGGTATAACCTTCCCTCCAACTGTCCCACCAACACAGGACAGAAAAAAACACGCTGGGGGGTTGGTACTTCCTTCCTTATATTGAGGAGGGGGAGGGGTTATGGTTAACTATTTGTTGTTCATTAGAAATTCCATTCTGTCCTACCAGCACACAGGGGCAGAAATAACTCAATATTGTGCTGCTGGTGGGATGTTAGGGAATAGGTGATTTTACAGTTTATTTACTCCCTTCTCTGCTCAGGTCACAGAGGATGTCTAGAAAACCAACCCACAGAAGTCAATAGGGTTTGCTCCAGACTATTGTGTCTATTGCTCACCCAGTGGCAGAAAACAGGACATTTTAAGCTTAGTGGCCAAAGTTGGAACTGCAGGAATATTTTTCAGATTTTTTTTTTTGAATATAGGTAACATGGCAACTCATGTAAACATGTGAGTTAAGCAAAATATATTTTTCTCATGACACTTCAAAGTGTGAGAATACCCTAGATACTCTACCAATGTCTAGTCAACCACAAGCAGTACCTCATCTGTAAAAAATGGCTGTTGACATAAATTAGAATTGACAAGATTGGTTAAAGATAAAGTAGTTTGTTAAGATCACAGATATATAGTGCTTTTTCTGTGTATTAAAATTTCATTCATGAGTATGTTAAAATACTGAGATATACATAGCGTCTGTTAAAGGGATTCACCCAAACACTTATCTCCTATCTACAGTATAGGGAATAAGTGTCTGATTGATCAAGCCCCACCACAGGGTCCCCAATGGATCTCAGCTATCTTTGTGAGTCTCTTAGAAGTAAATAGTGTAATGGTCACACATGCATACCACTTCTCCATTCACACAGGGGACTTAAGGATCCCGTTCTTGTGAATACAGGATAAATGTTGTACATTGAAATTCCCCTTTATCTTATTGTTCTGTCATTGATTTTACAGCTACAGTATATTTCAGTCATATTTTATGCAATTTTCCAGCCATAAATGTAGATCAATTTTCGTAGTAAATATGGACATAAACATGAGTCAAAATAAGTGGCTGTTGTTTTTTCCAGCTGTATCGACTTTTATATGGTGGAACATGCTAGTGCTTGAAATCCAGAAGTAAATATTATGTCAACAGCATGTGAATACCAAACATCAGTTATTAAAGAGGAAACAATTTATAGCAAAAAATGAACTTTTTAGGATATTTCTAGGATATTCATGAATTCACATCTACCGTCTTTTCTTTCTCTGTATCAATTTGGTTTATAAGTACAAAATTGTTACATTTTATGGATCTAGGTGACCCAATGACTACAGTATGTAATTATGTTTAAGGTAGTCTGTTAACCTGGTGAAGCACATTAGACCAATAGCAGTTACATAAGTTAGGCTCCCCTGAATGTAGTACCTTGTTCCTTATGAAAATTTATGTCTCCTTTCCAAGATATTCATTTTTTTCACAATGTGCAAATGAGCAATCTGGAGCACTGGAGGGTGACTCCGTTGCTCCAAACTGCTGCCCAGCGCACCATCCTTCCCCATCTCCATTTTTTGAGTGACAAGGCCAGGATGCTATACTGAAATCTCACCTGCACCTGTGTTCTTGCATTTGTATCTGCATATTAGAACAGTTTTTGGCATAGGAGTTTGGAGCAATGGAGCCGCCCTCAGTGCTACAGACTGCTCATTTGCATTTTGTGTAATAAATGAACGGCAGCGGAGACACAAATTTTCATGGAGAAAAAGATGTGATATTCAGGTGAGTCTGACCTATCTATGTTGCTGGTTTAATATGTGTAGCCCTATTTGGGGGGGGTATGAGTATTATCCCTCCCGCAACAGACTCTGGCGCTGACCTGTGTGTATAATGGGACCTGAAGCCTTCGCTGAAGGGAAGAGTGGGAACATATATGAAATATATCAGTGCCTCCACCCAGGATAGAGCCTCTGTATTACAGGGGGATCTCTTCCTGGGACTTACCCATGAAGTACAGTTAGTAGCCTTAACAAGGATCACTGTACTAATCTCACAGTCTGAAGAATACATACAGATACCACATAAGGTTATAACAGTAGCTTTATAAGAATCAACAGGGTAATAATACATATATAAAATATACTCAGAACACAGCAATACTACAACAACCAGCAAGTCCTCAACCGTCTTAGGTTATATACCCGGGTATATATATAGATATATAGCAAGAGTCCAGTGCACAATACCTCCAGGCAACAGAAGAGATGCAGGGGCCCCTGTGGATGACTGTGGATCCTCGGATTCTTCCAGGAGATGACAGACAGCCGATCAGGAGATGATGATGATGATGGTGAGATTCTTCACAGGCAGCAAACAGGGCGACGGTGATGGCAGTAGATGCAGGCCTGACTACCCTAACACTGAGTCCTTAACCTGCCAGCTAAACTACTAGTGCCACCGGGCCTCTAACTAGCTAGTTGGCCTTCGGAAGCCTAACCTATCACTGCCCTGAACTATATATATATATGGATCCCTAACTACGGTTACTAGCTAGGTCCTGTGAGTATATAGGGGGTAACACATACCTAACTATATACTGTGAAGTAAAGAGGAACAAGTGGCTCTTAGACTCCCCCAGACATAACATGACTGTCTCAGCAGCTCTGCTCACATCTCTCCCCCCCAGCAGTTCTGCCTCACATGTGTCTGACTCACTGTATTTACAAAACAAAACTTGCACTAAATGCCTGGGGTCTCTGAAGCCAAACTGCAGGGGCAAAGAAGCCAGATACATTATATACTAGTAGAAATGGCAGTTCCCTACATATGCTTCACCCTGGTGACAGACTCCCTTTAAAGTTTGCTCAGTTGATAAATCCTGATATCGCTGTTCATGGTGCTGAATGACCCATCATTTAGCTACAAAAAAGTTGTTCTCTTCTTTTCTTAACGAATAAATTGCTGTACCATATATAAATAAAAGCAAGCTGAACAAAATGTGCTTGTTGAGAAGACAGCCACTTTGCATGCATTACATAGATTGAGCAAGTTAATCTAGGTCCGTGATGGCGAACCTATGGCACGCGTGCCAGAGAGGGCACGCAGAGCCCTCTCAGTTGACACGCGCGCCGTCACCATATCTCACTAACGGGGAATCCGGTCCAGGATTCCCCATTAGTGAGTGATCGCTTCTTTCAGCTGTATGCACATACAGCTGAAAGCTGTCAGTGTAAGCTGCGGTCCGCAGGACCGCTGCTTACACAGTACATGCTAAATGCTGTACTCTGAAAGGACCTTCTGACGTCATAAGGTCACATGACAGGGTAGGCGTGTCTTTGCTTGTAAGAAGCTCCTTCCACATGAAGAAAAGTATCACGAGCAGTGGAGGAACATGCAGAGATGTGGGGTGCAGGGTGTAGTGTGGGGAGGAGAGATGTGGGGCTCGGGGTGTAGTGTGGGGGGTGAGATGTGGGGTGCAGGGTGTAGTGTGGGGGTTAGAGATGTGGGGTGCAGTATGTAGGGTGTAGTGTGGGGGTTAGAGATGTGGGGTGCAGGGTGTAGTGTGGGGGAGAGATGCAGAGTGTAGTGTGGGGGAGGAGAGTGTGGGGTCAGGGTGTAGTGTGGTGGGGAGAGATGGGGGCTCAGGGTGTAGTGTGGGGGGAGGAGAGATGTGGGGTGCAGGGTGTAGTGTGGTGGGGAGAGATGTGGGGAGATGTAGGGTGTAGTGTGGGGGAGGAGAGATGTGGGGTGCAGGGTGCAGGGTGTAGTGTGGGGGGAGAGATGTGGGGTGCAGGGTGTAGTGTGGGGGGAGAGATGTGGGGTGCAGGGTGTAGTGTGGGGGGAGAGATGTGGGGTGCAGGGTGTGGGGGGAGAGAGTGTGGGGTGCGGATGTGGGGGGAGAGATGTGGGGCGCGGGGTGTAGTGTGGGGGGAGAGATGGGTGTGGGGGCAGGTGTGGTAGGGTGTGTGGGGGTTAGAGATGTGGGGTGCAAGGTGTAGTGTGGGGGTTAGAGATGCGGGGTGCAGTATGTAGGGTGTAGTGTGGGGGTTAGAGATGTGGGGTGCAGGGTGTAGTGTGGAGGTTAGAGATGTGGGGTGCAGTATGTAGGGTGTAGTGTGGGGGTTAGAGATGTGGGGTGCAGTTTGTAGTGTGGGGGGAGAGATGTAGGGTGTAGTGTGGGGGAGAGATGCAGAGTGTAGTGTGGGGGAGGAGAGATGTGGGGTGCAGTATGTAGGGTGCAGGTGTAGTGTGGGGGTTAGAGATGTGGGGTGCAGGGTGTAGTGTGGGGGAGAGATGTAAGGTGCAGGGTGTAGTGTGGGGGTTAGAGATGTGGGGTGCAGGGTGTAGTGTGGGGGAGAGATGTAAGGTGCAGGGTGTAGTGTGGGGGGAGAGATGTAGGGTTCAGGGTGTAGTGTGGGGGGAGAGATGTGGGGTGCAGGGTGTAGTGTGGGGGGAGAGATGTAGGGTGCAGGGTGTAGTGTGGGGGGAGAGATGTAGGGTGTAGTGTGGGGGGAGATGCAGAGTGTAGTGTGGGGGATAGAGATGTGGGGGGTAGAGATGTGGGGGTGCAGTGTGTAGTGTGGGGGAGAGATGCAGAGTGTAGTGTGGGGGAGGAGAGATGTGGGGTGCAGCATGTAGGGTGCAGGGTGTAGTGGGGGGTAGAGATGCAGGGTGTAGTGGGGGGTAGAGATGCAGGGTGTAGTGGGGGGGTAGAGATGCAGAGTGTAGTGGGGGTAGAGATGCAGGGTGTATTGTGGGGTGCAGAGATGCAGGGTGTATTGTAGGGTGCAGAGATGCAGGGTGTATTGTGGGGTGCAGAGATGCAGGGTGTAGTGGGGGATACAGGGTGTAGTGTGGGGGTAGAGATGCAGAGTGTAGTGGGGGGTAGAGATGCAGGGTGTATTGTGGGGTGCAGAGATGCAGGGTGTATTGTGGGGTGCAGAGATGCAGGGTGTATTGGGTGCAGAGATGCAGGGTGTATTGTGGGGTGCAGAGATGCAGGGTGTAGTGGGGGATACAGGGTGTAGTGTGGGGGGAGAGATGCAGAGTGTAGTGTGGGGGGGAGAGATGTGGGATGTAGGCTGCTTGCAAGAGGGAGGAATGGGGGTGCAGGCTGCTTGCGAGCAAGAGGGGGGATGCTGGGGAGGCAGGTTAATTTAAGGTGAAATTGCCGTGTTGGCATTTTGCAATAATTTAGTGGGCTTTGGGTTGCAGTTTGGGCACTCGATCTCTAAAAGGTTCGCCATCACTGATCTAGGTACACTCATAGCTCTCTTATACTGTATTAGAGGGAAGGGTCATGCTACTGTAGCAGTATGTGCACTGGATAGAGCATGTCCTGATTATATTAAAAGCGCTAATTTCATTGAGTATATTACCTCTCAGGGATTATAGGTAGAAACTGTGTTACAAAGCAATAATTAGGTTGTCTGATAACAGACCTACAAGATTTTTTATCCAGTACGTAAAACAATGCTACTTCGCCGGAGATATGTAGGACTTTGGTAAATAATCTACCTACCTTCATTTATTTCCCAAAATGAAACACAATGGGGGAATTTATCATGACAAGCTTCTCAATAAATTAGGTGCATTGTCTGTCCTTCATGTGCCTGTAAATTATAACAGATCTGCTGGCATGCAGGAGATCATGACCCTCCTGCTATGCCCTTAGATGGAGTGTGTGGTGCAAGAAGACAAAAGGTCACAATATTTGAGTCAAAAATTTTGTCTTTTCTACACCCAAAACCTGGTACGGGCCCAGCCATTCCTAGTTACGTCCTAGTGGCATAGCTGGGCCCCAAGGCCCTCACCCGGACCGCCCCCTCCAACCCCCTCCCCCCCCAAAAAAAAATAATTCCTGCGCACACTATTATGTGCCATAGTGGCCCCTTCACACAGTATTATACCCCATAGTGGCCCCTGCACACAGTATCATGCCCCATAGTGGCCCCTGCACACAGTATCATGCCCCATAGTGGCCCCTGCACACAGTATTATATCCCATAGTGCCCCCTGCACACACTATTATTCCCCATAGTGGCCCCTGCACACAGTATTATGCCTCATAGTGGCCCCTTCACATAGTATTATGCCCCATTGTGGACCACCCATGAACAATTATTATACTCTGGGGTGTTTTCAGACCCCAGAGTATAATGATCGAAGACCCAGGGGAGGATAGAAACATAAAAAAACAATGCTACTTACTTGTTCTTCGCTCCGCTCCACTCCCTGCTACTTTGGCCTTCTTCAATGTTGGACCAGGCCAGCGTCACGTGATCCGGGCCAGCGTCGTGGCACAAATTGACGTTGGCTGTCATCTGGGACGTCACCAAACAGGCCCAAAGCCTGGAGAAGCGTAGGAGAGGTAAGTACATTGTTTTTATGTTTCCTCACCTCCCCTGGACCTTTGATTACTATAAAAAATACCCCGGAGTATAATGATAGCAGTGATTGTGGGGTTCGGCCTGTGGCCTTACCTACTGATCCCAGCTACTGCTCATAGCCGCCTCCGCAGAATGGGAAGCGCAGGTGGCCGTGAGCAGGACCCCGGGGATCAGTATGTAAATAGGGCCCATTACCTGCTGGGATTACTCCAGCAGGTAACAGCCTATTAAAAAAAAAAAGTGTCGTGGGCCCGCGGAGCCCCGTAATGTCCTGGGCCCTGTGGCAGCCACTACTGCTGCTACCCCAGTAGCTACGCCCCTGATTGTCCTCATTGTTAATTGATCTACAAATTTGCTTACTTTCCTATAAACACAACTATAAACAGCCGTGAAAATAAGTTCACTTACCAACATAAAAATAATCAAAGAAAATACTGTGCCATAGGTAAGAAACCATATTCCTATCCGGTGTAGTGGGAATGCAAGAATGACTTTCTGTTATGTTCTGTTATGGCTGCTATGCTATTCATGTAGTCTCACCATTCTAATTCATCTTGGAAGAAAGGCTCAGTAGGTACAGTAAGCTATCCCTGTAGCATGTCACAGCAGTCATGTAGGCATTTACTAGGTCTGTATATTAGAAAAACACTTCCAGCAGTTTAACTAAACCCCTGTTCTTTTATGTTCTTACAAAACAATTCCGCAACATAGATTTTTATTAAATGTAGTGGAGCTGTAAATGGTCCTTGGGACCTGCATAGTCTTTTCATCCTCTCCGCTAGTATTTGTAAATGTATATCTTTCTCTGCGCTTGTTGAGTAGGTGGGTTCTGTACTCTGAGCCAACCTGATGCCCCCCTTTCCTTTCACAGTATAGGACTCAGGATTGTTTTCCACGTCAAAATGATGGACATCTCAGCAGAGCCCAATGGACAATGTAGCCCATCAGATGCTTATGAAGTTTGTTGTGCAATGGTCTGACACTGCATTGCCATGTCTGTTATAAGCGAAAATTACAATATTAATGCGAACAGAGTCCGATGTGCTAAGCCATTTTTATAAGATTTTTATTCCTGGTCTTCATTAATTCATGTCCAATATTTTCCAGTTAAGCTTTATGCAGTTGTCATGTGTGCCAAATGGCCTTTAAAGATATGCGGAAGTCAATTTATTTGACAAATTTAATAATAATTGATACCGGTGAGCTGCTAATTGCAATTGTGGTTATGTTGTGAAATGTTCATACTAAAGTTTAATTATTCTCTATCTGTCAGTCTTTGGCTCAAGTGTTTTACCCTAAGTACCCTCCGGCTAGTTTGTAATTATAGGGTATATACTATAAGAATTGGAAGATCACATAAGTGGTAACAATGACAGAAGAGTCTGGGTTTTAAAGGTTAGGAAGGACAAATGATTTTCATGAGCTGCCAGAATGGGCCTGGCTAAAGTCCTATCTGCATGTAAAAGACTTCATGGAAGGGGGAGGGGGGTTAGGAGATGTAGAACAGGAAACACTGCGCTTTTGTATTCATTAGTGAAGTTGGGATCATTGTTGGGGTTGGGAGTTATGCACTTCATGTCTTCCCGCTTCATTAATAGAGTTATATTTATGAGAGTATTTGACAGTCTGGTGTATTCTTTGTTAGATGGGTGAGAAGTTTACTGTTTCTGCAAGGTATCACAATCTGCAAAACATATAAACAGCTATTTGTGTCACCGGGTGATTTATATATGCATAATTCCTCATTATCTTTCTGTATTACCTTAATTTATATGACTTACATTGCTATATCTCATTATCTAGCAGCACCTGTGCACTTGTTAAAGAGATATGGGGAAATTATACATAAAACAATAGGAATTATGCATAAGGTTTTAGGAAAGTCTTGCTTAGCCGAGTTGTTGCCAAGAGACCAACTTTCAAACAAGAGATTTGGTAGCAATTATTCTGAGATATTGACATTGTGGCAACAAAAAACAACAACTTTTCTACACTTCAGTAAATATTCTGTGATTTCAACATAAAATAGGGAACAGTGATTTCTAGTTGGTAGTAACCTCTACCCCTCCATACTGAGTCATGAATATGACAAAAAATGTAGGAGCAAAAAAAAAAATAGACCAAGAATAAACAATCTTCTTTACTCCAGCTGGTGCGAATGGAAATTCCAGAATCCTATTTATTTATATTATATATTATAAGGTGTTGAATTTAAAGGGAGTCTGATACCATTTTTTTCTGTAATGCATGGATGGGATTAGCCAGAATCCCATCCACTTTGTAGGTACTATAAAACAATGTGATTTTTGCCACAGTGTTTCCGCCGCAGCCAAATCGCAGTGTTTATACTAAGTGGGGCCCCAGCCTAAAGGGGTTGGCCACTTTCAGACCAATATTGAGAGACCAATGTTATTGACTGCATAATTAAAAGTTGTAGAATTTTCCAATATACTTCCTGTATCCATTCCTCATAGTTTTCTAGATTTCTGCTCGCTTTCATTCATTCTGCTTACTCTCAGTGGATAAAAATCAGTCCATGGTCATGTGATATATGGTCCATAGTCATATGATGAACACACAGGTGCATTCTCTTTTGATGAGACCCAACACTATAATGACTATCCTGTCTCCAGGCTTTAGCCTCTAATGAATTAAGGGAAATTTGTTTCAGACTTGATATTCACTGCAAATAGTGTCCTCTCTCTGGACCTTGGCCTCCAAGTGAATTAAGAGGGAGTGTAGCTCAGCCATATTATGCTCTAATTAAAATCAGCCTTGGGCAAATGGGCAGCATACAAGGCCAAAATGGAGTCAGCCATGCCTGCAAAAACTACACAGTGCAATAAACATACAAAAATAGTCAGCACTACCAAAGAAACTTGAACTTAATGTGCAGGTGCACATTGCCATGGCTCCAATAAAAATGCAAACGCAAAAAAAATTACAAAAGCATTCTGCTAGTACCAAAAATTGCATTTCTGATTATATTTTTTTTAAATTAGATTTCGTGAACATGATTATGGGGGCTATCATCTTGTACAAGCTTCTCCTCTGTTCTGTGACCTGTATTTAGTGATATGCTTTACAGCAGACTCACAGTCATAGGCAGCAATAGTCTGCAGCCGACTCATTGATATCTATGGAAGAGTTTTCAAAACATTCTCTGAGCAGGGTCTGGGAATAGATTAAATTGTGACATTATCTATTGTTGGTAGCGATGGGGGCCCCCCCCATGGGTAAGTGTTATTATCTGCTATTGTAATCCTGTCTGTCTTGCGTGAGAAGTGAATGAGGTGAGCACTGCAAAGAAAACCCTTACAGAATCGGCAAGTGTCAGTCTATTATTGGGCTTAGTAGCCAGGGTGAAACTCAAATTTAGTACTATAGATAGTAACAAGGAAAGTTTAAAATAAAAACAGGTTAAAAATAGTTACATTTATGGAGACACATTCCCTTTAATATTAAAGGAGTCATAAATTAATTCTGATATATGAAGTCAGGAAAGAATGTTTTCCAACATTATCATAATAGTTGACTTCTTCATAGAATTTATTTATTTCCTCTGTATCATCACTTAGGACTATATATTGAACTTGATGGACTTGCGGAATTCTATTATTCTATCAAATTATTATATGCTGAGCACTAGGTGCAAAGACAGTAGTTGTTACTGGACCTGGTACTGAGGGAGACCAGAGACTCTTCTTTATATGGTACATAGTTTTTGGATGGGTCTTTTACAGATTTTGTATTGCAGTTCAAGACTTTTAAGTGACTAGTCTTGGACTATGCAATAAAAGCTTTAGCTGTCAGGTTTCGATGAACTAAAAGCCCAAGGATGCCAATTTAACTCTAGTGTGGACAAAATGTGTCGTATCTCTGCAGCAAAAGGCAGCTGCTGTACACAACACTGCAATGCGCATAGTTTTATTGACTTGGCAAATACTGCAATATTCATCTACTCCACTCTTTACCTAAGCTACAGTTTTTGTTTATAATTCATCAAAGCACATGGAGCAAATATGACAAGCTTCAATGTGCCATATTATATAACATCAGGCAGTAGAATTTTGCCAAGGAGAGCAGCTGGTGCCACCAGCCATGACATATGCCATCTCGCTATGCCAAGAAAACCCTGAGGTCCCAAACTTGTCAGTGTTGATCACTTATAAATACAGAGGGTGGACATGGGCACCATGACAGCAACCAACAAAGCTTTCCTAGCCCTGACCAAGCGACAGTGTATTGTAGACTCTGTTTGTTATATATGTCAGGGTTATAGCATTTCAGGCAAAAACCTATCTTGAGAGCTCATTAAATATACAACACAAATGGCCTTGTGCCCAATTGCTCATAACATTACTGTATTCTTACAGGGAGACATCAAGTGTTATCATGGTACAACATCAGATATTCCCAATATAATACAATGAACAGTTTCATAAAATGTGATACTTGTTAAACATGTTGTGTTTAGGAAGATCTTACTGACCATACATTATATAAATTAGAAACATTTCTAGATGTATTTGAGCACTGTAAGTTTACTCTTTTAACTTTTACAATAATGTTGCACTCAGTTAGCTTTTAATAACATTAAGGGATATTTACCAATACTGTCTAATACTTAAGACAGAACTAAGACAGTACTGCATTAATTAGACAATGCTAAGACAATATAAACTTAGACAAGACTGTTTAAAACTGAACAAAATTTATCACAGTGGCAGATGCTGGATGATAAATGTGGCACATGTGGAGAATGCAGCAGTCCGGAGATTCTTTGACCCAATATATTTATTATAATTCATGCCAGTTTTATACCTGAGTTATACCAGAATTCTAAACCAGTACCTGACTGGCACAGAGCTCCATTCTGGACTCATTCTGGACCATGTGAGTACACCTGATTTATTAAAGGGAGTCTATCGTTAGAAAATGAAGTTTTCAAGTAATGGCACGTTGGAATAGCCTTTAAAAAGGTTCCCAACCCTCATTCTCTTGTAGTCCCCGCAGTTTCTGTAAAAAAGCGTTTATTCTGATATGCAATTTATGGTCAGGGAGCACAGGGGGCGTTCCCCCTGTGCTCCAAGCACAGCAGCGTCATCAACTGCTCGCCGCCCCTTAGTGCTTCCTGTTCACTCCCCCCTGCATTATCTCCTTGCCCAAACCTAAAGTAGCAGAGCTGACTGCGCATGCGCTGGATTTCAACTGCGTATAGCGCTGCGTAGGATGCCTATGCAAGGCTGAAGACAAGGAGAAGATGCAGGAGGGAGTGAACAGAAGGCACTAAGGGTCACCAGGGTGAAACAATTAAACGAGCAACACAGTTAGTTAGGTCAGACTCAACTTAATTGAGCTCCCATGAATCCCCATAAAAAATTGTACCTCCATTGCAGAGATATGAATTTATTTCACAATATGAAAATTAGCAATCTGGAGCACTGATGGCAAGTCCGTTGCTCCAAACTGGTAAGTTCCACACTGCTTTAATATGCCATCATAAATGCAAGAACACAGGGCCAGGTGAGATTTCAGCATGGTTTCCTGACCCTGTCATTCAAAGATGGGAGGAGAGAGGACATATAAGAGCAGTGTGGAGCAAAGCAGTTTGGAGCAATGGAGCCAACCTTGGTGATCCAGTCTGCTCATTTGCATATTGTGAAATAAATTAATATCTCAGCAACAAGGCACACATTTTCATGGGATTACTTGTATTACATTAAGGTGAGCCTTACCTATCTGTGTTCCTGGTTTAACCTGCTTCACCCTGGTGACAGTCTCCCTTTAAGTATGGCATACGAAATGCCAGTCCTAATAAATCTGTCCCACTGTGGGGGTTTTTTGTCACATGTTTTGTACATATTTAAAAAAAACATATAAAAACTTTAGTTTACCCTCCAAAAAATTTGCCAGTAGCCGTTTAACGATGGAGCTTTGCTTTTGCTAAGCTTATAGTATTCTTTAATGTTGAAGAGAGTCACTTGGTACTCCACTCTTCATCATTAAATAGTTGCTGAATTTTATTAAACTTTTATATACTTTTTTGTACTGTTCTGTAACTGCCTGATACTACCAAGAGGACAATAAAATGGTTTTCTGATAATCCAAAATGGCTTCATTTCTTTTCACAGTGGAGAGCAAGTTGCAAGCCATAGTTTCTTTTGTTTCATCTTTATGAGATCAGAGAATAATATAAGAGGAGAGACTTGAAGGTCTAATATATTATTTTTTAAGTTAAATTTATAAATCCTTCTCTTGATGGATGGCCAAAATATATTAAAATGAAAAAACTACAAAGATGTCATAAAGTATACAAGGCGGGAACAGATAAAATGCAGCTACATCATCAAGTTCAGCATTTATGCGCTGCATGGCTGTCTTAAAGGGTTTGTCCGGGATAAATTGATCTTTCTATTCTAAGCTAACCCTCCCCCCACTACCTACCTTCTAAATTATTTAGTGTACCAAAAATCTATAACTACCTAGATCGCTGGGGCACATTTTCCAATTTTCCGTTGACGTTCCGTTTCCAGAAGGGAGGAAAAGGGAGGAAATAGAGCGTCACCAATACTAACCCACCCACCCCATCATACTTACCTGTCTTCTAATCCAGATCTTCTTGGCACAGGACGTCACTTCTTCTGGGCTGCTACTGCTACTGTGCATGCTGGCACTCTGGCTCTATTGCACTGGTATGGGCGGCCCGCATATGGCCTGCGCAATAGAGCTGTAGCGCCAGCATGCGCAGTAGCCCCCACTCTGGCTCTGTTGTGCTGTTGGGTGGCTGGCAGACATCAAGAAGAGGAGGTGCAGGCCACCCAGAAGAAGTGATGTCCCATGCCCTGAAGGTCTGGACCAGACAGGTAAGTATGATGGGGTGGGGGGGGTTAAGTTAGGAAGGGCTAGTGGTGGGCGTGCAGGCTAGGGAAACAGAGAGGGTGTGTGAGTGAGAAAGGGAGGGGGAGAGAGTGAGAGAGGCATCATGGTAATTGTAGGAAAACACAGAACAAGAAACTCACAAAGAAACCCAGAAATCACTCAAAACACTGCTAAAGGTATTTGGGTGCATTTATTAACCTATTACTAGAAATAACAGACGTTTTCTGAAAAAAAAATTTTTTTTTCCTGGAAAACCCCTTTAAGGATGGACCGGCGTTACAGCAAACAGCATGCATAGCTGCCAAATGGTTAATTTGTTGTTTGTGCATTATTAGATGAACCTCTCAGTATCTTTTTGAAGGAGTCAAACAGCAAGTGCATCTTTCTAATGTGTTCATATCTAGTCAAGGGTTGTTCAGGAATGGTTATGTCTTGATTTTCATCCCCCATTTTCTCTCATGCATGGAATTCGCCACACGCACAGTTAAGGTGTCAATGAGCTTTCACCTTGGCAAATTAATCCCTTTCTCTCCTGAAAGATCACATTCTCTAGCACAGCTGCCTGTCAATGTTGAGAGAAATGTTAGTGAGAGGAATGCAAGTACCCATGACAGAAGCAGTGCTGATGGGATAACCGCCCTTGCTTTTGTCATCAAAGACTCTTCATGAAGCAGAACTGGACAGAGAAAGAACGAAGAAGGCTGATGGAGTTGTCATTTAGACTAGACATCTATGTACACAGCATACAAAGAAGCCACGAAGGACACTATTTTAATGGCTACCGTGAACAAATGTTCAGCAGGACCCAGTTTTCCAATATGACCCTTTAAATGTTTCATATCAGTTTCTTCTTATCCATTGTATATCTAACATGAACATAACTATAACAAAGCTACCTACTGTAAATGCACATAGAGTATCACACACATTTCTGTATTCCATATATAACAATCTAGTTGCATTTAGTTTTCAAGGCAAAATATAGGCAAAGCACTCCAGGGTCAATTATTTAAACTAAATGTAGATACAGTATGTCGGTGGAGAATTATAGAGCCGTCAGTCAACTGCACATAGGGGAAGGGTTGGGGATGGTTAATTAAGCAAGAGTCAGGACTCTCATGGTAGATCAACACCCACTGGACACTTGCCATCTAAATAGCATGTAACAGCAGAGAGAAGATTGAGAGCTAAGACACTTCCCTGGTAAATCAACGCCTGACAATTGCTATCTATTTAGTATGTATTGTGAGTTGGATTAAAACTTTATTTTATTGCTTATTTGACTTAGATATTATATTTTGAACTTGCTTCCATAATTTTTACCTAGTGATTTGATAAGGACAATTCCTGAAGTGTCCATCAAAGCACAAAATGCAGGATCCATGAGCCTGAAAAAGAGGTTGGCTTTGATTTGAAATGTGCAGTATGTTTTATGACAAATATATTGGAATACTCCATGTTGTTGATGGTAACTGATTAGTGACAGTGTCTTCTTAGTTAAAAAGTTTAGTTGGAGCTAAATGAGCTATGGATTCACCTAAAGAGGAATTTCATGTAAAAAGATTTTTGTAAAATACATGTTTCAAAGGGTATTGAGAAATATAGGAAGATACTGAACTCACTTAGACAATCCCTATCTAGATGCTGCATTAGGGAACATATATGTTGTACTGACCCCCTCTATGAGCTTAGAAACAATCAGGAGAGAATGGTCTACTCTGTATAAGATGGCATGTGATGGAGTATGGCACAACTATCTGTTCTGACATACTTTATTCTCATGTAATCCATGAGAATAGGACAATATGTGGCTCCATGCAAAATTGAAGACAAATGGAAGTACATTATAGGCTCATACATACAGTGCCTTGCAAAAGTATTCGGCCCCCTTGAACTTTTCAACCTTTTGCCACATTTCAGGCTTCAAACATAAGGATATAAAATTTTAATTTTTTGATGAAGAATCAACAAGTGGGACACAATTGTGAAGTGGAACAAAATTTATTGGATATTTTAAACTTTTGTAAAAAATAAACTGAAAAGTGGGGCGTGCCAAATTATTCGGCCCCCTTAAGTTAATACTTTGTAGCGCCACCTTTTGCTGCGATTACAGCTGCAAGTCGCTTGAGGTATGTCTTTATCAGTTTTGCACATCGAGAGACTGAAATTCTTGCCCATTCTTCCTTGGAAAACAGCTCGAGCTCAGTGAGGTTGTATGGAGAGCGTTTGTGAACAGCAGTTTTCAGCTCTTTCCCAGATTCTCGATTGGATTCAG
Source organism: Leptodactylus fallax (assembly GCA_947044405.1). NCBI lineage: Eukaryota > Metazoa > Chordata > Amphibia > Anura > Leptodactylidae > Leptodactylus > Leptodactylus fallax. The sequence goes on from CAMRHE010000019.1 coordinate 514,980, forward strand.
GTTTGGACTTTGACTTGGCCATTCTAACACCTGGATATGTTTATTTGTGAACCATTCCATTGTAGATTTTGCTTTATATTTGGGATCATTGTCTTGTTGGAAGATAAATCTCCGTCCCAGTCTCAGGTCTTTTGCAGACTCCAACAGGTTTTCTTCCAGAATGGTCCTGTATTTGGCTCCATCCATCTTCCCATCAATTTTAACCATCTTCCCTGTCCCTGCTGAAGAAAAGCAGGCCCAAACCATGATGCTGCCACCACCATGTTTGACAGTGGGAAGTGTGTTCAGGGTGATGAGCTGTGTTGCTTTTATGCCAAACATATCGTTTTGCATTGTGGCCAAAAAGTTCAATTTTGGTTTCATCTGACCAGAGCACCTTTTTCCACATGTTTGGTTGGTCTCCAAGGTGGCTTGTGGCAAACTTTAAACGAGACATTTTATGGATATCTTTGAGAAATGGCTTTCTTCTTGCCACTCTTCCATAAAGGCCAGATTTGTGCAGTGTACGACTGATTGTTGTCCTACGGACAGACTCTCCCACCTCAGCTGTAGATCTCTGCAGTTCATCCAGAGTGATCATGGGCCTCTTGGCTGCATCTCTGATCAGTCTTCTCCTTGTTTGAGATGAAAGTTTAGAGGGACGGGCGGGTCTTGGTAGATTTGCAGTGGTCCGATACTCCTTCCATTTCAATATGATCGCTTGCACAGTGCTCCTTGGGATGTTTAAAGTTTGGGAAATCTTTTTGTATCCAAATCCGGCTTTAAACTTCTCCACAACAGTATCACGGACCTGCCTGCTGTGTTCCTTGGTCTTCATGATGCTCCCTGCGCTTTAAACAGAACCTTGAGACTATCACAGAGCAGGTGCATTTATACGGAGACTTGATTCCACACAGGTGGATTATATTTATCATCATCAGTCATTTAGGACAACATTGGATCATTCAGAGATCCTCACTGAACTTCTGGAGTGAGTTTGCTGAACTGAAAGTAAAGGGGCCGAATAATATTGCACGCCCCACTTTTCAGTTTTTTATTTTTTACAAAAGTTTAAAATAAACAATAAATTTCGTTCCACTTCACAATTGTGTCCCACTTGTTGTTGATACATGAGATAAAGAAGCAATTTTTTACAGTAATCCCAATGAAAATCACTACTTTAACCCTGTCATAGCCTAAAAAGGATTACTTTCTATTGCTCTGTAGATGCAGATAACATAGACTTTAAATTTACTATTCCTTTTAGAGAGGACTAGCACTATGTAGCTACTATTCAATTTGTACTCACATTACTACAGAACATATAAAATAAGAACACTGCCACACAATATTGTCAAGTATTGTGTGGCATCCTGGAGTAGCACAGGGTAAAGGAACTGGTTACATTGCCTTATGTGAATCTGCACATATTTATTTCCACTTTAAGATAATATGCATTGTCATGAAACATGTAAATATATTACTTAAGTGGAACCTATCATTAGGCTGAGCTGAGGAGTTGATAGAGCCCTTAACGTAGAAACATTTCAGTGAGAGGGGGCTAGTCAGTTCTCTTCCCCCCTGGTTTGGGGGAGGCAGTGCATTGAGTCTCCTTTCTCCTGAGGAGAGGAGACTGGTAGTGAAAGCAGGAGTGTTGTAGTCAGGCTGACATTTTGTTAGCTAAGTCAACATGTCAGGCAGGAGAAGGGCCATCGCCCTCTCTCTTTTTTTTTTTAAAATTTTCATTTTATTTGAATTTTTATACAAATGTACAATATAACAATTTCTATACAAGAATAGGTGAAATAAACAATAAGTTCAATTACATCCGGATGAGTCAAAATAGTGTAAAATTGACAAAGCATATAGAAAGAGCGTTGCAACCCGGGACTCTCCTATATATCTGGAGGTCACAAGACCACCAGATATGTAGGAGAGTCCCGGGTTGTTTATGACAACGCCAACATATGTTTGAGTCATTGAGTTTGTAACAATACAACTAGTCAGGCGTTTTGTACCATCTTGAGAGAAGTTTGTAGTGCGATTCCTGCAACCTGACGCAGGTAGAGAAACCATGGGAATTACAGAGGATAAAGTCAGTATCTTCTTTGGACAAATCTACCTGCAGTTCTGTCTCCCAGGACAATAGAAAGGGTGGTTTTGTTGGTTTCGAGGAATTAGTAAGTATCTTCTTGCAAGCAGAGAATTTCCTATAAACAGAGGAGCCAGTTTTGAGCCCCAGTTCAAAAGTTACTTGTTTTACTCTAAGTAAGCTATGAGTTATTGCATTGTTCAACACTTTCTCTGGAGTAATTACCACCAAGGGTACTTTAACTGCCTTGAGGCTCAGGAGAGCTCTTTACAGGGAAGTACCCCTGCGGATACTATCACCACTGCAGTCCCCTTCTTTACTAAATCAGCCTTTGAAGAGTGCTAGATGGTCTGGAAGAGGTTACCACCAGTGTTGAACCCAACTACTAGACTCCCATTGTCTGTATACTCCTCTACTAAGATGCTGTAGTTGTCAATTTATTGTATTACATATGATTTCTATGTACTCATCGTTTTCTGTGCCAGTCATCAATTCCTTTAAATAGTGTTTTCTGCACAAGCACTGCATTTTACATATAATGCTTTTCATGTAAATAGTTGTTCTATGTTGCTTACAGAGTCTGTGCTCTACACACCACATCACAAAGGTGATTCCTCACGCAGAAATTCTCTATAGCTTGTTTCTACTTATTAAGTCATAAAATGGAGAAAGCTATGAATTTTTTACAGTTTGTCCTTCAACTAGGGCTCCCCCTCCTACCCTGAGTGCAGCCTATCATATTCATATGCACAATATCCTCATTCAGTTGCTACCTGCAGTGGCATTCATGCAAGAGAAGATTAGTACAAAAATCAAACTGGGCCCCATGTTTTCAAGCCAGGTTTTTGTCACCCAGTTCAGACTAGGTTGGTGTTAACTTCATATCACATCCTTTCTATTACCTTTGGTCACATTTCCTACCCCATTGTTTGCTAAAAATACAGTTGCTTAGGAGAGGGGAGTCCTGCACAGTTTCGCACCATGTAATAGGAGATGGGACCAAATAGTCATGGAATTCCATGCTTCATTAAATGAACCAAAAATAACAAGCCAATAAATAAATACCGCAAAACTATAAGATTGGTGAAAAAGAGGACACTGTGTTTATTAGGGAATAAAATACAATAAGCTTGGCAAACCATTGTGGGCGCAATCTGCTCTAAGTATCACCGTATTGAAGTCCAAATTCATAAAGTTCATGTACTAGCTAGCTTAGAGAGAGAGACACACACACAGCTATTGTATATATATTCGGTTTTGCTTTAATGGAGGGAAAAAGGTGGTCTTAAATACAATGTGTAGAAATGGACAGGTTGAACTAGTACAACTAGCATAACATGATTGGTGGCAAAGCTGTAAAATAGTTTTGGTAGTTGGACAACAAACAAAAGAGGAGACACACCCCATTAAGGCATCTGGAGGGGGATGAGCTCTCTAAACAAATGTATGAATGTAAAATGGCTACAGACATGGCCCCACATGGCCCTGGAATACAAAATGGAGTATACACAATCTGTTATCCCCCACATTTTCCTCCTTTTGTAAATGATATAACCCATATCCAGGGTACATTAGGAGCTGCTAATCAGATCCTGAGGACTTTTATGGAGACTTCACCTCATTCCCCATGGATATGTTATACTATTTACATACCAATTGGTCTAATACACTCAGAGGGATGCTTTCACCATCATGTGTGTCCAACCACCCTTACAACCTGCAAACCCACTGTCCTGGCTTTGCACCTCTTTCTAGCAAGTTTCTTTACAAGCCAGAATATAAACTTTATAGTCAAATAGATGCAAAAACACGGCAAAAATATTTGAAATATTCCCTGTAATATTCCCATAAACCATCCACCTAATCCCTTAAACCAATTGGCAGGATTTAAGAACGAAAAGGTATCTGACCACCAACTGTCCTGTATCTTCTGATGTTCTTTGATCCATTTTTCTCTAAGTTCTCTGACCTTATCAATCCCTGCCCGCACTTGAAGATTCCCTTCAGAGTTGATATAGTGGCAACAGAAAGGTCCAATAATCTGACACATTCCCCTCTGTGCTGCTGTGAGGTAGTCGAGGACTATGGTGTGTTGATTGCTGACTATTATGAGTTGTCCTTGTATCATATTAGCGGCATTCAACAGGCCTAGAATGGTGCATATCTGCTCATCTAGATAATTGGTGGATTCTACTAACTTGTCCCAAGTTTGCATAACCATGGGATACAAGAGTATCATGCTGATAATTCTGTTGCTTGTACCCATTGAAACCACATAGGATCGCCCATCTTTCCTAGGGTGATTGTCTGCTGCACGCTTGTACAAAGTATGACGGGTATCATCTCAAGTTTCACATGTTCATGGGCAATTAAGGTGTCTGATGTCAGTCTAGCTAGAGTACAAGTCCCCTCTCCCCCTGGGGGTAGCCACTTGTATGCTTGATGACCACATACTAGATATACATCCTTGGGCAATATGGATGCTTTCTGAAGCTGAACTAGGCAATAGAGGTAGTTAAAGAGCCACCACTTATCCCCCATCTCTATGTCTCTTTGGGATCCGGTGCTCTGTATCAGACACCCCTGACTATCCTTAACTAGTCCCCGTTCTATTGAGAAGTTGTGCGCTGGACAACCCTTTATTCTCTCTGTCACTATCTTGTAAGGGGGCATGAATCTTTTTCTTAAAAATGAACTCCACTTTACCGAACCTTACAATAGAGGTGCTTCCCAGACTAAGGCTAATATTAAGCTCTTCCATTGGAATGGTACTGGCATGTAATGGTACTTTGGATTTATGTTCAAATGTTTCCTTTACCGGGTTCCAATCATACCACTAGCTTGGTCTCCCTGTCAGGTTTAGCTGTAACTATGGGAAGGTCACCCAACCTGCTATGGGACTTGGAACAGCATGATTTTTAGTGATGTTCATTCCATTATAAGTGACTGAACTCCAAGAAACATTATGAAAACAGGAGTTATTAAACACCTCATCTGGGTCAAGAGGGAGGGCTAGATAAGGCATGGTCTTTGCTGAAACAGGGCTGTGAGTAGAAATCCAACAATCCCTATTTTTTTCCTGTTCATCCATGTTATCAATTAACACCTGATGGTGTTTAATAAGTTTGTTGTCCCACTCTTCTTTTAGAACATCATGTATCAAGCTCACTGGTTGCATCACCAGTGCTAGGATCAAAAGTAGGTACCACATTCTTTCAGTCCTCTTCCGGGCAAGTCACCTTTTTACAGTGACTAGCGTGGATCCACGTTGACTTTCCTTCTAATTTGTCTGAAGTGGATGTTGTCAGAAGCACTTGGAAAGGACCATCAAACTGTGGATCAAGGCTCTTTCTCAAATGTCTCTGTATCACCCACCACCCAGTCTCCTGGCTTTAGGGAATGTGATCCCAGTACTTGGATTGGATCTGGAAGAGAACTATAGACATTATCATGTACTTTTCTTAATTCATTATGCAATGCTACAACATACTCTGTCAGTGTGTTATATTGGAATTGCATCTGCTGGGGAAAATACAGTCCTAGTCTTGGGACACCACCAAAAAGCACCTCATAAGGAAACAAGTGTGTTTTCCTATGTGGTGTGTACCTTACTGAGAATAGGGCCAGGGGGAGGCACTATGTCCATGGCTTCCCTGTCTCTTCCATAGCTTTTTGGATTTTTAGTTTCAGGGTACCATTTAGCCTCTCCACTTTCCCACTACTCTGAGGATGGTATGGGGTGTGAGACGCTTGCTGTATCCCCATGGCCTCCATTATTTCTCTCATTACTTGTCCAGTGAAATGAGTTCCATTATCACTTTCGATGGTCTCGGGGATCCCATATCTGCACACTACTTCTTTAAGTAGTTTATCTGCAGTCACTTTTGCAGTGGCTTTCTGTACCGGAAATGCCTCAGGCCATCCTGAAAAGAGATCAACACACACAAGCACGTACTCATACCTTCCCACCTTTGGTAACTGTATATAGTCAACCTGCAACCTCTGAAATGGTTACAAGGGCTTTGGGGTGTGTTTCTGAGGAACTTTTACTTTTTGGCCCACATTATGCCTAGCACATGTCATGCAGGCTTGCACGTATCTGGCTGCAGTTGTGCTAAAACCTGGAGCTACCCATCGTTTGCTCACCAGGTCACACATAGCTGTTTTTGAGTGGTGCACTTGAGAATGAGCTGCTTGCGCCATCATTGGGAACAATTCTCTTGGTAAACATACTCTCTTACCACTGGCCATCAGGCCTTGTTCATCTTCTTTTGCACTTTGCTGCTCCCAACTCTTCTTTTCTTCTGGACCGGCTTGGTCCTGCAATGCTTTTAGAACCTGAAAAGAGAGCTGAGAAGCTTGCTCTGGTATGGTGACCACCAGTGTTGAGGCATGTTCCCTAGGCTTTTCTGCAGCTAGTTTGGTGGCAGCATCTGCCTTTGCGTTACCTCTACTTTCTTTTGTATCAGCCTTGGTGTGTGCCTAGACTTTGACTATACCCACTTGTTTGGGTAGTTGCAGGGCCTCCATCAGTTCCTGAACTGCCTGGAAGTTCTTTATAGGCTTACCATTAGACGTGAGGAAAGCTCTTCTCCAGATCGGACCATAGTCGTATTCTATATCAAATGCATAGCGGGCTTACCCTCAGCTACTTTACACCATTTCAGTGAGTGCTTTCAGTTCAGCTTCTTGAGCTGAGACCTGTGGGGGATAATGGTTCTGCTTGTTTACCTCATATTCAGTGGCATATCTGGTACAGAATTTGTCATCCTCCCCAAATCAAGAGCCTCAAAAGAACTCAAAATCAGAGTTAGCAATAGATTCATCATTTACATGACCAAATCCTACAGTTTCTTGCTGCATCAGTTATATACAGTTCATCAGAAAATACATGTGTGTACAGGTTGTTTTACTGTTGTCTTTCCTTTCCCCCCCCTGAATCTATTGGTAACAGGGTAGAGGGATGGAGTTTCATGCAGAGTGCAAGGGTGACATTAGGAGGTATAAGTAAGGCACACTGTAGTCTGAGTTATCTAGCCATTAACAATATGCCATGTACATCATGAGGAGTAAGTACTGTGACAGGGAAGTCCAGTACGATGTCGGTACTTTTCTCCAGGGACAATTGGACTGCAGCTATTTCCCTAACACAAGAATGTGCTCGTCTGGACACTGGGTCTAATCTAGCAGAATAGTAAGCTACTGGTCTTTGTTGATGTCCATGAGTCTGAGTAAGCACTGCTGTTCCATGTCCCGACATTTCTGTACAGTAAAGAGAAAAAGTCTTGTCATAATTAGGAAGTCCTAAACCTTGTGTAAATAAGTGCCAACTTGATGGAGTGGAAGTTTTCCACTGCCTGTTCTGGTTTAGTAATGCAGTCATAGAGAGGTTGCATTAACAGGGATGCATTACGGATCCACTGTCTGCAGTAGGACACAAGGCCTAAGAATGTCCTAAGTTGTGCCACACCATTCGGGGGTTTGAGCTCCTGTATGACCTGAAGTCTATCAGGGGTCAGATGTCCCTGTAAAATGCAATGACCTAGAAAAACAACTTTAATAAGGCAGAACTGTACATGATGATGCTTTACATCCAGTTTCTGCTAAAAAGCACAACCGAGATACTGATGCTTATACACATCTCCTGGGAGGGGCAACATAAAAGCAGGTCATCCACATACTGGAGTAGCGCCATGCCCTGCAGTATACAGGGTGGGAGAATTCTGCACCCCTTGTGGTAGCACTGTCCATATTGTTTACCCTTCAAGGTAAATACAATGTGACCATTACTGGGTGTACTGGCAATTTGCCTATATCTGTTTTTCCTTTTGCCCAGAGGTAATCGGGCACACAACCTAGATGCTCCTCTACACTATCTACCTCTGGGAGTGTAGGGAACATAAGGTGTCTTCTGACATTACCGGTATCAGTAAGACCGTCCCATTTGGCACATACACAATGTGTGCCATTCGGGCTTTTAAAACGTCTGATCCCAGCAAGTTAACTGAGGCAGACTCACTGACAAGGAATCTAGTGGTAATGGTGCAGGAAGGGTGGGAAATATGACTTTCATGGACGTGGTTACAGAATTATCCACTGGCTTGACATCCACCCCAATATAGGAAACAAAATCATCAGTTATCTCATAGGGAAAAACATTGTCAGCGTGCAAAACAAATTTGGCAGCTCCAGTATCCACTAAAAATTCACATGTTCTCCCCTCAGTTAATTGTAGGGAAATCATAGGGGCTGGCCCCAGTTTATCAGGTACTGATATTAAATGCACGCTTACTGGAGTACCTATTTCCTATTGATGGTTATTGTCAGACCCCTCCTTGCTGTCTCTGGGTCTCCCATCTTGAAACTTTGCAGTTTTGGGCAAAATGTTACTTTTTTTTTTTTTTATAGTCCAAACAAAGTGTCTGGATTCAACATATTCCAACATTTAAGCACATTCTATAGGCAATAAACATTCAGACATCTTCAAAGACAATGACATTCCTTCATGTGTCTAAAAAGTTCAACCCCCACCTCATTAGCATATACACAGTTGGATTTTATCTCTCCTTCCTGTGTCATCAAACTAGTTTAGAACTACATGGCCTAGCAGGACAAAAAATAATTTATACACTATAATTCATAGATAAGCCATCTTTTAAATTGTCAGCTCATTCAGACTATCCTGTGAAGCAGGCAGACTATCAGTGAAGCAGGCAGAAGAAATGGGAGCGCTTATAATATGATTTCAAAGTCAATTTATATCGTGGCCACTTGGTCTCCCAATCCATCTACCATGCAACATCTGTTCAACCAGTCAGAGATCTACTCAAATCATAAGCAGATACAGGATTTCTAGACTATATGCATGACTCTATCATACACTTTCTTGCAAATCATAGCATTTATTCAGTCACACTCATAAATTCCTTCAAATGTGCATTATAAACAAAAAGACATTACAAAACAGGTATGCCAGTTACTTCTAATTCACTGAAACAATGGATTTTCTTCTACAAATGTGTACACAAGACTCTAGATTAGGCCTTCTTTTGTTTAACCACTTCCGTACCACCCTTAGATTATATACGTCCGGAAGGTGGTTATCTGGTTCTGCAAGGACGTACCGGTTTGTCCAGCAGAACTAGCTCTACTGAGCCCCCCCACTGTACTGAGCTCTGAGGTCCCGCTGTCAATAGACAGCGGAGACCTCAGAGCTTTGCCCAGAGACCACTCCGTGTGGTCTCCAGGTCTGTGTTCACAATGCTAATCGGCACATGAGCCGATTGCTCCGCTGAGCCCCGCCCCGCTCCTGTACTTAGCTCTGAGGTGCCACTGTTAACAGACAGCAAGGACCTCAGAGCTTTGCCCAGAGACCACTCTGTGTGGCTTCCGGCATGAGATCACATCGTCTTGCGCATGAGCAGAATATGCTTCTCTGCGCCCCCCCCCCCTCCTTCCACCTTGCACACAGCTCCAAAATCTCTGCTGTCAATAGACAACAGGGACCTCAGATCTTTGCCCGGAGACCAGTCTGTGTGGTCTCCGGGTATGTGATCGCTGTGACAGCCAGTCACAGCATTTACAATGAAGTTTGTCACATAGTGACAAACTTCATTGGCTGAACGCCGATCTCCCTCTCCTTAGTTATCAGAGAGGGAAATCGGCACTTCTGCCTCCACCCCCAGCAATACTCTGTGGTCGGCTGTCAGAAGACAGCTATGATCACGGAGTTTTGCCCAGAGACCACCCTGATTGGGCATAGTGAGCACTGTGACAGCCTGCCACAGTGCTCACATAAAGTTTATTTAGTAAATAATAAAAATATAAAAAGTGACTACCAATCTCCCTCTCCTCAGATCCTGACAGAGGGAGATTGGTAAGTAAAAATCACTACACACACATAGACACTCCCTCCCCCCACCCTTCTGTCTCCCAATCTTCTATCTATCTATCTATCTATCTATCTATCTATCTATCTATCTACAGTGGGGGAAAAAAGTATTTAGTCAGCCACCAATTGTGCAAGTTCTCCCACTTAAAAAGATGAGAGAGGCCTGTAATTGTCATCATAGGTAGACCTCAACTATGAGAGACAAAATGAGAAAACATATCTAGAAAATCACATTGTCTGATTTTTAAAGAATTTATTTGCAAATTATGGTGGAAAATAAGTATTTGGTCAATAACAAAAGTTCATCTCAATACTTTGTTATATATCCTTTGTTGGCAATGACAGAGGTCAAATGTTTTCTGTAAGTCTTCACAAGGTTGGCACACACTGTTGCTGGTATGTTGGCCCATTCCTCCATGCAGATCTCTTCTAGAGAAGTGATGTTTTGGGGCTGTCGCTGGGCAATACGGACTCCCTCTAAAGGGTTTCTATGGGGTTGAGATCTGGAGACTGGCTAGGCCACTCCAGGACCTTGAAATGCTTCTTACGAAGCCACTCCTTCGTTGCCCTGGCAGTGTGCTTGGGATTGTTGTCATGCTGAAAGACCCAGCCACGTTTCATCTTCAATGCCCTTGCTGATGGAAGGAGGTTTGCACTCAAAATCTCACGATACATGGCCCCATTCATTCTTTCATGTACACGGATCAGTCGTCCTGGTCCCTTTGCAGAGAAACAGCCCCAAAGCATGATGTTGCCACCCCCATGCTTCACAGTAGGTATGGTGTTCTTTGGATGCAACTCAGCATTCACTCTCCTCCAAACACAACGAGTTGTGTTTCTACCAAACCGTTCTACTTTGATTTCATCTGACCATATGACATTCTCCCAATACTCTTCTGGAACATCCAAATGCTCTCTAGCAAACTTCAGATGGGCCCGGATATGTACTGGCTTAAGCAGGGGGACACGTCTGGCACTGCAGGATTTGAGTCCCTGGTGGCGTAGTGTATTACTGACGGTAGCCTTTGTTACATTAGTCTCAGATTTCTGCAGGTCATTCACTAGGTCCCCCCGTGTGGTTCTGGGATTTTTGCTCACTGTTCTTGTGATCATTTTGACCCCACGGAGTGAGATCTTGCATGGAGCCCCTAATCGAGGGAGATTATCAGTGGTCTTGTATGTCTTCCATTTTCTAATTATTTCTCCCACAGTTGATTTCTTCACACCAAGCTGCTTGCCTATTGCAGATTCAGTCTTCCCAGCCTGGTGCAGGTCTACAATTTTGTTTCCGGTGTCCTTCCACAGCTCTTTGGTCTTCAACATAGTGGAGTTTGGAGTGTGATTGTTTGAGGTTGTGGACAGGTGTCTTTTATACTGATAACAATTTCAAACAGGTGCCATTACTACAGGTAATGAGTGGAGGACAGAGAAGCCTCTTAAAGAAGTTACAGGTCTGTGAGAGCCAGAAATCTTGCTTGTATGTAGGTGATCAAATACTTATTTTCCACCATAATTTGCAAATAAATTCTTAAAAAATCAGACAATGTGATTTTCTAGGTATGTTTTCTCATTTTGTCTTTCATAGTTGAGGTCTGCCTATGATGTCAATTACAGGCCTCTCTCATCTTTTTAAGTGGGAGAACTTGCACAATTGGTGGCTGACTAAATACTTTTTTCCCCACTGTATCTATCTACCTATCATCTATTTTTTATCCATCTAACTACATAAATTCATATTTTTGTGACCCATAAATAAAGATTATTATTCCACTTTTAGGATGCAGACATGCAGCGGTTCTAGCGGCACAAAATTTATTATCTACAACTTGTTACTGGCTGTCTGGCATGCGGTCAGAGCCGCTGCATGTATCTGCAGCCTAAAATACATTTGTCATATAAAAGCAGATTTTTTTGTGATATGTACATGAAGGTTATTATCATACATTTAAGGTGCAGACAGGCAGTGGCTCTGGACACACATAGTATAGGGAAGAAATGTATTGATTATTGTCTACAACTTGTTACTGGCCATGCGGCGTGCGGTCAGAGCCACTGCATGTATCTGCAGCATAAAATACATTTGTCATATAAAAGCAGATTTTTTTTGTGCTATATACATGAAGGTTATTGTCATACTTTTAGGGTGCAGACATGCAGTGACTCTGGATGCACATAGTATAGGGAAGAAATGTATTGATTATTGTCTCCAACTTGTTACTGGCTGTCTGGTGTGCGGTCAGAGCCACTGCATGTATCTGCAGCCTAAAATACATTTGTCATATAAAAGCAGATTTTTTTTGTGCTATATACATGAAGGTTATTGTCATACTTTTAAGGTGCAGACAGGCAGTGGCTCTGGACGCACATAGTATAGGGAACAAATGTATTGATTATGTTCTCCAACTTGGTACTGGCCGTGTGGCGTGTGGTCAGAGCCACTGCTGGTATCTGCAGCCTAAAATGCTTGTGTGACTCAGGCAGTCTACTTTAGTTATAGATTTTTTAGAGAGTTTATTGGTTGTCTTCTATAAAGTTAGTGATCTTATAGACATTGTAGTTGTTATTATTAATTTAAAGGATATTATATTTATTTGTCAGGTTGTCAGCATCAGAAAACATGTCACAGAGAGGCTATACAGCTGAGGAGGCTTATGCTATACTTTGTTCCTCTGATGAGGAGAGTAGAGTGGAAAGTTCAGGCTCTGAATATGTACCTGTTGAAGGCAGTTATACCTTATCTGCAAGTTAAGACAGTTATTCAGATGATGACACTTCTGTAGAAAGAGCCAAAAAATTACAGAGAAGGCAGCAGAGATGAGTTGGCAGCAGCGAGCAGTGTACAGCTAGCACTAGCACACACATGCCAGGGACCTCTACCAGCCAAGTCAGTGCAGTACTGAGATCACTAGTGAGAGGTTGCACAGACAGCAGGCCCAAACACCCCAGGCTCCTATGCAAAGTGCCCCACCGGAAATAATCTACCCAGTGTGGTCACGTTCTGGCACATACACACCTACTACACCTCCCTATACGGCACAAGCTGGTGTAAATGTGTCAACAGAAAATTTCGGCCCCATTGACTTTTTCAAACTTTTTATAACTGAGCAACTGCTGGTGGATATAGTGCTCCAAACAAACTTATATGCAGAACAATATCTGGCGAACAATCCATCCTCCTGCTATGCCAGACCCAGATACTGGAAACCTACGACTGTGCCAGAAATGAAACAGTTTCTAGCCCTGACCTTTAATATGGGACTTACAAAGAAATCAGAACTTAAGTTGTACTGGTCTACCAACCCCATTCACCACATGCCAGTATTTTCTGCTGTGATGACCTGGACTCACTATGAAGCATTATTGAGATTCTTACATTTCAATGATAATGCCCTTTGTCCCACACAAGTTGGAAGGTGTAAAGACAGGCTATATAAACTAAGGCCTCTCATTAATCATTTCAACAAAATTTTTGCAGAGGTATACACTCCTCATCAAAATATAGCAATTGATGAATCCATGATTCATTTCACAGGCCGCCTTGCATTCAAGCAATATATTCCAAGCAAGAGGGCAAGGTATGGAGTTAAGCTCTACAAACTTTGTGAAAGTGGCACTGGCTATACCTATGCCTTCAGAATATGTGAGGGAAAAGACTGCCTTCTTAGTCCCCCTGGCTGCCCAACCTACATGGGTGTTAATGGGAAGATTGTGTGGGATCTAATAAACCCATTACTTCATCAGGGCTATCACTTATACTTGGACAATTATTACACAAGTACACCATTTTTTAAGCATCTGTTCATGGAGGGCACAGTTACTTGTGGAACCGTAAGAGCCAATCGGAAGGGCTTTCCAGAGAGACTTGTAAGCATGAGACTGAAACAGGGAGAGTCCTCATGCCTGCGTAGCTCAGAACTGCTGGCAATAAAATACAGGGACAAAAGAGATGTATTCCTGCTCAGCACTATTCATGCTGATACAACAGTCCCAGTAGCAGTTACACATAGAAATATGCAGGCAGAAAAACCAGTGTGTGTGGTGGACTACAATAAATTTATGGGCGCAGTTGACTTAAATGACCAGATGCTTAGGCCATATCTGATCTTGCGCAAAACAAGTTACTGGTATAAAAAACTGTCCCTCTACCTGCTATAACTGGCAATGTACAATGCCTTTGTGATTTATAAACAGTGTGGAAAACAGGCTCCCTTCCTAAAGTTCCAGGAAGAAATCATCATCAGTCTACTTTATCCATCTGGTACTGTTCCTGTGAACATGGAGTCAGAATCTGTCAGCAGGCTGCATGGCAGACACTTTCCGGACATCCTTCCCCCAACAGAAAATAAAGAAAATCCCCAGAAAAGGTGCAGGGTTTGTGCCAAACAGGGTATTCGGAGAGACTCAATATATTACTGCCCACAGTGCCCATCAAAGCCTGCACTCTGCATTGTAGACTGTTCCTGCAAATACCACACATCTGGAAAACTTTAACAATTTTTAGAGGAAAAAATTGTATCTTTTCTGCATGTAAATATGTTTTAGTTTGATTTATAACTTGTTTAGTGATGTTTATTGTTTATATATTTCACATAAATAGAACAAGCCGTGTTTGTTGGATTTTTTTTAACATTTTGCCTAATGAGAAGAATAATTATAAATGTAAATAGAAGAGGTGGGGTCTAATTTGTTCCACATAATCATTTTGTCATTTCACAAAACCTGTAATGATAGTATGGTGTCAGCAAACCAGCTACGGAAATTTGGCCCCCGGAAGCCAGTTTGTGCACCATTCATTGCAGGCTCTGCTGTAGGCCCAGCAAGTAAGGAATGCACCTACATTTGGTATGTATGAAAATGGCATAAGATGCTAAATACACTATCAGGTGTGTTTCTCAAGTAGCACTCACCAGATTTTAAAAATATTCATCTGAATTCACATATTTGGGAAAAAATGTCGTTTTCATTTTTTTCCACCAAATTCATTGAAAAGTCTGGAAAAAAACAGTGGTCTAATATCTTTTATATGTCCTTTATTGAATACCTTGTCAGGTCTAATTTATTGAATGGAGTCATTTTGGGGGTGTTCATACTGTTTTGGGCTATCACAGCAGCTGTAATGATAGTATGCTGTCAGCAAACCAGCTATGGAAAATTTGATCTCCAGAAGCCAGTTTGCGCACCATTCATTGCAGGCTCTGCTGTAGGCTCTGTTATTGCACCAAGCTCAACTTCCTCTGAAACCTTCAGTTACTAACTTGCTGAAACACCTCGTTTTCTGAGAGTCACTCCACTTTTCTTCATCTCACTTCACTTATTCCACTTTTCAACATGCAGAAACCCATCTTTTCACATCCTACCATTATCAACTATCTTGCTGTTTTTGGCACCTTCACTTACCTAATAGAGCATCCCTTCACTACATCAGCACTCTCTTTTGCTCTCACAATCTCTACAGCTGGAATTCCTCTATTCTTAGGATCAGCCTCACACCGCCCCGGCAAATTCCCCATGATTTGCCTAATCTTCTGTGATGAACCTGAAAGGTACAAACAACGATACCTCTCAGGCGCCCTGCACTTAACAACACACTTCTTATACTAGAACCTCCAAAGGATATCTCTCGGACGCCCAGCGCTTAATTTAAGGCAACGTCTTGCCTTTAAAACCTCAAAGGATATCTCTTGGCACCCAAAAAGTGTTAACTATGTACAAGGAACTCATACAGTAGCCCCAGGCTACTACTTTCTCCTCTACCTTAACTTAGGAGATGGGTGATGGGCTAATCTTTCCTGGCTAATCTTTCTTTAATAACTTTCCACAGGGTCCAACACATAAACAAACCGAATGGGATGTATACTAAAAACACAGCAGAAAATTTCTAGATTAGCTATTCTTCAAATACGGGTAATTCATAAACAAGGTTCTTAAAAAGACCAGAGGATTTACTTTCCTTACAACTCACCCAGCATCCAGAGAGGCCACATAAAACAAGGAGGACTGGAAGGTGGAGACAGTAAGAATAAAGCTTCTTCCCCTGCAGCTGCTTTTGAACCAGTTTCCAACGTCTCCTTGTCCTGTTGTCCTTTCCGTCTGTTTTGTCCGGATGTGTAGTAATTTACCTCTGGCCCACCCGGGGACGAAAATTTCTGTGAACGCAATCCACTCTAAGTATCATCGTATTGAAGTCCAAATTCATAACGTTGATGTATAAGCTAGATTAGAGAGAGACACACACACACAGCTATTGTGTATATAGTGGGTTCTGCTTTAATGGAGGGAAAAAGGTAGTCTTAAATACAGTGTGTAGACAAGGACAGGTTGAACTAGTACAACTTGCATAACATAATTGGTGGCAAAGCTGTAAAATAGTTTTGGCAGTTGGACAACAAACAAAAGAGGAAACACACCCCATTAAGGCATCTGGAGGGGGATGAGCTCTCTAAACAAATATATGAATGCAAAATGGCTACAGGCATGGCCCCACATGGCCCTGGAATACAAAATGGAGTATACACAATCTGTCATCCCCCACACCATAAATAACCATTTTTAAACTATTAATACAGCCAAATAGCCCTAAGCCCATTCTGTTTAGCAATGTGCAAGTAAGTCTGTCCAGCAACCACTATGTGACAAAGCCCCACAATGAACAGCTGTGACTTAAGGTAGGAGTGGGTTGAGCCATCGGGAATCCAGTTACATGTATGAAGTAAATGCTGCAATTTATACATCTCCCGATTCCTGCTCAAACCCCAATAGCCAATCAGCCATTAGCCATCATCAGGCGCCGCCCATTCACAGACAAGGGAATTTGTCAGAGTTACTACGGAGACCAAGTGCGCGTATCTCCGCATCGCAGGCTCTGTCCACAAGGCTGTCAAAGGAGATGTAATCAGCGCACGTTACTTATTCTCCAACAAACTATATATACAGTGGGGAAAAAAAGTATTTAGTCAAACACCAATTGTGCAATTTCACCCACTTAAAAAGATGAGAGAGGCCTGTAATTAACATCATAGGTAGACCTCAACTATGAGAGTCAAAATGAGAAAACAAATCCAGAAAATCACATTGTCTGATTTTTAAATAATTTATTTGCAAATTATGGTGGAAAATAAGTATTTGGTCAATAACAAAAGTTCATCTCAATACTTTGTTATATATCCTTTGTTGGCAATGACAGAGGTCAAATATTTTCTGTAAGTCTTCACAAGGTTGGCACACACTGTTGCTGGTATGTTGGCCCATTCCTCCATGCAGATCTCCTCTACAGCAGTGATGTTTTGGGGTTGTAGCTGGGCAACACGGACTTTCAACTCCCTCCAAAGGTTTTCTATTGGGTTGAGATCTGGAGACTGGCTAGGCCACTCCAGGACCTTGAAATGCTTCTTACCAAGCCACTTCTTCGTTGCCCTGGTGGTGTGCTTGGGATCATTGTCATACTGAAAGACCCAACCACGTTTCATCTTCAATGCCCTTGCTGATGGAAGGAGATTTGCACTCAAAATCTCACTATACATGGCCTCATTCATTCTTTCATGTACACGGATCATTCATCCTGCTCCCTTTACAGAGAAACAGTGCTAAAGAATGATGTTGCCACCCCCATGCTTCACAGTAGGTATGGTGTTTTTTGGATGCAACTCAGCATTCACTCTCCTCCAAACACGACGAGTTGTGTTTCTGCCAAACAGTTCTACTTTGGTTTCATCTGACCATATGACATTCTCCCAATACTCTTCTGGAACATCCAAATACTCTCTAGCAAACTTCAGATGGGTCCGGATATGTACTGGCTTAAGCAGGGGGACACGTCTGGCACTGCAGGATCTGATTTCCTGGTGGCGTAGTGTGTTACTGACGGTAGCCTTTGTTATGGTAGTCCCAGCTTTCTGCAGGTCATTCACTAGGTCCCTGCGTGTGGTTCTGGGATTTTTGCTCACCGTTCTTGTGATCATTTTGACCCCACAGTGTGAGAACTTGCATGGAGCCCCTGATCAAGGGAGATTATCAATGGTCTTGTATGTCTTCCATTTTCTAATTATTGCTCCCACAGTTGATTTCTTCACACCAAGCTGCTTGCCTATTGCAGATTCAGTCTTCCCAGCCTGTTGCAGGTCTACAGTTTTGTTTTTGGTGTCCTTCCACAGCTCTTTGGTCTTCACCATAGTGGAGTTTGGAGTGTGACTGTTTGAGGCTGTGGACAGGTGTCTTTTATACTGATAACAATTTCAAACAGGTGCCATTACTACAGGTAATGAGTGGAGGACAGAGGAGGCTCTTAAAGAAGAAGATACAGGTCTGTGAGAGCTAGAAATCTTGCTTGTTTGTAGGTGACCATATACTTATTTTCCACCATAATTTAAAAATAAATTCTTAAAAATGAGACAATGTGATTTTCTCATTTTGTCTCTCATAGTTGAGGTCTACCTATGATGTCAATTACAGGATTCTCTCATCTTTTCAAGTGGGAGAACTTGCACAATTGGTGGCGGACTAAATACTTTTTTTTCCCATCTGTATGTTGCAACCCCTCTCAAGGATCGTCTGTTCTGCAATACATAGACATATTAAGTGCAGGAATAAAGAGATAATATATACCTGCAAAAAAGCCCACATTTGAGGTCCTGAGGACATCAACACAGATAGACCATAAACTGATTTCTCATAGCACAGAACAGAGCATATACAGTCATATGAAAAAGTTTGGGCACCCCTATTAATCTTAATCATTTCTAGTTCTAAATATTTGGGTGTTTGCAACAGCCATTTCAATTTGATATATATAATAACTGATGGACACAGTAATATTTCAGGATTGAAATGAGGTTTATTGTACTAACAGAAAATGTGCAATATGCATTCAACCAAAATTTGACCGGTGCAAAAGTATGGGCACCTCAACAGAAAAGTGACATTAATATTTAGTAGATCCTCCTTTTGCAAAAATAACAGCCTCTAGTCGCTTCCTGTAGCTTTTAATCAGTTCCTGGATCCTGGATGAAGGTATTTTTGACCATTCCTCTTTACAAAACAATTCCAGTTCAGTTAAGTTTGATGGTCGCCGAGCATGGACAGCCCGCTTCAAATTATCCCACAGATGTTCAATGATATTCAGGTCTGGGGACTGGGATGGCCATTCCAGAACATTGTAATTGTTCCTCTGCATGAATGCCTGAGTAGATTTGGAGCTGTGTTTTGGATCATTGTCTTGCTGAAATATCCATCCCCGGCGTAACTTCAAATTCGTCACTGATTCTTGTACATTATTCTCAAGAATCTGCTGATACTGAGTTGAATCCATGCGACCCTCAACTTTAACAAGATTCCCGGTGCCGGCATTGGCCACACAGCCCCAAAGCATGATGGAACCTCCACCAAATTTTACAGTGGGTAGCAAGTGTTTTTCTTGGAATGCTGTGCTTTTTTGACGCCATGCATAACGCCTTTTTGTATGACCAAACAACTCAATCTTTGTTTCATCAGTCCACAGGACCTTCTTCCAAAATGAAGCTGGCTTGTCCAAATGTGCTTTTGCATACCTCAGGCGACTCTGTTTGTGGCGTGCTTTCAGAAACAGCTTCTTTCGCATCACTCTCCCATACAGCTTCTCCTTGTGCAAAGTGTGCTGTATTGTTGACCGATGCACAGTGACACCATCTGCAGCAAGATGATGCTGCAGCTCTTTGGAGGTGGTCTGTGGATTGTCCTTGACTGTTCTCACCATTCTTCTTCTCTGCCTTTCTGATATTTTTCTTGGCCTGCCACTTCTGGGCTTAACAAGAACTGTCCCTGTGGTCTTCCATTTCCTTACTATGTTCCTCACAGTGGAAACTGACAGGTTAAATCTCTGAGACAACTTTTTGTATCCTTCCCCTGAACAACTATGTTGAACAATCTTTGTTTTCAGATCATTTGAGAGTTTTTTTGAGGAGCCCATGATGCCACTCTTCAGAGGAGATTCAAATAGGAGAACAACTTGCAATTGGCCACCTTAAATACCTTTTCTCATGATTGGATACACCTGGCTATGAAGTTCAAAGCTCAGTGAGGTTACAAAACCAATTTTGTGCATCAGTAAGTCAGTAAAAACTAGTTAGGAGTATTCAAATCAATAAAATGATAAGGGTACCCAAATTTTTGCACCGGTCAAATTTTGGTTTAATGCATATTGCACATTTTCTGCTAGTACAATAAACCTCATTTCAATCCTGAAATATTACTGTGTCCATCAGTTATTAGATATATCAAATTGAAATGGCTGTTGCAAACACCCAAATATTTAGAACTAAAAATGATTAAGATTAATAGGGGTGCCCAAACTTTTTCATATGACTGTAAACTGAGGAGTAAAAAAGAGATCTACAATGGAGATATCCTTTTTCTCCTTAGTGATCATCCAACAGGTGTTATACTATAATGAAAAAATACATATTTAGGTCCATATTTAAGTTTCAAAAGTGAAGCATCATATGCATATATTTAATCCATCTGCTTCAAGCATTGCAGTGAAGTAAT
Organism: Leptodactylus fallax; assembly: GCA_947044405.1. Lineage (NCBI taxonomy): Eukaryota > Metazoa > Chordata > Amphibia > Anura > Leptodactylidae > Leptodactylus > Leptodactylus fallax. The sequence continues at coordinate 535,460 of CAMRHE010000019.1, forward strand.
AGACATATACAGTACAGACCAAAAGTTTGGACACACCTTCTCATTCCAAGAGTTTTCTGTATTTTCATGACTATAAAAATTGTAGATTCACACTGAAGGCATCAAAAATATGAATTAACACATGTGGAATACGCAAAAAGGCCCCACTAATTAAATCCTACCTATATACTTAACAAAAAAGTGTGAAACAACTGAAAATATGTCTTATATTCTAGGTTCTCCAAAGTAGCCACCTTTTGCTTTGATTACTGCTTTGCACACTCTTGGCATTCTCTTGATGAGCTTCAAGAGGTAGTCACCTGAAATGGTTTTCAGTTCACAGGTGTGCCCTGTCAGGTTTAATAAGTGGGATTTCTTGCCTTATAAATGGGGTTGGGACCATCAGTTGTGTTGTTCAGAAGTCAGGTAGATACACAGCTGATAGTCCTACTGAATGGAGTGTTAGAATTTGTATTATGGCAAATAAAAACAGCTAAGTAAAGAAAAACGAGTGGCCATCATTACTTTAAGAAATGAAGGTCAGTCAGTCTGAAAAATTGAGAAAACTTTGAAAGTGTCCCCAAGTGCAGTGGCCAAAACCATCAAGCGCTACAAAGAAATTGGCTCACATGAGGACCGCCCCAGGAAAGGAAGACCAAGAGTCACCTCTGCTGCGGAGGATAAGTTCATCCGAGTCACCAGCTTCAGAAATCACAGGTTAACAGTATCTCAGATTAGAGACCAGGTCAATGCCACACAGAGTTCTAGCAGCAGACACATCTCTACAACAACTGTTAAGAGGAGACTGTGTGCAGCAGGCCTTCATGGTAAAATAGCTGCTAGGAAACCACTGCTAAGGACAGGCAACAAGCAGAAGAGACTTGTTTGGGCTAAAGAACACAAGGAATGGACATTAGACCTGTGGAAATCTGTGCTTTGGTCTGATGAGTCCAAATTTGAGATCTTTGGTTCCAACCACTGTGTCTTTGTGCGACGCAGAAAAGGTGAACGAATGGACTCTACATGCCTGGTTCCCACCGTGAAGCATGGAGGAGGAGGTGTGAAGGTGTGGGGGTGCTTTGCTGGTGACACTGTTGGGGATTTATTCAAAGTTGAAGGAATACTGAACCAGCATGGTTACCACAGCATCTTGCAGCGGTGTGCTATTCCATCTGGTTTGCGTTTAGTTGGACCATCATTTATTTTTCAACAGGGCAATGACCCCAAACACACCTCCAGACTGTGTAAGGGCTATTTGACATAGAAGGAGAGTGATGGGGTGCTACGCCAGATGACCTGGCCTCCACAGTCACCAGACCTGAACCAATCGAGATGGTTTGGGGTGAGCTGGACTGCAGAGTGAAGGCAAAAGTGCCAACAAGTGCTAAGCATCTCTGGGAACTCCTTCAAGACTGTTGGAAGACCATTTCAGGTGACTCCCTCTTGAAGCTCATCAAGAGAATGCCAAGAGTGTGCAAAGCAGTAATCAAAGCAAAAGGTGGTTACTTTGAAGAACCTAGACATATTTTCAGTTGTTTCACACTGCTTTGTTAAGTATATAATTCCACATGTGTTAATTCATATTTTTGATGCCTTCCGTGTGAATCTACAATTTTTATAGTCATGAAAATACAGAAAACTCTTGGAATGAGAAGGTGTGTCCAAACTTTTGGTCTGTACTGTATATATACTGTATATATTATTCCACAACATGCAGATTGGTCGATCAGAATGTCTAGCAAGAGAGCCAATCTAGCCAAAGAGTGAAGGTACATAGTTAACCTCCACATACATCTATGTACAAATTACTTTTAATTTTTAATAGAACATGATGCACATGGACCGTGCCCATGGGTGGAGTCCTGTCCTACATAAGGGAGCTTTGAACGAGACTCCAATGCCACTGCCTTTCACATCTCTGACTGAGAGGTTATGCTGCTGAAATTCTCTCCCCATTTAGGGCACTGGTGAAACGTGTAGGGACATTTATTTGTTGTATTTAGCAATGAAGGAAAGTGTTCATCATGCTGATTTCTGCTAGGGTCATTTGAGGAGTGTGTGTAGCTTAAGAGAGAGCAGAAGCCGGGTCAACGCTCTTTTTAGAGCGCACCATACCCAGGGTGAATATTTGTTCCTGCCTCTCAGCAGTACTATTCTCCGCTACGGCATGCAGCATCAGCTGGTGGCACGCCGTTCCATAAGCTAGGAGGAGGTGTGAGCCTGAGTAAGGGACTGTATATGAGTCCTGACAAGAGACTGAGTATGAAAACTATACGCTATACGACCTAGCTTCTACCTGTGTGTCATATAGTGAGCACTGATAGGTGATAAAATTGTATGCACATTCCCTGGTATATCTAAATGGAAATGAGGCATTGTCCCCTAGCTCCAATATACAAGGATTAGAGTATATGGGTGTTGGGGGAAAACACCCCGAGAATATGTTACCGTAGTCCTAATTGATAATCAATAAGTATCGAGCGCTCAGAGAACACACAAGAGACAAGTAGCCAAGACTGCTTATCAAGATGTTCTGTTTTATTATTCTTATACAGTATTATTATACCATAAAATAGGCGTATTCGTTCTGATGCAGTACAAGGGAAGGAATGTGGGAGGTTTTGGTTCTCAGAAACTGGACAGTAAACATCTACCAGTTGTCCTTCACTATCTTGGACAAAATGCTAGCTTAGCAAGATTCATCCAGACTGGAAGTCAGCCAACAGAATCCTGTGTCAACTTCTTTTTGAACTTTAGTAGTACTTTAACAAAATGGATACAAAATAGACAAAATGACATTCCACCCTCCACATGGGTGATGAGGGTTAAATACCATCGCATATTAGTTCTATGTGCTGTGGCCCTCTTATCACTCGCATAGTTTGAATGATCCTATGACTCCTCACATGAAACTATAAATGACCCAACTGGATGATACCCAATTGATCTGTTTAGCCCACTTGGAGGGTATCATAATCCTGTGTGTGAATCCATTATTTTTTCCTTCCCTTGTGCAAAAACACGTGTGACTTTGTTTTGTCTCCCTTTTTGTCAATAGTTTTTAATCTACTCAATAAAAGTGAAGTTATATTCTTTATCTAAATACTTTCATTTAATCTCACTACTCTATCAGCCATTCACTCTGTTCTAAATAAAATTATTGATAGAAACACTGACCTAGGTTGGACCGCCTATTTATCATTACGGTCTTTTGATTTATTAGGTGTAGAAAGTCCCCATGAAAGATAAAAAAAAGAAGGAGGAAATACCACAAAAGTAGGGGGAGCCAAACTAATGAAAGAGAGGAAAAGGGAGGAACTGCAATCTCATGTCTCCCCTCTTCTATTATATGGAGAGGGTGCCCCTTACATGGAGTGGGCCATACAGCATCAGCAAGTGCTGCTTTTATTGTCCTTAAAGAGAGTCTGTCACCAGAAATGCAATATCAGGTACATTGAATTGTAGGGAATATGGCAGGCACCATCATATCTTTGAAAAATTCCAACAGGTGAACCATTCCCTTGAAAAGAAAATATGCATATAAGATTCAACTGTAATGGGGGCACTTGAGCCTTATATTTATATTTTCTTTTCAAGGAAATGGTTCACCTGTTGGACTTTTCAAAGATATGATGGTGCTTATCATATTCCCTACAATTCAATGTACCTGATATTACGTTTCAAGGAAATGGTAATTTATATATTTCTAAAAACAACTTTTCCAAGGAAATGGTGCATCTGTTGAACTATCTGAAGGTGTGAAGGTTCTCAGCAAAATGTCTCTTACAATGCACTGTGGCTGGTTTGATATTGACTTTTCTGGTGACAGACCCCCTTTAACGTCCTGCGCTCTTTGAGATTTTTTCTATTGATTTATGTGACTCTTGAAGATGTGATGAGTGGCAGATTTTCAATAAGTGTGACTACAAGTGATGTCACGTCTTTGCCCAATTGTGACATGCTTGTAGATTTCTTGTGCCTCCAAGTTTTACACTGTAATCACCTACTGGCAAACCTAAAAATGCTGTGATGAATAACAGCTATGAACACAGTTTAATAAGTGTATATCGAGGCAATATACATGATTTGTAGAATATAATTAGATTAATATACATCTAAGAAGAATGCTGTACAATGAAAATAAGACAAAGCAGATAAGACAACTATTATGTAATCCCCATAATATTACTTTGCATTGATGCATTCTTTTATTATTCCTGCTAGAAAATGATAAATAGATTAGTACATACTTTGTTACTGGCAGCATTGACAGGACAGTGTGAGCATGTCTAGCAACAGCCCCTGCACCCAACAGGTAACACCCCATTGTTTATTTATTCAAACGTAACTAGAAAAACAGAGAAATGCTACAACACAATATTGTAAGGAAAGATGGTTTACAATTGTTAAAACAATTTTGGTGCAAAAATGGGCTAGCCCAAAATAAACTTTATTAGCAAGATACTAAAAAAATACATTTGACGAAGGCTACATCTGCATTTCAGAAATAGTAACAAGTCCACTTTAGAGAAAACTAGCTGATCACTGTTGGTCTGTGTTTCGACTGGTCAGCAGTATAGGACTGGTGTGACTAGGGCCCACCAGTATAATTCATGCTGGGGGCCTGCTTTACAGACACCCAGTGCATCTATATACAGTGGGGAAAAAAAGTATTTAGTCAGCCACCAATTGTGCAAGTTCTCCCACTTAAAAAGATGAGAGAGGCCTGTAATTGACATCATAGGTAGACCTCAACTATGAGAGACAAAATGAGAAAACATATCTAGAAAATCACATTGTCTGATTTTTTAAGAATTTATTTGCAAATTATGGTGGAAAATAAGTATTTGGTCACCTACAAATAAGCAAGATTTCTGGCTCTTACAGACCTGTAACTTCTTCTTTAAAAGGCTCCTCTGTCCTCCACTCATTACCTGTAGTAATGGCTCCTGTTTGAAATTGTTATCAGTATAAAAGACACCTGTCCACAACCTCAAACAGTCACACTCCAAAGTCCACTATGGTGAAGACCTAAGAGCTGTGGAAGGACACCAGAAACAAAATTGTAGACCTGCACCAGGCTGGGAAGACTGAATCTGCAATAGGCAAGCAGCTTGGTGTGAAGAAATCAACTGTGGGAGCAATAATTAGAAAATGGAAGACATACAAGACCACTGATAATCTCCCTCGATCAGGGGCTCCATGCAAGATCTCACACCGTGGGGTCAAAATGATCACAAGAACGGCGAGCAAAAATCCCAGAACCACATGGGGGGACCTAGTGAATTATCTGCAGAAAGCTGGGACTAACGTAACAAAGGTTACCGGCAGTAACACACTACGCCGCCAGGGACTCAGATCCTGCAGTGCCAGACGTGTCCCCCTGCTTAAGCCAGTATATATCCGGGCCCATCTGAAGTGTGCTAGAGAGCATTTGAATGTTCCAGAAGAGTATTGGGAGAATGTCATATGGTCAGATGAAACCAAAGTAGAACTGTTTGGTAGAAACACATATCTACTTTAAAGCATGGGGGTGGCAACATCATGCTTTGGGGCTGTTTCTCTGCAAAGGGACCAAGACGACTGAACCGTGTACGTGAAAGAATGAATGGGGCCATGTATCGTGAGATTTTGAGTGCAAATCTCCTTCCATCAGCAAGGGCATTGAAGATGAAACATGGCTGGGTCTTTCAGCATGACAATGATCCCAAGAATACCGCCAGGGCAACGAAGGAGTGGCTTCGTAAGAAGCATTTCAAGGTCCGGGAGTGGCCTAGTCAGTCTCCAGATCTCAATCCCATAGAAAACCTTTGGAGGGAGTTGAAAGTCCGTGTTGCCCAGCGACAGCCCCAAAACATCACTGTTGTAGAGGAGATCTGCATGGAGGAATGGGCCAATATACCAGCAACAGTGTGTGCTAACCTTGTGAAGACTTACAGAAAACGTTTAACCTCTGTCATTGCCAACAAAGGATATATAACAAAGTATTGAGATGATTTTTTGTTATTGACCAAATACTTATTTTCCACCATAATTTGCAAATAAATTCTTAAAAAAAATCAGACAATGTGATTTTCTGGATTTGTTTTCTCATTTTGTTTCTCATAGTTGAGGTCTATCTATGATGTCAATTACAGGCCTCTCTCATCTTTTTAAGTGGAAGAACTTGCACAATTGGTGGCTGACTAAATACTTTTTTTTCCCCTCTGTATAATAAAGTGGATAGTTTGTTAAATGTACTAGCGAGTTTATTATATGGGCACATAGGTTGTTTGAGACGCTGTATGCTGCCAACCTGTATGTATGTAATGCAGTCAATGTACTGTGCCATACACTATACTTGCAGGGCTGGGGGAGCTAGGGACCCACTAGCCCCCCTGGGTCAAGGGCCTACTTGGGAATTCACCTGCTGAGTCTGAGTCTGGTCCCCAGTGATTATTTGATGTAACTTGCAGGTACAAGGTAGCATTACATGCCAGTCATTCAAATAAATGGCTGTCCATATGATCGGCACTCGCCATTCTGTCACTGGACATGTGTACCAGGGTTTTCATGGTAGGACAAAAAAGTTAAAGGAAAACATTATTTATCTAAAAAGCCATTTTTTTTTTCCTCAGAAAATCAAATCTATTCCATACATGGAAAGATTCTAGTGTGTCAAAACAATAATCAGTATTGGAAACAAACATGTTACAGTGTTAACCTTATCTGATTTATGGTGAAACACAGATGTATTGGAAAAAAATGTAAAAGATTTGCTTACAGGCATTTTAAGTCCTGAGTGAATTCAGCATCAAAAGCGGTGATTGTGTTCTGAAAATCCCCTAAGTAACAAAACATATTTTGCTCTTGAGCGCGTTACTCGTTTGCAAATTCCCAAAATATAGTCATCAACAATTTAATTTATAATGTAATCACAGAGGAAATGGAATCAACATTATCCTCTATAAAAGGTGACATGCTTTTAACTCCAACAGAAGGCTGAAAGCTAGCTTTGATGTGGGGCAATTTCATTTCATTTAGTTTATGTGCCGTGCCTAGATACAGAAACATGACAATAAAGAAAGCGACTTTTATGACCTACCTCTGACACTGCTGAGCTCCCGGTTCTCAGCAGACAGCCTTATATGTATTTGTAATGATTATACAATGCAATACCATGCAAAACCATGAAGATGACAACCACATTGTCATTTAGATTTTATACATAGGATCAAATTAATTTTTTACTGCAGATATTATTAGTGTCCTACCTAGGAGTATGATGTACCTGATTTTACCTAAAATCTTGATAGACAAACTGGACAATTGCTCAGTGCATAACAATTATTTAACAATTCGGAATCATCACGTTGACGCGGCCATGTGTATGGTGAGGCCCAATCACAGGCCTCAGTGGTGATCGTGAACAGCATGACGTCATCCAGGAAGCCAGAAGAGGCCAGAAGTGCACATAGGGAGAGTGCCAAATGCCACAAGGAGGCCCAGAAGAGGGAAGAAAAGGTGAGTATAACTGTTTGTTATTTTTTACACCTCCCCTGGGCCCTCTGGGATTTGAAGAGACCCCAGAGTATAACAATTTTGCCGATTCTGTCTGAACAAGTTCACACCCATCTCTAGCTGCAACCATCACATGCACAGTTCTGGCTTATTACTGATGTTAATAACAACAACAACAATAATAATAATAATAATAATATTAATTATTATTATTATTATTATTATTATTATGTGTGATACATGTAATTAATATTTTTATAAATAGCTGCAAATTCTATAGAGCACAAAAACACCACCACTTCTGTTTCTGTGGTATGATAATTACAAATTGGGCAAAGCACATTGAGCCATATACTGTATTTAGCGACAGGAAAGCTTTACATAGCCTAAGGCCCCACATAGGGAGGCGCAGTCAAAAAATGCTGTGGAAAAGACCGCGGGGGAAACGCATGGCGTTTTTTTCCTCAGTGTTTTTAACAGAAAGTCCGCAGAGTTTTCCTCTGTGGACTTTCTGTTCCTATTATACCTATATGAAAAATGCCAGCATTTCTGTAGGTATGATTGACATGCTGCATTTTTTTCTGCAATGTGTGGATAGGATTAGCCAGAGTCCTATCCACTTTGCATGTAATGTAAAAATAGTGTGTTTTGAAAAAGAACGTTAAGGCCCTGGCCTTAAGGCTTCTTTGAAAGGAAATACTTCAATTAAAGAGGTTTTCTAGTTTTGGCAAATTAATCTTTGCATTACATGTATGTTTTCATTATATAGAAAAAATTTATGTATTTATGATAAATTAATAAATTTCAGTGACATACTGTAAATAGAGAGCTCAAGATCATTACCATTAATGGACAGAGCGATGTTTCCTGTGGCGGGGGACAAATGAGTATATATATATATTTTTTTAATGTTTCACCTTCCCCGGCCTCCTGGCCCAGGACTGTAATTCCTAGACAATCCTTTTAATGAGTCACTGTGCACACCTGTTATTCTTCCCCAGCCTGTTCTTATCTATCTGAGGGAATACAAGACAGCTTCACTTGCCACTCTCTACTTGAGGAAAGGTTCCAGTTTGCTAGAATGTGCTAGACGCTGCCTTCTTATTAAAAGGTTGTCCCATTTCAGCAAATAAAAGTTATCATTTGTTTATTGAAAATATATACAATTTTCTAATATACTTTCTGTATCAATTTCTCAGAATTTTCTAGATCTCTGCTTGTTGTTGTTCATTTTGTTTATTTCCAGTGGATAAAAACCAATCCATGGTCATGTGATGGACACAACGGTGCATGGCTCATTACAAGACAGATGTCTGATTACTGAGCTGTGACTGTAACGAGCTGTGCACCTGTGTGTCCATTACATGACCATGGACTGTATATCACATGACCATGATCTGATTTTTATCCACTGGGAGTAAGTAGAATGACAGCAAGCAGAGATCTAGACAAATGTTAAGAATTGATACAGCACGTATATTGGAGAATTGTAGAACTTTTCATGATACAAATAACATTTATTTGCTGAAACTAAACAACCCGTTTAATAAAAGTACATTTTAAAAGAACCTACTGTAAGACTCAGTTTACATGTAAGTTCACATTTGTGTCTTAGGCCATATTTGCTGAAATAAATAGCACAGCATGCAGCACTATTTTCTCCAGTAAAATAATGGACACCATGACCATTAGGTGCCTGTAATATAATGGATTCAGCTCTTTGTCATTGTAGAATGAATAAAGAAAGTATATAGAAAAATTGTATAACTTTTAATTTTACATACAATAACACTCCTATTCACCAGAATTGAAATATGTCAGTCAGGAACTGGCTTAAATTTCTGGTATAAAATGCCATATTTGTTACGTAAGTTATAATAAATTTGTTGGGCTGGGGAAACTCTTCCCCAGTCTGCCTTGCTCTCTGCCCTGTTCCAAGCAAGGCTCAGAATGAAGGATGTGGCACAAAAAAGGGGTATGCACCAAAAACTGGCATTGATGGGTTACTAAATTCCCCCAGTGTGTCTGACAGATCTGTCTAAACGTCATATACAGTTGAATTTTGGTCATTTTGCTGTGTACTTTTTAGTTTTTCATAAAAAATACAATATAAAGTAAATAGATGTACGGTCAAAATCACGCTGTATTATGTAACAGCTGTTCAGTACACCTGTGAAAAAAGAACACCTTTGATACTGTAGATAAGTCACTTATTAATTGTGCATCTAATCTAATGATATACTGCACACTACACAGGTGTTTGCTTTACTGCAGTGCTTTTTATATACAGCTGTATGAACATGAGCTTGACAAGCTTCCAGATCACGAAAAATTGTGTTTTACGTCACAGTTGAACTAAGAAGAGCAGGTGCTCCATGGAAGAAGTAAGGGCACCAGCCTTTACTTTAGCATTTAATATAGATGTTCTGTTTTGCTCTTAAAGATTTATATATTGACTTTCACGTCTTAAGTGAACATCTGACTTGTACTACTTCCCTGGAGAGTACAGGATTTTTACTGAACATTGAATTTTAATTTAAAATCCTGAATTCTACCATTATGTGGAGACTTATACTCCCTGTAGAGCTGTTGTGTTCCCTATATATACAAAGCAAACTGTGCACTGTTTATTTTCTACAGAATGACGAATGCTTAAACATTTTTGCATCCATGCTGCGGTTTATTTTGTAAAGAAAATACATGCATTTGAGAGCAGTAATGCCTAGTGTTTCTTCTTACACAACTACTTTGTAATCTTTTTGCTCTGAACCTTCTAATATTTTGTGTATTTTTCTGTATTGGTTACTATGTTTGTATGAGTTCTGTGTAAGTAACATCTAGTGGTAGCCATAAATAAGAAAGAAGATTTTAATGATGTCCAAATACAATAACTAAGTAAATTGTTAAACAACCATGAAATGCCAATCTTAATAAATCTGCCTCTTTGTCTAAGATTTACAATAAATTGGCACAAGGGCTGAAAATGGTATAAGATACAAAAAAACTATACTTGCTAAATTCACTGCTGACTTAGTGCTGCTGAACCCAATGGCTCCTGCCTGTTAACTTTCCGCAGCATTCAGCATATTTTGTTTTTATTCATTTGCTGCTTTTTTAATCCAGTTCACAGTTTTGTAAATCCCAGTCAACCCTTTTAAAGGGGTTGTGCCATTAAGGACATTTATCCCCTATTTAAAGTCCCCCCTTAAGATTCCTTGTGGGGCTCCATTCACAAGGAGGCTTTAGTGGGACTTTCATTGCTGGGGGAAGCAGTGGTTAGGCACCCAGTGATCTGACACTTATTCTCTATCTTGTGGATAGAGGATAAGTGTCCTTTATGGTACAACCCCTTTAAGTATTATTTGCTGGCTAAATGTATATGTACAGGGATATAATCTTCACTATAAATACTAATCTGGAACTCTGGTGGAATTTGTCGATGTTTGTCATATTTAAACTGAAATCTAGTCTGAATGACTAATGATGGCTACCCATGTTTGCTTCAGAAGTTGAAAAAATTGTAGGCTGTATGTCTTCCACTATCCTGGGCACAGGCCTGCAGTCAGGGAAGAATGTCATCTGCCCTCTTACCTTATGATGATGCACCCTTGTGGCTACCACTTAGTTATTAATACAGTATGAAAGCAAACAAAAAACATCAGAAATTCCTATGTTATGGCGTATCACTTGCAATATTATCATCAGTAGGGGTCCAAAGACTGGGACCCTGCTGATCTGGAGAGTGAGAATACAGTGTTTCCTTTAGCATTTCTGAATGTCTGTGGTACCCTAAGTCTAAGGATTGGTGGGGGTTTCAGCAGCTATATATCTACCATTTACTATGTAGCGAAAAACCCTTCAAACTCTCAGTCATTAGTACATAGCAGAGCAGGAAAAAACAAATGTAGAGCAATTCCCAAAATCCAAAATTGGTCTGCAGAATTACAATTCTTTTTAGAGACTGAATCATCCAGCTGTTTGGAAATACAACATGGTCTTGAAATTGAGGTTGGCCACTTTATCTTTATTTTTTTTTTATTTTCATTTTTAAAGAGTATCGCAAACAGGATATTGGGCAACCATATAGTATACTTAAGGCGGGGCCCCATGTAATAATAATAATAATACATTTTATTTATATAGCGCCAAAATATTCCGCAGCACTGTACAATTTGTAGGGTTCAAGTACTGATAAAAAAGATACATTACAAAGAAATATTCAATTCACACACTGGGACTGAGGGCCCTGCTTGCAAGAGCTTACAATCTATGAGGTAGAGGGGGTGACACAAGAGGTAGCAGGGGCGGCAACAGACGTAGCATTGCTTGTACAATGGTCAGACAATTCTGTAATAGATATTACTGTCATTACACATATATAAAGCTGTATGAGCCGCCACCAGTCGTGTCCTTTAACATGCAGATGGTGCCTGGACATATAAAGTTAGTCTGATACGGCATCATATCCTGTGAGGTAATGCGGGAGCGTGAACAGAGGGTACATTTTAGGGATTCTAACTACGGAAGGGTTTACATTAGGAGTTGTGATAGGCCTGTCTGAAAAGATATGTCTTTAGTTTATGCTTGAAGCTGTGGAAATTGGGGGTTAATCTAATAGTCCGGGATAGAGCATTCCAGAGAAGTGGTGCAACTCGGGAGAAGTCTTGTATACGAGCGTGGGAGGTTCTGATAATAGAGGATGTTAGTCTTAGGTCACTGAGTGAACGGAGAGTACGGGTTGGGTGATAGACAGAGATGAGGGAGGAAATGTAGGGAGGTGCAGCATAATGGAGAGCCTTGTGGATGAGGGTGATAAGTTTATATTGTATTCTGTATTGAATAGACAGCCAATGTAGTGACCGGCACAGACCGAGGCATCGCTGTAGCAAAATCCGTAGTGTTTTACTGTACCTACAAAGTGGATGGAATTCTGGCTAATCCCATCCACACATTGCAGAAAAATATCCGCAGCGGGCATGTTACAATTTCAAAAACTTTTTGTAAATCGCAGCATGTCAATTTTACCTACAGAAACGCTGGTGTTTTTCATCTAGGTGGAATTGAAGCAGAAAGTCCACAGAGGAATACTCTGCGGACTTTCTGTGAAAAGAGCTGCAGGAAAAACGCTTTTAGGTTGTGGCTCACTATGTGGGGCTTTAGCCTCAAAGATCAGCTTCAATTTCCTCCTCTGTGCAGTGCCACCCAGAAATGTAACCACACCCGACCAACGGCCATTTTTTAACATCAAAGCACATAGAGGTACAGCATACACCTACAGCAATCTAGATAAGCCATATAACAAATTCACGCAAAACTGATCTGAATATGTCATATGTTAAGGCCTAATTCTAATTTATAGAATTAGGCCTTATGATATATATATCAGCTTAGTATTGACCCTTATTGGGATACAGGTGAGAGCCAGAGATTCTTTTAATATAAAAACTCTCTGTAAATAAAACATTATCTAATGGATTTAGGTCTTTTGAGTGTAATATTCAGATATGTGCACTTTAATACTGTATGCCCACATTGAATTCTGTAATCGACTTTATCTTTTATTTTTATCTTTTCGTCACTTAAAAATACTATAAATCACCACCTCAAAACTAGTAAGCCTAAGTTTTTGTGTTCTTTTTATTCTGGTGTTCAATCACTATGTGATTTTCTATATTCTTTTGTGTCTAGACCACCTGGGCTTTTTGTGATTTCGGGTTACTGAAGCCTGCAATGTTGTTACCATATCTTATTCTATTCTTTAGGAATTATAAAAAAAAAAATGATTTACCGCACAACAATAAATTTCTGCTATAGCTACTTGACACAAATAAGTTTTATAGACTATTGGGCAATTGGTTGACAACCATCACAAATATAAAGATATTGCATTAATAAATATTGTGTGTGCATGAATATATGTGCAATACAACAATAGTCAGAAATATAACCATAAAGTTTTGTCAAATAATCTTCAAGTCCATAATATTCGTTAGCACCTCAGACACTGTTCACATTTTATTTTCAGATTACATTTGGCACATACACAGGAAAAACTCCTGGTATGTGCACTGAACATAAACCTCCAACCAATGCAACTGTATGCAGTTGCATACAATATACTGACAACCATGTAAGAGAAAAATATATTGTATGGAATACATTTATAGTACGATAGCTCTGTACTAATAAGTGTAGTCAAATATAGTTTTTTAGTACAGCTGAGGATAAGACTAGCTTATTCATACACAGTACCACCTGAATGTGTACCTGTAAATCACCCACACAGCACTGATAGTATTATGTAGTGTAGTATAGCCATAACAAACAGGAAACTACTAGACGCTCTCTATTAACTGAACCAAGACTTTACTTTACTTGATCGCAATTAACAAAATAGCGGTAAGGACATGCAGGAAATCAGTAACTTCAACATCTCAAGACTCACTTGCGTGAGCTAATGCGCATCCATCAGCCTTGTGACTTAGCAGCTGTTCTCCAGACCAATGTGGACCAATCAAACCAAGTAGCCTCTGGGGTATGAACTCGGTGAAAAGGTGCTAAGGTTGCTTTTTATACAGTCCGCCTCCACCCCAGAATAACCCAAGCATCATGCCACAACTTTCACAGGGTCAAGCCATGGATTATCTTAAAGAACTCCTGCCATGGTACAACTCCAAGGCACAACCAATATTTTACCGTCACATGTTACACTTTCTAAAGAGCCATAAAACTTTGCATAACAAACAGTTAGGATATGTTGAAATGGCGGAATTTGCCATGGATTTGGGGGCAGATTTATTTTCAATGGGAGGCAGAGATTGCAGGAGGATGATGAAAAAAAGAAGCATCTTGCTCGATCTTGCCTCAGATTCCACGGCTGATCCAGCCATGGAGTCTGCAACTCGAGACTCACTGCTGATTAGGCACATTCATCTGGGCCTAATCAGTAGCAGAAAGCCACGATGGAATGCCGATGCACTGCATCAGCATCTGGACGCGGCCGACCATGGGCGAAAATGCCGGGGGTGGAAAATGAAGAGGAATTCCTCTTCATTTTCTGCCGTGTGAACATACCCTTACACAGCACATCTGCAAAACAATCACAAACAAACATGATATTGAATAAACACCATTTCTGAAAAGATGTCTACCAGTCTTGGACAGGGACTCTATGTATAGCATTTTACGGATCCCCACCTAGGGTTGTTTACTGAGGAGGTTAACCTTTTTACTTGCCAAAATGCCAAAAGGACACTGTTTTGGTATATGTTAAGTAAATGGGAGTATGCATTGGTGCATATGTCTAATATAAAACAAAAACACTACAGTATATGAACATGGCCTAAGAGAATCAATAGAAACAGTTATTTGATTTATTTGATATATTGCTGATTATAGTGAAATGAGTGCAGATTTCAGAGCAGTCATCCAGCAAGCCCCTCACTGGAGCAAAGCAAATAGATATATTACCTTTATTATATCAATAAAAAATAATTGTTTTATCCACTGTGAACACTTTTATATCGATTATAGCACATATGCTGCATATGATTAATGTCTCACAGTTGCCTTTGATCAAGTAGCCTGTGGGCCCCAAGTCTTATGCTTCTAACCAGATATCTTTTACCAATGCACAAAACAATCTGTTAAAGATATGATCTGTCAACACTCCTGACATGTATATTTAAGCAAATAGTTGCACTCCTCATAAAATAACAATTATGTGCGCTGTGTTGTTTCTCTGTTATTTCTCCTAGAAATATATAAATAAATTGACAACTGGTTGTAACCATTCCCTTGTCAAAGACCTAAGTCTAAGGCCCCATGTTGCGGAAACACAACTTGGGGCCTCAGCCTTAGGCCTTTGACAAGGGATGGTTAAGGCTGAGGTCCCACATTGCGAAAACGCAGCTTTTTTTGTTGCAGATTTTGCTGCGTTTCTTTGAACCAAAGCCAAGAATGGCTACAAAAGGAATGGGAAATATATAGGAAGCTCTTATACTTCTTCCTTCTGCTCAATCCACTTCTGGCTTTGGCTCAAAAAAACCACAGCAAAATCTGTAACAAAAAAGCTGCATTTCCGTAACATGAGGCTTTAGCCTGACAAAGTCTAAATGCTCAAGAACTAAAAACTAAGTACTAAAAAAAGGTGCTCCGTAATGTTACTTCTTGGTAAACATTTTCACTAAAATTCACATGTCAGGGTAGGTGTCAGGTCCTCTTTAACTTCTTCCCTCTCAGCCCCATACTATTTACCAGTGTGTTGCTGGAGGTTCTGCAGATAACTTGCCCAGGTGGAAAAACCCCTTTAGGTTGAGGCCCCACGTTCTGGAAACACAGCTTTTTTTGTTGCAGATTTTGTTACGGTTTTTTGAGCCAATGCCAGGAGTGGATTGAGCAAAAGGTAGAAGTAAAAGAACTTCCTATATATTTCCCATTCCTTTTGTAGGCATTCTTGGCTTTGGCTCAAAAAACCTCAACAAATTCTTCAACAAAAAAGGCTACATTTCTGCAATATAGGGCCACAGCCTAAAAGCTCTGCGGGAAAAACTGTGGTGGAAACACATCACAGTTTTTCATGTGGCACTTTTCACAGAAAGTCCGCAGAGTTTTCTTCTGCGCACTTTCTGCTTCAATCATACTTATACAGTAAATGCCAGCGTTTCTGTAGGTACAATATAATTGACATTCTATGATTTACAAAACGCAAAAGTTTTTGAAATCACAGCATGTCCACTGCGGATTTTTTTTCTGCAGAATCCCATTTTTGAAGGTACTGTAAAATTCCACGGTTTTTGCCACAGCGTTTCCACCACAGCAAAAACTGTGGCGTTTATGCTATGTGAGTCCCCAGCCTAAGGCTAAGGCCCCATGTTACGGAAATGCAACATTTTTTTGTTGCAGATTTTGCTGCATTTTTTTGAACCAAAGTCAAGAGTGGATATAATAGAAGAGAAACGTCTAAGAGCTTCCTTTATATTTTCTATTCCTTTTCAAGCCACTCCTGCCTTTAGCTCAATAAAGCGCAGCAAAATCTGCAACAAAAAATGCCTAAGAAATAAATTATCCTTTAGCCTAAGAAATAAAATTATTTATTTCACATGGTGAACATTATAAAAATAATGGAAAATGGAAGGAATAAAAAATGATCAAACAGTCATGCATATTAGAAAATGGTACCATTAAATCCTAAGCTTTCCAGCACCCCGAAAATTTTTATACAGAGGAAAAAGTCATTAATACAAAATACCAAAAATAATGACATAATTTCTGTTATTTCATTTCATCCCTAAAAACAATAATGAAATCTAAATAAAACATTATATTTACCCAAATATGATGCCATCAAAAAAATACAACTTGTTACTCAAAAAAGAAGCCTTTGGCTATTTTGGAAAGATAAAAAAAAAATAAAATGTGGAGAAGGATATCCACAGGATAGACCATCAGTATCTAAATTAGTGATAATGCAACACCTGGACCCTGCACCTATCAGCTGTTCCGGTCAGAAGCTACTACTATGGATGGGGCCAGAAGCAGCAGTAATAGGCGCAGAGCTACAGTAACCCAGCAGCAGCTGTTTGGGGTGGGGATCTGACCTCTGGGGGGTCCCCGGCGGGAGTGTGGGGGTCCCTGGGGGCGGTTCCTGTAGTTCCTGTGGCCGTCCCAGGTTCGGTGGGTCCGGGCGGTGCCTGAGAGCCCGGCAGTGGTGGACCTTTGCGATTCTTGCCAGCATCATTGGGGAGAAAGCGCCGGAGAATTGCTCGACCTTGTTCTGCTACCTTGATTCCATTGGGGAGGCCTATAGGGTCTATGGAAACAATGTGTGGCTCCGGTATGATGAACACTTCCATCAACGGAAGGCGGTTCGTCCCTCCCTGTGGTGGGACCATAAAGACATCAGCTCCTGGATGAACCTGATGGCCGCCCCTGGGGGTGGGGAGTCAGCTCTTTCAGGACACAGCCGGCAGTTCGGGCTCGGTAACAGGACGGTCGGCTGTGAGTGGGCGGGGATGTTGCTGGCAATTTAATGAGGGGCAGTGCAAGTTCGGCAATAGCTGCCGTTTCAAGCACAAATGCTCCAATTGTGGTGGTGCACACACCCTCACCCATTGTTTCAAGAAAGCTAAAGGAAAAGGGGGCAACGCTGACCAAAAGAGGGGCGGCGCTGGTGAGGGTGGAAAGGATGGGGGAGTTTCTCACACAATATCCAAATAGATAGGCAGCAGAGCTGTTGCGGGGTGGGTTTTCTGAGGGTTTCTAGATCCTGTGTACTAACCTGGATAGAGGGGAGCCGTGGGATTTGGCATCGGCTCTGGCCCACCCCGCAGTGGTGGGGCAGAAATTGGAGCAGGAGGTGGAATTGGGGCGTATAGCAGGGCCGTTTGACTCCCCCCCCCCCTTTGGTGAATTTGTGGATTTCTCCCTTGAGGGTGGTCCCCATGAAAGAACCCAATAAATTCCATCTTATTCACCACCTGTCGCACCCTGAGGGTGGGTCAGTTAATGACGGCATTGACCCCGACCTGTGCGCAATATCCTATGCATCCTTTGATGTGGCGTTGGCCTGGGTGCGACGGTATGGCAAGGGGGCTTTGTTGGCGAAGACCGACATTGAGGCAGCCTCTTGCCGGTCCTTATGGACAGCTTCCATTTGCTGGGGTGTAAATGGCAGTAGGGGTATTATGTGGATGTGTGCCTTCCGATGGGCTGCTCGATCTCATGTGCTTATTTCGAACAAACTTCCTGTTTGTTAGCTCCCCGGGCACGTGGGACATGGAAAGGGTGTGTCGTTCTTTTGGGATCCCCCTTGCGCCAGAAAAGACAGAGGGTCCGGAGACTGTTGTTAAGTTTTTGGGGATAGTTATCGACACCGGCAAGTTAGAATGCCGGCTTCCGGAAGATAAACTGGGGGAGCTCCGGGACATGGTGGGCCGGGCGGTGCGGCAGAAGATTAGGTTCCGGGAGTTGCAGTGTTTACTTGGCCAGCTTAACTTTGCTTGCCGCATTATGCCTATGGGGCGGGTGTTCTGCAGGTGCCTGACCGCGGCTATGCCAGGCGTCCATCGGCCTTTCCATTATGTGCGGTTACATACGGCTCTGCAGGAGGACTTGGCAATCTGGGGGGAGTTTTTGGCGTGTTATATTGGTCAGTCCCTGTTGTGGGCCAAGGTCAATCAGGTTGTGGGCCGGTTTGATGCACGTAATAGGAGCATTGTGGTGCGGCACTGGGTGTTAGAGGTAGTCTCCGCTGACCTTTTTCGGATGGACGGTGTTCACCTGAATGCTGTCGGTCTGGACATTTGGCTGCTGGGAATTCAGGCGTGGCGTGAGCACTGCAGGTGTGGAGGGACGAGCAGGTGTAAGGTGGTCACACATGCTCGTTGTGGTGTAAAAAGGAGAGTGGAGGCTTAACTGGTATTTTAATCAGCAGTGGAGGTGGAGGACCAGGGGGTCAACTCCACCAAATTGGTAGTATGACAAGGTGGATGCTGGTTGTGGAACCAGACTGGTTTTATACATCCTGCGGTCAGGGTACCCAGGATGGAGATACCCTCCGATGCTGGTGCCCCTGGGCCAAGTGGATCACGGCTGGGGGTAAAAATTGGAGGGGTGGGGACGTGATCTAGGATTGGTGCCTTCAGGGACCCCTTCTTCTATTTGCAACTGGTAGTTATGGATGGGGATATTTATATACAGTATATTAGTTCATGAGGGTTGTTATATGTGTATGTTATTTTGAATGTTATGTAAATGTGGCTTATGTGATATTTTTATGGTCATGTGGTTAAGTTTGTTGTTATTTAAAATGTGAAGTTTAATAAATGCCGCTGTGGCCTTTCCTTCCAGCCTTGGTGTCAGTGTTTTATTGGGAATCAAAAAGAAGGTAAGGGGGGTTGGTTGGAAGGGTGGGTTACAGCTCAGCTAGACTATTTTACTAGTCATGTTTTTGGCTCTTTTCACAGTCAAATGGACAGAGTACAAGTCTATGGTCAATTTTATATTACTTTTTTCTAATCTGTTTTTATTTTCAGATTTTAGATTTTTTATTTTATTTTCTGTACATGGGGGCTGCCATCTTATCTGAGCTTTTCCTCGCTCTGTAAACAACCTTTACTGCTATGCTTTACAATATAGCCATGGCCATAAGCAGCAATAGACTGGAGGTAACTCATTGAGGTCTATATGAGAGTTTTCTAGACATGCTCTGTGCAAGGAGAGGGAGTAGTTAAGTTGTGACATCATCTATTGTCAGTAATGGATGCAATGATGGATCACTATAGGTGTTATCTGTATAAGTGTGAACTTCTAATGTGATGTTGTCTTGATGTAAATGAGGTCACTGCTGCAATGAAAAACCCTACAGAATCAGCAACTGTAAGGGCGCAGTCACACAACCAAGTCAAGGTTGAAACTTAGGTAGAGTGAATGTACCCTTAGGTTGCTTTTTTGGAAGTGTATCCATTTTGTGGCCATTAAAAATAAGTGGGTTGGCTCAAAAGAAGAGACAAATAAAATTCATCTGTTTTGTTAATGGACAGTTTAAAAACAGATGAAAAATGAATGTTGAAAACGAACAGACAGCCAGAAATTGGATGAAAAATATGTTACATACTGATAAAAAATGGATGTTAAAAATGGACGGTTACATCCATTTTTCACTTCTGTTTCTTTCAACGTTCACATGCATGAAGATTAACATGACAATTTAATATCTGGCTAGTGATTTATAAAAATATACTGTATAAAGAATAACTGAGTAAGAACGCAATATAGCTACTTTTTTCTTGGCATGAATGGTATATCAGTATTACAAACAAGAGCTGTATGTTCAGATCCTTTGGGTAACAGTTAACGGGAATAAAGCCAGGAGGCCTAGCAGATGGTTTACCTAAATGTGCCCTTTTGAAAACTGTAAAGTAAGGAGTAAACCATTGCAAATTACTATCATGCCAAAGAAGGTCATTTACATAAACCATGTGAAGTACTTGCTCTGAACATATATTTAAGATCAGAGAACTTAGTAATACATGGTGCATATGCACAGTCATTATTACAAACCGCTATAGCATAGAGATCAATCTTAGAGTCATTGCATTTCAAAAAAAAAAGTTTCCTTCTTACATATACGACATGTTATACACTACCTAAATTCCAACACTATAATGTACTGTATTCCAAAAAGTAGTGTACAGCTAAGCTCCATAAAGAAATCCCTGCTGAGTTAAGCATGCAGCATGCCTAAAATGATAAAATCCATCTTCCACCATTTTCTCTGCTCAAACGTCCTGCTTTACAGCCTCTGCCCTCTAACTTGCCATGCAAGAATAACTCATAATGAGAACACAGCAGGGATGGATCACAGTCACCTGCCACTACCCTATTCATAAGGGATTGAACAAGAAGATTCTGGCTTTGGTAATATTTAAGCAACAGAAATAAATACTGTAGTAATAGAAATTAGGGAGGAAGAAACTCATCACTAAATCAGCATAGTTCAGTGCTGTTATGGACCCTACACCTCTCAGCATGCACCATGCTGTTTTTCACTTTGGGTTTTTGTATGGACTGTGGAGAGAGGATTGATCAGCCAACAGTGGGAACTTCACTAAGATACTGAAATGATTGGCCTGTTATCTATTGATCCAACAGAATCAGAATCAGTCCTTCTTCAAAAAATTTTTTTTCCAGAGTATTGGAAGTATAAAGAAAAAGACATGCATTTTATTTTAATTTTTTTATATTTTTTACATGTGTCTTTCATGACTTATGTTATTTTGTGACATTTGTACAGGGTTTCCCTTTCACTTCTGAAGTATTAAAAAAAATCATGCATTGACCCTGCAAACTGTACAAAAACATAAACAATCAAAGCACGATGTATGTGAATAATATACTTTAGACTAATATCTGACCACAGCATTTCTAAACATAAAAAATGTGCAAAAAAAGCTGCAAAAAATGCCACCAAAAACATGGCAAAGATTACCCTCATTCTAAGGCCCCAAGTTGCAGAAAAGCTGCTTTTTTGTTGCAGATTTTACTGCATTTTTGAGCCATCCCAGGAGTGACTACAAAAAGAATGCAAAACTTAAAGGAAGTTCTTATACTTCTCCTTTCTACTCAATCCACTTCTGTCTTTGGCTCAAAAAATTCAGCAAAATTTGAAAAAAAAAAAATCTGTGGGACCTTAGCCTTACAGAAGAAAAAATACAGGGATATGATTCCTAGCTAAACTTGCCTTGAACCAAAGAAACATTTCAGTTCTCTATCCTTAGCGAAATGAACAGGCCTAGGTAGAGTGACTTGTTTGAGCATTACCCTTGGCACTAAGAACTTAGGACAAATGATTCCCACCCCTGAAGCTTCTCCCCATAACACTCTTGATATATGTACAGTATATTGGCATAATTATTTTCTGTTTTTACAATTTGTACAAAAATTGCCCAAATTTGACACCTCATTTTATATCGCTCTGTGTGGCTCTGACAAGTCTTTTCACTCTTGACTTCAAATATAAAACATAAAACATAAATCAGATTATTAGAGCATGCAGTACAATGTGCAGGCAGTAACAATCTAGAATATATTGTTTATTCATGGGATAAAATGATCATTTTTACTATTATACCCATTTATTTATATTATTGTTTTTAGAGATTTGCTTCATTCTTTTGTGTTCCAGTCATTTCAGTAAATGACAAATGGCTTCTGCCTCAGTTTATGAAACACATCTACCTCTTTTCATAGCACGAGGCAGACATGACTTTATTAAAAACATTTACAGTCCTAATGCTTGCCCTTCTAAAAGTGTGTTGTTGTCAGTCAATGTAATCTTCATTGTCATCTGTTTCATGTGGAACATACACTAAATTTGACACAAATTCTGTGACAAATAAAGTGGGTTTAGAGGAACAACAGAAAAGCATCCTTGTGAGCAAGACCAGTTTTAAATAAAATGAGGCAGAAGTCATAATGAAGTCACTTTAAGTGCAGCACCTTCTTGGCATTGTACCAGCAGACACAGGCTGTTTGGTGGCCGTTATAACTATATAATGGTGTAATAGTTATTCAACTTATTTAAGGGGTTATCTATGAAATACATTTATCACCACTCTACAGAATTGGTAATAAATGTACGATTGATATAGAAAATTTAGGTGTGATTACTGGCCTTGGTAGCAGAAGAAAAAAAAAGATGTGGCACCCAAATTTCCTTATAGTTTAACCTGGCAAATTAGGTTAAATTTTTAAGAATCATGAAAATCTCAAATTCTCGCTATCTTTCTTTAGGTTGAACTATATACAGCGAAACCTCTCCCTTTTAGGAAGACTCCCCTCTTAAAGACCATTTTAGTTAGGGACTGATGTTTCTCTCACTATACTGTATAGAAGCTGCCACTCTGTAAGCAGATTACCCTCTTACTTTTAATTATTCAGTTGTAACTCCTTTAAAAAGACCACACATTGGACTTACATACAGTGCGAGACCAATATGAATACAGCTTAGTGCTGTGCCACATTACGGGACTGCAACAAGACCAAGAGACTTGGAGAAAAAGTCACCAGTATCACACTGCAGCAGAGGTCTATGTCACGCTCAAAGTATGATAGATGAACAATATAAACTGCAATCTGCCGAGCATACATGACAATAGTCCCAATTTTGAAAGAACTGTTCTGGAAACAGGGCCACAAAAGGAATAACACCACCCCAAAAAGCACATTCTTGGGGCATACCCAGGGCAGGCTTTAAAGTTTATATTTTGGCCCATGAAATGTCAGCAAATATGGCTGAATTAGCAGTGAAGGTGAAACATGAAAGTGAAGCCATTCTGAGGACCACTAATGAAGAGTCAACATGCTGGGGACCAAGAATGAGAGGGAGAGCCATGCAGGCAAATAGAAACAAGAGGAAAGCCATGCTGGGAACAGAGGCCTGCCATTCTGGTGACCAAGAACGATGGGCCACCTAGACTTAGAAAAAGTATCACAAAGGGCTGGTTCTGTGTGATATGCTGATATGATATCAAGTATAAAATACTGATATATTGACTCTTAACTTAGTTTGAAGCTGGTTAGTGACTCCAATTTCTAATGTAAGCATGTAGCATGCTAAAAAAAAACCTTGACAGCATTGCAATCAACTGCAATATTTATAATGAATCTCACTCATGCTAAGGAGAAGCATCCACCCTAATAAGGGCAACCCTGCAGAAAAATGGAAAATGCTCCTTGGTGTCCTCTTGTGCCATTACTAGAAAAAACATTTACAACCATTATCAAAGAGGTTATGCTACAGAAATTATTTATCCCCTAGCCATAGCATAAGGGATAAATTACTGAATGCTGGGGGTCTGACTGGTGAGCCCCCCACCAATTTCCGTTGCTCCAGATTCACTTCCTGGGCAGCACCAAAAATAATTGAAGTATAGAACCTGGCTATGTCAACATGTCCTTGAAGTGAACAAAACAGGAGTGAGGATTCTGCATCTACCAGTACATTTACAATAGAGGTAAAACACCCATTCTTGGGATTGGTGGGGTCTCAGCGGTCAGACTCCCACCAATCAGCAATTTAAATAATATTTGTGGTACAATCACCTGTCATACCACATTGATGACTAAATACAAGACACATTTCTGTCTGTTTAGGGACTTTCACAGGGGACTCCGACTACTAATACTACTTCATTCTACTTTATTTATACTTGTTCATTTGCAGAAATGGCGCCAATGATACATACAAAGTTATTTTATGCTGGTAATTTTCTTGAATATAAAACACTGTATGCTTCAGAATGAGCTGCAATTAAAGAAATCTGCAAAGCTAACATGTTATTTTAGCTTACGTATGTGAAGAAAGCACTTCAGAACTTACATGCTGTATTATTTTTTTTTCAACAGATGACTGCAAGTCAGCATCTGTGTCTGGCACTATCAATAAATCATGAAACAAAACAAACATCACTTACAGAAGCAATTACAGCAGCAGTATTTCCTTTGATCCCAGATGTGGTGAACCTGTGAAAATAGCCTGTGTGAGGTTTGATAAGTATTGTTCCATGAATATGCAACGAGGTAAAACTTAGCAACGGTTGTTCAGCTAAGTTACTTTTAATTGGATATTTCCACTAAAGGAAACATTAGGATCTAAACTTGGCCAAAGATATGAGATTTTAATGTTGGTGCATTCTACCACCTGATTGATCCCCAAAGAATGAATTTAGAAAGGTTGGATTTCATGACTATACTCAGCGCCAGTGGTGTAGATATAGAAGTAGCAGTGGTTGCAGTTGCGATCAGGCACATAGACCAGGAGGGCTTCTCTGATAACACTTTGATCTCCTTTGATGTTTGGCAGTCTATGAATTGTAAATCCTTTTCTCCTGAATTGTGCACTGAGGTTTATGATACACAAGCTGCCCCCCATATTCACGCCCCCTGCTCCAACAGGAGATCATTTAAGAGGTATGCTCATGAAATCAAGTTTTAGATCAATGGAGTGTCTCTATCAAACTGTACCCCAGTATAAATGCAGTGACTTTTTCGTAGAAAAGTAGAAGAAGGCAGTGTATATTGAAAGAAGGGAATTTGTGGAGAAAAATGTTGGCTGGTATTCTTATTCTTATTATTGATATTATTATTGTAATGTTACAGTGTTCTAACAACATGTCTGTATAGAAGAGACTACTGAGTTACAGTAGATTTTACTTCCATCTCACAACTACAGTCAGAGGAGACGCCACCACATACAAGTGTACAGGTATCACTTATCACTATGTAGAACTGGTATCAAAACAATATTATGTGACTGCAGTATAGAGGTAAACTACTATAAAAAAAAAAAAAAAAAAAGCGGAGCCACAGTATTTAAGCCTGCTGTTATAGAGGTATACTACCATAAATACAGTTAGGTCCAGAAATGTTCAGACAGAGACACAATCTTCATGATTTCAGCCCTTCATGCCAGACACATTGGATTTGAAATGAAACAACTGAGATGCAATTGAAGTGTAAACTTTCAGGTTTAATGCAAGTACTGTATATCTGGGTTTAAATCAATATCCTGTGAAACGTTCAGGAATTTTTTTACAAAGTCTACTGATTTCATAGGCTGAACAATAATTGCACAAATTGACATGGCCATAAATCAAATGTTAATTTTTTAATACTTTGTAGAGAATTCTTAGCAGGCAATGACACTATGAAGTCTGTAACTCATGGACATCACCAAATGCTGCTTTGCCAGGCCATTACTGTAACTGTCTTCAGTTGTTGCTTGTTTGTGGGCCTTTCTGCCTTAAGTTTTTTCTTAAGCAAGTGAATGGCATGCTAGATCGGGTTAATATCTTATGATAGACTCAGCCATTGCAGAATAATCCACTTATTTGACTTAAAAAACTCCTGGGTTGCTTTTTCAGTATATTTTAGGTCATTGTCATCTGTACTGTGAAGCGCTGTCCAATCAACCTTGCTGCATTTTGTTGAATCTGAGTAGAAAGTATATCCCCATACACTTCAGAATTCATCCAGCTGCTTCTGTCTTCTATCACATCATGAATAAACACTAGTGATCCAGTGCCACTGGAAGCCATGTGTGCCCATGCTATCACACTGCCTCCACCATTTTTACGTAGGATGCAGTGTGCTTTGGATCATGAGCAGTTACAAGCCTCATCCATACTTTCTTCTTCCCATCATTCTGGTACAGGGTGATCTTAGTTTCATCAGTCCAAAAATGCTGTTCCAAAATTGGGCTGGCTTCTTTAGATGTGTTTTTCATAGTCTGGCCTTTCTGTTTTTAAGGCTGATTTATGGTTTGCTCCTTGTGGTGAACCCTCTGTATTTGCTCTCATGAATTCTTCGCTTTATGGTAGACTTAGATACTGATACACCTACTTCCTGGAGAATGTTCTTCACTTGGGTAGAACTTGTGAAGAGTTTTTTCTAAATCATGGAAAAGATTCTGCGATCATCCACCACTCAACTTCTTTGGTCAACCATGGCGAGGCCTGTTCAGAGTGGAACCTGCCTTGTTAAACTGAGCCACTGTTTTTCAGCCTGCCATTTGAGAGGTATGCTGCCAAACATGGAGCTGATCCACTGTATTTAAGTCTGCCCTTATAGAAGTATTCTACCATACTACCATACATAGAGATGAGCTGCAATACCTAGAGCTAAGTTAAGCCTATCAGCAAAATTGTCTGTGAGTGCTGCATCGATGGGTCACTTAAGATTCAGTGATGCTTCTGAAAATCATTAATGGGCCAGCTGGTAGGTGTGAGGAAAAGTTGCACAGGAGTAAATTTTTGTACTGGCCATGAGTATTTAGTTATGTCCCAGTGCAACACAATGGGGCACATTTACTAATCTTATCAAATACTTAGACAGCATAATTGTAGATCAAGTTAAGCTCTTTTGGTTAGCTTACTTTGTGCCAAAATTTTTGAATAATTTTGGCTTGTTTTGGCTCATTTTAAGCCACGCCCTTTGTCTAATGAGTTGCAAAAATTGTCTATAACACACAATAAGTTCAGAACAAGACTATTATGCCAGTTTTTGGCGCAAATTAGCACAGAATTTTGATAAAGGCACAAACTTCGTCCAGCACTTGGCAATTAGAAAAATATGGAGACTTTATTCAAAGCATAAAAGCAACCACCAGTAGGATGAGAGTAGCACCTTAAAAGCCTAAGTGTTTTCATCCCCATGGACTGGGCATGAGTCATGTGCATTGGCTTATGTGGGAACGACATCACAGCTGATACCTTCCGCCATATTTACAGAATTACCATATAATATAATATAGCATAAGAAAACAGCAGAATTACAGATAGCACATGGTAAATAGGGGCTCTGTTACATATTTTGCAAAGGGGCCCAGGAACTTAAAGCTGCACCTCTGCCCGCAATGTGTCACTGGTGGATGTTTACAAATGGCAGCTTTGTTGCAGAAATGTCTGCTACTATGCTATTTATCCTATTCATCCCATGCACATGCAGCAGAAAGAAAATCCCCATGTACAGGACAGATTTCAGCAACAAATCATCCATATGTGAACCATTATTCAGATATCACCACTGAAATAAATACGCATTTTATAATTTTTCATACTGTACGGTAGCCCCAAGACACCCCTTACCTACTGTACACTCACATATTATCTTGCATGTTATCATCTGCATATGAATCTGTTAATTTTGACTACTGTGTTACATTTTCTATGTGTTTTTGCTATTTTAAACATGCTAAGTTATATTTATTAGTGTTAGTTTCCAATGTGTTTAAAGTATTTTATCTATAATGATGGAAACTAAGAAAACCTCTTCAGGCAGCAGGAGACAACAAAATGAGAATGCTAATTTTCCTTCAACAAAAGTCTAAATTACAGTTTTACCATGCTGGTAGATCCATTAAAGGAAGTGGCAATATTTGTGTTTCTTTACTGTGCAACATCTGAAAATAAATATTACAGGGTCTTCATTTCAAATGCTAATTTCCTTAGCAATGGATATAAAGTACCCCTTTATTATAAAGTTTACAGGCATAAGGAGTATCAGCATGTGCGGTTCGCTCCATTCACTTCTGAATACAGTTAAACTCAGCTGTAACACATTTGCTCGAATGTATTCCAAATTCTCATAGAAGTGAACAGAGAGAAACACCTCTCCATTCACACTGTCTACTACCCTATTAGATAGCAATAATAATATTTTTTTATTTTTATAGCGCCAACATATTCTGCCACACTTTACCATAGGGTACCATAAGGTTCTTGAATAACCAAAATGAGACATTCAGTGTAATAAATCAATTCACACACTAGGAGTAAGGGCCCTGCTCGCAAGAGCTTACAATCTATGAGGTAAAAGGAGGGACACAAGAGTCAGAAAAATGGTGGGAGTCCCAAAGGTGGGTCCCACATTTATCAGACATTTATTGTATATCCTGTGGACATGCAATAAATGTTTAAAACTGGAAAACCACTTGATGTGCAACAGTTGTATAGTCTGGGTAATATGGTTCATATGGTCTGCATTTCTCAGACCAACCACGGCTCGGCTGAGCTGAAGTCACTAATTATATTGATGTATAATGGATCCATTGCCCTGTACTCAAATGATGCTGTGAGAAGGGGGCACTAAATCTGCAGCTGGACTGCAACTCATAGCTGAGCTGAGATGTGGTTGACAGTCCATATTATGGACCACATTATGAAGTCACATTAACCACACTGTAGTCTGAACTTACCCTAAAACTACATTCACTCAAACATTGTTAAAAAAGACAGCCATAAAAAAACAGATGAAACAATTTGTTTTCTCACTGCCATTTTGCATCCATCTGGGACCATTTTCATGGATCTCTCATAGACTTCACTCTATTAGGGATTCAGTTTTCTGGCATGAGTTATAATAGAAATCTACACCAGCTCCTACCTGGCATAGATCTTCATTCAGGAGTACAGAAGTGTGCCTGATTCATGAAGAGCCTAGAGCCTCTTCATAGGCCGTGCACCTGTTGGGGCCTTGGCATACAAAAGGCCAGTCTTATTAAATCTGCCACAAATTGTTGGGGCAGATGGTCATTCCAAAAATGGCCTTCAGACATCTATATTTGACCTTCATGTAAATATGGCCTATGTACAGTTCAAAGCCTAAGGAGTCAGAAGGGCTTGTCCAAACTGTACTTCTCTGCACTACCTGTAAACTAATGCCAAACATATCAATGCACTTAGATTGGGTGATTCATATAGAACATGAGAGTGTAAAGGATAAATAGATTAGATTTTAATTTGGTAAAGTTTATATTTCATATCTTTAGTACTCAGGTACAAATAGATTAAACTTTATTAAAAATGAAGATTAGTACATTAATACATAATACATTTGTAATAAAGTTCAATGTATATATCTATATTGTTCTGAATACTAAGCCAGGTATTGTGACTTGTATGTAATGTAACCGATATGACTGTTTTCCTTGCACTACACAGAAGAGTACATGAATTATAATCCAGGGCAGATGAGATTGCTGTAAATTGTTAAAAGTCTATGCTATAAACAATATGTTGCTTTATAAGGCTCAGAAAACATTTTCAAACATGATGGAAATTTTGGAAATAAAAGTTGGTCCATTGTAGGTTGGTCTAAATTAAACATTTCAAATTTGATAATAATTATATTATTTCCCTAGTTCATGCCCAGTCACTTATTCAGGTTTTTGGTACAGGCCGTTTAAATTGGTATACGTGGAAGGGCTTTATTTTTGTATAATTTGCATTTTTTTCTTTTTTTTAAATATTTTTTTTTACATTTTGGTAAGTAGTATCAATTTTTTTAAATAGTTTTCCCTCTCCACTACAGATATTTTTTTTATGTAGGTGACACATAGTTTATGAGGATGTGGCTAGAAACTGTTATGTGGACTTGGTAGTAGTAATTTATTTTTATACATTATATATTAGATTATATATTTTTATTTGTATATAGTCAATAGGTGGTCGTCAGTCAGCTAAAATTTAACAACTTTTATGATATCTCAATCTGGCAATCTGCTATATTCAATTGCCATTGTTTATGTCGGCCCAGACATATTTTTATGTATATGGTGATCCCTTAAGTTACAATATTATTCTTTCTGGAGCAGCCATTGTAACTTGAGACCACTGCTCTATGGAAAACTAATAATTGGTTCAGAAGACCCGCCAAATGTCAATCTTAAGTAACAAAAAATTTAATATTACAGAAAAATAAATAGTTACACAGCACAGAAAAAGCAGGTCCTTACAAATAAAATTGAGAAAGAGCTGCTGGAAGTTGGTGGATTAGCTTCTACGTTGAAGGCATAACCTCTCTGAGCATCCTTTAGTATACCTTGTACAGTACAGGTAGTACAGGTAGAGAGTAATATAGTATATGGAGCATAGGTAGTCAGTAGCAGTGTCGGACTTGGATGTCTAGGGCCCACCAGTGGAATTGTTTCTAGGGGCCCACCATCAGGACCCCTGCAGATCAGTGGTACCGAGACAGGGCGGCTAAAGGTAATAACAATATTGGGAGCCATGCTGCTCACCTACCATACCATGTGCACCACTGCACTACGTAAACCTACTGCTACACCCTATATGGCTAGTGAACAGCGTGGCTCCTAGAATTGTTACCATTAGCTGTAGCTGCACTGTACAGGAAAAGCTGATCTGCAGAGGTCCTGGTTGTTGCATCATCGCAGATGTAATATTAATGGCCTACCCTAAGGAAAGGCCATCAATATTAGAAAGATGGATAAATCCTTTAAAGAGGTTGTCCAGTAATTGGAGCAACCCATGTGCCGGGCGGGAGGTGTAAAATAAAAAATAAATAAATAAAAAAGCATACTCACCTGTCCGCGGCGCTCCATTGTCCGCTGCCAGTGTCCATTCAGTCTCGTGCCAGCGCCTCCTTGCTGGGAGTCCTGCACCTCACGCAACCGCTAAGACCAATTAGGTACAGGATTTCCAGAAATGAGGCGCCACCATGAGACCGAACAGACACAGGCAGGTGATAACGGGGTGCTAGGGACAGCTGAGTATGGCTTTTTTGAATTTTTTTTTATTTTTACACCTCCCTGGCAGCCGCCACAGTAGAATTTATGGACAACCTTTTTTAAGGAGTTGACTGAGTCAAATTTTTTTATGACCACTTCACTGGTCCCCCATACTGTATGGGGAACAGTGATGGGGGACCAGTAAAGAGGTCATAAAAAATTTATATTGTGTGGGAGAAGTGATGGGGGCTAACATCCTGTGTGATGCATGTTAAAGGGGTTTTCCAGGGTTAATCTTTTTTATGGACTATGCTCAGGATATGCCATAAATACCTGATTGGTAGGGGGCTGACACATGGCACCATCAGCTGTACGGAGTCACTTCCGGCGCCTGTTCTGTACACAACACAGGGCCCGAAGCAGAAAGCTCCATCCACTGTTTAGTCGCCCGGCGCCTTCACTGCAGCTTCTACTAACTTCAATAAGTGCTGAGATGCAGTGAAGGTGCCCGGCTAATATACAGAGGACAGAGCTTTCTCCTTCAGGCCCGTGTTGTGTACAGGACGGGTGCCAGAAGTGGCTCCGTACTGCTGATCGGTCCAGGGTTGGACCCCTACAGATCAGGTATTTATGGCCTATCCTGAGGATAAACCATAAGAAATTATGCCCCTTTAATATACCCTCTAATGAGCCACACTTTAAAGAGGTTGTCCAGTATAATCTGTTTTCTTTTTTATACTTAGTCCAGGGGAGGTTAACCCCCTTCCCCCACAAAAAAAAAAAACATACTAAACATACTCACCTATCCCCAGTGCTCCGGTGTCAGCATGTCACAGCACAGTTCGGTCCTGTAGCTCTGCTGTCTTCTTTTGCCGGAAGTCCTCACTGGCTATGACGTCCCAGATCCTTTCCCTTAGGCCGTCGATTGGCCTCAGGGGTCACGTGACGTCACAGGTAGTCATTTGCAGAGGGAACTTCCGCCAGAAGAAAACAGAGCTGCAGGCCGAACTGCTCTGGGAGAAACTGGGGACAGGAGAGAAAGTCTGTTTTTTTTTTCACCTGCCCCGGTGTAATTAAAAAAAAAAAAAAAAAAAGTGTTATCCTGCAGAACCCCTTTAATGTCTCTCAGGCTATTGGCCTCCATCACTGCCCCCCCCCCCACAATATAATTCCCCATCAATGGTCCCCATACAGTATAGGAAACCAGTGAGTGGCCACTGTATGGGGGGGGAATAGTGAAGGGGCCACTGTATGGGGGGGAATATTGAAGGGGCCACTGTATGCCCCTTCACTGGTCTTCACTATAGCAGTATTGGAATTTCTGTGACTTAGGTATTGTTATGCTGGAGCCCTAGAGCAGGCAAAAAAACCCCAAAAAACGGTCTTATTTACCTCTCCTGTGCTCCAACGCGAATTCCTGCTGTCTTCAGCCCTCTTCAATGATGTCACAGACGTCACGTGGTTCCAGCTGGCGTCATTGACGCACAATGATGCCGACGTGACGCACGTCTGTGATGTAATTGAGGACAGCAGGAAGTAGCACTGGAGCACAGAAGTAAGTAAAACCATTTTTTTTATTTTTTTTTCACCCCCTGGGCCTCCAAACACTATAATCTGGGTTCTGAAGAGACCCCAGAGTATAATAATAGTCCATGGGTCGTGATCCCCAAAAATTTCTGGGTTCTGCCATTTTTGTAATATTTGCACCAAACACCGTAGGAAACATTATACTGTGTGAAGGGGCCACTATGGGACATTAACCTGTGTGAAGGGGCCACTATGGGACATTAAACTGTGTGATGGCGCCACTATGGGACATTATACTGTGTGAAGGGGCTGCCATGGGACATTAAGCTGTGTGAAAGGGCCGCCATGGGACATTGTACCTTGTGAAGGAGCCACCATGGGACATTATAGACATATAATAGGACCGCGGCCTACACTGACAGCTCAGCTGAAAGAAGAATTCGCTCACTAATGGGGAATCCTGTACCGGATTCCCCATTAGTGAGCGATCATGGCGACGGCGCGCATGCCAACTGAGAGGGCTCTATACAGTACAGGTAGTCCAGGTAGAGAGTAGTACATTACATGTAGATCAGGTAGATAGTAGTACTATAAATGTGGTACAGGTAGAGATCAGTACAGTACATGTAGCAGAGGTAGAGCCCGGTATTGTAAATGCAGTGCATGTAAAGAGCAGAACATTACATGTAGGACAAGTAGACAGCAGTAAAATACATGCAGCACATGTATAGAGCAGTTCAGTACTGTACAAACAGTACAGATAGATATCAATATAGTACATGTACCATGGGTAGAGAGTGTATAGGTAGATACTAGTACATTATATGTAGTACGGCTACAACTAGCAGAACTATACATGTACTATGGCACAGGTAGATAACAATATATATATATATATATATATATATATATATATATATTGTGACAACTTGGGGGGGATTAGACTGAAAATGGCAGCTTTTCCTGGTCCGGACAGCGGTGGTTCATGGTACTAGGCGCCGGAAAGATAGCTTTCAGACAGTCCAAGTGTAAAATAAAAGTGGCTTTATTCAGCTTAACTGCAACATAACAAAACAACAAAAACCTAGACCACAGTTAGGGCACTAACTGACTCCTTAAACCCCTAACTAGCCTCTACTGCTCAGCTCCAGCAACAGTCTCCTGTGGACCCCCAGCCCTCCTGCCACAGACCGCCTATCTGTCCAGCTGGATCCACCATCTCCTGCTCCCTGCAGGATACTCCACACTTCTGGAGTTACACGCCACCCACCCAAAGGCGTGGCTGAGAGCTTTTTCTGGCCTGGGCCTGGGTCGCTCAACAGCGCCCTCTGGTTCACATACTCACATACCCTCCCCCTCAGCTCACCACCCATGGGGTGAGCTACAATGGGACGAGACATCCTATAACGAAGTCCCTCTTCAACCACGTATGCCTGTCCAGTATCTCTCCAGAAGTCCCAATCTGGCGGTCTTTTCTTCCAAATACTGCTCCGTCGAGTTCTCCGTTTTCTCATCACTTTAAAGTCCCAATCTGGCGGTCTCTTCTTCCAAATTCCGCTCAGTCGAGTTTTCCGTTTTTTCAGCACTTTAAATGCTACGCCAAGATCCTGGCCATTCTGTACAAAGGCAAGTTCTCCTTCATCACCTTCAAAATTCGCCATACAAGGGATCACATCATTTTCATCACATTACTCTTCAGCCATCCCATTGCATGACTTTGATCCCTTTAGTAAATAGCCGTAAGAATCTTCATCTTTACCTATCATGAATCCACAGGAGCTCAGAGACCAACTAACACGTACTTCATGCACATCAATGTCTTTAGAGTATAACTGTTTCACGGGTACTTTCTCCATAACCTTCATTACAAAGCAAACTTTGCCATCACCATCAAGACTTAGAAGTTTAGGAGACATAGGCGGCTTGCTCTCCTCTTTGTTTGAGATACACGAGCTCTGTACTGCAATATCTTCTCCTTCTGCACGAGGGCCATACCGTACCCCCCTCACACAATAGATCACGCTGAACTACATTTTCTGGTATGTCTTTAACAACTGTCACATCCTTGGTGACATGTAACCATCTCTTACTTCTGCATGCAAATGATGGCTGCTCAGTCTCTGCATTAGAACCTCTACCATGGTTACTTCCATTAGTTAGGGACATAGTAACATTGTATCTCAGCCTCTTCTTGTTGCTATTAGCATCAGGCGGTAAAACAACTTCTGCCTCTTCTCTTCTTTTTGGGTTGACTGTATTACTTCCTGACGCCCCCTTCACAGACAACATGGAGTCATTATTCACCATTTGTCCACCAGACATTTGGCTAGAGACAGGCACAGCAACACCTTTATCCACAATGGCTTCAGACACTTTAGCTGTTGGGACAACATATGCGTGGCCAGTCTTCTTACGGACTCTTGTTCCACACTTTTGATGACCCTTCACCTTATTTACCATCTCACAGCCCTCTAGGCTTTGGACCTCATTGGTTTGAAGCTGGACCCACTCTGTCACAGGCAGTGTGTGACCAATCACAGTTTCTTCTTCTGTTGGACCTTCTTTGGCCTCCTCACATTTTGCAGGAAGTCCACCTTTAGCAGCATCTTCCTGGGGAACTATACCCTCTACTTGACGTTTTACTGAATCACGTGGTTTCATCATAATCTGATCATTGGTATCAACATTAGTGGACAGGTCACTCATGTCTGTCTGACTTAATGATTCTCCTTTCTCTGCCCCTATGCTGGCAGCTTTCTCCAATTCTAACGCCTTCTGTAGCGCACAAGTCTCTGATTCCAGCTCCAGAACTTTCTTCACTGCTACATTTTTCTGAGCAGCTTCCATCTCAGTTTTTACTACTGCACCTTGCAGCTCTGATTCTTTAGAGGTTAACAGGTCCTGCAGCGAGTCTCTCTCAGCTTCTAGTGCTGCCAGCTTTGAAGATAGTGCAGATGCCGACTGTTCAGTATTGGATAAAGACTGCTGCAATCGATCCAATTCTTCTCTTTTAGATTCCACTTCGGTTTTTAACTGTTCAATCTGAAAAGTGCGCTCTTCCAACTTTATTTCTGACTCATACTTCACTTGATCCATCTGAAACTCCAGCTGTTTCTTGATTTCCTCCTGCTTGTTCACTTGCACCTTTAGTTTAGCAACAAGCATTTTTAGATCTACAATCTCAGCAGACAAATTAGACAAGTTTCCCTCAAACTGAATCTTCATGTCTTCTTTCTGGAGGTCCAATTCTCTCTTGGCCTTTTCCAGCTTGTCATAAGCATTAGCTTTGTTCTCATACAATATCTGCACAGATTCCAGGTTTTTTCTCCACTTCATCCTTGGAGCTAACCAAATCCTCCATTTCAGTGCGCAGTTGCTTGTTGAGCCTCTCTAACTCGGCCTTCAATTCAAGGGCCTCTTCTAGGGAGCGAGCCAAGGCAAGAGCTTTGGTCTCTTTTCCACGAGCCTCTGCTTCAGCATGGTCACATTCTTCTGCATATCTAGCAGAAAGAGTCTTCTCTTCCCCAAGCAGCTGATCAAACTTTTTCTGCTTCCTTTCCAAATTTGACACAATCCGACGTTGATGATCAGGATCTACACCTACATCTTCTAGTTCCTGCTGCAGTCTAATTTTCGTCTTCACAAGTTTGTCATAAGCAGCAACCTTCTCCTCAAACCGTTGATTTGTAGCTTCTAGCTCTTTTTGCAACTTTTTCTTTAGTTCTTCAACAGAGACCAAGGACCCAATACTATCCTCCATTTTTTCCTTCATATCAGTCGCCTGAGCTTGTAGTGTTGAAATCTGATTTGTCAAACCTCTTTTTGCTTCCTCCTCTTCCTCTAGTTGCTCAAGGAAACCATTTTTCTCATCTTCCATTTGTTTTAGTTTTGTACTAAGGTCAAGCTTCTGATGGGTTTCTTCTTGCAAAAGTTCCTGAGTGTCCCAAAGCTGAGATTCTAGTGTAGAAAAATCTTTGGAAAGTTTGATAAACTTGCTGTCTGCTTGAGAAAGAAGCCCTGTGACATTATTCAATTCTTTGTCTTTATTTTGCACCAAAACAGACAACTTCTCATTATCTTCACAGGATCCTGACAGCGCCCTCTCCAGGCTGCATATTCTAGCTTTGAGTTCCCTTTCTCTTTGTTCCAGAACTCCAGCTCTGCTTCGCCATTCGTGGATTTCACCACTTAGGCGAACCTGATGCAAGTTTTGCTCTGACTGCAATGTCTGCACCATAGATTCTAAATCACTCTCTCGGTCAGACACATGCTTCCTCAGCTCTGCAATTTCATTTTCTTTGTCAGTTAATGCAGCCGAAAGTTCTTCACACTTCCTGACTTGTTCATCCAAACATTCTGATTGACACTGCAAGAATTCACTTCTCTCATGTTTAGCAGTTTCAAGGTCATCTCTTAATTTTTCAATGACACTCTCTTTGGCAATGGAGTCTTGGACATGCTGCTCCTTTAAATCCTGCAATTGTTTCTCAGTGACTTGCTTTTGCTCTACACTCTGTACAACTTTATTAGCTAGAGCACATTTCATATCAGCAAACTCCTTCTTAGTGACACAGTCCATTCCAGGCAAACCCAGTACCACATTTTCATAATGACTAGGATATGAACTCTTTATAGTTTCAAGCTCTTTCTTTAACTTAAGGTTCTCTTTTTCTGATACCTCAAGTTGCCATTTCCAATCAGATATTTCATCTTCATAAATGAACCTGATGGTTTTAATCTCATCTTGAAGCTGCTGCACCATAATATTTTCATCTTTGGCGCTTTGACGCACTCCAGTATGAGACATACAATCAGCAGGAACATATTCAGTCACAGAACCGAGGTGCCTTAGAAAAACCGAGTCATTGTCAGGCAACTCATCATCTTTACTTGCATTCCACATGCTCTGTTCCAGGTTTTGTGTCTGTCTGCATTCAGACTGCTGCCCTAATAAACCTGTGCATGACTTCTCTGCTTTTTTACAAGCTGAAATTCTCTTTTTCTTGCCCATGGTTTACTAACAAGATTACACAATATTCCACAGCAACCTTGGGTTCAACTGGCAGCAACTTCTTGCTATCTTCTGCAGTCACATGTATTCAAACATTTAACTTATGTGACACTACAACAACCAGCATTTTTTTCTGTCTTCCACAGGAGACACCAACATGGCACCATAGCCTTTCACATAGACTGTTTGCAATATCCACCTTCTATACACATTGCTTACTTTCTTGCCATCAGCAAATACTTTACAGACTTCTGTGCCACAGTATACACTGTGTTCCAAATTATTATGCAAATAATATTTTCTCATATTTTCCAAAATTACCTATATGAATTGCAGTCATTGTAATTTTCCAGTCATCAACTATTCGAGTATAATTGAAAGGTTTTTGAACAAACTGCCTATGATAACAGTATATTTAAAAAAAAATAAACACTCAAAATGCATGTTTTAAATTATTATGCACAGCAGAATTTGCAACCTTTTCATTTTTATTAAGAACAAAAAAAATGGTCATTGTGAAATTATAAGCATTAGCAGGTTATTACAAACTGAAATCAAACAGTTTTCAAGCCAAAACTTTATTCGAGGTGATGTTACATTTGCACATAGGACCCCTTGTTCGAAAGAAGCTTCTGAACTCTCTCGCCCATTGAAGTTGTCAGTTTTTGGATGGTTTCTGCTTCAGTTGTTTTGCATGAGGACAGAATACCCTCCCAGAGCTGTTGCTTAGATGTGAACTGCCTCCCGCCATCATAGACACTCCTTTTGATGATGCTCCAGAGGTTCTCAATGGGGTTGAGGTCAGGGGAGCATGGGGACCACACCATAAGTTTGTCCCCTTTTATGCCTATAGCAGCCAGAGATGCAGATGTGTTATTTGCAGCATGAGACGGTGCATTATCATGCATGAAAATGATCTTTCTGCGGAATGCATGGTTCTTCTTCTTGAACCATGGCAGGAAGTGCTGTTTGGGAAACTCCACATACATTATGGAGTTCATCTTTACCCCTTCAGGGATCCTAAAGGGGCCGACAATCTCTCTCCCCATGATTCCAGCCCAAAACATTACTCCACCTCCTCCTTGTTGGCGCCATAGCCGTGTTTGCATGGGGTGTCCATCAACAAGCCATCCTCCACTCCATCCATCTGGACCATCGAGCGTTGCACGGCACTCATCGGTGAACAAAACAGTTTTGAAGTCAGTCTTCATGTATTGTTTGGCCCACTGGAGCCGTTTCTGCTTGTGTGCAGTGGATAGAGGAGGTCAAAGGGATGGCTTACGCACAGCTGCAAACCTCTGAAGGACCCTGCATCTTGTTGTTCGGGGGACGTTGGAGGCACCAGCAGCTTCAAAAACTTGTCTGCTGCTATGACAAGGCATTTTTGAAGCTGCTCTTTTAACCTGACGTAATTGCCTGTTGGAAAGAGTCCTCAGTTTTCCCTTATCAGCACGCACACGTGTGTGCTGTGAGTCAGCTACATACTTCTTGATTGTGCGATGATCACGATGAAGTATCTTGACAATGTTGATTGTAGTCATGCCTTGACCTAAACACTCCACAATTTGTTGCTTCTCAGCAGCCGACACATCCTTTTTCTTTCCCATTTTGGCTGAAAATGTAGGCTGCTTAATAATGTGGGGCAGCCTTCTTAAGTAGTCTTGCCTTTAATTGGACACACCTGCCAAACTAATTAGCACAGGTGTCTGCAATTGCTTTCAGTGATATAAAGAGCCCTGACACACATCACCATCAATGAGTTTAACTGACAAACAAAAAAATTCTTACCTTATCACTCCTAAACACTTTTTGCATAATAATTTGGAACACAGTGTACACAAAGTCCATTCCCTGGATTCCTCTTCCAGGGTTTTACTTTCACCAGTTTTGCACACACTTTGCTATGTTGCAATTCACTCACCCCTTCCTGGGTTTCTCAGTTGAAATCGCAGATTTCTTCCAACTGTAGGCCACAATGCACACTTAGCAGTACTGCAGTCACCAACTACTTGTCTTCCAGGACTTGCCCGCATCCTCCACCATATGTGACAACTTGGGGGGGATTAGACTCAAAACGGCGGCTTTTCCTGGTCCGGACAGCGGTGGTTCATGGTACTGGGCGCCGGAAAGATAGCTTTCAGACGGTCCAAGTGTAAAATAAAAGTGGCTTTATTCAGCTTAACTGCAACATAACAAAACAACAAAAACCTAGGCCACAGTTAGGGCACTAACTGACTCCTTGAGCCCCTAACTAGCCTCTACTGCTCAGCTCCAGCAACAGTCTCCTGTGGACCCCAGCCCTTCTGGGAAAGACCGTCTATCTGTCCAGCTGGGTCCACCATCTCCTGCTCCCTGCAAGATACTCCACACTTCTGGATTTACACGCCACCCACCCAAAGGCGTGGCTGAGAGCCTTTTCTGGCCTGGGCCTGGGTCGCTCAACAGTGCCCTCTAGTTCACATACTCACATATATATATATATATATATATATATATATATATATATATATCATGCAGTATATATACTGTAGTATAAGCATCAATTCTTTTAAGTGCACTTGTATATGATCTTCTCTGGATGTAGGCTTTCTCAAATCATTCTATCTGTTCATGTAATCCTAGTCAAACTCAATGATGTTGAGATCACGGCTCTGATCACTTACAGGACTCTTCCTTCAGAGTGGTCACACCAAATATTAATGTCATTAATATTTCTCTTTCGTGCATTTACTTAATTAATTCCCTCATAGATTGTAAGCCCTCGCGGGCAGGGCCCTGTATCCAGTGTCGGACTGGGATGTCTAGGGCCCACCAGTGGAATTGTTTCTAGGGGCCCACCATCAGGACCCCTGCAGATCAGCGGTACCGAGACAAGGCGGCTAAAGGTAATAACATGCCGGGAGCCATGCTGCTCACCCACTATACCATGTGCACCACTGCACTATCTAAACCTACTGCTACACCTTGTATGGCAAGTGAACAGCGTGGCTCCAAGAATTGCTACCTTTACCTGTAGCCACACTGTCCTGGAAAAGCTGATCTGCAGAGGTCCTGGCTGTTGTATCATCGCAGATGTAATATTGATGGCCTATCCTAAGGACAGGCCATCAATATTAGAAAGATGGATAAATCCTTTAAAGAGGTTGTCCAGGAATTGGAACTATTTTTATTAGAAAAGTAAAAATTCACAAACAGTGTCACATACGAAAATACAATATAAAACCCATAAACAGAAACAATACATAAATCCAAAACATAGCATAAACAACATCAATAAATAAGATACAAGAAACCGGGACAAAATTAAAGACCAAAAAGAAAATCCAGCCGCAAATCAGCCCCCATCCATTCTGCCTTTCACTCCGCCTTTCACTCTCCAGTCTTTCTTCAGTCATCCGCCAGTCAAAACTCTACCTATCTTGGAAACAAAAGAAAATCCAAATAAGTAATATACAATGGAAAACATATAACACTAACAGAAAACTAACAAAAACCCCAACTGAAACTTATTAGAAATTTTTTTTTTTTTTTTTTTTTTTTTCCCTTCACCACACCCGGCCAGCACCACGCCCCATGTCCTCCCATGTCCGCATAGTCCTGGTGCTGGCACCACCCGCCACCGAGCCCCTGAAAACCGACCTGGCTCTCGGCCTCATGTCCTCCCATGTCCGCATAGTCCAGAGCCAGGCCGGACACACGAAACCTATATATCAAACCCTCCACCCCCAAAAGAAACCCCCCTCCCAAACAACCTACCCCCCTAAGAAAAAAAAACCCTTTTAACTACATACAATGGGAAATAGAAAAAAATGGAAATGAACAAAAAAAATATGTTTAGTGGCAAAAGCAAATAACAAAATACCAGACAAGAAAACCAGACAAAATACAATAACAAAACCCACAATCTTATATAAACCGTTGACACCCCCTTCCCTCTCATAAACCTCCCACAGGCCTAGGGTCGGTTATCCTCAAGCCTCTTACCCTTTCATCCTATTTCCAAAACAAAATGCCTATGTGGTGACACACCAGCCCTCCACCAGGAAAAGAGCACAAGAGGCCCGTCCCTACCTACTTGCCCTACCACTATGTCCCTATCTATCAATCTATCCCTACCCTATCCCTACCTGTCCCTCCCTACCAAAAAAAAAACAAACCCCACCTCTTGTGCAAAATCTTGCCCTCCCTTTCCCTATCTGGCCCTAACCTAACTACCTTTTAATCCCTTATTCTATCCCTCAGGGAACAGAAAAGGTAAAACCCCTCCAGAGGGTACCAGCCCTTTTTGCGCCCAACCCCTCATACTCCCGAGAGCGCACCCTCACCAGGTCCACCATGATGTTTTTAACCACCTCCACCTCCGGGAGGATTTTGCCTCGCGTCAATACGCACCGGGATGACCACAAGTGGACCTAACCACTGCGCTAACTATAAAAAGTGTCTGGCAGTCCCTGCCCTCCGGGTGTTTGAATGCCCCATAGGCCCACTCGGCGTAGGAAAGGCCAGCCAGCCGCAGCCAACCGGTGGAGGTCCCCACCAATTTGCAAACCCTTATATTGAAGGGGCACTGAAGCAGGAAGTGCTCCATGCTTTCCAGCATGTCGCCACACTCCTCCCGAGGGCAGCCTCGCTCGTCGGAGTTCCGGTACTTCAAGTTCCCCCTCACATATAACTTACCTAGGAGGCAGCGCCAGGTCAGATCCCAAAACTTCCGAGGAAACTTTTTGGAGTTAAGAAAATGCAACCCTCCCTCTAAGGTTTCTCCTGGGCAATCTTTGAGCGCCAGAGGCTTCTGGAAGCGGGTCAACAGGACTTTGTCATCAAGAAAACGTCTTGACTGAGTCCTGATCTCCCACGCCCCCAGACCCCACCGACGAATCACTTTCAAGACCAGGGAAGCATAGGCCGGGAGATATCCATGGGGTGCACGAAGATCTTTCACTTGCCCTCCTGCCTCCCATTTCTGGAAGAAGGGCCGAAACCACCCCTGGCAGGAGGCTACCCACGAAGGAGCCCCCTCGGCGGAGAGGTTTGGTAAATTGATCTTAAGAAAGGTGTTCATTAAGAACACCACGGGGTTAACCATATTTAACCCCCCTAGCCTCCTTGTGCGGTATGTAACCTCCCTCTTGATTAGGTTGAGCCTGTTCCCCCATAACAGTTGGAAGAACAGGCAACAGATCCTACTCCAACAAGACTCTGGCAAGGCACAGACGCTACCTAGATAGATAACCAACGGGAGCAGGAAGGCTTTGGCAAGGTGAACCCTTTCTCTCAGGGTTAAGGACCAACCCTTCCAGCAATCAACTCTCTGGGCGACATCCTTAAGCCTACCTTCCCAATTTTGGAGTGGGTAATCACCCTGGCCAAAATGGATGCCTAAGATCTTTACAGACCCCTGGGGTTCTGGGAGGGTGTCCGGGAGAGAAAAACCAGGCTCTCCCCCTCCCAGCCAGAGGCTTCCACACTTGTTCTTATTCACAGCTGATCCGGAAGCCTCCCAGTAACTGTCCACTTCAGACATCACCCATTCAATCTCCTCCCGCGACGAGACAAGAGCGGTGACATCATCCGCGTAGGCTACTGTCCTCAAAGGGGAGCCGGTGCCCTCCAGGTCCATCCTGACTCCCGCCACCGGCCCACCATTAATCCGTCTAATCAGGGGATCAATGGCGAACACATACAGTAGCGGGCTCAAGGGACATCCCTGTCGGACGCCCGACCCCACCTCAAAAGGACGACCAACCCAACCATTCACAAGTGGGAAAGACTCAGCCCCAGCGTATAAGGTCTGCAGCCACTGAATGAACCCCCCAGGTAGGCCATACCTCGAGAGAGTTGACCACAAATACTCATGATTCACCCTGTCAAAAGCCTTAGCCTGATCTAGGGACAGCAAGTACCCCTTCCACCGACCTGCCCTACTCTGCTCCACAGCCTCCCTGACACTCAGGACCGCACTTAAGGTGCTACGACCGGGAACAGAGCAGTGCTGAGCCGGCGAGAGGAGCCGGGGCGCAAACTGTACCAGCCGGTTGAAAAGTACCTTCGCCAGAATCTTTCGGTCCGTATTGAGAAGTGCTATGGGCCGCCAGTTCCCAATACGGCTCGGATCCTTACCCTTTGACAGAACTATAAGGGCGGACCTCCTCATTGACTTCGGCAGAGTGCCCGAGGATAGACACTCATTAAGCACGTCAGTCAAGAGGGGAGCCAAAGCTCCTTTAAAGGTCCGATAGAACTCAGATGTTAAGCCATCTGGGCCAGGTGACTTCTTGAGGGCAAGACCCTCAATAGCCCTGACGACTTCCTCTTCCCTTATAGGTTCTATCAAAACACCAAGAGAAGGGTCTTCTGCTGACTCAGGAATGGCTTCAGCCAAGAAACCTGAAATCCGATCCCGATTCAGTTCCTTCTTTGCCAAAAGGTTCGAGTAGAAGGACCAGACGACCTCCAAGATCCCTGACCTGGATCTTGTCAGGGATCCTGTACTGTCAATCAGGCCTGTTACTGTCTTACAAGTCACTGACATCTTACAGTTCCTGTAGGGGTCGGGAGAGCGGTATTTCTCGAAATCCCTCTCAAGAACCAAAGATGCGTGCCTATCATACTGACACCTTTTAAGCAAAGCCTTCACACCGGAGATATCCTCCTGGCTACCTCCGGTCGAGACCAGATGTTCAAGTCTCTTCCTCAGTGCACTGTACATGCGGTACATGTCCAGTGACCTGAGGCTTGAGAGCCGGCGGAAAAATCCCGCCACCCTTTTTTTGAATATCTCCCACCACTCTGACCTAGTACCTTCAAGACCCAGTAATAGTACCTGATCCTGAAGAAACTCCTCAAAGGCTTGTCTTACAGCTGCCTCCTCAAGGAGTGACGAATTCAGCCTCCACAAACCTCTTCCTCTCCGGAGGGTCTCTGAAATATTCAAAGAAAACAAAATTAGACAGTGATCAGAGAACTCCACCTCCACCACGGACACAGGGGTGGTGACGGAATTCTCCTTCAAAAAAAAACCTATCTATCCTAGACCTAACACTACCTCTCTGAAAGGTGAACCCACGGTGACCTGGGGAATGCCTGATGTGGATATCCTCCAGGCGAGCTTCACTCACTATGCTATTTAACGCGGCGCCATCATAGGGCAGTCTATCTCTGGTACCTCCTCGGTCTTGGGGTCTAGTTATGGTATTAAAATCCCCACCAAAGATGACTTGTTTGCCCGTAAAAAGAAAAGG
Organism: Leptodactylus fallax; assembly: GCA_947044405.1. NCBI lineage: Eukaryota > Metazoa > Chordata > Amphibia > Anura > Leptodactylidae > Leptodactylus > Leptodactylus fallax. The sequence continues at coordinate 580,248 of CAMRHE010000019.1, forward strand.
CTTAATCTTCATAAAGAGGCTTTTACGGTCCCACTTTGTCTGGGGACCGTAGATGTTAATGAGGCGCAGGCTTTGCCCCTTCATGAAGACGTCTAAGACTAGGCACCTTCCCATTTCGAGCTCGATCAGTCGCTGGCATTTCACCTCTGCGGTAAAAAGCACCGCCACTCCACTATACGGCTCAGCCGCAAGAGACCAGTAGGAGGGCCCCCTGCGCCACTCCCTCCTTGCTCTGTTTATCTCTGATAGAGTACAGAGCCTGGTCTCCTGCAAAAACAAAATGTCAGCTTCAACCCGGCCAAGAAAATCAAAGGCTGCAAACCTAGCCGTATCAGACTTAATGCTGGCCACATTAATGGTGGCCAGCGTCAGTGGAGAGGGGACTGCCATTAAGACCGATTGAGCTCAATGACCTTCAGCTTCCCACCCCCTTTCCTCCTATCACCACCACCCCTAGATGAGTCTGAAGAGGACCCGCGACTTCTCCTCATCTTGCGGGTCCTCTTCTTACATTGGGATTGGTCCATCACCTCCCCCGGTGCGGTTTGGCCAGAGGAGGGATGGCCCTCCCCCGCAACTTCTCCCTGAGGAGTTACAGTGGTCGCAGAGACAGTAGCAACTTCGGCCCTGGGTGCATCATCTCCTCCTCCAGGCTCCAGGCCAGCCTCCCCCCCAGAGGGCAGGGGGCCCCTCCCCGGAGGGAGACTCAGCAGCCCCTGACGGCTCCACCTCTCCCTCTGAAGCCTCCCCTGAGGCCGACGCATCCTCACAGAGGGATTGGTACCGGTTGGGACCTACCACTAGAGGGCCATCGAGTCTGCGTTCCTTCGTCGGGGGGGGGGGGGGCAGATGTTTTTGCCCTCACTTTACTCGGTGACTTTCTCCGCTTGACCGTCTCTCCCTCCCCAGCACTGATGTACTGAGAAGAAGACGACTGGTCAGCCTCTTCCTCCCTCTGCAGTCTCCTCATCTCCTCAACCAGGGTCGTGCCCACTGCTGCCTCGGCATCAGGATCCGGCCCAGCAGAGCCAGGGGCAGAAGGAAGGCACATAACTCCCTCCCTCTGCTCCCTCCTCCTCTCGCGCCTCCTTGCCCTTGATGGTGGCTGGGCCTTCTCCCTTTGCCTTGGCAGACTAGTCTCTCCTCCCCCACTCACCCCCTCCGCAGCAGGGACAGCCTCCTCAACTGCTCCCGCTTGCCGAAGGGTGGTGTTGGCGAAAGACCGTGGACACGCCCCGATCGGGTGCCCAAGGACACCACACAGGTGGCAACGCACCCTGCCACAGGTCGCCGCGAGATGGCCCACCTCCCCGCACATGGCGCACTTCTGCACACGGCAGGAGGCGCTCAAGTGTGAGGGGTCACCGCACCTGTGACAGAGTTTTGGCTGCCCCTGGTAGAAGGCAAGGATCCTGTCTTTCCCAAGGAAGGTTGAGGACGGGATATGCATCACCGAGTTATCCTCGTGTCGCAATTTGACCATGAAGGTCCAGGCCCCCGACCATATCCCGAACTCGTCGAGATTTTTCTTTGGGAAGTCCTTGACCTCCCCAAACCTGTTCAGCCAGGTCATGATGTCCATATAAGAAAGTGACTCGTTACGAGTTAAAACGGTCACTTTCTTAATGTTATCCTGGCGTGACATCGCCCACACCATAAAGTCACGCCAGGCGGGCTCGTCCTTCACCAGCCTATAGTTTCCCCAGAAGGTTTCTAAGCCCTCCGGGGTAACAAAGCTGATGTCAAACTCCGAGGAGCCGACAGGATGAATCAGGGCAAAGATGTCGCTTGCCCTGAAACCCATCCCGAGTAGGAGTTCCACGACCCCCCTCCTCTGGGGACAAGGGCCGGCTCCCCCCCACACGAGACGGGCCACGTTCCTCCGTGTCGGCCCCCTACGCCCGGGTGTAGGGAGAGTCCATCTGGTCTCACCTCCTTCCTCTCGGAACTTCCCTAGGCCAAAACGCTCGATCCAGAACCTAAGGTCTCTCGACTGCCCATCTATGGTCATTGTGGACTGGCCCGCCCGTAAAGCCTCCAGGAGCTGCCGTTGCAAATCGCCGTCCCTGGAGCCCGGCGGAAGACATGATGCACCCCCAGGGGCCCCAGAAGCGACGCTGGCATAGGAGCGTGGGGGCCCGGAGGCCGCAGCAACCTCCGCTGCCGGAGTACCAGCGCCACTCCCAGGGACCCCCGCAGAACTACTTAGCCCAGCCATGGCAACCGGAGCACCAGAGGCGGCAACAGTCCGCCCTGGCATAGCCACCACGGACCGGGTCACTCCAACTGCAGCAGAAGGAACAGCGGCAGAGAGGGCAACAGGAGCAACAATATCAGGAGCAATGACAGGAGTAACAACAGGACGCACACGACAGCATCAGGAACAGCATCAGGAACAGCATCAGGAACAGCATCAGGAACAGCATCAGGAACAGCAGCAGAAACAACAGCAGGGACAAACAGCAGGGACAACAGCAGGGACAACAGCAGGGACAACAGCAGAAATACCAGAAACAACAGGGGCCACAACAGAAATATTACTAGCAGTAGAAATACTTTTTTTAGCAGCAATGGTAATAGCCCCTCCACCCGCAGCCTCCCCGACTACAGGCTCTTGGACCCCCATGCATACTACACCACCTTCTTCAGGAATACTACTAATTACCCCTTTTGTCCCACCCGCTTTCCCCTTTACCTTACCTGTCTGCTTAACTAGCTTCTCCACTCGTCCATCATTCACACCTGCAGTCTTCCTTCTTACAGCGGGGCCAGCTGCACCACTCGCTGATGGCTTCCCCGCTTTTACCTCGGCCTCCGCATCCACAGTCACCCCGGCACCTGATGTTGTAGGAGGACACGCCCCCTTAGCCCCGGAAGTGACCTCCGCATCACCGGCTTCATCAGCACTGGAGGAGGATGAGCCACGCCCACCTGCCACTCCCCCTTTCCTACACCTTACTCTGGGGGAAGCCATCGATATTTTAAAACCTCCTACCAGGGAGGGAGGTTTCCCTACGCCACTCCCCTCCGCAGGGGGGGGCTTCTTTGCCTTTGCCCTTGTCCGCAACTATGAGCGCCTTGTCCGCAACCATGAGCTCCTTGTCCGCCGCCACCTGAAAGATACTATCAGGCGCCATTTTGACTGCTGGCACCCCGGGCACCCCGCCACTTGGCGTAACCCGAGGTGCCTGCGCCTCCCTTTTCTCTCCTGGAGGCATCGCAACCTGGGCCGAAGTCCCGGTGCGGTGCTCCCCTGGCAACGATCTGACAAATTTAAATGTCTCTATTTCTCTTTTTTTTTCTCTTTTCACCTTCTTCCTGGTCTTGGTTCCTTTTCCCTCCTCCTCCCCGTCCAAATCTGACAAGCTGAATGCTAATTGGTCCATTCTGGACGGGGACTCCAATTGGCAGATTTGCCTCATCAGCTTCCCGCCTTCTCCCAAGGCTCCACCCTCCTCCTCCTCCATCTCGGGCAGTGGTTGGTTCTCTGGGAGTGTGGGAGATTGCGTCACTTCCTGTCCTGTCATTCTGACTTCCTGTCTTGTCATTCTGACTTCCAGTTTCACTGCCGGCGCTGATGCCTGTGTATATGTGGGTATCGGGCTGCTGCTACTAGGGACGGCTACTCGACTATACTGTACCGCCATGCTGTCATTTGACTCCAGGTCTGACTCACAATAGTCGTCCTCTCCCGAGCTGTCTGAGGACGCGGGGCCATCCTTCAACAATCGCTCCTGCTGTTTGCGGAAGAAGCGGTCATCGTTCAGCAGCTTCTCTCTGAACGGCCCCGCGCCCTCCAGAATCTCCGTGCACCTGGCTTCCAGGGCCTTTATTTGTTTTTTCAGGCTCCTTACCTGCTTACTGAAAACCGGGCGGTCCTTCCTTGAGGCCCTGTCGCTACGGGCGCGAGCACTCTGAAGCTCCCCACTCATTGCGAACAGGGACCTCCGGGCTCGGTCATATTCCTCCAGGACCGCCTCGATCCTCCGGCTGTAAATGGCGACTTCCTCTCCAGCCTTCCTGATGCCCCATCCTGCGGGTGATTGCGGCAGCGATGACGGTAAGCTTGTGTCTTTTCTACTGCTTGCAGGGACCCTTCCAGAGGGAACCGCATATCCTGCGGCCATAGCCCCCTTCGGACCGGCTTCACCCGCCACTGCCGCTGATGTCGCCGTTTTCACGGATCCACCTGCCGGGACTGCTGACACCCCTGTCGCCACCGCTACTCCTGCCGGCGTCGCCCGCTCTACGGACGTCGCTGCTCCCGATGCTGTTCCTGATGCTGCAGCCGCCAATGTCGCTGCTGCTGCTCCCGATGCTGCTCCCGATGCTGTTGTCCCGGTCGCCTGTCTCATTGAGGCTTGCTGCCTCAGCGACCTCTGCCTGCCCTGCTCTGCTGGTGCTGTGTCGGCAGACATTCTCCTGCCCCCCCGCCTGTAAGGTCCGGGGGGCAGGAGCTCCACGCTCCATGATAAGGCTCCCCTCCGCACGGGGAAGGGAGTCGGAGCTACGGTATGTAACACACAAAAGACCGAAAACCACACCCAATAATCGGTCTCCAAGTATCCAAAAAGCCTCTTAAGCCTCTGGACTCAGGAGCTCAAACAAGTGTGTCTGACTCCCACAGTTGCCCCGAAGGAATTGGAGCAACGCATGTAGCTGGTGGGAGGTGTAAAGTAAAAAATAAGTAAATTAAAAAGCATACTACTTTGTCCCCGGCGCTCCAATGTCCACTGCCAGGGTCCATTCAGTCTCGTGCCAGCGACTCCTTGCTGGGAGTCCTGCACTTCATGTGATTGCTAAGACCAATTAGGTACAGGATTTCCACAAGTGAGGCGCCGCCATGAGACCGAACAGACACAGGCAGGGGACAACGGGGTGCTGGGGACAGGTGAGTATGCCTTTTTTTTTTTTTTTAAGTTTTCTTATTTTTACACCTCCCTGGCGGCCGACACAGTGGTCGCTCCAGTTTATGGACAATCTCTTTTAAGGGGTTGTCTGGGCCAAATTTTTCTATGGTCACTTCACTGGTCCCCCCACATAGTGGCCTCTTCACTGGTCCTCCATACTGTATGGGGAACAGTGATGGGGTCATTATATTGCGTGGGAGCAGTGATGGAGGCTGACATCCTGTGGGTGGAGGGACACTAAACTGTGTGATGCATATTAAAGGGGTTGTCCAGGGTTAATCTTTTTTATGGCCTATGCTCAGGATAGGCCATAAATACCTGATCGGTAGGGGACTGACACATAGCAACATCAGCTGTTCGGAGCCACTTCCAGCGCCCGTACAGAACACAGGGCAGGAAGCAGAAAGCTCCATCCACTGTACAGCAGCCTGGCGCTTTCACTACAGCTCAGCTCCTACTGACTTCAATTAGTGCTGAGATACAGTGAAGGTGCCCGGCTAATACACAGTGGACAGAGACTTCTGCTTCTGGCCCTGTATTGTGTACAGTACGGGCATCAGAAGTGGCTCCGTACAGCTGATCGGTCCGGGGTCAGCCCCGTACAGATCAGGTATCTATGGCCTATCCTGGGGATAAACCGTAACAAATTATGCCTGGACAACCCCTTTAATATACCCCCCAGGGCTCCCCTAAAGCGCCACACTTTAAAGAGGTTGTCCAGTATAATTTTTTTTTTTTTTTATAATTAGTCCGCGGGAGGTGAATCCCCCCCCCCCCCCCCCCCCCCCAAAAAAAAAAAAAAAAAAAACATACTAAACATACTAAACCTGTCTCCAGTGCTCCGGTGTCCTCCCAGCATGGTCCGGTCCTGCAGCTCCGCTGTCTTCTTTTGCCGGAAGTCCTCACTGGCTGTGACGTCCCAGGTCCCTTCCCTTAGGCTGCTGATTGGCCTCAGGGGTCATGTGACGTCACAGGTAGTCATGTGCAGAGGGAACTTCAGCTGGAAGAAAACAACAGAACTGCGCTGGGAGACACTGGGAACAGGAGAGAAAGTTTGGGGTTATTTTTTTTGTTTTTTTTCACCTACCTCGGCGTAATTTAAAAAAAATGAAGGAGCCACTGTATGGAGTATAAGCTCTACAGTGGCCCCCACCCAGTATTATAAGCCCCACAGTAGCCCCCACCCAGTATTATAAGCTCCACAGTGGCCCCCACCCTGTATTATAAGCTCCACAGTGGCCCCCACCCAGTATTATAAGCTCCACAGTGGCCCCCACCCAGTATTATATACTCCCCACAGTGGCCCCCACACAGTAGTATATGTTCCCAACAGCCCACCTCCGCTTCAGTGCTATTATTATACTCTGGGGTCTCCTCAGACCCCAGAGTATAATAATTGGTTAAAAATAACAAACATTCATACTCACCTTGTCTTACCTTTCCTGGGCATCCTCGCTCCATCCTGCCACCTTCAGCGTCTTCAGACCCTCTTCCGACGTCGCTGCCGAGGCCTGTGATTGGGCCTCAGCGGTCACGTGGGGGCGCACTGACGTCATTACGCGGCCGCGCCCCATGTGACCGCTGGGGCCTAATCACAGGCCTCAGTGATGACGGAAGAGTGCCGGAGAGATCGCTGTGACCAGGAGAGGTGAGAATATGTATTTATTATTTTCAGTCACCTCCCCTGGGCTGCCATCTATTGGAAAGGGGCCTCCAATATGCCAGGGCCCCTTTCCAATAACAGTATGTATAGCGGTCGGGGAACCAGGCTTTCCCCGACCGCTATCATAATGGTCCGGGGCCCGGCCATCTCCAGCTGGCCACGGGCACCATACCCCGCCGAGCGATCATTATGCCACCGGTTAGGGGCCCGATCGGGATGGTCAGGATCCCGATCGGGCCCCCATGACATGAGGACTAATAGTCGGGGCTCGGGGCCCACTGGTGGATTCACCGGTTCCCCGGTGGGCCAGTCCGACCCTGCCTGTATCCTACTGTGCCAGTTGGTCACTGTTAGTATTATATGTTTTGTACATCTTGTGCACCGTATGTAAACCCTCAAATGTAAACCACAATGGAATTAATGGTGCTATATAAATAAACAAACAATAATAATAATAATTATGTTAAATGACAAAAAATAATTATTAAATGGATTATGCCACAAGATGACAACAGGAGGTCCGTTTGTCTGCTGCACATTCAGCCTGTCTGCAGCCATGCTGAATGTAGGAATGACTAGCAGTAGACGGCATTCTTATTCACTTCAATGAGAGCACCAGAGAGCCAATGTAATTCGGCTGTTTCCAACGTTCCCATTGAAGTGAATGGGGGCACCGTCCCCCAGTCATGCATACATTCAGCCTGGCTACAGTCAGGTTGAAAGTGCAGTGGAGGAAAGGACCCCTTTCTCAAAATTGGTGGGGGTCTCAATGATCAGACTCCCATCGATTAGGTATTTATCCTCTACCCTGTGGATAGAGGATAAATACTTTTCACAGCATAACCCCTTTAGCCCATCTATTTTTTAAATGTCAAAAACCCATCTATTTTTACACCTGTCTAAAATTTTTGCTTAGTACTATAGGTGCTACTGGACAGAAAATTAGTACATGCTCCTCTATAAGATAGCGCCTATTTATTAGCTCTATCAACTCCAAATGTGATGCACTGATTCACCTGCATGTTATCAGTGAAATGGGTAAACTGGATTACTGGATCTTCCTATGATTTTATACATGCCAAGTTAATTTCTAATATCCTTAATAATCTATAGTAGAAGGTACATTATTCTTAACAAAAAGCACCTCAACTGTGTGGATCTTCAATCTGAAGAGAAATTGAGCCTCATGGCAATCACTGATGAAATAAAACCAAACCACTTAAAATTGTAGGTCTGTAGGTGTGTATTACAGTGCAAGTCATACCTGGGTAGTGCCTCCATACATGATCAGTTACAGAGTGACCTTTATATAGTTATATAGTTCCATATTGCCAATCACAATGCTTTCGGTGTCAGCCAAAATGCCCCTTAGTGTCAGACACAAAAAATAGTATTGCAAAAAAAAAGGCAACAGTCATTATTTAAACAAGTTAGGCCTCCTGCAGTGTAGGGGTCAGTAAAAATAGCACAGATGACGCACAGATTAGTATTTGTGTCATCTGTGCTTTTCACTGACCTATATATTGAAATGAATGGACCGAGCAGCAGGTATAGGATATAGTATATTTTGTGCGGCTCTTTACTATGGCCCGGACACACAGATGTTCTTTTTGCAGCCCATAGCAATACATGCGTCTGTATGGATCCGCAATTGTGGATCAAAAGTACAGTCCTGTGAAGGAGGCCTTAGGGTGAAGTGCAACACAAAAAATGAGTTTCCCTCTATATACAGTATGACATTGCTACTTCATGTTAGTTTTTTTTTTTTTAACTGTAATTTTTATTAAGTTTTTAAAAATAGTTACAAATCAAATACAGAAAATTCTTCATAGCAAATAATCCGTTAAGTACACAAAAAACAGTAATACAGAGACAAAGTTTAGGAAATACATATGACAAGACAAAGGAAAGGAACAATAGGCAAAGAAAAAAAAAAAAAGGGGGGGGGGGGTCGGATCTCAGACACCGTGTGTGGCACAATAGGTATTCCAGTGGGACCAAATTGCTTCGAATGCCTCCACCGTATAGTTAAGGGAGGCGGTTAAGTACTCCAGGCTGCAGATGTCCTTCAATCGGGCTATCAATTCTGAGATCGCTGGAGGAAGAGCTTCCCTCCAATGGCGGGCTATGAGCGTTTTGGCCGCAGTGCACAGGTAGAGGAATAGCTTAGATGTACTTTTACTAAGACCTCTTGGGGGGAGATTCAGCAGATAAACCATGGGATCCAGGGGTATGCCCTGGATAAAAAGAATGTTAGTCAGCTTCCTAACTTCGAACCAGAAAGGGCGGATTAGGGGGCATTCTCAAAAGATATGGAACAATGTTTCTGGTGCTGTTTGGCATCGCCAGCAACTGGGAGGGATAGTGGGGTTGAGAGTATGAAGTAAAGCTGGAGTATGATACCAGTGCATAAGTATTTTGTATTGCTTCATGTTAGTTTTAAGCTGCTGTCACACGGTCTTTTAGTGGTAATTTTTTGCAGTTTTGAATCCACCAAAACCAGAAGTGGATTCAAAAGCAATTGGAAATATTATAAAAAGGACTTAAACAGTACTTCTCCTGCTGGATTCACTTCTGCATTTTGTGTGAAACTGCCACAAAAAGAGTCTATGTGTATCACTAGCTTTATGAATTGATGTGAGTCCCTTCCTACCTACAAAATGTCAGGCCGCACTAACTGCATGGATATTCAGTGTAAAAAAAATGTCAGAAAGTAACTTTATTACACTGAATATTCTAAGATTTTACCTATAATAATTATTTGAATATGTAATATATTCATATCACAATTATCAATTAAATGAGTCAAATGTAAAGCAAGCTCGTCTAATCTTTATCAGGATTTTCAGTCAATTAACGACAGTTAATTGTGCAGCTTCTTGGGTGTAAATTTGATTAATATAGATGGATTTAACCTTTTTCTGTTTTTATTCCAGCTTGTTCCCTGTAGACTTAACCTGAAATTGGAAGAATATGCAAGAATGATGGCAGTTTATATTTATACTGTACGGTTCAATGTTCCCTTATATATTGAAATGTTGATACTTGTATCATTTTTAATTGGCATATAATGTCCTGGGACCATTATTCCAGCAATAGTAGCAATAGTAGGGTTAAAGCACAAAGAAGAGATTCTGGAGAGATAAGAATCAAAGCCGGAAAAACAGAATGTCTGAGGATGATGGAAGCTGTGATCTAAAATCAATAAGCCATTTTATGTGGTGTTATTGCTGGCAGTGATCTGTCTGCAGTTTTGCTGCTTGATGGTTTGGAAATATAACATAACAGATAAGCAACAGTGAAGGACAGGCCTAGGGATTTAGTGCCCTTACCAAGCCCAAGAGCAATGTGGATAAGCGGCAACTGGCTGGGGGCAGTTCTGAACCCTCTGCCATGTTATTTTATTTTGCAGAAAGTAAGCTGAAATGGATAGTTGTGTTTGCGTTCATATTATACTTATGACTTGCACTACTTGAAATATGTTACCTAGACAAAAACTGACCATACACACTAAATTAGTGATGCTATATCTGCTAATTTTACATTCTCTCTAACCATCTCATGTGTATGGGACTCTATTGACTCTCCTCTAATGGTAGATGTTGAGGGAGAAAAGAATGGGGCAGTTAGATTTTGACATGTGTAATCCTTTGTCAGGTATACTAAATGTGCATGTGTTTGTGAGGAAAAGGGGTATTGGGAAGAATAGCTGTTAGCTGACAAACATCAGGCTGATAGCTATCTTAAGTGTATGTTGAGTAGAGATGAGAGACCCTTTCAAGATTGAGTTCAGGTTCAGGTTTGTCAATTCCGAATAAAAGTTCAATTCTGTTCCAAATGGTTCACTCCGTACCCTAAGTTTTAAACAATTGAGTTCAAAAGTTGTATATGATACTCTGAGGGCCGCTAGGACTCTATATACTGTATTTCTACCTCTGTAATATAAACACAGCCTTAGTAATGTCAAAGTGACAGCAACAGATACGTTTATGGGTAAAAGGATGGCAAGCCAGTGTTAACAAACAGCCTGTTTAATGACACACTGCACTAATTTCACAGTATTATTTGGTGTTTGGCAAGGAAAACAGCTGTATTTTACAATAACACTTTTTCAGGGATATCATTTGTAAACCTATTATATATAACTCCACTGAGTTTTGGCGTTTAGCAAGGTTTAAAAAATAGGCAAATTACTATTGATACGTACAGTGGGGAAAAAAAAGTATTTAGTCAGCCACCAATTATGCAAGTTCTCCCACTTAAAAAGATGAGAGAGGCCTGTAATTGTCATCACAGGTAGACCTCAACTATGAGAGACAAAATGAGAAAACAAATCCAGAAAATCACATTGTCTGATTTTTTAAGAATTTATTTGCAAATTATGGTGGAAAATAAGTATTTGGTCACCTACAAACAAGCAAGATTTCTGGCTCTCACAGACCTGTAACTTCTTCTTTAAGAGGCTCCTCTGTCCTCCACTCATTACCTGTAGTAATGGCTCCTGTTTGACATTGTTATCAGTATAAAAGACACCTGTCCACAACCTCAAACAGTCACACTCCAAACTCCACTATGGTGAAGACCAAAGAGCTGTGTAAGGACACCAGAAACAAAATTGTAGACCTGCACCAGGCTGGGAAGACTGAATCTGCAATAGGCAAGCAGCTTGGTGTGAAGAAATCAACTGTGGGAGCAATAATTAGAAAATGGAAGACATACAAGACCACTGATAATCTCCTTCAATCAGGGGCTCCACGCAAGATCTCACCCTGTGGGGTCAAAATGATCACAAGAACGGTGAGCAAAAATGTTTGGTAGAAACACAACTTGTCATGTTTGGAGGAGAGTGAATGCTGAGTTGCATCCAAAGAACACCATACCTACTGTGAAGCATGGTGGTGGCAACATCATGCTTTGGGGCTGCTTCTCTGCAAAGGGACCAGGACAACTGATCCGTGTACATGAAAGAATGAATGGGGCCATGTATCGTGAGATTTTGAGTGCAAACCTCCTTCCATCAGCAAGGGCATTGAAGATGAAATGTGGCTGGGTCTTTCAGCATGACAATGATCTCAAGCACACCGCCAGGGCAATGAAGGAGTGGCTTCGTAAGAAGCATTTCAAGTTCCTGCAGTGGCCTAGCCAGTCTCCAGATCTTAACCCCATAGAAAATCTTTGGAGGGAGTTGAAAGTCCGTGCCCAGCGACAGCCCCAAAACATCCCTGCTCTAGAGGAGATCTGCATGGAGGAATGGGCCAACATACCAGCAACAGTGTGTGCCAACCCTGTGAAGACTTACAGAAAACGTTTGACCTCTGTCATTGCCAACAAAGGATATATAACAAAGTATTGAGATGAACTTTTGTTATTGACCAAATACTTATTTTCCACCATAATTTGCAAATAAATTCTTTAAAAATCAGACAATGTGATTTTCTGGATGTGTTTTCTCATTTTGTCTCTCATAGTTGAGGTCTACCTATGATGTCAATTACAGGCCGACCTCATCTTTTTAAGTGGGAGAAGTTGCACAATTGGTGGCTGACTAAATACTTTTTTTCCCCACTGTATAAACAGAGTGCATATAACTTCATTAAGATGTCTCTTTTTGATTTTGGACACAGTACATATTGAAATTAAATGTTTTGACTCTGAGAATTGTGATTGAGATTGATGCATCTGCTGCAGCACAATAACACCAGCACATCACTTCACTGACACACAGTGTGGCAAACAGACAGACAGACCTCTCTCTATCAATTAAATCAAAGCCTTCTTTTCCAGTCCTAATACTACCCTTCCCCAGAATCCTCAAAAAGTATTATCTATGTATTATTTCCTATCTCTCTTAGTCTGTCTGAAATGCTCCTATCTCTCTAATCTTCACCCATAAAATGGGTACCTCTCTTTCTGTCTGGGATTTGCATACTGCCTGTGAGTTAGTTGTGGCCTGACTTATAGTCCCTCATATTTGACTGTCAACTGTCATGAGGGCTGCATGTCTAGCATTATGAGGGATTCCACCTGATCCCTGAGATCATGTGATTAATCTTCTCTGCTTTCTCCATGCTTTCAAACAGTGGCCACCGTTTTAGTGGAGAGTTTGGGCCAAACCCAGTTCGTTGTAAACTGGGTCACTCATTGCTAATGGCACGCTTTACAATTAAATCCTATGACAAGTGTTCGTGGTATCTACTGTGAACAGGAATGTTGGTAAACATATTGGAACACAGTAGTCCTCTTATAAATTTTACAATGCATTGCAGAGCCTCCAGTTACATTTTATCATTTCCAAATGCATTGTATAAAACCATAATTTACTCTTATAACCACAAAGCTTATATATTTGGACTATGACAATAAAAGTTAAAAGTTATCCACAAACTGTAGTTGTGACAATCCAGCCCTTTACAATACACTACATCCAAACAAAAGGCAACAGATGTTTTCATTCCATTTTTCATCTTCAAAATTGGACATATTGATTGCTGTCCTTTACTAGATTATTAAGAATGTCATGTTCCTTTGTAGATAGATCCTTTTGGCTTTTTTTTTTTTTTTTTTTTTTTTACCAAAGCTGTGAAAAATTTGAAACTGTTAACCTTGTTAGACAATGACAGAAAAATGTCCTCTTTTTATAACTCTTCAGGAAATATAAGTTTTACAGTAATTTATAACACAAAAAGTTTTATCCATAGTTGTGTATATAAGACACTATCCAACAAGTTGCTGCTTTTATTATCGACATCTGCATGCCTTTGAAACACCTATTCATGGATGTTTTGTCAGCTTTTTACAAGATTATTTGGCAAGGGTGGAAAAAGTTAGCATATCAATGTCTTGGAGTCCTCTCAATGGATGCAGTAGTTTGTCTTTATATCAGGTGTCTATTATTAGTGTTTACACCTACATTTGTATGCAAAGAAATATATGGCTGTCTGCACATTAACTTATCCCTTTAAGGACACAGAGTAGTTTGGGTATTAATGCTTGGCGATCATGCCCCTGAACTACCCAAATACTGTGATATTTATCACGGCACTTGGGGGTTTAAGCCAGTGTTTTCCAACTAAAGCGAGTAGTCCCGGGTCCTGGCCTGTGTAATACAGCTGAGACCTGAAAGTGTTGTTCAGTGGGAGCACGAAGGGCTTATTATTGTACACACAGTAATATATTTCTCTATATACAAAACTTATAGCATCCACACAAAGTACTGCATCCATTGGAAGGACATTGCATTGATATATTGAATGCTTTTTTTCAGGATAATTCAGAAACTAACTGGTGGACAGTTGAGGTGTAAAATACAAAAAAAATTATACTTACCTACCCCTGGTCCTTGGTTTGGGTCCACTTCCCCCATTCTTTCTATCTTTGGACTGTTCAGGTTGAAAGTGCAGTGTCTCAAGTAACTCCTGCTGCCAAATACTGGTTTCAGTGGTCACATGTTGGGTAGCTGCAACATGTGAATGGCCGCAACAGTCACCTGTACAGTGTCCATATTAGGATATCCTCAGATATCAGAGTCAAACATCAGATTAATGGCAGTTTACAACTGTGATACCTGACTTTGATACCTGACTCTGACACCTGACTCTGACACCTGACTCTGACACCTGACTCTGAAACCTGACTCTGAAACCTGACTCTGACATCTGACTTCAACTATGACACCTGACTTTGATACCTGACTTTGACTCTGACACCTGACTTTGATACTTGACTCTGACACCTGACTCTGACACCTGACTCTGCCCGCTGACTCTGACACCTGACTTTGATACCTGACTTTGACTCTGACACCTGACTCTTACACCTGACTTTGATACCTGACTCTGACACCTGACTTTGACTCTGACACCTGACTTTGATACCTGACTCTGAAACCTGACTCTGAAACCTGACTCTGACATCTGACTTCAACTATGACACCTGACTTTGATACCTGACTTTGACTCTGACACCTGACTTTGATACTTGACTCTGACACCTGACTGACTCTGACACCTGACTTTGATACCCGACTTTGACTCTGACACCTGACTTTGATACCTGACTTTGACTCTGACACCTGACTCTTACACCTGACTTTGATATCTGACTCTGACACCTGACTTTGACTCTGACACCTGACTTTGATACCTGACTCTGACACCTGACTCTGACACCTGACTCTGACACCTGACTCTGACACCTGCTGGCAATAATTACTGACCTCTGATTGACCTCACTGCTCACACTCAGTATTAGAAGATACATTGTATAAGGCTGCAGGCTGAGAAGCTCCATGAGATCTGACACAAAGTTGTCTGATACCTGATACCTGACACAGTCAGAGATCAGACTCACACATTATCTGAGTTTTTCATATACATACAAGCCAGCCAGCACATACAATGGTGGAGATTTATCAAGTAAAATGCTCCATAATTCTGGTATCATTTTCACCAAATAAATTCTCTGACATGGGGCCCCTAGTGTTTAACTTGGGCGCAAAGACGTGACCTACACACTGTGCTCCAAAAATACACCCAAATCCTAAGAACTTTTAGTTCAACCAATCACTGGTGTAATGTTAGACTGTGTTCACACTACCATTAGATGTCTGTTCTGATAGTGTCCATTAAAAAAAAACAAAAAAAACCAGACGCCTATCATAACAGACATTAACATACACTAACTGATGTTAATGCGTCCATTTGTTTTAACTGATCCATTTCAAGGATACATTAGTATCAATTAGTGTCCGTTTTTGTCCTTTTTTTATACTGTCCTTTTTTTTTACTTCTGCTTTCTGAGCATGCTAAAAAAAATCAGACAATAATAACGGACAGTATAACGGACAACCATCCATCACTGTCCATGAGCCATAGATATTAATGATAAAAAATAACGGACACTTAACATCCGTCATAAGTCCATTATTTTGAATTGACACAAAAGTCCTGCACCCCGCGTTATGTCTGCTAAAAAAAAACGGGCATGTGACGGATTTGGTGAAAATTGACATTAACCGACAACAGATCAAATCCCATTGAAATCAATGGGATTTTTAACAGATTTATAACAGATCTGTTGGTGTCGGTTGTTAACATTTAGTAACGGATGCTAACAACAGACACTAGTAACAGAAGTGTGAAAGCACCCTTAGATTACATAGTAAGCTAGGTTCACATCTGGTGGACCTGAACGACGGAGGGCTGGACCGCTAAACCAGTGGACACCCGCAGACCACATAGACTATAATGTGGTCCATCAGGTGTACGACATTTTTATAATGAAACCAGCGCAGAGATAAGTCCTTCATGCAGGACTTTTTTCTCTGACAATTTTCACCAGTTTCTGTCCGGGAGTCCTAGGTTTACACTGGGTCCTACACTAGGTTCACACTAACATTCAGGTTTCTGTTCTTCGGGTCTGCTTGGGGACCAGAAAAATGGAAACACTATCCGCTTAAAAAAAAACTTAATAGACTTAAATAGACTATAATGAGGTTCTCTGGGTTTCCGCCCAGTTTCCGCCTCAAAACGGGTGGAGAGAAAAGTCCTGCAAGCATATTTTAAGCTGAATGGAGGACAGAGACCCTGAACGGTCCCCGAACACTTGTGCGACGGCAGCCTTATGTAGTGCACAACTGTGTGGCATGGCCAGTTTGATAAATATACTAAGCCATAGGTATGACACAAGGCAGTGACACAAGGATGCACAAAAACATGAGGGGGTTAAAAATAAAAAACACAAAAAGAGGAAGAAAAAAAAAATCCCCAAAAAGCATTTAGTACTGATAAGGGGGCTTATTCCCTAATCAGCAGCCAGCAGAGGAGGAGGGGGAGACAGAAGTGAAACAAAAAAAAAAAAAGTACAGAGACAGTAGTGGAAGGTGGGATGGAGGAATAGATGGTAATGCCAGGAGGCACTACAGTAGGCTCGTCTATTGCCAGGAGGCGCTACCAGAGGCTCACAGTAACAGCACTGTAGCTGTCCTGCTCACAATTCCCAGAGGAAGTGATACGAGCAGGGCAGTTACTGTTAAATTGAACTGTAGAGACCAACCAAATGCAGCAATCAATGGTTATGGTACCATTGTACGCCCCCTGATCCTCGACAGTGATCTGTGCTATATAAAGATGTCGGCTTACCTGCCGGCACAAATGCAAGGATGCAAAGCAGCTATGGGGGGCACAATTTTCCCTCAGACTTGGTCTCTGGATTGTCTGCGGTCAGGGACAGCAGCAATCCCCCAGACACGGTGACCTGTAAACACCACACCATACTATTACAACGCGTTGTGCAAAGTCACTGGCTTCAGCACTGTAACAGTACGACATGTGTCGTTAAAGGGTTAAATAACAGAAGTGTGAACCTAGCCTGAATTAGACTGGACAATCCTAAACTGCCTCAGATTTATGAAAGTGTCTGATGAGGTTTGATAAATATGGTGTATTGTTAGGCCAGGTTCACATCTGCGTGTAGGGGACTCTGCCACAGAAACCCCCGAAAATCACCAGAGAGAAAATTCCTGCACGGATGACTTTTCTCTGCTCCAATTTCAGTATAAAAATGGCGGACTCAGTTATAGTCTATGGGGTCCGCAGGTAACCCACGTCCAGATGTGAACCTAATCTAGCATTACACCTGTGATTGGTTGAAGTAAAAGTTCTTAGGATTTGGGTGTATTTTTGGAGCACAGTGTGTAGGTCACGTCCCTTTTTTGTACAAGTCATAAAAGTATTTAAAACACTTTATGAATGTGGCGCACGACATGTCAGAGAATTTATTTGGTGAAAATGATACCAGAATTATGGAGCATTTTACTTGATAAATCTCCACCATTGTATGTGCTGGCTGGCTTGTATGTATATGAAAAACTCAGATGATGTGTGAGTCTGATCTCTGACTGTGTCAGGTATCAGGTATCAGACAACTTTTTATCAGAGCTCATGCAGCTTCTCAGCCTGCAGCCTTATTCAATGTATCTTCTAATCCTGAGTGTGAGCAGTGAGGTCAATCAGAGGTCAGTAATCCTTGCCAGCAGATACAATCACTAGAAGGGAAACTGTATGTGCTTGGTAGCTGACTTCAGTCAGAGATGACTGTCAGGAGTCAGGTGTCAGAGTCAAGTATCAGAGTCAGGTATCAAAGTCAGGTGTCAGAGTCAAAGTCAAGTGTCAGAGTCAAAGTCAGGTATCAAAGTCAGGTGTCAGAGTCAAAGTCAGGTGTCAGAGTCAGGTATCAAAGTCAGTCAAAGTCAGGTGTCAGAGTCAGGTGTCAGAGTCAGGTATCAAAATAAGGTGTCAGAGTCATGTATCAAAGTCAGGTGTCAGAGTCAGGTGTCAGAGTCAGAGTCAGGTATCAAAGTGAGGTTTCACAGTTGTAAACTGCCATTAATCTGATGTTTGACTCTGATATCTGAGGATGTCCTAATATGGACACTGTACACCTGAGTGGTTTCATATCTGGCCTGGCCAGTGCTTGCACGGGATGGAAAGGGGGACTCGATGGCAGAACAAATTTAGGTGACTATAGCTGCTTTTTTAATTTTATCCCACCTCTGGTCCTCCTGGGTTTTCCAGTCTGCCTTGAATACTCCTATAACAAATAGACATTTTTAATATGTGTAACTTACCTGTTACTTGAAAATACATTTAATTTTTGTGGTTTTATATAAATATATATATACAGTACAGACCAAAAGTTTGGACACACCTTCTCATTCCAAGAGTTTTCTGTATTTTCATGACTATAAAAATTGTAGATTCACACTGAAGGCATCAAAACTATGAATTAACACATGTGGAATTATATACTTAACAAAAAAGTGTGAAACAACTGAAAATATGTCTTATATTCTAGGTTCTTCAAAGTAGCCACCTTTTGCTTTGATTACTGCTTTGCACACTCTTGGCATTCTCTTGATAAGCTTCAAGAGGTAGTCACCTGAAATGGTTTTCACTTCACAGGTGTGCCCTGTCAGGTTTAATAAGTGGGATTTCTTGCCTTATAAATGGGGTTGGGACCATCAGTTGTGCTGTTCAGAAGTCAGGTGGATACACAGCTGATAGTCCTACTGAATGGAGTGTTAGAATTTGTATTATGGCAAGAACAAAGCAGCTAAGTAAAGAAAAACGAGTGGCCATCATTACTTTAAGAAATGAAGGTCAGTCAGTTCGAAAAATTGGGAAAACTTTGAAAGTGTCCCCAAGTGCAGTGGCCAAAACCATCAAGCGCTACAAAGAAACTGGCTCACATGAGGACTGCCCCAGGAAAGGAAGACTAAGAGTCACCTCTGCTGCGGAGGATAAGTTCATCCGAGTCACCAGCCTCAGAAATCGCAGGTTAACAGCAGCTCAGATTAGAGACCAGGTCAATGCCACACAGAGTTCTAGCAGCAGACACATCTCTACAACAACTGTTAAGAGGAGACTGTGTGCAGCAGTCCTTCATGGTAAAATAGCTGCTAGGAAACCACTGCTAAGGACAGGCAACAAGCAGAAGAGAATTGTTTGGGCTAAAGAACACAAGGAATGGACATTAGACCTGTGGAAATCTGTGCTTTGGTCTGATGAGTCCTAATTTGAGATCTTTGGTTCCAACCACCGTGTCTTTGTGTGACGCAGAAAAGGTGAACGAATGGACTCTACATGCCTGGTTCCCACCATGAAGCATGGAGGAGGAGGTGTGATGGTGTGGGTGTGCTTTGCTGGTGACACTGTTGGGGATTTATTCAAAATTGAAGGAATACTGAACCAGCATGGTTACCACAGCATCTTGTAGCGGCATGCTATTCCATCCGGTTTGCGTTTTGTTGGACCATCATTTATTTTTCAACAGGACAATGACCCCAAACACACCTCCAGACTGTGTAAGGGCTATTTGATCAAGAAGGAGAGTGATGGGGTGCTACGCCAGATGACCTGGCCTCCACAGTCACCAGACCTGAACCCAATCGAGATGGTTTGGGGTGAAGTTTATCAAGAGAATGCCAAGAGTGTGCAAAGCAGTAATCAAAGCAAAAGGTGGCTACTTTGAAGAACCTAGAATATAAGACATATTTTCAGTTGTTTCACACTTTTTTGTTAAGTATATAATTCCACATGTGTTAATTCATAGTTTTGATGCCTTCAGTGTGAATCTACAATTTTTATAGTCATGAAAATACAGAAAACTCTTGGAATGAGAAGGTGTGTCCAAACTTTTGGTCTGTACTGTATATATATATATATATATATATATATATATATATATATATTGGGGCAACACTCTAAGCCATAATTAGCATTGTACAGAAAAAAGTAATTGAAGGATACTAGAATAGAATCCTACAATCAGCATCAATACAGAAAACAATTATGTTTAGAACTCAAACTGGAATAATAATTCCTCTGGGGTGCAGTATAACATGAAAACCAACGCACACAAAGTGATTATGTAAAGACAGTTTCTGTAATGTAAGCCATCATCTCATCGCTTGCAATTGTTTAAATATATCAGCTCCATTCATTTATCCTAATACAATAATATTGCCCCACAAATAAAATTTTATATGTGGAGATACATTAATGAGAAGAGGTACACACAGGCCATAATAGACTGCCTGCCTGCTGCCTGCCCCCTCTGCGTCCGTATTATGCAACAGTTTTAGATCATGTATTTTGTTTTGTACTAATCCAGGTATAGAGGAGAAAAAAACAGAAGAGTAAAGTGCTGGACCGTGAATTAAATGTCTAAATGCCACAAGGTACAGGAGGCATCAGCTAAGTTAAGACAAAGCAATCCTACTCAACAGGAATTTTCCCATCAAGGGGTAGAAACCTTAGCAAAGACATGAAGAATTGTTGCTCGCTGGGCTCCTGTGGGTCCTGAAACCATTTATGGAAAGTGTAATATTAGCAAAATTTAAGATGAAAGGCAAAAGCCTCTGTGTCTGTACACTTCCCATGGGCCAGTCAGTCAATGTAATTGACACCGAAGTCATATTTCCTTCAGGAATCATATGGCTAAATAATGACATTATGCTGCACTAAAGCTGGGCTGATTGAAGTGAACTTATCAGCAAGGTCTGACAATAGTGAAAAGAGCTTAAGCGGAGAGTGTCTGCCTAATGCTCAGCAGAGGGTGACCTTTCACTCTCCGTGCTGAGACCTACCTTGGAAATGTAGCCTTAAGGAAGCCGAGTGACAAATCAATCTGTAATCATAATGCATAAAAGGTCACAGGTGATATGAACGTAAATCCTTTAATCTCTTGACACTTCCAGCGCAATGAACACAAATCTTATGAAAAATGCTTGACGTGTTTACCAATGGTCTCACAGAGATATTACAAATTCAGCTCTGCTACATCTCCATATGTGTAGGGTTTTGAAAGGAATATATATGATTTTTTTCATTTCTTTTCTTAGTATTATAATTATAAGCAAGACGAGGAAACAAGTGAAACTTTTTGTCAGATTTCTGTATATTGTGCAATTTGCATGTAGCAGTTATCTCAATATATTATATATTCCCATTTGTTAGTGAACATGAAGAAAAGATTTCCCACATGCATGAATGAAACATAATATATCAGAAAATATTTCAGAAGCCAGTGGTACAAAGTCATTGAGCGGTTTGTGTTTCACATTTGGCAGTGCAGGATTTGCACTTCACATTTGGTACTTTGCAGTTATAGTATGCTGTTTAATGATGTTGCTGTTGATTTGCACTTTTTACCACAATTTTTGCAAAATTGCAGCCAAAATGAAGCTATTTTAGGAAAAACACATGAGGGGAATTCATTAATTGTTCACACCAGTTTTCTGGTGTAAAATAGTGACAAATTAGTGATTTGCAACTATTAACACCACTTGGTACTAAACAGTGGCAGGGCTTGGGCTAGGCCATTTCCGACACCACATTCATTATTATTTACACCACTTTTGTGGTGTAAATGATGTGAAAAATCTTTGCTAGCAAGGAGCTGGTGTAGATTTTTGCTTAGGTACAAGGAATCCCGGAGGATGTCTGTATCTCATGATGAGTTAATTAAGCATATCCTCAACTGGCCCAGGGAACATAAAGACAGGAATACAATATGCGTCTCGCATTATCATGTGACTGTCACCTCTATATAAGCTTTATTTGTGTGCATTGTAAATGCTATCATGCACCCCCCATGGATATTAGGCATGTGAGTGGTTGTATCATCTGCATTCTGCACATGTGCTCTTCGAACCTTATATCATGTCTGCATTCTGCATACAACCATAGCTTCATCTTACATCAGGTAAATATGGCCTTTTTCATTGATGTGATCTTTACAAATGCCCCCACAATGCCTTGATATATTAGAAATATCATGTTTTATTACTTGTATATTAGGCTGTGTTCCATGAACTGCATAAAACATTTTTCTCTATTTCTCTCATATATGTATTTTTTCTGTAGGTATTGTGTCAGAGTCTAACTTTGCCCAGACTATTCATATATTGTACAGCATGGCATTATATGTTGGTGCTATGTAAACACCAGATCAATTTTACTACACATTTCTCCAAGATAACTTTCTCCAGTTTATCTAGAACTCTGATTATGTTTATTCTTCTTACCATAGGAAGCAACTTTTGCTTGAGACTGAAGACACTGACATCAATGTGACGTACAGAACTCTTTACTGAAATCTGGGTCAGATGAATGTAGCAATGTTTAATGAATGTCACTAGATATGTTGCCTTCAGAGGAAAACATCAATTAAACTGCTAAATGGTAAATGATTTTATTCCTGTATGGCTGTAATATAACATTGACTGTAATATAAGGTTGTCACGAACATTGTGGGTGAACTTTGATATTTGATACTCTCATGCTAAGAAAACCAAAGACATGTGATAAGTATCAGTGATGCAGGGTTCCATTCTGAACATTCCTTTGTTTGTTTTAGTTTCCTCTCCACTTTTAGCACTTTGGCCAGCTGAATGGACACCTGACTTTTAGGCCAAGGACAGACAAGATCGGTATGTCACAGCAATAAATTGGCTGGTTTTCATCATGGCCTTCAGCCACAATTCATCGGCAGCTGGCCCAACTTTCAACCTTTCCATTGCAAAGGTTTAAAGCCACAGACAAACTCACAGCAAAAATTGACATTCTGTGAGTTCAAAACCAGCAGCAGAAGACACTTTGCTCTGCTGGTTTTTTTCTATAGTGTATGGATAGGATTTGTTTAAATTCCATCCACTACACTACTACTTCTGTGCATTGCAGCGAGTTAGCCACTGCAGATTCTGGCATAGCTAATTCACTGCAAACTCGTCCCATGTGTCCCTGGGATTAGATGGACCATTAATTCCAAAATGGCAAATTATTTAACTGAACAGGAATACAGCACAACATGATTTGATATGGCACTTGTTTACTACGCTACTGTATTTAGGGCACTCCATTGAAAAAAAAAAAAAGAATAGTCTTTCTAAGTAAGCCATGATGATGCTATCTGGGGTATATTCACCAGTGTGTCCCTGAACAGCATAGATCTAAAGTCATGCACAATAAATAAATATCACTGCTATCAAATAACAGGACCAGTTTAATAGAAAATGGGCAACAAATAAAGTAGGATCCCCTAGCGATTTGTAGACAGTAGTTTTTGCAATTTCAAACATATATACGCTCCAAAATAATTTTTCCATAAACCACCCACAAAATGCTGTCATTTCCCAATTCCAAAAAAGTTGGGACAATGCATACATTTTAAAGAAAAGAAGAATTAAATAATTTGGAAATCTCATATAACCATATTTTATTCACAAATATCAGAATGTTAAAGTTAGACTTTTTTTTCATTCTATATGGAAAAAAATTAACTCTTTTAGAAATTGATGGCAGCAGCACAGCAGATATTGAATCTATTAAGGCACTTTAATAAAAGAATGAACAGTAGTAGACAGTCACTGTCATTGTCCAGTATAGTCAGACTAAGGCTGGTTGCACGAGCCATGTTTCTGCAGCCCCTTTCATCCCCCTGATCACGGCCACGGTCGTCTGCAAGGGGCCTTACAATAAGCTTGCTTACTATTTAACTACTCTCTGAAGCAAGTAGAAATGTATTTTTGCCCAGTTCTATTTCATATATTTTTATGGAAGGTAAGAATAGATAATAATGTTAAAAGTGTAAGAGTAACAATGGAAAGAAAAAAAACAGACATCTAGAAACACATGAATTGGAAAACAAATATCAGTTTTCTTTAATTTACTAATGATTTCTTGGAAAATATTTTTTTGCAGTCATTTCTGTGTCTTCTAATGGTGCACATAGTCAATTCACAGCATTGTGCTTCCACATTATATTTTAGTCTAATTTATTGTTTATAGGGGACCTGTCAGAATGGTTATTCTCATTATTTCTTTGTATTAAGTGCATATTGCTCTCTCACAGCAGGAAGCAGCTGCTATTACAGATGCTTGTAAGAAAGCAGCCGAAATCGATCACCCATTTAAGGCTGGGTTCACACCTTGTTTTGGTGTTACATCTAGTGTATATGTCTAACGTGGCCATATAGCTTTTTAACAACTACACTCAAAATTGTAGTTGACCATTTTATATACCTAATTGTACACATCTGGGAAATGCAACTGGTAACACTGCATGTATGCCGAGACATACAGTATGTGTGCTTGACTTTTGATAGGGACAGGTTTCTCGGGCCCTGAAAAGCATTACTGAAAACTTAATCCAAGGAGTATAGTAACAGAGAGTATGCTTGAGGCAGATAACGCCATTTTTTGCTTACTTTGTCTAATGCATAATATTCAAAGCAAAATCCTTTTTAAATATTGCCACATCAGTGCCTTTTCGATGACCATTTTCACCATGCATCTCCATGCCAAAACATCCATAATGTGGTGGGCAAAGGCATAACTTGAATTTCCTGGGCCCTAATGCAAAATTTGTAATAGGGCCCCTACTTACCATCTGCTATCTATAATACTGGTGTCTTTTTATGTTGTATAAAAGTCTTCCCCTTCAGGCTCCAGGGCCGGGAATTGATTTGTACCATAGGTACTATACCTATGGCCCTGTTGCAGGCAAATTTAGTGGGACACGTGACTTGAGCACTCTAGCTGAAAACTGCAATGTCCACTGTGTTCAATCAAGTCTTACAGCACTCCCTGCATTCTGCCCTCTTCTATCTAATGACAACGTGAATGTGTCTATTCATTGGGATCCCGGGTCTTCTGTCTGCTTGGGAATACCATGTATGCTAAGCTTTTCCCATTCTGGCAAACCTGAATACAAGAGATTGTGAATGCTTGGTTAGTTCAAGTCAATCAATGGGCATCAATGGGCATGAGGATAGATTGGGAGGCTCTGGTGTTTACATTGCACATTTGCTTTATCTTGATAGACTCACTGGACTGATGTGAACTGACCCATACTGAAAAAAAGCATTGGAACTTGTAAGTTTTCTATGTGCAAAGTCCTTTATTTCACATAGGGAATACTTTTAGGGGGATTATGTTTTGTGCCGTTTCAAAGCTCCATTCCTATGTTATTTTAGTTTTCTTCTTTTGTTTCATTTTTCCTCCATAGAATACAAATAATTTCTATAATTATAAGCTGTGAATTTGTTGTGTCCTATAAAAATATGTTTAATTTTCCCTGTAAATCACTTTAATATTATAATAGTTTGCTGTATTTTTTTTACAAGCCCTGTTTAACCACAGGGAATGCTATATGCAAAACAAGAAACCTCCAACCTGTATGCCTCTCAGTAGTGACCTTTTATATAACAAGCAAGCACTAGTAATTAACAAATTAATTTCTTCCTGTGGTAGAAAAAGAGTCAGCCGAGTTTTGCCAAAGAAATAACCTACAAGCTGGGATAATTACATAGAGCTATTCCATTGGTTCATTTAGGAATCCGTGAGCCGACAATGTTTATTTTAGCCTGCCAACTTGAACTTCTCGTCTAAATTGCTGCTTCAACAATTGCTGGAGGTGTATTGAGTTCCTGTTAAATGATTCTGCACCAGAGATGTCTTCTTTGTTCAACCTTATATACACTCATGATTTGTCTTTATATATTACTTTATGCGGTGAGAAGCAAGAGGGAAACCAAAGACAGCAACTCTTTCCAAAAAAATACAATAATATTGTCAACAGCGTATTCTATTAAATGAATTGTATATCCAGATTCTTTATACAAAAACCTAAAAAAAACCATAAGGACTTTAAAGGAACAGTTAAGGATAACAGTAATTTTATTGGAGAGTTAAAGAGGCCAACAAATACAGAATCTTTGTAGGCAGAGTTTTTTTTTATTGGATAAAACCTAATAATTCAGAGAGGTCAAACTATTAGCATTAGGTCTTTATCAGGTGGTACCGCTGATTAAACTTATATTTCCTCTAAATACGTTTGTATTGTATTATGGAAAAAATCCTACAAAGTATGAATGCTTTATAAAATAGAAGTGTCAATAATTTATTTTTGAGAAAACAACATGCAAAATGAATAAACAAAAGAAAAATATAAACCAAATCAATAGTTGGTGTGAGCACCCTTTGCTTTCAAATCAACATCCTTTGCTCTAGGTACACTTGTACATAGTTTTTGAAGGAACTTGGCAGGGAGGTTATTCCAAACATCTGGGTGAACAAACCACAGATCTTTCATGTAATCCCAGACAAACTGAATGTTGGGATCAGGTCTCTTTGGGGGTCATATTATCACTTCCAGGGCTTCTCTTCCAAAGGCTGTCACACCAAATATTGATTTCATTCAGATTTCTCTTTTGTTCATACAGTTAAAGGGGTTTTTCGGGCAAAAAAAAAAGGTCTGTTAGTGCTATTAATGGGTTAATAAGTGCATCCATATACCTTTAGCATTGTTTTGAGTGATTTCTGGGTTTCTCTGGGAGCGCCTGGCATCTTCTGCATTTGTTTACATGGTGTAGCTTCCTGCTGTCTTAGCTAATGCAATGCATTACGGTAGTTGTAGGCTCTCACACTATCCCCCTCTCACTCCTCCCCCATCCTTCTCTAACACTCCCTCCCTGTCTCCCTTGCTATCTCACCCACTATTAGCCCTTCCCAACTAACTCAACCTACCCCCCTACCCCATTGTACTTACCTGTCTTCCTGTCCAGACTTCCTTCTGCGGGGAACGGCTCCTCCTCTTCTTTGACTCTGCCAGCGCCTGCGTAGCAGTCCCAGCACTGTGCTGTAGCCTGCACTCCATCTCTACTGCACAGGCATGGGCAGCTCCATCGGGCTCCCACAATTGTGCAATAGAGATGGAGTGTCGGCTACAGCGCAAAGCTGGGACTCCGGCTCTTTTGTGCACGTGCGGGCAGACATCATGGAAGGGGGAGAAACAGTTCCCCGCAGAAGGAAGTCTGGAAGGAAGACATGTAAGTATGGGGGGGGGGGGATATTGGTGACGTTCCACTTCCGGAAACGAGGGAACAGACCAGATAATCCATAAGGGATATGGGTAACTATACATTTTTGTTGAATTATGTAATTTAGAAAGTAGGTGGGGGGGTGTTTAATGTAGGAATTTTTATTTATCCCAGACAACCCCTTTAATTTTGTTAAAAATTAAAACTTTTACACAATACTGTACATGTAGCATGTCACTTTGTATGTATTTTTCAGTTTCACAAAGACTTTTTTTTATAGTTTTCAAATCACTTATTACTTTATTCTTGTTACTGATTTTAGGGATCCCCACAGCTAAGCTGCTGGATATTTAACACGCCTTCTCTGCAGATTCATCCATATAACTTGTTCCTTATGAAATGTGTTTAGACAGTACAAAGAATTGATGGACATCTCCTAATAATAGGGTAGAATATTGCCTGCCTTTAATATGATGAGTGCCATCAGAAAGATTATAAAACAATAATGCGCTAAGCAGTAACTGTATCATGGTTGTGATGATAGAAGTTATGTATTATTACTTAATCATATTAGTCATATATATAGTGAATGTTTTGTTTTATTGTTATCAATCTACCTCAGTGGTATGTGTGTGTACAAAGGGGAGGGGGTCAGGGGGAAATGCTCTCTGCCTGGCAGGAAACATCCAGTTTATGGTTTTATGATATCTTGGTTGAGCAGACAGAGGAAGGGGGTATGGTGTCCTTGAACTAACCTCAGAGCCCAGTAGAGACACATCATTACCAGGCAAAGAAAGAAATCCCTCTTTCCCAGATGAGGATAAGATCTGAATTTCCCATCTGAGGGAGTAAGAGGAAGAGGGCACCCTGGCAGGGAGGTGTGGCTAAACACAAGCCTTTAAGAGACTATGATACCTTACAATTGAGGTCACATCAGTGGAGTCAGCTAACAGAGCTGGATGTGTCCAATTCCATCTGAAGATTCTCCAAGCTCCTGGACCAAAGACTCTAAGGTATTCTTTCTTTTTTCCTCCCATTTATTTTAAGCCTGTTTGCAATTTTGTTTTATTTTGTTAGTGTCTCTTGTATATATAGCACTGAAACCTTTGGGTATTAAATTGTTAAATTTAAGGTTACTTTGTGTTATTCTATGAACCCATTACCTGTTTTGCTGGCATTAGAGCAGTCACGCTGTACCGCCAATGTCTACATAGCGTTTTTTTGCCTTCTATTTGACTTCTAAAAAAAAGTAGTTTTACTGCTATATCCATCTGTACCCTTGATGATCTATAATTGCATTTTGGTTTAGTTTAGTCAGTCTGCAGTGACCATTTGGGTGTCAGCAGTGCTAGCAATAGCCCCTGCACCTGTACCTGTTGACGTGGTTTTAGGCCAGTAACCTCAGGTTGCACGGATTCCTCTTTTGGCTAGTACACTGAATAGTTTCATTTAAGGCACTAAGAAGGCCCCTGCAACTGAATTGTTGTTGGAATAGGGAGGACAAAGTTTTTCAGTGATCTACATTTTTAACCTCACCCTATCCCTATGAAGTCTACCTAAAAGGGAATGTGGAATTTTGTGTGCAAGACATCTGATTGCAACACACCTGAACACAATAAACTCTGATGCATTGGCATTTTCTGCACTTATGCTATAGTACATTTTTCATAGTATTTATTAAAAGTTAAGTTTTATTATTTTGATCAATGTCTTCAAACAATAACTCTCGGTGAATATATAATTATATTGGATATATCATTTTGCCAGCGGTGTGAGCCACATTTCCTATTACCTCCAGCACTAATAACAATCCAATAGCTTTACAAATGTCAGTTGGTGACCAAAATGTTGTTTATCTAAATTGCTAAATAAACTTACTGAAAGAGCAAATCTAAGTGCTGGATTCTTGTCTTGATTGTAAGTTAGAAAATGTAGACTTCAAAATAAATAGTGATGCAAAACCAGACCCCCTAAATGCTGCCACACCAGACCCCTCCAGAAGATTTATCAGTGGAACAACTACAGTAGTATGTAATTAATACATTAGGCCATTACTTATAAAACGATGCAACGTACAGATGTGTCCATCCTTACCATAGCTCAAATTTAGTTAAAGAGCACCTTTCATCTCTCCTGACATATTTAGTTTAGTAAATAATTTTATTTCTTACAAAATAATTCTAAAGCATCTCAAAGTTTTAAATTGTGTTATTCCTCTGTTATCTCTCCAACATATGTATAAATACAGTGACAGTTGGGTATTAATAGTTGGGACTGTACCTACATAGTTTGACATTGTCCAGCCAGTGCTAAAAGTTCCACACTGTGTAAGGACACACCCATTTGACAAGAGAAATTGTTACACCTAGTTTATAATTTATTCATAAATTTCGAGGAGGAAATATAGAGCGACAACACTGAGCAGGGTCTTAAGAAAAGATGTTATTTTATGGGGAAGATGTATATGTATATACTAAGACGGAAATGACATAAGTGGTAATACAACCTCTTTAAGGACTTCATGAAACAAGTTCAAAACAATATCATAAAGTACTAGCAAAGTATATGAACAAGCTGCAGTATGTGGTGGGTTAACTGTATATTATCTCTCCGTACACTGTGAGTGCATCTTCTTATCACTTTACTGCCTAATCAATGCCCAAAGGAACACAGTCTGTGTGCTGTTATCTTTCGCCTGAGAGACTTCTAGTAACAGTGTACTCTTTATCTTCCAGCTTTGTGTCAAGTTCAAAGATGAGATTTAGAACAATGTCTCACAAAGAGCTTGCAATCTATTCTAACTGATAGTTCCTACATTTTCTACCTATCATGAGGGGGCTCTACAATAACAATATATATTTGTGCTATGCAGTTTCTCGCCCTTAAAATTTTATTGTGATATTAATAATAATAGTTCTCTATTGCAACTTTATAGCAGAACATGATCAGGTTTGAGAGCACATTAATTCCATCAGCTATTCCTTACAAGGGGTTCATTCTGTATATTTGCTATGTACCCCATGGAATCCATCTACAACTTCTTTTCCTAATATCTCTCTGAGGCAGGAAAATCTATGTGACTGTTAATACAGTCATCCTACTTGAGTAGATGAACTGTAGGCTGATGGTCCTGTTTGCAATCCCTGGCGTCATTGAAGAGGCAATATCTGTCCTTTTAAATTATCTTGGCAGATTCCCCCACTGGCTGCAAAGGCTGCCGCAGGCATTCCAAAGCACGGCCTGACCTAGTTACAGCTCAAGAGGCAGAAAAGGAAACTCCAAAGGACTGAGAGATTATGGAAGTGGGAGACCAACTGTGAAATTCCATAAAGGAGATCTGAGTTAACCCTTTGGACAACATTTAGATTCTAACGAGTATATATGACAAATCAATACATTTGAGGAATCTGCTATAACAAAACCATATGTGTCCTATGACTGAAAAGACTGTCTTCAAGGCTACTACATTTAATCACAATCTTTTAGGTTGTCCAAACACTTAAGATTGCTGTTCCTTCAAGTCTGCTACATTTATTCACAATATCTTAAGCAAGCCATATAACTTGTCCAACACCTATCTCACCCAACTCAGCCATACACATGCATGCTCAGCAGTACATGTGTACTGAACTCACAGAAACTGGCTGAACAGGGGAGAAAGCAGATACCAAACTCTGCTATCAGCTTATCTCCCCAAGAACCAAAGGAAAATTAAATTTATTTGACTAATCATTATCTCTATTGACATGTACCACCAGGGGAGAGTTGGGAGGCCAAACCCATCAAAATAAGCCAATACATACCTAATGTGTATGACCAGTTATAGGTTGGCCTTAAACTAAGATTGGAGAAGGGAATAATCTTATCTCTCTTAGGCTAGGGCTACTCATCTCACAATCAGAGATCGCTGCATTGCCCTGTGACTTGGGTGTTGCAACTTCTAGCCTCATAAAAAGTAAGCAATGCTGAATTTTTTGTGTAGTTAGATGTTATAGTCACAGCACTCACAGGGCTGCTAGGCGACACTTTTCACTTACATTGGTGTCATGGCAATCTTTGGCCATGCGACAGGAGACACAGCCAAAGTTGCCATGTTGCCCTAACCTCAAAAACAAATGAATAGGGCATGTCAAAATCCAAGAATCCAATCCTACTTTTTGCTGACTTTTTACTGCATGTCATATCATACTAAGCATGAGAACAGGACTCTCAGGTGTCCTTTATAAATGGAGCTGCAGGTTGCACTTGCCATGCTACATTTATCTCTATGGGTCTTCAGAAGAGAAGCCGAGCAATGAAGCAGCTCCAGATATTTCAGAGAAATGAATGGGGCACCAATATGTTCGAGACCACGATATTGAATTCCAGCTCTCATAATCGGTGCAGGTCCAAGTGATCAGCTTCCCACAAATTAGAAAATTATCCCTATCCTGTGGAAAGGGAATATCATACAATTACCAGAATACCCTTTTAATCCCCTAACAGTCACATAAAAATTGCAAAAACCCTCCCAAAATTGTCACTTTTTTTGTTGATTTTGAAATTATGGCTGAAATAAATATTTCTAGCACATAACTCTGGAGTCTTAGGTGCATTTTAACCCTTTATCCTTAAACCAGTAACATTTTATCCCTCTTTGCATTCCAGCTTTCATAACTTTCTACATTTTATTTCAGTGTAGCTTTACAAGACCTGGTATTTTGTGGGCACATAAGATTTTTGATCAGTTTTTTTATAACTTTTGGTTTTTTAGAGATGAGATAAACAAAACATCAATTCTGGCATCTGAAATTTAATGCTTACTGCATTTATCATGTAGAATAAATAATTACTAATTTTATTTTAGGGGTTGTTATGGATGAGGTAAAAAGCGGTGTTTTTTAGTTTCTTTTTTTTTAACTAACAAGGTGGAAAAAGTTTTATTTTTACTTTTTTCTGTATAAGATTTAGGTACTCTGTCAGCATTGGCCGCATCATATAAGGGGTTAAATGACAAGTAAGCTTCTGATTGATAATGGGGGGGGGGGTGAGATCATGAATACAACTCCATGGTATCCCCTCCCCTGGGGTTATCTGAAGGGACAGGAGAATTATAAAATCATTTTCTCCTCTACCTGCAGGTGAGGCCTGGGAGGTTTCAGAAGTATTTGAGGGCTTTAGAGAAATGTGTTAAAGGCTGGGGAGTATTGAAATATGGTAGGGCAGAGAGGTAGGAGCTTGTCCAGTGACAGTTGGGAAGTCATGGGTGGACTTCAAGTGGGCTCTGGGAGAGGTGAGATTCTAGTGTTACCCAGAATTTGAAGAGTTTAGAGTGATACCAGTCTAATATGTGGGCAGTGACAGCAGCCAAATAATAGTGGAGGCCACCTTGGGCTTTAGCCACTCCTTTGTTGCCCTGGTGGTGTGCTTGGGATCCTTGTCATGCTGAAAGACCCAGCCACGTTTCATCTTCAATGCCCTTGCTGATGAAAGGAGGTTTGCACTCCAAATCTCACGATACATGGCCCCATTCATTCTTTCATGTACACGGATCAGTCGTCCTGGTCCCTTTGCAGAGAAACAGCCCCAAAGCATGATGTTGCCACCCCCATGCTTCACAGTAGGTATGGTGTTCTTTGACTGAAACTCAGCATTCACTCTCCTCCAAACATGACGAGTTGTGTTTCTACCAAACAGTTCTGACCATATGACATTCTCCTAATACTATTCTGGAACATCCAAATGCTCTCTAGCAAACTTCAGACAGGCCCGGAAATGTACTGGCCTAAGCAAGGGGACACGTCTGGCACTGCAGGATCTGAGTCCCTGGCGACGTAGTGTGTTACTGACGGTAGCCTTTGTTACGTTAGTCCCAGCTTTCTGCAGGTCATTCACTAGGTCCCCCCGTGTGGTTCTAGGATTTTTGCTCACCGTTCTTGTGATAATTTTGACCCCACTGGGTGAGATCTTGCATGGAGCCCCTGATCGAAGGAGATTATCAGTGGTCTTGTATGTCTTCCAGTTTCTAATTATTGCTCCCACAGTTGATTTCTTCACCCCAAGCTGCTTGCATATTGCAGATTCAGTCTTCCCAGCCTGGTGTAGGTCTACAATTTTGTTTCTGGTGTCCTTCCACAGCTCTTTGGTCTTCACCATAGTGGAGTTTGGAGTGTGATTGTTTGAGGTTGTGGACAGGTGTCTTTTATAATGATAATTTAAAACAGGTGCCAATACTACAGGTAATGAGTGGAGGACAGAGGACGCTCTTAAAGAAGAAGTTACAGGTCTGTGAGAGCCAGAAATCTTGCTTGTTTGTAGGTGACCAAATACTTATTTTCCACCATAATTTGCAAATAAAGTCTTAAAAAATCAGACAATGTGATTTTCTAGATATGTTTTCTCATTTTGCCTCTCATAGTTGAGGTCTACCTATGATGTCAATTACAGGCCTTGCTCATCTTTTTAAGTTGGAGAACTTGCTCAATTGGTGGCTGACTAAATACTTTTTTTCCCCACTGTAGTTCTGGCACATGGCTATTGGATAAGAAACAAAAGAGGGGCTGCATCCCATTAAGCCATCTGGTGGGGGATGAGCTCTTTAAACAAAGGAGGAATGTAAAATGGCTACAGTCATGGCCCACATGGCCTTGGAATCCAAAATGGAGGATACATAAGCTGAGTCATCCTCCACATTTTCCTTCTTTTGTAAATGATATAACCCATACCCAGGGCATATTAGGATCTGCTAATCAGATCCTGAGGATTCCCCATAGATATGTTATACCATTTACATACCTATTGGTCTAATACACTCAGAGGGATGCCTTTACCGTCATGTCTGTCAGTGTGTGCAACCACCCTTACAACCTGCAAACCCACTATCTTGGGTTTGTACCTCTTTTTGGCAAGTTTCTTTACAAGCCACAATATAAACTTTATATTCAAATAGATTCAAAAACACAGCAATAATATTTGAAATATTCCCTGCAATATTCCCATAAACCATCCACCTAATCCCTTAAGCCAATTGGCAGGATTTAAGAACAAAAAGGTATCTGACCACCAACTATCCTGTGTCTTCTGATGTTCTTTGATCCATTTTTCTCTAAGTTCTCTGAACTTATCAATTTCTGCCCACACTTGAAGATTCCCTTCAGAGTTGATATAGTGACAATAGGAAGGTCCAATAATCTGACACATTCCCCCCTGTGCCGCTGTGAGGTAGTCAAGGACTATGGTGTTGGTGACTATTATGAGTTGTCCTAGTATCGTTTTAGTGTCATTCAACAGGCCTAAAATAGTGTATATCTGCTCATCTAGATAATTGGTGGATTCTACCAACTTGTCCCAGGTTTGCATAAACATGTGATACAAGAGTATCGTGCTGATAATTCTTTTACTTGTACCCATTGAAACAACATGGGGTCGCCCATATTTCCTAGGGTGATTGTCTGCTGCACGCTTGTACAAAGTATGACGGGGTATCATCTCAGGTTTCACATGTCCATGGGCAATTAAGGTGGCTGGTGTCAGTCTAGCTAGAGTACAAGTCCCCTCTTCCCCTGGGGGTAGCCATTTGAATGCTTGATGGCCACATGCTAGATATACATCCTTGGGCATTATGCATGCTTTCCGGAGATGAACTAGGCAATAGAAGTAGCTAAAGAGTCGCTGCATGGGGGTTTTGCACACCACTTATCCCCCGTCTCTGTGTCTCTTTGGGGTCCGGTGCTCTGTATCAGATACCCCTGACTATCCCTAACTAGTCCGCGTTCTATTGAGGAGTTGTGCTCTGGACAACCCTTTATGAACCATATGTCACTATCTTGTAAGGGGGCATGAATCTTTTTCTTAAAAATGAACTCCACTTTAACTGACGTTACAATAGAGGTGCTTGGCAGACTAAAGCTAATATTAAGCTCTTCTGTGGGAATGATACCGGCATGAAATGGGACTTTAGATTTATGTTCAAAATTTTCTTTTACCAGGTTCCAATCATACCACTTGCTTGGTCTCCCTGTCAGGTATAGCTGTAACCATGGGAGGGTCACCCAACCTGCTATGGGAATTGGAACAAAGTGATTATTACTGATGTTCATTCCCTTATAAGTCACTGGACTCCAAGAAACATTATGAAAACAGGAGTCATTAAAAAAAAACTCATCTAGGTCAAGAGGGAGTGCTAGATAAAACATAGTCTTTGCAGAACCAGGGCTGTGAGTACAGATCCAACAATCCCTGGGTTCTTCCTACTCATTCTAGTTAACAGTTAACATCTGATGATTTTTAATCAATTTATTGTCCCATTCTTCTTTTAGAGCATCATGTATCAAGCTCACTGGTTGTGTCACCAGGGCTAGGACCACCAGTAGGTACCAAATCCTTTCAGTCCTCTTCCGGGCAAAAGAGATCAATACTCACAAGCATGTACTTATACCTTCCATCTTTGGTAACTGTATATAGTTAGCCTGCAATCTCTGGTACGGGTACAAGGGCTTCGGGGAGTGTTTCTGAGTAACCTTTACTTTTTGGCCTACATTGAGCCTGGCATATGTTATGTAGGCTTAGATGTATCTGTCTGCAGTGGTGCTAAAATCTGTAGCTACCCATTGTCATGGCTGTTTTTGAGTGGTGCACTTGGGAATGAGCTGCTTGTGCCATCATTGGGAACAATGCTCTCAGTAAACATACTCTCTTACCACAGACCCTGTTCATCCCAAATCTTCTTTTCTTCTGGACCACCTTGGTCCTGCAATGTTTTTAGAACCTGAAAAGAAAGCTGAGAGTTTTGGTCCAAAATGTTGACCACCTGTATTGAGGCATGTTCCCTAGGCTTATCCACAGCATCTGCCCACATGTCACCTCTGCTTTCTTTTGTATCAGCCTTGGTGTGTGCCTTAACTTTGGCTATACCCACCTCTTTGGGTAGCAGCAGGATCTCCATTAGCTCCTGAATAGCCTGGAAATCCTTTATAAGCATACCATTAGAACTAAGGTAAGCTCTTGCTCTCCAGATCGGACCATAGTTGTATTCTATATCAAAGGCATAGCGGGCTTACCCTCAGCTATTTTACACCGTTTCAGTGAGTGCTTTCAGTTCAGCTTCTTGAGCTGAGACCTGTGGGGGTAATGGTTCTGCTTGTTTACCTCATGTTCAGTGGCATATCTGGTACAGAATTTGCCATCCTTCCCAAATCGAGAGCCATCTACATAAGAACTCAAAATCAGAGTTAGCAATAGAGTCATCATTTACATGACCAAATCCTACAGTTTCTCGCTACATCAGTTATATACAGTTCATCAGAAAATACATGTCTGTACAGGATGTTTTACTGTTGTCCTTCCTTCCCCCCTCCTGAATCTATTGGTAACAGTGTAGAGGGATGTTGTGTCGTGCAGAGTGCAAGGGTGACATTAGGAGACATAAGTAAGGCACACTGTAATCTGAGTTGTCTAGCCATTGAAATGTGCTTAGGCTGGACCTGGGACAATATGCCATGTACATCATGAGGAGTAAGTACTATGACAGGGAAGTCCAGTACGATGTCGCCACTTTTCTCCAGGGACAATTGGACCGCCGCTACTGCCCTAACACAAGAAGGTGCTCCTCTGGACACTGGGTCTAATCTAGCAGAATAGGTAAGATGCTGGTCTTTGTTGATGTCCATGAGTCCATGTCCCGACATTTCTGTACAGTAAAGAGAAAAAGTCTCATCATAATTAGGAAGTCATAAAACTTGTGTAAATAAGTGCTAACTTGATGGAGTGGAAGTTTTCCACTGCCTGTTTTGCTTAAGTAATGCAGTCATAGAGAGGTTGCATTAACAGGGATGCATTAAGGATCCACTGTCTGCAGTAGGACACAAGGCCTAAGAATGTCCTAAGTTGTGCCACACCATTCGGGGGTTTGAGCTCCTGTATGACCTGAAGTCTATCAGGGGTCAGATGTCCCTGTAAAATGCAATGACCTAGAAAAACGACTTTAGTAAGGCAGAACTGCAATTTGGACTTAGATGCTTTACATCCAGTTTCTGCTAAAAAGCACAACCAAGATACTGATGCTTGTACACATCTCCTGGGAGTGGCAACATAAAAGCAGGTCATCCACATACTGGAGTAGCACCATGCCCTGCAGTATACAGGGTGGGAGAATTCTGCGCCCCTTGTGGTAGCACTGTCCAGGCATATTGTTTACCCTTCAAGGTAAATGCAATGTGACCATTACTGGGGGTACTGGCAATTTGCAATCTGTTTTTCCTTTTTCCCAGAGGTAATCGGGCACACAACCTAGATGTTCCCTACACTAACTACCTCTGGGAGTGTAGGGAACATAAGGTGTCTTCTGACATTGCTGGTATCAGTAAGACCGTCCCATCTGGCTCATACACAATGTGTGCCATTAGGGCTTGTAAAACATCTGATCCCAGCAAGTTAACTGAGGCAGACTCACTGACAAGGAATGTAGTGGTAATGGTGCAGGCAGGGATGGGAAATATGACTTTCATGGACGTGGTTACAGAATTATCCACCAGCTTGCCATCCACCCCAATACAGGAAACAAAATCATCAGTTATCTCATAGGGGAAAACATTGTCAGCATGCAAAACAGATTTGGCAGCTCCAGTATCCTCTAAAAATTCACATGTTCTCCCCTCAGTTAATTGTAGGGAGATCATAGGGGCTGGCCCCAGTTGATCAGGTACTGATATTAAATGCACGCTTACTGGAGTACCTATTTCCTATTGATGGCTATTGTCAGACCCCTCCTTCCTGTCTCTGGGTCTCCCATCTTGGAACTTTGCAGTTACGGGCAAAATGTCCCCCCTTTTTTTTTTTTTTTTTTTTTTTTCTACTTCCAACAAAGTGTCTGGATTCAACACATTCCAACATTTAAGCACATGCTATAGGCAATAAACATTCAGACATCTTCAAAGACAATGACATTCCTTCCTGTGTCTAATAAGTTCAACCCCCACCTCATTAGCATACACTCAGTTTGCTTTTATCTCTTCTTCCTGTGTCATCAAACTAGTTTAGAACTACATGGCCTAGCAGGACAAAAAATAATTTATACACTATAATTCATAGATAAGCCATCTTTTAAATTGTCAGCTCATTCAGACTATTCGGTACAAGTAAATCTAGTCTTCTGAAGCTCCTACACTCTCCACAATTACAAACAATTTAATGTCTTTAGTAAATACACAAAATATTCTCAATCAGTGAAGCAGGCTTAAGAAATGGGAGAGCTTATAATATGGATTCAAAGTAAATTTATATCGTGGCCACTTGGTCTCCCAATCCATCTACCACGCAACATCTATTCAACTAGTCAGACATCTACTGAAATCCGAAGCAGATACAGGATTTCTAGACCATATACATTACTCTATCATACACTTTCTTGCAAATCATAGCATTCATTCAGTCACACTCACACAAAACAGATATGCGAGTTACTTCTAATTCACTGAAACAATGGATTTTCTTCTACAAACGTGTACACAAGACTCTAGATTAGGCCTTCTTTTGTTTAAGGTGCAATTTGTTCAAGGGGGGAGGATGGACTACAAAATCAACAATTGCTACTTCACACCTTCTTGCACCATGCTTAACTTCCTCTAAAACCTTCAGTTACTAACTTGTTGAAACACTTTTTTTTCTGAGTCACTCCACTTTTCTCCATCTCACTCCACTTACTCCATTTTTCAACATGCAGAAACCCATCTTTTCACATCTTATCATTATCAACTATCTTGCCGTTTTGGTGCCTTCACTTGCCTAATAGAGCACCCCTTCACTACATCAGCACCCTCTTTTGCTCTCACAATCTCTATAGCTGGAATTCCTCTATTCTTAGGATCAGCCTCACACCACCCAGGCAAATTCTCCATGGTTTGCATAATCTTCTGTGACGAACCTCAAAGGGTACAAAATACGGTACTGGTACCTCTCGACACACTTCTTGTAGTAGAACCTCCAAAAGGATATCTCTCGGGCGCCCAGCACTTAATTAAGGCAACGTCTTACCTTTAAAACCTCAAAGGATATCTCTCGGCACCCAAAAAGTGTTAACTACGTACAAGGAACTCATACAGTAGCCCCAGGCTACTACTTTCTCCTCTACCTTAACTTAGGAGATGGGTGATGGGTTAATCTTTCCTGGCTAATCTTTCCTGAATAACTTTCCACAGGGTCCAACACATAAACCAAATGGGATGTATACCAAAAATAAAGCAGAAAATTTCTACATTAGTTATTCTTCAAATACAGATACTTCATAAACAGGGTTCTTAAAAAGACCAGAGGATTCACTTTCCTTACAACTCACCCGGCATCCAGAGAGGCCATATAAGACAAAGAGGAGTGGAAAGTGGAGACAGTAAAGCTTCTTACCCTGCAGCTGCTTTTGAACCAGTTTCCAATGTCTCCTTGTCCCGTTGTCCTTTCCACTGTTTTGTCCGGGTGTGTAGTAATTTACTTCTGGCCCACCCAGGGATGCCAATTTCTGTGAGCACAATTTGCTCTAAGTATCACCATACTGAAGTCCAAATTCATAAAGTTGCTGAATAAGCTATAGCTTAGAGAGACACACACACACAGCTATTGTGTATATAGTGGGTTTTGCTTTAGAGCAAAAATAAATGGAGGGAAAAATGTAGTTTTTAAGTACAGTGTAGACAAAAACAGGTTGGGCTAGTATAATTAGCATAACATGATTGGTGGCAAAGTTGTAAAATAGTTCTGGCACATGGCTATTGGATAAGAAACAAAAGAGGGGCCGCATCCCATTAAGCCATCTGGTGGGGGATGAGCTATCTAAACAAAGGAGGAATGTAAAATGGCTACAGGAATGGCCCACATGGCCCTGGAATCCAAAATGGAGGATACATAAGCTGAGTCATCCTCCACAAGGGCATAGGTTTCTGAGGGATTTGCAGGGAGATGAATACTGAGATATTTTATGTATTTTATGGAAGACCAAGTGAAAGAAAAAGAAGAGCGGATGGCTTGGGCGCTATTAGCGTCGACATAAATATTCAAAGCAACACTCTTTGATAGATTAATTTTGTATTTGCTAAAATAGCTATATTTTGCGATGTCTGACAAAAATGAAGGCAAAGAGGTCAAGGGTTGTGTGATGTAGAGGAGCACATCATCTGCAAAGGCTGAGAGTTTAAGGTAGATATTACTTGATCGAAAGCTATGTTGGGGTTACAGCAGATTGCAATGAGATGTTCTCGTACTAGTGCATATAAGATGAGGGATAGTGGGCAACCCCTAATGTGTGCTATTTCTGAAAGTGAGAGGAGAAGACAAATAACCATTAACCTAGATCTGGGCTTGAGGAGAGTGGCAGAGAGAGCGTATGCGTATATTCTAAGCTAGACCGATTTGAGACAAGGTGGCCTTCATGAAACCCCAATCCACCCTATCAAAGGGAGAGAAGCATGAGTGGGGTCTGTGGCATCTAGCATGATGAATGATGGAGTACGTTTTGAGAGTGTTGTCACTTGCTTCCCTTGATGGGATAAATCCCACTTGATCCGAGTGGATCAGAGATCCCACAATTCCACCCAATCAGTTCGCAAGCAGTTTCACAAACAATTTTGCATCGGTGTTGATCAAGGAAATGGGTCTGTAACTTGGGCACAACTAGGGATCCTTGCCCTCTTTTGGGAGGACTGTGATGAGTGCATGTAGGAAAGAAGAAGTGAAGAAGGTCCTCGAAGATGCAGTGTTGAAGGCTCAGAGGAGTAGAGGAGAGACTCCTGTGCAGAATAATTTGTAGAATCAGGATGTAAACCATCCGGAACCGGACTCTTACCTGATGGGAGGGCACCAATGGCATGGACTAGCTCCTCTGCCATGAAAGGGTCTTCCAGTTGGGAGACTGTTTCAGGATGCAGTATTGGAAGGGAAGTGTCCATTCTATATTGAGTGAGAGACCTATGGGAGATCGGTGTGGGGTTTGTGGAGTGAAAATGTGGCTGATAATAGAGCTGTTCATAATAGTCATGAAAAGCTTTCGCTATTTCGTTAGTCAGGTGTATCAACGTCCCCTCTGATCGCTTGATGGATGCTATATAAGATTGTGCTTTGCATTCACGCAATGCCCGTGCAAGATAATAACCTGACTTGTTACTATTCCATGCTTTTCAGTTGAGGCCACACATTGCGGAAATAAGTTTTTTTTTGCTGCAGATGTTGCTGCATTTTTTTTTTTCACACAGTCAAGAGTAGCTTCAAAAAGAACGGGAAATATAAAAAAAAAGGCTAAGAGTTTTTTTTAACAATTATTAAATCTCAACAATCAAAACTAACTGCCAATGCAAGTCTACAAACACATTGACAAATTCATAATAAATCTTGGTCATATGTTTCGGATTTGAACTGAATTTTAGGTTTGAATCATCTATAATGCACAATTCATCAGTGTGGTTAATAAAATATATCAGAACAAGAAAAGCAAAATATGCATATTCAGCAAAAAGGCCAACGCTGTTACATTCTACATCAGTGCTTGTGATACCCTTAAATAACAATGAGACATTTGGTGACTACAGTGATTGATATTGATGCTGTCAGGAATCCACACTAGTTCACGGACCAATGCTTGCTAGATGACATGCTGAATGATCATTCTGGCCTGCCACTAACAAGGACATTTTACTATAAAACTAATCTCATGTCAAAGGTTCCAATAGAATGACAGGTTCTTGTAAGTTATAACTGTTGATGTTGCTAAAATGTAAGCAATAATTAAAGGCAAAGCACATAAATGAGATGTAGATGCTCATATTGTACATAACAAGAGACAAACAGTAGCAGCACACAAATTTGTAAATTTAATAAAAATTGTAATCTTCCTTCATATAATTGTATTAAGCAATCATGCAAATAGGCAACATATCCAGTTCTTCTAGATGCAAACTAGGAAAGTAATACTGTATATATACAATGCAATACCATATACTGGAGTTATAAAATATATTAATAAAAGATGTCCATCTTCTGTAGATTGCAAAATAAGATTTTAAATCTATAGACTGTCTTGTTGTATTGTCAGATTCCAATTTTGTTTAATCAATTTCTTCTAAATCACATTAGTATTTGCAATATAGAAGAGAAAAAGATGAGAAAACACTGAGAGTCAAAACCATTGTATTATTACACATTGATCATTACTTTGTTAGCATTGCAGTCATTTTATGTCAGATTTATTCTGGTTTTGATGCATATAAAAACATTTCAATTTCAATTCGATATCTCCTGCCTCCTGTTATGAAGCTTCCAGTAATACAAAGAGATTATAGTATAAAAACTACTGACATGCATTGTAATAATAATGTTTACAAGTTTATTTTAAATGCTATTCTTCAAAACACATTTATAACCAGCCAGATCAATACCCAGACGAGCGGCTTCATTTCATTACACTAAGGGCTGGGAGCAGAAAATTGCTAGCAAGTTGGTTTTGAAATATACAACATTATGAAGTGCTGTCCTGTAAGAACCCATAGGGATAAGAAAAAAGCTAAAGTCACGAAACCAAAAAAAAATAACATTACAGCATAAATACATATAAAGAAATAAACTTACATATAACACTAAACATCTTAAACAGTAAACTTTGCCCTATGAATGAACATTACAAGGGCTATAGTTATAGGAGGTGGAGAGGTAGCAATGATACCTGGATCATGGTGCTGAGGGACCCCAAAGGACCCACAGAAGAAGATACCAGTATTATAAATGACATTTGAAAGTTAACAGGGCATTCTATGAATTTTTGCATTGAGGCCCAACAACAATGAAAGAACATAATTGGTATTGCAGCTTTAAGAAATGTCCACAATATCTCAGACATTTAGATATAATGGTAATTATCCCACAGAGTGAATGGTATAAGCAAAAAAAGAAACTGTGTGGAAACATGTAGAGGCTGTAAAGAACTGATTTCTATAGACAGAAATCCCCTAGTAACAGTTACCTAGTAGAGGTAACCTTAGAAAGTTTTTTTCAGGCAGAAATCAGCAATATTTTTCAGTTAGTTTCATTTATAAGAGTATGTGATTCTGGACCAAAGTGCAATGCACTTTATTAAAAATGTTGCTGTTTTCTAAAGTTGCTGTCACTAGGTGTCTCCCTTCTAGCTAATATACAGTTCACTCCTTGTTACTATTGAAGGGCCATCCATAAATACCACTAAAAATGTCAGATGGGTTCATAGAGAGGGCAGGAAGAAAGGACTGGGCTTTCTTTATGCTGTGAATGGAGAGGGGAAGATTCCACACAGCTTTCCCAGCTTCTACTGTACACAGAATTTTCTCACAGGTCATGTTTTTTTATTTCTGAATAGATGTTTGTGCTATTACTAATGGGATATTAGTCATGGACAGCAAGCAGACTTCCATATTGTGCTCAGATTTCTCTTTTTAGCTGCTGCATGTCCTGTATTTGCAGTTTAGTGTCCTTAGTCTCCTATATTATGGTCACTTGGGCTTTTCTCAGCTATTTGTTTGCTATTTTACAGTTACTCCTGGCAAAATTACATGTAAAGAAACCAATTACTACCTGTAGTAGTTATAATGGATAGGGAAGGGGGGAGACTGCTCCTTATTGTACATGCACCCTGCTTTAGACAGCAATGATAAATGTGCTGCAGCCATAATGGGGCTATTAACAGCAGAGAAACTGATAGAACTGCCAGAGAACAGACTGCCCAGCAAGACCCTGCAGATATTTTAACTTCTGATGAAAAATCAGGTACTCTTTAAGTAAAGTATTGCATTTTGGTCCAGAATCACATGCTCTATTAAATGAGACTAAGTTGTCTGGAAAGTTAGTGACCATTTAACATTCATTTTATTGTGAACAGCATAAAACAAGACTGAAAAAAACAATGATAGGATTACATTTTTTTCCATTTCAACCCACAAATATTTTTTTACAGTTTCTAAATGCATGATACAAAACATTAAATAGTGGCATTGAAAATGCATCTCATCCTGAAAAAACAAGCCCTCATGTGAGCAATT
Source organism: Leptodactylus fallax (assembly GCA_947044405.1). Taxonomy (NCBI): domain Eukaryota; kingdom Metazoa; phylum Chordata; class Amphibia; order Anura; family Leptodactylidae; genus Leptodactylus; species Leptodactylus fallax. The sequence continues at coordinate 624,222 of CAMRHE010000019.1, forward strand.
AAATTGTTAAACTATGTGAACATAAAATGTTAAAACTATGTCAAATAGTAATTTTTCCACCATACTATTTTAATATATAATGCCCACAATTTAATTCACAAATAACATGTATTTATACATACAGTATTTGAAAATTCTGATATAATCTTCCACAATCCTCTGACCTGATGCCTTTTAAAAATAGGTATAAAAAAAACAAGCAAGTTAGTAATTAATTATTCAACACGCACTGATAACATTCAGTAAGCAAAGGCTCAGAAGGCCTATAATAGCTCAGAAACTCCACACCAATGGAGAGAAGTTGATGAAGAAGACATAATTATACACAAGTTACAGGTTATCTAGTAATTAGTATCTATAACAGCAGCTAATTGTACGCTACATGTTAAAGACATGACCTGTAAAGGAAGACTTGCCAAACTGATGCAGAATTACACTTTCTGTTCTCAAGCTTAACACGGGAATTAAGTTACATTATGTGGGTACAATGATTATAAAAATATCCTGAAGGATTTCACCATCTGACCTGTTCTCAGACACAGCTACGACTTCTGAACTGCTGCAAACTCAGCACAAAGCTGCTGAAGAAAAGCTGTGCAGTACATTAAATTTAATTTCCTTAAGTTATCACGAACAGTGTTTAAGGAAAATTAAGGTCATAACTGTAAAATTAAACACAGCAGGATTAACGTAGACATAATTTGGCCTATATCTGCAGCACACTATATGAAGGTCAGTTTTATATATAATGCTTTACAGTGGGGTTTGAACATTTGTGAACCTTTCAGAATTTTCTATATTTCTGCATAAATTTGATGTAAAGTTATAAAGTAGATAAAGGGAACCAAATCAACAAATCAAAAATATTACACTTGATTCTTTATTTATATAGGAAAATTATTCAATCTCAAAAATTTGAGGGCCAAAACTATGTGAACCTTTAGGATTAGTAGATAATTGAAAGATGAAATTAGAGTCAAGTGTTTTCATCCAATGGGATAACAATCAGGTGTGAGTGGGTGACCTGTTTTTTTTTTTTTAAAGAACAAGAATCTATCAGAGTCTGATCTTCACAATACATCTTTGGGTGATTTCTGAGGACCTCAGAAGAAGAGTTGTTGATGCTCATCAGGTTGGAAAAGGGTATAAAACATCTCTAAAGACAATGGAGAAAAAAATACATGGACTACACATCCCAATCTTATACATTGATCTAATGCTTCTCAGCAAAATCCACAAAAATGAACACGAGGTTCTTAATATATACATTGATCAAGGTACATAAGCCCACTAGCCACTTCATGGGGACCTCTATATAGTGGGTCCCTACACTACTAGGTGCGGCGATGCACAGCGACCACCACCACCGCAATGTAGTGCCCATAGGGGGAGAGACCCAGCTGTCCAGCAACACCTTTGCCACCAGATCAAGCCCTCAGGATCTGGGCCACACCACCCCACAGGCACAGCACCACAGGAGTGGCAGACATCATGCAGCACCGCACCATGTGAACAGATCTCAAAAAAATTCACCTTACCATATTGCTTCAGTCAGAGGGCTGAGGGCTAGTAGGTGCCTGTGGAGTGGTGTGGCCCAGAGCCTGGGGGCTTGGTCTGGTGGCAGGGGTGTTGCTGGGTTGCTCCCCCTATGGGCGCTGCATTCTGGTGGTGGTGGTCGCTGTGCATCGCTGCACCCAATAGAGTAGAGACCCACTATACAGAGGTCGCCATGAAGTGACTAGTGGGCTTATGCACTTTGATCAATATGTATACTAAGAACCTCGTTTTCATTTTTGTAGATTTTGCTGAGAAGCATTTGATCAATGTATAAGATTGGGATGTGCAAGCCATGTCTTTTTTCTACATCGTGTATTTGTAAATCTGTCCTTTCACTTGGTACCAGCGCTCCTCCCATTTGGCCCAGGTGTTTTTAATTAGCAGGAGACTGCAAAAGGGACCCACCTACTAGCTCTCAGTACTCTGACTGAAGCAATATGGTAAGGTGAATTTTTTGAGATCTGTTCACATGGTGCAGTGCTGCATGGTTTCTGCCGCTCCTGTGGTGCTGTACCTATGGGGTGGTGTGGCAAAGAGCCTGGGGGCTTGGTCTGGTGGCAGGGCTGTTGCTGGACCGCTGGGTTGCTCCCCCTATGAGCGCTGCATTGCAATGGTGGTGGTCGCTGTGCAGTGTCGCACCCCATAGAGTAGGGACCCACTATATAGAGGTTGCATGAAGTGGCTAGTGGGCTTATACACCTTGATCAATATGTATACTAAGAACCTCGTGTTCATTTTTGTAGATTTTGCTGAGAAGCATTAGATCAATATATAAGATTGGGATGTACAGTCCATGTATTTTTTTCTCCATAGTGTAACATCTCTAAAGAGTTCGAACTCCACCAATCCACAGACAACCAAGACGGCTATTGAAACAATGTTGAAGCTGTTTTATATAGAGCAATGGGCTTAAATTCCTCCAAGCTGATGTGCAGGAATAATCAACAATTACTGGAAATGTTCAGATGCAGTAATTGATGGACAAAGGAATTGCATCAGATACTGAAATCAAAGGTTCACATATTTTTGCCACTCACAGATAAAGTAATATTGGATAATTTTTTTTCTATAAATAAATATCTAAAGTCTAATCGTGTTGACTCATTTTGTTCTTTTTATCTACCTTTAGGACTTGTGTGAAAATATGATGTAGTTTTAGGTCAAATTTATGTAGAAGCAAACACAATTTTTTCACAGATCATGGATACCACATGGTTGAAAAATGCAATCTAGGAATTCTAATGGTGAAGACAAATTGCTTACCTGCACAACTACTGCACAACCCTGAAAAGCAGGATACAGATCTGTCCTTTCTTACCTTTTCTCTTAGCAGGGCATTCCAGATATGTGTGTCACAAGATTAGCAATCTCTAAGTCTTCTCAAAAAAAAGAATAAGGCAGAAGGCAAACATTCCACAAAGCATATCTAAACTTTCAGTTGAATTTTCAGAACAAGCTTCCACATGTGTGCTCATAAAGAGTGACACTATATCTGGTCATTACAGTATTTTGTATTTTTTAGCAGTTTTCCCTTCTGTAGGCTCAAGTTTCTAATTTTTAGCTGTCCACGAACTAGTGGGCTGAGACTAGCTGATATTATGTCCCCCCATAGACACAATAAAGAAAACAGGAGATTCTGCTATCTGCTTCTCTTTGCAGCTCCTGCCACCTGGCACATGTAATCTGATACTTTAGTGATCTGACAGTCCTTGGGAGACCAAGACTGATTCACAAGGCATTATGGGAAAAGGAGCTGGGAAGTTGGATGTAACAGATCCTCAATTTGCTTTTGACCCACTGAGTCTTGAGACAGCAAAAGAGATTTTAGCCAAGCCAATTTCACTCATCTGCATACAGCACTCAAAATTGAGGATCTGTTACATCCAACAGAAGGCGCATGAGCTTCCCAGCTCATTTTCTCATAATGTCCTGTGATATGTAGATGCTTAGTAGAGGGCAAAAGGCAATTCAAAACTCTACACATCTTCATTGGTGCTCTCCCCAAGGAGAGCGAGTCCCTTCCCTGAGCCACTCATTGCCTCCCACAAAGCCAACCAATTCACTCTGCTCTGCACTGATGAGGGACAAAAATCCCAAAACAGCGCGGTATGCAGATGAGTGAAATTGGCTATCTAAAATCCCTCTTGCTTTCTCAAGACTCAGTGGGTCAAAAGCAAATAGAGGATCTGTTACATTCAACAGAGGGCGCATGAGCTTCCCAGCTCCTTTTCCCATAATGCCTTGTGATATGTAGATGCTTAGTAGAGGGCAAAAGGCAATTCAAAATTCTACACACCTTCACTGGTCCTCTCCTCAATGTGAGAGATTCCCTTCCCCAAGACTGATTCAGCAGAGATTTCAGTATGAGTGCAGAGTTTGAGAGGGAGGGAGGGGGAAGAATAAATGAACAAGATAAGTAAAGAAAAAGGTATTTTTCTCTAATAAGATGTATGACAAAGTCCATACAGCAGAAGAGATCTTCCAAAGGGGATGTAAATCTAGTATAAGTAATAATAGTAATAATAACAATAATAATAATAATAATAATAAAACATTTTATTTATAAAGTACCAACATATTCTGCAGCACTTTACAAATTGTAGGGTTCAAGTACAAAATGAGATATAACAGATTAATAATTCAATTCACATAACAGTAATGAGGGCCCTGCTCGCAAGAGCTTACAATCTATGTGGTAGAAGGGGTGATACAGATGGTAGCAGGGATGACATAAAATGTAGCATTGCTGATACAGTGGACCAGCCATAGTAAATAGGTTTACTATAATTATACAAATAAATAAAGGTGTATGAGCTGTCACTAACCAGTGTCATTTTATGAACAGATCCAGAGTGCAAGGGCATACAGGGTTACATAAAGGCATCATGTGGGATAATGGGTGGGTGTGACAAAAGAGGAGTCACAAAAAAGAACTAGAGTCCTGAATCAGGCTAAAACACAACTTTTAGTATCGATAGAAAAAAAAAAAAACAAATTTCTGGTATATAATTACCAGAAATAAATAAAGGGAACAGTATCAAAAATATAATGGGAAAGCACTATACAGGACTGCCTTGGTGGATTGACCACTTTATATATATATAAACAAAGTATAGCGTTATTATGAATCACACCTTCAAACAGTAATATATGGTATGTGTGATATAAGGTAAATGCGCACTCTATACATGGGGTGAAACAGACACTATTAGTGACACAAGTAGCGTCTACATAGACCCCCTAAGGCCCAGAGAAAACGCAAGTCCTGTATTCAATATATGCAATACATGATCCCAGACATTAAAGAGTTAAAAACAACACCATAGTAAATATCCAACACAGTTAAAAAGTTGGCTATACACAGAGGCAAATCTGACAAAGGACATAAACATTCTGTCCCTGATACAATAAGTGTTAGAAACCCTTCCAATACATGCAGGGGTATCTCACATGTAGGTAGAATACATAGGAATACATAGCGGTCAGAGCCCTGTATTACACACAGGAGTCAGACTAGTAAATAGCAAGCCCAAACAGCTGAGACTTAATAAATCCACGTCTCAGTGTAGGTCTATGTAACAAAATAGACCAGCATATAGCCAGGTCTTAGGTCTATATAGCATGATAGACCTGCATATTGGTCCTGGGTGTGAACAAAGGAGGGTTAGTTTTAGGGAGCATAACTACAGAAGGATTTAGATTAGAGAATGTGATAGGTCTGCCTGAAGAGATGTGTCTTTAGGATGCACTTGAAGCTGTTGAAGTTGTGAGTTAATCTGAATGTCTAGGGTTGGATATTCCAATGAATTGGTGCAACTCTGGAAAAATCTTGGAGACAGGAGTGGGAGGTCATTGGCCCAACTGAGAGCATAGGTTGGGTGATAGACAGAGACAAGTGAGGAAATGTGCAACACCATGGAGAGCATTGTGGATGAGGGTGATAAGTTTTATTGTATTCTATAGTGAATAGGCAGCCAGTGCAGTAGACTGGTGGCATCAATGTAGCGTTTAGACTGATAGATGAGCCTGGTACTTTATTCAGAACAGAGCCACATCAAAGAAAACCTGAGCCTAACAACACTATTAAATATAAAACTATACATTTATTGATATACAAATAAAAAGTCCATCAAGTTAAAAAGGATTATGTCACAGGGAAATGGGCGTGTCACAGGGGAAAGTGGCAAAGGTCATACAGCATAATAAATTCATATAATCATAGTCATAGCTAATAAATCTCAGTAAAGGGTAATGACTATTAATCCATTAAAACTCACATCAGCATAATATCATAATAGCATATGCAAGTCAATGTCACAGATGTCAGATAAAAGTAATATTTGCCAATGAGTTTAATAAAGCATAAATCACATATCCAACATCACTATCAGGGCATCATATTTCCAAAAGGAATAAAGTAACACTAAATTAGTACAGTGGATGAACCTGAGTAAACTATCAATAAAAGAATGACATAACATTACCCATGTATGCTACATTCCACCTGGGACATCTCTGACCTCAATGCTCGCTTTGGCGTTGCCTTCTTCAGAAAAGATTCTATTAAATTCAGAATAGATCATAGGGGGGAGATATTAGTGAGGAGAAGACCGACTAGTAGGGAATTACAGTGGTTCAATCTAGAGTGAATCAGGGCAACAACAAGGGTTTATAATGTGATATGATATGGGGATTAAAGGAAAGGTGAAACATTACCTTAAGGCAGCGGACATGCTGCCTCAGTGTTATGGGAAGACCAAAGATTGAAATGGAAATTAGTAGATGGTGGAAACAACAGTAGTTCAGTCTTTGAAAGATTCATTTTCAGATAGAGAGAAGACACAATATTAGAGAAGGCAGAGAGACAGTCACTGGCGTTCTGTAGTGATGCAAGGGTGATGTCACAAGAGGAGGTATATATTTGAGTGTCATCAGCATAAAAATGGTACTGAAAGCCAAATCAGCTGATGGTTTGTCCAATAGGGGCTGTGTAGAATGAGAATGGGACCTAGCACAGAGCCCTGGAGAACTCCAACAGCAAGGGGAGCAGCAAGGGGAAGAGGGGAAGTGATCCCACAAATGATACATTGAAAGTGTGGTCTGAGAGATAGGTGGAGAACCAAGAGAGAGAAAAGTCCATGAGGCTGACAGACTGGAGTATACTGAGGAAGAGTTGGTGGTCTACGGTAACAAATGCTGCTGAAAGATCCAGAAGAATGAAAAAAGAATAGTTACCTTCAGATTTAGTTGTCAGGAGATCATTGTAGACTTATGTAAGAGCCGTTTCAGTAGCGCACAGAGTGCGGTAGCTAGATTGTAAAAGTTAAGAAGAGAATTAGTGGAAAGATAGCGGATTAAGTGAGACTAGACTAAGTGTTCTAAGACTTTTGGAGGTGAAGGGGAGATTGGAGACAGATCAGTATTTAGCAGCACAGGTTGGAGGGAGGGTTTCTTTAGTAGTGGGGTTATAACAGCATGTTTAAAAGAGGAGGGAAAGATTCCAGAAGAAAGAGAGAGGTTAAATATTATAGTAAGATAAGTAGTGACAGCCGGGGACAGTGACTGGAGAAGGTATGAGGGGAAAGGGTCACTAATGTAAGCAGAAGAGTGAGCAGAAGAAAGGAGCTGGGAGACTTATTTTTCTGTAACTGGATCAAAAGACGTGAATGAACAAGATGTAATGTGGTAGGTGAAGGAATCAATGCCACCTGGGGATTGTGTGATTATTTCCTGACAGACCTTATTAATTTTGTCATAGAAGTAAGTGGCAAGGTCCTCAGAACAGAGGTCTGTAACAGGCACCTTGGGAGTGAGTAAGGAGTGAAAAGTATCAAACGGTCGTTTATGGTTATTGGAGAGACAGGAGATGAGAGTGGTGAAATAGGCTTCTTTGGCAAGGTGAAGGGCAGAGCAATAGGTTATAAGACGGAATTAGTAAAGCTACTTAGACATTTGTTTATCTGACCTGGTGTGTACACTATGGAGAACAGAACAACAGTCGCTGCCAGGACAGGAAGATGTTGCTGAAGCAAGAATGACCAGATATAATATGTTTATTACCCTAAGGTACTATTACAAATTCATAAACATGAGATTGTATTCATAAACATGTAGATTTTAAGACCTAGTAGGCAGGACTCTCTCTCTCTCATTGTACCATTTGGTACACTTTTAGTTTATTGTACTTGTTTATGGGTTATGTATGTAAAACCTTTTCATATGCATAGCATCATGGAATTAATGGTGCTCTAAAAGCAAATAATAATAAATGTTCTTGCATATTATACTATAAACAATGGGTTTTAAATGGTCCATTCCATTAATAAAATGTATTGCTGTTGTAATATTAACAAAAAAAAAACGTTAAAAGGTGTATGTCATGTTGTCTCTTCCATTGTTACAGTAATGACAAAAGACTTACATTGTGCATAGGTACTCTAACTATCCAGGTCACCCCCCCCCCCCCGATGTGCCTATTATTATGAAGTGCAAGATGCATTGATGGAACTATGCACTTAAAAATAGACAAGAGAGTATGTGTTCAAAGTGAAGCTAAGATCATGGACAAATATACCAGACACTTTAGGCATTTGGTTTGGATATTACACAAAGTACTTGAAATTTTCAGTCCACTCTTTGTCTGAAAATGGAGCAAATAATCTCAGATATAAATAAGCAACTCTTTGAAATCTTCTTGAAAGGAGACATTTTAACAATTTCATGCAATTTTTCGAAGTGCCTATCTTATACAGCATGTACTTCTGAGCAGAGTATACTTTATCTGTATAACATGAGTTAAAACTAATAAAAAAAAACAAAATGTACCATATACAGGATAAACAATGTGGATAGCCTGTCAAATTGATAATAAATATACTATATACAACATAAAACATTATACATACTCAGTCATCTTACCAACAAATGTTCCATATACATAATAAACAATGCGGATGCTTCATCATATTGATAACAAACATTCCATATACAACATAAACATTATTCACTTCAGTACAGGGTTATTTTCCCTGGTTCAGAACCGGACACATTTTCAGGTTTTTTTCGTACATGAGGTCAAACATTTTTTTTGCTCAGGTTATTCAAATAATTTTAGATTTTTTTTATCATTGACGCATAGGGCTTTATTTTTACTTTTGCTTGTATTTCTTTTTTATATTTATACAGGAAAATGTAAGCAAAAAGAAAAGAGGGGAGATTTTTAATGCTTTTTTTTTTGCTACTAAAAAACTTTTAAAAATAATTTAACCTCTCTGTTACGGCAATTTTTATGGAGTGTTGTGTCACGGGGGGTGGGTGTGATGGGTATGATGTGGGTGTGGTTTTAACTTTTTTTTTAAAATTATTTACTTTCATTTTTTTTTCTATTTCTTCTGTAACGGGCTCTGATACCTTAGCCCCAGTTGCAGTAGAAAAACAGCCTCCTGATCCTAACTGCAGAGTTGATCTGGGTCCTCTAGGATCCAGAAGGTCTTACAGTCTCTGGTCCCTGACGGATGATGTCACTTCCGGGTCACGATCACAGTGATAAGGAAGGCAGGGACGGTAATAAACGTCCTTGCACAGTTAAGAGTACATATATAGTCTACGGGCAGTCCGGAACTGGTTATACATCACCTTACCATTACCAACAAATGTGCCATTTTCTGGATAAAATGGTAATTCAATAATCTAGCCACAAACTGTTTTATAAACGAAATACAGTATGCGAAATACAGTATCTCAATAATCTTACAAAGGGTAGGTTAACATATATCAGTTGCATCAGTATCAGTTTTTTGCCCCTTAGTCATTACACTTGATGCCAAAATTGATGCGAAAATGCATCAGTTGTCATCAGGCTATTTTTTTTTTTACTAATTTCTACTCCAAAACCATAAGTTGTCATAAGTTGTCATACGTTTTAACCATGATGGTCCACAAGGCATGATGGGCTGCCGAGGCACCTAACGTGGTGTTATACTGTGTCGGGGCACTTAACGTGGAATCACATTGTGCAGAGGGAAATAACATGGCATTATACTGTAGGGGGGCATTAAGGTACATTGTACTGTGAATGGGGGCATAAAGGAGCATCATACTGTGGGTAATGGAACAATACCCCATTATTGTGCCTCCTCAGAATGCTCCTTAACAGGACCGTTTTAACACATTGGTGGGTTCAGTGCAAAGGTTTCATAAGTGGGCCCCTCCATCACCACCACTTAGGAATACCCGATTTGCACAAATTATGATGCCGCCTTAGAGGCCCTAACACAGCAATCCCTTTCTGCAAACAAAATGTACTTTCCAAAAAACTGCAAGATGTGAGGAATTCATACATACCACACATATATATATTTACAGGTGCAGGTATTAAAGAAATACCAAAATCGCAGAAATGCGGCAACCAATTTTGTGCATGCAAATTAAACAGGAATTTACATAAGAATATAATTTTTTATCCCCTGTAAAAATTGTAACTCTAATGAATAATTATAATCCCTATACCTAACTAATGTGATAACTAGGGCCGGTTTCATATTGGCGTATCATGACCGCTTTATTGCTCACATATTATGAACGCAATCTCTGAAGTTCTTGCGGTTCATCATGTGGAGGATGACTTAGCTATTGTATCCTCCATTTTGGATTCCAGGGTCATGTGGGCCATGCCTGTAGCCATTTTACATTCCTCTTTTGTTTAGAGAGCTCATCCCCCACCAGATGGCTTAAAGGAATGCGGCCCCTCTTTTGTCTCTTATCCAATAGCCATGTGCCAGAACTATTTTACAACTTTGCCACCAATCATGTTATGCTAATTACAGTAACCCGACCTGTTCTTTGTCTATACTGTACTTAAAAACTACATTTTTCCCTCCATTAAAGCAGAACCCACTAGATACACAATAGCTGTGTGTTGTGTGATTCTCTATGCTATAGCTTATACATCAACTCTATGAATTTGGACTTCAATACGGTGATACTTAGAGCTGATTGTGCTGACAATCATTACTGGTGTTAGAGAGTATGATGACTTACTGGAAGTCCAGGTGTTTCATTTGTACTGTGGATGCAAAAAAAAACTCCCAAAAAAACACCCACCTGAAAGCTGCCAAAAACTGGGATTTTATATGGTGACATTCAATGGGTGAAAATTATCTGACAGATGGAACTATGCCACCTGTCAGAAATTTTTTGTATGTTTATCTTTAGTAATAATCGTTATTGCTATTATTTTAGCATGTAACGGATATTGCTAGAGAGGCGGTCGGTGTATTGTACTCTATAAAGATCAGGCAGTGAAAAAATGTTAACTTTATTGATGACTTTGTGTATGTGTTGTATAAGTGTTTGGTGCAACTCTTTTGTTCCTGCGACCTGGACGATGGTTAACATCTGGGTCATAGCACCAATAAACTTCCTGGTTAGGTACAGAGGGGTATTACAGAAGAATACCCCTGTGATTAGGCTCAGAGGGGTATTACATAAGAATACCCCTCTGATTAGGCTCAGAGGGGTAATAAATTATCCCTCTATGTGATAATCAGAGAGCAAAAGGTATAGTATGTTCTGTGATTGATAGAAAAGGGGATAACATGGACAGAAGTCCATGCTACCCCCCCTAGGATCACATACAGGTTATGCACAGACAATGATGAGTTATCATTGTCTCTGCAGTCTGCAGCTCCACTCCTTCCCCCTCCTTCCTTCTTCAGCAACTCTAAGATGCTGCCTGAGGCAGGAGGGGGAGAACAATTTAGAGCCTCATATCTGAGAATCAATTCAAGGTGTGCCCCACACCGGAGGGAAACTGATATGTGTGTCGTATATATGTGAACGCACCCTAAAAAATGTGCTATACACAGTAAAAAATTGAAAGTGCTGAATTGTCTTGCCAACAAATGCACCATATACAGATTCATTATTGCAGATGCCCAGTTATGTTACTAATACATGTGTTATATAGAGGATAAAGATTGTAGATGTCTTATCATCTTACTAAATAACTGTGCATATTAACCCTTAAAAAGTTCTCTATTTCGCTATCAATGGCTCCTAGGGCTCTGTTTGCATTAGCATCATATCTCCTCTTTATAAGGAATCCATGACATCTGTACCTGATCTGTTTTCATCCTGATGGCTCTTATTGACTTATAAAGAGTAATTTTTATGGCAAGAACAGACCTGCAGATTGTACTATTATTGCAGTAAAATACCTGAACCATTGGCTAAAACTAATATATGATTGAATTTGACAAATGATTGTACAGTACTGTGTTATATCTTGGTTGAACAAAATGTAAATATTAACTGTTCAGACCATTACTGTAATAGGACATGTTTTTTTTTCCATAAAATCATTGATGTGATATGACAGAGTATAATGTCTTACTGATAAGTCTGTATGTATTCCTGGCTGTCCATCTATAGGATAATTTCTGTTACTGATCACTGTATTTTTGTATACTATTCTGTTACTGATCATTGGACATTCTATATTTTTGTTTACTATTCTGTTATTGATCAGTAGCTAAACATTCCTTAAAATTTTTGTACCACAAATGGTCATGTTATGAGTTGACCACTCATACACATCCAGGAAGCCCCTCCCAAAGGTACTATAAAAACTTTATGGGCTATTGTCTTAGTTAGCTTTAGCTGGTTCTATGTGAGAAAGAAAGGTGACCAGAACATCTGGAAGTCATCGAACGGTGGGTGTATATCAGTGTCTGATATACAAAAGGGGCTCCCCATCCAGTGAACTATTGTATCATTTGTAACCACAGCCAAGTATTATCTCTTTTCATTTATTAAACACTTATTATTGTATTATATTCTGGTGTGATTATAGTCATTCTTTGACCATCTTTGAGTTAACATGTTAAAAAAAAAAACATTTGCCTACAGTAACATAATCTTATACTGATATATAATCCATTTTCAGATCCATCTGATTTGCCCCCTTCAGCAGGGTCATAAGATGTGCCTTGCACAAAACAGCTCAGATAAGTCATGTTTTCACAATTATGTGTGTCTGTTTACTTTTTACTGTTATGCCATTACAATAGTATTGTACAGTACAGTATAGGATAGTCTTTATTGCTGTCACAATAGTATATTTATATGGCGTGCTCTAATGTACAGTGACAAAGTGTGATGGTGTCACAATACATTGGACATACCTCCACTGGCATGAGATATGTCAGAATTATCAATAGGTTCTGGCCTTAATAATTCTTGCACAAGGTCCCATGCTCCAGAATTAAAATGTACGACAGTCAAACTGTGATAGATTCAGCGATAACTTGCGCCAATTTCTGGAGGAAGTTACAGTAAGGCTGAGCCCCCACGTTGTGGAATAGCTGCTATTTTTGTTGATTTTTATGTGTTTATTTGGGAAATATATAGGAAGCATTTATATGTCTCCCTTTTGCTAAATTCACTCCAGACTCTGGCTAAAAATAAATGCGGCAAAATCTGCAACAAAAAAAAATAGCTTTTCCATAACATTCCTAAAACTGTCATTCCAAGTTGTCCCTGATTTGACGCTCCTTGATACCCACTCACTTTAGGCCGGGGCCCCATGTGGCGTAAACACCATGGCGTTTTCCGCAGCGTTTTACAGTCACTGCAAAGGGGATGGGATTCTAGCAAATCCCATCAACACATTGCAGAAAAAAACGCATAGCAGGCACGCTGTGATTTCCAAAACCATTGCAGTTTTGGAAATCACAGCATTTCAGTCATACCTACGGAAACACTGGCGGTTTCCCTATAGGTATAATGGGAGCAGAAAGTCCACGGGGAAACCTCTGCGGACTTTCTGTGAAAAGTGCTGTGGGAAAAACCACGATGCATTACGTCCGCAGTTTTTCCTGCAGCTATTTTTTTGTTGCAGCCCGCTATGTGAGGCCTCAGTCTTACTCACTTCTTCCAATATTACTATGCAATATTTTTATCATGTCACTATACAATGTTTGTAGTTGTGTAGCCACAATTTCACAATATTACATTTATGTATGTATTATAGCCTGTCTTATGCTGTCTTATGCTCAAATAATACTTCTTGTGTCTTTGTACAGTTGTGCTAAAAACTTTACATACCCCGGCAGATTTTTTGTTTTTTTTGGGGGCCTTTTTTCAGAGAATATGAATGATAACACAAAAACTTTTTCTCCACTCATGGTTAGTTGTTGGTTGAAGCCATTTATTGTCAAACTTCTGTGTTTTCTCTTTTTAAATCATAAAGACAACCAAAAACATCAAAATGATCCTGTTCAAAAGTTCACATACCCTGGTGATTTTGGCCTGATAACATGCCCAGAAGTTGACACAAAGGGGTTTGAATGGCTGCTAAAGGTAACATCCTCAGTTGTGACCTGTTTGCTTGTAATCAGTGTGTGTGCATAAAAGCTGAGTGAGTTTCTGGGATCCAGACAGACTGTTGGATCTTTCCTCCAGACACTGACGTTTCTGGATTGTGAGTCATGGGGAAAGCAAAAGAATTGTCCACGGATCTTCTTGAAAAGGTAGTTGAACTATATAAAACAGGAAAGGGATACAAAAAGATATCCAAGGAATTGATAATGCCAGTCAGCAGTGTTCAAACTGTGATTAACAAATGGAAACTCAGGGGCTCTGTAAAAACCAAACCACGGTCAGGTAGACCAACCAAAATTTCGGCAAGAACAGCCCTGAAAATTGTTCGGGATGCAAAGAAAAACCAACATATAACATCAGCTGAAATACAGGTCTCTCTGAAAACTATTGGTGCGGCTGTTTCAAGATGCACAATAAGGAGGCACTTGGAGAAAAATGGGTGGCATAGTCGAGTTGCCAGAAGAAAGCCATTACTGCGCAAATGCCACAAATCTCGCCTTCAATGCGCCAAACAGCACAGAGACAAGCCTTAAAACTTCTGGAACAAGGTAATTTGGAGTGATGAGACAAAAATCGAACCACAACCATAAATGTTACATTTGGAGAGGTGTCAACAATGCCTATGATGAAAGGAAGACCATTCCTACTGTAAAGCACGGAGGTGGATCACTAATGATGTGGGGATGTGTGAGCTTCAAAGGCACAAGAAACTAGGTCAAAGTTGAAGGAAAGATGAATGCAGCACGTTATCAGCAAATACTGGAGGCAAATTTGCACTCATCAGCCAGGAAGCTGCGCATGGGACGTACTTGGACTTTCCAACATGACAACGATCAAAAACACAAGGCCAAGTCGACTTGTCATTGGCTACAGCAGAAGAAAGTGAAGGTTCTGAAGTGGCCATCTCAGTCTCCTGACCTCAATATCATTGAGCCACTCTGGGGAGATCTCAAGCGAGCAGTACGTGCAAAACAGCCCAGGAATTTACAGGAACTGGAGACTTTTTGCCAAGAAGAATGGGCAGTTTTACCATCTGAGAAAATAAAGAGCCTCATCCACAACTACCACAAAAGACTTCGAGCTGTCATTGATGTTAGAGGGGACAATACACAGTATTAAGAACTGGTGTATGTGAATTTTTGAACAGGGTCATTTTGATGTTTTTGGTTGTCATTATGATTTAAAAAGAGAAAACACAGAAGATTGACAATAAATAGCTTCAACCAACCTCTAACCATGAGTGGGCAAAGAGTTTTTGTGTTATCATTCATATTCTCTGAAAAAAGGCCAAAAAAACAAAAAATCTGCCAGGGTATGTAAACTTTTTAGCACAACTGTAGGTAGTGTTGTATTGTAAAGTCATAATCTAAGGCTAAGTTCACTGAGGCTCCATTACCATCCCTCATCCAGAATTTGCAGATGCACAAGTAATGCATGCAGAACTTTCTCATCCGGCAAAATTATGAACACTGGAACAGAAGCCCAACAGACCCCATTAAAGACAAAGATCTATTGGACTCCGTTGATGTCCGTCATTATAAACATCAGGCACTTCAGTTATTTGCATTGCTCTGCCCCAATACAGTGCAGAATAATGGAAGTCTGGCTTCAATGTGAACATAGCCTTAGGTCTTTATAGGGTATAGCCCTTTAGTGTTGATGCCTAACAAATGTAGTGTGTTTTTACAATAAAAACTAAAAGGGGTTGTGCCACCAATACAATTGGCAAAACATAAACCGAATATGCATTTTATAGTAACTTTGTAGACTATTATTATTAAAGGGGTTGTCCAGGCAAAAATGAAGACAAACATTATTTTTTAAACAGGTCGGGGGTGGTGAAAAAAAAAAAAAAGAAATCAAATACACCTTTCCCCGGTGCTCCAATGCCTCCCAGCATGGTACGGTCCTCCCAGTCCATTGCTGCACATGACCGCTGAGGCCTCAGCGAAGGGCACGTGAAGTAACTACCTGTGACATCCCGGGCTCTCTTCCTGAGGCCGCTGATTGGCCTCAGCAGTCACGTGACCACTGAGACCAATCAGCGGTTTCAGCAGAAGGGATCTGGGATGTCACAGCTGGCGAGCAGTTTCACTTTGAGAAGATGCCGATGCAGCATAACTGGACCGCAATGGGAGGACATCAAAGCATCGGGGACAGTTGAGTATAATTTTTTATTATTTTTTTCACCTCCCCCAGCCTATTTTAAAAATAATTGTTTTGCCTGGGCGACCTCTTTAACAAAAATGTTTCCTCACAGAAATATTGCAATTATCTGCTTGTAATAGCGCGCCCTAGTGTCCAAAAGCAGCTGGATATAAATATCCCAATCCTGACTGCGTTTTCAACCAGTGATATCTCTGGAAATAATATAGGTATAGGTAACTGTGTCATATTAAAGAGGATAATCACCTCTGTCATAATACACCAGCAGCAACCTATTACCTTTTATAATGTCTGAGATATTACTGTTTGAAGTGATTCCCCCCTTCTCATTTCTGCTGCAGTATACACAAGATCATAGATGTGCACAATAAGGTCCTTGCATACAAGTCCAGTTCCATGGAAAACAGTCCATGTGTGGGCCATAGTACCAGGACTGAACTGGGCCGTGTGCATAGGAGTCACTGTATCATAGTCAGTTATGTATAGTGAGCACCCAAACAGTCCGATGGCTACAGTAATGGACTGATAGCATTATCTCAATTTATTACTTTAGCGATTTGGCTGTATGGGAGCTCACTGCATTATAACAACCTATGATGCAGTGACTCGTATACACAGTTCAGTCCGGGAAATACAGCCCACTCATGGATCGTTTTCCATAGATGGGACTTGGTCATGTGCAATGGCCTAAGAAGCAGGGAACAGCTCTCAATAGAGAATCAAAGAAAGGAATAAAGAAATGCAGGATTTCACAGAAAGGAGATAAAATTTGTTAATAAAGTATATTACAAAATTTATTAACCTCTTCAAGACAGAGCCTAAAAGTACCTTCGTGACCAGGCCTCATTTTTCAAACTGACATATGTCACATGGCAATAACTTTAATACGCTTTAACTTACACAAATGATTTTGAGAGTGTTTCTTCTTGACACATTATATTTCATGTTAGTGGTAAAAATTGATCAATATTTTTGTATTTATTTATAAAAAAAAAATAGGAAATTTGATGGAAATTTGGAAAAAAAAAATCGCAATTTTCAAAATGTGAAATGCTCTGATTTTCAAACAGATAGTCATACCACCCAAATATATTAATAAATATTATCTACCATATCTCTGCTTTATATTGGCATCATCTTTTAATTGTCACTTAATTTATTTTGGATGTTAGAAGGCTTACAAGTGTAACAGCGATTTTCCAGATTTACAAGAAAAATTTTCCAAACTAATTTTTTGGGGTCCACTTAAGTTCAGAAGGGGATTACAAAGGCATATATTAGAAACCCCCCATGAATCACCTCATTTTCAATACTGCACCCTTCAAATAATTCAAATCAGCATTTGGGAAGTTTGTTAACCCTTTAAGCATTTCAGAGAAATTAAAACAATATGGAGGTGAAATTTAGACATTTCATTTTTTTTTCAATAATACGTTCATTTAGCCCTAAAATTAACACACTCACAAAGGGTTAAAGGAGAAAATGCATCTCACAGTTTGTTATGCAATTTCTCTTGAGCTCAGAAATACCCCACATGTGGGTGTAAACTGATGTTTGGAAAACGGCAGTGCCCAGAAGCAGGGGCATAAATACCGGGGTAACAGTGGTAGCAGCTGCCACAGAGCCCAGGACATTAGGGGGCCCGGATGCTTTTTTTAATTATTTTTTTTTTTAACATTTTTTAACAGGCCGTTACCTGCTGGAGTAACACCAGCTGTTAAAGGGCCCGATTTACTTACCGATCCCCGCTCTTGCTCACAGTCGCCTGCGCTTCCCCTTCTGCAGAAGCAGAGGCGGCTATGAGCAGTTGTGGTGATTGGTAAGTAAGGCCGCGGGCCGAACCCCACAAACACTGCTATCATTATACTCTGGGGTCTTTTCAGACCCCAAAGTATAATGATCGGAGGGCCAGGGGAGATGAGGGAACATAAAAAACACCGTTACTTACCTCTCCTGTGCTCTGGCAGGCTTCGGGCCTGTTTGGTGACGTCCCAGACGTCAGCTGACATCATTATTCATTGCAACGCCAGCCTGGATCACGCAACGTCTGGTCCAATTAGCGGGGGAGTGCGCCGGTGTATGGGAGAGGTAAGTAACATTGTTTTTTATGTTTGTATCCTCCCCTGTGTCTCCGATCATTATACTCTGGGGTCTGAAAAGACCCCAGAGTATGACAATTGTTCATGGGTGGTCCACAATGGGGCATAATAGTGTGTGCAGGGGCCACTATGGGGCATACTACTGTGTGCAGGGGCCACTATGGGGCATAATACTGTGTGCAGGGGCCACTATGGGGCAAAATAGTGTGTGTAGGGGCTGCTATGGGGCATAATAGTGTGCGCAGGAATGCAGTTTGTGCAGGGGGGGTTGAAGGGGTGGTCCGAGGGGTGTTGGGGATGGTCAATCAGGGGGGGCTCATGTCAAATATTCACCTTGATTCCCAGCCATTCCTAATTACGTCACTGCACAGATGGGAAGGAACGCCACTGCACGTTTGAAAAGCAGATTTTGCTGAAATAGTTTTTGGTGCCATGTCTCATTTGCAGAGCCCCTAGAGTACCAATACAAAGGAAATCCCCAAAAAGTGACCCCATTTTGGAAACTACACCCCTTTCAGAATTTATCAATGGGTATAGTGAGCATTTTGACCCAACAGCCTTTTCACAGATTTTGATAAGAATGAGATGTGTAAATGAAAAATTATTAAAATGTCACTTTAACCCCAAAATTTTCATTTTCACAAGGGGTTAAAGGAGAATGGTGGGGCTTGGAATGGAAAGAGCGCTATTTGGTTCTTGGAAGGCAGATTTTTGCTGGAATAGTTTTCGGGTGCCAAGTCGCATTTGCAACTTTTTTTTCCAATAAACCGTCAATTTAGTCCCAAATTTTTTATTCTCACAAGAGGATAAAGGAGAATAAGCTCCCCAAAGTTTATTACACAATTTCTCCTGAACACGGCAATACCCCATATGTGGTTGTAAACTACTGTATGGGTACATGGTGGGGCTCGGAATGGAAAGAGCGCTATTTGGCTTTTGGAGGGCAGATTTTGCTGGAATAGTTTTCAGGTGTCCCATTTACAGAGCCCCTAAAGTACCAATACAATGGAAACTCCCAAAAAGTGGCCCCATTTTAGAAACTACATCCTTCAAGGAATTTATCCAAGGGTATTACCATTTTGAGCCCAAGAGTGCTTACCGAAAATTAATTTACAAAGTGAAAATTAAAATTTTTAAAGAAATATGCCATTTCAGTGCCCAATATGTTGTGCCCAGTTTTTGTCATCAGAAACATGAACTCCTAAAATTATTAAGTGGGCTATCCTGGGTAGAAAGAAGTTGTATATGTAGGTGTAAACTGCTGCTTAGGCACACAGCAGGTCTCAGAAGGGAAGGAGCACTGCGCTTATTAGCTTTTGGAGTACAGATTTAGAGAGATTTTCTGGAAGCCATGTTGTTTTTGCAGGGCCCTGGAGATGCCAGTAAATTGGAATCCCCCAAGAAGTGACCCCATTTTGTTGGGGCAATTTTAGAGTCTCTAGAAATGTGACACGGCATCCAAAAACCAACAATCTAAATCAGCAGTCCAAAAGCACTTAGCGCTCCTTGACATATGCGCCCTGCTGTGTGCCCAAGTGGCAGTTTATGCCCACATGTATGACATTGTTGTACCCAAGATAACGTACTTAACAATGCCATATGTGGGTCTAAACTGCTGTTTGGGAGCAGACGGGCACAAAAGGGAAGGAGAGCTATTTGGAGCACAGTTTGGTTTTTGGACATCTTGCCACTTTTGCAGAGCCCCTGAATTGGCAGTAAAGTAGAACCTGCAGACACATAACCCCACTTTGAAAGGTACAAGGTACACCCCTCAACGGATTTATCAAGTGGGTTAGCGAGCATTTTTAACCTTTGAGCGTTGCATTCATTTCATTTCCAGAAATTAATATGCAGCTGATCATGAAAAGTGAACATTGCAATTTTTCCATAGATACGCCATTTCAGTGCCTGATATGTTGTGCCCAGCTTATGTCTGCAGAGACACACACTCCAAAAACTGTTAAGTGGGTATCCCAGGCACAACAGCTTTTGGAGCGTTCATCTCTGATACAAGCCGTGCACAGCATATTACGCACTGAAATGGCGTATTCCTGGAAAATTGTCATTTTCACTTTTCATCATCAGCTGCGAATTAATTTCAGGAAAATTAATTAATGCAACACTTGGAGGTTAAACATGCTCAGTGTACCGCTGGATAAATTTCTTCAGGGGTGTAGTTTTCAAAATGGGGTCACATGTCAGGGGATTCCACTTTACTGACATTTCAGGGGCTCTGCAAAAGTGTAGTGGCATCCAAAAACCAAACCGTCTAAATCTGTGCTCCAAAAACCAAAATAGCACTCCTTTCCTTCTGTGCCCGGCTGTGCCCAAACAGCAGTTTATACCCACATATGACATTAACTACATTATGCTGGGTACACCAGTGTCATATATGTGGGCATAAACTGCAGTTTGGGAACACAGCCGGGCACAGAAGGGAAGGGGCGATTTGTGGCTTTTGGAGCGCAGATGTAGATGTTTGGTGTCTGGACGCAATGTCATGTTTGCAGAGCCTCTAAAGTACCAGTAAAGTGGAATCCCCTAGGGAATGACCCCATTTTGAAATCTGCACCCCTCAAAGAATTTATCAAGGGGTGTAGTGAGCATTAGTATCCCAGGCGTGGCTGCACAGCGGATGGTGAACAGTGAATATGTAAGCTGTGCGGAGTACATGGGGAACACCAAATTCCCCAGTAGCTCCTATGATGGGGGGGTCACTCTGGGGGTCACTTCTGGTGTCTTTTCCCTTGTAAGCTCTAAATTTAGGGTGTCTCAGCTTATACATTCCCTTTTTGCCGCAACCAATTTTGTTCTTATGATTTGGCGATTTTTGGGGTTTTTGTCTTCACATTGTGCAAGCTATTTTTTTTTTTTTTTTTTCTGGTGATGTAGCCATATGAGGGCTTGTTGTTTGCAGGGTGAGATGTATTTTGTAATGATATCATTTTTGGGTGCCTATAACTTATTGACTAAATTTTATTAACTCTTTTTTGGAGGATTAAAAAAAACCCCATCAATTCTGGTATTTCTTTTTGCTTTTAATTTTTTTTCTGCACAGTGTGCAGCATAAGTAACATGTTACCTTTATTCTGTGGGACGGTACGATTACGGCGATACCTCATTTGTATTGTTTTTTTATGCATTACTAGTTTTGCAGAACAAAAACCCATTTGGGGAAAGAAGTCAATTATTTTTGCATCGTCATCTTCTGAAATGTGTAGCAGTGTTTTTTTTTTTACCACGGCATCCAAGGGGTTAAAAGCAGGTTGTTAGCTGTCAGTTAAAGCTAACACCCACTCCCGATGCCGCCCGCAGGTGGGCTGGCAGCTAATATCAGGGAAAGTTTGTTATTAGCGCTGTGTTCACAGAGTTCCTGACCCGTGGGAAGAACCGATCCCCAATTTAGCAGGGTCAGTTTATAAACGTCGTCTCTGCACAAAGCCCAGCAAGAGCCGATGTTTATATACAGTGGGCTGTCGTGAAAAGGTTAATGACACAAATACTGCCAGAAAATCAAAAGTTGTTCTAAAGTTAAGTTATGCTTTAACACAATCATGTGTGTGTTCATTTGTAAGTTACACTCTACACTATAATGATATCACTATAATATGTGTTTTTGTAGGTAGTTTTTCATGCAATAATGTGACAATACTGAATTTATTTATTGGCTAAATTCTACTGTCATGATGTCGCAATAGCATATGTGTGTAGCTACTGTTTTCGCTATAATATTATATTTTGACTGATTTGTATTTAGATGTCACAATTGGGAATGTACAGTCATGGCCAAAAGTTTTGAGAATGATACAAATATTAATTTTTACAAAGTCTACTGCTTCAGTTTTTCTAATGGCAATTTGCATATACTCCAGAATGTTATAAAGAGTGATCAGCTTAACAGCAATTACTTGCAAAGTCAATATTTGCCTAGAAAATGAACTTTATCCCCCAAAACACATTTCAACATCATTGCAGCCCTGCCTTAAAAGGACCACCTAACATTGTTTCAGTGATTGCTCCATTAACACAGGTGTGGGTGTTGATGAGGACAGGGCTGGAGATCAATCTGTCATGATTAAGTAAGAATGACACCACTGGACACTTTAAAAGGAGGCTGGTGCTTGCCATCATTGTTTCTCTTCTGTTAACCATGGTTATCTCTAAAGAAACACGTGCAGTCATCATTGCACTGCACAAAAATGGCCTAACTGGGAAGAATATTGCAGCTAGAAAGATTGCACCTCAGTCAACAATCTATCGCATCATCAAGAACTTCAAGGAGAGAGGTTCCATTGGTGCCAAAAAGGCTCCAGGGCGCCCAAGAAAGACCAGCAAGCGGCAGGACCGTCTCTTAAAAGTGTTTCAGCTGCGGGATCGGGCTACCAGCAGTGCAGAGCTTGCTGAGGAATGGCAGCAGGCAGGTGTGAGTGCATCTGCACGCACTGTGAGGCGGAGACTCTTGGAGCAAGGCCTGGTCTCAAGGAGGGCAGCAAAGAAGCCACTTCTCTCCAGAAAAAACATCAGGGACAGACTGATATTCTGCAAAAGGTACAGGGAGTGGACTGCTGAGGACTGGGGTAAAGTCATTTTCTCTGATGAATCCCCTTTTCCATTGTTTGGAACATCTGGAAAACAGCTTATTCGGAGAAGAAGAGGTGAGCGCTACCACCAGTCTTGTCTCATGCCAACTGTAAAGCATCCTGAAACCATTCATGTGTGGGGTTGCTTCTCAGCAAAGGGAATCAGCTCTCTCACAGTCTTGCCTAAAAACACAGCCATGAATAAAGAATGGTACCAGAATGTCCTCCAAGAGCAACTTCTCCCAACCGTCCAAGAGCAGTTTGGCGCTCAACAATGCCTTTTCCAGCATGATGGAGCACCTTGCCATAAAGCAAAGGTGATAACTAAATGGCTCAGGGAACAAAACATAGAGATTTTGGGTCCATGGCCTGGAAACTCCCCAGATCTTAATCCCATTGAGAACTTGTGGTCAATCATCAAGAGACGGGTGGACAAACAAAATTGATTCTGGAAGAATGGACTGCTATCAGTCAGGATTTGGTCCAGAAGTTGATTGAGAGCATGCCAGGGAGAATTGCAGAGGTCCTGAAGAAGAAGGGTCAACACTGCAAATATTGACTTGCTGCATTAACTCATTCTAACTGTCAATATAAGCTTCTATTACTCATAATATGAATGCAATTATATTTCTGTATGTGATAAAAACATCTGACAAACACACATAAAATCCAGAGGGCAGCAGATCATGTGAAAATAGAATATTTGTGTCATTCTCAAAACTTTTGGCCATGACTGTATGTATCTGCTGCTCTGTTGTGATGATTGTAACACATTTTGACACAGCAGCAGTAAATTTAGTGTAATTATTGTTTTATTATGTATTCATGTATTATTATTGTTATTATTATTTGTACTGCAATCGTTTTGTAATCACTGAATTTTTATGCTTAGTGTAATTAGGATTATAGACCAAAGAAGATCATGACATATTTTGTGGCCTTAAGACATACAACCTGTCATCCATCTGTGCTATTGGCTCATATCACTAAACATTTCATCAGTTTTGATGACACTAACTATGAGTGTCGGAGTGATACCATTTCACTTCGGTATAAGGAAGCTGTCACATATAGATGTTTGTTATATTACTTTTTATATGCCATAAAATAAAAAGGGAGTTGCCGTTATATTTATTCATCTGCGAAAAGGTAGAAATCAGAAAAGTTTTGGAGAATCAGCAAAGAAAATGAAAAAAAGATGTAGTACAAAGATTCGTTGCTGTAGAAAGCTATGTTTTCTTATTATGTCTTTCTGTGCAAGCTGAGCAAATACCTACCACATGACTTATTCAAGAACTTCATAAACCATTTTTTCTTTACTTTTGAGCAACGACTGACTGTTTTGTACTGTCTAGCTACTGGACACTGTCGCGAAGGTTTGACATTTCACACGGACATCTCTATTTGATCCTTGTGACATACCATCCCAGAAAGATATAGAACATGAATGTTAGATGAATTTATGGAAACATAGTTAAAAATATTTATGAAACTATAACAAAATGTTATCTTACTAAACAGAAACAAAATAAAAGTAGATACACCTTAATGTTCTCCATTGAAACATTTATGAATGACTATTCATTGGCTTATGTTGTCTTATGTGATAAGATATCACACTGCAGCAGTTTAACCAATTGCAGAAGTTTAGGTTAACTCTGCTACATCATAAACATGGGTTTTGGATGATACTGTTGAGATATTGTTAAAGGGGTAGCACCACAAATAATATTTATCTTCCTATCGATAGGATAGAGGATAAATTGCTGATTCTAGGGGCCTGGCCACTAAGACCCCTACCAATCCTGAGAACAGGTAATATATTACACCAGCTGAGAATGCAACCATGCAAAAAGTGTACACATTGCCTTCAATGGGAGTGCTGGAGATAGCCAAGTGCTGTACTTCAGCTATCTCTGACACTCCCATTGAAGTGAATGGGAGTGATGTCGGGTCTTCATCCAACAGAGGGTTCGGCTGCTTTTCCAGCAACTACATTCACAAATGGGGTAATACACCCCCCATTCTCAGGGTCAGTAGGGGGTTAGAAGTCAGACTCCCACTATGGACAGAGGAAAAATATGTTTAATGGCATAACCCCTTTAACAACTTGGATGACTATTTATCACTATGTCACCTACTTTGGTAACTATATTTTACTTGGCAAAAAGTATAGAGGGAGTTATTTTTTCTAGTAATATATGGTTCACAATATAAGTAAATATTTGCTCATATAAGTTGTTTTTCGCTTTCACGTCATTACCCTTACTTTTCAAGATATAGTTGTATGGTGTTAGCCATAGAAAGTAGTGAAAGAGTGAAGAAATCAGGCGATACCTTTTAGAGGCTAACTGAGTATATTTGATAGTAAGCTTTCGAGAATCTAGCTCTCTTCTTCAGACATACAAGAAACTGAAAATTCACACACTCTTTATACACACAAGACCTAGATCTTCAAAAGGTCTTAGAATCTTTAAAGAAAATCAAAATGCAATATAAGTAGAGAAGTTATTTACAACAGGTCAAGAAATAAACAATCTGGAAAACTTGTGGGGCGTGACGGAGGAATCAGTCATTCTTGCTGTTATCTGTTTGCAATCAGCTGTTGATTTGTGACCCTCACAGTTCATGCATAGTGTGACATGCAACTGGCATGAATATTAAGTCCAAATTGCAGAGCTTGAAATTTTTGCATCAACTTATATTCCTATTCTTTTCTCTCCCTCTGCGTCTTAAAATGTCCCATTAAAACCGCAACCCACAAATCTTCAATAGAGTGGTCTTCTCCGGAGAAATGTGTGGCCACCAGGAGAGCTGTTCTGCTGTTATTAATGGTGAATCTGAATCTAATAAAAGCAGAACAGATCTGCATTTGAGTGACTTTCTTATGGGCTTTTTTTTTACTGCATTCACTGTGCAGCCAATAGTATTCTATGGCAGTATGTTCAGGGATACTCAATACATATACAGTACAGACCAAAAGTTTGGACACACCTTCTCATTCCAAGAGTTTTATGTATTTTCATAACTATAAAAATTGTAGATTCACACTGAAGGCATCAAAACTATGAATTAACACGTGGAATTATATACTTAACAAAAAAGTGTGAAACAACTGAAAATATGTCTTATATTCTAGGTTCTTCAAAGCAGCCACCTTTTGCTTTGATTACTGCTTTGCACACTTGGCATTCTCTTGATGAGCTTCAAGAGGTAGTCACCTGAAATGGTTTTCACTTCACAGGTGTGGCATGTCAGGTTTAATAAGTGGGATTTCTTGCCTTATAAATGGGGTTGGGACCATCAGTTGTGCTGTTCAGAAGTCAGATGGTTACACAGCTGATAGTCATACTGAATGGAGTGTTAGAATTTGTATTATGGCAAGAGAAAAGCAGCTAAGTAAAGAAAAACGAGTGTCCATCATTACTTTAAGAAATGAAGGTCAGTCAGTCCGAAAAATTGGGAAAACTTTGAAAGTGTCCGCAAGTGCAGTGGCCAAAACCATCAAGCGCTACAAAGAAACTGACTCACATGAGGACCGCCCCAGGAAAGGAAGACCAAGAGTCACCTTTGCTGCGGAGGATAAGTTCATCCGAGTCACCAGCCTCAGAAATCGCAGGTTAACTGCAGCTCAGATTAGAGACCAGGTCAATGCCACACAGAGTTCTAGCAGCAGACACATCTCTACAACAACTGTTAAGAGGAGACTGTGTGCAGCAGGCCTTCATGGTAAAATAGTTGCTAGGAAACCACTGCTAAGGACAGGCAACAAGCAGAAGAGACTTGTTTGGGCTAAAGAACACAAGGAATGGACATTAGACCTGTGGAAATCTGTGCTTTGGTCTGATGAGTCCAAATTTGAGATCTTTGGTTCCAACCACCGTGTCTTTGTGCGACACAGAAAAGGGGAACGAATGGACTCTACATGCCTAGTTCCCACCGTGAAGCATGGAGGAGGAGGTGTGATGGTGTGGGGGTGC
This sequence comes from Leptodactylus fallax, assembly GCA_947044405.1. Classification (NCBI taxonomy): domain Eukaryota; kingdom Metazoa; phylum Chordata; class Amphibia; order Anura; family Leptodactylidae; genus Leptodactylus; species Leptodactylus fallax. Next base: position 650,985 of record CAMRHE010000019.1, read on the forward strand.
TTTGCTGGTGATACTGTTGGGGATTTATTCAAAATTGAAGGAATACTGAACCAGCATGGTTACCACAGCATCTTGCAGCGGTATGCTATTCCATCCGGTTTGCGTTTAGTTGGACCATCATTTATTTTTCAACAGGACAATGACCCCAAAAACACCTCCAGACTGTGTAAGGGCTATTTGACCAAGAAGGAGAGTGATGGGGTGCTATGCCAGATGACCTGGACTCCACAGTCACCAGACCTGAACCCAATCGAGATGGTTTGGGGTGAACTGGACCGCAGAGTGAAGGCAAAAGCGCCAACACGTGCTAAGCATCTCTGGGAACTCCTTCAAGACTGTTGGAAGACCATTTCAGGTGACTACCTCTTGAAGCTCATCAAGAGAATGCCAAGAGTGTGCAAAGCAGTAATCAAAGCAAAAGGTGGCTACTTTGAAGAACCTAGAATATAAGACATATTTTCAGTTGTTTCACAATTTTTTGTTAATTTTATAATTTCACGTGTTAATTCATAGTTTTGATGCCTTCAGTTTGAATCTACAATTTTTATAGTCATGAAAATACATAAAACTCTTGGAATGAGAAGGTGTGTCCAAACTTTTGGTCTGTACTGTATATATATATATATATATATATATTGTGGGGAAGGAAGCTTGGTAGCAGCAATGGTGCGGACCCAACCAGTCAGAAACAGGGTCACAAAATCTGGTGCAAAGGGGTTTATTTAGAAAAAAAACAGGAAAATAAATAAACCTTCACTTCAGGTACAAAAAATAAGCAAAATAAAATACAGCCTTAACTTAAGGCAAAAGGAAAAACAAAACTCGTGCTCGTCTGAGCAATAACTAGTACAAAATGAGACTAACTATACGTGTGGCTTACTTCCAGCCACACGGAACAACGAAACAGCACAGTTAGGTCTCACCAAACTCAGAATATCAGGACAGACCCAGGCACCTCCTCTCACTCCCAGGATCTGCTCTGAAGTGAAGGCTCTGCTGCCTTTTTGGCCCATTAACAAGCCTGGGACCTACACCTGGGGCTGAGGCCTATTCAAGACCTGCCCTGGACCAAACATAAGTTAGAAATCTGGGGGAGATATACCGGGACTCCTGTCACCATACTTATTATTTATACCAATTTGGGGAATGTCTATTGCTTTGATCGCTTTTTATCCAAATTTTTATGGGAGGTGCAAACAGCGGTTTATCTCTTTTGATTATTTTTTCCCACTACAGCATTCACCATACAGGAAAATATTTTTATAAGTTTGTAGACCGGGCATTTTTAGACACAAGGCATACCTAATGTGTATGTATTTCACTTTTTTTTTTTACTTTTATATGTGTTTTGAGGAAAGGTGGGTGATTTGAATTTTTAAATCTTTTTATTTTTGTTTATAGCCAGGCAAGCCTTCAATAGCTTCCTGGTTCTCAAGGCAATTGGTCACCGGCCCTGGATCCCGTTCTGCATGCCAGAGATACACGCTGAAATGGCAGGGAAACTGGATCATCTTTGACCGAGGCGCCGGATAAGATAATGCCCACTATTAGTGTATGGGCATTGCCGCCGTGTCTCCGCTGTATAATTCAGTGCTGGGCAAATAGTCATGGCAAAATGGCATTTTTATGCTAATGACACTTATTTATATACATCATCCCTACACTACTACAGTCTGTCCTTTATCTCTAACATCATTTCCTTTCTCTATCCGAAACTTAATATTTCAAAAACTACCAACTACCAATGTGTCTAAACACAATATTTTCATTTCAGTGTGTGGTACCATAATTCTGGGCCAGCAAGTTCACTGACTTGGGGTTATGTTTTTCTTTCACCTCTATTTTAAGTCATTTGCATGTCACCTGCACCAGAAATACATCTCTAAAATCCACTCTTTTCTTTCTTTGGAAAAATCAAATACTCTTATTGTCACCCTAACTCTTATTGTGATACTGTAACTTCCTACTATTCAGTCTTCCTCTCACTAAACTTTCTCCCACTCTTCTGTCCAAGTACTACACTGATGCCTCCATTCTATGCCAGTCAGTACACTGGCTGACCATACACCATAGAATATAAATTTAAACTTTTGACTCTTATCCACAAAGCTCTTCATAGTGCTGCACCCTTCCCATGCTCTCCCTTTTTCAGGTTCGGATTACATTCCCTGTGATCCAAACCTCCCACTCTCGCTTGCAAGACTTTTTTTCAAGCTGCACCTGTTCTCTGGAATGCAATACCTAGGACAATCAGAATAATAGAAAACACTCACAGGTTCAAACAGGCCTTAAAACCCCCCAAAAAGTTATGAAAAACATAATCAGAACCAAAGTGTGTGAACAAGACCTAGACTGATACACAGTATACACAGTCCTGAACACCTAGCAGCTACTTAAAAAGAGCAAATAGTTTTGCACTTTCAGTTCTGCCTAAAGAGGATCAGTGGGCCTTTTCCATTACTTTTTATATACAATTTTATGTTCATATAAAGAATTATGAAACATGAAGTTGGGTGTTTTTTTTATTCATATATTGTGTCAATTTAGAGTCTTAATATGGTCTTTGCTTACTGCATCAGCAAAGTGGAATCTAGGTCTGGATGAAATGTGCAAGTTAGTGTGAATGCCACTTCAAATTCTTTATGGATGATTCTTGGAGACACATATAATGGCAGCGCAAAGAGCAGCACTCCAGAAAGTTGCAATCGCAATGTACTGTATAAAATAGACGTATCCCATTTGCTTCTTTTATTATGTATATACCGAAAGCTGAAGATGTTATATAAAAATGTTGGGGATTTATATTCTTATGGCTGAGTGGTCAGGTGGGTTTTTATTACCTAGCCTAGGTAAAAGGATTTCTAAAAAGTGGTATAAAAGGATTGATTTCATATTTATGCTCACTTATGTGTCTCTTTTATAGTTTAGCTTTTAAAGCACTGAGTTTTGTTGTTAGTCAGCCATATGTATCCCTGTAAATATTGTTATGTCCTATTTTTCCCAACTTTTACAATCTTGACTAAAACTATACTTATACATCAGATTTGTGGTTTTTTTTCATATAAGGATATAGTTATCAAGACTTAAGGATATATGTAGAAGTACATTTATTAGCGAAGTCTGTGATCTCAGACCAACACTGAGTGAAAAAATATAAAGTCTTTATAGAGATCCTTTATTTCAAGTCTGGACAAACCAAAGAGAACTTATTAGATTAATCGACTAGCAGCAATTTATAGATCTGGAGTAGCTAAGAGTACTATATCGTTTTCTAAGAAAACATTCAGTAAGCTGTAACTTGTATTTTATTCATTACAATCCCTGCTCATATATATATCAATCTACTCAGCAACTTTATCTCTAAAACAAACCCCTAGTATATTCAACAACATTTTTACGGTGACAGATTTCCTTTTAATCACAGTTCCAAAGGGACTGTTCTCTAGAGCCACATTTATTCAGAACATTAGTGCTGGTGTGAGATCACATAGCTTATCATTTACACATTATGGGTGCCATTATCATTTATATCTATATAAAATTACTTCAGGGACATCAGACCAAAGTATTATCAATGCTTCCAAAAGGACTGCATTATGTGGATTTTTTTAGGCAAAATATTGGTATAACTTGTGTAGTAGATCTTTCACAAAAACGGTCATGTAAGGGAACCTGGTTAGTCAAGTCAGCTACCAGACCTGCCACAGCCTCCATCCAGGTTGCAAGTTCCTGGATAGAACCCATGCTAATGGCCGAAAGTATATATTTTTGGGGGGCTAGTTATTCTGTAAGGGAATTGCTAGTGGAGCGATTCCCCAGTAGCTGCTGGAGAACCCTGAGGGGAGGGGCACAACAAGGCAGTGAGCCCTAAAGCTGAAAACCCCCCACTGGCCCTGCCTCTTGCCTGACTGTCCTAGGTGACAGCCGACAACTCGGAGCCGGTCCCTACACTGAATAAGTGACAACACAGAACGAAGACAGAACAAACGACAAAAAGTGAGGTCAGCAAGCCAAGGGTTCGGTAACAGACGAGCAATGCAGTACAGAATCAAAATCCAAGAGAATAGTCACAGACAAAGCCAGAGATCAGAAATAGGAATACAGGTAACAAAACAGCACAGAGTAAAGGCAGGTACGCAGAAGCAATAACCAGCGCCACTGTGAATGTGAGCAAAGAATAAATAGGAAGAAATAACCCGCCCCAGACTTGATAGGAGGATAGGCTGTCATCACACAGGCAAGGCCAAAATTTACTATTAGTGGAGCAGAGTAAAACCAAGGTGAAGGAGATGGGTGTGGTGGAAAATAAATTAAGGAGGTGAGGGAATAGGACAATGTTCAGACAATACAAGAAAAACCCAGAGGAAAGAATTACAGCTGGACCCGCCTCCTGCACCGCAGCATGCGGCCGGATGGTTCAGAAGTTCAAACGGGTGCAGGCATAACAGGTCAACTTCAGATGTGGCCACTAGTTGACGTCATAGGCTCTGTTGTGGCTGGACTCCAATATCGTGACAGCACCTGTTTGCCTTAGTTTTAAATATCGCAACTGTGTTTTTCAGTCCAGTAAAATAATGTTTTTTATAACATCTCTGGAGCTTCATGTTTTAGGTAATTGATGTGGATCATCAGCATGGCTATAATGGCACAGCTTTAGCTAATACTGTATGTAATGTTAGATGCTCTTCTGAGCTCATTATATTATTTACAGTTGCAGGTTTGACAGCTTCTACGTTGAAGAAAATACCATAGTCTCCATACATATAACAGAAAAATAACAATAGAAAAGCTCAAAATTGAACTGATGAAACTGGAAATATACATAATGCTAATATAATAATATGTTCATATCCCAAATGTACCGCAACAACTTGATGTGATTTTCATTTCATTAGCTGACTAGACTAATATCACTTAATATCCAATTCATATGATGAGTTGCAGAATTGTAATATTAAATGCATTTATACTGGTAGTTTTATTATCCTTAGAAAGAACAGTGATATAATAGACATAGCTTTATCTGATTTTTCTTTTTACTATATGAAAAGGTGCAACACACACAGAGGTATCGAATTTCCAATCTTAGGCTTAGGCCCCACATTGCGGAAAAGCGGCTTTTTTTTCCCCAGATTTTGCTGCGTTTCTTTTAGCCAAAGCCAAGAATGGCTACAAGAAGGAATGGAAAATATATAGGAAGCTCTTATACTTCTACCTTCTGCTCAATCCACTCCTGGCTTTGGCTCAAAAAATACAGTAAAATATGCAACAAAAAAGCTGTGTTGCCCATACATGGGGCTTCAGCCTTAAAGGGGGTCCAAAATGTCTACCAAACCAATAATAGTGAAATGTAGGGGTAGTTAATAGGAACAACAACATACCTTTGTGGCCACAAAAGAATGAAGCAATGAAGAGATCATCATCTTTTCATGCATATTCAAATCAACCTGCAAGTGCATCGGGGGAGGAGACTAATTTATCAGATTTGCCTACAGAGAATGAAAATGTAAATAGTGGCTAAAGGAGAGACATCTGGCACCACATCAGGAAGATTTAATGTCTATGTTGGCACCTATAACAGTATGTTTGCACAGGAATTTGGGGAGGAATTTAAGGTGGTCTTCTGCCATTAAAATCTTCTCCAAAAACCAGGGGAAGCCTGAACTTCAGGATTCTAGTTCAGGTTTGCATGTATGATTAGTCGCATATATAATGGGGTTAATCAAGAATGAGACCTGGCAGCACAATTTTAGCAGTGATTCTGCCCTGGAAACCGCAGCAAGATAAAGCATGATGATTCTTTTTTTAAGCATGCAGAACCTAGAACCCCTGCTGATCAGCTGTTTGAAGGGGACCACAGCACTTGTGCAAGCTCATTGACCCCTTCTATGTTGACATTATATTGTTTGTTTCATAGTGGCCATGCAATGTAATTGCAATTGTCCCCTTATATTATGCCCCCTGAGATAAATACTGCCTCCCAAGACCTCCTTATATAAATTATCTAATTTATATTCATAAAGCCCTCTAATGACCCCTTATATTCATAATGCCCCCAAGAATCCCTTGTATAAATAATGCCCCTTATATTCTTTATGCCACTTATAGTCATAATGTCCCCTAATGACCCTTTATATTATTTACTTTCCCTTTCCCCTAACATACCCTTTACATATAACAAGAACTGCCCTAAAAAAAAGAATAAGAAATATTCTCACCTGACTGAGATCCCTAGCTGCACTTGAGCCACCACTCTCACCATCTCTCTGCTTGTTGCCAAGGCACATGAGCACAGTCAGAACATCCGTGTCTCAGGTGTCTCAGCACAATGCTATGATGTCGTTGCACCTGCCTGAGCCACAAAGCAGATATCTTGTCTATGGTCTCAGCGCCTTGTAAGCCAGCAGCCCTATAGTGGCTTATGGCTTACAGAATGGCAGGGCAGGAAGCTGAATGCTTCCTTCTCTACCATGCATTTCAAATGTATCAGTGTCCTACAGACACAGATACTGTGTAGTTGAAAGAATTAAAAAATTGCATGTTTATGGCAACCTTGGTGTAGGTCCCACAGAGTCAGTGGGCCCAGGGCCATCAGACCCTCATCCACCCCCACTGCGCTAGTTGCACCACTGGTCTGATATTATCAGATCAATAAAAGTGAACATCAGTAGATACATTTTCAATATATTTAATATATTTTAACTGTACTATTCTGCTTAATCAATATTTTGTAATAGATTTCCAAAATAAAATATCCTTGTAACAGTTCCTTAAAGTATAAGAGCAGACAGTCAGTGTACTAAAACAAAGCTTTAGAAGAGTAAAGAGTGGTTTTAATAGAGAGTTTTATTGTCAGTAATTCAGAACGTAATAGGTCTCCAGAGGTAGATTTCATTAAGAGAGTAGCAGAGACTGATTGAAGTGAGTAAAGTTATTTTAGCAGCAAATAAACAGCATCCTCCCATTCATATCGCAGATAAAGGCAGATCCACGTCCCTGATAATTTATTGTTTATCCCAGGAAAGTATTCTAATGTGACTCAAGGCTGGAGAATCACTGCAGTCTGCTACATTACATGAAGCACAAACGATGTAATGGGCAATAAAGGCAGGCAGGAGAAAATGTTTTGTAGGGTGCAGGAGCCTCTGCATTGGGTTGCAAGGACAGAGATTCATTTTTTCACTGTCTGAGTATACAAGAAGAGAAAAATGCAAATTACTTATGGGGCATGAAACTCAAGAAAAATGTGTTTACCTGGTTCTACAAATAAAAGCAGATTACCCAATGCAATCTATTACACTTTGTAGCAATAATTCAAGCCTTTTCTGCATTGTTACTGTGCAGAGGATCATATCATACAGGGTTTTTTTTTCTACAAAGGATGAAGTGAAGTAATGGTTAGCAACACAAGTTTGAGGCTGGCAGAGTAAATCAAGCCATGGGCACAGATGAAGCTTGATCTTTAAGCTGACATAATGGCAGACCATATATCATACCAACTCTTATTATGTAATGCAATGACATATGAGGTTGCCAGGGATTCGAAGGAGTCAATGACAAATGTGTCGCTCCATTTTTATGGAAGGGTAGAAAAAGCAAATAACCAGGCATTCAGAAAATAAAGATTTGGTATTAATGTAACTGTATTCATTAATTTTGATGGGTTAAGCTGTGGATTTCGAGCAATGTATAACATTAATATGGACAATTTTATCATTTTAAAATGTATTTAATGTTCTACATCAGGGGTCTCAAACTCGCGGCCCGCGGGCCAACTGCGGCCCTCGGGACAATAGTTTGCGGCCCCCACCTCAATATCAAAGTTTAATGTTAGTGCGGCCCGAGTTTGATACGAATGGCACCAGGGGCGCACTGTCTGGGGGCGGCATTTTTTTACTATCTAATGTAAACCAGCCCAGGACAGGCCGCTTTAAAAAAAAACAACGCTGAGCGGGGCCTGTCCTGGGCTGGCTTACGAGACGTCCGCATCACAGCGCAGGCAGCGATATAATGATGTCATCGCGCCTCCTACGCTGAGACATAGACGTCTCGGACAAGAGGAGGAGGAGGAGGCGGCTGCATCAACGCATCGCAGGTAGGTGAGGATAAGTTTTTTTTTTATTTATATAAATAGGCAGTTACCTGCTGGAGTATCCCTGGCAGGTCATGGTGTAAGGGTCTTGCCAACCGTAGCAATACCGTACACTAATGCAGGGGTCTGGGAGGAAGGACAGAGACAAGTGAGCCCTAATCTCACCCCAGCCACTGTCCCTTCCTATTGCCTCAGTTACCCTAAACGGTAAAAGGACAACCAGAAGACAAGCCCTATACTGGGTAAGTGACACACAGAACAGGACAAGACAAAACAAACGACAAAAAGAGAGGTCAGGAAGCCAAGGGGTCGGTAACAAACGAGCAATGTAGTACAAAATCAAAATCCAAGAGAATAGTCAAAAGGCAAGCCAGAGGTCAGAGAAATAGTACAGTCAATATCAAGGGCACAAAGAGAGCAGGCAAAGTCAGAGCAATAACTGGCAACTTGCTGAGAAAGTGACATCCAGTATATAGAAAGTCTGGGCCCAGCCCCAGACCTGATAGGTACACAGGCTGTCAATCACACAGGCCAGGAAGAGATTAACTCTATTCAGTCCAGAGAGAAATGCTCAGAACACGGGTGTGGCTGGAAATCCATTACATTGACTAGGACCATGTTCAGACTGAGCAATAAGAAACCTACGCAAGGAATCAAACCGAACACGCCTCCTTCGCCACAGCGTGCGAGAGGAGGGTGGTGCCGAGACCCGAACAGGCAGAGACGTTACACACGGCCTATTTATTTCCCTACCCGGCGTCTGCTCGTGGCCGCCCCAGCTTCCCCTTCTGCTATGGGACGCAGAAAGGGAAGTGGATGCCACTGTGAGCAGCCGCGGGCCTTGGTAAGTGAGGCCGCGGGCCTCAAATACTACTATTATTATACTCCGGGGTCTTTTTAGACCCCGGAGTATAATAATCGGAGACCCAGGGAAGGTGAAGGAACATAAAAACCAATGCTACTCACCTCTCCTGCGATCCGCTGTCACTCAAAGCAGGGTGGTGCCGAGACCCGAACAGGCAGAGACGTTACACACGGCCTATTTATTTCCCTACCCGGCGTCTGCTCGTGGCCGCACCCGCTTCCCCGTCTGCTATGGGACGCAGAAAGGGAAGTGGATGCCACTGTGAGCAGCCGCGGACATCGGTAAGTGAGGCCGCGGGCCTCAAATACTACTATTATTATACTCCGGGGTCTTTTTAGACCCCGGAGTATAATAATCGGAGACCCAGGGAAGGTGAAGGAACATAAAAACCAATGCTACTCACCTCTCCTGCGATCCGCTGTCACTCCGAGCAGGCTTGGGCGCTCTGGTGATGTCATCAGGTCGCGTCGCCGGTCTCATCACATGACTTAATTAGACAGGGCCGAAAGCTGCTGGGAGTGCTCCGGTTTCCAGTATAGGTAAGTAACACTGGTTTTTATGTTTGTCACCTTCCCTGGGTCTCCGATCATTATACTCTGGGTTCTGAAAAGAACCCAGAGTATAATAATAGTTCTTGGGTGGGCAACTATGGGGCACAATACCATGTGCAGGGGCCACTATGGAGCCTAATACCAGTGTAGGGGCCACTATGGAGCATAATACCGTGTGCAGGGGCCACAATGGAGCATAATACAAGTGCAGGGGCAACTAGGGAGCATAATACAAGTGCAGGGGCCACTAGGGAGCATAATACAAGTGCAGGGGCCACTAGGGAGCATAATACAAGTGCAGGGGCCACTAGGGAGCATAATACAAGTGCAGGGGCCACTATGGAGCATAATACCGTGTGCAGGGGCCAATATGGAGCATATTACCGGTGTGGAAAACCTGATGCGGCCCAGCCTCACCCAGACTCTACCTCCAGCGGCCCCCGGGTAAATTGAGTTTGAGACCCCTGTTCTACATGGTGAATGTGAAGTGTATTTTCCTCCAATAAGCCATTCCCGGACAGCAAGAATTATCTTTTTTTAAAGTATTTTTATTGAGCATAATAAACAGATATACAGAGTTACAAAATAAAATCATATCAGGAATGTAACATTGGTACTGTGTGACAGGAAGTGACAAGTTTAATAGATTCATTAGTCCAAAGAAGTAAGGGAGAGAGTCTGCTACCATGTCTTGCAATATTATGTTAAAGGAGACCAGTAGGAAAGACAAGGCTGAGATCAGGGCATTTGTGGAGGATAGCATGAGGGGCGAATAATGCCATGGTGTCCACATCTTTTGGAATTTCTGTGGGCATATACAATTCTTGTATACCACATTAAGGAATGGTAGTGTTTTATTAACTAAAGATCTCCACTGGGATAGAGATGGAGCCCTTCCCCATCCAGCAAAGTGCAATTGCCATTAAAAGAGTTTCCATAAGTAGAATACGAGTATATTGGGGCCATACTTCCTCATCCAAGAGGCCCAACAAACACATTTCTAGTGTAACGGGTACTGAGGGGGGCATTAACTCCAAAAGGAGGGTGGCATCTTCCTTCCAGAAAGAATTAATGAGGCTACAATCCCACATGAGATGCCAGAGATCAGCTTTCTCCTCCTATCGCCTATGACATCTGGAGTGGTGAAGACAATTCATCTTTAATAAACAGATACATAGCATTGATGTATTATATAGATCTGAGTCATCTTATTATTGGCAGATGGGGATATGTAAAGAGGTAACTCCAGTGCCTTTGCCCACTGTTCATCAGTAAGGGAAGGAATTAATTTATGTCATTTAGACACTGCTGGTAGCTGCTTGGAATCAATTTCTATATTTGGTAGTGTATGGAAATGGGTTCCAATGGACCATGAGTGGATAAGACCTTAATCAATGGATAATTAGAGAAGGGACAAACTGAATCCAGAAACCCTGCTTGAAGGGTATTATATAATACCAAATATCTAAAGAAATCAGCCCTAGCCATCTCAAATCTCTCATGTAGTTGGGTAAATGATACTAACACATTATCAACATAGACATTTTTCAAATATGTAATCCTCTGAATCTGCTATTACCTACAGTTCTCAATTGTATGCAAATGAGGAAGCATACAGTTATCCCAGAGGGCATAATACCCAGCAGACTTGTTTAATCATGTAACTCCAGCAACAATTATCTTTTTCGCAATACAGTTTAATAAACATACCTTTTATTTAAAGGGGTTGTCCCACTTCACACTTAGCTCATAAAATCTCCCATAGAGGTCTAAAAAATTGGAGGAACTACTCACAGAACGTTCTCAGTTCCATTTTTTCCCTTCACGCCACACCAAATCGGAGGAATTACGGGAGGGACCCAAAGGAGACACATGTGATGGCACTATATAAACTGTTTATTACAAGCCAACTTGCTTGTGCCTCTTCTTCATCATCATTATCATTATTATTATCGTTTATTTATATAGTACCATTAATTCCATGATGCTTTACATTTGAGGGTTTATATACGGTACACAAAAATATACAAAACTAACATAATACTGACAGTGACCGACTGGCACAGTGGGATACAGAGCCCAGCCCGCAAGTGCTTACAATTTGCCCTTGCATACCTGCCTCATTGGGGGATTGGGGGATTGCTCCAAAGACAGCAAATTCTGTTCAAATAGGAAGAAAATGTGAAAGAAATTAAGTTTTAGGTAAACTGAATGGATTATTAATTGAACATACGTTTGCTACATTCCATATATTTCACACTCTGGCTATTTCCACTGTCACAGATTAAAATATCTTTTTCTCTGGATGCAAGTTCCTCAAAGTGATAAGAAATTCATTGTGTGCAGCTATATTAGAGACAGGAAAAGTGATAATAAACCAAAAAGTACCTAAATAGCTAGCTAATAGTCATGTCAGCTAATATGAAAATTATCTCTTCACCATATATGTAACTCCCATTTAAATATGAATATTATTGGCTAAGCTAGAATCAGTAGAGGCGGGGCCTCAGAACTGTACTATAAATAAACACATGTCGGGGCCACACCCTGAGACAGCATCTCCATTGACCTGTGTGTTATTGTGTTGCTTTCTCCTTGGCTGGACAGTGACTCTCCCTAGGTCAGAGGGACAGAAATTTACTAACCATAATTTCAATCCCACAGACAAAGTGATAAAGTCTCTAGGTTTTGGGTCTTATCAAATTCTGCGGCAACACTGCCTTCATAGTGATCAGTTTGGATCAGGAGAAGGCCTTCGATCGTGTCTCTCACGCTTTCATGGCGAAAGCTCTCCGCCAACTTGGTATAGGTGAGTGGTTTTGTCGTATGGTTGACCTGATGTACTTTGACATCCACAGCTCGGTGATGGTGAACGGCTGGAAGACTGACCCCTTTCCGATTTGCTCCGGGGTCAGACAAGGCTGTCCTCTGTCCCCTCTCCTTTTTGTTTGTGTTATAGAACTGTTCGCAGAGTCTATCCGGCAGAATCGAGAGATCAGAGGGATCATCGCCCGGGCCCAGGAAGTCTGAAAGTCAAGTGTTCGCTGTACATGGATGATGTGACCGTCTTCTGTGCTGACCAGTCGTCGGTGTCAACGCTTGTCCAGACCTGCGAACGCTTCGGCCAAGCCTCAGGAGCTAAGGTGAACTGTGGAAAGTCAGAGGCCATGCTCTTCGGAGAATGGCACCTGGCCTCCCCTGCTTTCTTTCCTTTCACAGTGCAACCGGACTTCATCAAGATCTTGGGAGTCTGGTTCGGAAAGGAAGGCGCCGCCCTGAAGTCTTGGGACGAAAGACTTAAGAAGATCAACCAGCGAATCGGACTATGGAGCCTACGTCAGCTTACCATCGAGGGGAAGACGCTCGTCCTGAGGAATGAGATCCTGCCTGTGCTCCAATACACCGCACAGGTTTGGCCCCCACTGGCAACGGTGGCGCGGGCCATCACCAGGACCGTCTTCTACTTCATGTGGGGCTCCAAGATGGACCGTGTGAAGCGGACCGTCATGTACAAGGACCGGCTCAAAGGAGGTAAGGGAATACCCGATATTCCAACCCTTCTAAGATCGGCTTTTGTTTGTGATTGTGTTCGCAGAACCCTGAGTACAGTCAGCGGATCTGCGGGGAAGGCCATGTCTCGTTTGTTCCTGCTCCCCCTCTGGAGAGGGCTCGGCTGGGAGAAGTGGGACAGCTCCGTCCCTTACAACTGGACCGTCCCGTGGTTCTACAAGGACGTGCCCAAGTTCGTGAGGGAGTTCCAACTGGAGGGTCTGAAACCGGATCTGTGGAAGCCAAAGACCATCCACAAGCTCATCCGAGCTAGGGATGGCATGGAAGAAGTTCCAGGACTCACAGCGGATGCCACGAAGGTCGTTTGGGAGAACGTCTCTTCACGTCTGCTAACCAACGGGCACAAGGATTTGTCGTGGATGGCCATCCGAGGGGGTCTGCCCCTCAGGTCGTTCATGCATGCCCGCAACTTGAGCAAGACGAGGTACTGCCCCCGGTGCCCCTACAAGGAGGAAACATCTCTGCACGTCTTCTGGGAGTGCCCTTTTGCTCAAGGCCTATTGGATGAGCTGGAAGATGACTTTGAGGACTGTGTACCCAGGAGGGGCCTGACATACCACGCGGTATTGTATGGGCTCTTTCAGGGAACTCACAGAGAGAGCGACATTCTGGAGGCCTGGCGACTTGTGAACTGTTTCAAGGACGCTATCTGGTTCGCCAGAAAGAGACTCACTTTGCGAAGAGAGAACATCACTGTAACGTCTCTGCCGTTTCGGGTCTCGGTGCCGCCCTCCGCTCGCACGCTGTGGCGAAGGAGTCGTGTTCAGTTTGGTTCTTTATGTAAGTTTCTTGCTGCTCAGTCTGAACATGGTCCTAGTCAGTGTAATGGATTTCCGGCCCCACCCGTGTCTGAACATTTCTCTCTGGACTGCATAGAGTTAATCTCTTCCTGGCCTGTGTGATTGACAGCCTGTGTACCTATCAGGTCTGCGGGCTGGTCCCAGACTTTCTATATACAGGATGTCATTTCTCAACAGGTTGCCGGTTATTACACTTGTGTTTTGCCTGCTCTCTTTCTATACTCCTTGATACTTTGTTACTTGATTCTCTGACCCTTTGGCTTGCCCCTGACTATTCTCTTGGATTTTGACTTTGTACTGCTTTGCTCATTTGCTACTGACCCCTTGGCTTGCTCACTCTGCTTCTGTGTTGTTTTTGTCTTGTCCTGTTCTCTGTGTCACTTACCCAGTATAGGGCTTGTCTTCAGGTTGTCCTTTTACCATTTAGGGTAACTGTGGTAATAGGAAGGGACAGTGGCTGGGGTGAGATTAGGGCTCACTTGTCTCTGTCCTTCCTCCCAGACCCCTGCAGTAGTGTCAGGGTTGCTACGGTTGGCAAGACCCTTACAGAATAACCGGCCATACATTCTGCCATTACTTCCCATAAGGTCAGCATGGATCCTATTCAGGGCCTTGCAGCCAAGTTGGAAAGTTTGGCAGGCCTGGTAAATGAGCTTGCTAAACAGGTGCAGACCCTTACTGATGCCGCTGCAGCATCTCCAGTGGTTTCTGCCCCTTTTAGAGTTAAGATGCTACTCCCCGACCGTTTTTCAGGGGATCGTGAAAGGTTTGAGACTTTCCGGGAATCCTGTCGCCTGTATTTTCGGATTAATCCACATGCATCCCAGGCCCAAATGGTGGGAGTAGTTATATCCCTCCTACAGGGGGATCCACAAGCTTGGGCCCTTAAACTCCCTCCAGGGGCTGAGGAGTGGACTGACTTTGAAAAATTTTTTTTGTCTTTGGGGTCTATATATGCCGAGGCAGACCACATTGGTCTTGCGGAATCGCAACTCCTCACCATGCGGCAGGGCAAACGCTCTGCTGAGGAATATTTCACAGAATTCCGCAAGTGCAGCATGACTGCAGGTTGGTGTGAGTCAGCTCTAAAGGCCCACTTTAAACAAGGCCTGTGTGACCGTGTTAAGGAGCTCTGGGTTGGTCACCCAGATCCTCCCACTCTTGAACAGGCCATGACTTTGGCTGTCCGTATTGACCGTAGGATCCGGGAAAATGTTAAAGAGAGAATAGGGTCTGCTTCTTCCAAGTTTTCTGTCTCTCCCTCTCTCTCTCCTGAGAAACCTGTTATTTCTCCCATGACTCCTGGTGAGGAACCTATGCAACTGGGAATTATGGATGCCAAGACGCGACGAGAGCATCGTCTCAGGAACAACCTCTGCCTGTACTGTGGTGCTTCCGGTCATTTTATCAGTGACTGCTCGATCAGACCCCGCAGACCATCAGAAAAACTTCAGTGCCTGAGTGGTAATCAGAAGAACCACTCAGGCAACCAGGTATTTGCCAGTAGTAACAATAAGATGTTGTTATATGTGTCTCTGTCCTCTGGGGACAGATCTGTTTCTGGCCAGGCCTTAATTGACTCTGGGTCTGCGGCAAACTTTGTCACATTCTCGTTGGTCTCAGCTTTAGGCATTGAGCTTTTGCCACTTGACACTCCTCTGGCGGTTACTGGAGCGGATTTTGCCCCACTGGCCAGGGGTAAGGTCCGATTCAAGACCCCCTTAATAACATTGCAAGTTGGTTCTGCTCATTCAGAGCTCATGAGCTTTTTTGTTATGGAGCATCTGTCTTCCGATATTATTTTGGGGCTCCCCTGGTTGAACCTCCATAACCCTATTTTAGATTGGGGTAAAAGGGAGTTGGTAAAATGGGGAGATCAGTGCTCATCCCACTGTATTGTTTTGCACACCTTAAATTGTGTTACTGAGGAGACTGTCTTGGCTGCAAAAGGTGGGAATGCCAGGTGAATAAAAAATGTTTGCCTGGCCCACCAGTGTCTGTGGTTGTGCACAAAGACCCTGAATTGAAGGCAGAGAAAATACTGGGTCCTACTAAAACTGGTTTATTTGGTGAGGGTCCGGTGGCCCCTCATAAAGGGGGGGTACTGTAACGTCTCTGCCGTTTCGGGTCTTGGCGCCGCCCTCCGCTCGCACGCTGTGGCGAAGGAGGCGTGTTCAGTTTGGTTCTTTATGTAAGTTTCTTGCTGCTCAGTCTGAACATGGTCCTAGTCAGTGTAATGGATTTCCGGCCCCACCCGTGTCTGAACATTTCTCTCTGGACTGCATAGAGTTAATCTCTTCCTGGCCTGTGTGATTGACAGCCTGTGTACCTATCAGGTCTGGGGGCTGGTCCCAGACTTTCTATATACAGGATGTCATTTCTCAACAGGTTGCCGGTTATTACACTTGTGTTTTGCCTGCTCTCTTTCTATACTCCTTGATACTTTGTTACTTGATTCTCTGACCCTTTGGCTTGCCCCTGACTATTCTCTTGGATTTTGACTTTGTACTGCTTTGCTCGTTTGTTACTGACCCCTTGGCTTGCTCACTCTGCTTCTGTGTTGTTTTTGTCTTGTCCTGTTCTCTGCGTCACTTACCCAGTATAGGGCTTGTCTTCTGGTTGTCCTTTTACCATTTAGGGTAACTGTGGCAATAGGAAGGGACAGTGGCTGGGGTGAGATTAGGGCTCACTTGTCTCTGTCCTTCCTCCCAGACCCCTGCAGTAGTGTCAGGGTTGCTACGGTTGGCAAGACCCTTACAATCACTTTCCAGGATTGTTGCAGGCTTATCCATAGCTTGCAGCGGGACTATGCCATTCTGGATAGCCTGGCCGGTGAAGAGGAGGGAGAAGAGGACTGAGTCTTCAGCGACGTCAGTTCTCCCTTCATGTCTGTTGTGTTACTCAATAAAGCTTCGGACCTTGTGATTATCCCCTCCCCTCGCCCTCCTCCCTCCCCCTAATCCCATCACATGTCTTGATGCTTTGTTGTCTAACGTTTGCTTTTCAGCTTATTGTTTTAGTGCTAGGGTAGGAAGTAGTGGTAGTATAGGGAGTATATTATTTCCTGTATTGTACCTGTCCTTCCCTCATGTGTGTTGTGGTCAATCAATAAAGCTTCGGGCCTGTGACTCCCCTTCCCTTCCCCCTTCTGTATTGTCACTTGACTGTCTTTGTTGATTTGACCAAAATGTATGTCAGATAGGTTTGTAGTGCAGCATGTAGTGTTAGGATGTATTTCCTGTCGCCGTATGCTGCACCGCATCCCTTAAGGATGAAAGATTTAGTCTGAATTGTGGTATTGTAACTCAGTTGCGCTGCGTCGCAGTACCTTTGTTATGCTTGCTTGAGACTTGGATGAAAATAAAAGCTTTATTCAATCAAAACACTGCCTTCATAGTCTCCCTTTCCCTGCTATGTGAAAAACAATTTGCATAATAATGCCTGCATGTTTCAGTAACAGGCCAAGAAAACTAGGTCAATGCACTGCCCTTAGATAGGTAGACCAAGCCCACATTTATTGTTTCTGAATATGCATAGTGTTCCGTGAAAGCATTTATAAGAAACAGCAGTGGTCAACATTTGGAGATAATTAGTCCTAAATTTTAGAATCTATTCATTTTTAAATAACCTCCAATTGGGAACATTATTAGTTTCCTATAAGGAATAATTTTTATTGGAAATCTTTCTTTGTGAGACTAGACAATGGTTAGGTTATGTTCAGTAAAATATTAAAGGCATACTTCAAGGTCCAAGTATATACTACTATTCACTAAGTGCACTTAAATATAGCAGGATTAAACCTGTAGCAGGCATTACAAGGGTATATTCACAAATAGTTAGATTTGTTGCAGTGATTTCTGGCAACAAATTTCAGAAAAGTTGTTCTTTACATCTGCATAGGGTTTCTGCAGAATGTGCATAAATTTCTGCAACAAACATGCCATAAGTGAATACAACCCAAGTTGACAAAAGAGGATATACATAAGTGTATCCACATATACACCAATGCAAAGAGTAATATAAAACACCATATATGTGTAGTTGTCAATAAGCATGTAAATAATGAGCACCAGACCCAATAACATCTTTTTCTGTCATTCTTCCTAATACTTTTGCCTTCCATATAATCTTATCACAAGAGCACAGAAATACCATATAACAAATAGAATATAATAATACTGACTAAAGTAGCGTTGATGTAGATGTTGATACTTGGGTCAGAATTTTCTTTACTACCAACAGTATGAATTGCAACCAAGGGACCCTGACACTAGAAGATTTAGTTTGATTAGAAATATAATGCCAGGTCCGTATCCTGGAACATCTTTCAAGAATCCAAATCTATAGTATATTAAAATTATTATTTTGCTAATTTTTGTTATTGTATTCTAGAATGTAACTCAGAATGTAATGCTGCCTTATGTCTATGCCAATGTACAATGAATATATATTGCTGTGAAAAAAGTATTTGCCCCTTAAAGATTTCTTATGTTTTTGCACATTTGCCACATTAAAATGTTTCAGATTATCAAACAAATTTGAATATCAGACAAAGATAACCTGAGTAAATACAAAAGGCAGTTTTTAAATGATTTCATTTATTAAGGGAAAAGGTTATCCCAAACATCCTAGCCCTAAATAATTACCCACCTTCATGAATTAACGGTGATTAACCACATTTTTTGGCTATACCCAGATCTGATTACTGCCAGACCTGTAGAATCAAGAAATCACTTAAGTAGAACCTTTCTGACAACATGAGGTAGGCTAAAAGATCTCAAAAAAACACATTAAGCCACATTACAAACAGATGACAAATAAAGTTATCAACATCTATAACTTTGGAAAAGGTTAGAAAGCCATTTCTAAGGCTTTGGTATTTCAGCCAACCTCGCTGTTATCCACAAATGAAGAAAACATAGAACAGTGGTGAACCTTCCCAGGAGTGGCCGGCCTACCAAAATTACTCAAGGAGCGCATTGAAAACTCATGAAGGAGGTCGTAAGAGAACCCAGGCAGCAAAAAAAAAGTACTGAAGCTCATTTGCCTCAGTTAAGGTCAATGTTCGTGATTCAACAATAAGAAAGAGACTAAGCAAAAGTGGTATCCATGGGAGAGTTTCAAGGTGAAAACCACAGCTGACCAAAAAGAACACAAAGGCCTGTCTCCCATTTGGATAATCTGCAAGACTTTTGGGAAAATATTCTGTGGATGGATGAGACAAAAGTGGAACATTTTGGAAAGTGTACATATCGTTACAGCTGGTGTAAAACTAATACAGCATTTCAGAAAAAGATCTTCATACCGGCAGTCAAACATGGTGGTGGTATAGTCTGGGACTCTTTTGCTGCTTGAGGACCTGGATGACTAGCTGCAATTGATGGAACCCTGAATTCTGCTCTCTACTAGAAAATCTCGAAGGAGACTGTCCAGCCATCAGTTTGCGACTGTAAACTCAACTGTACTTGTGTTGTGCAACAGGACAATATTCTGCAAATCCACCTTTGAATAGCTGAAAAAAAAAAACAAAATGAAGGTTTTGGAGTGGCCTAGTCAATGTCCCGACTTAAATCTAATTGAGATGCTGTGGCAGAGATAAGAAAAACTCATTGCCGCAAACGCTTGATTGCAGTTGTTGCTGCCAAAGGTGGCACAACCAGTTATTAGGTTTAGGGGGCAATTACTTTTTCATATAGGGCCAGATTGGTTTAGATAGAATTTTTCCTTAATAAATTAAGTCATCATTGAAAAAATGTATTTAGTATTCACTCAGGTCACTTTGTCTGATATTGAAACTTTTTGGATAATCTGAAAAATGTAAGTATCACAAAAAAGCAAAAATAAAAGAAATCTGTAAGGGGGGGATACTTTTTCACAACACTGTATGATTAGACCAATTATATGTTTATGTAAAATAATTTCAGCTCAGTGCAGATTATGTCCACATTCAGACATACAGATGATATATCCCGAGCTATACATCCTTCACCTATTCAATATGAGTTAAGGTTTATTGTATGTTGTATTCCACTGACACAGTGAAAGAAATAAAAAGGGAATTATGAAACAGCACAGCAATCTCAGCTTATAACTGTAAGTGTTGTTAAACGCTAGGATGAATACGAGACGCTCAAATCCTTTTCAAGTCTGCTGAAAAGACCCTTGTATCTTTTGTGCACACGTACATCTGACAATCTTTCCCTATTTTTTAAATGATCTGAACTGCTGGTTCTACTGCTCATTTTTGAAATTGTAAAGAATAAAAGATTATTGTAGACTTTAATAAACTGCTGATCTAGTTTTTCATCTGAAATGATGTACAAAATCATTAAACATGTCTTTTGTATCAAAAACAAAAATATCCACAAGATTTTTTAAACTTATTGCTCCATATAGATACTTTTGTATAGATACTTCTATGATTTGTAATAGCTACAAATTATGAACTTTGAAGCGTGCAAGTATGGCTCATCACTGCATACAGTAGAAAAATCAGTTTTCTTGGGCCCTAAAGTAAAACTCCAACCTCCCTTTATTTTAATGTATGTATATTTGTGGAAATTACCAGTTAAGAGTTTTTGTCTCATCCTTGGGATAGGCCATCAATATTAGATCTGCAATGGTCCAACACTTTGGATCCATGCACAAACTATCGTGGATGCTTTAGATACTACAGTGCTGATCCGTAGACTTCAAAGTGGCCTAAAGCCATGGCTACTTTTTGTACAGCAAATAAGCAGCTCAGCTCCCAGCGTATAAACATTGCTGTCCCGGAGCAGATGATCTGCTGGGGTTTTGGTTGTTGGCCTTTTGCA
This sequence comes from Leptodactylus fallax, assembly GCA_947044405.1. Lineage (NCBI taxonomy): Eukaryota > Metazoa > Chordata > Amphibia > Anura > Leptodactylidae > Leptodactylus > Leptodactylus fallax. The sequence continues at coordinate 671,678 of CAMRHE010000019.1, forward strand.
GATCTAATATTGATGGCCTATCCTAAGGATAGGTCATCAATATAAAAAAGTGGATAAACCCTTTAAATATAATTTTTTTGCTCATTACTGTAATTCTATACCAGCTCCTCACACTTTGAATAAATATTTCATGGTATGAGTCAGTATTTCTTAAAACTTGACTTGTACAAGACTGAACTAATGTACCCATCTTCCATGTCTGTATACAAATTACTCTGTGACAGTTTTTATCTCCAGTGGCTTAAATAGAAGCACATGGGCCTAAATGCAAGCTCCCTAATAGCCCCCCCCACCTACCAGTTATAATACTAGTGCCCTCCTATCTGTACACCCCTGCACCCTGTCACCTCACAAGCACATTGCTTTAGTATAGACCTTGATGTTCAGATTTTATGTCCTTAACATAAATATCAGTCTGATATTACTTTGTATCTTCTTGTTTAAACAAGGGACTACTAAACTCTTATTCCATGCTGCTATAATGTCTCATCTGAAGTACCACAAATCTTTCAGTCTGACCTTCCTCTAAAAAGTCTCTCATTTCGACAATGCTTCATGAATTTTGCTTAATGACCTATCGATCCTTTAGCTGTTTTCCTTCTGCCTTTCAAGCAACATAAGATTAAAGTCAAATTATTCTTGTTTTATCTTGAAAGCATATGTCCACCCGTGAACACCATTTTACAATTTACTTATGGAATGAATCTATGTAAATATATTGCATTATTTAGCTTGCATTAGCTCTGGGTTACAGCTTCTATTATAGTCCAGAACTTTGCTCAAAATTCTTTGTCCTTGAGAAGTGAAATTTCCTAGCATTTCCTAGCCCGTTCAATGTCTGTACAGGGCTTGCTTTGATTATTTGCATTGTATAAAGTGCAAACTGCTCTGTTATCTGATGTAGGACACATGATCCTTCCCACTCTGTTAAGCCATACATGGATTACTGGTAACATCCTTTAATATAATACAGATATGGTTCAAGTGCTATCAAATATGTGTAGGTTATGTATTGTCATATGAAATCTGCTTCACAAACTTTATTTCTTAAATTTTAAAGATGGAGCTCCTGGTTTTGTTTCCTTTTATTTTTACATACTTTTTGATCCCATTAAACAGCCTGTCACTCTGACAATTCTGTTTAATTTACCAGTAGCATGTCATAGAAAAAGAGGAGTTGAGCATATTGATATATAATTTTGTGTTAAGGTTTCAATATAATGTGTAATTTATCGATTGTAATCCCTGTTCTGTCTATGCTTATTTGGCCAGTAAGTGATCTCATTCAGGGTTAGACATCCACCTCTCTATGTATGCAGGTTTAGAAAAATGCTATAAAGTAAGAATGCTTTCAAAAACAGAAATATTAATAGTTTTTTTTGTCAATTAACAAAATTAAGTGAATGGACAATAGAGAAATGAAAATCAAGTCAAAATTTGGTGTGGCTGCCCTTTGCCTTCAAAACAGCATCAATTCTTCTAGGTACACTTGGCAGAGAGGTTGTTCCAAACATCTTGGACAACCAACCACAGGCATATGTCCGTGAAGTTTAACCAGGGATGGAAGAGGATATGGATGAAGAGAGGGGATATGGGAAATAAAAATTTCAGACTATAGTGTCCCCCAAAAATGACTACTGCTAGTGGTGAATTGTTGTATTAACGTGTGACATGTTTTATAAGGTGTTATACTGTTTTGTAACTAGCTAATTGTCCTTTCCAGCTTTACCCTGGTTATATAAAAGTTAATATGCCATTGCTGTATTGCTATGTAAGCAGGGGTGACTTGTGCGCTTGACTGCCTAACTGGTGTGAGGTGCTTAGTAGTTTCAAGGAGCCCTAATCCTTAGCCAGAGCTAGCATTAGGAAAGTGCTGCTTAGTTTCTAACAGAGCATCTTCAGCTCTGCAGGTTAGGTAGCGGCAGTTAGGATTGACAGATAGTCCCATGTCATAGAACTTAAGCTCACAAAAATAAAACGTTGTAACCCAGTAGTATATTGAACATCTCCACTGGAGACTAGTGTGGAAACTTAGCCAAAACATGCCCTGCATTTTCCCAGTAGTCACTGTAAACGATAACTAGGTCCCAGGAGTCACCCCATATTGTCACGGCGAAAAGGGTCAGAGGACTAAGTAAGATAACTCTGCCTCCATGTTGCATTGTAACTAGGTGAATCTCGCTAAGTAAACTGAGATGCACGTTGTGCCTGTTTCAATTGCTACCCTGTCTCGTGTGCTTCACTTGCACTCAACACCAAAGGCACCCCAAAGCACCATCACATAGGAGTGTCCCTCCCATCACTTTAATGCATCCCCCTCATTACTGTGCCTGCCTGAGACCTATAGGAATAGGTGCCAATAGCCACTGTGACCAAAGAGGCTGCTATCTTGGGTTTACTCCTGACGGTGCCATCTCCACACTGCTGCGCCCCAGGTCTCCACAATATATTTACATAAGTGTTGATATTATTTTAAGAAATCATCTAATCCCTGTTTGTAGTCATCAACTGTTTGTGTTGTGACCAGCTCCTGAGGTGTCTATTACAGATTCACTGCTCTTGATGAAGCCTTTTTGGAAATTGAAACCTTTTCAGTTTTTACCATATTTTTGTATGATACATATACAAATAAATCATGTCCCATCTTAGACGTTTCTTCTTGAGGTCAAATAAATTAATTTCCTTTAGTATTTCCTCATAAATAAGACCCTCCATGCCGCCTTTCCGTTTTGAGACTCTGCTCTGTACTATTTCCATCTCTGGTTGTAGCACACTTTAATCTGACTGTTTCAATGGCTTTTGTTGTGAGGTATCACACCACACCAAGTTAAACTTCTCTTTATATTTGGATTAATTTCATACAGTACTTTATTATATATAATGCATTAATGGGTTATTCATTGATAGATGATCCTAAAGTCCTCCACACCTCCCATTCAAGTGAATGGGATGAATTGATGTATTAGGCACAGCATCCATACATACAAGCCACTGTTTGTGTGTAAACATTGAAGAGCTTTCTGGAGATTGATCCCCCAGTGAGCAAACACTGATGATTTATCCTAAGGATGGGCTGGCTTCACTACAGTAGTTTACAGCCATTTGGAATCCCCAAAATACCATGGTCTGTCTGATGATAGATATTCTTTCAAGAGGATCTTTCACCAGCTGTGCCAAGTCCAGTACTTTGCATAATTTAAAAGGCACAATCCAGCGCAGTTGGAATTATTTCTCTAGCTCTCTCTATTTTCCAGGAATCAGTGCGGTTAATTTTGGTGCCTTATACAGCACAGACCAAAACTTTGGACACACCTTCTCATTCCAAGAGTTTTCTGTATTTTCATGACTATAAAAATTGTAGATTCACACTGAAGGCATCAAAACTATGAATTAACACATGTGGAATTATATACTTAACAAAAAAGTGTGAAACAACTGAAAATATGTCTTATATTCTAGGTTCTTCAAAGTAGTCACCTTTTGCTTTGATTACTGCTTTGCACACTCTTGGCATTCTCTTGATGAGCTTCAAGAGGTAGTCACCTGAAATGGTCTTCCAACAGTCTTGAAGGAGTTCCCACAGATGCTAAGCACTTGTTGGCCCTTTTGCCTTCACTCTGCGGTCCAGCTCACCCCCAAACCTTCTCGATTGGGTTCAGGTCTGGTGACTGTGGAGGCCAGGTCATCTGGTGTAGCACCCATCACTCTCCTTCTTGGTCAAATAGCCCTTACACAGTCTGGAGGTGTGTTTGGGGTTATTGTCCTGTTGAAAAATAAATGATGGTCCAAATAAACGCAAACCAGATGGAATAGCATGCTGCTGCAAGATGCTGTGGTAACCATGCTGGTTCAGTATTCCTTCAATTTTGAATAAATCCCCAACAGTGTCACCAGCAAAGCACCCCCACACCATCACACCTCCTCCTCCAGGCTTCACGGTGGGAACCAGGCATGTAAAGTCCATTCGTTCACCTTTTCTGTGTCGCACAAAGACACGGTGGTTGGAACCAGAGATCTCAAATTTGGACTCATCAGACCAAAGCACAGATTTCCACAGGTCTAATGTCCATTCCTTGTGTTCTTCAGCCCAAACAAGTCTCTTCTGCTTGTTGCCTGTCCTTAGCAGTGGTTTCCTAGCAGCTCTTTTACCATGAAGGCCTGCTGCACACAGTCTCCTCTTAACAGTTGTTGTAGAGATGTGTCTGCTGCTAGAACTCCGTGTTTCATTGACCTGGTCTCTAATCTGAGCTGCTGTTAACCTGCGATTTCTGAGGCTGGTGACTCAGATGAACTTATCCTCTGCAGCAGAGGTGACTCTTGGTCTTCCTTTCCTGGGGCGGTCCTCATGTGAGTCAGTTTTTTTTGTAGCGCTTGATGGTTTTGGCCACTGCACTTGGGGACACTTTCAAAGTTTGCCCAATTTTTCGGACTGACTGACCTTCATTTCTTAAAGTAATGATGGCCATTCGTTTTTCTTTACTTAGCTGCTTTTTTTCTTGCCATAATACAAATTCTAACACTCCATTCAGTAGGACTATCAGCTGTGTATCCACCTGACTTCTGAACCACACAACTGATGGTCCCAACCCCATTTATAAGGCAAGAAATCCCACTTATTAAACCTGACAGGGCACACCTGTGAAGTGAAAACCATTTCAGGTGACTACCTCTTGAAGCTCATCAAGAGAATGCCAAGAGTGTGCAAAGCAGTAATCAAAGCAAAAGGTAGCTACTTTGAAGAACCTAGAATATAAGACATATTTTCAGTTGTTTCACACTTTTTTGTTAAGTATATAATTCCACATATGTTAATTCATAGTTTTGATGCCTTCAGTGTGAATCTACAATTTTTATAGTCATGAAAATACAGAAAACTCTTGGAATGAGAAGGTGTGTCCAAACTTTTGGTCTGTACTGTATGTCATTTAGGCTCTATACTGTCAGGTAGCAGTAACTAACTCTGATTCATACCTCTTGCTGGCTCTTGCCTGACATGGCCCATGGGGCAGTAGAGAGCCTAAGTAGCATAACAGGAACCAAAATTAACTGTAGAGAGAGCTAGAGAAAGAAAATTCCAACTGTACTGGAATCAATGGAGCTCTGCCATTCTAAGAACTGGAGTTGGTTATGGTGGTGAAATGTCCTATTTAAGGGTACATTTTAGAAGACTATTATTTTCATATACAATAGTTCTCTCACTTATGTGTGAAGCCATGGAATGTAAGATAAGTCCTTCTTGCAGAAGGATGAATTAATAGCTTTGTACCTGTGTATCATTACTATGCTAATATGACTGTCAAGTAGTAACTGGAGAGTTGGGGCTGGAATGATGGGATTTACCAGGTAATAGGTCTTTTGTTTGTCAACACGGCTAGATTTTGTCCAGTCTCAGACAGCCCCTTTAGTCTATAAAGTGAACTACAGAGATTTATTAGTGCTCTCACTCATGCTCTTTTACTCAAGACAGTGTTTTACAGTAGCACTGGTGTTTTGTTTCAGGGTAATTTGGTGATGTCACTTTGGTAGTCTTATTCTCATCCTTTGGATCTAAATGTTCTCCCCTTTAGAGATGTTGAGGAATGGCAACTGCAATGGTTTGCAGCAATGAGACTGGTGTTTTCGTCTCTCACAGTCAAGACTTCCTTCACAGTGAGCATCAATAAGATAGACTATCAAATGGAAGCATAACAGTTCCCTCTAAGCATGTAACATCATCCCAGACGTTAAAGAGGTAATTACAATTTAGACATTTTGGCACATTAACAGATAAAGCTATAAATGTATGAAAGATTAGCGAACTAACACTTTTCTACAGAATGTGGGTCCTCTAACAAACCATTCTGACTGGTGAGGAGGCTTCTTGCCAACATCAATGGGAAATCAATGGAAATGGGGCCCTTCACATGCAGAAGTAAATACAGAGATAAATGAAAAGAGAACAGGACATGTGGAGACAGATTTTAATAGCGATAGCACATGCACTGCTACCTCTACATTCATTCTCCACCTCGGTGGAGCAGCCACCCCAGAAAGGATGGGAATTGAATAACTGATATCCTGGAGAGAGGATGAGGATTGGATAACTCACATTCTTTAGTGGTATCCATATCTATAAGCTTTCTATGTCATATTTTGTAGATAAGGAGTGAAAACCCCTTTAATTAGGTACGGAGAGGATTATATAAATATACAGATAGGGAGATAGCATGTCCAAATGATATTTTATAACAGTAGCAGATCTGAAATCATTTTGAGATTAAAAAAAAAAAAAAAGTTTCTGTAACAAAGAGACATTTCTTATTTAGAAAGGATTTCCCACTGTCAATGTGGTGTAGCACCTGCTGTTCTGTGGGCATAGATGTGTGACAAGGACAGGCAGTCTGTGAAGCAATGCTGCGGTGATGAGTGATGGATTTCCTTAAGACCTGCTCTAATGATATGGATATTTTAGATGGCAGCAAGCTCTGCACACTCCATCAGTTTCTTCTGACACCTGCTAGATGTTACTTTTCCAGGAACTATTAACCCCTTGTGTGCCCAGAAAAAAGTGGTTTGTATAAGACTGATGCATGAAGGCTTCTCACTGAGGAAAACAAATTGTACAAGCTCAACAGAGCAGTTGCTCTATGCTATAGTCGATATGTAAGTGGTGGCGTAGAAAACATCGTTTCAGTAATTGTAGCTATTTGTATGTAATAATGTTAAATTTCTATCATAACCTTTTATATTGATGATAGGTGAATTTGAAAAGGTGCAAGAAATGAGATTACAACAGATTTAACAAAAGTACAAAACTGTTCAGAGTTGTTTGTGTTGATAAGCTACAGAAATGGTGAGCTGTTTGTCATGATATACAAAATAAAAGCTCACAATTCGGTATCTGCTCTGCACTTCTCAAAGACTGCAAAGTTCTGTTTATTATATAATTACATGTGACCAGTGTTGAGTGCCTTTATTGGAAAGGGTTAATTTTGTTGGTCTTGATATCTCTTCCATGTCAGTTCTAGCCTTGTTTTAGCTTTGTAGAAGATTTTGGTACAATGAGGTACAGGGGTGTGAAGTCACATTCCAAACCAGTGACCATGAGAGATGCGCACAACTCAGACACTGCTTTTAAGTTCTGGGTGGGTCTGTGCTTATCTATATATTAGAGAAGGGGCTAGGGGGTTATATACCTTCAGTGCATGTTATAATAGGGAGCTCATCTAATTTAAATGTCTATGGGTTCCCTGCTATCTTTGAATTGTCTGTATACCTTGAAGGATCGTTACACACAACTAATGAATTACCCTTAGAGAGAGACCTGACATGAAGTTAAAAGGGTTTTCCAGGCTAAAAATATGTAATCAATATCAGATGCTTGGGACTCCCACACAGAGAGAATGGGGCAGGAAGCAGGCAGCTCTGTTCTCTATGTAGTGGCCAAACCTGGTACTGCAGATCAGCTCCCATTTACTTGAATGGAGCTAAACTGAAGTACCTCGTCTGACCACTACTCAAAGTACAGAGCTGTCTGCTTCCTGCTCCATTCTCTGTGTATCAGCTGCTGAGAACAGCAGATTAGTGGGGGTCCCTAAGCTGACATTGATGACCTATAGGTCATGAATACTTTTAGTCTGCAAGTGATTACTTATTTTCTTGCTTATTATCCTTTCTTTCATTGTACTTGTTTGCTTATACTTGTATTGTACTTGCTTAATTTGTAATGAAATCTCTCACTTAAATTAGTGGTGTGGAGCATCCTTGTGTCTCACTATCCATCGAACTTACTATAAAACAGTTTGTATTAAACCACTGGGTCATCAGAAGCGGAAGCTACAATAACCAAGGATGGAAGCTAAACAAGTAGTTCACAAGACAGCGTGGATGCTAGTGCTACATTGCAAGGTCATACACAAGGACAAACCTTATCATCCCATGCTCAAGAGACTTGGTGAAGCTGCTGAAATTTGGGCACAGACCACAGCCAGGGGTTGTGAAAAGAAGTTGTGCCATGGGTTTAACTCTTGCACTTAAGATTGTAAGCCCTTACCTTCGCCTCTGTTGCTTTATTGTATACATGCCCTTAAACCATGATTTTTTTGAAGGAAGAATGGGAATATTATTTTTTTTCAATGATAATAACATAGAGCATTTTGCTCAGATACCCTCACTAATAAACACAATTGTTGTATGCAATATACAGTATGGACCATATTTGAGCGTGTACAGGAGACGTATATTTGGCCTTTTCAAGATATATTCTGACATATTTAAAAGCATTTTATTTTTTCTCCATTTAAATGTTCTCAGTGTGAACTAATAAAACATGAGAATCACAGACGTTATAACCCTAAAATGTTTAATCTGTCTGAAATTTGTCCTAAAACTGACTTCTCATGTGTCATTCACATAAAGCGACTTTCTTCTATTTTGCTACAGGGAAGAAGAAAACAAAATTGTTGAACCCAGTGTGATTGTAATTGTAATAGCACAATATACATATTTTGTTCAATTATAATGACCCGTAGCTGTACTTCTCCAATCTCCATTTTATATTCTGTCGCCTCCCGAGGATTTTGGCACTGCCATATGAGTTTGGTCACAGAGTGGAAAGCATGTTCTCTGCAGGTTAGAAAGTACATTTGCATGCCAAATATGTAAGGTAGAAAAAACTTCACATTGATTAAATGCTTTGGGGAGATATTTCCTTTCAGCCAGGAATAAAACATATGGATTATACTGTAAGCAATCATTGTGCTGCTGTGCATGATGTGTTCCTGTGTGGGGTCTAACTATATTTCTTATCATAGCCAGCAATATCTGACATGTTTTAATAGGGTTTGTTATTCAGGCATTGCATACAGAAAGTGGATCAGAAACTGATGCCTCATAATAAGATTCTTATGTATGCAGTATAATAAGTTTACTTTGTATTATTATATTAAGAGTTGCCATATCCTAGTGTAGACTAGTTATTCCCCCATTCTGGAGGTTATATAATGGTTTAATGTTCAAAACTGTTATGTCACCTATAGCAATTTGGTTTATTTTCAATTACAAACACATGTTTAATTATATTATAAGGCCTCATGCACACAACAGTTTTTTTAATGTATCAATGTATCTTTAATATTAGATATTGCTACATAACTTCCCTCATGATGTCTCAGTTTGCAATGTCATTAATGCATGTTATACTCCATCCTTAGAAGCCTTGTTGGATTTACTATTGCCTATTTCTACCTCCTTTATCCATTTGCATTGGTCTTACTATATTGGTATGCATCACTCCCCCTTTCCCTAATACCTTATTATAGCTGATAGTTTATTATAATCCCTTATTAGCCTGAAATATTGCTTATTACTATATTGATGATAATCAAAGTCTTCCATATTCAAGTCTTCTGATCTATATCACAGACTTCCATATCCCTCTGATTAACTTATTTATGTACTATAAATAAGTGTCTGTCACATGGATTCTTCTTGTTATCACTGAATAAATAAGCAAGCTCTGAAAATCATTTGGGAGTTCTGTCCATTATCTTCTCTCTGCCGTATATAATTTGGAGGAGTCTGGCCAGTCCTCCACAGAATTGTGCACCCCACCTCCATTACTAGGAGAGTGCTGCCTGTCCCTATCCAATACTACAATTTTTTTTAACATCCATCACATGTCAGTTTTCAAAACGTTCAAAGTCAATGGTTATGTTCATAAGTCCATTTTTTTTACCGTACAGTGAATAGCTGGCTAACAATGTCCTATTTTTTGCTGTTTTCATGTCCAGACAGAAACAATACGAGTCAATGTATCCGTTTTTAACATGGCCAAAACAAATTTGCATTGTGTATTATAAGGAAAAGCCATTGGTGGAGATATATGAAGACTGGCATGAAGAATCTGCCCCATTGATTCCAATAAAAAAACTATGTAAGTGGTGCTGCATGGAAATGTAACACTTGTGGAGGAAACCTCCTTACAAAAAGGTATTATCTAATAGAGAGAAGCACTTTATAAAATATTTCTAATTAAAAATACAACAGGACTAAATTACACCCTTATGGAGGAGGCAATAATAGACTGCATTTAAACTACAGTATAGAGAAAATAAGGCTCGAAGTAAAGACTGGTTGTCTGCAAACTTGCAAATGTATACAGTTAAACAACCATGATAATACATTGTCCATGTAAATGTTGTTTTCCTCCCATACCCTGTCTGACCTCTTAGAAAGACCACTAGAAAGAGCCCATGTGTCAGACTGCATCTTGTCATACTGAAGATCTTGACACAAAATCCAGCAAGCTGCACTCATGATAATGCCCTGATATGCACAAAGAAGAGATGTAATGCTAACTATTTTCAAATAGGAAAGTATGCTAAAGCCCCAAGGGCCTTTGATATCAAACATAGTACAGAAGGTCGATTGAACGTCCCCAGCAGCATTGATGCAGATGATAAAATATCATGTCGGCTTTCAGAAGCCTGAAAGAGTTTGAAAGTCCCAAATTCCCTAAAGGCTTAATTTTGCCACTTAGTTCAGACATCACAGATGAACGGGATGCAGAAATGTATCAAGTGCATCAGCATGGAGCAACCCTGTTGGCTGTTTTCTGAATGTAGAAAGTCTGCAGCAGAACATGGATTGTGGCACCAAAACAGACTCAGATGTTTTGCTTTTGGAGTTTTCATACCTCTCAAAACACAGACTTTAACAGCTTGGCTTGCTCCATTCTATCAGAATGATGAATAGTGTATTCCTCTGCAGATGGAGCATAATACAATGCTATATCATTGAAATCCCAGCAAGATGGAATGCAGTCTCCAAATGATATTTGTATGCATTTTAGTTTACATAGTTGATGTCTCTGACATCCAACATCCGCATATATTCAGGAAAGTAACTGTGGAAATGTGTTTTTTCTGACATTTCTAAAGCAAGATTTGCAAGCCAATACTGTTCTATGCTCATTTGTGTTAGAAAAAAAAAGTGTTCATTCACCCTTTAAAGTCTTCCCTGAACCCATTGGGACTATTAAATGTTGTAAAATGCATTTTGAGGTACATACTATCTTGTTTGTCAACAAATACAAAATTTAAGTTGGTAAATTTAGAAAAAATTTGTAATAGATGTGCAAGGGGATCTGTCTTTAGCAGGGTTATTACGCCTGTGAATTGTATAGTGTATATAGGGGCCACACAAGAGCATGGTAGAATAAAACCTATTACACAGACTGATTATTGGGCCAACACAGAGCAATAATGAGTCATCAACATCACCATTAGGCAAACTCCATAGTGTTCTGTATAGAACCGCAAAGTACACAAACCAAAGTACACAATCATGCATGGATACTTGACATCAGTCACTTATGGCTTCCACCACCTTACAGAGGCACACAGCATAACATACACAACACAGTCCATGTATAGAAAACATTTCACAGTACCTTGCAAGCCCACCAATGTGGCTGTAATCTATCTCTAGCAGCAGGGTTATCAAGTAGTGTCACATTGCCAATCCCACATTACACCTTACAGTCATTTAAAGGTTGAAATCAGCAGTGAAAATCTTTGTCTTTTCCACAATATGATGACCATTCTGGATATTTGAAGATCAGTAACATCTCATATTGCTGTGGGGAATATTTCTGCTACATCTAGATAGGAATTTGAAAATCCTATCCTCGTGTATTGTACAAGATTGCCACACCTATACCTGGTCTATAAATTCATTCCTGCCTTACTTTACTCTCCCCCATTAGCTTGTATCTGTTTACCATATATGTAAATGGTAATGCTATATACCATATATTGAATATTTATATTAACAACACAGGCATACTCTTTTATATAAATTACACCCACTTACATACTGTAAATGCATTACATACGTAATATACTATTAAGCATACAACTCCAATTATACACATTATTTTATAGTCTTCTCACACACATATACCGTGGTTTACACAAACTTACGGGTTGGGGTGCAGAGGTAGCACTCACTACCGGGCTGCTAGGATTCTTAATCCGGCTGCTACCCCTTTAACGTTACCATGTCGACCTGTGAAGCTTTTGCAGTTTCAAAAGTTTCCTGGTTTGGTCCAATTAGCAGCTGAGGAGGCCTATATATGATCCCGCCCTCCTGACACAAGTGCTGACTAATCTGTTCACTACTCCTAGTTTGGCTCTGTTACCTGTTGTTTCCATTTGCTTCAAACTGACCCCTTATCTTGCTTTTGGATTTCCATTTGTCTGTTACTGATTCTGCTTGTGACATGCCCGTGTGGATTTTTGACCCTTGGCTTGTTTCCCGGATTTCGCGTTTGTCTCCTGATTTGGTCTCTGACGTCGTCTCCTGATTCTGACCTGTCCCTGTACAACTCCTCCTGTCTCTATGCTGCTGTGTAAGTTATAGTGGGCTTTGCTTTGGTTTCTGCAGCAGCGCATTTATTTTTGGTACATCTATCTGTTTAGTGTCAATTCAGATTCCCAGATTCAGTGCAAGTCCAACCCTCCTCGTGGCGGGCTCTGGTGAAGGAGTCTGGGGGTCTGTCTTAGCTCACAGAAGTGTGTTAGTTTTAGATAGCTATCTCTACTCCTCTACTCAAAATCCTGCTATTGGTACTCCTACTACTTTTATGAGGCCTTGCATCTAATCCATAACACTGGCCCAGGTGATTCAAATTGCCCCTCTGTGCACATTCCATGTGCGCTTACCTTTTCTGAAAAACTTTAAAGTCTAGACATGCAGGCAGTTCAAGGAAGTACTGTATCGACCATTCCCTCTTGTCCCATCCCTGGACGGCAGTGGATAGAAATCGTTGTGAAATGAGCAGGGGAAGAGAATTAAAGTCAAGAAGACAGTGAGTAGAGGATGGGGAAAGAAAGCAGAGAAAAATGTTACTGAGGACAGAGGACAGGAGAGAATATGGGGGATCTGGAGGGGCAGAGGATTGCTTAAAGAGGCTGTGCTCTCTTCCACCTACAACATAGTCTCTGAATTATTTCAGGTGTGGCAGGGAGTGCATGCTCTCCAACAGTTCTACTGTCACCCAGCACCTAGATTGCTGTCCAGTATTCGTATTGGTGAGATGATAAATGCTTCTGGGAGGGAGAAGGAACCTCAGAGAGTCCAACCATCAGTGTCAGCATGTGCCTGGATTGCATACAGGGACTCTGCTGGACTTCAGCTCTGTGCCCTGCATGCAAGTCTCTTATGCTTTTGCCAGCTTATTACATGATGCACAGATTGAGCTGTGTAGGCCCCCTGTCCCTTTGGGCCCAGTCAAGGTTACAACCTTTGCAACTGCAATTATTACACCCCTTTAAGGGCTCTTTCTGAAAGCCATATTCAGTCCAATAAAAACAGTTCTTGCTGTGAATTCCCAAATTACCTTGAATCTACTGTCCCGGTCTGTAAGAGTTTAGTTCAGACAAGTTGCAGTCGGTCTGGGAATGGTGGTCGTCAAACAGACCATGTTTCCCAGACTGAACAATGCTGTCTGAATACAGCTCTAAAAATTAAAGCTCTTTTATTTCTTTCAATTAGTGTTCGATCAAACAGCAAATACAAAGGAATTTTTAAATATACCATTTGAGTCCCTCATCACTTCCAGACCCCATGGCACAGTCCTACAAACCTGTTTTTATTCCACTGCCAGACATCCTAACAAATAGTAATCACAATATTTTCTCAGATCTAGCCCGGCTGTAAATTAAATCTGCAAATCCCAAAATGCTTATATGAAAGAGCTACAAATCGCCTTTTGGAATTAGCATCTTTACAAATTTATTCCACAGGCATAAATGGAAATGATGTTTGTTCAGGTTTTTCTGTTACTGATTTATTAATAATCTGTAGGGTTAATAATTGTCTGTCTTTAAGTACACACAGTGGAATTTATTAGGCTAATATCCCTGCAGGGTATTGGAAACACAACTCAGACACCACTGCAAGCACCTGAGTCATATTCCAGGCATTGGGGACAGGATTTTCATTACTCCGGGTGTTTGTAACACTCCAGCTCTACCATAAAACTGCACATACATAAAAAAGTATAAATATTACAGAAGGGAACAATACCAGAGCTCACTACAACTAAACATAGAAATAAGCATTATTATGTGTAAATTATCTACGCTCTAACAATGAAACTCTGCAATTTATAATGCAGGATCCCACTCAACTGTATTTCTGCTTTATGCAGTAGAATGATAAACACTATCACATAAATGCTCCTTTACAGTTTATGTTTAGGGCTCTTAAAAGGCACAGCTTTCCCCGATCAGTCTTTGTTTTTGCCAATGCGAGCTATTAACTAAAAATACATTTCTGAAGAATCTTCACTTCTTTTCTATAAAGAATAAGAATTGCTGTATTGAGTAGGATCAGCCCATTTATGCCCAGACAGGTAAAAAGGCTGGAATATTAACACAAATAAATGTGTATACTGTATGTTGAAGAATTAGGGTATTATGATGAAGGTATACTCATTTAATTGTTTGGCCTCCAAATACAAAATATATAAAGGATAGAGTAGATAGATAGATAGATAGATAGATAGATAGATAGATAGATAGATAGACAGACAGACAGACAGACAGACAGACAGACAGACAGATTGGCAGTGGTAGAGTCCAAGGTTTGAATCCAGCCAAGGACAACATCTGCAAGGATTTAGTATGTTCTCTCTCCAACGATAATTTTAAATTAGTTTCCAATTTTATACGTCAAAGATAAGTGGTTTCTAATTGAAATACTATATTATTTAACAAATTGCATTTCTTAACATACTTTTTACCTTGTGATCCAATGGATTTACATTAAAAACCATAAGGGTAAATCCAAGTCAGCATTGGGTTTTTATCAAACTTTCAAACTCCATGCATGTGTTAATTTTTGGTAAAATATGAACCTAGAACAACAATCACTATGTCACATTCAGATGGGCAAATCTAATTATAGTAGGTACTGAGACATTAGTATAGGACAGCATACTGTCAACAAGGTTCATTGAGAAGAAATGTAGGCTACCGTACCAATTCCATCAATGATCATACAGCTTAGAACCTGAGACCGTATTACCTTTTCACAGTGTGAGTCATAGCCAAGGAATATCTGCCCCTGCCCTTGGTAAAACTTTCAAGAAGCTTTCAACACACTTCATATATTTATTTTAAAACTTAGCACAAAGAAACTTCCTGTAGGCAGCCACCCAAAATTGCAGTAAATAAATGATGTGCTAAAGGGATAAATCTGGCCTAGATCGGGATGAACTTGTCAAGGAGGCAGACATTTAGAGAGGTTTCACTGTATAATATTAACCATGTGCTGCACCCATGTTTTAAACCCATGCCATTGTGCACAAGCATTATAGAGGATAAGAGCATGACCAGATGACCATAGATAGCTTCCTCTAGCTTTCAAAATAACTTGCAATGGTTACCACGACATAACCATTAAGCCACCATCAAATGGAAAAATATCAGTTTCCTCTAAGATTGCAACATCTTCCCAGATATTATACAGGTAAATCCAATGTACACTTTAATGGCATATCATACTGTTGCAAAGTACTAATAAAGAATAGGAATAAAACAATTGATGAAGTTTCTGTTCAGTAAGTCAGCCTGACAGCAGCTTTCTTTAGCCTAGAAAATGGCTGACTTTGGTTTTAACTTCCTGTCACTATTTCATCTGTGGAGCATAAATCTCCACTTTAATCAATAAAATACTGTCTAGACTAACCCAAAAATGAATATCAAGGAGTATGTTTTATTGTTTGTGCTCTTAAAAAAAAGTTTCTTATGGCAAACCTTATCTTATATATTTTCATATTTAATTTTTTACATGGTTTATCTAAAAACATTAAGCACCTGTCTCTATATCTGCTTGGATGCATGGATATACCTTATTATATCTAAATAACAGCAATTTTGTCTTTGTTTAAAAAGAAAAAAAAAAAGGTTCAAGATAAAAGGGGCTGGAATGGCAGGATATTCAAAAGGTGAGTACTGTACTGATTTTTTTTATTTATTTTACATAGATACATAGATCACTGCCATTTCATATATATATATATATATATATATATATATATATATATTGTGACAGCTTGGGGGAATTAAACTCAAAATGGCGGCTTGTCCTGGTCCAGACAGCGGTGGTTCATGGTACTGGGCGCCGGAAAGATAGCTTTCAGACGGTCCAAGTGTAAATAAAAGTGGCTTTATTCAGCTTAACTGCAACATAACAAAACAACAAAAAAAACCTATGCCACAGTTAGGGCCCAACTCACTCCTTGAGCCCCTAACTGTCCTGACTATTGCTCAGCTCCAGCAACAGTCCTCCGTGGACGCCAGTCCTGTGGGACAGAGCCTATCTCTCTGTCCTAGCTGGTCCACTCCTGTGGACGCCAGCCCTTTTGGGACAGAGCCGCTCTCTCTGTCCTCGCTGGTCCACTCCTGTGGACGCCAGCCCTGTGGGACAGAGCCTCTCTCTCTGTCCTCGCTGGTCCACTACCATTTCCTGCTTCCTGCAGGATGCTCCAGCCCCTCTGGAGTTACGTGCCACCACCCAAAGGCGTGGCTGAGGGCCTTTTCTGGCCTGGCCTGGGTCGCTCAACAGCGCCCTCTGGCTCACATACTTACATACCCTCCCCCTCAGCTCACTACCCATGGGGTGAGCTACAATGGGACGAGACATCCTATGATGAAGTCCCTCTTCAACCAAGTAGGCCTGTCCAGTGTCTCTCCAGAATTCCCAATTTGGGGGTCTCTTCTTCCAGATTCCGGTTACTCGACACTTCCGGTTTCTCATCACTTTAACTGCTACGTCAAGATCCTGGCCATTCTGTGCAAAGGCAAGTTTTTCTTCATCACCTCATCATTTTCATCACATTTCTCGCCATAGTCTTCAGCTATCCCATTACAGGACTTTGATTCCTTTAGTGAATAGCCGTAAGAATCTTCATCTTCTCCTATCCTGAATCCACAAGAGCTCAGAGACCAACTAACACCTACTTCATGCACATCAATGTCTTTAGAGTATAACTGTTTCATGGGTACTTTTTCCGTAACCTTCATCTCAAAACAAACTTTGCCATCACCATCAAGGCTTAGAAGTTTAGGAGACATAGGCTGCTTGCTCTCCTCTTTGTTTGAGATACACAATCTCTGTACTGCATTATCTTCTCCTTCTGCACGAGGGCCACACCGTACACCCTCACATAATAGATCAGGCTGAACTACATTTTCTGGCATGTCTTTAGCAACTATCACATCATTGGTGACATGTAACCATCTCTTACTTCCTGACTCCCCCTTCACAGACAACATGGAGTCATTATTCACCGTTTGTCCATCAGACATTTGGCTAGAGACAGGCACAGCAACACCTTTATCCACAATGGCTTCAGACACTTTAGCTGTTGGGACAACATATGTGTGGTCAGTCTTCTCACGGACTCTTGTTCCACACTTTTGGTGACCCTTCACCTTATTTACCATCTCACAGCCCTCTAGGCTTTGGACCTCATTGGTTTGAGGCTGGACCCACTCTGTCACAGGCAGTGTGTGACCAATCACAGTTTCTTCTTCTGTTGGACCTTCTTTGGCCTCCTCACATTTTGCAGGATCACTCATGTCTGTCTGACTTAATGATTCTCCTTTCTCTGCCTCTATGCTGGCAGCTTTTTCCAATTCTAACACCTTCTGTAGCACACAAATCTCTGATTCCAGCTCTAGAACTTTCTTCACTGCAACATTTTTCTGTGCCGCTTCCATCTCAGTCTTTACTAGTGCACCTTGCAGCTTTATTTCTGACTCGCGCTTCACCTGATCCATCTGCAACTCCAGCTGTTCCTTGATGCGTGCAATTTCCTCCTGATGGTTCACTTGCACCTTTAGTTTAGCAACAAGCATTTTTAGATCTACAATCTCAGCATACAAATTAGACAGGTTTACCTCAAACTGAATCTTCATGTCTTCTATCTGGAGGTCCAATTCTCTCTTGGCCTTTTCCAGCTTGTCATAAGCATTAGCTTTGTTCTCATACAATATCTGCACAGATTCCAGGTTTTTCTCAACTTCATCCTTGGAGCTAACCAAATTCTCCATTTCATTGCACAGTTGCTTGTTGAGCCTCTCTAACTCGACCTTCAATTCAAGGGCCTCTGCGTCAGCACGGTCACGTTCTTCTGCATATCTAGCAGAAAGAGTCTTCTCTTCACCAAGCAGCTGATCAAACTTTTTCTGCTTTCTTTCCAAATTTGACACCATCCGACGTTGATGATCAAGGTCTACACCTACATCTTCTAGTTCCTGCTGCAGTCTAATTTTCGTCTTCTCAAGTTTGTGATAAGCAGCAACCTTCTCCTCAAACCGTTGATTTGTAGCTTCTAGCTCCTTTTGCAACCTTTCCTTTAGTTTTTCAACAGAGTCCAAGGACCCAATACTATCTTCCATTTTTTTCTTCATATCAGTCGCCTGAGCCTGTAGTGTTGAAATCTGCTTTGTCAAATCTCTTTTTGCTATCTCCTCTTCCTCTAGTTGCTCAAGGAAACCATTTTTCTCATCTTCCATTTGTTTTAGTTTTGTACTAAGGTCAAGCTTCTGACAAGTTTCTTCTTGCAAAAGTTCCTGAGTATCCTGAAGCTGAAATTCTAGTGTAGAAAAATCTTTGGAAAGTTTGATAAACTTGCTGTCTGCTTGAGAAAGAAGCCCTGTGACATTATTCAATTCCACCTGTAGTCTATTTGCCTTGCCTAGCAGTTCTGCTTGAAATCTGTCCCCTTCTGTGACTTTTAGTTGCATCACTTGAAGTTGAGTCTCTACTTTTTTATGACTCTCCTGTGTCAGGGGGCAAGTCCCCCACCGGATGGATGTCACCGTAATCCTGATTAGGTAAATAACAGGTATCGAGCTCGGGAAACAAACGTACAGACACACTCAGGTATCTAGTAAGAATGGTTTCATTTATTGCATAGTTCATACAGTATTTAAGACAAGCTGGCTACATAATAATCATGTGACCAATGTACATATTTGGTCCTTCCGGTTCCGCTACTAGGCAGATTTGCTCAGTTACTCATAACAACATTTGTTTACTTTCTTTCCTTTGCTTATCTGGATGTTTCCCTTATTTCTCCTGAGAACAGCAAAACCTTTGGGTGCCGTCCCAGACTTAGTGTCTGCTTTCTATCTCTAAATTATGCTGACTATCTACAGAACATTTCACTCTCTGTATATACAGTGTATAGAATATAATACAAGTTATATTTTAACCCTTACACCTGTAAGGCTTGCACTTTCTGAGCATGGAAAGACGACATCTCCATCAAATCTTTGTCTTTATTTTGCACCAAAACAGACAACTTCTCATTATCTTCACAAGATCCTGACAGCGCCCTCTCCAGGCTACATATTCTAGCTTTGAGTTCACTTTCTCTTTGTTCCAGAACTCCAGCTCTGCTTCGCCATTTGTGGATTTCACCACTTATACGAACCTGATACAAGTTTTGCTCTGACTGCAATGTTTGCACCACAGATTCTAAATCACTCTCTCGGTCAGACACATGCTTCCTCAGCTCTGCAATTTCATTTTCTTTGTCAGTCAAGGCAACCAAAAGTCTTTCACACATCCTGACTTTGTCATCCAGACATTCTGACTGACTCTGCAAAAATTCACTTCTCTCACGTTTAGCAGTTTCAAGGTCATCTCTTAATTTTTCAATGACACTCTCTTTGGCCATGGAGTCTTGAACATGCTGCTCCTTTAAATCCTGCAATTGCTTCTCAAGCACTTGCTTTTGCTCTACACTCTGTACAACTTCATTAGAAAAGCACATTTCATTTCTGCAAACTCCTTCTTAGTGACACAGTCCATTCCTGGCAAACCCAGTACCACATTTTCACAATGACTAGGATATAACCTCTTCATAGAGTCAAGTTCTGCCTTTAACTTAAGGTTCTCTCTTTCTGATACCAAAAGTTGCCATTTCCAATCAGATATTTCATTCTCATACATGAACCTGATGGTTTTATTCTCATCTTGAAGCTGCTGCACCATAACATTTTCATCTTTGGCACTTTGCACTCCATTATGAGATACACACTCAGCAGGGACATATTCCATCATAGAACAGAGGTGCTTTAGAAAAATTGAGTCACCATCATGCAACCCATTACCTTTACTTGCACTCCACATTCTCTGTTCCGGGTTTTGTGTCTCTCTGCATTCAGACTGCTGCCCTAATAAACCTGTGCATAACTTCTCTGCTTTTTTACAAGCTGAAATTCTCTTTTTCTTGCCCATGGTTTACTAACAAAATTACACAATATTCCACAGCAACCTTGGTTTCAACCGGCAGCAACTTTTTACTATCTTCTGCAGTCACCTGTATTCAAACAGTTAACTTATGTGGCACTACAACCACCAGCATTTTCTTCTGTCTTCCACAGAAAACACCAACATGGCACCATAGCCTTTCACATAGACTGTTTATGTGGCACTACAACAACCAGCATTTTCTTCTGTCTTCCACAGAAAACATCAACATGGCACCATAGCCTTTCACATAGACTGTTTGCAATATCCATCTTCTATACACATTGCATACTTTCTTGCCATCAGCAAACACTTCACAGACTTCTGTGCCATAGTATACACAAAGTCCATTCCCTGGATTCCTCATCCAGAGTTTTACTTTCACCAGGTTTTTTGCACACACTTTTGCTATGTTGCAATTCACTCACCCCATTCTGGGCTTCTCAGTTGAAATCACCGATTTCTTACAGCAGTAGGCCACAATGCACACTTAGCAGTACTGCAGTCACCATTCACTTGTCTTCCAGGACTTGCGTGGATCTCTTTATGTGTGCGGTCTCCACCATATGTGACAGCTTGGGGGAATTAAACTCAAAATGGCGGCTTTTCCTGGTCCAGACAGCGGTGGTTCATGGTACTGGGCGCCGGAAAGATAGCTTTCAGACGGTCCAAGTGTAAATAAAAGTGGCTTTATTCAGCTTAACTGCAACATAACAAAACAACAAAAAAAACCTATGCCACAGTTAGGGCCTAACTCACTCCTTGAGCCCCTAACTGTCCTGACTATTGCTCAGCTCCAGCAACAGTCCTCCGTGGACGCCAGCCCTGTGGGACAGAGCCTATCTCTCTCTGTCCTCGCTGGTCCACTCCTGTGGACGCCAGCCCTTTTGGGACAGAGCCGCTCTCTCTGTCCTCGCTGGTCCACTCCTGTGGACGCCAGCCCTGTGGGACAGAGCCTCTCTCTCTGTCCTCGCTGGTCCACTACCATTTCCTGCTTCCTGCAGGATGCTCCAGCCCCTCTGGAGTTACGTGCCACCACGCAAAGGCGTGGCTGAGGACCTTTTCTGGCCTGGCCTGGGTCGCTCAACAGCGCCCTCTGGCTCACATACTTACAATATATATATATATATATATATATATATATATATATATTTATATATTTCTTATTCGTTCTGTGGCAACACAGATGGGTAGGTAGCCCATCTTCTTTCCCTCTACGACTGGCCCTAGGTAGCAATGAAGCTGTTAATTAGCATAACTGATGGTATAAGAACCCCCCTTTTCACACTACTTCCTTGTGTTTTTATTTGTCCTCGTTTTTTCCTGAGTGTGGCCTATGGGGGGGGTTTCTTTAAGACAGGCTTTTTTAATTTTACTCCAAAGAAGATTCCCAGGCTAGGTCTGAGGTTCTCAGATAGCGTTTGTATGCTCCTGGATGGTCCTCTGAGTATGTGTAAGCTGCTATAAGTCTAGCATGGCAATAGCAAGCAATTCCAAGAAGAAGTATGCCGTGGTACTCTGCATCATGCGGCTATAGCTGCCATTCCGGCTCAGGTCCACCGACTCACTTTTCCTCAGCGCACGCATAAAGCACATGCCCAGGATGTCAAGAGCAGGAGGAGCAAGAAGAAAAGCTCACTAATGCTGAAGGGAGCCAATACAGGACCTCTGATGACACATATGTGACGTCACGATGGGGTGGCGCTCCAGATCTGGGATAGTCCATTTAAACCTGCTGATGACTGAAGGCCGACACGCTGTGCCTGGCAAGCCAGGCCCTCTTCTATGTGTTGCAGATGTCCAGTGGTAAAAAACTCTCTAAGAGGAAACAGGAGTTGTGCTGAATGTCAGCAGTTGTTACCTGATGACCATGTGCCTCACATATGTGCCTCTCCTACCAGTTCTGAGGCATCTTAAAAAACCAAGTAGAAGACTAAATCTGAACTCTGCATTAGCTGACTCCAACATCATCCTGAGGATTATCCATCTAATCAGAGGCTTTTCTAGCAGCAATTATATCTTCTAAGAGGCTGGGAGAACTCAAGGCCTTATCTTCAAAAAGTCTGTATCTAAGAATTCTGCCCAATGGGGTTCTTTTCAGAACTTTGCCAAATTTTATACCTAAAGTTCCTTCTTTTCAGAATATCAACTAAGAATCCTTTCTACCGATCTTCTATCCTCATCCTGAGATGGAAGAAAAAATACGTTTTCACACTTTAGATGTTAAGAGAGCTATTCTGGCCTACGTGGATAAAACCAAACTTATTTGTACTTTTTTCAGGCACTGGGAAAGGGATAAAATCCTTTAAAGATACATTGGCCATATGGTTCAAGTCCACTATTTTTGTATCTTTGTCAACTGCACTAAAGGCACATGCTACAGGCTCCACAGCAACCTCATGGACTGAAAATGCACAAGTATCTATCCTGGATATTTGTAATGCTGCTTCCTGAAGCTCTTCCTCTACCTTCATTAAGCATTATCGTTTGGACATCCACTCTGAGGGTTCAGCCTTTGGCACAGCAGTACTTACGGTTTCCAAATCATGATTCCCCCCCCCCCCCTTACGTAGCTAGCGAAATCCCATCTGTGCTGCTGCAGAACGAATAAGAAATACAAAATTGGGTCTTACCTGAAATTTTGCTTTCTTTGAGTTCAAGAAAGCACAGCATATCCTCCCAACTTAATTAAAAGAAAAAAGGAGTTAAAACACAAGAAAGTAGTGAGAAAGGGGGGTTATTATAGCATCAGTTATGCTAATTAACTGTTTCATTGCTACCTAGGGCCGGTCCTAGAGGGAAAGAAGCGAGGATACTTACTCATCTGTACTGTCTTGAACTCAAAACAAGAAACCAAAATTTCAGGTAAGACCCAATTTTGTATATATATATATATATATATATGTATAGAGAGAGAGAGAGAGAGAGAGAGAATAACCTCTTTAACCATATAATTCTTTAAAACAGGAAATAGGTAAATAACAAACATTACAATGTGGTCCCATATATTTTTCATATTTCATAGTTATTGTCTCTAACTTTTCTGAAGTTGGACTTTACACAGTTCGAAAAATATTTAAAAAGATATGCACTCCTTAGTTTAAAGAGATATCCAGTCTCAAAATGGTGCCAGAAGATATAGGAAAATATCCAAATGAATAGTAATGTAATACTTCGGCACTCCAATTGTTAAACAACAATAAAAATTGTGTGGTCATGTGACCGCCTCATTGCTATACATTATGTGATGATGCTTTGTCTTATTTGATATGTTTAATCTTGGATTTTAGATGTCAACACCGGGGCGTGGTCTAAGATTATCACGTGATCGCTAGTTTATACATATGACGACACCCTCCTTGATTGCTATTGCACTTGTTCGATCTGTTTTCATGCTTAAGAATTGAATGGGGGCGTATCTTTACTTAATCATGTGACTGTGAGTCACTGCTGATGTCATGATCACATGTTCCGCACTGTCATCATTAAGTGTCAGTGATGCTATTTAAGGGACATCATTGTATCATGCTTTTGAACACAGCGTTCTTTTGCTTACCACACTGCACAAGGTATGTGATTACTATTGTAGCTGATGTTATATGTATTGGGGAGATGTATTTAACTTTTCCCTTGGAGTCTATGACATACTGATCTTGATGGATTATGTCATAAGCAACCATCACATTTCTGTATAATACGACTGGAGAACGTTACAATACTGGGTTTTCACTGGTACTGTATATTATATCTTCTGTTGATACTGTGATAATTGAGATGGATTTTAACTTGTACCTAAAAGTTTTCTTGGAATATATTTTTGTTTGTTTTTATTTATTATATTTCTTAATTCCTCAGATGTCATGCAGATGAAGGTCTTAGGAGACCGAAACGTTGGAATACTGACATCTTGCATCGTGTGAAATTTTAACTTTTTTCGCTGTGTGTTCATAAAAAATTTTTTTGCATAATGGAATAAAATTTATTGTTGTTTAACATTTGGATTGCCAAAGTATTACATTACTTTACACAGTGTGAGACATAGGCCCAAAAACTTCTCTGCTCCTGATCAAGCTTTTTTAAAGATTCCTAAACCCTTTAATTTAACAGTTAATAAAGCATAGTGCATGTGTTTGCTGTTTGATGTCACCTCCTGTGGAAACTACCCAAAACTACAATGTAAATGGTATTAGTAGGGTGGACCTCTTAAACAAAGGATTCAGTATAGATAAATATACATGAGAAATTGGAAATCTGTCAAGGAAAAATCAGGCCTAGATCAAGGGTTACCAAGGACCATACATGTGTGGGTCATGGACCTAGTCTTTAAACCATATACCATTGTAAATGTATACCACAGGATTTTATCTGCTCCTGTATTCTAGGTCTTTAACAGGTCCACATAGTATTTTTAGATGTTGTTACATGATCGTTGGGGGCCGCTGCCATGGCAGAGCTACTGGTCACGCTAAACCCAGATAGCTCTGCTACTAACTAATGTCACCCCAGAGAGACTGTTTCTTCATGTAACTGGGGCTCTTAAGGATATTAACCCAGTGCTGTGCAAAAGTGCTGAAATATTTTTAATTATTTAGGACCGCATATTATAGGTACAGGCCCATAATCTTAGTAACAACAATGTCACACAAAATGTTGCATAATTTGGCTTCTTGGAGTGCTGGAAGATTTCATTGCATTCACCCACCCGTCTGCTGTGATTGACAGGCTACAATTTATGCACATACACAAAGCAGCCTGTTCACCACCTGGAGTAGAGAGACAGCGGTAGCTCTTAAATACACCAGAATCATAAACTACATCTCTAATGTATTCTTTCATTGCTCAATGATAGAAAAACAGCACAACATTGTTGTGCTATACTGACTATTAGGAATATGGACCTATAGTTATAATATGCTTCCCTTACATAGGAAAGCATATCACAATGAAAATTCATCTTTAGATAGACAAGACTTCAGAAGTCATTATGCAATGATTTAAGTAATTCCACTTTAATACTTTCAGACTACAGTATTTGAAGGCACTTGAAAAGTTGGTGTTGTTTCATCAACAATGGCAAGTATACATTAACATTACTCTCACGAGCATTGCTCATTGTATTGACTGAGCACAGTGTGAATAGAGACACTGAATACAGGGAAGGCTGCTCTCTAAAGATTAACAGCACACTGTCTAAAGATTAGACCTGGCTGTGAAGTTCTGATGATCAGAACAGAAACACCTGGACATCAACCTCTAAGATTGTCTGAGCAGGTTCAGACATGTTGTACGTCCACTGATTATAGATTATCAATACGTAGACCAGGATGTGCCAAAGGCGTTTGCTTTTAACCTTCACATTGCCCTTGTAATGTCAACTAAGCATCAATACAAGTTTAATCATATCACTCACTTTCTCAGATGAACACTGCAGCTTTTCCAACTGTACTCAATGCAAAAAATGACTAAAGAAAATGAAACAAATTGAATAAATGCTAATTTACAATAACTAAGGAATACAGGAAAAGGATGTATAAATTCTTCTTATGGGAAGATTACAGCATATGTAAACTTTTTATATATTTTTTAAATCAATAGTGTGATGATAGTAAACTTTGTCATATATTTATTAAAGAAAAGTTCTTCTTTCTCTTATTTACATCCTCCTTTCCCTGCACTGATCGCTATTTCTGAAGTCACTGTTCAAATCAGCACTTTGGAGTCCATATAGAGGGACATAAGCTACTGCCCATCAAAGTCTATGTAGAGGGAGGAGGAGGAAGTCTATTGAGAGAGTAGGGGATCTCTCAGTGTATAGACACCAAAGTATGGATTTGAACTGGTACCTTAGAATTTGTGGTTAGTACCAAAGACTGGGATTATTAGAGAGTTGAGAAAAAAGCTTTTTTCTTTGGGGCCAGGGGCCCCGCGTGGGAAAAACCGCGGTGTTTTACAGTCACAGCAATGTAAGAGACAGCCAATGTTCTCCTAAGCTTCATTTGTCTGTATAAACTGTTAATGTTGAATGTATTTCTGTGATTCTGTTCCTTTAAGACGCAGCCATTGTAATTGTGACATGATGCTGGAGTGAGCCCCCCCTTTATGTCAGCCTGCCTGTTCTGCAGACAGAGTGTGAGCAGAGAAGCAGGAGTGACGAGACAGAGAGCAGCAGCCATCTTGGCAAGTGTTGTATTGAACTGGTGTGGAGATTTTTCTGTACAGCTAAGCTGTATCTTGGTCCAGAGACAAACAGAGTGTAAAGAGACAACAGGACTAGTGAGTCCACGTGAAAGGAACTGTGCTCAGTGGCTGATCAGTGAGACTGACATTGTGTCTGTGTATATGGATACCACATATAGAGACTCACAGTGCTGTTGATGTACTGGACGGCACCTGCTAAATCCCGCTTTACATCCCAGCTCAGTGTATGGATTCGGCAGGACTGTCAGTGTGCTGAGTGGAATCTGCTGTTGGATTACATTGCATTCAGTTGGTTTCCCTGTCTGTTAAAGAGGACTTCATTTCTCCCAAGATCCTGATAACCGTGAGGAGAGGACGCTTCACTATAAAAGAAAGGACCGACTTTGGGCCCCACGCGCTTCTACGGACTGTAAGCGGTCCACCGGACCACTGGGGAAAGGGGGTGCACCCAAATGTGATGTCAGGGTCAGTTAGGGATAGTTTTGAGTATATTGTTCATTCAGTGTCCATACGCAGAAGTGGACAGAGTAAAAGTAGAAACCATTGCAGAATTTGCCTTGAAATTGTCAGCTATATTGTATATTTTGCTTGTCTTTAGCCCTGTCATTTTACCTTTAACTAGCCTTTATTAACTTATAGTAAATATATATTTTTTTCTTGAACTACGCGGTGCGTTCATTTCTGGTTGCGGAGTCCAAACCACCGCCTGCTCTCGGTTCACAAATTGGCGAGCGGCAGGATCCGCTTACAGATGGCGGGGCGTGGGAGAATGGGCTGGAGGAAGAAGAGCAGGGGCTATAATGAGTCAGTTAGCTAAATTTGATGGCAATAATATGTCAGTGAGTATGTGGGTGGAACAGATACGAATGATACAGCGAATGTACCAGACCGCACCAGAAGTACTAGTAGAGCTAGCAATATTGACATTACAAGGGGATGCTAAGACCACGGTGATACTGAGGCCATTTGAACAAAGGCAGACATTTGAGCAAGTAGTCCAGATTCTAGAAACCATCTATGGAGAAACTGCATTGCTGGGGTCTCTGCAGGCTCGGTTCTTCCAGAGGGTACAACAGGAGAATGAAAGCCTTCCCCAATATGCAAATGCCCTACAGAACTGCTCCGAGATATTCAAAGGAAGGAAAGAGGGGGCTCGCCAGCCTTCTGAACCCTGATCGGACTCTCCGTGACCAGTTTGTCCTGGGGATACGTGACGGCAGTTTAACTGTGACTATGCAGGATTTTATACGACGAGAGACTGATGCTAAATTCCATGATGTACAGGTAGAGGCCATCTCCCGTGCCAATAGTATGTCCCGAAGCCCCAGACCGCAGTTGGAGTTACTTTGTCACAGGGGGCTAGTTCTGGCTCAGAGACAGTAGAAAAAGGGACGGTTAAAGAAATTCTCACAGTAATGCAGAAACTGCAAGAACAAATGGAACACTTGCACACTCGTTGTGATGAGCAGTCTATGAAAATTGCAGACTTCCAGAAGACTGGAGATGAAAGGGTGAGCCATCCACACCCAGCAAGTCAGAATCACCCACCACCCCGGAGGGGGGGTAGGACCACGAAGGGGCCAAATCATTTAGTGCAGTGCCAGGAGAATCGAAGGGCACCGAAGGGGCCCAAACAGATGGAGCGACGGGGGAACGCTGCTGGGGTGTGGACGGTGGGCCACGTGCTGCTAGATGTCCAGAGCAGCGACAAACTTATGAGAGACCGCGTTAAACTGAAGTCCCCTGCTGCTGAGGGCGTGAGTAGGGGGACGACAAGGAGACTATGTGGGGGAATGCCGATGATGACCTGATGCGAAGTCCGCACAGGGGAAATGGAGGGTATTCTGGTTACCGGGATGATTGACACGGGTCCCAAGTAACGACCTTGAGTAGAGACGTAGAACGGTACTCCGGCAACATGTGAAATATAATCCCCATACTTGACGAGTGGCGCAGCAACCAGTACAGTCCGGCGGGGGGCCTGGATGAATGTCCGGGATGTGGCCAAGATCTAGGTAGGAAAGGCATTGTGGTGGTACAGGAGTCACATGAAGTAAAGGTCCCTGTCATTTGGGGATGAATGTGTTAAAAGAATTAGATCAGATCCTCTTTGAAAAGAAGGTCACGGTTATTGGAAAGAAACCACACCCATGGCCTACCAACAGCTTCAGCGGCTGTCTGGACATGTGGCTTACAGAAAAGTTGGTGCACAGCGTCCTCTGGCTCGAATTTCAGTTCCTGCATACAAAAGTTACACGCACCCAGTCGGGAGACAATAGTGTCCATGCCGAGGCACCGCGGAAACTAGAGGGCATAGCTGTGTTGGTAGAACCACGCAGGCAGCCGAAGGAGGTGTTGATCCGCTAGTGGCCCGTTCCTTGGCAATAGTTCGCAATGGAAGAGTACCACTGATGTGTAAACACCAGGACCAGAGTGTGGACCGACCCCAGGGAGGCAGCTGGCTAACATTATGGACTCGGAGGAAGTAAGGAAAGTAACTCCAAGCAGCTGAAGCCGACTGAAAGGGATGAGTGGACCGTAACTGTGTCCATGGGAGAAGATGAGGAACCCACCTCTGAATGGAATGGCTGTGCAATTCGAGAACAGATGAAGATGGATGTAAGTCATGTTCTCTGGAATGGGTGCAGAAGGTAGATGAGCTGTTGTGGGAGAACCAAGCCACCTTTGCACGGTATGCTGAAGATTTTGGATGTACCACAGGGATCTACCATGAGATTCCCACAGGAGACACCCCTCCAATTAGAGAGCGCTACTGACAAATTCCTCCACAGTTGTATCAGGAAGTGAAAGAACTGTTAGCTAAGATGCTACAGGGTGGGATCATCCAAGAAAGCCAGAGTCCCTGGGCGGCTCCTGTGGTGTTAGTAAGAAAAAAGATGGGTCCATCCGATTTTGCGTAGACTATCGGAAGTTAAACGCTTGCACCGTACGAGATTCCTACCCCATGCCACGGATTGAGGAGTCCCTCTCAGCGCTAGGGAGAGCCCGGTACTTCTCCTCACTAGATCTGGCTAGTGGGTATTGGCAGGTGCCGATGGCCACAAAAGACAAGGAGAAGACGGCATTCATCTTGCCCATGGGACTATACGAATTTAACCGGATGCCCTTCGGGTTGACAAATGCACCCGAACGTTTCAGCGGTTGATGGAGAAATGTCTCGGTGACTTCAACTTTGAGTTCACTCTCATCTACTTGGATGACATTATAGTGTATTCTGCGACCTTTGAAGACCATCTCCACCAGTTGGGGCAAGTATTTCGAAGATTGCGGGAACATGGGCTCAAATTGAAACCCAGTAAATGTCGGTTGTTCCAATCTGAAATTGATTACTTGGGTCACCGCGTATCAGGAGAAGGGGTGAGACCATCAAGAGACAAGATAGCGGCTGTTCAAGATTGGCCGATACCGACTACCCTGCGAGAAGTGAGGGCGTTCCTTGGAGTAGCCGGTTACTATCGACGGTTTATTAAGGATTTCGCCAAGGTAGCAGCACCACTTAATGCTCTCCTACGAGGCACATCCGGTGGTCCAAAGAACCGGTCCGTGAAGTGGGGACCTGAACAGGAACAAGCCTTCCAGGCATTGAAGGATGCACTGACAATAGCCCCAATCTTGGCATATGCTGATTACCACTTGCCGTTCCAGCTATATACAGATGCAAGCCTGTATGGTCTTGGAGCAGTGCTTTCCCAGCTTCAGGATGGCCAGGAGAGGGTCATAGCGTACGGCAGCCGGTCTTTGAGAGATTCTGAAAGAAACCCCGAGAATTATAGTTCATTTAAATTGGAGCTGTTGGCACTGGTATGGGCCATGACCGAGAAATTCTCTGAATATTTGACCGGTGCTGAAGTTTTAGTACTGACTGACAACAACCCACTAGCTCACCTGGAAAATGCCAAGCTCGGGGCGTTAGAGCAGAGGTGGATAGCCCGAATGTCTACATTCAATTACCGCATTAAGTATCGGTCCAAGACAGAGAACCAGAATGCTGACGGACTTTCTAGGGTAACTGCCCAGACCCCCACAGAAGACGTGGATCATGAGTTGGAGCATGTGGAGGTGCCCGATTTCAGCAGATTTTCACAGGCCTTGACCGCCACTAATCAGTTTGAGATGGAGGGGACTGAAATGGCTCCTTTCTTTGGTCCCTCACGACAGGAATGGGCACAGATACAACAGACCCATGAGGGGCTGGCGCAGATGATCAAGTGTGTTGAGAAAGGCCAGAAGCCCTGTAGAGAGGAAAGAGAACGACTGACACGTGAGATATTATCTGTTTTGAGTCAGTGGGAAAAGTTGGAGATGAAAAATGGAGTGCTATGCCGAAAGGTCTATTTACCTTCTGAGATCGACATTCGATACCAAATTGTGGTGCCTAGTGAACTGGCTCGCTCCTTGGCAGTTGAGGCTCATAATAAGAATGGACATTTTGGTCATGAGAAGACCTTTCGTTGGTTACAGCGACTGATTTACTGCCCTGGTCTTCGTCAAATGGTCGAAGAAGTATGCCGCAGCTGTCGAACTTGTGAGATCCATAAGGCAATAGAACAGAGAGCTCCCCTGCAAACCATCGTGACCCAGGAACCTTTAGAAATCGTCATGATAGACTATCTAATGGTGGGCCCATCCAATAGCGGACACCAGTATTGCCTCGTAATGGTGGATCACTTCACCAAATTTGCGGTGGTAACCGCCACCAAGGACCAGACAGCTGAGTCAGCAGCTCGTGCTCTGTGCCAAGATTTCATTCGAGTATATGGGTGCCCCCAACGCATCCACTCCGACCAGGGCGCCTGCTTTGAGGGACACGTAATGAAAGAAGTTCAACGTATCTACGGGATAAAGAAGTCGCACACGACTCCATACCACCCTCAGGGAAATGGGGCCTGTGAAAGATTCAACAGAACTCTGCTACAGATGCTGCGGACTCTGGAGGAAGACAAGAAGTTACAGTGGCCTCAGTTCTTGTCTGAAATGGTGTGGGCCTATAACAATCAGGTCCATTCTACAACGGGGTACTCTCCTTATACACTTCTCTTTGGGCGGTCTGGGCGAAGTATAGGAGAATTACAGTTGAATGATGTGGATGGG
Source organism: Leptodactylus fallax (assembly GCA_947044405.1). Lineage (NCBI taxonomy): Eukaryota > Metazoa > Chordata > Amphibia > Anura > Leptodactylidae > Leptodactylus > Leptodactylus fallax. The sequence continues at coordinate 703,301 of CAMRHE010000019.1, forward strand.
TTCCCTCCGAGGGATCCAACCTCTTGGGTGCGGGCGCATCGGCAGAGACTTGAGACGATCCATCGATTGGTGCGGCAGCGCCTGCAAGAACATCCCCATCCTGATAAGACCCCAGTGCAAGAAGCACCATTGCAACCAGGCGACCTGGTGCTAGTTCGTGTCAAGAAACCCCAAGGGAAATTGGAAAGCAGATGGGAGGCTTTGCCGTATCGTGTTGTTGGCCGCAAGTATGCGAATGGGCCAGTGTACCAGGTCCAGAAAGAAGGAACTGATTGTGTTCGAGTACTTCACCGAAATATGTTGCGCCTGTGTCATTCTGAAGGGACAAATCACGATGGGCCTGCCAATGTGAATGAGCTCCCACAGTCAGAGAATGGAGGTGCGGAATGGGCCTCCGACGAGGAGGATGATTGTTGGCCGATCCCTGCTCCTGGGGATGTTCCACCTGTGACTACTGTATCTCCGGCCTGTGCCCCCTCTGGTGCGGAATCCGCTGGTCCTTCTCAGCCCATAGCTGCAGCACCCCATAATATACCACCGGTCCTCAGACGGACCACTAGGCCAAATGCTGGTATTCCCCCTGTTCGGTATGCGCAGGATGAGTTTGTTTGGCCTGCCATACATCGGTATACTACCACCCTGTGCATAAAAGTACAACCCTCTGGATATACAGTCATAGGCAGGGACTGCCAATCTTAAAGTGGGGGGGGAATATGTAAGAGACAGCCAATGTTCTCCTAAGCTTCATTTGTCTGTATAAACTGTTAATGTTGAATGTATTTCTGTGATTCTGTTCCTTTAAGACAGCAGCCATTGTAATTGTGACATGATGCTGGAGTGAGACCCCCCCCCTTTATGTCAGCTTGCCTGTTCTGCAGACAGAGTGTGAGCAGAGAAGCAGGAAGTGACGAGACAGAGAGCAGCAGCCATCTTGGCAAGTGTTGTATTGAACTGGTGTGGAGATTTTTCTGTACAGCTAAGCTGTATCTTGGTCCAGAGACAAACAGAGTGTAAAGAGACAACAGGACTAGTGAGTCCACGTGAAAGGAACTGTGCTCAGTGGCTGATCAGTGAGACTGACATTGTGTCTGTGTATATGGATACCACATATAGAGACTCGCAGTGCTGTTGATGTACTGGACGGCACCTGCTAAATCCCGCTTTACATCCCAGCTCAGTGTATGGATTCGGCAGGACTGTCAGTGTGCTGAGTGGAATCTGCTGTTGGATTACATTGCATTCAGTTGGTTTCCCTGTCTGTTAAAGAGGACTTCATTTCTCCCAAGATCCTGATAACCGTGAGGAGAGGACGCTTCACTATAAAAGAAAGGACCGACTTTGGGCCCCACCGCGCGCTTCTACGGACTGTAAGCGGTCCACCTGGACCACTGGGGAAAAGGGGGTGCACCCAAATGTGATGTCAGGGTCAGTTAGGGATAGTTTTGAGTATATTGTTCATTCAGTGTCCATACTGCAGAAGTGGACAGAGTAAAAGTAGAAACCATTGCAGAATTTGCCTTGAAATTGTTCATGCTATATTGTATATTTTGCTTGTCTTTAGCCCTGTCATTTTACCTTTAACTAGCCTTTATTAACTTATAGTAAATATATATTTTTTTCTTGAACTACCGCGTGTGCGTTCATTTCTGGTTGCGGAGTCCAAACCACCTGCCTTGCTCTCGGTTCACAGCAAAGTTTCCACTTTGCGGAAAAATACGCGCAGCGGACATACTGCAATTTCCAAAACCATTGCGGTTTTGGAAATTGCAGCATGTCAATTATACCTATGGAAATGCCAACGGTTTCCCAATAGGTATAATGGATGCAAAAAGTCCACACAGGAAACCTCTGCGGACTTTCTGTGAAAAGCGCTGCGGGGAAAAACCACGATTCATTACCGCTACGGTTTTTCCTGCAGCGCTTTTTTGCTGCTGCCCGCTACTTGGGGCAAAGAGAATGAGGGCCATGTGGGCTCATCCATCCACCAAGCAGTTATTTTCATTGTGAATTCTTTTATAAACTGTTTTATAACTTTGTGTATATTATGCAACAATAGCGTGTGAAGCTAGTAGCATGTAAAATCAATTTTTTATTATTTTTTTTGGGGGGGGGGGGGGGGTGTCTTTCCATAGTCCGCCTTAGGCAGCAAAGAGGCTAGGTTCACCACTGGTAATACCGCAATGCAAAAAATTGCTATGGGACACTACGTGGGGGATTAGCCTAAAGGGGACCTGCAAGTTTCTTTTCTACCATACACTGGTCCATAATGTGCAGGATCAAGTAATTCCCTTTCCATTGATGCCCCTCTGTAATCTTTCAACAGAATGAAGTTATAAATGTTTGAAAGCTTATAAAGTCATAGGCAAATTATCCTATTAGTCCTTGTGCGCAGCTTCAGATTTGCATATGATTTTTTTTGATTTCAAACATTTCAAGCAGCTTCACTTTGCTGCAACTGAAAAATTATAGGGGGATCATCAATGGATAGGAAATTACTTGATCACATATATGATAGGACCATTTTATAGTAAAAGAAAACAAACTGAAAGGTTCCCTTTAATAAAATATGTTGCAAAGTGTAATGCTATCACCTGTGCTATTAGTTTATGACATTTATCATAAAAGTTTAGATATTCTTCAAGGATATACATAGTTCTAGAAACAAACAATGTACAATGAAGTACTATGAAGCTGTAGGAAGTGATGAGGACATAAAAGTAAAATCTGTGATGGAAATGTTTCAATAAAATTTCAAACTATTGTAACAAGTACAATGCTCCCATTTAGAATAACTGTTGACAACTAAATATACAGTATACCAGATATAAGTATAATAGATACAGTTATACAGGTTGCAACAATATTACCAACTAAATAGAATTTGATGATATTGTAGAGCTTGAGCTCTAAGCTCACAAACTGTTAAAAAGAAAGTAAAAGCCTATTGAGAATGCCCTTTCATTTGCTTCCGTAAAGTGAATGATTATGCTCTAGAAAACACAAAAGATAACCTGTTCTCTATATATTGGGAAGGGAGTCATGCAGATAGCCTGCATAACTAGCAATCCATCAACTCTGATATCCGGCTGACTTCCTGGTAAAGGTACAATCTCCAGTATACAGAAATTAAACTCAGTTTTAGTACTATACATAAGTCACAAACCTTGAAAAAAACCTGATGTCAAAAAATGAATTTTAATGTATATGGAACAGTGACTGACAGTATCTGTAAAAGCGCTGCGGAATATGATGGCGCTATACAAATAAGCTATATAATAATAAATGTAAACAGGGCCTGTAAGCCAGGGCATCTATTCTTTGAATTCTATATTGTGTCGTTCCTGTGTTTTATCCTGAAATGTAAACGTATAAATAAACTGACAACTGAGTTTCAAAATTCCTCTTGTCATTAAAGAAGACCTTTGATCTCACTCTCTGATTGGATAGTGTTAGAGCTCAGAATCATGCCCCCTTGTCTGTTCTGGCCTAAAACCACCCACTTGACAGTAGAGAGCCTAATTAGCATATCAGCCTGCAAAACTAACTGCTCTGTGGGAATAGAGAAAAAAATTCCAACTGCACTGGAGTCAGTGGAGCAGCACCTTACATTAAATTATGCAAAGAACTAGAGTTGGTGGAGGGAATGAGCGGTGGAGGGAAACAGGTGTCCAGAAACAGCATTTCTGACATTGTTTTTTAGCTTTTTTTTTTTTTTCACTCTATTCACCGTGTAGTATATGTAATGAATTTGTATAGCATGGGCCATCACAGACACAGCAATACCAAATATGTATTTTTATCCCATTTTTCTTTTTTTTACATAATTAAGCATTTTAAAATATATACATTTTTTAATATTTATTACTATATTATTAATATTTAGTTCTTTTAATTTTGTTTTTTTTTCAAGAGGGGATCAGACAATGACAATTTAATGTTCTGATCACTCATTGTAATGTTTCTGCCTGTTTGGGTCTCTACGCCACCCTTTGCTCACACGCTGTGGTGCAGGAGGCGTATTCAGTTTGATTCCTTGCTTAAGGTTCTTGTTACTCAGTCTGAACACTGTCCTAGTACTACTTCTACTCTGTAATTGAATTTCAGCCACACCCGTATCCTGCACCTTGTTTCTTTCTGCTCCTCAAATAGTTAATTTTAGCCTTGCCTGTGTGATTGATAGCCTGTCTACCAATCAAGTCTGGGACAGGTCCTGGACTTGATATAAACAGGTCATCAGCTCACTCATGGTCGCTGGCTATTTTGACTCTGTCCTGTGACTTGTCCTTGCTAGCTTTCTACTTCTCTTACTATTGTATTACTGACCTCGGACCTTTGGCTTCCCTTATGACTACTCTTTGGATTATGATTTTGTACTGCTTTGTCTCTCTGGCTTGCTGACTCCTCTTCTGTGTTGTTAGTATTGTCTTGTTCTGTGTGCCACTTATTTCTAGGAAAGGTTTTGCCACCCAGTTGCTCCTGTCATTAGGACAGTGTGGCAATTTGGTAGGGACAGGGGGTGGGTCGAGTTGAGGACTCACTGTCTGTCTTCTCCTTCTTCCATTGTTCCAGCAGCAGTACTAGGGTATTGCACAACTTCCTTGCATCATTAATTACTTAAAAGGGTATTCCCATCTCAAGGATCCTAGTTATACTGCCAGCTTATGTAAATTCAAGAGTTTTGTTAAATACATTGCTTTCGCAATGCTGCATATTTGGCCTGCTATGTGAAATTATTCCTCCTATTGTTGCACATCATTGTAAAGGCACCCAGCCTGTTATCTGATCTTAGGTTGGATGACATGACTCAGTAACTACTCCCCGGAGCTGTTATTTACTGCTCTTCAGTCAGGGCAATCAGGTCAGCTAATTGCAGTTTGCTAATAGAGGCTCGGACAGTTTTATCTCTATGTAAACAAGTACATTTAGAATCACACCTTAAATTGGCTTAAAACATAGTGTAGAACACTTTCAGGGCTACTAGAGAAACTAGGCTCTCCTGTGGGCCAATCACAGGAGAGCTGCTGCCGCTATTGAATTCAGTAGTGACAGTGGCTCTCCTGTGACAGGGATATCATCTATCCCTGTGCTGTGACACTATAATGTTACAGCACAGGGATAGTAAAAAAAAATTGTGGCAGTGGGTGAAAAACATAATATTACTGACGGTAGCACCTCTATGGATAGACACTTTGGCTATTTGAATTTAGCACTAAAGCACAGTTCCACTATGATTTTTCTGTTTTTCACCCATTGCATTACTTTTTTACTATTTTGTTGACATAGAGAGAAATGTACTTTATTTGCGTGGCAAGTTATAGTTTTTATTGGTACCAATGTTTGGTATGTGTGATTTTTTTAATTACTTTTTATTGCTTTTTATTCAGGAAAATTAAGTGACCAAAATACGCTGATTTGCACATTGTGTTATATATTTTTTTACGGTGTTCACCATATTGTGGTACAATGCACACAGGCTCCCTATGTGTAATAAGGAAAGGCAGTCAAAAGGCCATTGCTCAGCTTCCTGGCTGCCATGGCAACTCAGCAACTCCTCAGACCCATCCTCCCGCAATAGGGGGGGCCCCCAGATAGGTGGTAGGGGGAGGGTGATCTTTCCTCTGAACCACCCAGATAAACTGCATAAAAAAGACACCATACCCAGCAACATACTTGTAAATATGAAAAAGTTACAGGTGTCAGAACAAATTTTTTTTTCTATTTTGCAAAGTTTTTAATTTTTGAAATGTATGAAAACATTACAAATACTATGTAGATTTGGTATCGCTGTGTTCGTACTGATCCAAAGAATATAGGTAACATGTCATTTTTAAAACAAAATGTAAAAACGAAACCCATATGAAATTGGCACAAATACATTTTTTTTTCAATTTCATCTCATTCTGAATTTTTTTCCAGCTTCCCAGTACATTGTATTGAATGGTGCCATTACAAAGTACAATTTGTCCCGCAAACAATAAGCTATCATGTGACTCTGTGGACCAAAAAAAATTAAAAATTATGGCTCTTGGAAAGTGGGGAGGAAAAAACAGATACGCAAAAACCAAAATTGTCTCAGTCTTTAAGGGGCTAATGTTACGCTCTCCTCTTGATTGCCTCCATATTCACACTAAGGTCATGCTTCAAAGTGAAATGGAGGGTTTAGGCCCTTGTTCTAGCTGTTGTGAAGCCGACATCATCTGTATCCTCAGGATAGGTAACAAATTTGAATTGTGGTGGACAGTGTGACTAAAACAAATATTAATTCAGGAGTTAGGACTCCTTAGTACAGAGCTGTAAGTGCTCTTTCAGACTCCTCGTGTACAGTGATATTCCTCTAGATCAGGGGTCTCAAACTCAATTTACCCGGGGGGGGGGGGGCGGGGGGGGGGGCCGCATCAGGTTTTCCACACCGGTAATATGCTCCATATTGGCCCCTGCACACGGTATTATGCTCCATAGTGGCCCCTGCACTTGTATTATGCTCCCTAGTGGCCCCTGCACTTGTATTATGCTCCCTAGTGGCCCCTGCACTTGTATTATGCTCCCTAGTGGCCCCTGCACTCGGTATTATGCTCCATAGTGGCCCCTACACTGGTATTAGGCTCCATAATGGCCCCTGCACACGGTATTATGCTCCATAGTGGCCCCTACACTGGTATTAGGCTCCATAGTGGCCCCTACACTGGTATTAGGCTCCATAATGGCCCCTGCACACGGTATTATGCCCCCATAGTTGCCCACCCAAGAACTATTATTATACTCTGGGTTCTTTTCAGAACCCAGAGTATAATGATTGGAGACCCAGGGGAGGATACAAACATAAAAACTAGTGTTACTTACCTATACTGGAAACCGGAGCACTCCCAGCAGCTTTCGGCCCTGTCTAATTAAGTTACGTGATGAGACCGGCGACGCGAGCAGATGACGTCACCAGAGCGCCCAAGCCTTCTTGGAGTGACAGCGGATCGCAGGAGAGGTGAGTAGCATATGTTTTTATGTTCCTTCACCTCCCCTGGGTCTCCGATTATTATACTCCGGGGTCTATAAAGACACCGGAGCATAATAATAGTAGTATTTGAGGCCCGCGGCCTCACTTACTGATGCCCGCGGCTCCTCACAGCGGCCTCCACTTCCTCTTCTGCGTCCCATAGCAGAAAGGGAAGCGGGGACGGCCACGAGCAGATGCCGAGTAGGGAAATAAATAGGCCGTGACCTGCTGGGGATACTCCAGCAGGTCACGGCCTATTTATATATAAAAAAAACTTATCCTCACCTACCTGTGATGCCTTGATGCAGCTGCCGCCTCCTCCTCTTGTCCGAGATGTCTGTGTCTCAGCGTAGGAGGCGCAATGACGTCATTGTATCGCCGCCTGCGCTGTGATGCGGACGTCTCGTAAGCCAGCTCAGGACAGGCCCCGCTCAGCGTTGTTTTTTTTTAAACGGCCTGTCCTGGGCTGGTTTACGGTAAATAAATATTAAAAATGCCGCCCCCCAGACAGTGCGCCCCTGGTGCCATTCGTATCAAACTCGGGCCGCGCTAACGTTAAACTTTGATATTGAGGTGGGGCCCGCAAACTATTGTCCTGAGGGCCGCAGTTGGCCCGCGGGCCGCGAGTTTGAGACCCCTGCTCTAGATGCAATGCGGAGAATATCTCCAAATATTTCCAGTCCGATAGAACATGCCACAATTTTTACTTTCTGTGAGATTAATGCAGTATTTGACACAATACAAATCCTTATGCCTTCAGGCCTTATCTTTATGCCTGTTTTAGGGGATATTTTAAGTTAGAGGCATGTCCTAACACAAAACATTTCCTTCTTCATGTACCACACTTGTCCCTCTTTAAAAGTCGTGACGTATAGATATTATATGTACAGTATTATTTTTGTTAAATTTGTCAGATAATTGGAAGGTGGGCCCTCAGAATCAATTCTAGTTGGGCCAATGTACCCCAATCCACTGCCCCAGTGTAATTTTGCACCAGCAGCAATTGCAGATATTTAGCTGCTGTGAAATTGCTAGTTGCTAACCCTATGAGATATTCAGTAACAGCATTGTAGATGAGATTTAAAGGGGTTTTCACCTAAACATAACCATATTTAAATCTGTGGGCAATTAATAGATAAACATTTTTATAAATTAAGAGTTTTAAAGATTCAAATAAAATTATTGAAAAGTGCTGCAAAATTAAAAAACATTTCTAATCATCTTAGCGATGACATTCTTTTTTTCTTGATCAGTTGCCAATGGATATAACCATAAATGCAGGACCTTTCTATGATCTAGATCCTGTCAAAAACCCAGCCATGATTTCTTATTGTGGGCAGTCTAACAGGCAAGGACAGTACATGCGTGAAAAGATGCCCAGCCACAATAAGGAAATCATTACTGGGCTTTTGACAGGATCTAGTGGGATATGGGCCGCTGGGCCGGCATGCCACCTGCCCCGAGGCATGGCCCTTACCTTAACTATTGTTGTGGAGTGCAGCCCAGCTGCCCCCACTCTATACCTACCGGGCGGCACTAAGAGTATGTGTTAGACGAATCTCGCAAGATTTGTTGCGCAAGGTTCGCCTAGCCAGGGTGCATTTTAGATAAACTGTGGCTGTGAGCAAAATTAAAAGCAGGGCCTCAAATGCTGATATACCAACAACTCCATCATATTTCCAGTGGCAGCCCATTTAATAACGCCCCCTTTCTTCCCCCAAAACTGTAACAACCACCCCCCATTATTCCCACACACAATTCAAATAACCACCTTTGTACTGCCTAATAGATTTTTGCACCCTCTCATCAGTTATTATAGCGCTTCCTTATAAATAATAGTTCCTGCTTAGAAACATTTACAGTTAGGTCTATAAATATTTGGACAGAGACAACATTTTTGTAATTTTGCTTCTGTACATTACCACAATGAATTTTGAACAAAACAATTCAGATGCAGTTGAAGTTCAGACTTTCAGCTTTAATTCAGTGGGTTGAACAAAATGATTGCATAAAAATGTGAGGAACTAAAGCATTTATTACACACAATCCCTTCATTTCAGGGGCTCAAAAGTAATTGGACAAATGAAATAATTGTAAATAAAATGTTAATTTCTAATACTTGGTTGAAAACCCTTTGTTGACCATGACTGCCTGAAGTCTTGAATTCATGGACATCCTTTTTAATGCTCTGCCAGGCCTTTATTGCAGCGGTTTTCAATTTCTGTTTGTTTGTGGGCCTTTTTGTCTGAAGTTTAGTCTTTAACAAGTGAAATGCATGCTCAATTGGGTTGAGATCAGACTGACTTGGCCATTCAAGAATATTCCACTTATTTGCTTTAATAAACTCCTGGGGTGCTTTGGCTTTATGTTTTGGGTCATAGTCCATCTGTATTATGAAACGCCGACCAATAAGTTTGGCTGCGTTTGGCTGGATTTGAGCACACAGTATGTCTCTGAATACCTCAGAATTCATCCGGCTACTCAATAAACACTGATCACAGCTGATGACTTTGCCTCTTATTTCAAAAGCAAAATTGACACCATCAGAGACAACCCGACAACCACCCCACCCAACTATCCTGTGCTCTTCATCTTTAACCCATTTCTCCACCATCACTGATGAAAAGCTCTCCACCCTAATCTCTAAATCCCACCTCACCTCCTGCGCGCTTGACCCGATCCAGTCACATCTCATCCACAAACTCTCTGAAGTCACTACTCCTGCCCTAACCCATCTCTTCAACCTATCCCTACTGCTCCCATATGCCTCTAAACTGCTGGAGCAACACGTCCACTCCAAACTATCCTCCTATCTCTCGTCCAATGTGCTCTTTGACAGACTACAGTCAGGCTTCAGACCCCATCACTCCACTGAAACTGCCCTTAACCTAGGTCACTAATGACCTTCTAACTGCAAAACCAAACGTCACTATTCTGTCCTCCTCCTCCTCTGCCTTTGTCACAGTCGACCATTCCCTCCTGTTCGAAATGCTCTCATCCCTTTGCATTTGAGACTTGGCCCTTTCCTGGATCTCCTTATATCTCACCAACCGCACATTCAGCATCTCCCACTCGCACACCACCTCCTCGCCACGCCCTCTTTCTGTAGGTGTCCCTCAAGGCTCCGTCCTAGGACCCCTCCTGTTCCTGTTCAACACCCTCGGCCTTGGCCAACTCATAGAAACCCATGGTTTCTGTTACCATTGCTATGCTGATGACACCCAAATATATCTCTCTGTTGTCCAGAGTCCCAGAATGTCTAACAACCGTAGCCATCTTTCTCTCCTCCCGCTTTCTCAAACTCAACATGGAGAAAACGGAGTTCGTAATCCAGTCCACCTTAAACTGTGCTGCTTGCTTAATACACCTCTCCCCTCGTTCTTCATCGGCTGCTCCCCTCTGCCAATCCCTTCACTGGCTACCCGTTGCCCAGCGAATAGAGTTCAAACTACTAATGCTGACATACAAAGCCATCCACAACCTGTCCCCTCCATATATCTCCGATTTAATCTTCCGCTACCTGCCCACACCTAACCTCTGATCCTCCGAAGACCTCCTACTCCGCTCTGCTCTTATCCGCTCTTCACACAATCGTCTCCAAGACTTCTCCTATGCATCCCCCATACTCTGGAACTCGTTACCAAGACACATCAGACTGCCCCCCACAGTCACAAGCTTCAAGAAGGCCCTGAAAGATTCACCTATTCAGGAAGGCCTACCACCTCCAATAACACTACTGTCACCACACCACCATCTGTACAGTCTCTACCCCCACCTTCTGTCTCTATCCCTCTTCCCTCATAGATTGTATGCCCTTCCGGTCAGGTCCCTCTATCCCACTGTGCCAGTTGGTCACTGTTAGTATTATTATATAATTAATGGTGCTATATAAATAAACAATAATAATAATAATAATAATAATAATAACATCTATTAAGTCCACAGTCCTTCTGGTGTTATCTCCCCCTTGACGACAAGGGACAAAATCCACCTGGTCGTTATGGATTAGAGATGGAAGCCAGACGCCAAGCCTGTTAGCCAGTACCTTAGTGAAACGTATAAAATCGGTATTTAGGAGCACAATCCCTTCATCCAATTTTAATATGGATATCCTCAAATGAAATCTGAAAGTCTGGACATTTTGTCCATGTCCATTATATAACTATAACTTGAATATGTTTCAGTAAACAGGTAAAAAAAACTAAATTGGTGTCATTGTCCAAATATATATGGACTTAGCTGTATATGCTGAGGCCCAGGGCAGGTGACAAACATAATAAATAGTGTTACTCAACTCAACTGGGCTTCGATGTGGGTCTTCCGGCCTTAGAGACGTCATAAATGATGTCTGAGACCACTGAGGCCTGTGATTGGGCCTCAGCAGTCACGTCGGGGGCATGATGCAAAATGACACTTTACCCATGTGACATTATGCCGGCATCATTCATGACATCTCTAAGACATGAAGATGCCAGAGGATAGGCACCGGAGCCAGGAGAGGTGAGTAATACTGTTTATTATGTTTAATCACCTCCCCCCTGGGGACTCTGATCATTATATCATTATATACATTTGACCCCAGATTATAATAATAGTTCATGGATGGAGGGGCCATTATAGGCCATTATAGTGTGTGGAGGGACCACTGTGGAACATTTCATTGTGTGGAGGGGTCATGATAAGGCATTATAGTTTGTGGAGGGGCCACTATGGGGCATTATACTGTGTAAGGGCCAATCAGGAACATTATATTGTGTGCACTTTGGGACATTATTGTTAAAGAGGAGTAACATTAAGAAAAAAAAATCATACCTGTCCCCAGCGTTTTAGTGTGCCTCATTCCCACTGCACCCCACGTGGCCACTGAGGCCAATTAGGCGGTTGCTTGAGAAGGACCAGAGATATTTGCCAATTGCCTCCAATTAAATTTACCTCATATTCTCTCAGAGACTCAATGGAGTTTACTTCAGATAAGACACTGTAATACCCTTTACCAGGCATCTATTGTAGCAACCTTAAGTTACAAAAAGTCATCTGTAGCCAAAGAATTCAATAGCCTAATTCTGCTAGTTCTGAATAAACGTGCTTCACTCCTCCAGTATTACAACTTTGGCTCAAAGTACCAGCAATACACAGAGAATTGTCGAAATTGAAATGAAGATTACAGATTGTGAAACAACCTCTACTAGTTCCCATATGATACACCAAATACAAGATCTAAGGTCAAGAAAATAGATGTTAATGAAACTTCAGAATTGTGGGCATACTGGAAAATATGAGAGGAGAGGATTTCATTCAATCACCAGTCTCTCTCCAATGATCACTGAGGCTGGTGATTGGCCTCAACAGTCACATGGGGTGCATAGGTTCTGACGATCGAAGCATGGAGGGTCCGCGACCGAACGGGATGCGGCAGCGGACGTCAGAGCGCCAGAGAATGTGTTTTTCTTTTTTTTTGTCCAAATCCTGAGGAAGTAGGAGTCAGTGGACTGTTAGTGTGATGGCAGCTGCTGCGGCACCTACAGTTTAATTGCCACCCTGACCCCACTGCCTATAACTTTACTTACATAGGACTGCTGCCTTTACATATAACGCAGACAGCCCTGTGTAACAGAAATGGGGGGGGGGGGGGGCCCCTCTGCTTTACATGAAGTGAGAGGCAGCAGTCCTGTGTAAGTTACAGTTTCAGCTTGACATGGTAACTTACATAGGACTGCAGCCTCTCCCTCCATGTAAAGCAGTCCTGTGCAAAATTACTACACAGGGCTGCCCTAAATGGAGGAGCTACTTGTGCTGGCCCTGTCTGCTTGTATTGGCATGCCATTTTCTTAGAGCACTTAATAAAGGGGAACTCTTCCCCGAAACGCGTAGTGTGTTTGATATAATAAACTTGGTTTTAATTATTTAACATCTGGAAGAGCGCGGTTTATCCATTGCCTAAACCTGGATTTGGGATCTAGTCCTTTCTACAAAGACATTGAATATGGGGGCACTTTGGCAGTCGTGGAGCCGTAGATAGTCATCTATGGGGGACATCTGGGCTTTCTACTGATTGTCTCTTTCTCGGGCTGTTGTCATGACATTCTAGTTTCCCTTTCTCCTCCTACCCTTTTCCCTAGTGTTTCTTTCCCTCCCTTCTGGTTTTTTGTCTTGTTTATAGGTCCTTGTATCGTTTATAGGTTATTGTATAGTGAGCATGGCCAGTGGTTGGCCTTCACTTTGACTGTCTTACAGGACTAGGTTTCTGGGACTCACTATGGGGTCTGACATAAGGTTCTTGAATTTTATAGCCTGTTCCTGGGTTTGCCTTGGAAGTCGTCTTGTTGCTTATGCATTGTGTTCACGGCTTTGTTATTTTTACACCTCTCATTTCTTGTTCCATGTATCCTTGTTATATGTGTACTGCTGCTAAAAATGTATTTTCCAATAAACTCTGATTGAACATAAACAAATGTCAATCATTACTGTTGGTTTTACCTATGGAATTTTTACCTTTTCAAGTGAAAAGGTTGAAAGTTGTTTGCAGAGAAACTTGCAGGTGAGCCACATAAAAAAATGCCAGTTTGAGCGAAATTCTGCAGCATGTTTATACTGTATGTCCCTGGCCTGATGCTGTAAAATATTTAATAGGATATATGTAACATCTTTGCGTGTTCAGGACTCTGTGCCATCCTCCGGTCGCATGCTTCAGTGCAGGAGGCGAGTTCAGTTGTGATCCTTTATACCTGTTGTTGTAACACAGCTGAGGATCCATTGCTGTGTGTCAGTCCAGCCAGTGCTTTAGTTCCTTTGGCTACTAGGGAATTAAGTTAGTGCTTTTGATTGACATTCCTCCTGGCCAATCAAGTCTAGGGTGGATTCCTTTATATACTTTTCCAGCCCGCTCCCTATTGCTTGCTATTGCCTTTCTGTGCATGCTGGCTCTATACTGTTTGCTGTTTGTATTTATATTTCTTACCTTGGCTTTTTTTTTGCGACTACTCTCTTGGATTCTGACTCTGTACCTCGCTGCTCGGCTGGTTCTGACCCCTTGGCTAGCTGACCTCCCATTTGTTGTTGTTTGTCTTGTCTGCGTTCTGTGATATTACTTACATCATAGGAAGGGACTTTCGCCCAGTTGTCCTCTACCGCCTAGGGTAGGTGAGGCAAATAGGCAGGACTGGGGATGGGTTCAGCTTTAGGACTCACTGTCTTGTCGTTCCCTTCCTCCCAGGTTTCACCAGCAGCTACTGGGGAATTGATCATCTAGCAATTCCCTAAGAATATAGTAATAGTTACTTAATAGTATGTAATTTTCTAAAATTGATAAACTTCAATCCATCCATAGAGCAGTAACTCCCTACATCTTCTCCCTCATTGCTGTCTACTGCCCTAACCATCCTCTCTGTTCTGCCAATGACCTTAGACTTGCATCCTCTGTTATCTCAACATTACACTCCTGTCTCCAAGACTTTTCTCAAGCTGCACTGGCGCTCTGGAATGCTTTACCCCAGACAATCAGATTAATACCCAACTACAGCAGCTTCAAACATGGCCTAAAATTACATCTGTTTAGGCAGGCTTATCACATGACTTGATCACATTGTTCTACACCTCCACACACTTAGCTAACATTTCTTATCCTAAATTATCCTTCCTACTCTATTTCTTAGATCCTGACCTCTCTATCTAGAAGTCACCCTGCACTCCCTGCACTTAGTATTTGTATATTCTTAGATACCAGCTGGTGATGGGCTCATACAGCTTCAGTTATATGAGCTTATTTATTAAAATATGGCTGGACCATTGTACCAAACAATCACTCTGACCTCTTTTGCCTCCCTATTTCCTAATAGATTGTAAGCTCTCATGAGCAGGGCCCTCACTCCTTTTGTTTTATACATCATTTATTTGTCACATTGAAATGTCAAATACTGTCCATGTACCCTTTGATTCGTTGATTTGTAAAGTGCTGCAGATTTATGTTGACACTATATAAATAATAATAATAATAATAATGATAATTTGGTCCCATCAATGCAGTGAGTAAGCAAATTTGACAAAAAGAAGACATTCAAGGCTATACTATACAAGTTGGTATATTACCTTGATGGTGACAATGAAAACTTTACAAATTATAGAGTGAGGGATAGTAAATCCTACCATGGTTTTGAGCAAAGTCTACCAGGAAAAGACCAGGTTAGATGTAGACGATTTTAGCTGCATCACTGACTTTATACTATAAAGAATTAAGCTGTGACAGTAGAAGACAGCCAGAGTCTGCCAGGAGGATTCAGAAGTTCAAATAAACAAAGAAGACGTGCTTGAGAGATTAATCTGTGGCCTTGGGGAGAAAATTGTAGATTTACGGTAGAATTACAAGCAGCGAAATGGTAAAAAGCTACAACTGTAAATGGCATATCAGTCTGTACTGCTTTGTTGTTCCAGGATGGCTGCACCTATTGATCATACGTTAAATACTATACAGGTAGTTCTTCATTAACACCTGTTCTGACACTAAATACTGGGTCCATTTATACTTAAAGAGGTTTTTTCAAAATTTAATTGACTATTAAGTATAGGTCATCAATATCAGATCTGTGGGGCTTTGACACTCAACATCCCCACCAACCAGCTGATTAAAGGGGTTCTTAGGAAAGTGTTGAAACCTCATCATTGTGTATCAGACACAGCATCGTATAATGTGTATAAGTGCCTGGAATTTCACTTAAATGTGACTAAGATGTAAAAGGATCACATGGCTTATGGATGTGATGTCAATGACCAAACACTGCATCCTATTCAATTAGCTGATCTGTAGAGAAAGGGTTGTCAATAGAAAAGTCTTGAAATACCCCTTCAAAGCAGGTTTCATGGGGGTCACTATAGGACAGTAATTCCCAACATTGTTAGTGCAGATGAATTGCTAAAGAAAATTCCTTTTAATGCCATTCCTGCCTTAAAGAAACATGGTGTAGGTGGGTAAAGCATTCTTTAATTCATACCTAGTGCTATAATATGGCTCACATAAGCTCACATTTGTTTACTGCATTGCAAAGCATCTGAGCAGGCTGAAATCAGTTTGCTTTCCTTATTACAAAGGTCTCAGGTCTTGTTCTATTTGCTATTTGCTTTTAGTGATATGGCAGTCTTTTACTGATGGTGGTCTAATGGAAGTCTGAAGTCATCTGCTTGTTTAACTCTTATTTTATAACAGACTACAGGTTGCATCAAGCAGTGTAACAGGCCAGAGTGCCAAGCAATTTCCTATGTCACTGATCAGCACCCATGATGGCCAGGCACTGGCCCATGTAAAAGGACGGTTAGTTAGAAACCTTGTTATGAATGATGAAAAAACAGGATAAACATACTGAGGAGACACGTAAAGGGTGAGCCTGAGCTGCAGTAAATGTATGAGGATGGCCACTTATTGCTGGGATGCTCCTTTGTTTCAAATAGTACAGGGAAAACCTGACAATTAGCCATTTCTGTCATTGACTAATTATTATTTACACTCACTGACTAAAATAATGCACCCAGATTGAAATTTCAGATTGCTGCAAAACTTGGCATGCAGTTATGTCAAAGGCATATATGTAAATGATTATGGCTGTGCCACATTTATCAAGGGTCTTAGACAATTTTTAGACACTTCTCCAAATTGAGCTAAAAGGGGGCATGGTCTACAGGAAAGGGGGTGGCTTTGTGGGAAAGGGGCGTGGTCCATGTTGTGTCTTCATGAGTTAAAAATGCTCCATGAATGTTTAAGACAGCTAATAAGTGGTGTAAAGGTAGACTAGACAGTCTAACAATACACCAGATTTATCAAACAGAATTAGACACTTTGATAAATCTGGTGCAATTTAGTTTAGTCTAAAGTTGCAATGTCTAAAACATAAACGCTGTTAGTAAATCTGTCTCACTGAATGAAATGCTTCCCTTGCTGCTCTATAAAAAGCCTGTTGGAGAGTACTTTTGGGTAGTCTACATCTTAGTGAGGGATCATTGACTGCTGGACATGCCTCTATGACTCATTCAAAGACATTTTGCCCAGTTGACTTAGAGAGGTGGTGCATCATTGGACTCAGAGAAGCAAGATGGGCATTTTGACAAATTGCTCACCTTGTAGCCCATTCTGATGTAGTTGATAGGGCTGTTATGGCACGCATACCCAGTGAACATGCTCTGGATGGCCCAGGCAGACCACCAATAGGGAGAGGATCATTTGATCCACTGACAAGCATGAGCAGCTTCCACAGTTTCTGTGTCCACAATACAGACACAAATGGCTCATTTATTACTAACCCCTGTCTCTGCCTAGACCATTTCCAGGCGCTTACCAAAATGGAAACTTGGTGTCACTGCACCTATTACGTGTCCTGCCATTGACAGCCAGCCACTGTCACTTTAGTTTGCAGTGGTGTCGTGAACAAGAAACCTGGACTGCTGCAGACTGAAACTGTATCTCATCTTATGTCCATGTAAAGGTGGTCCAACGGGTACTAAAGCCTCATTTCAATTGTACAGTTTTTCCAAATAAACTTATACTCACTCTAATATTGAAATAACTTAAATATATTATCATTACTTTAAAACATAGACAGTTTACTTTCATTCCTTCGTGGTGCATTATTTATTTTGTCGAGCAGTTTAATAATGTCCATCTGAACACATTTTTATACAAGTCAGGTGTGATGAACTAAGAACAAACAATTATCCTTCTAGTATACTGTACATAGTCCAATAGTGTAAAAGTATCTTCCTATAACTGAACTATAGTGCTGTATTCCAGATCTCAGTTTCATGTATGTGATAAATCTTATTTTCTTTGGGGATGTTTTGGCACTAGACATAATGTATAAGGTTTGAAATACATTTTTAATTAAAACTAAATCTAATTCTATAGTCTGAGATTTTATCAAATGGTATTTTCCTTTAAATGTCATTGATATCCATGTAATTCAATTTGAGATGGGACTATGCTTTGGTTTATAATTTGCATGTTAAGTGCGAGACTGAAGTATGTATTTATGACACTATCTCTTCTTATGTGTTAGACATATATTTGGAAAAAACTTAAAGTGTAGCTGTTAATTTTTGAAATCTAAGCAGATGGAAAAAATTGTAAGGGAAATATATAACCTAATTTTGCTTGTAATAAGCAAAACTGGATAATCATATATATTCTTCTTTGTAGATTTTTTTTCATTTTATTTTTGTACATGAATATGGTGCAGCCATCTTACTGAAGTGCTGCTTTTCTCAGTGAACTACTGTTGAGAGTTTTGCTTTACAGGAGCAGGAAGGATAAGGTGAGCTATGTTCACCGATTATTGTTACTGGTGGATCCTGTCTATCTGCCTACAACTTTATAATACTGGTGTTACATGTCACCATAATATTGTTGGTGATAATGAAATGACTGCTGAGAAGTGATCTCTACAGAATAGGAAATATCAGCCTTTTGTGTGGCTCAGTTGTTGGTGTGACTTCAGGCTTTTTAACATAGATATTAAATATCTACTACAATAAATGAATTATTCAGATGAACAAAATAAAATGATAGAAAAGTGACAGAAAATATCAATTATTGTATAGTTGAAAACAGGTCCCTCTTTAGGCTGGTGAAGTACAACTAGTTGGGGCTCAATGTGAGGGTCCAATCACTGAGTCTTTTGCCCCTCAGATCTGAATAGAGTTCCATTCATTACTATGGGACTACAAAGACAAGCTGAGTACATAACATGACAATCTCTAGCAGTCTCATAGAAATGAGTAGAGCTGTAGTGTGCCTGCATGACAGCTGCTTCAAACTTTGAATGAAGTATGTGGTGATTGGTGGGGGTCTGAAAACTGGGGCCCCCACAGATCTGGCACTTCTCACCTGTCCTATGGATAGAGGATAAGTTGTAGACTTGGCAAGTGAATTTTCAAAATGTAAAAGCTTGATAAGATAGCAGTAGTAGTAATGGACCTCAAAAGTTACTGAAGTACCTTATATTGAACTGCAGTTGACTGATAAACTGGAAAGTCATATGTTTTCACCCACTTAAATACTACATTAACTTTAGCAGCAGTGTCTACCCCGACTGGAACAAGACTTCTACTTGAAGCAACTTGTTTTAGCCTGTCCAACTAAAAAAAAAATATTTAAAAACTCTAAAGAATTCACAATTTCAGGGCTAACATCAGAAATTTCAGGACCCTATACATTGAAATGGCTAGTGTTCCATGTACATCTCAACAGAGTGATGTCCATTTTGATTTCTTTCTTCTTATTTGGAGGAGAGACCAGGTTAGCTGAACAGAGAGCCAATAGACAGTCTATTAAGCAGTCTTCAGCTGCAGTGGTGTGACAAAGCAAGTGTGGACCCGCAGTATCTCTAAAGACAGCTACTCATGAATGCAATGTCTGATTGGTCCCCTTTAACCCGTTTACGGGATTTCTCTGCAGGGGCCACCGATTGCATGCTTGCTACCACAAGCAGCAATGGGAGGAGTGCACAGGAGAGTGACAGAGACTATAAGGAGTGAGATGCCAGCAGTATCTTTCTGTTTAAAGCTGGGAAATTAGGGAGCAACTGAAGAGTTTAGTGCCTAGCCTGGCTTCAGTTCATTATTGTGATCAGTGGGGATCTGAATGACAGTAAACTTCAAATGCATCCTTCCAGACTGGTCGCGAGTAAAAAAAAAAAAAATATCACATTACTGCTTAACAGTTGTATTATTTTACTCTCCTCCCATGGGCTTAATGAAATTTATAACTTGTAGTTACCTATATATATGCTCGGATGCAGTTTTATATGTATGTTTCTTGTTTAGTACCCACCATACCTGGGCAATCAGGGCAATCAGTTGAAAGACAAATTAGCATAACAAGCACCAAAACTAATTGCCCTGATTGCTTAGGAATGGTTGAGGCTAGAATCAGTGGAGCGGAGCCTATTAAAGTTGGTGCAGGTGGTGAACCAAGCACATTTGCAGGGTGTAAGACCACTACCTTGACAACTGTGCTCTTCAACCCTAATACCAGATCATTATGGAGAGTTGGCTTCCACAACTTCTTTATTATTTACCAATCTAAAATATGTGTTCAGAATTATGTTATATATAAACTATTATCCAGTATAAAACTGCCAAAGCAGAGATATATTTATAATTTCTGAGCCATAGTAAAATATTGTGGAGGATATTATTATCTACTGTTGGAAGGAACACATCCCACATACCTATTTGTTCTTCATAAGAACTACTACACAGTAATAAACAACATTTGTGGGATGAAATTGGTTTCAGAGATAATTACTCTTTCCCCCCACAGATTTTCAGTGCTGACACATGCAGCCTCCCTCTATGATTTACATACCCTGTTCTAGAGCCAGCTGAGCTAA
This sequence comes from Leptodactylus fallax, assembly GCA_947044405.1. Lineage (NCBI taxonomy): Eukaryota > Metazoa > Chordata > Amphibia > Anura > Leptodactylidae > Leptodactylus > Leptodactylus fallax. The sequence continues at coordinate 723,659 of CAMRHE010000019.1, forward strand.
TGTGACAAAATCACAAGAGAACTACATGTAAAATGATATTATTCTTCATTAAGAACGTCCCCACCAAACAAATAAAGTTTCTGAGGCTTTAAGCATTTCACAGTAGCTACAAAAAATGGAATCCCTTGAGTCTGAGACAACCTGCTGCAGGAATATCACCTGTGCATCAAAGAAATTAGTCTGCCAAGCTAACACAATGAAGCATGTTTACTGCCCTTAATGCTAGATCATTTTGCATCTCTTTGCAGGGGCATACATAGAAATCATGGCCCCAAAGAAAAAGTTAAAATTTGCCCCCCCCCTTTCAAAAACATTTGAAAGGTACAGAAGAACAAATGATTGTAAAAACAATGTATTTTCTCTTGATATTTGTAAGTAAAGGGGCAAGGGGATTTAAGATACTTTAGACTGCCAGATATCAATTAAATTGTTGTGAGAAGAGGCCGTGGGTAGTCCCATAGCAGTTGCCGACCCTGCCTTCAGTTTGTAACAATTCAGTAACAAGAGTTAGGATCCAAAATGTATACTATGAGGAAATGTGGTAAGAGCTTTGTGCCAGTTTTCTAGTGTAGAAATGTAGGAAATGTTGGCTTGGCATATTTCTTCTAAAAACTGTTGGCGTTTTTAAAATTTGTCAAGAAATGTGGACAGACTTAAGAATGGAAATGGCATGTCCAGAAACATCTGACAATGTATGAATTCTAAAGACAGAAAATGGCACAAATTTAAAGGGACTTTCCTGCCTTAAGATATTAATGACATGTTCTTAAGACCCCCAGCTCTCAGTTAGCTCAGGTGCTGGAACTATAGAGTGTACAAAGCCAGAGGCAGACTGCTCCATACTTTGTGCAGTAGCCGTACCGCACTATTGCAGTTCAGCTCCTATGTTATTGAATGGTAGGTGAGCTGCAGAAACCCAATACTGTCACTACATGGTGTATGAAGCCATCTGCTTTTATCTATGTGCACTGTCCTAAAAACAAATGATCGGTGGGGTGGCAATTGTTGGGTCCCCACCAATATGATATTAAGGCTGTGAAAAATGGACGGTTTTCATGGCTGTTTTACACCATTGTCGTATGAATATAGGCTTAAACTCTATTTCCACGGCTGAGTTGATTCTCAAATGTGTCTTAAATGGATCACTATACGATACATTTTTTTTATAGTCTTAGTAACCCGAGAGGCTGGTCAGTGCAAAAAATAGAGCACTACTTGTGAATAGACTTTAAGGGTAAAGCAATATAGATGGGTGATATTATGGCACATTTTTGGCGCAGGGTCCTTTCTTGCACCAAATAATGTGCCGTAAACACCATTCCTTGCTATTCGCTTGCCACTTTCTGTGAATCGCCCTGACATACTTATTATAACTCACATCAGTTTTCTGGTGCAAGTTATACAGGAAATCTACACCAGTTCCTGACTGGCATAGATCTCTATTCAGGCATGTGTCTAATTTATTAAGAAGCCAGAGCCTCTTAATAGTTCGCGCCAGTCAGGGTGTTTATTAAGACTGGCGTACAAAATGCCAGTCTTAAACATCAGCAACTGTGTAAGGAAACTGGAGAAGATTTATTAATAAGAATAATTTTAGTCTTAACATACTGCAGTCTGCATTTCTGGGTAAAGATGAAATTTTAGGTGATTCAAATGAAAATCCCCAAATTCTCTCTTTGGTCTATTAAAGCATCACAGCATTGACTTTAAGTTCAAGGCATTGACAAAGAATGCTTTTGTTTAGTGATCTGAAGCTTAGATGGAAACCATCAGCTTTGGTGGGCCTTGTGGTCAGATAAGGAGATTCTAAATCCCCCCTTCCTCTCCCACACCTTCTTCCATATGTAAGGATTATAAGACAATTTATGTAGGTTGCGTAGGAGGATAGGAAGCATGGCACTTATATTGTATAAACACTAACCCCTCACAAATACAGCTTGGCACATTTTATTTTCCATTACACATCTCCCTGCTTATGCTTTTATCCAGCTTGATATAAAACGGCTTAAAATACATCAGGAAAGTACAACGACATTCTTTAATGCAACACTTTCTAAAATATGCTGTTAGGTTAGGATAAAATGCCCGTCCAAAGTCCAGCTTTAAATGTACTGTAAAGAAACACGTACACCGCTGTGCATTATACGTGACTTGTGACTATAGTGCACTGCTAACCATTGGTGTATTACAGGAGTGATGAGACAATGCAGTTTGGGATAGGTGTTCCTTGTTCAGTGCTTCCTCTAATATTTCCTACTTTCCTGCAGTCTGTAAACTGAATCAGTGTTGGTATATAGCTGTCATGTCTATTTATACATGACTTTATTGCTCATAGACCTAGCACACTCTCTCATTGCGATATTCTTCTCCACTAATGAGAAAGCGGGCACTATAATGGCAGGAGATGGAAACAAGCACTTTGGATACATTCTGTAGCCATGTGTCCTCTTATTACATTACTGAATATGAGGTCTAGCTATAAAAGAACTAGAGATATCACTAGTTAAAAACACAGTTGGGAATGTGATTTTTTTATATGCAGCATGAACTGCTGCATATTAAGTACAAAAAAATCCAACTTTTTTTTAACTAGCTATCTCTGGTTATTATTATGCTTACTTATATAGCACCCTCATATTCCACAATGCTTTACAGATACTGACAGTCAGTGTCCCATATAGAGCTCACAATCCATATTCCCTATCAGTATGTCTTTGAAATGTGGGAGGAAACCCACACAAACATGGGGAGAACATACAATCTCCTTGCAGATGTTGTCCTTGGCAGGATTCAAACCCAGGACTCCAGGCCTTCAAGGCTGCAGTGCTAACCACTGAGCCACCGTGGTTCCATAATAGTTAGTACTCTCTGCTTTCTTATGATACAATATGAGTTGGTATAAAACCGGAGATACACCATTTGAACTATCACCCCTTTGGTAAATGCTTCAATTCTGCATGCTACATTGAGTACAGTCATGGCCAAAAGTTTTGAGAATGATACAAATATTAATTTTTACAAAGTCTACTGCTTCAGTTTTTCTAATGGTAATTTGCATATACTCCAGAATGTTATAAAGAGTGATCAGCTTAACAGCAATTACTTGCAAAGTCAATATTTGCCTAGAAAATGAACTTTATCCCCCAAAACACATTTCAACATCATTGCAGCCCTGCCTTAAAAGGACCACCTAACATCGTTTCAGTGATTGCTCCATTAACACAGGTGTGGGTGTTGATGAGGACAGGGCTGGAGATCAATCTGTCATGATTAAGTAAGAATGACACCACTGGACACTTTAAAAGGAGGCTGGTGCTTGCCATAATTGTTTCTCTTCTGTTAACCATGGTTATCTCTAAAGAAACACGTGCAGTCATCATTGCACTGCACAAAAATGGCCTAACTGGGAAGAGTATTGCAGCTAGAAAGATTGCACCTCAGTCAACAATCTATCGCATCATCAAGAACTTCAAGGAGAGAGGTTCCATTGGTGCCAAAAAGGCTCCAGGGCGCCCAAGAAAGACCAGCAAGCGGCAGGACCGTCTCTTAAAAGTGTTTCAGCTGCGGGATCGGGCTACCAGCAGTGCAGAGCTTGCTGAGGAATGGCAGCAGGCAGGTGTGAGTGCATCTGCACGCACTGTGAGGCGGAGACTCTTGGAGCAAGGCCTGGTCTCAAGGAGGGCAGCAAAGAAGCCACTTCTCTCCAGAAAAAACATCAGGGACAGACTGATATTCTGCAAAAGGTACAGGGAGTGGACTGCTGAGGACTGGGGTAAAGTCATTTTCTCTGATGAATCCCCTTTTCGATTGTTTGGAACATCTGGAAAACAGCTTATTCGGAGAAGAAGAGGTGAGCGCTACCACCAGTCTTGTCTCATGCCAACTGTAAAGCATCCTGAAACCATTCATGTGTGGGGTTGCTTCTCAGCCAAGGGAATTGGCTCTCTCACAGTCTTGCCTAAAAACACAGCCATGAATAAAGAATGGTACCAGAATGTCGTCCAAGAGCAACTTCTCCCAACCATCCAAGAGCAGTTTGGCGCTCAACAATGCCTTTTCCAGCATGATGGAGCACCTTGCCATAAAGCAAAGGTGATAACTAAATGGCTCAGGGAACAAAACATAGAGATTTTGGGTCCATGGCCTGGAAACTCCCCAGATCTTAATCCCATTGAGAACTTGTGGTCAATCATCAAGAGACGGGTGGACAAACAAAAACCAACAAATTCAGACAAAATTAAAGCATTGATTCTGCAAGAATGGACTGCTATCAGTCAGGATTTGGTCCAGAAGTTGATTGAGAGCATGCCAGGGAGAATTGCAGAGGTCCTGAAGAAGAAGGGTCAACACTGCAAATATTGACTTGCTGCATTAACTCATTCTAACTGTCAATATAAGCTTCTGTTACTCATAATATGAATGCAATTCTATTTCTGTATGTGATAAACACATCTGACAAACACACATAAAAACCAGAGGGCAGCAGATCATGTGAAAATATAATATCTGTGTCATTCTCAAAACTTTTGGCCATGACTGTACAGGTATATGAACAGATTCTCCCTGGCAATGCTTAGCTAGAGCATTGCTAATGGGAACTTTATAGCCTATTTTCTATTAAAAGGAAGTTTGATAGGTTAACAAAGTATATTAGAAAAATGTTCACCACATATCCCTCGACACAATAGCATAAAAAAAGTTACACTTCAAATAGAAAACAGAACAAATTTCAATTACACATGTTTAACAAATAGAATGGATAATGTTCTCAAATATACTACCTGTTCCACCTAACATCAGATTTGTTTCAGGGCTCTTAGTGTGTCTCTTAAGTTCTCCAGATAGTACTAAGAGGTGTGCTTTTGCCACAATTTTGGCATTAGATGCCAAATTATGAATTGCTTCCAATTCCAATTGTTTTTTTGTGTCTCTCCGTCTTTCAGCTTCTATTTTGTTGACATGAATGTATTGCTGTGTTTGTGAGATGACCTCTGTCTGTGTGAGCAACATTGGTTAAATCCAGTGTTTTACTGTGTACTCTTTGGCTACTAGAAGTAGGATGCGTATAATGGCAGGGGTTTATGTTTAGTTGTGGTTGCAATAGTTGATGGGGGAAAGGAATGAAAAAGAAGGACTATAGATTTTCTCAATAGTGGTTGGAAAGAGAGTATACACGTTTTTCCAAAAGATTTTTATTCTGAGGCAGAGCCATATACAGTGGTACAGGTCCGTTGCTGGGGTTTGACATTTTGGGTATTTGGTGTGTTTTGTAGGTTGGTTATCACAGTTTGGAATGTTGCATGGCTGTATGAATAAGCTGAAGAAATGTTTTGTTTTTTTCACCATTCGCTAAGTATGTGTCTTCGGACTACACGCCAGACATCCAGGATATGTAGCGATACCTCACTTGCCCACAGGGCCCTTTCCCAGTAGGGAAAAATTATGGTTGCATCCAGAAAGCCACTTCTTTTGCGTATGTAAACATAAAGTTCCGAGATCAAGATTTTGCCTATTAACTTATCAAAGGAATTCGGAAGAATTTAAGTATCTAAAAAAATATTGTGAAATGTCACTTCTTCAAAGTATTTTTGGAGCTGATTTTATCCAAACACACTGGCCCAGATTTAGTATTGTGGTAAAGACTAGAAAGTAGTGTTACGTGGCACATCTTTAGTACAATTTGGTACATATTTGATCTAGTTTGAGTTAAAAGTTTTCAACTTGCTAGACATGTGGCTGTGGATTTTCAGAATGAGGCGTGGCTTAAATGCAAAAATCCATTTCATTCATGTGAATAGGGTTGTTTTGATGAGCAGCAGATGGATTTCTCCAAGCCCCATTTACTGTAGATGAATGGGACAGTTGCAGATATTGCTACGACAAATCTGCTGCGTGTGTTCACCTTAAAGGGCAACCAAAGAGAATGTTACAGTATAGAATAATATGCTTTGTATCCTTTTGGATATATAAACATATACATCAGATGTATTATCCAAGGGTACTGCAAACATAGCCTTGGAGAGAATAAATACCTTTAAGTAGAACAGCATCAGAAACTGCTTCTGAGTTATTAAAAAAGCAGACCTGTCTCCAAAGGAAAAAGTGCAATACAAAAGTACATTTTAATACTACACAATTACCAGTATTGTATGTGCCTAAGATAATATAACATTTGATAGGTAAACATAGCTATTAAAGAATTACAAGTTACAGAAAAATAAAGTGCTGCCAATGTGGTGAAGAATATATGATATTATTTATACCACCCGCTGATACAATGTGACTGTTATATGCTGTAGCTTCTCTGACTCGAAAGCTCTTTGGGTAAATTCTAATTATGAAGATTACATAAAGCTCTGTAAGCCTGTAGATATGAATGAAAATGACTTATAGGGAAACAGCTAGGGTACGGAAGGAGTGTTTCAGCAATAGCATGCTAACATTCCAGATACAATTTACAGTGACTTTATGGCATACTGCTGAATGCCTACCCTCAGAGCTTATTCACAGGTCTGCACAGACTGCATACCCACCCACTGATTTTAATGGTTACATGTAGATGCCCGTTTGTCCACACTCTATTTTGGTCCATCTTGCTGACCACGAAGCTCCATTAAAGTCTGTGGGTCCATGGAAACCATGACTAGCACACGGAAGCCGTCTATGTGCTGTCTGTTTCCATGGACCCCAGAGGCATAGAAAAGTATAAGAAATAAATGGATGTGAAAAACAAATTAACTGTAAAATACGCAGGATTGCATGGTGCCTATGATTATCACAGAAATCACACAACCGCTAAAAGCGGACATATGAAAACCTAAATTTGTGGCCTTCCAACTGACAGTCCACCACCTTCTATAAGTGGGGGCTGGCATTCATGAAATTAATATTCCTTCATTGATTGGAGCCATAAAGCAGCATTACTTACCAATTATTTTATAATGTACTAGCAGAAGAACCCGGGTACATTTCATTTTTTGTTTTTGTAGTGGCCCCATAAGAATTGGCCAGTTTTGCACTTGACATCCAGTATGGCAGTCTAGTATAGGGATAGTCCCCGCTCCTGCTCACGGCCGCCTGCGCTTCACCTTCTGCGGAGGCGGCTGTGAGCAGGAGCGGGGATCGGTGAAGTAAGGCCTGCGGGCCATGAACCAGACAAACACTGCTATCATTATACTCTGGGGTCTTTTCAGACCCCAGAGTATAATGATTGGAGGTCCCAAGGAGTTGAGGGAAAATAAAAAACACTGCTACTTATCTCTCCAGCGCTCCAGCAGGCTTCGGACCTCCTTGGTGACGTCGCAGATGTCGGTGGGCCAGTCCAACATCATTATGCGTTGCAATGCATGCCTGGCTCACGTGACATCTGGTTCAACATTAAAGAGGTAGCGGGAAGTGCGCATAATAATATATGAAGGGGCCACTATGGGGCATAATACTGTGTGCAGGGGCCACTATGGGGCAGAATACTGTATGCAAGGGCTACTATGGGGCATAATTGTGTGTGCAGGGGCCCCAATTGGGCATAATAGTGTGTGTAGGGATGCAGTTTGTGCGGGGGGGTTCCATGTCAAATGTTCGCCTTGGGGCCCAGCCATTCCTAGTTACACCACTGAGTCCAGTATAGGTACAGTCTATTTATGGCTGTGTTGTTATGGAAAACTGGTAAATTAAATGTGAACTTACAGTACAGACCAAAAGTTTGGACACACCTTCTCATTCCAAGAGTTTTCTGTATTTTCATGACTATAAAAATTGTAGATTCACACTGAAGGCATCAAAACTATGAATTAACACATGTGGAATTATATACTTAACAAAAAAGTGTGAAACAACTGAAAATATGTCTTATATTCTAGGTTCTTCAAAGTAGCCACCTTTTGCTTTGATTACTGCTTTGCACACTCTTGGCATTCTCTTAATGAGCTTCAAGAGGTAGCCACCTGAAATGGTTTTCACTTCACAGGTGTGCCCTGTCAGGTTTAATAAGTGGGATTTCTTGCCTTATAAATGGGGTTGGGACCATCAGTTGTGTTGTTCAGAAGTCAGGTGGATACACAGCTGATAGTCCTACTGAATGGAGTGTTAGAATTTGTATTATGGCAAGAAAAAAGCAGCTAAGTAAAGAAAAACGAGTGGCCATCATTACTTTAAGAAATGAAGGTCAGTCAGTCCGAAAAATTGGGAAAAGCTTAAACGTGTCCCCAAGTGCAGTGGCCAAAACCATCAAGCGCTACAAAGAAACTGGCTCACATGAGGACCGCCCCAGGAAAGGAAGACCAAGAGTCACCTCTGCTGCGGAGGATAAGTTCATCCCAGTCACCAGCCTCAGAAATCGCAGGTTAACAGCAGCTCAGATTAGAGACCAGGTCAATGCCACACATAGTTCTAGCAGCAGACACATCTCTACAACAACTGTTAAGAGGAGACTGTGTGCAGCAGGCCTTCATGGTAAAATAGCTGCTAGGAAACCACTGCTAAGGACAGGCAACAAGCAGAAGAGACTTGTTTGGGCTAAAGAACACAAGGAATGGACACTAGACCTGTGGAAATCTGTGCTTTGGTCTGATGAGTCCAAATTTGAGATCTTTGGTTCCAACCACCGTGTCTTTGTGCGACGCAGAAAAGGTGAACGAATGGACTCTACATACCTGGTTCCCACCGTGAAGCATGGAGGAGGAGGTGTGATGGTGTGGGGGTGCTTTGCTGGTGACACTGTTGGGGATTTATTCAAAATTGAAGGAATACTGAACCAGCATGGTTACCACAGCATCTTGCAGCGGCATGCTATTCCATCCGGTTTACGTTTATTTGGACCATCATTTATTTTTCAACAGGACAATGACCCCAAACACACCTCCAGACTGTGTAAGGGCTATTTGACCAAGAAGGAGAGTGATGGGGTGCTACGCCAGATGACCTGGCCTCCACAGTCACCAGACCTGAACCCAATCGAGATGGTTTGGGGTGAGCTAGACCACATAGTGAAGGCAAAAGGGCCAACAAGTGCTAAGCATCTCTGGGAACTCCTTCAAGACTGTTGGAAGACCATTTCAGGTGACTAGCTCTTGAAGTTCATCAAAAGAATGCCAAGAATGTGCAAAGCAGTAATCAAAGGAAAAGGTGGCTACTTTGAAGAACCTAGAATATAAGACATATTTTCAGTTGTTTCACACTTTTTTGTTAAGTATATAATTCCACATGTATTAATTCATAGTTTTGATGCCTTCAGTGTGAATCTACAATTTTTATAGTCATGAAAATACAGAAAACTCTTGGAATGAGAAGGTGTGTCCAAACTTTTGGTCTGTTCTGTATATTGGCTGATACACATGATATGACTGACTATTTAAGGACCTGCGAACTGCAATTGACTAATACAGGTCATAAATAGCTTGCTTGCTATGGAAACCTGTGTGCCTGAGGAGACTAAGTACCTGCAAGCTTCTATTGACTGATAAGGGACATGTGACCGTGTGTATGGCAGTTGGAATATGAGTGAAAGACTTGCAGGCTTGTATTAGCTAATGCTGGTCATTTTTTGGGACTACTGTATCTCAGGAACAGTACATCCTTTAGAGCTGAGACCTAGTCTAAAATATTCTCGGACACCTGATGTACATGTGTGCCAAATTTGGTGAGGATCGGTCCAGTCATTTGGTCGCGCATAAAGAATAGACAGACAGAAACTCATTTTTATATGTATAAGAGATTGATCTTATCATGTAAATTCGCCATTTTTTGTTTATTTCCACAATTCATTGCACTGAATCCAGGGGCGCACCTAATGAGGTGAAGTGAGGCGGCCGCCTCAGGCGGCAGTGTCCGTCGCTGTCTGGGGGGCGGCATTTTTTATTGTCTATTTAATGTAAACCAGCCCAGGACAGGCCGCTTAAAAAAAAAAAAAAAAACAAAGCTGCGCAATACCTGTCGTGGGCTGGTTTACGAGACCTCTGCATGTCAGTGCAGGCGGTGATACAATGACGTCATTGCACCTCCTACGCTGACACGCAGACGTCGCGGACAAGAAGAGGAAGAGGCGGCGGCTGCATCAAGGCATTGGAGGTAGGTGAGGATAAGTTTTTTTATATATAAATAGGCCGTTGCCTGCTGGAGTATCCCCGGCACATAACGGCCTATTTACTTATCCACCCCCGCTGCTGGTCGTGGCCGCCCCCGCTTCCCCCTTCTGCTATGGGACGCAGAAGCGGCTGTGTGCAGGAGCGGGGATGGTAAGTGAGGCCGCGGCCCGCGAACCCCATCAAATACTACTATTATTATACTCCGGGGTCTTTTCAGACCCCGGTGTATAATAATCGGAGACCCAGGGGAGGTGATAAACATAAAAACCAGTGTTACTCACCTCTCCGGCGATTCGATGTTACTCCCAGTAGGCTTCGGCCTTCTTTGGTGACATCCCAGGCGTCACGTGAGCCAGGCCGACGTCATTATGTCGCGACGCCGGTCTGTGCGACATTGAAGAAGGCCAAAAGCAGGGAGCGCACCGGAGCCAGGTAAGTAACACTGGGTTTATGTTTGTCACCACCTGGGTCTCCGATCATTATACTCTGGGGTCTGAAAAGACAACAGAGTATAACAATAGTTCATGGGTGGGTCACTATGGGACATAATACCATGTGCAGGGGCCACTATGAAGCATAATACCGTGTGCAGGGGCCACTATGGAGCATAATACCGTGTGCAGGGGCCACTATAGAGCATAATACAGTGTGCAGGGGCCACTATAGAGCATAATACCGTTTGCAGGGGCCACTATGGAGCATAATACCAATGCAGGGGCCACTAGGGAGCATAATACCGATTGCAGGGGCCACTATGGAGCATAATAACGTGTGCAGGGGCCACTATGGAGCATAATACCAATGCAGGGGCCACTAGGGAGAGGCAACTATAAAGCATAATACCGCATGCAGGGGCCGCTGCGGGGCATAATACCGTGTGCAGAGGCTGCTACAGGGCATAGTACCGTATGCAGGGGCCGCTGCGGGGCATAAAACCTTGTAATACTGTGTGCAGGGGCCGCAGTGGGCCATAATACCGTGTAATACTGTATTTAAAAAAAAAAAAAACCTACTCACCTGTCCCTTGTGCTCCGATGTCTCCTACCGCGGTCTGGTTCTGCTGCTCTGGTGTTTTCTTCTGGTGGAAGTCCCCACCGCACATGACGGCTGAGGTTGCTGACACGGGACGTCACAGTGCTGTGGGAAAGAAAACACCAGAGCAGCAGGACTGGAACGCGCTGGGAGACACCGGAGCAACTTCCCCAGCCTCATATTAAAAAAAGTGGTTATTCTGAACAACAACAACCCCTTTAATGTGGCACTTGGGCTTTATTAAAGGGGCTTTCCAGCTCATTTTTATTGATGATCTATCCTTAGGACAGATTATCAATAAGAGATCAGTGGACCCTTCCTCTGATCAGCTGTATGAAGGGGCTATGGCACCTGTTTATATCATATGCTGTCTGTTTATAGTGACCGTGTGATGTAATTACAGCCTTGTCACATAGACATGTACAGGACGAGGCTGTAGTTACATTACAAGGCCACTATGAGATGAATGACACTGTGCAAACAGAGAAGCGGTCACGGCGCTTACACAGATGCCACAGTTCATTCAAACATGTGATCAGTAGGGGTCCAGGGTTTTTGAGCCCCACTGATTATTTTATTAATGACCTGGAAAACCTTTTAATTAGGAAACCTATGGGGCATTATTAATAAGGGGCACTATTTATGGGGGTACACACGGACATTATTAATATAAAGATGCACTTGGGAGTATTATTCATTATGGGGGTCGGTGCCTGGAAAAGTGAGGAGCCAAAGATGTCTGTGTTGTAAACTTTACAGAGACAAGTCACAGCTGGAAGAAGTGGTCATGGCGGTCCAAAGGGAAGAGAAGGGAAATGTGAAAGATTAGTCAGAGATGTCACCTGTAAGTCACAAAATGTTACTGCCCTGTATACACCTAAATGATAGAGGATAAATACCTGAGTGATGGGGGTCTGTCTGCTGAGTCCCCTACCTGAGCCTGAGAATTGGGTTTTTTACCCCCACTGGGTGGGAGTTCAGCCTGACCGCAGCCATATATAGGTGTGCTACTTGGTGGATGGACGAATCCGCATGGCTCTCATTCAACTTTGATGGGAGCACCAAAGATACCCGAAGTCCAGTACTCAGCTATCTGCGGCGCTCCTATTATAGAGAATGGGGGCCATGCGGGCTCGTCCATCCACCAAGCAGAAGATGTGTGAAGTTACTTTCATTGTTAATACCGTGTTGTTGATCTGATACTGAAGTAATACAGGAAGAAGAATTCTTAAAAACTGTTTTATCACTTTGTGTATTGTGTATATTGTGTGACGATAACAGCGTGTGAAGCTAGTAGCATGTAAACGCAATTTTAATTTTTTTTTTTTTTTTTTTTGGGGGGGGGGGGCGTCTTTCTATGGTCCGCCTCCGGCAGCAAAGAGGCTAGGTTCACCACTGACTGCATCTCTTTTCTACCTTTGGGAGACCTGTATTACAGGCTCATGAAAAACATGTTACAGGCATAACCTGCAATGTAACTTATTCAGAGAGTATGCAGGAACAATGGGTGTCATGCATTGTAAAAGTAGAACAGAAGAACATCTATGTTCACATATTTTGTGAAATCAGATAAAATTATTGAAGGCAGGAGATTGGCCCTGTATCATAAAGGGTTATTTGTGCTGGTCCTGGTACTGTCTAATACAAAGGTGTAAGGTCACATTCCAAACCAGCAACCATTAAACATGTCACTTATAAAGACAAAAAGACAAACACCGAGTGCCACATACTGTAAGCTCGTAATAGGGTAGATGAATAAATCATATATATCCAATAGTAAAATGACCAGATCACCTCTCACTTTTGGTGGTTGTGAAAAGTCACAACAACAGAAAGAGCCCCTAGAAGTAAAGATGAGGGTGGCAACAGAGGTATCCATGTCAGAGGCTCCAATGCCAGATGTCCCTAAATCCAAGAAATTTCAAGTGGTGAAAGAAACACACTTGTATATAAAAAAGGAGTAGACTACGCGCTAACCAACTGCTCACATGAAATTCTATTTATTTAGATTCAAGAATTCAAACATCCAAAACGACACACAACGTGTTTCAGGGATTAGATCCCTGTTTTCAAGTGTAAAAATGCCATGCTTCTTAGCTCTAAATAAATAAATTTTGTGTGACCAGTTGGTGAGCGTGGAGTCTTCTCCTTCTTTTATACAAGTGAGTTTCTTTCACCACTTGAAATTTCTTTGACTATCAGACACGTGTACATGCAGCTTCTAAAATGTTCTATACTTCAAAAAGGGGGGCTGGAACACATTATAAATGTTTAGCGCAAATCATACCAACTAACCCATTTTATTCCAAATATCTACTTGGTTTACTATCATCTTTGATTTGCCTGTATACCTTGTGGTGTCAACATGCATGACATTGGGTTCCTACAAGCTTGAGTGTAAGTCTTGCTTCATGTTTATTATCTTTTACTTGCCTGATTGTACTTGCTTATTATCTTTTCTGTGTGTGGTATTCTTGATTCTCACTATCCTTAGAACCCCCTGTAAAACAGGTCCTAACAAAAGGAAAATTTATTTCAGTTTTTACATAGTTTTACTTTAATTTCTTCAGGTCCTCCTGAGCATAAAATGTAGTTAAACATGCCTATGCAAAGGTATACCTACTACTAGTACTGTACTGGTTAAATACATGAAAAAGTCCCACACTGATATAAAAATCATACATATTTATTTATTCATATATAGATAAATACATAAATAGCATGTAAATGATAATATGAATACAATGGGGGGTAAGAGAAAATAAGTCAAGAAGACCGGCAATACTAACAAGAATTGGCGTGATGTGTGGCATGGATAACAAACTAGTGGAACAAAAAAACAATATATCCAGTTTGTCCACCAAAACGTAAAAGATATACAGGTTGGTATGCTCATATATAATTGTCCTAAGCGTAAATAGTAAATTACACAGGTGGCAGACAACCTTTGAGTAAATATAATACTGCAGCACAAGTGACATGTAATGTTTCCAACACCAAACAGTTATCAGTCAATGATATAAAGTACCATACTGCTGAACGTCGCTCCTGCCCGTACTGTACTGGGTAGTCTGCATGGCCTACAAATGCTGCAGTGGTTACCAGCCTGCTGATGACATCATCAATAATATGGAGACAAAGTTGTGCAGAAGCAGTATAAGGCATCATGCACGCAACCGTGTGCATTGTCAATGTGGTCGTTATCTTATTCATGGTTTACACACTGACCCATTCATTTTTATGGCCCCATTCACACATTTATTTATTATTAGCAGAAGGACCTGGTTTCACACGGGTATATTTAATTTTTTGTTTGTGTAGTGGCCCCATAAGAATTGGCCAGTTTTGCACTTGACATCCAGTAAGGCAATCCAGTTTAGGTACAGTCTATTTATGGCTGTGTTGTTATGGAAACCTCGTAAATTAATTGTGAAATTATATTGGCTGATACATGTGATATGACTGAATATTTAAGGACCTGCGAACTGCTACTGACTAATACAGGTCATAAATAGCTTGGTTGCTATGGAAACCTGGTGTAAAGCTGTGTGCCTGTGGAGACTAAGCGTCTGTGAGCTTCTATTGGCTGATAAGGGACATGTGACTGTGTGTATGGCAGTTGGAATATGAGTGAAAGACTTGTAGGCTTGTATTGGCTAATGCAGGTCATTTTTTGGGAATACTGTATCTCGGGAACGTTACGTCCTAGATAGCTGAGACCTAGTCTAAAATATTCCCGGACACCTGATGTACCTGTGTGCCAAATTTGGTGAGGATTATTCCAGTCGTTTGGTCGCGCATAAAGAACAGACAGACAGAAACTCATTTTTATATATATATATAAGAGATTACGGGCCTGTGTATGAGGCCATGAGCCCAGTGCAAAACTCAGGACAGGTCTTATAACTGTCTGTTTGGCAGGTGCACTGAAGGTATGAAGGCATAGGCGGCACATGCTCACGATTGTGTGCATGTAGCTACAAATAGTTGTAATAATCAACTATTTAATGCAGTCTAGTGGTTCAGATGATATTTTTGTTGTATTTCCATCCTGTAGAATTCAAATTATTGGTGTGACTTGCGTCTCTGTATGAAATACAACCTGTATATTCAGTCATGTTTGATAATTTACTACTACATGTACCTGATATTGTAAAATAGTAAGAACTGACAGTCAAATAATGATTTTACTTTGTTAAATGAAGTTATTTTTGTTGGTATGCTGCAGCTACTGTATATCCGTATATCTACTGTATATCTCCCCACTGTCCAGATGATTAATTTACCGTCTTCTGGCTAGTTAGAAAAGTTTAATATAATTTTTGAGGAACAAACTCCTACAAAAATGATTGTGGTCAACAGAGAATACTGTCTTGGTTTGTCATTGACTTTGTCGTATAAATGTTTATACTTCTTGGAATTATTTTTTTATTTTTATTCTAACTTTAGATTCTTTGGTCTTTAATCACACTTTCTAGTGGCAGCCATTGTAATATAATTCTCTTTCTTAACAAAATGACTTTAACAAGCTGTTTTTGTAAGCTCTTGTGCCTTGTCTTTTGGCAGCCAGTTATAATAAACTCTATGACATCTGCTTAAACTATTTGCAGACATCTAATAGATCCTAGTCGCCCACACTTAACTCTGCAAGGATAGTGAGGCTAGTGGATAGTTTATGGTAGTTCTGTTAGTCAGAAAAGTTCATTTAACAACCAGATAAATAGTGTCATATAATGTACAAAAAGTAATG
This sequence comes from Leptodactylus fallax, assembly GCA_947044405.1. Taxonomy (NCBI): domain Eukaryota; kingdom Metazoa; phylum Chordata; class Amphibia; order Anura; family Leptodactylidae; genus Leptodactylus; species Leptodactylus fallax. The sequence goes on from CAMRHE010000019.1 coordinate 739,523, forward strand.
TCCAAATCACTGTAGAGATAAATATGAAACAAAGCTATACAATGCTAAAATAAAACCAGCAGGGTATCTAATGATAATATAGTACAATGATGATATTTATGAACAAACAGATTGTGTAAGTACCATCATTATAAATAATATAATCGTAATTATCGTCACAGCATCGAATGGTCAGGAGAATAACCAATATTAAAACATAACTTTTATTGATAGTCAAAAATTATAAAATAAGTGACTTAGGCAAAATCAGGATGTCCGTCAAAGAAAATCAGTGTCTGAAAGGAACACCACAGCAGCATGGGAAGCCTGTATTTACAGGGAGTGAAAGGTGATTAATGACATAAGCTAGTAACCATGTGCCTTGGTCACTAATACGTAGTCATCATGCCTGTTGGTAAAATGGGCTTGAGTTATCTCATCCCTAGCTCAAAGGCTCCTATCATATCCCCACTAATTAAGTTGAATACCAGCTAATATATCTACTGGGTAGTGTCCTATAACTAATATAACCCCATCCCTATATTTCAGGGAAATGGGTAATAGCATCGGAAGGTTATCGAAAATTTCCCCTAGTAGGTAGTAGGAATTACTCCCTGGGGTATCAGAGGGGATCCCCCGTACTACTAATGCGGGGAGGTTCCCTCCTAACCCTGTCCCCTAAAATACAGAACTCAACACATTTCCCCCTAATGCAATATACGAGAGTTCATTGGGAGTAGTGAATTTACAAGGGGTATCAGAATAAGTAGAGTACATGCTGCCAGTAAAGCAGAATATGTAGTCAAAACTGTAGTTCCCGGAGCTCTGATGGTGAGGTGGTACTTCAATAGCTGACGCTGCTACTGACAAGACTCGGCTTTTTAAAGCCGAGCCCTTGAGATAGCCCCATCCCTCACACTGACGTCACTGGTCAGAAGTCAATCAGAACCAGTCTCCTCCTTCCAGCCTTATGTCGTGTCTTTTGGAGGGCATGGCAGCTACACTAATAGTAAACAAAAGCACATGCCTACTGCAGGAGAAAAACCACGATTGCACCACTAATACCAAAGCGGTGTGATCGTGCACTCTCCATACTGATACTGCATAATGCTTGGTCCTGTTATAGTGTAGTCACCAATAGTAAGTGATTCTACAGGATACATCTATTTTGGCCCGGGCTATTGCCAAGGACATATAGATGGATATACAGATAAACAAGCAACTCGGTGGGCCAGATGAATGGATCCCACAGTGGACATATTATTAGCCAGGATTGTGTTGTTGTGCCAGGATTGATGTTATTTGCCAAAATTGATGACCATCTAGACCACTGGGCAGATGGACATATAAGTAGGCTAAATATAAGGACAACTATTGAATGGGCTAGAACTTTCTCTAATGACCTTTATAATTCCAAAAAAGAAAGGGAACTGCAACTTAACATCAAGAAGTACACTCATTTTATTAAACAAAGAAAACATCAGCAGTTTTAACAGGACTTGCTGGAATTCAGGGAGAATAGGGCTTATCTAAGTCTCTCTAGACCCTCACCTCATAGTGACTTATCTTCCTCTAATTATGAGACATACCAGTTCAAGGGAAACCACAGGGAGATCAAGAGGGATAAATGTACCATCTAACTCTAGAGGGAAGGGAAGATGTGAGGGGGGAGGGGAGTATGCCCAGGAACCCCAATAATGAAGGGGGGGTAATTCTAGGGGCCCCCAATCACACAATACCTATTGAGGGGCTGGACAAGTCCAGACTTGACCTCCCACCCTGACCTAAACCAGATTGATCATGATGATGAGTGACTTACAAATATTCAATTTAGCCAAATATCGTCTTACTGTAGATGAAACCTTAGTACTGTCCAAGGATTTATCATTTGTACCATCTAATAGGTTTAAGAAATTTTTGTGGGTTAAAGATGCCTTGTTCACAAATAAACTATGTTGGTCAAAATTTAAGGGCACCATCGAACAGAAAAGGTCAAAAGAATTAGGATTAGATACTAATGACCTACAGGGGCTGGATATCTTGGAAGAACTGCAGAATGAGTCACAGGACAAATTGTTGTTTTGATATTGGTTATTCTCTTGACCATTCGCTGCTGTGAATGGTTATTTCACCTCTGTGAACTATAATCGCAATAAATATGAACAACATATAGTGTAGAAATAATGCAGCTATAGAGTGCCAATAAGTTTCATTATACAGTGCTCCAATAAAACCACTAAAAATCTCAGTATGTAGGCTTGGACACATGTTTCTATATATAGTCACATATATACACCCTACATAGGTGTATATGTTTGACCAACCCTACGTGTTTTCCTAGGTCAGACCCCATTGTTGGTATATTTTTCACTTTGTCCTATCCTCTGCACTATCCTATTTTAACATTCATACTGACTGATGCATGAATTTATGTAAAGTGGTGTCATAATTTATGTTTATTTATACATATGTGGAAAACAGCAGTCCAATCAATGTTTTTGGTAGAAGTGATATTTCTACAAAGAAATAAGTACTTATTTGTGTAGTACGCAAATGTAGTACAGTGGAAGAAAAAAAAACAGAGCCAACATTACAGACATACATAATGCTCATTCTGCAGGTTGAATCATTCATTGAAAAGGGCTTGCTCAAAATAATAGCAGTGAGGCGTTAAACTGGTGATGATCAAAATGTGGAGTAACAGGTGTCAATATGGGCCATTATTTAAGGTATGAGGGTGGAAAATGTTGCACATGTTGGTTATAGTGCATTTCCTTTCAAAATACTGGGGAAAATGAGTTGTTCCAGACATTGTTCTGATGAAAAACCTATTTGGATTAAAAAGTTGAATAGAGAGGAAAATTATAGACTAGTCAGCTAAAATGATTTGAAATGGCAACTAAAACCTTAAAGACGTGGAAAAAATAGGGAACCCACTGATCAAATGGATCGAAGAATATACAAAATGGCAAAGGCTCAGTCAATGATCTCCTCCAGAATGATCAAAGAAGAACTAAAGTTACCAGTGACTACTGCGACAATCCTAAAATTATTAAGTGAAGCCAAGTTACCAGCAAGAACTCCCCACAAGGTCCCATTGTTGAAAAAAGACATGTCTTGAATAGGCCAAGGAACATATTGACTGGCTCAAAGACAAAAGGCACAACATTTTGTGGACTGACGAAATAAAATCTTTTTGGGTCTATTGGCCTCAGACAGTATGTCAGACGACCCCCAATCACTTAATTCAAGCTACAGTACACTGTGAAGACAGGAAAGTATGGTGGTGCAAAAACCATGATATGGGGATGTTTCTCATAACATGTGTTTGGCCTATTCATATTTTTATATGAGGGATCATGGATTAGTTTGAATATATTTTGAGGAGATCATGTTGCCCTATGACAAAGAGGATATGTCCTTGAAATGGGTGCTTCAACATGAGAATGGCCCAAAACATGGTTTATGAGATAAAACCCAAAAATACAGTACAACTGTAGAATCTAGTCCAATCTTACAGGACTGGAATACCTGTTCAGAGGTGCCAGAACTTGGTCAGTGCCATGCAACACAGATGTCAAGCAGTTCTCAGAAACAATGGTGATGCTCTAAAATCACACGGTATATGTCCCATAGCGGCCCCTGCACACGGTATATGTCCCATAGCGGCCCCTGCACATGGTATATGTCCCATAGCGGCCCCTGCACACGGTATATGTCCCATAGTGGCCCCTGCACACGGTATTATGTCCCATAGTGGCCCCTGCACACGGTATTATGTCCCATAGTGGCCCCTGCACATGGTATAATATTCTAACTTTTATAATATTCCAATTTGTGCCACTCACTAGCTATTATTATACTGTGGGGTCTCTTCAGACCACAGAGTATAATAAGTGGAGGGCGAAGGGAGGTGACAAACATAAAAAACAATGTACTCACCATTCCACACTCCGCAGCCGCTCTGTTCTCTTCGAGCGCTTCTGCCTGTAGTCAGCTACCGCTCATTGGGTCTCAGGGGTCACGCATAATGACGTCAGATGCAGAAGTGACACCTGAGGCCCTGTGAGCTGACTTCAGGCAGAAGCGCTCGAAGAGCACAGAACGGCTGCGGAGCGTGGAATGGTGAGTGACATTGTTTTTTATGTTTGCCAACTCCCCGAGGGCTCCGCTTATTATACTGTGGGATCTGAAGAAACCCCACAGTATAATAATAGCAGTTTCGTTTCGGCCGTGTTTGGTCTGATCGAAACTGGTGGGTGAGGACTCGGGCTGCCCGTGCCAGGGAAATAAGCTTCGCGTGCCACTCTTGGCACGCGTGCCAGGGGTTGCCGACCCCTGCTCTAAATTTTAGTTCAGTAATTTAAAGTATAATGAAATATCAAACATGTTTTTAGCATTTTGGCTTTGGCTCAAAAAACAGCAAAATCTGCAACAAAAATAGCAGCTTTTCTGAAACATGGAGCCTTAGCCTTAGTGGGTCTTTTTTTCTCTTGTTTATGTTGTGACATACAGTATACAGTATATGTATATTTGTTGTTTTTTTATTTATTAATGTATAATAAAGATGATATCTATATCTTATCTATATACATTGTATAGTAGTTATATTTGCAGGAATACAACGTTCAAACTTTGGTCCCTCTTTTTAGAAGTACAACCTCAGTGCCGTCCTCCGAAGTGCAAGCGATGCATCACAAATGGACAGTGAAAATTACCTTTAGGCTAAGGCCCCACGTTGCGGAAATGCAGCTTTTTTTGGTGCAGATTTTGCTACACTTTTTGGAGACAAAACCAGAAGTGGATTGAGCAGAAGGTAGAAGTATAAGAGCTTCCTATATATTTCCCATTCCTTTTGTAGCCATTCTTGGCTTTGGCTCAAAAAACTGCAGCAAAATCTGCAACAAAAAAGCAGAATTTCCACGATGTGGGGCCTCAGCCTTATACAATAAAGGCTATATCCATGCCTTTTACTGACTGCCTATGGTTATGTTACCTGTAAGGAACCTTGTCACAGTATTTTGCTAAAGAATTAACTCTGCTAAACAGCTTTACTTCAGGATTACGCCTTTGATTGAGACTTTGCTAGAGACTATGCCTAAAGTTAATCGCTTTAAGGACACTTGCTTGACAAGTTTACTGTGCATCATTAGATAGATAAACATACAGCATACATAAAATTCAGACAGCACATCCTATTGTGAACAGATGCAAGGTACAATATTACAAATGCAGAAAATTCAGCAACATTCTGCTCACAGCACCAGGACATATACAAATGGAAACCAAATTGCATTACTGCTATTATTTAATATCTACACATATAAGTGAGCTAATATGATCTTTGAACTATACATATAAATTAGAGGTTCTACACTATACATATTTGATCAAACAGTAAGAAGCCCATTTGCCCCAACATGGCAACCTCAATCACATGGGATCCTATACTAAATAAACATACCTCCTTGGACCCAGAATAGGTTTACAAATGTGAATACAGGGCAAGTAGGCCCTAGACAGATGGGAAACTGAAAGGCATGCTCTATTCCAATTACATAGATCTGTGCAATTGAAGGGAGTGCAAGTCCAATTGTGGAGGGAGCCCCCCTTGCAATAAGCATACAGCCAGTGGCATAACTAGGAATGGCTGGACCCCAAGGTGAACATTTGACATGCCCCCACCCTGGCAACCCCCCCCCCCCCCCCCCCGTGCACAAACCGCATTCCCCGCATTCCTGCACACACTATTATGCCCCATAGTGGCCACTGGACACAGAATTATGCCCCATTGTGGCCCCTTCACATAGTATTATGCCCCATTGTGGCCCCTTCACATAGTATTATGCCCCATTGTGGACCACTCATGAACAATTATTATACTCTGGGGTCTTTTCAGACCCCAGATTACAATGATTGGAGACCCAGGGGAGGATACAAACATAAAAACAATGTTACTTACCTCTCCCTGGCTCCGGTGCACTCCCACTACTTTCAGCCTTCTTCAATGTTGGACCAGACGTCAAGTGACCAAGGAGGCAAAGACTTTCAGAGCACAGGAGAGGTAAGGTAAACATTGTTTTTTATGTTCCCTCACCTCCCCTGGGGCTCCGATCTTTTCAGACCCCAGAGTATAATGATAACAATGTTTTTGGGGTTCGTGGGCCTGCGGCCTCACTTACCGATCCCCCTCTTGCTCACAGCCACCTCCGTTTCCGCAGAATGGGAAGCGCAAGTGGCTGTGAGCAGGATCGGTGATCGGTAAGTAAATAGGGCCTGTTACCTGCTGGGCTTACTCCAGCAGGTAACAGCCTATTAAAAAGAAAAAAAAAAACATCAGGTGCCCACCGGGCCCCCTAATGTCCCAGGCCCTGTGGCAGTCGCTCCCACTGCTACCCCGGTATTTACGCCACTGTATACAGCAAATTCATGCTGCAGTTTCTCTATCTATCTATCTATCTATCTATCTATCTATCTATCTATCTATCTATCTATCCTTACATCTAAAAATTCAGCACCAAACCCTCCCAGCATCCTCAGATGTAATAAATCTGGCTTAATACTTTGAGTAATTTGAGTATTCTTTATATGGATACATCTCATTTACCTATGTTTTTTTGTCAGAATTTGAGTGGAGATCCAACATTTAGGCTGAAGCCCACATTGCGGAAATGCAGCTTTTTTGTTGCACATTTTGCTGCAGTTTTTGAAGCCAAAGCCAAGAATGACTTCAAAAGGAATGGGAAATATATAGGGAAATATATACTTCTACCTTCTGCTCAATCTACTCCTGGCCTTTGTTAAAAAAAAAAACGCAGCAAAATCTGCAACAAAAAAAAGCTGTGTTTCCGCAACGTGGGGCCTCAGCCTTGCAAATTATTTTTCTCTCTTTTTCTGTGTTCACAGCTCTCAAACTTTCTTTTTCCATTTATCCATAAAAATCTGATAATTTAAGTCTAATAAACATATTTTATGATCTGTTGTAATGTGCACATCAAAAATATTAAATTAAGTCTCTTATTTCCTCATATCTGTAATTTTGGGTATTTCCATAATAAATGTATCAGGTCACACTGCATTTTTACATTTAATTACATTTAATCGATGTATAGTGTACTAAATTGGTTCACTTTTGGGAGGAAATAATTTAAGGACTTTATATTCATTTATTAGTGCAGTATTCATTTGTATTCATTTAATAGTGCAATCGGGCCACTACACAGTGTAGAGAGCGGTCTGTCTCTGGCTCCATACACTGTGCAAAAAACAGCTAAAAACCTATCAATCTTAAATTAATGACCAATCCAAAGAATAGGTAAATAATTATCAGACTTTGACAACCCCTGTAATATAAAATATTTTTTTCCAAGCTGTAGGCAGACAAAAAGCAGAATTGGTTGTAGTTTGTGGGTTGGAATAGAAGGCTGGTGTGCAGAGGCAACATGTATTACTTTATAGCCATAGTATAGACGATTACTGGCACAAACAAGTGATTTGTAATGAAACCAGCCATCATCCTTGGCTCCAGCAAGTAGAAGTACAGAAGCTATGCTCTGCCTCTACTTTACTTGATGGCCATACTAAGCCCTCAGTGAGCAGGCAGGAAAGCAAACAAACAAGAAGCAAGCTGTTATTGTTGGGACTAGAAAGTGATCACTTTGTACACTGAACAACTTTGCGACAACTGTCAGTTTTAGGCAGTGCTCACATCTGTGTTAGAGGCTCAATTAGGAGTCTCTGACACAGAATCTGTCAGGTTTGATGGGAAGAATAGCACAGCATGCGACACTATTCTTACCATCAAAATGACAGAACCCCAGCAGTTCCTATTATAAGTCAAAGGGCTCCATTGGGCACCGATGATTTCTGTCATGTAACTGTTCCAGCATTCTGTCATGATCTCGGATTTTAAATTACTGTGCATCACGCATTCTGGGAAATCAAATAAGATTTTTGGGTACGGGAGACTGGCCCTGAAACAGGAAAAGCTCATTCAGTTTTCTCATAGTGTCACTTTAATTTTGTTAGGCCCTCCTTGGCATAAAATATAGCTAGATATATGCTATTACAAAGGTGTACCTAAGTTGTGCAGAAACAGTCTAAGGCTAAGGCCCCACATAGTGGGCCGCAGCAAAAAAGCGCTGTGGAAAAAACGGTGGCAATGCATCGCGGTTTTTCCCACACCGCTTTTCACAGAAAGTCTGGATAGGTTTCCTCTGCAGACTTTCTGCTTCAATCATACCTATAGGGAAACTGCTGGCATTTCAGTAGATATAATTGACATGCTGCGATTTCCAAAACCACAATGGTTTTGGAAATAGTGTATTTGTGGATGGGATTGACTAGAAGAAAATAGAAATCCAGGCAGATGTTTTCCTTGGTTGGTTTCGACTCCAGCGTTGCAAGGCAACAGTGCTAACTACTGAGCCATTGTGCAGCTTCTTCTCCTGACTATCAGGTCGGGAGTTATGGAACAGCTAAGTGCGGCTGTTCTACACAGTCTCCATGATTTCCATAGTAAACTGACTTACAGAAACACTGTACTATTTCCTTAACTTCAGGTTACTGAGAGACAAGCTGGGCCTTACTGGAGTGGACCATCACCTCTCCAACTGGATCCTAGACTACCTCACAAATCGACCTCAATACGTGAGAGCCCAAGACTGTGTGTCAGGTACCGTGATCTGTAATACGGGGGGCACCTCAGGGTACGGTTCTCGCCCCTTTCCTCTTCACACTGTACACTGCAGATTTTAGGTGCAACTCATCCAGCTGCTACCTACAGAAGTATTCTGACGACTCTGCAATAGTAGGCCTCATCACAGACGATGATGATAGGGAGTACAGACAACTGAACCGGTTTTTTGTGGACTGGTGCCACCAGAACCACCTGAAGATTAACGCGGGGAAGACCAAGGAGATGGTGGTGGACTTCCGTAAAGGCAGATGCCCTCCAAAACCAGTGGACATCCTGGGGACGGGCATCGAGATTGTGAACACCTATAAGTACCTGGGTCTGCTCCTTAATAATAAGCTGGACTGGGCAGATCATATGGAGGCCCTGTACAGGAAGGGCCACAGCAGGCTCTACCTGCTTAGGAAGCTGAGAGCCTTTGGAATCCGGGGGGCACTTCTTAGGACTTTCTTCAACTCGGTAGTGGCATCAGCCATCTTCTTTGGAGTGGCCTGCTGGGGGAGCAGTATATCAACCAGGGACAGAAATAAACTTGACAAGCTGATTAGAAGGGCCAGCTCTGTCCTGGGGAGCCCACTGGACCCAGTGCAGGTGGTGGGTGACAGAAGGATACTGTCCGTGGTGAGCTCCATGCGGGAGAATAACTCCCATCCCATGCATGAGACTGTGATCGCGCTGAGCAGTACTGTCAGTGACCGACTGCTCCACCCTAGGTGTGAGAAGGAGCGCTATCGGAAGTCTTTCCTCCCCACCACGGTTAGGCTGTACAACCAACACCGACCTAAGCGGAGATCATTACATACAGAGAACTGAAATATCTCTCTGCCTGTTAAATCCCCCCCCCCCCCCCCCCCCCCCCCCCCCCCTCTGCTACGTCCTATCTGTCTGTCTGCTATTAATGTAATGCCTCTTACCTTGGAACATTCCTGTACATGTTGTATTTGTATTTGTATCTGCTTATCTTATCTTATCTTTGCTGCTGTAACACACTGAATTTCCCCACTGTGGGACTATTAAAGGACTTTATTATTATTATTATTATTATTGAAATACAGAAGCGGTGTAGGTCGCTGTTTCCATAACTCCTATTTACCTCTATGGGAGTGACAGACACAGACTAGAATAGTCTGTCTCTGTACTCTCAAGCAGCACAAGGATGTGGATCCAGGGCTATTCCCATCTCAGTTATGAAACCCTTTAACAGAATGAAGCAGATGGGAACATTTCTTGTTTTTTAGTGTAAGCTCCAGATATGATAACTAAATAGGTTTGCAATGCAAGTATAAAGCAACAGACTTGCACCTTCAGTGAGCATCCGGATCTGTCATTACCTGGGTGAGATGTTGTCATTGTCTGGGTGAGAGGTAATGTTTAACACTGCGGCTCTCCTCTCTCTACGTATACTGACCTAAATATTTGTGATAAGTGTTGTGTTCAGTCAATCACAGTCAAGACTGTATATTATCTAGCTAGTATAATAAAAACCCTATTGCATCTTGTTAATTGTTTCTGTAATAAATGTCCATACCATCTTTCATACACATTAAAATGCATTACAATTAGTAACACAAACCAGCTACAATCTATATCTCCTTGTTATAACGTAGAGCGGCATTGTCTATACAGTAATTTACATGATGAATGGTAGTTACAGTACTTGTGTCCAGCAGTGCATAGTGATTTTCCATTACAGCCAGAGATAATTAGTGGATTTGGAAACTGAACATAGATCAATTGAGATGTATTGTATGCTTGAGTCAACCCTCTATTCATTTGTAGCATACATGCTTTTTAGAATAACGGTTGAGATACAAAGATAAGTAAAACACATTATAAATTCTATGATTATAAAGGTGATATTTCTATGCTGCTTTGAAAACTGAGTAGACAAAAAGGTAAACATCCATTATTTCTTTATTAAATGTCTATCCAAAGCTGCATGTGTGACAAAAGGGCTGTGTAGGGAATGAAATGACATAATTTTGCTATATCCTTTACTGTGTAATAGTGAAAATATCTCAAAATAATAGTTTCCCTTTTATTACTGATAAAATTGTTTCCTGTTTATTAAACAAGACACAATTGTATCAATGATTGCACTGTCATATATGAGAAGCAACCCGCAATCATTTCCTATTTAGAAATAAGCAACACAGGATAAGTGCCATGTTTTGGTGGCAGACTTAAAACATATATATATAGAGAGAGAGGGAGAGAGAGAGAGAGAGAGAGAGAGAGAGATGGAGGCTTCTTCCTCAGTTTGTGCCATATCAATATAGATATGTAGTTATACTATAATAACATTGCCAATTCATATTAGGGAAAAAACTGCCAATCAGTATAAAACCCTGGATCAACTTGTCTTTACCAAAAGTCTAAAACCTGTAACCTGTCATTTTTTTGTCCATTCAAGAAAGGCATCCTGGGCCTTTCTGATCACGTACAATGAATTCACCATCACCACATCCTGTGGCAGTGCGTTCCATAGCCTCATCACTCTAAGGGGGCGTTCACACTACCGTTGGTGACCGTCAGTAGTGTCCGTTGCTATTGTCCGTTATAAGATTTTAGCATCGGACACTAGCTGAACCGTCAGAAATCCGTTAAAATTTTTTCACATGCAGGACTTTTTGTCCGTTTGAAAAAAAAACGGATTCTTGACGGACAGCAAGTGTCCGTTATTTTTTTAACATTGAAGTCTGTGGGTAACGGACTTATAACGGACAGTAACTGATAGCCATCAGTTACAGTCCGTTATTTTATGTCCGTTTATTTTCCCTGCGCATGCTCAGAAAGGAGAAACAAACCAAAAAAAACAAAAAACTAACAGTGTTAAAGAGGACCTTTCATGTCCTCAGGCACATGCGGTTTTACATACCGCTAGAAAGCCGACAGCGCACTGAATTCAGCGCACTGCCAGCTTTCCCGGTATGTGCCTCGGGGCTGGAGATATCGGCGGTGTAAGTTACATGGTTTACTGTTAGAAGGGCGTTCCTGACAGTCTAGCTGCGCTGCGAGGAACACTTCTCTTCATTCATAGACTTGTACTGAGGGGGCGTTCCTCACAGCTCAGCGTCATCACTGGGCAGTAAGGAACGCCCCCTCTCTCTGTACTCGTCTATAGCGTTGTACTGTCAGAGGGGGCGTTCCTTACTGCCTGGCGATGACACTGAGCTGTGAGGAATGCTCCCTCAGTACAAGTCTATGAACGAAGAGAAGTGTCAGGGAGGGCAAGCTATGCATTCAATTAATTCATTGTATAATAAAAAAAATTAATCATTTTAGTTTGAAGCTGGTGTTGAAGTCAGGGCCAGTTTTAGACAAAGTGGGGCCCTGGGCAAAATTAAAAGCGGGGCCCCAAATGCTGATATGCAAACAACATCATCTTCCATTGGCAACCCCTATAATAACGCCTCCTTTCTGCCAACAAAAAAGTAATAACAAGCCCCATTTTACCACACACAATTCAAATGAGCACCTTTGTACCGCCTAATAGATTTTTGCACACAGTCATCAGTTATTATAGCGCCTCCTTATAAATAATAGTCCCTGCTTATAAATAATATTACACCCTTATCAGTAATAGCTCCCTTATAAATGATAAATAGTGCCCTGTATCAGTAATATTCCCCTTATCAGTAACAGTCACCCCATAAAAATAATACTGCTCCCTTATAAATAATAGCCCTCTCATAAATAAGTTACCCTTATAAATAATAGTCCCCATTATCACTAATAGCCCCCTTTATAAATAAGCCCACTTAACAATTATACCCCCCTTAAAAACAGTTCCCCTCTTATAAATAATAGCTCCCCCCTTGTAATGGATGCCTTATATATAATAGTTCCCCCCTTATAAATAATAGCCCGTCTTATAAATAATAGTTCCCCCTTATAATAGCCCCCTCATATTTAAGTTTCCCAATTATATATAGTAACCCACCCGTATATATAATAGTTCTCCGTTATACAGTGTCGGACTGAAGGGCCTTAGGCCCACCAGAGGAACTTGTTCTGGGGCCCCACCCAACAGCTTCCTGCTAATAGCCTACACCACGGCTCCTTCACTGAAGTCTTACATACACACGTGGACAAAATTGTTGTTCCCCCTCTCTCGTTTAATGAAAGAAAAACCCACAATGGTCACAGAAATAACTTGAATCTGACAAAAGTAATAATATATAATAATTCTATGAAGATGAACAAATGAAAGTCAGACATTGCTTTTCAACCATGCTTCAACAGAATTTTTTTTAAAAAGAAAACTCATGAAACAGGCCTGGACAGAAATGATGGTTCCCTTAACTTAATATTTTGTTGCACAACCTTTTGAGGCAATCACTGCAATCAAACGATTCCTGTAACTGTCAAGGAGACTTCTGCACCTCTCAGCAGGTATTTTGGCCACTCCTCATGAGCAAACTGCTCCAGTTGTCTCGGAATTGAAGGGTGCCTTTTCCAGACGGCATGTTTCAGCTCCTTCCAAAGATGCTCAATAGGATTTAGGTCAGGGCTCATAGAAGGCCACTTCAGCATAGTCCAATGTTTTCCTCTTAGCCATTCTTGGGTGTTTTTAGCTGTGTGTTTTGGGTCATTATCCTGTTGCAAGACCCATGACCTGCGACTGAGATCAAGCTTTCTGAAACTGGGCAGCACATTTCTCTCTAGAATCCCTTGATAGTCTTGAGATTTCATTGTACCCTGCACAGATTCAAGACACCCTGTGCCAGATGCAGCAAAGCAGTCTCAGAACATAACAGAGCCTCCTCCATGTCTCACAGTAGGGACAGTGTTCTTTTCAAGATATGCTTCATTTTTCCATCTGTGAACATAGAGCTGATGTGCCTTGCCAAAAATTTTGATTTTTGTCTCATCTGTCCAAAGGACTTTCTCCTAGAAGCTTTGTGGTTTGTCATAGTATTTTTATATATTATTACTTTTGTCAGATTCAAGTTATTTCTGTGACCATTGTGGGTTTTTCTTTCATTAAACGAGGGGTACCAACAATTTTGTCCATGTGTTACTGAGTATGTTCGCCGTATAGTCAGCCCCTATAGTACTGTGCATGCCCTAATATCTCCATGGCAAGTTCATGCACAGTACTGTATGGGGAATGACATGGCCATGGGGCACTACACGTAGGTGCAAGATTATAGTGAGGAAGCTGTGATGCAGACATAGCACACAGGGCTGCCAGCAGGAATTTTGAGCCCCTCCCCCACAGTATAATGCTCCACATGGTATATAATGCTCCACAGTATAAAGTGCTCCCCTGACCCCTCCACAGTTTCCCCACATGATATATAATGCTCCACAGTGGCCCCACACAGTATAAAATGCTCCCCTGAGCCTCCCATAGTGGCCCCACATGGTATATAAGGCTCCACACAGTATAATACTCCACAGTGGCCCACACAGATAGTACCCCTTAGTGGCCCCAGATAGTACAATATGCTCCCCAGCAGCCTCACACAATATAATATGCGCCATACAGTATAATATGCACCCCACAGTGCCCCCCAGTATAATGCTCCACAGTGGCCTAACACAGTATAACATGCTCCACAATGGCCTTCACACAGTACAATATACTCCCCAGAGGGTTCCCCCAGTATAATGCTCCACAGTGGTCCCCCATGGTATAATATGCTGCCCATAGTCCCCCCCACCAGTATAATGCTCTACAATGGCCCCACAGAGTATAATATAATCCCAAAAAGCCCCACACAATATAATACACTCCAAAGTGGCCCCACACAGTATAACAGGCTCCCCACACTGCCCCTTCCCCCCCAATATAAAGCTGCAGAGTGGCCCATAGTATAATATGCTCCCCAGAGGGCCCCCGCTAGTATAATGCTCCACAGTGCCCCCACCCAGTATTTTGCTCCACAGTGGCCCCACGCAATATATTATGCTCCCCAGAGTGTCCCCCCAGTGTAATGTTCCACAGTAGGCCCCACACAGTATAATATGCTAACCAGAGGGCCCCCTACTATAATGCTCCTTAGTTCCCCCCCGAAAAATGCCCCACAGTGGCGCCACGCAATATAATATGCTCTGCTGATGGTCCCCCCAGAATAATGCTCCACAGTGACCCCACTCAGTATAACATACTCCAGAATGGCCTCCACACAGTATAATATACTGCCCAGAGAGGTTACCCCAGTATAATGCTCCATGGTGGCCCAAAACAGTATAATATGCTCTCCAGAGGCCCCCCCAGTATAATGCTCCACAGTGGCCCCACACAGCATAATATACTGGAGGGCCCCCTCTGGAGAGCATATTATACTGTGTGGGGCCACCGTGGAGCATTATACTGGTGGGGGGGCTCTGAAGAGCATATTATACTGTTTTGGGCCACTGTGGAGCATTATACTGGGGGGGCCCCTCTGGATAGCATATTATACTGTGTGGAGCCGCTGTGGGGCATTATACTGTGGAGGGGGTCCTCTGGAGAGCATTTTATATTCTATGAGGCCACTTTGGAGCATTATACTGGGGGGCCCCTCTGGAGAGCATATTATACTGTGTGGGGCCACCGTGGAGCATTATACTGGTGGGGGGGGCTCTGAAGAGCATATTATACTGTTTTGGGCCACTGTGGAGCATTATACTGGGGGGGCCCCTCTGGATAGCATATTATACTGTGTGGAGCCGCTGTGGAGCATTATACTGGGGAGGGGGTCCTCTGGAGAGCATTTTATATTCTATGGGGCCACTTTGGAGCATTATACTGGGGGGCCCCTCTGGAGCGCATAATGCTCAAAAGTAACCCCACAGAATATAACTTGCTCTCCAGAGAGCCCCCTCCCCAGTATAACGCTCCGCAGTGGCCCAAAACAACATATATGCTATCCAGAGGGGGCCACCCAGTTTAATGCTCCACAGTGGCCCTACACAGTATAATATGCTATCCAGAGGGGCCCCCCCAGTATAATGCTCCACAGTGGCCCTACACAGTATAATATGCTATGCAGAGGGGCCCCCCAGTATAATGCTCCACAGTGGCCCTACAGACTCCGTCAGTGCTATTATTATATTATACTCTGGGGTCTCTTCAGACCCCAGAGTATAATAATCGAAGGCCTGGGGGAGGTGAGGGAAAATAACAAACAGTTATACTCAACTTGTTCTTACCTCTGCTGGGCCTCCTCGCGCTGCTCCGCTATCCCCGCCGGCGAGCGCTTCCTCTTCTCTGCGGCTGACGTCACGCGTTAGGGACATCACCGCTGAGGCCTGTGATTGGGCCTCAGCGATTACGTGAAGCACGCTGTCAGCATGCCCCACGTGACCGCTGTAGCCAGGCCTCAGCGGTGATGTCCGGAACGCCAGAAGATGACGTCAGACGCCAAGGACAGGTGAGTAAAAATGTTTGTTATTTTTACTCACCTTGGAAAGGGGCCCTGTGGCGCTGGGTCCCTTTATGCTATTTATATGGCCAGGCCTGACTCCGGGATCCGGAGTCATCAGGCTCCGGATCCCGGGGGCCCCTTTGGGGACGGGGCCCTGGGCAATTGCCCAGTTTGCCCCCCCCCCCCCCCTAACGCCGGCCCTGGTTGAAGTCGATAACATTTTTCTGACTTCGACTTTGACTTCAACTCCAACCAAGTTGGGCCCCGATTCTGACTCCACAACTCCAACTCCACAGTCCTGGTGAGGACACTACTTATGTCATTCACTTAACCACTGCAGCTATTCAATGGCCTCATACAAACATCAGAGCTGAAGCCATTGACTGGCTGCAGTAGTCACGGGAATAACAAAAAGGGTTTCTGGTCTCATTGTAATAGGTTCATATGCTATGAGTTGAATGCTTTTGAAATAAGGAGGGCAAAGTTTTTTTTATATTAGTTCTTTTAAACAATGTGTGACCATGGTTTTTCTGGTTAGATTTTGCATCCTTATCAAAGGGGGTTTGATCGCTGAGCTGTGAAGAAGGCCCCCTCAAACATTACAAGACTATAGAAGAATACTGTTGGGAGGGGGGGGGGGTGTTCCTCACAGCCCAGCGATGATGCTAGGCTATAAGGCCCGCCTTTCTGACAGTGGAGAGATATCGGTGCTGTTAATTTTCCAGCAGCAGGGTGCATACTGGGAAAGCCGACAGTGCACTGAATTCAGTATGTAATACTGCACATCTCTGAAGACATGAAAGGTCCTCTGGGTTCACACACTCACTATATATATATATATATATAACGAGATAGAGACAGAAATTAAATTGCAAAGAATTTTCAATGTACTTAGATTTTTTTGAAAGATGGTTTTCAAGGTTGCTGCAAGATGAACAAAAACATATACTGTACAAGAAGAATGCTTACACCTTGACAGCTGAGATTTGTGCCAGGCCAAGATATTTTTCTGTGATCACAGCAAGGCTTTTTCATTATGGAACACTCTCATACCAGAATTACTGCCACATCGTACACATATTTTGTGTTGTTTTACTATTTCATCAGAGAATATACCAATACAATTATTTATCTGACAAATCATTGTATTGCTATATTAACTGAAATGAATGGTTGTAGCTTCCTGCAGAAAGTAAAATATGAGCGTGTGCTGGGCATGGGCTTACCATGTGTGAAATCCTTGCATCTCAGACTCAGTGCACTAACACAGAATGAATTGAGATGCAGTCTGTGACAGTTGGAATGACAAGTCATCCTTTATGCTGTTCATTTTGACTTGCCTCTGTTCTGCTGCCTACAAATCTGTATTTGTACTCAATGACAGCTGGTCACCCCATCCATGTGCCTCAAAGCAGCAAAACAAATAAATTAAATACATAGTATGCTCCATTTATTAAATACTGGCAAAAGAGCCAAAATCTTGGTTTGTAAAAACAAAGGAAAACTGGCAATAATTAGTAATTAGTGATTGTAAAATATTGCTCAAATTAATTCCGATCTGTCTTCTGGAGACCAAGTGACTCATGCATCACAGAGCTATATCAGCATTATTATGAATTATAGTAATACCCAACTTCCCACTAACTACTCATATCATATATTAGAAGGCAGGAGCTTAAAGAAGACCTTTCACCACCACCACCAATTCAAGTTCTTAGTATCTACCACTCTACCACAATAGGCGCTGCTCCACTGATTCCAGCATAGTTGGAATTTTCTTTCTATCTTCCACTGTTCCCTAGCAACAAGAACAGTTAGTTTTGGATACTGATGTGCTATCTAAGCTCTGTAATGTCAGAAGGGCAGTGTCAGGCAGGGGGTGTGATTCAGAGCTCCAATCAGAGGCAGCCAGTGTCAGAGCTCAGAATCACACCCCTTATCTGCTCCTGCCTTACACTGCCCTCCTGACAATACAGAGTCTAAATAGCATATCGGGCACTAAAACTAATAGTATTGATTGCTTGGGAACGGTGGGGTCAGCCATGCATGCTAAACTGTCTCCATTCACTTCTACAGGAGTTCAGAAAATAACCAAGCATGCCTGCTTGGCTGTTTTTAGAATGCTTATAGAAGTGATAGGAGAGAGCTGTACATGTGCCACCATTTCATTCACAGTGGTTGTGAGATGGGGCTGGGGTCAGCAAAAGACCTGGACCTGGGGGTTCCAGCCTGGTTCCCAAACCTGGAATACGCAACTAGAACCAGCCCCTGACCCCCGTATTGCTTCACCCCTTCTATCCTCCCCTAAACTCTCAGGTAATTACCCCCATAGCACTGGTAATTACCTAAGAGATCTGGGAAGGAGGGTCCCTGAGTCCATCATCAAGAATGTGCTGGATGAACTGAGATCATTTTAATTCCTTGGACAACTCCTTCTCAGCACTTTCAATGACTTTTGTTGTCTTCTAAGATAAGATATCCAGCTGCTGTATTTTATCACTTCTCAACAAAGCAGAGAGCCTACCATGATTTTCGACCTCCCCTCTATGACTGTGCATACAAAGATAGTTGTAACTGAAAGATCCATCTCCTTGACTTTTTACCATAGAAAGAGCAGAGATTTTGATAGATAAATGACCACAGCTCCTCCTACTCTATAACATGTTGCATTAGATTGTGCTGCATTTTCCATGTAACAGGTTTGTTTTAACTCCTCCTCGGCAAGATGAAAAAAACTGTAATTTCACTTCTGCTTTTTATGTTATGAATTTTGCACCGTGCACTCTACAGTATACATATGTTAACTTTATTCTGCAGTTCAGTGCAAATATGATACCCAGTGCTGGTGTTGGGAGAGCAGACTGGACAATTGCCCTGGGCCCACATTTCCAAAGGGGTCTCCTAAGCTAGTGTAACCTACCACTGGCTAATAGATCAAGAACAGGGGCTGCAGCATCTCTAGCAAAGGTTCCCTGCAACCTTAAACTGTAACTAAACTAGCAGCATTTGTGACAGCATTAAATTTTTTATTACACGTATTATTCCTTTTTGTGAAATCTTGCTTTTTTTCACTCTTTCCCTTGATTATTGAGAGCTGTCCCTGCTTCCCATTTTCTCATTGTGTAGGGAGTACGAGCTGTGTGATGTGAAAATGAGAGTGGAAGAGGGTCACTTCAAACTGCTATATCTCGGACTTTATAAAATGTAGAATTTAGCTTTTGGTGTCATATGAAAGAGGACATTTTCATCATTCATATGGCACTAAGGATACTAAGGATGCAGTTTTAACTGTGTATGATTTCTATAGATATCACTGGTTGAAAACACAGTTGGGATTGGGATATGTATAGCTGCAAGTTACTCTGTTTTACTGTATAATGCTTGAGATATAGCCATTTGAATTGATCTTCCCCCACCCTTGTTTTCTCTTCACTTCACACAGCACCATACACAGTGAGAAGCAGGAAACAGCTCTCAATAGAGAAGCAAGGGAAAGAGTGAAAAATTCAGGATTTCACAGAAAAGAGACAAAATTTGTTAATAAAGTATATTACAAAATTTAATAATGACACAAATACTGCCAGAAAATCAAAAGTTGTCTGCAAGTTAAGTTATACTATAATAAAACTGTCTATGCACTGTTAACCTTCTCCCCCAACTCCTGTAATTGGACAACATTTTTCATTAACCATCACCTGCCCCTATTGCAATAATATGTCATGAAACAAAGTGGTTATAGCGGTATTTCCATCTCAAGGATCGTATCTATACTGCTTATGTAAATTCAAGAGTTTTCCTAAATACATTGCTTTAGCAATGCTGCTTTGTTTGCCTGGTAAGTGAAATTATCCCTCCCATTGTTTACACATTGTTTCCTTGGTCCCCGTCCTGTATTTCATAATACAGGCTGGGAGGATGAGTTACTGCTCTCTGGGGGAGCTCTCACTGATCTACCGCTTTGCAGACAATCTATGCTGTGCTGTGTGGACTATCAGGTCAGCTAACTGTAGCTTGCTGATAAAGGCTCAGACAGTGTGTTGAGTAAGCACAAAGATAACACTGAGTTTACTGCAAGTCTGCTGTCTAAGTATTCTATATAAACTTGTGTAATGTAATATAACCTACTGTGCATATTTGATCTCTATTATTAAAGATTTCTAGTAATCTTAATAAATACTCTCATGGTAAACACAATATCTATTAAGGTACTTCATAGTGTTCTGTCCATCAAACAATCTGTCCACAAACTTAATGAAGAATACAAGAAATAAGGAGAGACAGCAGACATAGCTGCTGAGAAAGGGAGATGGGAAACCCCCTTTAAGCTTAATACAATGGACTTCCTCACTATAGACCTCAAAGAGAGAACTGAAAACTATACATTTAATTGCACCTATAAATGGGAGATTGTTTTTAAATTAATGATAAAAATTCCTAAAAAAATATTATTCCTAATAATTCTAATGTATATTACTGAGAGATCAATATCCTTATATGTATTATTAGCTTTGAAAGCATGTTATAGGTAAAGAAGACTATTGATGAACACTGCAAAAAATATTCTAGTAAAACATTTATTTTTTATTTCTAAAGCATTTTACAAACACAAACTTTCAACTAGACATTAACACAACTGAAGTGAATACATATTTTATTCTGTAATTATGTATTTATTTATTTATTTCTTAAAAATAAAACAATTCACTTCACGAGCCATTGATTACTTGTTATTGTAGAAGGTTTTACAGAATTGGAATATACAATAATAAGGACAATGGATAGTGATCCCTCATAATGCTGAATGACTAAGTACTAAGTGGAGATAGCTTTATCTGGTATCTGGAATCAACCCTATTTACATGGATGCAGACAGTCTGCAATACCAGACACAGTCTATGGACAAGACTAGCCCTGTTTATAAGGAAGAAAAGGTGATTTTGTTTTCTTCTGGGTACCTCCTTTTTCAATGCATTTGAAAGTCAAAATTAATATTATTAAAATTCACACCTAAGATTATATGGAGTTTAAAATATACCCCCAATTATAAAACCACTTTCAGAAATACAGAGTGCAGGTGAATATAAGAAGCTTTGTGATATATCTTATTAAGGAAATCTCCACTTATTAGGTTGCTCTCCTTCTGCTTAGCTTTACTTTGTCTGTGTACAAAGAGTCCTATGCATATCCAGCTAATACTTGGGACTCTATGGAGAGGGGAGGGGAAAGTAGGAGGCCAATAATTGATTTATTGCCTGATTCTGTGCAGGGTTAAAGTTTTATCTTGAAACATAGCAGTGTTAGAAGGGTTTCCTCACTCACCGAGTAGCAGAGTATGGAAGCTACAGCTATTAGAGTAACTTTTCCAGCGGTCTTTTCCATCCTCTCTCCATAGACTAACATTTAAAAAGTAACTAAGCTTGATAAGTTAAGAAGGAAGCATATTTCTTAAATATATTACAAAGTGATAGAAAAAGTAGATATATTACAAAGTTTTGTATATTCACCTGTCCTATTTGTTTATGAAATGTTGTTTTATAATTAGAGGTATGCTTTAAAGATGCATATCCTTATTAATAAGTAAGATGCATCTCTTGCCCTCCATTCACCATAAGCTTTGAAAGGATAAATCCTCAATCACAGGGAAGTTATATAGCATTAGAAAGCTGTCTATGCACTGATTGTTGCAGAGATACTTTACAGCCTTGTGTAATCACTTGATGGCTTAGAGCGCCACGTGCACAGTATAAGACAATATAAGGCTGGATTCACAGTTGCATTGGAGTCTCCATAGGAATCTGCTTAAAATCGTCGGAGAGAAAAGTCCTGCAAGGAGGACTTCTCTCTCCACCGTTTTCAGTATAAAAAACGGAGGAAACCAGGCGGAAACCCAGTTGACTCCATTATAGTCTATGGGGTCCGCAGGTTTCTGTGTGTAACCACTTTTTAAGCAGACAGGGTCTTCATCTTTCGGGTCCCATACGGATTCAAATGACAGAAACCCGAACGCTAGTGTGAACCTAGCATAAATACTCTGTCAGCGATGATGCAGAGCTATAAGGCTGGCCCCTCTGACAGCACAGTGTTATCAATAGGTGAAACTAACGGTACCAATATCTCTGCAATGGGGGAGATACAAGCAAATGAAAAGGTGCACTGAATTCATTGCAAGGACAGCTTTTTAAAACTATATAACAATAACTGTGTTAGAGGACATGAAAGGTCTTCTATAAGCTGTAATTTCTCACCAAAAATAATCACAACCCAAGTTTGTATTGTTTGTACTTTTATTCTAACCTGAGCTAAACCCCTTGATCGTCAGGTGAGTAGGGGGCAGAGTAGATTTACCTACTACCAGTGCATTTTTGGTGGGAAGCTGCCAAAAGTTGTTCTCAGCTAAATGTGTAAATATTTGATCATAGAGGGAAAAAATGACATATTACTGCAATGTTAGTTGGGTGGGATCAAGGTGACTGACATCATCCCTCTAGTGTAAAGACTCAAACAAATAAGATTATTGAACTAAGCCCTAACACCCTGCTCCATAACCAATCTGGGGATTTAACACCTTGGATGCAGCGGTCAAACATGCCGTGGGCGCTCGCGAACGGGATAAAGGGATGTGACATCACAGGGCTGGCTGCTGTTTGGCTGTATGCATGACATTGTGGGTGATCCCAGGGTTCCTTGCCCCATGTAGAGAAGCCATTTTGAACTAAATGCGAATCATTACCACGAAATGTGAGGAAATTCGGATTCGATGTGAATCGAATATTTCCTGAAATTCGGATCGAATTCCACTTCTGCAGCTTCGATTCGCTCATCTATAATAATGATTAATGGAAAAAACTAAGAAAGCTCAATGTTCTAATAATAAACAAGCTAGTACTAATTAATATACTGATAAAATTAGTGAGAGAGAAATATGTATAAACAGATTATTTAACTGGGTTAGAACACCAGTCTACCAAAGTTTTAAATAACTGAAAGAATGGATAAAAGTTACTATGCATGTGCCATGAGAAAATGTTGCAGATCAAATAAACCCCACATTATTATGTGGAAATCCTTACAAGTGTCTGTTCTTCAGAACAATTACCACTAAGATTGTAACATAAACAAGCAGCTGGAAGTAAGGCGTTGAGGACATGGAGAACTAGCAAGGAGTTGGTGGCAAGACAAATGAGTCTCATTTGAATGAAGAATTTGTCCTTATCTGGAGCAAAATGCAACAAATTACTGCAGGCTGTGCTCTGATATCCAGTGTCTCCAAATCTCTGTTGCTGATGTAGATCTTTCAGGGCATGACAAACATTCTCTATCAGAGGGACATGATTTATTTTGCTGTTATTACCTTCTTGGGATGTCCAGATGTTGCTAGAGTATCTTTTATCAGGTCCTCTGAGGCTTTTCTCCTGACTACCATCCCATCTGGTTGTCAAAATGAATGGCCTCCAGTACCTGCAGTCCCATCCCTCTTCAATAACTCTCAAATATATAGGCCGATCACTACAAGACAGCAAATAAATAGGTTGTTTGTGTTACAGAAACTCTCATACTGGATTCCGCACAGCCGTCTATTTCCTATGTCTGCTTTAAAGACCACAGGCAATGTTCTTTGTTTCAAAATTTCTCCAAATGCTTACTTAGTATATATTATGACACATTTTACTTTTACCAGCATCCTTGCAGGGAAACCACGCATTACAATTAACTACAATTAACTGTACAAAATATAGATGCCTATTGTATATGTGTATTAGTTATAGAAAAGTATTATTCACAGTTTTTCTTTAATTTTTCATATTTTAACAATGTTGTTTGACAGTATATGTTTACCAGTATAATTAAAATTAAAACTAACTTCATTCCTGTCATGAATGATGGCAGTTGAATGGGCCGCAGATCCTTGGAATGCAGCTAGAAATCAGAGACATAACTTTAAGCACTTGAGTATTTGATCTGGATTTACATTGCATTCAGGAACCAGATGACATGCCAGTAACATCACACTGGTCACATGACACTTTGCAGCAGCCAAGATAACAAAGACCAGTGAGAGAGAACTACTGGTAAATAATTACTACAGGAGTGGTCATGAATATGTTATGTTTTTGTATTTTTATACCGTAAGAAAAAAAAATATATAGCTATATATACAGCTGTATGTATTATATTTTTAGTTTCTGTGTTGTCACGTTCAGCTACACGTTTTTTTTATTTTTTCATCTATTTGTAGTTATATGAGGGCTTGTTTTTTGTGGGATGGGTACAACAATGCTTTTAAAAAGGTTTTTTTATGCCATGCATTAAGCAATATAAATAATAAGTTGAATCTATTCTGTAGGTTATTACTATTACAGCAGGACCAAATATATACTTTTTATGGTGAACTATTTAAAAAAAAATTCTTAATTAAAAAAGGAGAATATATATGTTATTTTGGCCTGAGAAGTTAAAGGGTTTGACCACTTTCTGGCCAATATTAAGAGACAAATATTATTGTTTGTTTAATGAAAAATTATACAATTTTCTAATATACTTTTTGTATCAATTCCTCTCGGTTTTCTAGATCTCTGTATTTTAGCATACATTCTACTAACTTCCAGAGGATAAAAGTCAGTCCATTTGTCTCTCAATATTGGCCTGAAACTGGACAACCCCTTTACGTAGAATGTTTTTTGACATTAATGGTCTATACTTAATGGTCGGTTAGTCACCCTGGGTGTGTAACGTGAATCCTCTGGAAAACAGTTGGTATAGCTGGGCAAGCTGCAAGGACCCTCGCATTTCTGTTACAGTAGACAAAAAAGTTGATTTTTGTATTGTATGGTGCCCATTCAAATAAATAGATGACCATGAGCTGCATTTTGCATTGGTTCTCGACTACTGTACACTGGCAAATAGAGTTGTACCTGAGCAAAAATTTCCTCTTACAACTTGTTGCTGTACTATTATAGGGCATAGGGATATGGTCTGTCCTAATGAACCAAAAATGTAATGGTTTAAAGTAACTTTTCACAATAAGCTCTTGTGTGTAGATGAGGAATAACACTACAGTATATCTAGGCTATATGACTTAGAGGACCTTTCATCACCTACACCCATTCAAGTTCTTAGCATCTGTTAATATGAGCCACTCCACTGATTCCAGCACAGTTGGATTTTTTTTTTTCCTAAAGTCCTCATCGTTCCTGAGCAATAAATGCTCTTAGTTTTGGTGCTATTTAAGCTCTGTAATGTCAGAAGGGCAGTGTCAGGCAGGGGCCGTGAATCAGAGTTCTAATCAGAGGCAGCCAGTGTCAGAGCTCAGAATTACACTCCTTGCCTGCTCCTGCCTGACACCGCCCTCCTGACAGTATCAGGCACCGAAATGAACCTCATTCATTGCTTGGGAATGGTGGGGGCTAGAGAAAAAAATTCAAACAGTGCCAAAATCAGTGGAGCAGGAGCTACTAATTGACATAAAGAGTTGTACTAGTTGGAGGTGGTGAAAGGTCCTCTTTATGTCTTCCAGTTCTTCTCTTTCCAAACTCTTTTCCTAATAGTCAGTTTTCCCTGAACTCAACTCAAGCGGATAGAGACTATCTGTTATGATGTCTCCCAAACACAGAACACAAAGATCTTGATCTCCTTCATCTCTGTAGCACACAGATTTATACCAAACAAGACGGATTTTACCAGTGAATTGAGAGACAGGTCTGAGTGCAGGAGGCAGGAGGGAGAGAAGATAAAGTCATTTATGTAGTAAGATATGTTACAAAGTTTCTTATTCTTGATATAGTTACTGTAGTTTACACAGCAAATGTTCTATTATATTGCAATGTTTTCATTTAGTTAAAACTAGGTATAGTACTCACTTAAAGAGGACCTTTCAATACCTTCACCACCTTCAACTAATTTCATCCTTCAATAGGTGCTGTTCCATGGACTCCAGTGCAATTGGAATTTATAATAATGGCTCATAAGACATCTGTCTTAAAGGTGAGATCCAAGACCAATTATACTTTGAGTTCCAACAAATGTCTTTCATATTCTATTTGTCTTCTTTAAATGTATAGCAATTTGTATTGTAAAAACTTCAGCTACATATCCTTGTGTTATGGTGCACAAGGAGTTAAAAAGTAGAAGTAGTATAGTACTGTAGATGTAACAGACTAGCATATTTATGTTCTGCACATCTGAAGAGCTCTTGATGATATTTTTATAAATTTCCCTTCCACCGGTATCACATCCTATCATACATTTGCTAGTAGTGTCTTCTGAGATATGATTATTACCTGTTATTTTTCCATAACTGTAATTTTATGTGTTTAAGGAAATATGCATGGCGTTCAAAGTATAGCGAAATAGAGATTGGGCTACTTGAACTTTTAAAGGAATGATATACATTTTACAGTCATATGAAAAGTTTGGGCACCCCTATTAATCTTAATCATTTTTAGTTCTAAATATTTGGGTGTTTGCAACAGCCATTTCAATTTGATATATCTAATAACTGATGGACACAGTAATATTTCAGGATTGAAATGAGGTTTATTGTACTAACAGAAAATGTGCAATATGCAATAAACCAAAATTTGACCGGTGCAAAAATTTGGGTACCCTTATCATTTTATTGATTTGAATACTCCTAACTACTTTTACTGACTTACTGAAACACAAAATTGGTTTTGTAACCTCACTGAGCTTTGAACTTCATAGCCAGGTGTATCCAATCATGAGAAAAGGTATTTAAGGTGGCCAATTGCAAGTTGTTCTCCTATTTGAATCTCCTCTGAAGAGTGGCATCATGGGCTCCTCAAAACAACTCTCAAATGATCTGAAAACAAAGATTGTTCAACATAGTTGTTCAGGGGAATGATACAAAAAGTTGTCTCAGAGATTTAACCTGTCAGTTTCCACTGTGAGGAACATAGTAAGGAAATGGAAGACCACAGGGACAGTTCTTGTTAAGCCCAGAAGTGGCAGGCCAAGAAAAATATCAGAAAGGCAGAGAAGAAGAATGGTGAGAACAGTCAAGGACAATCCACAGACCACCTCCAAAGAGCTGCAGCATCATCTTACTGCAGATGGTGTCGCTGTGCATCGGTCAACAATACAGCACACTTTGCACAAGGAGAAGCTGTATGGGAGAGTGATGCGAAAGAAGCCGTTCTGAAAGCACGCCACAAAGTCGCCTGAGGTATGCAAAAGCACATTTGGACAAGCCAGCTTCATTTTGGAAGAAGGTCCTGTGGACTGATGAAACAAAGATTGAGTTGTTTGGTCATACAAAAAGGCATTATGCATGGCGTCAAAAAACAAAGCATTCCAAGAAAAACACTTGCTACCCACTGTAAAATTTGGTGGAGGTTCTATCATGCTTTGGGGCTGTGTGGCCAATGTCGGCACCGAGAATCTTGTTAAAGTTGAGGGTCGCATGGATTCAACTCAGTATCAGCAGATTCTTGAGAATAATGTACAAGAATCAGTGACGAATTTGAAGTTACGCCGGGGATGGATATTTCAGCAAGACAATGATCCAAAACACAGCTCCAAATCTACCAGGCATTCATGCAGAGGAACAATTACAATGTTCTGGAATGGCCATCCCAGTCCCCAGACCTGA
Source organism: Leptodactylus fallax (assembly GCA_947044405.1). NCBI lineage: Eukaryota > Metazoa > Chordata > Amphibia > Anura > Leptodactylidae > Leptodactylus > Leptodactylus fallax. The sequence continues at coordinate 767,163 of CAMRHE010000019.1, forward strand.
ATATCATTGAACATCTGTGGAATAATTTGAAGCGGGCTGTCCATGCTCGGCGACCATCAAACTTAACTGAACTGGAATTGTTTTGTAAAGAGGAATTGTCAAAAATACCTTCATCCAGGATCCAGGAACTGATTAAAAGCTACAGGAAGCGACTAGAGGCTGTTATTTTTGCAACAGGAGGATCTACTAAATATTAATGTCACTTTTCTGTTGAGGTGCCCATACTTTTGCATCGGTCAAATTTTGGTTTAATGCATATTGCACATTTTCTGTTAGTACAATAAACCTCATTTCAATCCTGAAATATCACTGTGTCCATCAGTTATTAGATATATCAAATTGAAATGGCTGTTGCAAACACCCAAATATTTAGAACTAAAAATGATTAAGATTAATAGGGGTGCCCAAACTTTTTCATATGACTGTATATTAACAATGTGCACTCTACTTAGGTGGTTGTTCAGATATTACTTGTTAAAGAACAGCAAGCGCTAGTTTTAAGCATATAGAAGATTCTAAATTTTATCTTGTCCTTCTGACCTCTCTCCAAAACATGGGTACAGAAAAGACTGCAAATACATTTAATGACAAAAGCATATGCATATTTCACTGCTTGATCCTTGGATCTAAAGCCAGAATCTCAGTGTGCATGTCTAGCAAAAGATATTTAGTTGTAAACTGTAACCTGGATTAACGTTCATTTATTGTATATGATTCATGCAACATAAAACATGCTGCTTTAATTGTGCGTTGAGCGGTAGTAACAGGATTTACGGCTTTCGGCGTTCATCAACAGGATTACTGGACATGAGGTCTCTGTGTGTATATAAAAATATAGTCTCCATTTTCATTACTACATATTATAAATATCTTACGTCTGAAAATATCCTGAATGTTTTAGCTCCACAAATCTGTACTGTATGCCAATATGTGGTATATATTTATTGTTTTTTATGTTCATTGTTTTTTGGGTTTTTTTCTCCACAGGTAGTTTGTCTTTCTTTAAACATGTCACATGCCAGATAAGGATCTTACACCTTTGTGTCCATGCTGTCCACCCACACTGCATTTCTGCATAAAAAAATTTTTCTTCCAGTTGCTGTGGTCTGTTGTGATGCAAAAGAAGGCTTACTCCTGAGCTACTCTTATGTCATCAGGGCACAATGTTTAAACTCAGTCAAGCCACTTATTTATTGCCTGAGTGTCTTTGGTGTGGCAATTAAGTAGCCAATAGCTTCCAGAACGTTGTTGTTCATCTGATTTCTGTCTTCTGGTTACTGACTTTTGGATTTGTTCTTGTTTCTGAGTCTGGTTCTCCTCCTGTGATGTCCTGGTCTGATCTACATCACTGGTTTTGGGTTCTAGCATCAGTCATGTCTACAGTATAGCCTTGATTTTGCAACCCTGGTACCCTGCTGAACTGTCCATGGGCTATTCTTGTTACAGCCGAGAAACTCTGTCCTAAATCCTTTGACTGTCTATTGCAATTTGGCCTGTGAATTGGAAGCTACTCTTGGGACTTTTATATGGGTACACTTTTCAATACTATCTTGCAGAAGTTGAAAAGACCATGGGATTCCTTGGATTCTATGTCCTGGCTTAGCTAGTGCCAATCTGATTGTGGTCAAAAAGGCTCACGTTTCAATCAGAAACCAAAGGAACAAACAATTGGCCATAACACAAGGGGATGCAAAGAACAGAATGTACAGTCATATGAAAAGTTTGGGCACCCCTATTAATCTTAATCATTTTTAGTTCTAAATATTTGGGTGTTTGCAACAGCCATTTCAATTTGATATATCTAATAACTGATGGACACAGTAATATTTCAGGATTGAAATGAGGTTTATTGTACTAACAGAAAATGTGCAATATGCATTAAACCAAAATTTGACCGGTGCAAAAGTATGGGCACCTCAACAGAAAAGTGACATTAATATTTAGTAGATCCTCCTTTTGCAAAAATAACAGCCTCTAGTCACTTCCTGTAGCTTTTAATCAGTTCCTGGATCCTGGATGAAGGTATTTTTGACCATTCCTCTTTACAAAACAATTCCAGTTCAGTTAAGTTTGATGGCGCCGAGCATGGACAGCCCGCTTCAAATTATCCCACAGATGTTCAATGATATTCAGGTCTGGGGACTGGGATGGCCATTCCAGAACATTGTAATTGTTCCTCTGCATGAATGCCTGACTAGATTTGGAGCTGTGTTTTGGATCATTGTCTTGCTGAAATATCCACCCCGGCGAACTTCAAATCGTCACTGATTCTTGTACATTGTTCTCAAGAATCTGCTGATATTGAGTTGAATCCATGCGACCCTCAACTTTAACAAGATTCCCGGTGCTGGCATTGGCCACACAGCCCCAAAGCATGATGGAACCCCACCAAATACAGTGGGTAGCAAGTGTTTTTCTTGGAATGCTGTGTTTTTTTGACGCCATGCATAACGCCTTTTGTATGACCAAACAACTCAATCTTTGTTTCATCAGTCCACAGAACTTCTTCCAAAATGAAGCTGGCTTGTCCAAATGTGCTTTTGCATACCTCAGGCGACTCTGTTTGTGGCGTGCTTTCAGAAACGGCCTCGCATCACCTCCCATACAGCTTCTCCTTGTGCAAAGTGTGCTGTATTGTTGACCGATGCACAGTGACACCATCTGCAGCAAGATGATGCTGCAGCTCTTTGGAGGTGGTCTGTGGATTGTCCTTGACTGTTCTCACCATCTCTCTCTGCCTTCTGATATTTTTCTTGGCCTGCCACTTCTGGGCTTAACAAGAACTGTCCCTGTGGCTCCATTTCCTTACTATGTTCCTCACAGTGGAAACTGACAGGTTAAATCTCTGAGACAACTTTTTGTATCCTTCCCCTGAACAACTATGTTGAACAATCTTTGTTTTCAGATCATTTGAGAGTTGTTTTGAGGAGCCCATGATGCCACTCTTCAGAGGAGATTCAAATAGGAGAACAGCTTGCAATTGGCCACCTTAAATACCTTTCTCATGATTGGATACACCTGGCTATGAAGTTCAAAGCTCAGTGAGGATACAAAACCAATTTTGTGCTTCAGTAAGTCAGTAAAAAGTAGTTAGGAGTATTCAAATCAATAAAATGATAAGGGTACCCAAATTTTTGCATCGGTCAAATTTTGGTTTAATGCATATTGCACATTTTCTGTTAGTACAATAAACCTCATTTCAATCCTGAAATATTACTGTGTCCATCAGTTATTAGATATATCAAATTGAAATGGCTGTTGCAAACACCCAAATATTTAGAACTAAAAATGATTAAGATTAATAGGGGTGCCCAAACTTTTTCATATGACTGTATATTGTATCTTATGAATACTCATATAATTAATTCTACCACTCTATACTGAAAACATACCCCCTCCATTTACTGTGAAGCTTCTTGCATCTATAGAGACTTGCCAAGTATCAGGGGGTGATCGGCAAATTAGCTACAAGGGCAGAAGCTTTAGGGAGGTTTTCTGGGAGAAAAAGCAACATTTTTTTATTAAAGTGTGTTACATTTTGGTCCACAATCACATCAACTATTAAATGAGACTAAGTTGTCTGAAAAGTTAGTGATCATTTAAGGGTAAGTCTCACATTGCAGAAATACACTTCCACAAAATCCAACATGTATTTTTGCTAAAGAACTCAGAAATCTGAGGTCGAATTGGGTTTTTTGTTGCGGTTTGCAGTTTTTAACTGTCGTGATTCTGCTTACTGAGTGACCCCATTCAATAGGGATAATGTGTGTGCAGCCACCCGTCAAGGTTTCAGTGCAACACAGAATTACATTCTGCTCATGAGAAAATCCATTCACTATGAACAACTGCATGGTTTACCTTTAAAAAATGAGAGACAGGAGCAATTGTTTTCTCATGCTGATTCTGATACAGAAAATGAGCCAAAAACAGTGTGAAAAAAAATGTTATGTGGACATACCCTTAAAGAGGTTGCCCCGTATAGAGAGTTATCCCTTATCTACATTATAGGAGTAAGTGTCTGATCCCTAGGGTTCTGACCACTGGCACCCCCAGCACCTGCATGTTCCCCTGAGTACTCCATTTGTGGAGCATTTACTTCTATGGGACTGGCAGTATGACAATTTCCAACAGCCTCATAGAATAGGTTTAACGTCTAGGGACACCCAGCCATAAGGAAAATGGGGACTTGCAATTTACTCTAAGTGATTCAAGTGACTGGAACCATGGTATGCAGGCATGGAGGGCTTCTGTTCTCCTGATTGGACTCCCGGCATGTATATAGTGTATACAGTGGGAAATCCATTTAATAAATAGTAAAATTGATATTATATGGTTTCACTTTGCAAATTGCTTTGCTCATATCTGCAAAACTTTATGTCAAAATGTATGTTTTGCACAATTTATGTTCATATATGATTATATAATGCATTGAATTTCTATTGCTTCAAAGTGGAAATGGGATGACGTGTCATTGTATTTGTTCATTTAGAGTCTATGAACTTTTCAGGAGCAGAGGCCTGGTTGAAATTACCTTCAAGTCATACATGTATAGCTATTCCAGATTTGATTCCTGTGAAACTGTTGGCTACAGAAACTAAGTACACTAATTGATTTTCCATTTGTATTTGTTTAATGCATTTGTAATTTTCATATAACTATTGCAAATTTTAAAGAATAAAAATCTGAGAAAAACAATTTGTAAATGTTTGGAAAAACCATTGTGCAAATTTTTATTTTTCTGCCAGTAGGAGTCAGATACATAAGAAAGATTAAAAGAAGTTTGTGAAAGCTTCCTCATGTCAAATTCATTATGCTATGTTAATTTCTCTAATCTGCATTAAATAATGCTATCATATGTCGTACATTAGTTCTCTTCAGCACCACATTTAATTTGTAGCCATTCTAATTAAGGGCACCTTGGAAAATAACAAACCCTAGCCAGCATTTCCCCAGTCAGCACTGGTTGCTGTCCTTGGTGCTGATGCTATTCGAGAAGCTTCCCGCAGTGCAGTGTTTTCAACGCTGACATTGTTATTGGTTGACAGTGGAGAGAGAAAAAAAGCAGATATGTTGTAAAAAGGGAACAAGTTTCTTTAGAAAACAATTGCCATTACTGTATTTAAACAAACACTGTAGTTGCAAGAAGAATTTGAGGGAAAGAGTTAGCACAAGACCTTGATCCTTTGCATTGATAGTTTAAATATTGTATTTTATAATCCACATTAGATTGCTGAAATTATTCTTGGAAATGTAATAAAACTATGACAGTGACAGTATGACGGGTGTGCTGTGACATTCATTTCATTGGACGCCACGCATCATTTATTTTCAATTAAAAGGCAAAGGGTTGCATTTTTTTATGCTTCCATCCCCCCACAATGCAGATTCTTTGGACTGGTATTAACGTTAGTGTTGGATGGAAAGGAATCTGTATGAGCAGGGAAGTGGATAATGACTTGGAAGCATCTATCTATGGCATTTTCACATAGCCTTACAAATGTCACCAGGCATTTGTTATGTTCACATATGGTAAAAGACCAGGCTAGAGTATGTTCTCATCAATTTCTAAATGAAGCTTTGGTTTGCTTGAAGATTGATACCAAACATAAAATTACTGAATTAAAGCTGTCAAGTGTTGCAGTCACTATCTAATAACTGTAATACCAGTGCTTTACAGCAGTATAATTAATAAGGCTATTAATAAAGACTAGGCTTAGCTGGCTCTGACATTTATATAATTATAAATCATTTTCTCAAGCATTATTAACAATGCTGGGTGTTTTTATCTCATCCCAAGCTCTGAGTGTGCTGTCCTACATTATTACACTGAAAGATTTAATGCCAATGGTGCATGCATAAGCAAATTAAAGCAGCAGGTAAGCTATGCTTATAGGCTCCTATGGCCTGCTCTTTAGTTCTGTATGAGGTTGAAATGTCATCTCCCACTTGTAAGAAGAACTGTAATGACAGGAAAAAATCTACAACACACAATTTTAGTTCAGTAAAAGGTAAAAGTACAGGCTGATGGATCCATAAATATTATTTCATTACTTTGACTGTTTCAAAGTTAGGCTATGCTCACAATACCATTAATAAATGAAACTTTTTTCCAGAAACATAAGTTTAAAGAGGAGCTTTCATCACTTCCACCAACTCCATATCTTTGCATTCTTCAATAGTTGCTGATGCACTGATTCTGGCGCAGTTGAAATTTTTGCTCCAGCCCCCACCATTTCCAAGCAATATTTTTTCACCACGATTATGCTCATTATGCTCTGGTGGGTGCTCCTTCCCTGTCTGTCTACTCCAGCCAAAGACCACCCACTTGGCAGTAGAGTGTATGATGGTGCTGAAACTAACAGCGCTGATTTCTCAGGAATGGTGCATGTGCATATATATACAGTATACATATGCACATATATATATATATATATATATATATATATATATGTAAAGATGGGTGTTGTTGTATGATAAGTGCAATAATTGCACAATCACTAGAAGAGTATAGACAAAGCAATGTAAAGTTGTAATACTGCTTAGCAGAGGTACATAGGTAGATAGATAGATAGATAGATAGATAGATAGATAGATAGATAGATAGATAGATAGATACGCCCCACAGAAAATGCTAATTAGTAACATGTGTATCTTGGCTATCCAGCCAGAATAAAACAGAAATTTCAGCATATGAACAACAAGTACAAAATACCTATATGGAACATTCAGTACCCATGTACCAAAGAGGTGATGTGCAAGAGTGAGCCTTGACACCACTCCCAATGCATGTTCTGGCTCTGCCTTCGTCGGGGGGTGGTGTCACTAAGGTTTTATAGAGGTCTAATGAGGAACAGATAAATTGCAGGTGGAGAATGACAGTTACATGAGTACATACCCATATATCCCCAAATTCAGCCAAGTAATCAGTGATGGCGTGAGAACATGGCCGTCACCAGACATCCAGCCGCCTTAATTGAGGGCAGAAATGACGTGGAGGCGCAAGACGTCATGATGACGTCAGTGCGTACTCAACGGCAAACCGTCTGCAGTAAATACAGCCTTTTGGATGTGAATGAACAGACCACGCTAGCACGTATGCAAACTTCAGATTCGCTAGGGGAAGATGGACTTAAAGCAATACTAGTACAATATACCATTGTGTATGTCGGTGGAGAAGGGGAACGAGAAGAAAGTAGAAAAACATACAGGCTCCAAAAGAACCATAATAACAAAAGTATAATGATCAAAATATATAATCAAATAATAATATATAGAAAAATAAATAAATAATACATATGAATATAGAATTAAAAAGTGTATACGAATGTGTAAATAAAATACATGTGCACAAAAAATATATACATGAAGATGACAATTACATCATAGTGAAATATGACAAATATTAAGTGTCATTATAATAAAGTGCAAAATAAACAAAGATTAATTGACAATACATATATACTTGTTCATGAAATTGACAGTTAAATCGTAGTGAAATGTGACAAATATTAATAACAAGTATCGTTGTAATAATAAAGTGCAAAATAGACAACTAAAGTGCAAATAAAGTATGTGAAGTGAAAAAAAAATTTAAGAAAAAAATCTAATATATGAAAAATTATTTTTATCTCTTATATATATAAAAATGAGTTTCTGTCTGTCTGTTCTTTATGCACGACCAAACGGCTGGACCGATCCTCACCAAATTTGGCACACATGTACATCAGGTGACCGGGAATATTTTAGACTGGGTGTAAGGGAATTGCCAGTTGAGTAATTCCCCAGTGCCGCTGCAGAAACCTGGGGGGAGGGGTACAACAAGACAGTGAGCCCTAAAGCTGAACCCCCCACTGTCCCTGGCTAACTTGCCTGATCTGTCCTAGGCGACAGCAAGCAATCGGTCGATCAGTCCCTTCCTATTATATGTGTCACACAGAACAGGACAAGAAAAAAACAACACAGAAGCAGAGTGAGCAAGCCAATGGGTCAGTAACAGTCGAGCAATGCAGTACAAAATCACAATCCAAGAGAATAATCAAAAAACAAAGCCAGAGGTCAGAAATAGGAATTCAGGGAATAGCAGAAAAGGAGCTAGCAGGGACAAGTCACAAAAGAGAATCAATAGCCAGCGAGAATGTGAGGGCTGACAACCTGTTTATAGAAAGTCAGGACCCACCCCAGACTGGATTGGTAGACAGGCTGTCAATCACACAGGCAAGGCTGAGATTAACTATTAGTGGAGCAGAAGAAAATCAAGGTGCTGAGACGGGTGTGGTAGAAAATTAATTACATAGTCTAGGACAGTGTTCAGACTGAGCAACCAGAATCTTAAGGAATCAAACTGAACAAGCCTCCAGCACCGCCACATGCGGCGGAGGGTGATGCAGAGACCTGAACAGGCAGAGACGTTACACTGGGTCTCAGCTCTAAAGGATGTACCATTCCTGAGATACAGTATTCCCAAAAAATGACCATAATTAGCTAATACAAGCCTGCAAGTTTTTCACTCATATTCCAACTGCCATATACATGGTCACATATCCCTTATCAGCCAATAGAAGCTCACAGGCACTTAGTCTCCTCAGGCACACAGGTTTCCATAACAACCAAGCTATTTATGACCTGTATTAATCAATAGCAGTTCGCAGGTCCTTAAATATTCAGTCATATCACGTGTATCAGCCAATATAAGTTCACATTTAATTTACCAGGTTTCCATAATAACACAGCTATAAATAGACTGTACCTTTACTGGACTCAGTGTTATAACTAGAAATGGCTGGGCCCCAAAGCGAACATTTGACATGGGACCTCCCCCCGGCAACTGCCCCCCCCCTGCACAAACTGCATTCCTACACACACTATTATGCCCCATAGTGGCCCCTGCACACACTATTATGCCCCATAGTGGCCCTTGCACACAGTATTATGCCCCATAGTGGCCCCTTCATATAGTATTATGCGCACTTTCTGCTACCTCTTCAATGTTGGACCAGATGTCACGTAATCCAAGCATGCATCGCGACGCATAATGACGTTAGACTGGCCCACTGACGTCTGGGACGTCACCAAGGTGGCCCGAAACCTGCTGGAGTGCAGGAGAGGTAAGTAACAGTGTTTTTTATGTTCCCTCAACTCCTCTAGGCCTCCAATCATTATACTCTGGGGTCTGAAAAGACCCCAGAGTATAATGATAGCAGTGTTTGTGGGGTTCACGGCCCGCAGGCCTTACTTACCGACCCCCGCTCCTGCTCACAGCCTCCTCTGCAGAAGGTGAAGCACAGGTGGCCGTGAGCAGGACCGAGGATCAGTAAGTAAATAGGGCTCACTACCTGCTGGTGTTACACTAGCAGGTAACGGCCTATTAAAAAAAAAAACATCAGGGGCCTGCCGGGACCCCTAATGTACCCAGCCCTGTGGCAGCCGCTACCACTGCTACCCCGGTATTTAGGCCACTGACTGGACTGCCATACTGGATTTCAGCATTCTTATAAATTGAAACTTTTTTAAACTACTCATGCCCCCTGCAGCAAAATGCATAGCTGCTGCTCGAGCTAATGAAAACTCTCAGCACACCCAAGCCCATCTCCAATCTGAAAAGGTATGTCACAGACAACAGCGAGCTGCTGAAACAACCCAGCAGACCTAAGCCCATCTCCAATCTGACAAGGCATTGTCAGTCACATGTACACAGCCGCACTCCATGTTTCCATAACAACCCAGCCATTTTTCTTCACTGCTGTGGGTCAGCTTTATAGGGGCAGGGCGCTGTGGATGATACTGTTACACAAGGTCACATACACACAGCTTTACTCCAGGTTTTTCATAACAGCCGATCGCAGTACTTTCACTGATATCCAAACTGAGATACACATGATCACATGACGCTTATGAACCAATGGAAAATCGCAGGTTCTTCAGTTTTGACATACACACAGCTTTACACCAGGTTTCCATAGCAACCAAGCTATTTATGACCTGTATGAGTCAATAGCAGTTCGCAGGTCCTTAAATATTCAGTCATATGACGTGCATCAGCCAATATAAGTTTGCATTTCATTCACCAGGTTTCCATAGCAACACAGCCATAAATAGACTATACCTATACTGGACTGCCATACTGGATGTCAAGTGCAAAACTGGCCAATTCTTATTGGGCCACTATACAAACAAAAAATGAAATGTACCCGTGCGAAGTCGGGTCCTTCTGCTACGGTAGTATATAATAAAGTGCAGTGAAACAAGTAGAAAAAAAAAAAACTTTTGTTTTGTTTTTCTTTCTCTTCCCCTTCTTCGCTATATAATCTTCTCCATTCTTACAATTCTTCAATTTTCCAACTATTTCTCAACACAGCAACTGAATGATTGGTCATAAATGGATGTACAAAGTAACACTACAAACCAAAAGACAAAACTAAGAATAAATGAAAGAAAAACTAATTCAGGCCAGCCAGGGTCATAGAGCCAAATTTCCAAATCCATTTGGCTTCGCATTGTGCCAAACATTTTTTCAAATCTCCACAATGTATATTAGTAGGTATATGATCAATCCTTTTAACTGCCAAAAGAAGCATCACTAGAATGGTGCTGCAAAAAATGTTTGGCCAATGGTTTCAATGCATCAATATCATTCCTTTTCCCCAGTAATGTCCCTCACCTGCTCACGTATGCGGACTTTCTGTTTCAATAGTTTTTATTAAATTTTTCCAAAAATATGACATTAGAAAATACTTGAACAGTCAATATCGCAAGCATAGAAACTGGTAAAGTAAAACATTCATCTAAATAATAGGGAGGACATACACAGACACCACACACCACATAAGGAAAGGGCGAGGTAGAGGGGGGGAGGCAGGTCAGACAGAAGTAATCATAAACAGTCACAACTATTTGACGAAGTGGGATTAGCCGTTAACAGGACTGAACCAGGTACTATAAATTCTAGGTACAGCAGAAGATCGGAGCGAAGAGCTGAAATTCACGCCTCAAAGTTCAGCAATAATGACACAATGCGTCACCTTGGTCAGCCGATTAACTCATCTCTTGAACAAATTAACTAATTAGCAAACTAACCAGCTAACCAACTAACTAACCAAGGGGGAGCAATGTGGGCTCGCCAACCACTTCTCCCACACCATTTTATATTTAGGAAAGGAAAAATTCCCAAAAGCAATGACACGTTCATACGAGTGAGAGGTATCAATAAGTGTCAAAAGGTCCTGCAATGATGGGGGCAAAGGTTGTTTCCATTTCCGAGCAATAACCAATTTAGCCATCACCAAAATTTTACATGCCAGTTTGTGATGAGGAGGAGGGAGCACGTCCATCTCTAAATTAAGCATAGCCAGCTGGGGTCCGGAGCATAGAGCACCCCAAAAGGCCGTCCAGAAGGTCGAAAACCTCCTGCCAATATTTAGCTAGATGAGGACAAGCCCAAAAGGTGTACAGCAACGTACCCACTCCCACACATAACCTCCAACAGAGAGAAGAAGAATTAGGAAACATTCGATGAATTTGAGCTGGGGGAAAATACCACTTAAGAACCACCTTATATGCCGTCTCCACATGAGAGCTACAAGCTAGGGAAGTGCGAAATAAAGCAAAGGCTTTCTGCCACTCCTTAGAAGTCCAGGACTTTTCAAGATCTCTCTCTCAAAGACGGATAGGGTAAGTCTTTTGGAAAGAGGATCGAGGGTCAATAGAATAATAAATCGGCCTAAGACCTTTTCAAGTTGAACGAAGTAAGAAAAAGAACGTATGCGGACTTTCAATTCTCTCGATGTAAGTCCAACATATATCTTGGGACAGGGACAAGAGGCATAATATACTACATATCAAGTAGTACAATTTATAGAATGAGTGATTTTAAATGTCTTGTTCCCTGAAGCATTAGAGAAATGAGTAGCCCTTTCTATATTAGGACAGGCTATGCATTTGTCACATGGGGTACACCCCCATCTGGGTCCTTTTGAGTTAAAGATATGAGCCAGTTTGATCTCATAATGGCTTCTGACTAGGCACTCCTTAGGGTTCTTAACCCTTCAAGCTACAATGCTTGGGTTAGGAGTTAAGTATTTATCTAAAATGGGATCTGCTTGTAAAATTGGCCAAAATTTCTTCAGGACTGGTCGCATAGCCTGCCAGCGTGAATGGTTTTCAGTAATGAATCTCACCTTATTACAAGGCCCAACTAGTGCTCTAGATGTATGAACAAGATCCCGTCGGATATATATTTTGCTCACTTGGGGATGGTTATACCCACGGTCCAGAAAACGTTTCAAATCGGAGGCATGCTGCTCAAAACTTTTATCTGATGAACAGATATGCTTAATGCGCAAAAATTGACCAACAATATAATAGAACAGAGATGGGCATTGTCTGGCAACAGCTGGAGGGATTCTCTACCAAGCCAATGGGACAAGTTAAGGTCCTAGCCCTAATAAGCAAAAAGCTTCTGACCATTTCTGCCATATTAACTCCTGTCCTTACAAGGGCAATCCCCAGGTAGCACTAGCATGTCCCAGTCCCAATATATATTTAATCCTGGGAACACCGGAAATCGTCCAGGGACAAACAGTAGGGGGAAGCTAACGAATATGATAATGGACCCTTTCCTATAAGGGAAAACAGAGGATCAAATAAATTAATCCTGTCTTGAGGTGGAACCACATTTGTAATTTTAATACTTGCCCTCCCAGACATTGCTCATTCGTGGATTGATCTTGATTTTGAAGTAAAGCTGCCATGGCAGTAGCCAATGCCCATATGGGCTCCTATGAAAACCCTGTCAATCTTCTCTATAGGTATAAACCCCAATGTAAGGTCCTCATTCCAATCAAAACTGTTGCTGTACTGTTGATTGGGATGCAACCCACCTTATTCTGAAAGGAAACTCAATTCACCTGCCCTCCATGAAGATACCCTCAGGTTGAATCTGCATCTTCCACTTTTTCAGTCTGGGGTTAAATTTCTGGGTCAACTCCTTTCTGCTGAATCAGTTCTCCTTCATCTCGCCAAATGGGGTCCCGGGGCATGCCATATTCCATTATCTTCAGCTGTGATATACTTTTGTGGCACAGTTTTGATCTCTTGCTCCTGAGTTTGGTTTTTCCAAAATGGAGGATCTCATTGGGATCCCTGACCTTCCCAAACCCCTTATACAAATGCATACGCTATTGAAATCTGCCACATATAGGCCCTATCATAGGGCCTCTGCTGGGTGGCATCGGGATTTTCCTGACTTAAGAACAATGATCGGAGCGAGGTTGAATGATTTTTTTTTTTTTTTTAAACTGTGGTGAGTGCTGGAAAAAGTCACATTTACTATACACTGGCTTGACTGCATAGGATAGGTATCTCATTTTCATAACCAGACTGAGCTGGGTACCACTGGTATACTGTATGTGAACATGCCATAAGATTTTCCTTTCTGGTCTGAAGTAGTGTCTTTTTCTCCATGATCACTTTGACTTTCCTCAAATATTGATGCCTCAGGTGTGTCTTTTGGGTTTTATGAATGATGTGTAGAAGATTATTATGATAAGATATTCTTCTGTTTCTTTTCTTTGTGAGGAATTATCATGGCTTATAAATCAATTGATAAACCCTCTTTGAAGCACTGGCTTCAACTCATTAATAAATACATCCCTATAAATTTGACAAAATCTGGATGCACTGGTGTCTGAGACCGCTGTGTAAGCACTTATAGTCTCGGGGTTGGGGGTCGGTCAGGGTGTGGAGTTGCAGATTTGAATGGATGTTTGAGTATGTGAAGATTATGTCCATGGTAGCGACTTCATCCATTTGTTTATACTGTATATCATACAGTGCCTATTGCATTGATTTCCTGAGTTTTCTTGTGCTCTGCATCGTTTTTCAATCTATCTCATTGACCCATTGCCACTACAATGGCTGCTTACTTTGGTATTTTTCTGAAATGCATAAAAAAAATCTAGCTGCTGGCAGAAGCGCTGGAGGGAACTGGGATGGTCCTAGGTAATAGAGGACCTGTACACATTTACCCCTTTTTTTCTCCCTATTATCTGTTCCTAATTGCAGGACCTAATAATATCTTATTTGTTAGGTTTCAGATTCTCTCATTTATTCTTTATTTTATTGGTTGTACAGCATAACAGAGCTAACATGTCTCAATTAAGAAGTCCTTATCCATGAACAGGACTTTTAGCTTTAAGTCCTTTTGTTCAACTCTGACCTCAGTAGCTGCTTAGAATCAGTATTTTATTCATATCCTTCCTTGAATGTCCTTCAGTTGCTTTGTGAATACACAATTCTCTCATGAAGCAATCTAGAGCATATGTTGATACTATAGAATAGATGACAATTGCTCCCAGATATGATGTATTCACTATATGCATACTGACTAAACATTCCAAAGTAAAAGTACAGATAATATGTCTGACAAAGCAGACAAGCAACACTTTGCAGATTCTGCTTTACATTGAAGTTTTTATTATGAGCTATTGTTTAATATCACATAATGACATGTGCTGTGCCTTTGCAATTGTCTTTTAAACATCAGATGGTTTTATAAAACTGTCAGCTATGTGTTATACTCTCACTATGCAGCTCAATATACAGATACCACCTTCATTTCTCTTTATTCTTCACACAATCCCAGGACAGTGTGACCTCATTTTTTTTCCTTCACAACACAACTACTCACTCCTGAAGAGGTGATTGTCATTTCCAGATATCCCATAGAGTTATTTGGAGTGGTAGCGCAAACCATCTCCTCACTGCAGATGTACTAGTAAGATGTGGCAGAGGATTAGTAAATCCCCATTAAAGGGGTATTCCAATAATTGCAGGTTATTATCCCCTATCCACAGGACCTCCGCCGATTATAAGAACAGGGGTTCTGTGTGCTTTGTATGAATGGATGGGGTGGAGGGACATGAAACTGTGGGAGCAACCAGGAGGTGGACTTGAAACTGTGGGGGCAACCTGGGGGGGACATGAAACTATGGGGGAAACCTGCTGGGGGACATGAAACTGTGGGGGGCAACCTGGAGGAGGACAAGAAACAGTGGGGGTAACCTGGAGGGGGACATGAAACTATGGAGGCAACCTGGGGAGAACATAAAATTATGTGAGAAAGCTTGGGGGAGAATGAAACTATGGGGACAACCTGGAGGAGAGACAAGAAACTGTGGGGCAATCTGGACGGGGGACATGAAACTGTGGGAGAAACCTGGAGGGGGACATAAAAATGTGGGGGCAACTGGAGGGGGACATGAAAATGTGGGGGTAACTGGAGGGGAACAGTATAATGTAATGTCTTAGGGGCCACTGAGGGGCATTATACTGTATGGGGCCACTAGGGATGCATTATACTGTGTAAGGGCCACTAAGGGTCATTATAATATATGGGGGCCATTGAAGAGGCATTATAATTTATGCAGGTCAAGTATTTCTAAGTAGTGGTGATGGGGGGGGGGTTCCACTTATGAAACCTTTGCACTGGGCCCAAAAATGTATTAAAACGGCCCTGCAAAGTACCAGTCCCTACAGGTAAGCACACCTTCTGTGACTCCCTCTTTCCGGGTTGCCTCTCTGTTACCTCCAGAAGCTCCTTGGTCATCATCCTAACTGTCTGCATGCCAACTGATATGTGCAACAACTGTCACAACCAATGTACTTTCAACTGACTTCACCTCCAGGGTCTTCTCACTCCATCTTCTCCCCCACAGCTGGCAACCCAGCACCTCCTAGAGGGCTGGCATCTGGCTACATCTTCCCCTCCAAGCTAAGGATTGCTATTGCAGCAACCTCCAACAAAGTCTTCATATCTGACAGGACTCATCTCAAAGTTTGTACGCTGTGAACACCACAGGGGTAGTAAGTTGCTGGCTGACCCTTCTGTCTCCCATCCTCCCAAGGCCACTCTTTCCAAGGTCCCTATGGCACCTGCTGCACCAATGATGATAAAGGGAGCGTAGACCCAGTAATAGTTTCCCTCATAGATTCTAGACCGGCGATGGAGGTGGATCTTCTAGACACGCCACAAAGGTGTAGGAGCACAGCATGTTGCAGTGAACCACCCATCCAGGCCTGAACCTCCCTCAGGACATGTTTCATACACTATTCGTATATCACTGATCCCGCACACTCAGAGGTGGTGACGGTGGTGCCAGTTGAAGGGTTCTCCAACCCGTTTACAATGCATAGAGATCACTGCACACACCATAGGTTTCTTCAGAAAATAGTGCAAACGTGCTTTTTATTTTCTCATTTTTTAAGATAAGGTAGTTTCATACATCATAAAGCCATATAGTGGCAAAATATTTTTTTGTTGTAGAAATGTGGATCAAGAACTTGTATGCAACATTTCGGTCAAGGCTGTGACCTTCCTCGGGCTTGATCTCTAAATATAATAAAAATTAATAGACATGAACAAATCGTAGGCATGGATTGTTGCAGCAAATTGCAATATATATAGATCTTAGCCCAGAAATATAATTATGAGAAAACATGGAAACATCATATCAAACTAGAAAATGGAAAAAATACAGGAAAATATAAAGTGAGAGAGAAAAAAAGAATATATGTAATGTGAGCAAAGTGATGGATAGGCAGAAAGGTTAGTGTGTATGTGGTTGTGTGTGTGGTGAGATATGTGTAGTGGAGGGATATGTGAGAGTACTAATAATTCAAATAAAGAGATGAAATAAAGCTGAGGCCAAGTTCTGTGGATAACATGGAGTGCTGGGAATAATGCAGTTAAGTTATCCGGATATTATTCCGGATGGTAGATTTGTGTTTTGATATGCAGTCTCATATATATTGGGAAGTCTCTCCAACATATACGAGACAGCATGGGCATTTTATCAGATATATCACAAAGGAGGTATCACAGGTGAAGAAGTCTCGTATCGGAAAACGTTTACCCATGTGTGGATGAGTGAAATGTTCCCCTTTAATGACAGCTGAACATTGAACACAATGTAGGCAAGGGAATGTTCTTTTCTTGGGAGTGGCCAGAAAAGTCTGCCTGGGTGTCCGATATAGACTTCCAATATCCGCTCTTACCAGTGTGTCCCTAATTTTTTTTATCCCTTTTATAACAGGTCAGTGGGGGATTCTTGAATTTCCTCCATATCCGCAAATGCTCGTTGGAGAATGGGCCAATGTTTATTCATAATATGGTTTTGTTTAGGAAAAAATTCATGATATTTTTGAACAAAATTGATAAATAGTGCCCTGTATTGACTTATATGCCTCCTATAACTTACCTGCATTATTCCCAGCACTCCATTTTATCCACACTACTTGGCCTCAGCGTTATTTTATCCCTTTATTTGCATTATATCCCTCCACTACACATATCTCCATACCTCACCACACACACAACCACATACACACTTACCTTTCTGCCTATCCATCATTTTGCTCACATTACATATATTCTTTTTTTCTCTCTCACTTTATATTTTCCTCTATTTTTTCCATTTTCTAGTTTGATATGATGTTTCCATGTTTTCTCATTATTATTTTTCTGGGCTAAGTATATATATTGCAATTCGCCACAACAATCCACACCTACGATTTGTTCATGTCTATTAATTTTTATTATGTTTAGAAATCAAGCATGAGGAAGGCCACAGCTTTGACCGAAACATTGCATACAAGTTCTTGATCCACATTTCCACAAGAAAAACATTTTGTGTCACTATATGGCATTGTGAATTATGAAACTACCTTATCTCAAAAAATTAGGAAATAGAAAGCACGTTTGCACTATTTTCAGAAGAAACCTATGGTGTGTGCAGTGATTTCTATGCATGTTTCATACACTGGCAACCACAGGTTAGGCTGCTGCACCACCACATAAGGAATGGACTCCTATGGCCACCTTAGTTTTCCACCTCTTCAGACTGATCGATTCCTCACTAGCACAAAGTTGCTGACATGGAGTGGTAACTATCTCAGTTTATATTTTGTTTACAGATACTTGAGACTTCGGGGCACAAGGTCATTCATCTCTTGCATGCACCACTGGTGCTCAACCTGCTCCTCCCAATCCCAAATCATCTCCCAGGGTACCTGGTGAAATGGGTTCTGGGGGTGGGTGCTCATCCTGTCTATTTTTCTCAACACTGTGAGAACCACCTATTCTTTTCTCTCCTTGCAACCTGGCAAATAATTTCTTCTGTGGGACATTGTGGGTGGACATCATCCAACACAGTCAGTATCTTTTTGACCATGATCCTGCGACCAGTGGACTGCAACATAAGAGGCTTACTTGGCTCCCCTGCCAAAATACTCAATGCCTGGTCGGCCTTCAAGTGTGGGACTATGTTACACAGCCATGGGGCAGATTTCAGTGCCTCTTTTCTGTCTTCCAAGAGGATACAGGTCCCAACCAGGCCCTTAGATGTCATCACTGTGTAGACGCACCGAAACCAAGGATGCCGCCTCTACTTCAGCACCTATTGTCACAGCTCCTGGAGTAGATGCTGCTGAAAATAAGTTCACACTTGAGGCAGCAAAATGTCAACATTGCTAAAATGTAATTCAGGAACTGATGGACATAGACATGGACAACCAGTTATGCTTAATGGTTTGCTTTATTGGCAAGAATTAGAAACATGAACAAAAAAATAAACATGTTAACAAAAAACCTTAAGTACTAGTTACAGTCCCTAGAAGCAAACCTGCATTCTGCTACTCTACCTTTCCTGCAGTCCTCTCCATCTATCCTACCTCTGCTGTCTTCTTGGAAAACTCTTTGGTCATCTTCTAGAGAAGTTAGAAAACAGATCAGATAATAGCATTCAATATGTTATAATAAGTATTATTATTATTAATAATTATTATTATATTAACTTATTACAGATAAATGTACTTTTATTGAACAATGCAGTGTAGTAGAGATGTTAGCAAAGTCCTAAAGGATTGGGTTGGTTTAACATTTATTCCTTACTCCTACTGAACTTCAGATGGTCTCACAATGTTTCCTGTGTAAAAGACCTTAGCTTAGAGTAAATGTAAAAAAAAGCATAAAATGCTGCAAATAAACTCACTTATAAGCCATATAATACCCAACCAATTGATCCTACAGCTGCATCATCGCTTAGCAATTCATATTGTTCTTTGCTTACCTAGCAAATTGTCAGTCCTAATGAGTCTTCTTCTACATTGCTGGAGCACCACTGATGCTTTATATACGTTGCCAAAATTACTTATGCTACTAAGGATTCAGTCCTTTCTATATTACAGTAATTTTTATAACAGTCAACCTCTTTATATGTATTGTTTTATGCTTTAGTTCACTTTATTTAATAGATACTGTGTCTTTTCATTTAGATTTCATTATTCTTCGTACATAAATTTGGTTTACTTGAGCTACTGGGTCATCATATATTAATAAGCATTCAAAATCACCCATATACATGCATGCTCGATATTGCTTGAGATTTTTTTAAATCAACAACTGTTATGGAATAATAAAAATCATGGCATGCTCCAAAACTTACTACATTAAGGAAGGATTCTTACCTAGAAGCATTTTGACATTACATAAAGTCCATAGAGGTCACAAGTAAATTTTAACTAGAATTTCAAGGTCATTTTTGCAGAGGAAATTGTGTGAACATGGTCTTATTATGGTACATAATAGCTGTGGAAGCAGACAATTATGTTAGTACCATACGGGTAATTTATGAAACACCTACAATGTCCTAGCTTAAGGGGGTATTCATAATTAACATTTACTTTGTTTCTGTAACTCTTATACTGTACACTTTATTGAAAGTCTGTCACCAGAACCCAGCATATCAACCTAAATCAAACAGTGCCTCCATTGATGCAATAAAGCTGTTTTTGTTAATATTTAACGTCCTCATTGCCCCAAAATGCTCATTTGCATATTGACAAAACCAGAAAAATCTCTGCAACAGAGGCTCCAATTTTCAAAGGGAAAACAGCATCTGATTCAGGTGACCCTAAACTATCTATATGCTGGTGACAGACTTCTGGAGAGGGCTGCATGCAAAAGTAACCACCTTTCTATTGAACTGTATGAAAACCATGGCTAACAGGACATCCATTCTCCCAACAATGAAGATGAGAGTCCCACGTGTTGAATCAAATGACTCTTTTTTGTGGATGTACCATGAATGTCGAATATTATTAGTACTTTTTCTTTTTAGAGCAATATTTATTGCGAGATGCTGTACCTTTGAAGAAGGGTTTACATAGTATCAGTACAATAACCACAAAGCTAACTAGAGTATGAGGGAGGCATGGAAGAATTCCTGCAAACGCCTGTGTGAAGAGATGGTAAGAAGAGAGCAAAGAAGGTCTTGTGAGGATCAGGCATTACATTTGGGGAAGTATCACACAGATAGGTCAAAGATGTACGAAGGTGACAAGTTCTGGATGGCCTTGTGTGTCATAGTTTATATTTTGAATGCAATTTACTGGCAATGGGTAGTCAATGCCAGCGGGGAGAGGCAGAGAAGAACAAGGGAAAGGTTGATTAACAAGGCAGCGGAGTTAAGGGTGGATTGGAAGGGCATGAGATTTAGCTGACAGGCCACCGATGAGGAGGTTAAGGGTGTGGACTAGCATTTTTGTAAACTCATGGCTGAGAAAAGAGATGTTTTTGAGATAGAGACATCAGGAATTAGTAAGAGCTTGAAACAGACTTTTGAGACTGGGTAGAGTGCAGATCCATTAACTGTGATTGATAGGTCAGGAAAGGTAGGCTGAGTAAAGTAAGGGAATTATGATGATTTCTGATTTATCCTTTTTGAGTTTCAGGAAGCAGAAGTAGAAGAAGGAGGCTATAGCTAATAGATACTCTGGAATTCTGGATGGCAGAGAGGTTACGTCTGGACCAGAGAGGTACGAGTGGTGCTGAAAGCTTTTGGACTCAATGACCTTTCCCAGGCTAAAAGGTATAGATATAAAATGGAAATACCTTTTTTAAAAAGGGAAATACAGAATTAATGAGTTAAATATAATTTCTCCTTTTTGCTATCTGCTTTAACAAATCTCTCAACTTCCCACTCTGACAAAATAAAGCAGCAGTGACAGTGATAAAGAAAAGTAAGGGAAGATTATGTTGGTAGTAGAATACTACAGTAATGTACAGACCACAGTAACAACAACAGTTTAACTCTGAAGCATATTACATTTTAATCTACTGTATTTTTCAGCAATCCTTTAATTAAAACTATATAGTACTATGAGTTCATGTTAAAAAGAGATAGCATTTAACGCTAAACTTGGAACAATGCTATAATACCATTGGGTTGGCAGGTGTTTGGCATGAACAGTAAAGTTTTTCGGTTCTTAGCAGACGACAAGAGCTATGTATGCATTTCCTGAAAAGCATAGACTACATTTAGCAAGCAGATAACTGTGAGACAAAACTTGCATGTGAATAAGAATTTCATTTAATTAAAGTAATATTTCTAAAAAAATAAACAGCTGTAAACAATATGGAAAACATGGCTGTGTAATTAAAGGCTGTATCTACGCTATACACCAGCAGTTCTGCAAGCACAGTTGGCCACAGAGGCATACAGGAACAATTTACATGTCTCTGCCCATTGTCCTTAAATGAGGATTAACTGCCTTGCTTTTGGATGGGCATGGTAGGATTGAATTATGTAAATTACTTTCTGTGCAATTCATAGATTCCTAGAAATCAAATGTTGCTGTAAACTCTTACAATGTAACACAGAGCTGAAACAATTGTTGGAATTACATGCACTACTTCTTTAAAGGGATGTTCCATCCATTACTTTCAGATCAATGGTTGTCTAACCATTAGGACCCTCATTGACCCTGAAAATTAAATGAATGAAGCTGTGCTACAGTTCCCTGCATGGAGGATGACCAGGAGTGCCGTCACGCTGAGAAAAACTTTGAAGGTGCTACAGAGCTAAATTAACCATTCAATCCACTTATTCTCAGGATCATGGAGGTCATAACAGTCAACAACAAAGTGAGGACATAAGCTAGAAATAAATAATAATACATTTTATTTATATAGTGCCAACATATTCTGCAGCACTGTACAATTTGTAGGGTTCAAGTACAGACAAAAAAGATACATTACAAAGAACTAGTCAATTCACACACTGGGACTGAGGGCCCTTCTCGCAAGAGCTTACAATCTATGAGGTAGAAGGGGTGACACAAGAGGTAGCAGAGGCAGCATCAGAGATAGCATTGCTTGTACAATGGTTCTGACAATTTTGTAATAGAGGTTACTGTCATTACACACATATAAAGCTGTATGAGCCATCACCAGTCGTGTCCTTTAACATGCAGATGGTGCCTGGATATATAAAGTTAGCCTGATACGGTATCATATTCTGTGAGGTAATGTTGGAGCGTAAACAGAGAAGGGTACATTTTAGGGATTCTAACTACGGAAGGGTTTACATTAGAAGTTGTGATAGGCCTGTCTGAAAAGATATGTCTTTAGTTTGCGCTTGAAGCTGTGGAAATTGGGGGTTAATCTGATAGTCCGGGATAGAGCATTCCAGAGAAGTGGTGCAACTTGGGAGAAGTCTTGTATACGAGCGTGGGAGGTTCTGATAATAGAGGATGTTAGTCTTAGGTCATTGAGTGAACGGAGATTACGGGTTGGGCGATAGACAGAGATGAGGGAGGAAATGTAGGGAGGTGCAGCATTACGGAGAGCCTTGTGGATGAGAGTGATAAGTTTATATTGTATTCTGTATTGAATAGGCAGCCAATGTAGTGACTGACACAGACCGGAGGCATCGCTGTAGCGTCTAGACTGATAGATGAGCCTGGCCGCCGCATTCAGAATAGATTGTAGAGGGAAGAGTTTAGTAAGGGGAAGACCGATTAGTCAAGGTGAGAGTGAATCAGGGCAACAATGAGAGTCTTTATTGTATCTGTGATAAGGAAAGGGCGTATTCTGGAGATGTTTCTGAGGTGGAGATGACATGAGCGTGCGAGTGATTGGATATGGGGGGTGAAGGAAAGGTCTGAGTCAAACATAATCCCGCCTAGGAGTTATGGTAAGGCCGAAGACTGCAATGGAGATATCAGGGACAGATCTATTAGATGGTGGAAACAGCAGTATTTCAGTCTTTGAGAGATTCAGTTTCAGATAGGCTTGTTTGGCGAGGTGAAGGGCAGAGCTATACACACGTGGACAAAATTGTTGGTACCCCTCGTTTAATGAAAGAAAAACCCACAATGGTCACATAAATAACTTGAATCTGACAAAAGTAATAATATATAAAAATTCTACGAAAATGAACAAATGAAAGTCAGACATTGCTTTTCAACCATGCTTCAACAGAATTTTTTAAAAAAGAAAACTCATGAAACAGGCCTGGACAGAAATGATGGTACCCTTAACTTAATATTTTGTTGCACAACCTTTTGAGGCAATAACACGATTCCTGTAACTGTCAATGAGACTTCTGCACCTCTCAACAGGTATTTTGGCCCACTCCTCCTGAGCAAACTGCTCCAGTTGTCTCGAGTTTGAAGGGTACCTTTTCCAGACGGCATGTTTCAGCTCCTTCCAAAGATGCTCAATAGGATTTAGGTCAGGGTTCATAGTAGGCCACTTCTAATAATAGTCCAATGTTTTCCTCTTAGCCATTCTTGGGTGTTTTTAGCTGTGTGTTTTGGGTCATTATCCTGTTGCAAGACCCATGACCAGCTACTGAGACCAAGCTTTCTGACACCGGGCAGCACATTTCTCTCTAGAATCCCTTGATAGTCTTGAGATTTCATTGTACCCTGCACAGATTCAAGACACCCTGTGCCAGATGCAGTAAAGCAGCCCCAGAACATAACAGAGCCTCCTCCATGTTTCACAGTAGGGACAGTGTTCTTTTCAAGATATGCTTCATTTTTCTGTCTGTGAACATAGAGCTAATGTGCCTTGCCAAAAATTTCGATTTTTGTCTCATCTGCCCATAGGACATTCTCTCAGAAGCTTTGTGGCTTGTCAACATATAGTTTGGCAAATTCCACTCTGGCTTTTTTATGATTTGTTTTCAACAATGGTGTCCTCCTTGGTCGTGTCCCATGAAGTCCACTTTGGCTCAAACAACGACGGATGGTGCGATCTGACACTGATGTTCCTTGAGCTTGAAGTTCACCTTTAATCTCTTTAGAAGTTTTTCTGGGCTCTTTTGTTATCATTCGTATTATCCTTCTCTTTGATTTGTCATCAATTTTCCTCCTGCGGCGACGTCCAGGGAGGTTGGCTACAGTCCTATGGATCTTAAATTTCTGAATAATATGTGCAACTGTAGTCACAGGAACATCAAGCTGCTTGGAGATGGTCTTTAAACCTTTACCTTTAACATGCTTGTCTATAATTTGACAACTCGCTTTCTCTGGTCTATGTTGAGTGTGGTACTCACCATGTCACCAAACAGCACAGTGAGTATCTGTAGCCCTATATACAGGCCCACTGACTGATTGTAAGATTGTAAGTGGACACACCTTGATTTAACATGTCCCTTTGGTCACATTATTTTCAGGAGTACCATTATTTCTGTCCAGGCCTGTTTCATGAGTTTTCTTTTTTAAAAAAATCTGTTGAAGCGTAGTTGAAAAGCAATGTCTGACATTGTTCATTTTCATAGAATTTTTAGATATTATTACTTTTCTCAGATTCAAGTTATTTCTGTGACCATTGTGGGTTTTTCTTTCATTAAATGAGGGGTACCAACAATTTTGTCCATGTGTGTAGGTTTTATGCATAAATAAGTAAATGCGTGCATATTCTGTAAGTCCATTTATACAAAGCAGTATTTTGATTAGTATTTAACAATCCAAAAACAGGAGTGATTTCAAAAGACAGATGCAAATCAATTATACTTTTTCTATGTATAGCTGCTTTTGACTGAAAAATACCAATGGAAAATTGTGACCAAAGTATGAAAGTGGTTTAAGCTTATGGTATGACATATGGTTATCAGTATTTATGTGTCTATCTCAATAAGAACTCTATGTAAGGATATTATACATAGGATAAATTGCAGAATTAAGAGGAAATACAGTGCCTTGCGAAAGTATTCGGCCCCCTTGAACTTTTCAACCTTTTGCCACATTTCAGGCTTCAAACATAAGGATATAAAATTTAAATTTTTTGGTGAAGAATCAACAACAAGTGGGACACAATTGTGAAATAGAACGAAATTTATTGGATATTTTAAACTTTTGTAAAAAATAAAAAACTGAAAAATGTGGGGCATGCCAAATTATTCGGCCCCCTTAAGTTAATACTTTGTAGCGCCACCTTTTGCTGCAATTACAGCTGCAAGTCGCTTGGGGTATGTCTCTATCAGTTTGGCACATCGAGAGACTGAAATTCTTGCCCATTCTTCCTTGGAAAACAGCTCGAGCTCAGTGAGGTTGGATGGAGAGTGTTTGTGAATAGCAGTTTTCAGCTCTTTCCACAGATTCTCGATTGGATTCAGGTCTGGACTTTGACTTGACCATTCTAACACCTGGATACGTTTATTTGTGAACCATTCCATTGTACATTTTGATTTATGTTTGGAATCATTGTCTTGTTGGAAGATAAATCTCCGTCCCAGTCTCAGGTCTTTTGCAGACTCCAACCGGTTTTCTTCCAGAATGGTCCTGTATTTGGCTCCATCCATCTTCCCATCAATTTTAACCATCTTCCCTGTCCCTGCTGAAGAAAAGCAGGCCCAAACCATGATGCTGCCACCACCATGTTTGACAGTGGGGATGGTGTGTTCAGGGTGATGAGCTGTGTTGCTTTTACGCCAAACATATCGTTTTGCATTGTGGCCAAAAAGTTGGATTTTGGTTTCATCTGACCAGAGCACCTTCTTCCACATGTTTGGTGTGTTTCCCAGGTGGCTTGGGGCAAACTTTAAATGAGACTTTTTATGGATATCTTTGAGAAATGGCTTTCTTCTTGCCACTCTTCCATAAAGACTAGATTTGTGCAGTGTACGACTGATTGTTGTCCTATGGACAGACTCTCCCACCTCAGCTGTAGATCTCTGCAGTTCATACAGAGTGATCATGGGCCTCTTGGCTGCATCTCTGATCAGTCTTCTCCTTGTTTGAGATGAAAGTTTAGAGGGACGGCCAGGTCTTGGTAGATTTGCAGTGGTCTGATACTCCTTACATTTCAATATAATTGCTTGCACAGTGCTCCTTGGGATGTTTAAAGTTTGGGAAATCTTTTTGTATCCTAATCCGGCTTTAAACTTCTCCACAACAGTATCACGGACCTGCCTGGTGTGTTCCTTGGTCTTCATGATGCTCTCTGCGCTTTAAACAGAACCCTAAGACTATCACAGAGCAGGTGCATTTATAAGGAGACTTGATTACACACAGGTGGATTATATTTATCATCATCAGTCATTTAGGACAACATTGGATCATTCAGAGATCCTCACTGAACTTCTGGAGTAAGTTTGCTGCACTGAAAGTAAAGGGGTCGAATAATATTGCACGCCCCACTTTTCAGTTTTTTATTTTTTACAAAAGTTTAAAATAACCAATAAATTTCGTTCCACTTCACAATTGTGTCTCACTTGTTGATTCTTCACCCAAAAAATTAAAATTTTATATCCTTATGTTTGAAGTCTGAAATGTGGCAAAAGGTTGAAAAGTTTAAGGGGGCTGAATACTTTCGCAAGGCACTGTATATAAAAAGCAAGATCAATAAAGAGTTGTTCATAGCAATGAATACGATTACAGATCGTATTTATCAGAAGCACTTTCAAAAATGAAAGCAGTGATCTGATATCTTGCTATAATCAACTCCTACATGTTCACTGAGTAAATGGGCAGAAGACCAGACAACATAGTGACCTATTGCATCAATTTAGCAGAACCGTAATAGTAGAATTACAGAATGGACCACATGGGAGTACAGGGTCACAGTGAAAATATTGCAATGGAACTCCTACATTATCCCTGATGTTATATCAAGTAACAACAACATTTTTAATTGTTATTTTTATTTTGTGTTACTTTCCACATAAAAATGTAAAATATGTTTTTAGCTCACCAACCTTGCAATTCATTTTCCTTATCTATGTGCATGGCTGCATGAGAAATGTGGAACATTAGCAAAAACTCCAAAGTCCAGCATTACATTACCAAGAGGATGATTGAAATTATTTTTCTTTGTAGATGACATGGATAAAAAGACATACATAAAAGGTGACTGTGTGGGTTTTTATTCATGTGATCTTCAATTTAGATAAATCATTTTAATCAACCACATAGAAATATTGATTTAACTTAGCTTACTAAGTTAAACTAAGTTAACTTAGTCTCATGTCATATAGCATGTTATTCTGGACAAAAATGCAATGCACTTTAATTAAAAATGTTGATGCTTTTTGGCTGAAAAACCTCTCTAAAGTTCCTGCCAATAGGTGTCTCCCTTCTAGGTAATTTTCAGTTCACTCTATGTTACTAGGCAAGTTTAGTTTCCATTGATGCAAGACAGGTTCACAGAGAGTGGAGGGGGCAGTTCTTTTCTCTCTTCACACAGTGGATTTAGATAGGAGGGGCTGACTCTCCTCACAGCCTCACAAATGTCAGCAAACTTCTTTATGCTGAATATTCTGCAAATCTCAAAGTTTACAATGTAAGAAAAGTCTTCTTCAGCAAGCGGCTTTACTGACTGTGCTCATATATTGCTCTTTTCCTGTGCATGCATGTATTTGCCTTGTATTTGCAGTTCAGTGTACCTGGAACTGCTAAATGATGGTCACTTGGGCTTTCCACAGCATCTGTTTACTATTGTACAGTTACACCTAGCAAAGTTACATGTAAACAAACCAAACTAATTATAATGGATAGGGGAGGGGGCAGACTTCTCCTTATTGTACACATCCACTGCCAGAGAGAGAAATGTAAATTGTGCTGCAGTCATAATGTGATTATTAGCAGCAGAAAAACTGATAGGGCACCATGTATGAAGGCTTATACAGTCATAGAACAGACTGCCCAGCAAGACCCTCTACATATTTCTCCGGCACCCTTTAAATATTATAGTTTTTACATTGGCCAGTGGCACAGACATACAGCTTTGCTGTATAGCCTGGGGTAGAATCAGCAGAATTATCTCAATATTATTTGAGATGCCTATATATGTGAAGGCCTACATTAGGCAAGAAAGCAACACTACACACACATACAAAATTGTATATGCATCTACCGTCCTGCTTTCTGCATCCTGGGGAAGCAGATGTGCTCTATCACTTCATGGAGATTGTAATAGCTTTTAACATTTCTCTGTCAATTGACCCCCATTAATTTCAGCTGTCATAAAGCACACATACCTGCTGTACTGTCTATACAGAAACTACAAGAAGGAAGTCTGTGTCTGTGTCCAAGGAGCAGAATTCCATGGCTTGTTAAAAGCAGAGGATGCATCTCAGCCTGCAGAATTAAGAAACTTTCATCCTCCTGCAGGACAGTTTCTTGATAACAACTAATGCAGTCATGTGGAATCCATTAAACACTTAGCTGAGGTAAATATATCCGATCCACTTCCATCCTTGTATAAGGCTTAAGGAGAATGTTGAAATGAAATGTAGTTGGACTTAAATGCCAGCATAGGCCTGTAGTGCTGTTTCTTGTATGTAATGCAAATCCTTGAGGGAGATTTGAGGGATAAAGTTTAACATTTTCTATAATCCCTCTGAGTCTACTCTGTGGACTGCAGTTATTATACATACCAAGATTGAAAATAAGAGTCAACCTATACCTTTATTATCTGTACTTAGCAGAGGGATAGGAATGTATAGTCAGCAGCATAAGTGAGTGACAGGTTAGGTTTAGCTTAAAGGTAATTTTATATTCAACCTTTCTCTACAGAAAAGATCATGCTGTCTGCGTCTCTAGAGAAGAGTGATGTGTAATGAAAATAAAATGGGCAAGTTTGAGATTTCTATTGAAATGTTATTGATTTTAGAGATATATTATGCATATATAAAATTATATAATCTGCATGTATACCAAATGGTCTTCACAAAAAGGCCTGTCCAAAGGCCTTGGACAATATTTGTCCAAATCTAGTTTATCGATCACCAGGCCATATAAATTGAAAACAAGGTGAAATTTCATTACATCATCAAACCACAGTTCAAGGCAGTGTGATAATGAAACAAAGCCTTTTCTCGTGTTATGCAGGAGGTGCAAAAAAGTGACCCTCGCTCTAGTGGACCAGGCTCTATACTATTCACTTGAATGATCAACATGTAATACTTTATTTCCCCTCCAAGAATAATAAGAATTAAAAATTCTGATCAAAGAAAATCAGAGACATAGAAGTACTGTGTAATACTTCACAGTTTACAATATCTCCTCTTGTTGCCAGGGCACAGAAACATTCTTCTTTACATTCAGAATCATAACCTGGTCCTTCTAATGGCTGATTTGCTACAGTTTATCAAACAGAAGTTAGTCTTGTGAGATTCACACAACAGCAGCACAACTTTCTTAGTAGTGCTTCTCTACAATGATTCTTTGTTAAAAATGTGCAGCTATGTCAGGCTAGGTTCACACTACTGTCCCCTAGATTCTCTGACGGATCCAAAAACAGTAAAGTTTCACTGACGGCAGTGGTGAACCTAGCCTCTTTGCTGCCTGAGGCGAACTATAGAAAGACGCCCCCCCCCCCCCCCAAAAAAAAAAAAAAAAAAAAAAAAGAGTTTCCATGCTACTAGTTTAACACACCGTTATCGTCGCACAATATACACAATACACAAAGTTATAAAACAGTTTTTAAGAATTCTTCTTCCTGTATTACTTCAGTATCAGATCAACAACACGGCATTAACAATGAAAGTAACTTCACACATCTTCTGCTTGGTGGATGGACGAGCCCACATGGCCCCCATTCTCTATAATAGGAGCCCCGCAGATAGCTGAGTACTGGACTTCGGCTATCTTTGGCACTCCCATTGAAGTGAATGAGAGCCCCGCGGGTTCGTCCATCCACCAAGTGACACACCTATATATATGGCTGCAGCCAGGTTGGATTCCCACCCAGTGGGGGGAAAAATCCCAATTCTCAGGCTCAATGGTGGAATCAGCAGACAGACCCCCATCAATCAGGTATTTATCCTCTATCATTTAGGTGTATACAGGGCAGTAACATTCTGTGACTTACAGGTGACGTCTCTGACTAATCCTTCACATTTCCCTTCTCTTCCCTCTGGACCGCCATGACCACTTCTTCCAGCTGTGACTTGTCTCTGTAAAGGTTGCAACACAGACATCTTTGGCTCCTCATTTTTCCAGGCATCCAACCCACATTGTCCTCACCTACACAAATCCCCCATTCTGCTGCTACCCCCAATTATATAATATATGATATAACCCCCCATAATGAATAATACCCCCAAGTGCATCTTTATATTAATAATGTCCGTGTGTACCCTGTATAAATAGTGCCCCTTATTAATAATACCCCAGGTGTTAACTAATTAAAAGCTTTTCCAGGTCATTAATAAACTAATCAGTGGGGTTCAAAAACCCAGGACCCCCACTGACCAGCTGTTTGAATGGTACCTGTGTAAGCGCCGTGACCGCTTCTCTGTTTACATAGTGTAATTCATCTCATAGCGGCCATGTAATGTAACTGCAGCCTTGTCTTGAACATGTCTACAGTATGTGACAAGGCTACAATTACATCACACGGTCACTATAAACAGACAGCGTATAATATAAACAGGTGCCATAGCCCATGTTTATAGCGCCCCATTTACACACACTATAATGTTCCACAGCAGCCCCTGCACACAGTATTACACAGTGTTATGGCCCGCAGCGGCCCCTGCACACTGTATTATGCCTCTCAGCGGCCCCTGCTCACGGTATTATGCCCCGCATTGGCCACTGCACACGGTATTATGTTCCACAGCAACTCCTGCACACAGTTTTATGCCCCATATTGGCCCCTGCACACGGTATTATGCTTCATATTGGCCCCTGCACACGGTATTATGCTCCACAGTGGCCCCAACACACGGTATTATGCTCCATAGTGGCCCCTGCACTGGTATTATGCTCTATAGTGGCCCTTACACTGGTATTATGCTCCATAGTGGCCCCTGCACTGGTATTATCCTCCATAGTGGCCCTTGAACTGGTATTATGCTCCATAGTGGCCCCTGCACTTGTATTATGCTCCATAGTGACCCCTGCACCCGGTATTATGCTCTATAGTGGCCCCTGCACTTGTATTATGCTCCAGAGTGGCCCCTGCACAGGGTATTATGCTCTACAGTGGTCCCTGCACAGGGTATTATGCCCCATAGTGGCCGACCCATGAACTATTATTATACTCTGGGGTCTTTTCAGACCCCAGAGTATAATGATTGGAGACCCAGGGGAGAATACAAACATAAAAACCAGAGTTACTTACCTATCCTGGACACCGGTGCACTCCTTGCAGCTTTCGGCCCTGTTTAATTGCGCACACACGTCACGTGATCAGGCCGGCGACGCGACCTGATGACGTTACCAGAGGCCTCAAGCCTGCTCGAAGTTACATCGGATCGCAGGAGGTGAGTAACACTGGTTTTTATGTTCCCTCACCAACCCTAGGCCTCCGATTATTATACTCCGGGGTCTGAATAGACCCCGGAGTATAATAATAGTAGTATTTGCGGCCCGTGGCCTAACTTACCGATCCCCGCGGCTGCTCACAGCGGCATCCACTTCCCTTTCTGCGGCCCATAGCAGAAGGGGAAGCGGGGGGCGGCCACGAGCAGACGTGGAAAAGGGAAATAAATAGGCCCTGACCTGCCGGGGATACTCCAACAGGTTACGGCCTATTTATATATATAAAAAAAAGCTATACTCACCTGCGATGCCTTGATGCAGCCGCCGCCTCCTCTTCTTGTCCGCGACGTCTGTGTCTCAGCGTAGGCAGCGTGATGACGTCATTGTCGCCGCCGCCTGCGCCGTCTTGTAAACCAGCCCAGGACAGGCCGCGCTCAGCTCTGTTTTTTTTTTTTTTTTTTTAAAGCGGCCTGTCCTGGGCTGGTTTACATTAAATAGTAAAAATGCCGCCCCCCGGACAGTGCCGCCCGAGGTGGCCGCCTCACTTCGCCTCTTTAGCGGTGCGCCCCTGACTGACGGATACAAATGGAAGACTTTACACTTCTGTCCATCGTGATTAAAATCAATGATAACATAAAACTGGAGGGTCCCTTTCATTGGCCTTCTGCTTTATTTTTTTGCAGAAAAAACAACACAGAATGCTGCTTTAATATTTCCATGGAAACTGATTCAGATACTGCAAAGATCAAGCAAAGCAAAGATCTTGAAAATGGTGAAGAACTGAAATGCAAAAGATCGGTAAGATGTATAACTTATCATTATGCAAATTTTACCTTTTGGGTAACTTTTCAATATAAACTACCATATGTGCATGAGGTATAACTACTATGAGCTGCTACAACATGTCTGTTTGTCTTTGCTTTGCTCTCACTCCTCCCTCCCCTCTCTATAGCCTTTTTTGGGCACATGTAATTTCAAACATCAGTGAGTGACTGTACATCCCAAGAGACCAGGACATATTTAGCAAAGATTTCAGAGAGCGTGAGGAGTATAGGAAGATGGGAAGGAGAAAAAAAGAGCCTGGTAAATGGACAAAGAAGAATTTTTCTATTAGATATTACAAAACGTATTAATGCACTAATGTTTGCACTATTGATTTATACAAAGTTTTTTGAGAAATTAGTGACTATTTAAAGGAGTTGTTCACAAGTGTCCATTAATGATATGTGAAACACAAAGTACCCTCCTGCCTGAAATTTAAGTGAACAACTTTGGAACAAATAAATTGTGAAACTTGCAACAGCATGTCACTCTCTCATTTACTTATGGCCATGAGCGGGCCCCATTCATGTAATAAATACAGATCCCAGAGGTGGAACCTTCATTTATCAGTCACTTAAGGGGTGTCCTATGAAATTAGCCATAAATGCCAAGATGGGAATATACCTTTAAACAATGTGATATTATGAGAGTAACTGAATGTGTATACCATATTCTAAAATGAGAACAGTATTTTTCCAATTATAAACATATATTCTAAGTTGTAATATGTTTTTCTATAAAATCATACTATCTAATTGATGTGATATCACAGTCTGTATATATTCCTTGCTGTCCATCTATGGATATCTTAAGCTAAGTTCACACCTGTGCCTGGATTCTGTTCGGAGTTTCTGTCCCCAAATCAGCTTAAAAAATGTGGAAACCCGGTGGAAACCCGACGGACCCCATTATGGTCTGTGGGGTCTATGGAATCTGCGGGTAACCGCTATTTAAGTGGATTAAGTTTCCATTCTTCGGGTACTCAAGCGGACCTGAAGAATGGAAACCCAGGCGCAGGTATGAACCTAGCGTCACTGATGTACTTCTGAAATTGATCTGTTATTTGCTACAATATACCTAATTTTAATGGTATTCTTCAAATCTACATAGCATAAGCTTTTTGCTTTGGTTGTACCTCTGTCTGTGCCATAGATGGTCATGTTATGAGTTGTCCAGACATACACATAGATGGGTGTATATTAGTGCATAATATGCAGGAGGGCCTCTCATATCTTCATATGAGACACTTTACTTCTTTGTAACACCTGTAACTTCAGCTAAGTGTTATCTCTTTTCATTTATTAAACACATATATATTATGATATTCTGGTGTGATTATTGTCATTCTTTTACCATCTTAGAATTAACCTTTTATAAAAACCCATTTGCCTATATAACTGCAGACAGACAGACAGACATTTTATGTTTCTGTAAAAAAAAAAAAAAAATCAAAATATAATTTTGTTAAACTATATTTAATTTCATGTCTGGATAATAAAGTTAGTCACAAATGTAATGTACATCCTCCAAAATTAAAATGAAACCTCACAGTAAAATGAGATGGATAGCCTTAATCACTTCAACCCATCATTTCATCCATATACTGTATAATTCACCATGTAAGACTTTTTCTTTTGTATTACTTTAATTTGTGTAGTTCCGCTTTGATGGATAATACACAATACATAAAGTTAAACATGTTTGAAAATACATTTAATTTTCACAAAATTTGGCAAACTTCTCTAAAACACTGACAAAAAGACCTTGAAATAACATTTCTACCTAAATCAGATGCAATCTAGTAATAATGTAATTATCTCATTTCTTTCCTCCTAGGCCTCTGGCTGGATGTGAGGATGCGTATTATTCAAGTATGTCAATTTGCCTTCCCTCACTGTTCTTATCAGGGAAGAAATTATAGTTACTGCAAAGGGAATGAAAAGATTTCTCTGTGAATAGTCCTACAGAATATACTGTGAACTTAACTGTGATTCTAGAGGTCCCTATACTCTGAACTAGGAGAATTGGGAAAAAAAAAAGCTCAATGGAATGATATACCAATAAGACATGTCATAAACCTCTGACCTCTGGGGGTCCTGGTGATTGGGAGCCCTATAATGTGCTATAACCTAACACATAGGTATAATAAAAAAAAAAAACAGTCATTTCACAGTCATTTTAATGGATATGATGCACATACATTTTTGCTGCCAAGACAACTTTCCTATTTTAACCAACAAATTAAACTTGAATTATATGATAAAAAAAATCACATTATTCCTACAACCCTTCCTGAAGTAAATGTCTGGCACGCTGTAAAAATGTTACCCAGCAAATTACAGTCATGGGTTCTAGCGAAGGGAACTGGCATAGTTTTCCATTATAACTAATGCTAGAAATCTGGCATGAGTTATACTGAACATGTGGGGCCGGAGCTTCCCCATACTGCTCCCTGACCTGATGTAATGAAGGAGGCGCAGAACAAGAATTGTGACACACGTTTGGCGCAAGAAAGGGCCTTGCATCAGAAAACTGGTGAAGAGGAATTGATGAATTTCTCCATTTATGTTTTGTATAAAATACATACAAATTTGTTTCTGAAAGCTGGTCTAGACAGAGCATGAGAAACATAACAAGTACAGGATGTTCGCACAGCACTAGTACCTGTGTCTGTATGCCCATATCATCACATATTCACTAGAACTAAATAGACCAAAACTTTCTGCTAATCTTCTCACTCATTAGTAAAAAATAAAAAAACCTAAAAGTAACAATCAGGAGGCACATATCCCCTCTTATTGGTAAAGGCAATACTACATACAATTTGCATATACAACCGCCCTGTAAAAATAGTCTCTGATGTCTTTATGTTACTTACAACAGCTGCATGGTATAATGTCAGAAAAGGGGGCATGGGGGTGCTTTTCTCCTTTCTTAGGCTACAGTCACACGAAAAAGGTGCAAAACAGCCATGAAAAACGGTCAGAGAGGCACCCACTTTCATGGACCCCCCATATATCAGTGAAGGAATCCATGAAAACGACCAAAAATAAAACATGACCTATATTTTGATGGTCCATGACAACAGACTATCAACATAATGGTCATATGAATAGCCCCCATTCACTGACAGTGAAATGAATGATGCCATGTGACGTCCATTAAACCTTTCTCGACATCCACCGTAATAGTACAGCGGATGTCGGGTGCTTAAATATGGCGGCCGCTCGGGACTCGAGCAGCCACCATATCCACCAGGTTTCTGCTGTATTATACAGCAAAAAACCCGGCACTAATGTCCACGATCAGTGCCTGCAATGATCACGGGCATTAACTCCTCTGGCGCCTGGGTCAAAGCTGACCAAGGCGCCATTTTACCGGCGGCACGTCATTTTGCCGAGGATCGCTGGCACCCGGAGTAAGCTCCGGGACCAGAGTCCCATTGCTATGATAGCCGGGAGCCTTATGAAGGCTCCCAGGTCTGTCTTTCATTAACTTCTATTGCAGGCTACTCTATGTAGCCTGCAATAGAAACACCTTTTTTTTTGCAATGCATTTAGCATTTGCCTCTGACAAAAATTTGAATAAGAAGTGATCAAAGCAATAGACATTCCCCAAAATGGTATAACTATAAAGTACATCTGGTCCCGCAAAAAAAGACACCCGAACACAGAAGTATAAAAAAGTTACGGGTGTCAGAATATGGCGACTTTTAAAAATATATATTTTTGAACAGTTTTGGATTTTTGTTAAGGGGTTAAAATGTAAATAAAACCATATAAATTTGGTATCCCCGGAATTGTCCCGAAACATATAATACAGATGACATGTCATTTTGACTGTAGTGTGAACGCCTTAAAAACAAAGCCCGTAAGAAAGTCTCACAAATGCACTTTTTCTTCAAATCTACCCCATTCTGAATTTTTTTCCAGCTTCCCAGCACATTGTACAGAGTAATAAATGGTAGCATCATGAAAAAAAATTTGTCCCACAAACATTAAGACCTCATATGGCTCTGAGAGCGGAAAAATAAAAAAGTTATTGGGTTTGGAAGTGGGGGGGGGGAAGTCAAAAACGAAAATCGAAAAATGTCACCAGTTGGAAGGGGTTAAAAAAAACTGTCATGTGAATCTAGCCTCATAGTTTGGATAAGAAGTCCATAGGTCATCCACTGAATATGCTACATATTAAACATATCCTCTATGTTACAAATTTCTACCCTCACTGATCCTCAAGTATGATGTGGCAAGCTGGCCACAATGAAAAGTTTCAGGTGCAGTTATTTTTTGCAGTAATAGTATACAGTATATACTGCAATGGTTACTGATCTAAAAGGAATACAAATCCTCAAACCAAATGCAAACTTGCAGTGTTTCCAAGTCTGCAAAATTTCTGCATGTTCCTCAACAGTCAAAAAACACAGAGTTTAATGATCTGGTTTAGTTAAAGGGGTGGCGCTAAAAATTCTGTGTGTCTTACTACAAATAGGGCAGAATAGGAAGACTCTTGCTACAGTCAGCAAACTAAAACATTGAGGGAGATTTATTGTGAGTTTTACTGGAGACTGCATTGAAATAAGTTTCACCATAATCGTGCCTAAATTATGTACATTTTTAAAAATAACAATTAGGAAATATTAAAGGCTTTTCCTTCTGGGGAAGTTATTCCCTATCCACAGGAGATAACTTGCAGGACAACAGGGGACTTTTCTCATGTGGTGGTCATGTGGTGTTCGGGAAGAACGCACACCAATGGGAGTACCAGAGAGTGCATTGTACTTTGGCTATCTCTGCAACCTCTCTGATATACGTAGAGCGGTGCACACACTGCCAAACAACTGTGCTATCACTGCTCCATTCAGATGGGAAAACACCTTTCTGTAGAAAGACTAAAGACCATAAAGTCTCTGGCTCAGAGGAATGGTGGGATGTCACTTCACCACTTTTCCAGGTTGAGGATCAGTCCTTGTTAAATACTAAAACTTTGTCATTATCTTTAACCTCTCTTTTTGTTTCTGAGGTGAATGGCCATGATTATAAATGCAGAGTATAGATCCCCTTTTTTGTGGTATCTGAAGATGTTCATGAAAGTCCTTTAAGGAACATAATAAAAAGCATGAAGAAAAATACAAGCATATAGTAAATTCCCTGAGCTTCCTTGGTATGGAATAAATGTATGTCTAGTTTATAGTGAAATCAATACGTTTTCCACATACACAGGCATGTAGCAAATTCTCTGTGCTTTGTAAATGTGTAATTAACAGGTTATATATGTAGGTAATATTATTATTATTGTTTATTTATATAGCACCATTAATTCCATGGTGCTTTACATTTGAGGGTTTACATTCAGTACACAAGATATACAAAACAGATACAATACTAACAGTGACCAACTGGCACAGTGGGATAGAGGGCCCTGCCCGCAAGGGCTTACAATCTATGAAATCAACACATATTCCACATATAGTATATATGGAATAAATGTATGTCTAGTTTATAGTGAAATCAATACATACAGGCATGTAGTAAATTCCCTGTGCTTCATAGATGTGGAATGAACAAGTTATATGTGTAGTTTACAGTGGAAGTGGTACAGTGAAGTGTTTATATATATACAGTAAAATAAGAGCAGAAACTGAGAATTACACCCAGCATACAGGATAGGAGAAGTGGTACTGTGCACTGTTCATATATACAAAATATAGCTCATGCATTGTCTGCACCAACATGCCAAGAAAATAAATCTAACAAAATATAAAGGAAATTTAAAGATAGTAGCAAACCCATAGGAATCTAGAGCAAATGAGATGCCTGGTATCACGTGCACTAAACCTATATACACTGACAACGAGCACAAGGGTAACAATGTTTTGTACTTTTGACTTTCAGGCTCCATATCTCACCATCCACTACAGCTTCGAACGTGAGACTACCATCATTTTATAGACAATCATCTTGGCTATCTCATATATAAATTTGACTTTGGCAACTATCTAGCATATTATTAGTTATGCACATTCTTGTCATGTAACTGCATTGTTACCGTTTTGCTCCTGGAGGTGGAAAAATCTTTTTCTTCTTATATACTACACATTACAACCTGTTCTCACATTCCCTAGTAGCTCAGTTTGTTATTAGTTTGACTCCCAAGCGAAAGGTCACTCGTTCAAATGAAGGATCAGCCATGAAGAAGTTTTCCCAAAAAAAGAGAAACCGCATCATCCAGCTCATCAATAACGGTCTCTTTATGTGAGTGCCATGACAATTGGAAGAATATGACATGAAGTTCGTCCATCCATTCAAAAGCTACGCGGTGGACGTCCAAGCAAATATCAGAGTCAAGAAGTTGTCTCATCACAAGGTCTATCAGTTCTGGAGCGAAAAACATGGCAGTGGATGTTGCTTGCATGCTTCGTAATAGTGAGATCACAAATGTCCATCCAAGCAACATGCGTTACACAAGTCTGGAATGGCTGCCCAAAATAAAGTGAAGAAGCCTCAACTTCAATATCGACGCCACTATTAAAGAATTTAGAACCATGAACGAAAAAAGAAATGAGGAAAATTTCTCCACGATACGAATGACTACCTACAGAATCGTGTATACAGGTGGCAAGAACCCACTCACAGGGGTAACAGATTCCGTTCCACAAATAGAGAATTCTACTCCAGCTCTTGTAGCGATATATATCAAGAGGCTCAGAGAGGATATCTTTTTTTAGAACGATGCCAACGCCCCTCACGCTACAAACCCAGACCGGAAAATCAAGGAAGAAACCCATCTGCAGAGGCAGACGCAAGAGAAGGACGAATCCAAACCCGATCCCAGGTGAGTCAAGACTCATCATTAACATATCCTCACAGACATTAACCTCTGCACAGATGGCAGTCTTAAGTAAAGGTCTATCCTTCTGCCCCACACAAAGACTTGACACTTTTACTTTGGAAGAAGATCGTCATCGCTTCTTCCATCAATTGAGACTGAAGGCACATTTTCATGAAAATTCTATAAACCCTCCTACTAATGAAACCATACCTATATACTCTATTTCTAACTTGGGTCTTAGGAATAAGAGTACTTTTAATCCACCAAAAAGTAACCATCCAGTGGAAGCCTACATCACAATGGTACAGAGAGAAATAAAGAGTCTTCTTCATGAGATCTCCCTGGGACATTTCAAATACCACTCCAATATGTCACCTAGTGACAAACAGGCCCTACAGGAACTCAGAAATAATTCTGACAATATCAAAGCCGCAGATAAGGGGGGTGCATTAGTTGTCATGAATAAACAAGATTACATAGAGGAGATTACACGACAATTACAAGATAACACCTACAGTGGGGAAAAAAAAGTATTTAGTCAGCCACCAATTGTGCAAGTTCTCCCACTTAAAAAGATGAGAGAGGCCTGTAATTGACATCATAGGTAGACCTCAACTATGAGAGACAAAATGAGAAAACAAATCCAGAAAATCGCATTGTCTGATTTTTAAAGAATTTATTTGCAAATTATGGTGGAAAATAAGTATTTGGTCAATAACAAAAGTTCATCTCAATACTTTGCTATATATCCTTTGTTGGCAATGACAGAGGTCAAATGTTTTCTGTAAGTCTTCACAAGGTTGGCACACACTGTTGCTGGTATGTTGGCCCATTCCTCCATGCACATCTCCTCTAGAGCAGTGATGTTTTGGGGCTGTCGCTGGGCAACACGGACTTTCAACTCCCTCCAAAGTTTTCTATGGGGTTGAGATCTGGAGACTGGCTAGGCCACTCCAGGAACTTGAAATGCTTCTTACGAAGCCACTCCTTCATTGCCCTGGCGGTGTGCTTGGGATCATTGTCATGCTATAAGACCCAGCAACGTTTCATCTTCAATGCCCTTGCTGATGGAAGGAGGTTTGCACTCAAAATCTCACGATACATGACCCCATTCATTCTTTCATGTACACGGATCAGTTGCCCTGGTCCCTTTGCAGAGAAACAGGCCCAAAGCATGATGTTGCCACCCCCATGCTTCACAGTAGGTATGGTGTTCTTTGGATGCAACTCAGCATTCACTCTCCTCCAAACACGACGAGTTGTGTTTCTGCCAAACAGTTCTACTTTGGTTTGATCTGACCATATGACATTCTCCCAATACTCTTCTGGAACATCCAAATGCTCTCTAGCAAACTTCAGACGGGCCCGGACATGTACTGGCAAAGCAGGGGGACACGTCTGGCACTGCAGGATCTGAGTCCCTGGCAGCGTAGTGTGTTACTGACGGTAGCCTTTGTTACGTTAGTCCCAGCTTTCTGTAGGCCATTCACTAGGTCCCCCCCGTGTGGTACTGGGATTTTTGCTCACCATTCTTGTGATCATTTTGACCCCATGGGGTGAGATCTTGCGTGGAGCCCCTGATTGAGGGAGATTATCAGTGGTCTTGTATGTCTTCCATTTTCTAATTATTGCTCCCACAGTTGATTTCTTCACACCAAGCTGCTTGCCTATTGCAGATTCAGTCTTCCCAGTCTGGTGCAGGTCTACAATTTTGTTTATGGTGTCCTTCCACAGCTCTTTGGTCTTCACCATAGTGGAGTTTGGAGTGTGACTGTTTGAGGTTGTGGACAGGTGTCTTTTATACTGATAACAATTTTCAAACAGGTGCCATTACTACATATAATGGGTGGAGGACAGAGGAGCCTCTTAAAGAAGAAGTTACAGGTCTGTGAGAGCCAGAAATCTTGCTTTTTTGTAGGTGACCAAACACTTATTTTCCACCATAATTTGCAAATAAATTCTTAAAAAATCAGACAATGTGATTTTCTAGATATGTTTTCTCATTTTGTCTCTCACACTTGAGGTCTACCATAAGATGTCAATTACAGGCCTCTCTCATATTTTTAAGTGGGAGAACTTGCACAATTGGTGGCTGTCTAAATACTTTTTTTCCCCACTGTATAAGCCTCTGTCTCAAAATCCAACATTCTCCATTGCTCATAATATACAGGAAACTCTTGAGTATTACTTAATAGAAGGTGTCATAGACAAAAAAAACAATGGAGTTTTTAATTAACCATCATCCCATCACTCCAGTGATTTATATTCTATCATAAACAACTACACAAACCACCAGGTTGGCCCATAGTGGCGAGCACAGATTCTCTGTTGGCTCCATTAGTAATTCTACTAAAAAAAATACTTACTCCCTTGGTGCATACAACAACCTCCTTTCTTCTTTACACTAACCACTTCATTGAGTCTTTAAACAACATTACACCATGCCCCACTGACAGTTTTCTGGTTACGTGAGATGTTAGTAGCCTCTACACCTCCATCCAACATATTAAAGGTTTAGAGGAAGTCAGTAGATTTTTAATTTCTCATGATATCATAGACATTCACCATCAGTTCTGTTTGGCTCTCCTTCACATTATTTTGCATAATAATTTTTTTTCTGTTCGGTGATGACTTGTATTTGCAAATACAAGGGACCGCGATGGGGTCCAACGTGGCCCCAACATACGCAAATATTTATATGTCCATCTTTGAGGATGACCATATATATTTTTGGCGATTTTTTTTGGTGTCACAATAAAGACGATATTTTTTGCGTATGGTCGGGCCCGTTGGACTCCCTCCTCCAATTTCACCAATTCCTGAACAGTATATATCCAG
Organism: Leptodactylus fallax; assembly: GCA_947044405.1. Taxonomy (NCBI): domain Eukaryota; kingdom Metazoa; phylum Chordata; class Amphibia; order Anura; family Leptodactylidae; genus Leptodactylus; species Leptodactylus fallax. The sequence continues at coordinate 809,202 of CAMRHE010000019.1, forward strand.
AATTCCAATTCACCATCCACCATGACCTCGAACGTATGAATTTTCTAGATACCTGGGTTATTAAAAACACTAATAGGGACATCAACTTTGATCTGTACACTAAACCCACAGACAGGAATAGCCTATTACATTATACCAGCAGTCATCCCCCAAATACCAAAAGATCCCTTCCCATTTTAGTGAACATGGATACCCATCCAACATTTTGAGCCAAACTGCACAGAGGGAGAACAATAGGGATGTAAGGCCTGAGGAACAAAAATGCATCCCGTTCATTCAAAAATATCATCCACTCTCTCCTAAATTAAATTATATCATCAAAAAGCACTGGCCGGTACTATATCGTGCATTCCCAAATATTGAAAAATTTAAAAATCCTCCCTTAATGTGCTGCAAAAGGGACAGAAACCTTAGAGATTTGTTGGTCAAGGCTGATATGGGCAGCCTACAACGAAAACCCAGACAGACCTTCCTCTCAACACCTAAAAGGGGTACTTTCCCATGTTTACATTGTGTACAGTGTTCGGCGGTGATCAAAGGAGACAAATTTTCTCATCCATCTACAGGTCACCAATTTCCTGTCAAAGGTTTTTTTACATGCGAGACCACCTTTGTGGTGTATCTTGTTAGGTGCTCCTGTGCTCTCGTATATACGAGACCACATTTCCAAACATAAATCCACAATTAGAAATAACATCAATACCCTGTCAATTCCAGCCTACTTCAATGGACTCCCACACAATATCTCTCAACTAAGATATCAAGTAATCGAACATGTCACACAGCCAAGGAGGGGCGGCAATCGCATTTTCCTTCTAAAACAAAGGGAAGCGTACTGGATACATACGCTCGATACAATAGAACCAAATGGTCTCGACAGAGCATATGACCGGACCTATATGCTATGAATGGAGATTTCATGTTTGTATTAAGGACTTGAAAGAAGATTGCTCAAATATATCATCTAATTTCATTACCACCTTTTTTACATCTCATGTTGCACATTTGATGCTAACTCTTTGTTAAAGATCTAGGTATTACTAATCACCAGTTTCCCTCCTTTCTCCTTAGGTATATCTACTTATCTGTTTCCTTGACTGGTTTGCATGTATGATAATTTACCCCACAATATCAATAATAAAATACGTTTATTATTAATGCACTTGTAATATGATGGAACTAGGTTATAGAATAATACAAAACAGTATTAACACAGTGCAATACAATAAGTACAGAACCCAATTACCCAGGTGAATATAAAACCTACAGATATCGCTACATACACACACACATACACACACACAAAACCCCTGACAAGTTACTAACTGACCCTTTCTGTAAGGAACACAGCAGTAGTAATACAGATTAATAGAAGGTGACTGATAGATAGATGGATAGATAGATAGATAGATAGATAGATAGATAGATAGATAGATAGATAGATGGATGATGGGTGGATGGATGGATAGAGAGATAGAGAGAGAAAGTTATACTTAAGCGTTATTATGCTCTGGTGGTATATAGAGTTTTTCTAGATGAGGCTGGTCAGTCCATATCCCAAGGCGGCTGGTGAAGAGAGAGAGAGAGAGGGCTTTTGGCCCATCATATTTATAGCCCACAACTCCGCCCACCTAGATGTTGTCACTCCAATCAGGCTCTTGGTATTGTAATATAAGTTTAGATGCAATACTTCTTATGAGTCTTGGGATGGCGCTCTAACACTTAAAATCGATCCTTGGCCCAGGGGTAATGACCTACCTCCCCCATCTGACTTCTAATGTCTCTTGTTCAGTGGTAACTCTCTTTGAACAAAGGAAGCTGATTAACATCACCATGAAGGTCTCATTAGCATATTCCATCTCCACCCTTTTAAACAAAAGCCTTCCTGGAAAGCAGGTTTTGTAGCCTGCAGACACTTATGCTCAGAAGTTCTGAATGGAATGATTGATACAACTAGATAAATATATATAATGTTTGTGGTAAGCACTTCCTTTTACAATCCCCTTGTTGTCGGGAACACGACAATGTAATTTGAGGAAGTGTTTGTTTGGTCATTATTGCCCCCTCAGCCCTATTCATTCCTGGTAATGGTTCAGGATGGAGTGAAGTATAATTTGGATTTAGGTACCAAGACATCGATCATTTCCAGGGACACTTTTCCACCTATGACTGTCGCCCAATATCCTCTGCTCACAGAAAACGTCTTTTGCGCGTCCTGATTTGCGGTGTCAGTGATACTTTCTACGGTCCGCCCCAATATGTCACACTGACCTGGACGGGAACATTTTTATCCATCCCACAGTTAGTCAGGTAAGACCTTTAAACCACAGTCCATTGTCACGGTACATGCAGCACCACCTTTGGTCCGGACTGAAGCTCACGCAGGGTTAGACCACCTTGCCACATGACACCAACTGTCCTACAGGACCGCTACCTGTACTTAAGCACAGGTCACCAGTGAAGTTGTCACCGGCCTCCATGAACAGAAAAACCTGGACTTTTATCAAGGCAGGTCTGTGAACCTGCATCTGAAATGATGTCTCAGAACCTAAAATCGAATTGTGGGGAGAGGCACTGCTTCCCATGTCCCCTGTACCTGACATTCAATCCATCCATTATGAACCATACCATTTTATATGGCCGAGGTGGCAATTACCTTACAGTGTAGGGGTACCTTACCTGTCCCTAAGGATCCTTACACCCCTTTACCTAACAGAAATTAATGTAACATATATATATATCCCACTCATCCACCAAACACACAAATTCACAAATTCCCACCCCCATATAGATCAAGAACATATATATATATATCCCACTCATCCACCAAACACACAAATTCCCACCCCCCTATAGATCAAGGCGATAATAATACAAAGATGTGCTGGTATTGGTGCACATAGAGACTCCTGCCACAAGAGCACGTGTTTCCTACTCATCCATAAACACATGAATCTTCAGACCCAGGTGTAGATGGGAATTACACTAAAAGATGCAAATGCAAGTATGTCTATACACAAACACACTCAGTGTTCAGTGTGGGAGGCGTATGTTGTTGTACAGACCATAACAGGCACTTACACCTGAAGTGTCTATGTGCACACACAAAAATGCAAAAATGTACAAGAATATAGAAAATTACATTGAAAACATTATTTACAAGTTAAGTCTGGGACTGTATTAGTATCAAGTCCTTAGTCCCTGCCTTCGGGTAAGTTCGTGATGTACGCCCTGGCCCTTTTGAAGCTGACGGGCCAGGCCTTTTATCTTCCTATAGATGAAGATCATTCCTATATACATAATGGCCACTAGGATGAGGAGGACTATGACTGGGTGTACAAGCAGATTGAAGAATGATGTTGCTTTGGGGCTATATCCGAACAGACTCTCCCATCAAGATACGGCTGAGTCCTTCTCCAGGGCATGAACCATCTCTGTTATCTTTGACTGGTCATGTTTCAATAAGATGGTGGCCTGCTTTTCAGAGTCTTTGAGCTTCTCTATGACACTTTCCTCCTTAGTGAAGTCTAGTAGCAGGTGTCTCAGTTTTCTGCCAAAACCAAGAGGGATCCTCTGGAGCCTTACAGGAGTATCTGGACGGATATCCAACCTCTTCTCTGGGGTAATCGGTGTTCTCCCCTTCTGCTCTGCTACATTGACACCTAGAACGGGATAAAGGGTACAATATGCTCCTGGGAGGAGTTCACCTCTTTCGGTGCAGTTAGTTGTATAAATGGTATATGATACATTAACGGACTGGTACCAACACCAATACCCTTGACCCAAGTACTTCAAACTAGATGGAGGTATTGAGCTGCTTTTCATCTCACAGAACCCCTCATTATCCCAACACTGGTGTCTGAGCACCCAATCATGATCCCCTTGGCAGAGGATAGCATCCTCTTTCCTCCAACATCCATCTGTATCAAACAGATAAGGATGGCCGGTCTCATAGGTCAGGATATCTGAGGAGAGCTGTGGATGTAACACTGTTCTGTTATTCATCATTATACCTAGGTTGATAGCACCATACCCACGTCTCACGTTGCCAGAGACAGGTACCAGGGATGAAGCAGTGCAAGTGAGATTATGGCACCCATGCCACTGAATGACCCACCAGTTAGTATGGTTGGCAGCAAAAGGAGTGATAAAAGGACTCACCCTTTGCTGGAGGTTAAAAGGGTAGTGTCCATTATACACTGAGGACACAATATGTTTAAGGTTGCTGGAAAGTTCACCCTGAACCTGAGTACATGCCAGAGCAAGCTGAGCTCTATCCTGTTCTTCCAGGAGACCCACGACTAATAGTCTAAACTTCTCTCGTAAAGCAGAAGATAGGGAGCTAGTGGCATCTATATGTGAGTGTTGTAAATCCTCCAAAACATGATTTACATCAACCTGGGTCTTGAGGCCTTCCCCAGTATGTTTCGCCAGATTCCCGAGTTTGTTTCTCAGGACTTCCAGGTCCATAGTGTTCAGTGCCCCTATTCCCATTGCACCTCCTCCTAAACCCATGGCAATCAAATCCCTTCTCCCCCTGTACTTCCTGTATCTGGTAGCATCCTTCCTTACTTCTTGTCCCACCTCTACCCATCTTTTTATCATATCGATCTGATTCCTCACAAACTCCTCACATCTATGGTCCCAGTGGTCTACTCTAAAATCATCAACCGAAATCCTCCAGGTATATAGGACGAATTTGGTTTTGGTGATGATTTTCCAGGGAGATGCTAACTGTGGAGCTATGGGATCAGCCATTTGATAGGTTGGGGCATTACAGGAATCCCTGTGGGGTTTTACTGGCTGAAGAACTTCAGTTTCATAAGGGACCCTTACCACAGTCACACATACTTTACCTCTTCCTTTAAATGGATACCATTGGTCACCTTCTCCAGTCTCTAATACGAGATTCCGGATGGGTTTAGTTGTGGAAAGATAAACCCACTGTGTAAATGTCCAACACCCCTCATCGACTGCCTCACAAAATGGCCATTTAAATGAACTATCAATATTGATAGCAAAGTTAATATCTCTGCCTCTGGGATCCTTCCAATCAGAAGATACATATCTATTCCGGTATTCCTCAGTCATAGGGATCCCATCCATCCATACATCAATTATTGGAGAATCCACTCCGTTACAGACTATATCCCATCTCCATGGGTTAGAGTCTGACATTACCATCTAAGTGTCTGGTTCCCAGTGTGCATAGGTGATGAAATAATGTCCTGTCACATCTGGTACACAAGCATCCCTCATAATGGTAATCATAAAAGATCGAATGGATGGAGATCCCTCCAGCTGAGTATACCTCTGATCCTTCGCATCAGCTCGTACCTTCAAAACTGTGGCTCTGTATAGGCCTTCAAGTTTTACTGGGCCGCTCTGATTGTTCCATAATACTTGTCCAGATTTACTGCAGTTTAACTTTAAAATCAATATGCTGGTCCCTAAATAGTCCGTGGACACATGTCCTTCAGTATATTTGGATTCCCTAGTTATTACCATATGAGAATCCCTTAGCATACAGTACGCCTTCAGGGTGCCCTTTACTGGTATGGGTCTATCAAAGTATGTCCTAACTCTTAAGCTATCCTGACTGGTATGTTTCAGAAAAGTGGCTTTTAGAATGTACCATCCACTGTATTCTGCCCCAGTGACATCTTCAGGACTCAGGACTCCTGCTTTGGTGCACAGCACCTTTGTTGTGTTTACTATCACTGGCCTATAAGGATGTAAGTGGGGATTTCTAGACACCCATCTTACTGATTTGATAGCTGTTGGTTCTGAGTCCTGGAAATGTCTGTACTCCTTGAGGCATAGAGCATGTAGGTCATGTTGTATGGCGGATACGTTCTCCACCGGGGTATAGTGCTGAACCACACCATTGGCAAAACCCTCCCTCTGGAAACCATACATGTACCACTGCCCTGGTACAAATGTAAAGTTGCTGTATGGTTCCAGGATTTTTCCTTCCAGACATTCTACTGAGAGAAGACCTGGAAATTCGGGTGATCTCTCATCTGAGCCAAATGTGGGTTCAGAACTATTCCTTGCAAAGGCTAAATCCGCCAGTGCCATGCTTACCGCTATTAATACAAGTTGGAGGTACACTCTGCTGGCATGATCCCTACCTTTTATGGTTCCTTGTATGGAGGTAACCCTTCGTTCTGTGATCTGGTAAAGAATAACATGATAATATGAAATGTTTTGATACACCTTTGACCTACTACCCCCCCCTTCACCCAACTCTATACTCATGACCTTATTGAGTTGGGGAGGCACGGGTAGCCTTTGCTTGGTCAATGTGGATCCAAAACACTGCCTTTCGTCTATGTGAGCGTTTTTTTGTTGAGATTGGCCTTTGTACTTTCAGCATAGTGCTACCCATTACTTCCAGGACCTGGTAGGGTCCTTCCCAGTTTGCATCCCAGGGCCCGGCCTTGCGGAATACTTTGACCATGACCATTTCCCCTACAGAGGGCATGGGAGTTTCCCCCTGTAGGTACGGTTTATTCATCTTTATTGCTGCATGCGGTAGCAATTCCTTCAGGTTCTACTGAACCTGTTGGAGAAACACATCTCTAGCAATAGCATCTTTCATGGGTGTAGAAATTTGGGGTTCATTTGGCCAACAGATAGACATCTTGCGCCCGGTCATAAGTTCAAATGGTGTTATGCCGGTTGTTGTTGCCTCTGTGGCCCGGATACCCATCAGTACTGCTGGAAGGGAAGTCACCCAAGTGGAACCCTTTTCCAACAGTGCTTTGGAGAGCCGAGTTTTGATAGTTCGGTTCATCCGCTCCACAATGCCTGCTGACTGTGGATGATAAGGTACATGAAATCTTTGCTTTATGTCCAGAAGTCCACAAAGTGCTTTCATAACCTTGCCTGTAAAATGGGTTCCCCGATCTGATTCAATCACTCGGGGGATTCCCCACCGTGATAGAATGTGCTCCCACAGAACCCGAGCAGTAGTAGTAGCGGAGTCATTTACTGTAGGGATGGCTTCTACCCATTTTGAGAAAACATCCACCACCACCAATGCATAGCGACAGTTACGGCTGCCTGCCGGTAATGGTCCTATGTAATCAATTTGTAAAGTAGACCATGGTCCCTCCGCTGGAGGAACCCGCTGCAACACTGGCTTCAGGGCGGATGCCCTTGGGTTTACCTGAGCACACACCAGGCATTGTTGTGTAACTTCCTCTACCTTCTTGGACATACCTGGCCAGTATAATTTGTCCTTGAGTAGGGTCAAAAGTTTGTCCCGACTCAGATGACCCAACAACTGATGATTGAGTCTTGTTAGTTCTGCTTGCAGATGCTGTGGGACCACCGGTAGAGGGAGTGGTTTGGTTCCAGTGTTATAACACAAGATGCCCTGTTGGACTGTCCAGGGATCTTATGGGCTGGTAAGGTGTGCTGCCAGCAAAGGATCCTTTGACTGTTCCTCTTCAAATGACACTGGACCATCTTTGAGTTGTTTGTTTCTGATTTTAATCTGGTGTACGGGTATGGCTTCAGTGTCTGATTCCTGGAGGACTCCAGACACTGCAGCCAATTTGGCAGACTCATCTGCTTTGTTGTTACCCCGGATCAGAGGGTTATCACCCTTCTGGTGTGCTGGAATTTTTATGATTGAAGCATTCCCAGGATGTGCCATGCCCCATTCCCACAACTCTTTCAGGACCGAGGCATGAGCTAAAGGTTTATTTTAGCTGTCCACAAACCCTCGTCGTTTCCAAGTGTCCAGATGCAAAGTGAGAGATCGGACTACATATGAGCTGTCGCTATATATAGTACGATTCCCTGGAGGCTGAATGAGAAGGGCTTCTCTGATGGCCTCCAGTTCAGCCCGTTGTGCTGACATGTGACCAGGCAACCTTACCAGCTTCTGAGTACCCATGTTCTCATCCAGCACTGCAAATCCTGTCATGTAGGTGCCGTTCAAGCAGAATCGAGAGCCATCAACAAAGATGACTCTGTCATCGGGATTAGTGGTCATCCTGAATAGCTGGGGATCAGTGACCTGCGTTAGTTGATCACAATCATGTTCTATCCCTGTCATATTTAACAACTGGGAGAGAACATATTTTGCTTTGTGGTCCACTGTCAGATTTCGCCCACTCAGCTCCATGATCCACTTCCCAAATCTCTGTTGTGAGACTCCAGGGAGTGTATCTCGAAGCAAGAGTGCCAGCGGGGAATGTGGAGTCTGTACAGTGAGGGGCCTGAAACCCACAATATGCTCAGTAGCTTTAACCGCATAGTGTATGGCTGTCAGTTGTTTAGCATATTCATCAAAACCCCTTTCAACTGGTGAAAGGAGCCTGGAGAAGTACCCTAGAGGTCTATACTCAGATCCTATCTTTTGAAGAAGGACCGTAGAAATAGACGCTGCGCCAGCATGGGCTTGTATGGCCAGTTTTCCTTCTGGGTGAGGGGTGGCTAGGACTGGGGCGGATGAGAGATCTCTTTTCAGAGTTGAAAAGGCCTCTTCCTGTGTCTCTGACCAGTCCTTCAGAGAAGGCTGTTCCCCTCTAAGAAGTTCATAGAGTGGTTTTGCTTTGACGGCAAAATCCTCTATGAACTCCCTCATGAAGTTGGCTACTCCTAGGAACTTGCGTAAGTTCTGTAGAGAGTCTGGCCTGGGTATCTTCACCATGGCTTCTACACGGGCAGCTAGGATGCCCTTGGCTCCATATGAAATCTGGACACCAAGGAAGGTGACTTCTGTCCTAGCCAAGTTTGCCTTATGAGGGCTCAGCTTGAGTCCAGCCTGGGCCAGGAGTCCCAACAGTTCCTTCAACAGAACCAGATGGTCTTCCATGGTTTCTGTGTGAAGGAGAAGGTCGTCTACATATTGCAGCAGACATTCTGGCCGTGAGAACACACTTAATACAGCCGCTAATGCCTGGTGAAAATATGTAGGACTACTGTGAAACCCCTGGGGCAGTACACAGAACATATACTGCTTGTTACCCACTGTGAAGGCGAACTTGTACCTGCAGCTCTCTGTCATTACGATGGAAAAGAATCCATTGGCGACATCGATGGTTGAGAATATACGACTTTTGCCGCTTACCCTTGCCATTATGTCGGGAGTCTGAGCGACCACAGGTGCAGACATGGGGGTGTACTTATTAAGGATGCGAAGGTCTATTGTAAGCCTCCATGTAGTTTCAACACCTGCACCCTTCTTTTTCACAGGCCATAAAGGATTATTGCACTTTGAATTACCCTCTATGACCACACCCCTTACTTCCAGGTCTTGGACTGTCTCTAGAATTGATTGTGTTGCCTCAGGCGGAAAGCGGTATTGACGCTGAGGTGGAGGGTCTGGCCCTTGTATGTCCACCTGAACGCCAACCATTCTTCCACAATCATTTTTGCTTTGAGCCCACAAGTCTGGATATTCGAACACAATAGGTTCAAGGTCTATGTTGTGTGAGACCTCTGGCCATTTGTGTTCCAGCACATTGGAAGAATTCTCAATTGCTGGTAGGGGTGGTCCCAGACATTGGTGCTGTATGACATACACCTTTGATCATCTTGGACCCCTCCAAACAATACAGTTTGCCAAATCGATTATCCATCCATTTTGTGTAATTACATCGGTACCGATGATGTTATCAGTACCAGGGTAATACCACATTGGGATCTTCAAGGTCCTATTTCTGTCAAGCTCAACTAGAACTTCATCTATCCTGTGGGCTCTCACCCCCCCTTGTTGGTGATCAAATCCGATCACCATACACTGAGGGCTGTTGGGGTGTAGATCATGTTTGACATTGGTAATAGAAATTTCTGCTCCAGTGTCGAGCATGATCTTGGTATCGTGGTCTTTTATTCTGGCTTTAATATGGGGTCTCCCTGAAGAATCCAGTATGATGTGACATATTGGAGCCAGATCTTTAGGGATCCCTGACCGTCAGTCAATCTGCACCAGATTCTCAGTAGGTACCTCTGAGGTACGTACTGCCACTTGTGGTTGCTGAGTTTTAACAATCTGTGCAGACTTATGATGTTCTACACCTAATGTTCTATCCTCTGGTCTATCAGGGGCATTTACAAGTGCCACATGTTTCAGTGCCTGTTCTGGCAAATGTCCCTGATTGCTATCTGTCTGTTTCCCAACTTGTTTGGCGTAATTAGGCTTCATCTTGAAACCATTATTATTGCCATTTTTCTCTGGGTTTGTACGATTGCGAACTACTTGAGGGCAGTTTCTTTTAATGTGTCCAACCTGTAAACACAGAAAGCATCGTATGTCTCCCATCTTTTCTGTTGGAGGAGCTGTGGGGTAGACAGACATGTGTGGCTTAGTGTGGTGTCCACGTTCATCTTGTGATTTGACATGGACCTTTCCACGCTCCCTGATTTTCACAGACTTTTTATTGCGCAGTAGATCTTGTCTATACTGTTCAATAATCATGGCTGCCTCAGCGTTGGTTCCCTTGCTGCACTTAGCCGAATTGCGGTGTCAAGGTATGGGAATTTGTACACAAACATGCGAACCATGCCTTGTGGGACTCCTATACCTTAATCCTTTGTGATCTTCCTGTACATTGCTTCAAACCGACCACAGAGGGACGAAGGTTCGTCCTGTAAGGTGGGTTTGAATTTTGTCAGGATTTCTGGAGTAACATCCCAATGTCCTGTTGCCAGTTTCATGAGTATTGAAAGGCGTTCTTCCTCATCATAAAATAGGCCATTCTTGGGACTTGTTCTCTCTGTTGCCTCATACCTTTGGTTGAGGTGTGTAGGCAACCACAATTTAAACAGCTCCATACGATATTCTGGAGGCACAGAATATTTCCTGCAATGTCCTTCAAACATATCACAGGCTGTAAATGGATCTGTATTAGGGTCATACTTAGGGATCTCTTTACAGATCCGTAACAGGAAATTTATCTTTTCCATGTTGTTATGGCTAGGATAAAATTCCACTGACCTTTCAGGACGTGTAGGTAGGTTGGAAGCCGTATGTACAGTTTCCCATCCACTACTTAGTCCACAATTAGAGTCCTGTCCATGGAGCCGTCCGCTGTCTCTCCTCTCCAAAGGTGTTGGAGAGAATTGTAGTGCACGCTCCACTGTAGTCCTAGTATCACAAAATGGACTATTGGATCTCTGATCCGCAGGAGCCATGGGTCTGATCGCCCCAGTCCCCTCCTGTGCCATTCCTGAGACACAAATCTGTTTAGTTGGCAAGTGTACCGTGCTGTTAGTACTAGGCCGTGACAAGTCAGAGATGATCTGCTGCAAGTTCGCAATGATTTGCGACTTTGCCGCTTGATCCTCTCTTAGTGTCACTAACATTGCTTCTGTGGAAGTAATTTTACTTCTAAACTGATTGTTCTCAGTGTATAATCGAAGGAGTTCTTTGTCCATGTCAGAATAATAATTCTCTTTGTCAGAGAGTTTGGATTCCAACACACAAATCTCCTTTCCTCTCTCAATTATACAAAGTGCCTCATCTTTCAATTGAGTTTCTAACATGTGAATCTGCTTGACATTGTCTACACAACAATGACAGTGGGAGTTTGCATTGTTAGCTCGCTCCACTGTCCCTTTCATGTTTGCTAGGATCTCAGCATGCTCTGGCTTCCAAATGGTATCCTCAAAAGTATACACTAGTTTTGCTAGCATGTGTAGTCTTTTGGAAGTTTTGTTAAAAACTGTCCGTTTACTAATGCAGTTTTTATCATGAGCATAGGCCTGATCCAGCAAAGCAGACCACAACATTTCTCCTGATTTATAGGTTGTGGGTGGTACTGGGTTGAATGTACTGTGTTTAGCTAGGTGTTTTAATGTTGAGAAATCCATACTTACTTTTCCTGCTGTCATCTTGGTCACCGTTGTCCTTGTACTTGTCCTTTGCTGCTTGAAAAAGTATCCTTTTCGTACCGGAAAGCCTTTTCCCGACCAGCTGGACTTCTCCTGAAGAACCTTGACTTTGATATTACAGAGGCACAAATGGATTTCTCAGTCTCCCAGCGAGTTGTTTGTGGAGGAAACAGACAATTGTTAATACCTTCAGATAAATACAAATAAACAATAGGTTCACTGTTATTAATTATTTTAAGTGAAGCTTTAAGCAAACTGGGTTAGCCGTACAAACTTCAATCTGGCATACAGCGTAACGCAACACTTCACTCTGTACCAATGTTACCTGTCCACGCCCCTCCACTTGATAGTTCACGGTATAACACAGTTTTGCCAGAAGACAACACGCAAAAATATTAAAACAGTACGGGCCGGCTTGCCATTATGTTAAAGATCTGGGTATTACTAATCACCAGTTTCCCTCCTTTCTCCTTAGGTATATCTACTTATCTGTTTCCTTGACTGGTTTGCATGTACGATAATTTACCCCACAATATCAATAATAAAATACGTTTATTATTAATGCACTTGTAATATGATGGAACTAGGTTATAGAATAATACAAAACAGTATTAACACAGTGCAATACAATAAGTACAGAACCCAATTACCCAGGTGAATATAAAACCTACAGATATCGCTACATACACACACACATACACACACACACACAACCCCTGACAAGTTACTAACTGACCCTTTCTGTAAGGAACACAGCAGTAGTAATACAGATTAATAGAAGGTGACAGATAGATGGATGGATGGATAGATAGATAGATAGATAGATAGATAGATAGATAGATAGGGATGATGGGTGGATGGATGGATGGATAGAGAGATAGAGAGAGAAAGTTATACTTAAGCGTTATTATGCTCTGGTGGTATATAGAGTTTTTCTAGATGAGGCTGGTCAGTCCATATCCCAAGGCGGCTGGTGAAGAGAGAGAGAGAGAGAGGGCTTTTGGCCCATCATATTTATAGCCCACAACTCCGCCCACCTAGATGTTGTCACTCCAATCAGGCTCTTGGTATTGTAATATAAGTTTAGATGCAATACTTCTTATGAGTCTTGGGATGGCGCTCTAACACTTAAAATCGATCCTTGGCCCAGGGGTAATGACCTACCTCCCCCATCTGACTTCTAATGTCTCTTGTTCAGTGGTAACTCTCTTTGAACAAAGGAAGCTGATTAACATCACCATGAAGGTCTCATTAGCATATTCCATCTCCACCCTTTTAAACAAAAGCCTTCCTGGAAAGCAGGTTTTGTAGCCTGCAGACACTTATGCTCAGAAGTTCTGAATGGAATGATTGATACAACTAGATAAATATATATAATGTTTGTGGTAAGCACTTCCCTTTACACTCTTTTTCCCATTTTTTTCACAGACCAAATGAAACCTTGTACAACCTCGGTATGGGTATAGTATAGCCCTAGCATTGTGTAGCATAAGATAGTTTAATATTACCCATTACCTTGTTTGTCTTCACTTTCCTCTTATACATGCATGCCTTCCCCCTTCCTCCTGTGTGTACCCCTTGTATACTATATTATATTCCTTACTATATGTCTGTGATCTTTCAGCCTCTGTTATACCTCCCCTCTTTCTATTTATTCTTTTAATTCCTTTTCTCTTTTATTCTTTTCTGCCTCTCTTTAACCTTCTTGTTTCATATCGTTTTTGCTCTCCTCTGTCTTCATTCTGATTCTCTTTTTCTCCTTATTTTCACAATTCTTTTTTTTCAATTCAAATATTTAATTGAATTTTCACGAATAAACAGCATAAAACAGACCAGAAATACAAACAATGCGGTCCGCAGTCACCAAAGGGGACCCCAAGACGGCCACAATCAGCAAGGCAACATAAACATTAATTAGAAGAAGATGAAAAAAGAGTGGAGTGGGGCAGGGAAGGGAGGCAGAGAGAGAAAGAGGAAGAGGAGGAAAAAAAAAAAAAGGGAGGGGGTACTGGTCAGGCAGAGAGGGTAATGGGGGAGTGAACAGGGTAACATTCCATGTGTGGGCCTTGAGGGAGGCCCGGAGGACAACACGTGTCAGGGCCACTGTAGACGGACCTGAAGTTCACTATGTAAGGTCAGGTGTAGAAACAAATACAATGGTAGGACAAACGCTAATGGTGGGATACTATGCTCAGAGCTCAGAGACCAGCGTTCAAACTCGGGAGGGGGGCCCAGAGCCCAGAAGCGTTTGATACTCTGCAGTACGTTGGAATTCCAACCAGAATCCAGAGGGAGAGAGGAGGAGGCTCTACTCGCTTCCAGAATTGTGGAATGCAAGCTCAGGCGTGAGGACCAAAAAAACGGAGAAGCGAGCACCTGTATACACGCACCAGAGACTCACAGTGGTGAAGTAGAAACAAAGCAGGGCCCAACTGATGAGACGCCTCAGTAATTTGCAAAATGATCCGTTTAACACCATCCCAAAATGAGGAAAGAGCTGAACAGGACTGTTATTTTCTTTATTTTCTATTTTCCTGCATTATATTTCACAGTGGAACGCATCGGTGAACGCAGATTTAGTCTTTATATATTGAATCCAACATGGCGTCGGTCTGATGAGTTCCATGGTGAGTTCCATAACTGGAACACACCGGTGGAACGCGTTATCACTGACTAGAAGCCGTAAGTCACATGACTTCCGCTTGTGGGACTTCCATCCCTATGTTACCTAGGCCCACTCTATTTTGATGTCTTTTAAATCGACACTAATTTGACGTGACACCGTGACGTCACTTCCAGCGTCACGGTTTGCGCACCCTTCTGGATATCTACTATATAAACCATATCTAGATGTCACTTGGTCCACCAACGCCATTCCCTTCCTGTCCCCTTTGATATGTGAGCAGGTAAGCTCTATTACTGACACCAAGCCTGTATGCCATTCTAGGCTTATTTTTGCATATCTCAATTTTGGATTCCTATTTACCTGTTTTTCCCTTTTGTACGCTATAATTTTTTTTTCTCTTTATAGACATTGCCTTACTCTTTTCTATATGCATAATTTTATTCTTTGGTTGGTATAACTACAGTAAGTGACCAGTACCTTATACTTTTATATCCTTATGTGATTAATTATGTATATTTACTGTATACTATACCATACGTATGTGCATAATTCTCCCGCTGCTTCCTATCTCCTCCTCTCTTCTCCTCACTTTTTTATTTTTATGTAGCTTCACATGTAGAAACTTCTGTTCATGTGTTACTATTTATCTGTTTTTTTTGTCTAAGTCTTCTCCTATTTTATGAATCATCGTCTCGTATGAAATATGTATGCTGGCATATTTAAATATGTTTATTTTTTTCAAACCTAATATTCTTCTCTATAACATAGATCTATCTATATTGAATCATAGATCCTACCAGATGAAGGTCGTCTGACCGAAACGTTGTACCTCTACTCCTTGGATCTACAACTTCACCTTGCCCTATATTCATAGAATGGCGTTGATATGATATGTGATATACCCTTTTGTTATCCATATATTTGAAAATAAAAAAATCTTTCTCATCGCAAAAGTGTGTGCAACAACATTCTAGACTTTCAACTTCAATATCGTCATAAAAAGCATTTGCTCGAGTTTGCAAAAAAGTATGAAAAATGAACAGTAGAAGATTGGAAACGGGTGATTTGGAACAATGAAATGAAAGTCAATAGACTGGGCTCTGATGGGTCTAAATCAGGGGTCTCAAACTCAATTTACCCGGGGGCCGCTGGAGGTAGAGTCTGGGTGAGGCTGGGCCGCATCAGGTTTTCCACACCGGTAATATGCTCCCTAGTGGCCCCTGCACACGGTATTGTGCTCCCTAGTGGCCCCTGCACACGGTATTGTGCTCCCTAGTGGCCCCTGCACACGGTATTGTGCTCCCTAGTGGCCCCTGAACACGGTATTGTGCTCCCTAGTGGCCCACCCACGAACTATTATTATACTCTGGGTTCTTTTCAGAACCCAGAGTATAATGATTGGAGACCCAGGGGAGGATACAAACATAAAAACTAGTGTTACTTACCTATCCTGGAAACCGGAGCACTCCCAGCAGCTTTCAGCCCTGTCTAATTGCGCACAGACATCACGCGATGAGACCGTTGACGCGACCTGATGACGTCACCGGAGCGCCCAAGCCTGCTCGGAGAGACAGCGGATCGCAGGAGAGGTGAGTAGCATTGGTTTTCATGTTCCTTCACCTCCCCTGGGTCTCCGATTATTATACTCCGGGGTCTAAAAAGACCCTGGAGTATAATAATAGTAGTATTTGAGGCCCGCGGCCTCACTTACCGATGCCCGCGGCTGCTCACAGCGGCATCCACTTCCTCTTCTACGTCCCATAGCAGAAGGGGGAAGCGGGGGCGGCCATGAGCAGACGCCGGTTAGGGAAATAAATAGGCCATCACCTGCCGGGGATACTCCAGCAGGTAACGGCCTATTTATAGAAATAAAAAAACTTATCCTCACCTACCTGTGATGCCTTGATGCAGCCGCCACCTCCTCCTCCTCTTGTCCGAGACGTCTGTGTCTCAGCGTAGGAGGCGCGATGACGTCATTATATCGCTGCCTGCGCTGTGATGCGGACGTCTCGTAAGCCAGCCCAGGACAGGCCCTGCTGAGCGTTGTTTTTTTTTAAAGCGGCCTGTCCTGGGCTGGTTTACATTAGATAGTAAAAAATGCCGCCCCCCAGACAGTGCGCCCCTGGTGCCATTCGTATCAAACTCGGGCCGCACTAACATTAAACTTTGATATTGAGGTGGGGGCCGCAAACTATTGTCCCGAGGGCCACAGTTGGCCTGTGGGCTGCGAGTTTGAGACCCCTGGTCTAAATGAAACAAGGGAAGGGGGCTAACGAATCAAGAAACTGAAAGAACTGTCAAGTTTGGTGGAGGAAGCCTGATGATATTGTTTAACAGCCAAAGGCTTTGGATACTTTACCAAGATAGATGGCGGTCTCAATACTGAGCTATATGTGAGTATCCTACAAGACAAGTTACTTTGTATACTCGAGTACTGTAGGTATGAAAAGGACGACATAGTGTTCCAGCAGAACAACAACCCATATGTCGAGATTAGCAAAGAAATGGTTCAATGACAATGAAGTAGAGGTGCTGGATTGGCCCTCTCAGTGCCCAGACCTCAACCCAATTGAACGCTTGTGGGTAGAGTTGAAGAAAAAGCTGTATTCAAATCCAAGTGAGTCGACCAGTATGCACCAACATTGGGAATGTGTAGAAGAGACCTGGGATCAGATTTAGAGTTGAGACATGCTTGAATCTGATCGAGAGCATGCCCAGAAGGATTCAGGCAGTGTTGAAAGCCAAAGGTAGATTTACAAAATAATAAAAATTAAAATTTAGATTTTTAGGAGTGAAACAGTAACTATTAAGTTACATGACAAGATTCTGCATAACTAATATGCTAAATAGTTGCAAGCCACATCTATGTATGAGATAGCCAAGATGATTGTCTATAAAATGACGGAAGTCTCATGTTTGAAGCTATAGTGGATGGTGAGATATGGAGCATGAAAGTCAAAAGTTGAAAACACTGTTACCCTTTTGCTTGTCAGTGTATCTTCCTTAATGTATAGATAAGCAAAGACCTTTAAAAAAAAGCTAAGAGAGGTGTCTGTGCTGTTCGCATGTCTTATGGTCCCTGGTTTGCCCTTGTGCCAGACTGTATCTTCCTGCAAGAGTATTATGAGCTAGATTTGAAAAGTCAAAAACCATCCTCAAAATTAACCCTTTTCAATAAACAGTGTGAATCAGATTTTTTTAATGTCTAAAATAGGAATGAGCAGGAATTACTACAACACAATGTATAGAGCTGTGTCTGCTTCTGGAGCCCCTTCAATTAGTTGAATGGTGGGAGTGCCAAGAGTTGGACCCCCACCAATATTAGTGACCTATTCTAAATATTATAGGGGTTATCTATGGCTATGATATTAAGCTCCATCTAATCTTCTCAGGCAGTGACAGCACATCCATTGGTCACATGGGTATGATGCAGCTATTCACACTAATGGGGCTGTAATGCAATACCCGCACAGCCACAATACTAGGTATGGCTCTGTATCTGGTAAGTAGTGAAAAGGATAAGCAATCAGTCCCGGATAACCCTTTTAATGTCCTGGAAACCCCCTTTAATGGACTTATGTCCTTTCCCGTCAGGTATGTAACCACCATGTAATAACATTTGTTCTCAATGGCTGAGCTATAGCATCCAGGATCCTTTATTAGACAACTAATGATGAGGAAGCCTAGAGATATAGCACCTCTATGGCTTGTTAACAGTGACCTTATTTAAATGTGTTATCTAATATTCCTCAACTTTGGCAGTGATGCAATTCCATATCTTCAATTATTACCCTCTGTCGTTTTAAGACCTTTCAGTTTGCATTTTGTTAATGGAAATCTTATCTGTAAGTGAAGATAAGACGCGAAATAATTAGTGCTTAATGATAGAAAGGCGACCACAAAAACCATAATTCTCCACATATGGGGCTTAACCATTCCAACTAGAAAGGAATGTAAATCTTTGTAGTTTAAACAATAATCCATCTTTTTCATAGATCTATGGATATGGATTTATTCCATTATGCATAGAGAAATTTTTGTACACATTCCATGAATTCAGGCATAAGGCTAGTATGTATGGAAAGTATATGCTTCATATATGCCTTGTCTGAAGTGACAAAGCAATATTGCCTTCCTACACATTACAGTATAATTCATTTGAAAGAACTAACATTCTCTACATGAAGCTTTATTTGTATGTATGCATGTGTTTCACATTCAATGAGGCATACAAGTAGTTTGCATATGAGAAATCATTTTTCTTTACAATGTCTGGTTACAGACTGATTTGGCTATTGCAATACACAACTAATAAGTATTTTTTGTACCAATCGACGGCGGGGGACCATTGGTTTGAAATTCTGTAAATGACTTGAGTATTAATGTAAACAGCATGAAATTGTATAAAACCTCCGAAAAAGAGGTTAGTCAGATGTGTTTAAAATGGACAAACCTGCTCCCATAAACATGCCATCCAACGCCTTTAACTTTCAGAGTTCCCTTTTGAAAGACACCCTGCCGACTGATAACAAAAGAAACACCTCTCTCCCCACATGTCATATTTTTCCACTCCCTGAAATATAATTACTTGTGCATAGCTTCAGCCTAAAAGCATAAGCTAATGCAGGTTACCACGGAGATTTTAACCCTTACATTATGAATTCTTGAACTCACTCTCAGCTTCAAAATGTTTTGCAGGTTGACAAAACTGTAACCTATAAGAACATAGTTTTGTCTTTTTGTAAAAGTAAGATATAATCCTGCAGGGCAAATAAAATTTAGCAAGCATATATTGCTTCAATGTCGATTCCATCATTCTTTGAAAATGAAGTGGCTTTTATCCATATTCTTGGCAGTTACCTGTTTGAAATATAAGATAATGGTACACATTCCATAGACATGTTCAGCCAACAGCTATTCCTCCTGACTTCCCCAAATACACATACGGCTGGTTCGACCAAGCGTGCATGTGTTTTGAATGAGGAAAGATTTCCTGACAGACCAAATATCCATTCCATATACAGTACAGACCAAAAGTTTGGACACACCTTATCATTCCAAGAGTTTTCTGTATTTTCATGACTATAAAAATTGTAGATTCACACTGAAGGCATCAAAACTATGAATTAACACATGTGGAATTATACACTTAACAAAAAGTGTGAAACAACTGAAAATATGTCTTATATTCTAGGTTCTTCAAAGTAGCCACCTTTTGCTTTGATTACTGCTTTGCACACTCTTGGCATTCTCTTGATGAGCTTCAAAGAGGTAGTCACCTGAAATGGTCTTCCAACAGTCTTGAAGGAGTTCCCAGAGATGCTTAGCACTTGTTGGCCCTTTTGCCTTCACTCTGCGGTCCAGTTCACCCCAAACCATCTAGTTTGGGTTCAGGTCTGGTGACTGTGGAGGCCAGGTCATTTGGCGTAGCACCCCATCACTCTCCTTCTTGGTCAAATAGCCCTTACACAGTCTGGAGGTGTGTTTTGGGTCATTGTCCTGTTGAAAAATAAATGATGGTCCAACTAAACGCAAACCGGATGGAATAGCATGCCGCTGCAAGATGCTGTGGTAACCATGCTGGTTCAGTATTCCTTCAATTTTGAATAAATCCCCAACAGTGTCACCAGCAAAGCACCCCCACACCATCACACCTCCTCCTCCATGCTTCACGGTGGGAACCAGGCATGTAGAGTCCATTCGTTCACCTTTTTGCGTCGCACAAAGACACGGTGGTTGGAACCAAAGATCTCAAATTTGGCCTCATCAGACCAAAGCACAGATTTCCACAGGTCTAATGTCCATTCCTTGTGTTCTTTAGCCCAAACAAGTCTCTTCTGCTTGTTGCCTGTCCTTAGCAGTGGTTTCCTAGCAGCTATTTTACCATGAAGGCCTGCTGCACACAGTCTCCTCTTAACACAGCCCCAAAGCATGATGGAACCTCCACCAAATTTTACAGTGGGTAGCAAGTGTTTTTCTTGGAATGCTGTGTTTTTTTATGCCATGCATAACACCCTTTTTGTATGACCAAACAACTCAATCTTTGTTTCATCAGTCCACAGGACCTTCTTCCAAAATGAAGCTGGCTTGTCCAAATGTGCTTTTGCATACCTCAGGCGACTCTGTTTGTGATGTGCTTTCAGAAACGGCTTCTTTCGCATCACTCTCCCATACAGCTTCTCCTTGTGCAGTGTGCTGTATTGTTGACCGATGCACAGTGACACCATCTGCAGCAAGATGATGCTGCAGCTCTTTGGAGGTGGTCTGTGGATTGTCCTTGACTGTTCTCACCATTATTCTTCTCTGCCTTTCTGATATTTTTCTTGGCCTGCCACTTCTGGGCTTAACAAGAACTGTCCCTGTGGTCTTCCATTTCCTTACTATGTTCCTCACAGTGGAAACTG
The DNA here is from genome assembly GCA_947044405.1 of Leptodactylus fallax. Taxonomy (NCBI): domain Eukaryota; kingdom Metazoa; phylum Chordata; class Amphibia; order Anura; family Leptodactylidae; genus Leptodactylus; species Leptodactylus fallax. Next base: position 830,085 of record CAMRHE010000019.1, read on the forward strand.
ACAGGTTAAATCTCTGAGACAACTTTTTGTATCCATCCCCTGAACAACTATGTTGAACAACCTTTGTTTTCAGATCATTTGAGAGTTGTTTTGAGGAGCCCATGATGCCACTCTTCAGAGGAGATTCAAATAGGAGAACAACTTGCAATTGGCCACCTTAAATACCTTTTCTCATGATTGGATACACCTGGCTATGAAGTTCAAAGCTCAGTGAGGTTACAAAACCAATTTTGTGCTTCAGTAAGTCAGTAAAAAGTAGTTAGGAGTATTCAAATCAATAAAATGATAAGGGTACCCAAATTTTTGCACCAGTCAAATTTTGGTTTAATGCATATTGCACATTTTCTGTTAGTACAATAAACCTCATTTCAATCCTGAAATATTACTGTGTCCATCAGTTATTAGATATATCAAATTGAAATGGCTGTTGCAAACACCCAAATATTTAGAACTAAAAATGATTAAGATTAATAGGGGTGCCCAAACTTTTTCATATGACTGTATAAGGCAAGAAATCCCACTTATTAAACCTGACAGGGCACACCTGTGAAGTGAAAACCATTTTAGGTGACTACCTCTTGAAGGTACCTCTTGATACTTTTTTAAGTATATAATTCCACATGTGTTAATTCATAGTTTTGATGCCTTCAGTGTGAATCTACAATTTTTATAGTCATGAAAATACAGAAAACTCTTGGAATGAGAAGGTGTGTCCAAACTTTTGGTCTGTAATGTATATTAGGTTGTCAGCCAGGCTTGCCAAAATTAATAGGTTCAGCTGACCTTGTATGTAGTTATGTCTGTCTTTAGTCTTTTGCCCACAACAGCCTTTAGAAAGAAAATGCTGATCTCTGGAAATGTCATTAATACCTAATTAGAGACATTATCCCATCTGACCCACATCTAGACCTCTCCCACAGCCAGCCAGTACCCTACTCTGCACTGATGAGAGGCAAAAACCTTGAAACAGCTGTCTGCCGATGGGAACCTCTTCCTTCTGGAGGCGTTATATTGGCTTGCCTATTATTCCCAGATTAAAGAAACCTTAGGTTTCTTTAAAAACCAGATTTCTTTTTTTTCACAAATGAGGTCTTATTTGTATTCCTTACCCGAAAAAACATTAAATAAAGGGTTAAACATATATGGTCGACAAAACGGAGCATCACTGAGAAAAAGAACAATTTGAAGCAGCTTCAATTTCAGGTGTGACCGCAACTTCTGCACAACCGACAGTAATGCCCCTGGGTGCTTTACAGTATTTAACAACGTGTTCTAGTGTTGCAACTCTGCTGAACAATTATGGGTTACAACATGTAACAGTGTCATCTCCCCATTGGAAGAAGACAATAGTAACAGGAAAAGAGAAAAAACAGTGTCATAACATAAAATGATTTGTAAAGAAAAGCAAAAAGGAATAAGATAATAAAATGGAAACTTGGAAAAAAGCAGATTTCAGTCATGTGTGATGACATTTTTTTTTTTTAATAACAAAGGAGAGACACAAATATAACTTAGCTCAAATTTAGTTAAAGGGAACCTGTCAGGTGGTCTTTCAACCATAAACAGGCCACATCATGTGCAGGATGAGGTAAATCCCTTTTCATTAATGCCCTCTGTAATCTTATTGTCGCAGCAAAGTGAAGTTCTAAATGGTGAAAGCATAAAAAGTCATATATAAATTACCCTAAATAGAAGTCATGGTGGGTGGGGAACTCCTTCAGCCTAGTCACGTTGTCCACTTGCTGATCATGCCTCCTGGACATGATTGACATCTCCTTATAGTCCTCTCACTCCCCGGATGCTACGAGGGAGATGTCTATCATGCTCAGGAGGTGCGATTAGCAAGTGGACAGCAAGATGAAGCTGCTCCCCGCCCACCGTGACTACTTAAGATAATTTATATAGGACTTTTTATGCTTTCAATCATTTAGAACTTCACTTTGCTTCAACAGAAAGATTACAAAGGGCACTTGATCCCGCACATGACAGGGCCAGATTATGGTGGGAAAAAACGCCTGACAGGTTTACTTTAAAGAGGACCTTTCATGTCCTCATGAAAGTGCGGTTTTATATATCACTAGAAAGTCAAAAAACGCAGCGTAAACACATTTTTTCCTTAGTGTTTTTACACAGTTTTTCTCTGTGGACCTTCTGCCCATATTATACCTATGGGGAAAACGCCAGAGTTTCAGCAAGTATAATTGACATGCTGTGATTTTCAAAAGCACAGCTTTTCCGCTGTGGATTTTTTTCTGCAATGTGTGGCTGGGACTAGCCAGAATCCCATTCACTTTGCAGGTACTGTAAAACATAGCATTTTTTTTGCTGCAGCGTTTCCGCAGTGGCAAAAAGGCTGTGTGTTTACTGCGTGGGGCTTCGGGCTAAGTGTGTTTTATCTTGTGTGACTTAAGACTAAGTGACTTTAAATTCAAGGACTTTAGGAAAAAAAACATTTGAGTCTATACACTTTTTATTTGGACTATCCTTTTTTTACTTGTATATTTGGCTCTGCGTAATAATCCCCATTAGGTACAATGTGCTCCATGTTTAGCGGTCCAGTGTACATCTTGCAACATGAATGCTCTGCTTGAGGGTACATACTGCTATGCAAGATGTAATAAAACTGCACATCTGGAAACCCAGATCTAAAAGAACAAATTGCAAGATTGAGATCCAATGATAATTTGGAAAGGAATTTTCTGCTCACAGAGCAGGAACTCACTGGAGTAAGTGCAGAGGGAAATGGTAGCATGGAGGTGCAGGAACAGGAGTCAGATAGCTGGGTGACATGTAGAAAGCAGCAGGAAGGGAGAAGGGTCAGGGAGGTTAGTCCTGAAATGGCACATACGAACAAGTTTGTTAAGCTGGCAGATGAGAGGGATGTTAGTCCAGGGGTGACACTGCTGCAAGACACTTCCTCTGGCAGCCAGGAGAACGTCTTCTCGAGTAAGAAAGGGAATAGGAGTGCAGGCTAGGCCAAACAGGTGCTGGTAAGTGGGGGGATTCAATTATAAGGGGAACAGACAGGACCAAAAACATTCTTACTCACCTTCCCTTATCACGTTTGTGCCTCCTCACAACGTTTGGTGTTCTCCTGGTGATGTCATGTGTCCGGGGTCACCACTGAGGCCTGTGAGTGGGTCATCAGCGGTCACATGGGTACCCCGAGCGTCATGACGTCATCCACCTCCCCCCGGCTGCATGGATTCGGCAGGGAAAGGATATGCATGAATGAGTATGAATGTTTTTATTTTTTACACCTCCCCTGGGCCTCCACTTATTATACTACCTATTGTACTCTGGGGGCTGTGTTTGCCTTATAGGGGTATTCCCATGAATATAATCATATCTATATTTGTAGATAATTAAAAGTTAAACAGTTTTGCAAATATAAGTAGTTAAAAATTCTGCAGAGTTTTAAAGATTTTCTCTAACCATCTTAGTGGTGACAGTCTGTTGTCTTGATCGGTTGCCAATGGATATGATCACAAATGCAGAAACTTTATATGGTCTGGGACTTGTCAAAAACCCAGCCACGATTTTCTTATTGTAGCCGGGTTATCAGGCTTCTATATATGAGAAGATATCCCAGCCACAATAAGGAAATCATAGCTGATTTTCTGACCTTAGAATGGTCCTGCATTCATTGGTCGTATCCAATGGCAACCAATCAAGACAACAAGACTGTGACCACAAGATATTTAGAGAAAATCTTTAAAACTCTGAAAAATGTTTAATTACTTATATTTGAAAAAATGTTTAACTTTTAATTATCTACAAATTTTAAAATGGTTATGTACATGGAAATACCCCTTTAAAGAGCTAGAAATTGAATAGATATGTTCCCATGATCCTTGAAAGTGTTCTACACTATGTTTTAATCAAATTTAAGGTGTGGTTTGTACCAAACTTGTTCGACCCAAAACAAATCTTGGACCCGGGCCATCCAAACCCGAAACAAAACAAATCCTGAGAGGTTTGCCCATCTCTAGTCCACTCCTTTTTAACATGTTTATTAATGACCTGGTAGAGGGTTTACAGAGCAGGGTTTCCATATTTGCAGATTATGTAACTCTAAGGTAATCAAAACTAAGACAGACAGTAGAATATTACAGGGGGAATCTAAGGATGCTGGAAGAATGGGCAGAGACTTGGTGAATACAGTTTAATGTAGACAATTGTAAGATTATGCATCTTGCACTGCCATAGCAAATAAACTTATGGGATGCATCAAAAGAGGTATAGATGCTCGTGACAAATAAAGGTTACGGTCACACAGACTATTGTGCACAAATTTGGGCCCCAGTGTACAAGGAAGACATAACTGAACTAATGGGAGTGCAGAGAAGGGCGACCAAGACAATTAGGGGATTGGGTGGATTGGAGTACAATGATAGATTAACAAACTTGGGGTTATTCCGTTTAGAAAAAAAAAAAAAAAAAAAAACAGAGTACAAATACATGAAGGGACATTAAAAAAGCCTTTGAAAAAAGTTATGGTTCTTGTAATATGAAAATGAAAAATAATGCTTTGTTTTTAAGACTAAATAGGGTGGGTCCTTAAGGGATTAATGCAAAATTTTCCCATTTAACAGAAAAATTTCTTAAAACAAAAAAAGTCATGCATTGTTGAAAAAAAGACATGACAAATCTAAGTAATCTAATAAAAAAAAAAGTTGCATTTATTAATAAGAAGTTCAGCTGTGCATAGTCATTGAGAGAGGAAAATACTGTGTTAATGATGAAGTTGAGGGCACAATTTGATATAAGGTCTACCAATCAATACAATGCATAATAACTGACAGTCATTACAGTAGAATTTGACAAAGAACCGTGTAAGCCAGAACTGTATTCATATGCATGGATCAGGCAGTGGTTCTTTACTGTAAGAGCAGTGAGGCTGTGGAACCCATTGTTAATGTCCTGAATGCTTTCAATGGAAAAATATTAGGATTAGTTTTACATTTTAGTAAAGACAAGTTGATCCAGGGTTTTATACTGATTGCTGGATTTGGAATCGGGAAGGAAATTTTTCCCGTGACATGGAGCAATTGGCATCAGCCTCATAGGGATTTTTGCCTTCCTCTGGATCAACACCGTAGGGTTATAGGTTGGACTTGATGGACCTGTGTCTTCATCCAACCTCACCTATTATGTTACTATGTATGTTAGATTAGTTAGTTCTCAGTTGCAATGCATATTGGAAATGACAGCCTCTCCATTTATGGTCACTTCTGCAACCAATAACAGACATACGATAACATTGTACCCTCCTCTCATTTTGCCATTTACTATAATGCAGGCTCCAAATAAGAACAGGTTACGAATCAATCAATGACTACAAAGTGTTAAAAGTTTCTGTGTCTGTAAAAGCAAATAACTGTTGCTCTTCTATGGGATGCATTGTACATAATATCCCTCTTTGCAGACTGCAAGAGCTAATTAACTGTAGATGTTTTCGCGAAAAAGCCAGTGCTTTATCTGGAGGGAGTAGAGAAACACTTTACTGTAGGTGACAGAATGACATCTTTGCATCTTGAAGAGGCTCAGCAGGGAAAGACACCATTGGCCTTCATCATGCTACAGAAACTTACAACACTTCTGGAGAGGAATGGATTAATCTTTTGGTCCACAAGAGAGGAAAAAACATGATGCAATTTGCATATAATCAATACCATAAATCAACTCCTAGCTATTGTAGCAATTTCTTATCCTTGTGTTTTTATTGTGGCAGCAAAACAAGTCTGGAGCATGGATTACAGAGAGAAAATGATGCTGTAACATACAACACATTAAACAACCAGAGAATACATGCACCCAGACAAAACAATGCAAATCACTTATGTTCACATGACAACACTATTCATTCATTTCCACACATGTTCAGAGGCTACAATAACCGCAGTAATGAGACTTTAGCTTTGTTTCATGCATATATGGTTATGTTCGTGCATTAAAGAGGTTTTCTGGGCTAAAAATATTGATTACCTAGCCTAATGATAGGTCATCAACACCAGATTGATGGGGTTCTGACACCCAATTCCCCCACAAATATGCTGTTCTCATCAGCTGATACACAGGGAATTGAGCAGGAAGCAGATAGCTCTATTCTCTGTGTCGTGGCCTGATCAAGTAATGCAAAACAGATCCCATTCACTTGAATGGGATATAAGCTGCAGTGACTCAGTTCTACCACTATACAGAGAATGGAGCTATCTGCTTCCTGCTCCATTGTCTGTGCATTATCTTCTGTGAACAGAGAATCAATGAGGTAATGGGGGGTCAGACCCCCTCAAATCTGGTAATAGTGACCTATTCTTAGGGTAGGTCATAAATATTTTTAGGCCGGAAAGCTGGGAATTACTACAGCAGGATGTGATGACAATGTAATGTATATGAGAGCAGTCGTACTGTCCTCTGGGGTGTGCCAATGAGTGACAAACCTTAGCATGCTGAATTTAAAAGGGCTTTCCTATCTCATGAAGTGATGGTCACTTTGTGACCACTGAAGGTCTATTCACATGGCTAGGGCCACTGTGAATGGGGAAAAGGGAAGATACCTTAGTACTGCATCCACTTCATCCTTAGCATCAGTGGAGGTCCCAGAGGTTAGACCACATCATACAAGTGATGGCATATACTAAAGATACTGTATTCCACCACTTTATGAAATGGAAAAAACTCTTAAATGACAAATCTTTTTTCAATCAGATGCATGTGGCAGATGCTTTTCCTGTTAAGCATGTCCAGCCAGCATATTTTTTCTACTCAGCAGATGAATGAAGATCGAGTCCTTAGTAATAAAATTACTATAACCTGAATAATAATTTCTACCTCCACATATGCAACGAGCTTTCCGAAACATTGATAACCTATTATTTATTTATTGCTCATGCTTATATAGTGCCAACATATTCCACAGCGACTTACAGATATTGTCATCACTCAATGTCCCAAGTAGAGTTTACAATCTAAATTCCCCATCAGTGTGGAGAAAACCCATGCAAACACAGAGAGAACTTAGAAACTCCATGCAGATTTTGTCTTTGGTTGAGTTCAAAGCCAAGACTCTAGTGCTGCAAGGCAACAGTGCCAACAACTGAGCCGCCATGCTGCTTAGAATTAGTCATCAATAACCAATTGGTGGGGGTCTGACACCCAAGATCCCCACAGAACAGCTGCTTGAAGCAGCAATGACTCTCAGGTGAGTGATGCTTTTGCTTTATAGGCCAGTGATCTCAGGTTTTTTTGTCACATGCCCTGTTTGCAGCTCAGTTTCATTTAAGTGAATAGGGCTGAGCTGCAATACCAGCACAGCCGCTTCGCAATGTTTAGCATTATACTAGGTATTCAGTAAATACTATTATAACATTTAGGTGAGTGTCGCAACCTATCAAACAGCTAATCTGCTGAGGTCCCATCCACATACTGCAGAAAATACGTGCAACGGACATGCTGTGATTTCCAAAACCAGTGCGGTTTTGGAAATCGCAGCATGTCAATTATACCTACGGAAGTGCCGGCGGGTTCCCTATATGTATAATGGAAGCATTAAGTCCGCAGAAGTTTCCTATCTGTGAAAACGATGCAGGAAAAACCGCGATGCGTTGCCACATGTTTTTTCCCGTAGTGCTTTTATGCTGCGGCCCGCTATGTGGGGCCTTAGCCTACAACGAGTTGTTTAAAAAATCCTTTGATGTCAGAAGTCTGACTTGCAGTACTTTTGCTCCGTCAAAAAAAATAAGAATACATGACGGACAGCAACAAATCCGTTTTTTTTTTAACATTGAGGTCTATGGAAGGTGGTCACCTATTGATTACCAATGGATAGTAATCCCTTTGTGTCTGTTTTGAAATCCATTTTTCCCTCCTGATTCTTCTCTGCGCATGCTCAAAATTAAGAATGAAGATGGGGGGGGGAAACAGATCTGCCAAAAAGGGACACAAACGGACAGTTTTTTTTGATGGTTACTATTGACGGATTCGTCAAATAAGACGGATTATAGTATGTTCTGTGTAACCGTTTGTGTCAGTTTTTTGGCAAATCCTCTGGTTTAGTAGACTAATTTGCAATGGGAAGATACCAGGCGCAGATGTGAACATAGATAAATTGTTTTTTATATGTACAGCACCCTGAAAATAACAATAATCACCATTCTGTGAAGCTATAGAACTGTGGTGTTTACTAGAAATTGTAACATGCATGACCTTCTGAAATATATTACTATTATATCACGTCACTTGCACAAGACTATACTGATGTAGATACTGTATAGTAAGAGATTTAGGGTATTAATGCTGTAGAGACTGATTTAGTCAATTTAAACAGGACTTTCTGTACCTTTGTTTAATAAAGAATTATCCAGTACCTCTGAGTCTTTGCCACCCGTAATTTATACATCAGCTTTGCCACCAGGGATTTTTAATAGTGTTTACCACCCAGAGATTTGGCCAGTATATCTACTGTGTCATCAGATAATTAAGAAAAATATTTACTATGCTGTCATGTGGGAACAATTTAATGTTTAATTTTATATATCAATTTATATTGTCCCTGAGCTGGTATATTAAAGGGAGTCTGTCAGCGTTAAATTGGTTCTAAACCTAAACACAGTATCTTGTAGAGGTGACTTACAGTTTTGAAATAAGTTGTTATATTTATAGAATATAATATATATCTATAATTACTTAAACAAATTAAATGAAATATCATATAAATAAATAGATGACTCAAATTAAATAATGAGAAGCTTTTCATCCTAAAACCCAGTGCAATGAAACAAAACATATAACAGGATACCTCTACTGTTACAGTCCATGTGCTGCAAAACAGAAGGTGTAGATTGACTGAGATCTCAAACTTTTTTTTTCTACCTCAAGGTCACTAATTCAATTGATATTCTGTACAGATAGTGTTTTTTAAGAACAATATGAGTGTTTTTTAGTTGAAGAAAGGGGCAGTGTACCATTCAACACACTTGTCCTCCTGGCATTTCTGCATTAGGCCAAATGGAATATTCATTGAAAGAAGAAAGTAGTCCATTACTTTATGGATAATGTCCAAACACTATTCTGATTCAGAGCAATACATTTCCACTTCTATACACCTATGCTAATGCGGGCCGGGTGTCTGGTAAAAAGCAGTTCTGATGTTCAGGGCTATAATGCTATACATTGAGATGCAGAAATACATTCTCACAGCTCCAGGAGTTGGAAAAACACAACAATTTTGGAGAGAAATGAGCTAATATGTCTGGCCACAGGAGTACAGAAATGTGATTCTGTTTGCATATAATCATGGCTTTAAATCAAGTAGCAGATATCTCTAATCCAATGTTAGGGGCACAATAACAGTCTCAGCGTCTAACTCACTGGTATAAACTGCATCAGTCAGGACAATGGAATAAGTGAGACATTCATTCTTTAAAAACACTACAATGTGCACTGAGATCTTCTTAAAATCAAACCTATCGCTATAAATAAAGGGAGTCTACCACTTCCACAAGCATATTCAAGTGCCATCACAGTGATAAGCAACAGACTTGTATTCCTTTGTTATGTATGTCACTTGGTAGATTAGGAGGAAGTCAACTATGAAGTCTTATGCAAATCAGGCAGTTGGTGCATGGGGGCAGGTCTTCAGCCCTAGGAGCACTATTCTTTCCATTCAGATCTCTGCAGTCTCATGCCCGCAGCACCCTGTGCAATGGGAGTTGATCTTCTCACTACTATGACATCAGCAGGGGTGAACCTAGCCTCTCTGCTGCCTGAGGCAAACTATAGAAAGGCGTACCCCCAAAAAGAAACAAAAAAAAAAAAAAGATACCCACCTGGCTATCATTGGTTTGCGTGATGGGGCCACCCTAATTAGGACATGCCCCCCCCCCCATTGGCAGATCAAAAAATTATTTGGGCCCCCACTTAGTATAACACCCCCTTTTTTTTGGACCCCATATGATATACAACCCCTTTTTTTTGGCCCACTACACAATACATGACCCTCTTTTTCTGGCTCCACACACGGTATATAACTCCCTTTTTTTGGTCCCAACAGTATGTGACCACTTTCTTATGCTATTCCCACAGTATACGACCCCTTTCTTATGCCCCCCACAACAGATGACCCCTTTTTTGCCACTCACATAGTATCTAACCCCCTTTTTATGGCCCCAACACATTATCTAACCCACAGCATATGATCCCGCTATTTATGGCCCTCGCACTGTTTATGACCCCCATTTAATCCCCCCACACACAGTATACAACCCCTTTTTTAAAGCCCACCCACAGTATATGACTCCCTTTTTTTTACATACCTCACACAGAGTAGCGGCTGATAATTTTTACTCACCTGTCCTGGTCGCCCTCCACTGCTGCCTCCAGGGTGTGCTGTAGCCGACACTGAAGAATGCCAGAATTCTGTACATAGCATCCTGACTTTCTTTCATGTCGTGACGTAAGAGTAGCTCCACCTAGAAGCGGCAGGAGTGTGACAAGTGAGTAAAATGTATCGACAGCTACTTATTGCAATAAACACAATAAGTAGCTGCCAATTTTAAAAAAATGCCACCCCCCAGTTTATTCCATGATGTGACGCCTGAGGCCATCGCCTCAGGTCGCCTCATGGAAGGTGGAGAATTGGAGAATCTTGGAGAACTGATACATGAAAATTAATTTGTATTCATTTCACAAAAGATCTATTTATTAATATATATTTCTTCATGTTTTATATAGCTCCATCAACTTCCCTAGAATTTGTACTCTAGCATATTACTAGGGCCATATTACAGAGGGCGATGGTCTGCAGGAACGCTCATTCACCTAATCATCAGTCCATGTAAATATGTCCCCGTACACCCAACAAACAAGCACACACTCAGTTGTCAGCTGAGTTGATCCATTATGTCAGCATAAACCTGCCTTACTTAAACAGGAGACATGTTACTGACATAAAACAAACTTTTTTAGGTATAGAATGATTGTTTCCCCCTCAAGCAATGGTCTTAAAACAAGAGCAGATCGACACATTGTATTGAGGATCGGGACTTACAATACTGACAATTGGCCCATGCAATAGTGCCTTTAGGGTATGAGATTGCAACAATTAAAAAAGAAAGTATGGTGTTAAGCAATGAAACAGTGTTTAGACAGTAGATAAAGTACATTAGATAGGACCCCTGCTCATACAAGCTTAGATTCTATAAGCAATAGGGAAAGGGTGTCAGGAAAAGCTGTATCTGTATGTATGTCTAGACATGTCAGATGGAGGCAGTGTTGGGGGGCTATTGAGGCCAGGTTAAATGCTTGTTGTAAGTATTCAGTGAGCATGTCAGATGGAGTAGAGGATTTGAGAAACAGTCATCTTCAGGATCATAGGTTTTAGAATATACTATACTGCATCTTATAGACTAGCTCTACATGGAATTACACTTCTAATAAAAGACATCACATTCCAAAAAGCAAAATGTCCTCTTTAAAGGGTTTATCTGCTTTGGCAATCTCTTTCAGTTAGAAGGATATGGACAATTTGTGTAATGCATGAACGTGTTGGGTCCTCCAGAGGGAGAGATGCTCTTTGTAGTTGCTCTCTGCTCTGTGTGTTGGTGATCTGTCTTACTGTTCTTCCTTATTTAATAGCTAGCCCAGGCCTATGCAAATGATACATCTTTGAGGTAAAAGAGAAGACTCTGATCTAGAGAAAGGACATCAAAGCTCCGGCACTGTGAACACTTTCTTAATTAACATTGTGCCATGTGTCAATAAAGACCAATGCTTTACTAATAAATCTACACCAATTTTATTCTTTTTAGATGGAATTTCAGTGTGGTTATATGACCTGATAGGCCGAGGGGAAAACAGGATATCAGAACATAATCCTGAAACAGTTATCATGTCTGAAGTCTAACAAGAGGGGAAAAGTTGCCTACAAAAGAAAACAAAATGACAAGAATGACTTGTCATAGGTGAACAACAATATTTATATCTCTTAGGCATTGAAATGGAGAATTTCTTCTTGCAATACATCATGTCCTATAAACTAGAAAATGAAGAAAAACTCCACATTATTCAATTCTTTGCTGTTTTATTGCATCATTAAGCACATATAGAAGATGTGTTTCAGACAAATCGAGCTTAAAATAACTTTTTCTTCATTTACTATGGACAGTGGCCTTTGCCATGTGCACCATGCTGAGCAAATTCTTCAGTGTTGGTAAATACTACTAATAATAATAATACAAAATATACAACAGCAACATATTTTCACTATATAAAATATATTTCTCAACATAATAACATATATGACTGTTTATCCTTAAAGGTTCTGAAATCTGCAACTGAGTAGGAAGCCTTTTATAAACTCCTATAGACAAGCCTCTTTAGAAGTAGATGTTCAACACAAGAGAGACACCTAATGGTTCTTGAAAACAACTTAATAATTAATAATATTCTAAATATAATATATTAATGGAATGCTAACAAAGATACAGCTTTTACAATGGTAAAACACACCACATCTTGTACCTGCCACATTAACGTATTTTTTATGCAGTTTTCACCTATATTGTAATTATATAGCTGGCTAAAAAACACGAAGGGATATCCAAATCATGTGTGATATTGATATTAATCTGATAAAAGTGAAATTTTCCATAAAAGCACTGTCTATGTCAGGAGCATTACTTTAGGGAGAGCAGAGGTAGTAGCCGCTACTGAACACTGGAGCATGAATATTATAAATGGCATAGGGTGGACAGAGGGCCCTTCATACCTTCATTCACATGACTGTCCAATTTTGTGGATGGAACCAGGGCCTCTTTAACCATAGGGCCTATGGCAGCGGAGGCCCATTTAGGACAACAGGGCAGTTCTGCATTTGCTGTCCCAGGCAGTGGGTCCGATGATGCCCCAACTTCAACTCATCGGTGTCCTCAAGGCGCCGATAAGTTGAAGACAATGGTAAAGCTGAGGGGGTAACTGGAGGGGGACATTAAACTGTGGGAATAGCAGGAGGAGGACATTAAACTGTGTGGGTAGCTGGGGGGGACAATATGGTGTGAGGGCAACTGGAGGGGACATTATAATATGGTGACATACTGTGTTAGGGTGACTTTAAGGGTGCAGAAATAAATGAATGGGCAGAGTCAAAGTGGAAGTGGGTGAGGCTAAATTTGCCGCAGTGCACACAGTGCACAGCACATTCTATCCCTTTTTCTGTGCTTTGAAAGTTGGTATGTCACTGAGCCACTGAGAGGCATTATATTCTATGGGGGCCACTTGGGAGGCATTATATTGTGTGAGGGCCACTAAGGGGCATTATAATTTGTTCAGGTCAGGTATTTTTAAGTGGTGGGCAGGGGGCCCAATTACGAAACCTTTGCACTGGGCCACCAATGTGTTAAAACAGCCTTGAATGGAACAGACAGTCTGTGTTCATTTATGGGTCTACTTTTAAAGTCCTGATGTCATCCATTTTCATTGTTTGGAAAAGGAACTGGAAGCAGCACTTTCTGGTTTCAGTTTTTGGATCCAATGTCAACCATATTCTGTCTGAACCAAAGTCTTGAATTGTTAAGTCTGGTCCAGAAAACAGACCAGAATAGCACTTTTTTCAGAACAGATTCACAAATCTTAAAAAAACGAATGTGTGAAAAAGTTCCATTGACTTCTATGGATTAGTGTGCTGTTCATTAAAACTACATACAGCACACCATACAAGTGGAATATTTTAGTAAATGGCATAAAAACATCCTAATTTTTTATTGTGAGCGAAATAAAATAAATTAGGAAAAGGAGAAAAACAATGAAGATAAATACAGTGCCTTACAAAAGTATTCGGCCCCCTTGAACTTTTCAACCTTTTGCCACATTTCAGGCTTCAAACATAAAGATATTAAATTTTAATTTTTTGGTAAAGAATCAACAAGTGGGACACAATTGTGAAGTGGAACGAAATTTATTGGTTATTTTAAACTTTTGTAAAAATAAAAAACTGAAAAGTGGGGCATACAATATTATTCGTCCCCTTCACTTTCAGTGCAGCAAACTCACTCCAGAAGTTCAGTGAGGATCTCTGAATGATCCAATGTTGTCCTAAATGACTCATGATAATAAATATAATCCACCTGTGTGTAATCAAGTCTCCGTATAAATGCACCTGCTCTGTGATAGTCTCAGGGTTCTGTTTAAAGCGCAGAGAGCATCATGAAGACCAAGGAACACACCAAGCAGGTCCGTGATACTGATGTGGAGAAGTTTAAAGCCGGATTTGGATACAAAAAGATTTCCCAAACTTTAAACATCCCAAGGAGCACTGTGCAAGCGATCATATTGAAATGGAAGGAGCATCAGACCACTGCAAATCTACCAAGACCTGGCTGTCCCTCTAAACTTTCATCTCAAACAAGGAGAAGACTGATCAGAGATGCAGCCAAGAGGTCCATGATCACTCTGGATGAACTGCAGAGATCTACAGCTGAGGTGGGAGAGTCTGTCCATAGGACAACAATCAGTCGTACACTGCACAAATCTGGCCTTTATGGAAGAGTAGCAAGAAGAAAGCCATTTCTCAAAGATATCCATAAAAAGTCTTGTTTAAAGTTTTCCACAAGCCACCTGGGAGACACACCAAACATGTGGAAGAAGGTGTTCTGGTCAGATGCAACCAAAATCGAACTTTTTGTCCACAATGCAAAACGATATGTTTGGCGTAAAAGCAACACAGCTCATCACCCTGAACACACCATCCCCACTGTCAAACATGGTGGAAGCAGCATCATGGTTTGGGCCTGCTTTTCTTCAGCAGGGACAGGGAAGATGGTTAAAATTGATGGGAAGATGGATGGAGCCAAATACAGGACCATTCTGGAAGAAAACCTGTTGGAGTCTGCAAAAGACCTGAGACTGGGACGGAGATTTATCTTCCAACAAGACAATGATCCCAAACATAAAGCAAAATCTACAATGGAATGGTTCACAAATAAACGTATCCAGGTGTTAGAATGGCCAAGTCAAAGTCCAGACCTGAATCCAATTGAGAATCTGTGGAAAGAGCTGAAAACTGCTGTTCACAAACGCTCTCCATCACAGAGCTCGAGCTGTTTTCCAAGGAAGAATGGGCAAGAATTTCAGTCTCTCGATGTGCAAAACTGATAGACATATACTCCAAGCGACTTGCAGCTGTAATCGCAGGAAAAGATGGCGCTACAAAGTATTAACTTAAGGGGGCCGAATAATTTGGCACGCCCCACTTTTCAGTTTATTATTTTTTACAAAAGTTTAAAATATCCAATAAATTTCGTTCCACTTCACGATTGTGTCCCACTTGTTGTTGATTCTTCACCATAAAATTTAAATTTTATATCCTTATGTTTGAAGTCTGAAATGTGGCAAAAGGTTGAAAAGTTCAAGGGGGCCGAATACTTTCGCAAGGCACTGTACGTACATGAAGAAATTAATAACAAAAAGAAAGCATTTAAACAGGATCTTTCATGTCCTCAGGCACATGCAGTTTTACATACCGCTAGAAAGTCGTCAGCGTGCTGAATTCAGCGCACTGCGGGCTTTCCCGGTATGTGCCCAGGGGCTGGAGATATCGGCGGTGTAAGTTTCACGTTTTACTGTCAGAAAGGCGTTCCTGACAGTCTAGCTGCGCTGTGAGGAACGCGCTCCCTGACAGTACTCGTTCATAGACTTGTACTGGGGGGACGTTCCTCACAGCTCAACGTCATCACTGGGCAGTAAGGAACGCCCCCTCTGACAGTACAGCGCTATAGACGAGTACAGAGAGGGGGCGTTCCTTACAGCCCAGCGATGACGCTCAGCTGTAAGGAACGCCCACCCCAGTACAAGTCTATCAACGAGAACTGTCGGGGAGGGCGTTCCTCTCAGCGCAGCAGGACTGTCAGGAACGCCTTTCTGACAGTAAACCGTGAAACTAACACCGCGGATATCGCCAGCCCCGGGGCATATACTGGGAAAGCCGGCAGTGTGCTGAATTCAGCGCGCTGTTGGCTTTCTAGCGGTATGTAAAACCACATGTGCCTGAGGACATGAAAGGTCCTCTTTAAACTACTTAAACAGGAAGGCAGTGCGGAAGCAGGGCCGGTTTTAGACAAAGTGGCAGCCCCTCCTTTCTGCCAACAAAAAAAGTAATGACAACCCCCATTTTCCCACACACGATTCAAATGAGCACCTTTGTACAGCCTAATAGATTTTTGCACCCAGTCATCAGTTATTATAGCGCCTCCTTATAAATAATAGTCCCTGCTTATAAATAATATTACACCTTATCAGTAATAGCTCCCTTATAAATGATAAATAGTGTCCTGTATCAGTAATATTCCCCCTTATCAGTAACAGTCAAACCGTAAAAATAATACTGCTCCCTTATTAATAATAGCCCCCTCATAAATAATAGTTACCCTTATAAATAATAGTCCCCTTTATCACTAATAGCCCCCTTTATAAATAAGCCCACTTAACAATTATATCCCCCTTATAAATAGTCCCCCTCTTATAAATAATAGCTCCCCCTTATAATGGATGCCTTACATATAATAGTTTCCCCCTTATAAATAATAGCCCAACTTATAAATAATAGTTCCCCCTTATAATGGCCCCCTCATATTTAAGTTTCCCAATTATATATAGTAACCCACCCTTACATATAATAGTTCTCTGTTATACAGTGTCGGACTGAAGGGCCTTAAGCAAGAGCCCACCCAATAACTTCCTGCTAATAGCCTACACCACGGCTCCTTCACTGAAGTCTTACATATGTGCTGACTATCTGGTATTACTGAGTATGTTCCCAGTATAGTCAGCCCCTATAGTACTGTGCAGGCCCCAATAACTCCATGGACAGTTCAAGCACAGTACTGTATGGGGAATGACATGGCCATGGAGCACTACACGTATGTGCAAGATTATAGTGAGGGAGCTGTGATGCAGACATAGCACACAGGGCTGCCAGCAGGAATTTTGAGCCCCCTTCCCCCACAGTATAATGCTCCACATGGTATATAATTCTCCATGGTATAAAATGCTCCCCTGAGCCCCCCATAGTGGCCCTACATGGTATATAAGGCTCCACACGGTATATTACCTCTCAGTGGCCCCAGACAGTACAATATGCTCCCCAGCAGCCCCACACAATATAATATGCTCCATACAGTATAATATGCATCCCACAGTGCCCCCCAGTATAATGCTCCACAGTGGCCTAACACAGTATAACATGCTCCACAATGGCCTCCACATAGTATAATATACTGCCCAGAGGGGTTCCCCCAGTATAATGCTCCACAGTGGTCCCCCACAGTATAATATTCTCCCCACAGTCCCCCCCAGTATAATTCTCTACAATGGCCCCACAGAGTATAATATGCTCCTGAGAAGCCCCAAACAATATAATAAACTCCACAGTGGCCCCATAAAGTATAACAGGCTCCCCACACTGTCCCTTACCCCGCTAGTATAATGCTCCACAGTGCTCCCCCCCCCCAGTATTTTGCTCCACAGTAGCCCCACGCAGTATAATATACTCCCCAGAGGGCCCCCTAGTATAATGCTCCTTAGTTCCCCCCAAATAATGCCCCACAGTGGCGCCACGTAATATAATATGCTCTGCAGATGGCCCCACAGAATAATGCTCCACAGTGACCCCACACAGTATAACAAGCTCCAGAATGACCTCCACACAGTATAATATACTGCCAAGAGAGGTTTCCCTAGTATAATGCTCCACAGTGGCCCCAAACAGTATAATATGCTCTTCAGAGCCCCCCCCCACAATATAATGCTCCATGGTGGCCCCGTACAGTATAATATGCTCTCCAGAAGGGTCCCCTAGTATAATGCTCCACAGGGGCCCCAGAGAATATAACATGCTCTCCAGAGCCCCCCCACATTATAATGCTCCACAGAGGCCTCATACAGTATAATATGCTATCCAGAGGGGACCCCCCAGTTAAATGCTCCACAGTGGCCCCACACAGTATAATATGCTCTCCAGAGGGCCCCCTCCCCAGTATAATGCTCCACAGGGGCCCCACACAGTATAATATGCTCTCCAGAGGGCCCTCTCACCAGTATAATGCTCCACAGGGGCCCCACACAGTATAATATGCTATCCAGAGGGACCCCCCCAGTATAATGCTCCACAGTGGCCCTACACAGTATAATATGGTATCAAGAGGGGCTCCCCTCCCCCCAGTATAATGCTCCACAGTAGCCCTACAGACTCCCTTAGTGCTAGTATTATATTATACTCTGGGGTCTCTTCAGACCCCAGAGTATAATAATTGAAGGCCCGGGGAAGGTAAGGGAAAATAACAAACAGTTATATTTACCTTGCTTTACCTCTCCTGGGCCTCCTCGCGCTGCTCCCTCTTCTCTGTGGCTGACGTCACGCATTGTGGACGTCACCACTGAAGCCTGTGATTGGGCCTCAGTGGTTACGTGAGGCACACCCCATGTGATCGCTAAGGCTGAGGCCTGGCCTCAGCGGTGATGTCCACAACGCCAGAAGATGACGTCGGATGCAAGGACAGGTGAGTAAAAATGTTTGTTATTTTTACTCACCTCGGAAAGGGGCCCTGCGGCACATGACGCTGGGTCCCTTTCTGTTATTGATATGGCCGGTCCTGATTCCGGGATCCGGAGTCATCAGGCTCCGGATTCCAGGGGCCCCTTTGGGGTCGGGGCCCTGGGCAATTGCCCATTTCACCCCCCCCCCCCCCCCCCAACGCCGGCCCTATGTGGAAGTACAAGAAAACTATTATTAAAAAGATTATGTCATAAACAGATACAAGCAGCCAGAGAAAGAGTGGAGAAAAAAAAAAAATATATATATACATATTCTTCAATTCATCACCTTAAAAAGATGAAAAAAGATAAATGGTATACACCCCGAGTGCTAAGAGAATTGAGTAATATAATAGACAGACCTTCATTTCTACTATTCAAAGATTCTGTAATGACCGGGTCTGTACCACAGGAGTGAAACATAGCAAATGTGGTGCCAATATTCAAAAAAGGGTCCTGGAAATGATATGCCTACCAGATGTTTTCATAAACAGGATTGTAGCTATGGCAAATGAGGCATCCTCTAAATTTAGAACAATAAAAGAGGTTTCTACCCCAACATAGAAGGGGGTTCTTTAGCATAAGAGCAGTGAAACTATGGAACAATACTACAATATTACAGATTATAGATATTGGATTTCTGATGTTGGTATATTGATACAAAGATTTGGATTTGAAGGAGGGAAGGATTATTTCCTCTAAATTGAGGAAAACTGGCTTCTACCTCATGGAGTTATTGCCTTCTTCTGGATCAACATTGCAGGATAATAAACTGAGCTTGATGGACATATATCATTTTTCAGGCTTATAAACTACAGTATGCTACTATGTTACAGTTATGTGTAGTTCAACATAATGGCTAACAGCCTTTTGGTCTTACAAACACTTATACATCATACAAGCTACCCAGCCTAAAAATGTGGTTCTTGTCGTACTGCTCTCACCCCAGTGAATTGGCAACTCTTGACATAGTGGTGATAATCAGCAGGAAAATTCAGTCTTGCACTTAATTAAAATTGTATTAAATTTTACTCATAACTTTTTACAGTCCAAAGAACTTAAGATCACAAATCAGACCTGACTTCATACAAGTTTTGAGCGCTATATGAGCTGTCATAAATCGGGTCTCCTACGAGATATATCTGAGTCATTGTATACCAATTCTGTGGGGTATCAATACACCTTACTCACCACACACGCACATGCGATCTTAAAGGGGAACTCTGCTTCTACACTCCCTTCCAACTCACCTATCACCTAGGCTACACAGGAGCAAAGCAGCCTTCTACAATGACGCATCCACAAAAACAGCTGCCACCACTCACCACTTTTGGTAGACGAGACACCAATATACACAAACCATGTACAAATAGCAAACAAAAGGTTAACAAGACTAAGCTATATTTACTCACTTTGGACTTTGCCCTTGGCTCTAAACATCCCCAATCTTATTAAATTTTAGATATAATATATATAAAATATGACTACATATGCATAAAAAAAAAAGTAAAATAAAAATGGGAATAACTTACAGATGTGTTTTTAAGTCTGGCTGGGAGCACTGCCAGATGTAGATGAGCAGATGCTACAGGTACCTTGTATCTCCAAAATTTATACATATAAATTTTAAAACATATACCTGATCACATTTTTGCACCCCTGACCCCACGCTACTTCCTGGAACTTCCCACCTGAGATGTAATAATTTTTCTTTGTTGGATATCATTCTTGGCTTCCAGATTGACAAATGGAGTTGAACTGTCTGCATCACCAGCAGGACATATGCTCAATAGTATCTGTCTGTACTCAGTTCACAAGTCGATCACCTGTATCCTGTCCTGTGTCATTGGTTGCGGATTGTAATTACCATACAAATTACAATTACCGCACACAGGAACTCCCAGTCTAAGTACATACCTCTTGATACATTGAAGCAAAAACCTTGTCACACACATAATTTGCACAGTATGATATAAACACACACTTTCTCACAAACCAGGTACTATATAAAGTACACCCTAAAAAGTACTGGCATCAATGTCTAACCACCAAGATCCCTTCTGAATACTAAAACCAAGTGTCGTCCCACTTAAAGAGGACCTTTCATGTCCTCATGTATATGCGGTTTTACATACCGCTAGAAAGCCGAATTCGGCACACTGTCGGCTTTCCTGTTAAGTGCCCCAGGGCTGGAGATATCGGGGGTCTAAATTTCACCGTTCACTGTCGGAAGGGCGTTCCTGACAATCTAGCTGCACTGTGAGGAACGCCCTCCCTGACAGTACTAGTCCATAGACTTGTACTGGGGGGGGCGTTCCTTACAGCTCAGCATCATCGTCGGGCAGTAAGGAACGCCCCCTCTGACAGTACTCAACTATGGACGAGGACAGAGAGAGGGGGTGTTCCTTACCGCCCAGCGATGTCGCTGAGCTGTGAGGAACGCCCCCCCCCCCCCCAGTACAGGGCTATGGACGAGCACAGTCAGAGAGGGCGTTCCTCACAGCGCAGCTGTATCTCCAGCCCCGGGGCATATAATGGGAAAGCTGACAGTGTGCTGAATTCAGTGCGCTGTCAGCTTTCTAGCGGTATGTAAAACCGCATATACATGAGGACGTGAAAGGTTCTCTTTAACTTTTTAAGGTAACTACAGCTAGGCACCCTATTGCCCCAGAAGTCCCCAATAGAAGATATGAAAATGGGTTCACTCACCCTGATAAACTTTTTAATAACAGAAGAATAAAAAGAAGATGCATGCAGTAAGACTTTGGTGGTATGGATTAATTGATATGTCTTTTAATGTGGATAGAAATAGGCATAGTATTCATAAAAAACGTTGGAATAAAGGATTCTAATGGTAAAAAAAATATACAGTGAAATTAAATCAATCCATACCGTTAGAGTCTGCAAAAAAATTGTAACTTTTTCTATTTCAACCTTAGCCACTTCCACAAATCTCCCGTGTAAGCACATAGACTGTCAGTGAGTGAGAAGCATTTACGGCGAAGTGCACAGTCCTCCAGCAGAGGGGCTGGCATTTGTAACACCAGTCTTTTATAAATTTGCCCCATTGTTTTTCAGCTTGAGAAGAATAGAATGCTAATCTTTAGGTTTGGATCAAGTTAGCAAGTTATCTAAGGATACTGTAGGTGATAACTTATTAATAAGTGTGGTCCACCTTTTGGAAGCTCCAGTGATCCCTGTATCTTGTGCCATTGGTTGTGGGCTCTAATTACCATAAAAAGTATAACTACAGTACACAGGAATGGGGTCCCTGTGACTTCAGTAAAGTGTTGCAAGTCTGTCCAGTGTTTATCAAATGTTCCTGTTCAATATGGTCCTCTCTGTGTACACATATATGTTGCCTCATTGTAAGAACTTTCTAATCACTAAGCACATTGCCTACTCGTATATTTACTCGAACTGTTCCATGGTCTCCGCCTGCTTCGATATACCATCCATGTGTGGGCAGACTCTGATGCCACTTGGGTCACAAATCCTATATTCTTCATGGGGCACACCACCTGCCACATCTCACTACTCCCTGTAGTGGGGCCCTTTTGTATACTAAGCAATAATCATAGAATTCAATCAAAGTATCTACCATCAAAACTTTAAAAAGTTTGTAAGGCCAACATAGTTGGTGTCAGGAGTATCAATTCTGACGCTGTGACTTTAAGGTTTCCGTGCCGGCCTGAAAAGCCTCTGTATGTCAGAGATTCTCTTGTCTTGTCTCATTACCACCTGAGGAGGCCTATTTAAGTTTCCTGTCTCCTCACTACCTGCAATTGTTTCCTGTTTGGCTTTGACACCTGTTTCTCCATAAACCTGGGTTCAGATTGATCTCCTGGAATATTGACTTTTTGGCTTTAGTTATCGACTCAGTCTTCTCATTTTGTCCTAACGTGATCTCCTGGTACACCAACTCCCTGACTTTGGTTTCTGGATACGGCTTGTCTTCTGATTTTGTCCTGATGTGTTCTTCTGGAATATGACTTTTGGCAGGTTATTGGATTTCCGTTTTCTCCTGGCTCAGACATCTCTTCTGACAGGCTGCTACCTGGAGTCTACCCTCCACATCGTCCTCCTGGTCCAGATATTCTCAGTCAGTAAACTGTAGTTTCTGGTTTGTTTTCAGTAAGTGGAACATTTATTACCTGTACAGTTACTGGTGGTGACAATTCAGATGCCCAAATTATGCAAAGGCCATCTAGCCTTGCAGCTAGTGCTGGTGAAGGCATTTGGGGATCTCTGGCTTGCAGTGCTGTACTTGTTTTAAATAGCTTGTTTTTTTCTACTCGCTGTTATCAGTCAATCTCTGTGTTTCCTCTTGGAACTCAACCATAACAGTTGGTAGAGGTAGTTTGAACCAACATGATCTCCTTCTGTTTCTCCGAAAATTTCTTGTCTTTGTAGTATGAAATGTACTAATCTTTATATAATCTAGTGATGTCACTTGCTTTATATATGAGATTCTTCTAACAGAACACATGGACACAAAAGATGTTTGTAAATAATCCACACAAACATATATCTAAAACAAAAATTAACAATCTTTATTATAACCAGAATCTTTGACACAAGGCGCTAAAAATAGTTAAAAATTACAGCCCACTATACTAAGACACAAAGGGGATGTGGTTATGATAGACCATACAGCCCCACCAAATCCTCCCCAAAAACAAAAAATATATATCAAGGGTACCACTGTATATCAATATAAATAACAAGTGCAAAATATAGCAATTAAAATAAATAACTAATACAATGATCACAAGAGTGAGGCAAAATATACACCTAACTAAAGTGTTATACAAATAGAAACCATGGAAAAATACCAATATTTGGGGGTATTATTTCTCCAGAGATGATAAAAAGAGTGTGGCATATGCCAGACCTTTATAGGGAGTCTATCACCTCCCACAAGCATATTCAACTGACTCCACTGCATTACAAAGCACATTACAGTGATAACCAACATACCTTTGTTATGTTTGGCACTTTTGTAGATTTGAAGAAAAACACTTTTGAATTTTTATGCATATGAGGCAGTTGGAGCACTGGGGGCGGGCCTTCGGCTCCTGTAAGCACTGCTCTTGCTGTAGGATTGGCGATGGTGAGGATCAATTCCTACTGCATGGAGTGATGCAGGCATGGGATGGTAAGAGTCTTAATGACAAGAGAAGTGCTCAGGGAGCTGAAGGCCTGCCCTCACTGCACCAGCTGCCTCATTTGCACAAGACTTTAAGGTTGTTTTCTCCAAATCTACAAACATGATATACATAGCAAAGGTATGATGTTTATCACTGTAATGTGCTCAATAACAGAATGGTGACAGTTGATTATGTTTGAGGAGGTTGTAGACTCCCTTTAAGTGACTAGTGTCCCTATAACTTCTGTGTCTCCCAGTTGTTGCAGAAGAACAAGGTACAATTTCCAAACATTACCTCGAATTTAACTTTTCTGCATATGGTACTTATAATTATTAGTATTATTGTCCTTATCCGCTACAATTTATACTTTACTCAGTAAAAGAGGTGCAACTATACAGAGTGCAGAAGTTACAGTAGTCTCTGACCATTGGAAACTGAGAGGACTCAACATCCTCTCTGCCACATACAGTCATATGAAAAAGTTCGGGCACCCCTATTAATCTTAATCATTTTTAGTTCTAAATATTTGGGTGTTTGCAACAGCCATTTCAATTTGATATATCTAATAACTGATGGACACAGTAATATTTCAGGATTGAAATGAGGTTTATTGTACTAACAGAAAATGTGCAATATGCATTAAACCAAAATTTGACTGGTGCAAGAATTTGGGTACCCTTATCATTTTATTGATTTGAATACTCCTAACTACTTTTTACTGACTTACTGAAGCACAAAATTGGTTTTGTAACCTCACTGAGCTTTGAACTTCATAGCCAGGTGTATCCAATCATGAGAAAAGGTATTTAAGGTGGCCAATTGCAAGTTGTTCTCCTATTTGAATCTCCTCTGAAGAGTGGCATCATGGGCTCCTCAAAACAACTCTCAAATGATCTGAAAACAAAGATTGTTCAACATAGTTGTTCAGGGGAAGGATACAAAAAGTTGTCTCAGAGATTTAACCTGTCAGTTTCCACTGTGAGGAACATAGTAAGGAAATGGAAGACCACAGGGACAGTTCTTGTTAAGCCCAGAAGTGGCAGGCCAAGAAAAATATCAGAAAAGCAGAGAAGAAGAATGGTGAGAACAGTCAAGGACAATCCACAGACCACCTCCAAAGAGCTGCAGCATCATCTTGCTGCAGATGGTGTCACTGTGCATCGGTCAACAATACAGCACACTTTGCACAAGGAGAAGCTGTATGGGAGAGTGATGCGAAAGAAGTCGTTTCTGAAAGCACGCCACAAACAGAGTCGCCTGAGGTATGCAAAAGCACATTTGGACAAGCCAGCTTCATTTTGGAAGAAGGTCCTGTGGACTGATGAAACAAAGATTGAGTTGTTTGGTCATTTGAAGTTACGCAGGGGATGGATATTTCAGCAAGACAATGATCCAAAACACAGCTCCAAATCTACTCAGGCATTCATGCAGAGGAACAATTACAATGTTCTGGAATGGCCATCCCAGTCCCCAGACCTGAATATCATTGAACATCTGTGGGATAATTTGAAGCGGGCTGTCCATGCTCGGCGACCATCAAACTTAACTGAACTGGAATTGTTTTGCAAAGAGGAATGGTCAAAAATACCTTTATCCAGGATCCAGGAACTGATTAAAAGCTACAGGAAGCGACTAGATGTTGTTATTTTTGCAAAAGGAGGATCTACTAAATATTAATGTCACTTTTCTGTTGAGGTGCCCATACTTTTGCACCAGTCAAATTTTGGTTTAATGCATATTGCACATTTTCTGTTAGTACAATAAACCTCATTTCAATCCTGAAATATTACTGTGTCCATCAGTTATTAGATATATCAAATTGAAATGGCTGTTGCAAACACCCAAATATTTAGAACTAAAAATGATTAAGATTAATAGGGGTGCCCAAACTTTTTCATATGACTGTAAGAGGACACAATAATAAAATGGCATATTATAGTTGGGGGAGTCATATTACAGATTTTCCACTAGGTCCAGAAGATTCAGGTTACTCTATGTCACTGGAAACTTTTATATGTAACCCACATGGGTATGACTAATGATCTCCAACATCGAAGCAAGTCAAAATTAAAGGGGTTTTCCAGGATTAACATACTATTGACCTATCCTTAGGGTAGGTCATCAGTATGTCATTGGTGGGGATCCAAAACCCGGGCCCCACAGATCAGCTGTTCGACAAGACAGCACCATTTTGAAGAGCTCTGTGACCTCTTAAACTAAATACCAAGCACAGCATCATACATACATTCACTTGAATGGGGCTGAGTTGTTAAACAGGCCACATGACATCACTGCAGCCTTCAATAGATCCTAATAGGTTATCAACATGTAACTCCAAAAAGACCCCTTCAACTGTGATCCTCTAGATATGGTCAATCAGCTATATCTCTATGAAACAATATTTCATTTGTGCATGATTGTAAATGAGATTGATACTGGAAGACAATATTAGCATGCTACCGGCTGTAACTAAATAAATATATATATATATATATATATATATATATATATATACACACACACACACACACATATATATATATATATATATATATATATATATATATAATTACCATACAAGGGTAATTACATGGACCTGCATATGCATGATGTAAAATTAATTCTCCAACCCAATGAAATAATCCCAAAGTGATCAGATTAAAATTATTTGTAGAACAAAGTAAAAATGAAATAATGGAGATCCTGATTATGACAATCTATACTCTGCATATGGGGCATAGACCAGACTACTATAAAACAGTATATAGCCTGCAGGGAAGTTCAGAAAATTGGACACACTCCTGGAAGCCCTGCTAGTTTCACATTGCTTACTTCTAGAAGCAGTAGTGACTCAGTTGCTAGCACTAAATTATACCTTCCTGTTCCAGTAAATATTCTATAAAAACCTTGCAGAAGTAGAAGTACTATTAAAAAATAAGCAATAACAATTAGCACTCTTCAGTTTTAGACATCTGCGTATTCATATTGTTTTCAGAGACTATGCCATGCAACATGTGCTGTGTGACTGCTGTCATTGGCAGCGTGATGCAAGGGCCTAAAAAATGGCCTTGAACATCCAAAAGAAATATAAATTAGCATCAAGTTTTCACATTTAAATCGGGTTGGTCTGTTTTGTATGCTGATTTTAATCCCAGTTTGTTCCTGGCGGCTTCTGATTTTATGAACTGACATATCAGGGATTAAAAACTCACTTTGAGTCCAGTTACCCAAAACGGGGTTAAACTATCCATCTTTGAAGATATCAGTTCTCCCAGCTGCTATAAAACTAATTGAAAAAGCAGGAGAGATTCCTCAGGGGAATTCTTATAAATGGTTCCAAATGCAAATAAAAATACCATTTAAATATCATTAACAAACGTTCTCAGCCTGTTGGGTAATGCAAGGAAATTGAATTTATATGGCAAAGAGATATAACTGCCAGTCGGTGGAATAATTTGAGGATGTCTGGCTGAAATACAGAGAGTGGTTAAAGGACTCAGCTATTTTATACACCAGTTAAACAGTGAACATTCTACAAACTGGCAATAAGCCATACAGGTAATAGTCTGAGCTGCCTGACATACACACAAATGACACCTCTGCCTGTTCCCTCTGTAGCATTCTTTGTTTGTATGAATAGTAAGACAAAAAAAAAAATGTAGGTATGAGGCTGCGCAGATACTAGGAGATGACTGTATCATTTTAATTAATAACATTATGCTTTCCCAGTCATTGCCCAATGTGAAAGGCCCTGTGATCAGCTGACAAAGGAGAAAAGCCTTGTTTGTACACTGATCAGATCTTTTATGCAGAAATAAAAATAGCTGTCAGCAGGAAACCTATCCTTAGGGTAGCAGCACACAACCATGTTTCACCCGTGAAACTCGGTCCATGTGTTAGCCAGATTTACCGGCTTGAACTTCATGCTGGGAGCTGCACTCCTAGCAGTATTGTTATTTGTAATGCTAGGAGTCCCTGCCTCCCAGCGACATACTGTCCCATATCAATTACAGTACAGGGCAGTATGTCTCTGGAAGGCAGTGACTCCTAGCATCCTAGATAACTAGGAACTAAGTTCAAGCCGGTAATTCTGTCTAACACACGTACTGAGTTTCACGGGTGAAACATGGTCGTGTGCTGCTACCCTTATGAAGAGGAGATATGCTGATGAAAATAAAGGAAACCCACAACCCTACAAACAACTGTACATTATGAATGATTATTTGTGCAGCTGCTCATTCGCTTGACAATTGCACAGCCTAAAAGTTCCTTAAAATGAGCCCTGACCAACCTGCTGGGTTTGCTGAGGAAAGCCCTCAGTAATGTCCATATGTCCTGTTATATTGCAATAAATGGGCAGGGACTATTTTCATGAGACTCAGACAACCCTTTTAAAACTTGATATACACATTGGGTATGTTAGCAGGAAGTAAGGTAGAGATGGGAAGGAGTTCCCTGTTAACTTTATTGGTTGCCTGTCCACTTTAGAATACAGTTTAAAACTTGTCAATCTTATCTTCAAATGTTTTCATAGTGCTGCACCTTCCTACAGTACATTTATCCCCTCATCTCCAGCTATCACCCAACTCATGCTCTTTGTTACGTCAATCCTCTAAGACTAATGTCTTCCATAATCCAAACCTCTCAATCATGTCTTCAAACTTTTCTCAAGCTGCATGAGTTCTCTGGGATGCAATACCCCAGTACCTTCCTCAAGTTCACTGCCCTAAAAGGTCCAAATGGCACAGTGATAAAACAATCTGCCAGGATTTTGTTATTTTCTAATCCTGGATGATTAACTACACCGGTCTATATGAACCAGGATCAAGGAGTATTTTTTTACCAGGTTTTGTACGGATCACATTTGTTTCTCTGGAAAGTGTCCTGTATGTAAGAGCGTGTTAAAATACACAGTTAAGGCAGTGGTGTAACTCCCACTGTGGGTGGACCCCTGCTGCTTTTTTTTTTTTTTTTTTTTAATAGGCTGTTACCTGCTGGAGTAACCTCTGCAGGTAACGACCTCTATTTACTTACCGAACCCTGTTCCTGCTCACAGCCACCTCTGCTTCCCCTTCTGCCCTCTAGCAGGCCCCGTATGTCCCATATCATGTCACTGATATAGGATACATGGGGCCCCCTGGAGGGAAAAAACGGAAGTGGAGGCGACCATGAGCAGGAGTGGGGATCAAGGAGTAAGGCACTGGCCTGCGGCAATCCCCGCAAGATTCACCTGGCGGTCCCATTCAGACCGAATACGTCTGAACTGAAACTGCTATTATTATACTCATGGATCTCTTCAGACCCCGAGTATAATGATCGGAGGCCCAGGGGAGGTGAGTGAACATAAAAAAGCACTGTTACTTACCTCTCCTGGGCACCAGCAGGACTCTGTGCTGTCTTCATGCCTCTTCACAGATGTCACGTGGAGCAGGCTGGCATGACGACGCATAATGATGTCGGCATAACCCACATCTGTGAAATCATTGAAGAGGAGTCACGCTGGACCCCAGGAGAGGTAACACTGGATTTAATGTCCCACCGTGGCCCCTCAGACTGTCCCACCTCTTTGTGGTCACTCAGACATTATATTATAATGTTCCCCTCCAGTTGCCCCCACACTTTCATGACCCGCCAAGGTTGCCCCCATAGTTTTAAGTAGCCTTACAGGTTGGCCCCACATTGTCATGTACCCCCCAGGTTGCCCCCACACTTTCATGTAGCCCTCCAGGTTGCCCCTATAGGTTCATGTAGCCCTCCAGGTTACCTGCACAGTTTCATGTAGCCCCCCAGATTGTCCCCACAGTATCATAACCCCCCCCCCCCCCAGGTTGCCCCCACAGCATCATGCCCCTCCCCACCAGGTTGCCCCCACTGCAAAAAGAGAAAAAAAAAACCCTTAATACTCACATTTCCCCGTTTCCCTGTTCTCTTCTCTCTCTGGTCCCGGAGTATTCAGAGAGCTACAGGAGCAATGTAAGTGACGTCAATGTGGACGACTCCATGCTTAATCAGTGTCTTCAACTCATTGGTGTCATCACCATGGAGTTGGGACAGCATTGGAGGCACTGCCCGGAACAGTGGGACAACAAATGCAGGACTGTCCCGCTGTCCCAAGGGGACTCCCACAACCATAGGGCCCAGTGCAAGTGCACTTTTGGCCCTATGATTAAAGTGGACCTGGCTGTCACTGCAAACGCTGTTACCAAAAAAAGGTACTTTTAAACGTTATACACAAAAATACAAAAAAGTGACAACCAATATATAGCAAGATGTGGTCAGTTTTGCTGTGACAGTCTCTGCATGTGAACACATAAATACCAGTATTACTGAAGGGTTATAAATTACCTTCTGACCCACATTTACTAATATACAGTGTAAACCTAGACAGACAATCTGAAAATGCGCCACATTTATCACACAATGAAGCGCAATGAAATCTGAAAGGATATGCATTTTCTCACTGTTGAGTCTATATTCATACCACCTATTAGTTGGCTTACTTTGGGCCAAAATTTTACACTAATTTTTTATGGTGCACCTTATTGCAATCTTAGGATATACCCCCTTCTCAAGCTAATCATAAAAAATGGTCTAAAACTAGATGCGACATTTTACACCTACAGCTATTTTGCTAACTTCTGCTTTTCACAGTTTGGTACATTTGAGAGGGTTTGAATGTCAAGATATAAGCTATTTAAACATGTGCAAAGAGCAGCAATATTCTTCTCTTTTGCTGGTCTTCCTTGGTGTACAAAAATCGCTTTATAAATGAGGTATAGTCTTACCCTTGTAATGACAGGTTAAGAGACTGGCACTGACAGAATTGCACAGTGAGTTTCTATATCACCATAGTGTAAGTATTACAGCTCCTCAGAGGGTGGCCAGAAACCCAACATTACTGCTCAGCAGTTTGCACATTGAAGCTCAAATTTTGACTTGTAGGTGGTAATATAAGGTCTGCTGCAAGCTCTTTCCTAACCCCTACAATCCTATAATGCTTGAGAGAACGTCTTTGTTTAGTGGATTAAGCTATATACTTTTAGCTATATACTTTTAAATAATGAATTGCAAATAAATTATTACACATATTAAAATGGAAATTATCAAAACATAGTAGTCTGGCAGCAACTTGCTCTCCTCTCTAAACTGAAATAGACATAGATGCTTGGTTGAGCAGAAAAAAGTCAGAAGTAATAGCTGAAGGAGCATGCCAGATATTCGATGAGTATGGCTGAGTAACAAAACACATGAAAATATGAGACATAGGCACTGATTTATGATCTCTTGTAACCTGTTTTCTGGTATACAAGGCATGAAAAAACTTGTAATTTGTGTTTGCCTTTTGCACCCCACTCACCAATTTTGTAAAAAAAAAAAAAAAAAGTGTTGGAGCAGGGCAAGAATCAGGGAGGGCCGATGCAGAGATGCCTCAAACATTTTCTATAACTTGTGTCAGAAAATTGGAGTGAGCTATACCTGAAATACTTCTTTGACTTCCATTCTGCCATCCAGGACCTCCCAGTATGTGCCAAACTTATTAAGAAGTCGTAGCCTCTTATTAATTCTGACACATCTCCTGCCAAGCTTTAAAAAAAGATTAAGACTGGTGCATGAAGTGAATCAGCCCCAGTGAGTATCGCTGTGGTATTTCTAGAATGTTCTTTTCATTCGCTGTGTTACTGTTACAATTTGGCATGCAGGAGTAAAGAAACACTAGCAAGTATGTAAGGTACAGTGTTATGGTTGAGATGCAAGGGCAAATTACAGCAAAATCAGAAACTGGCTGATAACAGCGAGCAGGTTGACATGGTAATCTTAAAAGGTATAGCAGCTGAATTGAGAATCCTGATATTCAGGAGTTAGATAAAATGCTGTAATAACTTTGAGTTTAGTAATAATTGTTTTGTAGACTGCATAGATATATTTTCAACTTGGATTAAAAAAAGATTACGGTACTAACAATGTTTTAATTTGTGTTATTTTATCCCAAATTGTCACAATTTTTTCATTATCTCAGAAAACCGCAATTATCTCTACCAACTCCAACTTGTTGTTCCTTAAATAGGTGCAGCTCCACTGATTCCAATGCACCGTTCCCTCACCGTTCCCGAGTAATCAATGCAGTTAGTTTCAGCACAATCGGGCTCTCTACTGTCAAGTGGGTGGTCCCTGTCTTTCTGCTCCAACAAAGTACAGAGCATAATTGTGTTGAAAACTATTAACACCAATTAATCAGGAATAGTGTGAGCTAGAGAAAAAAATTCCAACTGCGTAAAAATCAGTGGAGAGGCATCTATTGAATGATACAAAGAGTTGGAGTTGGTGGAGGTGGTGAAAGCTCCTCTTAAATGAGACTGCCACCATTAGCCTCCTTCACAGGTTTGCCACAACTGACTTAAACAGTATTGGGACTACATGGGCTAGCACTTGCTTCATGTTAGATACCAAACGCAGTACTGGACAGAGTTAGTCTCAGGAAATCCAGACTTCCCCTTCCCCATACACTAAGGTAAAACAGTGCCGAGCGTCCAGCGCCCTCCGAACCGAAGCGGAACCAGTCTTCAGAGGTCTTCGTCAGAGCTCCTGATGGTGGAGTTGGACTTGGTCGCTTCCTTCTGCCAGACTCACAACAGCCCTAAGGGCGCAGAGCGCATGGCGCACCACTAGTCACAGTAGGGCCCCGGAATCCGAAAACCACTCACCTGAGCAAGTTTGGAGGCAGATGAATACTGGAAGCTGGAGTGGATGCAGTAACAGATATTCTCGAGCAGGTGGCAGCAGTTCAGTAGAATTGTCGTTCAGTCCTAGTCGGCAGCAGGAGGTCACATGGTACCAGTGGAAGAGACGTAAGAAGAGTCAGACAGGCTGGGTCGGTATCAGAAGGAAGCGCAGCACCAAGGGATGAGTCGTTAGAAGAGTCAGGCAAGCCGGGTCGATATCAGGAGGTCTCGAGGTACAGAATCGGCAGTCAAGGAGAGGTGGTCACAACAGGAAGGAGCAACAAGTACAAAATCAGCAGGAAAGGATCGAAGGTCAGGAATGAGGAGCAGGAGGTCAGGAAGCCAAACGGAACAGAGCGCAAGATGGAGCTGACACCCAGTGAAGCTGAATAACCAGCGAGAGCGGAGCACTGGAAAGGAAACTAAATAGACAGGTGAGTGCAGGAGAGTTAACCCCTAGAAGAGCGAGCGTGCCGGAGTGTGTGAGGACCGGAGCAGCACCTCACAGTGCTACTGCAGAGGTGCCGACTCCGGTCCTAACACTTCAAAAGTTAGTGAAATGTTATGTTAGAAGCCAAAGAGTTAACAGAATAGAGATTTAGTCACCATCAATTGTCTATGTCATCGAAAAGGCTTCAAGGCAGGCCTTAGTTTCTTTTTCTATGAATTTTGAGTCATTTCAAATTGTTTATTTATAAAGATGATATAAAATTAAAATTTATAAGAGATTCCACCACATGTAGATGGTTCTGTTTACTTCCTCTACAAACATTCATACCGAGACGGGCAATGGAAAATAACACAAGATCCTCTATAGCAAGGAATTGTACAATATGATCTGTAAATGTCACGAAACTCAGAACTGTTATTACAGAGAAATTGGCATTGGGAGTTAGATTTAATGTTGACTCTGTAACAGTATAACCATTTGCATAGCAAACAAAGTCCCACTGCATCCTCCAACTGAAGAAATGACTTTCTCAATGCAACAGAAATTAAGTATCGTACTGAATGTTATAGCAATGCCAATTTGTTAGGTTAGTTATTTTGTAATATTTCCATGGTTATTCATCTCAGTTGGTCACAATTTACTGCAGTTCAAAACTTGAAATAGATTATGTTAAGGACAAAAATATATAACTTGATACACTTTGATATAAATGGCCTACAAAGTTTGGACTGAAATTGCAAAAGAGTCTACAATGCAAAGCAAGCTTACGCTAGGTTCAAGTCTACATTTGGGTTTCCGTTCTTCAAGTCTGCTTGGGGAGCCAAAAGATGGAAAACCAATTCACTTAAAAAGCGGTTACCTGCAGAAACCCGCAGACTGCGGACTATATTGAGATGCACCCGGATTCCGTCCGAAAAATGCGGAGAGAAAACTCCTGCTTGCAGTACTTTTTTCTTTGCATTTTTCAAGCAAAATGGGAAACAGAATCCCGAAACGGAATCAGTGAGCAGTTGTGAATCTAGCCTTAATGATTCTGAGGGTCCCAGCGCTGGGAACACTTATCATCTATTCTGTCAAAAATAAATGAATAAGCATGGGTTCACACCTGCGCATGTACTCCGGGGTTTCCGTCCCTGAATCCATTTAAAAAATGCGGAGAGAAAAGCGCTGTATGCCAATGACATGTCCATCGTTTTAAAACTGAAACAAGTGGATGGAAAAAGCCATGCATGCAGCATTTTTTCATTTGCTGAAATCAGGTGCACATTGCGACAGAGTCTCGAAAAGAGACTCCAGCACAAATGTGAACCAAGCCTTAGTATGATACTGTCTTGTAAATGTTATCATTATGTCAAAATACACACAATACAGATTCATACACATTCATTCTGTGGGATCACACTGTACCTCAATGTGCCTCTAGTTTTTATTAAAATTTAGCTTTCTTCTCACATATTTCATGAGAATCTAAAAGAAAATAACCATGGCATGCTCTATCAAATTCTGCATTATGGAGCTATTCCTCCCTAGAAGCAATGCTCCCAAAGACACCATATGACAGCACACATAGCATGGACTTACAAGAACTGCGTGTGCCACAGTACAGGGTCTATGCACATGGTATTACTGCTTGCATAAACCCATAGAAACACAGCTATAACACAGGCGAACATTTGACATGGCCTCCCCCCCCCGGACCGCCACCTCCAACCCCTCCCCTGCACAAACCGAATTCCTGCGCACACTATGCGCCATAGTGGCCCCTGCACACAGTATTATGTCCCATAGTGGCCCCTGCACACAGTATTATGCCCCATAGTGGCTCCTGCACACAGTATTATGCCCCATAGTGGCCCCTGCACACAGTATTGTGGCCCCTGCACACAGTATTATGCCCCATAGTGGCCCCTGAACACAGTATTATGCCCTATAGTGGCCCCTGCACACAGTATTATGCCCCATAGTGGCCCCTGCACACAGTATTGTGGCCCCTGCACACAGTATTATGCCCCATAGTGGCCCCTGCACACAGTATTGTGGCCCCTGCACACAGTATTATGCCCCATAGTGGCCCCTGCACACAGTATTATGCCTTATAGTGGCCCCTGCACACAGTATAATGCCCCATAGTGGCCCCTGCACACAGTATTATGCCCCATAGTGGCCCCTGCACACAGTATTGTGGCCCCTGCACACAGTATTATACCCCATAGGGGCCCCTGCACACAGTATTATGCCCCATAATGGACCCTGTACACATTAGTATGCCCCATAGTGGACCCTGCACACATTAGTATGCCCCATAGTGGACCCTGCACACACTAGTATGCCCCATAGTGGCCCCTGCACACAGCATTATGCCCCATAGTGGCCTCTGCACACAGTATTATTCCTCATAGTGGCCCCTGCACACAGTATTATGCCTCATAGTGGACCACCCATGAACCACACCCCAGAGTATAATGATAGCAGTGTTTGTGGGGTTCGTGGCCCGCAGCCTCACTTACCAATCCCCGCTCCTGCTCACAGCTGCCTCCGCAGAATGGGAAGCGCAGGCGGCCATGAGCAGTTGCAGTGATTGGTAAGTAAATAGGGCCTGTTACCTGCTGGGGTTACTCCAGCAGGTAACAACCTATTAAAAAAAAAAAAAAAAAAAGAATGTCCCAGGCCTTGTGGCAACCGCTACTGCTACTACCCCGGTAGTTACGCCCCCGGTCATATATATATTGAATACTTTACCTTTCTTTAATAGGTTTGTATGCAGGAAGTGACTATGCAAAGCCATAATTGTTTGAGAGCAAAGCCAGTCTCCTGCTGTTAAAATTGGGCAGCAATATGTCATTATTGCTAAGAACATTAGCAATGTTGTTGCTTGTCAGAGTGTGTCTGACTGACAGTAAGAATTGCTGATCAAGTGTCTTTTTAGATGTATGTTAGGAAGATAGGGCAGCACAGTGGCTCAGTGGTTAGCACTGCAGCCTTGCAGCGCTGGAGTTCTGGGTTCAAATCCTGTCAAGGACAACATCTGCAAGGAGTTTGTATGTTCTCCCCGTGTTAGCGTGGCTTCCTCCGGGTACTCCGGTTTTCTCCCACACTCCAAAGACATACTGATAGTGAATATAGATTGTGAGCCCTATATGTGACAGTGACTGACAATGTCTGTAAAGTGCTGTGGAATATGATGGCGCTATATAAGTAAGCATAATGAATGAATGAAAGATACAGGTACATTTCAATAAATACGAATATCTCTGAAACGTTCATTCATTTCAGTAATACAATCCATAATCAGCGTCTTCCATGATTGTGTGTCCTACTGAACCAGACTGAGGGACCATTTAAAGGCTTAGGAAACCTTGGCAGGTAACACACTGAATTTACAGTGCTGAACTTTTTTACAATATTCTATATTTTACAATATTCTTTCTTAGATTTTGGTTTTCATTACCTGTAATCCATAATCAACATTTACAGAAATAAAACACTTGAAATAGAACAATCTGTGTGTAAAGAATCCAGAAAATATAGGAGGTCACTTTTTTCATTTAATTACTGAAAGAAATAAACGTTTCAAAGATATTCTAATTTATTGAGATGCACATTTAATACCCCCAGAAATGACTAGAAGTTTTGGTTATAGTTACTAATCTAACCATCTCTATTTGTCATATAGTTATACATGCTTGAAAGGGAATGTGTCACCAGAATATGACCTGTTTTCAAACCAAGTTTTTAAATTATATATAATTGAAGTATCTTACCATTTTCACTCTTGACACTAAGCATAAAAGACTGACACTTGCCACTTCTGTAGGGGCTTCATTTGCAGCAGTTACTCCATTTACATCACAGACAAGACAGACAGGATTACAACAGAAGATAACACCGCTATAGATAACACTAATGAGTTATCATTGCATCCACTACTAATGTCACAGCTTATCCACTCCCTGTACCTGAACAGAGCATGTCTATAAAACTCTCCAATAGACCTCAATGAGGCAATTCCAGTTTTATTGAACTCACAGAGATTCAACAGTAATAATAGCAGAACAGATCTCCCAGTGGCCGCACATTTTTCCGGAGAAGACCACTCTATTGAAGATTTGCAGGTTGTGGTTTTAATGGGACATTTTAAGACGCAGAGGGAGGAAAAAGAAATGGGAATACAAATTAATGCAAACATTTCAAACTCTGCAATTTGGACTTAATATTCATGCCAGTTTCATGTCACACTATGTATGACCTGTGAGGGTCACAAATCACCAGCTCATTGCAAACAGATAACAGATCCCTCTGTCATGCACCACAACTTTCCAGATTGTTTATTTTTTGACCGGTTGTAAATAACTTCTCTACTTAGATTGCATTTTGTTTTTTTAAGGACTCTAAGTTCCTTTGAAGGCCCATGTAATTAGGGTATAAAAAAAATCTGTGAATTTTCAGTTTTTTGTATAACAACATGTCTGATGAAGGGAGCTAGTACTTCCGAAAGTTTACCATCAAATACAGTATACTCAGTTAGCCTCTAAAAGGTATCGCCTGATTACTTCACTCTTCCATTGCTTTCTATAGTGGAAGAGTAAAGAAATCAGGTGATACCTTTTAGACGCTATCTGAGTATATTTGATGGTAAGCTTTCGGAAGTACTGGCTTCCTTCATCAGACATGGTGTTATACAAGAACTGAAAATTCACAGATTTTTATACCCTATAGGCATGGGCCTTCAAACGATCTTAGAGTCCTTAAAAATAACAAAATGCAATCTAAGTAGAGAAGTTATTTACAACCGGTCAAAAAATAAACAATCTGGAAAGTTGTGGTGCGTGACAGAGGGATCTGTTATCTGTTTGCAATGAGCTGGTGATTTGTGATCCTCACAGTTGATACATAGTGTGACATGACGCTGGCATGAATATTAAGTCCAAACTGCAGAGTTTGAAATTTTTGCATAAACTTGTACTCCCATTCTTTCCTTTCCTTCTGCGTCTTAAAATGTCCCATTAAAACCACAACCCGCAAATCTTCAATAGAGTGGTTTTCTCCAGAGAAATGTGTGGCCACTGGGAGATCTGTTCTGCTGTTATTAATGTTGAATCTGTGCGAGTTCATGCGCTGACTAAGTCTCTGCCCTGTTTCCCCCACATAGAGGCCTGTGGTGGGACATTGCACACACATTATGAGATACACCACATTGGAAGACCTGCAGGAAAATGTCCCCCTAATTCTGTGCACCTGTTGTGACTGTGGGATAGGTACACTGTCAGCGGTGTGGATGTGCTTGCAGGTCATGCACCTTTTTTGCAGGCAAGGTGAGGTGCCATTTTCAATTGGGGCCTTCAGGGCACTCCGGACAATAATACGCCTCAGGTTATCCTTTGAAGGCCCATGCCTTCAAAAATAAAAAATCTGTGAATTTTCAGTTCTTGTATAACACCATGTCTGATGAAGGAAGCTAGTGCTTCCGAAAGCTTACCATCAAATATACTCAGCCTCTAAAAGGCATCGGCTAATTTCTTCACTCTTCCACTACTTTCAATGGCTAACACGGTACAACATTATACTACTACTATTGCTTTCTATAGTCATGAGAGCGCTGTAAAGCATATTACTAAATTGCTGTTAAGAGAGCAGAGGAGAAACTCAGGCACAATGGCAGCCATCAAAATAATAATAATAATAATAATAATAATAGTCCTTTAATAGTCCCACAATGGGGAAATTCAGTGTGTTACAGCAGCAAAGATAAGCAGATACAAATACAAATACAACATGTACAGGAATGTTCCAAGGTGAGAGGCATTACATTAATAGCAGACAGACAGATAGGACGTAGCAGAGGAGGGGGGGGGGATTTAACAGGCAGAGAGATATTTCAGTTCTCTGTGTGTAATGATCTCTGCTTAGGTCGGTGTTGGTTGTACAGCCTAACTGCGGTGGGGAGGAAAGACTTCCGATAGCGCTCCTTCTCAAACCTAGGGTGGAGCAGTCGGTCACTGACGGTACTGCTCAGCGAGATCACAGTCTCATGCATGGGATGGGACTTCTTCTTCTGCATGGACCTCACCACGGACAGTATCCTTCTGTCACCCACCACCTGCACTGGGTCCAGTGGGCTCCCCAGGACAGAGCTGGCCTTTCTAATAATCAGCTTGTCAAGTTTATTTCTGTCCCTGGTTGATATACTGCTCCCCCAGCAGGCCACTCCAAAGAAGATGGCTGATGCCACTACCGAGTTGAAGAAAGAAAATCATGTACAAAAGAGAATAAAAAAAAAAAAATCTACAATGAGAAAATAACAGATTAGAAAAAAATGAAAATATTTTACGGTCTGATTTTAGTTAAGAAACAAATGGTGATGCATTCCCTTTATTATTTAACCCTCTATTAAATAGCATATGAGCAGAATTGAGTAATTCAGCAAGGTATTTATGCTACTCTTGGACAAAGGATAAAAGTTAAGAATATCTATCATTAGATTTGATCAGTGAATCCAATCACTCCGAAGAATATAACCCAATCCAAGTGGGAGTATATAATAACAAAAAATATAAAACAATTCATGAACAACAAAACAACTTCCCAGAATATTGAGCAGGTGCCCCAGACATTACTTCATGAGCTATAAAATCATATCTCATGCCGTTTTCCTGGAACAGATGAAATTGAGACTAAATGAAATTCATCCGAATTCCAGAAATCCTTTCTAGCACTAAGCAATAGGTAGATACCCCTAATCAAGTTGTCATTCAAATGGAAGACAAAATGTGCATGTACAACATTAAAATGTAAATTCAATTCTCAAAGGTGAATACAGGTAGTAATAATCTATATAACTGTTCAATGTGCTGACAACTGCTTGATCTGAGAGAACAGTTTATGCTATAATACAATGTACTTAAAACAGACTGCCATTCACAGACATGTTCCCTCACTTTACTCTAATGAGGTGACAGCGGACAGGTTAAAGATGCCGACTACCCTGACAATGACTAGCATTACAGCCAAACCTGAATGCTTCCCTTTAGAGAAAATTATAAATGGGTAAAAACAGATTTCTGCTGGCAATTTCATTTACTTCAGTTGTTCCAGTTTAGCAGTGTCATGAGAAACCCTGGAAATTATGCTTGCAGTGCAGACACAACAATAAGTGTGAGAGTTCACAACCTTTGATTTAACCTAAGGAAACTTCACTTTAAATTCTGTAAAACTATAGAGCTTTATAGAAAAAAATAGAAATTCACTGCTATTACTAATAAATTGAGGTGTCAGAAGGATCAACTACCACAATTGTAAAGACTTTGGAGAATCTAACCTTAGTCACATCTCAGGTTCACATCATTACTGGCTCGAGTTTAGCAAAATGGCAAAATGGAGAAAAGCAAAATATCAATGAAAATTTAGTTCAGAGAAA
Source organism: Leptodactylus fallax (assembly GCA_947044405.1). Classification (NCBI taxonomy): domain Eukaryota; kingdom Metazoa; phylum Chordata; class Amphibia; order Anura; family Leptodactylidae; genus Leptodactylus; species Leptodactylus fallax. The sequence continues at coordinate 870,405 of CAMRHE010000019.1, forward strand.
GTACAACAAACTGAAACACTATTGACCTGTAGACAAAGATCATGCAGGAATTACTGTCATTGTAAACTATTAACAAAAAGTATATCTGGATTTATAGAATAAAAAGATAATATTTTATAATAGTGCTCATAAAATGTAAAAAAAAATAAATTATCGCATACAGTAGTTAAAGATTTACATGGGTGAAACATACAACTGACTTAGACCCAACAGCAGTGGCGTAACTAGGAATGGCTGGGCCCCAAGGCGAACATTTGACATGCCCCCCCCCCCCAAACTGCTGCCCCCAATTGCCCCCCCCCCCGGACCGCCCCCTCCAACCCCCCCCCCCAAAAAAATGCATTCCTGCGCACACTGTTATGTGCCATAGTGGCTCCTGCACACAGTATTATGCCCCATAGTGGCCCCTTCACACAGTATTATGCCCCTTAGTGGCCCCTGCACACAGTATCATGTCCCATAGTGGCCCCTACACACATTATCATGTGCCATAGTGGCCCCTGCACACAGTATCATGTCCCATAGTGGCCCCTGTACACAGTATCATGCCCCATAGTGGCCCCTGCACACAGTATCATGCCCCATAGTGGCCCCTGCACAAAGTATCATTCCCCATAGTGGCCCCTGCACACAGTATTATATCCCATAGTGGCCCCTGACCCCGGAGTATAATGACAGCAGAGATTGTGGTGTTCGGCCCGTGGCCTCACATACCGATCCCCGCTCCTGCTCACAGTCACCTCCGCAGAATCGGAAGCGCAGGCGGCCGTGAGCGGGACCCCGGGGAACGGTAAGTATATAGGGCCCGTTACCTGCTGGGGTTACTCCAGCAAGTAACGACCTATTAAAAAAAAAACATCTGGGTCCCGCGGGGCCCCGTAATGTCCCGGGCCCTGTGGCAGCTGCTACCGCTGCTACCCCAGTAGTTACGCCCCTGCCCAACACTGACATTAAGGCTAAGGCCCCACATTGCGGAAATGCAGCGTTTTTTGTTGCAGATTTTGCTGCATTTTTTTGAGCAAAAGCCAGGAGTGGATTGAAAAGAAGATAGAAGTATAACAGCTTCTTATATATTTCCCATTCCTTTTGCAGCCATTCTTGGCTTTGGCTCAAAAAACGCAGCAAAATCTGCAACAAAAAACGCTGCGTTTCCGAAACGTGGGGCCTTAGCCTAAAATTGAAAAAAAAAAAACTGAAAATTCAGAAAATGTCAAATTTGTCCTCCTGTGTTCACATGGTCATAACTTTTGCATTTTTATTTTCAAAGAAGCTGTATGAGATCTTGTAATTTGAGGAACACATTTTAGTTTTGATATTAACAATCTTGGGGCATACAGTAATATATTGAATAACATTACTTTTATAGTTGAAGAGGATAAGGAAAAAAAAAAACAGTAATTCATCCATAGTTTTTTGGAATTTATGGTGTTCTACGTAGCAAATTTCTACTTTTTTACTACTTTTGCCCAATCACAGGCCTCAGCAGTGATCCCAGGCACATGAAGTCACAGGAGAGCGTCAGACGCAAAGTGGAGGCAGAGACAGAGAGCTAGATGAGTATAAATGTTTTTTATTTTTGTCACCTCACCTATTATAATCTGGGGTTGGAAGAGATCCCAAGTATAATAATTTACAGCACTGCATGTTACGGGGGCCATTTTGCTTTGTCCGAGACAAATCACAAATTGTTCGGTTTCGTTAAAAACTGAACAGTTTGGAATATTCGGGTCAAATCCAGTTAGATACAAACCGATTCACCCATCTCTAATAGAGACTTGGAGTTCTAAAGCAGAATAACAGATATATTAGGAAACTGTAGAATCCCCTTTATAAAGTACTGTGATTAGGTTTATAACCAATTTACTTCTGTGATGTCAGACCAGTTGTAGGTCTACCCATGTGAGCAGTCACATAGACGAGCTGGTCCTAATAGAATACAAAGGTACTGGACTTGTCTGTGTCTTAGCATCTAGTGCAGTGATGGCGAACCTTTTAGAGACCGAGTGCGCAAACTGCAACCCAAAACCCACTAAATTATCGCAAAGTGCCAACATGGCAATTTAACCTTAAATTAACCAGGATTTGTTTTATATTGACCGTGCAATGTTATTACAGCCTGTAATAATATCACATGTCTGCTATAAAACAGATACTGTGTGATATAAATAGTGAAGGGCCCCCACACAGTACAATGTGCTCCGAAGTGGCCCCCATACAGTACAATGTGCTCCACAGTGGCCCCCAGACAGTATTATATGCTCCAGAATTGCCCCCACTCAGTATTATATGCTCCACAGTGGCCCCCAATCAGTATTATATGCTCCAGAGGGACCCCACTCAGTTTATATGCTTCACAGTGGCCCCCACACAGTATTATATGCTCCACTTTGGCCCCCCCCCACACAGTAGTATATGCTCCATAGTGTCCCCCACACAGTATTAGATGTTTCAGTGTCCCCCATACAGTATTTGAAGCATCTAATACTGTATGGGGGACACTGAAGCATCTAAAACTGTGTGGGGGCCACTGTGAAGCATATACCACTGTATGGGGGACACTGAAGCATCTAATACTGTGTGGGGTACACTGAAGCATCTTATACTGTATGGGGGACACTGTGAAGCATCTAATACTGTATGGGGGACACTGAAGCATCTTATACTGTATGGGGGACACTGTGAAGCATATACCACTGTATGGGGGACACTGAAGCATTTAATACTGTATGGGGGACACTGAAGCATCTAATACTGTATGGGGGACACTGAAGCATTTAATATTGTATGGGGGACACTGAAGCATCTAATACTGTATGGGGGACACTGAAGCATCTAATACTGTATGGGGGACACTGAAGCATCTAATACTGTGTGGGGGACACTGAAGCACTGAAGCATATACTACTGTGTGGGGGACACTGAAGCATATACTACTGTGTGGGGGACACTGAAGCATCTAATACCGTATGGGGGACACTGAAGCATCTAATACCATATGGGGGGACACTGAAGCATCTAATACCGTATGGGGGGACACTGAAGCATCTAATACCGTATGGGGGGACACTGAAGTATCTAATACCGTGTGGGGGGACACTGAAGCATCTAATACCGTGTGGGGGGACACTGAACCATCTAATACCGTATGGGGGACACTGAAGCATCTAATACCGTATGGGGGACACTGAAGCATTAATCCGTATGGGGGACACTGAAGCATCTAATACTGTATGGGGGACACTGAAGCATCTGTGTCCCCCATACAGTATTAGATGCTTCAGTGTCCCCCATACAGTATTAGATGCTTCAGTGTCCCCCATACAGTAGTATATGCTCCACAGTAGACCCCACACAGTAGTTTATGTTACTTACCCAGTCCCACGAAGAGCGTCCTCCTTCTTCTGTTTGTAGGCGCTGATGAATGACGTCATCGCGCCTGCGTCGGGGCAGAGGTCACACTCTGCAGTCAGTGTAGGCCGCGGTTCCGCGGACTGCAGCCTTCAGTGACAGCTTTCAGCTGTATGTACATTTGCACATACAGCTGAAAGAAGCCAGCGCTCACTAACCGGGATTCCTATACCGGATTACCCGTTAGTGAGCGATCATGGCGACGGCGCGCGTGCCAAGTGAGAGGGCTCTGCGTGCCCTCTCTAGCACGCGTGCCATAGGTTCGCCATCACGGATCTAGTCTATTTATTGTGTATAATTGCTTATATCTTCTAGTTTAAAAAAAATAAATAAATAAAAATATTATTTTCTTCTAACCTATTTATTTTCTATTTGTATAGTTTTACATTTTTATTTTTACATACACATGATTATGAGGGCAGTCATTTTGTCTGAGCTTCCACGGTTAACAGCAGTGAACAGAAAAACTGGTGTCTGGAGATGATTCATTGACTTCTACAGAAGAGTTTTGTGTAGAGTCTCTGTACAGGGATGGGAGATACGCAGTTGTTTTCATTTGTAATTATGCTTGATGACGATAATAATTGATTTTTTTTTTTTTACAGAACAGTAAGTGGCTGCCTATTGTGAGGTTTGGTGATCAGTATGAAAACTGCAAGATCCCAAGATTTTCTTTCATATACATAATAACAGCGAAAATTAGATAAAAATATCATCCAATCCCCAGGTAGTATTGATCCCCTAACCTACCACACGTCATCCTGTTCATTCTCATCTTTTGATCCAGTTACAGAAGAAGTCTCCCAGCTCCTCTCTTCTTCTCTCCCTACTACCTGCAGCAGTGACCCTTTCCCCTTCTCCAGTCCCAGTCCAGTCTTCTGTCCCCAGCTGTCACTACTTACCTTACTAAAATATTTAACCTTTCTCTCTCTTTCTTCTGGAATCTTTTCCTACTCTTTCAAACAAGCTGTCATACCCCACTACTGAAGAAATCCTCCCTTGATCCAACCTGTGCTGCTAACTACTGACCTGTCTCTAACCTTCCCTTCATCTCCAAAATTTTGGAACGCTCTCTCAGCAGCATTTGACACTTTTGACCACCAACTCCTCCTCAGTATGTTCTACTCTGTTGGTCTCGAGGACACTGCACTCTCTTGGTCTTCTTCATATCTCTCACTTTCAGTGTATTATTTGTGGTCTTTTTCTCTTATCCTTTTCCCCTCGCTGTTGGGGTTCCTCAGGACTCGGTCCTAGGACCCCTGCTCTTTATCTACACAGACCCAATTGCACAAATCATCACCAGATTTGGCTTCTGCTACCATTTTTATGCTGATAACACCCAACTATATACCTCACCCCATGATATCACCCCTGCACTAATACAGAACACCAGTGACTGTCTCTCTGCTGTCTCAAATATCATGTCTTCGCTTTATCTGAAATTGAATCTCTCAAAGACTGAATTACTGTCGTTTCCACCATCTAACAGACCTAACCCTGATATCTACATTTCAGTCTCTGGTCTTACCATAACTCCAATTCAGTATGCCCGCCGCCTCGGGGTTATATTTGGCTCAGACCATTATTTCACTTACACGCTCATGTCATCTCCACCTCAAAAACATCTCCAGAAACTGCCCTTTCCTTACCACGGAAATATTAAAGACACTGATTGTTGCCCTGATTCACTCTCGACTTGACTACTGTAACTCCCTTCCAATCTGTCTTCCCCTTACTAAACTCTCCCCTCTACAATCTAATCTGAATGCAACGGCCAGGCTCATCTATCAAACCAAACGCTACAGCGATGCCTCCAGTCTGTGCCAGTCACTGCATTGGCTGCCTATTCAATACAGAATACAATATAAATTTATCACCCTCATCCACAAGGCTCTCCATAATCCTGCACCTCTCTATATTTTGTCCCTCATCTCTGTCTATCACTCAACCCGTACTCTCAATTCAGTCAATGACCTAAGACTAACATCCTCCGTTATCAGAATCTCCCACTCCCATATCCAAGACTTCTCCGGAGTTGCAACACTTCCCTGGAAGGCTCTACTCCAGATAATCAGATTAACTTCCAATTTCTACAGCTTCAAGCACAAACTAAAGACATATCTTTTCAGACAGGCCTATCACAATTCCTAATGTAAACTATTCCGCAGTTAGAATCCCTAAAACTAACCTTCCACTGTTCACGCTCCCTCATTATCCCACAGGATATGATGCCTTATCGGACAGTAATCTTGTATGTCCAGGCACAATCTGCACATAAAATGACACTGACTGGTGACGGCTCATACAGCTTTATTTATATGTGTAATTAAAATAGCCTTGATCACAAAAACGACTGGACCACTTTATAGGCAATGCTACCTCTGATGCCGCCCCTGCTACCTCTTGTGTCACCCCCTCTACCTCATAGATTGTAAGCTCTTGTGAGCAGGACCCTCAATCTCATTGTGTAAATTGATTTATTACTCTGTCACATTTTGTCTGTACTTGATCCCTATAATTTGTAAAGTGCAGCAGAATATGTTGGAGCTATATAAATAAAATTTATTATTATTATTATTATCACTAAACATAAAATATAGGTTAAACATAAAAAATTGTTCCTTTCAAGACTGATACCTCATAAGTAATGAAACATTGCATCGATTTTACATATATATATAAATACATTTTATTGTAAGCACAAACATGTCTGTTAAAACATTTAAAACCAAAACAGATCACAAGTAGAGGTCGCAGTCCACAATGGCAAATTCATAGAAATATATAAATAATCATTGTGTACCTATAGTAACCAAGTCCCAAAATATCATATTAATCTACCATATGAAGTAGGAAAGGTGTATATATGTAAGGTTATACGCCAAAGTGTCCTAGTGCAAATTTAATAAATATAATTTATTACTAAAAAAAAAAAAAAAAATGAAGAATGCATAATCCAGGTATATAGGTTCATACTGTTGCACTCGTATAAATACCGTGTTTCCCCGAAAATAAGACACCCCCGAAAGTAAGGCATAGGAGAGGTTTCGGAGAATTGCCCAATATAAGGCATCCCCCGAAAGTAAGACGTATGTTCCCGAACAGAACATACGGTATATACGATATGTGAGGCCTCGGGCGAACCCCACAATCTCTGCTATCATTATACTCCGGGGTCTTTTCAGACCCTGGAGTATAATAATCGGCGGCCCAGGGGAGGTGAGCGAACATAAAAAACTATGTGCTTACCTGTCCTACGCTTCTCCAGGCTTCGGGCCTGTTTGGTGACGTTGCAGACGTCAGCGGACGTCATTTTGCGTCGCGACGCCGGCCGGATCACGTGACGCGGCCTGGTCTAACATTGAAGAAGGCCGGAGTAGCGCACGGGCATGCACCGGAGCGAGGAACAGGTAAGCAACGTTGTTTTTTTATGTTTCTATCCTCTCCTGGGTCTCCGATCATTATACTCTGGGGTCTGAAAAGACCCCACAGTATAATTATTGTTCATGGGTGGTCCACTATGGGGCAAACTACTGTGTGCAGGGGCCACTATGGGGAATGATACTGTGTGCAGGGGCCACTATGGGGAATGATACTGTGTGCAGGGGCCACTATGGGGAATGATACTGTGTGCAGGGGCCACTATGGGGAATGATACTGTGTGCAGGGGCCACTATGGCGAATGATACTGTGTGCAGGGGCCACTATGGGGAATGATACTGTGTGCAGGGGCCACTATGGGGAATGATACTGTGTGCAGGGGCCACTATGGCGAATGATACTGTGTGCAGGGGCCACTATGGGGCATGATACTGTGTGCAGGGGCCACTATGGGATATGATACTGTGTGCAGGGGCCACTATGGGATATGATACTGTGTGCAGGGGCCACTATGGGACAGATACTGTGTGCAGGGGCCCCCTATGGGACATGATACTGTGTGCAGGGGCCCCTATGGGATATGATACTGTGTGCAGGGGCCACTATGGGACATGATACTGTGTGCAGGGGCCACTATGGGACATGATACTGTGTGCAGGGGCCACTATGGGGCATGATACTGTGTGCAGGGAAATTAATGGTTTGGATTGTTATGATGATGTCCTAGAAGATGATGACATAACTGTCATTGAATAAATTTTACTTTCTATTCGTACTGTAAATATTGGTAAATGTACCATACTGTTAATTGTTGTACATGGAAATAATGGTACGGTAGTACGAAATTCTTGATAGGATTCACAGTTTGTCTGGTTATGCTGGTTTGTGATGACAACTACTGTACAGTACCGTATATAATAAATGTTAATTTTTTTGTTCAGCAATAAATGTGAATTCTTCTTCATTGAAAAAAAAAATAAGACATCCCCTGAAAATAAGACACAGCACATCTTTGGGAGCAAAAATTTATATAAGACGCTGTCTTATTTTCGGGGAAACAGGGTATAAGTAACTGTATATGTATACACACAAGTATGACCAATTGCCTATTAAACAATGTAATTAGATAGCGTAAGTGCCCAATGGCATAAAGTAAACTGGGGCATACAATAATATACAACCAAATATATGTAAAGGGTAACAAACTACCAATCCAATTATATGCAATATATGAACAACACTGTGTTTACTTGAACATATACAGTGGGGAATAAAAGTATTTAGTCAGCCACCAATTGTGCAAGTTCTCCCACTTAAAAAGATGAGAGAGGCCTGTAATTGATATCATAGGTAGACCTCAACTATGAGAAACAAAATGAGAAAACATATCTAGAAAATCATATTGTCTGATTTTTTAAGAATTTATTTGCAAATTATGGTGGAAAATAAGTATTTGGTCACCTACAATCAAGCAAGATTTCTGGCTCTCACAGACCTGTAACTTCTTCTTTAAGAGGCTCCTCTGTCCTCCACTCATTACCTGTAGTAATGGCTCCTGTTTGACATTGTTATCAGTATAAAAGACACCTGTCCACAACCTCAAACAGTCACACTCCAAACTCCACTATGGTGAAGACCAAAGAGCTGTGCAAGGACACCAGAAACAAAATTGTAGACCTGCACCAGGCTGGGAAGACTGAATCTGCAATAGGCAAGCAGCTTGGTGTGAAGAAATCAACTGTGGGAGCAATAATTAGAAAATGGAAGACATACAAGACCACTGATAATCTCCCTCGATCACGGGCTCCACGCAAGATCTCACCCCGTGGGGTCAAAATGATCACAAGAACAGTGAGCAAAAATCCCAGAACCACACGGGGTGAACTAGTGAATGACCTGCAGAAAGCTGGGACTAATGTAACAAAGGCTACCGTCAGTAACACACTATGCCGCCAGGGACTCAGATCCTGCAGTGTCAGACGTGTCTCCCTGCTTAAGCCAGTACATATCCGGGCCCGTCTGAAGTTTGCTAGAGAGCATTTGGATGTTCCAGAAGAGTATTGGGAGAATGTCATATGGTCAGATCAAACCAAAGTAGAACTGTTTGGTAGAAACACAACTCGCAGTGTTTGGAGGAGAGTGAATGCTGAGTAGCATCCAAAGAACACCATACCTACTGTGAAGCATGGGGGTGGCAACATCATGCTTTGGGGCTGTTTCTCTGCAAAGGGACCAGGACGACTGATCCGTGTACATGAAAGAATGAATGGGGTCATGTATCGTAAGATTTTGAGTGCAAACTGCATTCCATCAGCAAGGGCATTGAAGATGAAATATGGCTGGGTCTTTCAGCATGAAAATGATCCCAAGCACACTGCCAGGGCAACGAAGGAGTGGCTTCGTAAGAAGCATTTCAAGGTCCTGGAGTGGCCTAGCCAGTCTCCAGATCTCAACCCCATAGAAAACCTTTGGAGGGAGTTGAAAGTCCATGTTGCCCAGCGACAGCCCCAAAACATCACTGCTCTAGAGGAGATCTGCATGGAGGAATGGGCCAACATACCAGCAACAGTGTGTGCCAACCATGTGAAGACTTACAGAAAACGTTTGATCTCTGTCATTGCCAACAAAGGATATATAACAAAATATTGAGATGAACTTTTGTTATTGACCAAATACTTATTTTCCACCATAATTTGCAAATAAATTCTTTAAAACTCAGACAATGTGATTTTCTGGATTTGTTTTCTCATTTTGTCTCTCATAGTTGAGGTCTACCTATGATGTCAGTTACAGGCCGCTCTCATCTTTTTAAGTGGGAGAACTTGCACAATTGGTGGCTGACTAAATACTTTTTTTCCCCATTGTATGGGTCATTGTTCCCCCTCTCTCGTACACATATCCAGCAGGTATGTGTGACATTCAGGAACCAACTATTTAAAAAGGGCCAAAACCCTGTAGCTGGGGAGATAATCTTGAAAAAATTCTTCTGTGCCCTTTTTGCATTTAATAACAATCACAGTCCTTGGATTTCCAACAATTGAGAATTGACAGGTTGAAGACCACTGACTTATTAAAGGCTTTCTGAGCACCTACAAAAGGAAAGGGTACTGTAACATTACTGTTCATGGATTTCTCTACACTGTCTGCCCATGAATGTCTCTTTTATTCAGTTATATTCTAGTTTGTTTGGTGTAGTTCATAAAATATAAAAATAATCAATATCATGGGTCTAAGGAGGAGGAATTTGATGCAGGCATGTTCAGAAAATAAGCACAAAATCTTTACAATCCAAGCACACTTTTCTTTGTGTTTATACACTGAACTCTTTAGACCTCTCCATGTTTTAATCTCTTGTTCTTTTGACAGAGAGCAATGCTGTTTGCATGTGTTGAAAAGCTCTTTGAGGCTGTTTAATTTGTGTTTCCTTTTAAGGATTTATACAGCACCTGAGATACAAGAGTGGAAAAGTCAGCTCTTTGTTCCTGGATTTTAGACTTACCATAGCCAGTGAATTATCTAATTGTGCAAGTGTGCTTATGCAATGTAACCATAAGCGCTATCTGCAAAGCTCAGAGACTCAGAAATACAGAGAAGTAAACACTTCAATAAATGTCATGCAATTATGATTAAGAAGAATGGATAGACTGTAACAAACATTGCTACTTCACAGACAGCTCATTTAACTGCTGTCACTTCCAAAGTATGGAAGTCTACCTTGCTAAAACTGCTGGGATCTACTATAAATGTCTTAGAAGAAAACAAATTGTATGCATAGTATGGTTTGTAATAGCAAAATCCATAGGCACTATCAGCTATTGGAACAAAAATATGAAAATCCTAATATTATATACAGCTTTTTACTCTCCAAACACTGTCCAAGTCCCCCTGATTTGCCCATGTATAATGGTCCTTCAGCTTTTAGAATCATGGCATACTTTTATATTTAAATTCATAGATATTATATGGGTGTCAACTAGAGATGAGCGAATCGAAGCTGACGAAGTGGAATTCGATCTGAATTTCAGGAAATCTTCGATTCGCATCGATTCCGGATTTCCTCACACTTCAATGTATCGAATCACCCATTTCCGATCGGGGGTTTTAACCCCTTGGATGCTGCGGTGATTAAAAATAAAAAATTGCTTATACTCACCTTTCCTGGGCTCAGCAGTAACACCGGAGCTCTTCCTCCCCAGGCCTTACTGCTGGGGCCTGTGATTGGGCGTAATGACTTCATCACGCCCCCATGTGACCACTGAGTCCCAATCACAGGCCCCAGCAGTGACGTCCGGGGAGCAGGACTTCATTCAGAAGAAGAGGAGCGAGGAGGACGGTCAGACAGCCGGAGTTAAGGTGAGTATAAGTGTTTGTTATTTTTAATCACTTCCCCTGGGCCTCTGATTATAATCAATATATTGTACTCTGGGGTCTGAGGAGACCCCGGATTATAATAATAGCACCAGCTCTGGGGGGGGGGAATTGAATCAACGATATCTGATTGCAGCTTCAATGGGCGGGTGAATTGAAGCAGCGATATCCAATCGCTGCTTCAATGGGGGGGGGGATAGAAACAGCGATATTCTGATCGCTGCTTCAATAGGTATATGCTGCAATACACATATATGTGTATAGGAGGCTGTCACCCCTTGCAGATGCATAGACTGACCATCTCCATTCAAGGCATGATCAACCAGGTATGCGATGAGGCAGACCCGGGGTCACTGGTCAGACCCTGGGCTGCCAAATAGGAGCAGCGGCACCCCCTGAAAACGGGGGCTGGTCAGTTCCCCAATATATAATAAAACCCCTGAGATACTGTGACCGTGGGTGTTAGAGGACAGTGTCAGCTGTTAGATACGGCTGATACCTGCGAAGCAGGGTGCGCACACAGTTTCTACCGTGGTTTGCGGGAAGTCCTTCCCAGCACCACCTTACTATAAGGGGTTAACACGATTCGCTGCAGATTAATTCGGATCGATTCGAATTGTTTTGGAAACTTCGGAGAATTGGTCGATTCGAATTTTTGCAAAATTCGCTCATCTCTGGGGTCAACCAGGACTAAATAGCACTGTTCTAGTTTGTTACATACATTCCTTCTCCTGGCCATGGATATGCAAGTAGTCTTCAGTTCCTTCCAGCTGAGCTGAGGACCAGTGGTGTGGCACCAAACATCTCTGGAGCTTCAAGAGGTGTAAAGAATGGGACACCACCTTTACTCTCCACCTTGCAAAAGCCGTATCTTTTTTATATTTTTTGTTCACAAAGCTTAATTTTTGTGGGACAAATTGTACTTCATAATGGTACCATTTAATATTCTGTGCAATGTACTGGGAAGCTGGAAATGAATGGGGTAGAGTTAGAGAAAAACTGCATTTGCACAGCTTTGTTACGGGTTTCGTTTTTAAGACGTTCAAAGTACAGACAAAATTACATGTTACCTGTTTTCTGCAGTTCAGCACGATTACAAGCGATACCAATGTTATATAGTTTCTGTTATTTTTTAAAACCTTAAGAAAAAAAACAAAAAACTTAGACTCCAAGAATTTTTTTTTCAAGCGGTTTTTTTTATATTTCTGTATCAAGAGCTGCATAAGACATCTTTTCTTGCAGGACAAGACATACTTTGTATTTATGCTATTTTGGGGAATGTTTGATGTTTTGATCACTTTTTATTCACATTTTTATAAGAGAAACGATGAAAAAAAAACGGTAGTTTGGCTCTGTTAAATATTAATAGATTACAATATTCATGGCATATAAGGGTTAAGTCTATTCTGCTGACAAGACTCTTCTATGAATGGGTGTGGTAAGGGTACACTTATTTTTGTGTTTTCCAAATACAGTTGCAAACAGTTTGAGGATTCTGGGGAACACCCCTTCTCATGAATATAAATGATTGACAGACACACGTCTGGGTCTGTCTGTCTTTCTCTGACACCTTGAGAGATGTCAGAATTGTCCCACAGAGGCCAACACACAGATGAACAAGCATGACCCAAGATGGAACTGCAAGAGATCGAGCTTAAAGAAACCTAACTATGAGCTTCTGCCATGATGTAAGCTAATAAGACATTGACTGATATTTCTGTTATTCTGGAAGTTTTTCCTGTATCTATTTTTCCATGAAGACTTTAATAAATTTCCATGTTTTTATAAGAAGCCGAATCCTCCAATAATGTTATGGGTCAACACGTAAGAATTCACTAAAGTATTTTACTGGCTCTTGATTTTTTTTTTCCTGCTATGGTGCTCACTGTATGGGAAAAACATTTTTATAAGTTTGTAGATCAGGCATTTTCAGATGCAGGGATACTGAATGTGAGTGTATTCTTCTTATTTATTTATATATCTGAACTAGGAAAAGTGGGGTGATTTAAACTTTTTTCGGTCCTGAGCCCTGGGGGGTGGGGCCTGATCACTAATACACTGCAATGCTAATGCATTGCAATGTATTGTGAAATACATACTTTACTCTTTTTTTTTTTTTTTTAAACAGGCTGCCTCAAGTGTACTTATGACAAGTACTGGGATTCTTCAATAGGCTCCCAACTGTCATAGCAATGGATCGCAACCCCCCGGATCGCATTCCAGGGGATGCCAATCACAGTGAAAATGGGGCCTCGGTCAGGTTTGAGGCATCAGAAGGGTTTATGCCTGAAATCAGTGTGGGCACTGATTGAAGGCATTGCTGTATAATAAAGTGGAGATCTGGGGGCTATGGCAGCTGCTCAGTCTCTTAATGGCCACCATGTTTAAAGATCCAACATCTGCTGAACTACTAAGGGGGAAAGGGTTAAAGGGATTTTCCAGGACTTCTTAATTAATGACCTATCCTTAGCATAGGTCATCAATTGAAGATTAGTGAAGGTCAGACACTGGAGATCCCCGTGGATTAGCTGTCTGAAGTGGTAGCAGCAATCCCTGAACACCACTTCTGTTTCACAGACTCTGTGACCTCTTAAAACAGCTGATCTGCCCAAAGTCTGGGTGTTAGACCCCAGTAGATCTTTAATTGATGGCCTCCTAATATGAAATCCGTTATTTAGCCTGGAAAATCTCTTTAACCCTTCTACTTCAATTGACCAACATTAACCCATTTAATATCAATATCCACTGAAAATATTATGACATAGAAGTTTTCTACAAATCCTTAAAATTGAAAAATCTGAATGTGTAAAGTATAGGCTAGGAGCAGCATAATGGAAACCTGGAAAAATATTTATCTACCTTTACAAATGGTAAGATGTTATAAAATTATGAGAAGCTAGAACATTCTCATCATTCTGTCCACAGCAAGGGATCTTTCAAGGAAAAAAAAACTAAATCTCAGCTGCATGCAAAAATGAATAACATAGTACAGTGATTCTCAATGTTTGTAAGCTAACCCCCCCCCCCCCCTCAAATAAAATACATCTCACAGGGTTATGATCATACACTGTGCTGGAGCTATTAAAAGCACAGCATGAGGACAGCATGAGAATCCCCAGAAATATGTGAATATCTCCTGGATACAAATCCTTTTTTTTCCTGTCTCTATTGAATATTGAGTAGTAACCCTTTATACTGATGTTTACCAGTCAGAAATATGTTTAAAGCAAACGGTCATACACCTGGCCCTAGGTGAACCTCGCAGCATACATTTGAATATTTTTTTGTTTTGCTGCTATATATCCTTTGATGTAGCCAGTGCAAGGTGCCTACTTTGTTTCTATAGTATTACTATATAGGTAATAACTGTACTTTCTAAAAGGAACCTGTCACCTATATTTGGGACCCTATACTATCTCTGTCTGTAGCTGGTGCAGCAACCCATTGGAAGCATGGGAGTAGTAGTTTAGTCAACAGTGGCCAAAACTTTCAGTTGTCTCCTCCAGCTCACCTTCTAAGTTGGTACAGCGGTGAGGTTGCCTGCAGGGTACCTGCTGATGACAATGGCAATTGTAGTAGTTCCCCTTGGGTACTTCCAGCTGAAGTAGTCCTCTGCCTTTCTGAGTCAAATGATGGTGACCAGAAGGACCCTTGATGCTAAGGTGCAGGAATTGATTCAAAAAGAACAGTGCAAACTTTGCTGAAAATGATGCAACAGCAACCAATACAGCTTTCAATGCAGTTCAGAAATACAGGTCTCAATGGGAGTTCCAATGTAGGATGTGTGTGAGTCAGGTAACTTCGCATCTACTGTCTCTTTCTAGGGAGCTGTATAAACTATTCTCAGGATGACCCTGCTAATCCAGTGGGAAGCTGGGCCATATAGTCCAAGCCTCTGAACAACTACAAATTCTCCTTCACAGTGGCACTTGTAGTTCTCCAATATCCTCTCTCTCAGGCTGAAAGCAGTTCCGTCTTAGGGCTGCAGCAAGACACATGGGCAAGATTGTCTCTCTCTGCCTCCCTTTTGCTCTGCAGAACACCAGACATGCCTGCTCTGCTTGGCTGCTAAATTAAGTCTCACTCTAAGAAACTTAGAGTCTTCTCCCCCTAATCCCAGCCAACTGAAATATGGACTGGACTATGGCTCAAGCAAAGGGTGTTCCTCTATCCTCAGTGGAAAAGCCCTAACATAGGGAAAACATACGTGGAAGCATACAACTATATACATGTGGCACGTGATACAGTAAAGCAAGCAATATAATGCTGTGTTTAGCAGTCCACTGGGTGTTCCTGGCACAGGCAGTCATTTACTGAAGGCAGGGTAGTGTACCTTAGCTTTATGGCATATGCACTTCGAAGCAGAGGTGTATTACTGTGGCTTCAGTGAAAAACAGCACAAGTCCTTTTGTTAACTTAGGCATGGGCAGTATTAGTATTGGGGTACTTGGGATACACAACAATGAGTCCATAAAACCTGCTGGTGGTTTAGCAGCCCAAATATACTTGGCTGGTTCCCTTTAAGGACTCATCCTAAACACATCATAATCTTTTAAGAAGTAATGACATCATAGTTTCAGTGACTTCTCTGTGACTTTACTTGTCTGAGTGACTGAATATTACCTGCAAATTAAATTGACAACATAACAGGCAGCAATCCTGAATCTGCTTTCATGCTATAATCTTGGAAATTATTAACAGATCAAACAGCTTGAGTTTATTATGTTTACAGGGCGCAATATATTTGGCTTTACGTATAATAGACGTCAATTTCAACTTCAACTCTATCAAGTATATTTTTCATTAATTTTTAAGCCACTCTTGGCTTTGGTTTAAAAAGCCACAGCAAAATCTGCAACAAAAATTGCAGCTTTTCCGCAACGTGTGGCATTAGCCTAAAATTTGATTTTCTCAGTATTTAGTTATGTTCACTATAACACTAAAGCTATATTCACATGACTGTGGTAGAAAATGGCCATTTTTCACAGCAATTTTGCACCCAAGGAGCTTCAGTTTTTATGGATTCCTCATACATTTGAGTGTATTGAGGATCCGTGGAAATGGGCAAAAATATCAACTATTTTTTGGACCATCTTGAAATGGACTGGTGGTGGTTGATTTCTTTTAAAGGGATTCTATCATTAAAAAACATGTTTTAAACTAAGATCATGTAGGAATAGCCTTTATAAAGGCAATTCATCTCTTACCTTTATCTTGAAGGTCCACGCTGCCGTTTTTATTTTATTTTATAAATTTTTATTTATTCTTCATTGTGCTGAGAATGCACAGGGGGCGTTTTCCCTGTGCTCTGAGCAGAGCATTGTCATCCAATCCAGCGCCGCCTTTCTTCTGCTCCAGACATTCTGCTCTATGCAGCCTGCAATAGAAGTGTTGATATTTTGCAATACATTAGCATTGTAATGCATTGCATTAGCGATCAGACTCCGTGAGGTTCAAGACCCCTAGGGGGTCTAATAAATGCAATAAAAAAAATAAATAAATAATATTAAACATTCAAATCACCCCCTTTCCCTAGAACACAAATAAAAGTACTTAAATATTGTGAAACACATACACATTAGGTATCCCTGTGTCCGAAAACGCCCAGTCTTATGAAACTTATGAAAATATTTTTTCCCATATGGTGAACGCTGTAGCAGGGAAAGAATAGAAAACAAAAGGTGCCAAATCGCTGTTTTTTTTCGCTGCTTTGTCTCAGATAAAATTTTTAATATAAAGTTATCAAAGCAATAGACATTCCCCAAAATGGTATAGCTAAAAAGTACACCTGACCCCGCAAAAAAAAGACGCCTTATGCATCCCCGTACACAGAAATATAAAAAAGTTATGAATGCCAGAATATGGCGACTTTTAGAAAAAAATGGTTTGTTTTGTTTTTTGCAAAGTTTTAGATACTTGGTAAGAGGTTCAAATGTAAATAAAACTATATTAATTTGGTATCCCCAGAATCATACTGAAACATAGAATACAGGTGACTTTTGGCTGCAGGGTGACCGCCGTAAAAACAAAGCCCATAAGAAAGTCGTACAAATGCACTTTTACTCCATTTCCACCCCATTCTGAATTTTTTTCCAGCTTTCCAGTACATTGAACAGAATAATAAATTATGAAGAACAATTTGTCCTGCAAACATTAAGCTCTAATATGGCTCTGAGAATGGAAAAATAAAAAAAAAGTTATGGGGTTTGGAAGGCTGGGAGTCAAAAACAAAAATCGAAAAAGGAGTTAATGGCAGTTAGAACTGTCAAAAACGGCACTGTCATGTGAATTAGGCCTACTTCTTTCAGATATCCTTCAACACCACCAAATTAAGACTAGGGCCACACGGCGACTTTGGGTGCAACTCCTGTTGCGCGACCAAAGATTGACCACTAGTGTGCTACTAGCGTGACTTCACATTGCAAGACAGTCAAACAGTGTTCTACTCAAAGTCAGTCACAGCATACAAGGGGATGCAATGCGACTCCATTCACTAACATTATTGAAGGCAAGTCGCTGCCAAAGTTGCTGTGTAGCCCTAGCACAAACCAAACTACTACCAATATTTGTCTATGGAGATTGCATAGCTGTATGCTTTTTATTTACTGGTTTGCTATAGATGTAGATGAAACACCCTAAGTCAGTGATGGCGTACCTTTTAGAGACCAAGTGCCCAAACTGCAACCCAAAACCCACTAATTTATCGCAAAGTGCCAACACAGCAATTTAACCTTAATAACTGTGTGGATCCACAATTGCGGACAGTTATGAACCCGCAAAATACGCTTGTGTGAATGGGGCTTTACAGAGCTTTCAATGATACAAACAACTTTGTACTAAAAGGTAGACGTTTGCATTTGGCATAATTTTGAGCAATTAATGTACACTATTTATATTGCACAGAATCTGATTTATAGTGACCGTGCAATGTTATTACAGCCTGTACTAAGATCACATGTCTGCTTTAAAACAGATACTGCGTGATATAAATAAATGAGGGGCCCCCACACAGTACAGTCTGCTCCACAGTGGCCCACACACAGTACAATCTGCCCTACAGTGGCCCACACACAGTACAATCTGCTCCACAGATGGGTGCCCACAGAGAGGGCTCTGAGTGCCACCTCTAGCATGCGTGCCATAGGTTCGCCACTACGGTCCTAAGTCAATTATGTGGAGGAGGAAAAAAAGAGGTGCTCAGGTAGCTCCTTCCCAGGTGATTACTTGTGGCTTGTGTGTATATCCCCTTACCACCAGAAAACAAGAAAAGAAAGGATCAGCTCTGCAATGTAGATGATATCCTGTACATCAACTTTATTCATTAGATTCCCATGTCAGACACAACACACCACTGTGGAATGTTACTTGTAGCAATCAGATTTACTAATGTCAATTCCAAGGAGAAGCAGCACTAGATTATTAGATTGGGATGTGTACATACTGCCATAAAGTGTATCATGTTAACTATATATTAGGGGAATCTTCTGAGACAGTAGCTGATGAGCAACAGATTTCAGAAAGCTAATTTGCATAGTCTCCCCAAAATACATAGACTAAGGCCTTATGCAGACAAACATCGAAAAAAAACTGATGTTAAAAACAGATGCAACTTTTTTTTTTTTTCATGGCCATTTCACATTCGTGGGCCTTCCTTAGCACCGATCCCTCATAGATTTGGGTCTAATGAAAGATCCTTAAAAATGGACAAAAATAAGAAATGTCTTATTTTTTGATGATCTGTAAAATGGACTGTAAAAAAAGGACATGTTAAATAGCTTCATTGAAATTAACAGCACAGATTTAGGAAGACTGAATGGAAATCTTCGCCATTCAGGAACTGGCATAGATTTCCATTATACAGTACAGACCAAAAGTTTGGACGCACCTTCTCATTCCAAGAGCTTTCAGTATTTTCATGACTATAAAAATTGTAGATTCACACTGAAGGCATCAAAACTATGAATTAACATGTGGAATTATATACTTAACAAAAAAGTGTGAAACAACTGAAAATATGTCTTATATTCTAGGTTCTTCAAAGTAGCCAACTTTTGCTTTGATTACTGCTTTGCACACTCTTGGCATTCTCTTGATGAGCTTCAAGAGGTAGTCACCTGAAATGGTCTTCCAACAGTCTTGAAGGAGTTCCCAGAGATGCTTAGCACTTGTTGGCCCTTTTGCCTTCACTCTGCGGTCCAGCTCACCCCAAACCATCTCGATTGGGTTCAGGTCTGGTGACTGTGGAGGTCAGGTCATCTGGCGTAGCACCCCATCACTCTCCTTCTTGGTCAAATAGCCCTTACACAGTCTGGAGGTGTGTTTGGGGCCATTGTCCTGTTGAAAAATAAATGATGGTCCAACTAAACGCAAACCGGATGGAATAGCATGCCGCTGCAAGATGCTGTGGTAACCATGCTGGTTCAGTATTCCTTCAATTTTGAATAAATCCCCAACAGTGTCACCAGCAAAGCACCCCCACACCATCACACCTCCTCCTCCATGCTTCGTGGTGGGAACCAGGCATGTAGAGTCCATTCGTTCACCTTTTCTGCGTCGCACAAAGACACAGTGGTTGGAACCAAAGATCTCAAATTTGGACTCATCAGACCAAAGCACAGATTTCCACAGGTCTAATGTCCATTCCTTGTGTTCTTTAGCCCAAACAAGTCTCTTCTGCTTGTTGCCTGTCCTTAGCAGTGGTTTTCTAGCAGTTATTTTACCATGAAGGCCTGCTGCACACAGTCTCCTCTTAACAGTTGTTGTAGAGATGTGTCTGCCACTAGAACTCTGTGAGGCATTGACCTGGTCTCTAATCTGAGCTGCTGTTAACCTGCGATTTCTGAGGCTGGTGACTCGGATGAACTTATCCTCCGCAGCAGAGGAGACTCTTGGTCTTCCTTTCCTGGGGTGGTCCTCATATGAGCCAGTTTCTTTGTAGCGCTTGATGGTTTTGGCCTCTGCACTTGGGGACACTTTCAAAGTTTTCCCAATTTTTCGGACTGACTGACCTTTATTTCTTAAAGTAATGATGGCCACTCGTTTTTCTTTACTTAGCTGCTTTTTTCTTGCCATAATACAAATTCTAATACTCCATTCAGTAGGACTGTCAGCTGTGTATCCACCTGACTTCTAAACAACACAACTGATGGTCCCAACCCCATTTATAAGGCAAGAAATCCCACTTATTAAACCTGACAGGGCACACCTGTGAAGTGAAACCATTTCAGGTGACTACCTCTTGAAGCTCATCAAGAGAATGCCAAGAGTGTGCCAAGCACTAATCAAAGCAAAAGGTGGCTAATTTGAAGAACCTAGAATATAAGACATATTTTCAGTTGTTTCACACTTTTTTAAGTATATAATTCCACATGTGTTAATTCATAGTTTTGATGCCTTCAGTGTGAATCTACAATTTTTATAGTCATGAAAATACAGAAAACTGTTGGAATGAGAAGGTGTGTCCAAACTTTTGGTCTGTACTGTAAGTCACGCCAGAAAACTGGCGTAAGTTATATGTCGACTGAGGTGTCCTCATCCTGCTTTAGGGACAATTGCACAATGTGGCAAGCACGTCACAGAACACGGGTTTTGGTGCATGTTTGGTGCAAGAAAGGGCCTTGTGCCAAACATGTGCTACAATATCAATATCAGTTTTCTGACATAGAATGATTGATAAATATCTCCAATGTGTTCTAAAAACAGCCATCTGACAGCCATCTAACTGTGCACAAGGCCTAACTAAAGCTGTTTGTGTGTGGTTTCAGCATTTAAGATGATCATATACACACACAAAGAAATGGGAAGCAGATGAGAATAAGCAAATAATAGTGAGTAAATATTGCACAATATACACCATAAGACATAAGGAAATGAGGCATATTTGTGACTGGTTGCCAAATATATGAGTTTTATCAACTTGCAGATGTACAGAATTGACTAATAAATTTGTCAATTATTAATTTCAATGCTTTCAGTATAATCAAATTCCATAAAGAATTTTCCTGTGAAACAAAAACACAGTTGCTTGGCACAGGGTGATGCCAAGTGACTGTATTGTACACAAGAGAATGCATACTGCAAAGAGTTCAACATTTGTGTGTATTTGTTTGGACTGTAGCGTGGTGGATGTCAAGTACTATTAGAAAACAACGTGTGGGACTTGTATGAATACAGCTGTGAGGAGAGCAAATTAGAATTCCAAATGACTAGCATGTAAAAACACAACAGAAGCACAAAAGATTGTACAATTAATCTAGCCTCGCAGATAAAAAACATATGTAACTTCAAAATTGGACAGGTTGCTTGCTGTAAATGTTGATACTACTCTATTAAATTTTACAGCTGACTTTTTTCCAGGTGGTTCATTCTATTGTTTAAGGCGTTATGTACACAGCACACATAAATTTATGGGTCAGTATTGTTCATTTAATTTTCATATGCAGTCTTTTTGAGGAAATAAACAATTGCAAGCCATATTAAGGACATAATCTTCCGAGTAGCATTTCTTATAGGACAGATAATTTTGTAATATAGAACTGTAGAGACTGTGTGTGCCGTCATGAATGTTCTCTGCATATAGTTTTGAGTTGTACATGAGAACAGGAGGTCTATCACCTCCACCAAGCAATTCAATTGTCACCACCAGATGACAGAGCACATTACAGTGATAAAAACAAAACAAGACACACTTTGTTGTGTATGTCATTTTAATAGATTTAGATTAAAAATAAGTTTGAAGTTTTATGCAAGTGAGGTGTGCTGGGAGTGGGCCTTCAGCGACATGGAGCACTGCTATTGCCACTCAGACCCCTACCTTCTCCTGCCTGAGCCACCCTGTGAGAATTGATTCTCCAATTGCTATGATATCATCCATTCTACCTAAGCAGCAAGAGCAGCGCTCCAGGGAGTTGAACACCCATCTTCAGTTCACCAACTGCCTCATTTACATAAGACTTCATTTTCTCCAAATCTAAAAAAAGTGACAAAATAAAAATTAATACAGTTATGTGCTCTGTAACATGGTGGTAACAGTTGAAGATGCTCGGGGAAGGTTATAGACTCCCTTTAAGATAAGGCAGAAGATGTATAACCTTACACCAGGATAGGGCTGCACTGTCTAAATTTAGGTAACATACAGTATCAGCGAGACAAAGAAAAAATGAAATTCATTTGATGAAGACTATCACAAAACTAGAAAATAAAGCTAGCGCTGAAAATGAAAGATCATGCAAAAGGAACAGAAAGCACAAAAAAATTAAGTAACATCTTGATGTGACAATATTGCAGCAAACATGATATAGCTGTAAATGCAGATTGCACTTGACACCTTCAAACTCAAACTTGAAGAATTTGAGAAGAGGCCTCACCAAATCAACAAGTGTAGCCAAGACCTTCCTGAAACAACCAATCCTACAGAGGCTGTTACTGCCTTGTTGCAGGTGTTGGTCCCCCAGATGCCTCCAGAACTCTTATATTTAGATTATATTTAACATGCAAACACCAAACCTAGGAACCCAAAGATTCCATGAGGCATCATTCTGAAACTCCATTACTTGGAGGAGAGGGATCCTATACTCAATGCAGTAGGCAACCTTCCAGTTGTATCAGATCTGCCACCACACATCTACCTTTATTCTGACTTGGCTCCCTCAACATTTGAAGGTGGTCCTTGAACTTTTGGCCCTACAACATGAGCAGGTAAAATATAAATAAGGCTTTCCCTTTACTCTCAGTTTAACCGCACTTGATTTGGATCTAAATTTGATTGTTCCATTTAGGTGGCACCCGAAACAGTCTTTCCTATCAAGACCACAGGTAAAACAAAAAGTATCCGAGACTCTAACCAATTATTTTAGAGATCATGCCATCCCTTCTGCTGATTGTGGCTGGGGTTTTTTTTGCCCACAATGTGGTCATAAGAGCCATGGCTGCTCATATTAAGAAGGAGAAGAGCATGGACCAAAATACATAGAGGCCAAATTGACTAGAATATTTAGAGCTAACCAACATCCCTTTTTCTATGCAAAACTATTTAGGAAACCAAACTCAGTAAACTCTTGGTATAGGTTATGGCAGAGGAAGAATGTTAAATCAGATTCTTGGTCTACAATTAAAACCTGGCCTCTGCAAATCCCATCCTGAACCTATTTATGATGCTTTAAAGAGGCTGTCACCAAGTACAAATATTAAATTACATATTTTATTTACTGCTCCCTGTGCTTCTGATCAGTTTGGTGTTTTTATTACTATCTGGACCTGACTCTCAAGTAGCAATAACTTTCTTAATACTCTAGTCTTCCCACATATAACCCCTGAGACTAGGGAAAAGAAGAATACTCCTATTACAAACAAGGAAGTTGAAGACACACTCAAATTGTGGATGGCCCACAGGATAGAGTATAACTTGCAGATCGGTGGGAGTCTGACCGCTCAGATTCTCAATGATCGCGAGCAATGGTCTGGCAGCCAGCACACTGCTATATTCATTTCAATGGGTGTGCCAGAGATGGCTGAAGAACAGCATTCAACTATCTCTGGCGCTCCCACTTAAATTAATGGAACTGTGTACATACTGCCCAACCATTGCTTCTACTGATCAGTGGAGCCCTGAGCAAACAGACCCCCACAGTCCTGCAAGTTATCCCCTATCCTATGAATACGGAATAACTTGTTTTGATAGGAAAACCCCTTAATAATCAAAGATTTGTTGTGAGTAGAAGAGTAAGCGTAACTAGCAAACTTCTGTTGCAGAAACATCCTTAAAAATCCTTCATAGGGCATTTGTTGTTCTATCTATCTCTCAGTATCCATCTCTCAGTTTCCCACTTATTCTTTAGAGAATTTCAACACAGAGGTAATATGTACCAGATTTGGTGGCCCGTCTATGGACAAGGATCACTTGCTTGATTTGAGAAGCATTGGGGGTAAACCTTTAATATGCCCAATTGTACTTTTAGGCTCGAACAGCACATCCTACTAGCAACTAGGATGGAGATTGCCACAAAAAGGAAGTCCACAGCTTTACATATATCTGAAGTGGTGGCATGCTGCGTGAAAAGCTTGATGCCATGAGGCTAGAGTCAACAGACTTGTTTGGTAGAGTTTGGCATTTATGGATGACCTCAACACACTCCCCAAATGTTGTTTAATACATTTGTTAGTCTCATCTAGGAACCCCTTTTGTTCACTTCATATACACACATATATACTATAAACACATTTTTAAAAAAAATGGGTCCAAATACTAAAAGGAAGCAAAACAGGTTAATAAAAGTATATTACAAAAATGCTCACCAAACAGTCAATGTGCCTCAACTTGTACTTTTGGGTCGCAGATAGGGCCCAATTATTAAGCTGTGGAGAAATTAATCAACATATAAAAGGTGATGATAACTGTACAATCTTTTCAAAACAAAAGGGAAGTATATATAATCTATATATATTATCCTAAAATCCACATTCCAATAAGCTTTGGACAGGACAGGTTTTAGACAAAGTGGGGCCTTGGGCAAAATTAAAAGTGGGGTCCCAAATGCTGATATCCAAACAACACCATCGCCTTTCAGTGGCAACCCCTATAATAACGCCTCCTTTCTGCCAACAAAAAAAGTAATAACAAGCCCCATTTTACCACACACAATACAAATGAGCACCTTTGTACCGCCTAATAGATTTTTGCACCTAGTCATCAGTTATTATAGCGCCTCCTTATAAATAATAGTCCCTGCTTATAAATAATATTACACCTTATCAGTAATAGCGCCCTTATAAATAGTGCCCTGTATCAGTAATATCCCCCTTATCAGTAACAGTCACCCCGTAAAAATAATACTGCTCCCTTATTAATAATAGCCCCCACATAAATAATAGTTACCTTTATAAATAATAGTCCCCATTATCACTCATATCCCCCTTTATAAATAAGCCCACTTAACAATTATACCCCCCTTATAAATAGTTCTCCTCTTATAAATAATAGCTCCCCCTTATAATGGATGCCTTATATATAATAGTTCCCCCCTTATAAATAATAACCCATCTTATAAATAATAGTTCCCCCTTATAATAGCCCCCTCATATTAAAGTTTCCCAATTATATATAGTAACCCACCCTTATATATAATAGTTCTCCATTATACAGTGTCGGACTGAAGGGCCTTAGGCCCACCAGAGGAACTTGTTCTGGGGCCCCACCCAACAGCTTCCTGCTAATAGCCTACACCACGGCTCCTTCACTTAAGTCTTACATAGACACGTGGACAAAATTGTTGGCTACCCTCATTTAATGAAAGAAAAACCCACAATGGTCACAGAAATAACTTGAATCTGACAAAAGTAATAATATATATAAAAATTCTATGAAAATGAACAAATGAAAGTCAGACATTGCTTTTCAACCATGCTTCAACAGAATTTTTTTTTAAAAAGAAAACTCATGAAACAGGCCTGGACAGAAATGATGGTTCCCTTAACTTAATATTTTGTTGCACAACCTTTTGAGGCAATCACTGCAATCAAACGATTCCTGTAACTGTCAATGAGACTTCTGCACCTCTCAACAGTTATTTTGGCCCACTCCTCATGAGCAAACTGCTCCAGTTGTCTCGGGTTTGACGGGTGCCTTTTCCAGACGGCATGTTTCAGCTCCTTCAAAAGATGCTCAATAGGATTTAGGTCAGGGCTCATAGAAGGCCACTTCAGAATAGTCCAATGTTTTCCTCTTAGCCATTCTTGGGTGTTTTTAGCTGTGTGATTTGGGTCATTATAATGTTGCAAGACCCATGACCTGCAACTGAGACCAAGCTTTCTGACACCGGCAAGCACATTTCTCTCTAGAATCCCTTGATAATCTTGAGATTTCATTGTACCCTGCACAGATTCAAGACACCCTGTGCCAGATGCAGTAAAGCAGCCCCAGAACATAACAGAGCCTCCTCCATGTTTCACAGTAGGGACAGTATTCTTTTCAAGATATGCTTCATTTTTCCGTCTGTGAACATAGAGCTGATGTACCTTGCCAAAAATTTTGATATTTGTCTCATCTGTCCATAGGACATTCTCCCAGAAGCTTTGTGGCTTGTCATAGTATTTTTATATATTATTACTTTTGTCAGATTCAAGTTATTTCTGTGACCATTGTGGGTTTTTCTTTCATTAAACAATTTTGTCCACGTGTGTATGTGCTGACTACCTGGTGTTACTGAGTATGTTCCCAGTATAGTCAGCCCTATAGTACTGTGCAGTCCCCAATAACTCCATGGCCAGTTCATGCACAGTACTGTATGGGGAATGACATGGCCATGGGGCACTACATGTATGTGCAAGATTATAGTGAGGGAGCTGTGATGCAGACATAGCACACAGGGCTGCCAGCAGGAATTTTGAGCCCCTCCCCCACAGTATAATGCTCCACATGGTATATAATGCTCTACAGTATAAAATGCTCCCCTGAGCCCTCCACAGTTTTCCCACATGGTATATAATACTACACAGTGGCCCCACACAGTATAAAATGCTCACCTGAGCCCCCCATAGTGGCCCTACATGGTATATAAGGCTCCAGTATACTACCTCTTAGTGGCCCCAGATAGTACAATATGCTCCCCAGCAGCCCCACACAATATAATATGCTCCATACAGTATAATATGCACCCCACAGTGCCCCCAAGTATAATGCTCCACAGTGGCCTAACACAGTATACCATGCTCCACAATGGCCTCCACACAGTATAATATACTGCCCAGAGGGGTTCCCCCAGTATAATTCTCCACAGTGGTCCCCCATAGTATAATATGCTCCCCACAGTATAATGCTCTACAATGGCCCCACAGAGTATAATATGCTCCTGAGAAGCACCACACAATATAATAAACTCCACAGTGGCACCACACAGTATAACAGGCTCCTCACAATACCCCTTCCTCCCAATATATTATGCTCCCCAGAGGGCCCCCGCTAGTATAATACTCCACAGTGCCCCCCCCAGTATTTTGCGCCACAGTGGCCCCACGCAATATATTATGCTCCCCAGAGTGTCCCCCCAGTATAATGTTCCACAGTAGGCCGCACACAGTATAATATGCTCCCCAGAGGGCCCCCTACTATAATGCTCCTTAGTTCCCCCCCGAAAAATGCCTCACAGTGGCGCCACGCAATATAATATGCTCTGCTGATGGTCCCCCCAGAATAATGCTCCACAGTGACCCCACTCAGTATAACATACTCCAGAATGGCCTCCACCCAGTATAATACACTACCCAGAGAGGTTACCCCAGTATAATGCTCCACAGTGGCCCAAAACAGTATAATATGCTCTCCAGAGCCCCCCCAGTATAATGCTCCACCATGGCCCCACACAGTATAATATACTGGAGGGCCCCCTCTGGAGAGCATATTATACTGTTTTGGGCCACTGTGGAGCATTATACTGGGGGGCCCCTCTGGAGAGCATAATGCTCAAAAGTAACCCCACAGAATATAACATTCTCTCCAGAGCCCCCACCCCCACATTATAATGCTCCACAGAATATAACATGCTCTCCAGAGCCCCCACCCCCACATTATAATGCTCCACAGAATATAACATGCTCTCCAGAGCCCCCACCCCCACATTATAATGCTCCACAGAATATAACATGCTCTCCAGAGGGCCCCCTCCCCAGTATAATGCTCCACAGTGGCCCAAAACAATATATATGCTATCCAGAGGGGTCCCCCAGTATAATGCTCCACAGTGGCCCTACAGACTTCATCAGTGCTATTATTATATTATACTGTGGGGTCTCTTCAGACCCCAGAGAATAATAATTGAAGGCCCGGGGAAGGTAAGGGAAAATAACAAACAGTTATACTCACCTTGCCTTACCTCTGCTGGGCCCCCTCGCGCTGCTCCGCTATCCCCGCTGGCGACCGCTTCTTCTTCTCTACAGCTGACGTCAGGTGTTGTTGACGTCACTGCTGAAGCCTGTGATTGCGCCTCAGCGATTACGTGAGGCAAGCTGTCAGCACGCCCCACGTGACCGCTGTGGCCAGGCCTTAGCGGTGATGTCCAGAACGCCAGAAGATGACGTCGGACGCCAAGGACAGGTGAGCAAAAATGTTTGTTATTTTTACTCACCTCGGAAAGGGGCCCTGCAACACATGACGCTGGGTCCCTTTCTGTTATTGATATGCTCCCCCCCCCACCCCTAACGCCGGCCCTGGCTTTGGACATGTGGCTAACGGTATTATTTAACTGTGGTATTTAAAATACTAAAAGTGCAGCACGTACACGGTGCTATGTAGTACATCATTAAAATTGATAGGATTCAACCTGTCTTATGCAATTGCTGTAAAACAATCAATAGCTAACATTCCAGCTTTCTGTGCAATTTCAAGGCATCACAAACTCAATAATGAATCGACTTTAGTTTTGTGTGATATACATTTTGTATTCAAACTCTTTATTTCTAAATTAGTTTTATTTTGTTCAGTTAGGTACCGTATTTATTCAGACAGACTTTTTGTCACTCGTATGGCTTTAATTCTATAATCCACAGAACTGACAAAAACATTTTTTTTCATCTTTCTTCCTTGTACGTAGAGCCACCTACCTGCAGCTATGAAATTTTACATTAGACACCGTACAGTGGAACAGAGATTTACATTATTATTTTACGTGAGTTATTGGATTTTATCACTAATGATTCATTGACTTTAAAATGGTTGTTGCATAAGGCTAGTAAAACTGGTATTTACAGACAAAAAAAATTGGAATGTCAGATTTGTCCATGATCAGACAGGTATTGCAGTAAATCATGCATGTATAAAGAGATTTTTTTCATCAGAGTAACCCCTTGCTAAAGCACTTCCTGAGGCATTCAACTAATTTAAATGATTGGGAAGCTAGAAGAAAACAAAGTAGACATATATGACACGGCAGTCATGCCACACTAATGTTGTAGCAAAAAAAAACAAAAAAGTGAGGACAAAAAGATGTGTAAAGGAAGCCTAAATATAAGAATGGCTAGTCTGCCAGAACAAGAACAAGACAGTGTGTCTCTTCATTCTGGATCATAGAGCATATGAATAGTGGGTTGTCTTCATGACTTGTAGGCCTGCTGTGATCTGTGACCTAGTCTGCACTTCCCTTGCATATTGATGCCTTAGATTCAAGATTTTTCCAAATACAGCACCCAATTACCAAACCAAAAATCCGACCCAGAAGATCAACTTTTCTACATTTGCTGGTCTTCAGATGACATTAGGCATGCCTTTTAGGGTTGCAAAATGATGAAAGATTACTAGAAAATAGTCTTAGGCTGGAGACACAGAGAATTTACTATTGTCTAAGTTTTCTGGCGTCTTTTTGGTGAACGGCTGTGTTGGCAAAAAAAAAATGCGCCACTTTGTCCATTTATCAACTGGCTTGCCATTTTAGAGAAAATTGGGCGGGGCAGGGACATCTTCTGACAGATTTACCTTAAAGTAACTACACTTTCAAACAATGATTTTCTGGCAGAATTTGTGAGATCAATAAATATTGTAAAATGCTTAAATTTAAAAAAACCTCAAGCTTTCCATGCCCCATAACCATGTGTTGTACCCACTTTGGCCAGATGAAATCCTACACAGCACAGTGGTTGTCAAGTTCAGCACTTAAGCCAGGTGTACATCATCACTGTGCATGTGTAGGGTGCTCATTGACGCATCTCAGCCAATTGGCTTCAGTGTTGGGTTTGACTACCACTGCACATGCGCACCATTCAGCACTGAAGCCACCTGGCTAAGATGTGCCACTGAGCCCCTGGTGCGTGCTCAGTGATGAGATGAAGCCAGAGACATACACCCGACTTCAGCACTGAGCTTGTTAACACTTGCACATGTGCAGGATTTCATCTGTCCAGGACAGGTATGTTACAGGGGCTGAGGGTGATACACTGCATGAGAAGGGAGATGATAGGGCGTGGAGAGCTTGACTTTGTATACTAGCTCTCCACCCCATTGACTCTAAAACCCTCATCTGCATCTTGAATAAAAGTAATTTTCCTATGGATAGTGGCAGTGCTCAAGACACTATGCAGACAGCGTTGGGCAACAAGCAATATGCCCTGTCAGGTACTGTCGTTGGTTTAGGGGCAAAATTGTGCAGAAAGGTTCCTTTTAATAGATTTTAACTCCTTTCTGTGAAATCCAGAAATGAAATCCACTTTGTTTCCCTATTTATTGCTAGCTGAAACCTGTACACGGAGTGTCACTAGACTACGGATGCAATGGTTCATGTATGATGCAGGGAAGCTGAGACTGGAGGAGGTCACTTGAAATAGTTCTATCTCAGGCATTTTATAACCTAGAATAGTAAGGGGGTGTTCACACTACTGTTGGTGACCATCAATAGTGTCTGTTGCTAGCATCTGTTACAAGATGTTAACAAGAGACAATATCAGAACCATCATAAATCTGTTAAAAATCCCATTGAATTCAATGGGATTTTATCTGTTGTCGGTTAGTGACCATTATTTTTCACGCACACAAAAATCCAGGGTGCAGGATTTTTGTGTCCGTTCAAAATAACAGTTTTATGACGTACGGCAAGCATCCGTTATTTTTTAACATTAATATCTATGGGTAATGGACTTGTAACAGACAGTTATCAGTTACTGTCCGTTATTTTGTGTCAGTTTTTTTCTGAGCATGATCAGAAAGGACAACACAACTCTGGAGGATACATGTGTAAACGTATATTTATGTAAAAAGTTATGGTTTATGCACAAGAATAAATATACAATA
The DNA here is from genome assembly GCA_947044405.1 of Leptodactylus fallax. Taxonomy (NCBI): domain Eukaryota; kingdom Metazoa; phylum Chordata; class Amphibia; order Anura; family Leptodactylidae; genus Leptodactylus; species Leptodactylus fallax. The sequence continues at coordinate 901,330 of CAMRHE010000019.1, forward strand.
TAAAAATTTAAATAAAAGATTATTTTTATTAAAAAGTTTTTGTTTTTTTTTAACAAAGAAAACAGTATAAGCAGAGGCAAAGGTGACTATTATGGTTTCTATAGGATAGTGCCAGGGAAGGCCTTCTTAGTGGGTAAAGTGTTGACATACGCTTTGACCACTGAGGATCCCACCCCTGACCGCACCATTAAAAAAAAACATGTACACAAGACAATGCTGTGGCAGCTGAAAGTTTAAAAAAAAAAAAAAAATTGAGCAGTCTGCATGCTGAGTTCCTAGGTGGCAACTGGCAACGGTTCTCTTGTCAGCAGAAAATTATGAAGGACCACATAGGCTTTCACCACACCATCCACAGCTTCTGGATTCAACTTGATGTCAGTGTTGAAAATTCGCCATTTTGAAGTAAGGATCCCAAATGCAAATTCCACAAGTCACCTGGCTTTTGTCAGTCTGTAATTGAAGATATGTTTCTCCATGACTGGAGTATGGTTTAAGAAGGTTTCCGCACATCTGGAAGGCCTCATTGCCAACAATCACAAACGGCATAAGAGGTCCATCAGTTCCAGGAAACGGCTTTGGTGTTGGCAATCCAAAATTTCCAGAATATAGTCTCCGTCCCATTGCAGAGTCCTTGAAAATTCTGGAGTCGTTGGTGCGGCTGTATGCCCCAATGTCCACAGCCACAAATTGATATTGGGCATCAGCACAATGGAAAAGTACTTCTTGTAGTTGAAGAACAGGGAGCCACTCCTTGCAGGTTTCTGGATACGGATGGGATTTTTTGAAAACACAATTTGAAAACTGCGTCTCATCCCAGAAATTGTCTGCAATGTCCTTTCATTGTTCTATGGTTGGATGTGGGATAAATTTGTCACACAGCAAATTCCACAGGGCTGGAAAGCATCCCAGACAATGTAGAAGATTGTTGACGTCCCAGATGGAACTGAAAGTGCATGGAGGAGAAGCTCTCGCCTGTTGCCAGATACCTTGAAACAAAAAATAAATAAATAAAATATATAGTGGAAATACAATGTTGATACTTATCGCTCCTCTGGTGATACATTTCTCCACAAGTGGGTTTCCTGCCTCTGGAGCCTAGATGACAGCCGTTGAAGTTCATCAAAAGGTGGAAATACTCATATGCAAGTAGTCATAGAACTTCTCCAGATGTTGGCGCAGTTCTCCAAAAAGTCTGGAATAGACTCCCCTTGTCACGTGGGCTGATGTTATAGGATGAAGCCAGAAGCATCGCCGTCGTCATCATCTCTGCTGGACAATTCTTTTCCACTTCATCCATAGTCTGATCAAAAAGCATCCAAGGAAAAAGGCAGCACTCCAGTAGTTTCAAACAAAATAGGTGAAGTTTATTCAATATGTAAGCTATGTAGATCAAAAAGCAAAGATGGAGGAATTATTTTCAAAAATGACAGCAGCAGCACAAGTAGAACTGGAACACAGGAACAATACTCTCCTCTCCAAAGTTGGCTCTGTACTGAATTGTCAACGCTTCTCCCTGCTTTTTAGATTCTCTCTGTCATCTTTACCTGTTATGGCAACCAAATAAACAAAAAAAAACAAAAAACAGAAAAACATGACGGACCTTAACTGATGATTTTGCCTCAATTTTCTATTTATTTTAAACAGATCCGTTTAAAAAAAAATAAAAAAATACACCTAAGCATTGGTTAATGTCTGTTACTGTCCGTTAGGTGTCCATTTTTTTTTTTTTTTTAATTTATTATTTTTTTTAACAGAAACTTTCAGAACGGTGTGTATATAATATATATATGTATATATGTTTGTGTGTATATGTGTGTGTGTGTATATATATATATATATATATATATATATATATACACACACACACACACACATATACATACTGTACATATATACACACACACATACATACATACTAGCAGAAGGACCCAGCTTCGCATGGGTATATTTCATTTTTTGTTTGTGTAATGGCCCCATAAGAATTGGCCAGTTTTGCACTTGACATCCAGTATGGCAGTCCAGTATAGGTACAGTTTATTTATGGCTGTGTTGTTATGGAAACCTGGTAAATGAAATGTGAACTTATATTGGCTGATACACATCATATGACTGAATATTTAAAGGACCTACGAACTGCTATTGACTCATACCGGTCATAAATAGCTTGGTTGCTATGGAAACCTGGTGTAAAGTTGTGTGTATGTCAAGAGTGCAGAACCTGCGATTTTCCATTGGTCCATAAGAGTCATGTGATCATGTGCATCTCAGTTTGGATATCAGTGAAAAACCTGCGATCGGTTGTTATGGAAATCCTGGAGTAACGCTGTGTGTATGTGACCTTGTATAACAGTATCATCCACAGTGCCCTGCCCGTTTAAAGCTGACCTACAGCAGTGAAAAATAACAGCTGGGTTGTTATGGAAACCTGGAGTGCAGCTGTGTCCATGTGGAGACTAAGCGCCTGCGAGGTTCTATTGGCTGACAATGCCTTGTCAGATTGGAGAGGGGCTTGGGTCTGCTGAGAGTTTTCATTAGCTCGAGCAGCAGCCATACGTTTTGCTGCAGGAGTCTTGTGTACAACTGCAGTTTTCCTTTAAGGAGGCATGAGTAGTTTAAAAACGTTTCAATTTATAAGAATGCGGACATCCAAGGTGGCAGTCCAGTACAGGTACAGTCTATTTATGGCTGTGTTGTTATGGAAACCTGGTAAATGAAATGTGAACTTATATTGGCTGATACACATGACATGACTGAATATTTAAAGGGAGTCTATCATATGCAAAAGCACTTTTAAGTTAATGGTATGTTGGAATGGACTTTAAAAAGGCTTTGTTTCTTCATGTATGTAAATGAGCTCCACGGAGCACTCGGGGTGTTCCTTCTCTTCTGCGAGCACCCATCGCGTCATCGCTTCTCACCGCCCCTTCGGCCGTTGCAGTGACTCCCCTCTTGGTCTTCTTTCTTCTCAGTTCTCACTGGCAGCAAATTCTCACGACTGTGCATGCGCAATCAGGCTGCCATTTTCCAGCGGCCTGTCACAAGAGCGTGGCAGAGCCGATTGCGCATGCGCACAGCGCTACATACAAGAACTTAGAAGAAAGAAGATACAGAGAAGACCAAGAGGGGAGTCATCTCAACAGTCGAATAGGGCTGTGAGAAGCGATGAAGAAATGGGTGCTCGCAGAAGAGAAGGTACGCCCCGGGTGCTCCATGGAGCTCATTTACATACATGAAGAAACAAAATTATCTTGGAATCGGCTGGAGAAGAAAACAAGGAAAGGTAGGAGAAGAAATTCCAATGTAGCATTAGCTTAAAAGTGCTTTTGCGAGTGATAGACTCCCTTTAAGGACCTGCGAACTTCTATTGACTAATACAGGTCATAAATAGCTTGGTTGTTTGGAAACCTGGTGTAAAGTTGTGTACCTGTGGAGACTAAGTGCCTACGAGCTTCTATTGACTGATAAGGGACATGTGACCGTGTGTATGGCGACAGTTATATGAGTGAAAGACTTGCAGGCTTGTATTGGCTAATGCAGGTCATTTTTTAGGAATACTGTATCTCAGGAACGGTACGTCCTAGAGAGCTGAGACCTGGTCTAAAATCTTTCCGGACACCTGATGTACCTTTGTGCCAAATTTGATGAGGATCTGTCCAGTCGTTTGGTCGCAGATAAAGAACAGACAGACACTCATTTTTAATATATACATATTATATAGTTATCCATATATATCTATCCATCCATATACACACACACACCTCCAACTGATAGCAGATATTGGAAGCTCAAACAATTAACCAAAATGACTACAAAGGCATTAAAAAACAACTGTACTTATGAACAGTTTTATAATCAAACTGAAAAATGAAAAGATGAAAACAAAAAAGATTTGGCCAGTATTGTCTTAAATATTAAAAAATACAAAGATTGAAATCTTGGAGAGGTTCCATAAGAACGTTCGTATGCAAGTTCCATACACAAGTATTTGTGTTGTTTTAGTTTTCTGAATTCTTACTAGGTTGGCTTCCTCATGTCCAACATCTTTTTGATGGATTTAGTTCATTATAATTCCATGTCCACCAACAATGCACAGTCATTTTTCAATGTGAGGTAGAATTAGTTATTCATAAAGCTTACTTTCTAGCAGTGTCATCTTTCTGAAACTCATTTAACAAGCATGTTGGGTAGTGAAAATCTGGTCCTGGCCTGGCCTCATCAAAATAACCAATAAATGAATGACCTCAAACTGTTCTTAGAATGCAGACACACAAAATTAACAGTCTGATATATTTTATAATGTAATGTAATAGGACTAGTCTACTAAAGTGTATCTCCAATTATAAAACCATTTGTATCAGTACTCACTACACACAAAAAAGTCTATGGAGAGGATGGGGGCGGGGGGAAGGATGATAGATTTACTGCCTTATTCTGTGCAATGACAGTTGTTATCTTGAAAATACAATGTCAGAATAGTTCCTTGTCTCACAGTGTAGCAGAGTTTAAACAAAAGCTTTTTTTAAATCGAACTTTCCCCATCTGCAGAAGTACAACATGGATCTTGCTTCTCTAAATGGGTGAAAGAAACATTTCAATGAAGTATTACGACATATTCACTGTTTTAGGCTAAGGCCCCCCACACATAGCAAGCCGCAGCAGAAAAAAAAATTGTGGAAAAGATTGTGGTGGAAACACAACGCGTTTTTTTTTATCACTGTGTTTTTCACAGAAAGTCTGCAGAGTTTTCCATTGCGGACTTTCTGCCCCTATTATACCTATACAGAAAATGCCAGCATATCTGTAGGTATAATTGACATGCTACGATTATAGATGAAGAATCCTATCCACTTTGCAGGTACAGTAAAACGCAGCATTTTTTGCCAAAACACTGTTTTCGTAACATAGGACCCCGGCCTTAGTCAGTGTTTCTAAGCCAGGGGTGAGCAACCTTTTTTCTATGAAGTAGGTAATGTACTGTGTATTAATAATAAGGATGTAGACCTCTACTTGAAAGTCATATAAGGCAAACTATAACCACAACCAATAAATTAGTCTTACATTTCAATCCGTGACTTTTTTTTTTTGGGAAGATGACCCTTCTCTGGTGGATATGACTTTTGGCTGAAGCACAGGACTCACAGTGGTCACTAAGACTGCTTTGTGGGGGAGAGAGGATGTCCCTAACAAAACCGAGTCTTTTTTTTTTGAATACATATCTATAAATCTGTCTAGCCTTGATGAAATAAATGGATGTAAGTACAATGTGTCACATAAAACACACAATATATAGCAGGAGTTCACAACCTTATTCTTTCAATATTACAGATTTTACTACTTACATGGACTGCTTTAAAACCAGCGCAGGTCCTAGAACGGGAATGCATGACAAAAAATAAACACACCACAGCAAATCCCTGTATTATTCATGAGCTGCTCAGGATCTGAACTGAAGTCAGCGTCACAAGTACTCTGGAGCGTGAGGCTTACTATTAAATCTTAATATTAAGTGTAACATAGTGCTTAGACATTGTAATGGTGCAGTTATTTGTTCACCGTACGCTGGTATTATGGCTAATTGTACAGTGTATAGCAGTGCACCACATGGGTACACAAAACTACAGCACAGAGAATCAACCAATGTCAGGCCAGTCCTGTCCACACTAGGTTTAACACAATGCCAATTTTGATCAGAATGAATCAAGTTTACAAACAGAACAGTGACAGCCAGGGCGTCCTACACAACAGTAGGGCATTGCTCTTAATACTGCACTTACCTTGTTCCGCTCAGACTGCAGGTGAGTGCCTTGTGTTACATCTTTCAGGTCCTGCCCTATAGGGATCACAAAACAGCCTTCAACTCATAAGGACATGGCAACTTTTTGACAACTGCATCTATCTGTATTTCTGGGACACAGACAAGAATGCCCGTGTTCCAGTGGTTGTGGACAACCTATAATCACACAAAGTAACAGGTTTGCAGACTCCTGCTCTAAAGGGACAGTAATATACAAGTTCTATTGGGCAAAAGAAACCCTTCTATGATTTCCCCAAGTCCTAATAACATTGGATGAAAACTCTTTAAGGCTATGGCTGCATGTTACAGAAAAGCTGCATTTATTGTTGCAGACTTTGCTGCCTTTTTTGAGCCAGCAGTGGATATAAAACAGAAGAGAAGAGGGAGGTATAAGAGCGTCATTTAGGTTTCCCATTCCTTTTGAAGAAATTCTTGACTTTTTCTCAAAAAATGCAGCAAAAAAAAAAAAAAAAAAAAAAAGTAACATCTGGCCTCAACCTTAGTGTATGATTCACATAAGGGGGGTTTGGAAACTAGACAGTGGATTTGCCAGAATTATGCAGCACCAAAAACATGGGGTGAAAGCTGCAGTACAAGTCCATAAATTGTACATGTACATACCTTAAAGAGATTCTCCCCTGTAAACATAAGTGTCTGTGGCCCCAGTAGTCAGATCCAAGGCAATTAGGAGAAGGAATACTTGCAGGCTTCCCTAAGTAGTCAGTATGAATATAGCTATGATGATCATGGATTTGGCTCAACAAAAAGGCATCAAAAACAGCTACAAAAACTGCATAAAGTGATTCCAGCCTTACAAAAACAAATCGTCAACCTTCGTGCAAATGGATACAGATACAGTACTTTAAAGGAGATACTGCATACACAGTTTGCAGTAAATAATAAAAGGAAACAAAAAGATAAGTCAACAAAGAGAATGGGAAAATAACCATTTATTATATTCCAACCCTGAATGCAAGTCTGATGCTTGTACAGTTTTCCTGAAGCTTCCAAATAAGACACGAGTTCATAGTAGAATGGCCTACGAATACAGCTTTCTAATGACTTTTATTGCTAAACCTCTCACTTCATGCCAGATATCTGCAAACCCCTCATATATATATAAGGAAGGTGACAGGAACTAAAGTTAACAATGTAAATGAATTCTCTATTGCCTGCAACCCAAGGAGGGACTGTAAATAGTAGTCAACGTTTCGCTGAAAAGCTATAGGTTTCGCTAAAGGGAATTTAGATTCCCTGTGGCTGCGCTGCTTAAGCCGTTTTAAAAAAATAATTTATTGAAGCCAGATAGTGAAATATATTACTTTTTGTAACATGTTTTTATTTTGTGACCACAGATTTTTGTTTATTTTGTTAGTTTATTGTATTTTCGGTACATGATTATGGAGGCTGCCATCATGTCTGAGCTTCTCCTCTGCTCTGTTAACAGCAATTACTGGAATGCTTTACAGCTATAGGTTACAAGTCTTTTGTAGACATGCTCTGTGCATGAATGGGAAGTAGAAATGTTGTGACTATTGTCAGTATTGGATGCAACAAGGAGTTAATGCTGTTCTCAATAGTGGTGTGATCTTCCATTGTAATCATGTCTGCCTAGCCTGAGATGTAATTGAGGTAGATAGATCTCGACATATATATATAAAAAAAAAAAAAAAAAATTGTTTAGCATAAAAACTTGGATTAAAAGAAAAACTGTCATTTTATGGTGACACATTCCCTTTAAGGTTGCTGCTGTAGGGGTCATGTAAAAATACATTAGGAAATTGTAAACTTAAAGTCAAAAGGGAGCGTAAAAAGTCAAAAGACGCAAAAAACAGAGAGGTAGATAAAGTTTTATGCCATAACTCTATATCACAAACTGTTCCACAATTTAGCTTTAGATTCAGGCAGATTTTTTTTGTCCTGGAAATAAGAATGCCTTTATATTCTATGCAGAAAACCCATTTACAATTGGGAAGGGGTGTGTGTGTGTGTTGGGAATTATCAATGTTCCTGTACTATTTTTTATTCAATGCTTTGTAGCTGCCTCTGCAGGCCAGAGTGGAATTGCACAACACAAATAGTAAATCTGGCTATACATATGGGTCATTAGAAGAAGGGCCAACTACTGAAAATATGTGCAATAGAAATATCTTCACTGTTATTTTTGTGCATTTGCTGTGTGTATATACAAGTGCATGTCAATAAATTAGAATATCAATTTTTTTTTTTTTTTTTAGTAATTCAATTGAAAAAGTGAAACACATTATATTGAGTCTTTACAAACAGAGTGAACTTTTTCAAGTGTTTATCTATGTTAATGTTGATGATTATGGCTTACAGCCAAGGAAAACCGAAAAGTCATCTCAGAAAATTAGAATAAGTAACCCAAAACAGCTGCAAAAGCTTCCTAAGCATTTAAAAAGGTCCCTTAGTCTGGTTCAATAGGCGACACAATCATGGGGAAGACTGCTGACTTGTCAGATGTCCAGAAGGAAGTCATTGACACACTCCACAAGGAGGGTAAGCCACAAAAGGTCATTGTTAAAGAAGCTGGCTGTTCGAAGAGTGCTGTATCAAAACATATTAAAGGGAATCTATCATTAAAAATGGCAAAGTTAATGGCACGTTGGAATGGCCTTTAAAAAGACCATTCTTCTCCTACCTTTCATTGTTGTCTTCTCCCAGCCATTTCTGTAAAAATCAGTTTCTTCAATTATGGAAATGATCCTCACGGAGCACCCGGGGTGTTCTTCCTTGGCAGCGAGCATCCATCGCGTCCCCGCCCATTAGTCTGTTGTGGTGACTCCCATCTTGGTTTTCTCTGTATTTTCCTTCTACTTCCTTTGACGCAGCGCTGGACGGCAGCAACTGCGCATGATGAGCCGCCATTTTCCGGTAGTCCGTACTGCGCCTTTTGTGAAAGGCCACCGATCCAGCGCTGCGTCAGAGGAAGTAGACGCATTTTCGAACTTACTGCGCCGCCTCTCTTCATCTTTAGCAGACACCTCTTCTTGATGTCATCCTTGTAAGAGTCTTCGTTAGGCCATTTTCCTGTGCCCCATTACATACAGCGCATGCAGTATGCTCGTGTAACAGGAAAATGGCCAAATGAACATGTGCAGCAGGCGCATGTCTCCCGGAGGAAGGCTGACGTCAAGCAGAGGAGTCTGCTAAAGAAGAAGAGAGGCGGCGCGGTAAGTTCAAAAATGCATCTGAGGAGAGCATAGGGGACGCCCCCTGTGCAGTTTCAGCACTGGGGGAATGCCCCCTGTGCATTCTGAAAAGGCATTTGCATAAAAATAAAAATCAAGATTTCTTCTAAATGGGGCGAGGAGTGAAACGATAAAGGTAGGAGACTACTAGCCTTTATAAAGGCTATTACGATGTGGCTTCAGTTAAAAACATGTTTCCCCAATGATAGAATCCTTTTAATGGAAAGTTGAGTGGAAGGAAAAAGTGTGGTTGAAAAAGGTGCACAAGCAACCGGGATAACTGCAGCCTTGATAGGATTGTTAAGAAAAGGACATTCAAAAATTTTGGGGAGATTCACAGAGTGGACCGCTGCTGGAGTCAGTGCTTCAAGAGCCACCACACACAGACGTATCCATGACATGGGCTACAAGTGTCGCATTCCATGTGTCAAGGCACTCATGACCAATAGACAACGCCAGAAGCGTCTTACCTGGGCAAAGGAGAGAAAAAAATGGACTGTTGCTCAGTGGTCAAAGGTGTTTCCAGATGAAACTAAATTTTGCATTTCATTTGGAAATCAAGGTCCCAGAGTCTGGAGGAAGAGTGGAGAGGCACACAATCCAAGCTGCTTGAGGTCTAGTGCGACATTTCCACAATCAGTGATGGCTTGGGGAGCCATGTCACCTGCTGGTGTAGGGTCCACCGTGTTTTATCAAGACCAAAGTCAACGCAGCCGTATACCAGGAAATTCTAGAGCACTTCATGCTTCCCTCTGCCGACAAGCTTTTTGGAGATGGAATTTTCATTTTCCAACAGGACTTGGCATCTGTCCACACAGCCAAAAGTACCAATACATGGTTTAATAACCACAGTATCACTGTGCTTGATTGGCCAGCAAACTCGACTGACCTTAACCCCATATATTGTCAAGAGGAAGATGAGAGACACCAGACCCAACAATGCAGACGATCTGAAGGCTGCTACCAATGCAACCTGGGCTTCCATAACACCTCTGCAGTGCCACAGGCTGATCGCCTCCATGCCACACCGCATTGATGCAGTCATTCATGCAAAAAGAGCCGCGACCAAGTATTGAGTGCATTTACTGTACATAATTTTCATTTGGCCAACATTTCTGTGTTAAATAATTTTACAGTTGGTCTTATATAATATTCTAATTTTCTGAGATAATGACTTTTGGGTTTTCCTTGGCTGTAAGCCATAATCAACATTAACATAAATATACACTAGAAAAAGTTAACTCTGTTTGTAATGACTTTTTGATATTCTAATTTTTTGAGATGCACTTGTATCTGCAGCTAGTATGGGGTGGGGTTAAGCAGAGCATTGACAAGTAATCTTGTCAGTAATGAACATGAGAACTTAGAAACAATCTCTTTTCATTGAACATTTTAACAATTGCTGACAAAGTTAATCATTAAAGGGAGTGTATCAGGTAAGAAAAATCCTCCCAGACCAATAACAGTGATGTGCAGAGGCAAATCAGTCATCAAGTGCACCAGGGGCGGACCTGATTTGCCTTCAAATTTGGACATGACAGATTTCCTTTAACAATTGTTCACAGCGCTGTTTATAACATTAAAGTGTACGGCCTTAAAAGTGTTTGATACTCATCTAGTCCATCCACTGCTGTTCCTTACCTTACTCATTTGCAGTGCAGGAGGGGGACCAGGGATGCATTGGCACAGAAACAAGAGGATTGGCAAGGTGAATATTACTCCTTTTGTTATTTCAGACCACTGTCAGTTGGAATTTCATGGGGTTAGAAAACCCCTTTAAAAAGATGTATCTTGTGACATGGATATTATATAAAATATAAGCATTCCTCATGAAATAACAATTCATCTCTGTGGTGTGTTGTCCTAGGTTATTCCTGATAGCTTTGCATTAATAGTTTGTGGTGTGAACCTACACAACCTAACACTCCATTGCCAGTCTGTGTAGGGACTTTGTTACACCCAGTTGTCAGTTTTTTAATAAATGTTCAGAAGGAATAAGAGAGGAACGACACCGTACAGAGTTATAAGAAAAAAGGCAAAAGGATGGTCATACAAGCATGTCAATAGTGGCGCAGATCCTCTATCTTCAGCCCCACATGGATAGAGCTAATTGCTTCCAAGTAGAATGCTATGTAGAATTAATCAACTGAAGTGTGGCCAATACATTGATAGGCCGTTGTGAAAAAAAAACAAAAACAAAAAACCACAACACTCATTAAACTGCCCTTGTAGGGTATAAATTGTAAGGCTTTTTGTACATTATTACTTACTGTGAATGGTTAGGTGAAGCTTATATGACGGCATGAACAGATAAAGCTAGATTCAACCTTCAAAAACAAAAGTAAATTTCATGGCCGGACAGTTGTAGATGGTGTCCGTGAAGTCGATTATCCAAATGCAGTAGAGCACTAAATATTCAGCACCAACCATTTACACTGAACTCTTCAGACGTATGAAAGCATGACCTATGAAATGCCTGTAGCACATTTTAACATCAAAACACTCTTGGCTTTTATTTTTATATAAAAATAAGGACTGCATAAAAACAGTAAGAGAAAGGCAAGAAGAAAAAAAAACTAAACAAACAAAAAAAAAACATGAATTTCCTGGTGTGGACTCTAGTAGGACATTGTAAAACCAGACTGGTAGATGGCAGATAAGAGACAAATATATTATTTCACCCAATTCTAACCTAGTTAGGTTGGAATAAGTGGGTTGGGTGATATTTCCTGGATCTGTCTTTAAGAGAGAATCCAGCAACAAAAAAAAAAAAAAATCTTATCTACAACACAGCTCGGACAAGCATTCGGCAGTGAATAAGTTTTGTGTAAGGTTCATATCTGAGAACCTTCCGCTCCTACTATGGTGAAGAACAGGCCCATCTTGAAGTCTTTCTCTCTATTGCTCATCCATGACATCAGTAAAAGGCCTTGAAAACTTCTTTTCAGTAATTGTATACTGATCACAATGGCCCATACTGGTCGGTGATCTTAATGTTCATTGACTTGTATATTATATTGTCAAATCAGAAATGTCACTTGGAGAGTCTGTGTGGTTTCAAGCTGCTGAACGCCGGCGGATAACAAACAAACCTCGCTGTAGCTGTCCTAAGTATATTCGCATCTTCGTACTATCACTGCTTTTTCTCACCCAAATCTGCAAATAAGACAAAGCACAGTGTTATGATGAACTGCCAATGCAAAGAAAAATTAAAATCCAAAAGAAAAAAACAAAAACAAAACAAAAAAAAAAAAAAAACAGTGTCCTGTCCTATGACTAAAATCTGTATGTTTGTGCTTTGGGAGTTTATCTAACCCTGATGTCACACTTTTACAGAATGCACAGTTTTTAAACAATTCTAATACATTTGGCAAGGTTTCTGAAAGGAATTCTAGGAAAAAAATTATTTATTTAGATTCCCTAATGGATACACTCTGCATAAACAAAGTTTGTTACACTGCACCCAGAAGTCTGCACAACTACTTTTCTACAGGCAAGGGTGACAACACCAAAAATACAGGCTCACAAATGTCAGTCAGTTCCTGGTGCTTAATCTAGACACTATAAAAGTCCATCTCAGATATTTAAGGCATATACACTATACCATAAACATGTACTCACAACTATCTCGAACAGAAGTTCTCCGGAAACAGCCGAGCTCACTGACCATTGCTAAATACTTGAATAAATGGATTTTCTGGCATCACTTGCATCATTAATACATTTTGTAACGCACATGATTGAGTCTCACAGGCCTAGCCATATTATTTCCAGAGATATCACCAGTTGAAAACAGTGTCGGGTTTGAGAGCAGCTGCAGGTGCATACAGGGCCGCTTTAACCATAGGGCCAACAGTGCACTTGCACCGGACCCTAAGGTAGCGGGGGCCCTCATGGAACAGTCCTGCATTTGCTGTCCGCTGTTCTAGGCTACCCCAACTTCAGCTCAATGATGAAGCAGGGAGCCGTTCGCTCCCTGCTTCACCATTCATCCCCTGCAGTTCCTTGAAAAGTCCCAACCAGAACAGTAGGGAAGCGAGGAGAGGTAAGTAATAGTGTTTTTTTGTTGGTTTTTTTTGGTTTGGTAGGAAGGGGAATTTAAACTGTGGAGCAGCTGCAGGGCACATTAAACTAGGGGAGTAGCTGGAGGGGAACATTAAGATGTGGAGGCAGATGGATGGGGGAAATATGCAGTGGGAGGAAGATGGATGAGGCATTTTATTTAGTGCAGGTCAGGAATTTCTAAGTGGTGGTAATGGGGGGGGGGGGGCCCCACTTATGATTTTTTTTTTTTTTTTATTCAAAGTTTTTTTATTGGTTTTACATTAACAATAGTGATAACAGATGCAAACAAATACATACAGTGACAAGGAACAGTTATTCGTGAGTACTTATGAAACTTTTGCACAGGGCCCACCAATGTGTTAAAGAGGTCCTTGGTGCATATAAATATGCCATTTCCAACTGTGTTTTTAACTGGTGAAATACAGAAAACTGTACAACTGTCATCTTGGTGCATGTGAAAACTGAGATTCTCATCTTTTATACAAAATAACTGTTCTTCGTTTTAAAATGCCGGAAATATATCCGTTTGAAGTGATCCCCCCTGCCTCAGCTTTCCAGCATTACCAGTGAGCCTGCCCAACCATACTCAAAAGCAGTGTAGATTTCTACTTGTAATAGAGAAAATGGGGAAAGAATACAGAAGGGACAGAAACTGGATTTCAGAGAAGGATTTCACGGCATGGAGCAAAAATATTTGAATGAAGTATATAAGAACATGCATTGAGACCGAGAAAAATATCGGTGTGCCAGTGGGGCCTGCAGATTATTACATTACATCTCAGCAGCTGGAGTAAAGGTGATCCTGCAGACCTGGCTTCATCCTCACCCCCCTCCTTTTAAACTGTTCCTGGATTAGCTCTGTAGGATTGATTGAGCAGAATTGGATGACACTTTTCTTTGATATCTGGGAGAGTTTTATCGCCACGCTTCTCTAGTGTATACAGACTGAGGTTCGGGTGTGCATTCAATTAACAATATGGTCTCAAGAGAGGATACTAATGGGGGATGAGCCATTGTAGTGAGTGCCCTATTTTACATCTCATTTGTTCTCGGCCTCCTATTGGTGTATATAGAGGGGTAGTTGGCAGGGACTGGGGGCGTTGCCCTCCTCTGGGGCGCATCAGCACGTCTTGGATCTAATTTCCTACGCCATGATTTCTGATTATGAGGAGCAACATGTTATTGTTATCTTTGTTTTGCTTTCCTCATCCCCTCCCGATTTAGCTTATTCCTACTCTACCCCGCTCCTGTCATTTAATTTCTATGTTTCGTACAAGTTAATTAAAAATGTTAATAAAAATAGGTCTTAAAAAAACAAACCAAAAATAAATAAAAAAATATGCATTGTTGTCAGAATTTTTAACATTTGGTTACGATTTAACTCCCATATTAATGAACAGGAGTCAGGCCTCATGCACATGACAGAGTGTGTTGTCCGATGCGGGGCCAAGTTTGCAGCGGAATGCACTCGGAGTGACTTCCGAGTGTCATCCAAGTGCATTCTGTGATGTATTTGCCTCTATGGGAATTTCCAATGCGTTGTGTTCCGATGACATGTAGAAGGATAGAACCTGCTCTATGTTAGTCGGAATGAAACGGACTAGACCATTGGACGTCTCCTTGGAGGAGCATCGGCCTGCACACTCTGTCATGTGCATTAGGCCTTACAGAAACAGCACAGCAAGATATCCTTCAGCAAGATAAGTCATTATATTCTGTCATCATGCATAGACAATACTTAATAACTTCCATTATCTTGTAATGAAAGTGGCTGTAAAGAGTACACAGATTTTATAAAGGCAGTACGAGGGTGGAGAGAGATAAAAAATAAGTAAAAACATATGTATGACTTCTGATTCTAGCTCAGCAAGTGTTTCATTGAGGCAAAAATGTACAGACACAGGGAAGAGTATAAATGCACATATTTTGCCCTGTGGCAGCACCTATTCACTATGGTACCAATACAAGACCCTAGACAATAATAAGAGCAAAGGAGAAGCCAATGAAATAGGAGCACAAATACAATTTAAGGCAGCACGTCACATACAGTGCTGCTGGAAGCACTGACAATGAACACTGTTATTTTGTAGTGTTGAAGCTGAATTGATACAAACAAAAAAAAATATATGGGGAGATGTACTAAAACAAGATAGTGCCCCCCCCCCCCCCAAAAAAAAAAAAAAAAAAAAATCTAACTGGTCTTGCATCACATTTGTCACTTTTACAACATGTTCAAAAAGGGCCATGACTTTGTGAGAAAGGGGTGTGACCTTATGGAAGGGTGCCATGGGCAAAGATTCCACAATGTGTGCCAAATTTTGGCGCATTTTCTGGTGTAAACTAAGTCATCTACTAGGAGGTGTAAGGACTAGACATTCTAGTAATGAGCATTAGCCACTTAAATGAATCTGGTGTAGTTTATGACTATCTAATCTAGGTTTACACAGTCTAACTTTTAGACAGTATTAGTAAATCGACCCCACTGTCCATTTCATCGTATGGACTACATACTTTCAATCAAATCATACACAACATCAAAGACTGGTTACATTTTTCATTCGATCTCCAGAAAAACTTAATGCTTTCTGCAGTTTTCACAAAGCAGTGTGACAGATCCATCATATCTGCATGCCAGTACACCTCAGCGCCTGCACAATGGAGTGACTCCACGGAAATCAAGCACGACTATATTTAATTTGGGAGATTGCAAATGAATAGTCAATGCAATCTGATAACTGGAATCCCTGTCCTTAGTACCAACCTCCTCTATCAACACAATACAGACAAAATAAGGTGACCTTAACTTAGAGAGGAGAACATGTAATTTTGCTTAGTTTTTTACTTTTTATATGCATAAAGAATTTTCTCCACCAGATAAGTATTTTACGTTTGGAGATATGCCAGGGACACTTCATTTCCATCTAACAGCATATTAATATCACATGTTCCTCCCAGAACAAGTATGGATATTTCATCTCTTCTGACTGGTGCAAAAATTTACAAGGTGGTGCATGACAGTCTCTATGTGCAAACACATGTGACCGCATTAGAAGTGGAGGCGGCATCTCAGTGCTTTTAACCTTACCTGCCATTGACTTACTGCTACTGCACCTCACTATGTCAATTCTAGATTTAAGGGAAGGCTCCATGGCAAGATGAAATGGCAGAACCTAAAATTGCAATTTTCACCTATTACAGGACTGTTGATGACAGTGAAGGTGGCTGTGTTGTGACCGAAATTCAACACTGGCAGCAGTTTTGCACTGCATTTCATTAGCTGAAACTAGCAGAGCAATATGTGCTACCTTAAAGAGGTTTTCCAGGCTAAAAATAGATCAGTGGGTGTCTGACTCTAGCCGATTGATGGGGATGTCTATTCTCAGCAGGTGATACACTGAGGACAAAGCAGGAACATGACAGCTCTGTTCTCTGTGCAGGTGCCAAACTGGGCTGCTGCAGCTTACTGAATGGGAGCTAAGCTGCAGTAACCCAGTTTGGCCATCACTCAGAACAGAGCTGTTGGCTTCCGGATCTGTTCTCTGTGTATTACCTGCTGAGAACAGATAATCAGTGGGAGTCTTGAGTGTAAAGACCCCCACTGATCTGATATTGATGACCTGTTCTTGGGATGGTCATGAATAATTTTAACCCAGAAAAACGTTTTAAAGGTCATGAAGCCAAAACTCGCCAGCCTAAAGGACACATCTTATCTAATAGTAACATCTTAACTGTATGCCACCGTACCCTGTATCTTATCGTACAGTGAGTGCTGATAGTGTTGGGAAAAAATGGTTTTTCTTAACCACAATAATGAAAATGAGCAAATTAAGTTAGTGTTCACATTCTGTCATTTGTATACAGTGAAAGGTGCTTGACTTTACCTACCTCATTTGTCCCCACAGAACTTATCACACAACTGATTTTTGTGTTGTCCTTGGATTCAAGGTATATCGCTTGGCTCTTGTGATACCTACAACAAAATTAAGAAATAGACGATCAGATAAAAGCATTTCAGTAATTTTATTGTCCACTGCATATTTCACCAAGTTATTCCCCATCCAAAGAGGCTCTCATCGAAATTAATGGTACAGTGTGTGCTGCCTGAGCAGGGAACAAAGGTACCCCCATTCTCCTGACTAGTGGAGGTTTGAGCTGTCGCATCCCTACTGATCTGCAAATTATCTCCTATCCTATGGATAGAGGATAACTTGCATTGATGGGAAAACCCCTTTAAGGATCACAATGTTAAAAAGGAAGGGAGGTTTTATTTTTACCACAACCTTAAGTCTAATAGGGAAAAAGTAATAGGTTTATAGAAATAAAAATGCAGCTGACAGACGTTACGATCCTTTTTACATGGACAGATTTCCTGCTTTTGGGTGAGGCCCCACATTGCAGAAATGCAACTTTTTTGTTGTTGCAGATTTCATTGCAGTTTTTTGAGCCAAAGCCAGTAGTGGATTGAGCAGAAGGTAGAAGTAAAAGTAATTCCTATACATTTCCCATTCCTTTTGTAGCCATTCTTGGATTTGGCTAAAAAAAAAAAAAAATTAATTAAAAAGGGCTGTGTGTCCGGGTCTAAGCCTTCAAGTGCTGATCAACACAGCAAACTAATTGGTTCTCAATTAAAGGGGTTGGCCACTTTCAGACCAATACTGCGAGACAAATGTTATTGTTTGTATAATAAAAAGTTGTACAATTTTTCAATATACTTTCTATACCAATTCCTCATGGTTTTCTAGCTCTCTGCTTGCTGTCATTCATTCTGCTTAGAACAGGAAGAAAGTAGAACCGCACTCCAAATGTGGTTATGCTTCTTAATTTTATCTATTGAGGTATATATTACTACGTTTCGGGTATACAACCCTTCTTCAGGCTGTTGTGAAATTACAGCATGGAACAAATTCAATAAAGCCTGATGAAGGGTTGTATACTCGAAACATTGTACTATATACATCAATAAATGAAATTAAGAAGCATAACCACATTTGAAGTGCGATTCTACTTTCATCCTGTCCTACGTTGTCTAGCGGGGAGGTGGTCAGCCCCTCACAGAACAAGCACCCAGCACCCATCTACTACCTGTGTGCTGCCTATACACACCCTGTGATTCATTCTGCTTACTCCCAGTGGATAGAAATCAGACCATGGTCAAGTGATATACAGTACAGAGTCATGTGATGGACACACAGGTGCACAGCTCGTTATAGTCACAGCACAGTAGTCAGACATCTGCCTGGTAACGAGCTGTGCAGCTGTGTGTCTATCACATGACCATGGACCAAATATCACATGACCATGGACTGATTTTCATTCACTGGGAGTAAGCAGGAGAGATCTAGAAAAACGTGAGGGGTTGATACATAAAGTATATTGTATATAAGTTTACTCTGATCGTGTGCATTGCTGCAGGATGGCTAATAAAATAGTCATAAAAAAAAAAAATTAAAAAAAAAAAAAAATATATATATATATATATATATATATATATATATATATATATATATATATATTTGTTTTTGTTTATTTACATTTTATACATCCCCATGTCTAAAAATGCTTGGACTACAAATCAACCATAAAAATTACAATGAAAAAACATCATACACTCCCCAAAATGGTATAACTAAAAAGTACATCTGGCCCCACAAAAAAAATGCTTATGCATCTCTGTACACGGAAGTTTATGGGTGTCAGAATATTGTGACTCCAAGAATTTTATTTTTTTTTTGCCAAGTTTTGGATTTTATTTAAGGGATTAAAACATAAAAAAAAAAAAAAAAAAAAAAAATCAAACTATAAAAACTTGGTATCCCTGGAATCGTACCTAACCATAGAATACAGGCAACATGTAATTTTAGATGCACAATGAACTCTGTAAATATAAAGCCCATATGAAAGTCGCACAAACACAGCTTTTCTCCAATTTCACCCCATTCTGAATTTTTTTCCAGCTTCCCAGTACATCATACGGAATATTAAATAGTACAATTACAAAATACAATTTGTCCCACAAACATTAGGCCCACATATGGATCTATGAATGTAAAAATTACAAATGGCATGTGGTTTGGAAGGCGGGGAGTCAAAAGCGAAAATTGAAAAAAAAAATGCCTGCGGCAGGAAGGGGTTAATCACCATTTACCCGCCATAATTATCATTCTTAGTCAGGAGGAACAATAGATAATATGACTCAGTCCCCACACAGTTGGCAATTTGTTGTCAGACAGGATGTACTGCGAACAAATGATTTTTATGCCTGTGTAAAAGATGCACTCGATGATAAATTAGCGCTTGCTTGTTTTCCAGTTGACTGCTGGGCAAGGTTACATGGGTCAATGATCAGGTCATTGGTCCATGTTAAAATGGGAGCTATCTGGCCCAACCGCTCAACCTAGCGACTGATCTGGGAGAGAGGAGAAAGCCCCTGACAGACTCCTCTGCAGCAGTTTATCACCCCAAAAACAAAGCGATCCAGCACTTGAAATTCTACAGCTCAACCTTATCGCCCCTGACATCTGCTGAGACAGAGTTGGGAAGCTCCCATGTACATTACATGGTCAGTTATACCCACTCCATCCTACCGATCAAACCATCTAATAGAGAGCTAAATAAAGTCTTCCTTCCCCATAATTGAGCTTTCCCTTGATCACAGCTATGATGGGAATAATCAGATTGGAGGAATTTTAAAGACTACATCCAATGAATCACATTTTTAAGATCTATTCCTATGTAGAGATTACTACTACAACCTGTCAACCTTGGTGGCTCTTAATATGTAGCTTGGGGCATGATATATGTAAAAAATTTTGCCAAATTGATTCCTGGAGAAAATGGGAAATAATAATGGAAGGCTTGAATATTTCTTCAGTACTCCATAAGAAACTCCTCGGGTCTTATCGACATCTGTCCACATCTGTTGCAAAGTTTCTACACTGGGAGCCAGATGGAAATAGAACACATCTGTGCAATATTATATAATCTTTCTGGAGGAAAGAGATATATTGGAGCTACAGAGGTGCCTTCTAAGTGCCCAATGCTTCCTCTTCCATCTTGCAAAACAACTAAAGTATGGCTATTGCAACCAGTCTCATTGAACCATTTGTTTTCATTGTAGAAAAGGAATCTAATTAAAAAGATTGTGTCATATCATATCCTCAGTTATGGCACATATTATATTGGTTCAGCTTCAAACACAATACATCTAAAACACCACCCTCCCAGTAGACCCTTCTAGTCCTGTATAAGTGTTGAGCATGGCCTAAATATCTGAATTCTGGAAGTTTTCATACTTGACATTACAAACCCTTACTGAATGGGTGTTAGAAAGATCCCAGAAGCTCAGCTAAGCTGTCAGAGAGATGTCTGATGACAGCATTCCCTCATTGACTGTACAGTAGTGTTTTCTTTAAAAGGGAACCTGTAAAGAGGAACATGGATTTCAATCCGCAGGCAGCATATTACAGACCAGGAGGAGTTAAACAGATTGTAGCACTCCGTTCACATCTGTACAGGGAATTCTGTTCTTCTGGTCCATCAGTGGACGATAAAAAACACGACAATAACGGACCCCAAAAATAGCAGACACAAATGTAGCACGACCTCATTGACTAGAATGGGATCCATTGGGTGTTTTTTTTTTTTTTTGTTTTTTTTTAAAAACAAAATCGACAGATGAAAAAGGCTTGCAGCATTTATTCGTATGGTGATTTCTGACACCTGGTGCAGAACTCTGAATGTAACCTTATATCGTTTTATCGGAAAAGAAAATTAGTATAACTTTTTTTTAGTAATTCTTTCATGCTTAGGAGTCCTATCAGTCATCGACAGCTATCTTTGTATGCAAACAAAGACTGTCAATCACAGAGTAGGACACATACTGGGCTCCTAAACCCAGACTGAGCAGAAATATACTAAATCCTCTCATAAACTATACAAACAGTCTGCTCAGCATCTCCTGTTCTATAATCCGTCGAAGGACCAGAACAACAGATAGACGGGTCGCTACAATGGCGGTCACATATGGAGCCTGACTGACCCCATTAACTCTAATAGGATCAGTCGGGAGTCCGTTCTATTAAACTGAAACCAGTGGATGAAAAAGTTGGACGTGTAGGACTTTATTGCGTGGGAATTTTGGACGAACACTGCGACGGGGTCTCCAAACCCAAATGTAAACGTAGCCTAACCTGCTGCCTGTAGATTGCACAGAATTCTCCAAGTGACAGGTTCGTTTTATATTCTAAATGCAACACCCAGCTATAGTACAGGTAGAGCACTGGAGGTACAAACTAATTTATTGTAGGCTATATATCATTTGAAACATGTAGACACTAAGCATTAAAGAACAAAAATAAGAATAAAAAACATCAGCATTTTAGATCAAAGTGACCACAAGATGCTAATTCTAACAAGTCTTTAAACAATCAGGATAATTATTGTGACATGTTAAGACTACGGGAAAAATCTCAGCTGTTTACCCGCAGATAAAGAGGGATAGCGTGACACTGCTTTTCTAACAAGACTGGCTGCTGATCATTCTTAGTTTCCTGCAACTAAAGAAGCAGAATATTTCAAGGCATTGCTAAACTGACTGGCAGATAAGAATTGCACAGTATTATCAAGTAAATCAGTACAAACGATATAACAGCATAACTTGAAGATCGGTGGGAGTTTCAGCAGTCAGATCCCCAACAATCTGTACATTATCCCTTATTTATAGGATGGGGAATAACTACTTAAGGTGGGGATACTTCTTTAAGCATGCCTCAATTTATCTCTGGAACTCCCATTAAAATGAATCCGAACTAGCTCTCCATTCAGAAATGGAGACAAAACTGATCAATGGAAGGCAAAGCGGACACCCACTAATCTGCAAATTATTTCCTATCCTATGGATAGGGAATACCCTTCAAGCATGCACCGAGCTACTGATTCTACTATTACACTGTTTGCACCAAAAATAAGAAAATAATGAGAATGGGGGAAATAATTTTGTCACAAACAAGTACAAACATAGTACATATTATATTAAGGTATCTTATGTGTTATTTCATCATCATCTTTTCTTATATTGTTTTTAATATATAATAATAATGTACTCCCATTATTGTTATTGGGAGTTTGCGGAGGGGGGTGGGTTATTTCTTATTTGGTGGGTAAGTATAAAATGTCAATTGTGGGACAACACCTTAAAGGTTTTTTTTCAAGGTATCTTTGCTGGCAAGACTGAAAAAAAAAAAGTTTTACTTCTTTAGGTACAAAGTTTTTAACAGTAGAATCCTCATCTCTTCATGTAAAAGCAATTTATACTTTTACTGATTCCTGTATACACAGCACCACCTAGTGGTTAATTCATAGGATGATGCAACCAAAAATAAAATGCCTACAAGTAGCAATCATGGCATAAATACATGCAAAAAGCAAGGACTATAGAATAGCTGTCTAAATAAGACACACCAAGACAAGCTTCCTTTCCATAAAGAGATACTGATCTGTTATAACATGTTATGCAGCTTTTCAACAGTTTTTCTATAAAGAGATTTCACTACCTGCAATGACAGGGAATTTGATGTGTGTGCTGCTGCTTTGCTTGGACTCCTTTGTCACACAACCATGCTGATTCTTGACTGAATCAGCACCAGCGTGCCATCCTTTTTCCTCACATACACACTGACTTTCAATGGTAAAGTTGGATCCGTGAAAACAGAGCAGTGTCTTCAATATGTCAAAAAGTGGAGTATGCTCTACTTTTTCACATACCACAGGCATCACCCATGAACACAGTTAGTGTGAATAGAGCCTAAACAATAGCACAATGATGAAATGTTGTCTTTTATGAAAAGCTATCAAGGAATAAGGCTAATTTGGCTACCAAGTTATGAGGCCTGTCACAAAACATAAAAATAAAATAAATTACCATCTTTTATCATAGTAAAGCTTTCCATCCTCTATCCGAGCTTCAAAGCGTTGGACAGGAGATTCAGCTTGAGTTGCTGGAAGATGTTCTGGAGTAGATGGTGAGACTGCAAAGAAAACATACCAGTTCTAACCTCTCATATCTGTATTACGGAGAAGAACAATCACATCTTTGACATCCTAAATTCAATCTAAATGTGACACCAGTGTGGTGCACCCATTACAGAAGACAGACAGAACTTTTCACAGTCTCTGTCTGCAATACTTTTTTTTTTTCAGACAAGACACAACAAACAAGTAAAATACCCTCCATTCAGATGTAGCACTGTTTTGGTCGGTTTATCTACCTAGTCCACATCATGTAGTGGTATGTTCCAGAACAACACGTGTTCAAAAAGACAAGAAAAAAAAAATTCCATTCAGCAGGCTGCAATCTTTAATACTGATCTCAATAGTCATGCTTTACAACCTTTATGATACACTCACACATGGTAAATAAGTAGCAGATTTTTGGCTACAAAATTGCCTGCAGAAAATCTACAGTGCATGACAGTACCAGTAAGCGAATAAGACTTTACAAAATCTTATTCACATGGTGCAAAGAAAATGCACAGGCCTGCATGGGGAATTTCAATTCAGTTTAGGCTACAGTAAAATCTGTACACATTTTACCATGCACTCTTTGCAGATTTTCCAGTGAATTTTTTCAGTATGTGGGTGCACTCTAAAGGTGTTGACTCTCAAACAAAAATCTTTTTCATACAGAAGCCTATACAACAACCGGCCAGCTTCTTTCAGCCATGAAAAATACTTGCAGGTGAAACTTGCCTACAGCTATACCATTCCCTTGCATCCAGCAGCGACTAGAATACGGTCACTTGCACTGAATATTACATAGCTGGAGCGGAAATAAAAAGGAGCCAGCAATTTCACCAAGCAAAATCAGACCCTAGAATTTATAGGGCCAGATCTAGGGGCACGGTTTTTCCTTTTAAAGAGGTTGTAACACATTTTGGAGTTATCCCCTAGTGCCCTACCAGTCCATTCATTCTCTATGGGAGTGAAGACTATCTCAATTGATAGAGGAAAACTTTAAAAGTTGCTACAGCACCTATGAGGCGCTTGTCTTTCATGCGACAAAGTAAAATTTTTACTTCTAAAGGAAAAAAGTTTCATAGTTTTGGAAGGGATAGAAAAAAAAAAAAAAAAAAAAAAAAAAAAAAAAAAACCACACAACACTATACAAACGTATAATTTTCCACTGTTAAACAAGCCAACATATCAGCGTCATCGTAGTTTAGCTTATTATTATTATTAATAGAGGATGAGACTTACCAGGTCTTTTAGGGGATTTTAACTGTTAGAAGGAAAAAAAAAAAAATTAAAATTAAAAAATTGGTTTTGCATACTTTTGAATGTTACAAAGTTGAAATATTCAGTATTTGAAAATAAATGTATTATATGAAGTAGGTGGTGTTTTCACATGACATATAAAACAGTGTTTTGCGTTCCTGTCCGTTCATGTTAGATCCCCAGGGCTGATAAAGGGTCAGGCACCTGAAAATTTCTATACTAATTCTAAAAGAAGTTTTTTTTTTTTTGTTTTTTTTTATTTAAAAAAAAAAAACAAAAACAAAAAACAAAAGTACCCACCTTTCCTTTCCCCTGGAAGTCCAGCACTAACTCTTACTGTTCTCCTGGTTGCTGTTTATCAATGATTACACTGGTCAAATGCCGAGCTACTTGCATTATGCTATTATGACAGG
The DNA here is from genome assembly GCA_947044405.1 of Leptodactylus fallax. Taxonomy (NCBI): domain Eukaryota; kingdom Metazoa; phylum Chordata; class Amphibia; order Anura; family Leptodactylidae; genus Leptodactylus; species Leptodactylus fallax. The sequence goes on from CAMRHE010000019.1 coordinate 926,085, forward strand.
CTGCAGCAGTCACAAACTGACTGCATATAAACAGATACTGGGAGGAGAGGTGGACAGCCTGTGCTGGATGATCAGGGACAAAGACTGATGACTACGGATTCTTTTTTATTTTATGCTACTTGCAGTTCTATTTTTTTAAATGTAGATCGCTCCTTTAACTTTTAGCTAAATTGTTTTTATCTAATGCAGTGAGTCAGACTGAACTCTTACCTTGTTTAGGGTTCGTAAATCTTCCATGATTTGTTCATCTGTGAGAAGATAGTTCAGCTGGGGTGCAAGCGTTAAGAAAAAAAAACGATGATAGACTACAAGAAAACACTCAAACACTCAGGGTATTATGTATAAATACGGTATATACACCATGAGAAAGAATCCCCCTTTGAAATGCTTATTATGATCAGTGCAATGTTTATACAGCCTAGCCAAGGAAAGTCATCAGAAAACAAAACAATTTTAAACTAAGGCCCCATGTAGCAAAAAAAAAAAAAAAAAAAGCTGCAGCGGTAACACCGTTTTTTCCACAGCTTTTTTAATTACGTTTTTGCTGAGTTTTTCTCTGTAGACTTTCTGCCCTTATTATACCTCTAGAGAAACCGCCAGTGTTTCCGCGGGTAAAATTGTCATGCTGCGATTTTTAAAAAAAACGCGGCTGTTTTTGAAAACGAAAATTTTCCGCTGCAGATTTTTTTCTGCAATGTGTGGATGGGATTAGCCAGAATCCCATTCACTTTGCAGGTACTATAAAACGATGTGTTTCCACAACATGGGGCTTCAGCCTTAGACTCTGTTGATACACTTGTTTGATCTTTTGCTTTCCACAGAAGAGCAACAGCATAAGATGCTTAAACCAGGGTTATCTGGTTTCTAACATTGATGGCCTATCCTGTGGGTACTGCAGCGCTGCCCCATAGATTTCAATAACTGCTGCTACAGTTTCTACAGAGTGAGCAGTGCAGCTAGCCGTATGTAAACAATGCCACAAGTCGCGCTGTCTTGGTACTGGTGATCTGCAGGAGTCCTGGATGACGGACCCTACCGATCTCATATTGATGACCAATCCTGAGGATAGGCCATTAATGTTAGAAATCGGTTAACTACTTTTTTTTTTTTTTTTTAATCAACTTTGGACCAAATCCATGCACTAAAAGAAAAACAAACAAACCACACACTTGTGTTACAATAAACTCTGCATAAAGAATGTGATTATAAGAAACTCTGTAATATATCAGAGAGAAACACCTCTTTCTTCTCTTATCAGGCGGTTTCTCTGTTCCATGTCCCTCTCCTAAAAATAAAAACTTTCACAGTGAAAATCACTGCACTATCCATCTAGAGCAGGGGTACTCAACTACTTTTAGTAAAGGTCCGTTAACTCGGGTCCGCCATCAATTAAAGGTCCAAGCTGAACACGTCCAGTATTTACGGTATTTTATGGGCAAAAAGACGAATCTGACTATAAAAAGCACAAGAAAAAAAAAATAGGAAAAAATATTTCCTAATGAGGCATTATACTCTCAGTATGCTCCTTAGTATCCCCCCCCCCCCAGTATAATTTCCCATTCCTCATACATAATTACCAGCGGCCAGGAAAAACCTTCATCTTTCGCCCGCTGTCCCCAAGCCCTGATCCCTTACACTAAGCGGCAGCAGAGATCGGCAATCGTACCTTCTGCCTGCACAACATGTGAAGGCTGTAGGGATGATTACTGATACCTGCTGACGCTAGCACAAGGGATAGGGACAGCAGACGGTAGGTGAAGGCTTCTCCTGCCCGCTGACATAACGAAAGTGCTGGGAGGTAAAGGTGCAGACAGCTGGCGGTCTGCCAGTTGAGCATCCCTGATCTAGAGACTGACTGCAGGTCACATGACATGTTTATAAAATCTATGGAGAAGGGAGGAGTGTGCAGGAAATAAAAGAAGACAGACAGGATGAGGCTGATATTGGAGCTGAATAGAAACGCTCTATCACAACAAACTCACTTTATGCACATGGCAGCTACCCGCCACCCACCAGCTCATAGAGGAATGAAAACTACAAACACCGCAAGCAGAGATGAAAAGTGTTAAAAACTGAAAAATTTAAGTCATGAAATGACCAAAAATAGTGGTATTTCTCATGTACACATACATGGCAGCTTATCCTGAAACAACAGGTACGCTTTAAGGATAATAAATGTACCCACAGAGATGTATTATCAGTCCCTAGTCTCCCGCAAAAACAAATCCTTGGTTGTAACATGTATGTTGTCCAAACCAAGCAGAAGAAAACCCACAGCTGCAACACATCTCAACTTGAGACTTGTAGGCAAAGGGATAGGGTTAGCGAAAAGCTGGATAACAGCTCTTGTAATGAAAAGTTACTTTACATTAGTTGTCATACAGCTTTTCCAGAAAATAAGCAAACCTGCCTCTGCACAGTTTAACCCCTAAAGCACTGCTTTCAAGCCACAGCCTGTAACTTCTGTAATTCTACCCTCAGATAAAAGTAAGGGAGGTTAGGGGGTTAAATACACTGATCAATTAAATCAAAAATTTTGACAAAATATTTAATCTTAACCTTTATACAGCTGCAACCATTGTAAAAGGAGCATATTGCAGCCATATAAGAGAAACAACCATTGTCTTCATAGGAGAATGATGTCCAAATACTAAGTACGTGCATTTCAAGTATAATTTCTACTAATATCTCTCTATCTATAAAAAATAAAAAAAGACCCACCAATTGCCAAGTATACTTGAACGCTATGCCTTAGCATACCGGTAGTTACATAGTTGAATAGTTAGTCATGCAGTTTTGGCTCCACCTACAGGCTGGTAATATAACTACTAATATTAATATGCTTTCTGAAATACATAATCTAAGCAATAGGACATTCACACCACCATTGTGAACCTCCATTGCTCACATCAGTCACAGCATAAGAGCAATGGACTTTAACAAAGATACAGTGAAGACCACTGACAAAGCCCCCTCTGTTCCCATTGATGCTAATGTAAAAAAAATATGACAGAAACTTTATTCCATCATGTAACAAAAAAAGTCCTGCATCAAAAAGTCCATCAGAAAAGACATTAATAACGGTAGTGTGAACCTACCCTAACAATTTTGGTCAGATGAACTCTATTAAACAAGTTATTCCACAGAAATCATTTATCACCTAGCTTTGAGCTTCATAACTGGGACCCAAAATAATGAGAATGGGGGCGTGCAGTGAGTAGTTGGAATAGAGCAGTAGTCATGCAGGTTCCCTGCTTCTCCATTCAATGTCTAAAAGACTGACCAAGACAGTAAAGTACAGCGCTTGGGTGTTCCTGTCAGCCCTGCAGATTTAAATGAAGCAGCGGGATACGTGTATGACCACTGCTCCATTCAATCTCCTCCTCACTGGAGCCGTGCAGTTAGGAGGAAGAGAGGGCTTGACACCCCTTCTATCGTAATTAAGGTTACCAGTGATCATACATTTATCCTGGGCATAGGGGATTAACCAATCCCTATAAATTATATGAAAGCCTTGTATGTAAAGGATATCAGGAGCGGGCTTCCTTCTTTTGTCAGGAATTGGCACAGGATCATTTGGTCGACGTCGCAATTTTCTAGTCATAATTGGTTTAACTTCCATGGAATCTGTTGAAAGAAATACATTTTTCTATAAAAAGTCTATTACGTTAAATGCAAAGTACATAAAGCATATGCCATACCTTTGTCTGGTACGCATATTATTTAATACAGTACAGTGTAAGTTTAAGGGGTAGTCCCAATATAGACATTTATGCTCAGACACAGGATAGTGGATAAGTGTCACTTCACTGGGGGACCTACCAATGGGTCACCCAACAAGTAGGAGAACAGGAAATTGCATCCTCCCTATGTGTAAAGCTCCAGTGCACCTGCCGCTGGAACTGCAATCTCTGGACGCTGCAAAGAAATGAATAGAGCGCCGGTCACCAAGGACACTAGTGTTTCATTCACAGGGAGGATGCACATAAGCCATACAGCAGTAAGGAGAAGGATCGGCGCAGATGTCATGTCTAACAATATGGTGTGTACCTGTTATTCGGCACCGTGGTATGAAGCCACATAGGTGTCTTTTGTTGTAGATTTACAAAAAATAAATAAATTTGCAGGAAATTCAAGAGATGCTGCACTTATGCAAATCCACTGCATGCCACATCTGGTGTGGATTCTTCCAGAGGATTTGACTCATTACAGTTCATTGGAATGAGTGAACCTGCCACATAAAACATGTAGATTTCAGGGATTTTAAGGCTGGTTTGACAGGCTAACTACGATGCATAACTTACAAAGTAACAACCAGGAAATTAGGGGAAAAATAGGGGTAGAGAAATTAGTGTGCAGACCACTCTCTGTGTTCATATACACGTCTCCCTCAGATGTATGTCCCAATAAAATATACTAATGTCAAGGAAGGAACGTCACTTTTACCCTCTCTCGTATTAGTCTAAAACAGAGGGCCACGGCAAAGATAACGCTCAACTATTATATGAAATGGTGGCCCACGATATTACGCTTCGAGCTGCATAGGAAACGTGTGGATTCCTACAGATTTCTTCAGTCATAAGGGCTGATTTCTATTGATTTTCTCTCAATATACAACTATGAAGCCAGAATTTAAGTGGCAGAGGGGCCCCAGAGCATTAAATGAACTGTTTTTATTAAGTTTTTATTACTAATTTAAACAGGTCAGGAAAAAGTATGCACTTTTCAATTGTACATTTGTCAATCTTTCCTGCACATGCTTATGCGGACTGCCATCTTGCCTTGTATGACTTCATACAAGAGCTATTCCCTTTGGTGTGCTGTGCTATGTGCACGACACCTGTATCAGCTTTACTGCCATTTCGTCCCGTCTAGCACAGATGAGGCCGTGGTTTCAGGACTCTGACAATCCCTTTTTCTCGGTACATAACTTACCTTGGAAAAGCGACTGGTTGAATCCCAAACCACGTTGGAATTTTGAAAAATGATCACTGAAAAGTGTCTTGAGCATGTCTTGATATGTGAAGAGGGTATTGCACAAGGAGGGAGGGTGAGGGCAGTGACATCACTTATTAAAATCCTGCCTGTGATGACAGTGAGATGAATACTGAGAAATTATCCTTACAAAACAGGAAGTGTCTGCCAATGTGAAAATCGCAATTTTTTTTTTTTCTTCATTTATTTTTTCCTGCTTGGGTCAGAATTTTAACCACAAAATATGTTAAACATTATGTTTTAATGCAAAATTGCACGAAGTTGTCTATGCAGTGCAATGTGTTGGATTGCAGCTTTTTACCTTCATAAACAGAAGTATGGGAGGATAAGACTGAATTCACACTTCGTGCGGGGTTTCCGCCCCCCGAATCTGCTTGAAAAATGTGGAGAGAAAAGTCCTGCAAAGCAAGACTTTTCTCTCTGCATTTTTCGGGAGGAAACCCACAGACCCCATAATAGTCTGCCACTTTTTAAGCGGATTAGGTTTCCATTTTTCGGGTCCCCAAGCGGACCCGAAGAACGGAAAGCCGAACGCTTTTTTTATTTTAGAATGCAGGTTTCATTTCCATTGTGTTAAATAATGAATGTTGACCTAGCAATAAAAGGGTTCATAAGCAACTAAAGGGCATAATAAATGCTTTGTTTACAGCAATAGTACCTTGTAAAATAATGGTCACATGAAACATTACATTGCAAATGCACCAATGTGAAGTCCAGCACTAGAAGAAACTCTTATAATATTAGTTATGATACAAGCAGAGAGAACATATTATGTTTCCTCACTAAGACACATTGGTACAGCTAAGAACTCCTCATGAGCCTAGAGGCAAAGGATTAATAATTTATAGCTTAGCCTCATTTATATGGATATTTAAACAAACCCCAAACCATGTGAACCAAAACACATCACACTGCACAGATAACACACATTACACTACATTTCAGAAGATTATGCTGCAAACCATTCCCACTATTTATCTATAGATAATCTACAGATAGAACAGCAGCGCTGTGGAGTCGGGACCAATTTTGATTAATTATATGATACAAAATTAATATTGTATACTTAATAAGATGTATAGTTTGTTGCATATTTACTTTCTTATGAATTCATTCACTAGATTTTTAATGAATTAGAGGAGATTCACTGCTTCTGATGGACAATGGCTGTCAGCCATTTATGAAGGAGTCAGCTGGGGAAAATAGTGGTCAGTTTGGGTCATGCTGGAGTCCTTTAAAATAAAGTTTAACCCCTTCCCGACATCCACCATAACAGTACGGCGGATGCTGAATCTTTAAAGACGGTGGAGCCAATGCCCACGATCAGAGTCCATTCTGATCGCGGGTATTGGAGGCCAGGATCCCCTCCCAAAATTTAAAAAAAAAAAAAAAAAAAAAAAAAATAATATAATAATAATAATAATAATAATAATAATAATAATAATAATAATAATATATATATAATAATAATAATAATAATAATAATAATAATAATAATAATAATAATAATAATAATAATAATAATAATAATAATAATAATAATAATAATAATAATAATAATAATAATAATAATATATCACCTGCATACCTTCTCTGTTGCAGGCAGGCTCCTGCTCCGCGAGATCGCGGAAGCCGACCTGTTCCCTTGGCAGCCTGGAGCCTTCTGAAGGCTTCCAGGCCTGCAATAAGGATATTACTATTGCAGCTAGTCTATGATCAGCCGCAATCTTAACATACCGAAAATCCCATATACAGTTGTATTGCAGTCTATGGGTCTTGCAATCAAATTACTTTAATAAAAAGGTGATAAAAATAAATAAAAATACATATAAAACAAAAAAATTACTGTGAAACACATACACATTAGGTATCTCTGTGTCTGAAAACGCCCAGTCTACAAAAAAAATATTTTTTCCATATGGTGAACACCGTAGCGGAAAAAAAAAACCCCAAAAAACAAAAACAAAACAAAAGTGCCGAACTGCCATTTTTTCGCAGTTTCACCACTGATAAAAATTTGAATAAAAAGTGATCAAAGCTATAGGCATTACTCAAAATGGTATAACTAAAAATTACACCCGGCCCCGCAAAAATAGACACCCTATGCATACTTGTACACATAAATATAAAAGTTACTGGTGTCAGAATATGCCGACTAAGAATTTTTTTTTTTTTGTTTGTTGCAGTTTTAGATTTTTGTTAAGGGGTTAAAATGTAAATAAAACCATATAAATTTGGTATCGCCGGAATCGTACCGAAACATAGAATACAGGTGACATTTTGGCTGCAGAGTGAACGCCTTAAAAATGAAGCCCGTAAGAAGTCACACAAATGCACTTTTTCTTCAAATCCACCCCATTCTGAAATTTTTTCCAGCTTCCCAGTACATTGGACAGAAAAATAAATGGTAGCATTAGGAAGAACAATTTGTCCCGCAAACATTAAGCCCTCATATGGCACTAAGAACGGAAAAATAAAAGTTAGGGGGTTTGGAAGGTGGGGAGTCAAAAACGAAAATTGAAGAATGTCACCAGCGGGAAGGGGTTAAACTTTTTTGGTCATGTGATCATCAAACCATCAGATTATTATGATTAGTCTTTTATGGTGATAAATGCATATCACTATGTCAGTGGTGCCCTCCACATGTGTTCACGCTAAAACCCAACAACTGAGATAATGGGATTTTTGTACTCACCGTAAAATCCTTTTCTCGTTGTATTCACTGGGGGAAACAGCACCATGGGTATAGACCTGGTCACTAGGAGACGGACACTAGGGAAAAGAAAGCTGTTGGCTCCGCCTCCAGGCTATACCCTGCCACAGCCACTGTGCATGAATCAGTTTGTACCGTAGCAGTAGGAGAGAGAGACAAAAAGGAACATGGAACCAACAACCACCAACAATGCCCGAACCCAAAAAGGAACCAACACAGTTCGGGCAGGAACACCGAAAAACAAGGGAGGGATCTGTGTCCCCCAGTGAATACAACGAGAAAAGGATTCTACGGTGAGTACAAAAATCCCATTTTCTCGCTTATTTCACTGGGGGACACAGCACCATGGGATGTCCTAAAGCAGTCCCAGAGGGTGGGAATAACACGGCCATGCAAACCCGTAATGCTCAACTGCTTCCAGAAACTTACAACCCAAACTGGCATCGGCAGAGGCCACAGAATGGATCTGGTGAAACTTAGAGAAAGAGGATGGAGGCCCAGTGGGATACTTACAGACCTGGGAAGCAAAAGCCTGATGCCGGAGGCCCAGGGAACTCCAACAGCTCTAGAGGAGAGAGCCGTCACACGGAAAGGCAGAGCCCTACCCTTAAACCGATAGGTCTTCCTAATCTCAGACCAAAGCCACCAGAAGATGGGAGCTGTGGAAGCAGGCAGGCCCTGGCAAGGGCACTCAGGGAGAACGAGCAAAGCGTCTGAACAACAGAAAGGATCCGTGAGGGACAGTATACACGCAAATCGCCCGGGCAACAACCAGGCAGGGAAGAGCAAGCACTCACATGGATGCCTGAGGACCAAGCAGAAAGAGGGCAAGACCAAGTCCTTGATGTGGAAGCAGGAAAAACACCCTAAGAAAAAAAGACTGTGGCAGACAGAGGAAAACCTTATCCTTGTGGAGGACCAGAAAGGGAGGCTGCCGAAAAAAAGGGCAGCCAATTTGGAACCCCTGCGGATGGAGGTAATGGCCACCAGAAACTCATTCTACCAGGACAGAAGGCAAAAAAAGGCTCGAAGGGGGGAACCTGAAGCACCTTAAAGACGAGGTTAAGATCCCACGGATCCAAGGGTTCCAAAGGAGCACAGAGTGGCACTCCTGTAGGAAAGTCTTTTAAAAGGAAAGAAGACTAAGACCTTGATCCAGACCAGACTGGGGAAGAGCCGATGAGAATCGTTACTCTTCCAACAGTGGATGTAAGCCTTCCACGTTTGATGGCAGATCTCCGAAAAAACCATGACGCCTCAAACCTCGAATTCAACAGCCACGCCGTGAACGCAGCTGAGTCAAGGTGGGGTGGAACAGCAGTCCTTGAGACAGAAGGTCGACCAGCAGAGGAAGAGGCCAGGAGCATCCGCCAACAGGAACATGAGATCCACATACCAGACCCGGCAGGGCCAATCTGGTGCCACCAGGATAGCTTGAACCCCCTTGGTCTTGAGATTCTGGAGGACCCAAGGGAGAAGAGGAAGTGAGAAACCGAACTCACAAGAGCGCCAGCGGTGATGGTTCGAGGATCCAGAGACCTGGCAATTTAGCTGGGGACCTTGTGGTTCCGGCAGAGGCAAAAAAGGTCGACGTTTGTCACGCCACAGCGGGAGCACAGTGGAAGGAAGATCTGCAGATAAAGCAACCCTCGCCCGAAGCAATATTTTCTCGACTCAAGTAGTCTTCCACCCAGTGGTCCACGCCAGAAAAAAGGTTGACCACCGAAAGAGCTGTAACGAGGCACTCCACCCAAGGAAGAAATTATGAGGCTTCTACTAAGGCCGCACGGCTCCTGGTGCCCCGCTAAGGGTTCAAGTAGGCGACCATGGAGGAGAGGTCAGTCTGGACTGTGACAGATGTCCTTGGAGAAGAGAGGTCCAAGGAGAAAGGGCAAATAAGATAGCCCTGGGTTCCAGCAGGTTGAACCAGAGGGAGGAAATCAGCCCTGGACCACAGGTCCTGAACAGTCAAAGCATCGAGGACTACTCCCCAGCTGGGGAGATTGGCGGCAGTGGGGATCACCTACCAACAGAGGGGAAGAAGGACTTCCCTTGAGAAATTCCTGGGGAGGAGATACACTAAAGAATCTCTCTCAGTGAACCAAGGAGATGAGGCTGTCCGGAGATTTGTCCCAGCAGGCCGTAATCGTCAAGTGGAGAGGACGACAGAGTAAGTGAATGAAAGGTACAGCCTAGAAGGTCGAGGCGATCATGCGCAAGACCCACATGCCGATTCAAAGAGAGCAAGGAGAGTAGCTCCGAAGGTGGGACACATCGTACCTCAGGATCTTGGCCTCCGGAGGGAGAATCACACCCTGGAGCGAGCAGAGGATCATGTCCTGGATTCCATGTGCTTAGAGGGCACGAGACATCCTTATTGATGAGCCAGCAAAACCGGCAAAGATGAACCAAGGTGAGCCACAAGCTGGTCAGATTGTCTGACCTGGAGGGGCTTCACCAGGAGGTCGTCCAAGTCTGGAAACACGGCAACACCTCTGACGCGGAGGATGGCCATGAGAGACGCCATCACTGAGGAAAAAAACCCCAGGTGGCAGAGACCAGCCTGAAGGGGAGAGAGACAAATGGAAAGGTCAAGGATCCAACGCAAAAAGAAGAAACTGCTGACAGCACAGCGCGATGATGTAAATGGACGAAGAATTCGCCCATCTCCAGGGATGCCACCACAGACTGCATAGACTACAGCGGAGCCTGCAGACATGGATGAACCTGTGGAGCCCTTTCAGGTCCTTGATGAGACGAAGGAAGTCGTCCTTCTAGTCGAATGGAGTCCAGGTAGGAATAGTAACCCAGGATACACTCTGAAGTGGGAATGGGGACGCTGACTCCCTGCCGCTGGAGATTGGAGACTGGATTGTCCGACATAGGGAAGACAAAGACTCCAGCGAAAGCTGGAGTAGCCGGACGACACCGCCTCTCAGGCCCAGGACCCAGACGTCGCGCCATTTGAGATGCCCAGAGAGGGGAAAAAAACTTCATGCCGAGGAGGCTAGGAAGAGGAAGACCTGGACGACTTGGTGCAGAAACGCCAGGGAGGCCTGGACTTGAAAGAAGCTTTCTGGAACAGGAGAATGGCTGACACATAGGACGCCTCTGAGGGAGGAAGAAACTATTCCCCCGTGGCCTCAGGGATAAGGTTCTCGACACCCTTAACAAAAATTTGGCCCAGGTCGACCTGGAAAGGGAGAAGGGCTGCGTTCGCCTTCTTGGAGGCGAACTCAGTATTCCACAACGAATCCAAACGGTATGGTGGATAGCCACTGCATTGGCGGCCGTCTTGGCAGATTTGGGAGGCATCTCCAGTTATTTGGAAGTGTTCAGGATCTCAGAGACAAGCAGCTGGAGGGAAACTGCATCAGGGAGGGTTGACTGTAGCTGTTTGGCCCAGGAAAAGAAGGCCTTGATGACCCAAGAGGCAGCAAAGGAGAGCGGCAGGGAGAAACCAGCCACTACGAAGGCCACCCTGGCGAGGGAAGCCACCTTCTTGCAGCAATACAATAGCCAGCATTTAGGACAATGCAATGTATCAGTTCTGCATTGCAAACAATACAACAGAAGCGATCCGATCTCATTCCGAGGGATCACTGAGGTAGGCAAAGTCCGCTGAAGGCAGACTAGAAGCCTTGGAGAGCCTAGCTATCATGGGATCCACCGCGGGAGGCTCTTAATGATAGGAAGGGACACATGGGGCAGCTCGCTGACAAGATGTCAAGACAGGCCGGCTTGTGCTCACTAGTTACTGATATATAAGTACCGTGCGCTAACCGATTGCACCACTGGAGCAACCTGCTTCCTTTACCTCGCATGTTCATCACTGGCATCCAGGGAGAGCTATAGACATGTGTCACAGCATAGCCTGGCAGAACTGCCCGAGCTCACCTTCCACTTGGAGACACACAGGTCAAGGGAAGGGATGTCCGACTTCCTAGTTGAAGACAGAGGATGGTCCAGGGAGAAGTCACTGTGCCCTTAAGATGTGATCAAACACCCAGTGGCAGAAGGAGATCTCCACTTGAGAGGATGAGTCCGGGTCCTCAGAGATCTGTAGGGTCTCTACTGCATGGATGACTCCAGCGTAGCAGCAGATATAGATGAGCCTAACTGAAGCTCCGAGTCGGAGTCAGAGGCGTCCCCAGTTAAGTAGACCGAGCAGAGGGAGGGAGGTATCCGCCTGTCGGAGTGGAGCCGTGAGCTGAGGCCCTATTTGGGGAGTACCTAGAGGAAGGGGTTGCGGACTGTGAACCATAGGAAGACTTCCTGGTCCTTTTGAGGGAAAGGCTCCAGGAGCTGCGACGGGAACTATGAGGGTGTCCAGGGAGATCCCTAGAAGCCGCCGACTGAGCGGCGATCTGGGAAAGCAGCCATTCCGATTTTCCAGCACTGACTAGTTAAGTCTGGTAAGGACACCATGGCCAAGGTTAGGGAGGCCGCCCAATCCAAGCAATGCTCTTCCCCTGGTAAATACAGGCTCAGTAGCTACTGGGCAGGCTGGATGGCTTGCCAGGACAGCCCCCTGTCAAATAGAAGGCCACAGGCGGAGCCTGGATGCCAGAAAAGCCCGGGAAGGGGCGGGCCAATTGCGGCCTAGTTCCCGGCCAGGCCTCGGACTCGCGTAGAAATGCGGCCGACCGTGAGGCACCGTCGGCGGTGCGGCCGCGAACTCCGGAGGTCCCGTGGAGGCCTGGGAAAGGTACCGGGGGGCCAGGAAAGGGGGTCCCCATATGGTGTTGGGGGGGGGGGAAACCGGGTGCACCCCCCCCCCCCCCCCCCGCGACGGGGACCACTCGGTAGGAGCGACCAGAAGGCCCAAAAATGCTCCAGAAAAAAGGGGCTTATTTGCTAAAATTTAAGGCCCAGCTCTGGGGGACCCTGTGATGCCCCCCTAAACAGGACCCATGCTATTGTCCCCCTGCGAGATGGCACTGAGGGGCTGAGTGGGGCCTGCCTTCTATTCTTCTCATACTCACCTGTCTGGCGTCTTCAGGCGCCGCAGGGTCACCCCCTCGGTAGGACCTCGCACGTGGGAGTGGGGCCACCAGTACTCCTGCCGCTGCGGCGAGTGGTGAGTGGGGACTGGATGACCGGCGACGCGCTCTTTTGCAGAGCGCTGCGCCCGCAGGAGGGTACGACTAGTGTGGCATACACGCTGACGACCCCCTGCACCTGAAAGAAGGGTAAAAATAAAAACGATGCAAGATAGAAGACCTGAGTGAGGTCATGTCTGCCTCCTATGACACTAGGTTTCAAACTGATTCATGCACAGTGGCTGTGGCAGGGTATAGCCTGGAGGCGGAGCCAACAGCTTTCTTTTCTCTAGTGTCCGTCTCCTAGTGACCAGGTCTATACCCATGGTGCTGTGTCCCCCAGTGAAATAAGCGAGAAATATGCATTTATCACCATACAAAACTTATGTTGCTAATCTAATGGCTTGATGAAGCTCACATGATTAAAAAAGGTTAAACACTATTTGTGCATGTTTTGAATTAAAAAATTCTTTGCACTGCACTTGACTGTACTTTGTTACCTATTCATATGAATTGGGTTGATAATCCACTTCACGTTACACCAATATTGTCGGACTGCAACAATTGCCTACAAATTCTCTCTTAAGCTTAAAACAAGATTCTATAGTCTACAAATATTTCAAGGATTTTATAAAGAAACATATTACTAGGACCTTTGTGCCCCTTAACGAGCCTAAGAATAAAGACGCCGCAGCGCTGGATAAGGTGAATGAGGCCAGCTGCATTTCACACCCATCTGAGTGGCCTTGAGAAACACTAAATGGAGAATTTAGAGGTAAATCAGAGCAATGGCACCTATACTGTTAGGATTGCTGGAGTGTCCAGAGGTCAGACTAGCAATGTGCCATTACTAAAGAAGATGGGAATAAGTCTTTGAGCCTGGATAGAACGTACCTCCTGTCAGTTCCATTGTTAACTTCTCATTTTCAATCATTTTTTTCTTTTCCTCTAATTCTGCTATCAAATTCTCCTTCAGTTCAATTTTCTTGTCTTCAAACTCTTTTACAGCAGCTTTCTTCTCCTTGATGTAGTTCCTTTCCACCTGCTCGGTCTGAGAAAATTACAAAATTTATTGCTATGAATAGTTAATAGAAATGATGGTAACATCTACATCAAAGGCCAGAAATGTCACTTACCTCTAGTTGTAAGAAAAGCTCTGGAAAAAAAAAAAAAAAAAATCAAATAAGTTAAAATTCTTCCATACAGTACATGCTACACTACATAATAATTGGTCTATTGGTCTGACCGATCAAATTATAGTCGTCAACATTCAGGACCAAGTATACATTATACTAAAAACAGCGTGAGGTATGCTAACCATAGACTAATCTATATAAGTACACTGATTTAGATGAGAATTTACTAGTATATGAGAAGCATTATTCACTTCAAGAATGTTCAACTCTGACAAGATATTTTCGGGTCAAAGCTGTCTTTCACTAACAGAAAATACAAAGCACCAAGCACACTCTACAGGTCTGATATAAATTTTATTATACAATTGTATTTGTGCCAAGGACTTTTTCTTAACTTTTTTTTTTCTTAACCTTACTCAATGGGGGTCACTTATAATAAAAGTGTCAAAAAAAATTGCTCAAATGAGGTCTCGGCATTGTGTGCACCTAATTTAACTAAAGATGCAAATCCAACATTTTTTTTTTTTTTGTGTAAAAAAATTTTGTGCAAAATTCACCTAATGAAAATTCTCAACTTTTCTTATACTACCCATGTACTGGAGTGTATTGCCTTTTTTTGTGAATAAAAAAAAAAAAAAAAAAAAAAAAGGGTGCAAACAATAAATGCTACTACAGATACCCACTTCCCCGACAAAAGAGATAAAGAGGCTGCACGATGTCATGGACATATTGCAAAGTTGTTTGTGTCCCTCATATCATTACTAGTAGTGATCATATGCTCCCCAGGTCATCACACCAACAGTTGAGCAATGTGTCGCTGCACAGTAAAGACAGGATTAAAGTGTTCACCACAAGGCCTTCATACTTGAACTTGACCATAACCAGATCCCAGACAGACCTGGATTTGTCGGTAAAGGTGATACAGAGCCAGTCCATAGCAGTCCAGGTTTCTCACCGAGAACACCACAGCAAACATAAGGCAACAATGGCAGAACAAACAATCTGTGCTGTTACACCAATAGAATCCAAGCAGAGACGGGTGCGCAGTGAAGGTGCCACCTGTGTCTGTGTGGTGGACAAGGAAAGTGGGAGCTGCTTATACCTGTCAGCAGATCAAATGATCATCTCTACTGGTGGTTTGTCTAGGCTGCCCAGACTCCGTTTGGCATGTTTGTATGCCCTCACATAATCCCAGTAACTTCTAACAGCTATGTCCGAACGGCCTAGATGGTGGGAATTTGGGCAAGGAGAGTATAAAATCACTACAAATAAGTTTAAGCATAGCACTGAATTAGTACAGAAAATACAGGGAAATCAAAGTAATAAAACAGTAAAATACATGTATTTGGGCGATACATATTTGTTAATAGTCGGATGATCAGAACAAGACCAGAATAAATGTAATGTTACCAACCATCTAATAGCTAGGAATATGTAGCAACTAATGTCACTCTAAAGAGAGAAGAGTATTGTTGTATATATTTTGGTGAAGGTGGTAAAAAAAACAATGGACAAACCACAAATACCACTACTATATTTCAAGTAGTGTGCATGAGGTTTACATATTTGTACTTCTACTTAACCCCCTAAATTACATTTTTTACGGCAGATTTTAAAGTTAGGAGCGCAAATAAACATTCCTGGCAAGTAGCTCTGGTGCCTTATATGCATTTTAACCCTTTAGCGATCTAACAAATTTTAGCCTTATGCCAGTAACATTTTATCCCTCTCTGCATTCCCGCTTTCATAACTTTTTCAATTTTATTTCTATGTAGCTTTATTATACCTTGCATTTTGTGGATACATAAGACTTTTTGATCAATTTTTATACTTTGTTTTTGAGACGTGAGATGATCAAAAAACATCAATACTGGCATCTGAATTTTAAATTTTATGGCGTTTACCATGTAGAACAAATAAGGTACTAATTTTATTTTAGAGGTTGTTACAGATATGATAATACCAATTTTGTGTTTTTTTTTTCTCTCTTTCTGTAAACCCACTGACTGCAGCATTAAAGGGGTTAAATGGCAAGTATGCTTTGAGGTAGAGAATCGGAGGCGATATCATGAACAAAAGTCCATGGTTTCCCCTCCCCTGGGGTTATATGAAGTGACAGGGACAGGAAAATAAAATAATTTCCCCCTCCCTGCGCACTGTCAGCTGCTCAATTTGTCCTGCAAGCAAGTATATGCAGCCTGCTTTAATCAGTAATATCTTAAAATCTACAGTCATGGCCAAAAGTTTTGAGAATGATACAAATATTAATTTTTACAAAGTCTACTGCTTCAGTTTTTCTAATGGCAATTTGCATATACTCCAGAATGTTATAAAGAGTGATCAGCTTAACAGCAATTACTTGCAAAGTCAATATTTGCCTAGAAAATGAACTTTATCCCCCAAAACACATTTCAACATCATTGCAGCCCTGCCTTAAAAGGACCACCTAACATCGTTTCAGTGATTGCTCCATTAACACAGGTGTGGGTGTTGATGAGGACAGGGCTGGAGATCAATCTGTCATGATTAAGTAAGAATGACACCACTGGACACTTTAAAAGGAGGCTGGTGCTTGCCATCATTGTTTCTCTTCTGTTAACCATGGTTATCTCTAAAGAAACACGTGCAGTCATCATTGCACTGCACAAAAATGGCCTAACTGGGAAGAGTATTGCAGCTAGAAAGATTGCACCTCAGTCAACAATCTATCGCATCATCAAGAACTTCAAGGAGAGAGGTTCCATTGGTGCCAAAAAGGCTCCAGGGCGCCCAAGAAAGACCAGCAAGCGGCAGGACCGTCTCTTAAAAGTGTTTCAGCTGCGGGATCGGGCTACCAGCAGTGCAGAGCTTGCTGAGGAATGGCAGCAGGCAGGTGTGAGTGCATCTGCATGCACTGTGAGGCGGAGACTCTTGGAGAAAGGCCTGGTCTCAAGGAGGGCAGCAAAGAAGCCACTTCTCTCCAGAAAAAACATCAGGGACAGACTGATATTCTGCAAAAGGTACAGGGAGTGGACTGCTGAGGACTGGGGTAAAGTCATTTTCTCTGATGAATCCCCTTTTCCATTGTTTGGAACATCTGGAAAACAGCTTATTCGGAGAAGAAGAGGTGAGCGCTACCACCAGTCTTGTCTCATGCCAACTGTAAAGCATCCTGAAACCATTCATGTGTGGGGTTGCTTCTCAGCCAAGGGAATCGGCTCTCTCACAGTCTTGCCTAAAAACACAGCCATGAATAAAGAATGGTACCAGAATGTCCTCCAAGAGCAACTTCTCCCAACCGTCCAAGAGCAGTTTGGCGCTCAACAATGCCTTTTCCAGCATGATGGAGCACCTTGCCATAAAGCAAAGGTGATAACTAAATGGCTCAGGGAACAAAACATAGAGATTTTGGGTCCATGGCCTGGAAACTCCCCAGATCTTAATCCCATTGAGAACTTGTGCTCAATCATCAAGAGACGGGTGGACAAACAAAAACCAACAAATTCAGACAAAATTAAAGCATTGATTCTGCAAGAATGGACTGCTATCAGTCAGGATTTGGTCCAGAAGTTGATTGAGAGCATGCCAGGGAGAATTGCAGAGGTCCTGAAGAAGAAGGGTCAACACTGCAAATATTGACTTGCTGCATTAACTCATTCTAACTGTCAATATAAGCTTCTGTTACTCATAATATGAATGCAATTCTATTTCTGTATGTGATAAAAACATCTGACAAACACACATAAAAACCAGAGGGCAGCAGATCATGTGAAAATATAATATTTGTGTCATTCTCAAAACTTTTGGCCATGACTGTAGTTGGGCTACAGGCATGATTCTTGGCTTTAAAATAAGACAAATATCAGGGATCTAGCACCTGTGGCTCCGGAGTTAGAGTCATTTAAATTTACTCTCCCTCTGCAGTCTCCCTGAACGTATCCTGGTCCGGGTAAACTATAATGTACTTTGGTCAAACTCTGACCAGGGTTCATTCAGAACTGTTGGGGGGGAATGATGTCTTGTTCATCAGGGTTTTGTCATTACATACACTTATCCCCCATCCAGTGGATAGGGTGTTAAATCTCAAATAGCTGGTGGTATGATCACTGGGTTGCCAGCAATCAGGAAAACGTGGACTGAAAGTCCCCCTGCATCCTCCATGTGAATGAATTTCGTGTTGGAAGCACCACAGAAGTAAATGGAGCGTCAGTAATTGGAGCACAAGTACTTATTTAAATGGAGGCTACAGGAAGACTTTCAGAACCCCATTCTTATAATTATTGGGTGACCCAGCAGTCAATCCCCCAGCAATCTATGGACTGTCTGTAAAGACAAAACCCCTTAAGTTCATAGTTCATTTTACGATGCAAAGGGAAATTTCTTCCCCTAGTTTTATATCTGTATAAAGTATAACTTGCACAACTTAATAAAACCTGTAAAGGAAAAACATGGAAAAGATGGGAGTTTCCCATTGTAACTATTAATTGGGTTCTTACCAGCATTTCTCAGTCGCTCTTTATATTGTTGATCTAGTTTTTTCATGCGTTTCTGGTACTCCTGTAGTGTACCTAAAATATAAAATAGGCCATGTAATAATATTTACAACTACACTTATTTATATAAATAAAATAATATGAACAGTAATAGCTCTGTCTCACAAGTGTATGCCTAATAAATACTTGATGACAGACATCCAGCATCTAGCAAGCATTTCACTAGGAATAGAATTACAACTATATTTAGTCAAAGAAAGTGAGAAACTTCAACAAGAAATGACAAAAAGACAAAAGTTTATTATGAGCAATGGTTATTCTGCAAATATTGGACTACTGGGGAGTATAAGCTGGTACAAGCATTCAACAACTACCAGAGGGTTTAGTACAGGACATATTTTATATATTATAGAAAAAAAAAAAAAATCACAAACTTTGACCGTGTAATGACGGATGTGGATGAATGGATGAAACCCTGGAGCATGCAGGAGCAAAACAGCTGTAGTTGTGAATTGTTCCAGATCAGCAGCTTATAGAAGTTCCAATAAAGGATCAGAAGGGTGTATTCGGAGGTTACATTTAACGTATGGTAAAAATTGTAGCAACAAAAAAAGCATGTGGTTTCACCATGGTTTTTGATGCAGGTGCAGTTTTTGGTGCACTGCACCTCAACCACAATATCTGAATATACCCTAAGACAGACTGCAGTGGTGCAACCGTAACCGGATGTGAAGCTGAGCAGAACAATATGCAGCCTTACAGGCAAACAGATGTGGAGCATTCACAGAGTGTTTTCAGACAGTACAGCTTGGTGCAACTGAAGCCACATCAAAAAATATCATGCATTTTTTAAGCAGTTTTCAGTGTTTCAGTTTTTACAGGTGAACCACAGTTGTTTAATAGGTTTCACCAGCAAACTCAAATACCACTCAAAAAATATAGCAAAACTGCATGTTTTTTTCACCTGTTGCAGTTTTAAGTGCACCCAACCACATCACCTAAATACAGCCTAACAGCGACAGATCACAGTCTTCTAATAAACAGTGCAATGATGGATAAGACAACTTTCTATATCTGCAGAGCAGTTTAGTGCATGTTCAGCATTCCATACTGTCAAAAAAGTATAGAGAGCAGAAGAATGATTGATTGGGCGTTTCACAGGCTGTATTTCTAGAGATGAGAGGGCGCATGCAATCTGAGACCACCATGTTTAATAGATGGGCTAGTGTAGAATACTGGATTATCTAACAGCTGAATCTGTATCACATATTGTAGTTTACTAGAGATGTAACCATGGAGATTATACAGCGGGGGAAAAAAAAAAAAAAAAAGTATTTAGTCAGCCACCAATTGTGCAAGTTCTCCCACTTAAAAAGATGAGGCTGGCCTGTAATTGTCATCATAGGTAGACCTCAACTATGAGAGACAAAATGAGAAAACAAATCCAGAAAATCACATTGTCTGATTTTTAAAGAATTTATTTGCAAATTATGGTGGAAAATAAGTATTTGGTCACCTACAAACAAGCAAGATTTCTGGCTCTCACAGACCTGTAACTTCTTCTTTAAGAGGCTCCTCTGTCCTCCACTCATTACCTGTAGTAATGGCTCCTGTTTGACATTGTTATCAGTATAAAAGACACCTGTCCACAACCTCAAACAGTCACACTCCAAACTCCACTATGGTGAAGACCAAAGAGCTGTGGAAGGACACCAGAAACAAAACTGTAGACCTGCACCAGGCTGGGAAGACTGAATCTGCAATAGGCAAGCAGCTTGGTGTGAAGAAATCAACTGTGGGAGCAATAATTAGAAAATGGAAGACATACAAGACCACTGATAATCTCCCTCCATCAGGGGCTCCACGCAAGATCTCACCCCGTGGGGTCAAAATGATCACAAGAATGGTGAGCAAAAATCCCAGAACAGCACGGGGGGACCTAGTGAATGACCAGCAGAAAGCTGGGACTAACGTAACAAAGGCTACTGTCAGTAACACACTACACCGCCAGGGACTCAGATCCTGCAGTGCCAGACGTGTCCTCCTGCTTAAGCCAGTACATATCCGGGCCCGTCTGAAGTTTGCTAGAGAGCATTTGGATGTTCCAGAAGAGTACTGGGAGAATGTCATATGGTCAGATGAAACCAAAGTAGAACTGTTTGGTAGAAACACAACTCGTCGTGTTTGGAGGAGAGTGAATGCTGAGTTGCATCCAAAGAACACCATACCTACTATGAAGCATGGGGGTGACAACATCATGCTTTGGGCCTGTTTCTCTGCAAAGGGACCAGGATGACTGATCCGTGTACATGAAAGAATGAATGGGGCCATGTATAGTGAGATTTTGAGTGCAAACCTCCATCCACCAGCAAGGGCATTAAAAATGAAACGTGGCTGGGTCTTTCAGCAGGATAATGATCCCAAGCACACCGCCAGGGCAACGAAGGAGTGGCTTCGTAAGAAGCATTTCAAGGTCCTGGAGTGGCCTAGCCAGTCTCCAGATCTCAACCCCATAGAAAACCTTTGGAGGGAGTTGAAAGTCCGTGTTGCCAAGCGACAGCCCCAAAACATCACTGCTCTAGAGGAGATCTGCATGGAGGAATGGGCCAACATACCAGCAACAGTGTGTGCCAACCTTGTGAAGACTGACAGAAAACGTTTGACCTCTGTCATTGCCAACAAAGGATATATAACAAAGTATTGAGATGAACTTTTGTTATTGACCAAATACTTATTTTCCACCATAATTTGCAAATAAATTCTTTAAAAATCAGACAATGTAATTTTCTAGATATGTTTTCTCATTTTGTCTCTCATAGTTGAGGTCTACCTATGATGACAATTACAGGCCGGCCTCATCTTTTTAAGTGGGAGAACTTGCACAATTGGCGGCTGACCAAATACTTTTTTCCCCACTGTAACTGAACAAAGTTTGTTATAACTCCTAAGGGCCTGTCCACTTTGCGGAATTAGTCGCCAACTTTCAGGCACATTCTGCCCCAAATCATCAGCAGATTCCATCATTCTGATTCTGCCATTTTCAATGGGAAACAAAGATCAGAGCAGAACGTTGAAATAAATAAGAGTCAGGCTTTTTCTGGTCCCAGATTCAGCCGTAAAGTCCGCAGCACAAGACTCCCCGCTGATTAGGCCCATTCAGTTGCGGAATACTTCGGCATTCTCCCGCAAGGAGGAAGATGTAGAGGAATCTGAGGCAAATGTCCACCTCAAATTCCTCTCCATTTTCCATAGTATGAACCTAGCCTAAGGCTCTAATAAGACATTTGTATAAAAGAATAAATAACAAGATCATTTCTTAAAGGGGTTGTCCAGGCAAAATGGACAACCCTTTAAACATTTAAATCAGCAGGGGGCAGTGAAACAAAATTCAGCTGACCGCCAGAAGACTCCACCGGAGCAGAAGAAACGAGACGTGCGGGAGGACACCGGAGCAACGGGGACAGTTGTGTATGCATTTTTTTTTTTTTATTTGTTTCACTGCCCCCAGCTGATTTAAACGTTAAAAGAGTCGTCCATTTTTACCTAGACAACTCCTTTAATACAAGGACTCACCTTCTTGAAGTTGTTGCAATTGTCTCTTTAGAGATGCCAATTTATCTTGGTACATCCTAACAAGAAAAACATATAAAATTTAAAAAAAAAAAAAAAATCCATTGTAAAAATAATTCCCATTTACTTTTACTGGGGTTATATCAAATTTACAACTTATCCCTTATCAAAATGACTGAATATAGCAGCGGTGTGTTTGCACAACATCCATTGAGATAAGGATACAAGGAACCAATTCATGTAATCAGTGAGGTTCTGTCAGTCAGACTTCCAGATATCTACAAGAAAACTCCTATCAACAGAACTGTACAGCCCCTTTAACTGTCAAGGACCCCATGTTATTTTACAGTAGACAACTGTATTCCAAAGAAGCTCTGAATATTTGTAGCAGTAGCAGCCTGAAGCAACCTCCCAATTATTCAATTCAATTCAAATACTCATGCTCATTTTTAAAAAATAAAAAGTAATTTTCATATTCATTTTTCTGGATATATCCAGCCGAAAAGTGCTATTACAAGATGAGTACTTAAAGGAGTTGTCCAGTTTTTTTTATGTTTCACCTTGCCTGGACTGCTGACCCAGAATTCTAATTCCTGACAAGCCCTTTAAAGAGGACCTTTCATGTCCTCATGCATATGCGGTTTTATATACCGCTAGAAAGCGTATGTGCCCCGGGGCTGGAGATATCGGTGCCGTTAGTTTCGGCCTTTAGGAAAAACTGATGTATGGTCTTCAAAACCATGCCATCATTGGCCACTGCATCATCAAGATGAAATGAATGTGCTTTGCTTTTCTAAAAAGATCTGTAAAGTGAGCAAATAAAATACATTTAGTGGCCAGTTTATAATGATCACCTATTTCTATAAGAGTATGTTCACAAGAGACTTATATGCTGCATTTTTAGTATTTACAGTAGCAAATTACTGTACAAATGATCACATGCAAAAAAAAAAAAAAAAAAAAAAACGCAGCAAAAACTGACTTTCGATGCAAAATTTAAAGTTAACCTATCACACTGAAAATACAGTGTAATCTTATTGTAAGCATGTTACAGAGCAGATGGCTCAGCAGATTGTTATATAGTTTTATTGAAAAGATTCTGTATAAGGGTCCATTCACATCTTTCACATCTGTTTGGCAGGTTCAACAAAAAAAAAAAAAAAAAAAAAGATGTATGTCAATTTGTTTACATAGAGATCAATGTAAAAAGAAATTGACCCTTTTTCTATTTTTACACTGATCTCTATCTAAACAGATGGCCGTCCGTTTGATGGATCTACTAAATGGCTGTAAAAGATGTGATGTGAACAGACTTTTTATTAATTTAAATCATAATTTGATGTGGTTTGTGCCGCTGCAGATTTTAAGCAGGTACGCTACAGATTTTGAAAATTTTTGCACCAGTGCTTCTTTCAGTTGTCGCCAACCAACTGAAAATTCACTTTTTTTATGACTTGAAGACACATTCTGGTATTTACTCACATTTTAATATTCAATTTCTTTTTCCTCCCAGTACTTCCATGTAGTATACACTTTACATGAAATATCCTTCTGCTCAAGATATACTTGTCACTAGATGTATAGCAGCTGATAATAGTGGTGGCTGCAGCATTACAAGTAGTCACATTGACCTCCTAGCCACATTGTGACCAAAGTTATAATAAACAACATACTGCACAATGTAACTTTACACAATGTCAAAACACCTACAGTACATTCGTATGAAGTATACATACTGTTCTTTCATTTCTACATAGTCCACGTTGTCATGCTTTGCTACGTCGGTCTCACTTGCATCTTCAGTATCTTTAGAACGGATAAAGAAAATGTTAGGAAGGAGTATTACCAGGAGACAAGTAAAAACAACAGCAATCAAGGACAGAATTCACTCACACTGGAGGTCACAAGCGAGTTCTATCCTTATGATCTTTTCCTTTTTATGAAGTTGGCATAGTGTAGGGTTCAGGTCCTCTAGACCAGTGCTTCTCATACTGAAGCAGCCTTACTGGTGAGAC
Organism: Leptodactylus fallax; assembly: GCA_947044405.1. Taxonomy (NCBI): domain Eukaryota; kingdom Metazoa; phylum Chordata; class Amphibia; order Anura; family Leptodactylidae; genus Leptodactylus; species Leptodactylus fallax. The sequence goes on from CAMRHE010000019.1 coordinate 950,028, forward strand.
GCCCCCTAGTTGTTGGTAATGTGCAGCTTAGGAATCTGTTCTGACAGACGTGATCGTACATCACACAGGACTTTCTAGGCTTACACTTATTTTGGTTTTACCAACACAAGCATCTCTCTTGCACCAAATTTAATGTTCTACTGAGATCTAGAGACAAGTTTTTTTTTTTTTTAAACATATATTTCATATTATAGCCCTTGCCTCTAACTTCCACAGAAATCCTACAGCTATAAATCCAAGGAACAGTCTGATAAATAGATGTACGGTTAAGTGTTAGTAAATAACTATCAATGGGAGGAATTTACACTGGTCTAAACAGTTTTCTGGCGCAATGCTGGCGCATCTTTGATACACAACTCTTTGTAGCAAAAACGCACCATTTTAACCATTTTCCAACCTGCTCGCCACTTTTGAGAAAAACAGATTGAACAGGACAAAGCATTCCTTAACCTGACAGATTTACCCATGCCAGGAAACTGGGGCAAGTCATGCCTGTAGTCTATGCCAGTCACATTCACATGCAGAAAACACTTATGACATTTATTCTGCTTGCCATAGAAAGTGTAATTTGGTCAAGTGAGTCACACTGTATCCCTGTATTCATAGCAGTCCTGTTGCTCGCCTATCATACCACAGAAAAATAGAAATGGCCACAAGTGAATAATCTGTAGTATGTGTTAGGATCTCATTGTAAATATGTTATAATTGCAGGTCACATGCAATAATCAACAATAATTCCCATTTAAAAACGAGGGGGTCTAGTCAACCCTGTCCGAGTGTGGTAGTCATGCAGGTGCGTTGCTGCTCCATTTATTTCTAAGGTACTGGAGCAGACAGCAGAAATATACAGCTTGACTGCCCCAAAGACACAAACAGAGCAGTAGTATGCCTATCCCTCTATTCAGATGGAGAAGCAAAGCACCCCTTTTCATGCCATTGTTGAGGGCGATTTAGCAGTCACACCGTCACAGACGGGAGATAAGGTTACTTGCGGCAAACACCTTCAAAGTAATTCCACAATATATAAGCTCATGTGTATAAATTCTCTTCACTAAACCTCCACCTTGGTCTTGACTGACAGCTCCCTCGCTGTGAGACATCACTCTCTGCATGAGAGGGGGCATGGGGCTAAATCACACCTTGGTTAGCATATGAATAGGTAGTTTGTTACAATCTTGGCACAACCCCTGCTCCCGTTTTCACAGACTTTGCACCATATTTTAGTACAGGAAGGACATGCATTTGAATGATCACCATCCAATACTATATTTCTTTTTCCAACAGAATCAGCTGTTTGCTGGAGGAGATGAGGCCGTGTTCACACAGGCTTCTTTCTGATCCACTATAGCATCAGTGCAACATACTAGATTGAGTATGCGGTTTATATCTGATGTTCACTGTATGATTTATTGTAACTCACACCGGTTTTCTGGTGTGAGTTACAATGGAAATCTATGCCAGTAGCTAACTGGCATATATTTCTATTCTAGTGCAGGAACAGCTGACAGACTTATAAAGAGGCCACAGCTGCTTCATAAACCTTTCGCTCCCTGCGCCAGTCAGGCCGTTAAAGACTGAAGTACGATACGTCAGTCTTAATAGATTTGCTCCTACATGCTCCATCTCCATCATTCTGTCAGATTTTTAGTACACTGTACTGATCCGATGTCAGATCAGGAGAAGATGTGAATATAGCCTAAATTCTCAGAGCCCGTATTTGCCAGTATTATTGAAAGCAACTCATCAGTGATCACTGGGTTTTGGCCATATAGCAGGCAGACAAGGGACAGCTATATTAGCACATGAAGACAGTAGCAAACAACACTCCACATCTCAGCTTCCTTAACAGCTGTGAGGGTGACGCTGGGGTGACAGGGAGAACTACAGCCACAGTGGGGTACACAAAATTGTGGCAGATGAGGAGGGCGCATGAGGTCAGTAGAGCTGGAGGGCCATGTAATAAGCACAGGAGTCCTGACACTACTGGTTGTCCTTACCTTCATCAGACTCCCGGCCCCTGAAGCTTCGGTCATCCTCGTCATCTGCACTCTCCAGCTCTTCCTCCTCGTAGTAATCATTAGCTGCCGCCGCGGCAGGAGACATGACACCGACCGAGCTCATGGCTGACTGTGACACCCCAAAGCCGACACTGGGAGCTTCCTGAGCGGGGACCGAGCTGCTCGCTACACCCGAACAACAGCTAAAAACTTCCACAGCAAAGACCGTCAAACCAGCTACAACAACCAGCGCTCAGCAACGGGGTCCTTAGCCGCCCGTGTTCCTGTGTCTCTCTTGTAGGTGTCTTCGGTATTGCCTGAATATATTGGTACGGCAGAAAAGCCGCGCTGAATACTATAACGTTGCATAAAGTGCAAAGTTATACCAGCATATAGGTGGTCACACTTCATATCAACATTATAATAATATAAGGGCACAAATAGTTCATTTCAGTCCCAGGCCTATACAGGCACTAATATAGACACCCCCTGGCAGACAACAAACCTGGGTCGTGACTAGAGTGGAGTTGCTCCTGTTAGGTATGATGTCACAGGAAGGGGCGGAGCCTCTCCGATGAGGGCGGGGTTTCTTCTATCACAACTCTGTTCTGTATAGAGGAAGCAGGAGTGGAGCTCGTGTAGATGGAGAACTGAAAGCTGTGAGGACAGTTTTGCGGGACTGCATGATGGAAGGGGAGTGATAAGATTGCTTTGCATGGGACTGCATGTTGGTGGAGGCTGAGGGGAGGGAGTGATGTATTTACATGGGAGTGTAAGTTGAGGGGCTGAAAAGAGACTGATGTTTTACATGGGACTGTAACCTGGAGAGTCTGGGGGATTGGGTTGATGTTTAGGGTGGTATAGGAGTTCCTGGGGTGCCGATGGCATCGAGGGAGACAGGGTCATTTGGTTGCTGCTCTCATCTGAAGGAGAGCAGGGGTCCTTGTTGTGCTGCTGGCATCTAAGAGGTGGGGGGTCCTTCTGACATGTAAAGGAGAGCAGGGGTCCTTGGGGTGCTGTTGGCATCTAAGGGGGGATGTGCTGGCATGGATGAGAGGCAGGGGTCCCTGGTGCGCTGCTGGCAACTAAAGGGTGTGGAGACATGGGTCTCTGGGGTGCCATTGGCATCTAAATATGGGAGCATGCGTCCTTGGTGTACTTCTGGAATCTAAAGGGGGGGAGGGGCAGGGGTCCTTTGGGGTGCTGCTGGCATTTAAAGGGGGGCAGGGGTACTTTGGGTGTTGCTTGCATGTAATGGGGGCAGGGTCTTGTGGGCTTCAGGTCCCTGCATGTGTCTGTGTGGGATCCCTGGGGTATTGACTTTGTGTGTGGGGTTCCTGGGGTATTGCTTGTGTGTAAGAGGGGATTCTGGAGGTGGTCTCAGGGCGCTGCCACCTGTGTGCATGTTTGGGGGTTCCTGGGGAGCTGTGTGTATGAGGGGGTGCTGGTAGAAGGTCCGAGTGGTGTGCAGGTCTCATCTTCATGTAAGTGGGGGGTTCCTGCGGTGCTGCCTCTGTGTGTGTGGGGGGGTTGCTGATGGTGGTCCTTGGGGTTCTGCCACCTGTGTACATGTGGGGGTGCTGCCTGTGTGTTGGAGGGGTCTGGCCCCTGGGGTTGTTGCCACCTATGTGTTGGGGGGCTCCAGTCCCTGGGGGGCTGCCGCCTGTGTGCTGGGAGACGTCTGGTCCCTGTGTGGCTGCCGCCTGTGCGCTGGGAGACGTCCGGCCCCTGGGGGGGCTGCTGCCTGTGCGCTGGGAGACGTCCGGCCCCTGGGGGGGCTGCCGCCTGTGCGCTGGGAGACGTCCGGCCCCGGGGGGGGGCCGCCTGCGCTGGGGCGCCGGCCCCTGGGGGGGCTGCCGCCTGTGCGCTGGGAGACGTCCGGCCCCTGGGGGGGGCTGCCGCCTGTGCGCTGGGAGACGTCCGGCCCCTGGGGGGCTGCCGCCTGTGCGCTGGGAGACGTCCGGCCCCTGGGGGGGGTGCCGCCTGTGTGCTGAGGGGGTCCGGTCCCTGGGGGGCTGCCGCCTGTGTGCTGGGGGGAGTCCGGTCCCTGGGGGGCTGCCGCCTGTGTTCTGTTGTGATCTGGACCCCGGGGGGCTGCCGCTTGTATGCTGAGGGGGTCTGGGACCTGTGTGCTAGGGTCTCCAGTACCTGGGGGGCTGCCGCCTGTGTGCTGTTGGGATCTGGACCCCGGGGGGCTGCCGCCTGTGTGCTGTTGTGGTCTGGACCCCGGGGGGCTGCCCCCTGTGGGCTGAGGGGGTCTGGACCCCGGGGGGCTGCCGCCTGTGGGCTGAGGGGGTCTGGACCCTGGGGGGCTGCCGCCTGTGGGCTGAGGGGGTCTGGTCCCCGGGGGGCTGCCGCCTGTGGGCTGAGGGGGGGCACGCTCTGGTCCTTGGGGGGCTGCCACCTGTATGCTGGGGCTCCAGGACCTGGGGTCTGCGCCTGTGTGCTAGGGCCTCCGGTACCTGGGGAGCTGCTGCCTGTGTGCTGTTGTGATCTAGACCCTGGGAGGCTGCTGCCTGTGTGCTAGGGGGGTCCAGTCCTGGGGGCTTGTCGTCTGTGTGTGGTTCTGGTCCCTAGGGGCTGCCATTTGTGCTTTGGGAAGGGGAGTCCCTGAGAGGCTGCTGCCTGTGTGGGGTGCTGTCTTCATATAAGTGGGGGGGTCTCTGGGGCTGCTGCCTGTGTGTGACAGTAGGCTGTGGGGGATCCATGAGGGACTGCCGTCTGTGCAGTGGCATAACTAGGAATGGCTGGGCCCCAAGGCGAACATTTGACATGGGGGTCCCCCCCTGAACCGCTGCCCCCCCCCACGCACAAACCGCATTACTGCGCACACTATTATGCCCCATAGCAGCCCCAGCACCCAGTATAATGCCCCATAGCGGCCCCAGCACCCAGTATAATGCCCCAAGCGGCCCCAGCAACCAGTATATGCCCCATGCGGCCCCAGCACCCTGTATAATGCCCCATAGCGGCCCCTGCATCCAGTATTATGCCCCATTGTGGACCACCCATGAACAATTATTATACTCTGGGGTCTTTTCAGACCCCAGAGTATAATGATCGGAGACCAGGGGAGGATACAAACAAAAAAAAACAAAACAATGTCACTTACCTCTTCCTGGCTCCGGCGCACTCCCCGCTACTTCGGCCATTTTCAATGTTGGTCCAGATCTCGTGTGAGTCGGGCCGGCATCGCGACGCACAATGACGCAGGCCCGGGCCACGTAACGTCACCAAACAGGCCCGAAGCCTTCGGAGTGTATGAGAGGTAAGTAATGTTGTTTTTATGTACCCTCACCTCCCCTGGCCCTCCGATCATTATACTCTGGGGTCTGAAATGACCCCAGAGTATAATGATAGCAGTGTTTATGGGTTTTGGCCCTCGGCCTCACTTACCGCACCTGCTCACAGTCACCTCCGCTTCCGCAGAATGGGAAGCGCAGGCGGCCATGAGCAGGAGCGGGCTTGGTAAGTAAATAGGGGCTGGGGCCGGGGGGACCCAGAAGGTAACAGCCTATTAAAAAAAAAAAAAAATGTCCTGGGCCCTGTGGCGGCTGCTACTGCTGATACCCTGGTAGTTACACTCCTGCGTCTGTGTGTTGTTGGGGGAGGGGTCAAGTTCTTGGGTGGGGGGTTGCCATCTGTGTGTTGGTGGAGGGGGTCCCGGAGGAGTGTGGCATTTCGAGTGTATGTGGAGTCCCTGCATGTGTGGAGGAGGTGGTTGTGGGGGTCCTGGGGGGAGGGGGGCTGCTTGTGTGTAGGCAGGGTTGTGGGGCAGTGTAAATCACGTGGTTCTGGTTACATAGCACAGGGACGCTGGAGGTATAACATACAGTAGTGCCCTCCTGTGCCCCTATGCTAAATGTATTCCCACTCCTCCTACATTATAAATAGAATGGCCTCCACAGCCTAATGCATCACCTTTTCATATGCAGGGTGTGAGCTGTATGCATAAACACTTTCCAACCCTGCAATGATTGCTGGCACCAAACTGACCCTCATTGCTGTATAAAGAGGTTACCCACAATGTAGGGACTCCTTCAGAGCAAGAGGAGTCCCTGCATTAGAAGGGGCGAATCCAAGACATAACTTGTCTGTGTTTCTTGACCAAGTGTAAACCCTTGACTGTGACTAACCCCTGCACTTAGGTTTAGTTGTGGTCAAGTTATGACTGCAATTAACCCTTTTTAGTCCATGATTTAGCAACTCTAACAAATGTTAACGTCACTATAGTTTTTCTGTATAGCAGGTGCAGCCCTAAGGTACATTAGGGCTGCTATACTTTATTTGCATAGCAGGCTGTCTGTGTTCTGCCCGCATATTCATTAATATAACTTGACCCCCAATGTATTCACCAAGGATTCCCCAGACCTCCTGCAATCAGTGATTCCATCTACAGTAAGTGATAGAATTGCTGATTACCCAAGAAGGGGTTAATCACAAGCTTGACATGACTGTGGTTCAGGCTAAGGGCCTACGTATCGTCCCGCAGCAAAAAAAAGCTGCAGGAAAAGCTGCAGATTTCCTCTGCGGACTTTCTGCTTCAATTATACACATACGGAAGCTTCCGGCGTTTCCGTAGGTAGAATTGACATGCTGCGATTTCCAAAGCCACGACGGTATGTCTGCTGTGTGTATTTTACTGCAAAGTGGGGACGGGATTCGCATTTTTTTTTTGCCCTGTTTCTGCCCCTGGCAAACCATGGCGTATAGGCCACATGGGGCGCCTCCCCTTAAGGATTTATCCGCTTTCTCAGGCTAGGCCAGGCCCAACACCTGATACCCCTCCAGATCTCTGGTACAGAGACTTTAATGGGGCGGCGCGGGGGGCCCTAAACTTCCCTTTTAGGGTGGGTCCGGGGGGGGGGGCGGGGGGGGCCCCCCTGTTTTTATTACCTTTGGTGTTTTTTTTTTTTTTGAGGGGGCCCCTTCTTGTTGTGGTGTTAAAAAAAAAAAAAGGGGTTTTTTTTTTTTTTTTTTGGGTTTTTTTTTGCTGGGGGGGGGGAGGGGGGGGGGGGGGTTTTTTTGGTGTTGTTGGTTTATTTTTGGAAAGGGGGGGGGGGGGGTTTATATAAAAAAATAAAAATTATGGTGGGGGTGGGGGGGGGGTTGTTTTTATTAAAAATATTTTTTTTTTTTTTGTGTTTTGTTTTTTTTTTTTTTTTTTATTTTTTTGTTGGGTGGGTTGTTTTTTTTTTATTTTCTTTCTTTTCTTTTTTTTAAAAACCCCCCCGGGGGGGTTCCCTTTTTTTTATACCCCCCAGAGTACACCCAGACCGTGAACCTACCTATAGTAACTACAGAGTACACCCAGACCGTGAACCTACCTATAGTAACTACAGAGTACACCCAGACCGTGAACCTACCTATAGTAACTACAGAATATACCGGACCAGACCACCATAGAACACAGAGCCACCCGACCAGAACCACCAGAACACAGAGCACCCGCCGCCCCTAGACCCAGAGCCCCGCCGGCCCCACACCGCCCCCCCCCCCCCCCCCCCCCCCCCCAGACCGTGAACCTACCTATAGTAACTACAGAGTACACCCAGACCATGAACCTACCTATAGTAACTACAGAGTACACCCAGACCATGAACCTACCTATAGTAACTACAGAGTACACCCAGACCGTGAACCTACCTATAGTAACTACAGAGTACACCCAGACCATGAACCTACCTATAGTAACTACAGAGTACACCCAGACCATGAACCTACCTATAGTAACTACAGAGTACACCCAGACCATGAACCTACCTATAGTAACTACAGAGTACACCCAGACCATGAACCTACCTATAGTAACTACAGAGTACACCCAGCCACCGTGAACCTACCTATAGTAACTACAGAGTACACCCAGACCAGTGAACCTCCCCCCACCCCCCCCCCACCTACCTATAGTAACTACAGAGTACACCCAGACCGTGAACCTACCTATAGTAACTACAGAGTACACCCAGACCGTGCACCTACCTATAGTAACTACAGAGTACACCCAGACCATGAACCTACCTATAGTAACTACAGAGTACACCCAGACCATGAACCTACCTATAGTAACTACAGAGTACACCCAGACCGTGAACCTACCTATAGTAACTACAGAGTACACCCAGACCATGAACCTACCTATAGTAACTACAGAGTACACCCAGACCATGCACCTACCTATAGTAACTACAGAGTACACCCAGACCGTGAACCTACCTATAGTAACTACAGAGTATACCCAGACCATGAACCTACCTATAGTAACTACAGAGTACACCCAGACCATGAACCTACCTATAGTAACTACAGAGTACACCCAGACCGTGAACCTACCTATAGTAACTACAGAGTACACCCAGACCGTGCACCTACCTATAGTAACTACAGAGTACACCCAGACCATGCACCTACCTATAGTAACTACAGAATACACCCAGACCGTGAACCTACCTATAGTAACTACAGAATATACCGAGACCATGCCACCTAAGACACGACACCCGCCAGACCACCTGCAGCACCGCCCCACTGCAGATACACCCGAGACCATGAACCTACCTATAGTAACTACAGAATACACCCAGACCATGAACCTACCTGTAGTCAGGACACGCAACCATGAACCTACATATAGTAACTACAGAAACCCCCGCCGGCCCCCCCAAGCCCCCCAGACCATGAACCTACCTGTAGTAACTACAGAGTACACAGAGCTAACCAGCGTGAACCTACCTGTAGTAACTACAGAGTACCTAGACAATGAACCTACCTATAGTAACTACAGAGTACACGCAGACCATGAACCTACCTATAGTAACTACAGAATATACCCAGACCATGAACCTACCTGTAGTAACTACTAGAATTTAACAGCGAGACATGAACGTACCTATAGTAACTACCAGAATACACGAGACATGAACCTACCTAAGAACTCCATATACCACACCCGGAGGGACCCCCTGGAAGGCCGGGGGCGGAACTACAGAATACACCGAGACTATGAAACTATCTGCAGCAACTCCATTCTAGTCAATTCTGTAGTGAGACAGCTAGAATGGAGTTGCTGTAAGGAGGACCTACCTGCAGCAACTACAGAATACACCGAGACTATGAAACTATCTGCAGCAACTCCATTCTAGTCAGTTCTGTAGTGAGACAGCTAGAATGGAGTTGGTGTAAGGAGGACCTACCTATAGTAACTACAGAATACACCCAGACCATGAACCTACCTGCAGCAACTACAGAATACACAGAGACTATGAACCTACCTGCAGCAACTCCAGTCTAGTCAATTCTGTAGTGAGACAGCTAGAATGGAGTTGCTGTAAGGAGGACCTACCTATAGTAACTACAGAATACACCCAGACCATGAACCTACCTGCTGCAACTCCATTCTAGTCAATTCTGTAGTGAGCTAGAATGGAGTTGCTGTAAGGAGGACCTACCTGCAGCAACTACAGAATACACTGAGACTATGAACCTACCTGCAGCAACTCCATTCTAGTCAATTCTGTAGTGAGACAGCTAGAATGGAGTTGCTGTAAGGAGGACCTACCTATAGTAACTACAGAATACACCCAGACCATGAACCTACCTATAGTAACTACAGAATACACCCAGACCATGAACCTACCTATAGTAACTACAGAATACACCCAGACCATGAACTTACCTGCAGCAACTCCATTCTAGTCAATTCTGTAGTAAGACAGCTAGAATGGAATTCTGTAAGGAGGACCTACCTATAGCAACTATAGAATACACCAAGACTGTAAACCTACCTATAGTAACTATATACTCATAAATCAGGCACAAAGCGATACGTTAAAATCTAAGATCTTTGTCATTTATGAATTGCCATAGATTTCCATTATCAGTTACAACAAAAAAGTGGCGCGAGATATAAAAAACGCGTCACCACCATGTTCAGACCATATTTGCAAAATGTCTCAGAACTGGTCTGGTGCAAATTATATATACATATGTCACATATATATATATATATATATATATATATATATATATATATTAAATATATATATATATATATATATAAATAATTTATATAACTTATAAATATATATATATATATATATACATACATATAATTTATGAGTGCTATATGTATATATGTCCGGGAATGTGTTTTTCCTCCATTCATATTGATAATCATAGATATATCTAATGTCCCTCTTGGCCAGTTATGGATCCTCCCTATAGAAACTCCACTCTAGCTTCTCATGTAGTGAGGTGACTAGATTGGAGTTTCTGGCGGCAGCTCCTGTAAGCATCTCCATTCTAGTCACCTCAGTAATGAATTGTCTAGAATGGAGTTGCTCCTGGTAGGTCCTCCCTCCAGCAACTCCATTCTAGACCGTTAACTAGTGAGGTGACTAGATTGGAGTTGCTGGAGGGAGGACCTACCAGGAGCAACTCCATTCTAGTCGCAACCAACAAACCTGTGGGTGGTTGTGTAGTGAAGGTGTGATACAGTGAGCGGCCGCTCAATGGCAGCCCTAGCTTACAGTAGACAGTGGTGCCTCAGGCACTCTATTACGCGCCATAGTAGATTGACAGTGACCCTGATTCAACTGAGGAAGCCTAAACTCCTAAATTCGCTCCTGCCTACAATGTAGCTGCTGTATAGTAAATGTTGTTTCAGTTATTGAGGAGACTATCATGCTCTTCAATGTTCTTAAAATTAGTGCAAGGAAAATGTCTGCTCCATTACACATATTTCCCATTGTAACCTGCACCCGTCGGCCATAACATTAAAGCCACTGCCTAACAGGGTCCTCATTGTGCCACCAAAACGGCTGTGACCTGTCAGGTTTTGGACTCCACAAGACCTCTGAAGGTGTACTGTGTGGCATCTGGCACCAAGACATTAGCAGATAGCAAAAGGCAGTGTCTGGAATGGGGTAAAATGCTGTGTGGGGATGAGATTAACAGGTTCCTGCCCTGTGACATACCATTATGCCACCTGTTCCTGCAAACTGACATAGTAGAACATCAATGAAGATCCTGAGCCGTCTCCATCTGAAGAGGAAGTCACCGTTTGTAGCCATTTAACTCCTTATATGCCACCATCTAAGTGGTCTGTTTGTGTTGGACTCCTCCCCCATCAGCATCACATGCATACTCATGGTGGGGCCTTACTGAAGGCCCTCATGTCACTATTCTAAGTAAATCTATAGGTACATCTCAAAAAATTGGAATATCTTTGAAACGTTCATCCATTTCAGTAATACAGTTCATAATCAGCGTCTTCCATGATTGTGTGTCCACCGGAAGCAGACTAAGGGACCATTTAAAGGCTTAGGAAACCTTGGCAGGTGACACACTGAATTTACAATACTGAACTTTTTTACAATATTCAAATTTTCTTAGATTTTAGTTTTCATTACCTGTAATCGATAATCAACATTTACAGAAATAAAACACTTGAAATAGAACACTCTGTGTGTAAAGAATCTAGAAAATATAGGAGGTCACTTTTTTAATTTAATTACTGAAAGAAATAAACGTTTCAAAGATATTCTAATTTATTGAGATGCACCTGTATGTGACTCTGCCAGAGGAGCTTTCAATTGAAATGTAATATACTGGGACTAGCCCCACTAGTGTTCAAGTCCCAGTATGGAACTAAGTAGAATTGTTAACACAAATAAATAACACAGACAACCCTTTTCCAAATTTATTTTTGTAACAAAAAAATAACAAAAAAATTGTAATATTTGCTATTGCCATACTATAAAAATATTACATTATTTATCCCACACAGTGAATGCTGTAAAAACAAAAAAACCTGCTCACATAACCTCTAAAAACATTTATAAAAATGTTCAAAAATTTACATATAATCCAAAATGGTACCAATAGAAAAAACAGCTTATCCCGAAAATAAAACAAGCCATCACATGGCTCAGATGAGGCTCACAGAATATGGTGAAACTGAAAGAAATGATTTTTAGCAAATTTATTGTGTAGCAAAGTGATTTTATTGTGTAAAAATAGTACAACCTAAAAAAAAAAAAACTATAAACTTGGTATTACTGTAATCATACTGACTGGCAGAATAAAGTGAAAGGGGTTATCCAATTTCTAATATTGATGGATAGGTCAAAATTAATTCGGCGAGGGTCTGACAGTTGTATATCCCATTATTGCTCACTCACTGTACAATTTGTAGTGGCAGAATTTGGTATTGCCACGTTTATTCAGAGCTGCTGATCTGCAGTGGTTGGACCCTTGCAGATCTAATATTGATAACCTGTCCTAAGGATATCATGTAGATTGTAAGCCCTATATGGGACAGTGATTGGTAATGTCTGTAAAGCGCTGCGGAATATGTTGGCACTATACAAGTAAGTGAAATAAATATCCCTTTAACATGTTATTTATGCTCAGGGCAACACACAAAATTTAAAACATAAAAAAAATGACAAAACCAACTTTTTTTGCCATTATAAAGTTAAAAAATTATTGCTTTTAAAATAGACAACAGAAAAAAAAAGGACCATGTCCTTAAGGGAAGTCTATCACCTACACCAGACAAGATAAACTACTGTTTATATTAAGTAATGTATCCACTGCAAAGACAATTCCAAGCATACCTTTGATATGTAGATTAGCCTGCTATGATGACCATAAAACCGTTTTTTACAGGTATGCAAATGAGCCTCACGGAGCACAGGTGGCATTGACCCCATTTCCGGAGCACAGCTCCGGCATCCAAAATAACGCCCATCCAGTCATGTAGTTCGGCCCCCTCAGCAGTTCCAGAGCAGCAGCATCATCAGTTCCAGAGCCCTGCACTGAAGCCCCACGCATGTGCAGTCCTGTAGTTTGTGTGCAGTACACTTGGACATGGCACGAACTACAGGAGCGTACTGCGCAGGATTTTGGTACAGTGCTCCGTAACTGATGATGATTCTGCTCTGGAACTGCTGTGAGGGCCGAACTACATGACTGAATGGTCATTATTATCTTTGCGGTCTGGGCCAATGTGGTGGTTTTGTTCCACTTTCAGGTGAGACCAGTATTGGTAAGACCAAAGCCTCAGGGAGTCATACTGTAGTGTGTCGTGTAGCAGATTTTTAATCTCCACTAGGACCCCCACTATTCAGAGGTCATTGTATCTGCTGCGTTTCTCAGGATCGTCAAGCTTATGTTTGAGATATTGGATAATTTGACAGTTTTCCTCAAGCAGTGCAGATCCTCCAGATCAGAGATACGTTGCTCACCTAAGAAATGCATTTGCCATGTTCTGTGACCAGGGAAACAACTAAATCCAGAGACGCTTGGAAAGGATGGAGACGGAGTCCATGGCAGGCATTACAATTTAAAAAATTATTTTAGCCATAGTTGGTACCTGTGATTTATCAGGTGGGTAGGGGGGATTTATTGGAGTCCACGTGTGGAGGTTATTTGCACCATTTTTATTTTGTTGTACATACAGGTGTGATATCTCTGGCTGGAGTAGAATGCACATACTTGTCCATTACAAGTCCTGGGCTACAATGCAGGCAAAATGGTAAGGTGGAGGGGTCTGCTTAGAATATATTACATATTAGAACATACAAAGTGGTGGTGGATGCAAAATATAACTAGAGAGTTATTGCATAGTGCAGAGAAACTGTCTTATAGATGAAGTATAGCCAGGAGAAGCTGGAGATTAAAGTCAACGTGAGGCTAGTAGGGATGAAGGCTGGAGCTGCCAGGAGGAGTAGGAGAGACACATAGTAAAATAGCTGCTGACCCTTTAAGAAAGCACCATTCCCCCCTGAGCTGTTACATGCATCTGAGCCCTCTAGACATCTTACACAATGTCACTGGGTATGTATTGGATACTTTGGAGTGTTTATACTGGGATTGAGTCTGATTATATCTCCTTGTGCTTATTTCTTATATGGGCAGCACGGTGGCTCAGTGGTTAGCACTGCAGCCTTGCAGCGCTGGAGTCCTGGGTTCAAATCCTGCCAAGGACATCTGTAAGGAGTTTGTATGGTCTCCCTGTGTTTGCGTGGGTTTCCTCCCATATTCCAAAGACATTCTGATAGGGAATGTAGATTGTGGGCCCTAAATGGAACAGTGCCCACAATGTCTGTAGAAGCGCTGTGGAATATGATGATGCTATACAAATAAGCTTAATAAAATAATATGCTTGGTCCAGGAGGTGCTGCCTGACATTGTTGCTGTGAGGCCACTACTCCTGTCCTTCCCGCCCTGTGGTGGATCACCATTGCTAAGACAACGTTGTAGGGAGGGAAGTGTAGTGGGCTCTTCTCAGAGCTACCCTCCAGTATAATTACTGCTACAACATTTAGACAGACAAGATTTGCAGTCAACCCCCTGAAGGGAGAGAGTGCCAATGTGGAGGTTTCCCAAAGCCTCACACTCTGGATCCTGTAGTACACAGGTATTCTTCAGATTTACTCATTTCAGAGGCAGAGTACAATATTATTATTATTATTGGAGTGGAGATATAATGCATTGATTCAAAATCTGTTTATGGGCATCCCTTGATTTGGAAGTACCGCTACCAAGTACAGTACCATTACCCACAGTGGAACTCCTTCTACTACCCCCATCCAGAAAGCTGCATTGGTTGTTTGCTACATCATTTGGTTCAACTGCATTGCTGCCCCGAGTCATTTCTGTGCTTACCATCTGGGCCCTTCCAACCAGCACCATCTGGCTCAGGAGAGAACACCTCTTCAACTAGCCCATCACCATCAGGCACACCACAGGCTCCCTCAACTTGCCCCAACTTGGGAGATGGACTAAAGATATGGTGATGTTTGAAGGTCAATGGTGCCTGGCACATTTCTGTACTTTTGATACTTTTCAGGAACCATATTGACTATTAGGATTTCTTAAGAGAATCTGTGCCAGAAAGCCTGAATATTGGTAATATTTCTCTGAACTGCTCTTTAATGGATGGCCTTCTAAGTACAATCTATTTTTGTTCAACGGGTCCTCCATGATCAGCTCATTGTAAGATGTTTTTCTGTTGAGACCGTAAGCAATGAGGGAAGTCAGGCAACATGTCTCTGAAGTGCTGGTATCCTCAGAGCTCTCCACTCTCAGGGTCCTAAACAAGAGACTCTTCTTTACTATCTTGGAATTCAATAATACGGGATTAAAAAAAGGACAACCCTTTGGTATAGAAGAGAAAAAAAACTATACTGGAAAGGAAAAGTAATTCCACCTGGTTTACAATCACAGTATCATATATAATGTTTGCATCTGTGAGATATTATATACAGTTTTATAATTTATTCTTATTTGGAAAAAAAAAAACAGTAAAAGAGAAAGTAGCATATTGAAAAGAAAAAAACCCAAAAGGTAATATGAAGGTTTCCAAATTTTTATGCATGAAGATATGGAGTAATGTAAGAAGGGGTCCTGATCACTTTGTGTGAAGGCAAAAAGTTATGACGGTGGATCTGCCTGACATCTACATAGCGTTCTCTGCCCTGTCATCAGCATGAATAAATACTTCCTGGATGCAGTAAAACAAGAGAGTATTTATTTATTTATTCTGAGGAGAACATAACACCATTGTGTGAAGGTGGTAAGGGTGTCAAGTGCAAGAAGAACCTCCAAGACTCTTTGTAAATTAAGTTTTTGGTGGATGAAAATCTTGTTTATCATGTGCTAAATTACTGTTAAATATTATTATTTGTACTTTGTACTGTGCATATTTGTATTGTACATTTTGCTTGTTATTTATTACATGATCAGCGTCTGAGAGCAAGTTTATTTATATGCATAATAAGCTAGGACTAAACAAACTGGAGTGCCAGTTATGTGTATAGGTACACAACCAGATGTTATAACTATGCATTGACTGACACTATATTGTACAATATTTATACTGTGACAGAAGTCAACATAGATCATAGAAATTGACTCCTATCAAAGCATAGCTCAAGAAAAAGTTGTGCATCTCAACTTATATTATCATGCATATGGCAGAGTTGTGTGCACGAAACCTGTATTGAGACACACAGAGTCCTAGCACAGCTGTGCTATGGAGCCATAGAGACTAAATGTGTCACCATATGAGGACTTCATATGCTGTCATGTTATGGAGACATTCCATTAAGAGCAAATCTTTTAGAGGAGAATACCCCCAAAATACACCTATGCATGATTTACTTTTCTGTCACATGTCCCTACATACAGTACAGACCAAAAGTTTGGAAACACTTTCCCATTCCAAGAGTTTTCTGTATTTTCATGACTATAAAAACTGTAGATTCACACTGAAGGCATCAAAACTATGAATTAACACATGTGGAATTATATACTTAACAAAAAAGTGTGAAACAACTGAAAATATGTCTTATATTCTAGGTTCTTCAAAGTAGCCACCTTTTGCTTTGATTACTGCTTTGCACACTCTTGGCATTCTCTTGATGAGCTTCAAGAGGTAGTCACCTGAAATGGTTTTCACTTCACAGGTGTGCCCTGTCAGGTTTAATAAGTGGGATTTCTTGCCTTATAAATGGTGTTGGGACCATCAGTTGTGTGGTTCAGAAGTCAGGTGGATACACAGCTGATAGTTGTACTGAATGGAGTGTTAGAATTTGTATTATGGCAAGAAAAAAGCAGCTAAGTAAAGAAAAACGAGTGTCCATCATTACTTTAAGAAATGAAGGTCAGTCAGTCCGAAAAATTGGGAAAACTTTTAAAGTGTCCCCAAGTACAGTGGCCAAAACCATCAAGCACTACAAAGAAACTGGCTCACATGAGGACCGCCCCAGGAAAGGAAGACCAAGAGTCACCTCTGCTGCGGAGGATAAGTTCATCCGAGTCACCAGCCTCAGAAATCGCAGGTTAACAGCAGCTGAGATTAGAGACCAAGTCAATGCCACACAGAGTTCTAGCAGCAGACACATCTCTACAACAACTGTTAAGAGGAGACTGTGTGCAGCAGGCCTTCATGGTAAAATAGCTGCTAGGAAACCACTGCTAAGGACAGGCAACAAGCAGAAGAGACTTGTTTGGGCTAAAGAACACAAGGAATGGACATTAGACCTGTGGAAATCTGTGCTTTGGTCTGATGAGGCCAAATTTGAGATCATTGGTTCCAACCACCGTGTCTTTGTGCGACGCAGAAAAGGTGAACGAATGGACTCTACATGCCTGGTTCCCACCCTGAAGCATGGAGGAGGAGGTGTGATGGTGTGGGGGTGCTTTGCTGGTGACACTGTTGGGGATTTATTCAAAATTGAAGGAATACTGAACCAGCATGGTTACCACAGCATCTTGCAGCGGCATGCTATTCCATCCGGTTTGCCTTTAGTTGGACCATCATTTATTTTTCAACAGGACAATGGCCCCAAACACACCTCCAGACTGTGTAAGAGCTATTTGACCAAGAAGGAGAGTGATGGGGTGCTACGCCAGATGACCTGGTCTCCACAGTCACCAGACCTGAACCCAATCGAGATGGTTTGGGGTGTGCTGTACCGCATAGTGAAGGCAAAAGGGCCAACAAGTGCTAAGCATCTCTGGGAACTCCTTCAAGACTGTTGGAAGACCATTTCAGGTGACTACCTCTTGAAGCTCATCAAGAGAATGCCAAGAGTGTGCAAAGCAGTAATGAAAGCAAACGGTGGCTACTTTGAAGAACCTAGAATATAAGACATATTTTTAGTTGTTTCACACTTTTTTGTTAAGTATATAATTACACATGTGTTAATTCATAGTTTTGATGCCTTCAGTGTGAATCTACAATTTTTATAGTCATGAAAATACAGAAAACTCATGGAATGAGAAGGTGTGTCCAAACTTTTGGTCTGTACTGTATGATATCTGAGGTACACAGAGGAACAGTAGGACCCCAGTGACTTCTGGGAGATAACGTAGAGAAGGTACAGAGCTGTAAGGCTATGTTCACACTACAGTTACATAGTTATTAAGGTTGAAAAAAGACATATGTCCATCAAGTTGACCAGGGGATGGAAAAGGGCATGACATTCTATACAGTTCCATAAACATCAATGCTATTTTGCTCTACAACGGCATCTAATCCTTTTTTGAAGCTGCCAGCTGTTGCTGCTGTGACCAGCTCCTGGAGTAGGCTATTCCAAAGATTCACAGTCCTTACAGTGAAAAAACCTTGTCGGTTCTTGAGATTAGGGCATTTTACACTACCTGCAAAATGGATGGAATTCTGGCAAATCCCATCCATACATTGCAGATAAAAATCTGTCGAGGAAAAGCTGCGAGTTCAAAAACACTGCCGTTTTCTGTATAGGTGTAATAGAAGCAGAAAGTCCGCAGAGGAAAACTCTTCAGACTTTCTTTGAAAAACGCTGCGGCTCGCTACATGGGGCCTTAGTCTAAACCTTTTTTTCTCCAGACAGAGGGAGTGCCCCCTTGTCTTTTGAGGGGATTTTACATGGAACAGCTTTTCCCTATATTTCTTGAATGGACCATTTATATATTTATACAGGAATACCATGTCTCTTCTTTCCAGACTAAACAGATTTAACTCCTTTAGTCTCTCCTCATAACTGAGGTCCTCTATGCCCGTTATCAGTTTTGTGGCCCTCCATTGAACCTTTTCAAACACTAGGACATCCTTTCTATTAACTGGTGTCTAGAATTGAACTGCTTATTCTAGATGGGGCCGCACCAATGACTTATAAAGTGGTAATATTACATCACTGAGTCCATATCACCTTTAATATACGACAATATCCTGCTGGCCTTAGAAGAAGCCAAATTGCATGCTGTAATTTAGCCTATCATCTAGGTACTTCTCCACCAGTAACCCTCTCAGCTTTACTTCGCCTAGGACATATGTTGTATGCAGATTATTTTTACCCAGATGCATAACTTTACCTTTATCCACATTGAACCTCAATTCCTTAAACACTCAAGTCTGTCCAATTTAGTTGTAACCTACATGCATCCTCCATAGACTGCACTGTACTACATAGCTTGGTGTCATCTGTCAAAACTAGAGACAGTGCTATTAATCCCATCTTCTATATCATTAATAAATAAGTTAAATTACAGCGGGCCCAGCACTGAACCCTGGGGTACACTACTTATACCAGAGGACCAATCTGAGCTGAAGTCATATGCCACAACTCTCTGGATATGATCCTTTAACCAGTTTTCAATCCAATTACAAACAATAATTTCCAAGACAATTGACCAGATTTTCCCCTTTAAACGTCTATGAGGGACAGTGTCAAACGGCTTTGCAAAGTCCAGGAACCCTATATCCACAGCCTCCCCTCTGTGTAGACTTCTACTCACCTCTTCATAAAAGCTAATCAGGATAGTCTGACAACTTGTCCTTAATAAAACGTTGCTGCCTGTCACCTATAATATTATGTACAATCACATACTCCTGTATATAGTTGTTTAAGACCCCCTCAAACAGTTTCCCCACAATGGATGTTAAAGGGGTTATCTGGGATAAAACGATCTTTCTAATCTAAGCTACTGCGCATGCCGGTACTCCGGCTCTATTGAGCAGGTGTGGGCGGCCGTCAGACTTCAAGGAGGTACCGGCCGCCCAGATCAAGTGAAGTCCCGTGCCCAGAAGATCCTGCCCTAAAGACAAGTAAGTATGATGGGATGGTGGGGGTGAATTAGTTAGAAAGGGCTAGTAGTGTTTGGGCTAGATAGGGAAACAGGGAGGGGATGCGAGTGAGAAAGAGAGGGGGGAGGGAGTCAGAGAGGGAGGGGGAGGGAGTGAAGCGCAAGGCATCATGGTAGTTGTAGGAAATCAGAACAGGAAGCTACTCATGTAAACAAATCCAGAAGATGGCAGGAGCTCCCAGAGAAACCCGGAAATCACTCAAAACACTTCTAAAGGTATTTGGTTGAACTTATTAACCTATTAATAGCACTAACCGACCTTTTTTGAAAAATTATTTTTTGCCCGGAAAACCCCTTTAAGCTGTAATTACCTGGGAAAGACCTAGAGCCCTTTTTGAAAATATGCACCACATTAGCCTTGGGCTAGTCCCTTAGTCACTGGAGAATCCCTAAAAATTAAGAATAGGGATACAGAAATGACTGGACTGTGTTCTTTAAGTACTTGTGGGTGTAATCCATCTGGACCTGGAGTCTTGCTCAAGTTTAATTTGTTTAGCTTGGCTTGGACCATTTCTTTATTTATCCAGTTTAGTATATTGCAGTCTGTTGCTCTCATCTGTCATAGGATGACAGAAAAGGACATTAATGGTAGTAGAGTAATGGACACAGATGGAATCCCCTCTGTCTGTGCCTGTTCCCACTGACTATAGTGTAAACAACATGATGGACACTGTCCATTTGTGTGTTTACTTTTGTAATGGAAGAAAAGGTCCTGTATGCAGGAAGAAAGCTTCTATCATGTTTTTACATGTGGGTGAATGCTGATGGACACCCAATGGAGGGGGCTCCGACCTGCATCTGTCATTTAATGTCTGTTGCTCTCATCCTGTGATGGATAAGAGCAACGGACATTAGAGAATGTCCGTGGAACCCACCATAATACAGTATGTGTCCTGTGAGTCCCACAGCTGCATTATGTGACTGAAGATTATTTTGCCCATACATAACACATAGATTTTTCACCGGAACGTAGTTTACAGTAATTGGGTAACGTATTTTGCACGGTATATAAACCTGCAGTGTGCACCCCCGTTTAAGCATGTCACTAACAATTGAAGTTGTGTGCATGAGGCTTTAATCTATTAACCCCTGAGACGCTGCTCTTTGTGTTTCGATGTAGACACATCTTGACACATCTTAGTAATGAGTCAGTACACAGTAATGTATTATTTATGATGAGGCTATTATTAAAAGTGCGCTAGTTCACCATTTCACAGGCAGGGGGCAGCAGAGCAGAGGGCTGACACATGTCAGGAGTAGAAATCAGGACGATTCTGCCTTTATTACATGACCCAATTTCTCATCAGCCGCCCCCACAGCTTTAGCGTCTCTATAATTACAAGTAACGCATGTGCTCCCCTCGTCTAAACGACATCAAAGCAAATTCCCTTATTCCGTGGTGAAGACCCAATGAATCCGCCGTGTACGACATACCGGGTGACGAGAGAACACTATACTGCCAGCAGTACTTTACACGGCGTCCTGCGTACTTCTACATAGTAGCTATGTGACACCGCAGACGGCTTTACAAGCTGTGACCAGTTCACCCCGACCTCCGGCAGTTATCGGGTTAACAAATAACCAATGGGCTAAAAATAGCGTATAGACTTCAGAATGTCACTGAACGGGGAGGAGTCTACGGCCTCACGTGGTCTCCAAAAATGTAATAACATAAGAAGCACGCACTTCCCTATTGTACATGACAAGATGAATCGAGCGCGCAGGCATGGATTTCTAACTATCTAACATACGAACCGTTTCTCAGAGCTCGGCTTCTTCTGCCTTGAGAGACTGTTCTCCGAGCGCTGGAGGTTCCATTTTTTTTTCTTTATCAGTAAACTCTCCCTGAGGAGGGGATGGGGGCCGTGAGGGGTCACAAAGGTGTTCTTGAGTCGTGCGCGGAGCACTGACAGAAGTGAAAGACAGCGCAAGCAGGAGACAAGCGGGAAGTGCCTCATGTGGGGTCCTGCCCCCTACTCTCTGTGACAGGAGTCCCTCCCATACTCCGCATGCATTAACGAGGACACCCCCTAGCACTTTCCTCACAGTCCCCCGCAACCGTCTTCCCCACGACTCTCGCCAACTCACTTTGACAGGTGTCTCCCGCCCAGCACTTTTTTTCTGACAGGAGTCCTCCCCTTCCCGCTGGCCGGCAGTCATTCTGACAGGACTAGAGTTCTCCTCCCTCCTTGCCCGGGACCCCCGCCCTCGTCTTCCAGCCGGGACTGGCCGGACTTTCTTTCAGAGTTGCGCCCATTGTGCTGCTTGTCTTCTCTGGGACTCAGGTAAGACTTGGCGGTGTGCAGGGCTCGGCTCCGGCGCGTTCCTCGTGCCCCGTGCCGGTGACTGTTCGGTCCGTGTCGCGCTGCCCGGGGCTCCCCGCGGACATTAACCCCTCGCCTCCCGCGCTGCAGACGGGCTTACTCATCTCTCTGCATCACAGTGTGAGGGTGGCTCATAGTCATGGGATTGGAAGTGAGGAATTTACCAATTATAGACTGAATGAGTCACTCAGGTGCCATCCATCCGTGCTGCCAGCCTCCTCCGCTGGGATACAGGCAGGATCGGGCTGCTGCTGCCGCCTGGTAGGTGCCCCTGTGTGTACATGTGTGTAGGACGTGTGTCACCCCATGCTCAGGGGCTGCTTGTTTTTGTACACACAAGTGGAGGGGCTGCCTGTGTGTCTTCGCCGATGGAGCCTCCTCATATGCATAATGATACTGGCTCCAAAGATGACTTCATCTCTTACAAGAGTTCTCTGTAGGAGACTGTGACTCCCATTAGAATTAGCTGACTAGAAGGAAGGAGATCAGCAGAGAGCACAGGGGCATGGTGCTGGGCACAGGGCACCAAATACCCCTCCACTCCAGGGTGAGTAACATTTGCATCTGTTATGGAGAGATCCGGACCTTTTCACTCTGGCATTTACAGAAATTGCGTCCATATTATCTATTGCCCTCTGTTATCAGCCAGATCAGGCTGAAGAGAGGCAGTTCTTCAATGAGGTTAGAAAAATGTTATTTTATACATGGACTGGGGTGGAGCTAGGTTAGCATTCATTCACATGTCCTGAGAGAGTGTTTAGAGGAGCTGTCTCCTCTCCTGACATGTCTGTGTTAGTAAATATTTGCGTACCCCTAATTTTGGAGCGTCTTTTCTGATCCTTCTGGATTATACATTTCCTCAGACGATCCTCTTATCTGATATGATTTGCCCTCTTCCCCCTTGGTACGCTGTTACTTATATAGAAATTATGAAGAGCGTTTAGTCTTCAATAAAAATATAAACCCTATAGAAACATTTACACGTATGAGGGTTTGTGCTGGTAAAGGTGACTTTTTTTAGTGTTACTTTTATTGGGTTTGGCCTGTAGAACATGGTATGGAATGAAACCATGCAGACCCTCAGTGAATCCTCTCAACCAGAGTTAGGCTTCATGTGCAAGTAAGTGTTTTACACTGGTGTTTGTAAGCATAGTCAAGGACTGGAGACTACACAGAAATAAGGTATAAATGGATAGACACTTACTTTTTTTGAGTTTCCAACCCACTCCTGGTTTTGGTTTACAAACAGCAATAAAATCAATGTTTTGTGCATAAAACCTTAAAAGAGATGTAATACCAAATTATCACCTATCCACTTAATCAGTGGAGGCCTGACTGCTGGTCTCATGTCCCGCTTTTTGAATGGGGTGGTTGTCATGCATGCAGGGCTGGTCCTGGCTTTTCTGCTGCCTGAGATGAAAATTGAAATGGCGTCCAAAGAAGATGACTAAACGCTGTTATGTTTTATCACCTTGCCTGGGCCTTTGGTCATTATACTCTGGGGGTCTGAAGAGACCCCAGAATATAATAGCAGTTCCATTTTGGACATGTTCTGTCCGATCGAAACAACTGGGCGTACCTGAGGGACTCGGTAATAAGCCGCCTGAGGTGAGAAAGTCATCTCACCTCATGGCAGATGTGAGCTTGCATACGTGCACATTGCTGCTCCATGCCAATTATATGCAACAGACAGATCGCATATTACGGCAGTCAGCTATCTATGCCATAGACCTTGCATTTGGCAGCAGTGGTCATTCCCAACTGTCACCTGATTCAGATGGGGGCACAGGACCTTCTGGCTATGAGGTGGGGTTCCCAGAAGTCAGACCACCAGCACCTATCAGTTTCCAGTGGAGAGATAATTTCTTATTACCAGAATAGCTTTTTAAGGCCACTTTCAGTATTTTGCATCAGTGCTTGTAAGGCAAAACTAGGAAAGTGTCCAAGACATGTAAGAGGTGCAGATCTTTCCATTAAACTTTACTTTGTATAGGTTAAACTTCTGGTTTTGGCTTGTAAATACAGATGCAATATACTTGACCATGTGAAAGTTGGTTAGAGAGGATCGGGTCTGGAAAGCACAATGATATACATCTGATAGGTATTGTCACCATGAGCATGTATGTGTTTTGTCTATCCAAATCCATTCCATCATACCAAAGATATAAGCCCTTTTAGGCTGAAGCCTCATGTTCTGAAAACGCAGCGTTTTTGCCGCTGCGGAAACTCCACGACAAAAAAAACCCGCTACATTTTACAGTACTTGCAAAGTGAAGAGGATTCTGGCTCTCCATCCACACATTGCAGAAAAAAATCCACAGCGGAAAAGCTGCGTTTTCAAAAACATCCGCCTTTTAGAAAATCGTAGCGTGTCAATTATACCTGCAGAAACGCTGGTGTTTTCCGTATAGGTATAACAAGGGCAGAAAGTCTGCAGAGAAAAACTCTGCGAAAACGCTGTGGGAAAAAAATCACACAATGTGTTTCTGCTGTGGTATTTTCCGCAGTATTTTTTTGCTGTGTTTCACTACGTGGGGCCTTAGTGTTGGTGCAGATTACGGTATACTAGTTAAGTATTAGGTTGGTGTGACTGAATGGATTTGTATAAACAAAATGCTCAGATCTGGTTATAGGTAAGACCATTCTTAGAGCCTATAATTGAGAATTTGATGTCTATGGCAGGAGTCGCCAAGCTCCCAGACGTGTGCCCCGAGTAGCACGAGAGCCATAACTCCCTGATACAGCAGCTTCTGCACTTGGTTAGTGATGGTCACTCCACCCACATCCTGTCAGTCCTT
This sequence comes from Leptodactylus fallax, assembly GCA_947044405.1. Lineage (NCBI taxonomy): Eukaryota > Metazoa > Chordata > Amphibia > Anura > Leptodactylidae > Leptodactylus > Leptodactylus fallax. Next base: position 974,784 of record CAMRHE010000019.1, read on the forward strand.
AGGCACCTGAACATACCAATCTCATCCATAACTTAGCAGTGAGTTGAGAACCATGTAACTGTACACATCACTCAGCCTCCTCTATAGTACCACACTGCGCTCTGCAATCTAATGCAGGAGCAGTGGAGGAGGCTGAGTGATGTGTACAGTCACACGTTCCTCCACTGACTGCCAAGTTATGCTGCAGCACTGACAGGACGGGGGCGGAGCTATTGTCTGTAATAAAGCGCATGACACAGAGGTGGTAAATACTGTGTGGGGACTAATGGAACATTAAATTATGTGGGACCACTAATGGGCTTTATACTCTGTGAGAAGGGCATAAATGGGGCATCATACTGTTTGGGACACTTATACTGGGGCATTATACTGTGTGTAGGGGGCAATAAGGAGCATTATATTGTGTTAGTGAACACAAAGGGGCTTTATACTGTATATAGGGGTCCTATTTTGTCTACTGAACAAAATGGCATGTGGTGCGTGTTAGAATTTTTTTTTATTTATTTTTTTTTTTACCTGCAATGAAAGGTTTTAACAGAGCATCCAATGCACATATGAACACATATTTGACCAGGTTGTAATACTGAGGTAATCTACTCTCTCTGTATTACAGTTGCTAGTCCTGTTACAATGACTTTTATGTAGGGGGCGATAACACTAATTATTGCATGGTACACTGAGTACCTCATCATTCATCTTTATTTATTTTTTAAACTTAAATCAGAACATTGTGCAGAAGAAGGTTGCCCACCCCTCGTCTATGGTGTGCTTTGATGGCGAAGATGGTAGCCCAGTAAATGCCATTACTTAAAGGGAGTCTGTTCGGCCCAAAATGCATCTCAAATCAATAGTATTGCCATATAGTGGCCTTTAATAGGAGCAAAAACATACCTTGTTTGTGGCCGCAAACCAATGAGATAATATAAGAAAATGTTTATGGATTTGTAAATCGGCCATGACCCAAGTAGAGACTAAAAAGGCAGTGTTGGGCAGAGAACTGGCAGCTGTTTGTAGGCAAGTCTGACAAACCAGTCCCACCCCAGATGCACTTGCAGGCCAATTTGCATATCCATAAAAATATCATCTCTGCATTGGTTTGTGGCCACAAAGTTATTTTTCTGCTCCTAGCAAAGGCCCCTATGCAGCACTGTTGTTGGTTTCGGAGGCATTTCGGACCTAACACACTCCAAAGAGACACTGTGTAATTTCTGATGCCTTTGAACTAGATCAGAAGCATGTCTGTATGTGATAGGATATTACTGGAATGATACAGAATTTTCCTATACTTAAGCTCTAGCCTATGTGCGGTCCATAATCTCTCTGTCACATTCTTTTTTACATCTGACCAGAGATTGCTTCTCTTTTTGTTGTTTGCCGGGGGGTTTGTATACATAGGAGGAGAAGGAATTCTCTCGATATATTGACAATGACTTACTTGGGAAGCCTGGAAAGATGCTCATGAAAATGCATTGAGTCAATGTGTGAAACAAAGTTGAATTGTTTTTCACTTAGTAACAGAAATCACACTTGTGAATGTGTTAATTTGAATTGGTGGCTGAAAATAGTCGCGGTGATATCGCCATACTTGACTTCTAGCAGCTGCCATTCTAAGTCATTTTGTATCACTTCTTGCATCTATTCAACATATCTCTTTTTTATAGTCTTTAGTAGATCAGAAATCATTTATCACATGATTAGTACTAAGCACTTTTACAATCCTACCTTCTTTGTAGTCTATGAATACATAGATTCCCTATATACATATATATATATATATATATATATATATATATATATATATATATATATCACACACACACACACACACACACACACACACACACACACACACACACACACACACACTATGTCTGGTCATTATGTAATTTACTTTTTACTTTTTTTTTTTTTTTTTAATAGCTGTTTCCCCCTCTGTGTGCTGTATCTGTAATTTTCATCTTTCCCTGAGCTGGTGGGTGGAGACTAGCGGTCATACTCTACACATGCTAGGTAAAGGAGAATCTGTTCTATAACCACCATGTATGGGACTTTAATAGGGAAGTTCTGATGTGTGGAAAGTGCTTTTGGTTATGATAGCTTCTATTCAGGCTAGGGCTACACGGCAATCTTGGCCGCAGTTCCTATCAAGCATCCAAACATCACCAGGTCGACCTTCAATTACTTCCCTAATGTAAGTCAATGGAGTCTTGTCATAACCCCCAGTATGTTGTGACGCTCTTAGGGTCGCAGTGCAACTCCATTCACTAACATGAACAAAGGAATTGCTAGGCGACCCAGCGATCTTTGGTCAGGCGGCAGGATTAGCGGCCAAAATTGCTAGTACTTAGTATTTATATAGCGCCAATATATTCTGCAGCATTTTACAAATCATAGGGTTCATGTACAGACAAAGTGAGACATTACACAAATGAATCAATTAATTTACACAATGGGATTGAGGGCATTGCTTGCCCTCAAGAGTGGCACGCGAGGCTTATTTACCTGGCACGGGCAACGGAGTCCTCACCAAGCAGTTTCGATTGGACCAAACACGGCTGAAATGAAACTGCTATTGTTATACTGTTGGGTGACTCTGGGGAATGGCACAATGTGACCCCTAAGACCCAATCAGAGGTCACTGACTGCAGGCAGAAGCGCCGAAGAGAACAAACGCACCTCGGCATGCAGGGAAGGTGAGTAACATTGTTTTTTATGTTTGTCACCTCTCTTGGCCCTCCATTTATTATACTCTGGGGTCTGAAGAGACCTCACAGTATAATAGCTAGTGAGTGGTGAGAATTGGAATATTATAAAATTTAGAATATTATACCGTGTGCAGGGGCCACTATGGGATAGAATACCGTGTGCAGGAGCCGCTATGGGGTAGAATACCGTGTGCAGGAGCCGCTATGGGGTAGAATACCGTGTGCAGGAGCCGCTATGGGGTAGAATACCGTGTGCAGGAGCCGCTATGGGGTAGAATACCGTGTGCAGGAGCCGCGGGGGGGCGGGCAGGCGCCGCTATGGGGTAGAATACCGTGTGCAGGAGCCGCTATGGGGTAGAATACCGTGTGCAGGAGCCGCTATGGGGTAGAATACCGTGTGCAGGAGCCGCTATGGGGTAGAATACCGTGTGCAGGGGCTGGTATGGGACATTATTCCGTATAACGGTGTGTTTTCTGTATTAAGGATGTTTTTACACTGAAAACTCAGGCATTTTATGCAAAAAATGCACCATGTGAACGCAGTTTTACATCGAAGTAAAAGTTCCAGTGGCCTAGGAATATAGCTGAATCCAGATACATAATGCTGCCATACGGTGCTCCTGGACACACATTTACCACTAATTGGGGGCTGGACATGGACTTTGATTGCTTCTAGTCGGAAAGTACAGGTGCGTCCTAGGAAATAGCAGTAAACGCATGTGTCCTAAAGCATCTGGTGGCAGCACTTCTGTGTTATGGTTTGTGGTATATGACTTTAGTTTAGGGGTCATCAGACTTACAATTATTGACCGGCACTCCGAGTACCTCATCTTTCATTTTTTTTTTTATTAAAATTGGCACGCCAAACAAAAAAGGTTGCCTACCCCTGTTCTAGAGGGAAGAGTTTAGTGAGGGGAAGACAGATTAGAAGGGAATTTTAGTAAAGTCTTCACTTTCTGCTCAATCCCCTCTCCATAGACTAGTATACACATGATTCATGTGACCTGCAGGCTTTCTCCAGAGGGATATAGCAGTGATTTTCAGAGTGAAAGCTATTTTAGCATAGGGAGGAGGATCAGTGAAACAGCCTGATAAGCAGCAAAAGGTATTTCTTTCTAGTATATTACATATTATAATCACTTGTACTAGTAGTTTATGCACAACTTGTTAAAATGATAGTACCAATTTAAAGAGGACTTTTCTTGTCCTCAAAGATGTGCGGTATTACATACCACTAGAAAGTTGACAGTGCACTGAATTCAGCACACTGTCTGCTTTTCCAATATGCACTCTAGTGTTGGAGATATCTCTCCACTGCCAGAAAGACAGGCCTTACAGCCTAGCATCATCGCTGGGCAGTGAAGAATGCCCCCAGTCAGACCCCCCCCCCCCCCCCCCCCGATACTGATACCAAAACTAACAGCACTGATATCTCTAGTCTCGGGGCACATACTGGGAACTGTGAAACAGGAGAGTGCGCTGAATTCAGCGCACTGTTGGCTTTCTAGTAGTATGCACTACTGCACATCTCTGAGGACATGAAAGGTCCTCTTTAAGGACTATGTCTATTTGTCTCAGGTTAGGACTCCATAGTGGCAAGGAGCAATGTGAATTTTGTTTGCAGTAAAAAGATTAAAGAAAGTTGCACAATTTCATGTTCTTATGGAGCCTTAGGGTGCATTTACATATTCAGGTTTTTGCTTGCTATCTTTGAAGACAAAACCAGGTGTAGATCATAATTTGAGAGAAAGTACAAGTACAGAGGCTTTAGGAAATGCATTAGAAAATCTGAGCATGTACAGTGCCTTGCTAAAGTATTCGGCCCCCTTGAACTTTTCAACCTTTTGCCACATTTCAGGCTTCAAACATAAGGATATAAAATTTTTATTATTTGGTGAAGAACCAACAACAAGTGGGACACAATTGTGAAGTGGAACGAAATTTATTGGATATTTTAAACTTTTGTAAAAAATAAAAAACTGAAAAGTGGGGTGTGCAATATTATTTGGCCCCTTTACTTTCAGTGCAGCAAACTCACTCCAGAAGTTCAGTGAGGATCTCTGAATGATCCAATGTTGTCCTAAATGACTGATGATGATAAATATAATCCACCTGTGTGTAATCAAGTCTCCGTATAAATGCACCTTCTCTGTGATAGTCTCAGGGTTCTGTTTAAAGTGCAGAGAGCATCATGAAGACCAAGGAACACACCAGGCAGGTCCGTGATACTGTTGTGGAGAAGTTTAAAGCCAGATTTGGATACAAAAAAATTTCCAAAACTTTAAACATCCCAAGGAGCACTGTGCAAGCGATCATATTGAAATGGAAGGAGTATCAGACCACTGCAAATCTACCAAGACCTGGCTGTCCCTCTAAACTTTCATCTCAAACAAGGAGAAGACTGATCAGAGATGCAGCCAAGAGGCCCATGATCACTCTGGATGAACTGCAGAGATCTACAGCTGAGGTGGGAGAGTCTGTCCATAGGACAACAATCAGTCGTACACTGCACAAATCTGGCCTTTATGGAAGAGTGGCAAGAAGAAAGCCATTTCTCAAAGATATGCATAAAAAGTCTTAAAGTTTGCCACAAGTCACCTGGGAGACACACCAAACATGTGGAAGAAGGTGCTCAGGTCAGATGAAACCAAAATCGAACTTTTTGGCCACAATGCAAAATGACATGTTTGGCGTAAAAGCAACACAGCTCATCACCCTGAACACACCACCCCCACTGTCATGGTTTGGGCCTGCTTTTCTTCAGCAGGGACAGAGAAGATGGTTAAAATTGATGGGAAGATGGATGGAGCCAAATACAGGACCATTCTGGAAGAAAACCTGTTGGAGTTGCAAAAGATCTGAGACTGGGACGGAGATTTATCTTCCAACAAGACAATGATCCCAAACCTAAAGCAAAATCTACAATGGAATGGCTCACAAATAAACGTATCCAGGTGTTAGAATGGCCAAGCCAAAGTCCAGACCTGAATCCAATCGAGAATCTGTGGAAAGAGCTGAAAACTGCTGTTCACAAACGCTCTCCATCCAACCTCACTGAGCTCGAGCTGTTTTCCAAGGAATAATGGGCAAGAATTTCAGTCTCTCGATGTGCAAAACTGATAGAGACATACCCCAAGCAACTTGCAGCTGTAATGTAATCGCAGCAAAAGGTGGCGCTACAAAGTATTAACTTAAGGGGGCTGAATAATTTGGCACTCCCCACTTTTCAGTCTTTTATTTTTTACAAAAGTTTAAAATATCCAATAAACTTCGTTCCACTTCACGATTGTGTCCCAATTGTTGTTAGTTCTTCACCCAAAAAATTAAAATTTTATATCCTTATGTTTGAAGCCTGAAATGTGGCAAAATGTTGAAAAGTTCAAGGGGGCCGAATACTTTCGCAAGGCACTGTATATGTGCCCTTAGGCCTCATTGAGATGGCTAATCTGTGGCTGCATTTTAGTGTCCACAAGACCTCAGCCTTCCCAATTGGGATTTAAAGGGTATTTTAGTATTCAAGAAAAGTTGAAAATGTGCAGGTTCTTGCTGGGTAGTCTGTTATGACTATATAAGCCTTTATAAATAATATCCTAACAGTTTTTCTCCTGCTAATAATCACGTTATAGCTGCATCACATTTTGCATTTGTCTCTGAGGTTGTGGTAGTTTACATTAAGGATTGTTCTACCCCTTCCCCTATCCATTACTGATACTGTTCTGCCATAAGTAACTGTACAATAGCAAACAAAGAGCTGAGAAAAGCTCAAGTGAGCATAATGTAGGAGATCCAGGAACACTGGACTGCAAATGCACACAGGCAAAACAGCTAAAAGAGGAAAAAAAAACAATCCGTGAGCACAGTCAGGAACTCTGCTTGCTGTCTATGAGTAATATCCCATCTCTAATCACACAAGCAGTCAGAAGTAGATACATGTACACAGGAGACTTGCATTGTAAGCTGTGATATTTGCAGAATATTCAGTCCTTTGCACAGAGCAGCAGTTTGTAGACTGTGTGTGTGTGTGTGTGTGTGTGTGTGTGTGTGTGAGTGAGTGTGAGTGAATAGGGAAAAGAACCTTCTCCCCCCCCCCCCAACTCACTGTGATCTTGTCTTGCTTATCTAATGTATCTATGGAAAGACCTACCTTGCTAGCAACAGAGAGTGAACCGCAGATTAGCAGAAACGGAGACACCTAGTGTCCAGAACTTTTACTTTTACATTTTTCTATGAAATGAAGCTAAGTTGTCTGAAGTTAGTGACCATTTACGGGAATCAAATTTGGATCACCATGATGTTCTAGGAAGCTGTGGCGTTTGACACAGTTTAATTCTTTCCTGCCACAGGCATTTTTCGACTTTCGTTTTTTGCTATTCACCCTCCAAAAGCTATAACACTTTTTTTTTTTTTTTTTTTTTCTGTTCACAGAGCTGTATGAGGGCTTGATTTTTGAGGGGTAAACTGTACTTGGTAGGGAATATTAAATGTTACTACTACAATGTACTGGAAGGCTGGAAAAGAAATCAGAATGCGGTGGAATTGGAGAAAAACTGCATTTGCTCGGCTTTCTTTCAGGCTTTGTTTTTATGGCGTTCACTGTGCAGCCAAAATGACATGTCACCTGTATTCTATGGGTTGGTACAATTATGGCGATACCAATTTAATGTTGTTTTTTTTATTTTATTTTTTATGTTTTAAAGGGAATCGGTCACCACAAAATTGAGATGTAAACTAATCAAAGTACCTTGCAGTGCTGTCAGCACCGTTTGCAATTATGTATTTCTTATTCAGAGCCGCTGCTCCATTCTTGTAAAAATCATCCCTTTTAATCCTATGCAAATGAGCAGAAAATGGTTTTAGGGGAGTTGCTTTCCATCAATGGGCTTCTACTATCTGCTGCTCCTCCGCTAGATGATTGACATCTCTCTCCTCTGCCCCAGCACACAGTACTAACTGTACTGTGCATGTCTGATGACACACTACCCCCCCATCTGAAGACAGCTTCCTTCACTTCTGAGTGCAGTCTTAATTATCAACTTTTTTTCTCTTATCCTGCTACAGCGTTTGCCGTATGGAAAATGTATTTTTATATGTATTTTAAGTTAGTAGACCAGGCGTTTTTTTAAGCCCTTGGATACCTAATTTGTATGGGTATTCATACTGATGACCTATCAGCAGGACCCTGACAGCAGCCGGGAATGGCACAGCCCCTGTCCTCTGCATAGCCGTGGTTCCAGTGGACTGCAGCGCTACTCCTATTACTTGTATAGGAGTGACACTGTATGTGCTGCTTGTCCTCTAGCATCTTCCGGCACCTGAAGGCTGCCAGAACAGATGAGATGTGTGGGTGTTGTACACTGACAGATCACATACTGATGACCTATCCTGTGGATAGGTCATCAGTATGAAAATTCAATTTGGGGCCCGACAACCCTTTAAGAGATTATACACTCTGTTATGTTACAGCTTCATTAATACTCTGCATATTTAGAGACAAGAATGGGGTCTGATCCTGGCCCATGAATTTAGGAAAGCTTTTTGAGGGCTCATGTGCTGAAAATACACAAAGCATAAATTTCCTTAAGCTTCGGGTTTTAAACCTGCAACAAATTGATTTCTTGCTGTAGTTTTCAGACTTTGCAATGCCAAGCTTGAAGGCCAGCCTAAACACAGGCGTAAGACCCACAGCGAGAACAAGCTAATTTTGGCTCCTTTTTACTACAGGGAGGCCTGCTATGTGTGGCTTTAGCCTAAAATGTGTTTGAGCCTTGTGTATTTTGAATAGTAAATGCTGAAGCTATAGCAAATTCAGTCCATCATCTGGGAAGGAGCAGTCCTTGGCATCTTTTCAGGTATATTGTAAAATAACTACTTTCCTCCTGCTTTAGTTGTGAAAATATTGTGTTACAGTGCCTTATCTGTGTCTCTCACTCTGATGTTAAGGTTAACAAAATGAAGAACTGTATCTTGCTCCATTTTGTTTGCTGAGGACATCTACAGTTATACTTGGTTGTGTATGTATATCTCAGTAAATGTTGGTGAGGGGGCTGACGTTGGTTGGTTTTACTATCTTCAGTAGTCTTAACTACACTTTGTTATTTATTGCTTGTATCTTAACTAGTTTATTTGTATCTTTCCATTACTTTTATTTAGTGTGTCATATGTTTATTGCGTTTTTTTTTGTGTGTGTGTTTAAATCTGGCTTTTTATTTTCTCCTTTGTTGTCCACTTTCTTCCTTGTATGGTTTTAGTGATAGCAATGCCCACAGTCTGTGTGCAGAGTCACTGAGTACTAACTTTCTACGCAGTAAAAAGAGGAAAGAAAGTAACATGCAGGAAGTTGACTGAAGTGGGGGAAACGGAGCATCAAAGTAAAGCTGTAGTGAAACTTCAGGCTGGCTGACCTCTCGCTGCAGCTCTAGATAGTCTAGAGGGAAGACCCTGCAGCTGCTTCAGAGCAGAAATAAAAGGAACATGAAGTAAGGTGTGGCTGCTCTGGATTCATAGCACTTCCTTTCTGGTATGTAAGACATTGCCCGGCAGAACAGGCCTGCAGATTCTGATAAGATTGGAGTATGTGCTATGTGTGTGTGTGTGTGTGTGTGTGTGTACAGTGTAACATTTAGTCAGCCCTTTATGGCCGTGGATGTAACAAAGTACATGCTTTTTATTCATTGGCTAATATAATTCTTGTGACAATTATGTTAATTGTTTTATGAGAGTTTTTTACATGGTGACTCGTGTTTATTGCCTTTAGTTATTTTCTAATGTATTTATAGCTATTACTTCTCCAAGACGGAGGTTTTACTCACAGCTGTAAGATACTTGCAGCTGCTTTACTTCTCTGGGTGTGTCACGTACATTCTGCTGATGTGTACAACAAATATTTCCACCTTGTCTGCAAGACTATTTAGATTGTTTTTATAGACTGTAAGGAGCTACTTGCTATTGATGACCTTTATTTATACTATACATATAAAAATTCATCCAGCTACATACTGACTGCACACATATTAAAAAAATTATATGTCCTCAGAGGAGATGGACCAGGAGGCACTGGGAGTCAATTGTCTTCAGTGGTCTCCCAGTCATTGTAATCTGCAATACAATGAAAATAGTGCGTGCATCAACTTTTTCCACATTGACTCGTAAGGGCAGGTTTACATGTCATAATTGGCAGAGGAATTTGAGGTGATCTTCCTGCTTGGATTCCTCTCTGAATTTCAGCCCTGTAAATCCCCCCCCCCCCCCCCCGTAGAGATGGTGGGGCTTATCAGCCTGAGTTTTGCCCTGCAGATTCTGCGGCATTATTGAGCAGGACGCATCTGTTTTTAAGCATCCTGAAAAAAGAAGTATTCGTTGCGACGGTTTCTGGCAGTAACCACCTTAAATCGGCTCCAATTTACACTGTGTGGACCTAACCTAATGTTGTGAATTGTACTATACACTATTATGGAACCAAAATATCCCCTGCTTCATTTGGGCCTTAAAGGAAGTTAGTTACTAGAACAGTCTCTATTGAACTATAAGCACAGTCTGATCCCCTGGCCGTGATAAACTCCTTTTTCCACTTGCTGATCGGTGCCTCAGTTGCTGTGATATAGACTTTGTCCCTGACATGCCAAAGCGCTCTTTGGTGCAATGAGGATGTCACCAGTGGTGGTCCCCCTCATTGCACTAAACAGCCTATTAGTGGGTGGTCCTACAGTCATGGCCAAAAGTTTTGAGAATGATACAAATATTAATTTTTCCAAAGTCTACTGCTTCAGTTTTTCTAATGGCAATTTGCATATACTCCAGAATGTTATAAAGAGTGATCAGCTTAACAGCAATTACTTGCAAAGTCAATATTTGCCTAGAAAATGAACTTTATCCCCCAAAACACATTTCAACATCATTGCAGCCCTGCCTTAAAAGGACCACCTAACATCGTTTCAGTGATTGCTCCATTAACACAGGTGTGGGTGTTGATGAGGACAGGGCTGGAGATCAATCTGTCATGATTAAGTAAGAATGACACCACTGGACACTTTAAAAGGAGGCTGGTGCTTGCCATCATTGTTTCTCTTCTGTTAACCATGGTTATCTCTAAAGAAACACGTGCAGTCATCATTGCACTGCACAAAAATGGCCTAACTGGGAAGAGTATTGCAGCTAGAAAGATTGCACCTCAGTCAACAATCTATCGCATCATCAAGAACTTCAAGGAGAGAGGTTCCATTGGTGCCAAAAAGGCTCCAGGGCGCCCAAGAAAGACCAGCAAGCGGCAGGACCGTCTCTTAAAAGTGTTTCAGCTGCGGGATCGGGCTACCAGCAGTGCAGAGCTTGCTGAGGAATGGCAGCAGGCAGGTGTGAGTGCATCTGCACGCACTGTGAGGCGGAGACTCTTGGAGCAAGGCCTGGTCTCAAGGAGGGCAGCAAAGAAGCCACTTCTCTCCAGAAAAAACATCAGGGACAGACTGATATTCTGCAAAAGGTACAGGGAGTGGACTGCTGAGGACTGGGGTAAAGTCATTTTCTCTGATGAATCCCCTTTTCCATTATTTGGAACATCTGGAAAACAGCTTATTCGGAGAAGAAGAGGTGAGCGCTACCACCAGTCTTGTCTCATGCCAACTGTAAAGCATCCTGAAACCATTCATGTGTGGGGTTGCTTCTCAGCCAAGGGAATCGGCTCTCTCACAGTCTTGCCTAAAAACACAGCCATGAATAAAGAATGGTACCAGAATGTCCTCCAAGAGCAACTTCTCCCAACCGTCCAAGAGCAGTTTGGCGCTCAACAATGCCTTTTCCAGCATGATGGAGCACCTTGCCATAAAGCAAAGGTGATAACTAAATGGCTCAGGGAACAAAACACAGAGATTTTGGGTCCATGGCCTGGAAACTCCCCAGATCTTAATCCCATTGAGAACTTGTGATCAATCATCAAGAGACGGGTGGACAAACAAAAACCAACAAATTCAGACAAAATTAAAGCATTGATTCTGCAAGAATGGACTGCTATCAGTCAGGATTTGGTCCAGAAGTTGATTGAGAGCATGCCAGGGAGAATTGCAGAGGTCCTGAAGAAGAAGGGTCAACACTGCAAATATTGACTTGCTGCATTAACTCATTCTAACTGTCAATATAAGCTTCTGTTACTCATAATATGAATGCAATTCTATTTCTGTATGTGATAAAAACATCTGACAAACACACATAAAAACCAGAGGGCAGCAGATCATGTGAAAATATAATATTTGTGTCATTCTTAAAACTTTTGGCCATGACTGTACATTGATCAGATATTTTAGGTAAGTTTCTCTCCTGTAAAGTTGACAACTTTTCTCCTTCTGTTGGTAAAAGATTATCACCTGTGCTCAGAGTTGAAAACTGTCCCTCTCCAGGCATGTCTGTTTCAGTAAAGAATTGTATATCCCATAAAATAGAAATTCTAGATCAGGATAAGTGTCCTCTTTTGAGAACTGCTTCTATGGAAAGCGGTATATGTGCATGTGGACTCTATTCCAGTTGCTCTGTAAATCTTTGTCAGTGTAATATCTAGCCCAGTGCAGTAATATAAACTGCTGTACACTGCAAGCAATATTTATTATTATTTTAATTGAAATTATTTAAGTTTTAAATTCTTCTATGGCAACATATTGCTGTTACATATTTGTAATGGTGCCCCCTTCTGTTTTTCACCACCTGGTTCCCTCTGTATACAAGTACTGTAGTAATTCCTGCTATTGTGCGGTTTCTTATTTCTAGCACTGAACACATGCAAGGACTTTCTGAGAGGGACTCTATGTAGCAGCGATTTCTAGACACTGGATAATATAATATTTAATCATGGAGCAAACCATTAGCAAACTGTTGTCACTAGTGAAAGGACACTTAAAATTCTCCCCATCCCTTTTTACATCAGAAGTGTACCTAAAATGTTACTTGCTAAACAAATAGACTTCCATGATGAGCTTTTCTGCACCTTTGGGGGTTTGTATTCTTTAGTTTTCCTAGTATGTACTGTGTATCTTGTTCTGAGTGTCAAAGGCATCTGTTGTACTTTACTAGAAAAAAGTGCTGAGTTTATGTATGAGTACCCTTTGGACATACAGTAGAGACCTTGCTTTTACTTCCTTTATGCTGCCATGTGTCTGTAACGTCTGTAGCTTTATTAAAGGGGTTTTTAGGGACATGTTAAAGACCTCGCAGACACCCAGGACCCCCGTAAATCAGCTGCTTGATTTTACAGGCTTGGTTCAGAAGTGGTGGCCTCTTTAAATAGATAATATCGCAGAGCCGCCTCCACCGTTTTTAATATTTAGTATTAAAAACTCCTTTAAATGTACAGTAGAGATATTGTTAGTGTATGTATACAATAAATGACCAATTTAGAAAACCAGTTTATTTGTATATTATAGTTAAAGGGGTTGGCCGCTTTCAGACCAATATTGAGAGACAAATGTTATTGTTTGTATAATAAGTTTTATACAGTTTTCCAATATACTTTCTGTATCAATTCCTCACGGTTTTCTAGATCTCTGCTTGCTGTCATTCATTCTGTTACTTCTAGTGGATAAAATGCTGACCATGGTCATGTGATATACAGGCCATGGTCATGTGATGAGCACACAGGTACACAGCTCGTTAGTCACAGCACAGTAATCAGACATCTGCCTGGTAACGAGCTGTGCACCTGTGTGCTCATCACATGACCATGGTCAGCATTTTATTCACTAGAAGTAACAGAATGAATGACAGCAAGCAGAGATTTAGAAAACTGTGAGGAATTGGTACAGAAAGTATATTGGAAAATTGTACAACTTTGCTATACAAAGAACGTTTATCTCTCAATATTGGTCTGAAAGTTGCCAACCCCTTTAAGGTCCTGTATGGTAAAGTTCTTGTTTTTCTGTTAATTACAGTAATGATAGCTGGATTTAGCCTTATGTCACCTTTCATGTATTTGTATTTTAGTATGTAGTGTATCAGATGATGTGTGCTGGCCACCACTCTATCTCCATCAGTTCTCAGCCTTCCCATTGGCCACTTATTAACTATCTATGGGATAGGTAATAAGTTGCAATCTTGGGAAAACCCCCTTTAAAAGCTGCCTTAGGCTGAGGCCCCACGTAGCGGGCTGCAGCAAAAAAGTGCTGCGGGGAAAAAAACCACAGTGACAACGCATCGCAGTCTTTCCTGCAGTGCTTTTCACAGTCTATGCGGACTTTTTGCTTCCATTCTATCCATGGGGAAACCGCCAGTGTTCCAATAGGTATAATTGACATGCTGCGATTTCCAAAACCGCAACTGTTTTGGAAATCGCAGCGTTTCCGCTATGCGTATTTTTTTGCGATGTGTGGATGGGATTTGCAGTGACTGTTTAAGCCACGTGGCGCCCTGGCCTTAGAAAGGCATTGACTAAAGAGATTTACTGATAGTTAAACAGTGCAAAGTTAGACAGGTTGTCTAACAATGCCCCAGATTTATCACAGTGGCTCATGCTGGCTGATAGATCTGGCATTTCTTTACACTGTCTAGTCTAAGTTTTTATCACCTTTTAGTTGACTTACTTTAAGCCAGAACTTTTCAGCACATTTTAGCCATGTCCCTGTCCCTGTCTCTATTTATCCGCACACATGTCTAGCATGTCGAAAATTTTTAGCTCAAATGAGATGTGCGTTTATGCCAGTGTCAAGTCATAACAACAATACTAAATCTGGGCCATTGATGCTATGTCCGTATGTTGTAATGTAGGATGTTGCTGGTGAAATCAGTCAATTATTATGATAGTAAATCTGTTGCCAGTAATCATGTCGTATTTTTTTTTTTTCTTAGCTGATCTGTTTTCTGCGGCTTAGGCATCAGCAGACAACACTTCACTTCTAATATCCAGCGTCTTAGAGCAGTGATGTTCTTTGAAGTTTCGTGGAGTGTGATCAGAGAGAATACACACTTGACAGTTATTTGCATCTCTGCATAAACCAGCATATTCACTCCCTTATCCCACTCAGCTGGTTAGCTTTGTATCAACTTATGACCTTTTAAATAGGATTTTGGGGGTTTGCATTGGTTGTTTATTTCCTTTATAACACATTATGAGATAACTTGACTATATCGGCTGATGAATACTAAAGTCCTCCTGGCCCTGGCTACTGTATGACTGCAGCCGCACTGCCACCTCTCACACAGATTACCTTTCATTTGTATCCCTCTGCCATTTACTTCAAAGTTAAAAAAAAAAAAAAAAAAAAAAAATAATAATAATCTGTGCTTTCTGTTGAGTCCTGCATGTACAGGCTTACCCTCCTTCTAAAAAACGGATCCACAATGTTATGGATACAGATGGACGAC
The DNA here is from genome assembly GCA_947044405.1 of Leptodactylus fallax. NCBI lineage: Eukaryota > Metazoa > Chordata > Amphibia > Anura > Leptodactylidae > Leptodactylus > Leptodactylus fallax. Next base: position 989,822 of record CAMRHE010000019.1, read on the forward strand.
ACCTGAGACGTTAAACGCTCTATGAAATCTATTGGTGTTTACTCAGATCTGCGCTTATCGATCTTTCTTTTTTTTCTGATAACATAAGTTAGATGTGAATATAACACTTATCTATGTGGAATTAAAACAAATTAAGGCATCCGTGATCTTCGTCACCAGTGTGAGCAGAGCCTTACACTCACTGCCAAGTTGTCCCACCTTGCACTGTCACAGCTGACACCTGGTTGTAGCAATGGTATCAGCAAGTTATCGTGTTTACTTGGAGGCCAATCTTTTTCACTCCACCACCACTTTTTTGTAGTGTGGTGTGTTGTGTGTGTTTTTTTTTTTTTTTTTTTTTTTGTTTTGTTTTTTTTCTATTCAGTCTTGATAACAGAGGATGAAATGTTTTTAAGACTTTAAAAAGGGTTGTCGGATCTGGGGGTGAATGAGGAAGTTACTGTAGCAGAGACCATCTGACCCATGTTCTGTTTGTTATTTAGAAGAAGTTACAAGAGAGTTTAGGACTAGTACTGATGTATTGGAGATGAATGAATCAGTTAAAAGAGTTGTCTAGGCAAAAATGAACCAATAAATTATTATTTAAATAGGCCGGGGGCGGTAAAAAAAAAAAAAAAAAAAATTTTTTTAAATCATACTCACATTGCTCTGGTACCTCCCAGCCCGGTCTGGTCCTCCCGGTTCATTGTTATCTTCCGGCATAAGTCCCCGCCACACATGACCGCTGAGGCCAATCAGCAGCTTCAGCGAAGGGCACGGGACATCACTACCTGTGACTGGTCTTTTCCTGAGGCCGCTGATTGGCCAAATCAGTGGATCCAGCAGAAGGGATCCAGGATGTCGCAGCTAGTGAGCAGTTTCACTTTATGAAGACAGCCCAGCAGAAGGACCAGACTGAGAGGATTCCGGAGCACCAGGGACAGGCGAGTATGATTATTTTATTTTTTTTGCCTATTTAACTATTACAGTGGATCTGTCAGCTTAAAGGGATTCTTAACACCTCACCCAAGCATATTCAACTGTCACCACCGTGTTAGACCACATTACAGTAATATACTTAACAAAGGTATGATGTTTGTCACTTATGTAGATTTAGAGAAAAACTACTATAAAGTCTTATGCAAATGAGGCAGTTGGTGCACTGGGGGTATACCTTCAGCTCCTCCACTGCTCTTGCTTCCCAGTCCTTTACCATGTCCTGCCTGTGCTACACCTTGATGTGGGAATTGACCCTCCCACTGCTAAGACGTCATCCATCCTACCTAAGCAACAAGAGCAGTGCTCCCTGAGCTGAAATCCCACCTCCAGTGCACCAACTGCCTCTTTTGCATAAGACTTTAAAGTTGTTTTTCTTCAGAGCTACAAAATAGATTTACTTAACAAAGGTATATTGTTTATCACTGTAATGTCCTCTGTGATGCAGTCTGCCTCTTTGTCGCTGTCTGCGGTGTTAGATGGGTTGCTGTTTTTGCACATATAAGGCTAGGTTCATATCTGCGCTGGAGTATCCATAGGTGACTCTGCCCCAGATTCTGCTTAAAATCTGTGGAGAGAAGTCTTGCAAGGAGAACTTTTCTCTCCGACGTTTTCAGTGTAAACCCGGCGGACCCCATTATAGTCTTATGGGGTCCGGGTTTCCACAGCAGACTGCATCAGACTCCTAACTATTAGTCCTCTGTATTATTTCAGAACTATTTCATTCTTTACTGGTTCAGGTCTAGGGTATTGTGGGCCTTCAGGATCAGACTCGGTTTAGCAGTTTTTAGTATGTGTTAGTTTAGTGGCTATAATTTTTTTTTATTATTTTTTTGAATTATAATTATATATACTGTGTATGTATATACATACATACATATACACATACACAGTGGGGAAAAAAAAAGTATTTGGTCAGCCACCGCAAATTGTGCAAGTTCTCCCACTTTAAAAAGATGAGGTCGGCCTGTAATTGTCATCATAGGTAGACCTCAACTATGAGAGACAAAATGAGAAAACATATCTAGAAAATCACATTGTCTGTTTTTTTTTTTTTTTTTTAAAGAATTTGTGTGTGTGTGTGTGTGTGTGTGTGTGTGTGTGTGTATATATATATATATATATATATATATATATATATATATATATATATATATATATATATAATATCAGCGTCCTCGCAGCAGTTTTTCCTGACTACTGTAGGTAAGGATCCTGTATATGGAGCAGAGGGAAGCGGGTTGTTTTCTATACTGTGAATGGGAGCTGAGCTGTAGTAGCTGCACATGGTCACTGGAGGCATTTGCCTTTGCTCTGTACAGTACACTGTGCTAAAAAGAGTTGATTGTTGGGGTGCCCTACTGTTGGACCTCCACTGATCTCATATCTTTAACCTGTCGTAAGGGATGGGCCAATAATTTTCAGTCTCGGATAACTCTTTAAAGGTCAGAGAAAATTATGGCAAAGATGGGCAAGGATGTAAAATTACCAAAAAAAAAAAAAAAAATCATTAATTGCCTGTTTAAATACTCTGCCGCTTCTTCCCTCCAGCCTCTGATGCACTGTTGTTGATGTTAAAGGGAATGAGTCACCAGTATATGACTTGTTTAAAAAAAAAAAAAAAATTATGTTTAATATATCTTAAAGAATTTTTGATGAGGTTCTTTTTGCATAGGTCTATATTTAAAAAAAAAAAAAAATCCTAAAAAGTTGCAGTTCTGACTCTGGCCAATAAGCCAAATATGCTAAGACTATTTGTGCTTATGGCCCATGATCCATCTCCAGGAAACAAAGTCACAAACTATATTAGGCTTGGTGGCAAGAGTTGGAATTGCAAGGTCTTTAGGCTTTTTTTTTTTTTTTTTCAATATAGATAATAACATAGAAATTTAATTTCTTTTAATTCATTCACCCGCTTCTGGACTGCCTGTTGACCTTTATACCTCTGGGTTGTCTACTCTTAACCCTCCAAATACATTTTTTTTATTTGTTTATTATCATCTACATGTATTCATTTTTATATGAAACACATCTATTTTAGGGCAGTTGGGTAAAGCCTAGATCTGGCTGGTTATGACTTCACTTCAAGTGGATAGATCTAGCCAGATGAAGGTCATTCAACCGAATCTGATCTACAGTTCCACTCTACCTCATACTACATAGCATGGCGTAGTTAATATAGATATTTGCAAAGCACCTTTTCTATCACGGATTATTGTTGAAATAAAAGTACTCTTTCATCATAAGAAACCTTGTGTGTGTGTGCAGTAATATTTATACTCCAGCGTCTAATAAGACCACACCAGTAACCATTTACATGCATGGCTGAGACATAACTGCATGTTGAATGTTGCAGCAATCTAACAAAAAATAATGCACCCAGATAGCAATGTCACTGCGTGTATGTGTATATATTTATGGAAGGAAGTCCATAAGTGGTTAAAAATACACTACTCAAATGGCTTGTGAGAATCTAATGACACATATTATTGACTGTGTCACAGTAAATCTATGAATATGTTCTCTAAAGACATAAATGCCTGTGGAGTAAAGAGTTAATGTTGCTCATCTGGCTTCCTACACTTAGTCAGTCCAGCCTTCATTTATATTTAACAACTCTCTTTTCATAGGAAGCCATGGAGAACTGTTTAATCTAACACGTTCCTTAGTATATATTTATATGTGTGGTGCACTCAGTATTTATCAAGTGTCATTTTCTAGAGTTGTATCTATCATCCACTTTTTATCTGACAGTAGAACTTGTCTTGCTACATCTATGCTCTCTCCCTCCAATTACGTACATGGTGTACAACCTACGGGAGGACTCTGCTTAATTATTAAGTAAAATGGTCGTCTCTGGTCCCCTGGGTCAGTTTCCTCCTATACACTTTGAGAAAGCATGCTAAGCTGTCACTGCAAATCAAGTTGTTTCTCTTTGCTCTGCTCCTAAACAGGTTTGACTGCTCACTGAAGTTTAATGAAGCTCTTTGTTTCCCATAAGAAATTGGCACAATACCAACCGTACCATATGACTGTTATGTGCTAGTGCCTGAATGACTTCTCCAAAATCTATTTTCTGTGCTTACTTCAAATATTCTCTTGCAGACTTTATAGCATTGGCTTTACAATAAGCATTCCTTACTGATATGTTGTATCCACAGTAAACTGCAACACGTCTACTGGAAACTGTGACTGATATGTAGTGAATGTATGGTCAGAAATGTCTGCCTGCCTTTCTACATGCTGCAGATACTGCGATTACAGTAGTGGGGCAAATTCACCAACCTAAGGCCTCGTTCCTCAGACGCATAACCCCCCCCCCCCCCCCCCCCATAGACACATATATTCAGTGCACATGTCCATGTCGGAAACTAACCAGGAGACAATCTCAGACTGTTGTCGCCTGTAGTCTCCAAGTCTGTGTCCTTCGCAAAACTGATTGAAGTAGTAAATGCTGTGGTCGTGGGCATTTTAGCAGGCACTATTATTGGTCTATGTGCTGTCCATTGTACATGGACCAAAGTTAAAGTTGGGCTAAACAGTCTGTCTACCAAATTTATCACAATGGCTGATGCTGGATAACTATAAACCAAATTTTTGTCTAGATTTACACCACCCATAGGTTGGCTTCCTTTTTGGCATATGCTGTTGTATCTTAAGGGGATTTTTTTTGGCAAAAAAATATGACCAAAAATTAGCCATTAGGCTGAACTTTGTTATTTATTTTTAAAATGTATGCACTCTTCACACGAATCCCCCACCTGGTCTTTACTTTCTGTTGTCTAGACACACACAGGAAATACTTGGAGATGCGCACTCACTGTTCAATGTCTCTATGGACACCAGGAAGTAAAAACCAGCAGGGACCAGTCAAATTTAATTTTGAAATACCAGCCCTTTAAGCCTTGGTTCTTTTCCTGCCAAGTCACATCCCCTTTTCTTCTAAGCCACAGCCCTTGTCAAGAATGTCACAGAAGATGTCTAAAACACATACGCAAGCTTTTCTTATGCATATAAAGCCAGAATTCTGCCACCTCCTAGTAAATTGTGTGTCTGTAGGTATGTTTGTGTTTCATATATAGTCTAGAATAGTGACCGCCACCCATTCACATGTATTATATTGTAAAGTTTTAGAGATTTTTCAGGCATCTGAGCAGTTTTTCACTTCTTCTGTATGTGTTAGTTCAAAGATACTTGGCATGAGGACAAGTCCCAAAATACAAAATTAAAAAATGACTAAAGTTTCTTTGCCTGGGATTGGGGGGTTCCCTGAGGCCAAAAATACATTTAGCAGTACATCCATGGTAACACATTTGGGAGTCATTGTTCTGTTACTTCAAATCTATTTATGGAGACAGGTTTCTATATACTATTATAGAGCTGATATGACGAAAATAAAAAACCAGACCTTGCAATATATTTTAGCTGTGTAAAACAGTTGATAGGCAAAATACTTGAGACTGGTATTCTGCTAAGTGTCATGGTGCTGTCAGTATTGTCACTAGATAGCTGGGCAGTTGCATTCTCGTGAATGTTTGTTTGTTTGGTCTACAAAATATCCACCAATGCTATGTGTGTGCAGTGGTTACATATTAACGTCTTATCGACATCCTCTGGGATCCTGCTTTGTTTTACTAGACTAGTATGAACCACTCATCCAAAAAAAGTGATATGTGGCTTGACCAGCAAGAAGCTAATATTTGTAAATATTATGACCTCTCAAAAAATAACCAGCCAACTGCAAATTTTTAGGGATTAAAATTAGGAATTCAGCCATATAGTGTTTGTTTATATACTATATGGATGAAGGAATTGGAAAACCTACAGGAACTTTTATGGCATACTATTGTAAATCCATAGAAATTAATATCACGTTGGTCCATCCTTTTCAACTAAAACAACTTCCACTTTTTCAAGCCTTCTACAAGATTTTGGCATGTGTGAAACATTTGTGAGGTCTGTTTTAGTTCTTTCCAAAGGTGTTTGAAGGGGTTGAGGTTGGGTCTCTGTGCGGGCCGCTCAAGATCTTCCATATCAAACACACCAAACCATGCCTTTATGGACCTTGGTTTGCGTGCACTGGGGAATAATCATATTGAAACAGAAAATAACTTTTCCCAAACTGTTCCCACAAAGTTGGAATCTTATAATTGTCCAAACCCTCTCTAGTATTAAAGTTTCCCTTCACCAGAACCAAGGGGCCTAGGTCAACACCTGAAAAACATTCCCATAACGGTTTCCCACTTGCACGAAACTTTACATTTGGCACAGTGCAGTCAAGATGGTAACATTCTCCTACAGGTGCCAAAACCAGACTCTTACATGAGACTGCCAGCAGAAGAGGGATTCATCACAGAGCAGAGCACATTAGAGTCCAATAGTGGCATGCTTTACTCCACTGCATCCAGCACTTGGCTTTGTGCTTGGAGATGTAAAGCTTGCATGCAGCTGCTCCAACATGGAAACCCACGCCATGAAGTGCCCAGTGGGGCATAGTATTTTGTGCTGATGTTCATGCCAGAGGAGTCAGCAGAGCATTGGTGACTTATAGTCACTATGTGCCTCAGCATTTTGTGACCCTGCTCTTACTTCATATGGTCTGCTGCTTCACGGCCGAGTTACTCTGGTTTAGTAACAACACTTACAGTTGATCGTGGAATATCTAGGAAAGGAAAAGTTTGACAAGCTTTTTATAATGGTAGTGTCCTATTACAGTACCACGCTGGAATTCAGTGAGCTCTCTAGAATAAGCCCTACTTTCACCAATTACTGTAAAGGCAGACTACATGGCTAGGCGCTGTATTTTATACACCTGTGGCAATGGGTTAGTGTAAGAAATAAATAAATTTGTTTACCCATAGTCTGGATGACTATTAGACCATGGAGTGTAAATATGCATTCCAGACCCTCTCCCAATGACTATGAAGAACTGGATCAAACAAAAAAACAACCCCACAAGTGTACAGTGATAAATGAAACCCAATGGATATGTACCTTTTATATTGTCCTTCGTTCAGTAGTACTTGACAAAACCAGAAACACCACCTATATGCCATCCCATTTCCTGCTAAAACATTTGAGGTATTCCTTTACAGAGCTGACATTTTGTATATTGTACAAGGTCTTATAGTAGCCAATGTAGCAACTACCATGATGCCCAGCAGTGTTGCCCGTAGTGTGGCTTTTGACTGTCTGCATTGGTCACCTACAGCCATGGTACATCCTTGTTGGCAGCTGCTGGAGCATTAGTGAGGGATTGGAAAGGTGAATATTAATAACATTTGTGGCTTTTATGTTTGCGTTTTCTCAACAATGTGACAACCCCTTTTAAACTTTACTTGCCCCCTTATGAATCTACTCTGTGTGCGAATACCTAACATACTTTAAGTTCGTGTGAAACACCTTCAGATGACACTGAGTTGACTATTGGCTTTGAACTTCTGCAAAAAAAAAAAAAAACTGAGGCAAGATCTCTGGGATCCAAGTCTACTTTTCCAGTAAAATAGTTACCTTAGCTGAAGATCTATGAATCGAGAAACTCTTTAAAGATGGTGTCCATGGGTTTTGTTTCCTCCCCCCCCCCCGCCCCCAATTGCTATAGAAGAACATGTCAACTACTTGTACGCTTGTCTGTCATTATTTGGTTTTGACGGCAATTTCTTTAAATATGATAAAGCAGAAGCGGCCCAGATCTCGCCCTGCTGCCTGGCATTGTCTAGTTTCTATAGATTTACTTATGAAGGCTGAATTGGTCAGCAGGACTGCCCTGTCTTCTGAGTCAGTCAAGTGAATGTGCCCAGTACAAGAGCTGCCGACATCAATCAGCTTAGTTTGTGTTTCAGAGCAGCAGGTGGTGAGTGGTAGGGGCATGGCCTAGCATCCATCAGTAATATGGATCTCAAATACACTCATGTGCATTGTGTCTTAGATGTTGCTTAGCGACTTTCAGCAGTTTTTGATGCTATGATGCCAGATAAATCTGTCTAGTTGATGGTATGCCTTTTGAAGACCCCTTCCACCGTGTGCACTGACAGCTCTACCACTGATTTAAAAAAAAAAAAAAAAAAAAATCTACTCCTGTACTGTTTGTATGCAGTAAAGCAAAGGTCAGGACACCTTGGTTCACTGTGCATGTGTTCAATGTGCACAGCATCCACAGTAATATATACTGACCTCAGCTTTACTCCACTCCGTGCACCAGAGTCAGTCACTCAGCAAATTCAATTTTGATATCTACAAATACAAGCCACGCCATGTTACAGTGGTTGGGATCCTAAACCTTAGCTGCCTAATGTCATGCTGGCTCCTTGATTGCCCCCTCTCCTGACATGCCCATTTACAAAACACGTGTATGCCCCATGAAATAACCATTCTGGAGCATCTTTTCTTATAATGTTAGGTTTACACTAGCGTCACCTCTCTGTTCTGGTCTGTTGGAGGACCAGAACAAGGGAGAAGCAAACTGCTAAAATGGTGATAACACACAGTCTGATGGACCCCATTGACTATCAGATGCTTTAAAACTGAAACCTGCTGAGGAAAAAGTCTTCCATGCAGGCCTTTTTCTTAACTGATTTTTCAGGCGGACACTTCAACAGATACTCTGGTGCAAATGTGAACGTAGCCCTTCTCGGCATTGTTAAATTCCACTGCTATACCAACTAGAAACCTATAAGTGGACAACTGGGCGTGGCCATTCTCCTTGTCAGACTGGTGTCCTTACACAGTTAGAAATGACTGGACAGTGTCATAACCTGTACCAATTGGTAATGCCAATATGTCCATTCCTAAACTAGAAGGAGAAATAGGAATGGCACAATGCACCAGTATAGATTGGTTGTATTTTAAGGGGGGTTATATAGGTGAATAGAATGGTTATGTATGCTCTGAACCGCTCTAGTCACACAGGAGATTAGGCTCCATAGTAATACAGTGATTTTACCATAGCAGTATTCTAGTCTGTGGTATAAGCAATCTAATGATCACAGGTTGAAACCCCTTAATGGGGCTTCGGGGGAAAAAAAATATTTAAAGTTTTTAAAAATATAAAAAATACAAAAATTCAAACTTCCCCCATAAAAATAAACACGAAAACAAAAACAAACAAATTATCCATTCTTGCATCATGAAATGGAGTAGTGCTCAATGCCAATTGTTTTGCTGTCCCCAAAAGATGTAACTAAAAAGTGATCAAATGTCACACATCATGGGGGCGCCCATAATGGTATAAATATAAATTATATCTTGTCACATGGGGGGGGGGGGAAACCCTTGCACAGCTTTATACATAGGAATATAAAAAAATTACGGGTGTCCTAATAAGACAAACTACCCCCCCCATGTCTAATTTTTATAAAGGTATTAAAGTATAACACAAACTCTATAAACTTATCACCGTGATCATACCTACAGACTGTTGGTTATGTGATTTTTATTGCACGCTTAGCACCATAAAAATAAAATTACCCATTCTGAAATAATAATATTATTACATATTTTTTATTATCATTATCTTCCTAGTTCAGTACGCAGAATCTTAAATGGTGCCATTACATATGGCTCTGTGAAGAAAAAAAAAAATGAAAAAGGTTTGGCTGTGTGCCAGTAATATGGTGTTCGCCCTTGGTCTGTGGATACTCTGCTGTTGTAAAGCTACAGTTCTAACAGCTAGAGGCCACAGGTTGCTGACCACCTGTGTACAATGTAATGTGGCTGTACTCTCTCTCATGCATCATTGAATCTGTCTCAAGTTCTTATTCTCCGTTACAAAAAATAAAGCAATTCCAGCTGAATCATTGGCGGCCTCTGAACGTTTACTCCATTCGTATCAAATCCATCTGATGTGCTGACTCATTCCCAAAACAGAGACAACTGCCAAACTGCAGCATCTCTTGAGGGAATTGTAGGTGGACAGCTTCTGAAAGCATTGCATTTCTTCTCTCCAGGACATCATGTATTGTAATGTTATTCTCTCGGTAATTACACTTGTACTAGACAGTGTCAGCTTTGTGACTACACAATTTGTTTAGAAGATGACAGGGCAAAATGTCTACGATAGTTTACATGTAAGAGTATGTGTTAGGTAATACAACATTAAGGAATCCCACTGATATTGTATAATGGGCATCATTCATTAGTGGTCTTGTAACCAGTTCCACCAAATTTGCACCTAACTAAATCTCTCACCTAACACCCCTTGTCTATATACAGTGAAACCTTGAGAGAGTGAGGTTGCAGGGGAACTTTGGGGCCCCTGTTCTCCTAACCGTTGGCAAAATCCTTTTAAATGCAATGTTTTCAAGCCTGACTACTTTGGAGGCTCAGACCTGTCCCCATTGCACTTGTAACAAATAAACCTTCTGTAATCCTGTCCTTTAGTCATACATCCCCCTATTTCCTGATAATATACCAATATTGAGTATTGTGCAGAAGTTTTAGGCTAAAATGCTATAAAGTAAGAATGCTTTCAGAAATCGAATTGAATGAACAAAAGTGAAATATAAGTCACATCAAAATATAGTGTTTCCGCCCCTTTACCTACAAAATAGCATCAGTTCTTCTACGTACACTTGCACCCTGTTTTAGTTGGAACTCTGCATGGAGGTTGTTCCTAATATTGTGGAGAAATAACCACTTGCTCAAATCCTTTTGACTCTTCATATATCTCCAGACAGACTGGATGATGATGTTGAGATCAGGGCTCTGTGCAGGCAATATTATCACTTGTAAAATTCCTCATTCAAAGGGCGGTCGCACCAAATATTGATGTGACTTACATGTGTCTTTTAGTTCACTTTGCATGTTGTTAATTGACACAAAATATATATATATTTTCATGTTTCATAGTAAGTACTCAAGACAATCTATATAATTAAAGTGAAATGTCTGTCCTTTTTATAGGCCTCCAAACACCGGAACCATTTGACCTCACAATTGGCACATACATATATCGGCTGTCCAGGAAAGTTTTCGTAAAGGTCCCATCCTTGCTGCATGTCAACAGGCCGTGGTAGGAGTGACAGGTAGGCTCCACTTCCAGTTACAATAGAGTAGACCTTTTTTTTAAAACTATCTGAAAGCAAAACTTGGTCTTAGTTGCTCATAGTGACCAATCACACTTTGTATTCTACTGCTGAAAAATTACATGTGCTTTGGGCAGCTAAGACAGTTTTGCTTTTAGAACATTTTAATAAATCTGCTCCACTGTCTCTATCAGCCCTATCAACTACATCACTACCTCACCTGCATGCAAGCTGATAGTGTGTGTTTTTTTTTTTTTTTTTTTTTTTTACTGTTGGTCTCTGTTATCAGCCATTATCAGAGATTTATATCCAGAGAAGATGTGTAGTTACACAGTTCCACACACAGTTACTTCAGCTTTTTACAGCACAGAATTTGTGACCATAATATGGTCACAAACATGGCTGAATTGCATTAGTGGAAAATCCTCCTTTGTATGTTGCAGTCTCCAGGATCCAATGCTTCTAATTTGATGGTCTTTATTATATAGTTTTTATCTGCCAGTAGCAGGTAGTGCACATTACTGCATAATACTACATGTGACGGGACAGTGAAGTGGTTGTCTATATACCAACCAATCACATTAATACTTTTCCTTTTCAAAGGGGCATTTGACAAATAACAGCTGAAATCTGATTGGTTACTATGACAGCTCCAATCATGGACAATTAACCTCTTAAATTCTGTGGTAAAATGCGACCATGGCATCTGAGATGCTACTTTCACATTCAGTCTCATGTTTGGTTACAGAACCAGAAGATCCTTGAAGCTGTGCCAGTGCTATATGACTTCTCAGACCTACCTGTGGCAGGGCTCAATAGTAACAAGGATTTTACCATAGAATATAATACTATAGTAATACTGAAAGGCTACTGTAGGCTAAAAAATAAACAAATTAATAAACCAATATGAAAAAACACACAAAAATGTAAAAATTCAAATGGTCCCCCTTTTCCTAGATCTCATATAAAAGTCAATAAACAAAAATGAACTTAAATTAATTGGGCATCCCTAAATCTGAAATTGTACACACTATTAAAATATAAAAATATTTATTCCATCTCTTGTGGTGTGTGTGTGGGTTTTTTTGTTGTTTTTTTGCCTGCAAAAAAATGATTTAACAAAGTGGGTTCGATCCTGCCACGGACAACATCTGCAATGCGTTTGTATGTTCTCCCCGTGTTTGTGTGGGTTTCCTCCGGGTACTCCGGTTTCCTCCCAAACTCCAAAGACATACTGATAGGGAATGTAGATTGTGAGCCCTATATGGGACAGTGACTGTCCATGTCTGTAAAAGCGCTACGGAATATGATTGCGCTATATAAGTAAGCAAAATAAATTAAAGTCATCAAAACACCACACATTCTCCAAAATGGTATCCATAAAAACATCTCGCTTTGCAAAACAAGACACCGTACACAGAAGTATAAAATAGTTACTGGTGTGACAATATGAGGATGCAACAATTTTTTATTTTTTTTTAATTTGTTTAGTTATTAAAACAGAAAAAAAAATTATATTAATTTGGTATTGCTGTGACCTGCAGAATATATGCAGTATGTCGTTTTCACCAGAACAGAGCACATCCTTTAAAACAAAACCAGAAAGAAAATGGTATCTGCGTTTTTCCCCAAATTTAACACATGAAATCTTTGCCGCAAAAATAAGCCACCATACTATGAATGGAAAAATAAAAAAAGTTATGGTTTTTGGAAGGAAGTAAAAGGCGAAAACTCAAAACTGCAAAATTTCATGGCCCTGAACCGGTTAAACACCTCTTTAGATAAACTATCCCTCATTGCATCTTATGCTTTTTGGGTGCATAGCAAAGTTTTCAGTCATATTCAGTATATCAATATGTATTATCTTCCCAGCTTTTCCTGTTTCATTCTCCTACATGTTGCCCACATATTGCGTTGCATTTTTCTGGTGACGTGTTCCCTTTAGGGCCCTTTCACACAAACTACTTTTCTATCTATGTGCTATCCTTGATAAAAAAAAAAAAAAATCAGATAGTACACGGATCCATTATAGCCTTATGGGGTCATTCACACATCCACTGTTTTTCACAAAGAGACTGAAATATACACTATGATGTACAAAGTCTGTTTTCTAGTCCGCAAAATAGATAACTAGTGTGAAAGCAGCCTAAAACAGATGAACTACAGTCATGGCCAAAAGTTTTGAGAATGACACAAATATTATATTTTCACATGATCTGCTGCCCTCTGGTTTTTATGTGTGTTTGTCAGATGTTTTTATCACATACAGAAATATAATTGCATTCATATTATGAGTAACAGAAGCTTATATTGACAGTTAGAATGAGTTAATGCAGCAAGTCAATATTTGCAGTGTTGACCCTTCTTCTTCAGGACCTCTGCAATTCTCCCTGGCATGCTCTCAATCAACTTCTGGACCAAATCCTGACTGATAGCAGTCCATTCTTGCAGAATCAATGCTTTAATTTTGTCTGAATTTGTTGGTTTTTGTTTGTCCACCCGTCTCTTGATGATTGAGCACAAGTTCTCAATGGGATTAAGATCTGGGGAGTTTCCAGGCCATGGACCCAAAATCTCTATGTTTTGTTCCCTGAGCCATTTAGTTATCACCTTTGCTTTATGGCAAGGTGCTCCATCATGCTGGAAAAGGCATTGTTGAGCGCCAAACTGCTCTTGGACAGTTGGGAGAAGTTGCTCTTGGAGGACATTCTGGTACCATTCTTTATTCATGGCTGTGTTTTTAGGCAAGACTGTGAGAGAGCCGATTCCCTTGGCTGAGAAGCAACCCCACACATGAATGGTTTCAGGATGCTTTACAGTTGGCATGAGACAAGACTGGTGGTAGCGCTCACCTCTTCTTCTCCGAATAAGCTGTTTTCCAGATGTTCCAAACAATGGAAAAGGGGATTCATCAGAGAAAATGACTTTACCCCAGTCCTCAGCAGTCCACTCCCTGTACCTTTTGCAGAATATCAGTCTGTCCCTGATGTTTTTTCTGGAGAGAAGTGGCTTCTTTGCTGCCCTCCTTGAGACCAGGCCTTGCTCCAAGAGTCTCCGCCTCACAGTGCGTGCAGATGCACTCACACCTGCCTGCTGCCATTCCTCAGCAAGCTCTGCACTGCTGGTAGCCCGATCCCGCAGCTGAAACACTTTTAAGAGACGGTCCTGCCGCTTGCTGGTCTTTCTTGGGCGCCCTGGAGCCTTTTTGGCACCAATGGAACCTCTCTCCTTGAAGTTCTTGATGATGCGATAGATTGTTGACTGAGGTGCAATCTTTCTAGCTGCAGTACTCTTCCCAGTTAGGCCATTTTTGTGCAGTGCAATGATGACTGCACGTGTTTCTTTAGAGATAACCATGGTTAACAGAAGAGAAACAATGATGGCAAGCACCAGCCTCCTTTTAAAGTGTCCAGTGGTGTCATTCTTACTTAATCATGACAGATTGATCTCCAGCCCTGTCCTCATCAACACCCACACCTGTGTTAATGGAGCAATCACTGAAACGATGTTAGGTGGTCCTTTTAAGGCAGGGCTGCAATGATGTTGAAATGTGTTTTGGGGGATAAAGTTCATTTTCTAGGCAAATATTGACTTTGCAAGTAATTGCTGTTAAGCTGATCACTCTTTATAACATTCTGGAGTATATGCAAATTGCCATTAGAAAAACTGAAGCAGTAGACTTTGTAAAAATTAATATTTGTATCATTCTCAAAACTTTTGGCCATGACTGTACACTGAAAGATGAGTGTTTTTACACATCACAGATACATGCACTACAGGTAATGAGTGGAGGACAGAGGAGCCTCTTAAAGAAGTTACAGGTCTGTGAGAGCCAGAAATCTTGCTTGTTTGTAGGTGACCTAATACTTATTTTCCACCATAATTTGCAAATAAATTCTTTAAAAATCAGACAATGTGATTTTCTGGATTTGTTTTCTCATTTTGTCTCTCATAGTTGAGGTCTACCTATGATGACAATTACAGGCCGACCTCATCTTTTTAAGTGGGAGAACTTGCACAATTGGTGGCTGACTAAATACTTTTTTTTTTTTTTTCCCCACTGTAAATCCCGTGTTGCAGAAAAGCTGCTATTTTTGTTGCAGATTTTGCTGCTGTTTGTGCCAAAGCCAAGAGTAGATTGACCAGAGGGGGCTTTAGGCTTAAATGGGTTTTCAGAAACTTAAACTGATGACCTATCCTTACAGTAGGCTAAAGGTAATTGTTTGCTGTGGTTCTATCTCCCATTAATTTTCGTTTACTAGGTACAGTTATGTACTACTGCTCCTATTTACCTCATTGGGTGAAGTGGGTTCATGAAATTGGTCCCAATAGTCTGATCCATTAAAAAAGTGTATACTCTAATATTTATGGTGTGTCCTAGGATTGGTCAACAGTTTTAAAAATCCTGGATAAGCACTGCAATACCCTCAGTCGGGGCTGAGTTCTGATTGTGGGTGTTAACCCCTTAGATTCCACGTTCAAACATGACTGCTGCACCTAAGGGGGGGTGCTAACTGTTGTGCCCCCGATCACCCGTTGCGGTTTTGGTAATTGCAGCATGTCAATTATATCTATGGAAACTCTGGCGGTTTCCCTATAGATGTAATTGAAGCAGAAAGTCTGCAGAGAGAACCTCTGCAAACTTTCTGTGCAAAGTGCTGTGAGAAGAATCACAATGCGTTGCTGCTGAGGGGCCTTAGTCTTAAGATCACTTGGGTAAGTTTAAAGCGTTCCAGAGTTATTGCCATATAAAGTGACACGTGTCAAATTTGAAAAATGTGGCTCAGTCAGAATGCCCAAAACTGGCTCAGATGGGAAGGGGTTAAAATTCTGAGTATTTATATTGTTTGCTTTGTGTATTATTTATGTAGTTTAATTGAGTGATCGTATGTTAAATTGACAAATGAGTGAAATTTGCCACCGCCCATCGTAAACTAGGCTTGTCGGCAGCACATGACTTGATTTTTATAAACCAATAATCTTGTAATAGTAAACACTTTAGATAGTGAGTAGCTCTGGATGGGTTATTTATGGCCAAAGCAAGTTTGCACACAGTGATGATCCATAGCGATTGCTGAGTAGTGATATCACTCCGTTCTTCAAGACTTCTGTTTTTACCTAACAAGCGGAACAATAAACTTTCATGCATGCATGGGCAGCCGTTCACATTTTTTATGTATGAGCGATCAGTTTTGTCAGCTATGAACAAGATATATTTTTTTTTTTTTTTTTTTTTATATTCATTCTGCTTATGGGGCTATTATCATTATTAACATGATGGGTCAGACCTGGATAACAACTGCTTTGTGCAAGCCTATGTAGAAAAGAAACCTCTTTCATCCTGTGAACAGGGACCCTGCCTTTAGTGACGCAAATATTGACACCGAATACATAATGTGTTTTTGTTACATACTTCTGTCCCTGCATCTACATGAACTCTTCACCCAGAGTGATGATATGAGAAACCGAGGACTGCATTACTGAATGTGGTGCACGGTGCAGAATTTAGAGCATATTACTTTTTTATTTTTTGCTACATTGAGAATTGGGTTATCATTTTATCCCCTAAAGATAAAAATAATCTAATCTTTTTTCTTTTTTTTTTTTTTTTGTGGATGTCGACCACAGAAAACTGTTAATTCACCGATAACAAAAGGAGATTTCCTTGGTTTCTAACAAACTGTTCAGTAACCCATAGGCCAGATCCATACCTAGAATAATTAATGGCTTGTGTAATTACTAGGTCATAAAGGGATTATCAGTATTGCATTGTGAGAATCCACCCTCAACTACAACCTCTTCTTTGTTTATATAGGGTGCTCTTTCTACTCAGAACACCATACGTTTAGTAGTCGTACTTTTAGTAGTAATATAAAACTTGTGCATGAGAAAACTGTCAGGTCAAGCATTTTTATGCCAGTGAATTTGCAGCACTTTTATGTAAGCTGTTACATAAGCTGACCTCTAACCACTGGCTAAGAAAACATTCCCCAGCCAGTAAAATAAATGATGTACCAGCTATAGGGACTATACCAAGGGCAACCACAGACTGTGTCCACAGGTTTGCAGGAATTAAAGTGGATTATGTTCTGTTAAGGAGTTCTAACCTGACTGCTTCTGTGAATTAATGTCTAGTTCTTGTTTTAATTTAATTTTTTATTTATTTTAAAAAGTTGTATATTTTTTAAAATGATCGGTTTAGGAATAAGAAATGCAGGAAGGTACTGTATGGTTCAGATTCTGCCAAGATTTTTTCCTTTTCTTCATTCTCCGTTTTAGTGGTGCTAAGATGATGTAATGTGTTTGTGGGACTCATATGACACTGGACTTCTCTCCATGACGGGTTATGCTGATGGTACCAACTTGATCCAGTTTGATATGACCACAGACAATTTACTGTTCTGAATGAGCAGATTTGGCTTCTTGGCCGCTCATGGTAAACCTGTCACTTTGGTAGAACATCTGTCACCTACTTCTAAAGCTTCATGCACATGACCTAGTGTGCATTCAGAGTGTTGTCTATTTTACATTGTTTTCAAAGGGCGGCTCGGATCCATGAAAACAGACCTAAATAAGACCTGCTATAAAATTTCAGAACAGAACACTTGGATTGCAAGCTCTATCATGTGCATGAAGCAAAAGCTCAATAGTAATAACTGCTACAGCTACAAGGATTGAGTAAAAAAAAAAAAAAAAAAAAAGGCACGAGTTCTGTAATGAAAAAAGAGACATGATCTGCTGTTATAGGGAGTTTTTGTGTGTGAGTGAAAGGGCTTTTTTACATTTTCAGAAGTCCCAAGGTCAATGGGTGGCTTGTCTTCCTTTACGTAAGTAATTCATATACCGGTAAGAACTGTAACTACTTGTAGGGGTTATCCACCTCCTGACAACTGCTTCATTGAGAAGCGTGCTTCTAGGAGACAATACAGTGCTTCACAGAGGCAACATATAGCTGCACACAGAGTGACATGAGCTTGTAATATGGACTCTAGCCACTTTGCCTCCTGCTGTCAATTCACACAGCTTTGCCAAGTACAGTGCCTTGCGAAAGTATTCGGCACCCTTGAACTTTTCCCACCTCAGCTGTAGATCTCTGCAGTTCATCCAGAGTGATCATGGGCCTCTTGGCTGCGTCTCTGATCATTCTTCTCCTTGTCTGAGATAAAAGTTTAGAGGGACGGCCGGGTCTTGGTAGATTGGTGGTCTGATACTCCTTCCATTTCAATATGATCGCTTGCACAGTGCCCCTTGGGATGTTTAAAGTTTGGGAAATCTTTTTGTATCCAAATCCGGCTTTAAGCTTCTCCACAACAGTATCACGGACCTGCCTGGTGTGTTCCTTGGTCTTCATGATGCTCTCTGCGCTTTAAACAGAACCCTGAGACTATCACAGAGCAGGTGCATTTATACGGAGACTTGATTACACACAGGTGGATTATATTTATCATCATCAGTCATTTAGGACAACATTGGATCATTCAGAGATCCCCACTGAACTTCTGGAGTGAGTTTGCTGCACTTAAAGTAAAGGGGCCGAATAATATTGAACTCCCCACTTTTCAGTTTTTTATTTTTTACAAAAGTTTAAAATAACCAATAAATTTCGTTCCACTTCACAATTGTGTCCCACTTGTTGTTGATTCTTCACCAAAAAATTAAAATTTTATATCCTTATGTTTGAAGCCTGAAATGTGGCAAAAGGTTGAAAAGTTCAAGGGGGCCGAATACTTTCGCAAGGCACTGTATATAAATCCTTGTCTACTGTATACAGTTGGATGTTATATTCAAGGACAGATAAACAATACGGCCAGAATTCATATACTTGTGGTAATTAAAAAGGCACTGTGAGTGTATGAATGTAGTATTTCCAGTACTGAGTGAACTTGTCTTAAGATTGCGACCGCCCATATTCTGCACGTGTCAAAGTACAGTATCTGCTGTAAAATGACAGGCGGAGTAATACAGTGGAATGCTGAGGTGACCATAAGGTTAGGCTTCGTGTGCTGCTGCTGTATAGAAATGTTTGCCAGAATACCACAGCAGGAGGGGGGTGGGGGGCTTCTCCGTAGAGTTTAATTGCAAAGTACTGGAAGGAAGGGATGAGCTGTACTTTATTTATATCAAATTATAGCTCAGCAGAAGTGGGACAGTCAAAAGAGAGCAACATGAAATAGTATTGTATGTTAAAAGTATAATATAGTGTATCGGTAACAAGACAGAATGGTAGGAATTTATTAAGACCTGTGTTTAATATACTAGTCTTCATTTATTCCATACTGACTTCAGAAGCACACAACTCTTAATAATTTTGGCAATTCTAGGTGCTGGTCAAGATTTCCACTATTATTTTGCACCCCCTTTCTTTTGCAAATAATGTTAAATTTGTCACCCTGCAAAGTCCCATCTATGCCATGTCCCCTTTTATTTTTTAAAGTCATGTTTGGCACACCTGCGGCTTTTGCCAAAAATGACTTTTTTTTTTTTTTTTTTTTTTTATCGCCTGAAAACTGGCATAAATTATTTGATAGATTTCCACATAGTGCCTCGTGGCTTGCTGTATATGGGGCTGCATAGTCACAGACGAGTCATAATACCCAAGCTGACCTCAGTCCACTGTCGAAAGCTCCAATACTGGGAATGTGATCATTAGAATCTTTTTTTTTTTTTTTTTTTTTTTTTTTTTTATAAATATGTGGGTGCATGTTCTTCGCTTAACCTAGTGTTGGCACCAGGGTGTATTCTAGGAAGAGGACATGTCAGTGCAGGCAGTGTAATTCTGTAATATTCTTCTGGGAAACCTTGGGTCCTGGAATTCATGCAGATGACAAAGAGATCTCGATCTGATCAAGTGTCTGTTATGTGCTAGAAAAACTAGTCTTTATAGGACTTAAAGGAGTTGTTCAAAACCCTAGAATAGTGGATGATTATTATTATTATTATTATTTATTTATTATTATTATTATTTTTATTATTATTAATAATAATAGTAATAATCTTTATACTACTGTTCAAAAGTTTGGGGTCACCCAGACAATTTTATGTTTTCCATGAAAACTCACACTTTTATTTATCAAATGAGTTGCAAAATGAATAGAAAATATAGTCAAGACATTGACAAGGTTAGAAATAATGATTTTTATTTGAAATAATAATTTTCTCCTTCAAACTTTGCTTTCGTCAAAGAATGCTCCATTTGCAGCAATTCCAGCATTGCAGACCTTTGGCATTCTAGCTGTTAATTTGCTGAGGTAATCTGGAGAAATTTCACCCCATGCTTCCAGAATCCCCTCCCACAAGTTGGATTGGCTTGATGGGCACTTCTTGCGTAGCGTACGGTCAAGCTGCTCCCACAACAGCTCAATGGGGTTGAGATATGGTGACTGCGCTGGCCACTCCATTACAGATAGAATACCAGCTGCCTGCTTCTTCCTAAATAGTTCTTGTATAATTTGGAGGTGTGCTTTGGGTCATTGTCCTGTTGTAGGATGAAATTGGCCCCAATCAAGCGCTGTCCACAGGGTATGGCATGGCGTTGCAAAATGGAGTGATGGCCTTCCTTATTCAAAATCCCTTTTACCTTGTACAAATCTCCCACTTTACCAGCACCAAAGCAACCCCAGACCATCACATTACCTCCACCACGCTTGACAGATGGCGTCAGGCACTCTTCCAGCATCTTTTCAGTTGTTCTGCGTCTCACAAATGTTCTTCTGTGAGATCCAAACACCTCAAACTTCGATTCGTCTGTTAAATAGTTAGCAAACAGAACGTACCATTAAAACACTGGAGTGATGGTTGCTGGAAATGGGCCTCTATACTCCTATGTAGATATTGCATTAAAAACCAGAAGTTTGCAGCTAGAAGAGTCATTTACCACATTAACAATGTATAGAGTGTATTTCTGATTGATTTAATGTTATCTTCATTGAAAAAAAACCTGTGCTTTTCTTTCAAAAATAAGGAAATTTCTAAGTGACCCTAAACTTTTGAACGGTGGTGTATATATAATAAAAATGAGTTTGTTCTTTATGCGCGACCAAACGACTGGAACGATCCTCACCAAACTTGTCACACAGGTACATCAGGTGTCCGGGAATATTTTAGACCGGGTCTCAGCTCTCTAGGAAGTACCATTCCTGAGATACAGTATTCCCGAAAAAAATGTCCTGAATTAGCCAATACAAGCCTGCAAGTCTTTCACTCATATTTCAACTGCCATACACACAGTCACATGTCACTTATCAGCCAATAGAAGCTCGCAGGTGCTTAGTCTCCACATGCGGACAGCTTTACACTAGGTTTCGATAGCAACCAAGCTATTTATGACCTGCATTAGTAGAAGTTGGCAGGTCCTTAAATATTCAGTCATATCACGTGTATCAGCCAATATAACTTAACATTTAATTTACCAGGTTTCCATAACACACAGCCAGAAATAGACTGTACCTATACTGGACTGCCATACTGGATGTCAGCATTCTTATAAATTGAAACGTTTATAAACTACTCATGCCTCCTGCAGCAAAACACATGGCTGCTGCTTGAGCTAATGACCCAAGTCCGTCTCCAATCCGACAAGGCATTGTCAGCAAATAGAAGCTTGCAGGCGCTTAGTTTCCACATGCACACAGCTGCACTCCAGGTTTCCATAACAACCCAGCCATTTTTCTTCACTGCTGTAGGTCAGCTTTAAAGGGGCAGGGCGCTGTGGATGACACTGTTGCACAAGGTCACATACACACAGCTTTACTCCAGGTTTTCCTTAACAACCAATTGCAGTTTTTTCACTGATATCCAAACTGAGATACACATGATCACATGACGCTTATGGACCAATGGAAAATCGCAGGTTCTTCAGTCTTGACATACACACAGCTTTACACCAGGTTTCCATAGCAACCAAGCTATTTATGACCTGTATGAGTCAATAGCAGTTCGCAGGTCCTTTAAATATTCAGTCATATGACGTGTATCAGCCAATATAAGTTCACATTTCATTTACCAGGTTTCCAGAACAACACAGCCATAAATAGACTGTACCTGTACTGGACTGCTATACTAGATGTCAAGTACAAAACTGGCCAATTCTTATGGGGCCACTACAGAAATAAATAATTAAATATACCTGTGTGAAGCGTAGTAGTAGTAGTAGTAGTAGTAGTAACACCCAGACCCCCGCACTGATCATATTTAGGATGGGCCTTATATATAAGATCTGTAGGGGCCCTACACCCAGGACCCTGCAGATCACCTGTTCCAAGTCAGCACGGCTCTCTACTTAGCGAGTGTAGTTACTGTAACGCTACCCCATTGAAATCTGTGGGATAATACCAGAAACGGGATAACCCTTTTAAAGTTAAAATTACTACAGAGTAATTTACTACAATCAAACCACATGCACAACTCTTATACTGTCTTGTCTGTTCTGCTGAATCCCTTTTTTTTTTTTTTTTTCGCAGCAAGGCTGTGTTCCTGCCAGCTTGGTGAATAAACTGGCAATGATGTTATAAGTTAGGATCCTGTTCAGTTAACTTGATAAGTAGTACTTTAGCTAAGTATATATTGCAGTCTGAGAAGTAATGGTGAGTACCCTGATAATACAGACATTAAGTATACTATAACATGGGAATTTATAGCAGAATGTGCTGCTAGTTTAGAAAGACAGCACAAACACACCCAGGTCACCTCCCCTAGACTTGTTCATAAGGGAGCCGATTTAGTCCTTCCCATTATGCTAATAACACAAAGCAAAACTCCCTTCAGAAAAACTTGGGGCGGCCTAGCAGATCCCCTTCCTGGTGACAGTGAGTTCTCAAAATGATGGTACGAACCTCATGCTCCTCTCTAGTCCATCTCAGGCACTAATAATTGATACATGCACTACAGCACAATGTAATATTTCTTGTCATCGTGTATAAGGTTTGTTTTCTATGACATATTTCGCTTCTTCCTCATGTGAATGATCACATTTCCTGTCTACATGACTTACAGATCTTGAAGTGCCACATTCTTATCTCCGTCACTGACAGTGACTTGGGAGGTTTTGCAGACCTTGACGTTATGGTGTAAATTCTGATCTGTCAGTATGGGAATAAAATGTAAAATTGTGCATAATTATGTTTCTGTACTACAAGAGAACGTATAGATTCTTCAGAACAAATCCCTTTGCATTGCTTTTATAGGGGAGGTTTTTTCAGGAACACAATTTCTTACCCTGGCAATCAGCTAAAGACTAGAAGTCAATGACCCTGAACCCGTGGCGAGCAGCTTATCACTGCAATTCTAGGTCCCCGAATCCCCTGGTGATGAGCTGATCTAGCTGTGGAAAAGTTTTGGTCAGCCATATGTTGGAGGGCCTATATAGCCATCTGCTCATTTTAGTACAGGTCAGTGAAGACGGAACGGAATCCATGTGTCGTGATTTTCACTGACCCATACATTTGAATGAATGGGCAGCGCCGCAAAAACAGATATATGACCTGCTCCTTGCTTTTGCATCTCTTTTCTATGGCCCAGAAACACCCCCACAAAAACTACAGATGTGTGTATGCTGTGGTTGATGTACTTTGGTTATGTGCATGAGTCCTTAACCTGGGAACCATTCATACAACCCATTGACTGACTCTGACTATGGCAATTCTCATGGCATACAAAAGAATGCTCTCCATGATGAATATTAGGGATACACAGTTTGAACTGAAGTATCATTTTTGTGTGATGAAAGATGGCAATGGCAGATATACAGTATTCAGCTGTATCGCCATATCTCTGTTGTTTTTAATCAGATGGTCACAATATATTTTGTAGTATAATGACCACTTTTATTATTGTAGTATTTTATTATTATACTGTCCAGATTATTTTTCTTTCTAAATCACAGCTGCTGCTTGTGGCCTCTCCACTGTAGACCTTTTTTTTTTTTTTATGGCTCAGATGGGAATATCCCTGTCTCTGCCTCCCTGAGGTGGTTGGGAGTTACGTAGACAACCTAACAAGCCTGTTCTACACTGTTTCTGTAATTCCCATAGAGGTTAATGCTACTTTGTTTCTGCAACTTGTGAAGTCATGGAAACAGCATGTTACTACACGGTTTCATAACTTTTGTTTACTTCTATGCGAGTTGCAGATACGGCATTTCAGAAGGCGCATATTGTTTGGCTGAGATGGAAATACACGTTTAATGTTGCACATTTTAGCTTCTGTGTATTCATTGGTTAATGGGGTAAATGCACATGTTAACAGTGGTTGTGGCTGAAATGGTTAAACCCACAAATTAAAAGGACATTCCATATACCTTTGTCCATGTAGTATATTATTATTATTATTATTATTATTATTATTATTATTATTATTATTATTATTATTATTACTATTATTATTATTATTACTATATATATATATATATATATATATATATATATATATATATATACAGTACAGACCAAAAGTTTGGACACACCACCTCATTCCAAGAGTTTTCTGTATTTTCATGACTATAAAAATTGTAGATTCACACTGAAGGCATCAAAACTATGAAATAACACATGTGGAATTATATACTTAACAAAAAAGTGTGAAACAACTGAAAATATGCCTTATATTCTAGGTTCTTCAAAGTAGCCACCTTTTGCTTTGATTACTGCTTTGCACACTCTTGGCATTCTCTTGATGAGCTTCAAGAGGTAGTCACCTGAAATGGTCTTCCAACAGTCTTGAAGGAGTTCCCAGAGATGCTTAGCACTTGTTGGCCCTTTTGCCTTCACTCTGCGGTCCAGCTCACCCCAAACCATCTCGATTGGGTTCAGGTCTGGTGACTGTGGAGGCCAGGTCATATGGCGTAGCACCCCATCACTCTCCTTCTTGGTCAAATAGCCTTTAGACAGTCTGGAGGTGTGTTTGGGGTCATTGTCCTGTTGAAAAATAAATGATGGTCCAACTAAATGCAAACCGGATGGAATAGCATGCCGCTGCAAGATGCTATGGTAACCATGCTGGTCCAGTATTCCTTCAATTTTGAATAAATCCCCAACAGTGTCACCAGCAAAGCACCCCCACACCATCACACCTCCTCCTCCATGCTTCACGGTGGGAAACGGGCATGTAGAGTCCATTCGTTCACCTTTTCTGCGTCGCACAAAGACACGGTGGTTGGAACCAAAGATCTCAAATTTGGACTCATCAGACCGAAGCACAGATTTCCACAGGTCTAATGTCCATTCCTTGTGTTCTTTAGCCCAAACAAGTCTCTTCTGCTTGTTGCCTGTCCTTAGCAGTGGTTTCCTAGCAGCTATTTTACCATGAAGGCCTGCTGCACACAGTCTCCTCTTAACAGTTGTTGTAGAGATGTGTCTGCTGCTAGAACACTGTGTGGCATTGACCTGGTCTCTAATCTGAGCTGCTGTTAACCTGCCATTTCTGAGGCTGGTGACTCGGATGAACTTATCCTCCGCAGCAGAGGTGACTCTTGGTCTTCCTTTCCTGGGGCAGTCCTCATGTGAACCAGTTTCTTTGTAGCGATTGATGGTTTTGGCCACTGCACTTGGGGACACTTTCAAAGTTTTCCCAATTTTTCGGACTGACTGACCTTCATTTCTTAAAGTAATGATGGCCACTCATTTTTCTTTACTTAGCTGCTTTTTTTCTTGCCATAATACCAATTCTAACACTCCATTCAGTAGGACTATCAGCTGTGTATCCACCTGACTTCTGAACAACACAACTGATGGTCCCAACCCCATTTATAAGGCAAGAAATCCACTTATTAAACCTGACAGGGCACACCTGTGAAGTGAAAACCATTTCAGGTGACTACCTCTTGAAGCTCATCAAGAGAATGCCAAGAGTGTGCAAAGCAGTAATCAAAGCAAAAGGTGGCTACTTTGAAGAACCTAGAATATAAGACATATTTTCAGTTGTTTCACACTTTTTTGTTAAGTATATAATTCCACATGTGTTATTTCATAGTTTTGATGCCTTCAGTGTGAATCTACAATTTTTATAGTCATGAAAATACAGAAAACTCTTGGAATGAGAAGGTGTGTCCAAACTTTTGGTCTGCACTGTGTGTGTATATATATAATATATATATATATATATATAATATATATATATATATATATATAATATATAATTTTTTTATTTTTTCTACCATTTAGTATCTTGTGTACTTGCTGTTTAGGTTATCGGCCAGTATGAGGTAGAACTTTTGTAATGGTGTGTATCCAGTAGCGTTATCCTAGATAGACACCTATGCACAAGTATTTTGGGGGCTTTTAATAAAATGCTACAACATTAGTTTGTTTGTTCTTCTTACAGATGTGCATCTCATCGCTGTTTGGAGAATAGAAGAAATTTTGTTATGTTTCTTTCAAAAACCTAATAATGCTTTGTGCCACACATATTCCAGGTATGGATCTATTTTATATTTGTCCTTGTCATTTTGGAGTTAAGTTATTTAAATGGGTTATGTGGGGAAATAAAAGGTCTCAAGGCATTATTTATTTATTATGCTTACTTATATAGCTCCATCATATTCGGCAGCTCTTTACAGAAATTATCAGTCACTGTCCCATATAGGGCTCACAATCTACATTCTCTATCAGTATGTCTTTTGGGCATTCACTGTACTGAATAAACCTACATACTACTATGCATACTGTCTCTTTGTTGCTCCATTCTTAAGCTTTGCAAAGCACAGCACTTTGGGGTGGGAAAGGTGGCAGAAGTCTCAATCCTCTTCCTTCCCTGCAGCTGCTTCAACTTTTGGTGCTGTGAATGCACTGAGAAATTCCCACATAACCTCTTTAAAGGAAGCCTGTCAGGTCAATTTGGGACACTAAACCTTTCACAGGTCCTAATAGACCAGTTGTTTGTTGTTCCGAATAGCCATGTTGCAACACACTGCCTTAAAAAAAAAAACCAAAAAAAAACAAACTTATATTTATCTAGAAATGAGTGGGATGAGTCTCGTCAGACTCCCCTCTGGTGCGACTGTCAAGTTGTTCAGTGAAGTCGAGAGTGTTCACCCTTTCTTCACTTTACATGCGACAAAGTTCCAGCGCACTGAAGCCAAGATGTACTCATCTGGCTTCACTGAAGTACTGTGCTGGTGCAAGGACTACAGCTCCATGGATGGCATTACAACAGGGTGATATTTGGGAGATTAAACCGCCAGTCATCTTGACAAGTTCCCATTTAAGAGGAGCTTCCACCATTCCTGATTTTATTAGGTTTAGTCGATAAATGTGTTACCCATAATGTAACACTTGTGGATCACTATGTGTGATGTAATTCTTCTGTTAGAAATGTATGAATACAATGACAAACACATTCCTTTTGTCCAAAGGAGTATGTCCCAACAGAGTTAGGCATTGTCCAATCTGTAGTGCCACTGGCAGGCTGTGTAGGAACACGTCCAATTGACAAGGAAAATGTTTGGCAGCTTGTCTCTCAGTTGTCCATTTATTTGAAGGGGTTGTCCAAGATCCCATGTGTTTTAGGTACTGATGACCTATTAACGGGATAGATCATCAGTATCTGATCAGTGAGTGGTCTGACACCTGGACTCAGGACAGATCAGCTCATTCGGTTTTCAGAAGATGTATATAACTGGAAGTAGCTCTGCTCGTGTTCAGGTGAATTGGAGCTTAGCTGCAGTTCCCCTGCTCCACTGCTACAGTATATAACTTTGTAGATGTGGTTCTGGGGAACTGAAGCTCTGCTCACATTTACTTAAGAAGCAGAGGTGTTTCTGACTGTATAGCCTATATACAGCTTCAGGCTGCCGCATCAGCTGATCTGTGTGGGGTCCATGTGTCAGATACCCACCAATCAGATAATGACCTGTTCTGTTGATCGGTCATCAGTATGCAAAACACATAGCGACAAACCTTTTAATGTGAAACCGAGGGATACCATAATGGGGAAACCTAAGAAAAGATGCTCCAGAATTGTTTTGTGGAGAATACAGTTACTGTCACTGAAGTAAAGAGGCCATGTTTACTGAGCCCTATAAGACCGATGACCTAACCTTTCAATGGGTCATCAATTGAAGATCAGTGGGGGTGAGTCGCCCAGGACGCCTGCTGATCAGCTGTTTGAAGAAAATTTAGCGTTCAGACAAACGCTGCGAATTCCCTGAAAACCAAATGCAGTTGTTATTGCAGGTCAGCTCCATTCACTGTGGGACTGTGCTGTAAACTGGCCATGTGACCGATAAATGCAATCTCGCATGTCTTGAGAAGACTTGCTCATTGTGCCTATGTTAACCAGCTTTGCAATACAACAGAATTATTAGTATCTGGCTTTTCGTTTTCATTAGCCCTTCAATATCACAGATATTAGAAACTGTCAGTGGCAAGTGATGAATCCTAAAGCAGGCCATACACATTAGACGTGTATCACCCAAACCCGTCAATTGCAATGGCATCGTCCACCCATCTAATATGTAAGGGGAACTCCTTCCTCTACCACTATAGCTGGTGTTGGGAAGATTAAAATGAGTCATGTTACAACTGCCGATTCCTTTTGTTTTTCGGGGCTATACAGTTGACAACCATAAATAGATATATATATTTCTACTCATGTTCTAATTTTACATTGATGTCTTCAATTTTAGGTACTGACCTTCAACATTCCATGTTGCATAATCCAGATCAGGAGCTGAAGGGATGAGTGACATTACTATCCCATCCAAGATGAAGAAGGGACTGCTGAAGGATCCAGACATAGCGGACCTCTTTTGCAAAGATGATCCAGAGACTATATTTCTTGATCTACATGAGATCGGACATGGCAGCTTTGGAGCAGTTTACTTTGTAAGACTTTCCATAAGTAGCAGTTGATATATTTTCCATTGCTGTGACGTGGTCTCCCTTCTGCCATTTACTTAAATAGGACTGACATTCCAGGAAGTTATGGAATTGCTAAATTAAGCCATTTAATAAAGGTCCATTCTGTGTACATTGATATTTATGTAGATCTAAATAGACAGGACTTGTGACTAGCCAGTGCATATAGCTACTTTAATTAACCCTTTCAAGCAAACTGATTTAAATATGTGTCATTTTGGTGGAAGAGGAGTATGGAGGGCATCTAAAAGGCAACAGTGTATGGGCATCGCCATATTGCCACAGATTGTGTCCCTACACTCCTGAGTGTCATCATGAGGCAGTGATCAGTTTCCGTGACAACTGGGAGCCTATTGAAGGCTCCCAGGCCTGTACACTACTGAACCTCTATTACATGCAGCATATTAGGCAGCATATAATAGAAGTGAAGGAATTCTACAATATACTGCTATAGAGTATAGGGGTGTAAAATAGCAACTGAAAAAAAAATAAAGAATTTACTTGAATATACAGTGAAGGATATAAGTATTTGATCCCTTGCTGATCTTGCTGAAGTTTGCCCACCGACAAAGACATGAACAGTCTATAATTTTAAGGGTAGGTTAATTTAACAGTGAGAGAATATCAAAAATAAAATCCAGAAAATCACATTGTATAAATTTATTTACATTTTGCAGAGAGAAATAAGTATTTGATCCCTCTGGCAAACAAGACTTAATACTTGGTGGCAAAACCCTTGTTGGCAAGCACAGCAGTCAGAAGTTTTTTGTAGTTGATGAGGTTTGCGCACATGTCAGGAGGAATTTTGGTCCACTCCTCTTTGCAGATCATCTCTAAATCATTAAGATTTTGAGGCTGTCGCTTGGCAACTTGGAGCTTCAACTCCCTCCATAAGTTTTCTATGGGATTAAGGTCTGGAGACTGACTAGGCCACTCCATGACCTTAATGTGCTTCTTTTGAGCCACTCCTTTGTTGCCTTGGCTGTATGTTTTGGGTCATTGTCCTGCTGGAAGACCCAGCCACAACCCATTTTTAATGTCCTGGCGGAGGGAAGGAGGTTGTCACTCAGGATTTTACGGTACATGGCTCCATCCATTGTCCCATTGATGCGGTGAAGTAGTCCTGTGCCCTTAGCAGAGAGACGCCCCCAAAACATAATGTTTCCACCTCCATGCTTGACAGTGGGGACGGTGTTCTTTGGTTCATAGGCAGCATTTCTCTTTCTCCAAACATGGCGAGCTGAGTTAATGCCAAAGAGCATCTGACCACAGCACCTTCTCCCATTCACTCGCAGAATCATCCAGGTGTCCATTGGCAAACTTCAGACGGGCCTGCACATGGGCCTTCTTGAGCAGGGGGACCTTGCGGGCACTGCAGGATTTTAATCCATTACGGCGTAATGTGTTACCAATGGTTTTCTTGGTGCCTGTGGTCCCAGCTGCCTTGAGATCATTAACAAGTTTCCCCCCGTGTAGTTTTAGGCTGATCTCTCACCTTCCTCATGAATATGGATACCCCACAGGGTGAGATTTTGCATGGAGCCCCAGATCGATGTCGATTGACAGTCATTTTGTATTTCTTCCATTTTCTTACAATTGCACCAACAGTTGTCTCCTTCTCACTCAGCTTCTTACTTATGGTTTTGTAGCCCATTCCAGCCTTGTGCAGGTCTATGATCTTGTCCCTGACATCCTTAGAAAGCTCTTTGGTCTTGCCCATGTTGCAGAGGTTAGAGTCAGACTGATTAATTGAGTCTGTGGACAGGAGTCTTTTATACAGGTGACAATGTAAGAGTAGTGGAAAATGGATGTGGGAAACAATCCAGAAAAATAGAGGTGCATACCCCACGCTTTCCAAGTAGAATCCTTTACTTGGATCAACACACAACGCGTTTCTATATAATATAAGAGAGCTGTCTTTAATGCAGGTAACAAGTTGATTAGGAGTGCCTAACTAGTCTGTAGGAGCCAGAACTCTTAATGGTTGGTAGGGGTCAAATACTTACTTATTTCTCTCTGCAAAATGCAAATACATTTATAAAATTTATACAATGTGATTTTTTTGGATTTTATTTTTGATATTCTGTCTCACTGTTACCTACCCTTTAAAATTATAGACTGTTCATGTCTTTGTTAGTAGGCAAACTTACAAAATCAACAAGGGATCAAATACTTACTTAACACTATATATAAAAATTCAAATCCCACCATTTCCCTAGATCACACATAAAAATAAATAGAAAAAATAAGCACATAAAATAAATAAATATAAACACATTAACTATCCTCACATCTGAAAAGGCCCAAACTATAAAAATGTTAAAATATTTATCCCATACATGAACGCCATAGCTGGAAGAAAAAAAAAAAAACTGTAAGAAAATGATATGCTAGAATGGAGTGGGTAAAATCAGGTGCTGCCTGGTTTGCCATGGATCCAGTAGGTGGCGTTACCTTTAAGTATTGCAATGGCAGTTCTGTGTTAGTCAGGACTCCAATAGAGAAGGATCTTAATATCAGATCACTTTAAAATTAGTGTACACTGTGTGCAGGCAGCAGAGAAGGATAGCATAGTTCATCTGTATCGGAACTGATCAGTTGATTCAGCCACCAGAAACCATATGCTAAGTATATGGCCGGAGACAGCCCTGTTCATATTCAAGTGAATGAGAACAAGCTGCAGTTCCAGACGCCAACGCTGTAGTGTACAGAACTCCAAACATGGAGCTTGTTTAGTGTTACTGAATAAAACTCCATTTTGCAAAAAATAAATGTTTTGCCAGGGGGCACCGTAATCTGACATCCATAACTTTACTTATTTGTTGATGGGCTATTTGAGGTTTTTTGTTTTTTTTTTCCTCTCACTATCCCACAGGGGGGAACTGAACTTGAAATTGTTTGAGCCCCTGTACCATATACAGCAACACATCTGTGTGTGGCAACTATGAGGCTGTTGAACTTACTGATATGGCAAAACACTGTAATCTCAAGTGTGTGAAAGATCGATATTGACCATGGCATCTGAGAGTTAATCTGCTAGAGCCTGAGTATGTTCTGACTCCAGCCACTGTCCAAGCTGCATAATACAGTCAGAACGTGGAAATGATCTAGTAGGCCCAGCTCATGTGCCAGCTACTTCATGGGCCAAACTATTACAGTGCTGAGCCTTAAAGGGTTTGTCCAGGCAAAAATGTTATATTTTAAATAGGCCAGGGAAAATAACTCTCCTTTCATCGGTGCCTCCCAGCGTTGTCTGGTCCATTTTACGTGACCCCTCACCTATTTTAAAAAATATTTAATTTACCCGGACAACCTCTTTAACTAACTATATAGTTAGTTCAATGTAATGGTACAATGCAGAGTGGGAAGAGGTTAAATAAAAAAAAAAAAAAAAGCATATAAGCCAGAGCCTTTATGTGTTTCTTCAATAATGAACTATGCTGTCTATACTACATAGGCAAAATATTTGCAGTTTTTCTTTAAATACCTATCCTAAAATGCAAACCATTAGCAGCTATGTGGAAGTGACTGTGTAAAGATGAATCTTTTGTATTACTTAGGCTACAAATTCCACAACAAATGAAGTTGTGGCTGTTAAGAAGATGTCCTACAGTGGAAAGCAAATGAATGAGGTAAGCCCCTCTATGGATGCACATTGCAGAAAAGCAACGTTTTTGGCAGGATTTCTCCATAGACTAATATATGGGGAGGCTAAAATTCAAACTACATGGGTGCCATTGGTAATTCTGGTAAGTTGACATTACTTCTTCTGTCTCACAGAAATGGCAGGACATACTCAAGGAGGTTAGGTTTTTACAGCAGCTGAAACACCCAAACACAATAGAGTACAAGGGGTGCTACTTGAAAGAACATACCGCATGGGTAAGTAATGTGAAAGTAAGTATGTGAAAAATGGAAGATATGGCACATTAATGCCATGCGTGTGCCATCCCTGTTCTCCATGGACCCATACACCTCAGTGAATGATCCCAGACCACAAAATGTATAAGATTAGGACCTGCCCTGAATTTTTAACGAGTGACATTAATTTTGTGCACTACGAACAGGAAATAACATACGTTTATATGGCTTGATGTACGGGGTAATGATTGGAAAGAGTCTTTCCTAGGAAAGTTCATTCCCGATCACTGCTCCCCATACACAACATTTACATACAGCAATCATTGCTGCTCTATGGGACTGAAGAAATTATTCATCCCCATATAGTTTGCATTTATTGCAGAACAGGATAATGCGCTGTTGACCAACATTGATTTTTGGCACTTCATAAAAGATGCGATCACTCAACAAAGAAGTACTTTCTTGTCTGTCAGCTGTACCCTTACATGCTGCATCTTGGCCACACTTGTTCGGCACCTGTTCTTTCCAGTTGAAGCAACAGCACATATGCAACCTGGTTATTGCATGTGCCTGAGAATTGCCAGGATGTACTTTCCATTTAAAAGTACAAGTGCATCCCAGCAACTAGCACTTAGCAGATGTGGCAGAAACACACCATGTAAGGGCACCCTTATACGGGTCAGTTATTGGAAACCGCCTTTCCTAGGAACAGTAGTTTCCTGATAATTGGGTTAATAACAACCTCCAACTCTTTGCATCTTTTAGTAGGTGCCGCTCCACTGCTTGCAGCGCTTAGGGGGAAAGTCAACCTAAGCGTGACCTAACCACTATGTTGTATCCATATATCTGACCTATATTACTACAGACATCTTTTGAATGATCTATACCCAAACCTGTTGGGGTGGGAGAGGGGGTTATTCACATGTCTAGAGGATGGACAAATAGAGAAGATTCCTTAGTCCTCATTCCTGTGTAACAGCAGTGAGGTTTCCTTGTGGTTTATTAAAAGGGTATGTATGCAATCATTAAAAATTTTACAGTTTATACCAGAATCCTAGAGATGGGTCTCTGATCCACCAATTTATTATAATATGTATTAAGAGTCAAGAAGAAACTCTTCCCCCCCCCCCCCCATGTTATGTTGTTGCTGTATTGGTCACCTTTATGCCATGTTATACCTGCAGATTTTAATGCATTCATTTTTCTTCTTCCAGCTGGTAATGGAATATTGCTTGGGATCTGCATCAGATTTGCTAGAGGGTAAGGGGAGTAAGACTTATTATCTAAACAGAT
This sequence comes from Leptodactylus fallax, assembly GCA_947044405.1. Classification (NCBI taxonomy): domain Eukaryota; kingdom Metazoa; phylum Chordata; class Amphibia; order Anura; family Leptodactylidae; genus Leptodactylus; species Leptodactylus fallax. The sequence goes on from CAMRHE010000019.1 coordinate 1,023,822, forward strand.
AGTGCTTATATTACATTATATTGAATGTAGAATATCATGGTGCATGCTGATGGATTCTTGTTTTTGTTTAGACTTATGCAATAATGCCATTCTTTTTATATTTGCCATATATATAGTTTGTTTTTTTTTTCTCTCAAATACTTTGTGATTTACCAGTAACATAATCTGCGACATAAGCCGAGAAGCTGTGTGACTGCACTGGACTTCTCAAGCATCTAATTTTACTTTTGTAACATGTAGCACATAAATTATAGGTTTTATATTACAGCTACCACAGCTGCTTCAACTACTTTAACTATTTCCATACAGAGCCTATTAATTTAGTTTGTGAATTTGACCCATTTTATATTTTATACCTGTCATCTATTGAGGAGACAACAGTTAAGCATTCATGTATTCCTCATGACTTTGCCATTCTAGGGAAGAAAATACATGCATGAAAGTCACCATTTTTGTCCATATAGACCATACAGTTGAATAGTGCCATTAATCCAAAAGTTGCAAATGAAAGTGCTATCTGATGGTGCGGATCCAACCACTGGAAGCCAAACAATCTCTAGAATATAATATTGCATTTCCTGCGTAATCCCATCCATGATTTAACATCTATCCAGTTTGTCATCTTTGGTGCTTTTTTAGCAGTTGCCAAGCAATTGTTGAATTTGGTAGAAGTGCTGGGATTACAAAGCAAATGTACAAAACCCTTTAAATACCCTAGTATAATATGGCAGAAACGTATAAAAGACACAGTTCTTACCTGGTAACTCCTGCTATAGCTCCAGCACCTCGACGTTACTCCCCAACGTGGAGCTAACAATACAACAATGAGGCCAGTGAGATAATAAGGGATGCTGTCGTCAGACTTATTGGCGTATACATATGTAGATGCAGGGCAGCCCACCTGATACCTGAAAGTATGAGCGTCATTAATAGGCTATAAGCCAGCACTGTGCACCCCACATTATTATATGATTGGTGGGTGTCATATATAACCTTATCTGTGTGGATTTGGAATGCTGTGCACCCCTCCCCCCCCCCCCCACCCACATGGTTTGTAGGTGTGTGAGTGGTTGATTTATCAGTATTCTGCCCCGAGCAATCTCCCCCATATACTCTTTGGTCTGGCTGTATCCTGCAGTAAACCATTGCTTTATCTGACACCACGTAAATGTGGCCTCTTTTTCAAAGCTGTTATTTATAATGCTGTCCTTTCTAAAAATCTGCTAACAGGTTCCCTTTAAATTTCAACTGTAAACTAGAATTGGTACCTGGGATCAGGGTGGGTGACATGGTGCACACTTCTGTTTAATGCACTGTAGGGTTATAATATGCAGTATTTAAGTAAGTTTTGCTGCAAGTAGCATTGCCCTTATTTGCAACAAATTTAGCAAAACGTTAATAAAGTTTTTGCATCTTTAAATATATTTGGAAACATTTCCTCAATTTATACTCCATCAGTTCAAAAATGTGTCTAAATCCTGGCCAAGAAGCACGCCATGCCCACATTACAGTCCAGGAAAAGAAGGTTGGAATCGGCACATCCATTAAGAGACCCAACTTTATAGAAGACAGATTAAAATATCCAGAAAGCCGTGGATTTTATTGTTTCAGCCCACATCCACAGACTGACTATTATGGCGCAGATAGTTAATGTGTCTCATGGCAGACAAGACACTATATTGGAGTAAAATGCACTAGAAAAAAATAAGGTGCAAATGCATTGATAAACGTGGGTCTGGTTGAAAACCATTTTGCAGTTGTTATTCTCAGTGGACTAACTAATTGAAACACAAGATGGATAGATTTGCTATGAAGGGAATGCCATATTAGGAGATGGCAACGTAACCCTTTAAACTCAAATGGATTTATTTTTTTTCTCTGTAGTTCACAAGAAGCCACTTCAGGAAGTGGAGATAGCTGCCATTACTCATGGTGCCTTGCAGGGGCTGGACTACCTGCATTCACGCAATATGATTCACAGGTAAGTAATATTTGTCATGGTCTTCAGGTGAATGTAAATGTCCAGCACTGGTGAATGTTTTCATATGCCTTGTCCTTCATTCCTAATCACAAACCACAAATAATATTCATTTAACTTTGTTTCATCCACTAAGGCTACATTCACAGACTCCGCTGCAGTGTCCACCGAAAATCAGCAGAGGAAAATGTCCTGCACGGAGCACATTTTCCTCCGATTTCAGTTTAAAAACCGAACACCCGACGGACTCCATTGTAGTCAATGAGGTCTGCCAGGCTCTACATGTTACCGCTGTTTCAGCAGTCTGACCCCAGCTGTTTGGGTTCCCTGATGGACTGAACAACGGAGAGGCAATGCTAGTGTGGACCTAGCGTAAATAAACTACAGCTAAATGCATTATATACGTTAGATGTTTTTCTTCATTTTTAACATTGTTGCATCGTGACATTTTTACTTCTGAAATTTTCCATTCTGGAAAGCTCGTTGGGTCCTATTAGGATCTGTCCAGATTCATTCGAGATCCCTTTGAAAATTATTTTTTTTTTTTTTAATGAATTGCTGCTATATTCTAGTGTAAACAGAAGCTTTCTAATATAAACTTATAGGTATTCCCATCTGAAGATTAAGGGTTGTCTAACTTCGTTACTCACCTATCTGATCCCTGATCACTGATGCTTGCCACTTGTCCTATTACACAGAAATACGTGGTTTTTGCAAGTAAACTCCAAATATTTACTGAAAGCATAATGACTTGTGTGTTTGTTATTTATTTATTTTGCTTACTTATATAGCGCCATCATATTCTGCAGCGCTTTACAGAACTTGTCAATCACTGTCCCATATAAGGCTCCCAATCTACATTCCCTATCTGTATGTCTTTGGAGTGTGTTTCGTAAGATCCACCTTTTTAGGCCTTGTTCTCATAACCCGTGTCACTTGTATCTTGCTTACTTCAAGGTATAATGCTAAATTGTGTTATGTATTCTTTGTTGTCTGCTTAAGGTAGATACTTAATATAATAAGTGGTCACCTAATATACAGTAGAAAGATTATGTTCTTCATAAAACTATTCTGTTTCGTGTGTAAGGAAGTTTGATGATAAACTCAGCTTGGAGTGATGTTTAGGAATATATTCTTCATACCATGCTGTATAAATAGAGATTAATACATAACCTTTGACATAGTACCTGTCTAGTGACATTCATTTTTATGTGGGTAATTGAATAATCTCAGTTTTCTAGCTTTATACTGCTGTCCGCCATTTACAGTGATCACTGTTAAAATCATATGTGGATGCAAAGGCACTGACAAAATGTGTTATCCGTACTGCTGAAAATAGTCAAATTAGAGAAGTATTGGAAATAGACATGACTACAACCCCCTCTAGTGGAAATATTCTTTCAGTGTCTGGGGCATATGCTACATTATAAGAGAATAGCTTGCACCAATAACAAGAGATACTTTGCTTAGCTTGTTCAGTTTTTATATACTAATACTATGACAGCTTGATGAACAATGAATGTATTCAACTGAACAGTAATGATTCTTTTCCTTCTAATTTAGTGAGCTCGAACATGAAACCAGTTACCTAATACCAATCTCAAACTACATTGCATACTATTACTTAGTGTCTGTGAAACTCTGAATAAGCAAAATCATATGCATATAGACTAAGATATTAATAATGTATACTTATTGTAATACTATAGCCATATATTATATCTGTTCATAAATCTAGTGTGATCTATGTTTGATATATATTTTTAAGGGATATTAAAGCTGGAAATATCCTGCTTACTGAGCCTGGTCAAGTAAAATTAGCGGACTTCGGTTCTGCATCTATAGCATCACCTGCCAACTCCTTCGTGGGAACCCCATATTGGTAAAATATATACTGTTGTAATGTCATAAAGTGTACATGCTCTTTATAGCTTTTGACACTTATGTGGGGGGGGGGGGGTGTGAATGTGGCTGTTTCTTTTTGGGGACCTCATTGCTATCACTGTTTTCAGTTCTGTTCACATCTGCATCAGCAAGTGGTGCTATTTGTCTGGTCAAAATGATGGACACATTTTATAAGTCCTTATGCACCCAACCATTTTCACAGCTGGCACACTGATCCATTCATTTCTATGGCCCCATACGCAAGACTGTATTTTCACGGTCTAGTGTATGCAGCTCTGAGCAAAATTCAGGACAGTTGCTATTTGTGTCTGTTTTGCGGACCGTGCTCCCTGTCCCCAATGAATGGGGCTGTGGAAGCATGGGCAGCACATGGATGGCATTCATGTGCCCTCTGTGCCGTTCAACTACGCAGCCATAGGGGTATGTTTGTCACCATTTATGTCTGTTGTGTGCTGGATCTGGCACAAAGTTGTGGCTTCTGTTTAAGGACAGAAGCCACAGTAAAGATGTGAAGAGGGACTACGGGCATCTAAACTCATTTGGAATTTGCAGTACATATTTGAAGAATATCCCTACTGGGACAAAAAGAGTATACAGTGGGGTAGGACCTCTATAGATAAAGAAGGATGTTAGAGAGGGATGGGCAGCATGACCACATCACAGTGATACTCCAGACAGAGATGGGGGAGGGGTAGTTTTATTGGCAGCTTTTTAGTAGGGCTTGCCAGTAAAACTGGCATTGCAAACGTTAATTTGTTCACTATTCGACCAGCATTTTGATATACAGTATGTATTTTTGGGGATGAAAGGTTTTTTAGGAATATATATTATGAGATATCTGTAACAGTAGGAAAAATTTTTACACTTTAAGGTGAAGGCCTCATATTGCAGAAAGGCTGTGTTTTCTTTCGCAAATTTTTGCTGCGGTTTTTGAGCCAAACCCAGGAGTTGCTACAAATGAAATGGAAAATCTAAAGAAAGGGCTTATACTTATATCTTCTGTTCAATCCACTCCTTGCTTTGTCTCAAAAAGAAGCAGCAAAATCTGCAACAAAAAGCAGCTTTTCCACAACATGGGATCATTGCCTAAAACACATTTCTGATCTTAGAAATATCTAGGGCATATCTTGGTCTTACACACAGCATTGGCTCAGCAAAGTGCATCAAAACGGACGCAAAAACTGAGGCGTTTTTCTGAAAAAAAATGGTGTTTGCGAAACCAGCCTTGTGTTTTTTCCAAAGCATTACTGTAGCGTTTCCCTATGTGCAGCTTTAACCTTTGTTTTCTTTCAATACTGAGCTGCTGACTACTCATGTACTGCTGAGCTATGTGTCTTATGATCAGTCAGGCCATGGGGTGAAAAAAAAAAAATTAAATTCAGTAGAATTTACTTGATATGATATATTTTATTGATGTAAAGTGTTGTATGTGTATTTTCAGGATGGCCCCAGAAGTTATTTTAGCAATGGACGAGGGGCAGTATGAAGGCAAGGTTGATATTTGGTCTCTTGGTATCACTTGCATTGAATTAGGTGAGTATAACAGATATAGCCTTAACTGGGTATTCCAATCTCAAGAACAGGGGTAGCTTGTCTCAGTCTCACCGCTACAGTGAGCAGAGACTTGGTACGTTTCTTTTTTCATTTATATGGAACTTTCAAGAACAGCTTTTTGAAGTCTCATACAAATGAAGAGAGTTTACATATGCGGCCACCTTTCTGATCAACACAGAGAGGCATGATTCAGGGACCCTCATTCTCAATATAAACGCAGATCATAAAGGTGAGACCTGCATCTATGAGATAATTATGGCGTATCCTGTAGATATGACATACGTGTCTGATAGGAATACCCCTTTAAATGTGGTGAACGTCCAAACTTGTTCTAAAAAGCTTTTAGGCCGGGGCCCCACGTGGCGTAAACGCCATGGTTTGCATGCGGCGGAAACACCGTGGAAATAAACGTGGCGTTTTACAGTAACAGAAAAGTGGATATGGTATTCTAGCGAATCCCATCCCCACTTTGCGGTAAAGAAACGCCCTGCAGACACGCAGCGATTTCCAAAACCGTTGTGGTCTTGGAAATCGCTGCATGTCAATTATACCTACAGAAACGCTGGCTGTTTTCCTATAGGTATAATTGAAGCAGAAAGTCTGCAGAGGAAAGCTCTGCAATCTTTCTGTCTAAAGCGCTGCGTGAAGAACTGCGATGCATTGCCACCTGGGGCCTTAGTGTTGAGTATTATCTTATCTCTGTTCTTATGCATGCTGTTTGCAGTGTTAAGGTTGTGTGAATAAAGCCTTTTTCACACACCTAACATTGTGAAAAATTGTTGTGTTGGTCTACTGAAGGTGCTTATTCACATGATTGTGAATAATTGTTAGGCGATGAAAAAATGGTCGTCACACATCACTCGAACATTTTAAAACCGATAAATGTGTATGGGTCTATTCACTTGGCTATCTTTGCGCCCGTCAAAAGATGGAGTTTGTCAGTTTTTTTGACTCACATTAAAACTGTCCATCATAAAAAAAACAAAACAAAAAACAACATAAAAATAGACCCATACAAAGGTAATTTATTTGTCACTGAGCTCTGTAGCACAGTGGGGGAGGTTGAATATGCTTGGGGAGGTGGTAGACTCTCCCTTTAATTGATGACCTATCGTTAGGACACGTCATCAATTAAAGATTTGTGGGGATCTGATACCTGGCACCCCCATGACAGTGGCTGAAGTGATAGTGTTGCTCCTTGAGCACTGCTTCCACTTCACAGGCCTTGTGATGTCAAGTTCATCAATCATATGGCTTGATCGCAGCTCAGTCACATTCAATTGAAAGGGATGAGCTGCAATACCAAGCACAGCCGCTGCACAAATGTACGGCACTCTGTTTAGTAACTACTGAAGAGGCTGCGGCCCCTACAAACAGCTGATCGCCCAGGGTCCTGGGTGCGTGACCTCTGCCGATCTTCAATTGATGATCCTATCCTAAGGATCGGTTATCAAATAGTAAATCCCTTTAAAAACTGAGTGTAGGGCTTTGTCCTTATACACTGTCACCCAGTCCTAACCGTGCTAATTCTCACCGTTTTTGCCTATTTTGAAGGTTTGTCAGGGATAGTGGGTGTGGTTTATGTATTTAGCAACATTTTACAATGCATTTATGGCATGTCCTTTAAGAAAGGGACAACTGCACTTCTTCAGTACATGTGCAGTGTAAAAAAAATAAAATAAAATAACTGAAATTATCTGATTTGTATTGGAATCCCAGTTTCAATTAGGTGAATTTTGTGCAAGATTTAGGAATCCTGAAGCATAAAAAGCGCATGCTAAAAAAGAAGCAAAAAATTGCGCCAGTGGTAAATGTCCCCCATTAAGTTGTTACCCGAGGTGCTCACTGGATCCAGGGAAAGCTTACTTCCCTAGAGTGACCTGGGAGATTAAAATAATTGGATTAGACTGTATGACGGCACGAAACAGCTCTCCTTTACATATGCATCACTGTTCATGCATGGTCAGTTCTGCTCATATTACTCACGACTTTCCTCTTACTTTTACATGTGCAGCTGAAAGGAAGCCTCCGCTATTTAACATGAACGCAATGAGTGCCTTATATCACATAGCCCAGAATGAGTCCCCAACACTACAGTCTAATGAATGGTAAGTTTAGTATATTGAGCTTTTGTTTGTTGAAATTAGTTGTACTGAAGTCTACTGACTGTAACGCTCTGCAGCAGCACCCCAGCAATAACTGAATGTAGCACGTCACCTTGTATGTGGTGAATGCCTATTCAACAAAATGTTGCTGGCTTTATATGATTTATAGTTGCAGTGCTGAGTTCAGACAATGCAGATTTACAATGTGGGTTCCACACAGCAAAATACAGTATAATACATGTATTGCAATTCATATTAGTATGAAAATTGAAATAATTGGTATGGTACAGAATTGTTGTGGATATGCTGCAGCTTCTGTGGTGGTAAAATGCAGCCATGTGTGGTCTGTCTTAGTCCATGCAGCGCACACAGCAGCCGCATTCTACAACTTTTAGCTTTTTTTTTTTTTATTTGTTAATAAACGGAAACAATTAGAATACAAGCAGAATAATACAGTAGCAGATGTATAAAACTACAGGAGGCATAGTTGCAATAACAATCTGCCACCACACTGTATTAGTCTGTTACATGCACATTCATACAGTCAAAACATAAGCACTTCACAGCTTTCCCATGCCTCCCTGGAAACGTCCAACAAGCTTTGCTAAGGCTACGTTCACATCTGCGCCGAAACTTCTGTTGGAGGCTCCCGAAAATCGGTGGAGGAAAAAGTGCTGCACGGGGAATTTTTTTTTTCCTGTTCCGCTTTTAGTTTAAAAAGACGACAGATACCCTACGGACCCAATTGTGGTCAAACCGCTGTTTTAGTTGTCTGCCTCTCTGTTGTTCGGGTCTGAGCATTTAAAATCCTCAGCATGCCTGTTTTCTTTTTTTTTTTCCGAGGAGAGAACATCCCCAATATCTGAATAGGATTTATAAAATCTCAACCACTTTTTTAGGTCTCTGTGTCAGCAGTGGGGTCCTCCTGGGTCTCCTGCCATAGCGTTTCATTTCTTTTTATTAAAATGTTGACAAATAGTTTGCACTGACACTGATTCACCCGGAGCCTGCAGGACAGCTTGAATGTCTTTGGAACTTGATTGGGGCTGCTTATGCACCATCCGGACTATCCAGTATTGCAACCTTTCATCAATTTTTCTCTTCTGTCCACATCCCGGGAGATTAGTTACAGTACCATGGGTTGTAAACTTCTTGATTATGTTGCGCACCGTGGACAAAGGAACATCAAGATCTCTTGAGATGGACTTGTAATCTTGAAATTGTTGCTATTTTTCCACAATTTTCGTTCTCAAGTCCTCAGAGTTCTCTTCTCCTCTTTCTGTTCTCCATGCTTAGTGTAGCACACATAGACACACAGTGCAAAGATTGAGTCAACGTATCTCCTTTTTATCTGGTTTCAGATGGGATTTTTATATTGTCCACACCTGTTACTTGCCATAGCTGAGTTTGAACGAGCATCACATGCTTGAAACAAAGTTATTTACCAACAATTTTGATAAGGTGCCAACATTTTTGTCTGGCCCATTTTTGTGTTCAATTACGTCCAATTTGCCTTTTTTTGTGTGTGTTTTGTTGTGTGTGTGGGGTTTTTTTTTTTTTTTGGTGTTCCAGTACACACAAAGGACCTAAATGTGTATAACAAAACATGTGTAATTGCAATAATTTTCTTGAACAAATTGTTCATTTTCTGGAAAAATTTCAGGGGTGCCAACACTGACGGCCATGTCTGTGTGTAGTAAGGGTAGGGAATTTTACTGTAAGATTGTCAGGGCATGTAAAGTGTCCTACAATTGCAAATACATTATAGATAGCTGTCAGGACCACCATCTTGTCTGGCACTTTAGTAAGCTTAGTAGAACATGCCTGCCCTTTTGAAGCAAGCTTGCATGTATATTCCAATGGAGGAAAGGACCTGGTTGAACTAAGGCCTCATGCTCACGACAGTGTGCAGCCTGAGGGTTGTTCTAATCATTGGAGGGTTCCAATCTGTTTCATAGAGCAGGATAGCACCTGCTCTATAATTGACGGAGTATAGAATGTCCCCTTGGACAGCACAATTGGTCATGTGCATGGTGCCTAAAGATTGGGCGTGTTAAAATTCAGCATAGCCTTGAACTCAGCTGCCATTAACAGGGTAAGTTGGCTTTTCCCCAGACACATTACCTTGTTATTAGATATTACCGTTGTCACTAAATTGTTGGGAAGTATAAGGCTTACATGCACGTGTCAGTTTTCAATCACTTATTTTTTTATCAGTTTTTGTCACTTTTTTTTAATGTTCATTTTGCATGAGTTTTTAATTGTCAGTGAAAAAATGTATGTATTTGTTTTTTGTTTTTTTTTGTGTGACCTAACCCATTCATGGATGTAGACTTGTATTGGGTACATCAGGCTAGAAAAAAGGACTCGTCCTATCACTTTCCAATCTTTCAACTGACTTTATTCACTCAGTTACAAAAAATGACATGTATATACCTCTTGATTTCCATCATTCAAAAAACGAAATTGTAGCAGACATTATAAAAAAAAAATTGGTTGTGTAAATAAAGGCCTTATTCACACATTCGCATTTCACATACCCATTACATATAAGTACCTATTCATTTCAATGTGTTTATTCAATGTGTGTTTATTCAGACTGTAGATGTGTGTTTTTTATTTTTGTGGTTTTTGTTTTGTTTTTTTGATGTATCATGCCAATGAAAGTCTATGGGTCCATGAAGAAAAAAAACTGTCATCCACGTGTCATCTATTTTTCACTGTCTGAGACATACAAAGTATAGAAAATGAAACATAGTGAAAATAAAGTTGATCTACTTTTCACAGATGTGAAAAGCTGATGAACCACAGACAACCCACCACCCAAATTGAGCAGGGTGGGGTGCTGCCCATGAATACAGTTGTGTGATTGCAGCAGATGACACTGTCATGTAAAACTGCAGTTTCTAGTCTTTTACACCTCCCTCTTTTACGCTGAGCTTTCATTAAAATGATTGTGAAATTTGTGCTTTTGTTTGCCCAATATCTTTTGTTTAGAACTTTGGACATGCACATTGTAGGCATTGTAAATATCAGACTCCTGTCAGGATAGAACAACTAAAATATTCTTTCTGATTTTCATGTATTCGGACGAAGCTGATACCTTGCCCACAGTAGACACCGTTTTTGGTAGAATTACCCATTATTTAAAGGGGACTTATTCAGCTCTTCTGTATTTAGTAAATACTTACATTCCTCATAAATGTAGCCACGCTAAAGCATCTCCTGTGTGTTGTGCTATTCCTATACTGTGTAACAAACTTGACAACTGGTTTGTTTCTGTTCTCCTTGTCAATAGGTTGTGTCTCTACACAGTGTGAGTAAATGGACAGAGTATGAGGCAAGTGCAACACAGTGATTTTGGCCTCGACTGACTACCAAAGATTGCTGTGTTGCCCTGCAACTAATGTTAGAGAATGAAGTCTTATTGCGATCCTGAGGGTACCGCGACTTCTACTCACAATAAGACTGAACAATGCTCAATCTTTTTGCGACTAGATGTCATGGTTGCGGTATCCTTGGGGTCACCGTGCAACTCCATTCACTAACATTAGTGAAGGAGACGTAGGGCAACATGGTCTGTGGTCACAGAGCAGGAGTCACAGCCAAAACCGCTCTGTAACCCTGGCCAAAAACGAGGCAAACCACAATGTATAAATGGCCTCTACACATAAGGCTACAGCTGCATGTAGGTGTTCTAACTCATTATAAACAATACCTTTCCTGTCTGCAGAATGGAAACATAGTTGGTGTTCGCACCTTTTCTTTTAGTTGTATTTTTCAAAAAAAATTACAGATTTTACTCCTGGTTTTTGCTTTTAAAAACATTAAAAAAAAAAAAACCGCAGCAAAAACTGCAACAAAACAGTTGCTTTTTCACAACACTAAAAGTGTAATGATATATAATAGCAGATAGGAATTCTATAATGGTTTAAATGGAGTTTTCCCATAAACATAACCATATTTATATTTGTATATATTTAAAAATTAAACATTTTTGTAAATTCTAAATAATTACAAATTTTGCACAGTTTTAAAAATGTTCTCTTAGTGGTCTTAGTTGTCTTTTGTCTTGATTGATTTCCTATGGATACGACCAGGAATGCAGGAACTTTCTATGTTCTGGTCAGTAACCCAGCCATGATTTCCTTATTGTGGAATTTTAAGTGGAATCTGTGGTGGAGTCTCCAACACAGATGTGAATCCAATCCAACCTTACTGATATTTGCAAAAATGTTTAACTTTTTATTGTCTAAACATTTAAATCTTGGTATGTTCATGGAAAACCCCTTTTTAAGTAAAGTTTCTTATTTAGACACATTGATCTCCAGTACAGTCAGAGGGAATAATTACTTTGATCTACCATATTATTGCTGTATGTATTGCTGTCTTTAGCTCTCTACTTATTTCTGTGCATTCTACTATGTATGTTCTTATCTTTTCAGGTCAGACTCATTCAGGGGATTTGTGGACTACTGCTTGCAGAAAATACCTCAGGAACGGCCCACATCAGCAGAGCTGCTGCGGGTAATAAAGCATGATGGATTTTTTTTTATTTTGTACAGATATGTTCCCTGGTGGTTTTGAAATTCTAAACTGAGATAATGCCAGTAATATAGAATGTGACCTCTTCTTGGATTCAGCCATCACATGCCAAGGTGGCGCCACCATCACTGGCAGCTTGTAACGAAAAAGATGAAGAGATGTAATTTTATTTATTTTAGAACATTTGAGGTTCCTCTTCTTCTTTTTTTTTTAATACAATATAAGTATGGCACATATATTGTATAATATACACAAACCAAAGCAGACATCAGGCTTCCTTCATGCACTATTTTTTTGGGACGTGTGTTTTGGGCTTGTACCCAAAAAATGTTGCTTTTATTATCACATTTTTTGACATGCGTTTGTTTTTGTTTTGTTTTTTTAAATTAAAAAAAAAAAAAAAAGTGCAAACCCAGAGGATGCTGCAAGTTACAAAAAATACACTCAACTCAAATATAAACAATGTCAGTTATGGAAACTTTCACAGTAAGTGTGTTAGCATGCTTCATTCCTTATTGACTTACAGCTAAGATATGGCTGTAAAGGGTTCCTTCCTTTTAAGTCATAATATGCACAAAACAGAAATCACTCATTATAGAATAATATCACTCGATGGAAAGGGTAATTAGTAAGGAAAACTGCATTTTGCTTTTATATCCTTACTGCACCTCACACTTAAATATACACACGTTTTTATGTATGGGTTTATTAAAGGTGTTGTCTGTTTTCAGATAATAAATGTTATTTGTGTAATAAGTTCTATAGTTTTCCAATATACCTTCTGTATGAATTCCTCACAGTTTTCTAGATCTCTGCTTGCTGTTATTCATTGTTTACTTTCAGTGGATAAAAATCAGTCCATGGTCATGTGATATACAGTCCATGGTCATGTGATGGACACACAGGTGCACAGCTCGTTACCAGACAGATGTGTGATTACTGTGCTGTGACTGTAATGAGCCGTGCAGCTGTGTCCATCACATGACCATGGACTGATTTCTATCCACTGAAAGTAAACAATGAATGACAGCAAGCAGAGATCTAGAAAACTGTGAGGAATTGGGACAGAAAGTATATTGGAAAATTGTATACATTTTTATTATACAAAATAACATTTATATGCAGCGGACACTGTGAAATTTCCAAAACTGCTGCGGTTTTAGAAATCGCAGCATGTCAATTATACCTACGGAAATGCCAGTGATTTTCCTATAGGTAAAATGGAAACAGGTGTAAATTATTTTTTTTTTTTTAAATGTTACACCTGCCATCGGGCCCTCTGTAGTTTTTCTAGATTTTCTTGCACATACAAAAGCGTTGTCTAGGAATTTATCAAACTACAGAGGGGCCGGTGGCAGGTGTAACATTAAGGCTAAAGCATGTTGTGGAAACAGGTTTTTTTTTTTGTTGTTGTTGTAGATTTTACTGCAGTGTTTTTTTGTTTTTTTTTTTGTTTAGTTTTTTTTAGCCAAACTGAAGAGTATTTAACAGAAGGGAAATGTCTAAGAACTTCCTTTTATATTTTCCATTCCTTTTCAAGCCACTCCTGACTTTGGCTCAAAAAAAAAAAAAATCTGCAACTAAAAATGCTTTGTTTCTGCAATGTGGGGCTTTAGCCTTAAAAAAAAAAAAAAAAAAAAAAATTGCATTTTTTTTCATGCAGCATTTTTCACAGAAAGTTTGCAGAGTTTTCCTCTGTGGACTTTGTTTCCATTATACCTATGTGGAAAACACCAGCTTTTCCGTAGGTATAATTGGCATGTTGTGACTTTAAAAAACTCAAGCGTTTTTTAAATTGCTGCATTTCCACTGCAGATTTTTTTTTTTTTTCTGCAATGTTTGAATGGGATTAGCCAGAATCTTATCCACTTGCAGTTAATGTAAAATGTATCGTTTTCACAACATGGGGCCCTGGCCTAACAGTTACAAGAAAATGTAGAAAAAATGTCAACCAAAAAAATCTTCTATCACAGAGTACAAAATGCTAAATAACATACCTCATTTGATTGCCGCTGTGCCACATAGAGTCACATAGAGCAAAATGTTTCCAGTGACTGAGCAGACTGCGGAGGTGTGGAATGGGAGTGGCTTTGTTTTGTTTTTTGTTTTATGGTATACCCGCTTTCCCCTCCGTACGTAGTCCAGCACTTAAAGGTTGTCCAGGAATTGCACAATCAGAATTGATAGATCTTGGTGGATGGCTCAAAATACTGTAAAATATACTGTAAAACTAAGGTTCACATTTACAGACTTTTTTTTTTTTTATTCCTATTATATTTTTAACCCTTTCTTGGTGTAACTGTATATCCAGGTGTCAAGCTAGTTTATACACCTCAACATACAGTTGGACGCTACGCTGTTTTCCACAAGGCTCACATATTTCTGAGCCAGTACAATTGAAACAGCTGAGATCAGTGCTTAGATGCCATGGCCAATGCTGACTTTACAGACTCCATCACTACATCAACACTGTGATCGCGGGTGCTGATGCTTGTCATGGCAACTTTGTAGCCTCACAGAGGCCTCCAGGCCTACTATGACTAAATGTCTAGTCTGCTGAGTCAGAGTTATTTATGGTCTAATAGTGTGTGTGTGTGTGTGTGTGTGTGTGTGTGTGTGTGTGTGTGTGTGTGTGTGTGTGTGGTGTGTGGTGTGTGTTTGTTGTTTTTTTTTTTTTTTTTTGTTTTTTTTGACAATTAGTGATCAAACCATTTACCCTTCCCCCAAAATAATAAAAGTTAATCAATAAGTCCCATGTACTCAAGGATACAAAAGTACAAATAGAAACTTGTCCCACTCTCACACAGATACACTGACTGAAAAAGTAAAATTACAGCTCAGGGTGGGTTCACACTTGCACCGCCACTCTGTCCTAGGCGAATTCGACCTAAATGTCGGAAAACTGGATAGAGAAAGGTTTGCGACGCTTTGCTTAAAAACCCAGTCACTTGAATGGGTTTTAAAGCAATGCGCGGGTGTGCGCTTACCCTCTGCGCTGTGAAGCCGTTTTTTTTCGTTGGACATAAAGTCCTGCATGTCTGACTTTGTTTCTGACGAAAAAACTGTCTTTGCGGCGCAGAGGGTGTAAGCGCACACCAGCGCATTGCTTTAAAAACCCATTCAAGTGAATAGGTTTTTAAGCAAATCGTCGCAAACCTTTCCCTATCCAGTTTTACGACATTTAGGTTGGATTTGTGGCAGACGGAGAGCTGGACCGCTAAAAGCAGTGGTTACACATGGAGCCTGCATGGATCCCATTGACTATAATGGAGTCTGTTGGGTGTCCACCGTTTTGACACTGAAAGCAGCAGAGACAAAAAAATCCTCTGTGCTGGACTTTTTTCTCTGCTGATTTTTTGGCGGCCTCTGAGACTACTCTGACACAGATGTGAACCTAGCCTTAGAAACCAGTAACACACAGTTAAATGTTTAAAAAGTGTTTTATTGTGCAAAAGTTGTAACACAATAAAGCCTATATATATTTTATATATAAAACGCTGTACATAGACCGAGAATAAAGGTAAAACATTATGTACCATACCAGGTGAATGAAAACCTTTAAAACACAAAAGCTATGGAGGAATTGCTGTTTATTGTTTTCATCCCCCCATCATCACTCTACAGAAATAGTTACTATAAGGACATTTTTTTTTCGGTTTTGATTTTTGAATGTTTTCTGTGAATACTACCTAATTTTAATATTTTGGGTGATACAAATCCATATGACCCTTTTATCTAAGGGTTTATATGCAGTAGTACATTTTATCCCACCTAGCCCGTATCTTGCTTGCTTGTTCTACATACAAGACCCACAGATAATCTCTTAACAGGCTCATAGGTTTATGATGATTCATTCTGGGGGTTGAATCATCTGTCTGCCAACCTTTTGCTGTCTAGTAAACATACACATGGGTTCATTGTCATTTCACCTTACTGCATCTGCTGGTCTCCATTGGCCTGTTTTTATTTAACATTGTGTATTAAAGTAATCAGGACAGATCTGGGCCACAAAGTATGCTAAGGACGGTTTCGCACAAAGCATCTTGTTTTAAAAACAAGAATCTTTTGATGCAGATTTTGAGCCAAATCAGAAGTGAACTGAATGGGAGATACAAAAGGCAGTTGTACTTTTCCTTCCTCCTAGACCCATTTCTGGTTTTGACCCATAAAAAAACTGCATTAAAATTAGAATAGTATTGTGCTGGTGGTGTCACACAGTCTTTTTGTGGCAGTTTCTGCTGAAGAATTCAATAGCAATTGGAAATATAAAATTATTTAATTGTATGCAATATAAACAAAATCTTATTCACTTTGCTGATACTGTGAAATACAACATTTATTTCCGCAACATGGAGCTTTGGCCTAAACCAGGTTTTTTTTAAAACTTTTATATTTATTTATTTTTTTACATTACATATACTGAATTAAAGTGAAGGGTCCGCACAGATTAGCCTTTCCTGCAGCCTCTGGGTGTTATAAGCTGCTAGTGGTTGAAGAGCCTGTGTAGCACCATTCCTATTCAAGCAATCTTCTAGAACCACCACTATGCAGTGGACTCAGCTGCTGCGACACTCCTATTACTTGAATAGGAGCAGCCTGCCTGTCCTCCCTGTCCACCAGAAACCTCTGGCACACAGGGGCTGCTGGAACAGCTGAGATCTGTACGGGGTCTGGGTGTTTGACCCCCCCCCCCCCCCCCTTCAGATCATATACTGATGACCTATCCTGTAGATATGAAAAATGTATTTGACGTCGGGGAACACCCCTTTAAGGCTAAAGCTCTACGTAGTGGGCCGCAGTGAAAAAGTTCTGTGGGAAAAAATGTGGCGGAAATGCATTGCAGTTTTTCCCACATCGCTTTTCACAAAGTCTGCCGAGGAAACACCTTTCTGCTTCAATTATTTCTATAAGGAAACTGCTGGTGTTTCCGTAGGTATAGTTGACATGCTGCAATTTCTAAATCCGCAACAGTTTTGTAAATTGCAGCATTTCTGCTGCACATATTTTTCTGCTAGAATCCCATCCACTTTGCATGGATGTCGGGCCCCATCCTAGTGGTTTGTTTCACTGCAGTCCAACTGGCTATCTCAGACTGAGACCGCTGCTCACAGGTAATGCAGTTTTCTGTTGTATTTTGAGTGATTATCAAGCTGAAAGAAATGACTCTCTGTAGTAGTAGTATATATATATATATATATATATATATATATATATATATATATATATATATTGTGCCTTGCGAAAGTATTCGGCCCCCTTGAACTTTTCAACCTTTTGCCACATTTCAGGCTTCAAACATAAGGATATAAAATTTAAATTTTTTGGTGAAGAATCAACAACATGTGGGACACAATCGTGAAGTGGAACGAAATTTATTGGCTATTTTAAACTTTTGTAAAAAATAAAAAACTGAAAAGTGGGGCGTGCCAAATTATTCGGCCCCCTTAAGTTAATACTTTGTAGCGCCACCTTTTGCTGCGATTACAGCTGCAAGTCGCTTGGGGTATGTCTCTATCAGTTTTGCACATCGAGAGACTGAAATTCTTGCCCATTCTTCCTTGGAAAACAGCTCGAGCTCAGTGAGGTTGGATGGAGCGTTTGTGAACAGCAGTTTTCAGCTCTTTCCACAGATTCTCGATTGGATTCAGGTCTGGACTTTGACTTGGCCATTCTAATACCTGGATACGTTTATTTGTGAACCATTCCATTGTAGATTTTGCTTTATGTTTGGGATCATTGTCTTCTTGGAAGATAAATCTCCGTCCTGTTTGCAGACTCCAACAGGTTTTCTTCCAGAATGGTCCTGTATTTGGCTCCATCCATCTTCCCATCAATTTTAAACATCTTCCCTGTCCCTGCTGAAGAAAAGCAGGCCCAGACCATGATGCTGCCACCACCATGTTTGATAGTGGGGATGGTGTGGTCAGGGTGATGAGCTGTGTTGCTTTTACGCCAAACATCGTTTTGCATTGTGGCCAAAAAGTTGGATTTTGGTTTCATCTGACCAGAGCACCTTCTTCCACATGTTTGGTGTGTCTCCCAGGTGGCTTGTGGCAAACTTTAAACAAGACTTTTTATGGATATCTTTGAGAAATGGCTTTCTTCTTGCCACTCTTCCATAAAGGCCAGATTTGTGCAGTGTACGACTGATTGTTGTCCTATGGACAGACTCTCCCCACCTCAGCTGTAGATCTCTGCAGTTCATCCAGCGTGATCATGGGCCTCTTGGCTGCATCTCTGATCAGTCTTCTCCTTGTTTGAGATGAAAGTTTAGAGGGACGGCCGGGTCTTGGTAGATTTGCAGTGGTCTGATACTCCTTCCATCTCAATATAATCGCTTGCACAGTGCTCCTTGGGATGTTTAGAGTTTGGGAAATCTTTTTGTATCCAAATCCGGCTTTAAACTTCTCCACAACAGTATCACGGACCTGCCTGGTGTGTTCCTTGGTCTTCATGATGCTCTCTGCGCTTTAAACAGAACCCTGAGACTATCACAGAGCAGGTGCATTTATACGGAGACTTGATTACGCACAGGTGGATTATATTTATCATCATCAGTCATTTATGACAACATAAGATCATTCAGAGATCCTCACTGAACTTCTGGAGTGAGTTTGCTGCACTGAAAGTAAAGGGGCCGAATAATATTGCACGCCCCACTTTTCAGTTTTTTATTTTTTACAAAAGTTTAAAATAACCAATAAATTTCGTTGCACTTCACAATTGTGTCTCACTTGTTGATTCTTCACCAAAAAATTAAAATTTTATATCTTTGTTTGAAGCCTGAAATGTGGCAAAAGGTTGAAAAGTTCAAGGGGGCCGAATACTTTTGCAAGGCTGTGTGTTGTATGTATGTATGTGTGTGTGTGTGTGTGTGTGTGTACTATATATATATATATATATATATATAGAGTAGAGAGAGAGAGAGAGAGAGAGAGAGAGGTCTCTTCCTTTATGAATCTTGTAAAAATAGAAACTTTGATGCCAGTTACCTAAACTTATTATTGTGTAATACAATTGAAGACAACACCAGTAAATGTGTACATATATTTGTAAATAACCAATGCTATGTAAAAGGAGAACAACACTAAGCTTTGGTTGTGATGCATTGAGAAACTTTTAAGGGTAGGTTGACACTGCGTTTTTGCTATGCATTTTCATGTTAAAGTCTAAGGCCCCATGTTGGTTAATCTGATCCACACTTTGCAGTAGCTATAGCTGTGGAAAAGCTGTGTTTTATGCAGCATGTTCATTTTAGCTGCCGAATTGCAAGCAGTTTCCCTACAAATTTAATAGGGGAAGGAAAAAACGCAGCAAAAACTCAATTTAAAACACAAAGCATTTTTACTGCGTGTTTTTTTTTTTTTTTTTTTTTGCAGAGTTACTTACTTACTTATGCGGTGTATTTCTGTAAAAGTGCCTTTGGTTTTGAGCAAGGCCTAGAAGTGAATCCAGCAGGAAATAGTAAAAGTTCTTCCTTTTCACATTGTCCATTTCATTTGAATCCGTATTGAAACTGCAGCGTTTTCCCAAAAAACTTCTCTTGATGGGAATGTTTTTATAAAGTCCAGTTTTGCCGCAGTTTGCACTAAATTGCTGAAATGTTGTAGGACATTTGATAACTATGGCACTCCTTATCTTCAGTACTTCTGAGGTGTTTCTTTGAATTCTGCATCACCCTCACAGTGTTTGATAGATTTGGTGTGCTTAACAAGCTAACCATGCTCACTGTTTCACCTATTTTTAAAAAGTGGAGTAAGCACAATCCCATAAAGTCACAAAACCTTATTTGACAACATAGTTTTGATACGCGGTTCTTTGTGTGAACAATTTTTTTGTCAACAAGTAGTTTTGAGACCAAATCAGAAGTGGATTTGAAAGGAACGGGAAGTACAAAGCTGTCCATACACACAAGATGTATGTGGGTCAAACTCAACGTTCTCATTTAATGTGTATGGAGTCCTCCCATATTTTGC
This sequence comes from Leptodactylus fallax, assembly GCA_947044405.1. Lineage (NCBI taxonomy): Eukaryota > Metazoa > Chordata > Amphibia > Anura > Leptodactylidae > Leptodactylus > Leptodactylus fallax. The sequence continues at coordinate 1,043,885 of CAMRHE010000019.1, forward strand.
TTAATAGTAGATGTTGGGAGAGATGAGAATTGGGCAGTTGGATTTTATATAGATAAGTTACTGGCACAGATCTCTGGTATCAACTACACCCCCTCCCCCTTCAGAACATACGTGCTGGCCAAACCGAGTGGCAGTGTCAGGCATGGTAAATGCTGACATAAAAACAGTTTTTATATGTGTTTTTATTTCGGTTATTGTTGAATTTATGCTGTAGTTTACTTGAATGTGCAAAAGTCCATATGAGGAAAAACACCAATTACTTATACTAGGAGCAAAAAGGAAATGTCAGGCACACAGTTTTTGCTGAATTTTACGGTGTTTATCAAACCATTTTTACACAGTGCAGATTTATCTGAATTGTGCATAAGTACATTGTTTTAAATCAGCAGCTGTAGTATATTTCTTCCTTTGTATACTTGTGTTGGATCAATTCCTGGCTTTGGTTTACAACAGTACATGAAAGACTGCACCAAACTGCACTGTGTGAACAAGGCCTAAGGGTTTTAGAAATGTATGATGCTCACCTGGCCCCCGATGGCTTGACTTGGAGGGGAAAAAAAAATCCTCATTTTTAGGTACAATTTTCTTTTTTTTCATGATGTTTTTTGTTTTGAGAAGTTTTATTTTTAATAACTTGTATTTAAAATGTATTTTTTTTACGTTTTAAAATGCTAGATTTCATAGACATGAGTTGCAGAAACAACTAAACATTACATAAATGGTCACCACAAATCTTCATCAAACACAAATGTGTATGAAATATGTACAAAATTGCTTCAGAACAATATAACTTAATGAGTTATATTGTTCTTAAGCAATTTTGTACATATTTGTGTTTGAAGATTTGTGGTGGTCATTTATGTAATGTGTAGTGGTTTCTGATACTGTAATAAATGCCTTTTACTACAATATCAATATATAGCAAAAATAACACTGCACACTTCTCATGTGAGCAAACTCTAAAACATTGTCTGTTCATTATAAAAAAACAAAACAAAAAAAAAACAACAGCATATTAACTATACTACCAAAGTAGATCGATTGATAGATGGGTAGACATCATAAAGTGAAATAGAGCAATATATGCAAATAGATGTGCTGAACCTGGAAAACAGATATTGCTGTACTTTTGAAGATTCACCATCTTCCATGTGATGTTTTTAGCTACAAGGTTAATTTCTAAGCTTATGTATTGTCTGCCTGGTTGAATCTATTCTTTATTGTTGTTAGTAATATCTATATCATCTATAGGAATCTGTTAACATTTCCAATTTTGAAACGATGTAGAAACCTATTATAGAGGTGCCCGGTGTATATTTACTATGCACTGGTTTCATTGTGTTGTTCATTCCTACATTCTATAGAACAATGTTTATAATTTCTACCTCCATCCACCAATGAAGAAATAGAGAAATGTGAAAGTAAAGCTCACAATACCTCTATTAAAATAGTTTGGATAGTTGAAAGCAATAAGAAATGTTACTTTGCAGATAAGTAACTTGCTCTCTTCTTGGATTCTAGCATGACTTTGTGCGCAGGGAGAGGCCAGCACGAGTGCTTATCGACCTGATCCAAAGGACTAAGGATGCTGTAAGGGAGCTGGACAATTTACAGTACAGGAAAATGAAAAAAATACTCTTCCAAGAATCACGAAATGGCCCACTGAATGAATCTCAGGAAGATGATGAGGTAAGGTGTCTTGCAAATTCCTAAAGTAGGATAATCTGTGATTTAAAAAAAAAAAAAAAAAAAGTGTGTAACATATATAATTTTTATATATGTATAATAAGCACACACAAACAAATATAACAGTCTAGGTGTAGTATTTCACCTGCAGTGCTATAATATCTCTTTTGCACAAAGCCCAATAGTCCAGGAAGCCCACCTTGCTTGTATTTGTGACAATTTGCATTGTTCTTCCCCTTGCTACTTTTAGGAAACTTTGTATAAAAATGTGAGGAACTATTTTGCATCTGGTGCAGATAGAACTATGTTGATGTATAGTTTACCTATTTTATTCAGAGGTAATAAAACGACAGTAACAAATGTACATGCTGCCTGTGACATTGTTTAGTGTTATGTCCAAGATACTGGCACCATTCTTATTGATTGGTCACAAGATGTGTTTGCAAGATTACTTATGGGCCTGGCTCTCTGCCATTATGTAGTATAGGCTGTTGACCATTTAATTAGATATTTTAGTACAGACTGTACAAGAAATGGGCTCTCTAGGGAATAGCTTGTAGACCGCCCTCTTTTCATTAAGGACTTTTATCATAGTATCAAAAGTCTTATTACATTATGTACTTAATATGTTGAACAACCTTAGACCAAGAAGTCTGTATACAAGCTGTCCTAAAGCAATGGTTGGCCTATGCTACTATATAATGAAGTTTTATCAATTCAGTGTAAAGTATCAACCAAAGCCATATATTTAGGATTTGATTTGAAAATCCTCTTTAGATAGAAATCTTTACTTTTCTGTGCATCTGCTATTTTAATATAAAACATTCATTTTCAGTAATTGTCTGTTTATTCAGTGCCCTAGTTTGTGTGCATATTCATATTTTTAGCACAGATTGGTTTGTATTTATTTTTTTTTGTTTTTAGGACAAAAGTACCTTTCACCTTTATTAGAACTTCCTAAATACCTTATGATGTACATATTCTATATTTCGTTTGGCAGTTCAAATATTTGTTGTAGAAATTGCTGCAACTGTTCTATACATCCAAATAGGGTTTGTAAAAATTCCAGATGTATGGCAGAGATTTGTTGGTACAAAAATTTGTACCATATGTGAACAGATCCTTATAGATAGATAATTCCTGACAATAGTACAATTTCCTGTCTGAGTGTTTATTTTCCATTTCCGATCTTCCTTGATCGGATAATTGTTTGTGTAGGGATTTAACTGATGAAGGATCAGCCAAGTTGGGTTGACAAAAATAATCTGCAACTGGCAAAATTGACTTCAGTTGCATATTACAAATAGGTGCTGCTAGTAGACTAGTTATAGCACATATTGTCGTCTCTTTCCTCTAAAAAGAAAGCATGAGAGCATTGTGGCTCAGTATGTGTAATATAATCCACAATCCTAATTTATTATAAATAGTAGTCCTTGCATGAGAGTTATAGACTTCTACATATTAGTGGGTTGTAATTCATTTTAGCTGCTTACTGTTATTTACTATATAGGCTTTATAGAATATATACTAATATAATTGCTGGAACCTTTTGGCTTCTCTTGGTGATCATAGCCTTTGCAGCAATTTTTTTTTTTTTTTTCCATTTAATTTTTTTAAAATATTTTTTTGCTTTTTATTACTTTTTTTTAATTGCATATTATTTTGTAGTAGATTGGACCCATGTATTTACTTTTAGCTTTATCAAATATAGTATAAAAATCACATTCCCATTTGTAGTTTTCATTTGTAATTTAACGTTATGAATTGGGCAAAATACACTAATACAAAAAAAAAAAAAAATAATAATACTCTTAATCTCCCAGGTATAATATACCAAATATGTATCCTTTGTTTTACCTTACATCATTGCTATATTACATGAGAACAAAGGTGCCTGTTATGAGGTTTTTTTTTTTTTTTTTTAATAAATCAACTTTAGACTTGCCATTAAATTGGATGTATATATACATATCCTAGCTGCATGGTCTGTGAGCAATTAGGGTGTGTGTATGTGTAATAAAAAAAAAAAAATATATATATATATATATATATATATATATATATATATATACATACACACACACGCACACACATGATTTTTTTTTTTCTTGTACTGTAGCTTACATTTCTCATATGCTTTTCACATTTGCAGAATTTATGTGATTGGTAATGATATCATTGTATAACCCCCTATAGGACAGCGAACACTTGGCAAACTTGACCCGAAAAATGGACAGCCTCGGCAGCAACCATTCCATACCAAGTATGTCAGTCAGTACGGGTAGCCAGAGCAGCAGTGTCAATAGTATGCAGGAAGTCATTGACGACATGAGCCCAGACCTGAGCTTGATGCAAAGTTACAGCTGCACTTTTGATTCCACCTCTTCCTTGGTTCCCAAAAAGGTAAGAAAGCCTATTCAGTGGGATATGTCAGTTATAGAAGCTGGAGACTTTCAAGCTAGACAGAGTCTTACACATAACAGTACTAGATATACTGCAGAAATAATAATATATATGCTGCCATGCAAACCAGTAAAACATTTTAGCTACACGCAAAAGGTATTAGGTTAGGTTCACTCTGCCGGTGACCGTCCGATGACACAAACATTAAAGATTTGGAAGATATTGCTTGTATCTATCCTCGTTCACTTTGATATTGATATAAAAACGGATATTCCCTTCCATCAGCTTTCCATTTTTTTTGGCAGAAAAAAATAAAGTAGCAGACGCAAGGCCCTGATATCATGCATTTTTAGAACCGTTATATTTTTGTTTGTGGTTTTTTTTTTCTCAATAGTAGCTTACTGCAATTTCATACTTTGTTATAAAGATCCTTAGTCTGTAGTTTTTGTTTCTCACCATTGTTTACATTGTGGTGACAGATAACTTGGCCTTAGTAAAATTTCCCACAAATACAAAGTGCTGTCATGCCTGCTGTGTGGCTCCAGCATTGGTACCAGGCAGTGAAGAAGAGCTAGCAATCTTCTCAAGCGGCTGTCACCTTGTTGCCTCCTACTCTATTTTTTAATTCTTTCTTATGGTATGTTAAAACATGGCAGATTTTTTTTTTTTTTTAAAGCCCCATTCAGATATATAGAAAGGATTTTCAGCCGCAAAAGTTCTGTAACATATGAACATATCCTTGCATAGCTAATGCTGCCGTACAACTGAAGGAGGAGGATGAGGAGATTATTCCCTTTTTTACTATGGGTGTGTGTGTGTGTGTGTGTGTGTGTGTGTGTTTCTGTTTCGTGCTATGGATATAGAGACAATAAATTATATTTTTTAAGTATTATGGCAAGTGTTTCTTTGCCCCATAATGAGCAGTGTGTAAATGTATACTTATTGCTGAATATTTGGCCTCTTAAAACCCTAAAAAGTATTTTGTTTTTATACTTTTTACCTTCCTTTTGTCTGAAGGTACACTATGCAAGACTCTATATAGGAATGTAATTTATTAAAAATGGATTTTGTATTTAATACAAACATACATTATTTAATGTTGTTAAAAAGAAAAAGTGAAAAAAAATTTGTGTAGAAAAAAAAAAATTCAGGTTGTAGATTAGCCATTAGTGGAGACAATGTAACAATAGCACAGGTTTCATTGTAACATTTGTAAGTGTAAATATCACACACAGTCTTAGTAATGGTCACTGAGGTGGACGGGATACAACAAAAACCTTTTAGGGAGGGTGGACCTTTACTGTGACAACAATGTCCTGTGACAAATCCCAGTTAATTGGCTGAATGGTGCGATTCATGTGGGAGATCATCATGGTGACAATCGCTTTATTCAGCAACGTCCATTTTTTGGCATAGTTCATTGTTGTTTGGACACCAGTACACACGCAAATGTATTGTAGTCATTAGTTGTAAGGGTCAGAGCAACAAACAATAGCTGTGCCTCGGTCACTTGCCAAGTGACCCTTTTGATGGCCTTAAACTGACAGGGACATTTCTCAATATAATATAATGCCCATCACAATGTGATATAAATGACGTGTAGAAAAAGAAGTAAAGCTGGGTTGTTGGATTTAAGACTCAGTTCACCTCTGTGTTTGGCTTCAATTTTATGTTCCATGATAGGAGCAGAAAATCTGAATTTAAGCTGTAACCGATCAGTCCCATGACTGACACAAATGAAGTCTGAGGGACACCATTGACTTCTTATGAGATCACCTAGATCTATCATAGTGGCCTTCATTTTACTTAAAAAATAGTGCTGTATGCTGCACTGCTTTGTTTTTTTTCTGGTAAATATGATTGAAACTACCACAGAAGTTCCAATGCAGATGTGAACAGAGCCTTACTGACAAATGAATAGTAATAACTATTAAAATCTCAGCTGGAGACTAGTGTTAGCTGAATGTCTTCATAGTGCTGCCATCATACAGCAACACCCATGGATGTAGCATACAGTAGCCTCTACATATCCATAGCACCCACTTATGTTTGGCTGCAGCGTCCTCGCCTAGATAGGCTAGGCGCACGTCAGTCAGGGCTTTCTGTTAGGAAAATGAAGAGCAAGCTGGCCAAAGATCCATTTCATGATGAACACCAACGTTGTCTAACAGGCCCCATTGACTTTAATGGGATGTGTTGGGTTTCTGTCATTTTACTGGATGTGAAATGGCGCAGCTTGCTGTGATTTTTAGTGGAGGCCTTAGATGCAGATGTGAACACCGCCTTATAGGCGGGAGAAGTATCATCTCTGCTTCATCTGTGGGCTACAGGTGACTGAAGTTGTCATCTACGAGGGGGCGCTCTCTATATTTTACCCTGGGGTCAGGGTCCGCAGGGTGCTTGAGCCTTGTCTTTTTGTGTGTATGAAAGCTGATTTATTGTGTAGTTGTATAAGCAGCAATACATTGGGTACATAGGAGTAGTGAGGTGGTGGCTGGGTGCACCTGCTGTGCAGGCCTGTGTGTCATGTACATCACTGTGCTGCCACCATTTTGGGGGTGTTCCCTGCCTCTCACAGCTGTGGAAATGTCATATATTTAGTGCTCGTTCTGTCTCTTTAAAAGAGAAAAAAAAATCCCAGTGATCCCTCCTCAGCGAGGCTGGAAAGTGCTAGAACGGAGCAGGGTCTGGAGGAGCAGTGCCCGCTGCCGTACACCCTCAGCACCCGCTCCCCCTGCAGCCAGACTGAGCGGCGGACACAGGCTCCGTGCATGCACCCCCCCCCCCCTTACATACACACACCATACATATATAGATATAGAAAATAACACATAGATCTATTGCAGCCAGAAGGGGCGGAGACTGCACAACCAAAGCCCAAAAATAGAGCAGCGGCGGCGGCAGCATCATCTAAAAGACAAAAGGAGGCACTGGCTCTTCTGCACAGAGGGAGGGGGGATCTGCCGCCTGATCGGTGGGAGCATGCCAGGCACGGCTCCCCCCGCAGCTGCCCTGCTGCCGTGTGTGGGGTTCGCTGCAGCCGCCTCATCGCTGCCGTGTATTTAGAGTGTGTGTGTGTATGAGAGTGTGTACGTGTGCGATATAAATAAATATATCTCCATAGATTCCCCTCCCCGTCCCCTCCTCCTCTGCCTCCTCCTCCGGCTGGATGGGATTGTGGAGCTAGGGAAGCTGCTGCTGCTTCTGCCGCCGCTGCTGCTGCCGTGCTGGAGCCACCACACAAGCGTCTCTTTAAAAGGATCAGCTGACCCCACCGAGCTCCAGCTGCAATGGGCTGCCGCCGCCGCTGCTGCCTCTCCTGTCGCCCCTCGGCCGGTGGCAGCCGCACGGACTGAGCCCGGGGCGCCACACAGACATCGGCGATCACCGAGCAAAACACCAGAGGGGGGACAACGGGGAGTGAGACAGCGGGAGAGAGGGGAGAGACGGCCGGGGGGGCGGGAGGGAGGGAGGGTGGGGGAATCACGTTAAACTATGCATCTCATAGAGCCGTGCTGGCGCGGACGGAGGGCTGAGAGACACGCTGCCGCAGCCGGGGCCACAGCACACTCCTCTCTCCTGCTTTTCACCCCTTCCTGCAGGATCATGCATTCATAAGGGATGAGGCGGACCACAGGGATCCCAGGCCTGAGCTGCGGCCTACCCCGTCAGTGCAAAGTCAGGCACTTCATTACCGGACCCGCGAGCGATTCGCTACAATCAAATCAGCATCTTTGGTAAGAAGCGACGAGCGGCTGCCTCGTATTTATTATCTCCCTGCCGGGTACATGTTCTCCCATTGCTGCCATCACCCATCCCCCCCTCCACCTCCTCCTCCTCCTCCTCCCAGTACCCCCCCACCGTCTTGTGCTGCACCTTCCCCTCACCTCATCCTGGCACCCTCAACCCCATCACCCCTCCCTCCATAAAAAGAGATTTGCATCTCCTGGTTACCCTCCCCCGTCCCCTATCTGTCGTTCATGTTTTAATGTTTGTTGGCATAGCAACCAGGGCTTGCAAAGGAGGAATTCTAGCCCTGTGCATGGAATACAAAAATCCCCTCATATTGTCATAGACCGTGTATAGAAAAGCTGGGCTATAATGTCTTGTGTGTGCTGTGTGGCACAGAGGTGGTGCTGAGAATACTGCAATATTAAATACAAGCTGGGCAGGGAGATGGCTCTGGAAAGATGGATCTCTTTGTGTGTGGAGGGCTTCCTTTTTTTTTTTTTTTTTTTTTTTTCCCCTTCTTTTTTTTTTTTTTTTTCCTTCCCTCTCCCCTTTCCTCCTGTAATGTCACCTGTGTGTAGTATGGATGCCCTCCGTTAAACCTTTCTCTCCATGTATAGCTTTCCCTTTACTGATGGGTGGCGAGCTTTTCGTTGCTTGACCCTCCCTGGCTGGTGACGGGTGGTGTATGTCTAGTGTGTGGAGAAGGGCTATACCAAGGCATCCTACATGTTTGTGTTGTGAGAAGACAGAATAACCATGGCTTTCTTCTCATTACTGCCAGGCTATCTCACCGTCTCTAAGCAGGGGTCAGCTGTGTTGCAAACATAAAATGTGGATATTTATGGAGCTATCAATTGCATAATCCTCCCGATATTCCCTCCTAAATAGATGGGTGTCCTTGCAAAAAAAAAAAAAGAAGAAAGGGGGGGGAAAGAGGAGGGGGGGCACGTCACACCCCTTTTACACATGCACATATCTGCACACACATACGTACATATAGGATTTGGGTGTCTGTATACATATATATTTCTATGTATAAAATTTACACATACATTATTTATTTATTTTCCAGTCCACTATTTGGCTGTGTAGATAGTCATTGCTACATTTATGGATAAGGGGCAGAGCCAGTTTCTGTCGACATGTACTGATGCTGGCTGGCACAAGAGTACAAATCCAATTCTAGAATTGTTGCTGGTTCTACCAGAGGCTGGCATATGCCATATTGCATAGTTTTTCCTAGTCTCTGATAAGACAGTAAAGCTGTTTTTTTTGTTTGTTTGTTTTTTTTTTTTTGCCTATACATACTGCATTTGTAGTCCTCTAACATAATTGCAAGAGGGTTTTTTTTTTTTCTTCCCCCTTTGCAATAGCAATATGGTCATCATAGAAGAGGAACCATTTTTAATTGTCCCTTTTCTGCAGTCCTCTAAAGTTACTGTTCAGCAGCCCTCTCCTTTTCTGACATGAAAGGCAATTATGGGTTTTGTACAAAATGCTTACTCATGTCAAAAACGCCAAATTTTTAGCAGAGATGAATCTTCTGTTACTATACACATGGTAATAAGCCAGCACATCCTAGACAAGCATTGCTTGGTGGTTTATATTGCCATGATAATTGTGTGGAAACAGCCATGTATATGTGGTATGTTGATAAACAATAGCTCATGAATACTGTTATTTTTGGCCCTCTTTTGCTCCACTATCTTGGCATTGGCCTGAATCACAAGGCATGTCCACTTACCTGGCATAGTAAGGTGGATGTGTTTTTTTTTTTTTTTTTTTTGTTTGTTTTTTTGGCCCTTTTATGTACATTGTGGAAATAAATTGCAATACTGTAGACCTGTTAATGTTGGCTTGCACTTACCTGAGTTTGTATATCCTGTTTTAAAAAGAAATATAAATTGTAGGCCTCTTGTCCCAAAAATATTATGTCTGTGAATATGAAAAAGTAAAACACTGGATTTGTGGGGAGATGTCTGTGTCATAAGGCCCATTACACTATTTTTTTATATATATATATATATATATATATATATATATATATATATATATATTTTTTTTTAAATCTTCCTTTATAATTTCAAAAATCCCATGAGACTATATTTTTTGCCAAGAGTAATCCCTGGTGCCCCTTTTTATACAGAAGTTACTTCACACTGTGATGTAACCTTGGGTTCTCCGATGATCTACTAAAGACACTGCTGCCAATAATTTGCCCAAGGCTCCCAGTGGAGGCTGTGGACAGATCTGTTGATCTAGGTGTCATGTGGTTGACCTTTTTTTATTTATTTTTTTTTAGTCATTTCAGCACTTGAGAAATATTTTTAAGAACAATATACCCTATAAGTATTGAGTGGTTGAGTCCAGTTATAGGTATATATATATATATATATATATATATATATATATATATATATGTTGTCCAGTTTTCTTATGGTGGCAATAATGATGTAGAGACGTTCTGTGTTATATTGGTGTGAAGAAACAGATCTGGTGTTGTGAAATTGAAGAGAGACAGATTTAAGGATGAATACTATTGCTGTACTAAGACCAGTTTGTCTGTAATGGTCCTGTGTAGTGCAAACAATAAGGCGCATAGGATATAGTATACAAGGAGTGTAGAGCATGTGTTCACAATAAACAATTTTTCTGTCTGAATTGCATATTCCTTTTTGATGGAATCTGTTGAATAAAATGTTCTCTCAGAAGTTTTCTTACATATGTTGTATGGATAACTGGTTATTTTGAAGTATTCTTACATCTTTGGGGCACTTCTGCCGTGCTCTGATTTGTGGCATTGCAATGGCTAACATGTTGCTCATTTTTGAAGCATGAATTGGTGAGCATGAACAACCAGAGTACCAAAAGCAAATCATGTACCTGTATGACAGAAGGAGATCCAACCATTTTCTTCACCACATTGTACCAAAGGTCAGATGGAAACCATATTTTAAGGTCATTTTAAACTCACTAGATTTTGGTGGGATTCATTGATGATCCCCAGAAGGAAGATGTCAGGCAAGAGATGGAACAGGCATGTTGGCTTTCAACATGGAGATGAGTTGCTGCCATAGGTGGTGTTTCCATCTTCTGTTCATGCATGTTTATGGGGCAGAAGGAAGGAAATAAAACCATATCAGATGATAACATATGTACATTTTCTTTTTTGTTTTTGTAGGCATTGCATGAAAAGACAGAATATCCATTACATGTTAATTCTCCTGCACTTCCAGCACCGCTGCTCCAGTGCTTCCTGCCCATTTTTGATTACTTGGCAGTGACATGCCCGTTTGTACCTGGGACCAATACAGTGAATCACTGGCTTTAGAAAACTTTTGCTATACACAGTTGAAGCCAGTGATTGGATGAGGTAGTAATGGGTATAGATGGGCACGACATCATAGCTGCCAAAGAACTGGCTTGGAGCAATGGTAATTGAGCAGCGGATATTTAACAAGTAAGGGGGTGGGTTCACACTTGTGCCAGCACTCCGTCCGCCGCGAATCCGACCTAAATGTCGGAAAACTGGATAGGGAAAGGTTTGCGACGCTTTGCTTGAAAACCCATTCACTTTTATGGGTTTTTAAAGCAATGCGTGGTTGTGTGCTTACACCCTCTGCGCAGCGAAGCCATTTTTTTTCGTCAGACACAGTCTTGCATATTCGACTTTGTTTCCGACGAGAAAAAAAAACGGCTTCGTAGCACAGAGGGTGTAAGTGCACACCCGCGCATTGCTTTAAAAACCCATAGAAGTGAATGGGTTTTTAAGCAAAGCGTCGTAAACCTTTCCCTATCCAGTTTTCCGACTTTTAGGTCGGATTCGCGGCGGACGGAGCGTCGGCGCAAGTGTGAACCCACCCTGAGCAATTGTTCTTTATCTTCGAAAGCCCATTTAGACAACTGGAAAATCTATTGAATGGATGATTTGGTTCACAGTGATGGCTTCATGTTTCTTGTATGCTACTATCCATGAAGTTTATGTAAGTCATTTGTAATTTCTCGAACTGTGGGGTCTTATTCACATTTTGTGGTCAATTCAGTCTGTTACGTTGGTTAAGGTAAAGTGAAACACTGTGTTTGTTAAAAAAAAATAAAAAATCACGATTAAGCCACAGCATTTGTCTGCAATTTTGCTGTAAATGTAGCAGAAAACCATGACTTGATCACCCAGTGTGAATAGACTTTATGAAGGTGTGTATGGAGAACAAGTGGCCATGAGTCAGACCCCCTAACTGGTTTGTTGGATTCTGTTTTGCGGCTTAATTGCTTTTAATTTAAGATCCATCTTTATAGTGTCCTAAACAAGTGCTGTACTAGTAAAGATATTGAAAAAATAAGTAAAAATATCATCGGAATTAACTGCAAGAAAGGAAGGAGAGTTTGACATTGGCAGTCAGAATGGTTTGTTGCATTCTCTGCACACCCCTTCAGTAGTAATTGGCTTTACATATAAAAATGGTGTAGTGTATTGTTCATATTGTGTTGGACAGTCCCAAGTAGGTAGGTAGGTAGTCCTCAGTAACCGTTTTTCTGGAGTGTTGTCCAGTTCTATGAGTTTAATCTTGCACATTCTTTGTTGGAAGTAATTCTCAGTGTAAATAGTTTAAAATGGCATCTTGCCAAAAATACAGTTAAAATTCTTCTGTTTTTGTTGGTTTCACTCTGGTTTCCCTCCAAACATGGTTTGTGTGCTGGTTTTCCTTGGGGATGGCTGTCCACAAATTTGTTTTAGACTAAAGCTCCTCATCACTGACCACTTGCCAACCATCTAGAAGTGTGAACCATTACACCTCTAGTATTTTTACACATTGACTAGCTTTTGTTTTTGAAGGTTACAAACATCATTCCCACTTCTCAAACAAACACAGCCACTTCATTCTAATGGAATTGTGCCTATAGACTTGGCAGCCTTAGGATGGTCATGGTTTAATGTACAATGTAGTTCAAACTTGAGGGAAAAAAAAGCATCCAGCAACCATGGGCTACAGTTGGCTTCTGTAAAACTTCGCTTTTGATGTGACATATATAAAACAAAGCATAGCCATGTGGTATACACCTCTACTGCTTACGCGCCCTGAAACGTCATTTGTAAACCAAAATCGGCTGAGGAAAAGTTCCCTGTGACACTACAACTGAGTCTCCAATGGAGCCTTATGGCCACTGACTAACCATTACTTGAGGTAAATGTCGTTGCAATAATTAGAAATGGGGAAGAGCTCCGATACTCCATGCCCTGTCCAATTCTTCTACTCCACACAGTTTTCGCCTTAATATAATGACGTTAGTAATCTTTTGACTTGCTAATTCAGCCTGATGCATCCATTAGTAAGATAAAGCAATCCTCAAACAGGTTAACAAACTGCATATAACACTCAGAGTGTAGATAGATCAGTCGCCCTGCATGGTGAAGTGATGTAAGCATCACAGGCAACAGAAGATACAGGTTTTGCCTCCCAGTTCCCAATATAGTGAGTATTGAGGGACATCAACAGATGGTCAAGGGAGAATGTTTTCCTCTTTGCTAAACCTACTTTGATCCCTACATCACGTGACTTGGTAAAAGATGCTTCTGCAGCCGTTAATCTGAAGTAAAGTAGGTGCAATACCTACTGAGGAAATTCTGGATTGCTGTGGTCATTGTCTTGCTGAACCATGCTGGACAGCTCCTGCATTTTGCACAGTCTTGTAGACAGAGTAACTGCTTTTTGTAACAGGCTGCAGGATTTTTCATTTCTGCTTACTGCATCAAAAACATGTTAGTGGCTTGGTCACTTGTATGTTGATGGCTGGCTTTGTCAGGAACATGTGCGCAATCACATTTTCTGTATAGGCTTTTATTAATCCAAATTAGAGCCAGATAAGGGGGAATTTTACAAAGTTTTTACGATGCATAGATTTTTCTTATGTAAAAATGGGACAGTAACATTTACAGGGATTTCCTGGGGGTAGATTCTGCTAAGTAATAGCGTATGGCATAGTAAAATAAGTAATAGTAATAGCCACCTTCACCAATCTCCCGCTGTTCCAGTTCTGACATTGATTGGGTTCCCACTGTTCCCTGATTTCTGGTGCTGCTTAATACACAGGAAATGCCTAGAGGTGGCCAAAGTAGTGACTCGCCTCAGCCTGTACTTTGGCAGAGTGTGCGTCTCTAGATGTTTCCTGTGTGTGTTGAGCAGGATCAGAGAGCATCAGGAAGTTTAACAAACCAGTCTGCAGAGTGATTGGTGAGGGTGAAGTGTGTGTGTGTGTGTGTGTGTGTGTGTGTGTGTGTGTTTTTTGTTTTTTGTTTTTTTTTTTTAAGTCAAAAGTGGCTACAAAAGTAATGGGTAATATATAGGAAGTACTTCTACCTTCTGCTCAATCTACTCCTGGCTTGGGCTCAAAAAACCGCAACAAAATCTGCAACAAAAAAAAAAAAATTCCGCTAGTTGGGCCTCAGCCTAAGGGTGCTTTTGCAGCATATCTATCAGTTTAACAAATGGACTGGGAAAGCTCCTATGAAATGTGTTAAACTCATTGTAAATACAGATGAGTGGCATCCATCCTGTGTAAGTGCCAATGTATAAATAAAATTTCCAAATGATTATATCAGGTAGAACTGCAATCTCCTCTTTCATTTGACACCAGAATCGCTGTTCTATGTTATAAAATGATAAAGATATATCTGTTTGAAGCGCCCCCAAACACCCCCACCTCCCCCAATGCCACAAACCTCAGCGTCCCTGCATTATATAGTATATGAGCCTGTCCACCCTTGCTACAGTTTGAAACAGTGTACAGATCTCCGAGACCCTGTCCCGTTAAAATGTGGTTACCTGTGGAAACCCGTCAACCCCATAGACTATAATGGAGTCCACCATGTTTCCACACGGTTTCTGCCTGTTTTATACTGAAAGCAGTGGAGAGAAAAGTCCTCTTTGACTGATTTTTAGCGCAATCTGCGGTGATGTCTCCTACAGAGACTTCAACGCAGATGTGAATCTAGACTTACAAACAGGGATCATAATATACCCCCAGGTGAAGCAATGGAAGAATGTATATTACGGCGTGACTGCCATCCTGGGCTCTTATCCTTTGCTTTTTTTATTATACGGTTGTTTGAAATTCCTTAACTTAACTTTCTAGGGTTTTTTAAATACTTAAATTTAAACCTAGTGACAGGTTTCCTTTAACATAAACTTGGCTTAAAAAATAGGTAATTTTCTGATGACACAATCCCTTTAAAGAGGACATTTCACATCCTCATTGATGTGCTGTATTATATATGGCTAGAAAGCTGGCAGCGCACTGTCTGCCTTCCTGGTTTGAGCCCTGGTGTTGGTGATATTAGTGCCAAAAATAACAGCACCGTTATCTCCCCACTGTCAGAAGGGTGGACCTTACAGTTCAGTGTCATGACTTGGCTGGGTGGAACACCCCAACCCCACGACTGTACTCTCCATAGACTTGTACTGTTGGTTTGGGTGGCACTGAGCTGTAAGCCTGTCCTTCTGACAGTGGGGAGATTCCGGTGCTGAAACTTATGGCACCGATATCTCCAGCCCCGGGGCACATACCGGGAAAGCCGGAGTATGCGCTGAATTCAGCACACTGTTAGCTTTCTAGCCGTATATAATATTGTACATCTGAGGACGTGAAAGGTCCTCTTTTTGAGTTAAATGTTTTATAGCTTGCTGAAAATTAGCCTTGGACTCTTCCTCAGTGGTCCGGGCACATGTACATTGTACAGAGCAGAACATCAGCTGGGGGCAGTGAAAAAAAAAAAAAAATGCATGCTCACCTGTGCCCGATGCTCTGGTGCCCTCCCGGCGTGTGCTGGTTCTTCTGCTCCGGCGGCTTCTCCTGGGTCTCTTCCTAAGTTCCGCTGAAGCCACTGATTGGCCTCGGCGTGCACGTGACCGCTGAGGCCAATCAGCGGACCTCAGGAAGAGACCCGTGATGTCACAGGTAGTGACAGCGCATGCTCTTTCTTGTTTGGCCCCCTGGCTGATTTAAAAGTTAAAGGGGTTGTCCGCTTTTGCCTGGACAACCCCTTTAAGCTGAAAGCACCTTCATTTTTAGTACCTGGTCAGTGAAGTTTAGCTGCATAACAGTGCGGCTATCGAAGATAAAAGTGCTTTTAGCTGTGCTCATCTGATTATAGGCACATGTCAGGCCCAGAGTGTAAACTGTACCTAAGTATTAGCTTGGTCGCTTTGCTCCATAAGGATAAATTTGTAGTTGTATTGCATCAGTAAAGCAAAGTGAGAGCCGCATATGAAAACCACACAATGTTTTATCTCAGCTTACGCCACTATTTCGGTGTGGTTATTGACCCTTTTATTTAATCAATAAACATCTACTATGCAAGTCAGTTATTACACAATCAGTTAGCCCTCTTATACCAAGTCTTTACCAACCACCACTTGACTGCCTATCTTTTTGGTTGGTAAAGCCTTTTTGTGCCCTGTAATGAAACTGTCATTTTATCTCTCAGCCTCTATCCACATTACATTAAAGAGTATTCTTGGCTCACCAATAAAATTAACTTGAGGTAGGAAAGAGTTTAAAATATATATATTTTGCTTCATCCCAGCAGTAAGATTGTGGCTCCCCACATGGCTGCTGCAGCCATCCACTGGACATGTAATATGGTAGTTGGGTATGTGAGTTTCTGGCTATTGACATCATCCCTGGATCTCTGAACCGAAGCCCGGCCCAGAGGACCAGGGGCCTGTGATTGGAACAAAGGGGGAAAGAACAGAGGAGTACAACCTTATTATGTAACAGTTATGCGACCGTTGCTGACATGAACGCTTCCCTGCACTCAGGGTGGAGCATCTACCTTTATAGCCCTACAACCAGCAAGCTCACTATGGAGATATATGTTTGAGCAGCTTGAAGGGCTTCCACTCCCCACTGGGCTCATACTTAGAAATCCCCTGAGGATTGCCCCTCCATCTTGTTGGGACATGAAGTATGTTGGGATAAAGGAAATAAGGGAAAAGCATTTAATTTGATAGGGAGAGCTCTGGGGACTGTCCTTGTAAGGACAGGAGTCATTGTGGGACATAGGTGAGAGACAGGGTATAATTTCAGCAGCCCTTCATCTGCGAGTCCTGTTGAGTCCGCATTGTCTCTCAGTAGGTCCGGGTAAGACCGTTCCTCTTTTATCTAGAGCACGGTTTGTTATGTGCACTTAAATTGGTGATGGTTTTTTTTGCCTTAACATGAATATTTTTATTATAATTTAATATTAAAAGTTAATTTTTATAGTTAATAAAAGAAACCTGAAAAGTATATAAAAAAGAAATGCCATTAATTCAACAAAAGCTAAAGAACATGTGCTATTGCCGCAGACTACCAAAGCACAAAGTAATCTGAGAAGCTTGTGGAAATCTTACAGGAATTTTAAAGGGGTTGGGATTCAGAAGACCTGAACTAGAAAGATTAAAAAAAAAGGACACAAGGTACTACCAGAGGGATGCTTTATTCAGAGCACAACAGATTTAGCCTCCATCACACATCCATAATGCAAATTGGCTGAAAATTCTCTCAAACGTACAACCCCATAGAACCCTATGATGCTGCTATTTTTGGCTATTAAACCAATGGCCAGGATGTGCTCTCCGTCCATAACAAAAAAAAAAAAAAAAAAAAGTATAATTGACTTGCACACAGTGGGGCAGATTTTAAATATTTTTTTTTTTTTTAAATCCTCTCTTGGTTTAGATTGGACAAGCTTAGACCAGGCAGTTTAAAGGTGTGCCAAATTTATTACAGTGGCTCATGCTGGGTGATAAATATGGTGTCTAATTTACACCTCTTATTGGTGGACTTTCTTTGTGTCAAATTTTTGATGCATGTTGGTTTATTGTAAGCCATGCTCCTTTCCTGCCTTGGACCATACGCGGCAATGTGGTCCAAGTGTCTAAAGCACATAATAAATGTGTTGCTAAGCATGTATGATAATTTAGGCACAAATTAAGCCTGAATTGTGGTGAACTTCCTTGTCGTTATCAGATTATTTTTACTATCTAATATTTATAGTCACCTTTAGAAAACCCTTCATGTCCTCTAACATAAGCCATGTTACATACCATTGCAAAGCTGACAGAGTACTGAATACAGTTCAGGCAGATGTCCTGGTTCTAGAGATATCAATGCCATTAGTTTTAGCCACTGTTATCACTGCAGAGGGGCAGGCCTTACAGCTTATCACCATTACAGGGTGGTGAGGAACGTCCCCCGACAGTGCTTTTCTATAGTCTTGTACTGTGTAGAGGTGCTAAACCCCCCCCCCCTCCCAATAGTGCAGTGATATCGGTAGCCAAAACTAGCGTCACCAATATCTGGACAAATACTGGCAAAATTAAAGTGCTCTGAGTTTAGTGGATTGTCAGCTTTCCAAGGGCATATACCATGCCCTATCTTAGAGGACATGAAATCCTCTTTAAGCAATACTGTTTTATTGGTTGGGGGGGGGGGGGGGTGTTAACGCTTTAAATGGATGTTCAAGTTCTTATTTTTACTGTATAGACTTGAAATAACAAGTACTATATACTTGTCCATTCAGCCAGGGATCCAGTAGAAAGTCTCCATTCAGGTTCCTTGTCTTTGTTAACCCCTTCCCTTCATCCGCCGTACTATTACGACTGATGCCATATCTTTAAAGATGGTGGCTGCGCACTGCAAGCCAGGACACCCCTGGCCTATGACCAGCCTCAATAGCTATATAGCAAAAGCCACAGTTGTATTGCAGTCTATGAGACCTGTAATCAAAAGATTGCAGGTTCAAGCCCCCTTGATCCTGCAAAAAAAAATAATTTTTTTTTAAAGAAATTAAAAATTCAAATTAGCTCTTTCCCTAGATCTGAAATAAAAGTAAATAAAGAAAAACAAACATAAACATTATACATCCCCGTGTCTGAAAATGCCCAGTCTACAAACATAAAAAATCAAAAGCGCAATCCATTTTGTTCTTTTGTTTTTAAAATGCATTCAATCCAACATTCCCCAAAATGGTGTAACTAAAAAGTACCGTATTTTTCGGACTATAAGACGCACTTTTTTCCCCCCCCAAATTTGGGAGGAAAATGGGGGGTGCATCTTATGGTCCGAAAGTGGGTGTTGGGGGAAGAGGGGGTCGGAGGAGCGGGGTCGTAGCATCGCCCTACTCCTGCCGCCACCTGCTTCCTGGGATTGGAGAAGCAGGTGTCAGTGAACCCATCCCGGCGGATGCCGGGTCTGTTAAGATGACGGCGGCTGCTCTGCGGCAGAGCGGTCGCCATAGCTACTGGGTCTAATGTACAGCACAGACTCGGAGCTAATGCCCGCGATCAGACTCCAGTCTGATAGCAGGCATTACTACTTTAAAGCCCCCCCCCCCCCCAAAGTAAAAAAGTAGCCCCACCGCCCCTGTACCTTTGAAGTTGCAGGCCGTCTTCCGCGCTGCGAGATCGCAGGAGCCGACCTGTTCCTGTGACAGTCGGGAGCCTTATGAAGGCTCCCAGGCCTGTCATAGGAATATTACTATTGCGGCTGGTCCCTTTTCCCTAGAATACATATAAAAGTAGAAAATGACTGTGAAACACATACAGTGGGCAAAAAAAGTATTTAGTCAGCCACCAATTGTGCAAGTTCTCCCACTTAAAAAGATGAGGCCGGCCTGTAATTGTCATCATAGGTAGACCTCAACTATGAGAGACAAAATGAGAAAACAAATCCAGAAAATCACATTGTCTGATTTTTAAAGAATTTATTTGCAAATTATGGTGGAAAATAAGTATTTGGTCAATAACAAAAGTTCATCTCAATACTTTGTTATATATCCTTTGTTGGTAATGACAGAGGTCAAACGTTTTCTGTAAGTCTTCACAAGGTTGGCACACACTGTTGCTGGTATGTTGGCACATTCCTCCATGCAGATCTCCTCTAGAGCAGTGATGTTTTGGGGCTGTCGCTGGGCAACACGGACTTTCAACTCCCTCCAAAGGTTTTCTATGGGGTTGAGATCTGGAGACTGGCTAGGCCACTCCAGGACCTTGAAATGCTTCTTACGAAGCCACTCCTTCGTTGCCCTGACGGTGTGCTTGGGATCATTGTCATGCTGAAAGACCCAGCCACATTTTATCTTCAATGCCCTTGCTCATGGAAGGAGGTTTGCACTCAAAATCTCACGATACATGGCCCCATTCATTCTTTCATGTACACGGATCAGTCATCCTGGTCCCTTTGCAGAGAAACAGCCCCAAAGCATGATGTTGCCACCCCCATGCTTCACAGTAGGTATGGTGTTCTTTGGATGCAACTCAGCATTCACTCTCCTCCAAACACTGCGAGTTGTTTTTCTACCAAACAGTTCTACTTTGGTTTCATCTGACCATATGACATTCTCCCAATACTCTAATGGAACATCCAAATGCTCTGTAGCAAACTTCAGACGGGCCCGGATATGTACTGGCTTAAGCAGGGGGACACATCTGGCACTGCAGGATCTGAGTCCCTGGCGGCGTAGTGTGTTACTGACGGTAGCCTTTGTTACGTTAGTCCCAGTTTTCTACAGGTCATTCACTAGGTCCCCCTGTGTGGTTCTGGGATTTTTGCTCACCGTTCTTGTGATCATTTTGATCCCACGGGGTGAGATCTTGCATGGAGCCCCTGATCGAGGGAGATTATCAGTGGTCTTGTATGTCTTCCATTTTCTAATTATTGCTCCCACAGTTGATTTCTTCACACCAAGCTGCTTGCCTATTGCAGAGTCAGTCTTCCCAGCCTGGTGCAGGTCTACAATTTTGTTTCTGGTGTCCTTCCACAGCTCTTTGGTCTTCACCATAGTGGAGTTTGGAGTGTGACTGTTTGAGGTTGTGGACAGGTGTCTTTTATACTGATAACAATGTCAAACAGGTGCCATTACTACAGGTAATGAGTGGAGGACAGAGGAGCCTCTTAAAGAAGAAGTTACAGGTCTGTGAGAACCAGAAATCTTGCTTGTTTGTAGGTGACCAAATACTTATTTTCCACCATAATTTGCAAATAAATTCTTAAAAAATTAGACAATGTGATTTTCTGGATTTGTTTTCTCATTTTGTCTCTCATAGTTGAGGTCTACCTATGATGACAATTACAGGCCTCTCTCATCTTTTTAAGTGGGAGAACGTGCACAATTGGTGGCTGACTAAACACTTTTTTTCCCCACTGTACATATTAGGTATTCCTGTGTCTGAAAATGCCCAGTCTACAAACTTTAAAAATATTTTTCCTGTAAGGTGAACATCATAGCGGGAAAAAAAAATCAAAAGTGCCAAACTGCTGTTTTTTTTCACTGTTTCACCTTTGATTTGAATAAAAAGTGATCTAAGCAATAGACATTCCCCAAAATGGTATAACTAAAAAGAACATCTGGCTCGCAAAAAAAGAAACCCTATGCCTCCCCGTACAGCGGCAGGGCCACCTGTCGATGTGACCTTGCAGCTGTTGCAAAACTACAACTCCCATATATTTAAATATTTTACCAATTTTTGCTTCAAAAATTTTTTCCCTATTTTCCTCCTGTAAAACCTAGGTGCATCTTATAGTCTGAAAAATACGGTACTTCTGACCCCACAATAAAAGACACCCTATGTATCTCTGTACATGAAAATATTAAAAAATAAATAATGGGTGTCCAGAATATGGCGACTCCAATATTCAACCCCCCCCCCCCCCAGAAGTTTTGTATTTTTTTTTTAAGGGGTTAAAACTTAAAAAACTCTAAATTTTGAATGCCATGAATCCTACTGACCCATAGAATGCAGATTACTTTTCATTTTGTTTGCGAAGTGAACGCTGTAAAAACAAAGTTCCTAAGAAAAGCGCACAAATGCAGTTTTTCTCCAGTTCCACCCCATTCTGATTTTTTTTTTTTTTCCCCCATTACATTGTACAGAATATTAAACAGTACCTTTTATAAAGTACAATTTGTCCTGCAAACTTTAAAGGCATTGTCCAGACAAAAATTTTATATTTTAAATAGGCCAAGTGAGGTGAACATATATATATATATATATATATATATATATATATATATATTACTCTCCTTTTCCCAGTGCTCCGGTTCCTCACAGCGCATTCCGGTCCTGCTGGTCCATTGTTGTTTTCCAGCGGAAGCCCCCACCACACATGACCGCTGAGGCCCATCAGGACACGTGACATCCTGGGGTCACCTCCTGTGGCCGCTGATTGTCCTGCCCGGTCACGTGACCACTCAGGCCAGTCAGCGGCTTCAGCAGAAGGGATCCTGGAATGTCACACCTCCCCCGGCCTATTTTATAAATAAGTTTTTGCACAGACAACCTCTTTAAGCCCTCATATGGTTATATGACAGGAAAAATAAAAGTGTTATGGGGATTGGAAGGCACGGAGTCAAAAGCGAAAACTGAAAATCAAAAAATGCCTGTGATGGGAAGGTGTTAAACAGTGCCTTAGGTTTCAGCTGCTGATTGGCTGCCGCTCCTGTGTGAGCCAAAGGTCATAAATTGGGACTTCAGTATATGATCCCTAGTAAACATATAGTCCTTTCATAGGTTGTTACATAATGTTTTTTACACCCTCAGATCAGAATATGTATGCATTTACAAAAAATAAGATTTTAACTAAGTTTTAGGTCATATGTATAAATTTAAGGTACGTTCAAGTTTGCAAATGATGACTCCGTTGCAGATTACATCAGATTTATTGGGAAGTATAGAGCAGCATGCAGCACTATTCTTCCCGTCAAAACAGACTCCACAAAAGAACACTTAGGGAACCATTGCAGTGGGTTCCATTGGTGCCCTTTGTGTGGCAGATCAAGCACTGCCTTGTAGATGTGAACAGTGCCTAATGTAATTTACAATTATAAACAGTCTTTTCAGATGCTTGAAAGAATCTATCACCATGAATATCCAGTCTAATCTGCAGGCAGAATGTTATAGAACAGGAGGAGCTGAACAGTTTGATATATAGTATTGTGAGAAAAGATTAAGCATAACACGGTTATCCATTATTTCTTTGTCCTTTCTAAAATCCTGAGGAGCAGTTGGAGCAGATTTATGAAGACTTGCATAAATAATGATAAATTTAATGGGCCCGATGGCCCTGTCCCCTTTATAGGAAAGTGGCAAGAGCTGCACAAAAGAAAGTCTCACTTTTTTTTTTTTTTTTTTTTTTTGTGTGAAAACCCAAATTTTTAAAGGGAATCTGTCAGGGCAATTTGGGACACTAAACCACCCACACATCCATATGGACTTGGGGTTTAGTGTCCCAAATCACCCTGTTATAATGCAATCCATGGCTGCATTAAAAATAAAAAAGCTTTATACTCACTGTGCTGCTGTACTCCCTGCCCCTGCGCAGTTCTTCAATGAATCCAGAGGAGTACTCCTTGGCTTCAGTGCGCATGTCCTGCAATTATGTAGTGAAGCCGGAGTGTCCATCTTTGGCTTCACTGAAGAACAGCGCAGGCGCCGGTAGCATGGGGGAGGCGTGCCAATGAAGAATCTCATGAATAAGCCGGACTGTTCTCGCTGAACAGCGTCGAACGGACCCTTCTCTAGGCAAGTATAAAGGTTTTTGGTTTTTTTTTTTTTTTTTTTTTTAATGCGCCTGCGGATTGCATTACAACAGGGCAATTTGGGACACTAAACCCCAGGTCTATAATGACCTGTGGGTGGTTTAGTGTCCCAGATTGACCTGACAGATTCCCTTTAAACACCTTTTTTTGCCTGAAGGCTTAATAAATCTGTCTCATTGAGTCCAAAATGATAGCTGTGCTATGATTGATCACTATGGGCAACAAAGACTGTTCTTCTTTCAGACCATTTTAATAAATCTGCTTGGATTACTCCTAAGACTAGAAAGAACTGAGAAATAAATATACAGAATCTTCTCCTAAATAACTATAGATCAATCTGTTAAGGTCTCTGCTTTATACCATTCTGCCTGCAGATTACATAGCATATTCATGGTGACAGGCTCCCTATTCAATGACATTTGTGATAGCAGATAGCATTGCAGAGAATATAAACTATGATCTTGTATGCAAGCAGCTTGCAAGTGCCCCAGTCTTCAAGCCTGGTAAGTTCCCTGGTTCTGGTCGCTGAGGCTAAGGCCCCATGTAGCGAGACACAGCCAAATAAACGCTGTGGAAAAGACTACGGCGGAAACGCATTACATCTTTTTTCCACAAAGTTTTCCTCTGCAGACTTTCTGTCCCTATTATAACTAGGGTTTCCATAGGTATAATTGACATGCTGCCATGTACAAAAAAACCACAACAGCTTTTGAATACTCAGCATTTCCGCCGTAGGTTGTTTTCGGCAGTATGTGGATGGGATTAGCCAGAATCCCATCCACTTTACAGGTACTGTAATACATAGGATTTTTCACCGCGGCAAAACACTGTGTGTTCATAAAATGGGTCCTAAAGGGTTTTCTGAGAGTTAAAGGGGTTGTCCGGGATAAGTATAAATTCCTACACTAATCTAAACACCCTCTCCCCGTCTACTTTCTAAATGACATAATTCAGCAAAAATGTATAGTTACCCATATGACATGACCGCCCCAGGGACATTTTCTGATTATCCGGTGACAATCCGTTTCCCTTTCCGGAAATGGAACATCACCAATACTCCAAATTCCCCCCCCCCCCCCCCTCATACTTATATGTATTCCTTCCAGACTTCTTTCTGCGGGGAACGGCTTCTCCTCCCTCTGTGACGTCTGTGCGCGCTCTTCAAAAGAGCCAGAGTCCCAGCTTTGCGCTGTAGCCGACGCTCCATCTCTATTGCACAAGTGTGGGAGCCTGAAGGAGCCGTCCACGCCTGCGCAGTAGAGATGGAGTGAAGGCTACAGCACAGTGCCGGGACTGCTGCGCAGGTGCTGGCAGAGTCAAAGAGGAAGAGCCGTTCTCCGCAAAAGGAAGTCTGAACAGGAAGAAGACAGGTAAGTATAATGGGGTAGGGGGGTGGGCAGAGTTAGTGGGGAAGGGCTATTAGTGTGCGGGATAGCTATGGAGACAAGGAGGGGGTGTTAGAGCAGGAGGGGGGAGGAGTGAGAGGGAGATAGTATGAGAGACTAAAACTACCATAATGCATTGCATTAGCTAAGGCAGCAGGAAGCTACCCATGTAAAAAAATGCAGAAGATGCTAGGCGCTCCCAGAGAAACCCAGAAATCACTCAAAACACTGCTAAAGGTATTTGGGTGCACTTATTAACCCATTAATAGCACTAACACACTTTTTTTTTTTTTTTTTCCCCCCCGGAAAACCCCTTATTCATGACCTATTCTAAGGATGGGTCATCAGTTGGGAGTCTGACACCAGGTATCCCTACAGATTGGCAGCTTGAAGCCTTACAGCCCAGTGATGTCACATTCATTCATAGCATGACCAGTGGGGCTTAGCAGTTATATCAAGTTCAGCCCATATGCAATTGACAGCTCTGTGTGGACATAGGCAGTCCTATTCTCACTGTAGGCAACTGCTTCAATGACTGTTGACCCAGGCTGGAGCAGCCAGTACACACCAAGGGGAAGGGGGGTGTCATTGAGAAAAATTTACTGAGGAGTACTAGCAGGGCTTTGGACCACCCTCAGGATACTTGCAAGCTCAATTGCATATGCGAATACATTTTGTTTTCTCTGCAATACTGATACTGTCTGCAGCCACAAATTTATTTCCATGTGTGTTTATGCCTCCTGCCTGGTTTTGGTTCACTAGGCATAAGACATCTGACAGACTCACTTTAACTTCTATTTTTAAAAGCATGTCCAAAGAAACTGTTCCTGTTGACACTTTTCCAAAAATGCCAAATATCTCCTTTAGGTCGGGGTTCTCCAGTACCTGCAAAGTTGATGGGATTCCGGCTAATCCCTTCCACACATTGGAGAAAAAAATGCTGCGATTTCAAAAATGCAAGTGATTTTGCAAATCGCATCATGTCATTTATATTTATGGAAATGCTGGCGGTTTCCGTATAGGTATAATAGGGACAGAAAGTTTGCAGAGGAAAACGCTGTGGAATAAATGCTTGTGCCACAAAATAGTGAAAATGCACCTTTTCCTAAAAGTGTGCTGTTTCTGTTAATTCTTCTGGAAAAGTGCTGATATGGCTAGAGATACTTGACCTGTAGTTACATATGACATAAGATCACAACTGATGATGATGATGAATCTGGTTGTGTTACACTGTGACTCGGCAGATATCGAAAATACAAACCTGCTGGATTTCTGTCTGACTACATTTACTATCATTAGTTATCATTAGCAATGTGATATTTTCAGGCTTGATGTCACACAACCACAAAGTCACTGTTTAGTCCTAACCTAAATAGTCTGCTGGGAGTTATCACTTCCCTTGTTAATAGGATCCGCACGCGTGCGCGCTCTGTCTGCATTAATTGAATAATATTAGTGTATACGGATGTTCACCATTAACACAGCTGGGGATTTTAAGGTAGTGCTTTCGACTTCTTCATATTAAAATTCCTATGGATCATGCAACTTTTAGCTGATGTGTAGCCTCAGCTATAGAAGCCAAGAGCAGTACTATAGTATCTAAGTGTGGTGTGTTATTTGTTGGTTCACACCTTTAAAGGGAACCTGTAACCATGGACATGTAGCCTAATCTTTAGCTTTGAGGTTATAGAGCAGAAAGAGCAGATTGATAGATAATGTTGGAATAGATGCAGTATAACCTGTCATCTATTCCTCTGTTCTATCTACACTTCGAAGGACTAATTGAGTCCGGAGGGAGGTCCTATCAGTGATTGACAGCTATCTCTGTATGCACAATCACTCATAGGACCGCCCACTGGACAATGAAAGAACAGAGAAATAAATGACAGGTTATACTGAATCTTTTCCCACAAAACTATACATCAATCTGCTCAGCTCCTTCTGCCCCATAACATGCTGCCTGCAGATTACACAGCATTTTCATGGTGACAGGTTCCCTTTTCTATGGCCAGGCCATAGAAAGTTGATGCATTCATGGTCATAGCCATTGACAATCGCTCAAGATAACAGTCAGCACTAAGATGGTTAAAGAAAATCTTTGAACTGTCTGGAAAATTTTACTTATATATGCAGAAATTTAATGGGACAACCCCTTTATCGAAAAACACATTCTAAATTTGCTTCCCGACTCTCTGCATCCAAGGCACTAATATGCCTGTTGCAGCACCTGCAGATCCTGTATCCTACTTCTCCCAGGCAGTTCTCAAATATTAGAGGATCTTCCTCCTTAATGGCACTCAAGTAGGTTGAACCATGATGTAAAGTTTCGGCTTGCAGAGTTTTCCTCAAACCCACAGTGGTGCCACTTTCTTTATTGGCAATTACTGCTACTGTACAGTTCAGTGGATTTTCTGTCTGCAAGTCCATACACCCCATGGCGAAATTCCTTGTAGTAGAATAGGGAGTACTAGATAGGATAGTACAGTTTGTGGTCTGACCATGCTAAAAGACCATTGAATGGTACTTAATAGCAGCAGAAAACCAAAATCCTCCTCCTGACTAAATGACCCAGCACCACTATATCGCCTACATGGACACTGCTGTGGAGAAGTGCTATTATGCAGTAACCATTGATATTTGTGAGCTGTCCATTTAATATGAAGACTTGCCAGGTCTTCCTCACAGGGTTATCTTTTGTAGTTGCTCTTTACTTTCTGAACTTACAATAATTAGATAAAATGTGCTTATGTATGTCATTTTATTTCCACACTGGGGCAGATTTACTGATCCTGTGTATTATTTATACTACTACGACCATAGTGGATTTTTATTGTCCGCACAAACTGATGTATATTTTCAACAAAAATCCATGTCCACAATGCCATCATTATGTCAACCAGAATAACAGATCCTCATATCCATGATCCCCCTATACTTGAGTGAGTCTGTGTCTCAAAGATATACAGAGAGGAATAGGACCTGCTCCATATTCTGTGGATAGTTTCTATGGCCTGGATAATGACCAGTAAAAACTACAAATGTGTGTGTGGGGCTGTAGAGATGAATGGGTTTGTATACTATCCATAACTGAGGACAGTATGCTGAAAGACTGTCTGGTGCTATCTTACGCCCTATGCACACTACTGTAATTGCTAAAGCCTCAAACAAATGGCAAAAACAGCTGTGTAATGGCGGTCACATGGCTGTGTTTAGTACACATTGGGTAAATTTATCAGTCCCTCTATGCCAGTCTTCTTTCTCCAAACTTTAGGCACAACCTTCCTTTCAGTTCCTTGCTCACCATATTGCGTGAATATGGGTGGAGCATTCGGGGACACCTTGGCCTGACATTTATTTAACTCGTGTCATGTTTCTAAGCAGCATAGCTATCTATTCTGTGGTGTGCTGGCTTACTCCTGATTTTATAAAGAGGCCGGAACCTGAACCATAATTTATTACCCATTGTTAACCATTGTGATTTTTAGACTGACTGATCTAAGTGACCTTTTACTTCCTCTGAGAAAATGCAACCCACTTGGAGAATAAGAGCTCATTTACACATCACCTGCTTGGGGTCATATCTTTTGAATAGGATATTAGTAGCTTTTGTTACGAGGAATGGACAGTGCAAGGTGTACCTGAAATGTAGTTTTCACTAGTGAAGTAGTCACATGCTGCATAGATTGGATTGTCCACTCGCCATCGTAGGCTGAAAATGTAATGGAGCTATGAAAGAGCGTGAAAAAGAGGTATAGCTAATGTGCAAATGGTATATCCATGTTTGCTCAAGTTTTTTTTTGTTTTTAATATTTAAAGTTGTGTGTTGAGAAAACCCATTTAAAGGGATTCTATCATTAATCGATTTTTAACTAAAAGCATGTCGGAATAGGCTATTCTTCTCTCCTACCTTTAATTTTCAGGTCCGCGCCGCCGTTTGAGTTTTGTTGTCTTTCTGCGTTATGCAAATTGGTCTTCAGAAAGCACAGGAGGCTTTCCCCCTGTGCTCAAACCACAGAGTCATCATAGGTTCCAGCGCCGCCTCTCTCTTCTGTTCCTGATGCGTCTCCTCTTCTTTATTGCTCTTCTTACACAAGACCACTGCAAAGTGGCCGACGGAACAGCCGAAGGCACATGTTCAGTCGCCATTTTGTGGTGGTCTCATGTAAGTAGAGCAGGAAACGCGTCGAGCAGAAGAGAGAGGCGGTGCTGGAACCTATGATGAGTCTGTGCTTCGAGCACAGGGGGGAACGCCTCCTGTGCTTTCTGGAGACTAATTTGCATAACGAAGAAAGACGACGAAACTCAAAAACGGCGGTGCGGACCTGAAAATTAAAGGTAAGAGAAGAATAGCCTTTCTAAAGGCTATTCCGACTTGCTTTTAGTTAAAAATCGTTTTTTTTTTGTTTTTTTTAATAGAATTCCTTTAAACCCCACCCCATTTGTCAGTCTGTTGCCCATCAGGAGATGAACACCTCTGCTGGTTTTCTATAGCACTGTTTGTGTTAGGATCATGGAGAACATTCTTCAGACTGGCAATAGTGAAAACTACTTTATTTCTTTTGTAATTTTAGCTTTCATTTTTGGATTTAGTGTACCAAATGTTTGCGTTATGTTATTGGTATTTCTATTATTCATTTACTAGTGCCCTGTTTCTCCAAAAATAAGCCCTAGCTAGTTTTTGCAGGGTTTTTGGAGTAGGCTTGAAATCTAAGCCCATAGCTCCCAGCCGTCCTGGACAAGTGCCCAGCTACCTCCTGCCACGGCAGGGCAGAATTCGCTCACCAGCTCCAGAGTCCCACCTCCTGCCTTCCAAGTGCCACCTCCTGGGTCCCGCCTCTCAGCCACTACTATGCTGTTGGCTTTGCTACCTACGTGACCAAATGTCAGCTGCCACCCCTGCTCGCTCCCACAGATTCAGCCGCTTCAAAACAGCAACTCCCCCTTAGCGTAAAAGGAGATGGAGAGGGCATGGTGCCATTGCCACACAAAGTGTTTAGAGAGAGAGAGAGAGTGCCAGTAAGTTTAAGACCCACTGACCCTGCACCATCAATTGTGAATGTAAGTTAGGGTTACTAACCCTAACCATTTTACAAGATTTGTCCAGAGCGAATCAGGAAAGATTCTGATTCGCTCCGGTGCCTGAAAAATAAGACCTAACCCGAAAATAAGCCCTAGCCCTTTTTTCGGAGAAAAAAAGTAATATACCCAGTCTTATTTTCAGAGAAACAGGGTAACTGCAATTGTGCACATTGGTGAACATATTCTTTTAGAGCAGTGCTCCTCAAACTGAGAGGTGCAGCGCACTGGTTGGTGAACCGCAGGTCTCTGCCAATGTCCATTTGGGACAAAGCAGGGACTCTAAAGTAGAAACTGCACCGATAATGCTATTATCGGTGCAGTCTCCATGACTAGAAAGGCAGAAGTACCTGTGATGACATCATCACCAATAGTCCATCAGCCCTTCACCTGGGAGCCGTTCAGCTGGAGTCCTCAGGTTGAATAATCTAATCTGGAGGCATTATAGACTGGTACTGGAGATAGGAGGCTCTTGTCTTCTCTTCTGTTATCAGGGTACTCCTGACAGTGATGAAAGGGTGAAATTGGGGATTTATTTGCTACAAGTTTGGAAGGTTTTCTTGTGGGAGAATGCTCTATCCAGTGGGTTAGCAGTGGAAAGGATGGAGACTGTAGCTGCCATTAGGAGAGGGGGAAGACTTGGGAGCAGTGTTACTACCAGTGATGCTTTATTGTGGGGTTTGGCGTTTCTGTGGAGGTATTTTGTGCTGCATGGTGGTATTTGGCGCTGCTAGGGTAACATGATGTGCTGCACCATGTTGTTTGTAGAAGTGTATTGTGCTGCTCGTGGTGTTTGGCTGTTCTGGGAGATACTTTCTGCTGGACACTGGTGTTTAGCACTGCTAGGGAGGTATTTTGTTCTGCAGTGTGGCATTTGGTGTTGCTACAGGTATTGTTCTTGCTGTACTGTACTGCACTGTGATTGCCGCTGGTGAAGATATTATTTATATAACCAAAGATCTCTCACAAATCAGAAATATAATAAGAAACTTCATTTTATTAAGTAAAAATAGGAGAAATATAGGAAAGAATATAGAGTAAAAGGTACAGAGCCCAAGTCACAGTAGAGGAGCAGAGTTGTGCTGTTCCTCTAAGAAAAGATGCTCCTGAATTGTTACATCATGAGGAATAGAAGTGTGTTTGAAATTATTTGTATTTGTTGCGAAATCCACCCTAAGTAAACCTAGCACTGTAGCATTTAAAGGGCTTGTTCAGGCAAAAATGGACAACCCTTTTAACTTTTAAGTCAGCTGGGGGCAGTGTAACAAATTAAAAAAAAAAAAAATGTATACTAATCTGTCCCCATTGCTCCGGTGTCCTCCCGCGCGTCCCGATTCTTCTGCTCCGCGGTGGCATCTCCTGGGTCTCTTCCGGCGTTTCGCTGAAGCCTCAGGAAGAGGACCCATGATATCACAGGTAGTGACATTGCAGGCCCTTTGCTGAGGAACTCCGGAAGACGCTGCCGAAGCAGAAGAACCGGTGAGTATACTTTTTTTTATTTTTTTTTTTTATTAGTCTCACTGCCCACAGCTGATTTAAACATTAAAAGGGTTGTCTATTTTTGCCTGGAAACCCCTTTTAAAGGGTTTGTCTGGTTTCAGCAAATACATATATTATATTATATTATATATTCTATCTATATATTATTATCTATATATTATTATTATTATTATTATTATTATTATTATTATTATTATTATTATTATTATTATTATTATTGTGAAAAGTTATACAATTTACCAGTATGTGTTGTGTACCGTCCATGGTCATGTGATGATGGACACACAGGTGCACAATTGGTTAGTCACAGCTCAGTAATCAGACATCTGTCTTGTAAAAAACCATGCACCTGTGTGATAATCACATGACCATGGACTGTCTTTTATCCACTAGAAGTAAACAATGAATCACAGCAAGCAGAGATCTAGAAAACTATAGAACTTTTCACATGACTTTTTGTTATGCAAGGATTAACATTTATTTGTCGAAACTGTACAACCCCTTTAATCTATAACTGAAATATATGCTGTGCAATTATTAATATTTATATGGCAACTAGAATTCATTGTGTAGTTTTTAGATCTATTATCCACTTCTTAACATATATTGGTTGAATAGTTTTAAGGAATAAGTTGGGAAGAATGATAGTATTTTAGGGTAAGAGATCATGTTTCATCTACTGCAAGACCCTACCTGCCAGTGCTGGTTGATAACATTATGGTTTGGAGGAATTGAATACCTCATTTTTACCAGAAAATCATGTGACTATTGGCCATCACGAGTAGGTATGGTTTCAGCCATGGTGTGCTAGACATTTGTTGACTTTGAAGCCAGTGTGTGGTGCTTCCTCCATACTTGCAGCTTATTTGATGAGAAATTTCATTTTTTTTTGTACAAAGAATTCTTGTGAAAGAAAGACGGGTCTATCACATATTTGTATTCTGATAAATAGCATTTCAAGAACACGTTCTTGTATTTCTGCAGTGTGCTGATCCTCTAGAAATTTATGAATAAGTTGACAATTGTGTGTTAATACTTTTGGGTATGTCACTACACAGTCTGATGCTGTCCACTCAGTGATTGCTTTGTAGAGGAACACCCCTTTAGTCATCATGCACACAACTGTGTGCATGGTCAGTGTGCTAGCCATGTTTTTCGCTGCTAGCACACTGACCCATTCATTTCTATGGCCCCATACACATGAACTTGTATTTTCATGGTCTGGTGTATGGGGCCGTGAGCAAAACTCTGGACAGGTCCTATTCCTGTCTGTTTTGCTCACTGGCCCTATTGAATGGTATCCGTGTGCCATTCAATCACAGCTTGTGTGCATGTCGCTTTAGAGAGGACTTTTCATGTCCTTCAATATCATTATATAACAATAGTGTTATATACCGCTGAAAAGCTCAGCGCACTCAGTTTTGCCGGTATCTGCCCCAGTCGCAGAAATATCGGTGTCATTAATTTCGCTACCAATATCACTGCACTGTCAGGGTTTGTCCTAATCTCTCAGCATCATCGCCTGGCAGTGAGGAACGTCCCCTCTTTACTGCAATATATAACACGCACAATGTTAAAGGACATGAAAGGTCCTCTGTAATTAGGAGATAGAAACACCCAAGTGTCGGTTGTATTAATATAGTTATATGAGGAGTAACAGGAATGCCGCAAAGTAAAGTTAGGCTGTGTTCACACTGAGTTTTTTGGCAGCGGATTTAGACGCCTCAAAATCCGCCTGAAAAAACCCCTCCCATTCATTTCAATGGGAGTCGGTGGCGTTTTTTTTTCCTCTAGCGGCTTTTTTCCGCTAGTGGAAAAAAAAAGCAACATGACCTATCTCGCCGTGGATTCTGCCTGCAGTGTCCACGGCTCGAACCGTGCTCCTGATTAGGCCCATTCATTCGGGCTTAGTCAGGAGCGGTTAGCAGCGACGGAATGCTGATGCACGGCAGTGGTCATGCTGTCAGCTTAAGAGTATGTGATGCACCGGGTAAATGTTGTGTTTTTTTTTTTTTTGTTTTTTAATTGTACATGAGAGAGAGGAAAATGACAGATAAGGAGCGGTAGCCCCAATGATAGTAAATGATATGCCATTATGTACTGGTCAGTGGAAGCCTGAATGCACCCACTGATTTCCAGAAGAAAGGAATAGCAATGCTAGTTAAGTGCTTTACACCCTCACAGATTTTCCCTACACAGCTGTATTCTCAGCTATACAGTGTACAAGGAGCTACAACACATCCCCAATTTACTTGAATACAGCCATGTCGTAGTCTTTTGCACTTTAGTTACAAGGGTCATCATTGCTCAGGGTGTAAGCTATATGGAATTTGTGGGAGTTCCATTGGTTGGACCCCCACCAATCAAGCATATCTCGGTCATATCCCATTATGTCCCCTTAAGTCATACCTTTGGCCAAAATTCCCACTATTTAATCCTTATATAACAGGACTTAAAGCTGCAACTCAAATGGTCACAAGTGACCAAAAATTCTGAACTGTGAAATTTTAGTTCTCTGTTTGACGACAATTTTTCCACTTACTACATGACCTGGTACAGCAGTTTAATATTTAATCAAAAGTATAGACAAAAAATAGTTGGCACTATCCTCCTCCAATATAGTTAATTGAATTCAGGAGAAACAGTAGGATATTCTATCCCATATATGGTGGTGCTCTGCCGAATAAACAAGTCTTTTATAGTCTCAAGAAAAAGAAGCAACAAAAGGCAGCACTCGCTATTCATGAATAAGGTTACTTTATTCAGGCAATAACTTCCAGCATGGTAACACCATGAGATGTGGGGAGGCAACGGCCGTTTCGCGTGCTGTCACGCTTCCTCAAGGCCTCAATCTTGTCTTCAAGGCACACCCCTCTATTTATACGTAACATTTTTATGTGGGGAAAAAAAATTCGTCCAATGTATGTGCGATTTGGAGAGCACATTAAGTCTATACATATGGGCGTTGTCTCTCATAAGTTAATAGAGCACATGAGAATAAGCCGCAATTCAGATACATCGGTTTTGAAGTTCTCAGGGTTGCAGATAATTCCTCCACCCCCTGCTGGAGGTGACCGGCATAAGTATTTGCTTCAAAGAGAAGCGAAGATCATAGTGGAAACACAGGCACTAGGTCTTTTAGGTTTAAATGATCGCAATGATTTGAGCTTTTTTTTTAATAATGAAAATCAGTATCTCGTAAGCATTAGAATATTGCATTGTTGCATTGAATTGTTTATATAAATAAAGATGTTATGTCTAAAAAGAGGGGTCTGTCTTGGAGACTAGATGGAGGCCTTGAGGAAGCGTGACAGCACAGGAAACGGCTGTTGCCTGTTTGTTCTCCCCACATCTCACGCTGTTACCATGCCGGAAGTTATTGCCTGAATAAGGTAACCTTATTCATGAATGGTGGGTGTCGCCTTTTGTTCCTTTTTTTCTTAAACTTAATATATAGTTGTGTGGCAGGATTGAAAAGACCATCTAAGGTAAAGCATTCTCCTGCAATCTTTCTCCACAGGGAGAAAAACAAAACATCCCTTCGATTTTCCTCATTTCAAATTCCTTCAAGACTGAGAGTTCAAGTAGACTCAAGACTTTCAATTCTGATGGCTCAGTAGAAGGCAGCACACTAAGTCTTATTAAAAGAGGCACAAAGAGCGGGTGGAGTTGTACCAAGTTGTGTAGTTCTCCCCTATCAATAGAATAGGGGATAACTTCATGATCAGTGAGGGTCTGATTCTCCCATCCTGATGGAGCGGCAGGCCAAGCATGTACCTTGGCTCTCCATTCATTCTCTATAAGGGTACCAGAGATGGCCAAGTACAGTGCTTGGGTATCTCCCATGCTCCCATAGAAAATGGATGGAGTGGAGGGTCACATGCATAGCTTGCCTCTCCATCAAGATGGCAGAATCTGATCTCTACCATCATGAAGCTATCCCCCTGTTATATTCATAGGGGATAATTTCATAAGTTGGTACAGCCCCTTTAATTCTGCAGCATTTCCATTCTTTCTGTGAACTTTCAACCATTTCGATGTAGTGGGGTGAAATCGACAACAGAAATTTTCTGGTATGTGTGGATATGCACTAATTCTGCCAATACATGAGGGTCGCAGAGATGGCCATACAGTATACACTATTACTTACTCATACCTGCCGCTCATCTTCTCTTACTCTAAGTTCACACTTACGCTTGGATTTCCGTTCTTCGGGTCTGCTTGGGGACCCGAAAAATGGAAAACCAATCCGCTTACAAAGCTGTTACCCGCGAAAAGCCATGGAGTCCACCAGGTTTTTGCCCAGTTTCCGCCTGAAAAATGCAGATTGTTTTCAAGCAGATTTGGGGACGGAATCCCCGAACGGAGTTCAAGTGCTGGTGTGAATCCAGCCTGAGACAGAAATTACTTGTGAGCAGACAAACAGGCATGTCTGTGTTCAGTTGGTTAGGGGCCTCAGAGACTGGCATCGTGGACTGTGTGTGGCCCCTGAGCCATAGGTTGAGAGCATCTCTGTATATGGGCTGAAAGGAAATCTGAAGCAGACACCCTCTATGACTGCCTGCATCTTCCAGTCTTTAACGGTAGACTTAATTTTGATAGAAGACTATAGTTTGCTGAGAGAATGGCAGTGCCAGCACCATTGAGTCTGAAGTCCTGCGGCCCTTTAACGTTCTTTTTGGGCTCTGAGAATATTGCATTAAAATAAAGCCGGTTCATGATGAAGTCCCGAGCAAATCAAATGACTTTATTGGACTCTGAGAAAAAACAAATGAGATTCCATCTTTTAGAGCCAGTTTGCTGCATAAAATAATGAGCAGTTACCTTATGGACATGTACTATGTAAATCCTTCTTTGTAAGTGGGACTGATTTAGGTAATATAGGAGAATGGAGAATCTGATAGTTAAAATTCTGCGCAGCTGCTATTCAAGCACTGTCAGCAAAATACAGGTGGTGTTTACAGTGCTTGTGTTCTGTGAATGGAGAGAACAGAGGGGCTGTTGTGATGGCTGACAGCACACTGCGTCAGCCCTCTGCTGTCTACTTTCACAAAATAAAAACACCATAAATTGTGCATGTATGCTGCAAGGGCTGCATGAATGCAGCTGCAGGGAATATATAGTCTCCACTGCTGCACACTTCTATGGAAACACTCCTTCTAATAAAGAGAACATTTGATGTAATAGTTGTATGTAAAGACAGTTGTTTACAATGCAGATTCCAGAGATCCAAGACTAGGTGATCCTACCTGCTTTTAAAGGGCTTGCGAAAAAAAGAGGCTGTGCACAATTACAAAAAAAAGGGTTTATTCCAAAATCTGCACCACACTAGCTTATAATTTGTATATGGTATTGCAGCCCAGCAACATTCACTTCAGTGAATCTGAGCGGCAATAACTGGCACAATCCATGGAGAGTTTTTGAAAGAAAACAGCCATGTTTTTGTAATCTTGTACAACCCCTTTAAATAAACAAAATAAGACTGTCCAAATGCTAAAATTGTAAAATTCGATATTTTGCTTCGGAATTCCTCACTGTCTATGTTGTCCACAACCATAAGTGTTTACGTTTCAGGTATTAGCTACCCACTGTAGGTGAGTCAGCAGTACTGGTAACCAGCTCAGATAGTACTCAGGTGCCGCGATGCATAAGTCATGGTTCACTATAGATTTACAGTCATTTGCTTCATGGTAAAACAACTTGCTTCCTTTCAATTTTAGTTAATACAATGTAATTTGTACAGACATATCAATTCCATTTTAACTGGAAGAGGGAAAGAAAGCAACACGAACTTCTTTAAATGATGTCCCCCTATGTAGGTGATAAATGTTGTACATGTTCAAAGGGGATATCCCTAACACAGACCTTTATGACACACCCACAGGGTATGTCCACTAGATGTTGGTCCCACCAACATGAGTCTCCCGTCAGCTGTACTTGGCTGTTTACACTACACTAATTCCTATACAAGTGAACCGAAAACGCTGTGCCATATGGCTTCTGCCTCGACAGGCAGTTCAGGGGACCCTGTATACCAAATCTGTGCCTGTTCCATAGGTGGGACTCACCTCTATAAGCTGTGGAACTGCCATAAATGCTTATGGTTTGTGGGGGTTCTTAAGAGTCCAGTGGGCGGTTCTACTGATGGTCATACAGGGAAGTATGCCAGTTATTTGGGTGTGATATTTTAGGCACTTCATACACCTTGCTTGACAAGAGGGCATGGCTTAGTAGGGAAAAGGAGCTAGAGACTGCTGCACCTTAAAAACAAAGTCTGAGCCAAGCCTTAGATTTCTTCCTTTATTTATATGCCTAGTGTACCTACATTCACCTGATACTTGATAAAGTTACGCTTCTCCTCACATATACTTGTAAAATGTGGCTCCTGTTTGTGTTGCTTGCCTGCTTGTGGCAAAATGTAGTTGAAATTTTCTGGGTATGACGAAGAATTGACAAGCTCATTAATAATATCAAACATTGTAATGAAGTCTACTTAAAATGGGACAGTCTTCAAAGTGTCCTATGAATGTGTAATAAAGGCTGCAGTCCTCCCTTTCTGTGGTTACTGAGGGGAATACTATGAGATGGCTATTAACAAAAGGGGATAGCTGAACATTAGGTAGAAATACACACGTGGCCAAAATTGTTGGTACCCCTCATTTAATGAAAGAATAACCCACAATGGTCACGGAAATAACTTGAATCTGACAAAAGTAATAATTTATAAATATTCTATGAAAATGAACAAATGAAAGTCAGACATTGCTTTTCAACCATGCTTCAACAGAATTTTTTAATAAAGAAAACTCATGAAACAGGCCTGGACCTTAACTTAATATTTTGTTGCATAACCTTTTGAGGCAATCACTGCAATAAAACGATTCCTGTAACTGTCAATGAGACTTCTGCATCTCTCAACAGGTATTTTGGTCCACTCCTCATGAGCAAACTGCTCCAGTTGTCTCGGGTTTGAAGGGTGCCTTTTCCAGACGGCATGTTTAAGCTCCTTCCAAAGATGCTCAATAGGATTTAGGTCAGGGCTCATAGAAGGCCACTTGAGTATAGTCCAATGTTTTCCTCTTAGCCATTCTTGGGTGTTTTTAGCTGTGTGTTTTGGGTCATTATCCTGGTGCAAGACCCATGACCTGCAACTGAGACCAAGCTTTCTGACACTGGGCAGCACATTTCTCTCTAGAATCCCTTGATAGTCTTGAGATTTCATTGTACCCTGCACAGATGCAGCAAAGCAACCCCAGAACATAACAGAGTCTCCTCCATGTTTCACAGTAGGGACAGTGTTCTTTTCAAGATATGCTTCATTTTTCCGTCTGTGAACATAGAGCTGATGTGCTTTGCCAAAAATTTCGATTTTTGTCTCATCTGTCCATAGGACATTCTCCCAGAAGCTTTGTGGCTTGTCAACATGTAGTTTGGCAAATTACTTTTGTCAGATTCAAGTTATTTCTGTGACCAATGTGGGTTTTTCTTTCATTAAACGAGGGGTACCAACAATTTTGTCCATGTGTGTATGAGGTTAAAAAATTGGATAACTAAGGTTCTCAGCAAGGTTTCTGTTACATGACCAGAAAGACTCATGATCTTCCCTTGTATGTTGTATTTATAGATGAAATATAGATTTAATGAAATCGTGCCATCGTAAGGCTTACCGTCCTCTTTCATTCCAGTGCCATTTCATTTGTAATACTCAAACCCAGTGGGCACCATGTTCCTAAGTATGGCAGTATGTAATGATCTGTTGTGCTGTCAGTACTGCTGCATGCTGTCTCACTGTCCACCAGTATTATTTAATGGTACGTGTACAGACTGTTAGATTTTGAGATTGCTAGGTTTGGGGATTCCAAGTTAGGTAAAATCTGAATTCTATTCTGTTTTGGATCATTTATTCTTTATAATTTGAGCTTGTTGTTTAGTATAGTTCTTTCTTCAGACCTTCTCATTGCTGTGGCATGGTAATGCTCAGTTATTTTTTGTTTTTTTTTTCTCCCCCCTCAAAGCTGCAGTGGAGAGTCAGGGTAAGAGCAAATAATGTATTTTACATTTGTGCTTCATCCATGTAAACATAAGAGGTTTAGAGACTGTTCACTTCTTGGCACCCCTTCACCAACATATTGATTTCCTGACTGCAAGTGTAAAGGGTGTGACAACATAAAATGTAGCCCTTTTATATTTATTTATTTTATTTTGTGACGTCATGGATTACGGCATTCATCCATTCGAAGTTGGCAAACCTTTAGTTTCACTACAGTACACTGATCATTCATGCATGCTCAAGATCACAGCAGATAGACGCATGCCAGAGGTGTGCATGTGACTTGTAAAGTTTGTCATTATCTTTGCCTCCCAATGGTTGGTGACCGAGTGCTTGGTTTACCATTGTCCCTTTTCTGCTTCTAAGGATACAGCCCATAAAAGAACTGCAGCTAGATTTGTTGTTGAATGCTGCATATATTTAGCTAGCTCACTGAAATTCCTTACTGAATGCAAAGACCACGCACCATTCCAAATTTCAGCATGTGGGTTGCGTCTTTTTTTTTTTTTTTTTTTTTTTTTTAATTATATCCAGTTAGGCTCTGTTAACATTATTTATTTGTATATTTAATGTGTAAGCTTCTGATGTACATGCTAAGCGTATCCAAACGGCAATGTTTGCAACTATTCTGTGTGTCTGTCCTGCATACAGTCAGTCAGATATTACGGACAAAAGTCCTGCAATGCAAACATTTAGATGGAACATATTTCCATTCTTCTGGTCCTGCAACAAACCAGAAGAACAGACAGGACAACTGGAATCATTTACCAAACAAAGGCCAAAAAAGTGTGGTTTTGGACACCTTTGGGCTTGCATAC
The DNA here is from genome assembly GCA_947044405.1 of Leptodactylus fallax. NCBI lineage: Eukaryota > Metazoa > Chordata > Amphibia > Anura > Leptodactylidae > Leptodactylus > Leptodactylus fallax. The sequence continues at coordinate 1,084,112 of CAMRHE010000019.1, forward strand.
CACACACACAAATCCACTTTGGAGTAGCATATTAGAAGAAAGCTATGTTTTTTTTTTTTTTTTTTTTTTTTTGGCTGGGGGGGGGAGATACACTGTGCAGAATGGAATTGTATGAGCAACATATCCAACTGCATGTCAGTACAGTGGGATAGCTCTTAGGCTTCCACTGGAGGTATACATTGGGAACTTTTCCCATCATATATGGCAAATGGTGTGAACATGGCCTAACATACAGTTCAAGTATATATTAATAATTTTCAGGGAGGAGGTTAAAATATTAACATGTCGTGTCTTCAGTGAAATGTGCTTTTATTTCTGTGAGTGAAGGAAAGGTAAAAGGCACTGCTCATCTTGAGTGTAGGAGGACAACTGGGAATTGGCCAGAAAAGAAAAACATGGCTGTTCCTCTTACCCCAAATTAGTGACACTGTCATCACAGTGTGTAAAATAAAAAATTAGAGCGCTACTTTTTTTTTTTTTTTAATATACAGAGTAGCCATTTATGTAGATTCAAATATCCTATTGCTGATGTCACCCATGTCTAGTACCTGTATCTGTTTCTAGTTCCTGTTTCTTCAAAACACTGCAGAGCTAATACTACAATGGACCTTGCAGGATCTTAAACTGTGAAGATGAGGTCCTCAAAGGTCTTGGAAAGTCCTTGTATAGCTGCACAAATGCTGGGAAGGCAATGTGGGCATGATGACCTTTACTATGAGAGAGAGGGATCTATGGGCAGTATGTGAGAGAGAAGGGCTATAAGAACAAATCATGCGAGATGAAGAGGAGGCGCAGGGAGGCATTTTGATAAAAGAACAGGGGGTGGGACTTTGAACCTGAGGTCACACAGTTCTCATTAGGATCTGCAGGCAGAAGAGAGACCACCTGTGCAAAGTAATCCATGCTAGAAAAAAGCAGGTCACACTTGAAGGTAAAAGCAGGATTGGTAAAGACACCTTGAGTAGGCAAATATTGACATTGAGGGGGGTGGTCTTTCAGACAATGAGTAACTAAAAAAAAAAAAAAAAAAAAATCTATATATCTCCGGAGTGTCCCTTTATAGTTTTTCTCTCAGCAAGTTGCACACCATGATATTGAGTTCTGTTCACTATAGGAGTTTGAAGCTTTTATTCCTGTCTTGGGGTTGCTCTGAAATTACCTAGAGCTGTATAAGATCCAGTCAAGTAGAGGTCACCATTACTACTAGTTATAAATCTACGTTTACACACAGATTTTGCTAGAATAGTAATAGGTAATATAGGAATTTCCAGTAATTTCATGTTGTATGGTTGTGATTTTAGGTTTGGACCACACACTTAGAGTTTAGAGTTTTTGATGAGTACAATCCATATGAATACATTGAGTTGCATGTGCTTGCATCTAAAATTCCATGCAGCGATCTTGTGACAACTTGTATGCAAATAAATTTTATCTACTTTTTGTACCAGCTTAAAATAATGTGCTTCTGTAGATTTGTGCACAGTTTTGTGCTTGTTTGATTTCTAGTACAGTTGCTGAAGTTGTGATGTGTCTTATGACCTGCTGAAAGTAAATGAAAAATCGTATTGTTTTAAGTCCTCTTTAGAGAAAGTATATCCATTTGGCACAATCTCGTGGCTTTGATAAAAGTGGGCTTTTTGTATTGGATCATTTTTAAATTTTTTGTGCATAACATTTTGTTCTTGTTTCAATGGTTGACCCCTACTGTTTTATCATTGTAAACCTTTACTCCTCTTAAACCATGAGGCAGAAATTGTTGTCTTTTTTTTGTTTTGCTGACTGTTCAGCCATTTCTGGTTTGGTTTTGGCTTTCAAACCCCCTTTAAGATCTTTACCCCCATGTTTGAGGAGGTGCTAATCCCCGAGTTCGTCTGTTTATTACTTGTGCTACCTTAAAATTCTAAAAAGTTGCAAACTCTGGCTCTGTTCATAGGTTACAAGGCAGATCCATGAGCATGAGCAGGAGAACGAGTTGCGGGAACAGATGTCAGGATATAAGCGGATGCGGCGCCAGCACCAGAAGCAGCTGATCGCCCTGGAGAATAAGCTGAAGGCTGAGATGGACGAGCACCGCCTTAAGCTGCAGAAGGAGGTGGAGACTCATGCCAACAACGCGTCCATCGAGCTGGAAAAGCTTTCCAAGAGGCAAATCGTAGGCATGGATAAAGAGGTAAAGGACAGCCTTTTTGTCATCTACATGTTGCTTATGTATTAAATATGTTTTGTAAAGTAAATTTATGTGTTTTTTTTTTTTTTTTTTTGTTTTTTTTTTTTTTTAAACTTTAGAGATTTGTGGGAGGGTATTAATAATAGCCTTCTGTAACACCAGCATTTTGTAGCACTTTACATTTGGGAAAGTAGCAAAAAGTAACATGACAAGTAAACGTAAAAACAAATGAGCCGAGAAGTTCTTGCCCAGAAGAATTTACAATGTAAATGGATTAATAGGATTGACACATTCAGTACATGGTGTTAATTTTAAATGGGGGGAAAAAAGCCCCATCAGAGAATACAAATGCACACAGTATGATATAAAGCAGAAAGTCCAGCTCCATTGGTTAAAAGCCACTTTTATTTCAAGCAGCAAGTGCTCTTAATCTTCTCTGAATACAAACCTGATATGGTAAGCTGTACCAACATGGGTTGTCAAAGTGGTTGTCCAGTTTCAGAAAACAATATTATTGATTGTATAAAGAAAAGTTACACAATTTTCTTATATGCTTCTAGTATCAATTCCTCATGGTTTTCTAGATCTCTGCTTCTTGTCATTCTTTACTTCCAGTGGATAAAAATCAGTCATGGTGATGTGTACACAGGTGCACGGCTTGTTACAGTCACAGCACAGTAATCAGACATCTGTCTTGTAACGAGCTGTGCATCTGTGTGCTCATCACATGATCGTGCTCTGATTTTTATCCACTGGAAGTAAACAAAGAATGACAGCAAGCAGTGATTTAGAAAACTATGAGGAATTGATACTGGAAGTATATTGGAAAATTCTGTAACTTTTCTTTATACAAGCAATATTATTTATTTTTCTGGATCTTGACAACTCCTTTAAGGCTGGGTTCACACTAGCGCTCGTTTCTGTCCTTTGGGTCCACTTGGTGACCTGAAGAACGAAAACCCTGTTACCCACGGAAACCCATAGACCCATAAACTATAATGGGGTCTTCCGGGTTTCCGACGATTTTATACTGATATAGGCGGAGAAAAAAGTGAAGATTCTTCGGACCAGGTCAAGTTGTGGATGTCCTATAGTTATGTGAAAATGTATCGGAATAAGGCCCATTAGTGACTGACTTGTGAATTGAAAGTCCATACGCCGGTCACTAATGGGTTAAAAATCACTGAGCATGGGTGTTATTATTTTACATGTGGAGGCAGTGTGAGGTCCATTATACTACATGCGGGGGCACTGAGGGGGACTTTACATAACTTAATGAAGGCTATTAATAAAACCTTATTTGATTACCATTTGTAAGTGATCACTAATTTGGGGCTACTCCATTGGGGTGTTTTCTCACTAGGGGGTACTTCGCTTCAAAAGGTTGAGAAACTTTGGTCTAGATAAGGAATCATAAGGGCTTAGACTAGTGTTTTAGCAATAGTTATTCAATAGTTAGGGGGAGATGGTTGTGATAGATTTAAAAGTGACTAGATTTAAAGTGCATTGAATGTAAAGAGGATAAATCGGCGCACATTCGGTTTGAAGTCTAGCGAGGATGGTGTTCTAGATATAGAAGGTGAAGTTTAGGTCAAGATTAGTCAGAAGGAGCTCCGTTTTAAAAAGGTTAAAAGGAATGTATCACCAGTTTTTATTTATTTATTAAAGCCAGACATTGAAATATATCACTTTTTTCTAATCTGTTTTTATTTTCAGATTGTAGATTTATTTCTATCTTTTCTATACATGATTATAAGGTTTAGCAATAGACTGGAGCCAACTCCTTGAGGTCTATGGGAGAGTTGTAAGCTTTGACATAATCTATTGTTAGTAGTAGATGCAATGAACATGGTGTTGTGTGATGTTCTCTACAGAGGTGGTATTCAGAATTTGAAGCAAAAAAAAAAAAAAAGCATAACCTCCTGTCCCAGGCTGTCCAATGTTCACTAGTGGTTCCGTTTCCACCACGTGTCTGGGCTGCCAGCACTGGAAACTGAGGGTCATGTGACCAATTCATCACCTCAGTGGTCGGTGGTAAGGAACTAGTGATGTATGTGAGTGCCGTCACTGGTCCCTCTCCAGCAACTGGTGTTTATATCCTGGAAAGATGTATATGGTATCATCAGTCTGAAAGTGATCTGGAAACTACGGTAGTCTTCTCAACTGTGGTGGTTTAAACCAATAGTAGGAGTCGTCCAGTGGTGTCACTAAAGTCTTGTGGGCCCCGATGCAAACTTTTGTCGGGGCCCCCTACCCCCCTAGAGTGAATTTTTGATAGTGACGGTTACAGGTGCTGCAGCGATATCTCAGATACTTGAAAGGGATACAGCTGTAGTACCCACAACCGCAGTTATCAATGATACGGTGAGTGAGCAGCGAAGCGCCCGACACGTAAGCAATACTGTATAATAGTATTATATGATCCACACTGGCCCCGACACAGTATTATATGATCTATGCTGGCCCCCACAGTATTACAGGTGCATCTCAATAAATTAGAATATTTTTGAAACGTTCATTCATTTCAGTAATTCAGTTCATAATCAGCATCTTCCATGATTGTGTGTCCTACTGAACCAGACAGACTAAGGGACCATTTAAAGGCTTAGGAACCCTTGGCAGGTGACACACTGAATTGACAATACTGAACTTTTTTTCAATATTCAAATTTTTGTAGATTTGGGTTTTCATTACCTGTAATCCATAATCATTTATAGAAATAAAACACATGAAATAGAACACTCTGTGTGTAAAGAATCTAAAAAATATAGGAGGTCACTTTTTTAACTCAATTACTGTAAGAAATAAACATTTCAAAGATATTCTAATTTATTGAGATGCACCTGTGTATGTTCCCCCCTAGAGCCTTTACTATTATTATACTTTGAGGTCTCCTCAGACCGCAGAGTATAATAAGTGGAGGCCCAGGTGATTAAAAATAACACACGCTCACCTTGCCTCACCTCTCCTGGGCATCCTCGCTCCGTCCTGTTGTCTGCAGCATCTTCTTTGGTCCTCTTCTGTCTGACGACTGAGGTCACGTGCCCTAGACGTCACTGCTGGGGCCTGTGATTTTGGAGCAATGACGTCATTACGCCGGCGCGCCCCATGTGACCGCTGGGGCCCAATCACAGCCCCAGCAGTGACCTCAGTCACTGGCAGGAAGAGCCCTGGAAAGGATGCTGAGCCAAGGAGAGGTAAGTATAAGTGGGTTGGCATCCATTGGAAAAGGGCCCAGCGATAGCGATCCATTAACAATATGTATAGCGGCCGGGGAACAAGGCTTTGGTGGCTGGGGTCCCAATCATTTCCATCTGGCCTCGGGCCCCGTGCTCCTCCGGGCCCAGTTTCAGTCACACCCCTGCGACCACGATCATTACGCCAACACTAATTTTGTGGGAACCCTGACAGGAAAAGCAGAAGAGGCTCTGAAAGTGCAAAGCTAGGACTGGACGGTGTCCATTAAGCCAAGATATCAGGGTGTGCAAAAAAGAATATGATCATCTGTGTCAAATGCAGCAATATGATCTGGGAGGATTGTATTTCTAAAAAAAATAAAAATAGGAAATTTGGAAAAAAATCGCAATTTTCAAAATGTGAAATGCTCCATGAACATTTACTGTTGTAGTCAATGCAATTTCTGCAAAAGATTGTGAGATGTCCATCAGAGATTAAAGTGGTATTCCCGTTAAAAAAAAATAAAAAAAAAAAAATAAAAAATTCTTCAAAACAGACAGTTATTAATAGTACTAATATTAATGTACAATAGATATTCGTTATTAAAAATAAAGCAGAATCAAGACCTTTGCTTACGTGTTTCTTCATGGTGTGATGTACTTACTCTAGCTGATTGCCATAGTAATGACCACCTGCAGCTGTGAGGTGGTGGACACACTGGGGGCACTTTACACCACCTATTACGTGGCTTAGTTTTCAATAAAATTATGGCCCAATTTCCAAAATTTTGGTGCAAATTCTGTCTCACAGTTTTGCATATTAAGCTCTGCACCTTTTTCAACAAACCTTGCCCACCTGTCAGATTTGGTGTAGAAACTCTTAGAAAATACACAGAAAATGAGGTGTAAAGCATGTACACCAGTTTTTGGGGGAAATTTATGCCAGAATGCTTGTTTTGTTTTATTAGTTTGTCCAGCCCTCTACTTCCTTGTTCCAAGGGTTCCTGCCAAATACTGCCTATATTCACTTCCACATTTCTCTGCTCCTACTGATCATGTGCTAAAGCATTGGATAGAGCTCAGGCAACTGGTGACAGCGCTAGCAAGAGACAGACTGCAATGCACTCCTGAGAGATGCAGTTGCTTGATAATAATCACATGGTACAAGCTTGTCTGCCCATAGAAAATCATGGGTTAAGTCTCCTGCATTCAAGCGCAGGTGCATGATGGGTCCCTGTCTGCTAGAGAGAGAAGCATTTTATAACTCCTTCTGGCTTCTCCTTTTGCAGTTAACATGGGGTAACTAGAAGACGTAGCACTACTGCTGGCCTACTGACCTTGGGGTGCCCCATGACATTGTAGAGCTGCTCTGTTTTAAGTGTGTGCCTGCTCACAGAAAATGAAAGAAGCAAATTTGTATAGGGCTGAAGAAAAAAAAAAAAAAAAAAAAAAAAAAGTGAAAATTACACTGTAGAGTAGAGCTTTTTGCATCAATGATAAAAAAGGGGTTTTCAAGGGTGTATGTAATGATCACCTATATTTAGGATAGGTCTTCAGTATTTGATTGTAGGGTTCTGACACCTAGTTCCCTCACTGATCAGATGGATAAAAAGGTTGCAGTGTTTAGGTGAATACCAAGCACAGCACTGTAAATATTGGTATGGCTGCTCAGCCCCATTCAGTTGACTGAGTTGCTGCTGTACCATGTGGCTAATGATTGTGACATCTTTGGCACAGGAAAGAGGCCTATTCCAACAGCTAATCAACAAGGGTCCCGAGTGTTGGATCCCCAACAATCAAATATTGATCCTATCCTAAGGATGTAAACCTTGGATTTGTTAAATTTTTTTTTTATTTTTTATTTTATTTTTTTTAAACTTAGCTATGGACTGCTCATTGACTATATATGCCCTGGCGGTCCAGATTGAACCCTGCAAGAATGTATATATACGTCCTTGCAAGGTTAAGCAGATGCATGAAATCGTGTAGCTGTAGGATTGACATGCTGGATGTTAATACAGCCAGACCTTCCATAGGGAAGTCAGGTATGGTTTGTTACCATCCCCTCTGTCTTGATTGCTGTGTATACAGCGCTCAAATAAGCAAATTTGTACACAGCTATGGGATCCGCCAAGATGCAGCTCTACTTCTGGCCCAGGCGTCATATGAACGCTAGGGACCTGTGTGAGCTGCTTGGTCCTAGCAGACACAGGTCAGCTCTACAGTATAGCATAGGAGCTTGCATTTCTAATGCATTAGCAACAGTTACAGGGGAAATCAGAAAAAAAAAAAAGGAAAAATGTTAAAATTCCTCCCAAAAGTTTATTAAGACCTTAGGGGGGGGGGGGGGGCAAAAAAAGGGGGGGGGGAAAAAAAAAAAAGTACCACTAGCACGCCCAAGTCAAAGGTTCTACCCTGTCCCCAGCGACACAACAATATGTCATCTTCATAAAAATAAGGGAGAGGGGAAACTATTAAAAAATTTGATAAAAATTAGTAGCAATTTGTGCTATTAAAAATATTTATATTAGAAAAATAAACACTTCCGCTTTTGTTTACATTTTCTTAGATGCTAAAATAAAGGAAAAACCTTAAAAAATAAAAACTGAAGAATAATTCACCAAAAAAAGACATTTGAATAACCCAAAAGAAAAAAATGGATGTGGGTGCATTTGCCATCTGATTTGCTGGTCTATAAAAATATGATTTCTGCATTGTTACATCTGTTTTTTTGGCCACAAAGATATGTCGCTGCTTCTATTAAGGCCCTTATTTGGTGGTATAATTGGACAGTGTTAATCGTATGAGATAAATATTTTATAATTGTGGTGAATAAATGCCTAGTTTATTTTTATTTATTCTAGGGAATGGGTTAATTTTGAATTTTTTTGCGTAACAACTCTAATATATACATTTAATATATAATTTTTAATAATGTTTTTTTAAACATTTATATTTAGATCTGCTAAGATATCTGAACAATAGGGGATTTGATCACTTATACAATATACAGCAGTATAACTTTTTTTGTAGTATATTGATTGTAAGATCCCTGGTCGTCGTAATGAGGTTGTCCAGGCTAAAATTTTATTTTTTTATTAGGCCGGCGAGGTGAGAAAAAAAAAAATACTCTCCTGTGCCCAATGCTCGTGTCCTCCCATCGTAGTCTGATCCTGCAGCTGAGCTGTCTTCTTTTGCGGAAGTCCTCGTCGGCTGTGACGCCCCTGGTCCCTTCACGTCACGTGTGCGCTTGGGGCAATCAGCGGCCTACGGAAGGGACGTTACGTCCCCAGATTCCTTCCTTAGGCCGCTGCTTGGCCTCAGCCGTGACATGCGTTGGGGACTTCCGCCGGAAGAAAGCAACAGAGCTGCATGACCAGACCGCGCTTGGAGGCACCGGGGACAGATGAGTGAGTATGTATGTATGTATGTATGTATGTTTTGTGGTGGGGGCCTAATCAAAAAATAAAATTTTAGGCTTTTGGTTGTCATAGTAACTGAATGCTGCCCCTGATGATGTCATCAGTGGGGCTGTGATCAGGACCAAAATAGCTGTGCCCATGCGCCATTACTGTTTAGATTCCTTGGATGCCAGGGTCATCTAATGGGTTAATAAAATGATACTATGTAAATCCAGACTGAAGCTTTGTGGTAAATATGTATTATTCAGACTGCAAACATTTTTCTTTAGAGCATTACTTTGTATCTGGCCATATGCAAGAGAAACCCAGCTGGCAAACACTTGTGACTGCCATTCACATTAGATCCACAGGTAATTCTAGGTTCAGTCAAGTTTTATATAATGTATTGTACCAGTCAAAAGTTTGCAGAGTTGCAAAAGTTTTCATTCCATGGTTGTTTTTATTATTATTATTATTATTATTATAGATTTTTTGGTTTTGTTTTTTACATTGTGGATCTATATTGAAGACATGAACACTATGAAGGAACACACATGGAATTAAGTAGTAAAACAAAATGGCGTTATATCTTATATCAAAGTAACCCCCTATTTGCTTTGACAATAGTGTTACACTTTTTTGGTATTAGATCTATCATCTTCACGAGGTAGTCATCTGGAATGGTATTCAAGCGGGTTTTGAAGAAGTTCTCAGGGGTACTGAGCACTTGTTGGCTGCTTTCCCTTTACTTTGTTTTTCAACTCATCCAAGACATCCATCCAATCTCATTTGGGTGATTGTGGAAGCCATGTCATTTAGCAAAGCACTTCATCATTTTCCTTCATGGTCTATTAGCCCTTACATAGCCTGGAGGTGTTTGTTTTTAACAGGACAATGACCCCCAAATGATTGTCCCGTTAAACATGAATAATATGGGATGGCATTTCTCAACAGAATGTTGGGGTAGCCCTGCTTGTTAAATGTGCCTTGAATTATAAATACATCACCAACATTGTCACCATCTAAGCACCCCCACGTCCTCACACCTTCTCCTGCATTCTTCACATTGAGAACTACACATGTAGAAACCATCCGCCCGCCTTTTCTGCGTCTCATAAGCACATGGTGGTTGGAACCAAAATCTCAAATTTTAACTAGTCAGACCAAAGTACAGATTTACACTGATCTAACCTCCATTACCTGTGTTTCTTGGCCCAAGCAATTGTCGTCTTGGTAGTCCCTATCAGTTCAAATTTAAAGACCTGATTCTCACAGTCCCCTCCAAAAAATTGATATGAAGATGTGTCTGCTTGATATGTGTTAAGCATTTATGTGGGCTCTAATCTGAGGTGCTGTTAATTTGCAGTTTCTGAGACTTGTAAAACCAATAAATTTATCCTCTGCAGTCTAGGTATGTGTAAACCAGGTATAATATCTGACAAATCATAATTCACTCGTAATCTGTAGCCTAGTCCAGATGGGACTAGGCTTTAGCCCTAAAATCCAATAATCTCCAATAAAATATCAAAATCACAATCCATTCAGTGCTGATCGTTGATTGAACTATCAAGCCTCAATTGGTATATAAACTTATTATTATAAAATTATTGCTGAAATACCCTTAAGTACAGTAAAATAATTAAAATCCAAGAAGATCCTTAAATGCAACGCATTTCGTGTCCACACCAAACACTTCATCAGGCAGATAAAAGCATACCAGCCAAAGTTAATGATGGGTTACATCTATTAAGTGACCTCAACATTTTAGATATGGTGCACCAGAAATCTCATACAAATAAAACATCCACAAAAGTAACCAAAATTTTCAAAGTAATAAGCGATGATGATTTTTTTTTTTATTATTATTATTAAGCAGTATATTCTAAATTACTTACCTTTTTATATTCTATATTTTGTATTAATCTGTCACGAACGCCAAGCTGGTTCTCTATGCTGAAGCTGCTAACTAAGGAAGCAGAAATAGACCAATCTACTAGAATGCTCACCTCATTCCATAAGTCTGAGTCCTAGCACCTGCAAGATCACCTCCCTAATATATTAGCAACCCCTATAAATCCAATCTAAGCTGCAGATGAGCAACCCTCTTAACTAATAAAAATAAACATACACAAATATAATGTAGCACAAATAATTTCAAGAAAAAAAGAAACAGAATCAAAATTTTATGAAATAACTAAGGCTGGATTCACACTAGCGCTTGCTTTCTGTTGGGAGATTCCGTCCCACATTCCGCTTGCAAAATGCGGAGAGAAGTTCTACAAGCAGGACTTTTCTCCGGATTTTTCAGGTGGAAACCCGGGCGGACCCCATTATAGTCTATAGGGCCACGGGTAACTGATTTGTAAGCAGACCCAAAAAACAGAAACCCGAGCACAAGTGTGAACCTAGAGTCAGTGTAGTCTTCACTATTTAATTTAAAACAAAAGCTTGCAATATGTTTAATCCTTACATCTAAAAAAAAAAAAATTCTCTCCTACATGGGGCTTAAAATCTATAGAGTGTGGTTTTGGGGATACACTATATAGGAATAACATACGGTATATAGGGTCAGATGTTCCTTTGTGCTGGTTAGCGCAATGCTTAGACAACCTGTGTAATAAAAACCCCTCTCTAATATTCTCTTTGCAATATGTAGGGTGTACTGCGCAGGCACTGCATAATCGGATAAACAAACAATCGACATACACATTCGAGCAAGAACATGACAAAATCTGTCTGGCACTGCATGGGCACTTAAATCAAATATTCCACTGAGGTTTCATCATTGTGTTGGATGGATGTCATAACTGCACTTGAGGATACCTTCAAAGTTCTTGAAATTTTCCAGATTGACTGTCTTTCATGTCTTAAAGTAATGCTAAGATATTGTTTCTATTAGTTGAGTGATTCTTACCATAATGTGCATTAGAACAGTACTTGAATAGGGCTAAACACTGTCTGGAACTGTGTACCAGTCTTATCTCTGCACAATACAACTGATGGCCTCAAACATGGTATGAAGCCAAAAAATCCACAAATTTAACTCTTTACAAGGCATACCTGTTAAGGATGGGTTTACATTGTGTTAGCCCATGTTACTATACATTTCAGCAGTATGATAATGACCATTGAATTGAAAACCTCTGATTTGCGAACATAGTAGAAATGTACTACTCATAACTGCAGGTAAAAACTGTACGCAGTTTTTCAGTAACAAAGCATTGTGTACACCCAGGCTAATTGAAAACCATTTCAGGTGACTACCTCATGATGCTGACTGAGAGTATGCAAAGATGCCATCAAAGCAGAGAACAGAGCTGTCTGCTTTCTGCTCCATTCTCTGCTTATCTGCTGCTCAAAACCGTTAATGAGGGTGGCACAAGTCAGGACCCCCCCACCCCCCCCAATAGATCTGATATTAGTAATCTATCTTTAGGATAGGTCTTCAATATTTTTTATTTATTCCATATGTTGTGTTCCTTCTTAGTTCATATCTTCAATATGTAAAAACAGAATGAAAGGTGTCCAAACCTTTGTACTGGTGCTTTATATGGCAACTTTAAAAGAGGACCCTTCATGTCCTCAAAGATCTGACATAAAAGGTCCTCTTTGAGGCTAAAGCCCCACGTTGCCGAAACACAGCGTTTTTTTGTTGCAGATTTTGCAGCTGTTTTTTTAGCCAAAGTCAGGAGTGGATTGAACAGAAGGGAAATATCTAAGAGCTTCCTTTTTAAATTTTCCATTCCTTTTCAAGACAAACCTGATTGGCTCAAAAAACCTCAACAAGATCTGCAACAAAAAAAAGCTGTGTTTCCGCAACGTGGGGCCTTAGCCTAAAACTGAAAGAACAGCCATAGGTAAAATACATTAAGCACAGTTTCAAGCTTTTTTTTTTTTTTTTTTTTTTTTTGGGGGGGGGGGGGGTTCTCAAAGAATTGTAAAAAAAAAAAAAAAAATAGGTCATCACCATTGTAATTCTAAAACCCCCTTTAATGCAGCAGCAACAGTGGAAGTAAAGTCGAAACATTGCAGCCATGTTTAAAAGCAACACTTTGGTCACCCTATTGGTGTCTCAGTCTGAAATGTTAATGCCAAAATCCCGGCCCTTTTGTGTTCGTGTATGGGGTTTTTTTTGTGTTTTTATCTTTCTCCTTTTATTTTCATGAGCAGTAGATCATAAGAGGCACTTGGGACAGGCCCATTTTAAATTAGGTTCTTCAACATGGTGTCCCTAAACTGTTAAAGTGTAGGCGTTGTATGCAGAGAGTCTGCTGACAGACAGGGCTAGGGGAGAAGGTAGGGGAGTTTAATCAGGCACCATGGACTAGACTGTGCTACTATAGTGTTCTTTCTACCATAGTCTGTGGTCCATTATTACCCAATAAAAGGTTTCCTTCTAATTCTCTGAGATAACAAAAAGGATATTCCAGTTGGTCAGTGGTATGGAGCATTGCATGGCTAAATAATGTGTGATTGGACAGCCTCAGCCCAAAGCCCAAGACACTTTCTTATATTAGCTGGTATATAACCTGAGCCTGAGGAGCCACAATTAAGTAACATGCTCCTAAAGAAAGCATTAGCGAAGATTGTCAGTGACAAGGAGGTAAAGAGGTACATGGTGTATAAGGTGGACCTAGGTGAGAGGAGGTGGGGCGGCACATGGAGGATATTGCAGTGACAGTAGGTGACACAATGCTCAGCCCCCTGTCTGTGACTGGCTTGAGATGGGACTGTGGGTAACAGGAAGATATATAGTGTAAATGAGTACACTGCATGCTATAGTGTATATATCCCAGTAGACCCATGCTATAGGTTTAGTGTTCCCATAGACTGCATAGTGTATAGTATAAATAAATAAATATATATGGAAGACCGCTCTCTATAGTGTTAACCAGCTTAGTAGATGGTATGATATAATGACTGATTTTAAAGTGTGCTGTCTTATATAATATAGGGTGTGCAGAGCGATCATGTATTGCATGCTTCCCCATAGCCTCTTCTCGCTGTTGTTTCCCTGTTGTACAGGATGCAGATTCCCCACTCCCTATCAACCATAAAACATTGATGTGGAGGAAACACTAAGCTTGCATTTGTAGCTGTTTTCTTCCTATGAAATTGAACAAATCCATGGGAGTAGCGGGGAGAGAATGAGATCCAGACACCTGTCTTCCCTGCTGCATTGGTGTTGTGTGATGCATGTCTCTGCAGCTTTCATTCCAACAAAATGAAGCAAGACGAGCACCCTTCCCTATATGATAAATTATGGTTGTGAAACGAATGCTCCACTCAGCAAAACTTGCACACCCTATTATCCTGCTACCATAGGTGTCTTATGCACACGATGTTCAGAAATGGAGCAATCGGGCTCAGGCTGTTGTCATGGATACACTGAACCTGTCTCCCCACTCAGCTGTCAAACAGCTCTTAGACTTTACCATTCATCTGCAGTTTTAGGGGGGAATGTTTTTTTTCCCCTGTTAGCTGTATAGCTTACACGTAATGTTTTACAGGTTCAATTGTTTTGGCTATGGATTTTGTCAGTGATCACTAGAATATTGTGCATTATCAATGTCAAAGGCATAGCTCACTGTAATGGCTGCATATGCTATGTAACCCTTTATGGTGCACAATGATTGTTCTAGCAACCTTGTTAGCCTTTATGATACCAAATGTTACAATAACAGTGACTTTGCTCTGCAGAGGTGAATGTCTTCACCATAGTGCAGGAGAATCAGAACGGCCCTCAAATGGTCTGTGCCACATCCCTGGTGTTGAAACTAAAATCTATAGTATGTGCAGATTCATTGCTGACACAGTCTCTAGAATACATCTAGCCATATATAGCAAGCATTACAGAAGAGCACATCATGTGCTGATGGGTGCACCCCTCTACCCCTTGTTTTTTTTTTCATTTTAATCATTTTACCTTGGGGTCTTGCAAATCATCATTATGTTTTGGTTGTTGTGGTTTTTTTTTTTTAATAGAGTTTACTGAGTGATGTGATTGTGGTGAACTAAAGCTGCATCTGCCTGTGTACTGTGGTAGGCAGGGGGCCATTTTGTTTGGATCCCAGCTTATAAATTCTGCACACTCAATTGTAGTGCTTCTAGAGAGGGACTAGTAGTGTCTCTCTACATATGTGAATGGTTGCAGCTAGTCACATGACACATATTTTGCTATGTCTACTACAAGATATGCAAATTCAAATTTAGTTATTCTCCAGTGGATCTATTTCAGTATAATATATACCATAGAATTATTGCAGGATCTTCAATATTCTGTTACTCTAGGTTCACACCTGCATTCAGGTTTCCTTTCGGAGAGTCCGCTTGGGGAAACCTAATGGAAACCTAATCCTCTTAAAAAAGCCGTTGCCCTCGTAATTCTGCGGACCCCATAACTATAAGGCGAAAAGGGTGGAAAAATGTGGAGAGAGAAGTCCTGCTTGCGGGACTTCTCTGTCCACATTTTAGAGCGGAATGGGGAACGGAATCCCTGAGCGGAGACCGAGCAATACTGTGAACAACTGTAAGTTGCTACGTAAAGAGACATGGACTTCTCCTTTTAGCTGCAAGATCATCACAGATGTGAGGTTCCATAAATGGATTCTTTTTCTGCTGGAATGGGACATGTTCTAATGATTTGATGATGGGTTAGTCAGAGATGTCCAGTGATGGCACACTAAAAGTGGTTCAAAATTAGTAGCTTGAGCTAAAAAAAAAAAAATAAATTGGGTTCACAATATGTTGGGTGCCTATTGTTAGGTGCATTTCCCTTTTAAAGTATTTGGTTTGTTTGCAATATGTTTTCTTTGCATTGTATTTTGCTAAACTATGGTATTGATTATTAAAGATACTTAAGTGTCAGTTGGCTGAGGTCACTAGTGATCAGAAGAACAGGGGCCTGAAAGTCCCCTATGAGAATACATCAGTGCCCTTATGTGACATGCACTCTATTCACTTCTATGGTGCTTCCAGAGATTGCTGTCCCAGAAGCCCCATGGAAGTGAATGGAACACGAATCCTGAAACTCACTTGTTTAATTCACTTGGAGGAGTAAATAGAGGCTAACTGTCTTTTAATGACAAAATTCCTTTTAAAGGGTTCTTCCAGGGCTATGATATTGATAACTCATCTTTACTAACCTAATAATACTAAGCAGTTTAGAAATGAAATTCTGCATTTACATCAAGGGTGGTCCTTTCTCATGATGCCCCCAAGCCATGCATCTTTCAAGGCAGGCTGCTGTAAGACTAGTTTGCCATCTCTGCTGTAAAAGTGGGGGAACTAAAATACTAGTGTTGTATCCTTGGGATGGGCCAATCCATTTAAAATTGTATCTGCAGATCTGACTCCTAGTGACTCTGTTTGGTATTGTAACTCAGATCCTTTCATTAGAAGTAAGTTGCAATACCAGGAGCTGAATGGCTGCAGTTGGATAACCTTGGCCAGTTGTTTATTTGTTTCTTTCTCTAAGGCTATGTCTTATGTCTAAGGCTACTAACTAGTTACTTCAATAAAACGAAGTGTCCATAGGATGATGATCGATTGTCAAAGATATTTGGATAGCAGTAGCATTCTGTCACAGAAATGTTGGGGGCATTTAATAAAATTTTTCATTAACTGTTTTCTGGAACAATAGTGCATTTTTTAGTGCACAATCGTTTGCTCCAAAGGAAACACGCCAAATCAGGCAAGGTCGGCATAGACTTTAATTTTTTTTCCACGGACATTCAGAGTCTCTTAATATTATGAGCTCTGGCGGAAGATACGCCAAAATTAAGACTGGCTGCACAATGCTTCGAACTTAATAAATTCCCCCCATTGAGTCATGTACATTTATGCATTTCATGGCAAAGGCCAGTGCCCCACATGGTGTAAATACCTCGGTTTTACAGTCCCTGCAAGGTGGATGGGATTCTAGGGAATGCTATCTACACATTGCAGCATTTTTCGCTGTGCGTATTTTTCTGCAATTTCCAAAACCGTTACAATTTTGTAAATCGCAGCATGTCAGTTATACCTACAAAAACGCCGGCGGTTTCCTTTAGGTATAATTGAAGCAGATAGTCTGCAGAAGAAAACTCTGTGGACTTTTTGTGAAACGGCTGCGGGAAAAACCGCAATGCATTTCCTCCACGGGTTTTTCCCGTATTGCTTTTTCACTGCGGCTCGCTATGTGGGGCCTTAGCCAAAGGTTGTCTTCTAATTCTAGTCTGCTAGCAGAATATATCAAAAGCTTTGCACCAGTTTGCTAGCGTTTTGTGCAAACACTTGACTGACTTTAGTTTACATCATAAGTGGCATAGATTTCATTTTGCAGTGCACAGACAACCAAAAATGTGTCAAATGTATTAAAGGGATGTTAGCCTCCCTTTTTTTATTTTTATTATTATTATTATTTTTATTATTATTTCATAATGTTTATGGCCCCTCAGCAACATTAAAAAAAAAACAAAAAAGACCTACTTTTGTATATAGTTTTACAGGTCTCAGGTGACCATTGCAGCCACTCCACAGGCCTACTAGGTCACGTCTTCACAGAATACATATCTCATCAGTCACGTGCTCTTTCAGAAAAGGTCACCGCTAAGGCCTGTGATTGGCTGCAGCGGTCACCTGTCACAAACAGTCCAGGGACCTTTTAACTGAAGACCAAAGATGCCTCCGCTGGAAACTGAGGCCCAGGGAGAGGTGAATAACTTTTTGTTTTTATGTTTTGTTTTTTTTTCTTTTTAATGAATCTGGTTATCCCTTTAAGAAGCGTGCGCCTCTCAGACATTGTGGTTCATTTTATTCTAATCTTGCTTAAGGTTCACAGTGTCTGAAATTTTTTTTTCTTAAGGAATGTACCTGTGTATATGTTGACCAGCACAGCAGCAGCTCTATGCTACAATATCTGATGTCTTTTCTATATGTAAAGGGATATATTTGCTACCGTTCACACAAATATTTTATAAATTATTCGTAGAATATCCTTACAAGCAGTCACAGTTTAGTGTTAATTTTCATTAACAATACTGGGATATGAAAGCTGTACTGCTTCTTAAGAGAGAACCCTTTTTTTCTGAGACCGTTTGGTAGGTGCAGTTTATTTTTGTAGTGTCTGTATGGAGCTGTAATAAGTGGGGATCCCTCAGATTTGGAGATTTCCTTCCAATTTATGTAATGGCTAGGACCATAAATGGAAGGCCTCCTTTTCACAAGGAACTAAGATTGAAAAAGCTATTTAGAGAATAACGTAATGTATGTACATTTACAAATCAAAAGTGTGTACAGAAAAATCTAATAACTTATCTTTTCTTTCTCCATAGGCAAAGTTGGCTGCAGCGGATGAAAGGAGATTTCAGCAACAGATCATAGCCCAACAAAAGAAAGACTTAACATCCTTCTTAGAAAGTCAGAAAAAGCAGTACAAGATTTGCAAGGAAAAGATTAAAGAGGCATGTGCAGAAGTAAACTTGGCTCTGGGAAGCATCAGCAGAATATTTAAAATGGTTTTCTTGGTTTTTACTTCAGAAGTCTGATGGCACCGCACCTATCGCACATCATTCCTTGGCCAATTTCTTAGGCTCTTGTCAATGGAGTTTATTATGGTCTGAAGGAAAAGGTCTCCCTTTTTAAGGGTTAATTTTCGGCTTTTAAATACAGCAAATACAAAGTCTCCTTTTATTTATCAGACGTAATAGTAAGACAAAGGTGCACTGGTACTGTTATCTTTTATTATTAACTATAGGGATGAGTGGCAACCTCTAGTTTAATATAGATCATCACATAGTAAACTCAGAAATCAGAATATATTGCTGCTGGTACGCAGTATCGTGGTAACATTGAGTTATGCACTAAATTGGTGATTTCTGTTTAGTATTTGTCCATTCATGCATTCAAGTATTTGCTCCAAGGATTTTTGAGGTAAAATAGTTGATCTGTTCAAAAAGGTCTTTTTATATGTCAGGTGTTATCCTTTAATCTGGGTTTTAATCAGATTCATGAAACCTCTAAGGAAAGGTAATATGTGATGTATGAAAAGCATACTGTACTCTTCTGTGGATGTACTTTGCTCTCCTGACATATCAGTTTTAGTAAATGCTTGTATTGCCCATTTTACAATTTGGGAGCACCTTTTCTTGAAATGTTGCCATTTCTCTATTATTCCTATTAGACATTTGAGTAAATTGACATTTGGGTGTTACCAGTTTGGGGTTTGTCCCTACACAGTCTGACACTGTCCAGTTTGTGCTTTTTTTGTGCTACTTTTCTGAATAGGGCTGTGCTGGGGGCAGGGCTGTTGGCACACAACCCGGCAGAGGGTGCGCCTTATTTTTGAGGAGACGTGTGCCTCATCATTAATGAGGCGCACCCTCCGCCAACAAAATTGATGTGAAGACTGCTGTGAAAAACATCAGTTTTCATAAATCTCTCCTATTGAGTCCAGTGGGACTATTCACATGTCTAATTTTTTTTTTTTTTTTTTTTTTTTTTTGTGGCAGCTGATTCAAGTGGTGCTTCAGTATTCTATCATGATCAATACAAGCATTTAGTTACATACCCTCTTTAGCTTTTTAAAGGTTTACCATTTGTGTACAGAGTGCACTTTAGGATAAACCAAAGAGGAGTCACTTTTGTTGATGGCTTGTTTTGCATGGTTCTTCTCATGAAACTGATTATGTACTGTAAGAAACACTGTAGTCAAAAGTGAAATCCTACATGTTAAGCTTATATATGTTATTGCTAACCGGTAGTCGTTCTGGTCGACACATGTTCTGCTCAGACGAGCATGCATGGAAATATGTTCTGAACTGGGAGTGATAGTGGTTTATCTCCCCTGGAACAAATGGATCAGGCACTCCATAGACAAATATTAGATGGTTGGCTAGTCCCACAAGCGGTCACCCAGAGCATATGGACGACATCAGTTCAACAATGAGATCATTACAGTCCATAAGTGCTGGTGTAAAGCGGCGGTAATGGTTACTGTAGTAGTCCACTGGGGTCTTCAGCATTTCCTGCTACCATACTTGCTGGCACATTCTTATTACTTCTACTGCACCAAATCATTTCTTTACTGCTGACATTTAAAGTAGTTTGCCAATGTGCTGTTTTCCCACCATGTGTTTGAGAAAACATTTTTGGACTTGTGGTGCCTAAATTTTTTCCCAGGTGCCTCCACTAACCTTTACTTAGTTGTGCCTGTACAGCACATCTTTTCTGTATTTTAACAGATTGCCTTCCTCTTGATCAGGAACAGGCAGACGTCTCACATAAAGTGCCATTTATGCAACGACAGCAGAAAAAGTTTCTGCTTTAACTACTGGATTTCTCTGACCTGCAGCCGTACGAATCTACATGCAGCCACATTATTTTTTGTGGAGAAATAAAGCTCCTTAACAGGCATTTTATAAACCTGTATACAAGGTTTAAAACCAAGTGACAGAGCAATGCAGAAGAATTATCAAATAGTAAAGGGGGTTAATCCCATAAACCTGAACAAACAGCCGCTATGAAAGAGTGCCTATCCAGGCTTCTATTTAAAAAGGGGTTGTCACCATAAAACACGTTCTCACTCTGTGGTGTACTGTTATGCTTTGCTTAGCAAATAGTTAATGCAGAGCAGTATTATACCACTATGATCTGGCTTGGCGTTTAACCTTTTAGATGCCTTGATCATGCATGTAACCTTCTCTTACCCCTTTGTCCCATATGACGAAATTGCAAGGTGCTGAGGGGTTACCATTGCAACCAGGAGGACTAGCAATGGCCTATAGGTTGTCTTATATGAATATCTGTTAGGCCCTGCATAAACAGGGTCTAGTAGGCATCTGCTGAAATGTACAATGTACTGCAATATAGAAGTATTGCTGTTTATTTGCACAAGCGAACCCATGTTTAAAGAGAAACTTTCACTGCCTCTGACAAACCCAGCTCTTTGCATGTTAATAGACAGAGCTCCACTGATTACAGCATGACCATAATTATTTCTAGCCCCCATCATTCCCAATATATAAGTTTTGGTGCCTGATATGCTTTTTAGGCTCTGTACTGTCAGGGGGGCAGTGTGAGACAGGAGCAAGCAAGGGGGCTTGATTGAGCTCAGAGGCAGCCAGTGTCAGAGCTCAGAATCGCACCCCTTGCCTACTCCTGCCGGGCACTTTCACTAAATAAGAATTCTAAAAAAAATTGGCTCACCATACCCCGATACACATCCAGCTAAGTTTGTTAATGGAGCCATGAGTGGACTCTTTGTGGGGCTAGAATTAAATTTCAGACTTTTATGTATACATCGTCATCAATTCTGTTTTCTGCTCACCTGACAGTTTTGGTGCCTCATATGCTATTTAGGCTCTGTACTAACTGCACTCATTGCTTGGGTGTGGTGGGGGCTTTAAAAAAAAAAAAAAAAAAACTGTTTTGGAATTGCAGAAGCAACGCCTATTAAAGGATGCAAAGAGCTGGACTTGTTAATGGTGAAAGGTTCTCTTTAAGTCCCCTTTAAAAACCTTTTCTAATACAAATTAAATAAATATAAACAGAATTGATGCCGATGTATACGTAAAAGTCTGAAATTTAATTCTAGCCCCACAAAGAGTCCACTCATGGCTCCATTAACAAACTTAGCTGGATGTGTATCAGGGTATGGTGTTCCAATTTTTTTTTTTTTTTAGAATTTTTATTTAGTGAAAGTGTTAAATAACAGAAAATCTATGTTCTCACCATCATGACACACACAAAAAAAAAGTTGGCATTTAATTTTTAATGCAGAGTAAATGGCTTAAAAATAATGAACAAAAAATTATGGCATTGCGGGTTTTATTCATGCAGTCCGTCCACATACATTTAATAAGCTATGCAAAACACATATGTACCCTCATACAAGTAATAAGCCCTCATATATTAAAACAAGAATATAATATATAATAGTATAAATTATTATAAAACTTTTCTACCCTTAAAGAGGACCTTTCACATCCTCATGCACATGCGGTTTCATATACCGCTAGAAAGCCAACAGTGCGCTGAATTCAGTGCACTGTCGGCTTTCCTGTTATGTGCCCCGGAGATGGAGATATCAGTGCCGTTCGTTTCGGTACGGATCTCTGCCCACTGTCAAAAGGGCTTTCCTGACGGTCTACCTGGGCTGTGAGGAACGCACCCCCCCCCCCCCCAACAGTACAGGACTATGGACGAGTACTGTCAGGGGGGGAGTTACTCACAGCCCAGCGCACTGTCGGCTTTCTAGTGGTATATGAAACTGCATGTGCATGAGGATGTGAAAGGTCCTCTTTAAGTAAATACTGCGTAACTATTGTTTGCAAAGATCTGCAGCATTTCTGCAACAGATTAAGCATGCTGCTAATATAAAAGTCTGCACCATGCTCTGATTTCCATGTGATTTTGTGCAGCAGAATCTGCCATGCTTTGCCCCAGCTTCATATTTCTTTTAGTCAAGTGTTCTCCACACCCAATGTAAACAAGCCTATCTGAGTGAAATCTGTTTCCTATCTTGATGGTCTGCTGCAGTCCATGATTGTAGGCAAAAACTGACATCCTAAAATTAAACCTGTATACTGCAGCTCACAGTTGATTGTCTGGACACTGTGTACTTATATAACAATCAATCAAGATTAAGATGTCACATTTCACTGGCCCTTTGGAGAATATCAGTACCTGATAGCTTGCTACTGCACTATTTTTCATAAAAAGTTGTTTGAAAAGTCCCATCCCCACACACACACACACACACACACACACACACACACACACACACACACAAAATTTCAGGGCAGGGGCTTCTCCTTTCTCACCCCCACACTTATCGCTAGTATAGACACATTGGTGGGTATTGGCAAAGAGGCCACTGATCCAGCAACATTAATCCACTATATGCCACAGTCAATAGAAAGCATGGCATTTAACCATTTGACCACGTATTTATACGTCCTCCCTTGGTGGCACTTTCCTAGCCGAGGACGTATCTAATACGTCCTTACTTCGAATGCCGATATCTCAGGATTGGTTAGGGCTATGAAGATGAGAATCTCTTCTTTAAAATGATACCACGATCTTCATGATAGCCCTTACAGATCCTGAGCAATTCACTGTCCAAAAACGCTATTCGGCATTGAGATTCCATTGCAGATCTCAATTCCTGACAGCATTTTTAACAGCGATTTGCTCCAAATCTGTAAGGGCTATCATGAAGAGCTTGGTATCATTTTAAAGATGAGATTCTCATCTTCATAGCCCTAACCAATCCTGAAATATAGGTCTCTAAAGTGTCCTCTTCCCCCCTCCCCCCTTCCTGCCTCAGGTAGCATCTTAAGAACTGCGGAAGGAGGGGGAGGAGCAGCCCTGAAGACTGCGCAGAGATGATTCATTATCATCATTATCATCTGTGCATAACCTGTATATGACTCCAGGAGGGGAGTTCTGTCCATGTTTATCCCCTCTCCTATCAATCGGAGAGCATACTGTACTTTTGCTCTCTGATTGTCACATAGAGGGATAATGTAATACCCCTCTGAGCCTTATTAGAGGGATATTCTTATATAATACCCCTCTGAATATAACCAGGAAGTTTATTGGCGCTGTGACCCAGGCGTTTACCATTGTCCAGGTCGCTGCGCCAAAAGAGTTGCACCAAACACTTACACAACACATGCACAAGGTCAGCAATAAAGTTTACATTTCACCCAATCCCTGTCCTGTCCATACCTGATCTTTATAGAGTAAAATACACCTCTAGCAATATCCGTTACACGCTATAATAATAGCAATAACGATTATTACTAGAGATGAACGTATAAATTTCTACAATTTTTATAGGGGGGATAGAAAATTATATTCTTATCTAAACTCCTGTTTAATTTGCATGCACAAAATTGGTTGACGCATTTCTGCCATTTTGGAAGGTGCATTTTGTTTGCAGAAAGGGGCTGCTTGAGCATGCACGTTAGTGGCAAATTTGAATTTTTTTGGTTGTAATCTCTGCTGCAAAGTTGCATGAAGGTGGTTGTATATATGAAATATTAAGCTGTGTTTTTTTATATACGGTATGCTGTGCAATCTCAAAAAAGTTAGATGGATCACAGTCACAGTTTGCTAGGTGCAGTATAGATTTTTAACATATTAGTGAATAACAGCAAAATCTTGCTTGTCTTCTGTATCAGTGTTTTTGAGAGTACGAGCTCTTGTTGTAGCTGATGTTTGCAGTATATATAAATTGTGTACACCTTGATCTTTTATTTTAAATGTATTTTGCGTGTGAATGTAAGCTTGAATATGAGTTTTAGGTGCAAATATGTGTGTTAGTGCATTTTTTCAAAAAATTATTTGGGTTTGTCACAAAGTTACATGAAGGTGCATGTGGCTATTGATAACCCATTAAGACACACATAATCTTCAGGTTGTCTACTTTCAAAAAATTTATAGGGTTTAGGGGTGCACTTGCTTTCCACGGTGTGTAATCCCTACATTTTATAGAATGATACTTTTTTAACATTTCCAGCTTCAAAGCAGATTTTTGTTCCTTCCAGTTCTGGTGATTTTATGAAGACATGTGCATGCAGGTATAGACCTTAGTGATATGAATGAACTCTGCACATGTCGAACTCTTGTTTTTAGGAGGTTTGGTGCATTTAACTTTTTTTGTTTGGTTTCCACTTTTAGCAACTAATATACATTTATTTGCAATTTTTTTTATAAAACATTCACTTTAAATCAAAATTGCATGAAGGTGCATGTTCATATTCAGTACAATGCTGCAGGTGTCTACTTTAAGAAAATATATAGGGTATGGGGGGTTAGCATGATTTTTTAATGTTGCAATTTAGGTTTTATTTGTCCATCTCAAAACTGTGAAAATTGCTCTGGCTACCGGAGGTGCAAAATTTCCAGAGACCACTGGCAGTGAGAGGGTTAAATGGTCTTAGGAGGATGCTCCCTCTACCAGGCATCGGCACCTTTGCAAATGCAATCACGGGGGACTAACGCCAGAATATGGTAGCCAGGGGCCTAATAATGAAGGCCCTCAGGTCAACGTTCCATACATGCCTATCATGCCGAAATTTCTGCATTGACAGAATAATACATTGCTTTGCATTAACAGTGCAACAGTGTGAGTGATCAAAAGATATATGTACCCCAAAATAGGTACAGGATGGAAAATAGATGTATGTACCCCAAAATAGTGTCTGTCTGCAAGCCCCAATAGGTGTAAAGCATTTTCACCATAGACTGCAAGAAGGGCTAAAGAAAAAGCAAAGGTTTGTAAAAATTTGTCAAAAAAAAAAAAAAAAAATTCCCTTTTTTGAACACTAGCAGAAAAAAAATCTAAATGGCAGAACCACCATGTTTCATCTCCCAAATAAACTTTGAATAAAAAGTGATCAAAGCTTCAGGCAAAATTTTTATATAAATTAAAAGTACATCTGGCCCCACAAAAAAAAAAAAAAATGAAACGTTACACAACCCTATATATGGAAATATAAAAATTCATCATATTCAAAGTCCCCATATTGTAAGTTTTGGGTTTTTCTTAAGGTTACGTTTTGTTAAAACGTAACAAAAACTATATATATTTGGCATCATCATAATTGTAACAAACTGCAGAATATATTACGTGTCATTTTGGCTATGCTGTGAGTGTTGTAATGATAGCCCATAAGAAAATGGCACAAATACAATTTTTTTTTTTTTTTCTAAATTCCCTCCATTCTGAATTTTTTTTATTTTTTTTTTGCAGCTTTCCATTATATTGTACAGAATATTAAATGGTACCACTATGAAGTAAAATCTGGTTTGCAAAAAAAAAAAAAATCCTGATACACATGTGTGAACGTAAACATAAGTTATGAAAGGGTTACGGGCTAGAATGACTGGTCACTAAACTGTTAATGATGAGTCATATTTTAGTGTTTTGATGGCCCTTACTTTAATTCTTGGGCTATCAAAAAGTAATTTTTGCGTCTTTTAGTTTTGTTTTTTTTAAGTTTTCTAGGGCTGTCCATTATCAAACTTTAGTTTTTTATTATTGCCTAATGTAGCGCATACATTAAAAAAATGTATAATGAAGAAAAATTTTATATATATATATATATATATATATATATATATATTATATATATATATATTTTTTAAATAAGAAGTAATAATTTTTCATTGTATTTTAAATTTAATTTAATTTTTTTTTTCATTTTTTTTGGTATGGGCTTATTTTTTTCCACTGCCACTGGAGTATCCAGAAGAGCTTCAGTTATAGCCTCCATAATGACCATAGTCACAGGCAAAGCTGATCTGGCTTAGGCTAGGTTCGCACTTGCATTGTGTGAACATTTTGGGATTCCATCTGCTATTCCACTTGAAAAGTGCTGATAGAAAAGTCCTGCTATGTCTATGGGGTCCGTGGGTAACTGCTTTTTAAGTAGAACTGAAGAACGGAAACCCCTACGCGGATGTGAAGTTTAAGACCCCAGAGCTTTACTATTTTGGAAGTCACCTGGCAATCACATGACCACCAGGTCTAGTAGAGGCAGCGACTCACTACTTCTACTCTCCATTCAATGCTATGTAGGGTGTAAAGGAGAATTAGAAACAGGAATAAACCTTTTTTTTTTTTTCCATTTTTCTCTAAGTCGTTTCCATTTATGATACCCAACCTTCTCCTGCTAGATTGCAGAAGAGTAAACTGCAAAGATGCCGAAAGACATTGCGTCATACTCTGCACCTGCACCGCTTGCCGTCAAAAGACAGCAGATGGTTGCTATTAGGTTGGACATGTTTTCTCATTTAGACACTTGCTCAGATGTATAGCAAGAAATATACAAACGTAACACCAACTGATATGACCTAGTGAATGCCCCCAACTAATCATAAAATACTAGTCCTACTTCTATATAGTATTTTATAAATGTAAAAATATCAAATTTGATGATAGTGACTGGTCACCTCTTACATCCAGGAAATGAATGAGGACCATAGCACGCCCAAGAAAGAAAAACAGGAACGCATATCAAAGCATAAAGAGAACCTCCAGCACACTCAGGCTGAGGAAGAAGCTCAACTCCTTAGCCAACAGAGACTGTACTATGAGAAAAATTGCCGACTCTTCAAGAGGAAGATAATGATTAAAAGGCATGAAGTTGAGCAGCAGCACATCCGTGAGGTGAAATGCTTTACGTTGTAGCTGCATGTGTCTCTCTAGGCTTTGTCATGAATATTGTGAGCACTTTAGGTGTATGTGCTGTCTACTTATTTGCAATTTTCAAAGTTAAGATAGGAGCCTATTGTTTGAATTGTAAAGTTTATCCTGCAATTGAAAAATTAAGGTGTAAATATCATTTCAGGCGCTTTTTCAAAATAAGCTGTCGGGGTATATACATGAGGAGTAGCTCTAGATCATATATTCTGAAATTTTCACAAGTTTTCCCATCTGTAGGTTCTACAGCCCGTTGTCAGTTTTCCATAAGCTGGTGGGTAGACTAGCTGCTGTGATGTGTCCTATATACTGCACACACAAACTGAAGCAGCAGTGTGGAGGACATTATACAGCAGTGCTGATCAGTGTAGCAGTGTCTGAAGTGAGAGAAAACACTTACTTAAAGCTGCAGACATGCCCTCCACTCCAGCAGCTTCCTCCTCCTTAATTCTCCCCACACTGGAGATGTCTAAGGACAGAATATCCTGATCCTGCATAGCCATCTTGTTTCTCAAGACAGATTTTAGCAGTCAATTGATTGTGAATGGTCAGAGTACTAAAACTGGATTTTTGTTGCACATTATTTCTCTTCAGTTGACTAATAGTTTCCACAGATCTTTGTAGGTTTGCTGTAGTCAAAGTGTGTGCTACAGAAGGATAGATGATTAAGTGGCCTAGAACAGTCCATAATGGAGTAGAATAGGAAAAGTCAGTAAGTAGTTTTGAACAGTCAGTAAAGCAAGATCTCAGTGACCACAAATAATGTTAAATAACACAAGAGGTTCAGCAATTTTCTAGCATTATGTATTCTAAAAGATGAAAGGAGGAGGTCCAGAAAGATTTTCCAGTGCTTAATATTCAGTCTTCACAACGTTAATAATGGGAGTAGTGCAGCTATTTAGGAATGCATTCTTTATGTATTGAGAGTAGGTAAGCCCCTGGCATTTGGTTTCCACTTTCCTCAATGGTTTGCACTGCATTGAACTATAATATCTTTCCCAGGAGCTCAATAAAAAGCGAACCCAGAAAGAAATGGAGCATGCCATGTTAATCCGGCACGACGAGTCTACTCGGGAGCTGGAGTACCGGCAGCTGCACATGTTGCAGAAACTTCGGATGGACCTTATACGTCTGCAGCATCAGACTGAACTGGAGAATCAGCTGGAATACAACAAGCGCAGGGAAAGGGAGTTGCATCGGAAACATGTGATGGAACTCCGGCAGCAACCCAAGAATCTCAAGGTATTTTCAGTCTTTTAAATTTGTGTGCATACAATGTTTTAATGGGGTTGGGAGGGGAGGGGGGTGAAAAACAGTTCTTATGCTCTCCTCTGCTAATGACTTCTTCAGATCTGAGTTATTATTTATTAATGCTGTTTAACCACTTAAAGGGGTTTTTCAAGCTAAAAATATTGATTACCTATCCTAAGGATAGGTCATCCATATCAGATCAGTGATGGTTGGTGTGAGCTATTTTTCTGTTTTTTGTTTTATATATCTTTTTAAAAGTTTGTGCATGTATATATTCTTTCAGTCTTTATGTTTCTCCATGAAAGTTTTCCATCATAAAAGATCTGGGGATTATGCAGTTTTACCCTGTAACTGTGGCATTCATAGGGGTGACAATTAAAGGTCAATACAGCCCCCTGTGGAAACATTAGTAGGTTTCAGCAATGTGAAAAGATATCTCTGTAAACTCTGGACCTGCACTGCAGTCAGTAACTTTGTGACAATTGTGCTTAAATCCTTAATGATCGTCCAGTTACCCATATTTCTGCTTTACTGTTTGTTTCAACTAAATATTCATGAGTTAGGCTAGGTTCACACCAGCGTTTGTACTGTGTTTGGGGATTCTGTCCCCGAACTGTTTAAAAAATGTGGAGAGAAAAGCGCTGCAAGCGGCGCTTTTCTCTCCGCATTTTTCACCCTTTTTGGGCGAAAACCCGGCGGACCCCCTTATAGTTTATGGGGTCTGCAGGTAATTGCTTTTATTAAGTGGACCCCCTGAACTGAAACTTGAACACAGGCGTGAACCTAGCGTCAGTTTGACTCTTACATTGAACTTTTCACAATTCTGCTTTGGCTGGTTGGATGAGACAGACATTGAAATTGTGACACCAAGAAGGAAATGACAGGCGTTTTGGAAATGACAGGATCGATAGATATGTTAATGATGTGCAGATGATTAAAAAATATTACAAACATTTTGATTTATTCATTATGTAGAAATATCCGCAGATATACAATACACCATTGGTATGCCATCAATGAGGATGTTAATGGTTGTCTATGGAATGATATGCTGCACTGAATACACGTGGTTACTGACAGCTCCCTTTGCAATAGCCAACCAATGACTAGATTTGCCTGATGGGATGCACATTTTGAGATGCTTCAGGCCATCATAGCATGTTTAGGCAACACAATAGCAAAAACATGTGGCCTGGCGTTTAAAAATGTCTGTACCACTGGTTCCACAACTAAATCAGTATAACGCCAGTCTGTTAGTGTACCTGAAATGAAGATTAGAGGGGCCTGTCACCCAACACCATAATTTTGAGAGTGGTGGCATGAGGGTAGTGGAACACCTGTAGCAGGTCATCTGGCTTATAGCTCAGCGTCATGCAAAAGCCTTTGGATGGTTTGTGTTGACAGTTCCTGGTGATTTTTACGTTCTGGGAAGCACGCTGCTAACTTCCTGTGTAATGTCTAACGGCAGGTTTAGGTACTGCAGTGGTGTCCCATTGAAGTCTGCGCATATATTTCATCAGTATGGTCCCACTCAACTTAGGGGAGCTATATACTATATGTAATTAGAACAATTGAGAACTCAATTGTTCAGCGAGAAGTTCTGTGGATCTTAAAGAGGACCTTTCACATACAGGGAATGCTTGATGCTGTTGCAAAGCTGACTGCGCTAAATTCAGCACATTTTCAGCTTGGCCAGTACCAGCCCTGGTTCCAGAGACTCAGTGCAGTTAGTTTTGGCTACCAATATCCCTGCACTGTCAGAGGGGCTGGCCTTACAGCTCATTGTCATTGCTGGGCAGTGGAGTACACCTTTTTCACAGTACAAGGCTATAGAAGTGTACTGTAAGCAGGACGTTCCTTACCACCCAGTGATGATGCTGAGCTGCAAGGCTGGCCCCTCTGAAAGTACTGTGATACCGCTAGCTAAAAATGAGAGCACCGATTTATCTGGAATTAGGGCAGATACCTGCCAAACTAAAAGTGTGCAGAATTTAGCATGCTGTCAGCTTTGCAACCGTATATAACATGCCCTATCCTAGAGGACATGAAATGTCGTCTTTAAGTGTATTTTGGCTTCACTTGCTTGTTTTAGCTTTGGTATATTGTTTATGCTCCATACTGTGTTTGTTAGTTTATAAAAACTATGTAATAAAATTGCATTGTAGCATTGTCTACAATGACTAGATTATGAAAAATGTTTCCTAGTCCACACATGTTGTGTGCAGGTTTTTTGCTTGTCCAAAAACATACTTGTACTTCATGCATAGATCACCACTTTAACCTGATGTGCAATTTTATTGAATTTTAATTATACAGGTCATGGAAATGCAGATTAAGAAACAGTTTCAGGACACATGCAAAGTGCAGACCAAGCAGTACAAGGCCCTGAAGAATCACCAGCTGGAGGTATCCCCAAAGTGTGAGCACAAGACAATACTCAAGTCCCTGAAGGACGAGCAGACACGCAAATTGGCCATCCTTGCTGAGCAGTATGAGCAAAGCATCAATGAAATGATGGCCTCCCAAGCGGTAAGCAAGTCTTTAAATAGTTTTTTCATTACAGTGTTTTGTTCTATTCAGGTATTGACTTAATTCAGAAATAGTCACCTGTACCTGTCCTATAAGACTGGGTTTACACAGCACTATTTTACTGAAGATCTGCATGCCGTTTTTAATTGCAATGAGTAAACATGTGTTACTGTGCACAAGGTGATATGTATAGTGACACGTGCTACTCATTTCTGCAATTAAAAACTGCATGCAGCTCTTCAGTAAAATAGTGCTGTGTAAACCCAGTCTTAGAAGACCTGTATAGGGTGTCTATTTCTGGAAAAAATTCTTAAGAAAAAAAGCGCAGTATATATCCAGCCTAATGATGGGGTGAAGTGACACTCACCTGGTGTTTTTCACTGCACGAAGTGAAATATTTATTGAATATTGGTTTGTACTTCTTATTGGACACACATCAACATGCAAAAATGTGTTGAAGGTAACAAGTACCAGGCCATAAATGTTTCACTTAGTGAAATGAAAACACCAGCATCTGACCGGATCTTAAACTACTTGAATAATCTAAGAATTCTGTTCAGTTTTGCTGTTCCTCCCCTTTATCACTTCTTGTGTCCGTGCTGGTAGATGTACATGCTACATTGTACAGTAACAGCGCAGACAAAAACCGGCAGCAAGCACAAACTGTTTTGCACTGGGGATTTAGAACACAAGATACGTAATTTTTTGCTGGCTGTTCGGTCATGATTTTCAACATATGAAATGCAGTGGTTGAAAGCCGGTCCAGCTGCCCGGGAATCATGAGAGCCACTTCGGACCAGTCCTATGTGGCCTTAGCCTAAATGTCACGTTTTTCATCACTCTTTACTAGTTTTACGCTTAACCTTGCTTTCCCTCTTAGCTACTGCCTGTCACTGTTTGCATTGTCATTCACTGAGTCACATTTACATGTGCAATCAGCTGCTGTCATGCAAGCACCATGATTCATTGCAGAAAATTGTCACAGTCCTATTACACTAAGGCTGGATTCATATCTCTGTCAGGGCCTTCTGTTCCTATAACAGAATGGAATAAAAGAAAGCAAGCCCAACACTGTTCTGTTTTGTTTATGCCCATGATTTTTAATGGAATCTGTGATTGAGGCTTCTAATGGAGCATCTGATGCAGATTTAAGCATAGCATTATTGGTATACTGTTCATAACTCTTGTGCAGACACATACAGCAGACTCATACATATAAAAAAAAATGTATATAATATTTAATATATATTTTGCATTTTAATACTTTAACAGAATCTCAGTTCATAGTATGATCAGATGTGTTGGGTGCCTTACCTGCATCACAAACATTATTAATATCATTTGTCTAGTGGTTTTATGAGTAATATGTAGCCAGCAACTAGCTTAATGTTTTCCCACTCCACTACTGGTATACTGTCAGAAATTTATGCTGGTAGCAGGTCCAAGTGTATGCATACCAAACGATTATTTAAAAGGGCTTCCAAGAGTTAAATATTTCATAGGTCATCAATATCTGATTGGTGGCGGTCTGACAATCGTGAACCCCACAGATTAGCAGCTCGAAGCGGCAGCAGCACTCAGGTGAGTGCTACGTCTCCATCACAGGCCAGTGACTATAACATTCATTCGTCATATGACTCATTTGCAAGGGAATGGGGTAGAACTACAATACCAAGCACATCCCCTGCACAACATATGACGCTGTGTGGCTCCCAGGTGTCAGACCTCAAGCTATCAGATATTAATGACCTGTCTTAAGGATAGGTCATTAATACTTAACTCTCAGAAAACCCCTTTAAAGTGAAAGGGTTGCATTGTGACTCCTTTAGGTCCAGTCAGCTACATTTGCTATGCATGTGCTCTATGACAGTGTATGTTTTTAGTGCATATCCCACGTCTGTGGCAACTGTATAGGAGCAATACACTCTCCCTCTCCTCCCGAAGGGGAAACAGAACCTTTCCCTTGTACAGGAAGGTGCAGTGATGTCATTAGGATTTATCCCATACGGATTTATCTGTGCATGTGTGTGCCACTGCAATAGTTTAAATAAGTTGTGGTGTGTTTTATAGGGGAAAAAGAATATGTACAAATATGTTGTACAACACTCTTGATCTCACGGTTTCAATGTGACGTTTTATTAAATTATTAATCTGGGTTCACATTGTAGTTGTATCTTCTTTTTTTTTTTTTCTTATTGCTGCAGTTTTGCAAAGCCTTGATAACAGCTGTGATTACCACCACAAAGCATGTATGAATATGTGCAATTACTTAAGTACCATCATCCCTAAATTTTGAGTGGCCTAAGGTTACAATGTTTTCAACATACCATGGTCTATCTTAAGTGCAGCTTGAAACCACATTACTTGATCTGCTGCA
This sequence comes from Leptodactylus fallax, assembly GCA_947044405.1. Lineage (NCBI taxonomy): Eukaryota > Metazoa > Chordata > Amphibia > Anura > Leptodactylidae > Leptodactylus > Leptodactylus fallax. Next base: position 1,117,206 of record CAMRHE010000019.1, read on the forward strand.
CATGTTTTTGACTAGATCTTGTAGCCAATAATCATGGACATTTCACTAGTAAAGCTACTGTATTAGATACGTGCATGCACTGATTGGCAGTCTAGTAGCGCCTCTCTACAGTACAGTGTGGTACTGCATGCTCTCTACTGTTCTTTACCTGTCACAGGATGAACCGGGTGCAGACGGCTCCATGTTATTTTTCTGATCTTTTTTCTGTCCCCTACATAGAAAGTCCTCTACAGCTTTCAGCAGCTATTTCTGACTTTGTAAGGGCTTTCTTTCTTTGTATTGATTATCTAATGTTCATGCTTTTCTTGTCTTGAGATGACCTTTTGGTAATTTTGGGATTTGGAACCTATTACTAGATTTCCATAGAATTATGCTCTCAAGTTCCAATATTTTCAGCTCACATAGGTCGTCCCATAAAATAGTATTGTAGCTTGATGTATAACCTGGTCCATTGTTTGAATTGGTCTTGGGTCAATTTAACCACGTTTTGTGTCGTCATATCTACTATATCTATCTAAGTTTTGTGGATCTTCCTTTTGTTGCGTGATGTTTGTCATGTTACTATCATGTTACAGTTGCGCTTGGATGAGGCCCAAGAAGCAGAATGCCAGGCTCTAAGGCAACAGCTTCAACAGGAAATGGAGCTGCTGAATGCCTACCAGAGCAAGATCAAGATGCAGACGGAGGCACAGCATGAGCGTGAACTGCAAAAGTTGGAACAGAGGGTGTCCCTTCGCAGAGCGCACCTGGAACAGAAGGTACAAATATTTTCTGCAGATAAATTAAGATGTGCTCCATAGCCCCATAATAATGTTTAATTCTTAGTATGTCCTACATAAGACTGTAATCTGCTACAGCTCTTACCATATTTATTCTCAAAAAATTTACATTTTTCATGTAATTTTTATGGTAATGAGGACAACTTTGAACTTTTGTATTGGCCATGGGGCACAGATTTTCTGTGTGAGTGTACACGAAACTTCTGTTGTAAAGTATAGTGCAATGGAATGATGACTGGAGACGGTGTGAACTACTGCCAGGCCTTATTTTGTTTCTCTAACTACTTACTTGCAATGGTCAGCTGCAAAGGTGCACTGTTTACTGCAGCTTTCACGTGACCATGAAACTGTCTCTCAGCTTCTGACCAATGAAGTGGGTGGGTCACTGTAAGCTCTTTATATATACACTTCTCCTAAACTGCTCCCCTTTATCCGTGCAGCCCACAATTCCTTCCCTCCCTTTTCTCCAACCCCACCTCCACCCTGCTGCATATCTGCTTCCTAAAACTGAAAGGCATTGATGCATGTAGACGATGGGAGGTCAATACCACTTCCTACCAGTGAACCTCCGGGGCCAACATAGTCACGTGATCACCGCTGGTACCAGTAAAATGATGTACTTGACTGCTATAGCGCTTATTTTAGCGTAGAAAATAGTTTGATGTAATCTTAATCTGTGAAGAAGTAGTTGAACCACAGTAAATCTCTCATTCCTGGTTCAGACATGTCTGTGTCTTTAACATTCACGTTCAACATTCATGAATTCCTGTTTTCTGGTTCTGAGATTTCAGTAACTCTGGTTGCATTACATATATAAAACAGTTTTGTATATCTGTAGAAAGAAATAAAGGCATGTTCCTGATACATCAGGACATTTTAATAGTGTTATGGTGTGATAAATGCCTTGTGTAATAAATATTCTAGTATAGAGAATACGAGACATTGCTGTGCACGCTCATGCAATCCGCTAGTGAAGGATTTATATTAATGTACATACTCTTAAAATCTGCTACTCATCTTCACCAACAATCCTGTGCTGGAAACTCCTAGCAACAGGTGATGTCATCAGTGGCCTCATCTGACTGGCTGGATCCCTTCAGCCAATCACTGAAGGCCAGAATTCCCAGCTATGCCAAACAATGTGCTGTCGCTGCAGTTCATTGCAGCCCATGACTTTGTCTGGTGCAGTACTTAGCATCCTTCTCCGTGGACCCTTACATTTGTGCATGAGAAATAAAGTATTATACTTAAATAACATAGAGAAAGCCTTTATGCAGGTTTGCAGAACGTAATGTGTTATTGTACATGGAATAAAATAAGAAAAGCAAAATGCTGAGTTCTTTTTCTATAGCATGACAAGGCGGCATCTTATTTGTTCTAGATTGAAGAAGAGTTGGCAGCCCTTCAAAAGGAGCGCAGCGAGAGGATCAAGCATCTATTTGAACGCCAAGAAAGAGAAATTGAAACCTTCGATATGGAAAGTTTACGGATGGGCTTTGGAAATCTGGTGACGTTAGAATATCCCAAGGAGGACTATAGATGAGAGAGGCCAGTTTTTGCCATTCAAATAAAAGAACAATAATATTATTAACAATGACAGCAAGGAGAACCTGCAAAACGTACATTCCCCATTTTAACGGGCGTGCTCTCTCTCTCTCTCTTCTCTCTCCCTCTTTCTCTCTCTTTCTCTCTCTCTGTCTCTATCTATCTCTGACGTCCGTCGGACACTAGTGCCTGTAATTCTTTTTACTCACCAGGGTGCCTCTGGGCAAATCTGAGCACGGAGCAAGCTCCCTGGCATACCTCTCAAGTGTCCCTGATTGTCACTCAAATTTTCACTCCATCAGAACATTGGTGCTTGTTATACAAACCGAAGATTCAAACAGCGGGAAGGAGTCTTGAAGTAACAGTTGTGTTTTGTGTCGAAACTCTTCCTTTATTCATAACCCCTTTTGTGGAAAGAGATAACTTGATTATTCAAAGTTTTGTCCATGATGTTCCTTGGGGAAGATGGTGAGAGGTATGTGCTTTTATCTCAGTGTGAGGATTGAGAGGTATGTATTTCCTATGCCTCTGTCGGAGGGCTTGTGAGGGTTATGTGTATTAGCCTGTATTTGGACGAAGGTGAGAGGTGCGAGTCCCTGGTGTCTTTGAGTACTCGGAGGGGTGAAAGCTATGTGTTCACAAGTTCCTCTGCTGGGACTAACCTATGTGTCCTGCAGTACAGTGGAAAGTCCTACTTTGTGGAAGATGGCTGCCCACAAATTTAGTCGGTTTCATAACCCATGATGCACAACAGTTGTCAAAGTCTGATTAACCCCTTCAGCCCTGAGCCAGTTTAGTGGTGGTGTTTAAGTAAGATCTGGTTATGACTTTTACCTTGTCTTAACAGCGGGGTCGTTCTTGGCACTTTCAGAAGTTTGGTTACCAGGAAAACACCTCTTTTATGCTGGGTCAGTATCCAGTGAAGACAGAACCTTCCAATCTTCTAAAGTGCCTCACACTTCAAACTAAAACTCAGGGATGAAGAGATTAATTTATTGATGTTCAATAACACATTTGAGAGACTAGAGAGAAAAGAGGAGATCAACTCAATGACAAACCAACAAAAATGTGAATATCTGTTGGTTTCTACAAACATTTTGTTCTGTTAAAGTACAAGCAAAAAACAAATATATATACAATTTAATACATAAAAGAGAGAGAGAAGCATAAAACTGCAGCCTTAAGGTTACTGCTGCTGCGTTAAACATTGTTGTTTTTTTGGTATTTGTTCGTCAGGAATAAAAAAAGAAGAGATTTTATTAAACTATTGAGGTTTGATACATTTTACAGAAACCAATCATGTTGTATATATATATAGACATATTGTTGGGGGGGGAGAAGCAGAACTGGGGTGGGGTTGTTTGGGCAGATGGGGAGGGTAGAATGTCTTGTGAAAATATATAATTTTTTTTTTTTCTTTTCTTTTCATTTTTTTTTTTGTTTTGTTTTTTTTTGTTTTTTTTTATTATTATTTTGAAGACTTTTGCTGGCAGGAGCAGAAATTGACTTTGAATTTTCAATGCACTTTTGCCTCTAAATCAGCGGTACTTTCTACTCCAGTCCTGGTTTTCTTATATGTATATACCAGATGTATTCTTTACTGACATAAGGCAGCTGGGAAATTAAGACCAAAATACACTATTTACTCAAAGGCTTTGGTACTTTATTGTGCCAAAGGATAACTTTTGCTAAACCTTTGCAATATATTGCTAATGTATACCAGGATGTAAAAAGATAAAAAAAAATGTTTATTTACACTGTGTATCTGGTAATACAGCAGTTTGAACATTGGTTAAAAAAAATGATTGTATTTTTCATCCCTCTCCTCCAATGCCGGTAATAGGTTGTATTTAAGTGTCCTTGCCTGAGCACAGTGTCAGTTCGTGTGCCTAGGTATAGACACAACCCTTATAAAACTGGACTTGAAAAGAGTACTCAAGGCGAAGGTTTACAGCTATTCCTTCCCAAGTTCTGATTTGGACTCCTAATTTAAAGATATTAACAAACTGTGAATAGATATGCCTCTTCACGTACTTTTTGTATATACCCTATTCCCTCCATTTCTTTTTGATCTGAAGCTTGGAAGGAATTACCCTATCTATTCGAGAGCACTTGTTCAGTACTAGTTGTGGCCCACCAAAATTTTTATTTGGAAGTTTCAAAGATGTGAGGACAAGAGGGATGGATGTTTTGAAGTTTCTGTTTTTCTTTCCTTTTTATATATATATATATCTATATGTTATATCAATGTTTTTGTTTTTTGTTTTTTAAATACTATTTTTTTCCCTCTTCTTTTTCTTTTTTTTTTTTTTTTTTTTTTTTTTCCGTTTTGGGAAGGGGCATTAAAATTTAATAGACGATGGCTGTGATGTACTGAGTCAGTGTTTCCTCAAAGAGCAGCGTTTTAAGGCATTCATAAAAATTATCAAAAATACAAAAAATAAAACATCTTCTATAGAGAAAATATTTTTGAAGATGAAAAGTATGTAAAGAAAATGCTGTTAGACAATTAATGTATTGTATTTGTTCAAGAATATTATTAAAAAAAAAGGAAAAAAAAATAACTTTGCAGAGTATTTTTGCCACAAAAGAGTTGGAGACTTTATTACTATTGTTAAAATTTGAATCAGTAAAAAATTATTAAAAGTCTCATCAATAAAAATTATTAGGGTATTTTTCCCACAGTTTTTTTTTTTTCTTTTTTTTTAAAGACGTTCTGTTCACCGCCATTCGGAGTGGCAATTATAACTTTATCCTGTTTGGCTTTCAATTGCTCAAATTCCTAATGATTATTTACCTCTACTCTGGCTTAGTACATCTTGGTCCTCATGCATTAGATGGGAAGACGTCCTCTGGAGTTTACATTTTCGGTACATAATCAATTCAGTTACTAATTCATAGAATCGTCTGTTCTTTATGGATATATGTAACTGTATGATCACAAAGACACCTTTTTGCAACACTGCACCTGTCACATAAAAAGTGTACAATTTTGAAACTCCGAATAGTTGAATTTTGTTTTGTGTTTTACTTACTTCATGACCATTTGCTTTAAGTTCATAGAATGAATCTATTGACAGAATATTTTATACGGAAATTTGACCATTATATTGATGATGATGATGATTTTTGGACACCAAAGCCAGTATCTAAAAAAAAAAATCAGATTGTTTTCATCATTTGAGTGCATCTTTGTAATGATGAAATTAAGGTGAAGCATATACAATATTTTGCAGTATTTAGTTTTTGGGAATTGGCACAATAATACACAAATAAACCTGAAAATTGATACAGATGGATTCAGTATTTGTGCTAAATGATGCATTTGAAAAAAAAAAAAAAAAATGGAAATTTCTTGACCAACATCTAATTGGTGGTATTTTGTGTATGATGATGTATTAACTAAGCCTGGGAATTGTAAGTGCAATATTTAGACAGATCACCTAGGAGCTGGAATAGAAATGTAAAACCAGGACTGGGTACGTAAATCTATATTCACAAGTTCAATATGCTTTCTGCAGTGCATGATTTCATGCACTTCTAGAACATGTCCACACCTTTCCATAAACTGTGCTCATTTGGGCCCCACTCTCTTTGGAAAAACAAACCTTTGTGGCTGCAGGCTTTTTACCTTTTCCCAAGCAGCTCTAAATAGTTCATTGCTTTAAATGAATAATGGTACTGTAATTTTATTGCTGCTATTGGGACATATGACTAGTGACGCAGCAGTGCTTTTTCTCTATAGCAAAGGAAAAGTATCACTTGTCGAATAAACCTGTTCTGAAGTAAAGGTGCTAACATTGGGTGGAAGAATTATTTGATTGTTTTTTGCTCTTTTTGTGATGCCTTTTGCAACTGAAACCAAGCAGTGTACAGGTGGCATTGGTCAGACCATTGTGCCCTCTTTCCGTTTTATTACTGCGGAATTTCTGCCGTGTAGTGGTCAAAAGACTTTACTGTTACATGCAATGTTAAACACTGAAGCATACACTTCAATGCTGAAGGTCTTTTTGTGTGTCAGTAAAGCATTCTCATAAGCTCTTTCAGTCTCTTTGGTAGTCTATTATTTCCAGTGTTCTCTTTACATATAGTGATTGAATGGATTACCATCTACTGATGCATTTATTAGAATGTACCACATCCTTGTCTGTGTGTGTGTGTTTTTTTTTGTTTTTGTTTGGTTTGGTTTTTGTTTGTTTTTGTTTTTTTTTTTTGGACTTCCAGGACTTTTATTAAACCTATTTCAACACCTACAAATATATATTGGTTACCTTATATTTTCTGATAATCACTGGCTAAAATGTGGTGCGTGTTTGTACAAATGTGTGCGTGTGTCATTACTATGCATTGTGTTGCGTGTTCTAAGAACTCTGCCTCTTCGGGCAAATGTTATATCACTGCCGAAAGACCTAGCTCTGAGTACTACTGAGTCCATGAAGGAGCTTTTAATTGTGCTTTTATTAGGTGTATTTTTGCACTTCCTGTTCTAAAGAAGTTGTACTGCTGTTCTTTGCTGTGAAGTTTTTCTGTACATAAAGTACCTTATAAGGTGGCTTTGTGGGATACAATGGACTGATGCCTCACTGTTTTTTGTATATGCTGTACATGTTCTCTCATTACACACCTCTGGAGCAGTGCTGAAAGTAGTGTTCTAGGGGTGTGATGGTGCTTATTGTCTGTATGGTCTGCAGCCTCAAAAATTTCTTGAAGCAAAAACATATTTAATTTTTATGCTTCTGGCAGAGCCTCAGTGTGTAGGCTTCTACAGCACAGCATAAAGATTTTTCTTTTTCCTGAAAGTACTCAGCCTTTGAATTGGCCAGAGAGTGGACTCTGAATAAGCACAGCCCATTCAAAGCAATGCTCTGCTCCACTGGTTTTGCTGCTGTAACAGTTGTTAAGCAGAGGGTGTGTGCACACAGCATCCCAGCGCCCACTGTCCCACTAGCACAAAAACCACACAGGGACTGTGGCCAAAAATCATGTATTTTCTGTATAGAATGAATTTAAGGAGAGATTTTACATATTTTCTTATTGTATTTTAACAGCTGTTATTCAGATCAAAAAATTTTAACCTTTATCTCTCTCCCTCTTTTGTTTATTATTTATAGATTTTTTTTTTTTTTTTATTTATGTAATTTTTTTTTTTTTTTTTTTTTTTTTCAAACGGGACGAGGGATCCTTTTCCAGTTCAGTATTTAAAGATGGGAAATCTTAACGCAATCAGCCCAGTCTTTTTTAATATATTTTTTTTTTCCTCTGCCCTGTCCCCTCCTGTCTTTTTGGTCTTTTAAATATTACATTATCCACGTTTTCAAGCTGTGTATTTTCTTACAATAAAAAGAAACGTTTAAAAAAATCGATGAAAGAAAACAAAGGCTTTTAATTCTTTTTTGCATGCACTTTAAACAAGAAAATGCGTTTCAGGTCCTTGGTGAGGGGGGGGAGCAGGTGTGACTCACTGTCGGAGATATTTTAGTATATTTGTAAATAAAAAAATGTTCATCACCTGCCTGTCTCATCATTTGTAATGAGGATTTCATTTGTAAACCAGTTTTGTGCCATTTGGAAAGTAAGAATTTATGTATTGTCATAAAATCTTTCACTTTTAATTTTTTTATAGCTTTTTTTTGCTATATTGTCTTCAAAGGTAAGTTCTAACTTTCAAGCAACTTCACACAGAAGAGGAGTCTGCAACCTTGGTACGTTGAGACTGAAACCATTTTCAAGTGAAACTGTTTTATATTAAACGTATTTCAGTCAAAAGCTGTGATTACCTGTCCACTGCTGGTGGATACCCCAACCGCCCATTCCCTTTATACCCATTGTTGGGAGGAGTTTAAATGAAGTGGTGTCATGCAGCTCCAGTAAAATTTCATGGCTGTGATGGGGGGGTTTGAATAAGCAACACTTTCTGTTAGTGCGGTCCTCATGTTTGGGTATAGTGGGGCATCAGGGTTCCCTACTTGAGTGATAGGTGGGGGTCCTACCCAGTCTACTATTTATCACCTAGACGGTGTACAGGTAATAAATGCTTCTGACTTAAAACAGCTTTATTTTAGAACTGATTTGTCACATGTAAAACCTCTGCCAGAGCCATACACATGCACAAGAATAAAAACTCTAATGTGACAAAGTTCTAAAACCTTTACATTATTCGACCATGTACATTCACAGAAAATTGTTCACATTGTAGAAAAATTTAAAGTGGGTTTCCCTCAAAAGACATTTATGGCATATCCACAAAATGTGCCATAAATGCAGGTCCCACCTCTGAGACCTGCACCTATCTCTAAAATGAGCACCACCCCAGCCTCTGTGCTCCATGCCCCATGCCTACCTGGCCGCAGCCTCGCTGAGAAGACTTTGAGCTACACTGGTTGTCGCGCGCCACAAGCAGTGTAGCTCAGAGCTACAAGGTCCTACACTGTTCCCATAACTTCCATAGAAGAGAATGGATGTTACGAAAACTGTGTAGAACAGTGAACTACAAGTGTTTTGTGGGAAAATCTCTTTTAAGGTTGAGGTCCCACATTGCAGAAACGCGGCTTTTTTTTGTTGCAGATTTTGCTGCAATTTTTTTAGCTAAAGCCAAGAGTGGCAAATGTATAGGAAGTTCTTATACCTCTACCTTCTGCTCAATCCACTCCTGGCTTTGGCTAAAAAAAAAAACACATCAAAATCTGCAACAAAAAAAAGAGTTTTCCGCAACGTAGGTCCTCAACGTGGTTTAGGATAAAACATGGATTGTTTGCATGTAACCAGCTTATTTGTTTAGATTCAGAAAGTCCAATTTCAACAAGCCTACAGTAACCTGTGAGTTCATGTTTCGTGTACGTCAAATGCTTCAATAGTTGATAGTGACCTATGTAAGGGGTTATGCAGGGAAATAAAAATCTTATCAGTGGCTTCCTTGCACTTTAATAAACTTAATAATACATATGCAGATCCCCCATAGCCCCCCTTTTTGTGTATGCATAACGCAAATGTGACCTAAAGCATGTGATCCACCAGATGCCATGTTCTTCCAGATCACCATCCCGAGAGTGAGATCCTGAGGTGAGGATCTGTCTCCATGACATCCAATGAGTCGATCGAAGGGTCAGAGGCCTGTTATTATTACAAGTCTATTACAGTCTGCTATGTGCAGTAAATGATATACTGCAATACAGTTGTACGGACGATCGGACCCTCTAGGGTTCAAGTCCCATTGGAGGTAAAAAAAAAAAAAAAAAAAAAGTAGTAGTAGTAGAAATGCTACAGGAGTGGCATATAAAAATCACACTTCTGGCTGTTTTTAACTAGTGATGTCATTTATGGAGACATCACTAGAGCTGTTCAGCTTTCAAATGACACCAGAAGCAGTCTTCTAGGTGATATAGAAATGGAGATACGGCTCTTTGAAGACCCTCCCTTTGGCAATTGCTATATCTGTATATACTGTCAATACAGGGTGAAAACTGGATTGATCGCACTGATGTTTAGTTAGAGCATTGCTAGGGAGAAGTTTAGAATGTGTTTTCTGATAAAAAGTGCAATAGGTTACAGAAATGTTGAGCAGACCCATCACTACACAATAACAAAAAGTGAAATGACACTTGCATTATGAAGTGGTAGAATAATGGTACATAAAGGATAAAATGAATCCTCTATGGACATATGGTATAATTTCACAAATTCTTTTATGCAGAGGCCAGGTTTATTTTGGCAAGTTACACAATAACTGTTGTCTTTCTGTATCCCCCTTTTTAAACAAGCTGCAATTTTTTGGGTCCTTTTGTTCCTTGTAGTTTAGGGAACTTTACTGGGGAAATATCTCTCTGTAGCAATACAGGGGCTCTTTCAAAAAAACTGGGGCCTTCCCTTGGTTTTTAAAAATTAGAGCCATGGCCACCTTCTTGTCCCACACTTTGTTTTCTGAATGGCACTGTATGGCTTCAGCACTTGATCTGAAAATTCACACTTCTCCCCTGTGTATATATTGTCTCCATCTGGTCCTTATACTTCACCAACATGTTCTGATTGTAGAGATCCCTGCTGTCTTTCCTTCTGAGTGTTTGAAGAAAAAAAAAAAAAAAATCTGTGGGGCCTTGTTGCTTAGTCAGTGCGCCACAAACTGCAGTACCTCTGGAAGAGAGGAACTTAGTGGAAAAATAGTGTGAGATATGGTGGACCCCCTGCTGTAAATAACATCCACACCAGCATCTCACTAACTCCTAGGATGATGTAGACACTGGGAGGTAATTTCTCACGTTCTCTCCCTCGTAAACCCAAAATCCGTGGCTGTACTATGAGGTACTTTTGCACACGCTATACATTTGAATACATTCTTTTGCTGAGAAGGTATTGATAGAATATTAAAAGGAATGTATTTCCAATTTTTCATTTATTAAAACCATATAAAGTAAAATATCACCTGTTTTTTATTTTCTGATTTCTATATTTTCTTTAGATTTTCTGTATATGGGTATGGAGGCTGCCATAACCCCCATAACCGGAACTTCTCCTCGGGTCTGTTAACACCATTTAATGATCTGCTTTACAGCATAGTCATGGCCTTAGGCAGCTATAGTCTGGAGCCTGTTCATTGAAGTCTATGGGAGAGTTTTCTAGACATGCTCTATGCAGGGAAGGGATGTAGATGAGCTGTGACAGCTGTTGTCAGTTGAGGATGCAAAGAAGGGTTATTATAGAGGTGTGATCTCTTATTGTAATGATCTCTGTCTTGTCTGTCATGTAAGGCTGTGTTCACACGGAGTTTTTTGGCAGCGGATTTTGACACTGAATCCACCTGAAAAAAAGGCCCCCATTAACTTCAATGGGAGTCAGTAGTGGAAAAAAAAAAAGCGACATGACCTATCTTCAGGCGGATTCCGCCTGGAAAAACCAATGGAATTCAATGGGAGGCGGAAAAAACGCGACACTGTTTTCGACGCGGTTTTTTGAAGCTGAGTTCCTAGGCCCACACCAAAAGGGGTGTAAACTACATGCTACATCCACGTCGAAAAACCGCATCAGAAAACCGTGTCAGGTCAAAAAACGTGTCCCAAAACCATTTCCTAATTCCTGAAGCTGATTTTTTTTTCTGCCTGCAAAAAACTCTGTGTGAACATACCCTTAATGACAGACAAGACTGCTACAATGAAAACCACTACAACATTGTCAACTTTCAGTCTATTAGGTTTAGTGACCAGACTGAAAATTTCAGGATTATAATCCTATTTAAAATACAGATAGTGGCATGGAAAATTTACTTTTTGATGGTTTTATTTTTAAAAATATTCCATTTTTTATGTCACAAAACCTTTTACGTTAGGTTACCACTAGCGCTCAGGTCCCCGTCGTTCGCACGGGGACCCGAAAGATGGAGACCATGTCCGCTTAAACAGTTACTAGTAGAAACCTGCGGAGAGAAAATTCCTCCTTGCAGGACTTTTCTCTACGCGGCAACACATTGCGGTTTTTACCACAACTCTTTTTACAAAGTCTACAGAGGTTTCCTCTGCGTACTTTTTCTTTCAATTATACCTATTGGGAAACCGCTGGCATTTCCATAGGTATTAAGTGACATGCTGTGATTTCCAAAACCGTTGCAGCGTGTCTGCTGCACGTATTTTTCCACAAAGTGGGGATGGGGTTCAGTAGTATCCCATCCAATTTGTTGTGACTGTAAAACGCTGCGTTTGTACCACATGGATCACTGACATTAAGCGGTTTCTATGGCAGAGTCTCCTATGGAGACACCAACACAGGTGTGAATCCAGCCTTAACCTTCTTTTAAAATGTGTAAAAGACTAATGTAAATAATGTCTGGCTTAACTTTGTATAAACTGTCAAATCTCTTGTCATTTTAGGGTGGGCATTGTGTTTTATAATTTTGTCTTGCAAAAATGTCAGAATTGACTAAAATTAAAGGGGTTGTCTGGGATAAAATAAAAGTTTAACCCTAAACTAAACCCCTCCCCCCCCACCTAACTTCTAATTTACTTTTTTTTAAAAATCTATAATTACCCAGATTGCCAACACACTTTCTGAAAATCTGGTGACATCATCAACGGGACGTCATCAATTACCCCCCAAATTATACTTACCTGTCTTCATTCTTCTGGACATGAAGCGGCACTTCCTTCTTTCTGCTGGCGCCTGCGCAATAGAACCTGTTGCACAATCGCCGGCAGACGTGAAGAGAAGAAGCCTGTCTCCCACGCATGCGCAATAGAGCTCTGTTGGCTCTATTGCACAGGCGCCACAGAAGGAGCCGGCGGGACAGAAGAAACTGATCTCCAGGACACAGAAGACAGGTAAGTGGGGTGGGCTGAGTTAGGTAGGTAGGGCTAGCTAGGGAAACGGAGGGAGTATGGGAGGGAGTGAGAGGATCTGAGTGAACAGCAATGCATCATGGTAGTTGTAGGCTAAGACAGCAGGAAGCTACTCGTAAACAAATGCAGAGGATGCCAGGAGCTCCCAGAGACTCTCAGAAATCACTCAAAACACTGCTAAAGGTATTTTGGTGCACTAAAATACCTTTAACCACTTCCGTACCGCCCATAGACTATATATGTTCGGAAGGTGAGTGTCTCTTTCTGCAAGGACATACCGGTACGTCCAAGCAAAATTTTATTTTGGTGCACTAAAATACCTTTAACCACTTCTGTACCGCCCATAGACTATATACGTTCGGAAGGTGATTGTCTCTTTCTGCAAGGACATACCGGTACGTCCAAGCAAAACTCAGCAGCTGCGTGAGATCGTGCAGCTGCTGAAACGGGGAGCCGGCTGTAACTTCAGCCGGAGGTCCCAGAGAGAAGGAAGGGAAGGTTTATTACCGCTATGGGCGCCGCCATTTTGCGGCTGCCCTCTGACCCGGCGGTCATGTGATCCGCCGGGATCAGCGTCTGTAAGAGCTGCTGGGTCCTACAGGACCCAGTTCAGCTCTATTGTAATGTGAAAGTAAAGTGCAGGAGGCTGTATTCCTGCTGCAACTGGGGCTAAATGTGCCAGCCCCAGTTACAGGGGAAATCAGCCTCCCCCACAAAAAGAAAAAAAGTCATCAGATATCCCCAAAGGTCTATTATGACCTTATGGGGACACAATGTAAAAAAAAAAATGAAAGAAAAGTAAAAAAAGTAAAATAATATGCCAATAACACGACCAAATTAAAGGTTATAGCCCCACCCCTGATGACACCATACAAAATAAAAATTACCGTAATGGTGAGGAAAAACTATTTTTTTAAAAGTTTTTTAGTAGCACTTTGTGTTATTAAATAAAAAAAAATGACAAGTGAAAAACAGACATGTTTTCCCTCCTCTTTTCTTTAGATTTTCCTGGATATAAAAAAAAAATTAACACATCCAAAAATAAAAACATAAAAATTTAAGCCCTATGTGTCACCGAAAAAAGACGCAGAAATTAGTTGAATAACACATATGATAAAAATGTGTTAGCCCTCAAAACCACACATACAAAAAACCCGAAAATGTGTCTGGTCAGGGGGGTAAAGCATCTGGTATGGAAGTGGTTAAAGAAAAAAAAAATTTGCCCTGAAAACCCCTTAAAGTTTTGGTCATGGCCATGCAGTAAATTGTAGTCTTATAGAATACCTCTGCAATCCAATACTGCCTAATTTTTAGTTTTTTGTTTGGTTTTTTTTTTCCTTAACGAGGCCCATATGTAGCACAAGACCCCAAAGTTGTGGTATTTCCTTCTAGCATATGATGACATGGGGTTCTGAGCTAAAAACTGCTGGGCATACACATTTGAAATTTACAAAATCTTCAGAGAAAATGACTTGAAGTAAAATTCTTTGAGGCCATCAGTCTCAAACTGAGTTTTTGACCTACCCATAAAAGCATAAGTTGGAGAGTTTTTCATGGTTTTGTGTTCATAAATGTTTACTTGCTTGGTGGCTTTCCTCAACATTTTGTCCTAGGGTGACACCCTGGTAGTTCCTCCTCATCTCAGCATGCTTTTTCGGCATTATCCGTGTCCGATCCTATGAAGGCATATGCTGAATGCAGTCTTTGGAACCAATGGAACATTTTTATGTATGGCAGGGGTAGAGAGGTGTGTGATTTTAACGTGTAGTGTGTATAAAATTTATTCACAGGGGTGTGTATTTAGTGTTTATACATGTGTATGGGGTATGTAAATGTTAAAGGGGTTTTATGGGTGTTTTTTTATTCCCTGGGCAAAGACTAATGTTTTTCTGCTGTCCAGAACTGCAGAAAATCGTTACCTGATCAGTTTCATTAGACACTATTGTTTGCCAGGACTTTAGAGGCAGCACAGTACATGTATATGAGATGTTACGAAGGCATTACTCCACTGTGTGGACCTTGTAAACCAAAAGCTATTTCTAGAGAAGGACTTGACCATATAAGTATACAGGGCAGGTAAAGGTACCTTACAAAAGAGGTTGTTTGGAAAAAGTCACTGGTTATTTTTTATAGTTCGTTTTGCTGAAGTCTGCCATAATTTGATAAATGTGGCATTTTTCAGTCTAACATTTCTGTCACGGTTACTCCACATTTTATACTACTCCTGTTGGAGCATGATTGCAACACTTTTTTGAAACCCTTGACAGAACATGATCACAGGGATCCAATGTGTTATCATTGTGACTGAGTGGCCTACTGAAGTGTCCACTGGGTGAGCCATGTGCTTGTACATGTCATTTAGCCGCATCCACTGTGCCTGCATTAGTTTGCAGAGCGCAGCATGTTGCATGTTACTGTACAGGAGGCTGAGTGACGTATACAGCTACATGTTCCTTCCCCCACCACTAAGTTATGGATGAGTTGTAAAACAGAGGTGGGAAATGCAGAATACAGTTACAGGATCACTTGGGGCATTATACTCTGTGTATGGGGCAACAATGGGGCATCATACTGTATATAGGGGGCATAGCATTGTACCGCACAAAATTGTACAACATGCTGCATTATTGTGTCAATTTTTTTTTCTATCTGCAATGGATGCTGTTAAGGCTAGGTTCACATCTGTGTTGTAGTGTCTGTCTGAAATTGCTGTATGAAAAAGTCCTGCAAGTCTGACGACTTCATCTGGCAGTTTAGTTTTTAAAAAAAGACACCTGACCTACTCCACTATAGTCATTGGGGTTCATACCTGTCATTTAATGGATTCGATTGTCAGTTTTTCCTCTGTCAGACTAGGAGAACGGAAAGGAGGACACAGATGTGAGCCTAGTGTAACAGAGCATCCAATGTACATATGAGCACAAATTTAGCCACATTCACACAAGTAATTCTGAGGTAATATACACTCTTACAGCTGTAAGTTACATTATAATGACTTGCGTGTAGGGGTCAACAACCTATGGCACACAGAGTACCTTATCCTTGTTTTGTTTTTTTATATTTAAATCAGCATGTCGTACAAAAAAAAAAAGTTGCCTATCCCTGCTCTAGACAAATAGTTGAAATTAAGTGGTTTAATGAAAAAAGGCTGTAGGGCCTCATTGAGATAGCTAAATTGTATCCCTATGATGGCAGGAAGTCCTGGATTTCCCTGCAGTACAAATAAATAAAACTTAGATCACAGTTAAAACCCTATTGGACCTAAATTCAGTTCACTTAAATGGTCACTCACTTTTCAGACAACTTAGTCATTTCATAGATCATGTGATTCTGGACCAAAATGTAATACATGTTAATTAAAAATGCTGCTTTCTTCCTGGGAAACCTCTCTAAAGTTCCTGCCACTTGATGTCTCCCTTCTAACTAATTTGCAATTTGCTCCCTGCTGCTAGCCAAGGTCTGTCCATAGATACATTAGATAAGCAAGATGTCTTCACAGTGAGTGGAGGAGAGGTTCTGTCTTGTCTTCACGCAGTAAATAGAGAGGGAAGGGGTTGATTCTCCTAGCAGACTCCACATGTCTGCAAACTGTTGCACTGTGAAAAGTACTGAACATTCTGCAAATCTAACATCTTACATTGAAGATGTAATCTTGTCTATTTCTGGCTGCTTGTATGATTACAGATGAGATATTATATTATGGTTAGTTGGGCTTTTCTCAACTATTTATTTGCTATTGTACAGTTACTCCAGGCAGAATTACATATAAAGAAACCAGCAGTATCAGTAATGGATAGGGGAAGGGGGGCATACTGCTCCTTATTGTACACGCCCACAGCCTCAGAGATAAATGCAAAGTGTTCTGCAGCCATAATGTGATTATTAGCAGCAATAAAACTGATAGGATATAGAGGATATAGTGTATGAAGCCTTATACAGTCTTAGAACAGACTTCCCAGTAATACCGTGCATGTATTTCAACTTTTCATGAAAACTCAAGCACCTTCCAAACTGTGGGAAGACTGATAGGAACCTCTGCAGGTCTTCTACTGGTGAATTTGTGGGACTGATGTGCACATTTTTTTCCCCAGTTTAACACACTTAAAGATAGATAGATATATATAGATACCGGGTTTCTCCAAAAATAAGACCTACTCGAAAATAAGCCCTAGCTAGATTTTCCAGGTTTTTTGGAGTATGCTTGAAATATAAGCCCTATTCCAAAAATAAGCCCTAGCTAATTTAACCCCTTCCCGACATCTGCTGTGCGATTACAGCGGATGCCGGGTCCTTAAAGATGGGGAAAAAAAAAATCAAAAGTGCCGAACTGCTGTTTTTTTGCTGTTTCACCTCTGATAAAAGTTGAAATAAAAAGCGATCAAATGTGTGATTGTTGTTCATGGAAAAAATTAAGGCCTACGCCGAAAATAAGAAAAAAAAAAAAAAAAAAAACCCCCCCCCTAAGGCCCCTGTTTTGGGACCCGGTTCTTGGGGAGCAAAAAATAATATAAGACCCTGTCTTGTATTCGGAGAAACAAGGCCCCCCCAGGGCAAACCCCCCGACTTATATATATATATTTATAATATATTATAAATATTATATATATATATATATATATATATATATATATTATATAAATTTTTTATTTTATTTTTTTTTGTATTTTATTTTTTCTATTAGGACATGACACAAAGTATATTCCACCCTAAAAAAAATGCAAAAAAAAATTGACTTTATCATGTTTTGTACGCCAAAAACTAACTAAACTAGTGTACAAGGCAAGATAAATTTCCCCCTGTATGTAAATTTTCCCCTGCTGTATTTAGTATAGGAATATGTTTGTATGTGTGATATGGTATAGAATAACATAAGCACAGGACTCTGTGATCGTGCTTCACTGCTGCTTCTCAAGTAAATAAGGACTCTTACTGACTTTTTTTTTTTTTTTTTTTATTTCTTTGAAATTTGATTTTGAACAGATTTCAACAGATCAACCATAACATTAAAACCAAATAAAATTGTTGGGTCCCTTAGACCCCCAAAAATCAGTCTGACTTATTCAGGTGTGTACTCCGAGACCTTTAAAAGATGTCAAGTGGTATTAGGCACCAAGATGTTAGCAACGTCCGATGCTCTGCATAGAATGAGAGTAACCGACTTTGACCACAATAATGGGAACAGACACAAACAGTGGGGGCTCTGTATGTGTCCATACATTCTGACTTTCTTTCATTACGTATGTAGCATGCATGCATGCAGGACTTTCTATCATCAATAAAGTAAAACCGGATTGTTCCTTTTTTAATTTTTTTTTGCAGAACATGATATGTCTGTATACTACTATTATCTATTTATTTATTATGCTTATTTATATAGCACCCATCATATTCCGCAGCGCTTTACAAACATTGTCAGTCACTGTCCCATATAGGGCTCACAATCTACATTCCCTATCAGTATGTCTTTGGAGTGTGGGAGGAAACCGGAGTACCCAGAGGAAACCCACGCAAACACGGGGAGAACATACAAACTCCGTGCTGCCTTAATGTCTGGTGCTCTCTTTCTATGAGAGATGAGAGCAATAGACATTAATAATAGTAGTGTGAACCCACCCATGGTGTGACACCACCTACTTAAACGTTGTTGCAAAGTAACATCCAGATAAATATTAGGGCTCAATGTTTCCAACAGATCATTACCCTGAGCATCACACGGCCTCAACTTGCGTCTCATTCTTCCACAATGCATCCTGATGCACATTCCTCCAATGCTTCTTGTTCTTGTTCTGTCTAGTCATCTGAATTTGACCCCTATCAAAGTGTCTCTGATCCTTATGCTTTCTTTTTGAGAACAGATTGCCTATTTTCTTCCTGATATATTCCACCTTGGCAGGTGTAATTTTGATTAATCCAATTAACTTTATCAACTTCATCTGGTTTTAATCTTTCGCATTTTTCTAGAGGAAACCCAGTGGACCCCATTATAGTCTATGGGGTCGGCGGGTTTCCGAGTGTAACTGCTTTTCAAGCGGGTTAGCTTTCCGTTTTTCAGGTCCCCAAGCGGACCCGAAGAAAAGAAAGCTGAATGCTAGTGTAAACCTAGTGTAAGGTCTTTATAACAATTGTGAGGCTTTGCTGGACCATACCTCTAATAACAGCATCATAGATTCCTAGTCATTACACCCAACTAGTCTTGTAGTAAGTACATACAGTGCCTTGCGAAAGTATTCGGCCCCCTTGAACTTTTCAACCTTTTGCCACATTTCAGGCTACAAACATAAGGATATAAAATTTTAATTTTTTGGTGAAGAATCAACAAAAAGTGGGACACAATTGTGAAGTGGAATGAAATTTATTGGTCATTTTAAACTTTTGTAAAGAATAAAAAACTGAAAAGTGGAGTGTGTAATATTATTCGGCCCTTTTACTTTCAGTGCAGCAAACTCACTCCAGAAGTTCAGTGAGGATCTTTGAATGATCCAATGTTGTCCTAAATGACTGATGATGATAAATATAATCCACCTGTGCGTAATCAAGTCTCCGTATAAATGCACCTGCTCTGTGATAGTCTCAGGGTTCTGCTTAAAGCGCAGAGAGCATCATGAAGACCAAGGAACACACCAGGCAGGTTCGTGATAATGTTGTGGAGAAGTTTAAAGCCGGATTTGGATACAAAAAGATTTCCCAAACTTTAAACATCCCATGGAGCACTGTGCAAGCGATCATATTGAAATGTAAGGAGTATCAGACCACTGCAAATCTACCAAGACTCGGCCGTCCCTCTAAACTTTCTTCTCAAACAAGGAGAAGACTGATCAGAGATGCAGCCAAGAGGCCCATGATCACTCTGGATGAACTGCAGAGATCTACAGCTGAGGAGGGAGAGTCTGTCTGTAGGACAACAATCAGTCGTACACTGCACAAATCTGGCCTTTATGGAAGAGTGGCAAGAAGAAAGACATTTCTCAAAGATATCCATAAAAAGTCTCGTTTAAAGTTTGCCACAAGCCACCTGGGAAACACACCAAACATGTGGAAGAAGGTGCTCTGGTCAGATGAAACCAAAATTGAACTTTTTGGCCACAATGCAAAATGATATGTTTGGCGTAAAGGCAACACAGCTCATCACCCTGAACACACCATCCCCACTGTCAAACATGGTGGTGGCAGCATCATGGTTTGGGCCTGCTTTTCTTCAGCAGGGACAGGGAAGATGGTTAAAATTGATGGGAAGATGGATGGAGCCAAATACAGGACCATTCTGGAAGAAAACCTGTTGGCGTCTGCAAAAGACCTGAGACTGGGACGGAGATTTATCTTCCAACAAGACAATGATCCCAAACATAAAGCAAAATCTACAATGGAATGGTTCACAAATAAACGTATCCAGGTGTTAGAATGGCCAAGTCAAAGTCCAGACCTGAATCCAATCGAGAATCTGTGGAAAGAGCTGAAAACTGCTGTTCACAAACGCTCTCCATCCAACCTCACTGAGCTCGAGCTGTTTTCCAAGGAAGAATGGGCAAGAATTTCAGTCTCTCGATGTGCAAAACTGATAGAGACATACCCCAAGCGACTTGTAGCTGTAATCGCAGCAAAAGGTGGCGCTACAAAGTATTAAGGGGGCCGAATAATATTGCACGCCCCACTTTTCAGTTTTTTTTTTATTTTTTACAAAAGTTTAAAATATCCAATAAATTTCGTTCCACTTCACAATTGTGTCCCACTTGTTGATTCTTCACCAAAAAATTAAAATTTTATATCTTTATGTTTGAAGCGTGAAATGTGGCAAAAGGTTGAAAAGTTCAAGGGGGCTGAATACTTTCGCAAGGCAGTGTGTGTGTGTGTGTGTGTTATGTATGTGTCTATATATATATATATATATATATATATATATATATATATATATATATATATGTGTGTGTGTGTGTATGTATGTGTATACATATATATATATATATATATATATATATATATATATATATAAATTTTTTTATTTTTTTTTTTGTATTTTATTTTTTCTATTAGGACATGACATAAAGTATATTCCACCCTAATTATTACAGTGCCCTACGATTACAACTATGAGCGCTAACTATACGCTCAATGTGACGTGGGTTAAGGGAGATCTCTCTCCATATCATGCGTAAGTTATTAGTGGTATGGACAGCTCCCTTAATAAAAAGTTTGTGTAGGGCGGGGGCTCTCACTCAATTAGGTAGGGAGAGCGAGAGAGCTCCCTTAATAATAAAGTATAGATGGGGCAGAGGGGGCCATAACTGCACTAACTATACTTTATTAAGGAACTCTCTGCATATCCAAAACTATCTGCTGCCTGAGGGCAAAAATAAAATTGATGCCTCCTCCCTCCCCCCCCCCAGTTGGAATATTCCCTCCAATAGGAGAAACAGGAAAAATAACATCTAGCTCAATATTCCCATGGATTCTGCCGCTGAACACACACACAACCCGCAACGCAAGCCACTCAGCCGGTTATCCCCATTCATCTGAAACTAATCAGCAAGTGAAAGGAGGGGATGGGTTGGCCAGAAAATGAATATGAATCTAATGTGGAAGTCTGTCTTAACACCTTCCTGCCATAGGCAATTTTCGTTTTTTACTTTGTCTTCCAAGAGCCTTTTTCATTTATTCCATTCACAGAGCTATATGAGAGATTAATGTTTCTGAGACCAGTTGTACTTTTGTAATGGTATAATTTAATATTGTGTATGATGTATTGGGAAGCTCAAAAAAAATTCTGAATTGGGTGAAATTGGAGAAAAACTGCATTTGTGCAACTTTCCTCCAGGCTTCATTTTTATGGCATTCACTGTTAAGCTTGAATTTTATAGGTTGGTACGATTCCAGGGATATCCAATTTTGTTTTTGTTTTGTTTTTACAATTTAACCCCTTTTTTTTTTTTAAAAAAAAAAAAAAAAAAAAAAGGTCTCTTTTAAAAAAAAAAAATATAAAAATTCTTGGAGTCGCCATATTCTGACACCTCTAACTATTTTATATTTACATGTATGGGGATGCATAGGGCAGATGTACTTTTTGGATATACCATTTTGGGGAATGTCTGTTGCTTTGATCACTTTTGTTTACTTTACAAGATATTGATATATTCAAGTTCAGGTGCTATGTACACACGTGGACAAAATTGTTGGTACCCCTCGTTTAATGAAAGAAAAACCCACAATGGTCACAGAAATAACTTGAATCTTACAAAAGTAATGTAATATAAAAATTCTATGAAAATAAACAAATGAAAGTCAGACATTGCTTTTCAACAATGCTTCAACAGAATTTTTTTTAATAAAGAAAACTCATGAAACAGGCCTGGATATAAATGATGGTACCCTTAACTTAATATTTTGTTGCACAACCTTTTGAGGCAATCACTGCAATCAAACGATTCCTGTAACTGTCAATGAGACTTCTGCACCTCGCAACAGGTATTTTGGCCCACTCCTCATGAGCAAACTGCTCCAGTTGTCTCGGGTTTGAAGGGTGCCTTTTCCAGACAGCATGTTTCAGCTCCTTCCAAACATGCTCAATAGGATTTAGAATAGTCCAATGTTGTCCTCTTAGCCATTCTTGGGTGTTTTTAGCTGTGTGTTTTTGGTCATAATCCTGTTGCAAGACCCATGACCTGCGACTGAGACCAAGCTTTCTGACACTGGGCAGCACATTTCTCTGTAGAATCCCTTGATAGTCTTGAGATTTCATTGTACCCTGCACAGATTCAAGACTCCCTGTGCCAGATACAGCAAAGCAGCCCAATAACATAACAGAGCCTTCTCCATGTTTCACAGTAGGGATAGTGTTCTTTTCAAGATATATGCTTCATTTTTCCGTCTGTGAACATAGAGCTGATGTGTCTTGCCAAAAATTTTGATTTTTGTCTCATCTGTCCATAGGACATTCTCCCAGAAACTTTGTGGCTTGTCAACATGTAGTTATATATTATTACTTTTGTCAGATTCAAGTTATTTCTATGACCATTGTGGGTTTTTCTTTCATTAAACGATACCAACAATTTTGTCCACGTGTGTACAGTGGGGAAAAAAAAGTATTTAGTCAGCCACCAATTGTGTAAGTTCTCCCACTTAAAAAGATGAGAGCGGCCTGTAATTGACATCATAGATAGACCTAAACTATGAGAGACAAAATGAGAAAACAAATCCAGAAAATCACATTTTCTGATTTTTAAAGAATTTATTTGCAAATTATGGTGGCAAATAAGTATTTGGTCAATAACAAAAGTTCATCTCAATACTTTGTTATATATCCTTTGTTGCAATGACAGAGGTCAAACATTTTCTGTAAGTCTTTACAAGGTTGGTACACACTGTTGCTGGTATGTTGGCCTATTCCTCCATGCAGATCTCCTCTAGAGCAGTGATGTTTTGGGGCTGTCGCTGGGCAACACGGACTTTCAACTCCCTCCAAGGGTTTTCTATGGGGTTGAGATCTGGAGACTGGCTAGGCCACTCCTGGACCTTGAAATGCTTCTTATGAAGCCACTCCGTCGTTGCCCTGGCGGTGTGCTTGGCATCATTGTCATGCTGAAAGACCCAGCCACATTTCATCTTCAATGCCCTTGCTGATGGAAGGAGGTTTGCACTCAAAATCTCACGATACATGGCCCCATTCATTCTTTCATGTACACGGATGAATCGTCCTGGTCCCTTTGCAGAGAAACAGCCCCAAAGCATGATGTTGCCACCCCCATGCTTCACAGTAGGTATGGTGTTCTTTGGATGCAACTTAGCATTCACTCTCCTCCAAACATGACGAATTGTGTTTCTACCAAACAGTTCTACTTTGGTTTCATCTAACCAAATGACATTCTCCCAGTACTCTTCTGGAAGAGTGAAGAAATCAGGCGATACCTTTTAGAGGCTAACTGAGTATATTTATAAGTAAGCTTTCAGAAGCATAAGCTTCCTTCATCAGACATGGTGTTATACAAGAACTGAAAATTCACAGATTTTTATACACATGGTCTTCAAAAAGGATTTTAGAGTCCTTAAAAAAAACCAAGACAAAATGCAATCTAAGTAGAGAAGTTATTTACAACAGGTAAAAAAAAAACAATCTGGAAAGTTGTGGTGCGTGACAGAGGGATCTGTTATCTGTTTGCTATCAGGAGGTGATTTGTGACCCTCACAGTTCATACATAGTGTGACATGAAACTGGCATGAATATTGAGTTCAGTTCATGGTTCATACATAGTGTGACATGAAGCTGGCATGAATATTAAGTCCAAATTGCAGAGTTTTAAATTTTTGCATAAATTTGTACTCCCATTGTTTCCTTTCCTCTTGCGTCTTAAACTGTCCCATTAAAACCACAACCCGCAAATCTTCAATAGTGTGGTTTTCTCTGGAGAAATGTGCGGCCACTGGGAGATCGGTTCTGCTGTTGTTAATATTGGACCTGTGTGAGTTCATTCGCTGACTAAGTCTCTGCCCTGTTTCCCCCACATAGAGGCCTGTGGTGGGACATTGCACACACATTATGAGGTACACCACATTGGAAGACCTGCAGGAGAATGTCCCCCTAATTCTGTGCACCTGTTGTGACTGTGGGATAGGTACACTGTCAGTGGTGTGGATGTGCTTGCAGGTCATGCACCTTTTATGTAGGCAAGGTGAGGTGCCATTTTCAGTTGGGGCCTTCAGGGTACTCCGGACAATAATACGCCTCAGGTTTGGTGGTTGTCGAAAGGAAAGGAGAGGGGGGACTGGAAATATGTCCTTGAGTCTGTTGTCCCTATGTAGCACAGGTTGGAGATCCTTGGCAATCCTTCGTAGGATCTCCAGCTGTGGGTTGTAGGTGACAACTAGGGGCACTCGGGCTTCTTTCTGGGTCTCTCTATATGTGAGCAGACTGTCTCTGTTAATGGCTGCCGCTTTGTTTAATTGGTTGTCTGTCACTTTTGGTTTGTATCCCAATCGGAGAAATTTCATCCTCAGATCCAGGAGGTGCTTGTCCAGGTCTGCTTTGTCGGAGCAAATACGATTGTATCGTATAATAGATTGTCTTGTGTGCTTGGGGTGGAAGCTGTCGTTTCTCAGGTAGGCCGTTCTGTCTGTGGGTTTGTGGTATATTGATGTGAGTAGCCGGTGGTCTTTGATATATATTGTGGTATCCAGAAAGTGAATTTCACTCCCTGAATAGCTAAGTTTAAGGTTGATGGTAGGGTGAAAGTCATTATGGAATTGAAGTAGGGCCTCCTCACCTGCAGTCCAGATGACAAGGATATCATCGATATAACGAAGGTAAATCATCGGTTTGGTGGCGCTTGTTGATAAATATGCTCCTTCCAGTTCTGCCATAAAGAGATTTGCATATTGGGGTGCACATCTGGTCCCCATTGAAGTTCCCATTCGCTGTAGATATAGATCCTCTCCAAAGGTAAAATGGTTGTGGCTCAGGATGAATTGTATGAGCTGCGTTACTGGTTCTGTTGGGAGGTTTTGTTTTGCCAGGTGTACCCGACATGCTGCAACTCCATCCTTGTGGGGAATGTTGGTATACAGGGATTCCACATCCATGGTGGCCAAAATGGTACCCTCAGGTAGTGGGCCCAGGGCATTCAGTTTGTTAAGAAGGTCAGTGGTGTCCTGGATATATGACACCACTGTTGTGACAGTGTACCTATCCCACAGTCACAACAGGTGCACAGGATTAGGGGGACATTCTCCTGCAGGTCTTCCAATGTGGTGTACCTCATAATGTGTGCACAATGTCCCACCACAGGCCTCTATGTGGGGGAAACAGGGCAGAGACTTAGTCAGCGAATGAACTCACACAGGTCCAATATTAACAACAGCAGAACCGATCTCCCAGTGGCCGCACATTTCTCCAGAGAAAACCACTCTATTGAAGATTTGCGGGTTGTGGTTTTAATGGGACAGTTTAAGACGCAAGAGGAAAGGAAACAATGGGAGTACAAATTTATGCAAAAATTTAAAACTCTGCAATTTGGACTTAATATTCATGCCAGCTTCATGTCACACTATGTATGAACCATGAACTGAACTCAATATTCATGCCAGTTTCATGTCACACTATGTATGAACTGTGAGGGTCACAAATCACCTCCTGATAGCAAACAGATCCCTCTGTCACGCACCACAACTTTCCAGATTTTTTTTTTTTACCTGTTGTAAATAACTTCTCTACTTAGATTTTGTCTTGGTTTTTTTTAAGGACTCTAAAATCCTTTTTGAAGACCATGTGTATAAAAATCTGTGAATTTTCAGTTCTTGTATAACACCATGTCTGATGAAGGAAGCTTATGCTTCTGAAAGCTTACTTATAAATATACTCAGTAGCCTCTAAAAGGTATCGCCTGATTTCTTCACTCTTCCACCACTTTCAATGGCTAACACGGTACAATATTATAGTACTCTTCTGGAACATCCAAATGCTCTCTAGCAAACTTCAGATGGGCCCGGATATGTACTGGCTTAAGTAGGGGGGCACGTCTGGCACTGCAGGATCTGAGTCCCTGACCCCACAGGGTGAGATCTTGCGTGGAGCCCCTGATTGAGGGAGATTATCAGTGGTCTTGTATGTCTTCCATTTTCTAATTATTGCTCCCACAGTTGATTTCTTCACACCAAGCTGCTTGCCTATTGCAGAATCAGTCTTCCCAGCCTGGTGCAGGTCTACAGTTTTGTTTCTGGTGTCCTTCCATAGCTCTTTGGTCTTCACCATAGTGGAGTTTGGAGTGTGACTGTTTGAGGTTGTGGACAGGTGTCTTTTATACTGATAACAATGTCAAACAGGAGCCATTACTACAGGTAATGAGTGGAGGACAGAGGAGCCTCTTAAAGAAGAAGTTACAGATCTGTGGGAGCAAGAAATCTTGCTTGTTTGTAGGTGACCAAATACTTATTTTCCACCATAATTTGGAAATAAATTATTAAAAAATCAGACAATGTGATATTCTGGATTTGTTTTCTCATTTTGTTTCTCATAGTTGAGGTCTACCTATGATGTCAATTACAGGCCTCGCTCTTCTTTTTAAGTGGGAGAACTTGCACAATTGGTGGCTGACTAAATACTTTTTTTTCCCCACTGTACCTTCGCAGCTTAAAGTAACACTTCTGCCCTGGATTGTCTAGACCAGTGGTTCCCAAACTGTGAGTCGCTACCCCTTTGGGAGGGTTGCATGCCATCAGCGGTAATTAGGCTGCGCTACAGTCCCAATATGGCGGCTGATCAGCAGCCATATAGGTAGCAGAGCACTGCACTGCCTTCACCTTCAGCGATGGACCTGGGGAGGGTAAAAATAAGTTATACTCTCCTCTCCTGAGTTTCTTGGAAAGTCCTGGCATCTTCTTCAAGCTTGGTGTCACATTCCCGTGGGGAGGTGTTCATTGATGAGGCTTGTGATTGGGCCTCAGTGGTCACATGGGGCCCACTGGTGTCACAACGCTAGGTCATTGGCCTGAAGAGGACACATGGTGACCGCAGGATGCTGCCGAGAGGATGCCCAGGAGGCAAGGTGAGAATAACTGTTATTTTTTCCTCACCCCCACCCCCGGGCCTCTACATATTCTACTCTGGGGAGACAACAGAGTACAGTAATTCAATAAAAGGCACTATATAAGGAAGATTACAGTGGAATAAGAGGCAGAATACAGGTAGGGACATTTATTTTTCAAATGTAACTAAATATGGTAGAGGGGGGTCCCTGGTAATATTCTCATACAAAAGTGGGTCCTGCCTTCAGAAGGTTTGGGAACCACTGATCTATGCCAAATGCATCCAGGAGAAAGTGTCCAGGCAAGAGAGCTCAAAAAGAACTGAGAGTGGTCAATTTACCACTATTCTAAATGACACGAGGTAGGTAGGGACCCCATTATAGATTTTGTATTGCAGCCTAGGAGCTGTAAGTTATACTTCTTCTCCAATTCCAGTCTTTGTTACAAAATATGTCAGTCATCATTCAGCATGACAACATTCCAGCTTTCTTTTATATTATCTGTCTTTGAACAGAGCTTTCATCTCTTCCAAGAACTCAAGACAAACTGAATAGAAGAGAGTTTAGCCAACATTCTTGTTGTTCGCATAAAGATAAGGGGAGGGACTTCAATATCAGTCTTGCAGATGGTCCTCTTATGGGGATCTCCAAGAATAGATGTCCTTTTTTTCCAATGAGAATGCAAAAATACTCACTTCCTGCTACCTCATATCATATATCATATCATACAATCTAATGTTAGACAGACTGTCTTGCAGCAGGTACAAGGAGCGAGTTTGTCTTGCCCCCATTCAGTTGATACACTGCATGCTCCAGAAAATGAGGGTGGAGAGGATGTCTGTTGGATCCCTTGTTAGCCCTTCCCAGGTCTACATTCTGGAAGCTGCCAGATCTCCTTCTCCAGAGAAAACTTACATCCTTGTCCTACCAGGTTCCTCCTGAAAGTCTAGAAACTGACAGGCTGAATCTCAAAGACATGGGACTTTCTCCAGAAGACACTGAACTATTAAACTATTTTCCTGGGACTATATTGAGTCTTAGAATGGACCAAGAATATTAAATTAGTAAATCCAGGCCCCCTACCAATCAGCAGTTTGAGGAGGCTGAGGCAATTGGGTGAACCCCACTTTGTGTTGGACTTCTACCAATCTGATATTGATGAACCATCTTAAGGTCAGTTGATCAACATCATAGTCCCCCCAAAAAACCCTTAAAAGTTCAGTTGATCAAAAATTGCTGCACTCTAAAGATATTTCCTCTGTCCTCCTTTTCCTCCACAAAGGTTTTCAAAACAGTATTGCACTTATCACACTGAATTTTCACTTCTCTGCCATCATTGTCCACTCTGGAGAATGTTTTTTTCCAAGGATCATAATGAAGATTCTCCAGTAGAATTAAGAATTTAAAACTTGCATTCTGGAGTTCAAATTCCATCTTGGGACCTTTCGGTTATTCTCAAACATCTCATGCTTTACCCTCATGAGCCTATGTAGGAAGTTTGCACTTATCACCTAGAATGCTTGTTTCCTGGTGATCACATCCTCCAGACAACTGGTGAAGAGCTTACATCAAAAGTCCTCAAGGACTGTTTTAATCCTGAGAAGAAACTTCCATCTACTTTGTCAGAAAAAACAGACATTATCTCCAAGCTTCTCCACCCTAAAATGGGTTGTCCAGGAATTTCAGAAATTCTTGGAGGCTGGGGAAGGGGAAACATTTAATAAAAATAAATAAATCCTACTCCTGGACCAGACAGCAGTAGCGGACAAGGGAGTGCTGGTGACGTGTGTGTGTGTGTGTGTGTGTGTGTGTGTGTGTGTGTGTGTGTGTGTGTGTGTGTGTGTGTGTGTGTGTGTGTTTTTTTTTTTTGTTTTTTGTTTTTTTTTTTGTTTTTTTTTTTTTTTAAAGTGTTTCCACCTTCTCCAGTCTTCTCTGAAATTCCTGAACAAGCCCTTTAAAGACTGGAACCCTTTTTGTTAGGGCATCAGCAAGAGAATATAGCCAGCAAATCCTTGTTAACTGGGTCAAGAATACCATACTGGAGTGCTACATACTGTAAGTACTGGATCACTCTCCAGATATGCTGACCCATTTGAATACGAGCAGCAATATCTTGAGATCTTGTTTACCACAGCTGTGTAGAGTCAACTTTATGATGCAGCAATTTGGTTGTCAATCTCCACTTTCTTCAAATACTCATGGTCAAACACTCTGAAGCCAAGATGTCCAGTCTAAAGTACCCCAATGCCTGAAATTTAATCAGTTGAAATTCATTATACTATCTTTTTTCCTATGTCCAAACAGGCACCAAAAGATCTTGAAAATATTTTATATTGCCAATTTTTTAAAAGCGTATTTATTAAAAACCAGTGAAATATATTATTTTTCTACTGTTTGTATTTTGGGATTTATAGATTTTTTTTTTTTTTTTTCCTAAAATTCTATTTTATGAACATGACTATAGTGGTTGCCAGCTTTCCTGAACTTTTTTCTCTGCTCTGTTAACAGCGTTTAGTGCTATGTTTTAGAGTACAGTCATGGCCATAGGCAGCAATAGTCTGAAACTGATTCATTGATGTCTATGGGAGAGTTTTCTAGACATTCCCTCTGCAGGAAAAATGAGTAGATAAGTTGTGACCTCATAATATTGAAACTAAGATCACCATAGAAGATATGCTGCATTCACTGTCTGTGCTCCAAATGATACTCCTTCACAACTCTCATGAAAGTCTATATTTAGGCTTAGTGGCCAGAGTGAAAATGCAGGGTATAGTACTTTTTAAAATCTAGATAGTGACATGGGAAATTTAAACAAAAATAGGTAATTCTGCATCTGGTGAAACATTCCCTTCCTTCCTCTGCTATCAGACTTCAGGAAATTTTAAAATTTAGTTAAGCAATTTTAACTTTTCCAATACAAGTAAATTCTTAAGGCTGTGTGTACTTTTTTGCAGCTATAATCCTATATCAAACAAGAATGGGACAACATTCCTCTACCTCTTTCTCACTTTCCAGGCTGATAAGAAAAAAATAATAATAAAAAATAAAGCTCCATAATGGTAGACGTAACTCTGTCCCAACTTTTTTAGAATGAAACTTTGCAACTTCTGATGTGTTCTGTTGTTAATAAATTATGGTTATATGGGATTTATAAATCATTGCATTCTTGTTTTTTTTTATTTTTATAATTTAAACAGTGTCCCATCTATTGTGGAACTTGGGTTGTAAATCCATGGACCTTAACATGGGCTTGGTTCCGCCTTGCAGTTAAAAGTAGTACTTGATAACTTGAAGACTCCTGACTTTTAATTTTTACTTCATGAACCCTGAAAATACCTTTCTATGGGTCTGGGGAAAAGCTCCCCAGCCCTTCTAACTGACATCAGTCTGTTTCTTGACTACTGGGCCTAGATAACAGGCTACACTCTTTGTTAAAGGGGTTGTCCAAGATAACCAGTTTTTCTTTACCGGAGAAGGTGGAGGAAAAAAAACAAAAAACACACACACACACACTCACTTGTCCCCAGTGCTACGGTGTCTCCCACCATGGTCCAGTCCTGCTGCTCTGGGGTCTTGTTATGGTGTAAGTCCCCACCACAAACGACTGCTGAGGCCAATCAGTGGCCTAAGTAAAGGAACTAGGACGTCCTGTGTCTTTTGCTTATGCCACCGATTGGCCTCAGTGGTCACTTCTGCCAAAACAAGACCCTGGAGCAGGAGGACCAGACTGTGGTGGGAGACACCAAAACACTTTTCCAGAATCCTTACCAAAAATTGGTTATGCTGGACAACCCCTTTAAGGTTCTCCCTTAGAAAGCACCATCTCAGCAAAAGCTTTATAGTCTTTTGTGGAGTGAGGACTGTCTCTTGTCTCCATGAGACTGGATCAAGTGTAGATAAATTCTGGTGTGTCTAGCTCTAACTGGCAGACTGGATGCATGCTGTAAAGAAGGCCCAGCAGGCTCATGGTTTTGTGGTGGAATAGAATGTTTGTTTACTTCTGAAAATTTTCTGGGTTAGATTTTGAGTTGTTTCTTGTAGAAAGGATTTGGGGTCCTGAAGTCCAGAATGACCCCTAGGAATTTTTGGTGGAATAAACTCAAGATTTTTTTATAGAAGCTTAGAAGTCGTGGAAAGATCTCCAAGAAGAGAAGGTTTTACGTCTGCAGTTAGCAAAAGTTGTCCACTAAGGAACAATAAGAATGTCCTTTTCTAAATATAGTGACCACTTTTACGATCACATTTGTAAATGCCCTTTGAGGTGAACAAGATCCCATATAGCAAGGTGACTGAAAATGGTCCCAACTTCAAACATGAAAATCTTTTGCATTGTCTATCCAGATGTGGTATTACACCTCTTTTACATCTAATAAACATATTACTACTCCCTGCAAGATTAAAGGAGTTTAAGATTTTGGAATTTCCACTTTTGAAGCATCTGCATTGTGTCCATTTGTTTCGAAACCTTCAGTTTATTATAGTGCAGTAGGACATATTTGAATTTTTGTATACATTTTTTTTTTTTTTAAAGAAACCTGATTTACTCTTATTTGTAATCTGATTTCTCTTCAACCTCCACAACAATATTCACAGGAAGGTTCCCCCATCTCTGGGGACAGGAAACAATATGGAAGCACTTAAAATAGCCCCTCCTCAAACCTGCTTCAGTAATTCCTGAGAAACATGAAATGCTCAAAAGAAAAACAATTTAAATGTATATATGAATACCTACAGAAAGATAAATATATCAACGGTGTACTTTCATGATGGCAAATCACCATGTTGTTGTGGAAGTTGAAGGGAAATCCAATTACTAGTAAATGTAATGATCATCTTTCCCCTATGCTGGCACTGATAGGAAGAATGACAAAGGAACCGATTAGGGTGGGATAACTGCAGAGAGAACTTTACCAAAGATTAGTTAGAACATCCAATTTATAATGTTTAATGAAAGTAGATGGGTTGGTCCAGGTAATGGTCTGACACATTTTTTTTTCGACAGAAGCTGCAGCATATTCAACTCATGAGGTTGCAATAGCCCTGGTGAAAAGTACTTTGAGTCCCAAGGAAACTGGAAAGCGATTAGACTCGTACCAAATGGAGATCGCTTCTTTCATCCAGCGTGCAGTTGTAACTTTGCTTGCTCCCTTTCCTTTATTTTTCCCTTGAAACTGGATGAAGTTGTGATTTGAGGATCTGAATTCTTTAGTGTTTTTTTTTTATATTTAAGCTATAACACATCTTATATCCAGCCTATGAAATTTTTCTTCCTCCTTGGAGGAATGGTTTGGCGAAGGCTGGCAGACAGATTTCTTATAGACAATGAAATATAGTAACTAGTTTTGAAAGAAACGAAGGCTGGTGCTTGAGAATTATTCTCAATCCTGAAGGACTGTAAGATATGGAGGCTTGCAGAAGAAAGTTTGGATCTCCCCAACCCTTCTAGCTGTAGTGATAGCAAGAAGAAAGTTGGTCTTAAGGGTCTGGAATCTCAGATTTCATCCAAAGTTTCAAAAGGCTGCTTGGATAAGGAAGACACAAAGAAGATCCCAGGGTTGAATTGATGAGTGAGAAACTGGTTGTATTCTAGATATTTTACAAATCTTTCAAAGATAGGTAATTCTGATAATCTTATATCTAAGAAGGTACTAAGAGCTGCAACCTTTATCCAGTCCTGACTGTAAGAAGTCCAGTAACAGAGTAGGATTGGGGCAGTAGGAGGAACCCACTTTCCTTCTGAGAATTTTAGAAACCACTTCCATGTCCTTAGATAGATGTGGGATGTGATGGACGTCCTACTCTGTAGTTGAGTAGTGACTACTTTAAAAAAAAAAAAAAAAAAAAACTCTCAGATTCCAAGCTGTTATATGTAGTTGGTGTACTGCTGAAAGGCCAACAGCTCTCTCATGATGATACTGTTGACAATTACAGATTCCACTGACCTTGAACTAGGGATTGATGACGTGTGGGCTCCAAAACCTGTTGACTGGCTGCTGTAGTTAGTTATTTTTTGGGCACCATTAATTCCATGATGCTGTATATTTGAGGGTTTACATACCATAACTCAAAACAAGTACAATACTAACAGTGACCAACTGGCACAGTGGGATAGAGGGCCCAGCCCACAAGGGCTTACAATCTATGAGGGAAGGTAGAGACAGTACAGGAGGGTAGAGCTGTTCAGATGGTGGTGTGTTACACTAGTGCTATTGAAGGTTGAAGTCCTTCTTGAAAAGGTGAGTCTTCCAGGTCGTCTTATAGCTTGTGATGGTGGGGAGGGAGACTGGCAGGTAGTCTTATGTATTGTGGTACAGAGTTACATAGTATGGGGAATGCCCAAGAGTAGTCTTGAAAGTGGTTGTGTGAAAAATGTATAGGAGGAGAATAGGATGTATTGGAAAGATTAGCTGTTACATGTGGATAGGTAGCAGGAGATTAGGGTGGAGATGTATGGGTATGTAACAGGTTGTGGTTGGCTTTGTATATCAGCGTTAACATTTTAAACTATTCACTTGCGATGGGTAGTCATTGAAGGGATTGGTAGAGGGGAGAGGCTGATGAGAAAAGTCGGGAGAGGTAGATTAATAGAGTGGCT
The DNA here is from genome assembly GCA_947044405.1 of Leptodactylus fallax. NCBI lineage: Eukaryota > Metazoa > Chordata > Amphibia > Anura > Leptodactylidae > Leptodactylus > Leptodactylus fallax. The sequence continues at coordinate 1,150,948 of CAMRHE010000019.1, forward strand.
GTTTTGGGTGGATGGGGGGAGAGAGCATTTGCTGGTTGGCCGTTGAGAAGGGTGTTACAGTAGTCTAAGCTTGAAGGTGTGGTCTAGAATTTTTGTAGTTTTAGAGGTGGGGAAGTAGTGGATTTTATAAATTTCTTGAGTTGGAGACAGAAGGAGGCGCGACTGTGTGGAAGGATAAGTCAGAATCAAAGGCTACCCCAAGGCAACGGACCTGTGGAACTTAGGTATGTGTGGTACCATTACTTTGTTACATGGGTCAGGTGGAGGGGCGAACTCAAGTTTTCTACATGTTGAGTTTGAGAAAACAGAGAAGAGGTTATGGCTGGTAGACACACTTGTCCAGAGAAATATATTTGAGTGTTGTCAGTGTAGCAGTGGTATTGAAAACCATGGGATTCTATGAGTTGACAAAGAATGTAGTTGGAAAACAGGAGGGGTCCCAGAACAGCATTGAGAAACATCTACAGAAAGCAGTGAGGAGGTGGTGAATGAGTTATAAATGCTGAATGTGCGGTTGGTGAGGTATGAAAAGATCCAGGAAAAGGGCCAAGTTGGTAATGCCAAGAGATAAGAGAGATTGTACCTAGAGGGCATGGATAAATGTGTCAAAGGCGGAGGAAAGATCAAGGAGGAAGAATATAGAGTAGTACAGTTTGGTTTTAGCAGTTAGGTTGGGGTCAAAAGACTGACTGTAGTCTGTCAGAGAGAAAGTTTGATGCAAAATAGGAGGATAGTTCAAAGTGGATGTTTGTTCAAGAAGTACCTCTTGTTAGAGATAGGCTGAAGAGGAGGGTTAGAGCAGGAGTATGATTTGGTCTTGACTGGAAGCCTCTAAGTTCTTCTGGATTTTCCACCAGCAAAGGGAGCTCTTAATTGTGAAACGTTCATTTTTTTTGTTCAATGATTGTTGTCTATTGTCCTAAATGGACAGAAGAAAACTAGAGTAGTTCTGAGTGGGTCTGGGCCCAAAGGACTTCTGGGATGCTCTAAGTCAGAGTTCCCAACATTCTCAGTCTCTGATGGAAACTGGAGAGGCATAGTGAAAGATTTGGATCTAATGCCTGAATAGATACCTGCTTCTGGGGAAGGAAGTCAGAATCTAGAATACCTACGAATATCTTCTGGGGACCTGGGAAAAGATTTGATTTTTCTATGTTGATGATAATCCAGCCCAGGTTCAAGACTGTGTTCAGAACAAATCTGTAGATGAAGTTCTATTGAAGATGTGGCTGGAAGTCATCTAGGTAAGGCATTTATCAGTATGTTCTTTAGGTGCAAGAAACTTGAAACTTCTTCCATGATTTTTGTGAAAATCCTCGAAGCTGCACAAATACCAAAAGAAAGCGCCTGAACCTTGAAGTGATGGACTTCAAGCGGTGTCTTGAAGGCAATCCTCAATCCAGCAATGCCATGTAGCAATCTTTTGTTAGCAGGTTTACTGCGGACCGAATTGTTTCCATCCATTGTTTTTGTTTCTTTTCATTTCAATAAGTGATTCAGTCCTTTCCTTTTATGATAGCTATGTGAGATCAGTTCGGCTTTCTTACTAGAACTACTGGTGAACAGAAGCCTCTGGTTTTCCTTGGATGGTGATAGTAGTATCAGGATTTTTTTTCTGAATTAGAAGATGATGATTTAATTCTGACTCGATGGCAATCCAGTCTAGAAATGAAAGATACCTGGCATTTGTTTGTTTTTTCTTTCTGCTGTGGAAAGAAAGAAGAGGAAACCTTTTCCCTTAGGTTTGAACTGGTAGAATCTGTCTACCGCTTTTCTTCCTAGAATTTTTGCTACCAGCACATCCACTTTTGGTGTATTATCCCAGTAAATCACATCTTGTTCAGCAAACAGGTATTTTCTCTTAGAGGCCCCTAGATGAACCAGTGGCAGTAATTGAACTTCTCATTATTGATAGCTAGCTATAGACTAACTTATCCAAGACAGACAGGGATTCTTCAGATACCACTTTGTGTATTTTTGACAGTGCCGTTTTCTTCCCCAAAGGCATAGACTTCTAACAGATAGCGCATTTGTAAACCGAAGACTTAGTAGCAGCAGGGTGTTAAGCCTAAAACACATATAGAACAAGACATAGAAGCAAGCAGGCAGCTTCCCCATCCACTCCCCAATAAGTATGGGAAGAACTGTGGTAGGGGAATAAAACTGGAGGGATCCATGCCATAAGGGGATTTGGAGGGGACAGCAGCTGCCATTATAAATTGAGTCCTAGAAGCTCCAAGCAGAGATTTGCAGCAAGGCAACCAAGGATCTTGAATTTGGTGCCTAAATAGCGCTGGGTTCATGGTCGCAGGCACACTCCACCCCTTACCTCCATCATACTAATCCGCGGAAGAGGCATAAACTCTTAGCTGCTACTTCCCCTCCCTATAGCACAGGAGATGACAGCACTGAACATAAAATGAAGATCCCCACTGCCTAGGGCTCTTTCTCGGAAACCCCACTGTTGGCATCCTGATTAGGGATGGGAGGACATCTAGCCCAGGGCAGCCACACGGACTTAAGCCATACAGCAGGCAGGACAGCACTACAGCGCCGGGAACTCTGCTCATTGCACAACCCTCCCAGATCAGCAGAAAGGCTGTTTTTTTTTAAAAAAAAAAAAAAAAAAAAAAAAAAAACATCCCACTGACAAGAGAAGCTTCCATAGTCTCCAAGGGACAGGAAATAATTGAAGGTATGAAGGGAGCCATTTAAAACGATTCTATGTTGTTTCCAGTCCCTGGGAGCAAGGGAACGCTCCTGTCCGTGCTGTTGTGGGGGAAATAAAATTGAACAATGATGCAAAATAATAGTCTTAAGGAAACCAAATAAGTATCTAGTAAACTTCTGACTGTAGGGTCCAAGTTTACATGGTCTAACTCCTAGACCTCATTAGTAAGTGTGGGTCTTTGTGATACATGCAGCTGCCATTTTTGGTACTTATTGGGGAGATTTATTAATGCCACACACAACTTTTGAGGCCTTGGGTATGAGACATAAATGCCACTTGCAATAAAAATTGTCATGCCAACCGTGCCACTTTCCAAAAAAGCAATTAGCCACTACCATATTTACCATTTATGCCACAAAATAGCCATGAAGGATGCCCAATATCTACACGCTGAGCTGATGTCCATTTCAGGGTAGATTCACAGCCTGCTGGAGGCTGTGCCCGATTTATAAAGTGGTGTGCACCTCTTCATAAGTCACATAGATCCTTCACTGGCACAGGAGATCTGAAAATATTGGTGTTCATAAGTCTCTCCCAATACTTACTATATACATAGCTCACAATCTGCAGAAGTTTTCAGATACTACTAGGACACTATGATCCCTTTCTCCACCGTCCTCATCTTAGACACACAAAGCACTCGAGCTAATTTACCATTTTAAAATATGGCCACTGAATTGAAATATATGCAGCAAATAAGACACAGTCATGCAATTCATAAACCCAAGTTTCACTTTAATTTCATGCAAATTAACTAAAAATGGGATAAATTATACACTAAAACATACTGTAATCCATGTTGCAGAAAGTAGGATACCTGTAGAGTGTTTAATTGTTGTCACATATATAATACCATACTATTACAACTGGCAAGTGAGAATTAATACTGAAAGTATTGACAATGTCCAGGGTTCTTGAGCAAGAAAAGTTAAAAAAAAAAAAAAAAATTACCACTATGCCACTACAAACAATTTCTAAAGTGCAGTTAAGGGGCAACTTCTACATTTTAGGATGACAGCTGTTCATACAGCTTGGGGACATAATCATCCCACTCTGCCTGGAAGCAATTTCCTGCAACTGGGCTTCCCAGGCCATATTTCTTGCGGAATGAAAGGACCTTGAACAACCCTCTGTGCTCTCCAGAGCGGTTGGTCAGAATCTTCTCATCACATTTTAGCGGTTCTTTCTGCTCGTAGACTAACCAGACATAACGATGAAGACCTGGAAAACAATAAAGATATCATACATAGTTTACACATCTAACAAAACGAAAGTAGTTTCTTAATTCAGTAAAGTCATTAACGCTCTTATATGGCGTCATTTTTGGTCACATTTGCAGTGTTAGGGTGGGTTCACACTTGCGCTTGAGTCCATCCGCTGCCAATCCGAGTGAAACTCTTGGGAAACGGGATAGGCACCGGCTAGCGACAGGTTAGCGACGCATTGCTTAAAAACTCATTCATTTGAATGGGTTTTTAAAGCAATGCACAGGTGTCCGATTGCACCCTCTGCGCCGCGAATCCAGTTTTTTTTTTTCTTTTTGCAAGTCCAACTTTGTTTCCGACGAAAAAACTGGATTTGCGGCACAGAGGGTGCAATCAGACACCTGCGCAAGCTTTAAAACTCCATTCAAATGAATGGGTTTTTCAAGCAATGCGTCGCTAACCTGTCGCTATCCGGTGCCTATCCAGTTTCCCAAGAGTTTCACTCGGATTGGCAGTGAACGGACTCAAGCGCAAGTGTGAACCCACCCTTATTTGACTAAGACATATTTTAAGGTTTAGGCCACGTTCACATCTGAATTGGAGTTTTGGATCCTCTGACGCAGTCAGTCTAAAATTGTGGACAAAAAAAGTCCTGCAAGCACAGTTTTTCCATTGTAAAATGTCAGTTTGAAAATGGATACTTGAAAGACCCTGCCAGTATCATCTAACTACCAAAATGGTTTCCTCAGTCTCCCATATAGTATTTTATATACTGTACACAATGTCAATGTTTTTGAATAGGGTTTCAAATATACAATACAGCAGTGATTCACTGAGCTATGTTTGCAGTCTGGCAGATGTTAATAGAGGAGGCAAAAATCAGTCCCGACTGCTGAAATTTAGCAGAATATAAGTTGCCATATACAGCAAACACTATTTTGCACATAGGAATAGCAGATGAAAAACCTCCCAATAACACAAGTACAGTTGTAGGAAAGAAAACCTTGAATTTTGCAGAATGATATCTTAAAAGATTATGTTGAAGTATTGTTCTTTTTTTCTTCTGCAGCCTGTCCAGGTTGTTCTTTCCCCTTCTCATGTCAGAGACTCTGTAGTGTGAAAGCAGCCTTAACCTGAATTCTTTACATGGCTGGACCACACCTAGACAACATCTACAGGACACCATTCCAGGGAAGTTTGGTTATACTCACCAGTTCCTTTGGGTGGACCTGCACCAACATAATCGGACAGGACGCAACCACTGCTGATGTCGTTTCCCTTCACATTTATAATAAGGAAGTGATGCCATTCCCTAAAAAACAACAACATTTTACAATCCATAACTGCACTAATTCCTGGCATTTTGCCATTGTCAATGTTGTCCCCACTTGCTTGGAGATAGTCCAAATCTAAATGTGAGAGTACCGGTTATGTTACCCTTGGATATAGACTACTACCACTGCATACTGCGCAGCAGGTTAGAACGTGCTGAGGATTTGGAGTTATGCAGCAGGTCCAAAATCTCCACAGATGGGCTCTGCTGCAGGTAAGTTAGGTTTTATACAAACTATTCCTAAGTATGGTACTTAGCTGAAGATTTTTGGTGTAGAATGCACATGAACGAGGCCTCTGCCAGACAGCAAGTCCCCCCTGTACCTGAATTTTGGAGTTTTTCGGCTTGGTGCATCAGGGTCTGTAAGCACAAGAGTATACAGCTTGTTGCTATCCATTCCCTCCCATGAAATGCTGGTCGGACGGTTCTGGACCTACTCGACAAAAGTAAAGAAATAGTAGTAGTAATCATAATAAAAAAAACAAAACAAAACATCCAGTGTGAACTGAATAAGTGGTGCATAGAAAATAAAATGAAGATTTCAGTCCTGTACACATGTACCGTATTTTTCGGAGTATAAGATGCACTTTTTTGCCCCACATTTGGGAGGAAAATGGGAGGTGCGTCTTATAGTCCGAATGTGGGGGGGGGGGGCAGAGGAGCAGGGTTGCAGCATTGCCCCATCCTGCCGCAGCCGGATACCTGCTGGGCTTGGATGTGCTATTACGGCGGATGCCGGGTCTGTAAAGATGAGAGCGATCGCCTTAGCTACTGGGTCTCCGTTGTATTGTCCAGTGTAGACCTGGAGCTAATGCCTGCGATCAGAGTCCTACTTACTACTTCAAAGCCCCCCCCAAAGTGTAAAAACAGCTCTTGGGGCTGGCCCCCACCTTTCAAGTTGCAGGCTGACTCCTGCGCGGCGAGATCGCCAACCTGTTCTTATGACAGCCGGGAGTCTTATGAAGGCTCCCAGACCTGTCATAGGATTATTACTATTGTGGCTGGACTATGACTATGGAGGGGGGGGGGGCTAATAAAATTAAATAAAAAAATAAAAAGTTCTAAAATCACCCCCTTTCCCTAGAATACATATAAAAGTAGAAAATGTAAAAACACATATACATTAGGTATCCCTATGTCCAAAAATGACTTGGAAAAATAGGGGTGAATGTCATAGTGGGGGAAAAAAAAAAAAAAAAGTGCCAAACTGCCTTTTTTTTCGCTGTTTCGCCTCTGATTTCAATAAAAAGTGATCTAAGCAATAAACATTCCCCAAAATGGTATAACTAAATAAGTACATCTGGCCCCACAAAAGAAAAGACGCCCTATGCATCCCCATACAGCTGCAGGGCCACCTGTCAACGCAGCCTTGCAGCTGTTGCAAAACTACAACTCCCATATATTAAATATTTTACCATTTTTCAAAATGCTTAAATTTTTTTCCCTATTTTCCTCCTCTAAAACCTAGGTGCGTCTTATGGTCCGAAAAATATGGTATCGTGATAACTGGTTCTTTGGATGGTTCTGCATTGGGAGAGACAGACATTTTTTCCTTCTTCCTTTAGCTTCCTGCTTCTCTTTCTCCCCCTCCCACCTTTCTCTTTCTTCATATCTTGCTCCCTCTTTTCCCTTCCCATCCATGTAGATACATTATGTGACTGCTGTCATCTTGTCAGCTATGGACCCAGCAGACTTAGCATCTTGCAGACTTTTAAAGATTTTCTGTAAATATCTTGTGGTCACAAGTTGTTGTCTTGATTGGCTGCCAGTGGATACGACCATGAATGCAGGACCTTTCTAAGGTCAGAAAATCAGCAATGATTCCCTTATTGTGGCTGGGATATTTTCTGATACATGTAGTGTCCCTGCCTGATAACCCAGCTACAATAAGAAAATCATGGCTGGGTTCCTGACAAGTCCCAGACCATAGAAAGTTTCTGCATTTGTGGTCATATCCATTGGCAACCGATCAATACAACAGACTGTCACCACTAAGATGGTTAGAGAAAATCTTTAAAACTCTGCAGAATTTTTAACTACTTATATTTGGAAAAATGTTTAAGTTTTAATTATCTACAAATATAGATATGAGTATGTTCATGGGAATACCCCTTTAAGCCACTTTGTAACTGGTTTGGCAGTATGCTTCAGGTCATTGTCCATTTGGAAGACCCATTTGCACCCAAGCTTTAACTTTCTGGCTGATGTCTTGAGATGTTGCTTCAGTATTGCCACAATGTTCTTTCCTCATGATGCCATTTATTTTGTGAAGTGCACCAGTCTCTCCTGCAGCAAAACAACCCCACAACATGATGCTTCCACCCCCGTGTTTCATAGTTGGGATGGTGTTCTTAGGCTCGCAAGCTTCTCCCTTTTTCCTCCAAACGTAACAATGGTCATTATGGCCAAACAGTTCAATTTTAGTTTCGTCAGACCACAGGACTTGTCTCCGAAAATTAAGGTCTTTGTTCGTGTGTACATGTGCAAACATTACTCTAGCTTTTTTATATGTTTCATTTGGAGTAATGGCTTCTTCCTGGCAGAGTGGCTTTTCAGCCCATGTCAATACAGTACTCGTTTCGCTGTGGTTAGTGACACACTCTTACCAGCTTCAACAAGCATCTTCAAAAGGACTTTTGCTTTTGTTCTTGGGTTGATATGCACATTTCGTACCAAAGCACGTTCATCTTTGGAACACAGAACCCGTCTCCTTCCTGAGCGGTATGATGGCTGGACATTCCCATCTTGTTTGTACTTGTGTATAATTGTTTGTACAAATGAACGAGGCACATTCAGGTATCTGGAAATTGCACCCAAGAATGAACCAGACTTCTGCAAGTCCACAGTTCTCTTCCTGATATCTTGGCTGTTTTCTTTAGACTTTCCCATGATGTTACACAAAGAAGCAGTGTGTTTCAGGTGTGTCTTAAAATACATCCACAGGTGTGTCTCTAACTCAGATCTTGCCAATAATCAGAAGCTTCCAAAGACATGACATCATCATATGGGCTGTCCCAAATTGTTTAAAGGCAGAGTAATCTTTGTGTATGTAAACTTCTGACTTTGCAGAAAGTAATAAAAATGCTTTAAAAAATTCTCTCTCATATTATTCTGGCATTTGGCAAATATAAATAATTTTGGTATTCCTAATTGACCTAAAACGGGAAAGGTTTATTCTGATTTCATGTCAGATAGTGAGAAAAACACACACTATATAACAAAAAAAAACCACATATGCATGTAAACTTCTGATTTCAACTGTACGCACTGCAGCTGGGGCTCTTCGGCACGCATTACCTTGACTTCAGCTGTGCCATCAATACCAATCGGCCCATATTGTTGTCAAAGAAATGACATGATATGGCCATTGCGGAACCTCTAGTGAGCTAGATCACGGATTACCTCGCAAACAGACCTCAACTAGTTAGACTAAGACGGTGCTTCTCAGATCCTGCACTGAGTAGGACTGGGGTGCCTCAAGGGACTGTGCTATTCCCCCTTCCTATTCTCCATTTATATATCTGACTTCCAATACAACTTGGTCTTCCGTCTCCTCCAGAAATTCTCCAATGACACATTGGTCATAGACTGTTTAACTGGAGGAGTCACGGATGAGTACAGTAAAGTGGTAAGGACTCCTCTTATTGGTGTGGCGACAATGGACTCATACAAAGTGTAGCAAAGACTAAAGAGTTGATTGACCTTAACATCCAGGAAGTACGTAACTCCGTTTGCGATAGATGATCAGGAAGTGGAAATGGTAACGTCCTAAAAGTATCTGGGCCTTCACCTTTACAACAAAGTAGAATGGAGGGAAAACTCTGAGAAAACCTATATGGGTGCCAGCAGACTATTCTTTCTTAGAAAGGTACGATAAGTTTGAAGTGTGTGATGAACTACTAGGTATTGTCTTCCAATCGGTGATAGCAGGGGACTTTTTACACCAGGCAGTAGCCTGGGGTCGCAATGCCAGAAGAAGAGATGCTGCAAAGCTTGACAAAGTGATTAAAAAGGCTAGCTCTGTGGGTGGCTACAAGCTTGAGGGTTGGGACATCTCCCTGGAAAAGAGGACTTCAAGGAAATTCCTAGCGATCTGTAGCAAGCCATCCTATCCTCTATACAATGTCATTATGAATCAACGCAGTTCCTTTAGTGACAGGTTTATCCAGTTGCTTTGTGGAAGGGAGAGGATAAGAAGGTCATTCATCCCATCTGCGATCTCACTCTCCACTCAGAGTAGGCTATCCCTCGGACTGTCTGCCTGTTTACCTAATGCACAAACTCAGACCACTAATGCTTCGTTCACACCTGCGCTTGCTCTCCGTCCGTTGCCAATCCAGTGAAAATCTCGGCGAACTGGATTGGCATCGGATACAGACCGGTCAGCGGCGCATTGGTTAAAAACCCATTCATTTGAATGGGTTTTTAAAGCAATGCACGGGTGTGCGCTTACACCCTCTGCGCTGCCAATCCTTTTTTTTTTCGTCGGACACAAAGTCCTGCGTGTCCGACTTTGTTTGCGGGGAAAAAAAAGGATTGGCAGCGCAGAGGGTGTAAGCGCACACCCGCGCATTGCTTTAAAAACCCATTCAAATGAATGGGTTTTTAACCAATGCGCCGCTGACCGGTCTGTATCCAATGCCAATCCAGTTCGCCGAGATTTTCACTGGATTGGCAACGGACGGAGAGACAGCGCAGGTGTGAATGAAGCATTACTCAGTTTTCAGTCTCCTGATCGTTCATCTGTGACAAAGACCATACTACACATTACCCCTTTTCCTCAGTATCCCCACCCACCCCCCAATCCCTACTGAAAATATTACATGTATTTGTTGCATCACCTGTATATTCAAAAATGAGCTGCTGAATTCCAAATTTTCTCCCAGGGATCAATAAAGTATTATTCTATATGTACATTACATTATATACTATGCAGCAGGTACCGTATTAATACCTAGTTTACAGTATATACTATGCAGAAGGTAATGTATTAGTAATACTGAGTGTACAGTATATTACAGCATATACTTTGCAGCACATACTGTATTAGTAACACCTAGTGTACAGTATAACTATATATTATGTTACTGTATTATTAATACTCAGTGTACAGTATATACTGTGTAGCAGGTACTGTATTAGTAACACCTAATGTACAGTATATATTACAGTATATACAATGCAGCAGGTACTGTATTGGTAACCGTGTACAGTATATACTATGCAGCAGGTACTGTATTGTAATAGAGTACAGTATATTACATCATATACTATGCAGCAGGTACTGTATTGGTAATACAGTGTACAATATATATGTCGCAGGTACTGTATTGGTAACTGTGTACAGTATATACTATGCAGCAGGTACTGTATTGTAATAGAGTACAGTATATATTACATCATATACTTACTATGCAGCAGGTACTGTATTGGTAATACAGTGTACAATATATACGTCGCAGGTACTGTATTGGTAACAGTGTACAGTAAACTAGCACAGGCTTTTTATTATATATACTATGCAGCAGGTACTGTATTGGTAATAGTGTACAGTATATATTACAGTATATACTATACAGCAGGTACTGTATTGGTAATAGTGTACAGTATATATTACAGCATATACTATGCAGCAGGTACTGTATTGGTAATAGTGTACAGTATATATTACAGTATATACTATACAGCAGGTACTGTATTGGTAATAGTGTACAGTATATATTACAGCATATACTATGCAGCAGGTACTGTATTGGTAGTGTACAGTATATATTACAGTATATACTATACAGCAGGTAATGTACTGGTAATACAGTGTACAGCATATACTATGCAGCAGGTACTGTACTGGTAATACAGTGTACAATATATACTATGCAGCAGGTAATGTACTGGTAATACAGTATACATTACAGCATATACTATGCAGCAGGTACTGTACTGGTAATAGTGTACAGTATATACTATGCAGCAGGTAATTTATTGGCAATAGTGTACAGTATATACTATGCAGCAGGTACTGTACTGGTAATCGTGTACAGCACATATTACAGTATATACTATGCAGCAGGTACTGCACTGGTAATACAGTACGGTATATACTATGCAGCAGGTAATGTACTGGTAATACAGTGTACAGTATACATTACAGCGTATACTATGCAGGTACTGTACAGTATATACTATGCAGCAGGTACTGTACAGTACATACTATGCAGCAGGTACTGGACTGGATACAGTGTACAGTATATATTACAGCATATACTATGCAGCTGGTACTGTATTGGTAATACAGTGTACAGTATATACTATGCAGCAGGTACTGTACTGGTAATACAGTATATATTACAGCATATACTATGCAGCTGGTACTGTATTGGTAATACAGTGTACAGTATATACTATGCAGCAGGTACTGTACTGGTAATACAGTATACATTACAGCATATACTATGCAGCAGGTACTGTACTGGTAATAGTGTACAGTATATACTATGCAGCAGGTAATGTATTGGTGACAGTGTACAGCACATATTACAGTATATACTATGCAGCAGGTACTGTACTGGTAATTCAGTGTATAGTATATAATATGCAGCAGTTATTGTACTGGTAATACAGTGTATAGTATACGCGTTCTATAGTATACATTACAGCGTATACTATGCAGCAGGTACTGTACAGTATATACTATGCAGCAGGTACTGTGCTGGTAATACAGTGTACAGCATACATTACAGCGTATACTATGCAGCAGGTACTGTACTGGTAATACAGTGTACAGCAGGTACTGTACTTGTAATAGTGTACTGTATATATTACAGTATACACTGCAGCAGGTACTGTACAGTATAACAGCATATACTATGCAGCAGGTACTGTACTGTAATACAGTGTACAGCATATACTATACAGCAGGTACTGTACTGGTAAGTGTACAGTATATATTAGAGCATATACTATGAGCAGGTACTGTACTGGTAATACAGTACAGTATATACTATACAGCAGGTACTGTACTGGTAATACAGCGTACAGTATACACTATGCAGCAGGTACTGTATTGGCAATACAACGTACAGCATACATTACAGCATATACTATGCAGCAGGTACTGCACTGGTAAGACAGTGTACAGTATATATTACAGCATATACTATGCAGCAGGTACTGCACTGGTAATACAGTACGGTATATACTATACAGCAGGTACTGTACTGGTAATACAGTGTACAGTATACATTACAGCATATGCTATGCAGCAGGTACTGTACTGGTAGGTGTACAGTATACAACAGCATATACTATGCAGCAGGTACTGTACTGGTAGGTGTACAGTATACATTACAGCATATACTATGCAGCAGGTACTGTACTGGTAGGTGTACAGTATACATTACAGCATATACTATGCAGCAGGTATGGGTGAACTTTAGTCACACGTGGGGCTGACCTATTAGAAGGGAGAGGCTGAGTAGACAGCAGTGATAATATAAAACCGCATATACCCCGCGGCTGCTATATTTATCGTGCACCAAGCATCCACCCCCAGTAATGGAAGGCGTGATGCGCTTCCCCAGCAGCGTGCTATCAGAGTGGGAGTGGCGCTCATGCCAGGCCTACACAATCACTACCTGGGTAGGGGTGACCACTTGGCCCAGCTCGTCTATCGCCACAGGTCCGTAGCTGACACTGAGCGGGAGCGCGGGCTTTTCCTCTACCTCGTCCAGGGCCAGAGCCCCGCACCATTGAGACACGTCCACAGGCATCCTGCACTAAGTCTGCGCCACTCTACTCGCACCAAAAGTACGGCTCTCAAAGCTCCGCCCCAACGTCAGAGCCAGCCAATAAAACAAGGGGCGGAGATGATCGCTGCGATCCCATTGGCTGGTGGGGATCACCCGTGTGAATGGACCAATGAGCGCGCAGGCTGCATACACGGAGTGACAGCTGCAGCGAGGTGTATGGTTACCCGCGCTAGACGTTGCAGAAGCCGCTCCAGTGCCTGAGCTGAACGCTGCTGGGGGAGAGACGAGACAGTAATGTGCGCCATTCACTGCTGCATGGATCCTCCCTCTCTTGTCTCTTCTCCACGCAAGAATCTGTGGAGAAGTTGATCCGTTATTCTCAGGAGGAGCTCCGTGACCCTGGCATATACAGTAATCCTGTATAATCCCCTCATGTGCCCCTTGGAGGCTCATGTATCAGCTGTAACAACAAGGATCGCAATATAACTGAATGTAGTGCTCTAAACGTGCGTCTATTTATCAGTAGATTGCGCCACCCCCTCCCAAATTACCAACTGCCCTATAAATTGTCATCTTCAGGATGATCCCATTATTCTGAATATGTGCAGCAAAAATAACGCTCATGTACCTAGCCATTATGTCCGCCCCACTTTAGTAAATATGCTGCCTCCATCCACTGACCTTACAAGACTATTAGGGTATGTTGAGACACAGGGGCATACACAGATCTCATAGGGCCCCTTTATGATGTTTTTATGAAGTTGAGAAAGTTTTTGCAATAAAAAAAAAAAAAGTTTTCTCTGCATCACTGCTTTATTTCTATGGTGCTCTGGATATTTTATTAAGTATGGCTTATAGTATGAACAGCCATATTGGAATGAAAAGCAACAAAATATAGGCACATTTAATAATTTGGCGCATCTCAGGTAGTCTGTGTACTAGAACAGAGTAATGGAGTGATAAAACTTGCCACCACTAAGGGGAGCTCAGTGCATAAGAATTAAAGGGATTCTATCATTAGATTTAGGCAAATTTGGCTAACGACATGTTGGAATAGCTTTTAGAAAGTCTATTCTATTCCTACCCTTTTTTACCTTTTATCCGACGCTGTTTTTGAAATAAATACTTTATTGTTATATGCTAATTCTGTGCACGGAGCACAGGGCGCATTAGCAGCAGCACTTCTCACTACAGCGCATGCGCTGTAGTGAGAAGTGCTGCTTCCTATGCAAAGAATAAGAGAAGGATATCTTCACATGAAGGGGCATACAGCAGCAAGAGGAGGCGGAATACTGGATATGACGGTGCTGTGCTCGGAGCACAGGGGGAACAGCCCCTGTGCTCTGTGCACAGAATTAGCATATAAGAATAAAGTATTTATTTCAAAAATGGTGTCGGATAAAAGTTAAAAGTAGGGATAGAATAGCCTTTCTAAAGGCTATTCCAACATGTCGTTAGGCAAATTTGCATAAATCTAATGATAGAATCCCTTTAAAGGGGTTGTCCAGGCCCCAGATATTTTCTATTTACTGCACCAATGAAATATTCACGCCAGCTGAAACAAATTTGTAATATATTGTTATTACCAAAATAATAATATATTACAAATTTGTCCCGTTCCTGGTATGGTCACATGATCACTGGTAGTGATTTCTGTGATGTAACATATACCTTCTCACATCCCATGCCTCACTCTCCTGGCTCAGCATCAGAATTCCCTGGTGTGGGCTGGCTTAACTCTGCCTTCTCTGATGGGCACTGCTTCACGGCACCAGTGTTTTGTATGTGTGCACCCAATCTCTGCTCTCCATATACGGGGAGAGCAGAGATCAAGCACATACGCAATAGACACTGGCACTGTGAAGCAGGTCCCATATGAGAGGGATGGGGCAAAGCAGATCTGGGCTAACCCACACCTGGGAATTCTTATGCCGTGCCAGGAGAGTGAGGCATGGGATTTGAGAAGGTATACGTGACATCACAGAAACCACCGCCAGTGATCACGTGACTGCATCATGAACGGGACAAAACAATATATTACAAATTTGTTTTAGCTATCATGAATACTCAGTGGAAGCTGCAAAAATTTCCTTGAGTGAATTAGTGTCTCCAGTGAGTTAGTGTCGTAAAGCAGGAGAAGATTGGAGACGGGCACCCTCCCCACACTGGCCCCATAGCAGCTGAGAGGTCTGCCTACATGGTAGGTACGACGTGAGCTGTTTTAACACATTGGTGGGCCATGTGCAAAGGTTTCATATGTCTAGGGAATATTATGGCATGCTGAGTGCACGTGGATACACAACTCATCAGGATTGGCTGCTGACAGCTCCATTTACAATTGCCGACCAATCATTGTCCCAGATGTGCTTGAAGGGAAACAAGTAGCATAAGCACCATGCAGCCTGGCATTGTCTTGAGACACTTTGGAAAAATGGCCATAACACTGGTTCCACAACCGAATCAATGTAAAGTTGAGATAGTAGTGTACCTGAAATGAAGACTAGAGGGGTTCGGCTACCATACATTATGCCACCCAACACCATAATCCCAGGTGTAGGACTGGTGTGAAAAAATGGCCAAAAATAGGACATGACCTATATTTTGACGGTAATCTACTGTTTATAGAACCCAATTACGAACATTGAAATTAATGCAACTGTATGTTGTCCGCTAAAAAACAGACGTCGCACAGCCATTATTCACTGTCATATAAATGTAGCTGCAGGCTAGGTTCACATCTGTGCCTGGATTTATGTTCTTCGGGTCTGCTTGGGGACCCAAAGAACAGAAACCTAATCCGCTTAAAAAGCGGCTACCCGTGGAAACCCATGAACCCCATAGACTATAATGGGGTCCGCCCAATCCAGCAGTCTCCTAGCCCATTTGATCCATTATAATACGACCTCCCCAGCTATTCTGAAAGTTAATTCGGCTGACAGTGTAGTTCTGACTGATAGTGTAGCTGTCCGAAATTGATTTCATCAATATTACATGGACCTTTACCAATTCCAACTTCCTGCCCCTAATCAGGAACTCATCCGATATTTAATGGATATCCCCTTCCCGACTCAGCGAGAATTTCTAGACTCCCCCCTTAAATTGGAGGAACTAGCCGACGCCCTGGCTGATATAGACAAAGGTAAATCGCCAGGCCTAAAAAGTATACAGGTGGAGGTGAATGCACAATACCAGGATATCTTACTTTCTGTCTTGTTGAAATATTACCAAGCTGCTTACTCGGCCCACACTCCACCGGATTCCTTTTATTGTGCAACCATTATTCTCCAAAAACCAGATAAGGATCCGCTGGACTGTGTGTCTTATAGACCTATCTTTCTCCTCAATATAGACTATAAGTTACTTACTAAAATATTAGTGAATAAATTGAATACTGTCATTTTAGATTTGATCCATCCAGATCAAATGGGCTTTATGCCTGGTAAGTTCACCTCTAATAACCTTAGTCGGGTCCAGGTTGTGTCTCAAATCGGGGCTGCTCTCAAACAAGACAGGGCGATAGCCTCTCTGGATGCTACCAAAGCATTTGGCTCAGTGGAATGGCGCTTACTCCTCCAGGTTCTGCAGCGATTTGGGTTTGGGGAATCATTTATAACATGGATTACTCTTCTCTATCAATCCTCTAGGGCAGCACTTTCCATAAATGGTGCCCTATCTCTGTACTTCTCGTCACAGAAGGGGACCCGCCAGGGATGTCCGTTATCTCCGTTACTTTTTGCATTGGCAATAGAGCCTCTTGCCATCATTCTTAGGACAAACCCGATATATAAGGGAGTGACTATTGGTACCCGGGAGGAGAGGACAGCCCTATATGCGGATGATCTCCTTTTGTTCATGTCTGACCCTACTCAAACACTTCCCAGAGCTATGGCCTTAATTGATAAATTCCATATCTACTGTTGCTTGTGTAATAACTGGTCCAAGTCTTCATTTATGCCCATTGCTAAACAATTAACTGTAGATGCTAGAGAGCATATCTGTGGCCTAAAGGTTATGGACACCTGTAAATACCCGGGTATTTACATTTCTATTGGTGGCTGGGTGGATAAATCTTATCAAGATGGTGGTTCTCCCTAAATGTTTATATATTCTAGAACATGCAACTGTTCCAGTACCGCATAAGTTTTTCAAGCAGATGGACTCTTTACTTATTCTCTGTATTTGGGAGGGCTCTAGGTCCAAATTACGCCTCTCTACTCTAACCCTGGCCATAAGGTGGGTATGGTTAAATAGTGCGCTAAGTGTGCCTCCACTCCTCTCTACAACGGCCAAAAGACATGAGCGGGATGGCTCTTCCTGACCACTTTTTGTATTATTTAGCAGGACAACTCAGTTATCTACAGTCCTGGTTACTAACAGACACCCGGCCCGGAAGCAAACTTAGTGCACTATTTAACCATACCCACCTTATGGCCAGGGTTAGAGAGCCCACATCTATATAAGGGTAGATTACTGCCTATTCATAAATTATCAGGACAGGTCTGGCAACAGGCTAAGCGTGTGGCTGCTTATACTGAAGTTCCTATTGAAACCCTGCTATGGGACAACAGAGGTTTGACTGAGCTTCTTGCCCTACAAGATGCACGGTGTTGGGAGCAATTTGGCGTTGTGTCCTTGGGTGATGTTTATGATCAGGGCACGTTCCGCTCTTTTGACTCCCTGAGCATACTGTTAGCTATTCCCCGTACACAATTTTTTAGGTTTCTTCAAATCAGGCACACCATGTCTACACAGTTCCCCCGGAACCATGCAAATTTCTACCTATCCTTTCATTGTTGTACTTATGTCCCTAGGTCCACGAGGTCTCATTTTGGGCTTATATCCTCATCTCATACAGATCAAGGTGTCCCATTTAGATGCCCCTGCTCTGCTGAAATGGCACACCCTGATTCCTACTTTTACATACTCAGAACTCCAGGAATCAGAGCAATTTGTAATAAGTTGATCCAAGTATATATATTGCACCAAAGCTACTTGACTCCTGCATGTTTACATAGGATGGGACGCCTGCAGCACCCCGGGTGCCTGCGTTGTTCTGCTGTGTACTCTGACTTCTGGCATAGGATCTGGGATTGCCCTATAGCTAAAAATTTTTGGATGGTGGTTTTGGGTCTTGTATCAGATGTACTAGGTGCCCCTGTTCCACTCACCCCTGAAATTTGCCTATTTGGTATCTTAGACGAGGAAATATGGTCCCACCATTCTTGTATTTTTGTGCGGGAATCCTTATTTTTGGTTAGAAAAGCCATCGCCCTCTGTTGGATGTCTGCTTGTCCAACCTCCTTGTCAATGTGCTAGTGAACTCAGTTGTACTATATAATCAAATGGTACAGTGAAGGAAATAAGTATTTGATCCCTTGCTGATTTTGTAAGTTTGCCCACTGACAAAGACATGAACAGTCTATAATTTTAAGGGTAGGTTAATTTTAACAGTGAGAGATAGAATATCAAAAATAAAATCCAGGAAATCACATTGTATAAATTTATTTGCATTTTGCAGAGAGAAATAAGTATTTGATCCCCTACCAACCATTAAGAGTTCTGGCTCCTACAGACTAGTTAGACGCTCCTAATCAAGTTGTTACCTGCATTAAAGACAGTTCTCTTATATTGTCACCTGTATAAGAAACTCCTGTCCACAGACTCAATTAATCAGTCAGACTCTAACCTCTACAACATGGGCAAGACCAAAGAGCTTTCTTTTGTTTTTTTTTTTCAATTCAAATATTTTATTGAATTTTTACGAACAAACAACATAAAACAACAGACCCGAAATACAAACAATGCAGACCGGAGCCACCAAAGGGGACCCCAAGACATCTACAGTCATCAAGGCAACATAAACATTAATTAGAAGAAGATGAGAAAAGGGTGGAGAGGGGAAGGAAGGGAAACAGAGAGAGGAAGAGGAGGGAAAAGAAAAAAAAAAGGGGGGGGGAGGAGGTATTGGTCAGGTAGAGAGGGTAACGGGGGAGTGAACAGGGTAATATACCATGTGTGGGCCTTGAGGGAGGCCTGGAGGACAATACGTGTCAGGGCCACAGTAGACGGACCTGAAGTTCACTATGTAAAGTCAGGTGTAGAAACAAATACAGTGGTAGGACAAATGCTAATGGTGGGCGACTATGCTCAGAGACCAGCGTTCAAGCCCAGGAGGGGGGCCCAGAGCCCAGAAGCGTCTGATACTCTGCAGTATGTTGGAATTCCTACCAGTAAAACCAAGTTTTGTTAAAGGCTTCACCTGTGTCGTGCAGGAAGGAAGTGAGGTTTTCCATGCGCATAATCTCATTGACCTTCAGAATCCAGAGGGAGAGAGGAGGAGGCTCCACTCGCTTCCAGAATTGCGGAATGCAAGCTCGGGCTGCATGGACCAAAAAACGGAGTAGCGAGCGCCTGTATACACGCACCGAAGACTTACAGTGGTGAAGTAGAAACAAAGCAGGGCCCAACTGATGAGGTGTCTCTGTAATTTGCAAAATGATCCGCTTAACACCATCCCAAAACGAGGAAAGAGCTGAACAGGACTAGAAGACCTGAAGCATGTCGCCCTCCTCCTTCCCACACCTCCAGGACATCGGGGAGACCTGTGGGAAAAGTGTATGTAGCTTTGAGGGGACCCTATACCATCGGAATAAGATTTTAAAACTGGCCTCCTGGTAGTGGGAGCTGACAGAAGCCCCATGTGTGAGTTGGAAAATATGGAGAGAGAGAAAGAGAGAGAGAAATGTAGGTTCTGACCTAAATTCAGTCAGGGCTGGGAGTGAGTTCATAAAGTGATGAAGCTGCATATCGCGCCAGGTGTCAAGAGGGGGTAAGTCAGTTAAGGCTGGGGTAGCCGGCATCGTCCGCCAACTGGAGTCACTTTGGAGCTGACATACACGGTAGATCCCATGGCAACGCCAGTTGCGGAATACCCTGTCAGAGACTCCCGGAGGAAATCTGGGATTCCCCAAGATGGGGTAAAATGACGAATCCAGAGGGAGGAAGTGGGAGCGGATCAGACGTCTGGAGCAGATGTTGAGCGTAGGGCCGATGGTGGGCTGGGAAAGGAGGGCTGACAACAGAGAGGGCTCAAGCCAAGGGGCCGTCTGCAATGGGACCTTAAAAAATGCTTGCTCGATGTAAACCCAGGGTTTAATAGAACTGTGTCTACACCAGTCAAGTATCCAGGCCAGGTGAGCAGCGAGATAATATGACTTTAAGTCAGGAAGGGATAAGCCACCACAATTCTTGGGGCGAAAAAGGGGGGACCTATTAACTCTTGCCGGTTTGCCCGACCAGATGAATGCCAGTTAGATGGAGGAAAGAGTCTGAAAAAAGGAGGAAGGGATATGAATGGGCAAAGTCTGCATGAGGTAAAGAAGACGTGGTAGGATATTCATTTTAAAGATTGTGCACCTCCCAAACCAAGTGAATGTTCCAGCTGTCCATCTATTACAATCGGCACGAATGGACGCCAAAGCGGGTGGGAAATTGTGCCGGAAGAGGTCTCCCGGATCGGGTGTGAGATGAACACCTAAGTATTTTAGAGCGTGGGTCGACCAGCGGAAGGGAAAAGATTGGCTCAGGGAGGAGACCTGGGAAGAAGATAGAGTCACATTAAGCGCCTCCGATTTGGAAAGGTTAATCTTAAAATTGGAAATCTGGGAGTAATCCTGGAAGGAGGACATCAGGCAGGGAAGGGAGACATGAGGGGACGAGAGAAAAAACAATAAATCGTCGGCATATGCTGTCACTTTATAAAGACGGGCAGCATGGGCGACGCCCGTAATGTTAGGATGTGCCCTAACGTGACGGAGGAAGGGCTCCAATGTCAGGATAAAGATAAAGGGCGACAGGGGGCAACCCTACCTAGTACCATTCGCAATGGGAAAGGATTGGGAGAGCAAACCATTGACCCTAACCTGTGCCAAGGGATGCGAATATAAGGCCAGGATCCAGTTCATCATATTTTCGCGGAGGCCCACGTGTAACAGGGTCTCCTCCATGAACTGCCAATTAACCCTGTCGAAGGCCGTCTCAGCGTCTGTAGAGAGAAGCACGAGAGGTCTATTCGACCGTCTGGCACCATAAATGAGATTAATAGCTTTGGTAGTGTTGTCCATGGCCTCTCGTCCTGGCATAAAGCCAGCCTGGTCCAGATGGACTATGTCACCCAACAGTGGCGACAGTCGGGACGCGAGTATTTTGGCAAGAATTTTGAGATCGACATTCAGGAGGGAGATGGGGCAGTAGCTGGGACATAGGAGGGGATCTTTACCCGATTTTGGAATAACTGTTATATGCGCACGGAGTGAGTCGCGGCTGAACCGGTTGTTAGGGAGTTAAACACCCTCAACAACTGGGGGCTAAGGTCAGAGCCAAGTTTTTTTATAGTAAGCGATGGGCAGGCCATCCGGGCCAGGAGCCTTACCCGAAGCCATACCTTTAATCGCCATGGAGAGCTCCTCATCCGTTATAGAAGATTCCAGAACCTCTAAAGACAATTTGGGGAGGCCAGAGGAGGACAAATAAGATCGAATACGGTTGCGAAACACTATGTCGGACGAGTCAGGGTTAGATGTGTCAACCGAGGATAACGAGGCGTAATAGTCTCGAAACGCCGCCGCAATCTCCGAAGGGAGGTTCACCCACACGCCATGAGCTGTTTGGATGCTGGGTACATAGGTGGAGGCCATCTGTACGCGAAGGGCCCTCACCAACGAGCTGCTACATTTATTGCCAAATTCGTAAAAGTGCCTCCTACATTTCCACATGTGGACAAAATTGTTGGTACCCCTCGTTTAATGAAAGAAAAACCCACAATGGTCACAGAAATAACTTGAATCTGACAAAAGTAATAATATATAAAAATTCTATGAAAATGAACAAATGAAATTCAGACATTGCTTTTCAACCATGCTTCAACAGAATTTTAAAAAAAGAAAACTCATGAAACAGGCCTGGACAGAAATGATGGTACCCTTAACTTAATATTTTATTGCACAACCCTT
Source organism: Leptodactylus fallax (assembly GCA_947044405.1). NCBI lineage: Eukaryota > Metazoa > Chordata > Amphibia > Anura > Leptodactylidae > Leptodactylus > Leptodactylus fallax. The sequence continues at coordinate 1,172,976 of CAMRHE010000019.1, forward strand.
TGAGGCAATCACTGCAATCAAACGATTCCTGTAACTGTCAATGAGACTTCTGCACCTCTCAACAGGTATTTTGGCCCACTCCTCATGAGCAAACTGCTCCAGTTGTCTCGGGTTTGAAGGGTTCCTTTTCCAGATGGCATGTTTCAGCTTCTTCCAAAGATGCTCAATAGGATTTAGGTCAGGGCTCATAGAAGGCCACTTCAGAATAGTTGAATGTTTTCCTCTTAGTCATTCTTGGGTGTTTTTAGCTGTGTGTTTTGGGTCATTATCCTGTTGCAAGACCCATGACCTGTGACTGAGACCAAGCTTTCTGATACTGGGCAGCATATTTCTCTCTAGAATCCCTTGATAATCTTGAGATTTCATTGTACCCTGCACAGATTCAAGACACCCTGTGCCAGATGCAGCAAATCAGCCCCAGAACATAACAGAGCCTCCTCCATGTTTCACAGTAGGGACAGTGTTATTTTCAAGATATGCTTCATTTTTCCATTTGCGAACATAGAGCTGATGTGCCTTGACAAAAATTTTGATTTTTATCTCATCTGTCCATAGGACGTTCTCCCAGAAGCTTTGTGGCTTGTCAACATGTAGTTTGGCAAATTAAGTTTGTCAGATTCAAGTCATTTCTGTGACCATTGTGGGTTTTTCTTTCATTAAACTAGGAGTACCAACAATTTTGTCCACATGTGTAACTAAGGCCCTTTTAGCTTTATCGAGCAGAAAAGATCGTAACTCTTCCTGAGCGCTTGTGAGTTGGGCATAGGCATCTGGGGTAGCGTGGTGCTTATGGAGCAGTTCAAGGGAGCTTATACGCTGCAGAAAGGAAGCTACATAGACCCGACATTCTTTTTTCAGACGAGAACCTTGTTGGATGAAAAATCCTCGAATCAAGCATTTATGGGCTTCCCACACTATGGGAGGGTCAAGACTCGCTGCCTCCTCTCTAGTGAAATATTCTGCCAAACGGGCTTTAATATCACGAGAATAGTCGCATCGTCCAGAAGTGATGTGTTAAGTTTCCATTGGCGCTGGAAGGGGATAGGAGAGGACAGGGAGAGCGAGAGTGTGACCAGGGCATGGTCCGAGAATGTGATGCTATCTATCTCCATCGATAACAACAAGTGAAGATCTTGGTGTCGGGTGGAAAGATAATTAATACGGGAATAGCGGTTATGGACTGGGGAATAGTAAGAATAGTCACGATCTGTCGGGTGGAGCAGTCGCCAAAAGTCAATGAGTTGGTGGGAATGCAGGTCTCTCTTAATACCCCGGAAGAGCAAGTGAGAATGGGAGGAATGACCAGTGGTGAATCAACAGTGGGATCAAGAACCAAGTTCAGATCACCCCCCGCTACCAGGAAGCCTTCCGCAAAACCATCCAACAGCTCCAGGTAGGAGCTAAGGGCACGACCCTGTCCAGTGTTAGGCAGATAGAGTGAGGCAAAGGTATATACTTGAGACGATATGCGGCCCTTCAGCATAATCAGTCTCCCTTCATTGTCAGTGCGAGTCTCCAGATGCTCCCAACTCAGCGAATGAAAGATCAGCATGCTGGTCCCTCTGGACTTAGGGTCAGGTGAAGAGCTATGATAAGCATGTGGAAACCAAGCATTGGATAATTTATATGGTTTAGTAGAGCAATGATGAGTTTCCTGCAAGAACACAACGTGAAGTCGCCTACCTTTGAGTAAATTGAAGAGAACAGAGCGCTTCTCCGGGCTGTGGAGGCCCCTCACATTGAGAGTACCCACCGTAATGGAAGTTTGCAGGCTAGGCATCGGCATCATTAAGGGGAGGTGGTCTTGTCGTACCCTAAACACAAGGACAAACAAACAAATGGGGAAAAAAAAAGGGAGGGGGGAGAGAAGGGGAAGAAGGAGAGGGAGTGGAAAGCAAGAAAGGGGAGGTTAAGCAGAGGAAGGAAGGAAAGCAAAGAAAGAACAAAGAATAGACTAAAGTCTAATCACCCCTCCTTTCAAAAAAGGGGTGCACCCTCAGACATATGAGGGGTGAAGGAGTGAGGAAAATACAAGGGAACGAGCCCATAGGCTCTATGAGTGTACAGTGTACATAAAGTCCCATATCCCGGATCCAACCCCAACAGGTCGGGAAGAGGGGCATGGGATAAACAATAATAACCAAGGTCGATAACCAAGATAGCTAAACTGCGGCAATGGAAAGTAAGGGGGGAAGCAATAGAAGGGCCCTGCTTCACCACACTATAGTAAAGGGACACTAACCTCATATGGCTTAGTAGGGGGAGAGTAGAGACCACCCGAGGTCATCCTGTTTCCAATAATAACAATAAAGGCTCCCATAACTAAGGGCGGTAATCAGCCAGCAATGACACACCTAAGCCAAAGGGAACTGGGGGGGGGAGGAGTAGGGAGCAACAAGGTATACAGGTGAAGACCTCCATGGTAGGCTATAAGGTAAGGGCTAGAGACAGAAATAACCCTATGGACAGTCTCTGCAGTAAATTAAGGGAGGTATGGGCAGGGGGAGGAAGAGAACTACAGATTAGGACAACATAGGGTGTCAACAGATCTGGAGGTGACAGGAGAGAGTCAACAGGTTATTGTAAGCTAATGTCCCAAAATCTAAAACAGCGTATTACAAGTTAACAGGAGCCGTCACGCCTCAGTAGGGAGCTGGTGAGACAGATCAGGCTGATTCGGAGGTGTACATGGGCGGTCTTCTCCAGGGGATCGCTGGGGAGAGGATCTCTCTCGACCCATAGCCAAGGAGGGACGTCTGGGTCCACGGCGACGTCTTTGAGGCAGTGGTTGAGAGACATCCAGTGCGAGCCAATTCGGGATTTCCACAGGGGTGACATCCAGGAAAGAGTACAAATCCGGCAGATCAGCTGGGGAACGGACCAGTATTGAAGTAGAACCTTTAAGGACAATTAAATGAAACGGGTGTCCCCATCTGTAGGATCCTCCACTATCTTTGATAAGGTTCAAAAGGGGCTGAAGGGTGCGCCGCATAGCAAGCGTGCGTGTTGAGACATCTGGGAAAAGTTTGACAGTGGTATCCTCAAAGGTCAAGGCGTCCACCGACCAGGCGCATCTCAGAATGTGTTCTTTTTCAGAATAATAATGAAGCCTGCATAGGACGTCCCTGGGGTTGGCTGGGTCCACAGGGCCAGAGCACTGAACTCTATGTACTCTATCAAACATGTAAGTGGCATCCAAGGGGCGCTGCGTCACCCTATTGAAAATTGTGTTCACTCTGGTGATAAGGTCATCTCGGGGGCCTTTCTCAGGAATACCACGCTGGCGGATATTATTTCTACGACCTTGATTTTCCTGGTCGTCGAGTTGAAGAACGATATTCAGAAGTTGGGCTACAGAGCGGGTTTGGCTGTGTTCTACAGCAGAGAGTCTGCGGGCTAAGGTGGAGAGCGACTGGTCAGTGGCATCGGTTCTGGTGGTAAGATGAGACACGTCGGTTCTGACAACATCCAATGCCTGAGCATGGGCCTGCTCCAAGCGGGAGACCACATCATCCAGATCCCGTTTGGTGGGTAGAGCCTGAATGAGGTTCCGTAATAATTGAAAGTCTGCCGGGACTATACTGTATGGGCCGCTGTACACTGAACAGGTGGAGTAGTGGGTGAATCCAATGATTGCACCGGATGTCTGGTCTCTACAGCAGTGGAGGAGAGTGTTGTCTGCAGCAGGCACAGTGTGGGGGATAGTGGCGCCATGTTCTCAGTGTCAGAAGGTGTGGCCGAAGCACTGGTGTGAGAGAGATATCTAGAAATGGATGGTGAGCGGGTGAGCGATCGGTCCGGAGTACGGGGGAGACCAGCTGACGTCTCCTGGGCATATCCCGGAGAAAACAGACCGAGGTTTGTAGTGAGGGTACACTCATGGTCACTAGCTCTTACATAGAGCAGTTACACAGTTCCATTGTTAAATTCTGTCTCCTAGTGGGAAGGCGGCTATGAGAACTGGGAGCACGGCATAACAGTTGAGAAACTGAGAGTACACTAGTCCAGCAGAGGGCTGGCAGTTCCCCAAGCTACGGCACCTCCTTATAGACAACTGCACGGCACCACCACAGCAACCTCAAGCGACTGTAAAATGCAGGCCCTCAGCAACTCCTCCTGGCAGAGGATCAGGAGCAAATAGAGCAATGGAAGGGGTAGCAACAGTCCAGTAGGCAGCGAGCTCGACTGTAAGGCACACGGAAAGCTGCAGGGATACCAACTGAGATCTAGGCCCTCAACAACTCCTCCTGGCAGAAGCAGGCAGACAGCAGAGAGGACGGTGGAAGGGCGGTGGAGAAGGACAGGATCCCTCTCAGGTGCTCCCAGGACTATGCCAGTGAGAACAAGAGGCCAGCAGCAGCAGGCTTGGCAGCAGGGAGATGACACTGACCTGGGGAGATGAGGCACCCAGCGTCAGGTCTGCGGAGCGGTGCAGAGGCGTCCAGCAGGGTCAGTAGTCTGCCCTTGTGAGAAGGGTTGGTAGGCCACAAGGAGGACTGAAGTCTTCACTCAGGAGGAGTAGGCTGTTGGCAGGGCCCAAGATGGTGGCTGTCCCGAGGTAGGCCTTTTCCTTGTGTGCGCAGCAGTTTCAGGGAGGAGAGGAGTGGAGCAGTGACCGTGTTGAAGAGAATGCCAGCAGCTAGGTAAATGAGGGGAGTGGGGGAGGCAGCAGAGGGCCGCGATACACAGGGAGGCCAGTGCCGCTCCGCAAATCCAAGATGGTGGCCGCGACTGTAGTGATGGTAGGCCTCAGACAGGGCCTCCGGAGCAGCGGTGCGGGGAACCAGTCCTAGAACCACGGAGGCGACAGACTGGGGTATGGGATGCCCCAGGTGAGTAATGGAGACAGATGAAGCCGTGATGGCAGCGATATTCGGCTGCTTGAGAGGTCCACCGACCAAAGAGCTTTCTAAGGATGTCAGGGACAAGATCATAGACCTGCAAAAGGCTGGAATGGGCTGCAAAACCAAAAGTAACACTGGGTGAGAAGGAGACAACTGTCCGTGCAATAGTAAGAAAATGGAAGAAATACAAAATGACTGTCAATCGACATCGATCTGGTGCTCCATGCAGGATCTCACCTCGTGGGGTATACGTATTCATGAGGAAGGCGAGAGTTTAGCCTAAAACTACACAGGGGGAACTTGTTAATGATCTCAAGGCAGCTGGGACCACAGTCACCAAGAAAACCATTGGTAACACATTACTCCGTAATGGATTAAAATCCTGCAGTGCCCGCAAGGTCCCCCTGCTCAAGAAGGCCCATGTGCAGGCCGTCTGAAGTTTGCCAATGAACACCTGGATGATTCTGCGAGTGAATGGGAGAAGGTGCTGTGGTCAGATGAAACAAAAATTGAGCTCTTTGGCATTAACTCGCCATGTTTGGAGGAAGAGAAATGCTGCCTACGACCCAAAGAACACCGTCCCCACTGTCAAGCATGGAGGTGGAAACATTATGTTTTGGGGGTGTTTCTCTGCTAAGGGCACAGGATTACTTCACCGCATCAATGGGAGAATGGATGGAGCCATGTACCGTAAAATCCTGAGTGACAACTTCCTTCCCTCCGCCAGGACATTAAAAATGGGTTGTGGCTGGGTCTTCCAGCAGGACAATGACCCAAAACATACAGCTAAGGAAAAAAAGGAGTGGCACAAAAAGAAGCACATTAAGGTCATGGAGTGGCCTAGCCAGTCTCCAGACCTTAATCCCATAGAAAACTTATGGAGGGAGCTGAAGCTCCGAGTTGCCAAGCGACAGCCTCAAAATCTTAATGATTTAGAGATGATCTGCAAAGAGGAGTGGACAAAAATTCCTCCTGACATGTGCGCAAACCTCATCATCAACTACAAAAACCGTCTGACTGCTGTGCTTGCCAACAAGGGTTTTGCCACCAAGTATTAAGTCTTGTTTGCCAGAGGGATCAAATACTTATTTCCTTCACTGTATATAAAGTAGGGGCTGCCGTAAAATAATATAAAAAATCTGGGGTCCCTGGTGTAATTCACAGCCCCATCTTTATGCACAGCCCTTAGTGCATTTATTACTTCGATAGGAGATGCAGTTAGTATTCCCATCACCTCTGTAATATTTTTGGGGTTATTTCTGGTTGCACGTTCCTTATTGGATTGCACTGTATTTTTCATGGATTGGATTGCTTACTGTCTTTTTCTTGGCTCCCCTTCCTGGACTTCCTTCTGGACTATTTCTTTTACTATGCCTATGTTATGAACTCTGCAGCACTGTTTTGGTTGTTTACATTTCTTTTTGTCCGGTTCCCGTATTTAGTGTACAGCATACCGATTGTATTTACTCTGTCATGTCTTTTGTACTACGTACTTGTATTGCATAACTTGTTATACAATTTTCAATAAAACAAATTAAAAAAAAAATAAATATAAAACTCTTCCCAAAAAGCCTTAACTAAGTTGGCAAAAGAGAGTAAATACTTTGCCCTCAATCATTTGGCCTGAAAACAAAAGCTATTGTTAAAGGTGAAAAAATTGTTGGACATTAGGAAAATAGCAGTCTGGACAATGTATTCACACACATCAGGTGGCTAGAAACTACTATATATGGTAGCCCCTTCCCGCCACTTCGCAGAGCCACATGAGGTCTTAATGTTTGTGGGACAAATTATACTTCATAATGGTACCATTTAATATTCTGTATGATATACTGGGAAGCTGGAAAAAAATTTAGAATGGGGAATTGGAGAAAAACTGTGTTTGTGCAAATTTCTTATGGGCTTTGTTTTTATGGCGTTCACTGTGCAGCCAAAATGATATATCACCTGCATTCTATGGGTCGATACAATTCTGGTGATACCAAATTTATATAGTTTTATTTAATTACGTTTAACCCCTTAAAAAAAATCCAAAACTTTACAAAAAAGAAATTTTCTTGGAGTCACCATATTCTGACACACTTAATTTTTTTATATTTCCGTGGACAAGGATGCACAGGGAATTTTTTTTGCGGGGCCAGATATACTTTCTATACTATTTTGGCTAATGTCTATTGCTTTGACCGCTTTTTAATCAAATTTCTAATAGAGACGAAACAGTTAAAAAAAATGGCGGTTAAGCTCTTTTGATTTTTTTCCCTGCTACTGTGTTCGCTGTATTTTTTTTTTTAGAAGTTTGTAGACTGGGCATTTTTGGACACAGGAATACCTAATTTGTGTGTGTTTCACTTTATTTTTCTAACTTTTATATGTGTTCTACAGAAAGAGGGGTGATATACGTGAAATATGTATAATACAGCAGAGACCCAGCGGCTATGAAAGCCCCTCTGTTCCACCATATACCATAATATACTATTATGGTGGGTGTCAGGGATAAAATTATGTTGTCATATACGGGCCTTCCTAGCATGTGATGTGGATGCAGCTGTCAGGGGTCAACTCACTCCACTCTCTCAGTGTCGCACTCATTCTTCACTCAGGCTGCAAGTTGAGTGTAAATCATACCCCAACACAGTCCATGCATCTCAAATACATGCTACCACCACAGACTTTGGGCTAAGTGAAATCCTCACTCACATATACACATATACATATACTTCTGTCCTGGACATGGACAGAAGAGAAAAAATTATGAAAGGTTGCAACGTAGGATAGTCCGGATGGTGGATAAGCAGCCCCAAACAAGTTCCAAAGACATTCAAGCTGTCCTGCAGGCTCAAGGTGTTTCAGTGTCAGTGCAAACTATCTTTCAGCACTTGAATGAAATGAAATGCTATGGCAGGAGACCCAGGAGGACCCCACTGCTGACACAGAGACATAAAAAAGATAGACTGCAGCTTGCCAAAATGTACGTGAGTAAGTCAAAATCTTTCTGGGAAAACTTCTTGTGGACAGGTGAGACCAAGATAGAGCTTTTTGGTAAATCACATCATTCTACTGTTTACTGAAAAAGTAAGGAGGCCTACAAAGAAAAGAACACAGTACCAACAGTCAAATATGGTGAAGGTTCAAAGATGTTTTGGGGTTGTTTTGCTGCCTCTAGCACTGGGTGCCTTGACTTTGTGCAAGGCATCATGAAATCTGAAGATTACCAAAGGATTTTGGGTCTCAATGTGGGGCCCAGTGGTCAGAAAGCTGGGTTTGCGTCCTAGGTCATAGGTCTTCCAGCAGGACAATGACCCCAGACATACTTCAAAAAGCACCCAGAAATGGATGGAAACAAATCGGTAGAGAGTGGCCAGCAATGAGTCCGGGTCTAAATCCCATTGAACACCTGTGGAGAGATCTTAAAATTTCTGTTGGGAGAAGGCACCCTTCAAATATGAGAGACCTGGAGCAGTTTGCAAAAGAAGAGTGGTCCAAAATTCCAGTTGAGAAGCGTAAGAAGCTTGTTGATGGTTATAGGAAGCGATTGATTTCAGCTATTTTTTTTCCAAAGTGTGTGCAACCAAATATTAAGTTGAGGGTGTCAGTAATTTTGTCTGGCCCATTTATGGAGTTTTGCGTGAAATTATATCATTTTTGGCTTTTTTTTGTGTGTTGTTCCAATACACATAAAGGAAATAAACATATGTATAACAAAACATGCAATAATTTTCTGGGACAAATACTTCATTTTCTGGAAAAATTTCAGGGGTTCCAACACTTACAGCCTTGGCAGGAGCTCCATACAAGAATGAGTTGAAACCAGGAAGTGGAGGGGAGAGGAGACAGGAGAGCAGCTGAAATACTAAGATGAGAAAACCCCTTTAGGCTGGGACCCCATGTGGTGTAAATGCCACAGTTTGGCAGCAGAAAAAACTTGGCGTTTTACCATCCCTGCATTCCCTTATAGTCTAACGAATCCAATCCACACATTGCGGAAAAATCTGTGCAGCGGAAGCCCTGCGATTTCCAAAACCACTGCATTTTTGGAAATCATAGCATGTCGGTTATACCTACGGAAACGCTGGCAGTTTCCCTATAGGTATAATGGAAGCAGAAAGTCAGCAGAGGAAAACTTTGTGGACTTTCTGTGACAGGCGCTGCGGAAAAAAACACGAGGCATTGCTGCAACCCGCTACGTGGGGACTTATCGTCAGGCTGAGGCCCCACATTGCAGAAATGCAGCTTTTTTTGATGCAGATTTTGCTACGGTTTATTGAGCCATAGCCAGGAGTAGAAGGTAGAAGTAGAAACCACAGCAAAATCTGCAACAAAAAAAAGCTGAGTTTCTGCAACGTGGGTCCTTAGCCTTAGGCTAAAGTTCCACTTTGTGGAAATGTAGTGTTTTTTGTTGCAGATTTTGCAGCGTTTCTTTGACCAAAACCAGGAATGGATTTAACAGAAGGGAGAAGTATTAGAGCTTCCGTTATTTTTTTCATTCGTTATCAAGCCACTCCTGACTTTGGCTAAAAAAAAACGCAACAAAAAAAACACCGCAATGTGGGGCCTTAGCCTTAAGGCTTATTCACACGTGCACATGGAAATATTGCTCACGTACAGGATTGTAAGTTATGTATTTTTCTTCACAGTTTGTTCCATTTTTGCTATTGTATTGTATGTCTGTTTTGTACTGTATTCCAAATTGTCAATTTTTCCGGTAAAGGATACATTTCTTTTTTGCTATTTTTATAATGTTGCTGAAATATGGATGATAAAGAAAACCAGCAGAAATATACACAAGCTTAATATAGATTTATAATACTGTTGTGATATGACTTTTTGTCGAATGTGGCTTTATTGTTTCTTAAAGGATTTGCCATTAATGTCTGATAGATATAGGTTTTATTTATGGTGCACGCATTTATCACAAGAATGGGGGTCACCCATTCTAGCATTGGAAGTAAGAGGAGAGGAGGCCGTGCATGCTGTATTTTCATTACTCGTAACAAAATTGCAGTAAAAAGTGACCAAGACGTCGTATGTATCACAAATGGCACCAATAAAAACTACAAGTCGCTCTGCAAAAAATAAGCCCTCAATCAGCTCTCACATTAAAAAAAGTTATTGCGTAAAGTAAAATAACTACTATGCCATTTATACCGAAAAGTCAACTCCATAGCAACAGAGCCCAATAAACAGTGGTAGAATTGGTGTGTTTTCCTGAAGCCATCTCCCAAAAACATTAATAAAAGAGAGACACTAAATTATATGTCGCCCAATATAGTGCCAACAAAAACATAACTCGTCCCCCAAATATCTAGTCCCCATATGACTATGTTGACAGAGAAATAAAAATGTTATGACTTTTGAAATGCTGAAATAAAAAAATAAAGAAAAAGAAAAACAGTGTCCTGAAGTCCACAATAGGCTGCGTCTAGAGGATTATCCTAAGTTGCCTAAAGCCGATTGCACACAACCATGTGCTAACCGGCGGCCATGAATGAACGGTACATATGACATAATATCCGTGTGTCACCTGTGCGCTGCCCATGCTTTCGCGGCACCTTTCATGCGATAAATAGGAGCCGTGGAAGCACGGCTGCAAAATCGGACAGGAATAGGACCTGTTCCATATTTTGCGGCCCGGATTGTCAGTCCGCACACGGGACCGTGTAATTCAGAGTCATGTGTACGGCCCCATAGAAATGAATGGGTTTGTGTGCTTTACGGGAAAAATCTGGTTAGCACACTGACCATTCATCCGTCGTGTGCAAGGGGCTTTACATCCAGCTTCTGGCATTTATGTATTTCTTCTGCAGCAGTGTGTAGTAGCAGCCATTCAACTGGAGTCTGTAAGAACTGCTGCTCTGGTCAACAAGGAGCTCCTGAGTAGAGGATCCCCCTCTATGACTTCCATATGGCATAACAGGGTATATGAATAGGGCTTATCCTGAATGGAGAAAGGTACTTGGGAATATAATATCATCTTCTTTCAAGTCACAGCGAGCGACCTATAAAAAGATCAGTGACCAATGAGTTCCAAACTACAGAAAGGCAAATGCAATGAAGGCTATGGCCACAAGCAGTGAAATGCAGCTAAAAACCATGCAGGAAAAAAAAATGCAGTGGAAATGTTTTTGCGGCTTTTCCGCTTTTTTTTTTTTCATTTAATCCTCCCCCCATAATTATATGGAGAAAAAGCAGCAGTTCCACAGTTAAAATAGACATGCTGCATTCTTCTAAACATTGCATTTTCCACAGAATTTTTTTCTGCAATGTGTGCATGAGAATAAATGAAATCTCATTCACCTTGCTGGGACTGTAAAACATTGTGTTTTTATCCACTGTGTTTCTGCACAGCTAAAGACACTGTGATTCTGCAATGTGTGGCCTCAGCCAAAAAATACATGGGAATGAATGCTGTCAGAGAGTTAGGAGTTAGAATGTACCAAAATGAGAGCACTGACCATTCAGTTTGGGAATTAGCCAGGATTCAAGCTCACAGTTCCCATATTTTTTCCTATGTTAGGAAATCATGTGATCTTTCCACAGTATAACATGTTTTACAGTTTTTGTTGCATACTGGTGTAACTATGATCCTTACTGTATTATTACGACATACAAACATACAAATTGAATTCAATTTTATTGATTTATAAAGGTTAGACCAAAACTAAGTAGTAAGAGTAAGGCCAGGTAGTGAGGAGATGATTTTGATGCCTTCAGAAACCACTGCAGGCTAAGGCCCCGTGTAGCGGGCAGAAGCCAAAAAGCACTGTGGGAAAAACCGCTGTGGCAACGCATCTTGTTTTTTCCAGCAGCGCTTTTCACAGAAAATCCGCAGTTTTCCTCTGTGGACTATCTGCTTCCATTATACCGCCAGCATTTCCATAGGTATAATTGACATGCTGCAATTTGCAAAAACACAAGCATTTTTCAAATTGCAGCACTTCCGCTGCAGATTATTTTCTGCAATGTGTGTATGGAATTAGCCTGAATCCCATCCATTCTGCAGGTAATGTAAAACGCCGTGTTTTCGCAATGTGTGGCCCCAGCCGCAAGTAAATTCTCCATAGTAGTAAATGGGCAGAATTAATTATAGTAGATAGCTATTGTTGGCATGGTTGGTGGAATCATATTACTTGTCTAGTTTTTTATCATTGTTGTAAGCATTGTTTAATGGTGTTGCTGATCCGCAAGCAGTTCAGTGGAGGGTTTCTCCCTGTGCCCCAACTGAATTATTTGCTACAAGCACAGAAATGTGTCATAAACATTCAGTAGATGCAAACCATGCTCTTATTGAATATGCAGACAAAAATTATGAGGCTACACCTTGCTACCAATGATCATAGATGGAAGTAAGATGATTATAAGGTGTTTAAGAATGGGCTGTTTATTAGGAATTGTTTGGGAGTTAAATTTCAGGAGGTTGGGACTCAATTTAGGGTGGAATATCCAAATATTGAGAACTAGGTGGATATATATTTGAGAGGAAAGTATGAGAGAGCAGGGTGGGTGGCATTGGATGGGGATAAAATGAAATGTAATCAAATATAAGTGTATTATATTTTGTAAATGGATTGGTGAGTTATTAATTATTAATAAGAAAGACCTTACTGTGACTGCACATTTTAATATGCAAAAAAAAACATCAAAACTGTGATGCAGACGCACTGATGATGTCAGGCCTTACCCTTAAGGTGGGTTCACATTCCCATTGTTAATGTCCGTTGCTCTCGTCCATCACAGTATGAGAGCAATGGACATTAAATGACAGAGGCAGACAGTCTTAATAAATTTTCCCTAGTGTATTTCAAAAACAGTTGTATGGCAGTCATTACAAAAACGGCCATCATTCAGCCATTTATTACGTTCATGTGAATAGAGCATGATTGTGACTGATAAAATTCCATCCTAAGGCTGGGGCCCCATGTGGAATCCCATCCACACCTTGCGGAAAAATACACACTACAGATACTATGATTTCCAAACGCCAGAGTGGACTCTGATTGTGGGCATTAGCTTTGGGTGTCCGTTGTACTTTACAGCTTTATAGCTATGGCGGCAGCGCTGCAGCAGAACCTATTTTTTTTTTTTTTTTTATTTTTTTCTAGAAGATGGATGACAGACCTCACAGGTGGTGTCACCTAGCTGCATTATAGGACTGAATAAAATTCAGCCAATTTTACAGAATACTGGTATATGTCATTGACTAATAAGTAGTCCAATTTATCAGCGTGGAACAGCTGGACTACAACTCCCTTGATGGAATTGTAATGATGTCAGTATTTGTTGTCACCATCTTTCTCAGACACTCAGAAATATTTATGGTTCAAAATGTTGAGATAATTTTAATTTATTTTAGGAGAAATTATATCTAAATACACAACTGTTCACCTTTTTATATGTGAACTAATATGTGATCTTTTATTTCCCAAGTACTGGGACAGCCGTAAATACTAAGGTCTTCTCCACAATGGGGAAATTTGTAATGATGTCACCATTCTGATGTCATGGGATCTCCTAGTCTGACATTTTCTTGGTACATCTTGAGTATAGATAGGTGCTCTGCAGTGCGTGTACGCCATCTTGAGGTTCTACTTATAATCTCAACGCAAGTACTGACTAATGTCAATGTATGGTTACTGTTGCCAGCCTATAGGAGGTTACTAAATTATTTATTTAGTGACAATTAAACCCAAAGCATGTAACAGTACATGCTGTGTTAGGAAACAACATGTGGGTAACTAGTGGTATATTAGATGAGGCTGGAACATGATCATACAAGGCATCAGCTACATCATCATTTGCATGATATTGAACACGTCAAATAATAACTCTAAAATATATATCAGCCATCATATTAAAACATTATAATAGGTCCTACTTTTTTTTACCTTTTCAAGTTCCCTAGGGGGACTAAAAGTAAAAGTTAAAAATAAATAAAAATACATACAGCTCATAGGATTGACTGAAAGTGATGATGAGAAAGTCTCACATTGAGTGTTCCATAGACTTGCACAGCGAAGATATCTTTCAATCCAGACAGTAGATGCTGTATGAATAGGCAGATCAGACTGCTGATCACATAACACAACAGGGAACCCGAACTGCATGACAATTGTATTTGTGGCATCCCATTGGAACACAAGGAAACAACTGGTTAATTGCATATATCTGTTACTGTCACGCATGTTATGTAACTATGTAGTTTTAAGGTGAACATACCATTTTACTGAAGCTGAGCAGTTGGTACAGACCTCAACTGTAGTGTAAGTTGGAGTAACTGCTTAGATAGACAATCTGCTGGCTAAAGTCAAAAGATGGAACATGGCCCATCGCACAAAGTCTTTGAGGGTTAATTTTGGACGGACCTCATAGCTGCAATCCAGTCTATGAGCTACAGGCCAGATTAGACATCTTTTGGCAGCACTAATCCAAAGCCATACAAAATTCAATAGAAAATTTAACAGGTGATCTAATAAAACTTAACCTTTACTCAAACCTTAAAGGGAGTCTGTCATCAAGAACCATCATATCACCCCAACCAAGATAGATAGGTCAGCATCATAGAGTCTCCTTTGCAGAGTCTGCCGAAAATCAGCAGAGAAAAATGTTATGCACAGAGAATTTTTTTTCTTCGCCGCTTTCAGTTTCAAAATGACAGACACCCAACGGACCCCAATACAGTCAATGGGGTCTGCCTGGCTTCGTGTGTGACCCCTTCAGACTCGAACGGCAGAGAGCAAGAGCTAGTGTGAATCTATCATCAAACTGTGTTTTCCCCTTGTGAATTGGTGCCTTTGTTGCAGAGATATCACTGTTTATGTCAATATGTAAATGAGCTCTTTGGAGCAACAAAGTACTGGTGATGTTCCGTTTTTTAAGCAGTGAAACAGAACATCACTGGATTATCAGAAAGTGTCCCTGGGACGGTCATATGAGTAATATATATATATATATATATATATATATATATATATGTTTACAGTACAGACCAAAAGTTTGGAAACACCACCTCATTCCAAGAGTTTTCTGTATTTTCATGACTATAAAAATTGTAGATTCACACTGAAGGCATCAAAACTATGAATTAACACATGTGGAATTATATACTTAACAAAAAAGTGTGAAACAACTGAAAATATGTCTTATATTCTAGGTTCTTCAAAGTAGCCACCTTTTGCTTTGATTACTGCTTTGTACACTCTTGGCATTCTCTTGATGAGCTTCAAGAGGTAGTCACCTGAAATGGTTTTCACTTCACAGGTGTGCCCTGTCAGGTTTAATAAGTGGGATTTCTTGCCTTATAAATGGGGTTGGGACCATCAGTTGTGTTGTTCAGAAGTCAGGTGGATACACAGCTGATAGTCCTACTGAATGGAGTGTTAGAATTTGTATTATGGCAAGAAAAAAGCAGCTAAGTATAGAAAAATGAGTGGCCATCATTACTTTAAGAAATGAAGGTCAGTCAGTCTGAAAAATTGGGAAAAATTTGAAAGTGTCCCCAAGTGCAGTGGCCAAAACCATCAAGCGCTACAAAGAAACTGGCTCACATGAGGACCGCCCCAGGAAAGGAAGACCAAGAGTCACCTCTGCTGCGGAGGATAAGTTCATCCGAGTCACCAGCCTCAGAAATCACAGGTTAACAGCAGCTCAGATTAGAGACCAGGTCAATGCCACACAGAGTTCTAGCAGCAGACACATCTCTACAACAACTGTTAAGAGGAGACTGTGTGCAGCAGGCCTTCATGATAAAATAGCTGCTAGGAAACCACTGCTAAGGACAGGCAACAAGCAGAAGAGACTTGTTTGGGCTAAAGAACACAAGGAATGGACATTAGACCTGTGGAAATCTGTGCTTTGGTCTGATGAGTCCAAATTTGAGATCTTTGGTTCCAACCACCGTGTCTTTGTGCAATGCAGAAAAGGTGAACGAATGGACTCTACATGCCTGGTTCCCACTGTGAAGCATGGAGGAGGAGGTGTGATGGTGTGGGGGTGCTTTGCTGGTGACACTGTTGGGGAGTTATTCAAAATTGAAGGAATTCTGAACCAGCATGGTTACCACAGCATCTTGCAGTGGCATGCTATTCCATCCGGTTTGCGTTTAGTTGGACCATCATTTATTTTTCAACAGGACAATGAACCCAAACACACCTCCAGACTGTGTAAGGGCTATTTGACCAAGAAGGAGAGTGATGGGGTGCTACGCCAGATGACCTGGCCTCCACAGTCACCAGACCTGAACCCAATCGAGATGGTTTGGGGTGAGCTGGACCGCAGAGTGAAGGCAAAAGGGCCAACAAGTGCTAAGCATCTCTGGGAACTCCTTCAAGACTGTTGGAAGACCATTTCAGGTGACTACCTCTTGAAGCCCATCAAGAGAATGCCAAGAGTGTGCAAAGCAGTAATCAAAGCAAAAGGTGGCTACTTTGAAGAACCTAGAATATAAGACATATTTTCAGTTGTTTCACACTTTTTTGTTAAGTATATAATTCCACATGTGTTAATTCATAGTTTTGATGCCTTCAGTGTGAATCTACAATTTTTATAGTCATGAAAATACAGAAAACTCTTGGAATGAGGTGGTGTTTCCAAACTTTTGGTCTGTACTGTAAACAATATATATATATATATATATATATTACTCATATGACCGTCCCAGGGACACTTTCTTTTTTTTTTAATAGAAGCAAATTAGAAGTTAGGCAGGAGAGGGGGTTTAGTTTAGGGGTTAATTCCTGTTTTATCCCGAACAACCCCTTAAAGTTCCACTTCTTCCAGAGGCTCAAAGGGAGGTTTGCACAACCCTCTTAGAACCTTAGACAAATCCCATTGAGGAATGGGTTGAGCTATAGGTGGTCTTAGCCTAGAATCTCCTCTAAGGAATTTCTTTATTAGAGGATCCTGAGACACTTGCTTTCCTAAGCAGGCTGACAAGGCCACAATCTGTACCTTCAATGTAGAAGGACTAAGGCCTTTATCCAGGCCATCTTGAAGAAACTCCAAAATATTTAGAATGGAAGGATTGGATTCATCAATCCTTTTCCTTGTGGCCCAGGAAATGAAGATGGAACGTATCCTGGCATAGTTCCTATTATTAGACTCTGCTCTGGAGAGAGAGAGTGTATTCAGGAAGGCTCCATAGAGTCCTCTAGCTCGTAGTAGGGACCGGTCAATCTCCAAACTGTCAGATTGAAGGATTTCAAATCTGGGCAGAGCCAAGAGCCCTGAGATATTAGGATCTGAATTGGGGGAAGCCTCCAGTACGTCCTGCGACTCATCTGTATGAGTTGGGAAAACCAAGCTCTCTTCGTCCAGAATGGTATGATGACAATTACTGAGGCTTGGTCCTGTCTGATTTTCCTCAATACCTTCAGTATCATGGAAACTGGATGGAATGAATATATATATATATACCAAAAAGGGCCCCCAAACAAAAAAAAGGGGGGACACCATAAAAAAAAAAAAAAAAAAAAAAAAAAAAAAAACAAAAAAAAAACCAAAAAAACCCCCCACCCCAGAAACAAAGCGGAAACCCAAAGACAAAAAAAAAAAGCCCAAACTCAGACTGTATATATATATACACACACACACACGTCAGCCTGAACCTCCATGGGATGGACAGGACATCCATGGCCAAGGGATCATCCTCCTGGTAAAGAGAGCAGAACTTCTCCACCTTGGCACTGAGTATTGTCGCCATCAAGTCTACTTTTGGATAGCTCAACTTCTGGGTGATCGCCTGGAAGACTTCTGGATGGAGAGACCATTCCCTTGGACTGGATAGACCTTGATTCAATTGGTCTGCTGTTATGTTCAGTGACCCTTTGATATGAACGGCAGAGAGATGAGTTAAATTCTTCTCTGCCCACCTCAAGATCATCCCCACTTTACTGAGAAGGGTTGAGGAATTTGTGTGTTGTGTTTATGTCATGCATACATTCGGTGATAGTCTGGTGTCTGTATGTCCTGTTTGGTAGTTTTGAGTTTTATCTGTGTGCTCTTGTTTTATTCCATAGTTCTTGTCTACTGTGTTTTTGTTCTTTTCCTGTTGAGTCTGTTTTTTCATCTCTCTCTTTTTTTATGTGCTCTCTCTAGAAGCATTACCTCCTAATAGCCAGTAGATAGTGCTGTGTGCTTTGTTTTATTAGTGAAGGTCTTCCTTTGTTTTGCAATATATCTAAAGCTAAGGCCTTATTCACATGCATGGGCATTTTTTCAAAGGTCTTCTCAGCTGTTTTAAAAACAATGAGAGTGAGTGTATTCACATCTGTTTTTATTTATAGACTGAAAAAACATCAGCTATCTTTGTCTGTATGTAACAGATGTAAAACGGAGTGTCTTCTGAGTTATGTGGATTGGGTCAAAAAAGAGAGACCAATGAATTTCATCTAGTTTTTTTTATTTAATTTTTTTTTATTTTTGACATCCCATTAAAAAAACAGATGCAAAATAGATGACACTCAAGCATCAAAAAAACGGAAAAAACAGCCATCAAAAGTGGACATTACAGCCGTCACTATGTAAATAATGCCTAAGGCTTAGCCCCCACGTTGCTGAAAACCTGCTTTTTGTTGTTTAAGGCTAAGGCCCCACGTAGCAGACTGAAGCAAAAAAGTGCTGCGGACTTTCTGTTTCCATTATACCTATAGGGAAACCACCGGCATTTCTGTAGGTATACTTGACATGCTGAGTCAAAGCCAGGAATGGAATGAGCAGAAGGGAGAAGTACAGGCGCAGCTCAATAAATTAGAGTATCTTTGAAACGTTCATTCATTTCAGTAATACAATTCATAATCAGCGTCTTCCATGATTGTGTGTCCTACTGAACCAGACTGAGGGACCATTTAAAGGCTTAGGAAACCTTGGCAGGTGACACATTGAATTTACAATACTGAACAGTATTACAATATTCCAATTTTCTTAGATTTTGGTTTTCATTACCTGTAATCCATAATCAACATTTACAGAAATAAAACACTTGAAATAGAACACTCTGTGTGTAAAGAAAGTAGAAAATATAGGAGGTCACTTTTTTAATTTAATTACTGAAAGAAATAAACGTTTCAAAGATATTCTAATTTATTGAGATGCACCTGTATAAGCGCTTCTTATATATTTTCCATTCCTTTTGTAGCCACTCCATGGTTTGCCTCAAAAAAACTGCAACACAATCTGCAATAATAAAAGCAGCTTTTCTGCAATGTGGGACTTTAGCCTAAGGTTCGGTTGTAGAAATGTAGCATTTTTGGCTTTGCGTTTTAAAAGTGATACAAAGTGAATGAGATTTTACTTAATTTCCATTAATCACCACCCATTTCAGTAAAAAATGCTGTAGATAAGGCAGTTTTTTCAAAAACACACGTAACCATGCATGTTATTTCAGCCAAAAACTGACTAAGGGTATGCTTGTGCCAAGTCATTACAACTGATGCCAAAACTGTTGCGAAAATGCATCATTTGTCATCAGGCTTTTATACTGTACAGATTTCTATTCCAAAATCATTAGTTGTCATCAGTTTTTACCATGATGGTCCATGAGGCATGATGGGCTGCCGAGGCCAATAGGGCAGGAGTACTCAACTACTTGTAGTCCGGGTTCCGCCACCAAGTAAATGTCTGAGTTGAACAGTAGCTGAACACATCCAGTATTATGGTATTTTTCGGACAAAAAGATGCGTCTGACTATAAGACGCACCCCAGGTTTACATAAGTTTACACTGTGCAGGGGGGAAGGGGTGCGCTAATGTGGCACTATGCTGTGTGGGACATTAGTGCCCCCACACAGTATAATGCCCCATTATTGTGCCCCAAGCAGTATGCTCGTTAGTATACCCCCCACCACCACACATACAGTATAATTCCCAATTAGTGCCCCTCATACATAATTTAAATTAACAATGGCCAGGAAGAACATTCACCTCCCACCCGCTGTCCCCAAACCCTGATTTTTTACACTAAGTGGCAGCAGGGATTGGCAATCGTCCCTGCTGCCTGCACAAGAGCACACACACGTGTGAAGGTAGCATGGATGATTACCGATCCCTGTAACGCTAGTGCAAGGGATCAGGGCTTGGGGAGAGACAGTGAGCTGGAGTTAAGGGTTTCTCCCACCCACTGTCATAATGAAAGTGCTGGGAGACAGGGATCCAGCAATTGAAGCAATTGCCAGCTCCACTACTAAATATAAAGTGTGGGGGGGGGGGGGATTGTTCAGGCCACAGCACCTACAGGAGGAGCTACCGAGCCCAAGAGAGCAACTCCTGCTTGGGTTTAGTAGTGAAGTTGGAAATTGTTGGTTTCACTACTGTACATAGATGAACTGGGCAGACAGTGCTGCAGAAATTTTAAGGGAGCTAAATGGAAAAACGCTGCAGGTAGCGTTTTTCCATCCAGCTAAGGCACAGATTGATCGCCATATGGCACCAGAACTGATGCCTCTTGTGACAGAACTGGGAGAACTGATAGTAAGGACGTACATATGTGAACACACTAAGTCTTATAACTTATTTTGTTATATGTAGTTTAATGATGGTTTGTATATCTTAATACATCACGAAAATCAGTGCATTGCCATGGAAATGCTAAAATATTCTTATTAACATGACTACAAATGAGTATCATATTTGAATGTTGCAGACTGAGGGGGTGCTAAAATGGTGTTACAGATACGTATATGATATATATATATATATATATATATATATATATATATAGTGTGAGGGTGTGAACCTAGAGGGCGCTGGTGAGTGGCCCAAAAACAGGGTTGAAAAGGACCTTGGCCACACCCATACCTGGGGGCTTCACTTCAGAGGGAGTGCACACAGCAGGAGAGTGCTGCTGGTAACCTGCAGGGAGCAGGTGGATGGTGGAAACAGCTGGAGACGGACAGGTGGTCTGTCCCAAGAGGACTGGATTCTACAACGGACTTGGTTAAGCTCACTGTGAGCCAGACTGCAAAGAAGTTACCTCAGTAAAGCTTCTTGCCCCCAGAAGTTAGTCAGGGTTCAAGAAGTGAGGTATTGTCCTGTGTGTGGGCTAGGCTGATTTGTTATTTTTGTACCTGTTGACTTTTACAAGCTGGATAAAGCCATTTCTTTTGGATTGCCATTACCTGATATGTGGTTTATTTGGCACCCAGCACCACAAACACCTCTGTTAAGTCCAGGAAGCTGCTACTTTTGATGCTAAACTACCCCCAATTGTCACATATGGTACTTCGGATGCGGGCAAAAAGAGATCCACGTAAGTCCTGGAAGACAAGTGTTTGGTAAACTGCAGTATCGCTAAATGTGCATTGTGGCCTACAGCTGAAAAAGAAGTCTGTGATTTCAAGTCAGAAACTCAGGAGGAGTGAGTGTAACTACAAAATACCAAATTGTGTGCAAAATTGGTGAAAGGAAAACTCTGAAAGAGGAATCCAGGGAATGGACTTTGTGTATACTGTGGCACAGAAGTCTGTAAAGTGCTTGCTGATGGAAGAAAGTAAGCAATGTGTATAGAAATTGGATATTGCAAACAGTCTATGTGAAAGGCTATGGTGCCATGTTTGTGTTTTCTGTGGAAGACAGAAGAAAATGCTGGTTGTTGTAGTGCCACATAAGTTAACTGTTTGGTGAATACATGTGACTACAGAAGATAGTAAAAAGTTGCTGTTGGTTGAAGCCAAGGTTTCTGGTGAATATTGTATACTCTTGTTATTAAACCATGGGCAAGAAAAGGAAAACTTCAGTTTGTAAGAAAGCAGAAAAGATGTGCACAGGTGTGTTAGTGCAGCAGTCTCAAGGCAGAGAGACACAAAACCCGGAACAGAGCATGTGGAGTGCAAGTAAAGAAAATGGGTTGCATGAGAGTGACTCAGTTTTTCTAAAGCACCTCTGTTCTATGAATGAATATGTCCCTGCTGACTGTATGTCTCATACTGGAGTGCATAAAAGCGCCAAAGAAGAAAATATTATGGTGCAGCAGCTTCAAGATGAGATTAAAACCATCAGGTTTATTTATGAGGATAAAATATCTGATTGGAAATGGCAACTTGAGATATCAGCAAAAGAGAACTCTATAAGGAGTTCATATCCTAGTCATTGTGAAAATGTGGTGCTGGGTTTGCCTGAAATGGACTGTGTCACTAAGAAGGCGTTTGCTGAAATGAAATGTGCTCTATCCAATAAAGTTCTACAGAGTGTGAAGCAAAAGCAAGTGCTTGAGAAGCAATTGCAGGATTTAAAGGAGCAGCATGTCCAAGACTCCAGTGCCAAAGAGAGTGTCATTGAAAAATTAAGGGATGAGCTTGAAAGTGCTAAACATGAGAAAAGTGAATTTTTGCAATGTCAATCAGAATATTTGGAGGCCCAAGTCATGAAGTGTGAAAAACTTTCGGCTGAGTTAACTGATAAAGAAAATGAAGTGGTACAGCTGAGGAAGGAGGTGTCTGACCGAGAGAATGAAGTGGCACAGCTGAGGAAGGATGTGTCTGACCGAGAAGATGAATTAGAATCTGTGGTGCAGTCGCTGCAGTCAGAGCAAAACTTGCATGAACTAAAGCAGGTTCATCTAAAGAATGAAGTGAAGGAATGGCGGAGCAGAGCTGGAGTTCTGGAACAAAGAGAAATGGAACTCCAAGCTAGAATATGTAGCCTGGAGAGGGCACTTACAGGATCTTGTGAAGATAATGAAAAATTGTCTGTTCTGGTGCAAAATAAGGACAAAGAATTGATGGAGATGTCGTCGGTCCATGCTCAGAATTTACAAGCTTTACATGTGAATCACAAAGAAGTGGAGAAAAACCTGAAATCTGTGCGGATATTGTATGAGGACAAAGCCAATGCTTATGACAAGCTGAAAAAGGCCAAGAGAGAATTGGACCTCCAGATAGAAGACATGAAGATTCAGTTTGAGGAAAACCTGTCTAATTTATCTGCCCAGATTGTACATCTAAAAATGCTTGCTGCTCAACTAAAGGTGCAAGTGGACAAACAGGAGGAATACCTGCATGCTGCACTAGTAAAAACTGAGACAGAGGCTGCTCAGAAAAATGTGGCAGTGAAGAAAATTCTGGAGCTGGAATCAGAGATTAGTGTGTTACAGAAGGCATTAGAATCAGAGAAAGCTCCCGGCATAGACGCAGAGAAAGGAAAGCTGAAGCACAAGAAGACATATGTAACAAGTGATGTTGTAGAATCAACAAAAATGGCGTGTAAGCCATGTTCATCTCTTGGTCTCTGCCTTGATGTTACAGGAGAGCCAAAAAGTCAGACAGATATGAGTGACCTGTCCAGTGATGGTGATACCAGTGATCAGATTATAATGGAACAGAGTGATTGGGTAAAACTTCAAGTGAACGGTATAGTTCCCCAGGAAGATGTTGTTAAAGTGGATGATGCACAGGTTATAACATTGCAAGTTGATGAACAGCCAGTTAGTTTGGGAGAACTCCAACCTCTTCAGGGTCTTGTTATAGTAACTGCTAAAGGTGGACTTCCTGTAAAATATAAGGTGGCCAAAGAAGGTCCAACAGGAGAAGAGGCAGAAATAGTTTTACAGCCTGACACTAATAGCAAGAATAAGAGGCTGAGATATGATGTTAAATTTATCTACAAAAAAGAATAAATGTGCTGAGAAGCCGGAAATCTCGGGTGACCGGAACTTGGAAATTGAGACCGCCAGATAAGAACATCTGGAGAGACACTGGACAAGTTGATATGATTAAAGAGGGATGTCGACATTGTATGTCTTGTCCCATTGTTGCTCACCCCATAAGTGGGTGCTGGTGAGCAACCCAAAAACAGGGTTGAAAAGGACCTTGGCCACACCCATACCTGTGGGCTTCACTCCAGAGGGAGTGCACACAGCAGGAGAGTGCTTCTGGTGACCTGCAGGGAGAAGGTGGATGGTGAAACCAGATGGAGACTGACAGGTGGTCTGTCCCAAGAGGACTGGATTCTACTACAGACTTGGTTAAGCTCAGTGTGAGCCAGATCACAAAGAAGTAACCTCAGTAAAGCTTCTTGCTTTAGTCAAGGTTCAAGAAGTGAGGTATTGCCCTGTGTGTGGGCTAGGCTGTTTTGTTATTTTTGTTCCCGTTTACTTTTTCAAGCTGAATAAAGCCATTTCTGATAAGAGCGCTCATTACCGTTATGGCTGCCCAAGGTAGCAAGTGGCAAGTAAGGATTCATTATCCACAGCTCACCACTCTCTGGATGTTATATTGTATGGGGCACTGAAGGGGACATTATACTGTATGGAAGCATAAGGGGCTATTATACTGTGTGTGGGTATAAGGTGCCATTATGCCTAGTACTGAACACTAAGGGAGGCAATATCCTGTGAGGGGGACTAAGGGGGCATTATATTGTGTGGGAACTAAGAGAATTACAACTTGTGTGTGGCTTAGAAGGGACATTATATTGTATGGGTGTTATTATGGGGGCATCATACTGTGCGGGGGTATAAGAGGGAATTATATTGTGGGATAAAAAAGGTAAAGCAGAAATAAGGGGCATGGCCTATATATATATTAGTGGGGAAGGTGGCTCGGAAGCAGCAATGGTGCGGACCCAACCAGTCAGAGACAGGGACACAAAATCTGGTGCAAAGAGGTTTATTTAAAAAAACAAAACAAAAAAAAAAAACACACACACACAGCAAAAATAAATAAACCTTCACTTCAGGCACAAATGAGCAAAATAAAATATAGCCTTAACTTCAGGCAAAACGTCAAACAAAACCCTGCTCGTCTGAGCTCTAACTAAACAGTAACAAAAACTAACTGTATGTGTGGCTTACTACCAACCACACGAGTAAACAAAAATAGCGCAATACAATTATAGTTTTCAAAAAAAATTTAAAATGACGCAATACAGTCTCAGTGTATCAGGACAGACCCAGGCACTTCCTCTCGCTTCCAGGATCTGCCCTGAAGTGCAGGCTCTGTAGGATTATATGGCCCAGTAACAAGCCTGGGACCTACAGTAGACCTGGGGATGAGGCCTACTCAATACCCGCCCTGGTCCACACATAGGTCAGAAGCGTGGGGCTGATATATCAGGACTCCAGCACTCTGCCTGTCACCTTCTCACTATATATATATATATATATATATATATATATAGTGAGAAGGTGACAGGCAGAGTGCTGGAGTCCTGATATATCAGCCCCACGCTTCTGACCTATGTGTCTACAGGCCATGCCCCCCAGGGATATGGCCTACAAAAATAAACTCCTCCCTAAGCATATCTGAGGAGTTGGGCAAGGTCCCATCAAAGGCAAACAATTGGATCAGCAACTGCCAAGGTTTAGAGGAGGCTAAAGCTAAAAAGCATAAACTTGTTTACATAGCGTGAATTAAAAAAAGTTAGATTAAGAAAGCTTTGTAAACTTAAAAATAAAAACAAATTTGATTGCAAATCGTTCCTATAACTATTTCAGGACTGGGCCATTTTCCTTGGTTCAGGACCAGAAACATTTTAGGATTTTTTTCGTACATGCGGTTTTAACAGTTTTTTCCTTTGGCTTATTTCAATCATTTTTGCGTCTTTTTTCTGCTTTATTATGTTTTTATTTTTCCCATGTTCTTTCTTTATTTTAATATCCAAGAAAATGTAAACAAAAAAAGGGGGGGGGGAATGTGCCTGTTTTGTTTTTCAAATTTTTTCACAAAGTGCTACTAAAAAAATTTTTAGGGTAAGGCCCCACATAGACAGCAGTAGAAATGTATCACTTTTTTCCTGCAGTTCTTTTCACAGAAAATCTGCAGTTTTCCTCTGCAGACTTTGTCCCTATTATACCTTGTATCGAAAACAGCAGCGTTACCGTAGGTATAATTGACATGCTGCAATTTACAAAAACATGACAGTTTTTGAAATCACAGTAATTCCTCTGCCGATATTTTTCTACAATGCGTGGATGGGATTAGTCAGAATAATAAAACGCAGCTTTTTTTTTTTTTTTTTTTTTTTTTTTTTTTGTGGCGCTTCCACCATGGCCAAATCGCAGCTTTAAATAGTTTTCCCTCTCCGTTACGGTAATTTTTTAGACAATTATTGTTGTATCACTGGGGATGAGGCTAAAATCTGTGACCTGGGCGTGGTGGGTTTTTTTTGTCTATTTTTTTTTTTTGTGTCTGCCCCTCATAAGGTCATAATAGACTGAATGGGGAGAGGCATTTTAATTTTTTTTTTTCTGATTTCTCCTGTAATTGGGGCTGATACATTAGCCCCAGTTACAGGAGGAATGCAGCCTCATAGCTCTTAGGCTAGGTTCACATGGCAGAAAATTAACTGAAATTCCTCTTCGTTTTCTGCTGTCATATTTGGCTGTGGGATTGTCGCAATGGAATGTCGATGCAGTGTGAACCTAGCCTTACCACAGAGATGATCTGGAACTCATGCAGTTCCCAGCCCCTTGCAATCATGTGACCAGAGGGCCAGAAATGGAGCCTCGTAGCTGTGTACCAGACATGTCAACTCAACCGGAATGTCCAGGAGTCTCCCGATTTTCAGGTTCCCTCACTCAGTGAAGTCACTTTCACCCAGCTGATTAGTATTAACTGCACTGTGATGTCACCCTGGAGATCCTCCAACTTTTTTTTCTATACCAAGCTGCAATAGTATTGTACTGTTCCCTACATAATGTATTGGTATATATATATATATAGATATCTCTGTGTCAGTTGTGTCATTGTATGCATAAAAATATTTTTTCTTCCCTTACGTTTTAGAGGATGTCAGGCTACTGGAGATACTCTTCACACTTGGTGGACTTACCCTCTTCTCCACCGTTTTTGGTTGTCACTTCATCAGATGATTCAGTGGATGTTGGGCCAACTGATACCTCTGTTTTCTTGCTGGGCCTTAGACCACTGGGCTTAAGATATGCCCCTTATAAACTTCTCCGGTATACCCTGATGTCCGCTAGAATTCATGTAGCATCCAATTGGAGGACACTGACACTTCTGATATCGGAGGTCATCCATTGAGTTGACACCATCATGCTGTTTGGAAAGATTAATGCTGCTATAATAAATACAGAAACACATTTTGATAAGGTGTGGTACCCCTGGATAAATAGGTCACACACTTTAAGCCTGTCATACTGTCTACAATTATAATTCCTGGGCTAAGAAATCCCAACTTTTTATTCCCCCACAGAGTATGACCTATACCTTTGGAAGAAGTGCTTGCCTGATCATTCTTATTCCCTTCATTTTTTCTGTTTCAATCCCCCAATGTCTTGTCTATTTCTATTGCTTTGCATCTTACATATGTTTTGCTTTTGACTTTTATACTACACTAGAGGAAGGACCCGGCTTCGCACGGGTATATTTCATTTTTTGTTTGTGTAGTGACCCCATAAGAATTGGCCAGTTTTGCACTTGACATCCAGTATGGCAGTCCAGTATAGGTATAGTCTATTTATGGCTGTGTTGCTATGGAAACCTGGTAAATGAAATGTGAACTTACATTGGCTAATACACGTCATATGACTGAATATTTAAGGACCTGCAAACTGCTATTGATTCATACAGGACATAAATAGCTTGGTTGCTATGGAAACCTGGTGTAAAGCTGTGTGTATGTCAAGACTGAACCTGCGATTTTCCATTGGTCCATAAGTGTCATGTGATCATGCGCATCTCAGTTTGGATATCAGTGAAAAACCTGCGATCGGTTATTATGGAAAACCTGGAGTAAAGCTGTGTGTATGTGACCTTGTGTAACAGTGTCATCCACAACGCCCTGCCCCTTTAAAGCTTACCTACAGCAGTGAAGAAAAATGGCTGGGTTGTTATTGAAACCTGGAGTGCAGCTGTGTGCATGTGGCTGACAATGCTTTGTCAGATTGGAGACGGGCTTGGGTCTGCTGGGGAGTTTCAGCAGCTCGCTGTTGTCTGTAACATACCTTATCAGATTGGAGACAGGCTTGGGTCTGCTGAGAGTTTTCATTAGCTTGAGCAGCAGCCATGCGTTTTGCTGCAGGGGACATGAGTAGTTTAAAAAACGTTTCAATTTATAAGAATGCTGAAATCCAGTATGGCAGTCCAGTCAGTGGCGTAAATACCGGTTTAGCAGTGGTAGCAGCTGCCACAGGGCCCGGGACATTAGGGGACCCGGCGGGCCTCTGATGTTTGTTTTTTTTTAACACCAGCAGGTAACGGGCCCTATTTACTTACCGATCCCCACTCCTGCTCACGGCCGCCTGCACTTCACCTTCCGCAGAGGCGGCTGTGAGCAGGAGCGGGGATTGGTAAGTAAGGCCTGTGGGCCGTGAACCCCACAAACACTGCTATCATTATACTCTGGGGTCTTTTCAGCAGGCTTCGGGCCTCCTTGGTGGCGTCCCAGATGTCGGTGGGCCAGTCCGACGTCATTATGCGTTGCGATACATGCCTGGCTCACGTGACATCTGGTCCAACATTGAAGAAGTAGCGGGAAGTGCGCATAATACTATATGAAGGAGTCACTATGATACTGTGTGCAAGGGCCACTATGGGGCAGAATACTGTGTGCAAGGGCCACTATGGGGCCTAATAGTGTATACAGGGGCCGCTATGGGGCATAATAGTGTGTGCAGAAATGCAGTTTGTGCGTGGGGGGGTTGCCGGGGGGGTCCCATGTCAAATGTTCGCCTTGGGGCCCAGCCATTGCTAATTACGCCACTGAGTCCAGTATAGGTACAGTCTATTTATGGCTGTGTTGTTATGGAAACATGGTAAATTAAATGTGAACTTATATTGGCTGATACACATGATATGACTGAATATTTAAGGTCCTGTGAACTGCTATTCACTAATACAGGTCATACATAGCTTGGTTGCTATGGAAACCTGTGTGCCTGAGGAGAGTAAGTGCCTGCAAGCTGTTATTGGCTGATAAGGGACATGTGACCGTGTGTATGGCAGTTGGAATATGAGTGAAAGACTTGCAGGCTTGTATAGACTAATGCTGGTCATTTTTTGGGAATACTGTACCTCAGGAACGGTACGTCCAAGAGAGCTGAGACCCAGTCTATAATATTCCCGGACACCTGATGTACATGTGTGCCAAATTTGGTGAGGATCGGTCCAGTCGTTTGGTCGCGCATAAAGAACAGACAGACAGACAGACAGACAGGAACTCATTTTTATATATATAAGAGATATGTTCGCCTGGGCCCCACGTAGCAAAAACGCTTCCATTTTGCCGTGGCTGAAATGCCGCGGCAAAAAACGCAGAGCTTTACAGTACCTACAAAGTGGATGGGTTTCTGGGTAATCTCATCCACACATTGCAGAAAAATATCCTCATTGGACATGCTGCAATTTCAAAAAACGTTTTCCGTATAAGTATAATTGAAGAAGAAAGCCCATAGAGAAAAAAAAACACGATGCATTTCTGCCACAGTTTTTCCCGCAGTGCTTTTTGTCTGTGACTCACTATGTGTGGCCTTAAATTGTAATGTTTGTATATTTTCCACCATATAAGCTGTAAAGTAAAGTTCACTATAACTTTATGCCCTTGTATGCCTCTTTCTTCCTTACTTTGCATTCAACATTTTTTCTACTGTTGTACAATGTATCTATGTGTTCATTCAATAAATACCTTTAAAACTAAAAAGTATATTTTCTAAGCATACACTGTACTGTCATATAGAGATATTTATCATACATATCCAGGGATAGAAAAAGTGATCACTAAATGTCGTAAATAAAATTAGTGCAATTGTTTATTGTAATTAACGAGTAACAATCTGTGGTCTAACATTATTATATGGGGTCTGCATATATGTAACATCCGGTTTAAGTTCTACATAGGCCAGGGGCAGTGAAAAAAAAAAAAAAAATTCATACTCACCTTTCCACAGTACTCCGCTGCCTCCCTGTGCGGTCCGGTCTTCTCAGTCCCGTGCAGAAGTCCCAGCCACACATGACCGCTGAGGCCAATCAGCGGCTTTAGCAGAAGGGATCCGTGACGTCACAGCCAGTGAACAGTTTCACTTTGAGAAGACGCTGGAGCAGAAGGACTGCAACGCGCTGGGAGGACTCCGGAGCATTGGGGAAAGGTGAGCATGATTCCCCCCCCCCTACCTCTTCCCGGTTGTCCAGGCATTAAAAAAATAAAAAAAAATGCCTGGACAACCTCTTTAAGGCTAAGGCCCCATGTAGCAGGCCGCAACCAAAAAACGCTGCAGAAAAGACAGCGGCAGAAACACATCTGTTTTTTTTCCCACAATCTTTATCACAGAAAGTCCGCAGAGTTTTTTCTTCTGCGGACTTTCTGCCCCTATTTTACCTATATGGAAAACAACAGCGTTTCTGTAGGTATAACTGACATGCTGCGATTTTCAAAAACTCAAGCATTTTTGAAGACGCAGATTTTCTACTGCAGATTTTCCACTGCAGATTTTTTTTCTTCAATGTGTGGATGGGATTAGTCAGAATACTGTAAAACACAGAGTTTTGGCAACGTGAGGCCCTGGCCTTAAACTACAAGGACATATACATCCTTGCAGTGTTAAATGTGGACCGTCCAGACGTAAAAAGTCAGTGGGCGGTTTGGAAGTAGTTAAAGAGCCAATAAGGGGGTTATTGGGGGTTATTTATCATTTGCACCTTTTTTGGCCATACTTTGCGCTGGTGTGCAATTGCCCCTTTCTAATACATTCTATCCTGACAGACTCTATAAAGCTGCCCATGGACTGGAGTGCATTTGTGTCTTTTTTGTGCCCTTTTAAAAAAGGCGCAAGTCATAAATACAGCATGTAAAGGATCTTCATTTAGGCCACTCCCCCTTTTCTCACCAAAAAGTGGCGTGAGCAGCATTAGAGCATGAAAAAAAAGGCGCAAATGCTTCATAAATGAAGCGTAGTGCAGAAAAAGACCTGAAAAAGGCGCAAGTAGCTTAATAAATGTGCCCCATCGTCTGTGCAGGCTGGATTCATACAGTGCTTTTATAATGCCTAGCACATGTTACTATGTATTTCACCTGTAAGATAATGCCCATCAAATTGAAAACCTCTGATTTACTGGCATAGTAAAAATGTGATGTTCGGCTGAAATGCATAATAAAATGTGCTACTCATTACTACAATTAAAAAAGAATGCCGTTATTGATATAAAAAGCACAATGTGAACCCAGCCTTTGACAAATCCGTTAACAGAACCGTGTTAACAGTTTCTAGTAAAAGCAGTAATATTGGTCACAACGATATTAAAATAGTACTGTAAATCACAAATGAAGATAAAAAAAAAAAAAAATAATAAAAAAAAAAATATTATCTTCCAATGCCCTGCAGGTGGCACCAGCACAATACAAGCACCAGGTACAGCAGCAGACACAGACTGCAGCAATTCCCTGCACTATATTACACTGCCGCTAGGTTCACACCTGCAATCGGGTTTCCATTTGGGAGGTCCACTTAAAAAAGTGTTTACCTTCAGAAACAAACGGACCCTATAGACCCTATAATGGTGTCCACCAGGTTTCCGCCCGAAAAGGGCAGAAAATGCAAAGAGAAAAGTGCTGCTCGCAGGACTTTCTTCTCTGCATTTTTAAAGCGGAATGGGGAACGGAATCCCCAGGCAGGAGGCCAGGCGCAGTTGTGAAACAAGCCTTACATGTCAGAAATTGAGAATTTACAAGCTGCACTAAATGGTGCCTATCTATTTATATTCCTTCAAGGGGAGGTAATAGAAATATGTAAATAATAAAACTAATAAAAGATGCGGAGCTTATCTAAAGCTGGAGATGCACATTAACCGGTTGACGACCACCGGCCAGCGGTCCTGGTCTCTGAAGTCCGGCCAATAGTAAATTTATGGCCGGCACTTCAGAGACACTGTGAGCAGGATCGGGAGCGGGTGTTAGCTGTGACTGGCAGCTAACATAACCCCCGGTCGGAGGTTTTAGTTCCGATTGGAGGTTTTAACCCCTTGGACGACCGCGGCATCCAAGGGGTACCGCCATGTTGCCGCCCCCCTCCCCCCCGGCACCCCCTGCGGTGAGATCGGGGGGGTGCCGATATCTATTTTTTGTAGCCAGGGGTCTGCCCAGTGACCCCAGGCTGCCTGAAGCCCCCATTACTTGGTTGATCCTGCCGGGATGTCGAGAAGTCAGCCGATGCGTCTACATTGGCTGACATTTCTGTATAGACCTCAATACAAGAGTATGCTCGTGTATTGCAGTCTATAATACTGAGCCAGGATCAGAGCATCGCTGTCTCAGGTGTCCTTATAGGACAGGTAAAAAAAATGTAAAAAAAAAAGTTAAAAAAAAAATTAATAAAAGTTATAAAGCCCCCAAAAATCCCTTTTCTTATATAAAATTATATATATATATATATAAAAAACCACCTAAAAATTAATAAAAACACCACATATTTGGTATCGCTGCATCCGTAACAACCTGTACAATAAAACTGAAACAATATTTACCATACACGGTGAACGTCGGAAAAAAAAAAAAAAAAAACGCTGGAAGTAATGATCTTTTACTATCTCACTTACAAAAAAAATGCTATAAAAGTGATTAAAAACTCACATGTACCTCAAAACAATACCAATAAAAAGTGCTTGTCCTCCCGCAAAAAATAAGCACTAAACCAAGTCTGTCAACCAAAAAATAAAAATGTTACGCATCTCAGAAGATGGTGATGCAAAAACAATTGATTTATGTCCACAAATGGGTTTTTGTTCTGCAGAATTAGTAACGCATAAAAAAAACAATATAAATGAGGTATTGCCGTAATCGTACCGACCTGCAGAATAAAGGTAACATGTTACTTATGCTGTATGGCAAAAAAATTGAAAAGGTAAAAACCAATTAAAATGATTGATGTTTTTTTTTAATCCACCCAGGAAGAGTTAATATAATTTATTCAATAAGTTATAGACACCCAAAAAAATGGTGTCATTAAAAAATGCATATCATACCGCAAAAAAATCAGCCCTCATATGGCTACATCATCAGAAAAATAAAGAAAATATACCAAATCATTAGAACACAACTGGCTGCGGCGGGAAGGGAACGTATAAGTGGTGCGAGCCTATATCAGGATACAATGCAGATTTAGAGCTGGTTTATTATCCCTCGTAAGAAGTGACCCCCAGAGTGACCCCCCCCCAATCATAGGAGGTACTGGGGATATAGTAGGGAATTTTGTGTTCCCAATGTACTCTGCACAGCTTACATATTCACACTTCACCATGTGCTGTGCATTCACATCTGGGATACTAATGCTTATTACACCCCCTCATAAATTCTTTGAGGGGTGCAGTTTTCAAAATGGGGTGACTCCCTAGGAGATTCCACTTTTCTGGTACATTAGAGGCTCTGCAAACATGACATGGCGTCCAGATACCAAACATCTGAATCTGCACTCCAAAAGCCACATAGCGCTCCTTCCCTTCTGTGCCCTGCTGTGTGCCCACATGTATGACACTGCTGTACCCGGGATAACGTACATAATGTCATATGTGGGTATAAACTGCTGATTGGTCACAGCCGGGCACAGAAGGGAAGGAGCGCTATTTTGGTTTTTAGCGCACAGATTGAGACAGTTTAGCTTTTGAACGCCATGACACTTTTGCAGAGCTCCTGAAATGCCAGTAAAGTGGAATCCCCTGACACGTGACCCTATTTTGGAAACTGCACCCCTGAAGGAATTTATCCAGGGGTATAATGAGCATTGTTAACCTCCATGTGTTGCTATAATTTATTTTCCAGAAATGAATACGCAGTTGATTGTGAAAGGTGAAAATGACAATTTTTCCAGGAATATGTAATTTCAATGCATAATACGTTGTGCCCGACTTGTATCAGATATGAATGCTCCAAAAGATGTTGTGCCCGGGATACCCACTTAACAGTTTTTAGAGTGTTTGTGCCTGCTGACATAAGCTGGGCACAAAATATTGGGCACTGAAATGGCGTATCTCTGGAAAAATTGCAATTTTCCCTTTTCATTATCAGCTGCGCATTCATTTATTGAAATTAAATGAATGCAACACTTAAGGGAGAAGAATGTTCGCTACCCCATTTGATAAATCCCTTCAGGGGTGTAGTTCCCAAAATGGGGTCACAAGTCTGCGGATTCCACTTTACTGGCAATTCAAGGGCTCTGCAAAAGTGGCATGGTGTCTAAAAACCAAACTGTGCTTCAAAAACCAAAATAGCGCTCCGTCCCTTGTGCCCGGCTGAACCCAAGCAGCAGTTTATACCCACATATGACATTAAGTACACTATCCTGGGTACACCAGTGTCATACATGTGGGCGTAAACTGCAGTTTGGGTACACAGCAGGGGGAAGATGTGAAGGAGCGCTATGTGGCTTTTGGAGTATAGATTTAGATTGTTGGATTTTGGACACCATGTCAAAATGGCAAAGACCCTAAAATTGCCCCTACAAAATGGGGTCACTTCTTGGGGAATTCCAAATATACTGGCACCTCTTCAAAAACAACATGGGGTCCAGAAAGTCCCTGTAGATCTGTACTCCAAAAGCTAAAAAGCGCAGTGCTCCTTCCCTTCTGAGCCCTGCTGTGTGCCCAAGCACAGTGGTGAACCTAGCCTCTTTGCTGCCTGAGGCGGACTATGGAAAGACCCCCCCCCCCCAAAAAAAAAATAAAAAAAATTGAGTTTCCATGCTACTAGTTTAACACACTGTTATCGTCGCACAATATACAGTGCCTTGCGAAAGTATTCGGCCCCCTTGAACTTTTCAACCTTTTGCCACATTTCACTCTGGATGAACTGCAGAGATCTACAGCTGAGGTGGGAGAGTCTGTCCATAGGACAACAATCAGTCGTACACTGCACAAATCTGGCCTTTATGGAAGAATGGCAAGAAGAAAGCCATTTCTCAAAGATATCCATAAAAAGTCTCGTTTAAAGTTTGCCACAAACCACCTGGGAAACACACCAAACATGTGGAAGAAGTTGCTCTGGTCAGATGAAACCAAAATCTAACTTTTTGGCCACAATGCAAAACAATATGTTTGGCGTAAAAGTAACACAGCTCATCACCCTGAACATACCATCCCCACTGTCAAACATGGTGGTGGCAGCATCATGGTTTGGGCCTGCTTTTCTTCAGCAGGGACAGGGAAGATGGTTAAAATTGATGGTAAGATGGATGGAGCCAAATACAGGACCATTCTGGAAGAAAACCTGTTGGAGTCTGCAAAAGACCTGAGACTGGGGCGGAGATTTATCTTCCAACAAGACAATGATCCCAAACATAAAGCAAAATCTACAATGGAATGGTTCACAAATAAATGTATCCAGGTGTTAGAATGGCCAAGTCAAAGTCCAGACCTGAATCCAATCGAGAATCTGTGGAAAGAGCTGAAAACTGCTGTTCACAAACGCTCTCCATCCAACCTCACTGAGCTCCAGCTGTTTTCCAAGGAAGAATGGGCAAGAATTTCAGTCTCTCGATGTGCAAAACTGATAGAGACATACCCCAAGCGACTTGCAGCTGTAATCGCAGCTAAAGGTGGCGCTACAAAGTATTAACTTAAGGGGGCCGAATAATATTGCACGCCCCACTTTTCAGTTTTTTTTTTATTTTTTACAAAAGTTTAAAATATCCAATAAATTTCGTTCCACTTCACAATTGTGTCCCACTTGTTGATTCTTCACCAAAAAAATTAAAATTTTATATCTTTATGTTTGAAGCGTGAAATGTGGCAAAAGGTTGAAAAGTTCAAGGGGGCCGAATACTTTCGCAAGGCACTGTACACAATGTTATAAAACAGTTTTTAAGAATTCTTCTTCCTGTATTACTTCAGTATCAGATCAACAACGCAGCATTAACAATGAAAGTAACTTCACACATCTTCTGCTTGGTGGATGGACGAGCCCACGTGGCCCCCATTCTCTATAATAGGAGCGCCGCAGATAGCTTAGTACTGGACTTCAGGTATCTTTGGCACTCCCATCGAGGTGAATGAGAGCCACGCGGGTTCGTCCATCCACCAAGTGACACACCTATATATATGGCTGCGGTCAGGCTGAATTCCCACCCAGTGGGGGGAAAAAAAACAATTCTCAGGCTCAGTGGGGGACTCAGCAGACAGACCCCCATCACTCAGGTATTTATCCTCTATCATTTAGGTGAATACAGTGTAGTAACATTTTGTGACTTACAGGTGACGTCTCTGACTAATCGGTCACATTTCCCTTCTCTTCCCTTTGGACCGCCATGAACACTTCTTCCAGCTGTGACTTGTCTCTGTAAAGTTTACAACACAGACATCTTTGACTCCTCACTTTTCCAGGCATCCATCCCACATTGTCCTCACCTACACAAAGCCCCCATTCTGCTGCTACCCCCAATTATAAAATATATGATATATCCCCCCATAATGAAAAATACCCCCAAGTGCATCTTTATATTAATAATATCCGTGTGTACCCTGTATAAATAGTGCCCCTTATTAATAATGCCCCAGGTGTTAACTAATTAAAAGGTTTTCCAGGTTATTACTAAACTAATCAGTGGGGCTCAAAAACCCAGGACCCCCACTGATCAGCTGTTTGAATGGTACCTGTGTAAGCGCCATGACCACTTCTCTGTTTACATAGTGTCATTCATCTCATAGCGGCCATGTAATGTAACTACAGCCTCGTCCTGTACATGTCTACAGTATGTGACAAGGCTAGAATTACATCACACGGCCACTATAAACAGACAGCGTATAATATAAACAGGTGCCATAGCCCCTGTTTATAGTGCCCCATTTACACACACTATAATGTTCCACAGCAACCCCTGCACACAGTATTACACAGTATTATGGACCGCAGCGGCCCCTGCACACTGTATTATGCCTCGCAGCGGCCCCTGCACACGGTATTATGCTCCATAGTGGCCCCTGCACAGGGTATTATGCCCTGCAGTGGCCACTGCACACGGTATTATGTTCCAGAGCAACTCCTGCAAACAGTTTTATGCTCCCTAGTGGCCCCTGAACACGGTATTATGCCCCATATTGGCCCCTGCACACGGTAATATGCTCCATATTGGCCCCTGCATACGGTATTATGCGCCACAGTGGCCCCTGCACACGGTATTATGCTCCATAGTGGCCCCTGCACTGGTATCATGCTCTATAGTGGCCCCTGCACTGCTATTATGCTCCGTAGTGGCCCCTGCACTGGTATTATGCTCGATAGTGGCCCCTGAACTTGTATTATGCTCCATAGTGGCCCCTGCACCCGGTATTATGCTCTATAGTGGCCCCTGCACTCGGTATTATGCTCCATAGTGGCCACTGCACTCGGTATTATGCTCCATAGTGGCCACTGCACTCGGTATTATGTTCCATAGTGGCCCCTGCACAGGGTATTATGCTCTACAGTGGCCCCTGCACACGGTATTATGCCCCATAGTGGGCCACCCATGAACTATTATTATACTCTGGGGTCTTTCCAGACCCCAGAGTATAATGGATTGGAGACCCAGGGGAGAATACAATCATAAAAACCAGTGTTACTTACCTATCCTGGACACCGGTGCACTCCTTGCAGCTTTCGGCCCTGTTTAATTGCGCACAGACGTCAGGTGATCAGGCCGGCAACGCGACCTGATGATGTCACCAGAGGCCTCAAGCCTGCTCGGAGTTACATCGGATCGCAGGAGGTGAGTAACATTGGTTTTTATGTTCCCTCACCTACCCTAGGCCTCCGATTATTATACTCCGGGGTCTGAAAAGACCCCGGAATATAATAGTAGTATTTGCGGCCTGCAGCTTCACTTACCGATGCCCGCGGCTGCTCACAGCGGCATCCATTTCCCTTTCTGCATCCCATAGCAGAAGGGGAAGCGGGGGAGGCCACGAGCAGACGCAGGGTAGGGAAATAAATAGGCCGTGACCTGCTGGGGATACTCCATAAGGTCACAGCCTATTTATATATAAAAAAAGTTATACTCACCTGCAATGCCTTGATGGAGCCGCCGCCTCCTCTTCTTGTCCGCGATGTCTGTGTCTCAGCGTAGGCGGCGTGATGACGTCATTGTATCGCCGCCTGCGCTGAGATGCGATGTCTGGGCTGGTCTACATTAAATAGTAAAAATGCCGCCCCCCCCCCATACAGTGACGGACAGTGCCGCCTCAGGTGGCCGCCTCACTTCGCCTCATTAGTGGTGCGCCCCTGCCCAAGCAGCAGTTTACACCCACATATATCATTTTTTTGTACCCGGGATAGCCCACTTAATAGTTTTAGGAGTGTATGTGTCTGATGCCACAAAGTGGGTACAACGTATTGGGCACCAAAATGGCATATTTATTTAAAATTGTCAATTTTCACTTTGTACATTAATTTTTGGGAAGCATTTTTAGGCTCAAAATGATAATACCCCTTGATACATTCCTTGAGGGGTGTAGTTTCTAAAATGGGATCACTTTTGAGGGGTTTACATTGTATTGGTACTTTAGGGGCTCTGCAAATGCGACATGGCACCTGAAAACTATGCCAGCAAAATCTGCCCTCCAAAAGCCAAATAGCGCTCTTTCCATTCTGAGCCCCACCATGTACCCATACAGCAGATTACCACCACATATGGGGCATTTCTGTGTTCAGGAGAAATTGTGTAACAAACTGTGGGGTTTTTTCTTCTTTATCCCCTTTTAAAAATTAAAAATATGTCGCTAAATGGACAGTTTATTGGAAAAAAAAAAAAAGTAATTTTTAATTTTTACATCCCAATGTTAACAGAATCTGTGAAACAACGGTAGGATCAAAATACTCACCATACCCCTTGAGAAATTCCTTGAGGGGTGTAGTTTCCAAAATGGGGTCACTTTTTGGGGGTTTCCAGTGTACTGTTACTTTAGGGGTTCTGCAAATGCGACATGGCACCTGAAAACTAGTCCAGCAAAAACTTCTCTCCAAAAGCCAAATAGCTCTCTTTCCATTCTGAGCCCCACCATACACCCATACAGCAGATTACAACCACATGGGGAGTATTCCTGTATTCAGGAGAAATTGTGTAACAAACTTTGGGGAGCTTTTTCTCCTTTATCCTTTTGTGAAAATGAAAAATTTGGGGGCTAAATTGATGGTTTATTGGAAAGAAAGTAATTTTTAATTTTCATGTCCCAATGTTAATAAAATCTGTGAAACGGCTGTAGCGTCAAAATGCTCACTACAGTCATGGCCAAAAGTTTTGAGAATGACACAAATATTATATTTTCACATGATCTGCTGCCCTCTGGTTTTTATGTGTGTTTATCAGATGTTTCTATCACATACAGAAATATAATTGCATTCATATTATGAGTAACAGAAGCTTATATTGACAGTTAGAATGAGTTAATGCAGCAAGTCAATATTTGCAGTGTTGACCCTTCTTCTTCAGGACCTCTGCAATTCTCCCTGGCATGCTCTCAATCAACTTCTGGACCAAATCCTGACTGATAGCAGTCCATTCTTGCAGAATCAATGCTTTAATTTTGTCTGAATTTGTTGGTTTTTGTTTGTCCACCCGTCTCTTGATGATTGACCACAAGTTCTCAATGGGATTAAGATCTGGGGAGTTTCCAGGCCATGGACCCAAAATCTCTATGTTTTGTTCCCTGAGCCATTTAGTTATCACCTTTGCTTTATGGCAAGGTGCCCCATCATGCTGGAAAAGGCATTGTTGAGCGCCAAACTGCTCTTGGACGGTTGGGAGAAGTTGCTCTTGGAGGACATTCTGGTACCATTCTTTATTCATGGCTGTGTTTTTAGGCAAGACTGTGAGAGAGCCGATTCCCTTGGCTGAGAAGCAACCCCACACATGAATGGTTTCAGGATGCTTTACAGTTGGCATGAGACAAGACTGGTGGTAGCGCTCACCTCTTCTTCTCCGAATAAGCTGTTTTCCAGATGTTCCAAACAATGGAAAAGGGGATTCATCAGAGAAAATGACTTTCCCCCAGTCCTCAGCAGTCCACTCCCTGTACCTTTTGCAGAATATCAGTCTGTCCCTGATGTTTTTTCTGGAGAGAAGTGGCTTCTTTGCTGCCCTCCTTGAGACCAGGCCTTGCTCCAAGAGTCTCCGCCTCACAGTGCGTGCAGATGCACTCACACCTGCCTGCTGCCATTCCTCAGCAAGCTCTGCACTGCTGGTAGCCCGATCCCGCAGCTGAAACACTTTTAAGAGACGGTCCTGCCGCTTGCTGGTCTTTCTTGGGCGCCCTGGAGCCTTTTTGGCACCAATGGAACCTCTCTCCTTGAAGTTCTTGATGATGCGATAGATTGTTGACTGAGGTGCAATCTTTCTAGCTGCAATACTCTTCCCAGTTAGGCCATTTTTGTGCAGTGCAATGATGACTGCACGTGTTTCTTTAGAGATAACCATGGTTAACAGAAGAGAAACAATGATGGCAAGCACCAGCCTCCTTTTAAAGTGTCCAGTGGTGTCATTCTTACTTAATCATGACAGATTGATCTCCAGCCCTGTCCTCATCAACACCCACACCTGTGTTAATGGAGCAATCACTGAAACGATGTTAGGTGGTCCTTTTAAGGCAGGGCTGCAATGATGTTGAAATGTGTTTTGGGGGATAAAGTTCATTTTCTAGGCAAATATTGACTTTGCAAGTAATTGCTGTTAAGCTGATCACTCTTTATAACATTCTGGAGTATATGCAAATTGCCATTAGAAAAACTGAAGCAGTAGACTTTGGAAAAATTAATATTTGTATCATTCTCAAAACTTTTGGCCATGACTGTATACCACTTGATATGTTCTGTGAGGGGTGTAGTTTCCAAAATGGGGTCACTTTTGGGGGTTTCCATTATATTGGTACTCTATGGGCTCTGCAAATGGGACATGGTACCTGAAAACTATTCCAGCAAAATCTGCCCTTCGAAAGCCAAATAGCGCTCTTTCCATTCCGAGCCCCGCCATGTACCCATACAGCAAATTACGATCGCATATGGGGTATTGCCGTGTTCAGGAGCAATTGTGTAACAAACCGTGGGCAGCTTTTTCTCCTTTAACCCCTTGTGAAAATAAAAACTTTGGGGATAAAGTGATGTTTTAGTAATTTTTCATTTACACATCCCAATGTTAATAAAATCTGTGAAACGGCTTTGGGGTCAAATTGCTCAGTATACCCCTTGATAAATTCTGTCAGGGGTGTAGTTTCCAAAATGGGGTCACTTTTGGGTGGTTTCCAATGTAATAGTACTCTAGGGGCTCTGCAAATGAGACATGGCACCTGACAACAATTTCAGCAAAATCTGCTTTTCAAATGCCAAGTGTCGCTCTTTCTTTTCCATGCGCTGCCGTGTGCCCAAAAATCATTTTACACCCACATGTGGGGTATTTCTGTGCTCGGGAGAAATTGCACAACAAACTGTGAGATGTATTTTCTCCTTCAACCCTTTGTGAATGTGTTAATTTTAGGGATAAATGAATGAATTATTGGATAAAAATGAAATGTCTAAATTTCACCTCCATATTGTTTTAATTCTTGTGAAATGCTTAAAGGGTTAACAAACTTCCCAAACGCTGTTTTGAATTATTTGAGGGGTGCAGTTTTGAAAATGGGGTGATTTATGGGGGGTTCTAATATATAGGTCTTTATAATCCCCTTCAGAACTGAAGTGGTCCCTAAACAATGAGTTTGGGAAATTTTCTTGTAAATCTGGAAAATCGCTGTTACACTTGTAAGCCTTCTAACATCCAAAATAAATTAAAGGATGATGCCGATATAAAGCAGAGATATGGTAGATAATATTTATTCATGTATTTTGGTGGTATGATTGTCTGAAAAGCAGAGCATTTCACATTTTGAAAATTGCAATTTTTTTCCAAATTTCCCTCAAATTTCCTAATTTTTTTTTTTTAATAAATACAAAATTATTGATCAATGTTTACCACTAACATGAAGTACAATGTGTCATGAAAAAAAAACAATCTCAAAATCACTTGTGTAAGTTATAGCATCTCAAAGTTATTGCCATATAAAGTGACACGTCAGTTTTGAAAAAATGAGGCCTGGTCCATAAGGCACTTTTAGGCCCGGTCCTTAACCGATTAAATGGTTATATGTATTTTAGCCAGGACTGAACCATCCCACCATCTAATGTGTATGGGAACCTCCTTTTGGATTTCAACATTCCCAATTCCTTCATTCTCAGTGAGATAAGCTGGAAGCAGCCCACTCCCCTATCGAGATCACATGTACACTCAGCTGAGCCAAAAGATATCTCGTGTATGGCCAGCCTAACCCCGCATTCACATGACCATGTTCTGTTTCTTGGCCCATTTACTGGCCTGAACAGTATGCCTGGAGAGGGACTCCTAGCAGTATAGTTATCTATGATGCTAGGGGTCCCTGCCTCCCAGCCACATACTGTCCAGTGCTGATTATAGTACAAGACAGTATGTTGCTAGGAGGTAGGGACTCCTGGAAGCATACATAACTATACTGTTAGGAGTCCTTCTACCGGCAAACTGTTCAGGACGGTAAATCCGGCCAACACATGGACCAAGTTTCATGGCTGAGACTTGGCTGTGTGAATGCAGGCTTAGGGTAGGTTCACATCTGTGTCAAAGTCTCCGTTGGTTTCAGTATAAAAACTGCGGAAACTCGACCCCATAGTCTATGGGGTCCATGCGTAAACGCTGTTTTAGAGGTCCAGCTCTCTGTTGTTCAGGTCCTAGCCTAAGGCTCTGTCCTCACTTGCAGTAAGAGGATCTGTCAGGGTATCTGTTAGTATTTCTGGCAGTCTGGAAATCTGTACTTGCCCTTAAACATACCAAAACCTTTATTAAATGTATTAGTATCTGTCTGAAAATTGATACAACATAGCTTTCACCCTGTTTTGCACAAAAACTTGATGCTAGATTAAATAGAGGTATAAAGGTATTTAATAAAGAGGACAATTCATGTATGTATGTATGTATGTATGTATGTATATATATATACACACACACACACGCGCGCGCGCACGCATTTTATTAGAGAGCTGTAAGTGCTAGTAATTCAGGTTCTCCCATTGCAGTATCAGTGCCATTAGTTTCGATGCCACTAAAAGTATAGTGTCATCCACTCAGAAATGACTCTAGGCTGTAAGGCCACTCCACCCTGACAATACAGTGATATTGGTAGCCAAAACTGACAGCACGGATAGCGCACTTTTATTTTTGTTTGTAGGTTCTCCTGTTGTAGAGCTGAGCGCAGAGAGTAGCGCTTTGTGTTACAGGACATGAAAAGTCCTCCTTAATTAAACTTGCTTTGTGTCCATTGCTAAGAGACCAGTATTAGAAATTTCTGATGCTGCAAGAAATTTTGGGGCAGATTTAGGCCTCATGCACACAACTGCAATTTTATCCGCAATTGCGGGCCCATAGATTTCAATGTGCCCATACATACAGCCGTAGTTTTTGCAGCTGTGTTCCCGGGCTGCATTTGAGAGCTGCAAATTATGGCGCAGGTCCTATACCTGTCCACATTTGCAGATCGGCCCATTCAATAGAATGGAGGGGTCAGTCAAAACCACGGATGACACCCAGTGTAACGGTCTGGGTCTGGTTCGGAGTCTTTTAGTGCAATTTACTTGGGGTAATTGCTAGGCTGAGCAAGTGTAGAGGATGATAGTAATCCAGAAGCAGAGGAAGATGCAATAGCAGGTAGTTTCCAGGAGGTGGCAGATGTCCAATATAATGTAGTCGTACGGTCCAAGTCGGCAACAGGAGATAGCACAGTACAAAGAGAGTAGTCAGCAAGCCGGGTCGGTATCAGGAGCTCACACAGTAGCAAACTCGGAGATCAAGGAGAGGAGGTCGTAGTCAGAAGGAAGCCAGGGGTCGATGCACAATATGAACATCATTCTTAGCAGCTGAGCAGGAGAGACTAGCTAGATTTACAGGCTAAGAGCACAATAATCTCACAAAGCAGGAAGTGCAAGGCTGGGTTTAAATCAAGGAACAGGGTGGAGCAAACCAGAGAGGTGGGAACTGAAACTAGAGACACTGGTAACTAGGCTTTAGATCAGCACAGGAGCTGTCCAGGAGGCTGAATAGCTCAATTGGAGGAGCTACAGCCTGGGACACTGAAGTCCCTGGGTTCAAGTCCTGACACCCAGATACCAATCTGGGTGTAATCCATACCATTTTCACTGCTTGAAGCCTTACTAATATTGTCTAAAAAATAGAAAGTGCAAATGTAGTCTAGACTGTCTTAAACTGCACCAGATTTATCAAAGTGTCTGATGTATTTTTAGGCTGTCTAGTCTAACATTACACCTCCTATTAGTTGGCGCATGGAGTAGCAACTTAGGGTACGGCCTTTCTGGTAATGGTATGCCCCCTTCCCAATAGGCCATTTTCCTTTTTTCACACACATTAGAAAAGTGTCTAAAATGATTAATAAATCTAGCGCACAGCAGGTTAGACAGTTTTTTGGTGCATTTTGCTTAGTAAATCTCCACTTTTGTCTTAATCCGATCTGATCTGTGCCTTGCTTGCCATATTGCGCTTTCTAGCCTGAGTTACAATGAAAATCTCTGCCATTTTCTAACTGGCGTAGATTTCTATTCTGGTGCAGACACAACTGCAATTATACGCTGCAGGTTTTCACTTTAGATTTCACCACTTGCAATGCAAAGGGTAAAACCTGCAGCAAATACACAACATTTCCGCAATCAAGTTTGGTATTTTTTTCTTTTGTGGGTTACTTCCAATAGTGCTGCTCATTTTTTTGCTGCAGTAAACTTTACCATTTTAGTCCCATGGGAAAACACCCATGCTGGTATCTCTGCAGCTGAGACTACATAAGGTCAATTAAACCTTGTCTTTTAGGCCCCATATAGCGAGCCACAGCCAAAAAGTACTGCAAAAAAGGACATGGTAGAAACGCATTGCATCGCATAACCATGAACAAAACCAAGAGACAAATGACCCAAGGCAACCTGCACAAGAAAGTTTTTTGTCCTTCTTACATATGCGTGAATCAAGTCTTTC
Source organism: Leptodactylus fallax (assembly GCA_947044405.1). Classification (NCBI taxonomy): domain Eukaryota; kingdom Metazoa; phylum Chordata; class Amphibia; order Anura; family Leptodactylidae; genus Leptodactylus; species Leptodactylus fallax. The sequence continues at coordinate 1,217,750 of CAMRHE010000019.1, forward strand.
TGGAAGATATTTGTATTAATAGTGATAGTAGAAGCCTTTCAAAGACATAGTACACAGTAATAAATTGAGGTTTTTTTTATCTTTATTAATAACTATGAAATTGCTGATAAAAATGGAAAAATACTTATGACATGTTTTCTGTGTTAACAACAATTCACAGAGGCAGCCGGATATAAATCATTGCACAGCGTCTTCTATAATGCTGGGTTTATTTAGTACAGCGACCACATAGAGTATATATGTACTTTTCTTTGACATGATTAAACAACAATGAAATCCTCACAAGAAAAGTATGTACAACATGAATAGAAAAATTCCTTTCTATAAAATTGAAGTTACACAATTTAGATTTTCTTGCTAAAGATGACTACAGAAAAACATGTACAGAAATATTTCTGGGTTCCTGGGGTTTTATGCTACCCCCAACTGTTTGTACAGTTCAGGAACAGATTCATCCCACTCGGCCTGAAAACAAACACCAGCGACTGGGGGACCAAGGCCATACTTCTTGCGAAAAGCAGCTGCATTAAAATTTCCTCGGTGTTCAGCAGTTCTATCACTGATTTGAGGTTCATCACAATTAAGAGGTGCTGTCTGTTCATATACAAGCCAGGTATACCTATGTAGACCTGCACCACACATAGAAAAAGATGCAGAGTATTGGTCAGATATACCATCGTCACAACTTTGAATAATAGACACACATCTATGAAGTAATTCTCAAGATTTTGAAATATCCCTGAGAAGTCCTGAAAAAAAAATGGTCTAATTTTGCATGCTGCCAGATGACAGAAGTTAACTACAACATATACACATAAAGGATCTACGATTAGAACTGTTGCACTAAGACTCTAGAGTTGACTACTGACACACGAAAGAAGACAACTGCATGAAAACATGTCCATCACATGACCATGTACTAATTTTTATCCACTGGAAGTAAGCAGAGTGAATGAATGACAGCAAGCAGAGATCTAGAAAACCATTTGGAATTGATACAGAAAGTATATTGGAAAATTGTAGAACTTTTCATTATAATAACAATGGTTTGTCTGTCAATATTGGTCTGAAACTGGACAACCCCTTTAATGTTCTATTTGTCTAATTTGTCCCAGTATCTTATGTGTGGAAGTCAGTTTGTCTGTTTATTCCTATGACAGCCTCAATGTGATGAGTGCAGAAACTGACTTCCCGTCTACACCTAAAATATGTCATTTCTGGGACTTATTGCTAGTCATGTGGACAAAGTACTGTAGGTCACTCACAAATGCAGCCATTGGTAAGATTATCTGCAATACAATAATAATATGTACCTTTTTTGGTAGGTTCACACTACCATTGTTAATGTCCATTGCTCTCATCCATCATAGTAACAGAGTAATGAACATTAATTGTAGAATGCAGGCGGAGCCCCCCCTCCCTCTGGTGTCCGTCTGCATTCATGAAGGAAGCTTTCTTCTTGCTTTTTCTTCAATCACAAATGTAAACAAACATGACGGAAGAAAGTGTCTGTCATGATGTTAACATTAGAGTCAATGTGAGAGGGGCACTCCAACTGTGTCTGTTACTCTATCACTTTAGAAGTCCATTGCTCTCATCCTATGACAGATGAGAGCAATGGACACTCACAATGGTAGTGTGATGGTCCCCTATTTAGACAATAAAATGTTTTGTGGAAGTGCCAATATAAGGCAAGATTGAACACAGTCATAGTTGGCAACAGACCTGAATTTGCTGGAATAATCAGTAACAATCTTGACAAATTTGACTTGTTCTTGTTAGAAGGGAAAGGCTTTATGCTTGAGGGAAAGATTGGGATTTTTCCAGAGTGGGTCTTAAAGTGTACCTGCAATTATAAAACAACTTATAAATTAAAAGTACAGGTGAATATAAGAAACCATGTAATAGATCTTATTTAAGAAATATGTTTCCTTCTCCATTTATCAAGCTGAGTTACTTTTTACATATTAATGTATGGAGAGGGGAGGGGAAGGTGGAGGCTGCTAGAAAACTCACACAATTAGCTACAGCTACTACACTCTGCTATATTGTGATTAAGATAGCTCTTTAACACTACTAGCACACAGCATGAAGAAATAAATCAATTATCTGCCTCCTCCTCCCCCTTCCCCTTTCCATAGACATCTGTGTGAGAGTTGGGCATGTATATGGATACAATGTCAACAAACAGTGATGATAAGGAGGAGTCGGAAACGCATCTTAATGAAGATATATTACAAAGTTTCTTGTATTCACCTGTACTATTCATTTATCAAATGTTGCTTTATAATTGGAGGCACACTTTAAATACCTCAATTTGTTATCAGTGAAAAGTTGGTATGTATGGGAAAATGGCAGTGTAAAATTGGCATTGTAAATTGTACCTGTCGTTTTATTTGACTTTTCAGGAAAAGCTGTTATAGTTGTGTGCATAGGGGTAACACTATTTCTGGCCATTATATGACTTACATTCTGTACTTTTTAAGTGTTTTCCCCTCTGCATGTAACTGTAGGAAAATCTGCTCTGTAACTGTCTCTCATTTCAAAACAGTCCCAGGACCATGTATAATATACACACGTGGACAAAATTGTTGGTACCCCTTGTTTAATGAAAGAAAAACACACAATGGTCACAGAAATAACTTGAATCTGACAAAAGTAATAATATATAAAAATTTTATGAAAATGAACAAAAGAAAGTCAGACATTGCTTTTCAACCATGCTTCAACAGAATTTTTTAAAAAAGAAAACTCATGAAACAGGCCTGGACAGTAATGATGGTACCCTTAACTTAATATTTTGTTGCACAACCTTTTGAGGCAATCACTGCAATCAAACGATTCCTGTAACTGTCAATGAGACTTCTGCACCTCTCAACAGGTATTTTGGTCCACTCCTCCTGAGCAAACTGCTCCAGTTGTCTTGGGTTAGAAGGGTGCCTTTTCCAGACGGCATGTTTCAGTTCCTTCCAAAGATGCTCAATAGGATTTAGGTCAGGGCTCATAGCAGGCCACTTCAGAATAGTCCAATGTTTTCCTCTTAGCCATTCTTGGATGTTTTTAGCTGTGTGTTTTGGGTCATTATCCTGTTGCAAGACCCATGACCTGCGACTGAGACCAAGCTTGCAAGACACTGGGCAGTACATTTCTCTTTAGAATCCCTTGATAGTCTTGAGATTTCATTGTACCCTGCACAGATTCAAGACACCCTGTGCTAGATGCAGCAAAGCAGTCCCAGAACATAACTTAGCCCATAGCCTCCTCTGTGTTTCACAGTAGGGACAGTGTTCTTTTCAAGATATGCTTCATTTTTCCATCTGTGAACATAGAGCTGATGTGCCTTGCCAAAAATTTTGATTTTTGTCTCATCTGTCCATAGGACATTCTCCCAGAAGCTTTGTGGCTTGTCAACATGTAGTTTGGCAAATTCCAGTCTGTGAGATTCAAGTTATTTCTGTGACCATTGTGGGTTTTTCTTTCTTTAAACGAGGGGTACCAACAATTTTGTCCACATGTGTATATAGAGAAATACTGACCTATACGGATACGAGTTACATGCTATGGTAACAGCATCTTTCTTCTCTTATTTCCTGCTTACTCTTCCTCTTTCCCCTCTAAATAAGTCATCTGAGTCATATCACCTGTAGACTGTCTCTAGATGGATAAAGAAGTGATTTTTCACAGTGAAAGTTGTTTTAGCAGAGGGAAGGGAGCAGGGAAAAAACCTGATAAGAGCAGAAAGAGATATTTGTTTCTGATGAGATGTTTTACAAAGTGCCTATATGACTAGGTTACAGGTACAGACATAACATAACATACACCAAGGTATGACCGTTGGAGACACTGGAATGAGCATGAGCTATATGTGCCATAGAGCACTTTTAATAGGAAGCAAACCATTTCCATAAGTTACATTGATAATCAGAAGTTTTGTCCACATGTGTATATAGAGAAATACTGACCTATACGGATACGAGTTACATGCTATGGTAACAGCATCTTTCTTCTCTTATTTCCTGCTTACTCTTCCTCTTTCCCCTCTAAATAAGTCATCTGAGTCATATCACCTGTAGACTGTCTCTAGATGGATAAAGAAGTGATTTTTCACAGTGAAAGTTGTTTTAGCAGAGGGAAGGGAGCAGGGAAAAATCCTGATAAGAGCAGAAAGAGATATTTGTTTCTGATGAGATGTTTTACAAAGTGCCTATATGACTAGGTTACAGGTACAGACATAACATACACCAAGGTATGACCTTTGGAGACACTGGAATGAGCATGAGCTATATGTGCCATAGAGCACTTTTAATAGGAAGCAAACCATTTCCATAAGTTACATTGATAATCAGAAGTTATATCACATACCTGTATCTTTTCCTGCGCCTGAACCAACATATTCTGTATAAGTAAGGCCAGAGTCCAGATCATTACCGCAAACATTTACTACCAAAAGGTGATGCCATTCTCTGTCGAGAAAGTGATTTATAAAGAAATCATCAGATGACTTTCTCCAGGTGCATAGGAACCCACATTTACTCTATATAACTTACACACTTGATGGCAGTGGTATAGCTATAAGGGTCACAGTGGTTGCAGTTGAAACTATACTCATAAGTCAGGGGAACCCACAAGGCCCCATCCCCATGCTAAGAGAGGAGAAAGGGGTAGAAGATTTATGACACACAGCCTTTCACTGTCAGAAAGGAGAAAATTAACCCTTTTAATGCCAAAATTAACAGCTGGAAAGCATATGCTCAAGAAGGGAAGGTATGAAGCAATAGGGAACACTGAATGGGGATCGCAAAGATGGGAAGCTTGTGTGCAAAAACAGGTTGTGGCTGGGAAAGAAGTATTCATGACAGTCTCAGCCTGGATAGAGTAGGAAAGGGGAAATAGATGACTCCAATCAAAGCAGACATCACCAGATGTAAGTGCACAGTTATCACTTTTTATTGTGTAGATCCGGAAACTGACAATTTAATGACTGCGTTCTAGAGGTAAAATCCCATACACAGACCTGAGCCACTGTATCTACGTCTGCCAAGCTAGAAAAGCTGTCTAGAATTATAGATATGCTGTTTCCAATAAATATATTTTTTTTTTTTTTGGGGGGGGGGAGAGGGGGCAACACACATGTCTTGGGACTTGTTTCTGTAATGTTTTACGACCCTAGCAATGAACCTGCTATGACCTGAAGGTGGCAGGCATAGAAAGGTGAACGTTTGCACCAGGGCCTGTGAGCCTTTAGCTCGGCGGTGTTTGATGACACAGTATCTACAGTTAGTAAATGTAATAATTCTACAAATTTTAATGCACTATTACTTTTACAGTATTTATCACACAGTAAAAATGAAGCATAAAATGTGGGATATGCAAATCTATGGGTTTCCATTCAATAAATTTTTGCCCCCTATCCCTTCATTTTTTTAGAAAATCTTCTAAACAATCTTGGTAGGCAGCTAACAGTCTATGTATTCTTGTTTTAGTAGATCTTTCATATTTTTTTTTTCTTTTTTTTTTTGCATTAAGTTTTATTGAATTTTATAACAAGGGTATAACAACATAAACCACAGTTGAAAATGGGAGTGAGAAGGGTAAAGGGGGAGATGCAGAGGAGGTCTTTGCCATTCTACTATCCAGAACACTCCTACTTCAGAATTTTCAGTAATGTATCACTCAGTGTGCACTCTTTCTCATTACTCTACACTGGCCGATGCAAAGTACGTGGGGGAGGAACAGAACAATATGCTACCGATAATCTTGCAAATTTTATACAAAATTACAAGATATCATCACCTGACAAACAGATAATATCATCAGTCGACAAAAGTTGACTGATCGGAAACACAATTACAAAGACCACATGTGTTTATGATGCTAACCAAGTTACATTTCTGATGGACACCATTCACAATGAGGTTCCATTTGGTTTTGTCATGGGGCTACTTGCAGTGCTATTCTTACTGTAAAATCTGACAAAATCTACAAAAGAGTAATTTTTGAACAAAGCCAAGAGATTCTCTATTTGGCATTCCTTGAATCTCCACTTTTCCTTGGAATATTTCTTTACTCTGTACATGGTAAATGCAGAGTTTTGTGGATAAAACAGACATATGACATTTCTGAACGTTCCCTGCATAACAGGAGTTTTGTAAACTTCCTATGATTGTGCAATATTCCACGATCTCTGGATTAAATTCATGTTTATTGTAAATATATGTGAATATATTTTGTCATTCTTACGCAAGAGAGCGATCATGTTTGCTTGGTACATCTGGATCTGTCAGTATTATGGTATACAGCTTCTTGGGATCCATGCCCTCCCATTGAAGGGTTGGTTTCTTTTTAATCTAAAAAACAAAAATTTAGAACAATAATGGTAATGAAAAGAAACAATGACCCACATTTACTAATAGTCAGAGAGTGTAAACTTAGTCTGAAAAATGCACCAGATTTATCACAGTAGCTGATGCTGGCTGAAAAATCTGGTACGTCCTTACACTGCTGAAATTTATAACACCTATTGGTTGACTTACTTTGGGTGATAATTTTACACCAAAATTTTGGTGCAGTTTCTTGCATTTAAGCCATTTCTCCTTTTTCCCACCAAACCATGCCCCTTCCCAGCAAAGTCACACCCACTTGTTGAGATAATCAGAAAATTGTGATCCTAAGCACGGCAACGTGACACATTTTGCCACATTTTATAATTGGGTTGTGTTGTAACCACAATAGTAAATCTTCAGCAATAAGTTTTTGCATATGTTTTGGGGGTCACTATAGCTATAATGAATATTATAAGGTGTCACTAGCTGGTTTACTGCAACAGTCTTGTACAAGATTATAGCAAAATCAGGAGTCACTGAGCGGTAACAGCAAGCAAAGTAGCAAAATGTAAGGATGCTAAAAGATGTAGCTTCCTACACGGGGTATGAATCCCCAAAACAATATAGCCACAAATGAGTAATTATAACATCAGCATAAGGCTAAAATATAACTTTTATCCTAAATACGTTAAAATTACAAAAAAAATTAAAACCATGGGAAACCAATCCCATATCAACGAAAATATAAAACAAACTATTCACAACAGAAGAATTAAAATATACACCCAGAATGACCACTGTGGGAAATGAATCCTGTAATCCACCAAATAATGGAATAGATTTACCACAAATTTAATTCCTTCAGGCGGAGGCCCCACTTTGCAGAAACCCAGCTTTTTTTGTTGCAGATTTTGCTGCGTTTTTTTGAGCCAAAGTCAAGAATGGCTACAAAAGGAATGGAAAATATATAAGAAGCTCTTAATCTTAGTCCTTCTGCTCAATTTACTCCTGGCTTCAGCTCAAAAAATTGTAGCAAAATCTGCAACAAAAAAAGCTGCGTTTCCGCAACATGGGATTCAAGTAGTATTCTTCTGGTTGAGAAAGGACAGAGGGGGGTGGGGAGTTGCGGAATACTCCATCACATTAGTGGGAGTCATTGATTCCAGAACTGACCCTATAAGGCCCTTAACATCTGTCCCCCAACCCCCAAAATGACTCTTACCCTGACAAGGGCAGTCTCCAAACTTGCCCTAAAAGCAAACAACCCTATTAAGCCCATCCCCATATGTATGTCGTCCTAGGGGTACCGGGACTCATCAGGGGATCTATATAGTGGGCAACGAAGCTATCTGCACAGTAGATACCTAAAAAGGACAGAACCACCTCCTTGTATTGTGAGGGAATCTGATCTACGATGGAACACCAGCTGAGAGGCATGGTAAATGCTTAAACAACCGGAGCACACCCAGGAGAATCCTACCTGAAGGAATTACATCTGTGGGAAGACTGTTCTATTTTTTGGTGGATTCATCTCCCCAGTGGTCAGTCCGGGTGTATATTTTAATTCTTCTGTTGTGATTAGTTTTCGTTTGATATTTTTGTTGATATGGGATTGGGTCCCCATCGTTTCAATTGGTTTCTATAATTTTAGCATATTTAGAATAAAAGTTATATTTTAGCTTTATGCTGAAGTCATACCATCACAGTAACAGCAATGCTACAAGTTTCAGGCTTTTTTAGTTCATTGTCTTCATACAACATCTATGTTGGTCATAGAAGGAATAAGGAAGAAGGGCACAAAGAAAGCGTGTGCTACAAGCAAGGAACAAGTCTATAAAGTGAGGCTTACTTCTGATTCTGCTACTCAAGCACACGCCTACATACCAACCCGGAGTATATATGTAGCACTCATACCCCATACAGTACACTCTGCTTTGGATTGACTAGCTGTAATTTAGGCAGAAGTACAAACTCCTTGGGACAGGTTTACTAATTCTGTCTCATGACAGTTCTGAAGATGCATCAACTTTAAGTGGCTCATGCTGTATCATATGATACAATGTAAAATGCTTTTGATCAACTTTATACCACCTTAAAGTTGGCTTAGCTTGCACTTAATTTTTCCGCTAAAATATGTTTCACATCCTAACCTTTCCCACTAAGCCCTGCCCATTTGTCTATACACATTTCAAAACTGTTGAGTGTTTCAAAAACATCTTTTTGGCATATTCAATTATTAAATATATCTAAAACTAAAAATTTTTCTAAATATATCTAAAATATATCTAAAAATTTGTCAGATTATGGTGCACAATAAGCTGGAACTGTGATCCAGCCCTGGTAGTAAATGTGGGCAGTTTGTGCATACTTGTCCACCTTTTGCGGATCACATACAGTTTAAGTAAATGGCAATGAGTGATAAACAATCATAAATATTATCCTATTCAGAAAAAAACTTCAATAACTTTGAAACATTGTTAAAGTTGGAATACGACTTTAAAGAGATAGTGTGCTTTAGAAAACCCCTAATGGTAAGCAGATCACAGGTTGTCCCCTGCTGGGACCCAGGGCAATGAGCTATAGTGTACTCTGTGGGAAAAACTAGAAATACTCCTACAAAGCCCCTACAATGCCATCACAGGGAAAATGTTCACATCATGTTTTTAACATACGTTTAGTATATCAGTTTAATGGATGTAAAAACAGATGAAAAGGGATGTCCAGCTATTTGCACAGAGACAATGTTGCAAGAATAAATGATCCATTTCTATCCATGTTTTTTTGGTGGACATAAAAGCAGAGTATACCACAAGGTTCCCCCACTTCTTGTGATTCGTGGGGATACAAGTGTCAGAAGCCCAACTGAAAAGCAAGTTACGTAAATAATCAGTGTGCCCCTTTAAGTTTTAGACCTGTTGAGTGTGGTGTAAAGATGGCTTCAAACACAGCTGACATCTGCAGCCAGATGTACTAACATTAGATGGCAACCAATTTATGTAAGAATTTAAAGTGAATTTTAATGTGACAACCGGATGTCTGCAAGATGTATACATTTTCAGAGGTGAGGAAGCCCTAGTAAATTCAGAGCAAACACAAGATGTCAAACAGAAACTCTGAAAACAGGAACTATTTTGACCAGTGAAATCTGTGGCTGAGATAATGTATTAGCTATTATAAATACAATACAATGATAGGGTTATATGACAATTCATTGGGAATTTGCCATGTCAGTCATTTGCATATGTCACAGATATAGTGGGCTGCACCCACTGGTTATATATATATATATATATATATATATATATATATATATATATATAATATCAATTTGGGTGATAACACACAGTAAGGCTACCAGGCTTAGGGCTTTTAAATAGTTTGTTACTTGGGCACTTTTTGGGCACAAATTATTGTTACTGGTGGCTACTGGGTTTGAATACCTAAAAAAAAATAAATTATTAAGAAGTATCTGACAATGCATCGATGGGCTTTAATGAAAAAACGGAGCCAAAAGGATTCACTTTCTGCATTCGTTTTGTTCAGCATACTTTTTTATTCTTTCACGAACAAAAAAGTTGCGGCAGAGTGGGGTTAAAACCTGATGTACATACTTACCAACACTAGATATGGGGACAGCTGGGCTTAAGTTACTATTATGTGTGGGCATCTTTATGGGCACACCTACAGGTAATGCATATTGTAACCATAATAATAAATAATTTAGAAATAAACGCAATACTAATATAATTACAGGGACATTTCAGCTGTATTAACCCATTGTAAGCCTGTGCTTATGTACTCATGTATGGGGCAGCTGTCACCACAGTGCAGGGATGGTGGCACCAGGTACTTACCTGACAAGGTTTCAGGATTTTCCCCAGTTTATCAATGGACACTGTATCATACGTCACAATCAGAGGAACCTTTGGGCTTTCATCCACATCACTGAGCTTCAGAGGACCGTCCCACTCACTGACATTAAATGGCATGGTATAAGCTATGGCACTGGTACGAAACTCCTGCACAGTTCTAGCGCTGGCACTGCCAGGGTGCCCTGTATAAGAAGAGTCGGCAACCTCCCTGCCCCCTGCTGCCTCTAGCCAATGGCTGAAGCTCAGGGAATGCAGGCTGGATTGTGATCTGTGGTTGCTGACGCCTCACTGCTCGGTCCAGGCAGATTTGTAGCAGGCTCGGCTTCTCAGTCTCATCTTGCCAATGTTTGTCTTGGCAGCTGGCTTTGGGTTTGTTGTGTGCTCGGAGGCCTGCAGGCTGAGGCTCACCGTCTGGGGTCAGGATTTCATGTACAAGCAGGAACATGTATCACTGAATGGAGTAAACTATATCAGAAAACAGAACTTTTAATTATAAATAGTGTAAAAAACTGAAAGCCAATATATATATGTGTATATGTTCACCCGACAAACACACACATATATATATATATATATATATATATATATATATATACAGTACAGACCAAAAGTTTGGACACATCTTCTCATTCCAAGAGTTTTCTGTATTTTCATGACTATAAAAATTGTAGATTCACACTGAAGGCATCAAAACTATGAATTAACACATGTGGAATTATATACTTAACAAAAAAGTGTGAAACAACTGAAAATATGTCTTATATTCTAGGTTCTTCAAAGTAGCCACCTTTTGCTTTGATTACTGCTCTTGGCATTCTCTTGATGAGCTTCAAGAGGTAGTCACCTGAAATGGTCTTCCAACAGTCTTGAAGGAGTTCCCAGAGATGCTTAGCACTTGTTGGCCCTTTTGCCTTCACACTGCGGTCCAGCTCACCCCAAACCATCTCAATTGGGTTCAGGTCTGGTGACTGTGGAGGCCAGGTCATCTGGCGTAGCACCCCATCACTCTCCTTCTTGGTCAAATAGCCCTTACACAGTCTGGAGGTGTGTTTGGGGTCATTGTCCTGTTGAAAAATAAATGATGGTCCAACTAAACGCAAACCGGATGGAATAGCATGCCGCTGTAAGATGCTGTGGTAACCATGCTGGTTCAGTATTCCTTCAATTTTGAATAAATCCCCAACAGTGTCACCAGCAAAGCACTCCCACACCATCACACCTCCTCCTCCATGCTTCACGGTGGGAACCAGGCATGTAGAGTCCATTCGTTCACCTTTTCTGCATCGCACAAAGACACGGTGGTTGGAACCAAAGATCTCAAATTTGGACTCATCAGAACAAAGCACAGATTTCCACAGGTCTAATGTCCATTCCTTGTGTTCTTTAGCCCAAACAAGTCTCTTCTGCTTGTTGCCTGTCCTTAGCAGTGGTTTCCTAGCAGCTATTTTACCATGAAGGCCTGCTGCACACAGTCTCCTCTTAACAGTTGTTGTAGAGATGTGTCTGCTGCTAGAACTCTGTGTGGCATTGACCTAGTCTCTAATCTGAGCTGCTGTTAACCTGCGATTTCTGAGGCTGGTGACTCGGATGAACTTATCCTCCGCAGCAGAGGTGACTCTTGGTCTTCCTTTCTTGGCGCGGTCCTCATGTTAGCCATTTTCTTTGTAGCGCTTGATGGTTTTGGCCACTGCACTTGGGGACACTTTCAAAGTTTTCCCAATTTTTCGGACTGACTGACCTTCATTTCGTAAAGTAATGATGGCCACTCGTTTTTCTTTACTTAGCTGCTTTTTTCTTGCCATAATACAAATTCTAACACTCCATTCAGTAGGACTATCAGCTGTGTATCCACCTGACTTCTGAAGAACACAACTGATGGTCCCAACCCCATTTATAAGGCAAGAAATCCCACTTATTAAACCTGACAGGGCACACCTGTGAAGTGAAAACCATTTCAGGTGACTACCTCTTGAAGCTCATCAAGAGAATGCCAAGAGTGTGCAAAGCAGTAATCAAAGCAAAAGGTGGCTATTTTGAAGAACCTAGAAAATAAGACATATTTTCCGTTGTTTCACACTTTTTTGTTAAGTATATAATTCCACATGTGTTAATTCATAGTTTTGATGCCTTCAGTATGAAACTACAATTTTTATAGTCATGAAAATACAGAAAACTCTTGGAATGAGAAGATGTGTTCAAACTTTTGGTCTGTACTGTATATATATATATATATATATATATATATATATATATATGTAGAATAAATCTGTTAAATAACATAAACATTCATCAATTACTGCTGACATCTGAATACAAAGTATATACTGTCAAGAGATAATAGTATATAAGAGACTTCACACTCAAAAGTGCAGTATCCAAATGTCTTTATTAATCACAGTCTGTGTATATAGTGATAATCTGGAATTACATGCAAATAGTTTTACTGTATATCCAGTTTTATTGAAGTATCAACAAGTATATAGAGATGTGAACGTTTTTGGCCACGAGGATCTTCTTCAGATTCTCAGGTTTCCTATGACGAGATCCACTGAAGAAAGCGCTGCTTTATACAGTAAGGCTGCGCAAAAACTCTGAGAAGCGCGGTAGAATAGTGGAGGGTCCACTGAGGGAAGAAGAGATAAGATACCGTGTATTTCGTTATCAGTATAATGCTGATAAATTAATACTGTGAGACCATACACTTGTATAATAATAGAGAGGTAGAGACCCTATATCATCCCCCTCCCCCCAGAGATCACAACGCGTTTCTCCTCACACTAGACTGTAAGTCAGGAGGTAAGTATTCTAAGGACAGATATTCATTAATGATTGCAGTTAAAACTGCATTTCCCAATGTCCTCATAGAGGCTGGTTTCTTTGACTAGGGGGTATATAACCCTTCCTGTGTACCCATTTTATCATTATAGTACCAAATATTTTCAGCTTTTAGCAATAGGAACTAAGATGTTGCTCACACAGGATCCCCATATAGACAGCACATGGGGCTTATTACTTGACTGATGAGTAAGAGCCACACAGTAAGTGTAAATGCTGCAAAATATTATGGTCATAGGGATTATTCTATAACATTTTGAGAATGACGGATGACGCTAACTAGAGCAAACCTAATATCAATGTCACATACCAGACAGATGTCTGATTACTGTGCTGTAACTGTAACGAGTCGTGCACCTGTGTGTCCATCACATGACCATGGACTGATCTTTATTCACCGTAAGTAAACAAAGAATGACAGCAAGCAGAGATCTAGAAAATCTTAAGGAACTGATACAGAAAGTATATTGAAAAAATTTTTTAAATTATACAAACAATAACATTTATTTGCTGAAACCTGGCAAACCCCTTTAAGCCACAACCCTCCCATGCCAAGCCATGCCTGTTGTCTGATGAGGCACAAAATGTGTCTAAAACAATCAATAAATGTTGTGTAAAGCTTGTAGCGCAGTTTTTGACATAAATTACATTAGGATTTTGGGACATTTTCATTACTAAATCTGCCCAATACACGTAGCATTTACCTAGATCAGAAATCCCCAACCTTTTGTACTCTGTAAGCCATATTACACTTTAAATTGGGAGACACATTCAATAAAAGAGAAGATGAGAAATTTTTAGTGTAAAATTTTCATACTGGTATAATATATTACATCTAAACTGGCACTGTGAAGGGGTTAAGACATATGTACTGTATTGCTAGTGTAGATGTCTGAAACCTGTGCTTGTGGCCATAACTGAGATAGTGGGGGTCCTATGACAGTCATTTGCCACTGACCTTAAAGTCCCTTTTAAAATAGGTTTAACAAACAGTGTAGTAAAAAAAAAGGCACAAGGCAAGAATTGCACCTATAACTTGAAGACCGTGGTTCACAGTGTAAAATCTAGCTGGAATCTCGATAAGATTTCAGGTATCACTAACACCTGTTTTCTGGCATAAGTAATGTTGAATATGGCCATGGAAGCCATGCTGCGTCCCACCCTGCCCTGCCCACATTTTATACAAAGTGGCATGAGCAGTGAAAAAGGGATAAAAAGTACAATCTTGAGCACAAAAATAAAAATAATACCTTTTTCACAGCATTTTTGCTCCATAAATTGTGCATGTGAGAGATGAACCGACTGAACTGCTGTACTTAGAGTACAATTGTATCAGTGGAAGTTTACACAAATGTGGTTGGCAAATAGATTTATCAGTCTATAAACTTGTGACAAATCTATACCAAGGCTATTTTATAGAACTGTAATACAGCATTCATATCAGACTAGATAGTGAGGTCCATAACTGCTTGTGAATCCATGCAGGAATGTACCTTGCCAATGTCTTGAAGTAATGAAGTCAGATGTTTCCATGTTTTGCTGTCCAAATGAAACAATGCTGCATAATAAGGATAATAAATCACACATGGATGGCTGCTGTTCAGAGCAAAGAATTTCCATGTAAATATCACCACAGGTCCAAGTACAAAGTAGATTCTTTTACATTATTTTTATGCAAAATCAATACTTGGCATAAAGTTAACTACAAAAATCTTGGTATGTATATGGTTATCTTCTGGTCCTAGCATCAAGTATCCCTAAACTAGAGGGGGAAGTAACTTCAGAAAAGAGACTATTCTAAATAGGAATCCAAAAATCACATTACAGCTTAAGGGGGCGTTCACACTACCATTGGGTGTCCGTTCTGATAGGGTCCATTAAAATAAAAAAAAAGAGATGATCATGAACAGAAACGGACGTATAAGCATCAGTTAGTGTCAGTTAGTGTCCATTCTTTTGTTCTGCTTTCTGAGCATGCGCAGAAAAATACGGACAGTAATAACAGACGACCGTCCGTTACTGTCCGTTAGCCATAGACATTTATGTTAAAAAATAACTGATGCTTAACATCTGTCATAAGTCCATTATTTTGAACAGACATAAAAGTCCTGCACCCTGTGTTATTACAGTCATATGAAAAAGTTTGGGCACCCCTATTAATCTTAATCATTTTTAGTTCTAAATATTTGGGTGTTTGCAACAGCCATTTCAATTTGATATATCTAATAACTGATGGACACAGTAATA
This sequence comes from Leptodactylus fallax, assembly GCA_947044405.1. Taxonomy (NCBI): domain Eukaryota; kingdom Metazoa; phylum Chordata; class Amphibia; order Anura; family Leptodactylidae; genus Leptodactylus; species Leptodactylus fallax. The sequence continues at coordinate 1,233,027 of CAMRHE010000019.1, forward strand.
TTTCAGGATTGAAATGAGGTTTATTGTACTAACAGAAAATGTGCAATATGCATTAAACCAAAATTTGACCGGTGCAAAAATTTGGGTACCCTTATCATTTTATTGATTTGAATACTCCTAACTACTTTTTACTGAAGCACAAAATTGGTTTTGTAACCTCACTGAGCTTTGAACTTCATAGCCAGGTGTATCCAATCATGAGAAAAGGTATTTAAGGTGGCCAATTGCAAGTTGTTCTCCTATTTGAATCTCCTCTGAAGAGTGGCATCATGGACTCCTCAAAACAACTCTCAAATGATCTGAAAACAAAGATTGTTCAACATAGTTGTTCAGGGGAAGGATACAAAAAGTTGTCTCAGAGATTTAACCTGTCAGTTTCCACTGTGAGGAACATAGTAAGGAAATGGAAGACCACAGGGACAGTTCTTGTTAAGCCCAGAAGTGGCAGGCCAAGAAAAATATCAGAAAGGCAGAGAAGAAGAATGGTGAGAACAGTCAAGGACAATCCACAGACCACCTCCAAAGAGCTGCAGCATCATCTTGCTGCAGATGGTGTCACTGTGCATCGGTCAACAATACAGCACACTTTGCACAAGGAGAAGCTGTATGGGAGAGTGATGCGAAAGAAGCCGTTTCTGAAAGCAAGCCACAGAGTCGCCTGAGGTATGCAAAAGCACATTTGGACAAGCCAGCTTCATTTTGGAAGAAGGTCCTGTGGACTGATGAAACAAAGATTGAGTTGTTTGGTCATACAAAAAGGCGTTATGCATGGCGTCAAAAAAACACAGCATTCCAAGAAAAACACTTGCTACCCACTGTAAAATTTGGTGGAGGTTCCATCATGCTTTGGGGCTGTGTGGCCAATGCCGGCACCGGGAATCTTGTTAAAGTTGAGGGTCGCATGGATTCAACTTAGTATCAGTAGATTCTTGAGAATAATGTACAAGAATCAGTGACGAATTTGAAGTTACGCCGGGGATGGATATTTCAGCAAGACAATGATCCAAAACACAGCTCCAAATCTACTCAGGCATTCATGCAGAGGAACAATTACAATGTTCTGGAATGGCCATCCCAGTCCCCAGACCTGAATATCATTGAACATCTGTGGGATAATTTGAAGCGGGCTGTCCATGCTCGGCGACCATCAAACTTAACTGAACTGGAATTGTTTTGTAAAGAGGAATGGTCAAAAATACCTTCATCCAGGATCCAGGAACTGATTAAAAGCTACAGGAAGCGACTAGAGGCTGTTATTTTTGCAAAAGGAGGATCTACTAAATATTAATGTCACTTTTCTGTTGAGGTGCCCATACTTTTGCACCGGTCAAATTTTGGTTTAATGCATATTGCACATTTTCTGTTAGTACAATAAACCTCATTTCAATCCTGAAATATTACTGTGTCCATCAGTTATTAGATATATCAAATTGAAATGGCTGTTGCAAACACCCAAATATTTAGAACTAAAAATGATTAAGATTAATAGGGGTGCCCAAACTTTTTCATATGACTGTATATCCACTAAAAAAAAAAAAAAAACGAACGTGTGACGGATTTTGTGAAAACGAACACTAACTGATAAGAGATCAAATCCCATTGAAATCAATGGGATTTTTAACGGATTTATGAAGGATCTGCTAGTGTCCATTGTTAACATTTTGTAACGGATGCTAGCAATGGACACTACTAATGGTAGCGTGAATGCCCCCTTAGCTAGACAACATCTAAAGATGGCAATACATTGGAGGTCAATTTATTTCCACTGTTTTTTTCTGCAGCGTTTTTAAGCTGCATTTCAGTACTTATGGCCATAGCCAGACGTGGTTTTTCAGGCTTTTGATATTGATGTCCTATCCTTAGGACACCTGGTGCCCCCACCAAGGAGCCATTGACCAGAAAGCAGAGAGCTCCACTCACTATGCATTGACTGTGTCAGACCCCGCAGATCACCTCAAGTGACTGGGAGCTGATCTTTAGCTGTCCAGTACAGCCATTGCTTCTGACTCCATCCTCTCCATCCATTGCAACAATAATGCACAGTGTACCTGTATGTTATATCCCAATGGTTGTAAGGGAAAATCATTATAGCAGTACTTTGGATTTCTATAGTGGATGGAGGGAGCATATGATCAGAGATTCAGTACTTCAACATGTAGTCAAAGGATAAGCTATAATAAACAGCCAGTTTCCTGTTTAGTCAAATTCATTGGATCAGTGCTTCTCAAACTGTGAGGCAAGCCTTAGCAATGAGGCACCCTATAGTTGGTGTGAAAGATCCTCAGTGCGCCAAACCGCTTTGGCCACACCCTGAGTCCTCTTTCATATAAAAACCACACCCACCGCCAGTGAGTGCCGGGTTCACCAGATAAATACAAGACAAGCCTTCTAAATTTTATATATTTATTAACCCCTAAATGGGTCGGTATTAAAATCTAACATATACAGATCAGAACAGATATGCAGATATATGCAAGCATTAACAGTTACTAGTTACAAGATACAGTACAAATAAAATAAAAGGGATAAAAGTGAAATGATTACTTTACCACACATGTCCTTGCAGTGGTTCTATAGTCCAACACTCACACATGCATGTGTGAGTAACCAGTGGAGGCTTCTTGGCATGTGGCATTAACTCCTAGCATGTGGCATCACAGTATTCCAGCCTGCATGCTCTTCACAGTCTCTCAGCATTAGTCCAGTAGTCTCAACAGAATCTCATCACAGCAGCCTCTCCTCATGGTCTGTCTGTGTCAACTCCCCAGCATGATCTCAGAACAGTCTTCATAGCATGATCTCTTAGTGATAGTCTCCTCCCACAGACCTCTTACCTCATCTTTTATACCCTTTTTGCCACCTCCCAGAATGAGGTCACCGGCGACAGTACGTCTGATGAGTTAATTCAATCAAATCCAGATCTTTTGTATAGAGCTGAGACAAAGTGAATTGATACACTGTTATCAGTCATATCTGATCAACAGCCCAGGCTTGAATAATGCACTATTGTTTGATCAGCCAGGGCTGTATAGGAATACAATGGAGCCCTATTGTTCCAGCCTGGCCCCTACTGCCAATATGCACCTAGGCTTATAGCTGCGCACAGTATGAGTGAGTGCAAGCCAGAAGGGAGACCCTATACCCAGAGACCAAAATACCGCTGAGTTATGGCCATATTTAGGCAGAATCATCACAGTTGGTAATGTGGTCCAGCTTGGGCGGCTTTTTAATGGAAGCTGCACAATATTTTCTTTTTCTGCATCTAATTCTTGTTTGGTAGTGTATTTAAGGCTAGGGCTTCACGACAACTTTGGCCAAGACTCCCTTCTCACCCTGTGACTCTTTTACTAATGTAAGTTAATGGAGTTGCATTGCATTCCCAAGGGTGCAGCAATTGTAACTTCTAGTTGCAAAAATATTGAGCACTGCTAGACTGCAATACACTTACATTGGTGAAAAAACAGGAGGTCTTGTGAGGATCACAGATTTCATGTAGGGAGGTAATGTGTTTATAGGTCAGAAATATGCGGATTGGGACAGGATGTGGATCCCCTTGTTAACGTTAATGTCATGTTTAGGGCTGTGTTAGCACGTGACGTGGGTGTGGCTGTCGGGTCAACTCACACCTTTCACCTAATCTTGCACTCACCCTTCGCTCAAGCTGCAGAGTGTAAATTACACCCTAACACAGTCCACACACCACAAAAACACGTTGCCACCGCAATGACTTGACCTCAGACTAGGTTCACCCCTCTGCCCGGATTCCGTTTGGGGATTCCATTCCCCATTCCGCTTGAAAAATGCGGAGAGAAAAGTCCTCTAAGCAGGACTTTTCTCTCCACATTTTTCAGGCGGAAACTGGGCGGACCCCATTATAGCCTACGGGGTCTGCGGGTTTACGTAGGTAACTACTTTTTATGTGGATTGGGTTTTCATTTTTTTTTCAGGTCCCCAAGCAGACCAGAAAATCAGAAACCTGAATGCAGGTGTGAACCTAGAGTCAATCACATATACATGCATCTCTCCAACAGTCAGAAGCAAACCTACTTCAACAAGTTAATGGGTTCATAAAGCAACACAAAGTACCATTAAATTTAACAATTTGATACCCAAAAGGTTCAGTGCTATAATTAAAGGAAAACACAAGTAAAAGATAACAAACAAGCAAACAATTCTAAAAATAACAGGAAAAAACAGAATATACTTAATACTCTTGTTCCCTTGTTTCCATGGAGCTTGGAGGATCTCTGATGGACTGGGCACACCCAGTCCGCCTGCTTGCTTCAGATGATGGTAAGCATAGTCTCTTGCGGCTTATGCTTAGCCACACCTCCTGCAAGGGTGCCCCATCCTCCCCCTTTCCACATCTTGAGGGCCTGGAAGATGCCTGGTTTCAGCATTGCCTTGGAAAGTAGAATACTCCACAAATGGCCATGAGGTCACTAGTAGGTCACTTTCTCTCTTATTTAGGCCTGACTGAGTTGGTTAAAGGAAACTAGTTTTAACGTAATAAACTTGCCCTGGAGTATCTGGTTTTGATGGCAGGAAGAAACATTTCACCCCTAACCCACCCCTCGACATTATTTGTATACAGTGCTGGCCAAAAGTATTGGCACCACTGCAATTCTGTCAGAAAATACTCAATTTCTTCCAGAAAATGATTGCAATCACAAATGCTTTGGTAATAATATCTTCATTTATTTTGCTTGCAATGAAAAAACACAAAAGAGAATGAAAAAAAAAGTCAAATCATTGATCATTTTACACAAAACTCCAAAAATGGACTGGACAAAAGTATTGGCACCCTCAGCCTAATACTTGGTAGCACAACCTTTAGAGAAAATAACTGCGAACAACCGCTTCCGGTAACCATCAATGAGTTTCTTACAATGCTCTGCTGGAATTTTAGACCATTCTTCTTTGGCAAATTTCTCCAGGTCCCTGAGATTTGAAGGGTGCCTTCTCCAAACTGCCATTTTGAGATCTCTCCACAGGTGTTCTATGGGATTCAGGTCTGGACTCATTGCTGGCCACTTTAGAAGTCTCCAATGCTTTCTCTCAAACCATTTTCTAGTGCTTTTTGAAGTGTGTTTTGGGTCATTGTCCTGCTGGAAGACCCATGACCTCTGAGGGAGACCCAGCTTTCTCACACTGGGCCCTACATTATGCTGCAAAATTTGTTGGTAGTCTTCAGACTTCATAATGCCATGCACACGGTCTAGCAGTCCAGTGCCAGAGACAGCAAAGCAACCCCAAAACATCAGGGAACCTCCGCCATGTTTGACTGTAGGGACCGTGTTCTTTTCTTTGAAGGCCTCTTTTTTTTTTCCTGTAAACTCTATGTTGATGCCTTTTCCCAAAAAGCTCTACTTTTGTCTCATCTGACCAGAGAACATTCTTCCAAAAAGTTTTTGGCTTTCTCAGGTAAGTTTTGGCAAACTCCAGCCTGGCTTTTTTATGTCAACTTTAATCCATTTCAACTGGCTGCAAGTGTGATTTAGTTATTGCCACCACCTGTTATGTGCCACAGGTAAGTAACAGGTGCTGTTAATTACACAAATTAGAGAAGAATCACATGATTTTTCAAAGGGTGCCAATACTTTTGTCCACCCCCTTTTTTATGTTTGGTGTGGAATTATATCCAATTTGGCTTTTTGACAATTCTTTTTGTGGTTTTCCATTGACGACAAATTAAATGAAGATATTATTACCAAAGTATTTGTGATTGCAATCATTTTCTGGAAGAAATTGAGTATTATCTGACAGAATTGCAGGGGTGCCAATACTTTTGGCCAGCACTGTACATACATACCAATGGAATAGACTGATGACACATGCATAAACAATACATTCACTAAGGATATATACACTGAAAAATATAATCCAGTAATGATGCATACAAAAGTGTATGTATCATCACAGTTAACATTTTAAACTTTATTCACAATTCGGCAATGAATAGCCAGTGAAGGGATTGACAAAGGGGAAAGGTGGATTCACTGGGAAGCAGAGATGAGGGTTAATTGGAGGGTAGCAGCAGCATTTGTTGGGAGGCTACAGAGAAGGATGTTGCAGTCATCTAAATGGGAGGTAATGAGGGCATGGGGTAGCATTTTTTAATCCCATGGGTGAGGAAAGAGCAGATTTGATAAATGTTTTTCAGTTGGAGGCGGCAGGAGATTTTGAGAGCTTGAATATGTAGTTTAAAGGACAGGGCAAAATCAAAGATTACCCCAAGGTAGCAGGCTTGTGGGATTGGGTTAAGTGTGGAACCATTAGTATTAATTGTTAGGTCAGGTAGGGGAGCGGAGTGAGGTGGGGGAAAGATAGTGAATTCTGTTTTCTCTATATTGAGGTTGAGAAAACAGAAAAATAAGAAGGAAGATAGCTCTGCACCTCTGGATAGCAGTTGGGTAATATTTTTGCAAGAGTAGCATTCGAAGTACATAGAAAACAATTATACGTGTATTTCATGAATTTTTACTAATACTGATCTGCAACTCTTAGTTCTTTTTCAATGGAAATTAAAAAAAAAATAAAAATAACCAGGAATCATCGCAAGGAGATGGCGGCAGTTCAGGTCCCACCTGTGCCCTATCCAACCATAGTGTATTTCTAACACTGACATAGTATTTTGTTCTTGAAGCATTTTTTAGAGGTTTTTATGTACTTCAGATGCAATGTAAGATATTGAGCCAGGACGATTAAACTTAGACAATGAAATGCTTTCGAGGAGTATAACATTTTCCATACCTAAGCATCTTTAGTTTCTAAAAATGACCTCTTTTTACAATACCCTACTGTCTACTCTAAGATTGTGCTCTCTAAAAATTAAGAAGGATTAGTAAAGCTACCCTTATATGTTTATTTCAAGACTACCCCACCACCACACCCCACTAAAAATCCTCTATGTTAGACCTCCTACTTCTATTGGAGCTTATTACCCCATTTACTTTTTTCTGGTATAAGCAGAGTGACAACCCCTATAGATACGAGGATATAGTGCTCATAAACCCCAGAGAGCAGCACTGAAGTGGATCACACTTCACCATTCCATGACCTGAGTCACTGGCGTAACGATCGTGATCGCAGGGGATGAGACTGCGACTGGGCCCGGAGGGGTACGGGCCCGCAGCCAGATGGAAATGGCCGGGGCCCCGGACCACCATGATAGTGGTCGGGGAACCAGGCTTTCCCCGACTGCTATACATGTTAACAGAAAGGGAACCCATTGGGCCCCTTTCCAGTTAATGCCAGCCCAGAGTAGGTGACTAAAAATAAAAAAAAAAAATATTTATATTCACCTGTCCGAGGTTCTTCTGGACGGTTTCTGAGGTTTTCCTTCACGCTAGACGTCAATGCTGGGGCCTGTGATTGGCCCCAGTGGTCACATGGGGGTACAATGGCGTGATGACGTCATCGCGCCCCACGTGACAGCTGAGGCCCAATCACAGGCCCCAACAGTGACGTCTGGAGAGCAGGATCTCAGTTGCAAGACAGAAGAGGAGCAAGGATATACAGGAAAGGTAAGGTAAGGTGAGTATAAGAGTTTGTTATTTTTAATCACTTCCCCTGGGCATCTACTTATTATACTCTGGGTTCTGAGATGACCTCAAAGTATAATAATAGCACCGGCTCTAGGAGGGGGGGCTCTTGGGAGCTCATAATACTCTGTGGGGGCCACTGTGGGCATATAATACTCTGTGGGGGCTACTGTGGAGCGCATAATGCTGTGTGGAGCCACTGTGGAGCGCATAATGCTGTGTGGTGGCCGCTGTGGAGCGCATAATGCTGTGTGGGGCCACTGTGGAGCGCATAATGTGTGGGGGCCACAGTGGAGCACATAATGCAGTGTGGGGGGCCGCTGTGGAGCACATAATGCTGTGTGGAGGGCTGCTGTGGAGCGCATAATGCTGTGTGGGGGGCCACTGTGGAGCGCATAATGTTGTATGTGGGGGCTGCTGTGGAGCACATAATGCTGTGTGGGGGCCGCTGTGGAGAGCATAATGCTGTGTGGGGGCCGCTGTGGAGCACATAATGCTGTGTGGGGGCCGCTGTGGAGCACATAATGCTGTGAGGGGGACGCTGTGGAGCGCATAATGCTGTGTGGGGGCCGCTGTGGAGAGCATAATGCTGTGTGGGGGCCGCTGTGGAGCACATAATGCTTTGTGGGGGCCGCTGTGGAGCGCATAATGCTGTGTGGGGGGCCACTGTGGAGCACATAATGCTGTGTGGGGGCCGCTGTGGAGCACATAATGCTGTGTGGGGGCCGCTGTGGAGCGCATAATGCTGTGTGGGGGGCCGCTGTGGAGCGCATAATGCTGTGTGGGGGCCGCTGTGGAGCACATAATGCTGTGTTGGTTGCCGTTGTGGAGCACATAATGCTGTGTGGGTTGCCGCTGTGGAGCACATAATTCTGTGTGGGGGCCCGCTGTGGAGCGCATAATAATGTGTGGGGGCCCGCTGTGGAGCGCATAATAATGTGTGGGGGCCCGCTGTGGAGCACATAATGCTGTGTGGGGGCCGCTGTGGAGCACATAATACTGTCCCAGCATTGTTTACATGTCGATGCTGTGCTGCTCACTCACCGTATTCTTGGTAACTGCAGTTGTGGGTACTATAGTTGTAGCCCTTTCAAGTATCAGAGTTATCACTGCAGCACCTGTAACTGCCACTATCAAGAATTCGCTCTAGGGAGGGGGCCCAGGACAAAAGTTTGTACCCGGGCCCAGAAGACTTTAGTTACGCCACTGACCTGAGTGTTTTCATGGTGCTAACTCTTCAGGCTCAAAAAGTAGCTCCAAGAGGAGTATTTATTTGCACATAGTTGACTACTTTGCACTTTACATACAAGCTGATAAAAGCTTTGAAAGATAGCAAAGATTTCTGAGTGATCCCTTTAAGTATCCTGTGCTCTCAGCGCTACAAACATTTCACTTATTCTTGGCTCTGTTTGACACCTCCCCTTATCCTTACTGTTTGTGAATTTCTATCCTTACATGAACCCAGCTACACCCTGTTTACTGAGTCTTTTATTTTTCCTTTAATTTGATTTTAACTCAATCCTGTCTTTATGTGAGTATTATGACATTTGCAGCTTAAATGAAAATCTTGCATTTGAATGAATATAACTATTAGAATTCAGAATAACAGCATGTAGGAGGCCAATAGCAAACGTCTGGGCAGCCTGCACAAAACCAGATTGTTATGATTCAGATAGGATTGTCAAACAATGAGTACAATGAGAAACAATGAGATTATTGCTCATGGCTGCTGGTCGTCACTTCTAAGGCTACTTTCACATCTGCATTGGAGTTTGTGTTTGCACGTTATGTTCGCCAAAACTGCTGGACGAAAAAGTCCTGCACGCATTGCTTTATTCGTTCAGCGGTTTCAGTTAAAAACAACTGACACCCAACAGGTCCCATAATAGTCAATGGGATCCGTCGGACTCTGTATGCATCCGCTGTTTTAGCAGTCCATTAGTCTTTTGTTCTGGTCCTCTGACAGACCAGAAAAACCCAGAGAACACAACTCTAGTGTGACACTAATGTAAGCAGAGAATGAATGTAAAAGTGCCCATGCATATGTGCAGATCTCAGTGCTCACTTTGATGAGTATTGTGGTAAATCTTTGGCAGTTCTATAGAGATAGCTTTGTGGTATAACTTTGTGGTCCATTCATACAGGGCACATGGGACCGTTCTTTTGATTGTGGGGTTTCTAGCAGTTAGACCCCCACAATCAGATTGTTGTTTCCTATCCTGTAATCCTTGAAATTTCCTGTTTAAGGAATCAGCAAAGCATGTGTGCTTTACTGTTTCTATTAGACTATGTTCAGATTTTCTTGTTTTCCATGAGAAACGTAGTGCTGCATGTTTTTTCTTTTTGTTTTTTTTCAGTCGTTTAATTGAACACTGCAATACAGTGTATGATACAGCATCTTGGTACATATTGCATAATGAAACATCTTTGCAAGTTAGTCAAATGAAAACTTTTATGGAACCAACATAGTTATAAAATTTTGCATACATGATATGGGAATATGGGGGATCAGTCCCCATTCTCATGTTGTGCCTCGTATACTGTGAAAGAAATTCAAAAGTAACAGTATAACCATCAACCTTTGCACAAGTAATAAATTAACTAAATGTAGTAAGTGGACAGTGCGTTTAGAGGAGTTATCAAAGCCATAATAGGGAGATGAGCTATTATGTGGAGGTTTTCAGTCTGCCAGAAAGTTCAGCCCACAATGACCTGGGAGAGGGATGGGTTAATGGCGAATCATACCATGCCTCCCATACCATTGCAAAATTCTGGGAGCAACCCCTATGTTTGTATACCAGTTTCATATATTGGATGGTATTATTAACTCATTTCTTCCATTGCCCCACAGTCAGTAGCTTGTCACCCATCCACCTGAGTGCTATAGCCTTTCTGGCAAGGAATAAAGATTCCCACAAGAATTTCCAGTCTTCTGCTGAGAAGTCATGGAGTTGTTTTCTCCATTTGTTCTCCACTGCAAGTACCAGTTTAGTCTCCAGGATGAGAGTATACAGGACTGAGATTAGTTCCCGTGAGCCTTGGGAGGTAAATGGTCCTATCAAGGGGTAATCTGACATTAGTGCTTGTCTTTCCGGGAATTGACTATCAAGCGTGTGTCCCAGTTGGAGATATTTATAGAATGGGGTGCGAGGCAGTTGGTAAGCGTCTTGCAATTGGGAGTAGGACTTTAGAGTGTTATCATGATATCATGACTACATTGTGAAGCACCCAGATGGTAGATCCTGCCATGGTTTGTAAGTGGGGAAACATAGGGTTTCATCATAGAGGTATCTCAGGGGGCAAAACATGGTAGTGTTCTTAGCGGCTCTCCACACTTGTGCCACCACTTTATGAAGTAAACTGAGGCGATGGGGAAGCAGGGATAGTCTTTCCAGTACTGGCCATAGTGTATTAAGGCCCAAGTGTGAGGCTAAATAGTATTCCATGAAACATGGAGGAGGCTTTGTTATGTTCTGGGGCTTCTTTGCTACATCTGGCACAGGGTGTCTTGAATCTGTGCAGGGTACAATGAAATCTCAAGACTATCAATGGATTCTAGAGAGAAATGTAATGCCCAGTGTCAGAAAGCTGGGTCTCAGTTGCAGGTCATGGGTCTTGCAACAGGATAATGACCCAAAACACACAGTAAAAACAACGACGAATGGCTAAGAGGCGAACATTGGACTATTCTGAAGTGGCCTTCTATGAGCCCTGACCTAAATCCTATTGAGCATCTTTGGAAGGAGCTGAAACATGCCGTCTTGAAAAGGCACCCTTTAAACCCCAGACAACTGGAGCAGTTTGCTCATGAGGAGTGGGCCAAAATACCTGTTGAGAGGTGCAGAAGTCTCATTGACAGTTACAGGAATTGTTTGATTGCAGTGATTGCCTCAAAAGGTTGTGCAACAAAATATTAAGTTAAGAGTACCATCATTACTGTCCAGGCCTGTTTCATGAGTTTTCTTTTTAAAAAAATTCTGTTGAAGCATGGTTGAAAAGCAATGTCTGACTTTCATTTGTTCATTTTCATAGAATTTTTATATATTATTACTTTTGTCAAAATCAAGTTATTTCTGTGACCATTGTGGGTTTTTCTTTCATTAAACAAGGGGTACCAACAATTTTGTCCACGTATGTATATCTTTAGTGAATGTTTTGTTTATGTTTGTGTTATCAATCCACCTCAGTGGTATGGGAGTATACAAAGGGGAGGGGGTGAAACTGATTTTCCCAGCTGTGAGGAGCCAAATGTCTTTTATTGCTTTACAATGTTGTGGTCAAGCAGACAGAGGAAGGGGTATGGTGACCCTGCCCTGAACTAATTTCAGAGCCCAGTAGAGACTCAGCTCTACAGATGAAGATAAGTCCTGGAGTAAGAGGAAGGGGGGGGGGGTGACCCTGGCAGGTTGGCAGGGAGGTGTGGCTAAACACAAGCCTTAAGAGATGATGATACCTTACAGCTGATGTCATAGCCAGCTGGCTGTGTTCATTTCAAGCAGAAGATTCCCAAGCTCCTGGGACAAAAGTATTTTTCTGTTTTTCTCCAATTTATTTTAAGGCTATTTGCAATTTTTGTCATTTGTTATATTTTCTTGTATATATTGCACTGAAGCCTGTGGGTATTAAATTGTTAAATTTAAGGTTAGTTTGTGTTGCTCCATGAACCCATTACCTTTTTGAGGAGTGTTTGAGTGTGACTGTTGGAGAGATGCATATATATGTGAGCGAGGTTTCCACTGAGCCCAAATCAGTGTTGGTGGCAGAGTGTATTTAGGGTATGTCTGGACTGTGTTGGGGTGTGATTTAAGCTCAATTTGCAGCCTGAGTGATGGGTGAGTGCAAGATTGAGTGAGTGGAGTGAGTTGATCCCTGACAGCCACACCTGCGTCATGTGCTAGGACGGCCCATACATGACAATGGAATTGGGGACCAGGCCCACTGCATGTGCCAATAAGTATAAGCCTTTGGGAAAGAGGATCATTGTGACCAAGTTAATACAGCTTGGGGCAGATAAGGGGAGAGACCCCAATTTTACATTTAGATATTTAAATTTGTCAACCACTGGTAAATTGTAATAGAACAATCTAGATTCCAGAGAGGCGTGCTGCATGTTTTATGATGGAAACCAATATGCAGATAAATAGAGCTTAAAGGGGTTGTCCGGGATAAATATAAATTCCTACACTAATCTAAACACCCTTCCCCCGCCTACTTTCTAAATTACATAATTCAGTAAAAATGTATAGTTACCCACATTTTCTGATTATCTGGTGATGATCCGTTTCCCCGTTTCCGGAAACAGAATGATACTACTACTCCCCAACTCCACCCCATCATACTTACCTCTCTTCCTTCCAGACTTCGTCCTGCGGGGAACGGCTCCTCCTCCTTCTGTGACGTCTGCCCGCGCGTGCGCAAAAGAGCCAGAGTCCCGACTTTGCGCTGTAGCCGACACTCCATCTCTATTGCGCAGTACGGATGGAGTGAAGGCTACAGCACAGTGCTGAGACTGCTGCGCAGGAGCTGGCAGAATCAAAGAAGAGGAGGAGCCGTTCCCCACAGAAGCAAGTCTGGACAGGAAGAAGACAGGTAAGTATAATGGGGTAGGGGGTGGGCTGAGTTAGTTGGGAATGGCTAGTAGGGGGCGGGATAGCTAGGGAGACAGGGAAGGGGTGTTAGAGAAGGAGGGGGGAGGAGTGAGAGGGAGATAGTGTGAGAGCCTACAACTAATGCATTGCATTAGCTAAGGGCAGCAGGAAGCTACACCATGTAAACAAATGCAGAAGATGCTAGGCGCTCCCAGAGAAACCCAGAAATCACTCAAAACAATGCTAAAGGTATTGGGGTGCAATCATTAACCCATTAATAGCACTAACAGACTTTTTTAAAAAAAAAGATTTTTTTGCCCCAGAAAACCCCTTTAACTTCAATAGAACAGAATAGGGAGAGCTGCACACATGTGTGACTGATACTAAAATCATTCTCTATCTGGATGTGCAGCCACAGGACTTGGGTTGCGGGAAGAGATGGGGCTTCATCTATAAGTCTTTAAGGATATATCTTATGGTTATGCCATAGATGTCTAAAATAGGAATACTGTTAGGGTCTTGCCAAACGTAGCAATACCCTACACTACTGCAGCGGTCTGGGAGGAAGGACAGACACAAGTGAGCCCTAATCTCACCCCAGCCACTGTCCCTTCCTATTGCCTCAGTTACCCTAAACGGTAAAAGGACAAACTGAAGACAAGCCCTATACTGAGTAACTGATCACACAGAACGAAGACAGGACACACAACAACAAAGGGAGGTCAGCTAGCCAAGGGGTCGGTAACAAACAAGCAATGCAGTACAAAATCACAATCCAAGAGAATAGTCAAAAGGCAAGCCAAAGGTCAGAGAATCAGGTAACAAAGCAGCAAGAGATATAACAAAGAGAGCAGGCAAAGACAAGTGCAATAACCGGCGACCATATGAGGGCTGACAACCTGTTTATAGAAAGTCTGGGCAAGCCCCAGACTGGATTGGTAGACAAGCTGTCAATCACACAGGCAAGGCTAAGATTAACTATATGCGGTCCAGAGAGAAATGCTCAGATCACGGGTGTGGCTGGAAATCCATTACATTGTCTAGGACCGTGTTCAGACTGAGCAACAAGAAACCTACACAAGGAACCAAACTGAACACGCCTCCTTCGAAGCAGCGTGCGAGCGGAGGGTGGCGCAGAGACCCGAACAGGCAGAGACGTTACAAATACTCCTTCAAATATATGTGTGTATAAATTTATACATACAAGTCATAAGCTAGCAGGTTGTACTTTGAATTTAAAGCCTTTTGCCTTATATAAAAGGCCCCCCAACCAAAAAAAGGAGAGTTCAATATAAAAGCACTCGCCTGATTCTCTGGGAAAGGATCCACAGAGGGATTTTTAGCTTTTCATACTGAAAATATTGATTTTCTAGACATGATAGTCAGAGAAAGTACATTGTATATCTACAAAACGAAAACCAGCTTGAGGGCCAGGTGTGCTACAATTGGTTTATGCGTGCTTGTTGACAGAATTGTGAATCTCCACTCTACAGTGCAATGGCGTTTTTAGGCACAACAATCTGTGCTAATTTTTTAATATATAGCGGTTTGTAACAATGCTTCAAATGTCTCCATAGACACAGAGCTAAATGGTAAATATCTATACTGTATACATTAAAGGTGTATTCCAATCTGGGATATTTATGGCATTTACATAGGAGGTCCCACCTCTGGTATCTTTATCTATCCAAAGACAGGGGTCCTCCAACCCCTATCCTGCAGCTGCAGTGAGGTGAAAGGTTGAGAGGTGGCCATGGATGCATATCTGCCATTCATTCACATCTATGGGAGTAGACTAACAGGGAAGCTTGGCTATTTAAAGGGTTATTCCCATCTCAAGGATCCTATCTATACTGGTAGCTTATGTAAATTGAGTTTTCTTAAATATATTGCTTTAGCAATGCTTCTTTGTTTGCCCACTATGTGAAATTATATCTCCCATTGTTTACACAGCGTTTCTGGACCTGTGTGATAAGCAGGACAAGTGATGTCACTCACTGATCTCACTGTTATCTGCAGCTCTGCAGTTCAGCTGTTTGCTGATAAAGCCTGTTATCTCTCTATGTAAACACACAGATAACACTAAGTCTTTCTCTAGAAGCATGTGCATATTATTTGATCAGCATTTATATTACGAGGGGCGTTCATTAAAGATTTCCCCTGACCCACTTAATGTGGACTGAGAGCAATGAATCTTGGTACAGTTACTAGTCCTTCTCTACATAGGTGCCACCTAGGGATACACACTTCTCCCATCTCTTTAAGCAACTGTAAACACCTCGCTTGTAGAAGTCGACAGGTTGCTCCAAAAGCCACGTTGTGACTTCGGAAATCAGAATCTCATCATCTGGAAAATGCTTGCCCTTCAAAAAAAAACTTTATTGTTGTAAAGAGGTGAAAGTCCAATGGTGTTAGGTCGGGTGAATAAGGGGGATGCGGTAGAATTTCAATGCCACAGGAGCATGCTTCCATTTGGTCAACATGTGAGTTGTGAACTGATGCATTGTCTTGCAGAAGGCGGACGCCTTTGGTAAGCATGCCACGTCTCTTGGTTTTGATGGTCTCCCGCAATTTCCGCAGCAGTGAAGCACAGTATGCCCCAGTGATCAGGGTACCCTTTGCTAGGAAATCCATCAATACTACTCCGTGCTGGTCCCAAAATATTGTGAGTATGACCTTGCCTGCTGAGGGTTGGGCACGTGCCTTCTTTGGAGGCGGTGACTCATGATGCTTCCATTGTATCGACTGGATCATAGTGATGGACCCAGCTTTCATCCTGTGTGATCAGTCTGTTGAAAAAGTCCTCCTGGTTTCCATGGCACATCATCAATAGAGCCTGAGAGCATTCGACTCGTTCCTGCTTCTGGAAAGGTGTGAGCAGCCGGGGAACCCAGCGAGTGGATACCTTATGCATGTGAAGATGGTCTTGGATGATTTTTTCCACGGACCCCACACTAATCTTGACATTTTGGACTAGGTGGCGAATGGTTATGCGGCAATTTTCCTAATTGGCGACCTCCACTTGCTGGATGGAGTGTTCCTCAATAGCAGAGTGGGGTCGCCCTGGAATTGGTCATTTCCACCAAAGTCCGACCACATTTAAATTGATGCTACCAGTTCTTGACTACATCATATGATGGAGAATCATCACCATAAACCTCTTTGTGCGGCCTTTCAAGTAAAGGAACTTGATGACTGCTCTGTATTCCACTGGGTCCATTATCAAACCTCACACCACTTCAGCACCTGTAAAATCAAGACCGTTATCAGTTCTGAGTTGCAAATAGGCACGTAACCTATAGAGATTTATATCATTACACATGTGCAGTTTAAGCGTCCTGTGATAAATAGAAGAGGGTCAGGGGAAAACTTTAATGAATGCCCCTCCTAGATTTCTTAATTATAATAAGTATTGTGATACTTTATAGTGTCCTGTTCAGTAAGCTGAGGGGGGAGGGTACAGTAAGTGAGAAAAAGAGACAGCATGCAAAGCTGCTGAAACCTCTTTAAGAATGTCCCATAAAAGTGAATGAAGCAGCAAGATAGGAATGAGAGGACCCCTGTTCCTGTGATGGAAATATCTCTAAGCTTAATGCATAAACAGTATTCAGTAAACAACTAGGCTTCCATAAAGGTATTGGCTACAAAATTTCATTTTTTACCTATATGCCAATGCAGAGAATTTTGAGCTTTTCATGTAAAAAAACAGGGCACAACTGCTATGAGGGTATATACACACGTGGACAAAATTGTTGGTACCCCTCGCTTAATGAAAGAAAAACCCACAATGGTCACAGAAATAACTTGAATCTTACAAAAGTAATAATATATAAAAATTGTATTAAAATGAACAAATGAAAGTCAGACATTGCTTTTCAACCATGCTTCAACAGAATTTTTAAAAAAAAGAAAACTCACGAAACAGGCCTGGACAGAAATTATGGTACTCTTAACTTAATATTTTGTTGCACAACCTTTTGAGGCAATCACTGCAATCAAACAATTTCCGTAACTGTCAATGAGACTTCTGCACCTCTCAACAGGTATTTTGGCCCACTCCTCATGAGAAAACTGCTCCAGTTGTCTCGGGTTTGAAGGGTGCTTTTTCCAGACGGCATGTTTCAGCTCCTTCCAAAGATGCTCAATAGGATTTAGGTCAGGGCTCATAGAAGGCCACTTTAAAATAGTCCAATGTTTTCCTCTTAGCCATTCTTCGTTGTTTTTAGCTGTGTGTTTTGGGTCATTATCCTGTTGCAAGACCCATGACCTGCGACTGAGACCCAGCTTTCTGACACTGGGCAGCACATTTCTCTCTAGAATCCCTTGATAGTCTTGATATTTCATTGTACCCTGCACAGATTCAAGACACCCTTTGCTAGATGCAGCAAAGAAGCCCCAGAACATAACAGAGTCTCCTCCATGTTTCACAGTAGGGACAGTGTTCTTTTCAAGATATGCTTCATTTTTCCGTCTGTAAACATAGAGCTGATGTGCCTTGCCAAAAATTTTGATTTTTGTCTCATCTGTCCATAGGACATTCTCCCAGAAGCATTTATTCATTTTCATTGAATTTTTATATATTATTAGTTTTGTCAGATTCAAGTTATTTCTGTGACCATTGTGGGTTTTTCTTTCATTAAGCAAGGGGTACCAACAATTTTGTCCACGTGTGTAAATAAAATAATCCATTGAGAATGGAAGGCCTGTTTACATAAAAAAATACCATAATGGTGTTAAATGTTTTTAAAAAAATCACTTTAAGTGGTCACTAACTTGTCAGACAACGTAGTCTCATTTAATAGAGGATGTGATTTTGGACCAAAATGTAATGAACTGTAATTAAAAATGTTACTATTTTCTGTCTGAAAAAAAAATCTCTAAAGTTCCTGCCATTAGGTGTCTCCCTTCTAGTTAAGTTGCTGTTCACTCTCGCTGTTACTAGGGAAGTCCTGTTCATATACAGTATACATCAGGATTAAAGGGGCAACCCCATCTCAAGGATCCTATCTACACTGCTAGCTTATATAAATGGAAGAGTTTTCCTAAATACATTGCTTTAGAAATGCTGCTTCGTTTGCCTGCTATGTTAGATTATTGCTCCCATTGTTTACACATCATTTCCTTGGTGCCTGGCCTATATCTGATAAGACAGGAAAGAGGGATGAGTCACTGCTCTATGTGAGGCTGAGTTCTCTCCTGTTTATCTTCTGCTCTGCAGTCATAGAAAAAGACTGTCTAGCAAGACTCTGCAGATATTTCAGCTTTTCATGAAAACTCAGGTACCCTTTAAAGTATACCTTTCTTTTCAGAATATACAGTATGTCTTGTTAGTTGTCTTGGACCTTAGTACACATCTCAGTGGAGACTACGACTACCTCCTATGATATCTTCCATACACAGCACACAGAGAAATGGAGATCCTGCTCCTCTAACTCATTTTACATGCAGAAGAATCAGCAGCATATGGGACATTATGAAGCAATACTGAGCAGTGTAACTATGAATCCAGCTCAGGGGTAGGACAGTAAAACACTTGAGCAAACAGCTCAATCACTGCCTCTCTGTATCTATAGACTTCCATGTCTCGAAGTCTCAAGGAGACATTTTTATATAATAAGATATAATACAAAGTTTTTTTTTACTTGTTCTATCGAATTATGCAAAATTTCACATTTGCCATGACAAGATCAAACACCAAACTAACTTTGAAATTCCCATTTTTCCCCAACATCCCCCGATCATAGTCACATAGTCAGATGGGGTTGTAAGGTTTTAACCCTCCAGATTTACATATGTGATATCAGTACAATAAATTGTTTCACAAATTGCATTGGATTGTGAAGAAATAAGTAGTATTCTCAAAACTCTCACTAGAGTTGTAGGTATATATAATACAAATATTGTATAGTATTCAGAAATTTAACAATTTTATTTGCATTTGTTTTTTATTATATGTAGAAGTATTACATTCTGATGTCAGAACTTGACCGATATACAAAAAAGAGTAGTACTGTTAGAATTGACCGTAAGCAATTCCCAATAACAGCTGCTAGGGAAAGGGAAGACAGAGATAGTGAGCCCTAAAACTAGGCCCACCCCGTGTCCCTACCCAATTGCCACAACTGTCCTAATGACAGGGACAACTGGACGACAAACCCTACTAGAGATAAGTGATACACAGAACAGGACAAGACAATACAACACAACAGAGAAGAGGAGTCAGCAAGCCAAGGGTCAAGCCAGAGAGACAAAACAGTACCAAATCGCAATCCAAAAAAGTATTCAAAAGCCAAAAAGCTAATTTCAGTAAATACAATATAAGAGCAATGACAAATGCTTAGCAAGGTCAGAGACAAAATAGCCATCAACCATGTGTGGGCTGATGGCCAGTTTATAGGAAGTCCAGAAAAGGCCCCAGGCTTGATTGGCAGATAAGCTGTCAATCACAAAGCACACAAACTTAACTCCTTAGTAACCAGGACTAATAGCACTGGCTGGACTGATACACAGCAACAAATACCCAGCTGTGCTAAAACATCAGGAGCACAGGATCACAAATGAACACACCTCCTGCACCGTAGAATGCGACTGGAGGATGGCACGGAGGCCCGAACGCGTAAAGATGTTACATGTACCACATAAACACTATTTCTTTTTTGCAGAAAAAGTCTGTTATACATCCATTTTAAAGTACGTTTCTTCTGCTTTCTCCTTCAGTGGACTGACTGACATTTAATACTAATGCTCTCTAAAAATCAGGTTCTTCAGCAGCTTCATCATGTATTATATTACATTTTAGCAGTCGCATTGGAGTTTCTGCAGACTCAAGCCTCAAGAGGAGAAGTCACTGTTTCAGTCATGGGATTCATGCTCACATGAACCTGTATGTCTTCTTACATTTATCCTTGTATGCAGCTACAACGAGTGATTTGAGCATTTGTTTAAATTAGAAAATAAATACACCCATCTGTGCTTAGGAAGGGGGCCAAGATGATCTGGATTAATTCATGCTTGTGTTTACTTGGCATAATAGTCATACAATTGTGAGGCACTGACTGACATGACAGAAATGCAATCTCATCATGAGGTATGCAACTTTCTATTGGAACAGAAAGAAAGTGAGGCTTTGCACCCTAAGGTTCACTGTACATTTTATACTTGCAGAGACATATCAAAATGTCTATCTAATCTCTCACATATCTATGTAATCTATCTCATATTAATTTATCTTTTTGTCTGAGTGTATGCAATGTATGAGTTTACACCTTATAGTTATGGCAGCCAATGTGCTTATGTACTTCATGTCCATCTATCTCACACACTTGTCAACTCTCCTGGAATATTGAAGAGGCTCATGGAAAAAGGGAAGACCTCCTGGACTCTTGAAACAACTGGCTCCAGAGGCCACCTGGAAACCAGAGATTGGTAAACTCTGAAGATTCCTGGAACACAACCCACGGCCGCCAGAGGGCATCAAACTTAGAGGAGTCTGTGGAATCCTCCGCGACCAAAACCTCCATCCTCCTGATGAGAAGGAACTCCTGTAGCCACTCCATCAATGAGGGGGTTGTTGTGCTTCACCAGTGCCAAGGAATAACCATCCTTGTAGCCGTGAGAAAATGACACAGGAGATCTCCCTTAACCTTGGATATCTTACCCGGGATAAGAGAGAGGAGAGCCAGTTGGGGAGAAGGAGCCACGGGATGACCACTAACTTTTGTGTATAGAGAGAACACGGAGGACCAAAAGGTCTGAATCTCCCTGCACTCTCACCAAATGTGGAAGAGAGAGCCCACAGCGGAACCACAGTGCCAACAATTGTCAGAGACAGTAGGATAAAACTTGTGAAGGAAGTCTGGGCACAGGTACCAGCGGGCCCTGTGAGCAAACAGGAAGGAATGAGCTCATTCAGCAGGAGAGAGACGCAAGCCAAGGGCCGTTTCCCAAAGTCCGATGTAGGGGGGGTGGGGGAGGCCTGAGGTGGCAGCCGTCAGGAGGATGTTGTAGAGGAGTGAGAGGGTATGCGTCGGGGCCTCGGTCTGGAGAATACTCTCCAAGGCAGTGGGAGTAGAAGAGAGCAGGGAAGCAAGGAGAACTTGCGAAGAAAGGCAGTTAATTGGTTGTACTCCATCCAAGAAAGAGGAGTGTCAGGAGCGGATGCTCGCAGTTGGCTGAGGGAGGGGAATGGTGTCGACCCAGCAATCTTACCTAGCCTAACGTCATCACTAGCACACCAACAAAGGAATCGACAGGCAGAGAGACCCGGCGGGAACATGGAGTTCCGAAAAAGAGGGCTTAAGGGTCCTGTGACCTCAGCCAGCGAATCAGTCTGGCACACGCCGTCCCAGACAGACAGGAAGTACGAGGAGAAAAAGAGAGAGTTGTTCTGAAGTCGGACGATAATGGGAGGGGATCCACAGCAAGGAAGGGAGATAGATAGATAGATAGATAGATATAGAGGAGGTCTGCTTCTATGGACACCCATTGCTTATCCAGGACTCTGTATCGCCAGTCAAAGAAGCGTAACAGGACAGCTGATCTGTAATACAGGTAGAGGTCTGGAACACCCGCCCTTCCGTTGTTCTTGTGCCGGGTGAGGGTCCAAAAACTCTGTATCCCTAGATATTTAATGGAGGGATGCTGTTATTTAAAGGGAAACTGGGCGGCAAGATGCGCCACCTCAGTCTGTTGTAAGGAAACATTAAGGGCTTCACTCTTGGAGAGGTTAATCTTAAAGTTAGACATGTTACTGAAGTGTCGGAACTCATCAAGAATGGACGGAAAAGAGATATGGGGTTGCGTGACATAAAGGAGAAGGTCGGCTGTGCACAGCTCCGTCTTAACCTGGAAGTGATCTATCTGGAGACCCCGTACGCCGGTGCACTCCCACAAAGTTACTGCAAGATGTTCCATCACTAGTGCTTAAAGGAGGGGGGATAGGGGGCAATCTTGTAGGGTACCATTGCGGACCGAGAAGGGATCTGATAGGAGGCCATTGGAGCGTACCCTAGCCGCGTTGTCGCCATAAAGTTATAAGATTTTGTTTAGGAAAATAGGGGCGAGTCCTACTTGTTCCAGGGTGGCATGCAAGAATCCCCAATGTACACGATCGAATGCTTTCTCAGCGTCAACAAAAAGGAGACAGAGTGGGAGATAATGGGAGTGCGCTGTTTCAGAAACAAGAAGAGTCTTGCATATGTTATCCCTAGGTTCCCGGTCGGTGATAAAGCCAACTTGATCGGTATGGATCAAGTCAGGCATGAAGGGGAAGAGGCAATTCGCATGTAATTTAGTGTACAGTTTGACGTTGATGTTAAGAAGGGAGATAGGGCAGTAACTCATGCAACAGGTGGGGTCTTTGGCGGATTTGGGGAGAACAGTGACGAGGGCTGAAAGAGACGTGAACGGAGTGTCGCTGTCTTGGCTGTTGAACACCCGGAGTAAAGAAGGGGCTAGCTGGTCTCTACATATCTAATAGAAGCGGGGGGTGAAGCCATCCGGCCTGGGGGATTTACCTGATGGGGCCGCCCAAATTACTGCTGACAGTTCCTCCCCGGTGAAGGGTTCGTCAAGGTCGTCAAGGGCAGCCCTGTCCGTTTCAGAGATAGTGGGGAGGGCCGTTTTGTTAACATAGTCCCGCATTTTCGCTACTGCAGACTCTGGGTCTAGGTCAGCATAGTGACCCCTGAGGTTGTATAAGTCACAGTAGTATGAGCAGAAGGCATCCGCAATGTCAGTGGGATGACAGTGGTTGGAGCGGCCAGAGAAATCTCAAATGCAGGGGATATACATGGCGGAAACTCGAGGGTGAAGACGTTTGGCGAGGGAGCAACCGCATTTGTCAACAAACTCATAATAATGTTTCTTAATCATGTCCCTATTATGAATATACATTTAATCAAGAATGGAACAGAGTTCCTCGTGTGCATTAAGAAGTTCGTTTAGGGTCAATTCTGCTAGGGTCTGTTTGTGGGCTGTCATGTCCCAGGACTTGGTTTAATTCACTGACATGTATCTGTGATACTGTTTGTCTTTGTAGTTTGTCCCTTTTCTCTCTCTGTATCCTTAGCTGTGATGCTGTAGCTCCTCCTCTCTCTCTCTCAGTTTAGTTTCACTTCTTTGTAAGCAACATGTCTGCTCAGCTCCTGGTATTTCATCATTTTTCACCTACTGCTGTATGAGGTTCTACAAGATTTACTTGGATTAAAGCATCTGGAATCTTATCTACGCCTCCTCAGTTGAGTTGAACACTATCTGATAGATATCTTGGTGTAAATTGCTGGTTAGCATAGAGACTACAGGACACTCTCACAACCTCACACTTGCAGCCAAGCTATTGAGTCAGAACAGTGAAAAATGATGCATAAAGACTGCCAGATACGGCTGTAAGACAGTTCACCAACTTCTGACATACAGTCAGTCACAGCAAGTTACCTGAAGCCAGAAGGAATCAGCATTGTGTAAGTTGCATCTGCAGCTCAGACTCCCTCAGCATAAGAAGATTCTAGCAAGCAGCCATCTTACTCCAGCAAAGTTATATTTATCCTGTTTGAGTTGCATCATGGCTGAAGGGCACCCTGAAGCACAAGGTAGCATGGACCTCAGTCTGCAGCCCAGTGAGAAGGCTAGACGCTCAATTAAACAGGTTAGAGACAATCTAGAAGGTTTAAAGCATGAACTTTCCTGTGAACTCTCAAAATGGTGGCAGGAAATACAGACTAAGATATCTGCCATGTGCTTGCCTGCATACCATGTATCACCACTAGAGGGAGCTCTGCGACAGCTTTGTGCTATGCATGAACATTATAAAATGAAAGCTGAGGAGTATGAAAGCATATTGAGGAAACTTCATACAGACGATTCTTTAGTTGAATTGCAAAGCTTCCAGCATCTCAATTCAGAACGAGACAGCTTAGTACATGAAACTAAGTTAAGGACAGAGGCAAGAATTGCGCAACTGCAGGAAATGGCATTCCATGTTTTTGAGTCTACCAAGCGTTCAAAGCGTACATCTAAGTCACGTTCCTCAAAATCTTCCACACTCAGTG
The DNA here is from genome assembly GCA_947044405.1 of Leptodactylus fallax. Classification (NCBI taxonomy): domain Eukaryota; kingdom Metazoa; phylum Chordata; class Amphibia; order Anura; family Leptodactylidae; genus Leptodactylus; species Leptodactylus fallax. The sequence goes on from CAMRHE010000019.1 coordinate 1,257,207, forward strand.
AGCAACTTATAAAAGCACGTGCAGAGGCGGAAGCTACTAAGATACAGGCAGCCTTTGCACAACAGAAAGCAGAAATGGAAGCTAAGGCAGCTCAAAAAAGGGCAGAACTAGAGGCTCTAGAGAAACAGTATGAGCATGCTGCAGCCATGGCAAGGTTAAGCATTTTAGAACAGGCCATCAGTGGAAGTGAAAGCGACAGCACCAGTTTGTGTGATGTGGAAACAGAGGATCCCCTCAAGCGCACAAGAGACTATGTACTAAGCCAAAGCAGTGAATCCCTATTTGCCACAAATGTTCCTGTCAGGGACAACATTTCTCCAGTGCAACAGGGCACAGTATCTTCTGAAGCACACCGCATTCAAGGTCAGTACAATGCCCTGCCTGTCCAGCATCCAGTTTCTTCTTCCTTCATGGATTCCCAAAGCCTTGCACCTCAGCAAATGCAATATACTGATACTCAGGTAAACACCAATGTGACACCATACTACCAGACTGCAAACAACCGTCCAGTCTCACATCCATATGTGGCTAAACCTATGGACTTTAAGCTAGCTCCTAGGCTGAATGCCTACGCAGCACCTACACTACCTACCTCTGTTAACCAGAACCCCACTAACAACGTAATCACCCCTACTCAGCCAGCAACTCAATATTTAAAGTCAGAGAGAACAGACATGTCAGAGTTTGCAAGGTACATGGTTCGCCGTGAGCTTACTAAGACTGGACTCACAAGGTTCGATGACCAACCTGAGAACTACAGAGGCTGGAAATGTTCCTTCAAAACTGCAATTAGTGACCTTGGCATTACTGCAGCTGAAGAATTAGATTTGCTTATCCGGTGGCTTGGCCCACAGTCCACAGAACGTGCTAAAAGACTCAGATCCGTCCACATTTACAACCCCATAGCAGGCCTTACCGCTGCTTGGGAAAGACTGGAGAAAACCTATGGCAGTCCTGAAGCAATAGAGAATGCTCTGTTCAAACGGTTGCAAGGGTTTCCAAAGATATCTGGTAAGGATCATCAGAAATTTCAAGAACTTAGTGACCTACTCATGGAGCTCCTACTGGCTAAGGCGGACACTCTCCTACCGGGCCTCAGTTACCTGGACACTGCTCGTGGGGTAAACCCGATAGTCACCAAGTTGCCATATAATATTCAAGAAAGGTGGACCACAGTTGGGTCAAGATACAAAACTGAGAATAGAGTCTCCTTTCCTCCATTTTCCTACTTCTGTGAGTTTATCAAGAACATTGCAGAATCCAAGAATGACCCAAGCTTTTCCTATGGGGATCCCAGTGTTCCTGGTTCACCTCCTATTAAGTATGACAGCTCACATTCTAACTACAGAAACCGCAGAGGCCCAGTTTCGGTGAAAAAGACTGATATTCTTCCTACACCTACATCAGCACCAGAAGAAAGCAGTTGCAACAACCAAGATGAAAAGGTAGAAAATCCTAACCGTCTGTGTCCTATTCACAAGAAGCCTCATCCCCTCAAGAAGTGTATTGGCTTCAGGAGGAAACCAATCCAGGAACGTAAAGAGCTTCTAAAGAAACTAGGGATATGTTTCAAATGTTGTGCCTCTACTGAACATGTTGCTAGAGACTGTAAAATTGCTATTAAGTGTATAGAGTGTGGCAGTGAGAACCATGTACAAGCTCTTCATCCATCCCAGCCTAGTGCCACACCGCCTAGAGGTTCCCCTTCCCCAACTAAGCATGGCGGGGAGAACACAGATCAAGCAGCAAATACTACCACAGTATCTTCCTCATGTACAGAAGTCTGCGGAGAAGACCTTTGTGACAAGTCCTGTGCAAGGATATGCCTAGTCAATATATACCCCAAGGGCCAACCAGAAAGGGCTCTGAGGGTGTACGCCATCTTGGACGACCAGAGCAACCACTCACTTGCAAGGTCAGAACTCTTTGATCTGTTTAACTTAAAGGGTGATACTTATCCGTATACCTTGGGTACTTGTAGTGGCATATCAGAGGTTTCTGGAAGAAGGGCCAGCGGTCTCGTAATAGCTTCTCTCAAGGGCAATTTGGAGATACCTTTGCCCACACTTGTTGAGTGCAACCAGATACCATCAAACAGAGAAGAGATACCCACACCAGAGGCGGCTTTCCAGCACCCTCATCTAAGGGCTATAGCCAGTGAAATACCATCCCTTGACAAAAATGCAGACATTCTAGTTCTGCTAGGTAGAGACATTCTCAGACTGCACAAAATACACCAGCAAATTAATGGACCGCATGATGCACCATTTGCCCAGCGCCTCGATCTAGGATGGGTAATCATTGGCAACGTCTGCATAGGTAGGATGAAAAGGCCCACCAATATTTCTTCATTTAAGACGCATATGTTACCAAATGGTCGCAGCACTTGTTTTCAGCCATGTCCACATCACTACCAAGTGAAAGAGAAGATAAGCAACAGTAAGTGGCTGCATAATCACCGAGACAACGTGAATACATTCCTGCCTGGGGACGACACCCTTGGATTAACAGTGTTCAATACAACAAGTGATGACAACAAGCTGGCACCGGCTATAGCTGATAAAGAATTTCTCAAACTTATGGACAAGGAATTCATTCAAGATGATTCCAACAGCTGGGTAGCACCCTTACCTTTCCGCTCCCCAAGATCAAAACTACCAAACAATCTGAAGCAAGCAGTTTCTAGATTTTCCTCTTTAAAACGTACCCTCAAGAGGAAACCAGAGATGGAGAAACACTTTGTAGGTTTCATGCAGAAGGTATTTGAGAGAGATCATGCAGAACCTGCACCTCCATTAAAGGAAGGAGAAGAATGCTGGTACCTTCCATCATTTGGCGTGTATCACCCTCGCAAACCTGACCAAATCAGGGTCGTGTTCGATTCTAGTGCTCAGTATGAAGGCGTCTCTCTCAACAACCTGCTCCTCACTGGTCCTAACCTAAACAACAGCCTCATAGGAGTCTTAATCCGTTTCAGACAGGAACCAGTTGCAGTGATGGCCGACATCCAACAGATGTTTCATTGCTTCATTGTTAAGGATGATGACAGAAACTATCTCAGGTTCCTATGGCATAAGGACAATGATGTCAACAATGAAGTCATAGATTACCGGATGAAGGTACATGTCTTTGGCAATAGCCCATCTCCTGCAGTAGCGATCTATGGACTGAGAAGGACCGCCCAAGAAGGTGAGAAAGAGTATGGCTCTGATGCTCGTCAGTTTGTTGTGAGGAACTTCTATGTTGATGATGGTCTTAAATCCTTACCTGCAAGTGAAGAAGTGATCGATCTCCTCTCTAGAACACAGGAAATGCTGTCTGTAGCTAACCTCAGACTTCACAAGATCATCTCCAACAATATGGAGGTAATGAAGGCATTTCCCTCTGATGATCATGCAATCAACTTGAAGGATCTTGATCTCAGTTCTGATACTCCTCCTATGCAACGCAGCCTAGGATTGCTATGGAACACTGAAAAAGACACATTCACATTCCAAGTGTCTTCTTGTGACAAACCTTTCATCAAACGAGGAGTTTTATCTGTTGTGAACAGCATTTATGATCCTCTTGGTTTCATTGCTCCCATCACCATTCAAGGCAAGCTACTACTAAGACAGCTTACCACTGAGAACATGGACTGGAACACTCCACTGCCTGCTGAGAAACAACTGAGGTCTGACTGTGGCACTAACTTCGTTGGAGCCTGCAAAGAACTGCAGTTAGACAACTTCTTATCCAACAATGGGTGCACTTGGACGTTTAACCCTCCACATTCATCCCATATGGGAGGTTCCTGGGAACGTATGATTGGGATCACACGCAGAATCCTTGACTCTATGTTGATGGACCACAAGTCGACACTGCTTACCCATGAGACGTTAATAACCTTTCTTGCTGAAGTGTCTGCGATAATCAATGCAAGGCCACTTGTCCCAGTATCTTCAGACCCTGAATCTCCAATTATCTTAACCCCAGCAACGCTTCTTACTCAGAAAATTAGTACTGCTGCTACCTCTCCACGTACCTTAGATCACAGTGACATTTACAGACGCCAATGGAAACAAGTTCAACACCTGTCCAATGTGTTCTGGCACCGCTGGAAAACAGAGTACCTCCACATGCTACAGAGCCGTCACAAATGGCAGACCTCAAAACCTAATCTCCAGGTGGGTGACCTCGTCCTTCTAAGGGATAAAGAAGTCCATCGGAATGAATGGCCTATGGGTCTCATCACTAAAGTTGTCCCTAGTGATGATGGGAAGACTCGGAAAGTGGAGGTCAAGGTAACCAAGGGAGGCTCAGTGCGAGTTTTCTTCCGCCCAATTAATGAACTGGTGCTTCTTCTTCCAAGAGGAGACGTCACATAAAAGAAGATAAGGACACCATTCACAGCTGATGGCGGGGAGCTTCCTTCCATGAACTAAAACTGTGTTCTTGTGGATTACAGTGTGGGTCGGTGGAGGTGTTGGCAAATTGCGGCTTCCCGACCTGAAGATTGGTTTATTTGGACTAACTGTTGATTATTGTTTGTTGTGCATGTTTCTTTTTTGTTTTTCAGGTTTGAAGAGGACTTTATGGACATCTCAGGACATTTAATGTTTGTTTTCATTGAAATCTAAAGATTTCAGGCGGGGAGTGTCATGTCCCAGGACTTGGTTTAATTCACTGACATGTATCTGTGATACTGTTTGTCTTTGTAGTTTGTCCCTTTTCTCTCTCTGTATCCTTAGCTGTGATGCTGTAGCTCCTCCCTCTCTCTCTCTCAGTTTAGTTTCACTTCTTTGTAAGCAACATGTCTGCTCAGCTCCTGGTATTTCATCATTTTTCACCTACTGCTGTATGAGGTTCTACAAGATTTACTTGGATTAAAGCATCTGGAATCTTATCTACGCCTCCTCAGTTGAGTTGAACACTATCTGATAGATATCTTGGTGTAAATTGCTGGTTAGCATAGAGACTACAGGACACTCTCACAACCTCACACTTGCAGCCAAGCTATTGAGTCAGAACATGGGCCGTCTCATTAGCTAAATGGAAGGAGATCCACACGGAGCGCTCCTTTTTAAGTTGAGAGCCATGTTTGATAAAGACTCCGCCGAGAACACATTTAAGGGCTTCCCAGCACGTCAGTAGAGACGTCGGATTGTGAGCGTGGATAAGCTTGAAGTCCCGTATCGTGGTGGTAATATCAGATCTACATGTCACGTTTTTGAGGAGGCTGTCTTGAGACGCCATGTGAAGGGGCGTGAGGCAAGGCCTGGGACAGTGAGAGACAAATACACTGGGGCGTGATCAGACCATAAAGCCGATCCAATCCGTGCCGAAGGGGACCAGGAGAAAGCATGATGGCTAACTAAAAAATAATCTAAGCGCCCGTAGGACCCATGGGCGGGGGAATGATAGGTATAGTCTCGACCTTGGGGATGTAAGATTCTCCATACTGTAAGAGTATGAACCCAGAGGGCGCTAATGAGCGACCCAGGGCCAGGCCTGAAAAGGTCCTCAGCCACACCTATGGGTGGGGCGTAACTCCAGAAGGAGTAGAGACAGCAGCAGAGCTGTTGTGGCGACCTGCAGGAAGCAGGGAGTGTGGAACCAGCCAAGGACAGACAGGCGGTCTGTCCCAGGAGGGCTGGCTTCCAAAAGAGGACTTTTTGCTCGAGCGGAGCATGAGTCAGGCTGCTTGTTGCCCCAGAGGATAGATAGGGGTCAAGCAGTGAGTTAGTGCCCTAACTGTGGCCCAGGCTGTTTTTGTTTTGTTATGTTCCACCTTTAAAGCTGAAATAAAGCCATTTACTTTACACTAGCACCGTCCGAATACTGCTTCTCCGGCGCCTAGTACCACCAACACCGCTGTCGGGTCCAGGAGTCTGCCGCCATTGAGGCTAATTCCCCCAAATTATCACAATATGTTCACCAGACGATTGTTATGTAAGTAAGACTTAAGTCTACGCAGCTGGGCAGGGGCGTGAGGAGGGGAGGGCCTGAAAGAGTTATAAAAAGCGAGGAACTATATCCATTTTTAATGCATTGATGCGTCCAAACTAGGACATCCCAAGGGCACAACAGGATCTCAGATCGGTCGTGGTTTTCTCCAGCAGAGGGTTGTAGTTATGGTGGAACAAGTCAAAGTGGTTCTGTATCCCTAGATATTTAACCCCTTAATGACCGGGCCATTTTTTGTTTTTGCATTTTCGTTTTTCCCTCCCCACATTCCAAGAGCCATAACTTTTTCATTTTTCAGTTCACAGAGTCACATGATGGCTTATTTTTTGCGAAACAAATTGTACTTTGTAATGTCACTATTCAATATTCTGTGCAATGTACTGGGAAGCTGGAAAAAAATTCAGAATGAGGTGCAATTGGAGAAAAACTGCATTTGCGCCAAATTCATATGGGTTTAATTTTTACACCATTCACTGTGTGGTAAAAATGACATGTTACCTGTATTCTGTGGGTCAGTACGAACACGGCGATACCAAATTTATATAGTATTTGTAATGTTTTGATACCTTTTAAAAAATTTAAAACTTTGTTAAATAGAAAAAAAAAAATTTGCATCGCCATATTGTGTCACCTGTAACTTTTTCATATTTACATGTATGGAGCTGGGTAAGGCGTCTTTTTATGCAGGACAACATGACGTTTTTATTGATACCACTTGGGGAAAGATCTGATGCTTTGATCACTTTTTATTCAATTTTTTATAGGAGACAAAGTGTTGAAAAAAACGCTATTTGGCCATTTTGATTTTTTTTCCCCGCTACGCCGTTCACCGTATGGGATAAATATTTTAATATTTTAATAGTTCGGGCATTTTGGAGCGCGGGGATACCTAATGTGTTTGTTTACTCTTGTTTATTTACTTTTATATCTGATCTAGGGAAAGGGGGGTGATTTGAACTTTTGTGTTTTTTTTAATTTTTACATACTTTTAAAAACTTTTTTTTTAATACTTTTACTTGTATGATCAGACTCCCTAGGGACCTTGAAGCCTAGGGAGTCTGATCGATCATACTATTCACTGCGATACTACTGTATCGCAGTGAATAGCAAAATGCCTTCACTGCTATTAGACGATGCCTCTGGCATCGTGTAATGCTATACGTAATGACAGGCCTGGGGCCTCAATAGGCTCCCGGCTGCATGGACCAAGCGCCGCCCCCGTGCGTTCCGGAGGGCAGCGAGAGGTAAAAATGGTGGCGCCCTTGTCGGCCCGCAATTAGACGCCGCGGTCGCGGACCGCGGCATCTAGGGTAACAGCCGCGTCGGGCAGGCACCGATCGCGCTGTTAGCTGCGGGCCGGCTGTATTATACAGCCGGCAGGGGAGGGGCGCCAGCTCCTGAGCGCTCTCCATACATCGTCATGTGACCAGGCGTACTATTACGCCCTGTGTCGTTAAGGGGTTAATGGAGCGAGGCTGCCATTTAAAGGGAAACTGGGTGGCAAGATGTGCTACCTCCGTCTGTGGTAAGGCACATTAAGGGCTTCACCTTGTAGAGGTTAACCTTAAAGTTAGACATGTTTTTTTTACAAAAATTAACTTGTTTTGTGGACTTGTAAGTGCAACAGGCTTGTTATTTTAAAGAAAATGTGTTTCAGCGTGCCTGGTTCAAAAGTGATGAAGAAGTGGCTTTACAGAAAAACACTTCCAAAATGATCCCTTTCTAGGAGGAGTGCCCAAGGACTGACAATGACAGAATTTTAAGAAAATTTGGCATGCAATCAGTGTGTCTGCCAGTTGATAAGTTACAGAGTGATTTAAATATGATATGACACCATAATGTTGTTGGTATTGGAATATATTTTTTTTCAGTTCAAAAGTTTTATTAAATTTGAAGGTCAAAACAAGCAAGCATAGACAAGCAAAAGAAACAAAGACAATGTGTGTAAACAATACAAGCAGGAAGCAAATGGCCGAACCGAGAAGAGGGGGAGTAAGAAGGAGAGGGGGAAAAATCAGTAAGAATAACTAGGCTAGAGGAATGGGGAGAGAGAAATAAAAGAAAAGAAGAGGAAAGGAGAAAAAGGGGGGGGGGGGGGAGTAGAGGGCCAGGAAAAGACCCTAGAACAGTCTCAGACCAGACCCCCATCAACAAGGGAGCAACCACCCTGGCGATTGCTGGGGGGATGTAAAACAGAGAGATACAGGAAAACCAGCAGTGTCGAGCAGGCATCCCTAAGCCGGCTCTAAGCCTGCTCAGAGAATTCAGAACTGAGAAGCGACAGGTATTCTCTAGAGCGCTGGAATTCCATACAGTAGAACCAGGTTTTGTAGAAGACTTCAACCGTATCATGCAGGAAAGAGGTAAGGTTTTCCATGCGCAAAAATTTCATTGACCTTCAAAATCCAGAGGGAGAGAGGAGGATGCTCTGTTCGCTTTCAAAGCTGCAGTATGCAAGCTTGGGCCGCCAGAATCAAGAAGCGGAGTAAGGAATGCTTGTATGTTTGCACCGGAGACTCGCAATGGTGAAGGAGGAACAGAGTAGGGCCTAAAAAATGAGATGTTTCAGTGACCTGAAGAATGATTCTCTTAACTCCCTCCCAGAACGAGGCAAGAACAATACAAGTCCAGAAAGTATGAAACACGGTGCCATCCCCACCCGCATTTCCAACAGGTAGGTGCGACCAATGGGAAGAGTGAATGCAATTTTGCGGGAACCCTATACCACCTAGATAGGATCTTAAAACTTGCCTTTTGGTAGCGAGTGCTGATCGAAGTCTCATGGGTGAGACGCAACATACGTTCCCTCTGGGCCTGGGTAAGAGAGAGTGTCAGATCCGACTCCTACGTCAGCATGTAGCGAGGAACTGCCTCGGGCGCAGGTGTAATCAGGAGCTTGTAGACGGCTGAAAGGGAATGGCGCAGAGGATCGTTGCCGTTGCAGAGGTGTTCTAGAGGCGTGTATGCAGTCTTAAAGTTCGCAGGAGCCGGGAGGGAGGAAACAAAATGGCGGAGCTGCATCTCACGCCAGTTATCAAGGGGAGGAAAAGCATTGGAATGCGATGCCCCCAGAGTAAACCGCCAACCCAAATCATCCCAAAGATGGGAGACCCGAAACAAACTATGGCGTCATCAATTATGAAACACCCTGTTCGATATCCCAGTAGAGAACCGAGGATTGCCCAGAACTGGATAACATAAAGAAACCAAAGGGAGTTTATTTCTTCTCAGATCAGGCGCTGTGAGCAGATTCGAAGCGTGGGGCCTATGGTGGGATGGGAGCGAAGAGATGACAGCAAAGACATTTCAAGCCAGGGGGCCGATTACAACGGGATCGTACAAAACGCTTGTTCAATATATACTCAAGATTTGAAGGACCCATGTCTGCACCAGTCAACTACACAGGCGAGATGAGCAGCAAAATAATACAATTTCAGATCTGGGAGGGATAATCCACCGGCACATTTTGGGCGGTAAAGGAGGTTTTTGCTAACCCCGCTGGCTTCCCGGACCAGATAAAGGCTGTCTGAATGTCCGAGAGAGCCCTGAAGAAGGAGGAAGGAAGATGGATGGGAAGAGCCTGCATGAGATAAAGAAGACGAGGTAGTATGTTAATTTTAAAGATGGTGCATCTACCAAACCATGTGAACAAGCCCTTGGTCCATGTGGAGAAGTCAGCACAAATTGAGGCTAGCATGGGAGGAAAATTTAGCTGGCAAAGATCCTGTGGGTCAGGGGTAAGGAGGACGCCTAGGTACTTTAACCCCTTAACGACCCAGGGCGTAATAGTACGTCCTGAGTCGCATGACGATGTATAATACAGCCAGGACCTGCCGCTAACAGCCGCGATCGGTGCCTGCACCGATCGCGCTGTTAACCCCTAGATGCCGCGGTCAAACAGGACCGCGGCGTCTAACTGCGCAGCCGCCACGGGCGCCGCCATTTTCCTTGATCGCCGCCCCCCAGAACGTCATCGGAGGGCGGCGATAGTTGCCATGACAGCCGGGAGCCTATTGAAGGCTCCCAGGCCTGTCATTACATTACAGCTATTACGTGATGCCAGAGGCATCGTCTAATAGCAGTGAAGGCATTTTACTATTCACTGCGATACAGTAGTATCGCAGTGAATAGTATCAGTGATCAGACCCCCTAGGTTTCAAGGTCCCTAGGGAGTCTGATCATACAAGTAAAAGTTGAAAAAAAAAAGTTTTTAAAAGTATGAAAAAAATAAAAAAAAACATAAAAGTTCAAATCAACCCCTTTCCCTAGATCAGATATACACTGTGTTCCAAATTATTATGCAAATCATATTTTCTCATATTTTCCAAAATTAGCTATATGAATTGCAGTCATTGTAATTTTCCAGTCATCAACTATTCGAGTAGAATTGAAAGGTTTTTGAACAAACTGCCTATGATAACAGTATATTAAAAAAAAAAAAAATACTCCAAATGCATGTTTAAAATTATTATGCACAGCAGAATTTGCAACCTTTTCATTTTTATTAAGAACAAAAAAATGGTCATTGTGAAATTATAAGCATTAGCAGGTTATTACAAGCTGAAATCAAACAGTTTTCAAGCCAAAACTTTATTCTAGGTGATGTTACATTTGCACATAGGACCCCTTGTTCGAAAGAAGCTTCTAACTCTCTCGTCCATTGAATGTGTCAGTTTTTGGATGGTTTCTGCTTCAATTGTTTTGCATGAGGACAGAATACCCTCCCAGAGCTGTTGCTTTGATGTGAACTGCCTCCCGCCATCATAGACACTCCTTTTGATGATGCTCCAGAGGTTCTCAATGGGGTTGAGGTCAGGGGAGCATGGGGGCCACACCATAAGTTTGTCCCCTTTTATGCCCATAGCAGCCAGAGATGCAGATGTGTTATTTGCAGCATGAGATGGTGCATTATCATGCATGAAAATGATCTTTCTGCAGAATGCATGGTTCTTCTTCTTAAACCATGGCAGGAAGTGCTGTTTGAGAAACTCCACATACATTATGGAGTTCATCTTTACCCCTTCAGGGATCCTAAAGGGGCCGACAATCTCTCTCCCCATGATTCCAGCCCAAAACATTACTCCACCTCCTCCTTGTTGGCGCCGTAGCCGTGTTTGCATAGGGTGTCCATCAACAAGCCATCCTCCACTCCATCCATCTGGACCAACGGCGTTGCACGGCACTCATCGGTGAACAAAACAGTTTTGAAGTCAGTCTTCATGTATTGTTTGGCCCACTGGAGCCGTTTCTGCTTGTGTGCAGTGGATAGAGGAGGTCGACAGGATGGCTTACGCACAGCTGCAATCCTCTGAAGGACCCTGCATCTTGTTGTTCGGGGGACGTTGGAGGCACCAGCAGCTTCAAAAACTTGTCTGCTGCCATGACAAGGCATTTTTGAAGCTGCTCTTTTAACCTGAAGTAATTGCCTGTTGGAAAGAGTCCTCAATTTTCCCTTATCAGCACGCACACGTGTGTGCTGTGAATCAGCTACATACTTCTTGATTGTGCGATGATCACGATGAAGTGTCTTGGCAATGTTGATTGTAGTCATGCCTTGACCTAAACACTCCACAATTTGTTGCTTCTCAGCAGCCGACACATCCTTTTTCTTTCCCATTTTGGCTGAAAATATAGGCTGCTTAATAATGTGGGACAGCCTTCTTGAGTAGTCTTGCCTTTAATTGGACACACCTGCCAAACTAATTAGCACAGGTGTCTGAAATTGCTTTCAGTGATATAAAGAGCCCTGACACACATCACCATCAATGAGTTTAACTGACAAACAAAAAAATTCTTACCTTATCACTCCTAAACACTTTTTGCATAATAATTTGGAACACAGTGTAAAAGTAAATAAACAAAAGTAAACATAAACACATTACGTGTCCCCCTGCTCCAAAATGCCCGAACAATTAAAATATTAAAATATTTATCCCATACGGTGAACGGCGTTGCGGGGAAAAAAATCAAAATGGTCAAATAGCGTTTTTTTCAACACTTTGCCTCCTATAAAAAATTGAATAAAAAGTGATTAAACCATCAGATCTTTCCCCAAATGGTATCAATAAAAACGTCATGTTGTCCCGCATAAAAAGACGCCCTACCCAGCTCCATACATGTAAATATGAAAAAGTTACAGGTGACACAATATGGCGACACAAAAATTTTTTTCTATTTAGCAAAGTTTTAAATTTTTAAAAGGTATCCAAACATTACAATTACAAATAAATTTGGTATCGCCTTGTTCGTACTGACCCGTAGAATACAGGTAACATGTCATTTTTACCACACAGTGAATGGTGTAAAAATTAAACCCATATGAATTTGGCGCAAATGCAGTTTTTCTCCAATTGCACCTCATTATGAATTTTTTTTCCAATTTCCCAGTACATTGCAGAGCATATTGAATGGTACCATTACAAAGTACAATTTGTTTCGCAAACAATAAGCCATCATGTGACTCTGTGAATTGAAAAATGAAAAAGTTATGGCTCTTGGAATGTGGGGAGGGAAAAATGAAAATGCAAAAACAAAAAATGGCCCGGTCATTAAGGGGTTAAGGCCCGAGGTGACCAATGGAAGGGGAAGGTCTGACTCAGGGACGAGACCAGGTGATCCACAAGTGTTACATTAAGGGCCTCGGATTTGTATTAGAATATATTTTAATAGATTTTTTTATTATGCCATCAATGTGGCACTAACAGTATGTAATAGTAGAACGTGAAGGACCAGGCCCAGGAGATGTCTGGCTGAGTGTTGGTGGTAGGTGTGGCAACATGAGTGGCAGCAAAACAGTATGGAATATGGAAAGAAAACTGTGTAGGCCACAGGAGATGATGTCTGGCGTGTAGAGGTAGCGTCAGCAGTACAGTAAATGGAACATGATATAGGGAGACAGATGTGTGTGAAAATCCTCATGGATCCATGCCTCAATAATTTTGAAAAAGTAATATTTTTTCCACACTTGTGGTGGACAGTTTGGTCTACCTAGGTGTTACAGCATTGATCAACCTCTCAGTCATTACTCTTGAGACTGGATAAGATAAATTTCCTATGGCAAACTGGACTAGCTCCTTCCATTGCTTTAATATATTGATCCAGGGTCAAAGTTATCTGGTGGAATACAAGAGCAATCTATGACTGTACCTGGTCGTGCAGCGGACAAGTGTCAGTTACCTGCTGTATGTCTGGTTAGCACTGCAGAGTGAAACATTTCTGATTCATCATGTTCCAGATACTGTACTGACTACTGCTTTTCCTCTTGCTACTTGTAGCTGGGCACTGTCAGAGTTGATGGAGAGCTGGCTGAGGTTGACTGAGAATGGGCACTGGCCTCCTGGGCAGACATGCAACAGGCACTGAAAGTTTTGTCCCTACAAGCTGCTGTAAGCTGGATATACAACGTATCTTCATAATATGCCAATTTTGTGTGTCTGTGGGACTGTGTCAGTTACCGTGATCTGTAACACGGGGGCACCTCAGGGTACAGTTCTTGCCCCTTTCCTCTTCACACTGTACACTGCAGATTTTAGGTGCAACTCATCTAGCTGCTACCTACAGAAGTATTCTGACGACTCTGCAATAGTAGGCCTCATCACAGACGAGGGACAGGGAGTACAGAGAACTGAACCAGGATTTTGTGGACTGGTGCCAGCAGAACCACCTCAAGATTAACGCTGGGAAGACCAAAGAGATGGTGGTGGACTTCTGTAAATGCAGATGCCTTCCTAAAACAGTGGTCATCCAGGGCACGGGCATCGAGATTGTCAACACCTATAAGTACCTTGGTGTACTCCTTAATAATAAGCTGGACTGGGCAGATCACCTGGATGCACTGTACAGGTTTGCTACCTGCTTAGGAGGCTGACAGCCTTTGGAGTCCATGGGGCACTTCTTAGGACTTTTTTCAACTCGGTAGTGGCATCAGCCATCTTCTTCGGAGTGGCCTGCTGGGGTTGCTGTATATCAACCAGGGATAGAAATAAACTTGACAAGCTGATTAGAAGGGTCAGCTCTATCCTGGGGAACCCACTGGACCCAGTGCAGGTGGTGGGTGACAGAAGGATACTGTCCATGGTGAGCTCCATGCGGGAGAATAACTCCCATCCCATGCATGAGATCGTGATAGCGCTGGGCAGTACTGTCAGTGACTGACTACTTCACCCTAAGTGAAGGAGAACCCTCCTCGCTGCGGTTAGGCTGTACAAGCAACACCGACCTAAGCGGAGATCATTATTGCACACAGAGAACTGAAATATCTTTCTGTTTGTGATATCCCCCTGCCACGTCATATCTGTCAATCTACTATCAATGAAATGCCTCTTACCTTGGAACATTCTTGTATATGTTGTATTTGTATTGCTTATCTTTCCTGCTGTAACACGCTGAATTTCCCCATGGTGGGACTATTAAAGGATTATTATTATTATTATTTTGTTTTCCTTTGGGAAGCAAGGACAAATTCCCCCATTTTAGTTTTACAATGAGGGTCTACTCACCCCTCTGTTTCATGCTAATAATAAATTTGTCACTATGTATGCAATGAAGCATGCAGCAGGCCAAACTTGCAAGAGGGTGCATGGACCCAGGGGCCAGTCATGCTCTTCTTGGCTAGAGTGGTTTTTGCTCATCATCATCATCATCATCATCATCATCATCATCTTGAAACAAATAATGGTAAGCCTCCCTGTATATCAAGGCCCCCCTCTGCATCCAAAGGAAAGTCTTCCTCCTAGATTGGAGGAAGATGAGTCCCAGGGTCTCCACCATGAGGACCTAGACTTCTTCCTACAGTTGGTCCAGTTTTAGACAAACTGTGCCCCTGGGCAAAATTAAAGGCGGGGCCCGAAATGCTCATATTCTCATATATAATACTGATCCCTTATAAATAGTCCCCCTTATTAATAATAGCCCTCTCATAAATAATAGTTCACCTTATAAATAATAGTCTACATTATCAATGTTAGCCCTCTTATAAATAATAGCCCTCTTAACCATAATACCCCCTTATAAATAATACTCTCTTTAACAATACCCTCCTTATAAAGTTTCCCTCTTATACATAAAAGCGACCACATTATAATAGCCACCATATATATATATATGTCCCCGCTTATTATAGGCCTATTATAAATTGTTCTTCCCTTATAAATAATAGCCCGACTTATATGTTTCCCCCTTATAATAACCCCCTTTATATACACACGTGGACAAAATTGTTGGTACCCCCTCATTTAATGAAAGAAAAACCCACAATGGTCACAGAAATAACTTGAATCTAACAAAAGTAATAATATATAAAAATTCTATGAAAATGAACAAATGAAAGTCAGACATTGCTTTCCAACCAGGCTTCAACAGACTTTTTAAAAAAAGAAAAAACTCATGAAACAGGTCTGGACAGAAATGATGGTACCCTTAACTTAATATTTTGTTGCACAACCTTTTGAGGCAATCACTGCAATCAAACGATTCCTGTAACTGTCAATGAGACTTCTGCATCTCTCAACAGGTATTTTGGCCACTCCTCATGAGCAAACTGCTCCAGTTGTCTCGGGTTTGAAGGTGCCTTTTCCAGACGGCATGTTTCAGCTCCTTCCAAAGATGCTGAATAGGATTTAGGTCAGGGCTCATAGAAGGCCACTTCAGAATAGTCCAATGTTTTCCTCTTAGCCATTCTTGGGTGTTTTTAGCTGTGTGATTTGGGTCATTATAATGTTGCAAGACCCATGACCTGCGAATGAGACCAAGCTTTCTGACATTTCTCTCTAGAATCCCTTGATAGTCTTGATATTTCATTGTACCCTGCACAGATTCAACACACCCTGTGCCAGATGCAGCAAAGTAGCCCCAGAACATAACAGAGCTTCCTCCATGTTTCACAGAAGGAACAGTGTTCTTTTCAAGATATGCTTCATTTTTCAGTCTGTGAACATAGAGCTGATGTGCCTTACCAAAAATTTCGATTTTTGTCTCATCTGTCCACAGGACATTCTCCCAGAAGCTTTGTGGCTTGTCAACATGTAGTTTGGCAAATTACTTTTGTCAGATTCAAGTTATTTCTGTGACCATTGTGGGATTTTCTTTCATTAAACGAGGGGTGCCAACAATTTTGTCCATGTTTGTATAATAATTTCCTCTTATAATAGCCCCCTTATATTTAATAGTTTCCTCTCTTATACATAATAGATCCCTTATATTTAACAGTCTCCCCCTTTATAACAATCCACCTTATATATAATAGTTCCTCTCCTATAATAGCCCCCTTATAAATAACAGTTTCCACTTATTTACAGTATAATAGTTTCAACCTTATAATAGCCTCATTTATTTGTAATTGTTCTCCCCTTTTAAGGTGGGCTATTATAAGGGGGGTTACAATTATACAATTATTTATAATGGTGCTATTATAAGGGGGGAACAATTATATACAATAGCCCTGTTATATATGTCATCTCCTATAATAACCCCCTTATATATAACAGTTACACCTTATAAATAATACTTCACCGTTACAATAGCACCCCTTATATTTAATAGTTCCCCCACTATAAATATTAGCCCCCCCCCCATAAATAATAGTTTGCCCTATTAGCAGGTAATCCCTTTCCCTTACCAGAAAACAATAAATCTTTTACTCACCTTACCGAGCTCCCACGATAAACGGAGCAGCTGGAGATTCTCCTATAGTAGTGGCACAGGTGGCGCGATGCAGTGACGTCATCACGCCATTTGCACCACGACGTCCCATGTGTTTCCGCAGGTCTTCTATGGCAGAGCAGGGACTTTTCAGCTCTGTTGTAGCATTAAGCTGTATCGGCGTGTACAGCATACCGATACAGCAGTGGAGCTCCTGGGATTCAAGCATGATGCTCCAGATCCTAAGGGCCCCATTGGGGACGGGGGCCCTGGGCAATTGCCCAGTTTGCCCCCCCTAATGCCGGCCCTGCCTGCAGTTCCTCTTGCATCACCCTGGAGTGATGATGACTGTGACCAAGATTTGGAAGCTGTTCTTCTTCCATCTCTTCTTTGCATGAGTGTGTTTCGTGTAAGATATATTTTAAAGGGATGACATCACTTATTCAGCAGTTGTCTCTACTGACAAATTTGGGGGCCTCCTCAAAGGATTTCAGAAGGCGACACACTTCCCAGGTAAGCTTCCAATGGCGGATTTCAAAATAAAACATTGTTCCAGTGGTTTGCTGAATGCAGTAATCATTCACCAATTTCTGCTACTCACACAAACATTCCAGCATGTGTGAAGTGGAACGTCACAGATTAGGCGGTACAGGGGCTGCCCATTTTGTCTCTGCAAGTCCAGCAGGGTGTTTTTATCCACATAAAAATGGCTGAAATGTGCAGACACCTCCTTCTAGCTACTATATGTATTAATAAAATAGAGCTCCACCACCAAATTTAGCACATTTGCCATGAAGGGTCATTATGTTATCTTACACAACTGCAGTGTAGTCACAATATTCATGCCATTGTTGTTGGCAATACTCACCAGTTGGAGTTGGCAATGAGCTATCCAGTAGGAGATATGTTGCCGGATACTGTGGAGCAGCTTCTCCAATGTGTGCCTTTTGTGATCCGGGCTCACGAGCTATAAAACTGCAAGGCAGCACTTTACCTTATATACATGAAACAAGGGAGGGGGAGTGGAAACAACAGCTTTCCAGGATGAAGTTGGGGGTAAGTGGTCTATCAAGGAAGAATCTGAGGAGGTGGATGGACTCCACCTGGTGTGGAAGTGGGCCTTCACAAGACGGCATGGTACTAACACCTGGCCTTGTTGTGTTTCTGGATTGTGGCCGCTGCTGCTCAAAACTTTGGCCCAGTGGACAAAGAAAGCCATTACAGTTACTTACAGGCGTTTACAGGTTCATCAAAATGTATGCCAAGAATCTCAAATTTATATACACACACAGTGGGGAAAAAAAAGTATTTTGTCAGCCACCAATTGTGCAAGTTCTCCCACTTAAAAAGATGAAAGAGGCCTGTAATTGTCATCATAGGTAGACCTCAACTATGAGAGTCAAAATGAGAAAACAAATCCAGAAAATCACATTGCCTGATTTTTAAAGAATTTATTTGCAAATTATGGTGGAAAATAAATATTTGCTCAATAACAAAAGTTAATCTCAATACTTTGTTATATATCCTTTGTTGGCAATGACAGAAGTCTTTACAAGGTTTGCATACACTGTTGCTGGTATGTTGGCCCATTCCTCCATGCAGATCTCCTCTAGAGCAGTGATGTTTTGGGGCTGTCGCTGGGCAACACGGACTTTCAACTCCCTCCAAAGGTTTTCTATGGGGTTGAGATCTGGAGACTGGCTAGGCCACTCCAGGACCTTAAAATGCTTCTTACGAAGCCACTCCCTCGTTGCCCTGGTGGGGTGTGCTTGGGATCATTGTCATGCTGAAAGACCCAGCCAAGTTTCATCTTCAAAGCCCTTGCTGATGGAAGGAGGTTTGCACTAAAAATCTCACAATACATGGCCCCATTCATTCTTTCATGTACATGGATCAGTCGTCCTGGTCCCTTTGCAGAGAAACAGCCCCACAGCATGATGTTGCCACCACCATGCTTCACAGTAGGTATGGTGTTCTTTGGTTGCAACTCAGCATTCACTCTTCTCCAAACACGACGAGTTGTGTTTCTATCAAACCGTTCTACTTTGGTTTCATCTGACCATATGACATTCTCCCAATACTCTTCTGGAACATCCAAATGCTCTCAAGCAACTTCAGACGGGCCCAGATATGTACTGGCTTAAGCAGGGGGACATGTCTGAGTCCCTGGCGGCGTAGTGTGTTACTGACAGTAGCCTTTATTACGTTAGTCCCAGATTTCTGCAAGTCATTCACTAGGTCCCCCCCTTGTGGTTCTGGGATTTTTGCTCACCATTCATGTGATCATTTTGACCCCACGGGGTGAGATCTTGCGTGAAGCCCCTGATCGAGGGAGATTATCAGTGGTCTTGTATGTCTTCCATTTTCTAAATTATTGCTCCCACAGTTGATTTCTTCACACCAAGCTGCTTGCCTATTGCAGATTCAATCTTCCCAGCCTGGTGCAGGTCTACAGTTTTGTTTCTGGTGTCCTTCCACAGCTCTTTGGTCTTCACCATAGTGGAGTTTGGAGTGTGACTGAGGTTGTGGACATGTGTCTTTTATACTTATAACCATTTCAAACAGGTGCCATTACTACAGGTAATGAGTGGAGGACAGAGGAGACTCTTAAAGAAGAAGTTACAGGTCTGTGAGAGTCAGAAATCTTTCTTGTTTATAGGTGACCAAATACTTATTTTCCACCATAATTTGCAAATAAATTCTTAAAAAAAAAAAAATCAGACAATGTGATTTTCTAGATATGTTTTCTCATTTTGTCTCTCATAGTTGAGGTCTACCTATGATGACAATTACAGGTCTCTCTCATCTTTTTAAGTGGGAGAGCTTGCACAATTGGTGGCTGACTTAATACTTATTTCCCCCACTGTATAATTATATATATATATATATATATATATTATATATATACACACACACACACACACACACACACACACTACCGTTCAAAACTTTGGGGTCACCCAAACAATTTTGTGTTTTCCATGAAAACTCACACTTTTATTTATCAAATGAGTTGCAAAATGAATAGAAAATATAGTCAAGACATTGACATGGTTAGAAATAATGATTTTTATTGGAAATAATAATTTTCTCCTTCAAACTTTGCTTTCGTCAAAGAATGCTCCATTTGCAGCAATTACAGCATTGCAGACCTTTGGCATTCTAGCTGTTAGTTTGCTGAGGTAATCTGGAGAAATTTCACCCCATGCTTCCAGAAGCCCCTCCCACAAGTTGGATTGGCTCGATGGGCACTTTTTGCGTACCATACGGTCAAGTTGCTCCCACAACAGCTCAATGGGGTTGAGATCTGGTGACTGCGCTGGCCACTCCATTACAGATAGAATACCAGCTGCCTGCATCTTCCCTAAATAGTTCTTGGAGGTGTGCTTTGGGTCATTGTCCTGTTGTAGGATGAAATTGGCTCCAATCAAGCGCTGTCCACAGAGTATGGCATGGCGTTGCAAAATGGACTGATAGCCTTCCTTATTCAAAATCCCTTTTACCTTGTACAAATCTCCCACTTTACCAGCACCAAAGCAACCCCAGACCATCACATTACCTCCACCATGCTTGACAGATGGCGTCAGGCACTCTTCCAGCATCTTTTCAGTTGTTCTGCATCTCACAAATGTTCTTCTGTGTGATCCAAACACCTCAAACTTCGATTCGTCTGTCCACAACACTTTTTTCCAATCTTCCTCTGTCCAATGTCTGTGTTCTTTTGCCCATATTAAATTTTTCCTTTTTTATTAGCCAGTCTCAGATATGGCTTTTTCTTGGCCACTCTGCCCTGAAGGCCAGCATTCCTGAGTCGCCTCTTCACTGTAGACGTTGACACTGGTGTTTTGCGGTTACTATTTAATGAAGCTGCCATTTGAGGACCTGTGAGGAGTCGATTTCTCATACTAGAGACTCTAATGTACTTGTCTTGTTGCTCAGTTGTGCAGCAGACCTCCTACTTCTCTTTCTACTCTGGTTAGAGCCTGTTTGTGCTGTCCTCTGAAGGGAGTAGTACACACCGTTTCTAAAATTTCTAAGTGACCCTAAACTTTTGAACGGTAGTGTATACAGTGCTGGCCAAAAGTATTGGCACCCCTGCAATTCTGTCAGATAATACTCAATTTCTTCCAGAAAATGATTGCAATCACAAATGCTTTGGTAATAATATCTTCATTTATTTTGCTTGCAATGAAAAAACACAAAAGAGAATGAAAAAAAAGTCAAATCATTGATCATTTTACACAAAACTCCAAAAATGGGCCGGACAAAAGTATTGGCACCCTCAGCCTAATACTTGGTAGCACAACCTTTAGACAAAATAACTGCGAACAACCGCTTCCGGTAACCATCAATGAGTTTCTTACAATGCTCTGCTGGAATTTTAGACCATTCTTCTTTGGCAAATTTCTCCAGGTCCCTGAGATTTAAAGGGTGCCTTCTCCAAACTGCCATTTTGAGATCTCTCCACAGGTGTTCTATGGGATTCAGGTCTGGACTCATTGCTGGCCACTTTAGAAGTCTCCAGTGCTTTCTCTCAAACCATTTTCTAGTGCTTTTTGAAGTGTGTTTGGGTCATTGTCCTGCTGGAAGACCCATGACCTCTGAGGGAGACCCAGCTTTCTCACACTGGGCCATACATTATGCTGCAAAATTTGTTGGTAGTCTTCAGACTTCATAATGGCATGCACACGGTCAAGCAGTCCAGTGCCAGAGGCAGCAAAGCAACCCCAAAACATCAGGGAACCTCCGCCATGTTTGACTGTAGGGACCGTGTTCTTTTCTTTGAAGGCCTCTTTTTTTTTCCTGTAAACTCTATGTTGATGCCTTTTCCCAAAAAGCTCTACTTTTGTCTCATCTGACCAGAGAACATTCTTCCAAAAAGTTTTTGGCTTTCTCAGGTAAGTTTTGGCAAACTCCAGCCTGGCTTTTTTATGTCTCTGGGTCAGAAGTGGGGTCTTCCTGGGTATCCTACCATAGAGTCCCTTTTCATTCAGACGTCGACGGATAGTACGGGTTGACACTGTTGTACCCTCGGACTGCAGGGCAGCTAGAACTTGTTTGGATGTTAGTCGAGGTTCTTTAGCCACCATCCGCACAATCTTTCGTTGAAATCTCTCGTCAATTTTTCTTTTCCATCCACATCTAGGGAGGTTAGCCACAGTGCCATGGGCTTTAAACTTCTTGATGACACTGCGCACGGTAGACACAGGAACATTCAGGTCTTTGGAGATGGACTTGTAGCCTTGAGATTGCTCATGCTTCCTCACAATTTTGCTTCTCAAGTCCTCAGACAGTTCTTTGGTCTTCTTTCTTTTCTCCATGCTCAATGTGGTACACACAAGGACACAGGACAGAGGTTGACTCAACTTTAATCCATTTCAACTGGCTGCAAGTGTGATTTAGTTATTGCCACCACCTGTTATGTGCCACAGGTAAGTAACCAGTGCTGTTAATTACACAAATTAGAGAAGCATCACATGATTTTTCAAAGGGTGCCAATACTTTCGTCCACCCCCTTTTTTATGTTTGGTGTGGAATTATATCCAATTTGGCTTTTTGACAATTTTTTTTGTGGTTTTCCATTGAAGACAAATTAAATGAAGATATTATTACCAAAGCATTTGTGATTGCAATCATTTTCTGGAAGAAATTGAGTATTATCTGACAGAATTGCAGGGGTGCCAATACTTTTGGCCAGCACTGTATATATATAAAAATTCTCTCTCATTATTCTGGCAATTGGCAAATATAAATAATTTGGGTAATCTGAATTGACCTAAAGAGGGAAAGGTTTATTCTGATTTCATATCAGATAGTGAGAAAAACATTCATGTGTATCTTTTTATATAGTGTATGTAACTATACTTGTATACTTTGTGGTAATTTGGGGGGATTAGCCTCAATGGCGGCAGACTCCTGGACCCAACAGCAATGTTGGTGGTACTGGGCGCCGGAGAAGCAGCATTCGGACGGTGCTAGTCTAAAGTAAATGGCTTTTATTTCAGCTTTAAGAGTGGAACATAAACAAAAACAATAAACAGCCTGGGCCACATGTAGGGCACTATCTGGCCCTGGGTCGCTCAATAGCGCCCTCTGGGTTCACACACTCACATACCCTCCCCCTCAGCTCACTACCCATGGGGTGAGCTACAATGGGACAAAACATATTATGTATGTCGACGTCCCTCTTCAATCCTGTAAACTTGTCCATTGTCTCTCCAGATTTCCCAATTCTGTGCAAAGGCAAGTTCTACTTCATCACCTTCAAAATTCGCCATACAGGGGATCACATCATTTTCATCACATTTCTCGCCATAGCCTTCAGCCATCCCATTGCATGACTTTGATCCCTTTAGTAGATAGTCGTAAGAATCTTCATCTTCACCTATCCTAAATCCACAGGAGCTCAGAGACCAACTAACACGTACTTCATGCACATCAATGTCTTTAGAGTATAACTGTTTCACGGGTACCTTTTCTGTAACCTTCATCTCAGAGCAAACTTTGCCATCACCATCAAGGCTTAGAAGTTTAGGAGACATAGGCTGTTTGCTCTCCTCTTTGTTTGAGATACACAAGCTCTGTACTGCAATATCTTCTCCTTCTGCACGAGGACCATACACTACACCCTCACAAAATAGATCACGCTTACCTACATTTGCTGGTATGTCTTTGACAACTGACACATCATATATTGGAATGGTTTCTTTATAATACTTCCACATCTGTACGGCAGCAGAAGAACCACTTCCATACTCTAGTCTTACCTCCTCTCTCTCATACGCATAACTTTCTGGAGGCATGTTGCGGTACTGTGATAGATTGCAAGAATTTTCGTGAAAACCCCTTTCTGACAGTACAGGAGCTGGTGATATCGTCATCTCAACATTCTCGAAGTTATTTTCATTCTCTGTGCTAACACCGGAGGACTGGGATACTAAGTTTCCAACATCACAGTCTTTACTGTCAGTACCCAGATGCTTTTGGTTACATGTTCTAGCTGCCTTAATGGCTCTGTTTTCTCTGCCTCTATGCTGGCAGCTTTTTCCAATTCTAACGCCTTCTGTAGCGCACAAATCTGATTCCAGCTCCAGAACTTTCTTCATTGCCACATTTTTCTGCACAGCCTCCATCTCAGTTTTTACTATTGCACCTTGCAGACCTTCCTCAACCCTTCACACTGCATCTTCTATGGCAGCAGATATAGATGCCATCTCTTTATCCACCATGTCTCCTAATTGTAGGATATTCTGCAGTGTTCTTCTAACATTTGTCAGGTCAGCATCAATTAAATACTGCTTATCCTTCAGCTCATTCAGATACTGTAAACTCTGGCTTCCACATTCCCTGCAGTTGTTTACAAAACGATCTCCATGGTCTGGTGGTGCCAAGTGAGATGTTGCACTGCCATTCACAATTGTATCTGCTAAGTGTGCAAACTGTGCCAGTGCTCCAATTAAGTCAGAGGCATCTGTCATATTCTGTATGAATTTGGAGTGCCCATTCGAGAGGGAGGTTAATGAGTCTATAGCAACTTTCGCTCGGTTTACCAGGTAATCTGGTGAACTAGTGCAGCGGATATGTAGAGGATCATCAAGTTTAGCAACTGCATCCTGGATGATATTTTCTGCTTCCCTCACTGTTCCCTGAATTATATTGAACTGATCCTCCATCTTCTGATAAAGCTACTGCTCATCTGCAGACTTTTTGTCAAGTCTTTCATTCAAGTATCTCAGTGGCTCTCTTATCTTGCTCTTGGTTGAATAAAGACTCTGTCTCGAGTCACGTTTTTCACAGACAGCAGCTCTGATTCTTTAGAGGTTAACAGGCTCTGAAGAGAGTCCTTCTCAGCTTCTAGTGCTGCCAGCTTTGAAGATAGTGCAGATGCCAACTGTTCAGTATTGGATAAAGACTGCTGCAATCGATCCAATTCTTCTCTTTTAGATTCAACTTCGGTTTTTAACTGTTCAATCTGAAAAGTGCGCTCTT
The DNA here is from genome assembly GCA_947044405.1 of Leptodactylus fallax. NCBI lineage: Eukaryota > Metazoa > Chordata > Amphibia > Anura > Leptodactylidae > Leptodactylus > Leptodactylus fallax. The sequence continues at coordinate 1,281,780 of CAMRHE010000019.1, forward strand.
CCAACTTTATTTCTGACTCACGCTTCACTTGATCCATCTGAAACTCCAGCTGTTCCTGTTTGTCCACTTGCAGTTTTAGTTGATCAGCAAGCATTTTTAGATCTACAGTCTGAGCAGATAAATCAGACATTTTTTCCTCAAACTAAATCTTCATGTCTTCTATCTGGAGGTCCAATTCTCTCTTGGCCTTTTCCAGCTGGTCATAAGCATTAGCTTTGTCCTCATACAATATCTGCACAGATTCCAGGTTTTTCTCAACTTCATTGTGACTCTCCTGTAAGGTTTGTAAATTCTGAGCATGGACAGACGACATCTCCATCAATTCTTTGTCTTTATTTTGCACCAAAACAGACAATTTCTCTTTATCTTCACAAGATCCTGACAGCGCCCTCTTCAGGCTACATATTCTAGCTTTGAGTTCCATTTCTCTCTGTTCCAGAACTCCAGTTCTGCTCTGCCATTCCTTCACTTCATTGGTTAGCTGAACCTGCTTTAGTTCATGCAAGTTTTGCTCTGACTGCAATGTCTGCACCACAGATTCTAAATCATTCTCTCAGTCAGACACCACCTTCCTCAGCTCTGCAATTTCATTTTCTTTGTCAGTTAATGCAGCCGAAAGTTTTTCACACTTCCTGACTTGGTCATCTAGACATTCTGACTGACACTGCAAAAATTCACTTCTCTCACGTTTAGCAGTTTCAAGGTCATCTCTTAACTTTTCAATGACACTCTCTTTGGTAATGGCGTCTTGGACATGCTCCTCCTTTAAATCCTACAATTGCTTCTCAAGCACTTGCTTTTGCTCTACGCTCTGTATAACTTTATTAGATAGGGTGCATTTCATTTCTGCAAACTCCTTCTTAGTGACGGACAACCAATTAAACAAAGCGGCAGCCATTAACAGAGACAGTCTGCTCACATATAGAGAGACCCAGAAAGATGCCCGAGTGCCCCTAGTAGTTACATACAACCCACAGCTGGAGATCCTACGAAGGATTGCCAAGGAGCTCCAACCTGTGCTACATAGGGACAACAGACTCAAGGACATATTTCCAGTCCCCCCTCTCCTTTCCTTTCGACAACCACCAAACCTGAGGCGTATTATTGTCCGGAGTGCCCTGAAGGCCCCAACTGAAAATGGCACCTCACCTTGCCTACAAAAAAGGTGCATGACCTGCAAGCACATCCACACCGCTGACAGTGTACCTATCCCACAGTCACAACAGGTGCACAGAATTAGGGGGACATTTTCCTGCAGGTCTTCCAATGTGGTGTACCTCATAATGTGTGTGCAATGTCCCACCACAGGCCTCTATGTGGGGGAAACAGGGCAGAGACTTAGTCAACGAATGAACTCACATAGATCCAATATTAATAACAGCAGAACAGATCTCCCAGTGGCCGCACATTTCTCCGGAGAAAACCACTCTATTGAAGATTTGCGGGTTGTGGTTTTAATGGGACATTTTAAGACGCAGGAGGAAAGGAAAGAATCGGAATACAAGTTTATGCAAAAATTTCAAACTCTGCAATTTGGACTTAATATTCATGCCAGCTTCATGTCACACTATGTATGAACTGTGAGGGTCACAAATCACCACCTGATAGCAAACAGATAACAGATCCCTCTGTCACGCACCACAAGTTTCCAGATTGTTTTTTGACCTGTTGTAAATAACTTCTCTACTTAGATTGCATTTTGTTTTGGTTTTTTTAAGGACTCTAAAATCCTTTGAAGATCATGTGTATAGGGTATAAATAATCTGTGAATTTTCAGTTCTTGTATAACACCATGTCTGAAGAAGAGAGCCAGTACTCTTGAAAGCTTACTTATAAATATACTCAATTAGCCTCTAAAAGGTATCGCCTGATTTCTTCACTCTTCCACAGTTCATTCCAGGCAAACCCAGCACCATATTTTCACAATGACTAGGATATGAACTCTTCATAGATTCAAGTTCTTTCTTTAACTTCAGGTTCAACTTAAGGTTCTCTTTTTCTGATACCTCAAGTTGCCATTTCCAATCAGATATTTCATCCTCATCAATGAACCTGATATTTCAGCACTTTCATTCACTCCAGTATGAGACATACAGTCAGCAGGGACATATTCATTCATAGAACAGAGGTGCTTCAGAAAAACTAAGTCACTCTCATGCAACCCATTATCTTTACTTGCACTCCACATGCTCTGTTCCGGGTTTTGTGTCTCTCTGCGTTCAGACTGCTGCAGTAATAAATCTGTGCACACCTTTTCTGCTTTCTTACAAACTGAAAATTTCTTTTTCTTGCCCATTGTTTAATAACAAGATTACACAATATTCCACAGCAACCTTGGGTTCAACCGGCAGCAACTTTTTACTATCTTCTGCAGTCACATGTATTCAAACAGTTAACTTATGTGGCACTACAACAACCAGCATTTTCTTCTGTCTTCCACAGAAAACACAATCATGGCACCATAGCCTTTCACATAGACTGTTTGCAATAACCAGCTTCTATACACATTGCTTACTTTCTTGCCATCAGCAAGCACTTTACAGACTTCTGTGCCACAGTATACACAAAGTCCATTCCCTGGATTCCTCTTCCAGAGTTTTACTTTCACCAGTTTTTGCACACAATTTGCTATGTTGCAGTTCCACTCACCCCCTCCTGGGTTTCTCAGTTGAAATCACAGATTTCTTCCAACTGTAGGCCACAATGCACACTTAGCAGTGCTGCAAACACTTGTCTTCCAGGACTTGTGTGGATCTCTTTTGCCCGCATCCTCCACCATATGTGGTAATTTGGGGGGGGGATTAGCCTCAATGACGGCAGACACCTAGACCCGACAGTGGTGTTGGTGGTACTGGGCGCCAGAGAAGCAGCATTCGGACGGTGCTAGTCTAAAGTAAATGGCTTTTATTTCAGCTTTAAGAGTGGAACATAAACAAAAACAATAAACAGCCTGGGCCACATTTAGGGCACTATCTCACTCCTTGACCCCTATCTAGCCTCTGGGGCAGCAAGCAGCCTGACTCATGCTCAGCTCAAGCAAAAGTTCCCTGTGGACCCCAGCCCTCCTGGGACAGACCGCCTCTCTGTCCTTGGCTGGTTCCACAGTCCCTGCTTCCTGCAGGACTCGACAGCAGCTCTGCCACTGTATCCACTCCCTCTGGAGTTACGCCCCACCCATAGGTGTGGCTGAGGGCCTTTTCAGGCCTGGCCCTGGGTCGCTCAATAGCGCCCTCTGGGTTCACACACTCACAACTTATACAAATAATAAGTATGTAAAGTTTATGTATATGTATAGACAACCTTTGTTGCTGTATTTTTGTGGCTGTGTATTATCCCTGCTTATTATTGGTGCTCCATGTGTTGACGGTGGCGTGCATCTTTTCCCACACTGACATATCCAAGGATAGGCCCACATTCTCTGATACATGACAATATAAAGCAAGGACAGCTTTCCTAGAGAAATAATGGAAGCCGCGTATCCTCTACTGAGGTTGAGTGTATGCTGTCAGTTGGCGAAACTCAGTGGTACAGTTGTGACTACACCGCCAGTAACTTGGCCAGGTGCAAGTTTAGTTACAGAACCACCAGATGACTAGGAACACTCTGCTGTTTCCTGGACACACAGTCCCTTATGGATATTGGCGGTGGAGGAAGAGTAGGAGAAACAGTTGGTGATGATTATGATAATGATGACCACGTGCTTGGTGTGGATGTGGCCTACCTACAGGAAGATCAAGGGGAGAAGGAGATCCTATATTTTTCATGCACAAACATGGATTTGTTGTTTGGCAATGTACAAAAACATTCCCACATGAGATGTGAACATACAGTATATAGTTGCTACCAGCAGCAGTAGAAATGTATCTGGTACTGTCACCACCCCCACTCCATGAGCTTTCCCTAGGTCTGCTCCAGTCAGATGTTGGGGATGCATGTTGACTGGAATCGTTACTATCGCCACTGCCACCACCCTCTTTCTTAGATGTCACCCTGACCCAGTTGCCAGGTCCTGTCCACAACAGAATCATCATCGGCAATGTCATTGTCTTCCCTACTTTCTTCTGACACAACATGGCCATGGGATTCTTGAGTAGCCCATAATTCCCACCTCAAGAACAATCAGAACCCTGACTAAGGTCACAATTGCATCATCACTCTCTGGATCTATTACCGTAGTCTGTCAGTACCCCTTGCTATCTTCCTCCTTCTCCATGATAGCCACAGAACGAGCTGTTGGTAGCAAGGATGTGTCTCATATGCCCTTGACTACTGAAGTGCCACCAGGGAAGGATGTATGGGATACATCCTTGCAGTGGCGTAACTAGGAATGGCTGGGCCCCAAGGCGAACATTTGACATGGGGCCCCCCCCAAGCCGCCGCCCCCAACCCCCCCAAACCGCCGCCCCCAACCCCCCCACACAAACCGCATTCCTGCGCACACTATTATGCCCCATAGTGGCCTCTGCACACGGTATTATGTCTCATAGTGGCCCCTGCACACGGTATTATGCCCCATAGTGGCCCCTGGACACGGTATTATGCAGCATAGTGGCCCCTGCACACAATATTATGCCCCATAGTGGCCTCTGCACACGGTAGTTTGCCCCATAGTGGCCCCAGCACACAGTAGTTTGCCCCATAGTGGCCCCGACACACAGTAGTTTGCCCCATAGTGGCCCCTGCACACAGTAGTTTGCCCCATAGTGGCCCCTGCACACAGTAGTTTGCCCCATAGTAGCCCCTGCACACAGTAGTTTGCCCCATAGTGGCCCCTGCACACAGTAGTATGCCCCATAGTGGACCACCCATGAACGATTATTATACTCTGGGGTCTTTTCAGACCCCAGAGTATAATGATCAGAGACCCAGGGGAGGAGAGAAACATAGAAAACACTGCAAATTACCTCTTCCTCGCTCCGGTGCACTCCCGTGCGCTACTAAGGCCATCTTTAATGTCGGACCGGATCTCGCGCGATCCAGGCCGGCGTCGCGACGCATAATGACGTCGGCTGACGTCTGGGACGTCACCAAACAGGCCCGAAGCCTGCGGAGCGGCGGAGAGGTGAGTTACAGTGTTTTTTATGTTCGCTCACCTCCCCTGGGCCCCCGATCGTTATACTCGGGGGGTCTCAAAAGCCCCCCGAGTATAACGATAGCAGAGATTGTGGGGTTCGCGGTAGCGACTGCCACAGGGCTCCGGGCCCCGTAATGTTCCGGGCCCTGTGGCAGTTGCTACCACTGCTACCCCGGTAGTTACGCCCCTGCATCCTTGGCTGGGAAATGATAAAACCACAGACTCACCTGGACCATACCACTGGTTCACCACTGTTATCTTTGTGGTTCACCCCTGCTATCCTGTTGGTCCGGCTCTGTTTGTATTACCCAGCTGCACAGCTCTGCTACATCTAAATCAGCTAATAACTATGTTGCAGCACAACCACTGTCTGCCCAAGTCCTTTCAGGCCTTGACAGAATCAATGGATCTTACTCATCGCTTAGAGGATCGTCCACACACAGTGTGAACCCTAGCAGGATCTTTACACCTTGCAGTATATTTTTTTTTGCCATGACTATCCACAATACTGCCAAATGCAATTGCCTCTATGACACACATTTATGCAGGTGCTGCCATCTGCAGTCCTGGAAGAGTGCTCACTCCTCTTTTGCTTCAGGGACAGCACAATCCTGTCCATCAAATATTTACATTAGCAAACAAGATTTCACACCATGCCAGTATTTTACTTTTATGCAAATCACTTTCTTATGCAAAAAAAAAAAAAAAGTCATAAAGAAAACACAAATCTGTTAATCAGTATTTCTGTATACTTTGCGTAATTTAGTATTGTGCGCCCTCTGCTGGCTGAAGTCTAACATGACGCAATTTTTCACATAATAAAGGGTACAAATATTTCTAGCTGAAAAACAATATTATGAAATTATCTAAACTGGCAATTGACTCTGCATTGCTTTTTGCATCTCTCATTCACTACAATGGATGCAACCATATGGGTGTCTCACCACTCCATTGCTGCAAAGGACTCTGTACTCAGGATCAGTTTCCCATCAGAGCATGAATCACACATTTATGGAATAATAAGCATTACAAAGGTGATGACAAAGTTTAGGGTTTTATTAGCTTTATTGCAATCTAACCAGCTCCTGGTGCCTTCAGGAAACAACTGATTTTGCCAAGGTAAGCCTTGTCTGAATGGCCATAGATGAAAGGGCTATGGAGAATTAATGGAGATAACTACATGATCAAAGAAAGGAGAAGACACAGAAGAAAGAGTGGAAAGAAGAATATTCATAGGTTTTGTCCTTCACTACCTTCTTGCTGAAGATGCTGGAGTAGGGCCTCATACCAAGTACTGAAATAGGGCCTCATGGTTACTTGTTATGACACTGGTACAAAATTTTTCATCTAGCCTGGCTCTTAGGGTCCATATACACTGTCTGATCTCCTCAAAAGTCATAAATATTAAAATCCTGAATAGCCCCTTTAAGAACTAAATATTTTTTGGCCTCCTTGCATTTAGTAAGCCATAAATTCTTGCTTTTAACTCCATTAAATTATTTTAAAGAGGACCTTTCATCTCCTCTGTAAAATCCAGCCTTTTGCACCAACTGCACTGATTCCAGCACAGATGGAATTTTTTTCATTAGCCCCCACTATTTTTGAGCAATAAGTGCAATTAGTTTTAGTGCCTCAAATGCTATTTAGGCTCTCTACAGTTAGGTGGGTAGTGTCAGGCAGGAGCAGGCAGGGGGTGCTGCTGTGAGCTCTGTCCACTTCTGATTGGATCCCTGAATCATGCCCCGTTGCCTGACATTGCCCACCTCACAAAGTAGATAGCCTAAGTAGCATATCAGAAACTAACAGCTCAGGAACAGTGGGAGCTAGAAAAAAATTCCTGACTGCCCAAGAAGTGGTAAAGTAATAAACCTGCCTTGGCAGTATTTCTGGAAGAATCATATTCATGCCTGTAGCCCCCCCACCACCACCACATTACTTGTATACACACATACAAATGTAATATACCGTTGTCACATGCATAAACAATATATTAACTAATGATAGATACATGAACAATATAATTCAGTAATGATAGATACACAAGTGGGCTCCTTTCATCACAGGTGTTTACATACAAAACACACAAGAACAAGAGTCAGTGATCAACTGGTACAGTGGGATATTTACAATCTATGAAAGAGGTGAAACTGAAATCACCAGTGGATGTATGCATATATATATATATATATATATCACACACACACACACACACACACACACACACACACACAGTGCCTTGCGAAGGTATTCGGCCCCCTTGAACTTTTCAACCTTTTGCTACATTTCAGGCTTCAAACATAAAGATATAAAATTACAATTTTTTGGTGAAGAATCAACAAGTGGGACACAATTGTGAAGTGGAACGAAATTTATTGGTTATTTTAAACTTTTGTAAAAAATAAAAAACTGAAAAGTGGGGCGTGCCAAATTATTGAGCCCCCTTAAGTTAATACTTTGTAGCGCCACCTTTTGCTGCGATTACAGCTGCAAGTCGCTTGGGGTATGTCTTTATCAGTTTTGCACATCGAGAGACTGAAATTCTTGCCCATTCTTCCTTGGAAAACAGCTGGAGCTCAGTGAGGTTGGATGGAGAGTGTTTGTGAACAGCAGTTTTCAGCTCTTTCCACAGATTCTCGATTGGATTCAGGTCTGGACTTTGGCTTGGCCATTCTAACACCTGGATACGTTTATTTGTGAACCATTCCATTGTAGATTTTGCTATATGTTTGGGATCATTGTCTTGTTGGAAGATAAATCTCTGTCCCAGTCTCAGGTCTTTTGCAGACTCCAACAGGTTTTCTTCCAGAATAGTCCTGTATTTGGCTCCATCCATCTTCCCATCAATTTTAACCATCTTCCCTGTCCCTGCTGAAGAAAAGCAGGCCCAAACCATGATGCTGTCACCACCATGTTTGACAGTGGGGATGGTGTGGTCAGGGTGATGAGCTGTGTTGCTTTTACGCCAAACATATTGTTTTGCATTGTGGCCAAAAAGTTCGATTTTGGTTTCATCTGACCAGAGCACCTTCTTCCACATGTTTGGTGTGTCTCCCAGGTGGCTTGTGGCAAACTTTAAACGAGACTTTTTATGGATATCTTTGAGAAATGGCTTTCTTCTTGCCACTCTTCCATAAAGGCCAGATTTGTGCAGTGTACGACTGATTGTTGTCCTATGGACAGACTCTCCCACCTCAGCTGTAGATCTCTGCAGTTCATCCAGAGTGATGATGGGCCTCTTGGCTGCATCTCTGATCAGTCTTCTCCTTGTTTGAGATGAAAGTTTAGAGGGACGGCCGGGTCTTGGTAGATTTTCAGTGGTCTGATACTCCTTCCATTTCAATATGATCGCTTGCACAGTGCTCCTTGGGATGTTGAAAGTTTGGGAAATCTTTTTGTATCCAAATCCGGCTTTAAGCTTCTCCACAACAGTATCACGGACCTGCCTGGTGTGTTCCTTGGTCTTCATGATGCTCTCTGCACTTTAAACAGAACCCAGAGACTATCACAGAGCAGGTACATTTATATGGAGACTTGATTACACACAGGTGGATTATATTTATAATCATCAGTCATTTAGGACAACATTGGATCATTCAGAGATCCTCACTGAACTTCTGGAGTGAGTTTGCTGCACTGAAAGTAAAGGGGCCGAATAATATTGCACGCCCCACTTTTCAGTTTTTTATTTTTTACAAAAGTTTAAAATAACCAATAAATTTCGTTCCACTTCACAATTGTGTCCCACTTGTTGATTCTTCACCAAAAAAAATTTAAACTTTATATCTTTATGTTTGAAGCCTGAAATGTGGCAAAAGGTTGAAAAGTTCAAGGGGGCCGAATACTTTTGCAAGGCACTGTATGTATATATGTGTGTGTGTATATATATATATATATATATATATATATATATATATATAACCCCTGCAAGAAGCACTTTGCATACAGCAGATGCTGCAGTTAATGCCAAATCCGGACCCACTACAGTAGACATCAGCCATTTTATGCTGAGGGACAGTGGATTACATTTCCCTACACCCCTTACTCCAGGTGGAGGTGTATCAGAGAAAGGGACTGATTGGCTGAGCAGGGAATTATGGGAACGGTCTGGAGAAGAGAGAAGACAGGCAGCCACATGGGCTGCAGAAGAGGCTTCTTCCAGCAATTGCCAGGGAGCACATAGCTTGGCACTGGGTAACCCAGGACATAGAGACAGTCCTGCCAGCCCACCAGCTCACTCTGCGGGAAGAAGCAGCATCCCTGCAGCAGCAGCAGCAGCAGTATCACCTGTCCAGAGTGACCAGACTTTCAAAAGGTACCCAGGGCTGCATCAAAGAAGACTTCTGCCTCATTCTCCATTAGTATCCTGTCACCTGAAAGCTGCAGCACCCTGTGAGATTCCAGGCTGGCACCAGATTCCCTGCAAGAGTTAGTGAGTAGACTTTGCTGGAATTTGATGTACTGCTGTTAGAAGGTTTATGAGAACTGCGGTAGAAAGGACCTGCTCTGTCTATAGTGCACCAACGTCCGCAGCAACTGGACCCCAACGGATGGACTTTTCTGTTTATTACTGCAGCAATTAGTAAATCTGCATTGTGTGATGTTATTTAGGAGTGCAAGCTGGTACCTGCAGTATGATCGCATGTGTGTGAAGACTATCATATGTGGGTCACTATCTTAACCCTGTGCTATTCCCTTTAGTTTATTATACCCACCAGGCCTGGCACATAGTCCATTCCTACAACTAGGGGGTTAATACTATAGGATGTACCTGTGCATTGTCATGTGAATTACTGAAACATTTCTCTGTTCACATTTTATTAAGTTTGGCCTTGTTTACCCTTCCCATAATAAACCAGTTAAGTAGTTTTACCCTCAACATTTGTGAGTGTTTACTGAGCTTAGGTGGGGGTTTCCCGAGTCAACCCCTAGCAGAAGAGGAAGACCCTCCTGAATTCCTATAGAGCTACTAGCAAGATTCGGGTGGAGGCACTGCGCCATAGTGAGGTGAGAACTACAACACACCCTGCCTACAGAGGTCGGCCCAAAGGGGTGTTACTTTTTATATATATATATATATATATATATATATATATATACACACATACACACACACACAGCATTTTCCATCTTATAGTACATAACAGTACATGTACTATATGTCAATATTGGTCACTTTGCAGACTCAAAGTGTAGCTCTAAGTGTTGAGACAAGAGTTAGGCCAGAATGTAATAGACTATGGTAGTATAATGTTGTACAGTGTTAGCCATAGAAAGTAGTGGAAGAGTGAAGAAATCAGGCGATACCTTTTAGAGGCTGAGTATATTTGATAAGTAAGCTTTCGGAAGTCTAGCTCCCTTCATCAGACATGGTGTTACTATTGAGCTTTGAAGTCACTGTCTCTATTCCCTGCTGCCCCCCCCCCTTTCTCTCCTGAGCCTTCTTAAAAGTCCACCAGAGGCGTAGCTAGCGGGAGGGCTGAGGGGGCGGCTGCCCCGGGCCCACTGATATTGTAGGGCCCACCATTAATACATCTTTTACTTTTAGCTAGATTGGTGTCTGCAGACACCAATCTAGTTAAAACGCTTCCTGTCACTTGCTGTCTTGTAAACCGCAAGCCACTTCAGGCCTGCGGTTTACATGACAACGAGAACACAGTCATCGGCACAGGCGGCGTGATGACGGCACAACATTGCGCCTCCTACGCTGAGACGCCGAATTCCTTGCGTGGACCCTGCGCAACAGAGCGCGGGTCAAGAAGAGAAAGCGGCGGCGCCATTCATCACGATCGCAGGTAGGTGAGTATAACTTATATTTGTTTCGTTTTAGCTTAGTTGTGGGTATTTTAATAGTATAAGGGGTTGTTAGGAGGGGGGAATTATAACTATAAGGGAGGGGGCATTAGCAACATAAGGGGGGTCATTTATATAAGGGTTATTACGGGGTACAAGGGGGGAGGTTATTTATATTAGGAGGCATTATGAACATAAGGGGGTGGTCATTGATATAAGGTGTCATTAAAGGTGCAGTATTTATGTCAGGGGTAATCAGGGGCATAATATGAGGGAGCAATTAATTTAATTAAAGTGACATTTAGTTATCACCTTTGCGTTATGGCAAGGTGCTCCATCATGCTGGAAAAGGCATTGTTGAGCGCCAAACTGCTCTTGGACGGTTGGGAGAAGTTGCTCTTGGAGGACATTCTGGTACCATTCTTTATTCATGGCTGTGTTTTTAGGCAAGACTGTGAGAGAGCCGATTCCCTTGGCTGAGAAGCAACCCCACACATGAATGGTTTCAGGATGCTTTACAGTTGGCATGAGACAAGACTGGTGGTAGCGCTCACCTCTTCTTCTCCGAATAAGCTGTTTTCCAGATGTTCCAAACAATGGAAAAGGGGATTCATCAGAGAAAATGACTTTACCCCAGTCCTCAGCAGTCCACTCCCTGTACCTTTTGCAGAATATCAGTCTGTCCCTGATGTTTTTTCTGGAGAGAAGTGGCTTCTTTGCTGCCCTCCTTGAGACCAGGCCTTGCTCCAAGAGTCTCCGCCTCACAGTGTGTGCAGATGCACTCACACCTGCCTGCTGCCATTCCTCAGCAAGCTCTGCACTGCTGGTAGCCCGATCCCGCAGCTGAAACACTTTTAAGAGACGGTCCTGCCGCTTGCTGGTCTTTCTTGGGCGCCCTGGAGCCTTTTTGGCACTAATGGAACCTCTCTCCTTGAAGCTCTTGATGATGCGATAGATTGTTGACTGAGGTGCAATCTTTCTAGCTGCAATACTCTTCCCAGTTAGGCCATTTTTGTGCAGTGCAATGATGACTGCACGTGTTTCTTTAGAGATAACCATGGTTAACAGAAGAGAAACAATGATGGCAAGCACCAGCCTCCTTTTAAAGTGTCCAGTGGTGTCATTCTTACTTAATCATGACAGATTGATCTCCAGCCCTGTCCTCATCAACACCCACACCTGTGTTAATGGAGCAATCACTGAAACGATGTTAGGTGGTCCTTTTAAGGCAGGGCTGCAATGATGTTGAAATGTGTTTTGGGGGATAAAGTTCATTTTCTAGGCAAATATTGACTTTGCAAGTAATTGCTGTTAAGCTGATCACTCTTTATAACATTCTGGAGTATATGCAAATTGCCATTAGAAAAACTGAAGCAGTAGACTTTGTAAAAATTAATATTTGTATCATTCTCAAAACTTTTGGCCATGACTGTACTTCACCACACTCATATCTGCCCTATTCCACTACCTTCAACTCCCTTCTCCGTCCTCCTGTGCCCCCTCCAACATCACTTATCTCAGTTGACAACTTTGCCTCTTACTTCAAAAGCAAAATCGACACTATCAGAGACAGTCTCACCCTACACCCCCGACAACCACTCTACCCAACTGCTCGCTGCTCTTCATCTTTAACCTGTTTCTCCACCGTCACTGATGAAAAGCTCTCCACCCTAATCTCTAAATCCCACCTCACTTCCTGTGTGCTAGACCCAATCCAGTCACATCTCATCCCCAACCTCAATGAAGTCTTTACTCCTGCCTTAACCCAGCTCTTCAACCTATCCCTAACCAATGAATCCTTCCCTTCCGCCTTCAAACATGCTACCGTCACACCTATACTTAAGAAACCGTCCCTTGACTTGTCCTATTCAGCCAACTATTGCCCCATCTCACTGCTCTCGTACGCCTCTAAATTGCTCGAACAACACGTCCACTCCGAACTATCCTCCTATCTCTCGTCCAATATACTCTTTGACAGACTACAGTCAGGCTTCAGACCCCATCACTCCACAGAAACTGCCCTAACCAAGGTCACTAATGACCTTCTAACTGCCAAAGCCAAGCGTCACTACTCTGTCCTCCTCCTCCTCCTTGACCTCTCCTCTGCCTTTGACACAGTTGACCACTCCCTCTTGTTAGAAACGCTCTCATCCCTTGGCATCTCAGACCTGGCCCTTTCCTGGATCTCCTCATACCTCACCAACCGCACATTCAGCGTTTGCCACTTGCACACCACCTCCCAGCCACGCCCTCTTTCTGTAGGTGTCCCCCAAGGCACCGTCCTAGGACCCCTCCTGTTCTCCATCTACACCCTCAGCCTTGGCCAACTCATAGAATTTCATGGTTTTCAATACCATTGCTATGCTGACGACACTCAAATATACAGTCATATGAAAAAGTTTGGGCACCCCTATTAATCTTAATCATTTTTAGTTCTAAATATTTGGGTGTTTGCAACAGCCATTTCAATTTCATATATCTAATAACTGATGGACACAGTAATATTTCAGGATTGAAATGAGGTTTATTGTACTAACAGAAAATGTGCAATATGCATTAAACCAAAATTTGACCAGTGCAAAAATTTGGGTACCCTTATCATTTTATTGATTTGAATACTCCTAACTACTTTTTACTGACTTACTGAAGCACAAAATTGGTTTTGTAACCTCACTGAGCTTTGAACTTCATAGCCAGGTGTATCCAATCATGAGAAAAGGTATTTAAGGTGGCCAATTGCAAGTTGTTCTCCTATTTGAATCTCCTCTGAAGAGTGGCATCATGGGCTCCTCAAAACAACTCTCAAATGATCTGAAAATAAAGATTGTTCAACATAGTTGTTCAGGGGAAGGATACAAAAAGTTGTCTCAGAGATTTAACCTGTCAGTTTCCCCTGTGAGGAACATAGTAAGGAAATGGAAGAAAACAGGGACAGTTCTTGTTAAGCCCAGAAGTGGCAGGCCAAGAAAAATATCAGAAAGGCAGAGAAGAAGAATGGTGAGAACAGTCAAGGACAATCCACAGACCACCTCCAAAGAGCTGCAGCATCATCTTGCTGCAGATGGTGTCACTGTGCATCGGTCAACAATACAGCACACTTTGCACAAGGAGAAGCTGTATAGGAGAGTGATGCGAAAGAAGCCGTTTCTGAAAGCACGCCACAAACAGAGTCGCCTGAGCTATGTAAAAGCACATTTGGACAAGCCAGCTTCATTTTGGAAGAAGGTCCTGTGGACTGATGAAACAAAGATTGAGTTGTTTGGTCATACAAAAAGGCGTTATGCATGGCGTCAAAAAAACACAGCATTCCAAGAAAAACACTTGCTACCCACTGTAAAATTTGGTAGAGGTTCCATCATGCTTTGGGGCTGTGTGGCCAATGCCGGCACCGGGAATCTTGTTAGAGTTGAGGGTCGCATGGATTCAACTCAGTATCAGCAGATTCTTGAGAATAATGTACAAGAATCAGTGACGAATTTGAAGTTACGCCGGGGATGGATATTTCAGCAAGACAATGATCCAAAACACAGCTCCAAATCTACTCAGGCATTCATGCAGAGGAACAATTACAATGTTCTGGAATGGCCATCCCAGTCCCCAGACCTGAATATCATTGAACATCTGTGGGATAATTTGAAGCGGGCTGTCCATGCTCGGCGACCATCAAACTTAACTGAACTGGAATTGTTTTGTAAAGAGGAATGGTCAAAAATACCTTCATCCAGGATCCAGGAACTGATTAAAAGCTACAGGAAGCGACTAGAGGCTGTTATTTTTGCAAAAGGAGGATCTACTAAATATTAATGTCACTTTTCTGTTGAGGTGCCCATACTTTTGCACCGGTCAAATTTTGGTTTAATGCATATTGCACATTTTCTGTTAGTACAATAAACCTCATTTCAATCCTGAAATATTACTGTGTCCATCAGTCATTAGTATATCAAATTGAAATGGCTGTTGCAAACACCCAAATATTTAGAACTAAAAATGATTAAGATTAATAGGGGTGCCCAAACTTTTTCATATGACTGTATCTCTCTGGACCAGAAATTACCTCCCTGTTGTCCAGAGTCCCAGAGTGTCTACCAGCCGTAGCCTCCTTTCTCTCCTCCCGCTTTCTCAAACGCAACATGGAGAAAACAAAGTTCCTCATCTTCGTCCCACCTTGCACAGCCCCTCTACCTGACCCATCTATCAAAGTTAATGGAACCACACTTACCCCTGTCCCTTGGGTCCACTGCCTTGAGACAACCTTAGACTCTGACCTATTCTTCAAGCCACATATTCAAACCCTCAACACTTCCTGCTGCCTCCAACTCAAGAACATCCATCAAATCCGCTCCTTCCTCACCCCTGAAACCACAAAAATGCTAGTCCATGCCTTCTACATGGCTTCCCAGCAAATACTCTCACCCCCCTCCAGTCCACCCTAAACTGTGCTGCGCACTTAATACACCTCTCCTCCCGTTCTTCATCGGCCGCTCCCCTCTGCCAATCCCTTCACTGGCTACCCATTGCCCAGCGAATAGAGTTCAGAATACTAACGCTGACATACAAAGCCCTCCACAACCTGTCCCCTGCATATATCTCCAACCTAATCTCCCGCTACCTGCCCACACGTAGCCTCCGATCCTTCAAAGACCTCCTACTCCGCTCTGCTCTTATCCGCTCTTCACATAACCATCTCCAGGACTTCTCCGGTGCATCCCCCATACTCTGGAAATCATTACCAAGACACATAAGACTGACCCCCACAATCACAAGCTTCAAGAAGGCCCTGAAGACTCACCTATTCAGGAAGGCCTACAACCTCCAATAACACTACTGTCACCACACCACAACCTGAACAGCCTCTCCCCTCACCTTCTGTCTCTATCTCTCTTCCCTCATAGATTGTAAGCCCTTGTGGGCAGGGCCCTCTATCCCACTGTGCCAGTTGGTCACTGTTAGCATTGTACTTGTCTTGTATATTTTGTGTACTGTATGTAAACCCTCAAATGTAAAGCACCATGGAATTAATGGTGCTATATAAATAAAAATAATAATAATGGTCAAATACATATAAGAACAAAGGATGGGAGCCCATGCTATTTTTACCAGTGATAACTCCCATCCTACTATAGATTTTGCACTTTACGCAATCTCCAAATCTTAGAATCTGTCCCTCAGGCTATACCAGACACCCTATATAGTTTTGGCCTAATGGTTGTTTCAGATACAGCCATTACTCTTGATCCCCATACACATGCACACTTGACTTGAATAATCATAGATGTGTTTTCAATAAGCAGATGGTAATAATCCGCTGCTAGAAATCTCTGGTGGCAGTTTATCTAACATGCATGAGCTTTTTTTTTCCCCTGACATCTGCGCTTAGGGAAAAGTTGCAACACCCCCATAGATATTAGATAGTTGGACAGTCACTGTTATGGCTTTGTCTGACAATAATCTAGTGTGTGTAGATTGTAGAAGTATTTTTGCTTACAGGTAAAATAATGCACATTCACGGTTTATTTTGTAACATTTCAGTTGTCATTTAAGTACACCAGATATATTTAGCCAACAACAAAATGTTCACACATACTTGTCATACTTGCTGGGATGTATATTTAGTTGTGTATGATACTGTAGCCTTTTATGACAATGCTCTATGTCAAATACCTCAGTGATATGTTTTGTCAAAAGGTTTTGATACCCTTCCTACTCTCTACCATAAATGTATAGAGCTGGTGGCAGAGCTTCAGTATTACAACATTCTGACTGCACAGGTACAGCAGTTTTGCCCACCTGAGGTGTCCCCTAAATGCTGCCTGTCCATATAAAATAGAAACCATGAAATAGAAAATATAAGACTTCATATAACAATATAAAAAATAAATAAAAAAAAGTTATGGCTTTCAAAAGCTTTACAAAAAAGGGAAAAACTTGTCCTGGAGGCAAATATTCAGCCATATCTACAGTCATATGAAAAAGTTTGGGCACCCCTATTAATCTTAATCATTTTTAGTTCTAAATATTTGGGTGTTTGCAACAGCCATTTCAATTTGATATATCTAATAACTGATGGACACAGTAATATTTCAGGATTGAAATGAGGTTTATGGTACTAACAGAAAATGTGCAATATGCATTAAACCAAAATTTGACCGGTGCAAAAATTTGGGTACCCTTATCATTTTATTGATTTGAATACTCCTAACTACTTTTTACTGACTTACTGAAGCACAAAATTGGTTTTGTAACCTCACTGAGCTTTGAACTTCATAGCCAGGTGTATCTAATCATGAGAAAAGGTATTTAAGGTGGCCAATTGCAAGTTGTTCTCCTATTTGAATCTCCTCTGAAGAGTGGCATCATGGGCTCCTCAAAACAACTCTCAAATGATCTGAAAACAAAGATTGTTCAACATAGTTGTTCAGGGGAAGGATACAAAAAGTTGTCTCAGAGATTTAACCTGTCAGTTTCCACTGTGAGGAACATAGTAAGGAAATGGAAGACCACAGGGACAGTTCTTGTTAAGCCCAGAAGTGGCAGGCCAAGAAAAATATCAGAAAGGCAGAGAAGAAGAATGGTGAGAACAGTCAAGGACAATCCACAGACCACCTCCAAAGAGCTGCAGCATCATCTTGCTGCAGATGGTGTCACTGTGCATCGGTCAACAATACAGCACACTTTGCACAAGGAGAAGCTGTATGGGAGAGTGATGCGAAAGAAGCCATTTCTGAAAGCACGCCACAAACAGAGTCGCCTGAGGTATGCAAAAGCACATTTGGACAAGCCAGCTTCATTTTGGAAGAAGGTCCTGTGGACTGATGAAACAAAGATTGAGTTGTTTGGTCATACAAAAAGGCGTTATGCATGGCGTCAAAAAAACACAGTATTCCAAGAAAAACACTTGCTACCCACTGTAAAATTTGGTGGAGGTTCCATCATGCTTTGGGGCTGTGTGGCCAATGCCGGCACCGGGAATCTTGTTAAAGTTGAGGGTCGCATGGATTCAACTCAGTATCAGCAGATTCTTGAGAATAATGTACAAGAATCAGTGACGAATTTGAAGTTACGCCGGGGATGGATATTTCAGCAAGACAATGATCCAAAACACAGCTCCAAATCTACTCAGGCATTCATGCAGATGAACAATTACAATGTTCAGGAATGGCCATCCCAGTCCCCAGACCTGAATATCATTGAACATCTGTGGGATAATTTGAAGTGGGCTGTCCATGCTCGGCGACCATCAAACTTAACTGAACTGGAATTGTTTTGTAAAGAGGAATGGTCAAAAATACCTTCATCCAGGATCCAGGAACTGATTAAAAGCTACAGGAAGCGACTAGAGGCTGTTATTTTTGCAAAAGGAGGATCTACTAAATATTAATGTCACTTTTCTGTTGAGGTGCCCATACTTTTGCACTGGTCAAATTTTGGTTTAATGGATATTGCACATTTTCTGTTAGTACAATAAACCTCATTTCAATCCTGAAATATTACTGGGTCCATCAGTTATTAGATATATCAAATTGAAATGGCTGTTGCAAACACCCAAATATTTAGAACTAAAAATGATTAAGATTAATAGGGGTGCCCAAACTTTTTCATATGACTGTATAAGGGATTATAAGGTCACATGCATATGGCATATAAATCTATTCTGTGCATACTTGTAATACGGCACCTTAGGAAATTTGTGCCCTCTATGTGCTTCCTATTGCAAACAGAAGAATACAGTTATTTTCTTATAGACTGATACAAAATGTAAGTATTCCATGTGCCGCCATACTGGCTCCCACCATTATTATACAGGAACATTTGTGTTACGCTAACATTCAGAACAGATTTAATATGTTGTAACATTGATTTATGGTCATAGCAGCTAATAATTGCTTTGGATGTTCTATTCATTGCTCTGTTGAGTTAAGGTGAGGTTTTGGAGGTGCAGGTGACATGGGTAAATAATAATTTATTCCAATGCTGTGTATTCATCCTTGCAGACTATGACAATGAGAAATGAGGAAACTTTGGCTTTGAAGTTGATACAAAGCTGTAAATCTGAACATAAACACTAAATACTCTGTTCTGGTTACAAAAACGTTGCAGCTTTTTTTTTTTTTTTGCAGATTTTGCTGTGTTTTTTTGAGCAAAAGCTACAAAAAGAATGGGCAATATATAGGAAGTACTACTACTTCTACCTTCTGCTCAATCCACTCCTGGCTTTGGCTCTAAAAACACAGCAAAATCTGCAACAAAAAAATACTCTATTTCCGCAATGTGGAGCCAGATATTTCCCATTCCTGATAAAGCCAATGTTGGCTCTATCAGGAGCTTACCACAGACTGAGATGGCCGCATAGATCCTCAGCTTCTGCATCAAGCCTTGTCAGCGACGTTTCACAGCGACGATCCTGTGGCTACCTCGGCGGATTCTGGTCAGTGAACACCCGCTGGCCCCAAGGATGCCTGGAAAACAGCGGCAGAAAATTTCAGACTTTTACTTCCCACACGGGGAAAGGGGGGGGGGGGGGAGGCCCAAGATTGCGCCGGCTCCCGTGCGGGATCCGGAGCCTCGTCTCCCCCGCATACCCTCCCCAATGAGCTGCTTACCTTGTCTGCACACCGGCAGACCCTCTCCGCTCCATCCCTACCGCAGCTGCTGACAGTAACGGAACCACGATATGCTGCATCGTCTCCAACAAGGGCTGCGGCCTGCTCACATTGGTCGTCCTCCCAAGATGGCGCCGAGGAGGTACGCGCGTCTAGCTCTCCTTCCACAACGGCGGCACCATGGTCTCCTACTGCCAGCCCAGATAAATTGAGACCCCGACTTCAAGATGCTGCTGTCTGTGATGGAGAGGGGAGACATGACACTCATTCTAACACCTTGTGTCGATTTTTTTGCTGATATACCGGCATCAGAGAACTTACTGACTGAGGCCTCTATGAAAGTTATGTTGACAAACTTCTGTAAATCACTGAAAGCTGATATGTCTCTTATGATCACACCACTTGAGCGAGACATTCAAGATCTGAAAAGTCGCACTGTACATATAGAATCTAAGATGGTGGAATTTGCTACATCCCATAATGACCTTATAGATGCACATTTTGACATGGAAAATGATGTGACCTTTTTGAAAGCTAAAATAGCTGATTTAGAAGATCGGTCAAGAAGGAATAACTTGAAATTCAGGGGCATTCCAAAGACAGTTGCTACGGGAGAACTGCCCACTTTCCTTCAGGGTCTGATGCGTGCCTTACTGCCTGACCATCAGTCTATAGACTTAACTATCGACAGACCACACAGAGTCCCCAGACCCTCACATTTGGACAATTCAATTCCAAGAGACGTCCTGGCAAGGATTCACTTTTTTCGCACTAAAGATTTGGTGTTATTATCATCTCGTAAACTAGACCGTCTCCCTGAACCGTTTCACAAGATCTCCATTTTCTCGGATTTGTTGGCTGCAACTTTACAACTACGACGTCAGCTAGTCCACATTACAGCAGCACTTCGTCAACATCGTATCCTGTACAAGTGGGGATTCCCAGTCCGAGTGATGATAACCCGAGATAATCTTACACATGTGATCAGGAATTTAGAAGAAGGAAAACAATTGTTAAATAAATGGAACATTCCTATTTTCGATCTCCCATGTGTGAAACCGCCTGGCCACCTGTCTGACGGTTGGCATCCAGCGAAGACCCGAAGACTTCCAGCCACAGGAGTCAAACGCTGAAGGCTCTTTCTCCTTTTCCCTAGGAACTTCTTATGTCTGCAACAGCTGCTGGTCCGCTGTACTGTGTTACTTGTTATTTTAGGCTTGACCGTTGTTGAGCTCTATGGTTTGTCTGATTTATTTCTTACAGGTTCTGGCACCTTGGTCGAAACGGCTTTCTGGCATGGAGACAACCTCATACTTCTGTACTTAAGTATTATTTCTATGTGTGTTAGTCTATACAGTGGGGGAAAAAAAGTATTTAGTCAGCTGCCAATTGTGCAAGTTCTCCCACTTAAAAAGATGAGAGAGAGGCCTGTAATTGACATAGGTAGACCTCAACTATGAGAGACAAAATGAGAAAACAAATCCAGAAAATCACATTGTCTGATTTTTAAAGAATTTATTTGCAAATTATGGTGGAAAATAAGTATTTGGTCAATAACAAAAGTTCATCTCAATACTTTGTTATATATTCGTTGTTGGCAATGACAGAGGTCAAACGTTTTCTGTAAGTCTTCACAACGTTGGCATACACTGTTGCTGGTATGTTGGCCCATTCCTCCATGCAGATCTCCTCTAGAGCAGTGATGTTTTGGGGCTGTCGCTGGGCAACACGGACTTTCAACTCCCTCCAAAGGTTTTCGATGGGGTTGAGATCTGGAGACTGGCTAGGCCACTCCAGGACCTTGAAATGCTTCTTACGAAGCCACTCCTTCGTTGCTCTGGCTGTGTGCTTGGGATCATTGTCATGCTGAAAGACCTAGCCATGTTTCATCTTCAATGCCCTTGCTGATGGAAGGAGGTTTGCACTCTAAATCTCACGATACATGACCCCATTCATTCTTTCATGTACACGGATCAGTCATCCTGGTCCCTCTGCAGAGAAACAGCCCCACAGCATGATGTTGCCACCCCCATGCTTCACAATAGGTATTTTGTTCTTTGGATGCAACTCAGCATTCACTCTTCTCCAAACACGTTGAGTTGTGTTTCTACCAAACAGTTCTACTTTGGTTTCATCTGACATTCTCCCAATACTCTTCTGGAAAATCCAAATGCTCTCTAGCAAACTTCAGACGGGCCTGGATATGTACTGGCTTAAACAGGGGGACACGTCTGGCACTGCAGGATCTGAGTCCCTGGCGGCGTAGTGTGTTACTGACGGTAGCCTTTGTTACGTTAGTCCCAGTTTTCTGCAGGTCATTCACTAGATCCCCCCGTGTGGTTCTGGGTTTTTTTGCTCACCGTTCTTGTGATCATTTTGACCCCATGGGGTGAGATCTTGCGTGGAGCCCCTGATCGAGGGAGATTATCAGTGGTCTTGTATGTCTTCCATTTTCTAATTATTGCTCCCACAGTTGATTTCTTCACACCAAGCTGCTTGCCTATTGCAGATTCAGCCTTCCCAGCCTGGTGCAGGTCTACAATTTTGTTTCTGGTGTTCTTCCACAGCTCTTTGGTCTTCACCATAGTGGAGTTTGGAGTGTGACTGTTTGAGGTTGTGGACAGGTGTCTTTTATACTGACAATTTCAAATTTCAAAGGTGCCATTACTAATGAGTGGAGGACAGAGGAGTCTCTTGAAGAAATTACAGGTCTGTGAGAGCCAGAAATCTTGCTTGTTTGTAGGTGACCAAATACTTATTTTCCACCATAATTTGCAAATAAATTCTTAAAAAAATCAGACAATGTGATTTTCTAGATATGTTTTCTCATTTTGTTTCTCATAGTTGAGGTCTACCTATGATGTTAATTACAGGCCTCTCATCTTTTTAAGTGGGAGAACTTGCATAATTGGTGGCTGACTAAATACTTTTTTTTTCCTGCTGTATGTGGCGATTCTTATGGCTCTTTTAGATTTTCAGGATGGTTCTTAAGATTATGTCCATGAATGTTAGGGGTTGAATACCCCTCAAAAACGAGATAATTTGTGGAGTGAGGATCGGGTTCAGGGTTGTGACATAATAGCAGAACAGGAGACACACCTTTTGAAGAAGGATGCCACCGGCGCTTAACACCCATCATATCCTCAAGTGTTCCACGCTCATTACTCCTCCAAACGTAGGGGAGTGCTGATCGGGATCAAAGATTCAGTGGCGTTTCAGCTACTATCCCAATACTCAGACCCTGGGGGACGCTTCGTTATATTGGTGTGTCTCCTCAACAATGTTACTTACACGTTGGTGTCGGTTTATGCTCCTAATAAGAGACAGGTAGCATTCTTTGGAAGGCTTGTGAAAGCGATTGAAAAAAGAAAGCAGGGTTGCTTACTGTTGATGGGAGACTTTAACATAGATACCACATCTGGCCTCTCACAGCGACTCCCTTCTTTCTCACAGGCTCCGTGGTGCCATAATTTGTTTGACGCTTGGCGGATCCTGCATGGCACTGAGCAAGACTACACTTTTTTCTCGTCCGCACATAATAGCTACTCTCGTATTGACCTATTTTTAGTGGACCAATGTACTCTTCCTCTTGTTATGCAGTCCACCATCTCGCAAATAACATGGTCTGACCACGCGTCGGTTACGTCTCGGAGAAATATGACTGTCCTCGGTCGTATGTATGGCGATGTAATGAATTCTTGATGTCACACCCGAAATTTAAGGCAACTCTGGAGAGTGATCTGAAGGAATTTTTTCAGGTTAAACACTCTGTGAAAGATCCTCAGTGCGCCAAACCGCTTTGGCCACACCCTGAGTCCTCTTTCATATAAAAACCACACTCACCTCCAGTGAATGTCGGGTTCACAAGATAAATACAAGACAAGCCTTCTAAATTTTATATATTTATTAACCCCTAAATGGGTCGGTATTAACATCTAACATATACAGATCAGAACAGATATGCAGATATATGCAAGCATTAACAGTTACTAGTTACAAGATACAGTACAAATAAAATAAAAGGGATAACGGTGAAATTATTACTTTACCACACATGTCCTTGATGTGGTTCTGTAGTCCAACACTCACACATGCTCTGGTATGTGATAATAACCAGTGGAGGCTTCTTGGCATGTGGCATTAACTCCTAGCATGTGGCATCACAGTACAATAATCCCGCCTGCATGCTCTTCACAGTCTCTCAGCATTAGTCCAATAGTCAATCACAAAAATCTCCTCATGGTCTGTCTGTTACAACTCTCCAGCATGATCCCCATAGCATAATCTCAGCACAGTCTTCATAGCATGATCTCTCCAAGTGATAGTCTCCTCCCACAGACCTCTTACCTCATCTTTTATACCCTTTTTGCCACCTCCCAGAATGAGGTCACCGGCGACAGTACGTCTGATGAGTTAATTCAATCAAATCCAGATCTTTTGTATAGAGCTGAGACAAAGTGAATTGATACCCTGTTATCAGCCATATCTGATCAACAGCCCAGGCTTGAACAATGCACTATTGTTTGATCAGCCAGGGCTGTATAGGAATACAATGAAGCCCTATTGTTCCAGCCTGGCCGCTACTGCCAATATGCACCTAGGCTTATAGCTGCGCACAGTATGAGTGAGTGCAAGCCAGAAGGGAGACCCTATACCCAGAGACCAAAATACCGCTGAGTTATGGCCATATTTAGGCAGAATCATCACACACTCCATCGGTATCTAGCCCTGAAGTATTGTGGAACTCCCATAAGGCATTCATTAGGGGTACCTTTATACGTCTTGGCCACATTGAAAAGAAAACTAGACTAGCAGAGATGGACCGGCTTATACGTCAAATAAAAATCTTAGATACTGACAATAAAAAGTCCCCTATTCCCTCAAATACAGTTAAACTGGTAGAGCTACGCCGACAACTTGCTACTTGTTTGTTACATAAATATGAAAAGAATCTAAAGCGGGTGAGAGCTACCTATTATTCTCAGTCCAATAAAGCGGGGAAGCTGCTAGCCTCTAAACTTAAACAGAGACATGCTAAATCCAGGATCCCGTTCCTCCTTAGTAAGGACGGAACACATAAAATTTACGACCCTAAAAGGTATATGCATTTAGGTCCTTTTATGCGGATCTTTATAATATTGCAGACAATTCTTCTGTGGCCCCCCACAAGAAGATATTGATTTATTCTTAACATCGGCCCATATGCCTCGGCTTACTGAGGATCAACTAGCGTCATTAAATGCTCCCATAACTGCTTTGGAGTTGACTGCAATTATTAAGTCGCTGCCCTCCTGTAAATCTCTGGGTCCAGATGGTCTTACTAATGAATATTATAAAACATTTTCCCAAATTCTGCTGAACCCGCTGTTGTCCCTTTTGAAAGCCGTGATGGAGTCTAAAACATTACCTCGGGAAAATCAAGAGGCATTGGTGGTTACTTTGCCCAAACCTGGTAAGGCCCTGACCTCGCCCCAAAATTTTAGACCCCTTTCCTTGTTAAATTCAGATTTGAAAATTTATGTTAAGCTAATTGCGACGCGCCTAGCAGACTGCCTCCCGAGCTTAATAAACTATGACCAAGTACGATTTGTTAAGGGGCGTCAGGCCTACAAAATACCAGGCGGGTCTTGAATTTGGTTCATCGTGTTGGTTCAGATGGCGTGGGGGCTGTGCTGCTTGCACTGGATGCCGAGAAGGCGTTTGATCGCATTTGCTGGTCGTATGCCTTCTCGACTCTTAGGACTATGGGATTCTCTGGAATGATTTTCGGGGCCATAGAGGCGCTCTACTCAGCACCCTCTGCAAACATTTTTACAAATGGTACGGTGTCGGACCCTTTCATAATTACTAACGGGACTAGACAGGGATGCCCATTGTCACCCTTCGTGATCTTCGTCCTGTCCATGGAGCTGCTGGCCCAGCATCTAAGATTAGATCCTGATGTACAGGGCGTCACTATAAGAGTCCATCTTATATCGTTATATGCGGATGACGTTCTTCTTACGTTAACCAACCCGAGGGTGTCTCTCCCACGCCTTTTGGGTATTATTCAGACTTTTGGTCAGCTGTCCTATTATAAACTGAACTTGTCAAAATCACAGGCTGTTCCATTCAATGTTCCCTCTTCTATGCTGAACTCTTTACAGTCAACATACAATTTTGATTGGAGGAAGGATAGCATTCAATATTTGGGCATACATGTGTCTTCCTCTCCTAGGTCTCTTTATCAGCAAAATTATTTGCCAATGATAAAAATTTTGCGAGATGAAACTGAACGCATGCTGCTAACAGATGTTTCTTGGATTGGGCGAGTGGCCGCTTTTAAGATGTTATTATTGCCTAGACGTCCATACTTGTTCCGCATGCTGCCGATCCCTCTCCCTGCTTCATTTTTTGAATCTATGCAGAGAGTGATTTCGAAATACATATGGGGCGGTAGAAGGCCTAGAATTAATAGAAGTTTCCAGTTTAAACATAAGCTGGCTGGAGGACTGGGTGTTCCCATAGTGTGTAACTACTATCTAGCCTCCCTTGCTGTTCATTGCACTGGATAGTGGTACATGGATGTATCGGCTCCTTGGCTGCACATGGGGCACTCTTTTGTAGCGCCTCTGAAGCTTGGGAGTGCTTTGTACTTAACCTTTTGGAACATCACACCACCTCAATCTTTTTCACCGATTATGCGTGCTTCCCTGGCTACCTGGGCGTTGCTTCGTTGGAAGGAAACCCTACGAGGCATTTTAATATCTCGGACATGCCTTTATCCCTCTTACCTTGGGCAATCAGGGACTTGGATATTTCGGGTTGGGAAGCCAAGGGGATTACCCAGGTCTCGCAGTTGTACTCTGAAAGTGAAACAGTCCTATCTTTTACAGAATTGCGGCAAAAATTTGGAATTCCTATGAGAAATTTCTAGACATTTTAGAATACTGCACTTTTTGTCTAAAAACTCCTTCACCCCTACTCCTCATAATGGCACGATCTTCACAAGTGAGAGGCCTGAGGTTTTTGTATGATTTATGGATGATACCTCTTCCTATATCAAATCTGCCCCATTTCGCTATTGGGAAAGGGATCTGGGAGTGAGCTTTACCACCAATGAATGACAGCGTGCAATTAAATTGATTCATAACTCCTTGAAGTGCTGCACGCATGTTGAAATGGCAATTAAAATTACGTTGCGATGGTATTGCACCCCCTCAGTTTTGCAGTTGGCCTACCCTTCTGTTTCTGGAGTATGCTGGAAAGGATGCGGGGGGAGGGGTACTTTGCTTCATATTTTAGGACAGTGTCCGATTATCCAGGGATAGTGGGCAGAAGTATTCAACATGCTTTCAGAGCGGTTCGGTCTCCAGATCAGGTATACTCCGTACTTGGCTGTTTTGCTACTTAGAGTTCCTAACACACTAAACCCGCATAAAACACTCTTGTGTAAGATCTTGACTATCGCCAAGTTGATGCTGGTCCAGAGATGTAAATCGACCGCTCCCCCACCCCTTTCGGCTTTACGATCTGCTATTAACAATACTTTTGCTTATGAAAAAATTATTGCCCTGAGTAACCATTCATATAATTCGTTTGTGAACATTTGGGACTGCTGGATCCACTCTAGATATGTTGGTTAAGGTGGGTTCATAGTTTATCGGCCTAGGGTACTTTGAACCTTAGTTTTGTTCTCTTCTTACTTCTGTTATTCACCTTGGCCTTATTCCTTTCTTATCTCTACATATACACACATTTTGTTTTAGTATCCCGATTTTTCACTTTCCTTAACTCTGCTTATCTAATTTAATTTATTAGCTAACTCACCAAGACTTATGTATTCCTGCATAGCCAGACATATGATATTACTGCGTGTACGCTTTATGCGTTTGAGATACCTTCTCGCTAAAGCCTCGATTAGGATGCCTCTAATGTTCATTTGTTTTCTGTTCAATACCTAGTGTTTCATTGTTAGATCTTTGTACTTTGGTTTTATTTTTAGGTAAAGGCAGCTTACGCCTGTATACTACAATTGAAGATACGCTATTTGTCCCTAATATGCTGTATACCCAGATTGTGTTACTTATCCATGCTATTGTCCTTGTTTCTTTATATCTGTAAAACCTTTAATAAAAATTATTGAAACTAAAAAAACAGAAGCAAAATAGCGGGGGCCTTATCCTAATACAATGCCTCAATACTATGCACAATGGTGCATCTTATCTTTTCATAACTAACATCAGTAAACTGGCATGAATTATACCAGAAATCTACACCAGCACCTGTCTAGCATAGATTTGTGTACAGTTACATGGGACCCCCAGACGTACGTTATTAAAGAGCCGGAGCCTCGTTGTATTTCTGGCTCATCTAGCGCCTGTGGGGGAAATGAATTAAGACTGGCATAAAAAATTATATATATATTATAGGCAGAAACATAATGTAATGAGGCACAAGCATAAATATGTGTGACTTTTACATGCCTTGTATGCCAGAAAACTGGAATACAGGACATGCTAAGTCTCCATTGTATATGTCTGCGTATATATGTATGCATATATTTTTTTTTATTTACACACTTTTTTTTTTTTTTACTTAAGCTACTTGTACCTTATATTTACCAACAACAACAATAATGATGGCAGTGAAAAATCTATCACTACTGTATTACAGACACGCCTGACTATGGTGTGGTCTCTTGGACTTCCATCATGGTGTATTGTATTGATTAAAAGGTCCCAAAAGTTAGCAGGTTTGGCTGATGTTGCTCTATTATGTATGGGAGGGCCTTTAGTCGATAATAGTTTCTTTTAGCAGGCTCACTCTTTGACCCATATCACTCTATTCTTCTTATATAAATTCCTGTTATAGGACTAATAAACATTGAAGAGGGATAGCCAACCTATTAACCCCTTCCTGCTGGTGGCATTTTTCGATTTTCGTTTTTGACTCCCCGTCTTCCAAACCCCATAACTTTAATTTATCAGTTCACAGAGCCATATGAGGGCTTAATTTTTGCGGGGCAAATTGTTTTTCATAATGGTACCATTTATTATACCTTACAATGTACTAGGAAGCAATGAAAAAAATTTTAGAATGGGGTGAAATTGGAGAAAAAGTGCATTTGTGCAACTTTCTTATGGGCTTCGTTTTTACAGTGTTCACTGTGCAGCCAAAATGACATGTCACCTATATTGTATGTTTTGGTATGATTCCAAATTTATATAGTTTTATTTACATTTTAAACCCTTACGCAGAGTGTCTTTTTTGCGGGGCCAGGTGTACTTTTTAGCTATACCATTTTGGGGAATGTCTATTGCTTTGATCACTTTTTATTAAAATTTTTGTCCAAGGCACAATGCAATGCCCACGTTCAGAGTTCACTATGTTAGCTCCGGGTCTCCGCTGTACATTACTGCAGAGCGGCCACCATTTTAAAAGACCTCTTAAAAGACATAATTGTCCGGTGGATGTCGGGAAGGGGTTAAAATTGATTGCTTATCCATAAGATACAGTAGGTCATGAATTTTAGATAAGTAGGGGTCTCGGAGCCTGCGATGATCAGCTGTTTGAAGGGACCACAATGCTAGTGTGAGCGCTGCTGCCTCTTCAATGTTTACCCAGATCTGCTCTGCCAATGAATACTGTGTTTCTCTAAAAATAAGACAGGGTTTTATATTATTTTTTGCTCCGAAAGATAGACTTGGGATTATTTTCAGGGGATGTCTTATTTTTTCCATGAAGAACAATCCACTCACCAGACCCCCTTACACCCAAAACAATTTAGAGTTGACAAGTGCTAATGGTGGATGGGCTCTCACACACAGATCTGTGTCACTTCTGTCTCAGGCCCCTTGCCATTGTAGCAGCGTTCCACTGCAGCCAAGTGTAGCAGTTGGCTTTCCCTGGTGAGCGGAAGCGCCCACAACATAGTTATGCCAGTGGGACTACCCGATCTGTGTGTTTGTTAGCCTGCGCTACCGGTAATCAACCCTTATTGTTATGGAGAACTATCTCACTAGTGCCAGCTTGTGCAGATAGCTCCCTTAAAGTCAATGTGCGATTCTCTTAGGGGGACAATTCTTTTGGGGGTGTCTGTTTTCCTTGATGAAGGGTCTACTATATCTGTTCTGCTGTATTCTATTTATTTTTTTACATGTATAGTTGTCTGGACACTTTTTTTTTTTTTTTTTTATGAACTGTAGCTAGGTCTTATTTTCGGAGTAGGGCTTATATTTCAAGCATACTCCAAAAATCCTGAAAAATCATGCTAGGGCTTATTTTCGCGGTAGGTCTTATTTTCGGAGAAACATTGTAGTATGTCATGTCACTAGGACTGCCCACCTGGCAGTAGAGAGCATAATTAGCATATTAGATGCTAAAAATAACAGCACCAACTCTGCTAGAACCAATGGAGTAGCACCAGGGGTGGATACTGAGAGCAGGGGGCCCCTGTGCAACATTTGTTTTTGGCCCCCCACCTTAAAAGGTTTACTCAGGTTATTAAAATTGATGAACTATCCTTAAAAAGAACCTTTCATGTCCTCTGACACTGGTGGTATCATATAATTCAGCGCACTGTCAGCTTAGTCGGTAAGCACCTGGTGCCAGAGATATCTGTGCTGTTAGGTATGGCACCGATATCCCTCCACTGTCATAAAAGTGGGCCTTACAGCTCAGCATCATCGCTGGGCTGTGAGAAACATTTCCCCTGACAGTACTCTTTCATAGGAGCGATGACGCTGAGCTGTAAGGCCCGCCTTTCTGACAGTGGAGGGAATCGGTACCAAAACTAATGGCACTAATATCTCTGGCACCAAGGAGCATGAATTCAGCGCACTGTCAGTTTTCTAGCAGTATAAAATACCACTGATAAGGATCAGTCTATGGCCTCTTCATTGTTTTCCTCAGGTGAAGGTCCTTTCCTTTTACAGTATGTTATATTTTTCACGACTATTCAAACATTGCATCATTTTCCTATTCACTCATATGGGAAAATACTGCTCAAAACAACCACTTTGACAAAAACAGCATTCTGAGTAAAACGGTTCTGGCAGCGGAGGCAAACAAAGAAGAATGTCATGGCCCTTGCACATCAAACATACCTTGGACTTACTGTATATAGCACACACATCACACAAATGCAACACACTGGATACACAAATCACACACATTAGAGAAGTGCAGCACATACAGAAAACAAGCATAATACACACATCTGACACATACCACTATGTATAGAACAGTAATTATCACACTTTAACCACTTCAGGACTGGCCCAATTTTTGTTTTTGCATATCCATTTTTTCCTCCTCATATTCCAAGATCCAACATTTTTTCGGTTCACAGAGTGATATGATGGTTTATTGTTTGTGGGAATACTTATACTTTGTAATAGCACCATTCAACATCCTGTACAATGTACTCGGAAGTTACTTTCAAAAACTTTTTTTTATTTAGTCTTATTTTCAGACCCCCTAGGGACCTTCACCCTTAAGGGGGTTTGATCACTCATACAATACGCTGCAATACTAATGTATTACAGTGTATAGTAAAGTCTATTGTCTTCTATTACACACTTATAATGTTATGGCAACCAATCACGCCCTCCGATGATCGTCCAGAGGGCGGCATCTAAAGCGCTAACAGCCATGATCCGGGACCAATCATGGCTGTTAGCGGTGGGGGCTGGCTGTATTATCCAGCATCCCTTGTGTATGGAGAGGGCTCAGCTCCTCCATACAGCACCTGATGTGAAATGATGTATATGTACGTAATTTTGCATGAAGGTTTTAAGGTCCTTAAAAAAAAAAAAAAAACCTTGTTAACACTTCTGTAATTGCTACCTTCTCTTTGGTGCTAACCTCAAGCAAGCTGAAATTGCCAGATACAAAACCACAACTCTGTTGTATAATCACCACCCACTCACTGCACCAAGCCCCGACCCATCCAGACAGCGTTGTATAGTTATGAACCAGAATTATAGTTGAGCCCCTTTGCAGATGCATAGGCTATATGTCCGCCCCTGAGCAGCACCTATTGAAGGATGCAGAGTTGCAGTTGGTGGAGGTAGTGAAAGGTCCTTTTTATGGTATGGCTTTTCATGATTGTTCTGGCTAAACTGTTAAAAATTCCAAAGTCTGCAGACAAGCAGAGCTACTTATGGGTTTGTTGGTTTATATTTGTGTGTTGTGTTTTAGACTAAGGCCCCACATTACGGAATGGCAGCATTTTTTTGTTGCAGATTTTGCTGCGTTTTTTTTTGAGCCAGTCAAGAGTGGCCTGAAAAGGAATGTTCAATCCACTCCTGATTTAGGCTCAAAAGACTCCAGCAAAATCTGAAAAAGAAATGCTGCGTTTCCGCAATGTGTGGCCTTAGTCTTAGTGCTTTAATTTGCAGAGGAAACACTCTTCACCTGCGTACGGATATAATAATACTGTAATGTTGACAGAGTGCTGTCATACGTGCAGGTTTTGGTTATGCAGTTAAAATAAAGTGTTGAGAAATTAAATGGCAAGACAGATTCTGTTTTTTTAATCCTATTCATTCAGCTTCAAAAACTGCATTAGCAAAACCTGCAAGTGTGGCAGCAGTCTGACACATGCCAGCGTCAGGGAGGAGGAGGACATTCTTGACTGATTGTTGCTTCCCCACCCTTACATTGCACATGCCTCGTGGACTTGAGACACAGAGCTTGCTTGAACCTGTAATTTCACATATCACTAAACTACAGCAGTGTGAAGTAGTCGCCAACACAAAGTGGCAACATCTTGTTAGTCAGTTATTTTTCATTTTTCTGATGCAGATGGTTTAAAGGGGTTGTCAAGATTCAGACCAAGATTGAGAGGCAAATGTGGCAGAGGCAGATGGCCAAGCCCTTAGCATGCCCTCGCCACTTATTCTTTTTGGAAAGTGGCAAAGGCAGCATAAAAATGCCAGTTGCAACAATTTGTGACTGTTGATCCTATGCATTGGAGCCTTTTATGATTTACCATACTGAATTTTTCCCTGTTGACCACAATCTGCTGTTTATGGTGATTTTTCACTGTACATGATTGTAAACGCCTGTAATGTTTTTGTAGGTTGTGCGGCTGAAAGCTGGTTAAAATCTCCGCCTATGGCAAACTTTGTTCATGGTCTACTCTCTGTCTCATAACCCTAGCCACATGACAAGCTCCTTAGGGGATTTGAAAAACATGGCTGCTTTTTATCCCCAAACAGCACGACATCTGTCTAAGGCTGAGGCCCCACGTTGCAGAAACGCAGCTTTTTTTGTTGCAGATTTTATTGCAGTTTTTTGAGCCACAGTCAGTAATGGATTCAGCAAAAGGTAGAAGTATAAGAACTTCCTATATGTTTCCATTCCTTTTCTAGCCATTCTAGACTTTGGCTCAAAAAATGGAACAAAATATGCAACAAAAAAAGCTGCGTTTCTGCAACGTGAGGCCTTAGCCTAAAGGTTGAATCTAGCATTGCAGCTCCTTTCCATTAAGGCCGGGGCACCACATGGTGTAAATGCCGCATGGTGTAAACAGCGGTTTACAGTCACAGCAAAGTGGATCCCATCTCCACTTTGCGTTAAAATATGCGCAGCGGATATGCTGCGATTTCCAAAACAGTCTCGGTTTTGGAAATCGCAGCATGTCAATTATACCTATGGAAACTCCAGGTATTTCCCTATAGGTATAATTGAAGCAGAAAGTCTGCAGAGGAAAACTCAGTGAACTTTCTGTGCAAAGCGCTGCGGGATGCTACGTCGTTCCTTATCCTAAAAGGTTTTCCAGGCTAAATAATTCATGACCTCTCCCAATTAACAATCAGCATGAATCCAGTACCTGAGCCCCCTGGCTGATCAGCTGTTTGAAGAGGCTGCAGCGATCAGGTAAGCACTGCATATTTTTCAGTACTTACAAATCACAGTGCTGTACATTTTTATACAGTGGCTGTGCTTGGTATCTCAGCACAACCTAATCACTTCCAGGTGTCGGACCGCACATGGATATTCAACTAATGACCTCTCCTAAGGAGAGGTCATTAATTAAAAAGTTCCGGAAAACACTTTTAAGCCGGAGCCCCACGTGGCGTAAACTGTGCGCTTTACAGTCACAGCAAAGTGGATGGATCACAGTTTTTCCGCAGCATTTTTCATTGCATTTTTACAGAGTTTTCCTCTGTGGACTTTCTGCCCCTATATACCTAAACGGAAAACGCCAGTGTTTCCGCAGGTATAATTGACATGCTGCAATTTACAAAAACACAACGGTTTTTGAAATCGCAGCATGTCCACTTCGGATATTTTTCTGCAATATGTGGATGGGATTAGCCAGAATCCCATCCACTTTGCAGGTACTGTAAAAATACTGTGGTTTTTGCCGTGGCGTTTACGCTACGTTGGACCCCGGCCTAAAAGAATAGGCTGAATGGTTGGACCCCACACATTTCACTGCATCAAATATGGGCCTCCTTGGAAAAAGTTTGGACATCCCTGGCACTAAACACCCTCTCAGTCATAACGCTAGAGACTGGACAAGATAAATCTCCTATGGCAAACCGGACTAGCTCCTTCCACTAGTTTAATATATGTTACCTTATGCCTCAAGCAATCTGCATAGAAGTAGGAGCAGCAGAGGGAAGTTTCAATGAAGCAGTGGGAATAGAATAAAGGGATAATAATGCAGAAACGAATGGCCCATGTATACCAAAATGTTTTTGAAATGCAGCTTTTCCACTGTAGATTTTTTTTCTGCAGTGTGTGGATGGGATTAGCCAGAATCCTATCCACATTGCAGATACTGTAAAATGCTGCATTTTCGCAGCATGGGGCTTCAGCCTGAGGCTAAGGTCCAAAGTACCAAAATGCAACACCTTACCCTGAGGGGGACTTTAACTTTTGTTACAAAAGTAAAACAAACATGACAGAAGCTAGCATCTGTCATGTTGTTTATATTAGTGTCAATGGGAAAGGACACAGAATCAGTCTGTGACAGCTAAAGTCCATTGCTGTCATCCTATTACGGAAGACAGCAACAGACTTTAGAAACGGTAGTGTGAACTCCCCCTTAGGCTCCTATGTTGCAAAAATGCAGAGGGGGGGGAAAAAAAAAAAAAAAATAAAAAATCGCTGCGTTTTACAGTACCAGTAAAGTGACTGAGATTTCATTATTCTCATCCACATATTGCGAGAAATAAAAGAGCTGCATAAAAGCTACATTTTTGAGAAGCACAGCCTGTTAGTTGTAGTTGAGGAATTGCAAACGTTTTTCTATAGATTTATTATTAAAGAGAAAAATGCCGTAAAAACACGTTGTGGAAATGGAGGTTGTGTGTTGCAGATTTTACTGTGGTTTTTTGAGCCAAAGCCAAGAATGGCTACAAAGGAAATGGGAAATATATAGAAAGTACTTATACTTCTCCCTTATGCCCAATCCACTCATGGCTTTGGCTCAAAAAAACGCAGCAAAATCTGGAACAAAAAAAGCTGCGTTTCCGCAACGTGGGGCTTCTGCCTAAGGTTGAAGTCACATGTTGCAAAACTGCAGCATTTTTGCCACAACAAAAAACACTGTGTTTTACCGTATCTGCAAAGTGAATGGGATTCTGGCTAATCCCATCCACACATTGCAGAAAAAAAATCTACAGCAGAAAAGCTTAGTTTTGCTTATAGATATGATAAAGGCAGAAAGTCCGCAGAGGAAAACTCTGTGAAAAATGCAAAGAAAAACAAAGTGACGGAAACGAAACGCTGCATTTCGCTACATGGGGCCTTAGCCTAAGACCAGGACCCCACGTTGCGAAAATGTTGAATTTTATAGTACCTGCAAAGTGGATGGGATCCTGGCTAATCTCCTCCACACATTGCATTAAAAAAATCTGCAGTGGAAATGCTGTGATTTAAAAAGCGCTCACATTGTAAATTGCACCATGTCAAATATACCTACAGAAATGCTGCCGTTTTCCGTATAGATGTAATAGAAGCAGAAAGTCAGCAGAGGAAAACTGAGGACTTCCAGTAAAAAACGCTGCAGGAAAAAAAAAATGTATTTCTGCCGCAGTCTTTTCTGCAGCGTTTTTTGGCTGCGGCTCACTACATGGGTCCTTAGCCTAAGGCTACGGCCCCACGTTGCAGAAAAGCAGCTTTTTTTGTTGCAGATTTTGTTGTGGTTTTTTGAGCCAAAGTCAGGAGTGGATTGAGCAGATGGTAGAAGTATAAGAACTTCCTATACATTTCCTAATCCTTTTGAGCCACTCCTAGGTTTGGCTCAAAAACCGCAGCAAAATCTGCAACAAAAGAAGCTGCATTTACGCAACGTGGGGCCCTTGCCTTAAGGGGTTTTCCACATCTAGTACCTGGAGCAGGGAATCAGCAATCTTCCGCCCTCCAGCTGCTGTGAAGCTACAACTCCTATCAGAATACATTTATGTCTATAGGAGTTTGAAGAAGAACAGAGCAAGTATGCAAGCTGGCAGTTGTAGTTCCACAACAGCAAGCGTGCCAACGGTTGCCTACCACTGACCTAGAGAAAATGCTATATGTGCAGTCATTGAATGTTATTTCTTAATCCTTAACAACCAAATCTCAAGCTGAATATTATAAGTGATTTTGCTCTCAACAATGCTCTCTATGAGACCACCCGGTGATGTGTATTAATACACACTGAAGCCTTCACAAAGGTTTGAAGACTTGGCCATGTTGCCAGCTTCTTATTAAACAAGTCTGAAGGACTTCCTAATGAATTGTTACTAAAAGAAAGTGACTTCACACTTAGCCTATTTATGCTGGGTACAGCTCCCCTTGTACATGTTAATATTTTCATAAGCCCCCATTCAATAGACGTACTGGCCCACATTTACTAAGGCCCCAAGCACATGACTAGTGTGCAGTTTGAAGGGACTTCCAAGGAATATGAAGTAGAGTGGAAAACCCCATTGAAATCAATGGATGACACTTGAATGTCATCTGAGTGCCATCTGTTAAAAAATCGGAACCCCCTGGGCCTGCACACTCTGTGATGTGCATTTTATTTATTCATTTATTTTTCTTACTTATATAGTGTCATCATATTCCGCATCGCTTTATAGATATTTTCAACACTGTCCCAAGTAGGGCTCACAATCTACATTCCCAATCAGTATGTCTTTGGAGTGTGGGAGGAAATCAGAGTACCCGGAGGAAACCCACGCAAACATGGGGAGAACATACAAACTTGAGGCCTAAGGCCACCTAAATCTAAGGAGAGCACTGGTCAGAGAAGCAGCCAAGAGGCCCATGGTCACTCTGGAGGAGCTGCAGAAATCCACAGCTTAGGTGGGAGAATCATGTCCACAGGACAACTATAAGTTGTGCACACCACAAATTTGGCCTTTATGGAAGAGTGGCAAGAAGAAAACCATTGTTGAAAGAAAGACATAAGAAGTGCCTTTTGCAGTTTGCCACAAGCCATATAGGGGACACAGCAAACATGTGGATGAAGGTGCTCTGGTCAGATGAGACCAAAGCTGAACTTTCTGGCCTAAATGCAAAGCGCTATGTGTGGTGGAAAAGTAACACTGCTCATCACCCTGAACACACCATCCCTACTGTGAAACATGGTGGTGGCAGCATCATGCTGTGGGGAAGCTTTTCTTCAGAAAGGACAGGGAAGCTGGTCAGAGTTGATGGGAAGATGGATGGAGCTAAATACAGGGCAATTCTGGAAGAAAACTTGTTGGAGGCTGCAAAAGACTTGAGACTGAGACTTGAGGACATTCACCTTCCAGAAAGACAATGACCCTAAACATACTGCCAGAGCTACAGTGGAATGGTTTAGATCAAAGAATATCCATGTGTTAGAATGGCCAAGTCAAAGTCCAGACCTAAATCCCATTGTGCATCTGTGGCAAGACATGAAAATTCCTGTTCACAGACGCTCTCCATCCAATCTGGATGAGCTTGAGCTAATTTGCAAAGAAGAATGGGCAAACTCAGAACTCAACTCAAACTCAGTCTCTAGATGCGCAAAGCTGGTAGAGACATACCCCAAAAGACTTGTAGCTGTAATTGCAGTGAAAGGTGGCTCTACAAAGTATTGATATAGGGGGGCTGAATACTTTTGCACATCACACTTTTCAGATTTTTATTTGATTAAAATTCTGAAAACCCTGTATCATTTTCCTTCCACTTCATAATTATCTGCTACTTTGTGTTGGTTTATCACTTAAAATCTCAATAAAATACATTTAAGTTTGTGATTGTAAGGTGACAAAACGTGAAAAAAATTAAAGGGGTACGAATACTTTTGCCAGCCACTGTACCTGTGGTATGCACAGCTCAAGGAAGTATGCCCTGCTATTCTAGCCCTCTTATGGCCCATTCAGTGTAGTTTTACACTACCGTGTAGGATCACATCAATGGGTTGTAAGAGGGCGTTCACAGTACCGTTGGTGACCGTCAGTAGTGTCCGTTGCTATTGTCCGTTACAAGATTTTAGCAGTGGACACTAGCTGAACCATCAGAAATCCGTTAAAATTTCCATTCCGTTATTCTTTAACATTAAAGGGGTTGTCCAGGCAAAAATGGACAACCCTTTTAAAGTTTAAATAAGCTGGTGGCAGTGAAAAAAAAAAGTGCATACTCACCTGTCCCCATTGCTTCAGTGTCCTCCGCGCCTCCTGGTTCATCTGCTCGGGTGGGTCTCTTGTGCTAAAGCCGCTGATTGGCCTCAAGAAGAGGACCTGTGATGTCACAGGTAGTGACATTCAGGCCCTTCGCTGATTGGTCTCAGTGATCACGTGAGCAGATGAACCGGGAGGTGCGGGGAGGACACCGGAGCTACGGGGACAGGTGAGTATGCATTTTTTTAAAATTTTTTCACTGCCCCCAGCTTACTTAAATTTTAAAAGGGTTGTCCATTTTTGCTTGGACAACCCCTTTAAAGTCTATGGGTATCAGAAAGTAACGGACAGGTGTCCGTTATACTGTCCGTTTTTTTTTTTTTTCTGCACATGCTCAAAAAGTAGAAACAAAAAAAAAAAAAAAAACAGACACTAACTGATGCTAATGTGACCGTTTTTTAACTGATCCATTAAATGGATCAGTCAAAAAAACGAACACATTAACATTAGTTAGTGTCCTTTAATGTCTGTTATGATAGATGTCCGTTTTTTTTTGTATTTTTTTAACGGACAATATCATAACGGATATCCAACGGTAGTGTGAACCCTGCCTAAAACTGACAGAATGACTGATACAAATCATACGCTGCATGTCATGTTATGTGTAGATTTTGATGCAGAACTTTTCTGCAGCATGCAGATGAGATTTGGAAAATTCTGTAGACATTCTTCAGCAATTTTAACAATGCACAGGTTGAATTCCATGTGGGTGAGCAAAGCAAAAACCACCCCTTTATATCTTATGGGAAAAACTGAAACAACTTAACTGAAACTATAGATAGTTGGTATCACTTTATAAACCTGTATGATAAGATAAGTTCTGGAGTTCTGTATACATGTATTCCTACTCTATTTCTCAGAACCGCAGCTTTAAATAAATAAAAAACAAAAAAAAGACAAACAAAAACTATAAGGGAGTTTAAAGTTTCAAACCCCCACCATAAAAAAAATGTAATAAAATGTATATATTATATGTGGCCCAAAATGGGGCCATTAAAATGTAACTTGTCTGGCAATAAAAACCACCTGAGGGAAAAATAAAAAGTTCTAGCTGTCATGCAGAGATGGAATAGGAAAAACCTGCATTAGGTACCGAATGACCCTGCGCCCTATGTATCATCGTCTATTCCATGTGGTGACCCGCGCCCGTATACAGTATCCGCGCTGCGCCTTGTACAGGTAGAGAGGGCCAGCCTGCCTCTGCAGGAGGAGGGGCACCTCTATACCTGGGCACAGGGAGTGGCCTGTCTTCAGCTCAGAAGCCGGAAGAGCAGTAACTTGCATTTGTCACCTACATGTGAACTGGTGTCAGGAGCCGGACTGACGCCTCCAGCCTGCACGTCCCAGCGCCTTATCTTCAGGAGACATGGCGAGCCGGCCACTGCCCTGAGAGCGCCCGCTGGTCCTGGCATTTAGTGGAGAAGCAAGGACTCATCCCTGTAGATGGGGCCCCTGGAGAAGCTGCTCCTGATCCTCTGTGTGATGTACGGGGGAAGCTGTGAAGGTAGGAGCCATCTCCTCACTGCACCTGCTCCTTCTTAGAGATCACAGGTGACGTGCTCTAGGGCTCTGTAGGCGGTGCCTCTCTGCCGCTCCTGGAACTACAACTCCCAGCATGCTCTGACAGGGCGAGCTGGGACTTGTAGTTCTGCACCAGGTGCTGAATTTCTCCCTGTGCTTGAACTTCCAGGAGCAGACAGCCGGAAGTCAGTGAAGTGATGGGATCAGGCTGTTATTTCTACAGACCTGTCAGACCTGCCCTGCTCTTACTGATATGGGAGCCTAAAGCCCTCTGTTTTTCAAGTGTACAGAGGATGACTGATATGCAGATATGTAGAGCTGACCGCTGCCGACACAATTATACATGGTGATTCGCACGACAGGGCCATGTACTAGACTGTGACAAAAGTATGTGGTGTGTACATCGGAGGGTAATCTGTTTCGCCGGATCCCTCTTAGACATTACATGGTATATTAAACGGATGATATTAAACGGATTGGTCACAAAAAAAGTTATCGTGTGAATAGATCCATTATTTTCTACAGGGCCGTGTGCTGTCCATTAAGAAAAATGGCTAGCACATGGCCATGACAGTCTGTTGTGTGAATAAGCACTTAAGAAAATGTTCACATTACTCATTCATAAACATCAATTTCCACACAGAAACTGCATCTAGAAACGGCATGGCAGTGTTTTCTATTTTTTCAGGATGCAGATTTCAAACCCCTGTACA
Source organism: Leptodactylus fallax (assembly GCA_947044405.1). Classification (NCBI taxonomy): domain Eukaryota; kingdom Metazoa; phylum Chordata; class Amphibia; order Anura; family Leptodactylidae; genus Leptodactylus; species Leptodactylus fallax. The sequence continues at coordinate 1,322,113 of CAMRHE010000019.1, forward strand.
GAGAAATCTGTGCCGCATGATCTATGGTGTGGATTCCTGGTGTGCAGTTTGCACGAGCATCAAAATCCATGTTGAAAATGATCCATGTGAACATACCCTAAAACATAAGGTCATATAATACTGTTAGTGTATTAAAGACAACCAGGTTTTTTTTTTTTTTAAACTGATGACCTCTCCACCGGACAGGCTATCAGTATATGAACAGCAGGGGTCTGACCCCCGAAAGCTATAGCAACAGACCAAGCTGGAAGCATCAATGTTCCTATTCAGACAATAGGAGCCGATATGCAGGATCCTGGCACCACTGCTATACAATGGATGGAGGCGCTGGCTACTGCAGCTCTGCTTCTATTACTACATGCAGGACTTTTTCTTCTGTTAGAAATGTAAGACCATGTTCATACTACAGAAAATGAAGAGGAATTTGAGGCAGATTCTTCTTCATTTTCCACTGTCCTGCAGCAGAATACCAAAGCAGAGCCTCCACTTTCCAACGCTGATATGTGGAGTGTCCAACTGCAAACTCTGGGGCTGAATCAGCCGCAGAATCCGCTACAAGATCAAGCAGGAAGCTTATTTTTATCACATCCTGCTGCGATTTCTGCTTCCCATTGAAAACAATGGGAGGCAGAATCGGGATGGAATCTGCTGCTGATTTGGAGTTGGAATCCGCCTCAAAATCAGCAGCAGATTTTGCTCTATGAATGTGCCCTAAACTAACGCAACAGAACAAAGCTTTTGTTGCATTTTATACATTAGAGTAAATGGGAATGGATGCAGATGGACGTGGGCTCCACATGGAGTGGCTGTCTCTGGTATTACAACTCAGTCCCATTCACATAACTGGGAGGAAGCTGTAGTGAACTAGGTACCAGGTACAGAGACTACAAAAAGTACAAAGCTGAACCTGGTAAACCATCAAGTGGCATTCAGTGGATCTATATGGAGCCTCCAAACAGCTGATTGGCAGGGGTTCTGAGATTCAAACCCCCTGCGGTCTAACATTGATAGCCTAACCTAAAGATAGGCTGTTAGTTTTAAAGACCTGGAAAACCCCTAAGCTGAAACTTTCTAGTTACATTTAGCTCACTGGATCGACTCTGTCTGAGAATAGCTTATACATCACATTATCAGTATTGTGAGGAATATTGTGAAAGATTTCCAGCTCAGCAAAGCAAAGTTCATAGAGAAGGAGCTTTCTTATCATAGTGACGCCACACTTGGTAAATAGACTTCCTCTGATCTTCATTACTAGTGGTTTTCAAGAGTAGCCTGAAGTCATGTGCACTGCGTTTCTGCTCATCTGTTTTGTATGGATATGACATGTGTGGTAATTTTCTCATGAATTCATATACAATTGTATGGAATGGTATTTGTTCCATCAGATGCCAAATGACAAGGATGAAGCTGTACACAAGACAGCTATGTAAGATTTGTAATACAGAACCGCACAAGCGTCATGCATAGGGATTCACAGATGACACATCAAGCATTCTGTCGACACGTTTCTGACCTGCTTGGGCATTTCCTAATGACTCATGAACAAACAGTGGGTCAGAAACATGTGGACCGAATACTTGATGTGTTCTATATGCTTGTACTATGACCATTAAACTGGATGCAATAAATTAGACAAGTTGTAAGAGGAGTGCTGTGAATTGTTTTTTCTACATGGATCCAGGAAAGAATTCAATGGCAATGCCAGTTTAGGGGTAATAGAGGAGGAAAAGAGCATAATAAGTGGAGAAAAAGGCATTTTTCTCTGATAAGATATATTGCAAAGTCTCTTAGATTTGCTTTTACTATTGACATCTATAAAGTTTGTTAAAACAGTTAGTGACCATTTATCACGGGTTCATCATTTTAGTTTATGATTTAACCTTTCTATTTTGTTTTACTTTGACCAACTGCAGCTTCAGTAATAACTACCTATGGAGAAGAGGGTGGACAAGCAGTTCTACCATGCAGCGCCCTGGCAGACAGTACAAACGGTGTTGCCTGGTTTATGGGAAACTCTAAACAAGAAGTACTGAGCTGTAACAAGGATGCCTCCTCAAATACCAAATACTCACTGAATGGGAATTCTCTTGTAATATCAGATCTAAACCTGAAAGATGAAGGACTTTACAGCTGCAAAGATTGTTCAGAAACGGCAGACACTCCGGCTCAAGTACAGTTAAAAATAGCAAGTAAGTAGAAATTTCATGCCATTTCAGGGCAAAACCAGAGACTATAAATTTGTCCATAGATGGGACACCAAAATATTACTTATCTGACATTTCACAATTGCAAGGTGCAATTGTGATATGTCAGTTAAGAAATAGCTACATAGTTTGAGTGTGATCCATGATTCTAAAAACAACCTTTTTAGAAAACAAGTCTCTTCTGGGCTGAAAATTTGACTTCTTGGCTCCAGGACTATCTTTAGGAGTTGAACATAATAGACCCACTCAGGCAAGGAGTTGTTTTAGTGTGTTGTCTGGACATGGTTTTCTAAATTGTCCACCAGTTTGATAATATATACGTGGAGGAATGGCCAGGTTTCCTAACATGTTAGTTTAGTAAATACCCTAAATTCTGTACAGAATGCTAGTGGGGAAGCATTTTACTTATAACTCTGTTCTGCATTTTACCCCTGCTATTCCTTCTGGAATAAATAGAAAATTGGATGTTACCAGTTTTCACATGGATATAAAAGACCTTTCATCCCTCGTACAGGACTGTATTAGTAAATACTTGTAATTGCCCCAAAGACCTATTATGGAGCATTATACAGTCATATGAAAAAGTTTGGGCACCCCTATTAATCTTAATCATTTTTAGTTCTAAATATTTGGGTGTTTGCAACAGCCATTTCAATTTGATATATCTAATAACTGATGGACACAGTAATATTTCAGGATTGAAATGAGGTTTATTGTACTAACAGAAAATGTGCAATATGCATTAAACCAAAATTTGACCGGTGCAAAAATTTGGGTACCCTTATCATTTTATTGATTTGAATACTCCTAACTACTTTTTACTGACTTACTGAAGCACAAAATTGGTTTTGTAACCTCACTGAGCTTTGAACTTCATAGCCAGGTGTATCCAATCATGAGAAAAGGTATTTAAGGTGGCCAATTGCAAGTTGTTCTCCTATTTGAATCTCCTCTGAAGAGTGGCATCATGGGCTCCTCAAAACAACTCTCAAATGATCTGAAAACAAAGATTGTTCAACATAGTTGTTCAGGGGAAGGATACAAAAAGTTGTCTCAGAGATTTAATCTGTCAGTTTCCACTGTGAGGAACATAGTAAGGAAATGGAAGACCACAGGGACAGTTCTTGTTAAGCCCAGAAGTGGCAGGCCAAGAAAAATATCAGAAAGGCAGAGAAGAAGAATGGTGAGAACAGTCAAGGACAATCCACAGACCACCTCCAAAGAGCTGCAGCATCATCTTGCTGCAGATGGTGTCACTGTGCATCGGTCAACAATACAGCACACTTTGCACAAGGAGAAGCTGTATGGGAGAGTGATGCGAAAGAAGCCGTTTCTGAAAGCACGCCACAAACAGAGTCGCCTGAGGTATGCAAAAGCACATTTGGACAAGCCAGCTTCATTTTGGAAGAAGGTCCTGTGGACTGATGAAACAAAGATTGAGTTGTTTGGTCATACAAAAAGGCGTTATGCATGGCGTCCAAAAAACACAGCATTCCAAGAAAAACACTTGCTACCCACTGTAAAATTTGGTGGAGGTTCCATCATGCTTTGGGGCTGTGTGGCCAATGCCGGCACCGGGAATCTTGTTAAAGTTGAGGGTCGCATGGATTCAACTCAGTATCAGCAGATTCTTGAGAATAATGTACAAGAATCAGTGACGAATTTGAAGTTACGCCGGAGATGGATATTTCAGCAAGACAATGATCCAAAACACAGCTCCAAATCTACTCAGGCATTCATGCAGAGGAACAATTACAATGTTCTGGAATGGCCATCCCAGTCCCCATACCTGAATATCATTGAACATCTGTGGGATAATTTGAAGCGGGCTGTCCATGCTCGGCGACCATCAAACTTAACTGAACTGGAATTGTTTTGTAAAGAGGAATGGTCAAAAATACCTTCATCCAGGATCCAGGAACTGATTAAAAGCTACAGGAAGCAACTAGAGGCTGTTATTTTTGCAAAAGGAGGATCTACTAAATATTAATGTCACTTTTCTGTTGAGGTGCCCATACTTTTGCACCGGTCAAATTTTGGTTTAATGCATATTGCACATTTTCTGTTAGTACAATAAACCTCATTTCAATCCTGAAATATTACTGTGTCCATCAGTTATTAGATATATCAAATTGAAATGGCTGTTGCAAACACCCAAATATTTAGAACTAAAAATGATTAAGATTAATAGGGGTGCCCAAACTTTTTCATATGACTGTATCTTTGTTATTCTTCCTGGACATGTATGAATATATTGATAACTGGATGTTAGCATTCCCTTGGTCGGGTGCCTACAAGCACTTACATTATCCAGTTAGCTCTGACAGATTCACCTTGTGAATTTTGTGAAGTTTTCAATGTGAATCTGTCAGAGCTAACTGGATAGTGTAAGTGCTTGTAGGGACCCGACCAAGGGAATGCTAACACCCAGTTATCAATATATTCATACATGTCCAGGAAGACATACAGTCCTGTACGAGGGATGAAAGGTCTTTTATATCCATGTGAATACATTTGTTGTTTAATACAAAGTAAGTAAATGAATCTTGAACACCACGCTGAGTTGGTTGGGACTTTTTGTGACATATATTGGCTTCTTCTTTGGATACTCTGTACCAAGTGAGTATCATTCATTTTTGTGTGTATCTACTATGGTATAAAATATATTTTTTTAAACATCCTGTGTCTAGCGCTCATAATTGGTTTACACTATATGGTAGGAAACAGTGACACATATTCAAGACTGTTTGTTCAGGCAACAAACTTCACTCCAGGATATAAATTCACTTTCATCTTTGCTGAAGATTAGAATTTAGAGTAAATGTATTTTAGACTAAGGCCCCACGTAGCAGGCTGCAGCGAAAAAGCGATGCGGGAAAACCCACAGCGGAAACACATCACTATACTTCCGACAACACTTTTCACAGAAAGTCCGCAGAGTTTTCCTCTGCGGACTTTCTTCTTCCATTATACCTATAGGGAAACCGCCATCGTTTCCATAGGTATAACTGACATGCTGCGATTTCCAAAAATGTGACAGTTTGGAAAATAGCAGCACTTATGCTGCAAGTATTTTTCTGCAATGTGTGGATGGGATTCGCTTACGCCACGTGGGGTCCCGGCCTAAAGGTGTCCTCTGAATACAGGGTAATGGATTAGGGTTTGATCTTTGTGGGTCACACTGCTGGGACGTCCACCGATCACAAGAACAGGAGACGCAAAGTTCCCTGTGTTTTGTGCCTGCATGACCACTGCTGCATTCAATTCTCTGTGACTGACTGAGAGCTGTACTTGGCTATCTTTGTCAGTCTTAATAGAGTGGTGGTTATACAAGTGCACTACAACTTAACTTACACAGGGAACTCATGACTACTGTTTTCATGATTGGAGAGGTTCCCCGCAAACAATCAGATATTTACAATTATGTGTTGGAACACCCCTTTATTATTTAATACTGCTGCTGAGGGACCCTTAAACCATTACTCACTTCTCCACGGGCCTCCATTTCTCTGTATACAGGTCCCCCAGCTGTTTGTGCCAGATGACAATCACAGGCTTCAGCGGTCACCTCTTCACAAACTGCACATCACAGCAGTCACATGTATTGGTTGCGGTTGTCCCCTAGCACAAACTGTACATTACTGGGGACGTCAGCCGAGGGATCTATATACAGACGAATGGAGCTGTCACTGCTGGAAGCAGTTGCTCAGGGAGAGGTAAGTAATGATTTTTTTTTATCTTAAAGGGCCCCTTAGCAGCACTTTAACCACTTGTCCGCTATCATTTGTTGTTCAGGGTAAAATCCATTTAATGTGTTTGTGCCAGTTTGGACACTAGGATCATATATATATATATATATATATATATATATATATATACAGTACAGACCAAAAGTTTGGACACACCTTCTCATTCCAAGAGTTTTCTGTATTTTCATGACTATAAAAATTGTAGATTCACAATGAGGGCATCTAAGCTATGAATTAACACATGTGGAATTATATACTTAACAAAAAAGTGTGAAACAACTGAAAATATGTCTTATATTCTAGGGTCTTCAAAGTAGCCAGCTTTTGCTTTGATTACTGCTTTGCACACTCTTGGCATTCTCTTGATGATCTTCAAGAGGTAGTCACCTGAAATGGTCTTCCAACAGTCTTGAAGGAGTTCCCAGAGATGCTTAGCACTTGTTGGCCCTTTTGCCTTCACTCTGCGGTCCAGCTCACCCCAAACCATCTCGATTGGGTTCAGGTCTGGTGACTGTGGAGGCCAGGTCATCTGGCGTAGCACCCCATCACTCTCCTTGGTCAAATAGCCCTTACACAGTCTGGAGGCGTGTTTGGGGTCATTGTCCTGTTGAAAAATAAATGATGGTCCAACTAAATGCAAACCGGATGGAATAGCACGCCGCTGCAAGATGCTGTGGTAACCATGCTGGTTCAGTATTACTTCAATTTTGAATAAATCCCCAACAGTGTCACCAGCAAAGCACCCCCACACCATCACACCTCCTCCTCCATGCTTCACGGTGGGAACCAGGCATGTAGAGTCCATTCGTTCACCTTTTCTGCGTCGCACAAAGACACGGTGGTTGGAACCAAAGATCTCAAATTTGAACTCATCAGACCAAAGCACAGATTTCCACAGGTATAATGTCCATTCCTTGTGTTCTTTAGCCCAAACAAGTCTCTTCTGCTTGTTGCCTGTCCTTAGCAGTGGTTTCCTAGCAGCTATTTTACCATGAAGGCCTGCTGCACACAGTCTCCTCTTAACAGTTGTTGTAGAGATGTGTCTGCTGCTAGAACTCTGTGTGGCATTGACCTGGTCTCTAATCTGAGTTGCTGTTAACCTGCCATTTCTGAAGCTGGTGACTCAGATGAACTTATCCTCCGCAGCAGAGGTGACTCTTGGTCTTCCTTTCCTGGGGCGGTCCTCATGTGAGCCAGTTTCTTTGTAGCGCTTGATAGTTTTGGCCACTGCATTTGGGGACACTTTCAAAGTTTTCCCAATTTTTCGGACTGACTGACCTTCATTTCTTAAAGTAATGATGGCCACTCGTTTTTCTTTACTTAGCTGCTTTTTTCTTGTCATAATACAAATTCTAACACTCCATTCAGTAGGACTATCAGCTGTGTATCCACCTGACTTCTGAACAACACAGCTGATGGTCCCAACCCCATTTATAAGGCAAGAAATCCCACTTATTAAACCTGACAGGGCACACCTGTGAAGTGAAAACCATTTCAGGTGACTACCTCTTGAAGCTCATCAAGAGAATGCCAAGAGTGTGCAAAGCAGTAATCAAAGCAAAAGGTGGCTACTTTGAAGAACCTAGAATATAAGACATATTTTTAGTTGTTTCACACTTTTTTGTTAAGTATATAATTCCACATGTGTTAATTCATAATTTTGATGCCTTCAGTGTGAATCTACAATTTTTATAGTCATGAAAATACATAAAACTCTTGGAATGAGAAGGTGTGTCCAAACTTTTGGTCTGTACTGTTATATATATATATATATATATATATATATATATATATATATATTCAATGTAGAATGCCAGTCTATCACCCACATTTATAGCCATGAAAACAGTAGCCAATTAATGGTGGTTAATGCATTATTGAGAAAATTACTTTTAAAAAGGTATCCTCACTTTTAGCAACTTTTACTTGTAACATAGATGAGGACTATACCTTGAATATTTCTGCTGATACCAGAAAACCTCCCATTTCCCTGTCATTTGGATACCCAAAATTCTTGGGGGCATATATCCTGGGACCTGTAATTCTGAACTAGAACTTTTGTGACATGGGAAAAATCATATGACCTGCTCTTTACTGGATTTTTTAAAGGGGTTGTATCATGAAGACAACCCCATGTAGCCTGCCACGTGAAGCATGGACCACAGTAAGTTGGTCCTGTATAAAGACATATCTGTGAAATTCAGTAAAGTGGTGTACATCTCAGCAACCCTTTTAAAAGGAATGTTTCGACAATTTTTTTATTTACTAAATACAGATGGTAAAATATAACTAATCTGCTTTTATTTTCTGATTGTAGATTTTTTTTTTTTTTTTACTCCTGTTTTCTATACATGATCATGGGGGCTGCCATCTTGCCTGATCTTCTTCTCTGTACTGTTGAAAGCATCTAGTTTTCTGCTTTACATTATAGTCATGGCAATAGATAGCAATAGTCTGGAGAGTTTTTTTCTAGATACAAAAATAAATAAATAAATAAATAAATAGAGCCAGTTTGGTGAAGAATCTGATAGATGCAATGATGGGTTCTATGGGGGTCATCTGTAGAGGTGTGATGATCTTCTATTGTGATCCTGTCTGTCTTGTTTGTGATGTAATTGAGGTTTCTCATAAAAACTTGGTTTAAAAATAGGCTGGTTTTGGTAATTATTGGCCCTATTATACACATGAAATGTGCTATTATCATTTCTAGTTATAGTTTAATAGTGTAATAGGGAATTGTGGATTATATTAGTGTAGGTTCACAAAAAAATTAATCTGCACTTTAGTTATTTTATCTATTTGTAACAATTTCATCGGTATTATTGCCAACCAAGCATTCATGTCAATATTAACCTTCCTTTTTCCATGCAGGGGGTCCTGAAAATATCACTTTCATGATGTCTCCTACCAAGATACTGCCAAATGGTACACATTACATTTCAAGTGGTTTGAACTTAAACTTCACCTGCTTGAGTTATTCTGTACCTGATCCAACAAATTCAATTGTACTCAAAGTAGGGAATGAGTCTGAACTTTTTGAGCTAGCAAATGCAAGCTTCATCACTTTTTATTTGACGCACATAGCTCCAAATTTCCAGGGAAATTACACATGCATGGTTGTGAATCCTGTTAGCAAGAAGACGCTTGTCTCCACTTTCCAGCTTCTCGTATATCGTAAGTATGATTTTGGATAATTCTCCAAAACCTTGGATAGTTTATAATGTTCTGCAGGTTATCTGTCACTAATATTGAGAAGGTCTTTCCAACAGTAGATTTTTCACATACTCATATACAAGCATGTTACAGCTTCATTTTGTGTGAAACTGTAATATGGCTTCTGTAGAAGTGCATGAGCTCTCTTCTGTACCTCTGCATGCTTCCATTTCACCAAAAACAAAAAAAACATTGTCGTGCTCAATGTACAGAATTATTCTTGTCTAGAAGTATTCCTTATAGTGAAGAATTTCATAGGCTAAGTCCCCACATTTCAGAAAAGCTGCTTTTTTGTTGAAGATTTTGCTGCTTTTTTTGCCAAAGCCAAGAATGAATTTAGGAGAAGGCTTTGGCTCACAGATGCAGCAAAATCTGGATCCAAAAAAGCATCTTTTCTGCAATGTGGAGCCTCAGCCTTAAAGAAGTTTTACCTCCACAGTAACTTATCGCCTATGTACAGAATAGGGAATAAATTGCAGATTGGTGGGTTCTGACCACTGGGACCCCGACCAATTACAAGAAAGGGAGTGTTTTGCTCAGCTATATCCAGAGCTCCATACTGAAAGTAATGGATTTGGGGGCATGCCTGCCTTCATACTGATCCCCATTGTGGTGATCAGTGGGATCCCCAGCCGTCATCCCCCACTGATCTGCAACTTGTGTCCTATCTGGTTGATGAGGCACCCCTTTGGTAAGTTCATTGGAGCCATACAGGCTCTGCAGAAACAGGATTGTGTTGTTTTATTGGTTTTGTATTAAGCGGAAGCTAGAGATAACATTTTGTTATTTACTGTTAATTGGCATAATAGCAAAACGTTGCTTGAACTGCCTGTATTGCTATTGCTATACTTTAGCACTGGTGGTGCCTTAACTGTCTCAGTATGCCAAGCATGTCAGAACTATGGACCAGAGAATCAGCAGATAGTCTACTACTCCTTGGTGTTTTAGTCGTCAGCACCTGAAAAGTTCAAGTTGGCAGGAGAACAAGTCAGTAAGAGCTATAAATATAGAGCTTGCTGACAGTATCCACCAGGATTCCAGCAGTTTTCTGGGTTGGGTGTTCACCATATAAAGGGGTCTATTTGGTTTATATCCTGGCTCCTTTGATAGCAAGCAAAGCACTGCAGACTACACTATTCTTGCCATTAAAAATACTGAAGTATTGGAGCACAGTGGGAATGTGAAGAGTCTGACATGTATTCCCTTAGCAACTGTACACCTTGTATTAAATTTGTGTAAAACTCTTTGACTTGCTCTACGTAGTTAACATTAATATATTATTGCATTTTCTTTACCAATCTTTTACAGATCCACCTGCTTTTCCTATGCAGTGCAGTGTAAATTATGGAGGGGTTCCCTCAATATTTTCATTGACATGCAATTGGCTTGGAGGTTATCCATCTCCGCTGCTGCAATGGGAAAACAATGGGAATAGACTCTCAAATGGTACGGTAGACACTTTGGTGGTGACACTAAATGGATCCCAGTATGATGATGGACAAAAGTTTACTTGCAAAGGAAAACACTTAATAACAGATGAAATAATAGAGGAGACATGTGACGTTCAGTTAGGTAAGGAAACAAATCACTTTTCCTGCAACATTGTGCTACATTGCTTTGTGGAAATTGTTAATTTAGCATCTGAATGAAATTATACCTAAATCTCAGTATTAGGTATTTACCTGATATGTTGGCATGTTCTGTGGCTAAATCTATAAGTATAAAAGAAGTGTAACCTTTTTAAATATCAGACCAATATTGAGAGACCAATGTTCTTGTTTGTATAATAAAAAGTTCTACAATTTTCCAATATACTTTCTGTATCACTTCCTCATGGTTTTCTAGATCTCTGCTTGCTGTCATTCATTCTGTTACTTCCAGTGGATTAAATCAGTCATGTGATATACAGTCCATGGTCATGTGATGGACACACAGGTGCACAGCTCGTTACCAGGCAGATGTCTGATTACTGTGCTCTGATTATAACGAGCCGTGCACCTGTGTGTGCATCACATGACCTTGGACTGTACATCACATGACCATGGACTGATTTTTATCCACTGGGAGTAAGCAGAATGAATGAATGAAAGCAAGCAGAGATCTAGAAAACTGTGAGGAATTGATACAGAAATTATATTGGAAAATTGTAGATTTTTATTATACAAACAATAACATTTGTTTCTCAATATTGGTCTGACAGTGGTCAACCCCTTTAAGGGTGTATTCACATACTGCATAATCATTGTAGAAATTTCTGCATGTGTAAATATGCCTTAAAGGGTTGCCTGATTTAAAGAGCCCATTTCCAAATATCTTATTATGAAATTGGGGATCCTCTTTCAGGATTTTTATATAGTAGAGGATATATAACACTACAAAAGTGTTCTCATTCTGAAGGACACGACACTTGTATGGATTACATGGACAGCCCCGTTGCTTTCAATGAAAAATATGTAATGCTCTATGACTGTTATTCTGCCCACCCTCCCCATATACAAATATGCTTGCTTTGCCCAAGTGTACAGGTATTTTTATTTTTGGGAGAACAGATGACTGTGCCAGACTCAGATGATCTTGAGGAACCCCCTTACATATAAGACAGTTGACCTCTCTCACTTAAATTGGTGCGTTTGGTCAGCTTTCCTGTAATTTATGGGGCCTTATATTTCCCTTCTGGAAGCACTGGAGGACTGAGCTTATAATCAGGATACTTTTATGATTAAAAGGGATAGCCCAAGGTGGACAAATCTTTTAAACTTAAAGAGGGCTTTTCACCACCTCCTCCAATTCTTTGCCTCCTTCAGTAGGCACCATTCCACTGACTTGGGCACATTTGGAGTTTTTTCTCTAGACACCACCATTCCCGAACAATCAGTGCATTTAGTTTTGGTGTCCAATATGCTAAATAGGCTCTGTACTGTCAACTGCATGGTCTCAGGGAGAAGCCAGCAAGCGGTTTCTCCGGACAGTGTTGGAGACCTCTGAATCATGCCCTCTTGCCTCTTGATCATTTACTGCATAAATGCAGCAGTCGAACACACAAGCGTCCATCCAACTAATCCTTATCTCCTAGTTCTTATTATGATGTTGCTCTTCTGATATACTAATATGATGTAAGCTAAGTTTTACTTCTAATCCTGGTATTTTTGTTCTTTCAGTGTATTTTTGTAGTGTACTTCTTGTGTGTTCCATATGAAGGGTTGCAGGCTGTTATCAATGAAAATGAGCTATTGTGCTGGACTCAGTGGGTGACAGGGAATTTATGTGAGTCATATAATGCAGCCAAGCCAGGACATAGTTAGAATTTTTCATCTATACTTCCTTTATGGAACTAGCTGCATTAGGAGGCCATGAAAAAGACTATTAGATAACATTGTTATCTACTAAGTGTTAGAGCTTGAAAAACACATTTTACCCGTTTTACCTTAGGGACAGGTCAGTTAACGTATTTTATATTGAGATTTTTATTCCTGTATGGGAATGGTGCATTTTACTATGCTAGTGGCATTTTATCAGTCATGTATATGGAGACTAATGGAGGAATTAACATTACACCACTGGGTATCTGTGTTTAGTTCTCAATTAAGAAAGATATTAGAGAAATCATTTGAACTTTTTTTTATTTCCACTGCACAAATTTGATAAGGTTAGACTGGTCTACATAGAAAAAAAAAATAAATATATTTATTTTTTTCTCTATGTAGACCAGTCTAACCTTATCACATTTGTGCAGTGGAAATATATACAAAAGGCTGGCCACATACAGTCAGATATATTTCAGGGACACTTTCCTGCCCCTTGAACTACTGCTGTTCTGGAAACAGCTATGAAGAAAGAGATAGACAGAGTACAATATGTTGTAAATAGCCTCTGATCAATGGCAGGGGTCTCTTTACACAGACTGATATATCTGCTGGATTCAACTAGAAATATATGCCACAGAGGCAGACCATATTGACTGCTATGGAGCATTTGAAGAGAAAGGCCTTACTTTTTTATTCTCTGACCTTAAAGGGGTTGTACCATTAAGAACACCTATCCACAAGATGGAGGAGAAGTGTCCAACCACTGGGGATCCAACTGCCGGGTCCTCCAGCAATGAGGAGAACAGGGGACCAAAAGAGAATATTATAGAGAATAAGCGTTCCTGAATGTCAACCTGTCTAATAATCTGTAGGCTGGACAAGTGTTCAGCTGGCAGCTATCTCTCCCAACCCTACAAAACCTGCATGGCTGACTTGGCCAAGCGTGCATATGTTTTGAACAAGGCAAGGAGAGAGAGCTTTGTCCCTCACTCCACCAATATCTGCTGTCTGGGGAGAGTTGGGATGTTCCCATACACATTAGGCCTTCATTAAACTGATGTGTATAGCCAGTTTAACTAATTTTATTATTTTTTGTTGGTGGCAAAATAATACTGAATTACATGACATTTATCACAGCATTTAATATTGGATAGTTATTATCAGAGTTTTCCCTACTGCATACACAGCCACAGGATAAGGCATAAGTGTTGAATTGCTGGGGGTCCCAGCAGTCGGACTGTGAGAACAAGTGCCCCATGTGAATGGAGCTGGTGCACATGATTGGCCAGCACTCCATTCACTTATATGGGAGTTAAGGAATGGTGTCTGAGCATTGCTGCAATCACTTGGGGCACTTGCGGGCCCCTGTTCTCGTGATCACTGTCCCCTATACTGTGTATAGGGGATAGATGTCTGTAGTGATAAAATTCCTCTCTCTAAGTGATGTCACCACTTCCTAGTAGACAAACTGACTAAGTCTATTGTGTGCAGACAACAGGATGAAGCAGGTCTATCGTGCCAGATAAAGCAGCAACTCGGATTATTACATTAAAACAAATGCTCAGTTATCAGTTTGGAGGCATAATTTGCATGTTGTTATGCTTTAGAAATGGCACTGATAACATTGTTTTCCCTCTCTTTCAGGATACCCTATGCCCCAGTCCCAGGCACTGAGAACCTGCTTAAAAGGACAAAACGTAACCTTTTCATGTTCTGTATCAGAGGCTAAACCCCCAGCTGTAATAACCTGGTTGCGTAACCTGAGCAACCCAAATGTGGAGATCCATTCAGGGACAAAATACCAGATTGTACAGCGCGGCACAGTCTCCTACCTCACTATTGTGAACTGCTCGAAGGAGGAAGATGAGGGATATTATACATGCATGACTGAGAATGGAGTTGCAACTAGAGAGGTTCATATATGGCTCGATGTAACCAGTAAGTAGAATGTTGATTTAGTTTTAATAGTGCCACCACTGCACATGTAGGCTAGGCTGGGTTCACATCTGTGCCAGGTGTCCATTGGGTGCAGATCTGTCTAAACTTGCCTGACTTTTTCATCCAGAGATGTCAGTTAAAAAAGAGCAGACACCAGATAGACACCCTGAGCCTTGTTTGGGTGATAAAATGTGTACTGCAGGATAACCCTTTTAAAACTGTGACATTGCTTACTTATTTTTGCTTACTTATATAGCGCCAACATATTATGCAGCGATTTACAAATATTGTCACCACTGTTCACAATAGAAATTCCTTTCCAGTATGTCTTTGGAGTGTGGGCCAGCGCCACAAGGCAACAGAGATAACCACTGAGCCACTGTGCTGTCCCTGACGTTAAAGGGGTATTCCAGCCAAAAATATTAATTGGCTTGTAAGGTGATAAATGTTAAATTGTTAGGGATCTGAGCACTCGGAACGTCACTGCCTGCCATACTGGTGGAACCTGGTTCCCTATCCCCACAAGCTGGACAACAACAGAGTGGTGGAGTTTGAATGGAGCAGTGGTCAAGCCACGTGTTAGGCTGCAGGGGAGTGATGGAAGTTGCCAGCTGCCTGCACTATGTAATAAATGATTAGTGCATGACAAACTACAGACACTGTCGCATGCCCTAAAAGAGAGCATCCTACCTCTTTAGCTTCAGTAGGGGGACATGAATTTGGCATATTGCTGATAAGACACTAATGGCATATCCTTTTGATATGTCAACATTGCACCTGGTAAAAAAAAACCCTGTTTGAGTATTAAAATCCTTGTGTTATGTTGTAAAGAAATCTAATGATGGTGATATGTGTTTGTCCTTGTTACTCATTGTCTTTTTACTTTTATTCCTCAGCACCCCATAACATTGTTGGATTAGTATCTGCTATCCTGATCCTTTTCCTGTTAGTGGTTGCCCTTATTACAGGGACTATACTCTACTGTGATCCTCAGTTATATATAAAAGGTATGTCTTAAGACAATATTGGAAATTTGTATAACTTTTCATTACACAATGAATAATCTTTACGTGCTGTCCACATTTGGATGTTTTCAAGCATCAATTGATAATTTTATAATAATAATAATAATAATAATAATAATAATAGTCCTTTAATAGTCCCACAGTGGGGAAATTCAGTGTGTTACAGCAGCAAAGATAAGATAAGCAGATACAAATACAAATACAAATACAACATGTACAGGAATGTTCCAAGGTGAGAGGCATTACATTAATAGCAGACAGACAGATAGGAAGTAGCAGGGGGGGGGGGGATTTAACAGGCAGAGAGATATTTCAGTTCTCTGTATGTAATGATCTCCGCTTAGGTCGGTGTTGGTTGTACAGCCTAACTGCGGTGGGGAGGAAAGACTTCCGATAGCGCTCCTTCTCACACCTAGGGTGGAGCAGTCGGTCACTGACAGTACTGCCCAGCGCAATCACAGTCTCATGCATAGGATGGGAGTTATTCTCCCGCATGGAGCTCACCACGGACAGTATCCTTCTGTCACCCACCACCTGCACTGGGTCCAGTGGGCTCCCCAGGACAGAGCTGGCCCTTCTAATCAGCTTGTCAAGTTTATTTCTGTCCCTGGTTGATATACTGCTCCCCCAGCAGGCCACTCCAAAGAAGATGGCTGATGCCACTACCGAGTTGAAGAAAGTCCTAAGAAGTGCCCCCCGGATTCCAAAGGCTCTCAGCTTCCTAAGCAGGTAGAGCCTGCTGTGGCCCTTCCTGTACAGGGCCTCCATATGATCTGCCCAGTCCAGCTTATTATTAAGGAGCAGACCCAGGTACTTATAGGTGTTCACAATCTCGATGCCTGTCCCCAGGATGTCCACTGGTTTTGGAGGGCATCTGCCTTTACGGAAGTCTACCACCATCTCCTTGGTCTTCCCCGCGTTAATCTTCAGGTGGTTCCGGTGGCACCAGTCCACAAAAAAACGGTTCAGTTCTCTGTACTCCTTGTCATCATCATCTGTGATGAGGCCTACTATTGCAGAGTCGTCAGAATACTTCTGTAGGTAGCAGCTGGATGAGTTGCACCTAAAATCAGCAGTGTACAGTGTGAAGAGGAAAGGGGCGAGAACCGTACCCTGAGGTGCCCCCGTATTACAGATCACGGTACCTGACACACAGTCTTGGGCTCTCACGTATTGAGGTCGATTTGTGAGGTAGTCTAGGATCCAGTTGGAGAGGTGGTGGTCCACTCCAGCAAGGCCCAGCTTGTCTCTCAGTAACCTGGGCTGTATGGTGTTAAAAGCACTGGAGAAATCAAAGAACATTATTCTCACCGTGTTCCCTGGTTTTTCCAGGTGAGACAGAGCCCTGTGCAGAAGGTGGATGAATAATCTTTACGTGCTGTCCACATTTGGATGTTTTCAAGCATCAATTGATAATTTTAATAATAATAATAATAATAATAATAATAATAATAGTCCTTTAATAGTCCCACAGTGGGGAAATTCAGTGTGTTACAGCAGCAAAGATAAGATAAGCAGATACAAATACAAATACAAATACAACATGTACAGGAATGTTCCAAGGTGAGAGGCATTACATTAATAGCAGACAGACAGATAGGAAGTAGCGGGGGGGGGGATTTAACAGGCAGAGAGATATTTCAGTTCTCTGTATGTAATGATCTCCGCTTAGGTCGGTGTTGGTTGTACAGCCTAACTGCGGTGGGGAGGAAAGACTTCCGATAGCGCTCCTTCTCACACCTAGGGTGGAGCAGTCGGTCACTGACAGTACTGCCCAGCGCAATCACAGTCTCATGCATAGGATGGGAGTTATTCTCCCGCATGGAGCTCACCACGGACAGTATCCTTCTGTCACCCACCACCTGCACTGGGTCCAGTGGGCTCCCCAGGACAGAGCTGGCCCTTCTAATCAGCTTGTCAAGTTTATTTCTGTCCCTGGTTGATATACTGCTCCCCCAGCAGGCCACTCCAAAGAAGATGGCTGATGCCACTACCGAGTTGAAGAAAGTCCTAAGAAGTGCCCCCCGGATTCCAAAGGCTCTCAGCTTCCTAAGCAGGTAGAGCCTGCTGTGGCCCTTCCTGTACAGGGCCTCCATATGATCTGCCCAGTCCAGCTTATTATTAAGGAGCAGACCCAGGTACTTATAGGTGTTCACAATCTCGATGCCTGTCCCCAGGATGTCCACTGGTTTTGGAGGGCATCTGCCTTTACGGAAGTCTACCACCATCTCCTTGGTCTTCCCCGCGTTAATCTTCAGGTGGTTCCGGTGGCACCAGTCCACAAAAAAACGGTTCAGTTCTCTGTACTCCTTGTCATCATCATCTGTGATGAGGCCTACTATTGCAGAGTCGTCAGAATACTTCTGTAGGTAGCAGCTGGATGAGTTGCACCTAAAATCAGCAGTGTACAGTGTGAAGAGGAAAGGGGCGAGAACCGTACCCTGAGGTGCCCCCGTATTACAGATCACGGTACCTGACACACAGTCTTGGGCTCTCACGTATTGAGGTCGATTTGTGAGGTAGTCTAGGATCCAGTTGGAGAGGTGGTGGTCCACTCCAGCAAGGCCCAGCTTGT
Source organism: Leptodactylus fallax (assembly GCA_947044405.1). NCBI lineage: Eukaryota > Metazoa > Chordata > Amphibia > Anura > Leptodactylidae > Leptodactylus > Leptodactylus fallax. Next base: position 1,340,122 of record CAMRHE010000019.1, read on the forward strand.
CTCTCAGTAACCTGGGCTGTATGGTGTTAAAAGCACTGGAGAAATCAAAGAACATTATTCTCACCGTGTTCCCTGGTTTTTCCAGGTGAGACAGAGCCCTGTGCAGAAGGTGGATGATGGCATCATCTACCCCAATGCCCGGTCGATAAGCAAACTGGAGAGGGTCCATAGCGGGGCTCACTAGAGGGCGAAGATGTGTGAGAACCAATCTCTCTAAGATCTTCATCAAGTGGGATGTCAGTGCTACAGGTCTGTAGTCGTTGAGGTCCATAGGGTGAGGTTTCTTTGGAACTGGTACCACACAAGAAGATTTCCATAATTCAGGGCCTATTTCCTGCCTCAGGCTCATATTATACATATATGTAATTATACCACACAGCTGGTCCCCACAAGTCTTAATTAGCCTTGCACTGATGTCATCTGGCCCTGCGGCTTTCCTCACCTTGATCTTTTTCATCTCCTTCCTCACCTGGGCCCGTGTGAAGGTCAGACTGTGGTCAGATAAAGACAGATTTCTGGATTTACTGGTCTGTTGGGAAGTAGCCACATGGGGTGAATGGGGTGAAGTCATTGTGGTGAGGGGAGCTGAAGGACATTCTGGGGTGGGAGGAGCTGGTGTGTGATCAAATCTGTTGAAGAATAGGTTTAGTTCATTAAGCCAGTTAACATCTGCCTCAATCTGGCAGACCGACTGTTTATGACCCGAAATTGACTTAAGCCCCTCCCAGACCCCCCTTATGTCTTTTCTTTCCATTTGCTTTTCCATTTTTTCCTTATAACTGGCTTTTCCTTGCCTGATTAGATGCCTCAGCTCCTTTTGTACTTCCCTCAACCCCTCCTTATCTCTTGTCCTGAATGCCATCTTTTTCTCCTTAAGTAGTGTTTTTATATCAGCGTTAATCCATGGTTTGTTGTTGGAGAAGCACCTCACCACTTTTGTGGGTACTGTGTTGTCCACACAAAAATTTATGTAGTCCGTTATGCAGTGTGTGAGTCCTTCTATATCTTCTCCATACGAATCCTGCAAAACTTCCCATGCGGTTGTGTCAAAACAATCCCTCAGAGCCTCATCACTCTCCTCGGACCATATCCTCACTGTGCGGGTGACAGCTGGTTCTCTACGTACAAGTGGCTTGTACACAGGTCGGAGATGTACTAGGTTGTGATCCGATCTTCCCAGGGGCGGTAGGGCTGATGAGTTATATGCCTCCCTCACGTTGGCAAAGAACAAGTCCAGTGTTTTGTTGTCTCTTGTGTGGCAGGTTACATACTGTGTGAAACTGGGAAGTGTGGATGATGGAGAGGCATGGTTGAAATCGCCAGACACAAGAAGGAGGGCCTGGGGGTGCTGAGACTGTAATTTGGCTCAGCGTGGCTTGTAGGACCTCGCAGGCAGCGTCAGCTTTCGCAGAGGGGGGACATATGCAGCTATCACGATGACATGTGATAGTTCCCTTGGTAGATAGAAAGGTCTCATGCTCACAGCTAATAGTTCAATGTCCTTACAGCAAGTTTGCTCCTTAATCACAATGTGTCTAGGATTGCACCATCTATTATTCACAAACATTGCCAGCCCCCCTCCTTTCCTCTTACCGCTCTCCCTTGTCCTGTCTGCCCGAAGGAGTTTAAAACCATCCAAGGAGACCAGAGAGTCAGGAGTAACTTCAGTGAGCCAAGTCTCTGTAAGTAGCATCATGCTGCACACCCGAAACTCCTGATGGTGCCTGGTGAGCGCTGTTAGTTCATCCATCTTGTTTGCAAGAGATCTCACATTGCCCATGATGATGGAGGGAACAGTTGGTCGGTAACGCCTCTTTTTAATCCTCTGAAGAGTTCCTGCTCTGCAGCCCCTCCCCCGCTTTTTCTTTCTCCAGAGTTCTTGGGGGATGGGTGGGCAAATGGTATGCAGCCCTGTTGTTGTGACTCTAAGCTGCAGTAATTTCTCTCTTGTGTAGACAAAAGAAATGCCTGCAGACACAAGAGTCCCCATTTCAGCAGGACAAAAAGACAGATAAAAACAAAAAAAAAAAGTATCACAAAGGTCCAATTCCAAGTCTTTAAAGGGAGTCCACCACTTTCCCAAAGTGTATTCAGCTGCTACAGCCACATTACAGAACACATTGCATTGCCATACATTTTTTGTTATATATGTCACTTTTTGTAGATTTGGAAAAGAACAACTTAGAAGTATTAGGCAAATGAGGCAGTTGATGCGCTGGGGATGGGCCTTCTGCCCTGGGAGCACCGCTCTTACTGTTCAGCCAGGTTAGATGGTTGGATGTTGTTTATTTTCTAAATATACAGAAGTGACATGTATAACAAAGGTATTATGTTTATTACTATAATGTGCTCTGTAAGAGTATGTTCACAGAAGTGAACTTCCACCTCAAATTCCTCTTCAATATCTGCTCTTCGGCTTGGCTTGGAGTGGCTCAAACCGTGGACTCTGTGGCTGGATCAGCCTTGGAATTCATGGCAAGGTCAAGCAGGCTAATTTTTTCAGCTTACTGCTTCAGCTGAAAACAGTGGAGGCAGAATCAGGGCAGAATTTGGCGCTGATTATAAGTCGGAATCTGCCTCAAGTTTGGCACGAAATTCCTCTTTGTGAATGGGCCTTAATGCAGTGGTGACAGTTGAATATGCTTGGGGAAGTTGGTAGACTCCCTTTAAGGCTACTCTGCAAAAATTAAAACCAAAATGAAAACAAGAAAATGGAATGAGGCAACATGAGCAGATGCTGACTTTACATTTTTTGACTCTAGAACCAGTATTGATAAATTCATACATTGATTTCAGGTTTTCAGGGGAATTCCGCACTTTCACTTTCCTAAACAATAGTACAGCAAGTACACAGGAACATGGGATATTTATGCTGTCTGTATAAAACATTTGTAAGATAATAGCTAACGTGTGTGTCCTTTCATTCACTAACGATATTTTTTTTTAACCTTTCATATGTCATTCTGCGTTATTACAGCCAACCCCTTCCGGTGAGTAGTACTTTTTTCATGTCCTTTAAATACATTATGCCATTAAAACAACCCTTTCCAGTACCTTTTAGGGTACATTAAGGTTTTAGAGGCTTTGTTTAATTATCAGACCAAAAAGCAAATAGCAATTTTCGTTCTGAATGGTTTGGGAGAGCATGTATTACATGCAATATGGATATCCTAGGAACTGGATTACAGTATTACACTGGGCTCATTGTCAGTAGCTGAATAAAGAGATCTGTGAGCAAACAGTTTGGTGGGCCAATGTGAACCCTATCAACCACATATAGTAGAGGGGGGCCATGATGTACAATACTTTGTCCTCTCCATTGTGATTACATTATACTACAGAGAAAGTTGAGCCAGTGACCTGTTTAGATTTTAATGGAGATAACTACATGTATGTCTGGCCTGCTGTTTATTTCTTTTGGGGTAGATAGAATTGCCAAATGGCAATCAAGAGACCTTCTTTAATGTTAGTGGCACCAGAGATGATCTGTGTATACACCACCTGTAAGTACTGAATACCAGGCCTGCTTAGCCCCCTGCATAGAAAGAAGATGCTTGAAAGGCTGCAAATTAGAATAAACCGTAATAGAAGGGCAAGGGGTAGAATGCTACCTTCTACCTGCTGGCGGGCAGGTTGCACATGGGCCCTATCGCTTTAACAGCAACCTTCTTCTGTCTATTAGATTGTGTGTAAATTACGGTACTAATGAACTTTATGGCTAACGATTAATGGTCACTTGTTAGAGAGACATAAGGGGGGGTGCTCTATGCTGAAATATTGGAAATCAAGGGACCCATAACTATTCCTAGACAGGGCCTCTCTGCTGTCTGTCTGTCCCTGCTCCCTGTAATCTAGCCCTGTCTTTCTGACAGTGGAGAGATATTGGGCCGAAACTAACGGCACAGATATCTCTGGCAACGGAGGCATATACTGGCAAAGCTGACAGTGTGCTGAATTCAGCACACTGTAGGCTTTCTAGCAGTATATAGTACTGCCCATCGTTTTACTATTTCACCTCTTCCAAAAAATGTAATAAATATAGATCGAACTGTCATACGTTATCCAAAATGTTGTTAATAAAAACCCACAAAAAAAAAAGAATAGCATCATACATGAAAATATAAAAAAGTTACAGTTGTCACAATATGGCAATGGAATTTTAAATTTTAAAATTATTCTTAGTTTTGAATTTATGTAAACGTATTAAAACTTAACAAAAATTACATATATTTGGCATCACTGTTATCATACCAACAGAATAGGTAGTGTGTAATTTTTACTCCATGTTGAACACAGTAAAAATTAAATCTGTAAGAATTTGCATAATTGTGTTTTTTCCAACTCCACACCATTCAGAATTTTTTTACTTTTCAGCGTCCCAGTACATAGTATGGAATATTTAAGGGTGCCACTATGAAGTACAATTTGTCCCATAAAAAAATAAGCTATAAGTTATGGCTTTTAGAAAGTGGGGGAGCAAAAAAACGAAACGCAAAATCAGAGAATTGCCTTGGCTTAAAGGGGTTTTCCTGGCCAAAAATCTTTTTTAAAAAAGGTCTGTTAGTGCTACTAATGGGTTAATAAGTACACCCATATACCTTTAGCAGTGTTTTGAGTTATTTCTGGGTTTCTCTGGGAGCTCCTGGCATTCTCTGCATTTGTTTACATAGTGTAGCTTCCACACTGCCCCCCTCCTCTCTCACAAACTTATAGCTCTTCGCTGTCTCCCTAGCTGTCCCGCCCACTACTAGCCCTTCCCAATTAACTAACTCAGCGCCCCCCCACACCATACTTACCTGTCTTCCTCTTTAGACTTCCCTTCTGGGACGGCTCCTCCTTTTCTTTCACGGTGCTTGGCTGTGTGCAGGCTGGAGACGCCTCTCTTCCTCTCTGCTAGCGTGTGCACAGACTGGAAGTGCCTCTGACGCCTGTGCAGTAGAGATGGGGTGCCATCTCTACTGCACATGTTTCGTAGGCACCTCCAGACTGCGCAAGCGCTAGCAGAGAGGAAGACATGTGATTATGATGGGGTGGAGGAGGGTGGGGGAGTACTGTTGATGTTCCGTTTCAGAAACGGGGAAACGGAACAGCACCAAATTATAAGAAAGTGTGCCTGGGGCTGTTCATGACCGCCCCAGGGATATGGGTAATTATAGATTTTTTTTTTTTATATAAGTAAATTAGAAGTTAGGCGAGGGGAGGGGGTTTAGTTTAGGGGTTAATTTTTATTTCATCACGGACAACCCCTTTAAGGGGTTAAACAGGCCAATTATAGGGCTAATTATCTGGAACTATTGTTCCTAGTAACAGTAGTTCCAGATCTTGATCAGTGTAAAATTGCTTCGTAAACAGAAATGTGCTTATCATAATAATAGAACTGTATGTGTCAGAATGATCGCACTACCAATCCTTTATGCTAAGGTCCCACTTGTGGAAAAGATGGGTTTTTTTTGTTTTTTTGCAGACTTTGCTGCATTTTTTGAGCCAAATCCAGGAGTGTATTTAGCAGAAGGGAGAAGTGTAAGAGCTTTCTTTATATTTTCCATTCCTTTTGTAGCCACTTCTGGGTTTGGCTCAAAACACCAGCCACGAAAAAGTAGCTTTTCTGTAATGTGGGACCTCAGCCTTAAGGTGCTATTATTTGTGTTCAAAAGATGCACAAAATTGCTTCGTTTCATGTATTTAATTAACGGTAATCGTTCTAAGTGATGAAAAACACAAAACGTGTGCCTTTTTTAACACAAAGAAAACCGCTTATGTGTAATAGCACCCTTAGGCCACTTTCATATGGTCACTATTTGGTCTGTATTTTGCATAAGTATTTGGAAGCCAAAATCAAGAGCAGGACCTACACAGAGAAAAACTATCTTGGAAGGATTTGCACCTCTTCTATATTTTGTACCCACTTCTGGTTTTGGCATCCAAATACTGACCTTGTGAAATGGCCTTAGGCACATACAGTTCCGATAACTGCTCTTTGTAAATGGAGCTAAATGAGCTTGTTTAACACTCCTTCTCGGCCTATGGGGGCGTTCACACTACCGCTAGTGACCATCAGTATTGTCCGTTACGAGATTTTAGCAACAGACACTAGCAGAACTCTCACAAATCCGTTAAAATTTCCATTTATTTCATCTTGTGTCCGTTAGTGACCGTTAGTGTCCGTTATACTTTAAATGGATCAGTTAAAAAAAAGGACACATTAACATCAGTTAGTGTGCGTTAATGTCTGTTATGATAGGTATCTGTTTTTTTTTTTAACGGACGCGATCATAACGGATATCCAACGGTAGTGTGAACCCACCCTTTGTCTTATGTTTATGCATTTCTTTTTATTTTAACCCTTAGGAGACACAGACATTTTTCATTTTTGTGTTTTTGTTTTGTACTCCTTACATTCCAAAAGCCATAACAAGTTGTACTTCAAAGTGGTACCATTTGTTATTTTGTACAATGTACCAGGAAAAAAAAATTAGAAATTAGGTGGAATTGAGGGAAAAAAAACGCAGTATCGCCGTTTTCTTATGTCTTTTTTTTTTTTACGGCTTCCACTCTGCGGTAAAAATGCTATGTTAGCTTTATTCTTCAGGTCAGTACAATCACGGTGATACCAAATTTATATAGTTTTTTTTTCATGTTTTAATAACTTTACAAAAATTCAAAATTTTGAAGAAAAAAAAAAAATTCTTTGAATCACCATATTCTGACCCCTGTAACTTTTTTTTATATTTCAGCATAGGGAGTTGTGTAAGGCGTCTTTTTTGCAGGACGATATGTAGTTTTTATTGATACCATGTTGGGGGATGTATGATGTTTCGATCACTTTTTATTCCATTTTATTAGAGATGTAATTTGGCGAAAAAAAACGCCATTTCAGCCATTTTGATTTTTTTTTCCTGCTACGGCATTTACCGTATGGGAGAAATGTTTTTATATTTTAATAGTTTGGGCATTTTTGGACTTGGGGTTACCTAATGTGTTTATGTTTACTTTTATTTTTATTTTACTTCAGTAGTTACAACACAATGGCAGGGCTGGGAACCTTCAGAAGGCTCCAGGCTGCCATGGTAACGGGACACTTCTCGCGATTGCGCTGCGGGGGGGGGGGGGCATCCCGTTACCGAGAAGCAAATAGAAAGTGAAAGTAACCACTCAGATGCCGTGGTCGCACTTGACCACGGCATCTGAGTGGTTAAATGCTCGTGATCAGAGTCATCTCTGATCACGAGCAATGCTGCCGGGTCCCTGCTGTATGAAACAGCGCAGACACGGCAGCTAGTGTGGCTGCTCTGTTTCAGAGCAGTCGCCATTTTTAGTCACATGCACCAGGACATAACTGTACGTCCTGGTGCGCCTAAGGGTTAAAGTACTTGCATTTGTGTTTTTAATCACCGATAATGATTAGCATTGATTGTATAAAACATAAAACATGTGTTAGGCTAGGTTCACATCTGCGCTGGAGTGTCCATCGTAGACTCCGCCGCAGAAACCGCTGAAAATTAGTGGAGAGAAAAGTCCTGCATGGAGGACTTTTCTCTTAGCTGGTATCAGTATAAAAAAGCCGGACACCTGACAGACACCCAGTGGACCTCATTATTATCTATGGGGACCGCCGTTGTCTGCGTGTAACCATTGTTTTAGTGATCCGGCTCTCCATCATTCAGGTTTCCCGGCAGACCCGAACGACTCTAACCTGTGATGTGAACCTAGCCTCACATACACAGAGTGTTTTCTATCCACACCTGGTTTTGACTTTAAAAACAACAATAAAAAAAAAAAAAAAAAGTGAAAAGTGAAAACCCAGCCTTGGGCCTCATGCACATGACCGAGTGTGCAGCCTGAGGCTCTTCTGACATGTGTTCCGGTTCTCCATTCTGATATTTATAGAGCATGTCCTATAAAATATCAGAAGGGAGAAAAAAGCATTGTAAGATGCACTCTGTCCTGTGCATCCTGGAACAATTACATATATTTAAGGTAGTGAATGAGAACCTACAGGGATCTGGCAAGCTACTTTTAAAATACTTCTTTTAATATTGTGTTGCAGAAAAGGAGAATCTGAAGTTCTGGTTCTTGTAGAATCAGAAGAAGAGGAAGAGTTGCAACAAGTAGGTGATTCAGTTGTAAACACTCCGTACACTGATGCTGAACCTAGTGCTCCTGCTACTGCAAATGGAAACATCTGTAAACACCAAGTCTTGTTCCACAATCCACCTGAGAGTACGTACCTGCTGTATTACAGTCTACTCTACATGACATTAAATTGATAGAGTATTGCTGACTTCATGTCTAAGTATCACATATTGATTTAGGTTGTCCGTGTATATATATACACTGTGTGTATATGTATATACACCCCTGCAATTCTGTCAGATAATACTCAATTTCTTCCAGAAAATGATTGCAATCACAAATGCTTTGGTAAGAATATCTTCATTTAATTTGTCTTCAATGGAAAACCACAAAAAGAATTGTCAAAAAGCCAAATTGGATATAATTCCACACCAAACATAAAAAAGGGGGGTGGACAAAAGTATTGGCACCCTTTGAAAAATCATGTGATGCTTCTCTAATTTGTGTAATTAACAGCACCTGTTACTTACCTGTGGCACATAACAGGTGGTGGCAATAACTAAATCACACTTGCAGCCAGTTGAAATGGATTAAAGTTGACTCAACCTCTGTCCTGTGTCCTTGTGTGTACCACATTGAACATGGAGAAAAGAAAGAAGACCAAAGAACTGTCTGAGGACTTGAGAAGCAAAATTGTGAGGAAGCATGAGCAATCTCAAGGCTACAAGTCCATCTCCAAAGACCTGAATGTTCTTGTGTCTACCGTGCGCAGTGTCATCAAGAAGTTTAAAGCCCATGGCACTGTGGCTAACCTCCCTAGATGTGGACGGAAAAGAAAAATTGACGAGAGATTTCAACGAAAGATTGTGCGGATGGTGGCTAAAGAACCTCGACTAACATCCAAACAAGTTCTAGCTGCCCTGCAGTCCGAGGGTACAACAGTGTCAACCCGTACTATCCGTCGGCGTCTGAATGAAAAGGGACTCAATGGTAGGATACCCAGGAAGACCCCACTTCTGACCCAGAGACATAAAAAAGCCAGGCTGGAGTTTGCCAAAACTTACCTGAGAAAGCCAAAAACTTTTTGGAAGAATGTTCTCTGGTCAGATGAGACAAAAATAGAGCTTTTTGGGAAAAGGCATCAACATAGAGTTTACAGGAAAAAAAAAGAGGCCTTCAAAGAAAAGAACACGATCCCTACAGTCAAACATGGCGGAGGTTCCCTGATGTTTTGGGGTTGCTTTGCTGCCTCTGGCACTGGACTGCTTGACCGTGTGCATGGCATTATGAAGTCTGAAGACTACCAACAAATTTTGCAGCATAATATAGGGCCCAGCGTGAGAAAGCTGGGTCTCCCTCAGAAGTCATGGGTCTTCCAGCAGGACAATGACCCAAAACACACTTCAAAAAGCACTAGAAAATGGTTTGAGAGAAAGCACTGGAGACTTCTAAAGTGGCCAGCAATGAGTCCAGACCTGAATCCCATAGAACACCTGTGGAGAGATCTCAAAATGGCAGTTTGGAGAAGGCACCCTTCAAATCTCAGGGACCTGGAGAAATTTGCCAAAGAAGAATGGTCTAAAATTCCAGCAGAGCATTGTAAGAAACTCATTGATGGTTACCGGAAGCGGTTGTTCGCAGTTATTTTGTCTAAAGGTTGTGCTACCAAGTATTAGGCTGAGGGTGCCAATACTGTTGTCCGGCCCATTTTTGGAGTTTTGTGTAAAATGGTCAATGATTTGACTTTTTTTTTTTCATTCTCTTTTGTGTTTTTTCATTGCAAGCAAAATAAATGAAGATATTATTACCAAAGCATTTGTGATTGCAATCATTTTCTGGAAGAAATTGAGTATTATGTGACAGAATTGCAGGGGTGCCAATACTTTTGGCCATCACTGTATATAGGTATGCACTTATGAAACTGGAGTGAGCAGAGTCAAGAAGATGCTAGAAAGACAAACCAAATAATGCTGTACGTTAAAGATGTTGTCTGGGGGGGACGACATTTTTTTTTTTTTTTTTATACATTCTGAGAATAGGTTAAAGGGACTCTACCACCTCTCTAATGGTATATAAACTAAATATAGCAGCTTGAAGAGCACTCTGACAGATGTAAATGTACTTTTGTTACCACAGACGAATTTGTCGTTTTGCTAAAAAAGTGGATTTAAAAAATATGCAAATGAGGGTCTTGGTGCCCTAGTAATTGTGTTCTTTCCACTGCTGGTGTACCAATTTTTTCAACTTTATGGAGAACCAAAGCCCTCCTGTTGCTCAAACAATACCTTTCCTTGCCCAATGTTGGCATTGTGGCTCAGCTCCTGAAGTCTTTCAGATGTGTCTAATGAGCAGTAAGAGGTGCATGTGTTCTGCTGTTCTCAGCAGGCTCCAATATAGTACTGACAACAACACTTTAGGAGGTGAACCATGATACCAGCCCTAAATGGAGAAGGCTATAGGTGTCTATGCAGTAGAAAAAAAAAAAAGAACTGTGCAAGAACAGCAGAAGGCAAGCCCCTAGACTTTAATTTGAATATTACAAAGGTACATTTGTAAAGCTGTCCTACAAGTCACTATATCTTTTTTTATATACTATAAAGGAGATTAAGGAGGTTCTTGTCCCAATCTGGCACATACAAAATCTTTGCTGGTCACTACTTTTTTTGCACCCGTCTGGACAAACAGGAAATGCTTGCTTAGCCAGTGACCAGCCACAGCAGTGACGCACCTCAGCCAGCGAATGACTGAGCATCTCCTGTGTGTAGAGACAGAACGAGAAAGTAGGAGGCAGCAGAAACATAATAAGCATCAGATGGGAGCAACAGGGGGTCAGTGAGGTGAATTCTATTTTTTTTTTTTTTGTTCATTAACCTATTCTGAGCCTGCTTGAAAAAAAAAAATTCCCTACAGGAAACACATTTAAAGAGGACATTTCATGTCTTCTGACACTGGCAGTATTATATACCACTAGAAAGCTGCCAGCTTTGCCGGTATGCGCCCCAGTGCCAGAGATATCAGTGCCGTTAGTTTCGGCATCAATATCCCTTCACTTTCAGAAGGGTGGGCCTTACAGCCTAGCTTGTTCTCTGGAATATGAGAAACTCCCTCTCCACAAGGCTACAAAAGAGTACTGTCAGGGGGGCTGTGAAAGATCCTCAGTGCGCCAACACCGCTTTGGCCCACACCTGTGACTTCTTTCAGAAAAACCACACTCTCCGCCAGTGAGTGCTGGGTCCACAAGATAAATACAAGACAAGCTTTCTAAATTTTGTATATTTATTAACCCCTAAATGGGTCGGTATTAACATCTAACACATGCAGTTCAGAACAGATATGCAGATATATGCAAGCATTAACAGTTACTAGTTACAAGATACAGTACAATAAAATAAAAGGGAATAAAAGTGAAATGATTACTTTACCACACATATCCTTGATGTGGCTCTATAGTCCAACACTCACACATAGCATGTGGAGGTAACCAGTGGAGGCTCCTAGCAGCAGCATTCCAGCCTGCCTGCTCATCACAGTATATCCTTGTAGTCTCTTAGTAGTCTCATCATAGTATTCTCTTGTAGTCTCAGCCCAGTCTCCTCCTCACTGACCTCTTACCTCATCTTTTATACCCTTGATTACACCACCCAGAATGAGGTCACCGGCGACGGCAAGTCTGATTGATTAATGCACTCAAGTCAAGATTCTTTGTAAGGAGATGGGACCAAGTGAAATGATACAATGTTATCAACCATGTCTGATCTAACAGCCCAGGCTGAACAATGCATGTGTATTTGATCACCCAGGGCTATGTAGGAATTCAATGGAGCCATTCTGGGATGGATACAAAGCCCTATTGTTACAATGTTGCCACATTATGAGTAAATAGAATTAAGAGGGAGATACGATACCCAGAGATCAAAATACATCTTTGAGTTATAGCCATATTTAAGTGGAATCATCACAGGGGCATTCTTCACAGCCCAGCGATGAGTCGTACGGCCCACCCTTCTGACAGCGAAGAGATATTAGCGCTGAAACTAACGGAACCGATTTCTCTAGTATCTGGGCGCATAAGCAGCAAAGCTGCGTTGAATTCAGCCTTTTCCTACACCTCCCTTAAAAACTTTTGCACGGTACTGTGTATGTTTCTTTGAGTAAATCAAGAGTCAGGCCTCATAAAGAAGATTTGTGTACAGTTTCTGGTGCTAGGATAATATTGCTTAAAAACTATGAAAGAATTCAGAGACAGGAAATGCAGGCCTAAAAACATAACAAGGGGGTGCAACCATGTTGTCGAAAGGAAAAAAAAAGTAATCAGCATAGAACTATGGTTAATAATCTTGCCTCACTGTATAGCTATATGCACATAGTAGTACGGTAATAATACATTTGTATTTATATAATACATGCATTGTTCTTTTAAAACTCATTTCTTTATAGATATCAGTCCGGATTTGCTCAGCGAGGTCTCGGAAGAAACAGAAGGTGAAAACTTTGAGGAAGACTTTTAACCTTTATGAACTTATAACTATTGAAATTCAGGGAGTGCACAGTCCATTGCAAGGACTCTTATCAGTAGGGTAACACTTTCAGTGTCAATCCTATTATGCTACAGAAATGTATGAGATTATGTGTAAAAGCAACATACTGAAATGCAGAAACAACAGCAATTTACACGTCAAAAATGTCTGTCACTTATCGGTTTCTTTGCTCTTTTATACTATGTTTTGTCTGTGTTGGTTTATCATGTTATTTCCTCCTAAGGAGGACTTTTTTGCTGTGAATATAGGTGCCTAGTGCCTTAAAAGCACACTAATACTGTGTACAGTGTCTTGTGTGAAAATTACTAATGGCAGAACTTAAGAGGACATACATTATCTGATAAGCACCATCACCCTGAACATTTTGGAGTTTTGTTTATTTTAGATTTTAGTGTTTATGTGAATTAGGATATAATAGCCAAGTGGGCAGTAACACTGTGGTCTCTCTGTCTGTTATACATTGTTACCAAGCACATCGCTAATGGACCCTAATTTGCATAAAGACTAATGGGCTTATATCTTTAGCACAATGGATTTGGATAAACACCAAAATGTTCAAGGTGACATCAGATGATGTATGCCATTGGGCTTTTGAGACCTGGTGACAGGTCCTCTTTGTGCTGGCCATACACATTAGGTTAATGGTGACTGACATTTGGGTGGAAATGGTTGAACATTTAATTTGTATGAGGCTTCCAGACTTTGCCCTGACAGCAGATATCGGGGAGAGAAAGATTGGGTTGTTGGATTTCAAAATGCCCAGTCCTTCTGTTTATCAGGGAAATAATCTTCTACCAGATATGTCTGTCAGTGGCTTATACCTCTCCCTATTTAGAACATATGCACACTTGGCTGAGCAGGTGTGCAGGGATTGAGCGGAAAAACAGCCGAAATCTGACAGCTCTTTAAAATGTATGGCCAGCCTTGGTTCTTTAAAATACTCGTAGTAAGATAAAAGAAGAATGCTTACTTGTACATATGGGTGTGCCTTATCTTAACGCGGCAATGTTTTTTACTAATTTGATATACGTTTACTAACATTTAAGGACCAGTGTTCTTTCTTCTATGGGGATTGTTTGTGTGTTAGATATAGGTACATGATGTATTAAATACACTTCAGGTAAAAAATCTACAGCAATAACGCAAAGAAATTCATTAAATAAATGGGGATTATTCAGCTCATTTTTGGAAGAGTAAAAAAATATTGTACTATTATTTGTCATGTGAACTCTATTCTAAAACTATCCATTTCACATACATGGGGTTCATTCTGTATAGGCTAGATAAGTCATTGGAGCTAGCCAGACAAAATCTATTGGGATGTGAATTACCTGGGTTGTTCAAAACAATTAACACCAATGGTCACCTAAATAGATAGCTAATACTTCTGTGGAGGTAAGCGTTAAGCTTTATTCACACAACAGCTGTTTTATAATCATGAGAGTGAATGATCGTGTTTGCATGCCTGGTTTTTTATGGCCATAAAAAATTTGAATGTAAGATGAGGGTTGCAGATTACTATGGATAGGTAAAATAATGCCATAAATAGCCAGTTATTACAAGGGTTGACCCAAAATTAACATTATCACCTATGACAAATATATGATTACAGGGAGATAATAGGAGTCCCTGAGTCCCATATGAATGGAGCAGAAGTGCACATATATGGACACCTCTCCATTTACTTTCTATTGAAATTATGGAGGTTACATAGTAGATGGGGAGACATGGGTCCATCATTTCCAACCTATAACCCTGCATGTTCTCCTTGTGTTTGCGTGGGTTTCTTCCCACACTCCAAAAGACATACTGATAGGGAATGTAGATTGTGAGCCCTATATGGGACAGTGACTGACAATATCTGAAAAGCGCTGCGGAATATGATGGCGTTATATAAGTGATCCAGAGAAAAGTAAAAAAAGACAATGAGGCTGATGCCAATTGCCCCATATCAGGAAAAAAATCCTTCCTGACTCCAAATCCAGAAAATGGTATAAAACCCTAGATCACCTTGTCTTTACCAAAATCTAAAACCCATAATCTGTAATATTTTTCCATTTAAAAAAGACTTCTAGGCCCTTTTTGAACTTACACATTGTATCCACCATCACCACATCCTGTGGCAGTGAGTTACATAGCCTCACAGTAAAGAATCTCTGTCTATGATGCTGGTGAAATGTTCTTTCCTCCTATATGTAGAGGATGTTCTCTTGTCACTGTCACTGGCCTAGGAGTAAAAAGATCATTAGAAAGGTCTTTGTACTGTCCCCTTCAAGTGTTACTCTCCTCTCCTGGGTTCTGGCGCGACTCTCTCTTCTCTTCCGATCTTCTGACTCATGTCAGGAACATGGGTCATGCAGCGTTGTGACACTTCGTCTATGCGTCACGACGCCATGTGACCCACTGAGGCCTAATCACAAGCCTCAGCAGTAAATGATGTCAGTCAGAAGATCCGAAGACAGCAGGGAGTTGCACCAGAGCCCAGTGAATGCCATTAACAAAAAAAAAAAAAAAAAAAAAAAAATAGAAAAAAGAAAAATGCAATTTGCAAATTAATGCATTTTCGTCACCTCGCGTCCTCCCCATACAAACCAAAAATTGGTACCAATAAAAATTACAACTTGCCCTGCAAATAAAGAGCCCAGACATATCTCTGTCAACAAAACAGTAAAAAAGTTATTGACATCCAAATACGGTGATCCCACGCAAATCATTAATTTTCTAAAAATATTTAGTAAAAGCAGTAACACACAATAAAAGCAATATAAATATGGAATCCCTGTAATTGTAATGACCCGCCAGAAAATGTTCCCATGTCATTTTTAATGCAGAGTGAATGTCTGCAAAAATGATGGAATTGTTTTATTGTTTTTTTTTTTTTACACTGAATCCCTACAAAAATGTTAAAAAAAGCAAGTCAAAACAGTATAAGTACCACCAAAATGGTGCCAAATAAAAGTACAACTTGTCACATAAAGAATAAGCCCTCACATTATTATAAATAAGTTATGAATTTTGGAAGGCGGAGATTACAAATATGAGAATTAACGCCCAAACTACCCTGCATCCTTAAAGGGTTAAAAGGGTTTTTTAATTGGAGGTATGCTTTGATTTATTCAGCTGGTTAAAAAAATATAGCACTTACACTAAATATTCACCTGTGTGCTGATGATATCAATTTTGACAGTCTTCTAGTAATAATACATTTTATTTATATAGTGCCAACATATTCCGCAGCACTTTACAAATTCTAGTACATGTTGCTTGTGATAAAATGACACTTTTTACAATCCTCTTACGGTCCATAATAACTAGTAAAGTCCACAGTGCTATTAGGAGCATGTAATACTACATTTCACATTATCAGCCACAGCTGGGAAACTGTGAGGCCACTTGTAGCTTTCCCTGTTTGCTAGCTGAGGCGAGGGCAGCATTATTCTGAAGAGGGCTGGGCCTGATGAGACAATCCCATGAATGGCGTTGTTAGGTAGTCATATACCTGACTATAGTGACAGCTGATGAAAGTAAAATCCAGTGTAATGATTATGCTTGCTTACTGGTTACTGTAAGAGTTTATTAATTGCAAGCAAAGTTTAATGCAGAAAATATTCTGCAGCCATTCTAAGGTTACTTGTCTAAACTTAATGCACAGCACCTTTCTCATTTAATACATTCTGTAATACATTTCACTCCTGTAAAATGATAGCTAGATGACAGTCTCAGAATGAATTGTATCCGTAGAAGTATGGGTATAAAGAGCTATGCTATATTTACACATCCACATTTTGCGGACGTGAAAGTCTGCGTTTTTCATGGGCAGCAGCTCTTCTTGATAATTTGCAGTTGGTGTGCTGTCTAAGGTTGATCCATTATTCACATCTATGAAAAATTATTATTTTTTTTTTACTTTAACATTTAACTCTTATAATTTATCTGGGTCAGCAAAAATGTGATGACACCGATCCATGCGCAAATCCCAAATTTTCATTGATGCGATGCATTGGTGAAAAAAAAAAACATTTTTTTTTGCAATTGTTTGAATGACGACACTGAAATGAATGAGAAAAGTGTCTGGGGAAAATTGTGGACGGCGCATGTGAATACGGATGTCTCAATAAGCCTTTAAAGGGATTTTCAGAAATTGCCTAAAAGCAGGCAATAAAGTAACCATTATTTACCTGTTAAAGGGGTTTCTTGTAACTAACATAATGATGAAGGTCCAACCTTCAGCACTCCTACAAATCAGTAGTTCAAAGAGACTGAAGTGTTTGAACCAGTGCTATGACCTTTTCACTACTTGCCAAGCACAGCGCTGTTTGTATGGTGACTGTGCTTGGAATTGTAGATCAGCATCATTCACTTGAATGGGACTGAAATGTTGACCGGCCATGTGAGCAATGAACATGACTTCACATGGCCTGTAACACGGAGTGGCATTCAGCGCAATTGATCTTTGGGGGTCCCGGCCTCTGCCAATCTAATACTGGTGACCTATCCTAAGGATAGGTCTATGGTATATTAGTTATGAAGAACCCATGTAAATCCTAGCACTGCTCTAGAATCACCGCTCTGGTGGTCCCTACCTGATCTACAGCGATGACATCATACGTATAATTCATGTAACTGCTGTGTAGCCAGTTGCTGGCTTCAGCAATCACATGCCCTACATTATCGCATCACTGCTAATTGGTCACCTGGTAGTGATTGGCAGCTGAACTCAAGTGGATAATGTAGGTGACATCATCGCTGCAGCACCCTCAGGGACCACCGGTATGGCAGGGCATTTAATCACAATACATGCACCTTTATGTATTCCCATAATTTATTTAGAGTTTGCCATGTGGAGTACAAATTTCAGAAGGCACATGAGATGAAAATTGTGTATTTATTCATCATTGTCTATATGTACATAAAGTAATTTTTATTGTCAGCATTGCTTTTCTTGTGGCTGTGTTTTTTACTTTCTAAACTCTGTAACTGAATTTAATAAAATTCTTTTAAGTAATGTAGATTTATCTGTTCATGATCATATTTAATGTGAGCATTTTGCATCTCACAGTGACTTAGATAGCTTTATGTATTTGTAAAGTATTGCACTATGTGTCTGCATTCTCACTTGGAAGCCATAATAATATCTGACAATAGATGCTAATTCTAATATCTAATAATACAGCATATGTTAAAAATAAAGGGGCATTTTGCAGGCTCAGTAATGTGATGAGGCATATATTTTAGAGTTATAATATAATAACATATGTAATGTTTCTTGCACATTGTCTCTCCCTTTCCCCTCTGACTGATTGTTTAATGTATTCACTGGGAAAGCTTCCAGCTGATTCATTCAATGAATGCTTTATACTATATTTTTAACTAGCGCTTCCATACATTTATTTTCAAAAGTATTTATTAAAATAAAGCACAAATAAAGCCTATAAGCAAAATAACATTATGCAAGGCATTTGAAAGAAAATAACACATATCCATGAAGTCAAAATAACCAATGTGGAAAAACAGGAGAGGGCAAAAGAACAAACACAGTCTCTTAAAGGAAGTCTATCACTGCCCCCAGCTACAGTCATGGCCAAAAGTTTTGAGAATGATACAAATATTAATTTTTACAAAGTCTACTGCTTCAGTTTTTCTAATGGCAATTTGCATATACTCCAGAATGTTATAAAGAGTGATCAGCTTAACAGCAATTACTTGCAAAGTCAATATTTGCCTAGAAAATGAACTTTATCCCCCAAAACACATTTCAACATCATTGCAGCCCTGCCTTAAAAGGACCACCTAACATCGTTTCAGTGATTGCTCCATTAACACAGGTGTGGGTGTTGATGAGGACAGGGCTGGAGATCAATCTGTCATGATTAAGTAAGAATGACACCACTGGACACTTTAAAAGGAGCTGGTGCTTGCCATCATTGTTTCTCTTCTGTTAACCATGGTTATCTCTAAAGAAACACGTGCAGTCATCATTGCACTGCACAAAAATGGCCTAACTGGGAAGAGTATTGCAGCTAGAAAGATTGCACCTCAGTCAACAATCTATCGCATCATCAAGAACTTCAAGGAGAGAGGTTCCATTGGTGCCAAAAAGGCTCCAGGGCGCCCAAGAAAGACCAGCAAGCGGCAGGACCGTCTCTTAAAAGTGTTTCAGCTGCGGGATCGGGCTACCAGCAGTGCAGAGCTTGCTGAGGAATGGCAGCAGGCAGGTGTGAGTGCATCTGCACGCACTGTGAGGCGGAGACTCTTGGAGCAAGGCCTGGTCTCAAGGAGGGCAGCAAAGAAGCCACTTCTCTCCAGAAAAAACATCAGGGACAGACTGATATTCTGCAAAAGGTACAGGGAGTGGACTGCTGAGGACTGGGGTAAAGTCATTTTCTCTGATGAATCCCCTTTTCCATTGTTTGCAACATCTGGAAAACAGCTTATTCGGAGAAGAAGAGGTGAGCGCTACCACCAGTCTTGTCTCATGCCAACTGTAAAGCATCCTGAAACCATTCATGTGTGGGGTTGCTTCTCAGCCAAGGGAATCGGCTCTCTCACAGTCTTGCCTAAAAACACAGCCATGAATAAAGAATGGTACCAGAATGTCCTCCAAGAGCAACTTCTCCCAACCGTCCAAGAGCAGTTTGGCGCTCAACAATGCCTTTTCCAGCATGATGGAGCACCTTGCCATAAAGCAAAGGTGATAACTAAATGGCTCAGGGAACAAAACATAGAGATTTTGGGTCCATGGCCTGGAAACTCCCCAGATCTTAATCCCATTGAGAACTTGTGGTCAATCATCAAGAGACGGGTGGACAAACAAAAACCAACAAATTCAGACAAAATTAAAGCATTGATTCTGCAAGAATGGACTGCTATCAGTCAGGATTTGGTCCAGAAGTTGATTGAGAGCATGCCAGGGAGAATTGCAGAGGTCCTGAAGAAGAAGGGTCAACACTGCAAATATTGACTTGCTGCATTAACTCATTCTAATTGTCAATATAAGCTTCTGTTACTCATAATATGAATGCAATTATATTTCTGTATGTGATAAAAACATCTGACAAACACACATAAAAACCAGAGGGCAGCAGATCATGTCAAAATATAATATTTGTGTCATTCTCAAAACTTTTGGCCATGACTGTACTTTAAAGAGGACCTTTCATTTCCTCCAGCACATGCGGTTTTACATACCGCTAGAAAGCCGACAGTGGCTCTCCCGTTATGTGCCCCGGTGCTGGAGCTATCGGTGGTCTTAGTTTCACCATCCACCGTCAGAAGGGTGTTCCTGACAGTCTAGCTGGGCTGTGCGGAACGCCCCCCCCGACTGTACTCGTCCATAGACTTGTACTGGGGGGCATTCCTTACAGCTCAGCGTCATCGCTGGGATGTAAGTAACGCCCCCCTCTGACAGTACAGCACTATGGAGGAGTACAGTCAGGGAGGTCATTCCTTACTGCCCAGTGATGACACTGAGCTGTGAGTAACCCCCCCCCCCCAGTACAGGGCTATGGACGAGTACTGTAAGGGAGGGCGTTCCTCACAGCCCAGCTAGACTGTCAGGAACGCACTTCTGACAGTGGGCTGAGATCGGTAACGGCACCAATATCTCAAGCCCCGGGGCAGATAATGGGAAAGCCGACAGTGCACTGAATTCAGCGCACTGTCTGCTTTCTAGCGGTATATAAAACCGCATGTGCCTGAGGACATGAAAGGTCCTATTTAAATCACTCCCATAGTGCTGTAGATGCTGTTAGCAGAATAAAAACGATACCTTTCTTATGTTTCAAAGCCCCAGGGATGCTGAGAAAAAACACTTTTATTCTTTATTCAGATGAGGATCTTGGAGCACAGGGGGAGTTTTCTTCTATTACTGAGCACTGCTGCATCATCACTAAACACGCCCATCCTGCAATTAGTTTGTCCCCCTGAGCAGTGTCAACCCCCAAAAACTAGCCTCACGTAGCTATACAGGACATTGCACTCTATATTACCACGGTGAACGTTTTGCTTGAGATTGTGATCTTCTATTTTCATTAGATCACATTGTTATTTGCGCCCATGGTGTGCCGACTTCATATAACTATTACTGACACATTAATAGAAGTCTGCGCTACTAACACTGCGCGGCATTTTGCTCACTTATTGGCGTTAGGTTCAGTTATATCATTAGCTTTCATCTTTGCCACCAATTACAGGAATGTTAAGCTTTATTTATCTGTTATGGTTTTTATATATATTGAGCTGATACTCTTTCATACAAAAAGTGAATTATAAAAGGGTTCAGAGGTTGGGCATTTTCGTCTATTTATCCCTAAGAGGAATCACACTCCTTCCAATCATTGGATTGGGGTGGGACCATAAACACTGATATGCATGGACTTAGGTCCCATTAACCCTATATTTAATGGACACGTTTCCTCTTATAAATCTTGGGGACACAGTACGCTAGCCCTATACCATCCTTTTGATTGGATACATTATCTAGATGAACCTATAGATTGGGTTCAGTTTTGGATTTGAATTATTTTTTTGTGGCTTATTCCGTTTTAAATATCATTATTAAAAGTTAAATTTTAAACAAAAAATCTTTTTTATTTTTTTGGTGCTATTTGTTTTGCTTCTATTTTGTAGTTTGAGCACTATTGTACACGTGTTTTGTTTCAGTGTGCTATAGTGTACTAAACAAAAAGGGAAAAATTACAGGAAGAAAAGGGAACCCCTGCTGGGGGGGAGGTTATGGGGAAAGGATGGGTTGATCAAAAGAAAAATCACAATTGGAGACAATATGACAGACCTGAGAAGTTAGACCTGTTAATCCATGGGGACCACACCTTGTCAAATTGTGGGCGTACATTTACAGGAGTTTTCTGTGAGAAAAATATTGATAACCTTAGGGATAGGTCCTCATTTTCAGATTGGTGGGGGTCTGACACTGTTCTCAACAGCTCATACACAGAGAATGGAGCAGTAAGCAGGCAGCTCTATTCCTGTAGTGGCTGAAGTATAATCCGTGCACCTCAGTGTTGACACAAGTAAATTGGAAATGATTTGCGGTACCTGATATGGCCACTACACAGAGAACAAAGCTGTCTGCTTCTTGCTCTATTCACTGTATCAGCTTCTAAGAATGAATAATTGATGGGGGGGCCTAGGTGTCAGTCCGCCACTGACCTGATATAAATGATCTGTACCTGGCAGATATTGCCAAACAGAGGCTCCTGTTGACATCATAGGAACCTAAGGGTCTGTTAAAAGTTTAAAAGTGACTTCATAATTACCTTGTCCCAGGGGTGGGCCATAGTACTCTGGTGTCCTAAACATAGGAGGCAAACGCCAAACAAGGCTCCCAGGCTAGATTTATAACTTTTGAGGCTTACCTGTAGCAGACCTCGATACTTACACTATGAATCTCCCATAGACTGCAACACAGTTGTATTACAGATGTAGTGTAGTCTATGGGAAAAGGGATCTCATGATTGCAGGTTCAAATTCCCTGAGGGTAACAAAGTTAAAAAAAAAAAAATTAAAATTAAATCAAAATCATCCCCCCTTTGCCTAGATCTCAATTAAAAATAAATAAGCAAATCTAAGCATTAAAACATTATCCCTATGAAAATGCACAAACTACAAACATATAGAGGTATTTTTCCCATACAGTGAACACTGTTGCAGGAAAAAAACCCAAAATGGCCAAACCGCTGTATTTTTGCTGTTTTGCCTTACAAAAATTTAATAAAAAGCAATCAAAATATCAGACATTCCGCAAAATGTTATAAGCGTTCATTAGGGGGCATTATGAATAGAAGGAAGAATAATTTATATAAAGGGGTCATTAGGGGGCAGTATTTATGTGAGGAGGAATTAGGGGACAATTAATTTAATTAAGGTGGCACTTGGGTTTTATTAAAGGAGTTTTCCAACTCATTTTTATTGATGATGTAGTCTGAAGATCAATCAATAAGAGATCAGTTGGCCCCCGTCTAGGACGAGACTGTAGTTACATTACATGGCCGCTATGAAATGAATGATACAATGTAAAGAGAGAAGGGGGTCACAGTAATTACATCAGTGGGGGTCCCGAATGTTGGAATTCCAGTTTTTTTTAAATTTTTTTATTGATGACCTGTAAAACCCCTTTAAGGCTGAAGCCCCACGTGGTGTAAACACCGCGATTCACCCGTGGTGGAGGCGCCACGGAAAAAATCGTGGGGTTTTACAGTGAAAGCAAAGTGGATGGGATTCTAGTGAATCCTATGCCCACTTTGCGGAAAAAAACCATGCTATGCCACACGTGGCAATTTCCAAAACCGTCACGGTCAGCATGTCAATTATACCTACGGAAACGCCAGAGGTTTCCCCATAGGTATAATTGAAGCAGAAAGTCCGTAGAGGAAAACTCTGCAAACTTTCTGTCTAAAGCGCTGCGGGAAGAACCGCGATGCGATACCGCCGCGGTTTCTCCTGCAGCGCTTTTTTTTTGCTGTGGGACGCCACGTGGGACCTTAGCCTTAATTAGGAAATACATGGGGTGTTATTAATATAATTAGTTATAATTATTAATATAGGGCACTATTTAAGGGGGGTACACAGGGACATCATTAATTTAAAGATGCACATGGGAGTATAAGTCATTATTGGGTGTTATATCATATATTTTATAATTGGGGTAGCAGCAGGATGGGTGTGCAGGTGAGGACAATCAGGTGTCTGGAAAAGTGAAGAGCCAAATATGTCTGTGCTGCAAACTTTACAGAGACTGGAAGAAATGGTCATGGCGGTTCAGATGAAAGAGATGGGAAATGTGAACGATTAGTCTGAGACGTCACCTGTAAGTCACTAAACCTAACTGCACTGGATGTGTTTGCCCACCCCCGACTCGTAGACTGCGCACTGGTGACCCTAAACAAGTTCACATACACATGTGCACCCATTTTTTTGTGCTATTGCATATGCAGTGTTTATTTTTACACCAATCAAAATGACTAACGTGATAAAAAATTCAAAGCTCGTGCGGTTTCAAAAGAAACGCATGAGGTATGGGTATGGTGTGTACAAAGGCAGATATGTAATAGCACCCTAAGACTGAGGCCACTCGGCCGGTATCGCAGTGGGCTAGCCGCTTATCTACAATTTCCAGTAGCGGCTGCGGATGAGATTAAACAAGCCCAGTCTACATGCTGCGACTAAACTCCACAGCACAAAGCCGGCTTGTCAATGACCTGCCACAAACCTCTGCAATACATAGGATGAAACCTGAGGTGAGCCGCAGCACAGACTTCCAGATTTCGCCAGTCCCTCAGTGACCTTGCACACAATAGGGGCAATGTAGCAGCAGAGATTATATCCAAGCATATAAAATAAATGCAGCACATGAAGATCTGGTCTTAGGCTTCAGGTTGCCAAGAAAACTCTACGTAAGGAAGTGAGAGAGCTGCTGCCAGCAGGTGGCGGTATTACAGCGGTACGTTCTCTATGGTAATAATGGCTGATCATATGACCGGAACTGTCAGGGATCAGCCCTATGTGTGGGGTCGGTGCTGGGTCCAGGAGCCTGGTTCTCCCACGGGTAGGATCCCCCCATGAGCCCCTCAGCCCGGCGCGAATCACATGGGATTCTATAAGCTGAACCCGCCTGCGGTGCCCTCAGAGCCCTGAACCGGCCCCTTCTTCCCTCCTCTCACACCCACACAGTGCACTATGAGTCACCCAGCCAGGCACCGAGCCCCGACTGCCCCCAGCTGCCCTGCTACACGTACCAGTGCTCCTGTCTACCTGTCAAGCATGGAGAAGATCCAGCCCCCCATATAGAGTAAGGTGTTGCCCGCAGCCCCTGGCACACAGCTGCCCTGCCTTACTGAACGTGTGCTGGAGCCGCTGCTCCTGAGCGCCCCTCTAGGTGAGCAGCCTGGTCACACAGGTGACAGACACTGCAAGCAGAGCAGCCACTCACACTCTCTTCTTGTGTTTCTCTGCAGATGGACATGAATACAGTGGGGCATCCAGATGTGAAGGAGGGTGAGTCATGTGCGTAACCCTTTCCCTGCCCGTCAGAGAAAGGGGCTATTGATGTGGTAGTTCCCTGCACCGGCACCTGGGTCTTCCTGCCTGTCACTGCAGTCACCTGCTCAGCTCATATTGTGGCCAGCAGGGTAGTGATGAGTATGTGAGCTGATCAGGATGTGATACTGTTATGTTACATTGTTTCCACTATATTACTATTGTGTGATAAGCATTCTATAAAGAGCTAATGTCCTCATACATCCACTACTCAAGGCGCTATCCCACCAAAAACTTTACCTCTCCACAAAATAGGTGATAACGATATGATCACAGGGGGCCCCACCGCTCGGACCCCCACTGGTCACTAAAATGAGGGTCTAAAATGAGCTCCCTGTTAATCCTTTCTGCACAACCATAGTGAGGGGGGAGTGGGAATGGTGCAGGGATCAAGCATGTGCACTGCAGGTCCAGTCACTGTCTATGTCCCAGTGAATTGGCTGTTTTCATTGATGTCCTAGCTTCGGGGTGCTTATTAAGTCCAGTGTTTTATATACTAGTCTTAAAGAGGTGTTCTGACTTTTTTTTTTTTTTTTTAAATTTAATAATGCTGGTGAGAGGCTCATAAATACAAAAAACCTGTTGTATGTTTCCATCAGCGACAGTTCTGGTCTTCTGTAGATGGGTTCCCTGGCTGACTTCACCAGTGACATCCCGTTTGTGCTGGGTGACCCTTCCATCCAATTACAGGCCTCAGTAGTGACCTCTTCACAAATGGCATGTGACTGCTGCGACCACTGATTGTAGAGGTGTAGCTATAGGGGGGCAGTGGTAGTAGATGCTATCGGACTCTGGAACCTAAGAGGGTCCCAAAGATCCCACTGCTACATAACCTGTACCGCTATTCTAAATGGCCCACAATATTAAGATTTTGCATCAGGGTCAAGGAGCTTCAAAGTTACACTGCTGTGTGATTGGCTGCTGGGATCTGTAAACTGAAGACTGGAGCTACTGCTGCTGAAGGGGTTAGTAATGATTTTCTATGTTTATGGACCCCTCAGCAACACTAGGGGTCTTTTCTGTATTGAGAGCTGAAGTATGGACATCACTTCTCATTGGAATACAGGTGGGAAGACTTGTATAATGCAGAGAAGCTGATGCTGGAGGGATAACCTCAAACGCTTATATATCAGGGGCATTATAGAAAAGTTCTACCTGTATTACTTCCATAGCTATCACCAGATGAAAACACAGTCAGGATTCTGAACAGCTGCAGCTGGACATAAATACACCTAGCCTGACTGTGTTTTCAGCTGTTTATTCCTCTGGAAGTTTTACAGATAGAACTGCTGTCTTGGTCTCATCTTTTATATGAACCAGAAACACTGTTCTGTGTCTTAAAATGCCCAAGATACAATTATCTGAAGTTATTGTTTGTTATTACCCATAGTGATGCACCAGTAGGTTCGTTAACCTAGTCTATGGAAAGACTGTGCAAATAGTATCTCCCTGGCAGCTTTTTACTCCAAGATCACCAATGTGAGGTCAAGTTTTTACAGGCTATGTTAAGCTAACCAACATCTATGTATTTGGGGAAAATACATACTTGTGATGTGAATAACATATCCACAGTGTATGCCATAACTGTCTGATAGATGCAGGACCCACCTCTGGGAGCCATACTTATCTCCAGAATGGGGGTCTCCTGACACCTTCACTATCTCAACTGGTGCAGTTAGGGACCATGGGCAATGCATGCCAATGTATGAATATACAATGGCATATGTTTGGGAATACTTTCAGCATCTATATGGGAGCTGATTATGTACCACAGGCACAAAGAACTGAAAATCCTTTATCTTTGCCAGTGGACAGATGCCCACATTACAACAGAACATTGGCCAAAACTGGAAGGTTTGCTCCACCTTAAACTTCCTCATGTATATGCGGTTTTACATACCGCTAGAAAGCTGACAGCGCACTGAATTCAGCGCACTGCCTGCTTTCCCGTTATGTGCCCCGGGGCTGGAGATATCGGCAGTCTAAATTTCACCGTTCACTGTCAGAAGGGCATTCCTGACAGTCTAGCTTGGCTGTGAGGAACGCCCTCC
Organism: Leptodactylus fallax; assembly: GCA_947044405.1. Classification (NCBI taxonomy): domain Eukaryota; kingdom Metazoa; phylum Chordata; class Amphibia; order Anura; family Leptodactylidae; genus Leptodactylus; species Leptodactylus fallax. Next base: position 1,366,838 of record CAMRHE010000019.1, read on the forward strand.
CTGACAGTATTTGTCCATAGCCCTGTACTGGGGGAAAGTACCTTACAGCTCAGCGTCATCACTGGGCGGTAAGGAACTCGCCCTCTCTCTGAGCCGAGTACTATCAGAGGGGGCATTCCTTACAGCCCAGTGATGATGCTGAGCTGTAAAGAACGCCCCCCCCCAGTACAAGTCTATGGATGGGTACTGTCAGGGAGGGCGTTCCTCACAGCCAAGGTAGACTGTCAGGAACGCCCTTCTGACAGTGAACGGTGAAACTTAGACCCCCGACGTCTCCAGCCCCGGGGCATATAATGGAAATTCATCACGCTGTCGGCTTTCTAGCGGTATGTAAAACCACATATACATGAGGACGTGAAAGGTCCTCTTTAATTTAATGTGGCTGGCCAGCTTAAAAGAATTGTCAAGAAATACTCTTCAGCCACTTCTGATATTGGATGCTGAAAGACACAATTGCACATTGGGCAGGATAGTTGCCATTGTCAGATGCGTAGTGATACTTGTGCACAGGTTGAATTAAAGGGGCTCCGACATATCAAGAGATAAATAGGTAGTGTTTGTATAATAAATAGGTTTTTTTTATCCAATATACTTTCTATATCAATTCCTCACAGTTTTCTAGATCTCTGGGAATGGGAACCATACATGATGCTCTCTGGGCTTCAGGCCTCTGCCTTGGTAACTGTTCGACATAGCGTGCAGTTGTCTCTCCATGCCTAGTGTCAGATCGCTATAGCACTCAGCTATCTCCAGCTGCCATAAGTCCCAACCAATTTTCAGCCTGGATGTGCTCAGGTTGAATGTCTGTCTAGCGGGAGAATGATCCTGCAGTCTTCACTTTGTGGGACAACCCCTTTAACATTGCCTTACAGGAGACTTCCATCTTGCTGAATCTGTTCTGTCAGATCACATAGATCTTTAGAACATAACTATTCTCAGATCTGAGACGTTTGTAAAATGTGTAGAGTTTATACCCACCACATATTTACAATATAGAGGTAACTTGCAGTTCTTCATTGAAGCTGAAGATCATTTATAGCAGAACTGACGCTAGGTTCACACCTGCATTCGGGTTTCCGTTTGGGGAGTCCGCTTGGGGACCCCCCTGAACGGAAACCTAATTTGCTTAAAAAAGTAGTTACCTGCGGACCCCATAGACTTGCACTTGCAGAGCTTTTCTCTCCACATTTTTCAAGCGGAATGGGGAATGGAATCCCCCAACAGAGTTCAGGCGCAGGTGTTAACCTAGCCTAAGAGATGAATGCTGTATGTGTTTGTCATGGGTGCTTTGTTATAAGGCTTGTTGTCCCTGTAACGTGGCTACATTGTGTTATCACATAACAAGGTCATTTACAAGATGCCATTGGTATCATCTTACTAACTAAATGTTTAAATGGTACATATGACTGTCTACTACATATTACTTTCTCATATGAACATCTGTTATAGCCTGATTATGACATGACCCATGTTAACAATAAGTTAGACCAAATTGTTCCAACCACACAAATGCCCATGAATGCAAAGGATCTGACCCCTCTACAGTATTGCAGTGTAAATACATACGCAGCAGGACACAATAACTTGTATTGGGGGCTGACCTGATGTACCAGATTTACCTACAGAAAGGTATGGATGAATAGATACAATTTTTTTTTTTATATTTCTGGCAGAGTAAAAATATTCCTCTTATCATTTTTGAGGAGTATTTTTAGCCTAGGAATGTGAATTTTGCAGTAATAAAATAATAAATAAATAATACACGGGTATACCGAGTATGATCTGTATGCAGACAAAAAAACATTACTACAACGGTCTTTGAATCAAATGCAAATTAATTTAGGCAATTCTAAAAATGGCAATTCAGTGATTTAGATTTTTTTTTTCTGCTACGTTGGAGGATTCTTTGCAACAGGCAATTTACATATCTACACACTGATGATCAGCTACATTAGCTATCATGTGTATATAGAGAAAACACAGAATCCACCAGTCAAAATAGGTGATTCCATAGCTTATCTACGCCCCGCTCTGCACAAGTCAGAGTATGCCTAGAAAACTATTCTATAGAAGTCAGTGGGGTCTGTTCCCGACCATTGTGTCCATGGCTCATGGTCCATCTCTAAGAAACAGGAAGTCTCTGATTATTTTAGGCTTGGTGGCAAGACTTGGAATTGCAAAATACATTGGATTTATTTTAAATATAGATAATATTTTGGAAATTTAAAAATAACATTATCAAAAATTCAGGTTATTTTCTGCTGACACATTCGTTTGATGGAGTATTCTTATCTCCAGGATCATATTTAAACTTGTAGTTTAAGCTAACTGAAGTGTTTTACCCAAAACACTGCTTTATCTACTTTCCTCTGTTTGTTAGGTATAGCCGAATATGGGTCCTCAGTGTTTATAGCTTGTTGCCTAGGTTTCGGACCACCTCTGCTGTTTAGCATCACTGGCCGGGCTGGTGACATCTTTACTGTGATTTTTGGCTAATGGGGCAGTTTGTCAGCTCTGCAAAGTGCTCTTCACTGCTGAGCCCTGATAAGGGTTAGAACAGTACTTGATCTGTGCCTCTGTTATCTCTGTGTGTAAATCCAGAGATAACTGAGCAGTTTAGTCTTGGGAGCTTGTCCATTCTGAAACCGAGTGGAAGGGGAGAGGAGACAATAGCGCAAGTGAAACCCTTAGATGAGAAAACTCCTTTAGGGTAAGGCCCGATGTAGTGGGCCGCAGCGAAAAAGTACTGCGGGTAAAAACGCGGCGGAAAGCATTGCGGATTTTCCCGCAGCACTTTTCATAGAAAGTCCACAGAGTTTTCCTCTGCAGACTTTCTGCTTCAATTATACCTATACGGAAACCACCAGCATTTCTGTAGGTATAATTGACATGCTGTGGTTTCCAAAAACATGACTGTTTTGGAAATCCCATCATTTCTGCTGCGGGTATTTTTCTGCAATGTGTGGCTGGGATTCCATGTACTTTGCGGGGACTGTAAACCTAATCACAGCCTAATAAACATATTCATGTGGTTAATCTAGTCTATAGCAGAAGCCTTCACACAGTATTTGTGGCATTTGAAAATTCATGTAAAAACACATCAATTTGTGCATATTTTTGCTTTTTTGATATTTAAATTGAAACTTGTGTTAAGAAAAATTCCTAAAAAAAATAAACACCCTGCATGTATAGACATTGTCCATAATTTAATACATAGTATTGGTGGTCTGTGAGGGATATATAATATTGTTGCATGGCATCCTAAATATAGTTAGTTTTGTTAGAGTAACCTTAGAGGAGGTGAAGTCTTTGCGTGATTTCTCGGGTGACTGGGGGAGCAGGCTGTTTGTTTGTTGGCCTGTCCCTGGATTTCTCTTTTCAAGGAGTTGGCAGGAGATCAGTGCTTTCTTTTCCGGTATGAGTAGGAGAGAGGAATGTACTGTTTAATTTGACTGTGAGAGTATGTAGGTGCGAGAATAGCTCTGATATGATTATATGGCTGTAGAATTTCCTTAGTTCCCTGGAATGTGCTTACGCACCTCTACTGTATTGTACTTAGAAGAATATCAGGTTTGGCTACTAACCAGGCATGTATGACAGATGATTTGCTTGCCCATACAATAAATGCTATGACTGACCCCAATATAAGTTCATGTCTTTGGTCAATCGGTTCCTGGTAGTATGTGTTGTATTTATGTCCCCCCCCCCCATTGTATCATGGTCCTTGTTGGCCCCCTAGTTGGAAGATCCCTGCCCAAGTTTCACCATCCCTACCAAAAAACCCTTCACTGAAAATTCCTACAGAACACTTGAAAAATAGTGTTGTACCATAGTCAGTGGGGTCTGTGACATATCCAACACTGCGATTATTTTATAGTAACAGAAGTTGACTGACTATTCATTATGAGTCAATGTGAGAGAGAGGAGTGGTCATAATACATACAAGCATCCTATAAAAACCCAGTCCATGACACCAGTGGGAAGAGAGATTAAGCTAGAGTCAAAGACAGGAAGGTGTCAACTACATTTTCTAATAAGGACAACTGACAGGTCAAATACATGAGGGCCTCATTTATCTGTAACCAATCAGAAATCCTCTTTCATTTCTTAACCTGCTGTAGTGAAACGAAAGCTGCAATATGATTGGTTGCTATCAGTACCAAGGAGTTGGTAGGCCATAGCTTCGACTCCAACTCCTCTGCTTTTCCATAGTCTGACTCCTGCTGTCAAACAGAAGCAGTAACGCGAGAGAGAATAAAGAGAGTAAATATGCAACAAGCTATGCATGTAAAGATACAATATCTATAATTGTTTAATAAAATTTAAAATAATTAATAATTTTCTTGTGGAGCTGGAGTCGTTATCTGGTTTTCAACTCCATCCAAAACTAAGCCCCAAACTCTGCTGACCTGGTGGCTATAGGCAAAAAAGACAGTTTTTCCCTAGATACAGTTTTGATAAATATGTCCCTGACAGATCAGAGGAAACATTTGAATAAGGAATCAATGATTTAATTTTGTGAATATGATAAAATACTATTATATTGATATTGTAAGGGGGTTATTGTATATTATTATTATTATTTATTTACCGTCTGTAGCTATGTTTGTTGGAAATGCATAATAAACTGTTAACGCTAATGACAATTTCAGTCTAGTAACAGGTAAAATAAAATCCTACTTATGAGCAACATACTGCAGGAAAAATCTACCTAGAATGTCTGGTATCATTGTAAATTTTTTGCCGCTATAGCTAAAGATGTTTGCTCACATGTATGACAACAGCTTGAGATAAACTACTGTCAGTTTCCAAGGGCAACAAGTAGAACTTTGAAAGTAGTCGTGTTTTATTACTACAAAATCCCATCCACTTTGCTGTGACTGCAAAACACTGCGTTTTTTTCCCCCGCAGTGTTTAGGCCATGTGGGGCCCCAGCCTAATATTGGGAAGAAAGACTATACTCAGGAAAAGTAGATTATAAGTAATGAGGTTGCTTGTTTCTTTCCTGATCTTGTGTAACTTCACAATATGCAGCTTTTACTGTGTTGGTGTTGTGTTATTGGGCAGTCAACATCTTCATTAGCAATATTAAGTGGTATTTGTGGTGTTCTCAGATACACCTGTCCTGCTGGCAGAACTACGCCCTGCCCGAGAACCACTGTATGATTGGAAATCCAGCTGTGAGACATGGAGTGTTGCATTCTCACCTGATGGCTCCTGGTTCGCCTGGTCTCAAGGACATGGCATCATTAAGCTAATCCCTTGGCCACTGGAAGAAGAGCTGTAAGTATTAGATGAATAGGGTATTACTAAGACTATGAAAACTGGAGGTGGATGATCAAGAGTTAGCCTAAAACTGTGTGTGTGTGTGTGTGTATATGTATATATATATATATATATATATATATATATATATATATATAAATTTATTTCTTTTTTTTGTTAGGAGGCCGCCATCATGCAGACCCAAAAGTCAGTACTACAAGGGCTCCGAACTAAAAAGGAAAGGAAGCCTAAAAGAAAAAATATTAGACTGTGGTCAAATAGTTTGGAGCTTGGCATTTGGTTCCTCATCTGCACCAGCTGGATGGAAACTCTGGCCCCTTTCCAGACAACAAGATGCTAAATCTAGTGAAACATGGCTTCTTTTGGCAACTGGACTCCGTGATGGACATGTCAAAGTGTGGGAAGTACACACAGGTAAAAATAGTTAATGCTTCACATGCAGGAAATAAAAGGCAGCATTCTACATTACTAAGTTAATGCTTTATATATTAATAATAATTTACTTTGGCAGAAAGTGTGACAGTCTGTCCGGTCATCTGTGTAGAAGTGCAAAGAGCTTTGTAGCCTCTAGCAGCAGCCATAACTGATATGCTAATAATAACTGATTATATATTATTATACTATATAGTGCAAATAAAGTGTCAGAACTTGCACACACATTGATTGCAGGCGATTGCAACTCTTTAACTAGGGTGTGTAGCTATAGGAAGTGCAGGAGTGACAGGCAGTGGGTCCCTGGATGCTGACAGTGACCCCTTTGTCATATAAAGAACTCATCAGTTTTTTCTAATTGCAGACTTTAGATTGGGGCCCAGTATGTACAGACCACAGAACACTATTAGTCTTTTAAATCCGCAGTGAAATGTGCTCTTTATTTTTCATTTTCTTTCAAGATATGTGTCTGAAATTCAGAGCCCCCCCCCCCACAAAAAAAAAAAATCCTGTAATATAGAAATAAAAAATGTAATGTACTTAATACATTAAAATTAATACCTATCCTTGGCTGCTGGTTCCCTTTGGTCCAGTCACTTCTGTGGTGTAACCTCTCGCAGCTTATAAGGATGCAAGTCCCTACAATTGGTCCGAGTAGGGATAGTGAATATTAGAGTGAATCTGTATACAATATCTGATGCCTGTCTTATGTAAACACAGGTCGCCTTCTCTTCAATTTATCGGGGCACCAGGATGTTGTACGGGATCTGAGCTTTACAAAAAATGGCAACTTGACCCTTGTTACCGCATCCCGGGACAAGACTCTAAGAATCTGGGACTTGAAAAAAGATGGTAAGTTGTTTTTGGATTATTCTTTATTATTTTATTCTGCTGTTCCCATAAATGTTGTGAAGGTAAATAACTGTGCCATTTACTTCCAAAATATATGCCAGTAACTGCTGATGGGTAGAGAAATACACTAAACATTGTCATAGTCACTTTTTAAGGAACATTGCAGGCAGCACCAACATACCGTTACTGTTTGCTTGGTGTGTGTCTTTAGTCTGTGTATATGGAATGACACATGCATGTCAATTGGACTCACACAGTAATTGTTTGTAATTCAGGGTGTGTGAATTGCTGAAATAGCTTTGCATCCGTAGTTATGTTTTCAGGAAAGTACACACCCTGGTTGTCATGTGGAACTTGAACTGCCGCTAGGGTAAATGCTCTATTGTTCTATACATTTTTGCAGATAAAGTGACACAGACATTTACAATTACATTGTTCCTATGTCTGTTCTTTTAAGCTTTTTCTGACATCTGCCTTAATAATATGGCAAATTTTGGGTATTAAAATATGGCAGCCGCTCAGTAGCTGAACGGCCGCTATAGCCTTTGGGATCTCTGCTGTAATATACAGCGCGGACACCTGGCAGCAATAACAGTGGATCCATAACTGAACCTTAGGGTACACCACTTATAACCAAGTGATTACGTTCTGCACAGATACACATGTACTTGTTCATCCTGATGCAGGTTTATTATACAGCTAGAGATCTAAGGCACTGAATCACTGGCTGTGTATCCTTACATGTGAGGTATTTAGGAAATGCAGTTAAATAGTTTATAGCACATAATAAGGTAGGTAGATCATTCTATCCAGTATACTGCATACAGTATAGTGGGTTCTGGAACTAAGTGCTGCAATCAATGCAAATTGGCAAAACCATGTACTTTAGTGTAGGTGCCAGGTCCAGCTCTTTGCATCATTTAATAGGCACTGTTCCATCGATTCTGAAACTGTTGGATTTTTTTCTCTAGCCCCCACCCTTCCTAAGCAATCGGTGCTGTTAGTTTTGGTTCTGTCAAGAGCGCAGTGTCAATCAGGAGCAGACAGGGGGTGTGATTCTGAGCTCTGACACTGGCTGCCTCTGATTGGAGCTCTGAATCAACCCCCTGCCTACTGCTGCTCCTGGAATATCAGTCACCAAAATAGCTGCACTTATTACTTGGGAACAGTGAGAACTAGAGAAAATATTCCAACACCGGTGGAAGGAGTGGAGCTCTGTCTATTAAAGAGGTTGTCCAGGCTAAAAAATTTTATTTTGTCGTCTTTTGCGGAAGTCCTTGCCGGCTGTGATGTCACTGTCACATTGACCTCAGCAGTCACATGCGACGGGGACTTCCCTCGGAAGAAAAAACAGGCATCTGGGACAGGTGAGTATTTGTGTTTGGCTTTTTTTTTTCTTTCACCTTCCCCTGGCCTAATTAAAAAATAAAATTTTCGCCTGGACAACACATATAACAGATTCTAAGAACTGGAGTTGGAGGTGGTGAAAGGTCCTCTTTAAAGACAAGTGTGGATTCAAATTGGTCATTGTGAATTCTAGAAACGTTATGTTTGCGTGGAAATCTATAGCAGCTCAGTAAAATGTTACTCCAGACTAACCCTTAGCTTCATTTTTACTACTGCTCCCACCCTCCTTTGCCTAGGAAAGCTGATCCAAGTGCTATCTGGACACGTCCAGTGGGTTTACTGCTGCTGCATATCCCCAGACTGTAGCATGCTGTGCTCTGCAGCCGGAGAAAATGTGGTAAGAAGACTTCAGTTTATGAGAAGGTTTATCAATACTGTCACAGAGACTTAATCTACTATGTTAATCCCTTGATCAATGTTGGACGTATTCTACTCGGCTGAAGGAAAACTGGTATGAGATCTGACCTGTCCTTCAGATTTTCTGGTTTTGTGAGACAAATTCTCTCACAAACAAGGTAAAAAACCTGAGTGTTAACATAACACACCCCTTAAAGTTTCCCTGTTGGAAACAAGTCTGATAATATGAAGTACTCCGCATAAAATGAGGCCCAATTTACCAACATGTATGTAAAACTAAACAATATAGTGTAAGACAACTCTGATGACACTGCATATATCTTACAGAATATCGTATAGTATTTAATATTAACTCCTATGCTTGTGTCTAATGTGATTCCCCAGGACACAAATATTAGAAAAACTTCAGTGGCGGCATATTAGTTGAGAAGAACTAGTTTTGATGTACTTAATAAAAGCAGACATGTTATGACAGTGGTAACTTTTTTTCATTATATAGGTGCTGCTATGGAGCATGCGCTCTTACACCCTAATCCGGAAGCTAGAGGGTCATCAGAACAGTGTGGTGTCTTGCGATTTTTCTCCAGATTCTGCTCTCTTAGTCACGGCTTCATATGACACTACCTTGATTTTGTGGGACCCTTACACTGGCGAGAAATTACGACAGTTCATGTGAGTATCTGCTTGTTTGTTTTTAACACTTTCATTTTATTTAAAGAGGACCTTTCATGTCTTCTAAGATATATGGCATGTTATATACCTTGGCAAAGATACCAGTGCGCTACATTCAGCACACTTTCAGTTTTCCCAGTATCTGCCCGGATACAAGAGATTTTAGTGCTTCACAGCTAAGCGTCATTGGGTGGTGAGAAACGCCCCCCTGACGGTACACTTCTGTAGTCATGTACTGTGAAGGGGGCATTCCTCACCACCCAGCAATTACATTGAGCTGTGAAGCACTAAAATCTCTGGAACCAGAAAATGACTTTTTTTTTTTTTTTTTTTTTTGTTAAACATATGTAAGAATTTTTAGTGAACAAACAAAAACTTAAATCCTACACTCTTCACTAAGCCTAATGATAGAGCTACACTTGATAATTCTTTAGAGATTTTCTCTGCAGCTGTCATCTCAATTTTATCACAGATGGAATTGCAACAAAGAATAAGGGTCCTTGCACACGACCCCAAGTCCCCTCGTGTGTGGTCGGTAGGACCCAGAGCCACTGGATCATAGTCAGGTATGATACAGTGAGCTCCAGAATAGCCCAATCACCACAGTGATGAACTGATAGCACCATGTCAGATCATTACTGTAGTAATCGCACTATTCAGGAGCTCACTGTATCATAACTGACTATGATGCCATGGCTCGTATGCACACGGCGAATGTCAGTAAGGGTCCTACCACCCATGGACTGGACTCATGTGCAAGGGCACTTACACCATTGACCCAAAATTGCATCCACTGTTCATAGTTTTAGATGTATTTAGAAATCTGTCATATGAGTCTTCATAAATCTGTTTTACTTTCCAACACACAAGCAGCACTTTTCTCTCTGCATGTTTCGTGCGGAAACCACACAGACCCCATTATAGTCTATGGGGTCCGCGGGTTTCCTTAGGTAACTGCTTTTCTATGCGTATAGGTTTCTGTTCAGGGGGTCCCCAAACGGAAACCTGAACGCAGATGTGAACCGGGCCTAAATTGAGTCAAGATAAGGAGGCAGAAAATAGTCTGATAAATGGAGAAGGACAATTTATTTATTTTTTTTAATGTTCACCTGTACTATGAAAGGTGGTCTTCTAATTGGAGGCAAACTTTAATGTGTGTGGCTGGAGATTGTTCTGAACACTGAGATATCCACATTGGCTATCATTGTTGGATGATCTCCTGATACATTTCTGATGAAAGGCAGCAACCTAGTCTACTGTGTAGGAGTACAGCGGGATATGTCACTAATAGGCTCTCACTGTAAAATAACATCTATGCATGGTATACTTTTCTTACTGTATACGTTATTCTAGCCAGACCAAGGTCAAAAGGAATCTCTTGGCCTACATAGGATAAATAGTGTCCTATGATAGATTTGGCGTTCACTCCTTACTAGCACTAGATGTCCCAGAGAGGGGTCATTTAACATTTCTACCTTTGGAACCCAGAGACGGGTCGAATGACCTGAAGGATTTAAGCAAACAACCTATAATCACCGCTTTTGTTCTGTAATTAAGGCCATTACTGTCACACCACAGGATTTACAATAGGCTGCTGTGGGGGGCGTGTGTGTGTGTGTGTGTGTGTGTGTGTGTGTGTGTGTGTGTGAGTGAGTGGCATGTCCTTCTTGTGTGACTCACTCAGTAACTGCGATTTTTTTGCGAATTTTTTTTATTTATTTTTTTTCTGCACCCATTGACTTGAATCTAAATATACAAAAATGTAAATATACAAAAGAACAACTGTTATTTGTTTCCATGCTTTTTATTTTTGTTATGAAAATAATAAAAAAAAATACAAGGAATAAAACAATTCCACACATATTTACAATAGGCTGCTGTGGGGGGCTGCGTGTGTGTGTGTGTGAGTGGCATGTCCTTCTTGTGTGACTAGCATTTCAGCACTTACTCAGCAGTCTGTCTGCACTGTCGGAACATACCTGGCACTGCCTGGGTATGTCCCTGGTACATTTGCCACACGTGTATTTGTAGCAGTCAACACATCTCTCAGTTGCACAATTGTTCGTACATCGATGGTTGACCTGACACTTCGCCCTTTTGCCAGGGCTGGGTGTGGAAGGTTGTTGCCGAAGGAGTTTCTCCTTGCATGCCTTCTTTTCAGTCACATGAGAGCCACCTAACTCTTTTGCAAGCTCAACCAGGAAGTCCACCCGTCTCTCCTGCACCCCAGTGCATGCCTGATAAAGAACATGAGCATTCAGTGCTGCCATGTCAATCATGTTGTAGAACACGGCGAATGGCCATCTCCGTGTTCCTGCACGCACGCTGTACTCCCGCACCATTTGGTCCATTACATCCACACCGCACTTTGTGTGGTTGTATTGTGTGACCGTGTTTGGCTTCCTTTTGTTGGTATCCTCAGTCTCAACCACGCTGTGCATGCTGCTGAGAATGTAGACGGCCTTCTTTCGTTTGGGTGCATACACTGTCAGTGTGGCACCAGTGGTTGAAAACACCTGAGTGGTGAATTCAGTGCGGTCCATCTGTCTAGCGGATTGAGGAATTTCCCGGCGACTCTTGTTGACTGTGCCGAGGATAGTGGTTTTCCGGCTAAGCAGTCGTTGTGCAAGTGACAATGATGTAAAGAAATTGTCCGTGGTTACAGTTCTGCCCTTGTCCATGAATGGTTCCATCAGCCTCATCACTACAGTTTCGGACAGTCTCCTCCCCGCTGGGACGACTGGGGTCCTTGCCAAGATATGGGAGGACATTACAGATGTACTTTGATTTCAAGTCGCAAGCCACCCAAAACTTGATGCCAAACTTGTCTGGTTTTGTTGCAATGTATTGCAGAAAACAGCAGCGAGTCTTTGACGGGAAAAGCTGTTCATCAATAGTGATGTGTCGACCAGGGTTGTAGGATGCGATGCAGTTGGTGACAAACGATCTCCACACATCGGAGATTGCAGCAAACTTATCGGTCTCCACTCGCTCACTGCGTGTGAACATGTCATCAAAGCGTAGGTGTTGCATGATGTCTTGGAAGCAGTTTCGGGTCATAGTTGCAATGATCCTTGGGTTTGCTAGGTTTGCTGACCAGCTGTCATGTAGTGATGGAACCTTGGTCACCCCCCGCAAGATAATGACTGAAATAAATGCCATTAGTTCCGGGAGACCCATGAACCAATCCACCTGCTCCGTGTGACGTGCATGTTGAGTAGTCCATTCTTGAATGCTACGAAGCATGTCAAGAGTGATAAAACAGAGGAAGCTCTGAAGGCGACTCCGGACACTTCGTCTGGCCTTAGCACTTGGCTCTCCATCTGTAGGGTACGGTTCTATTGGGGTGAAATGGAGACGTTTCCCCACTTCTACTTCACGCCACACTGTGCCATCTTTTGCGGTCTCTGTCGGCTCACTCGCCAACCGAGCTCTCTTTTTTGGTAGAGGAGGAGTCTCCTCATCTGCAAGATAAATAATTTCAAATTAACATTTTGTTTTGGTTCTAAATAAAAAAGATAGTCAGGAAATAAAAATCGGTAATTTGAAAAAATCTAACCTGAAGACAGCTCAGAGTCCGAATCCAGTTGAAGGACTATGTCTTCTCCATCTGAGTCAGAAGGGTTGGTGTTGCTCAGGATCAGTTCCAATGCCTGTTGAATGGTGTGCCTTCTCTGCATTTTGTTTCTTGTGAACAAAATAGGTGAAGCAGTCCCTTCACATCCCCCACAGCACAAAAGGCTGCATGCAAATTTGCTAAGGTGTTAGCAGCCTTATGCATATTCCCAGCACAACAATGCAGCTGGGGGATGGGCAGACACACTCAAGAGCATCTTACATTCTTTTGTTTACACTCTCTTACAAGACCTGAGGTGGATCAACACAATTGCCCCCTGCAGATTCCTCAGACAATGGCCACATTTACAAATGAAAGGATGCTAATTGGAGCCATCAGAATTGTCTGTTTGGACTAAGGGTCATTTGACCCTCTTTCAGGACTTCAAGGGGGAGCTCGAAATTTCTGGGACTTCTAGTGCTAGAGCTCACAATGTGATCCAAACAGTGCTTGAGTAATATAAACAGGATCATGGCTTTCTCATCCATTCTGGGAGTAGAGGGTTTTTTTTTTTTTTTATATAATAGACTTGGTAAAGTACTATGTCTCCTGCAAGACGTTTGAAGAACAACTGTGAAGTTTGGATACACTATAAAGTGATATGTAAAATTATTTTGCATGTGCTTTGCGTGTAAGTGTACATAAGTCATGTAGTCACATAGGAATAACTGTAAAACTATTCATAGTGAATACCAAAAACTATTTTATTTTTTTTTTTTGAACATGAAAGCAAAGTAGTTCCAGCCTGAACAGAGTGATGCCTTTATATTTGTATGTATTTATGAACTGTACTTTTATGCTCTAGAAATAACTTTTATATTTTGCTGTCAGCCATGTTCCATTGTCGTCTTATGTGGACTACAGTAGTGCGGAGCCACAGCTCAGATCATTGCGAGCCGTCTGCTTTTCACCAGAAGGTCTACATTTTGCTAGCTTGGCAGATGACAGGTAAGGGATGATGGGCTGGGTTCTGCTTTTTCTCACTTACATTGTACTAACACCTGGTGGATGAATAGAAGAGGAAGCATTCAGTACAGAACTGTCAAGAGTCTTTTCCCACAAGTACTACTTGCCATATTCGTCTTCTGTGCCTTAAGTTGAAAGACAAATATTTTGTTCATTTAGCAAAGGAAAATTCCAGTCATCCAAGTTTACAATATGTTCACCCACCCTGTAGGATAATAGGATGGTAGTGATGATATAACTAGGATAAGGTGGAGTTGTGCATCAAAGGCCCATCCTGTTTCCATTTATAGCCACCTAGGTGTGCACATCCAGGAGGAACTTCAATACAATGACTAGGAAGAGGAAGAGAGAAATGACTTAAAGTGAATGCCAATAAAACATAACTTTTATTATTTGGTTACTATTAATATTGGTTGGCCGCTATAGTAACCACCATAATAACCTGATATCCAGTAAGAACTTCTGGGATTCTTGGGGTTCGTTGATATTGTCCTTCTCGCCTTTGTGTCTAGTTTTTCTATTGATCCAATGAAGCAGCTTTAAACATGGTCTGTATTTAGAATACATCAGTTTTGTGCTGCTACCTCCTGTGTAGAAAATTATTCTGTATTCCACACAGGTTTGGATATATAATATGTTGACCTCTCGTTTAACCCCTTAATGACAGCCTCTTTTGGCCTTCAGGACAAAGCATACATTTTTGCTTTTCTCATCCCTGCCTTATGAGAGCCATAACTTACTTTTCCATTGATGTAGCCATATCATTCCCTCATTTTGCTGAGACAAGTTGTATCTCTTAATTAAACCGTTTTAGAAATAAGACTCCCTTTAAACCATAATATCTGTCACCTCCCCCAAGCATATTCAGCTGCCACCACCATGTTACAGAGCACATTACAGTGATACACAACATACCATTCTTATGTATGTCAATTTTGTAGATTTAGAGAAATACAACTTTGAAGTCTTATGCAAATGAGGCAGTTGGTGCACTCATTTCATAGCAGAGGGAGGGCTCAGCCCTGGAGCATTGCACTTGACACTCAGACCCCTACCATCTGTTATCTATGGCACCCTAGGTAGTGGGAGCTGATCCTCCCACTTGCACGACATCACCCTCCTACTCGAGTAGCAAAAGCATTGCTCTTGTTGCTGAAGGTCTTTCCTAGTGCACCAATTGCCTCATTTTCATAAGACTTCAAAGTTGTATTTCTCCAAATCTACAAACGTGACGTTTGAATATGCTTTGGGGAGTTGATAGACTCCCTTTAAAAACTAATTTGGGTTGAAGGGGAATAGAAAAAAAAACTTTGGGTTATTTTTGTGTGCCCATTAACTGCTATGGGGCTGCCAGGACTGTAATCTCTGGAATTTTTACTCATCACAAACACAGTGTATTCTATCACAAACCTTTACCTGACCAGTACAGGGGCAGACATGCCATTGGTGCAACCTGTACATCTGCATAGAGTCTCAGTAGGTCAGGGAGCCCTAACAGTTACTGGTGAATTGAGACAAAATGGGGTGTTGTATGCTAAATGTTGGAAAACAAGGGGCCCATATGTCTGTGTCTGGCCCTGGACCAATATACTTACAAAAAGTGACATTTTAAATAGGAGATCTGTAATATGATGTTAAAGTTTTTTTTACTATTTTCATTTCAGATTTTTGCGGGTATGGTCCTTAGAATTACAAGAACCCATTTCTGCAGCACCAGTTACCAATGGTCTATGTTGCACATTTTTTCCACAGGGGGGAATTCTTGCAACAGGGTAAGAATGAATATGTAGAATGTGTAATATTTAGGCAAGCTAATATGATCAGGAAAAACTTCAGTCCTGGTCATTTAACTCTTCAGATGCATCGGTTAATACTGATTGGCATCTGACAAGTGGTCTGATTTATTTTCCCTTCTATTTTAGTGAGAGAGGGTTAGTTTAATAACTATGCATAACTGGTATCGCTGCATATGTAACAACCAGAACTATATCACGTTATTTACCTAGCAAAAAGTGAAAAGGAAAAAAGTTTTTAAAAAGTCAGAATAATTATATAGCTTCTTATACAAGGAATAAAACATATATATGTCCTATAAATCTCAAAATGGTACCAAAGAAAACTTGCAAAAAAAACCCAAAAACTTTTAATATCAGCTCTATGCTTAGCATTTAAATAATGAGCTCCACATCCACAGACATGCATGGACTAGAAACTCCATGTCACTTGTGGGTACAGCACAAGTTTATCCAGGTAACAGTTAAACAAAACTCACATTTTATTCCAAAGAATATCTCTTATCTTCATACCCAAAACTAAAGATTGCCCTGCAATGAAACAACTCTTCTTACATCTACATTGGTGGAAATTTTTTTATGGGTTTTCAAATGCAGTGACATGAAAAGAATTATTATGCAGAAGTAGTAAAACTACTTACATTCAGTGAATGTTGTAAAAATCCAGCACAAAAAGCCTCACATTCCTATTCAATTTAATAGGTGCATCACAAAGTGGTGCCATTACAAAATATACAACTCATCCCACAAAAATCAAACTCTCATAGACCTGTCAGTAGAAAAATGCTGTGTCTTCTGCCATAGACAGCACACACAAACTGGGAGCAGAATGCCCTGTTTCTATTATGTTAGATGACAATAAAGGACTTGGAGTGAGGTAGAAACTGCTTCCAGACAGGTTGGAGAAATTATTAGAAAGTTTATGATGTTCATATGTACTATTGATTTATCAGTTATCAGTAAGATATGTTTAAAGATGTCACATGTTTCCCATAGCAGCCAGTCAATGGTGTGTGTGTGTTGTGTTTTTTTGTTTTCCAAACCCATTTCTTGTTAGTGATACATTGCCCTCCAACCATGGTTTTTTTAAATGGTATTCTCATAAGCATAAGGCTATATTTGTACATACTTGTTTTTTTCTAGAGTTTGGTTCATTTTTTTTTTTTTTTATTGTAATTTTAATGGTGAGATTCCAAGCAACAGCCTAGCCAGCTTTTCTAGTTGTCGGTTAAGAAGCAAATGGCTTTCAATCGTGCTTATGTCATATTTTGTTTCAGAAACCGAGATGGGCATGTACAGTTCTGGACATCTCCTCGAATTCTGCCTTCACTACGTCACTTATGTCGAATGACATTACGGCGCTTTCTAACCACCTATCAAGTCCTTGCATTACCAATTCCTGGAAAAATTAAGGATTTTCTTATTTACAGGACTAATTATTAGACATATTATCTAAGAAATGGTGGCAAGGATATTGAAACAGACCTCATTCTAGAACTATGAAACCTTACATGGAAGCTGCATAAACCTCATTCCTAAAAAATCTGACAGGAGCACAGCAGAAAACAGTGGTACTGTAAGAATAAGTTACAAGAACCAGCCATGTAACTTGTGAGATGATTATTAGAGATGAACATGTATGATTGTAGTCCTTTTCTGGTAACTTCAGTGTAGTGATAAAGGGACAAAAATATATTCTAGGGGTTATCTTGACTTTCAACATTGATTTGTATCGATCTTAAGAAACAATTTGAAGTCCAATCCCATGAATGTTCACTACCCTATCCACATTCTGTATTGAAATTTACACCTGATTTCAGTTACTCTACACAAAATGTAATATAAATTCATACAAATAACCAAAGCAAACTCCCAAAATGTCATGTATTCTTAAGTCTTTTTGTAATCAGTTATATGGGTTTCCCCTCAATGGACATGTTCTCTAACCACAGGATAGGTCAGGGGTCAACATCCTTTAGCACTCCAGCTGCTGTGAAACTACAACTCCCAACATGCTCCATTCACTTCCATGGGAGTTCCAAGAACAGCAGAGTAAGTATGCATGCTGGGAGTTACCTACCCCTGGGATAGGTGATAAATATGATCACTGAGGACCCCCAGAGGTGCAGCAATGGAGAGTCTGAATGAAGTGACAGCACACATGATTGACAGCCCCACCTTTTAATGTCTACGTGACTGCTGGAAACAGTGAAGCACATCAGCGTGGGTCCCCTGTGACCAGACGTTATTCACTTGCCCTCTGTTTACATACAATTTTTTTTTCTGTTAAGCTTTTGCTCATTCATTTCACCCTAGATGTTAAGTCTTACAAGCTAATAAGATGCTGGAGCTGAGTGTGCTTACTGATGTCTTGACTAATGGAAAATTGTATTTAATAGTCATCTGACCACGTCATCCAATAGCTCATTGTGATGTATTTTAAGGCCAATTGATGATTTGGTGACAAGATGTGTACAAGGATAATGTCAGTGGCTTAGCATTGTGTATGCTCGCTTGTTGTTCTTACCAGAGAAGCCCAGGACAAAGTTTTAAAAGAGTTGTCCAAGTTATTTATTAATTTGGGGATTCAAAATAAATGGTGATATTTACCAGTGTTCTCCTCTGAGTTGTCCAGGACCAGGCTCTGATCCTCCTCACCAGAATTTGTGTACATAGGTGGGTCAGTGACACATCTATACACAGTACATGACCACTGCAGCCAGTTACTGAGCTCAGTTGTGACCCGCTCATATATGACTAAAGCCAGTGCTTGGCTGAATTGGTCATGAGCTATATAGACATGTCACAGATGAAGTCAAAACGCAGCAGTGCTCTAGAAGCAATTGGGTGGAAAATGCCTAAATACCACTTTTTTGTTTTTAAGTAATCCTTAGTACTGGCCAAGTTAATAGATAACTTGGTTTACGCTTTAACTGCATCCACACTGTTAAGTAAAAAATTGCTGTAACTTTAATCCAAACTGCCTTGGACACTAATAAGAAAATCTAAGTAAAACTTTAAAGGGAACCTGTCAGATGGATAAAGTTCAATCTGCAGGCAATGTCTTTTAGAGCTGGAGAATATAGAACAGATATGGTTTGTTATAACCTCTCATTGAAATCTCTGCTCTTTCTATGTTGAAGTGAAGGAGGCGACCTATCGTGAGTGATTGTTCTGTATGCATACCATCAACTTGACTTCTCAAACTAGACCAGAGATGTCAGTGAATAAGGCTGGGTTCAGATCTGCGCCAGGTCTCCGTTTGGGTTTCCGTCCCTGAACCCGTATAAAAAATGCGGAGAGAAAAGCGCTGCATGTCCTCATTTTTTGCTTTTTTTCGGGCGAAAACCCGACAGAGCCCATTATAGTCTATGGGGTCCGCGGGTAACTGCTTTTTTTTAAAGCAGATTAGGTTTCCGTTCAGGGGTCCCCAAGCAGACCCCCCCAAATGGAAACCCAAACGCAAGTGTGAACCTAGCGTCAGGCTAGTTGCAGACGACTGTGTATTTTGCGGTCTGCAAACTAGTAATTAGTGTTCCGTTTTTGCGGACAGTGTCATCAGTTTTTTCAGCATCAGTGAAGTATGTCCACAAAAACTGACAGTGTCTTCAGTGTGTGATCCTAGTTTGCGGACCCACCATAAAAAAAAAAAAACACAGGAGATATCTAATTACATCTCTAGCTTGTCCGCGAAAATGGACGGCACACTGAGTACATCAGTGTGCCGTCCTAGGTTTTTAGTCTCCCATAGGCTTCTATGGGCGAGTCAGTTCCGCAAAAACTGGACAGAATAGGACCTGTTCTATATTATGCAGCGAGGACTCACGGCTCGCACACTGGTCAGTGAAAAACATGGTCATGTGCGCATAAAAATAAATGGGTCAGTGTGCTATCCGCAAAAAACACAGATAGCAAACAGATCTCGCCGACGGTTGTCTGCAAGGGGCCTAAGTGTGGGTTATACTGAATTATGTGTCAATCTACTAAGCTCTTTCTACCCTATAACATGCTGCCATATGACGGCTTCCTTTTAAGGTTTTTCCCTTCATAGACAAGATTTTGTGTGAAACATTAAAGATGACCCTTGCATGGTTTTGCCTGTTAGAAGTAACAGAGAAACACAGGGTGTGTTGTCTATTGTGATTGATAGGGGAATAAAACAAATACCATTTTCTGTTGTAATAGTCAGGTATGCACATTAAACAAGATTAACCATTCCTATACCCATCTAATGTGATGATTTTGTAGCTTGTATTTTGCACTATAAAAGGAGAACTGTATTGTGTGATAAGTGGTTTCTTCAGAAAGATTTTCACAATGCACATGTATAAAGAGGCTGACCCGACTATGAAAATAAAAAGCTCAAATACCCATGGAAATCTTATTACTTAGTACCCCATAGTCACAAGTAAAATAAGGCTTTTGTATTTCACTGCTTTTTTGCTCCCCATTCTGCTGCTGTATTTCTGTGTTGGAGTTGGGACTTATTTCTACAGTCCCATCATCCTCCTGTACCCTTGCGCTGCTGCTGTCACTTCCTTCTAAGACATGTGACCTCTGCGGTTTGTATCAGGAGGTCAGTGCTCACATGGCCACAAGGGGCAGTCAGTTTTACCTTGTTCACCCCCTCCTGTGATGTGAATGTAATGTCATAAGAAACTACACAACTTACTGTGTCACTTGCCTGAAGACTATATCTGCCCTGTGGGGCATCTTGGCATTATCAGAAGAAAAATGCATTTTTTTTTCTCTCCCTGGTTTAACTTGTTGTTTATAATTAATATATCATATGGGGAAAAAGTAGAGTCTGCCAGCATTCTGTGTCAGAAATGGAATTTATTTCATTAGCAGTGACAAAAATGCACTACGTATTGACCCATACTTGATAAAGACCCCTGTGTGGGTTGATACGTGGTGGATTTTTTTTCACAGCTAATTAAAAAAAAAAAAAATTTTAAACGGAATTCTGGTGGAATTTTGCTATGGGAGGCAGATTTGGAGACAGGACACTGCCCTGGGAGGTGAATATTCACCCTGATACTGGTGCAGCTACAAATATACTTTTATTTTATTATAAATGCCTTGTACACCTGATAACTCTTGTACAAGGTACAATAAATCTGTCTCAATAGGTTTACTGACAGATGTGTTGCAGTTTCTGAAAAAGGGGGAGGGTAGTGGGGTTTTGATACCTTTTAGGATGGCGTGTTTTTTTTTTTTTGAGGGTGGGGGCAAAAAACACCATTCCAAATGTTACTTCAGTGGGTCACATACACAGCATTTTCAGTTCAGTGGTGCTTTAATCAAAACAACGTTCTGGGGTGGATGGGGTTTGAGAAGACTTTTTTTTCCATAGGCTTCATTATAGAACTTGGATAACACATATAGAAAAAGATTCTGGCACATGGAGAAATTTAACTTCATACAAGGTAAAATACACAGTTTGTCTATTGTATTTTCCCCCACAATAGTGGATACTGCTTAATTGAAGGGAAACATCTGTGCAGCTGTAGACAGTACATACCAGAGTGTGGGGTCTGATGGCTCCAGCACCCAATAGTAGGAGGTTTCTGCTGGGTTTCTCTGCCTATTAGATTTGACACTGTCTTTATAGCACAAGATTTACAAATAAGCACGCAAATGCCTCTAGAAGACCATGCTAAGAACCTGTCATATGTTTTATACACGCCAAACAGGCCCCAGGAGGTGAAGTATCATTTACTGTCATGCCCCTGAATTACCAGATATGGCAATTTTTTTTTTTTTTTTTGCTGTATGTAAAAGGAACTAAGTAGGCACAGGTGGATCATGCAGTCACGGTGGCATGTCAGACCTTGAGAGTGTGACTGACATATTAGGCATAGTAGACCGTTAAAATTGCAGGATATTGTACTTTAAATTTTATATGTCACTATATTGAGAAAAAAAAACATTTAAAAACTTCTCAATTTTTTTTTTTAAACTAGGCCATTTTTAGTGACACGTTCCCTTTAAGCTACAAATCCTCTGTAGCCCTTTGAAAGTACCAGAGTTGTTGTCTTTGTGAACACAATTATGATTTCCTGAGTTTCTTTAGGCTTAGGCCCCACGATGAGTTTTACAGTACCTGCAAGGTGAATGAGATTCAGGCTAATCCCATACACACCACTTTGCAGGGGTAGGGGGTGGGGACCAAAAAAAAAAAAAAAAAAAAAAAAACACACAACACACACAATATATCACTTCTACCTCCGGAAACGCAAGCGTTTTCCCTATAGATTTAATAAGGGGAGAAAACGCAGCAAACACTGTTTCCGCTGCAGTTTGCCACATGGGGCCTTAGGGTAGCTGCTAGGAGGTAGGGACTCCTACCATCAAAGATAACTAGGATGCTAGGAGTCCTGCTCCCAGCATGGAGTTTAAGCCAGTAAATTTCACGGATGAAACTCCGTGTGCAGTTACTCTTACTCTGTTTATACTCTTCATTTTAATCCATAGGTATTAGTAATTCCATGCCATACCTCTTGTTCCTGACGCTGGGTGGATATACCAAGGTACACAGAATATAAATCTGGCCAAGTAAAGGTGCTCCAAAGCACTGGAGTGTAAAAGTTTTAATATTTATATAGTTTTACTGTGATTAAACCTTTACGGGAAACCAATGATGATCAAGCTTGAAAAGTCCGGAAAATTCTACGCGCTGTATGTACTTTACATATTAGTTTTCTATCCTGAGAAAAAGTCATGACTATTTTCTATGGGGATTAACATAGAACTGACATTTCTTTCTATGAGGGCAGACTATGCAGCATAGCAATGGAGAAACCATTCTGTAAGGTTAAGTTTTCAAAACCCCATTCATATACTGTATAGCAGATTTGAGAGCATATAATCCACTGCAATGAGGTAAATACAGGGAGCAAAAATGTGTTATGTGACTGTAATCTTACTGCAAAATAAATTGTTACACGCATGTCCTTCCTGAATATGCTTACTTTTGCGATCTCCCATTATCACTTATTAGCTGTGATGGAAGGAATGAGACCCTCAAGGGCCAGGAATTGGTGCTGTCTCTAATCTATTTTTCCTTCACAAGTTTTCTTCTTTGTGGCTTTCAGGTACCCCCCCCCCCCCCCAAAAAAAAAAAAAAAAAAAAAAATTAAAAAATAATACCAGAGAGATGCACAGGAGTTCTGAAGCTCACAGTATCATAAATCAGCATGATGCTGTAGGTTCAAGTTCAGATTAGCCACAGGGAAGCCAGGAAATATGGCAGACACGTACCATAGCTCTCTGCCACATACGAGAGTGTAAAATGCGTCATTAAAAGTAATACAGAATGCATCATGGTTAAATGATCACAGTGACATAAGGAGGGACAGTTTCAATGTTAAAATGTGAAACCCTGGAGATACCAAAGCAGAGCAGACTGGTGTTTTTAGTATGTAAAATTCATATCAGATCTCCCTGACAACACGGTCAGACAAATCATAATAGGTAATGTCACTGAATTCTGTCGTCAGTCTTCTGACATGTAACAATAATTGCTCAGCATATAAGTGAAGGCCACTTTACGCAGGCCAACAATTTGGAAGTACTATTCTTAGAATTGGCTGTCTCCAATAACTGGTCTGTGTTAGGGCCAATAAGGCATATGCTATTTTTTTTTCCTACATCAATGAAAACGACTAACACTGATCAAAAGAAAAACAAGTTAAGATGAGTAAAAATGCAGATGTGTAATAGCACACTTAAGGTACAAACAAGAAAATGCTTATTAGTCAAGTAACTACATCTTTTATACAGCATAGGCAGCTCATCTCCCATGTACACAGGGTAATGTGCTGCCGACAGGTGCAGACTGTATGATGATGAACAGTTAACCTCATGTAAATGCAGCAAGCGATCGAAGGAATATTAGTTACTGACTTCTGACCTGCTCTGTCAACCCATATAAAAAGGAACCTGGCAAGTCTGTAGAGGGGTTGATGCTATAAAAAAAAATATAGTGTAACGTTAAGCAATTCTCAGTCACTACTGATCCAGCACTATGTGCAGCAAATGTGGCCCCAGTACCATGGGAGTTCCCATTGCCTTCTTGCATAAGAATACCCCTTTGAATATTGTTTCTTTAGATACAGCTTTTACAATTTAGTTTATTTCTGCAGCAAGCCTCTGTTAGACAACCTAATAGTCATCTCCAGGGGACCATCCAAGAACAGCATTGTACCCAAATGTTCTTGCAACAGCAAACATCCAGTCTCTGTTCCAAAAATAGAACAACCCATGTATGTTATTTCTAAATAGTTTTTGTTCTGTCCTTGAGTAACCTTGACCACGCATCTGTCAAGTTGCCACATCCCACTCTAAGCTTCTGCAGCAATCATGTCTCGAGTGACCTGGAATGCGGCTATAAGGGAACTAAGCTGAATCTTCTCACTGGTTCCAGAAGCCAATCTGTACCTGAAAAAAAAAAAAGCTGCTTACTAATGCAAAATACTGCTCAGAACACTGCTGTGTGAAAATACCTTAAAGAGCCTAATACATGGCCAGATATTTCCCTGGCTAATTGTGCTGCCAAACAGCTGACCAATGAACACTCACTGCTCAGCTGATGCCATCTTTTATCCATAGACATCGAGCCATGTAAATCAGGGATGGCAGCCAAATGGGGGAATGTGTAATAGGACAATACAAACTAGTGTCAATTGATATGTATGTTTATCATCAATCAACTCTCGTCCTAGCCAGGATTGGGTTGCGAAATACAACCTAAGGCTAAGGCCTCAGGTTGCGGAAACACAGCTTCTTTTGTTGCAGATTTTGTTGCGATTTTTTGAGCCAAAGCCAACAATAGCTACAAAAGGAATGGGAAATATATAGAAAGTTCTTATACCTCCCTTCTGCTCCATCCACTCCTGGCTTTGGCTCAAAAAAACGCAACAAAATCTGCAACAAAAAAAGCTGCTTTTCCGCAACGTGGGGCCTTAGCCTTAAAAGCGGTTGTCCAGGACCTGAAGGCGACTGGTCAGGATCTGTCACCCAGATACCATCCAGATCAGGAATTTTGGTCTCTGGAAGTCATATGCTAGGTTTAAGGCTAGAAGCAGCTCTATTCCTATTCAAGGGAATGGAAGAGTGAAGAAATCAGGCGATACCTGTTAGAGGCTTTTAGCCTCTAAAAGTTACCGCCTGATTTTTTCACTCTTCCACTACTTTCTATGGCTAACACGGTACAACATTATACTACTATTCAAGGGAATGGGAGCAAGGATGCAGTTCCAGGCACCACTGCTACACTGTAGGGATCAGAAGCTGTATACAGTGTTCGGAGCTCCGTACACTATAGCATGGCGCCTGGAAATACAGCCACGCACCCTTTCACTTTGATACGAGCAGGACTGCTTCCTGCCATATGCATAGTATATGGCTTTTAGTGGCTAAAAAAGCTGATTGGGAGGTGGCCAGACCCCGACTGATCTCTAAACATTTCACTGCAGGGTCGAGTTACCACTGAGAGAGAGGAAATTAATTTGATTAAAGCTCTATTATATACAGCATGCATAGTGTAATTCTGGTCTATTCAGGTCTCCAGAAGTACATCTCTCCTGCCACTACCTGATCCCTGCACACCCACCGATCTGTCACTTATCCCCTACTCTGTTTATCCAGCTTTTCAAAACCGATACTATACTATGGATAGGATAGGACAACAATTTCAGATTACCAAGACCCCCAGAGACCAGCTGTTTTCCCGTGTTGGTGCAAGCTGCAGTGCTCTCTTGTTGTACAATTGTTGTGCGTACTACAGCAGTTGTCTCATACAAATCTATGGGACAACCACTGCAGTAATCAAAATTACTACTATCACGAGCACAACAAGTGAGAACTACAATATGCGCTGATATGGGGAAACCGCTGATCTGCAAGGATTCTGGCAGTCCCCCAACCCTCCCGGCGATTTAAAATTGAGGTCATATGGTATGGATTGGACATTCATTTTGAAATGCTGGTTAACCCCTTTCATAATAACCTAAAATTCAATACTTGATGAAGTATTACAGTAATTTTCACTTTTCATAAGCTAGTGCAAGATACTTACTCTATATCAGCCATCTTTGTTAACAGTTGCATTCGAATAGATGGTGGAAAATCCACTGTGAAATACGAAGGAAAAAAAAAATATTAGAGGGAAAGTTTTTGCTCACTTTACAGCACAGTGTAACTATACTCAATAAGAACTATCGTGTTACTTTCACATAGCCATGGTCCTCCATTCCATCCCACGGCAGTAATGGCTGGGCAGAAAGTGAATCACTGGTCTTAGCAGTTTTCCACTGACAACACTTCATACTTGGTTATAAGCGAAACGTGCGTCGAGCGTCTGCATGGTTGTGGATAGGTATCCTGTTACATCTGCATATCATACCCACATGGACAAAATTGTTGGTACCCCTCGTTTAATGAAAGAAAAACCCACAATGGTCACAGAAATAACTTGAATCTGACAAAAGTAATAATATATAAAAATTCTATGAAAATGAACAAATGAAAGTCAGACATTGCTTTTCAACCATGCTTCAACAGAATTTTTAAAAAAAAGAAAAAAACAAAAAAAAAAAAAAAAAAAACTCATGAAACAGGCCTGGACAGAAATGATGGTACCCTTAACTTAATATTTTGTTGCACAACCTTTTGAGGCAATCACTGCAATCAAACGATTCCTGTAACTGTCAATGAGACTTCTGCACCTCTCAACAGGTATTTTGACCTCCTCATGAGCAAACTGCTCCAGTTGTCTCGGGTTTGAAGGGTGCCTTTTCCAGACGGCATGTTTCCGCTCCTTCCAAAGATGCTCAGTAGGATTTAGGTCAGGGTTCATAGAAGGCCACTTCAGAATAGTCCAATGTTTTCTTCTTAGCCATTCTTGGGTGTTTTTAGCTGTGTGTTTTGGGTCATTATCCTGTTGCAAGACCCATGACCTGCGACTGAGACCAAGCTTTCTGACACTGGGCAGCACATTTCTCTCTAGAATCCCTTGATAGTCCTGAGATTTCATTGTACCCTGCACAGATTCAAGACACCATGTGCCAGATGCAGCAAAGCAGCCCCAGAACATAACAGAGCCTCCTCCATGTTTCACAGTAGGGACAGTGTTATTTTCAAGATATGCTTCATTTTTCCGTCTGTGAAAGTCCACTTTGGCTCAAACAACGATGGACACTGATCTGACCCTGATGTTCCTTGAGCTTGAAGTTCACCTTTAATCTCTTTCGAAGTTTTTCTGGGCTCTTTTGTTACCATTCGTATTATCCTTCTCTTTGTTTTGTCATCAGTTTTCCTCCTGCGACCAGGTCCAGGGATATTGGCTACAGTCCCATGGATCTTAAATTTCTGAATAATATGTGCAACTGCAGTCACAGGAACATCAAGCTGCTTGGAGATGGTCTTATAACCTTTACCTTTAACATGCTTGTCTATAATTTTCATCTAAGACCCTGAGACAACCCTTTCCTTCGCTTCCTCTGGTCCATGTTGAGTGTGGTACTCACCATGTCACCAAACAGCACAGTGAGTATCTGTAGCCCTATATACAGGCCCACTGACTGATTGCAAGATTGTAGACACCTGTGATGCTAATTAGTGGACACACCTTTATTTAACATGTCCTTTTGGTCACATTACTTTCAGGGGTACCATCATTTCTGTCCAGGCCTGTTTAATGAGTTTTCTTTTTTTTTTTTTTTTTTTAATTCTGTTGAAGCATGGTTGAAAAGCATTGTCTGACTTTCATGTGTTCATTTTCTTAGCTTTTTTTTTTTTTTATATATTATTACTTTTGTCAGACTCAAGTTATTTCTGTGACCATTGTGGGTTTTTCTTTCATTAAACAAGGGGTACCAACAATTTTTTCCACGTGTGTATACTCCAAATTGTGGTTCCCCTTTGTGGGTACATCCAACTTGCAGTCCCTTTCTCTGCTTTGGGTAATTTCGTTTGAGGTGGAACTCATGTCTTCACCTTGTTATAACACATACCTGATATCTGTATCATTATATTGCTATCCCATTGTTACCATGCATATTATTTGGTATTACTGGTACTTTGTCTGACTTTACAAGTCTTTCTCCAAATAGTGCATATTACTATTACTTGCTATCTTTGTGTCCGTATTTATGTTTTTTATTGGATACTAATAAATATTTATACATTTTATATCAGTGTGGATTTTTTCTTAAATGTTTACTTTGGTTTATTATCCCACTTTTTTTTTGTTATATTTGCCTCTTTTGTATTTTTAACCACTTTAATGGGCATGATTTCAATGTACCACAGTGCACATGGTGGGGGGGGGGGTGGACATCTGAGAAAACAATAGGACCAAGTGCCCATGGCCGTGAATCAATGAAGTGTGAATGAGGCCTAAGCAAATTTTACTGATTGCAATAAATGCAGCTTTATAAATACAATAGATTTTCAGCACATAACTAAAGTCTATAAAAGCTGTTATAGAAATTAAATGTCTGTCACTTTAACTTCTCATTAGCTTGCTATTCTTAATTATAGAAATGCATCTAGTAGAAGAAGCTTACAGCTTCTAATGATAAGGATATACACTGAGAGCAAGGCCAGACACCTAGTCTATGGCAGCATGTCCTAGTGGACTTGCTTATTTATAAACTTTCTGTGAGCCGTCCTTCGAAGAGTCTGGAGATTAACACTGCTTACACAAACAGCCCCCAGCACGTAGCTGCGCAATTTCTCCCCTCAGATGTGCAATGTAGAACAGCAGGTCCCAGCCATGCTTTGCATTACGCAGCTCATAGTACTAATATACTTTGATTATTGAGATGAGTAAGGGGGGGGGGTGTCAAGACCCCCCTCCCGCCAATGGTCAATTAGATTTGTCAGTTTTCACGCATGCTCTGTTATAATTCATAATTATTTACTGTTCTCTATAAAAGCTTATGCTAATGTTTTTAATAAACACAACTTGCTTAACACCGACTGAGTGTGTCAGGCTAGTTCCTTCTCTGTGAGCTCACAATATATATATCTCAATATGGATTATAAATAATTTGGCACCACTTGACAATCAGGATTTTGAACCCAGTTTGGGTTTCGATAACAGATGGAGGCACTGCTGAGATCAAGGACCAACCCGTTAACCCACCAAGCCCGAGATCTGTCATGAGATTATTGGCACATCTGAATGGACAGAATAGCAGCGCTGCAAAACGGTAAGAGTGTTTCTTGATAAAATTCTGTCCCTTCCGTTGTGTGTCAGCTCAAGATGTTGGGTGTTGGTGGTAAGTAAAAGGGAAGTTACATTTGGTTGGTCCTTTGTAAAAAGAATTCTGTTTTTTCCCTCAGATATGAAAGGTGATTGTCAGGTGGTTTGTTTTGGTCAGAAAAGGTCATGAGTGTAACAAATGGTTGTTAAAGATCCTTGTTCCTTGTTTTGGATAGATGCCATGTATGAATTATATATGTACTATGCCTGAGCTGGTGGAGTAACACATTTTGATGATTGGACTTATTATATTTGTAGTTTTCAAATGCTGATACTGCTGTACCACACCCAGAACACTGGAAGGAAACATCATTCGAGAAATTGGTACACAGAAGAGACCACATACCCAAACAACCAGAAGGGAATTTGTGTGAAGAAGTGTTTAAAGTAATTTTATTTTTTTGTGTCATATCTTGTGGTATTGGGCTTGGGAGAGAGTAGGAGAGGGAGAGAACCCCCATATTTGGTCGGACAAAAGTTTGGGTCCGGCCTTAACGTGTAACCTTTGCTGGAAAAATTCTCTGGCCAGAGTGTGGTTGTGTATAGAAACACAAAAGCAGCAGATGGGGGGTTCCTCCAGTAGTAAGCCCAAACCAGGCTTAACCCCTACAGAGATTGTGATGCAGAGGGAGGGAAAAGCCGCCATAAAGAGTATGTATAAGCTCATGAAGGGGGTGGGTATGCCAAAAGATGGTAGACTTTACCCAGAGAAATGGGAGCAAAGTGTTAAGCAATACGAGGGGTGGTTGAAAGACAGTGGCTTGAATGGGCAAGCCAGGATGTGGTCTAAAGTGTTCAAAGAATCAGAAGTAGATATTGATGTACCATCCTCAGTAAATAATCCAGGAGGTTGGGTGTGTCTGGCATGTGGACAGCAGAATCAGAATCCCATTTGGAGGGATAATTGTATAAATTTGGTCATCCTGTCACAGACAGGAAATTCACCCAATAATCCTATTGTGACTCCTCAGCAAACATCCCCAGGTGTAGTGGCCACAGTGACAACCAGAACTAAATCAATGTCTGGAAGTGATAAGAACGGGAAAATCATAGTGACAGAAGTTCCCATTTGTGACAATTGTGACAGACATGAGGAAAGACGACCAGACAGCTCAACAAGACAGACAGACTGGACTAAGGTTGATTTCTCTGACTCTCCACAAGAGACTGAAATGAAACCTCCCCAAAAAGAAAGGGTTAAGACACATGTATCACCTAGGTTTTCTGATAATTTTCCCCAGTATACTGTACTGAGAGAGGAACTGACAAATATGGATAACAACAGAGAGATTCAAGAGTCAGCAGGGTCACCTGAAATTATTGATAGAAGTGGAGGGGAGAGCGAGGACATGAAACATGTGGTTGTAGAGTCTTTGTGTAAAATGGCTCAGCCTCCAGTGAGACAATATCAGGTGTACAAATGGTCCCCGACTGACATGATGAGGTTGCTTAAAACCTTGCCAGACCCAGAGATTAGACCCCTGCCCTTCGTAACAGTACTGTCTCTAATACAGACAAGTTATGGGGCCACATGGAATGACTTGAAACAGTTGGTTGAAGCTAAAATGACTAGTACCATGTTATGTGATGTTTTGTTAATGGAAAAGGACTATTTGACAACTAAAGTTTCAGGACAAGACTATGTTGCTCAATTGGAGAAATGGGCAAGAGACAAAGTGAATTATCAGTCAATTTGACAGACCTGACACAGGACAGAGGGGAAAGTGTAGAAAAATTCTACAAGAGAAAGATATGGATATGAAGCAGATAAGATACATTTGAGGTTGTTAGCCTCTGCCTTCATGGAGGGGCTTGTAAGGCAATTAAGAAATGCAGTACAAAAATCCAGGCCAGAATGGAGGACAATGGATCCAGCCACTTTGTGTAAAATTGCTCAAGGGGTAGAATTGGATAGTAGACCCCGAAACCTGCAGTGGCTGGCATTGACCCCTGTTATGGGATGGGTAATCGAAAGGTGATCTACTGCTTCAAGTGTGGGAAACCAGGACATGTGAGAAGGCAGTGCAGAGCTCCAAGAAGGAAGGTCAAAGGGGATGACAATTCAGGAAATAATGAATCACCCCCACCTCACTCCGAGAATCAGGCCTGAAGGGAGACGTCACCCTTCTCAGTATTATTGTTTAATATAACCCATCTTACCTCCCAGTTCTATGTGAAATATTACTTACCTTACCAAAACACTCAGAAGAATCTGATATAGTGCAAAGAGAAAAACTGTACACCATCGGTATGATGTTTAGAGGATTATGCATTATATATATGTCAACCTGTATTTGTAATATTCATTCTGTCTAGATCAATGCCAGGATTCAACTTTTATGCTTTTTATAAAATTAAATCCGCTTTCAGGAAATGTCCCCTAAAAAGAAGAAAATAGGATATTGTGATGTTCCACAGGGGTTCAACTTTTGGTTGGAATCCAGTGAAGAAAATTCTAAAGTCTGGCAGTTTGCCTTTAAGGTAACCTGAAGTACAACTCAGTGGTTTTGAACACCTGTGGTAATGACAAAAGGTGGGGTTTGGAAAATATCTGAAAATTGTACAAAAATAGTAATATGTAATTTTGGTGTCAGTATTAGCTGCTATCTGCCTGAATTGTATTCCTGTATTCTGTTGTAGCGCTGTGCAGATGTTCTGCAGGGAATAACCAAAACATTAATTGACTGCCAAGTAACTCCAAGTCACAAGGCATTATGGGAAAGGAGCTGGGGAGCTCATACGCCCTCTGTTGGATGTAACAGATCCTCAATTTGGCACCACTTGACAATCAGGATTTTGAACCCAGTTTGGGTTTCGATAACAAAGCTAAAAAGATTGCCACTCCCCTCCCATGAGAATCCATTAGTGCCAGCGTAAGCGACTGGCATTTCCTAAGCCCTTTGCAGTGGTGTGGGACTGTTCTTGCTTTTCACATTCAATGTTTTCTTCTCCACCTTCCAAAAGCCAACCTTTTATTTTTCTGTCAAAATAGCCACATGAAGAGGAGTTCCATACAATGTATTGTACTATATACAGTGAGAAAAAAAAAAAGTATTTAGTCAGCCACCAATTGGGCAAGTTCTCCCACTTAAAAAGATGAGGCCGGCCTGTAATTGTCATCATAGGTAGACCTCAACTATGAGAGCCAAAATGAGAAAACAAATCCAGAAAATCACATTGTCTGATTTTTAAAGAATTTATTTGAAAATTATGGTGGAAAATAAGTATTTGGTCAATAACAAAAGTTCATCTCAATACTATGTTATATATCCTTTGTTGGCAGTGACAGAGGTCAAACGTTTTCTGTAAGTCTTCACAAGGTTGGCACACACTGTTGCTGGTATGTTGGCCCATTCCTCCATGCAGATCTCCTCTAGAGCAGTGATGTTTTGGGGCTGTCGCTGGGCAACACGGACTTTCAACTCCCTCCAAAGGCTTTCTATGGGGTTGAGATCTGGAGACTGGCTAGGCCACTCCAGGACCTTGAAATGCTTCTTATGAAGCCACTCCTTCGTTGCCCTGGCGGTGTGCTTGGGATCATTGTCATGCTGAAAGACCCAGCCACGTTTCATCTTCAATGCCCTTGCTGATGGAAGGAGGTTTGCACTCAAAATCTCACAATACATGGCCCCATTCATTCTTTCATGTACACGGATCAGTCATCCTGGTCCCTTTGCAGAGAAACAGCCCCAAAGCATGATGTTGCCACCCCCATGCTTCACAGTAGGTATGGTGTTCTTTGGATGCAACTCAGCATTCACTCTCCTCCAAACACAACGAGTTGTGCTTCTACCAAACAGTTCTACTTTGGTTTCATCTGGCCATATGACATTCTCCTAATACTCTTCTGGAACATCCAAATGCTCTCTAGCAAACTTCAGATGGGCCTGGATATGTACTGGCTTAAGCAGGTGGACACATCTGGCACTGCAGGATCTGAGTCCCTGGCGGTGTAGTGTGTTACTGACGGTAGCCTTTATTACGTTAGTCCCAGCTTTCTGCTGGTCATTCACTAGGCCCCCCGTGTGGTTCTTGGATTTTCGCTCACCATTCTTGTGATCATTTTGACCCCACGGGGTGAGATCTTGTGTGGAGCCCCTGATCGAGGGAGATCATCAGTGGTCTTGTATGTCTTCCATTTTTTAATTATTGCTCCCACAGTTGATTTCTTCACACCAAGCTGCTTGCCTATTGCAGATTCAGTCTTCCCAGCCTGGTGCAGGTCTACAATTTTGTTTCTAGTGTCCTTCCACAGCTCTTTGGTCTTCACCATAGTGGAGTTTGGAGTGTGACTGTTTGAGGTTGTGGACAGGTGTCTTTTATACTGATAACAATGTCAAACAGGAGCCATTACTACAGGTAATGAGTGGAGGACAGAGGAGCCTCTTAAAGAAGAAGTTACAGATCTGTGAGAGGCAGAAATCTTGCTTGTTTGTAGGTGACCTAATACTTATTTTCCACCATAATTTGCAAATAAATTCTTAAAAAAAAAAAAAAATCAGACAGTGATTTTCTGGATTTGTTTTCTCATTTTGTCTCTCATAGTTGAAGTCTACCTATGATGACAATTACAGGCCGGCCTCATCTTTTTAAGTGGGAGAACTTGCACAATTGGTGGCTGACTAAATACTTTTTTTCCCCACTGTATATGATATAACATTTGTGCCATTTTTGGGGAGGGGTTTTGTTTTTACGCCATGTACTGTTTAACTTTTTAACTGTGGGTCAGTAGGATTCCTGCCACTTCTGTTTTTTTTCTTATGCTTAGTACTTTAAAATATATAAAAAAAGACTTGAATAAAAAAAGACTTGAGTAGGAGTATTTCAGGACTATAATAGTGATTGCTGCTGCCTCTTCTCTTCTATTTTTCGAGGTGAGCTATGTTATGTGATACCCTTTTGGATTACATATCACTTTTTAATATTTTTTTTTTTTTTTTTTAAAGGAAAGTAAGGTGAACAAAAACAGCAATTCTGTCCTTTTGTATTTTTTCCCTTGAGCATAAACCACATGAGATAAAACAATGTAATAGTTTAGTAGTCTGAATATTTATGGATTTACAGACACGACAACAAGAATTTTTATGTTTTTTATAAATTTTATAATAAATTGAAGGGGGAATTTAAATTTTTTTTTTTTTTTTACATATTTGCATTTTTAAAGTCTTGCCTGGGGGTTTGATACAATATACTTCTTCACTGCAGTATACTGTAGTTTTACTGATCAGTTACATTCACAACCTGTGGTACATGTACCTCTAGCAGTATGCACAAAGGCTGAGAGAACCAATGCTCTGGAAATAACAGAAACAGATAGATAGCTTCTGATCAATTATCTGATGACTGAAAAGCTGGTTGGAAGCTAAAAGACCCTCAGAACCATTAGTGTGTGCAGTCAACAGACTCACGACTGCCATGACAAACCATTGGTGCCCCATTGTGATATTGCTTTGGCACCATTTGATGGAAAGTAGAAATCACCTCTCAAGGCAGTGTAACAATAAAAGAGGTCACTATTGCTATTGATGGCAGCATCTATGGAACTAAACAGCTGTGGTGGATACTATGGCTGATCATGGTCCTTAGTGGCAGCTGTATAATGGTATAGCAGTATGGAGTGGATTCAACTCCCTGCAAATCTGTGATGAACAGGACTTGTCACTCCACAAAACAAGTCTGTTTTAGTAAATAAATTGCAGTCTCACACTTTTCTTCAGAATTCTAGGATGTACCGTTTTTGTTACCCCTCTTTAGGGGTCTATTACCCGCGTTGCGTGTACCTACAGTCTTCAACTACACAATCTGCACAAACTGTCAGACTGTAGGGGAATGTTAACACTCAGTTGTGAATTAATTCAGTCTAGGAGGAATAACTGAGTAACAGCAGAACACAGAATTTGGAGAAAGATGCCCAAACGGTTTTTTTCCCCATAGGGAACTTTTTATAAGTTTGTGCAATGTCATATTGTCCCTCCCCCCATAATCCATGTAATATAAAATCACTAGTTCACCAAACAGACAACAGTTTATGTATAGGCTTTGTGTGTAGCTCCCCTTGGTGGCCAATTTAGGACTTCTCACACCATTCAGGTAGATAATTAACTTTATACAGTTGCTGTGGGAACCATTCCGAGATAGGGGAAAATCACCAGAGAAACCAGTTACAAACAGATGGCACTTGACTGAGGACCGAGTCCCCACTGCTTATTTCCCCTCTTCAACACAGCACAACAAGGATATCAGGTATGCTCTTTGCACCAGCTGGACCCATGAGAAACACACAGACGTCATTCTTTGACTCATGGGAAATGGAAAACAACTCACCTTGGCAAAGCCTATATCAAAGAAGTTCTATTGTAGTGATAATCTTGAAAATACAACACTAATACACACAAGCCCCAGACATGGTATCTCCAGGATGTAATACCATAAAAAAAAAAAAAAAAAAAAACACGTGTGTATATACATAAAATACACGGATGACATTTTATCCTCACAAAGCATCTGATATCAACAGGCACCAATGTTGTGAATTACCAAATGTATAAATGATAAAAATGGAAAGGAAGTTATTAAAGGGGTTTTCTCAGGCTTCAAGTGATGACCTATCCTTAGATCAATTGAAGAACTGTGAGGGTCTGACACCCAGGACCCCTGCGGATGAGCTGACTGAAGCAGCGCTCCGCTTCACAGTCCATGTGGCGAAAGGTTCATCAGTTACATGGGTTGATAGCAGCTCAGTCCCATTCGAGTCAATGGACTGAGCTATGATAATCAAGCACAGTCACACACAGATGTAGAGTTCTGTACTTGTCCAAGAACTGAAGAGATTGTAGTGCTCATGCAAAAGCTGCAGCCACCCCAAACAGCTGATCGGAGGGGACCCTGTCAGACCCCTGACAATCTTAATTGACGACAGATCCTAATAAGTCATCAATTAATAAGTCCTGGAAAACCCTGTGAGGCTGAAGCACCACGTTGCAGAAAACGCATCTTTTATTTGTTGCAGTTTTAGCTGTGTTTTTTGATCCAAAGCCAGGATTGGATTGAGCAGAAGGTAGAAGTATAAGAGCTTCCTATATATTTTTCATTCCTTCTGTAGCCACTCTTAGCTTTGGCTCCAAAAAAAAAAAAAAAAAAAAAGTTGCGGCAAATGCAAACAAAAAAAAAGCTAAGTTTCCGCAATGTTGGGCCTCAGCATCAAGTGGAAAATACACTGGAGTGTGTTTTTGAAAAAAAAAGCAGCATGTAATTTTAGCTGCAAAAATGCTTTGTTTTTCCCCTATGGAAGTTAATGAGGAAAAAATAAAATCTGTTTTCACAGTGGAAAATGGTATAGCACAATAAAAAAAAAGTGCAGTGTCCTTTTTTGTACTGCAATTCCCACAACAATTTTTCACGACGTGTGGCTTAGACTTAAAGGGGTTCTCCAGAATAACTGGAAAACCAAAGGGTTATGTATTGTAAAATAATAATAATAATAATAATAATAATAATAAAAAGCAACAATGCTCTGTCCTCCATTCAGAAGTATCACTTCACACCACCTTCAGATTTTCCAAGAAAGCCCCTTTAATAAACAGTTGTGCTGGTGTGAGATACGCCAGAGGTACTATGAAGTGTCTTAAAATTTACTTTAAACATCAGAAAACTGGTGGTTTTTTTTTATTAAATACCCTTTGCAGCCATGTTACTTTGCATAAATAAATCAAACTTTGGATTTGAAATTTTCTGCTTTTCAGTCATTCCACCCGAATTTATTAATAAGTAACATAACATTTTTCTTTCAATAATATGCATATTTAGCCCTAAAATTGACACATTCACAGAGGGTACAAGGAGAAATTGCCGCCCACCCCCATTTGTTGTGCAATTTCTCTCAAGCATGAAAATAACCCACATTTGGATGTAAACCGCTGGGTGCAGAAGGGAAGGAGCACCATTGAAGTTTTAAAGGGCAAACTTTGCTGAAACAGTTTTCAAATGCCACAATGCATTTACAGAGACCCCAATAGGTGACCCCATTTTGAAAACTATAACTCAGCGCACTGTCAGCTTTCTAGGAGTATATAATACTGCCCATCTCAGGGGACATGAAAGTTCCTATATGTTTCAGGATAAGCTGTTAATAGTGTATACAAGAGGAGTAATGCAATTTCTGGCAATTATGACATTCCACAGTTCTTACCAATAAGAGCTGGGGGTAGAGACTAGCTGTCATACACTGCTCATAGTCAATCTGCTTTATAACCGTCTCTCTCTTTCACTTGGACACAGCCCCAGGACATTTTAGAATATAGATACATAGACAGATATATATAGTACTGAATTAATACAGTACTACAAATACAAATTAAGGACGAAGGTTGTGATAGCTTCTATTTAGCTCTGGCATCAGATTGATATAGACTTTCTTCTCTTATCTCCTGCACCTCCTGCTCGCTTCTCTCCCTCCCCTTTCCATAGACTTCTATATACAGTGGGTTTGTTTCATTGCAGCCATTTGCTAAAAGCACCCCATCTTGACAGAAAAAAAACAGAAATGTAGATATTTTTGCAAATTTATTAAAGAAAAACTGAAATATCACATGGTCATAAGTATTCAGACCCTTTGCTGTGACACTCATATTTAACTCACATGCTGTCCATTTCCTTCTGATCCTCCTTGAGATGGTTCTACTCCTTCATTGGAGTCCAGCTTTGTTTAATGAAACTGATTGGACTTGACTAGGAAAGGCACACACCTGTCTATATAAGGCCTCACAGCTCACAGTGCATGTCAGAGCAAATGAGAATCATGAGGTCAAAGGAACTGCCCAAGGAGCTCAGAGACAGAATTGTGGCAAGGCACAGATCTGGCCAAGGTTACAAAAGAATTTCTGCAGCACTCAAGGTTCCTAAGAGCACAGTGGCCTCCATAATCCTTAAATGGAAGAAGTTTGGGACGACCAGAACTCTTCCTAGACCTGGTCGTCCAGCCAAACTGAGCAATCGTGGGAGAAGAGTCTTGGTGAGAGAGGTAAAGAAGAACCCAAAGATCACTGCGCCTGAGCTCCAGTAGGGAGAAAATTCCACAAAGTCAACTATCATTGCAGCCCTCCACCAGTCGGGGCTTTATGGCAGAGTGGCCCAAAGGAAGCCTCTCCTCAGTGCAAGACATATGAAAGCCCGCATAGAGTTTGCCAAAAAACACATGAAGGACTCCCAGACTATGAGAAATAAGATTCCCTGGTCTGATGAGATGAAGATTGAACTTTTTGGCGTTAATTCTAAGCGGTATGTGTGGAGAAAACCAGGCACTGCTCATCACCTGCCCAATACAATCCCAACATTGAAACATGGTGGTGGCAGCATCACGCTATGGGGGTGTTTTTCAGCTGCAGGGACAGGACGACTGGTTGCAATTGAAGGAAAGATGAATGCGGCCAAGTACAGAGATATCCTGGAAGAAAACCTCTTCCAGAGTGCTCTGGACCTCAGACTGGGCTAAAATAACAAAGGAGTGGCTTCGGAACAACTCTGTCACCATTCTTGACTGGCCCAGCCAGAGCCCTGACCTCAGCCCAATTGAGCATCTCTGGAGAGACTTGAAAATGGCTGTCCACCAACGTTCACCATCCAACCTGATGGAACTGGAGAGGATCTGCAAGGAAGAATGGCAGAGGATCCCCAAATCCAGATGTGAGAACTTGTTGCATCATTCCCAAGACGACTCATGGCTGTACTAGCTCAAAAGGAAGGCGCTTCTACTCAATACTGAGCAAAGGGTCTGAATACTTATGACCATGTGATATATCAGTTTTTCTCTTAATAAATGTGCAAAAATATCTACATTTCTGTGGGGGGGTTTCTGTCAAGATGGGGTGCTGAGTGTACATTAATGAGAAATAAAATGAACTTTCTTGATTTTAGCAAATGGCTGCAATGAAACAGAGTGAAAAATTTAAAGGGGTCTGAATACTTTCCGTACCCACTGTACATGTGTAAACTCATGTCATGCTATGTGACCTGCAGCCAGTCTCAAGACAGATAGAGCAGGGACTTTCAGAGTGAAAGCAAGTTTAGCTGAGGAAGGATGAGGAGCAGGGAAGCAGCCTGATAACAGCAGAAATAGGCATTTTCCACTGCTAAGATATATTGCAAAGCTTCTTATCGCCTGTACTAATTTTTGAAAAGTTTGTTGAAACCGTACACATTTAATGCTATTTTTGACAAAAAAGAAACTGAAGTGTGTTGAGCAACATGTATGTGCAATACTGGGACATGCCATATAATCCCCTGTCACTCCCCAGTGCTTCCCCATTACTTTTTGTTTATTGTGCTAAGCAGAAAATAATCTGTTTTTTTGTTTTAACTATTCTGTGGTAATTTCCACCACTTCCCCAGGACAACCCCTTTAAAAGCCTACATGAGAACACCTATATATATATATATATCTTGATATATATATATATATATATATATATATATATATAGATATATATACACATCTATATATAGATATATATATATATATATACATACATACACACACTTTCTTGTCTCTTCAGTAGTGCTGGCAACAGTTTAGGTGGAAGTAATGCAGATAAACTATAAAAATCACATTCCCGATTGTATTTTTAACTAGTCATATCCCCGTTTCTGTTACAGCTGGAGCTGCAACAGAAAGACTAAGTTTTCAAACATCACAAGAAGCAGTTTTCTAGGTGATATAAAACCAGTGATACAACTATTTGAAGTGACACCCTCCCTTTTGGCATTTGCTATATCTCTATATACTGCAATACAGGGCGAATATGGGATGTATCTCACTAGCAAAAATTAGAGGATTGCTAGGGAGACATTTAGAACCGGTTTTCTAAAGTAAAGTAAATAGGTTAAAGTATATTACAAAAATGTTCAGTAAACTCCTCCCTACACAATGACAAAAAAATAAATAAAAAATGAACAGTTAAAAGTGGTTTCCAACCTCAAATCGAGTTTTCATACTGATGACCTACATCCACGGGCTGTCATGAACTGACTAGGTCATCAGTATGCGATCTGTCATTGTCTGACACCCAAAACCAAACACACCAGCTGTTTTAGCAGCCACCGGGAACCAGAAGGTGACGGTGAACGCGTGGTGCGTGCATAAACAACTCCTATTCAAGTAATAGGACCATCACCATCTATTGTATAATGCAATACAGCTCCTATAATTTCAATAGGAGCAGTGCTGCATGCGCCACCAGTCCACTAGCAGCCTCCAACATTTGGAGACCGCTTCAACTGCCCAACACCACCCACCTGACAGTACAAAGTCTAAATAGCATAAGAGGCACCAAAACTAACTGCACATGAATGGTGAGTGCAAGA
Organism: Leptodactylus fallax; assembly: GCA_947044405.1. NCBI lineage: Eukaryota > Metazoa > Chordata > Amphibia > Anura > Leptodactylidae > Leptodactylus > Leptodactylus fallax. The sequence continues at coordinate 1,406,850 of CAMRHE010000019.1, forward strand.
GAAAAAATTCCAACTGTGCCAGGATCAATGGAGCGGAGTCTATTAAATAATGAAAAGCCCTGGGCTCAGTGGAGGCGGAGAAAGGTCCTCTTTAAAGCATGCCTAACTTTTAACCCCTTCCTGCCGGTGACATTTTTCAACTTCAGTTTTTGACTGCCCACCTTCCAAAACCCATAACTTTTTTGTTTTTCTATTCTCAAAGCCATATAAGGGCTTAATGTTTGCGGGACAAATTGTTCTTCATGATGCTACCATTTATTATTCTGTACAATGTACTGGGAAGCTGGAAAAAAATTCAGAATGGAGTGGATTTGAAGAAAAAGTGCATTTGTGCGACTTTCTTATGGACTTTGTTTTTGCGCCGTTCACTCTGCAGCCAAAATTACATGTCACCTGTAATCTATGGGGATACCAAATTTATATGGCTTTATTTACATTTTAAGCTCTTAACAAAAATCTAAAACTTTGCAAAAAAAAAAAAAAAAAAAGTTTGTAGACCGGGCGTTTTTGGACACGGGGATACCTAATGTGTATGTGTTTCACAGAAATATATTACTTTTATATGTATTCTAGGGAAAGGGGGGGTGATTTGAACTGATTTTTTTTCTTACTATTTTATTAGCCCCCTCGGGGGCTTGAACCTGCAATCATTTGATTGCAAATCCCATAGACTGCAATACAACTGTATATTCGCTACATAGCTATTGAGGCTGTACATAGCTATAAATGCAATGAACAAACCTGGAAACCTTCATAAGGCTCCTGGCTGTCAGAAGAACAGTTACGGGGCTGGTGGGGCCATTTTTTGACTTTGGGAAGGGGGGGGAGGGATCCTGCCCTGCAATGTCTGCGATCAGAGTGAACTCTGATCGAAGGCATTAGCGCCGGGTCTCCGCTGTAGAATACAGCAGAGACCAAATTGCTATGGCGGCAGTGCTACAGGAGAGCGGCTGCCATCTTTTAGGACTCGCCATCTGCCGTACTATTATGGCGGATGTCAGAAAGGGGTTAAACAAGCTTTTCATAGATTCTCTGATAAGAGATTACTGGGTTTATGATATCCACTTGAACTATTGATTTTAAGTGCAATGAAAAGTTAGTGATCATTTCTTGATGAAAGACACTGAACATTTATATAGCATAAAATAATTTAGCAGGTATTATGTACCTCTGTGTACATAGATATGCACTTCAGTGAGAATATCGTGAAGAGCCAGGCCTTTCAGGGTCTTGAGTTCCATGATTTCTGCAGACAATGCTTTAAGGAATCTCACATTTTCAAAAGGAAAAAGAGGCCACAGATTTCTTTTAGCAGCAAACAGTAATAAAATATACATGTTGTAAGGCTGTAATTAGGTTTAAATCGACATTTACTACAATATACGGTATATAGAAGTGGATTTCCCATTACTGAACAGATAAACCGACAATGCAAATGGTTCCTGTGATTTAGATCTTCAGATTGAGGCCACACAATGGCTCAAAAAATCAGCTAAATGTGCAACAAAAAAATGCAGCTTTTCTGCAAAGTCAAGAATGGCTACAAAAAGAAGAGAAAATATAAAAGGAAGCACTATACTTCTCCCTTCTTTCACTCATGACTTTGCCTCCAAAAAAAAAAAAAAAAAATTAAATTAAACAACTTTTCCCACATGTGACTTCAAACCTTAGGCTAAAGCCCCTTGTAGCAAAATGCATTTAAAAAAATGCAGCGGAAATGCATTGTGTTTTTTTTCTACATGTTCCTCTACATCTTTTCTCTCCCTATTAGCTCTACAGGGAAAACTATTGCGATTCCGCAGCTAAATTTAACACCACTTTTCCACAGTTTTTTTTCCGCAATATGTGGATGAGTAACTAAAATTTCATTTATTTTGTTGATATTTATTAAAAAAAAAAAAAAAAACCCACTGAATTTCCGCAACATGAAGCCTTAGCCTAAAATAATTCACTTTACTCTTCTGAAACAGCATGACTCTTCTCTATAATCTGTGCCTGGCATTGCAAGTTCCCCTGGAGGCCAGGCGTCCCAACATCCCTGAAACTGTTGGTTTGCCAAGGTAAATTATAACAACCTTTCATACCCATCAGGACAACCCTTGTCCATAGGTTAATACAAGCAGGGAAAAAAAAAAAAAAAAAAAAAAAGGATACGTTTATAAGCTGTGGTGAAATCCTTGTTGAGCATCCAATCCAGAATGTTGGCAATATCTGCTTTCAGGGGATGACCAGTGCAGGTATATACTGTATCCTCTGTCACTTTTCCATAAGCCATATTTGTACTCTGAATAATACAGCCAAACATGATGAGTTCAAGAAAATTATTAAAGCGAACATGCAAAATGTGTATTTTGTACAGTAAGGGTCCATTTAGGCGTCCCCCTGCGGTGGAATGCTAATGCAGAGCATCGGCATTTCATCACTGATCAGACCAGAAGAATGGGCCTAATCGGTGGGAGTCTCAAGCCACAGAATCCGCAGAAAGATCGAACAGGATGCTTTTTTTTTTTTTCTTAACATCCTGCTTCGATCTCTGCTTCCCATTGAAAACCAGAATCAGTGTAGATGGCGGAATCTGCAGCAAAATCACCGATGAACAGGGCCTTAGTCTAAAATATCTTAAAATTCGTATTTTATAATTATATAATAAACCATAAAGGAGCCAGAGCTTTGTTTCATACATGCATAGAATAAATATACATTATGTATGAATATACAAGAATATAGCAATGGTTAATATGACTCATAACGCGTTAACAATACTGTGGCAAAGAGTGTTGACTCTTTCAATCACTTTTGCGGTCTTCTGAGATAGAAAACAACAGACACATTAAACAAACAGTGGTACATTTGTATATCTGTTTTATAAAGACCATTTTTGTAATCTCATACTATCACTAATAAATCTGTTTTTAGTTTGCTCATAGGCTGCACCCTGTGGTTACTAAATTATAGCATTTTACTTTTGTGCTGTAGGATAGTCGAAGATCTGCAACAGAAAAACAGAGCTCTGACCATGACAAGAATATATTAATCAGCACATAATGGTTTGCCTATGCAAAGTACTTAAGAAAAACATAATTAAGCCAATGGAAAGATACTATTTTAATACAAAATCAGATGCTACATCTCTTTAAGGCTGAAGCCCCACGTTGCGGAAATGCAGCTTTTTTTGTTGCGGTTTTTTGAGCAAGTCAGGAGTGGATTGAGCAGATGGTAGAAGTATAAGTACCTCTATATATTTCCCATTCCTTTTGTAGCCACTCCTAGGTTTGGCTAAAAAAAAAAAAAAAAACGCAGCAAAATCTGCAATAAAAGAAGCTGCATTTCCGCAAGGTGGGGCCTCAGTCTAAAAGGGTTTTCCAAAGCTTTAAACTTATTTGATTGATGGGGATCCAACTACAGGAGCTCCCATCGATCAGAAAGATGGACATCCCATCAGTCATTGATGGAATGACTATCAAGCATTTGTGCTGTATGGGACCACTGGATAGTCACCTCAAATTCCTCTTCAATTCCAACATTCCCTAAATCTTTGAGAAAAAAAATTCTTAAGGAACTTAACCGACACCTAGCCGAAGATGGCTCCAGTATGCCTCAGTGCTCATTGACACTTCATGCCTCAGAGTTGGAAGCACACATTGTGTAGGAGGAACTGGACACTTCTGCTTTGATGTCGACAGCAGATAAAACTTTAAAGCATGAAAGTTATTACCTGAACACAATACTGCTCATATAATAAAGGTGAGTTTCAGGCAAGCTTCATACAGGTACATTTGGGCACCTGTTTTAGAGCAACAAATTTTGTTTAGACATTTGGTGTAATGACCTGACAATATGTTATATATCTATGATGCTCTCAGCTTGGGTCATTAGTACAGCAGTCAGGTCAGGACACACAAATGTTGCAGTATTACTCTTATCTGATAGCCCATACACACAGAGCATGCAGGAAAAACTGACAGGATTGTCTGTGTGCTTACTAGTGACGTACTGCTGACTAATACGCAGCTTTATGACTCCTGTAGCTGGGCTCTACAAGATATATTTTATGCTGCTTGCATGAAGTTTTATCTATCCCTTTTGTAGCTAACCATGCAGAAATGTCCACCTCATGACAGTTCAAGTGACCAGGGAAGTAGGAAATCTCCTGAGAATTGTACCTTCATTCTAGCAGAGGAAAACATGGGTTCAGTCACAACTGCTTATGAAAATAATGAGAATACACAGCAAACATGGATATGCAATATGAATAATTTCTTTTAACAATTTGCTCCTTTTTTTCTTCCACATTGCATCTGTATTTTATGAGTCTTCCATAAGTTGTCCGCATTATTTTGTTAACCTCCAGACAAAAACAACTTTGCATAAATAAATAGTACAGGTGAACATAAGACACTTTGTAATATATCTGATTAAAGACAAAACGCTTCTTTCTCCACTTACATTATTTTCCTTCATGATCCCCTTCAGCCAGTCATATCACTAATAGATTCTGTCATCTGTACTCTGCCTCACATACATAATTCTATGAAGACGGGAGGGTAGGCTGCTGCTGGTTAGAAACTTATTTATTCCCTTAGTGTGATAACGCTCTACTACTGTAGAGATTAAAGGGGTTGACCAGGATAAAATGATCATGTTGCACTAAGCTAAACACCCTCCCCTGCCTAACTTCTAAGTTACTTACTTTACCAAAATGTATATTTACCCATATCGCATTTTCTGATTTTCCAGTGACGTTCCGTATCACCTTTTTTCAGAAATGGAACATCACCAATACTCCCCAATACTTACCTGTCTTCCTGTCTGGAACTTTGGAGCACGAAACATCACTTTCTTCAGTGGTGCCGGCTTCTCCTCTCCAATTCTCCAGCACTCTGGCTCTATTGTGCAGGCAGAAGTCAAGAGAAGAAGAAGCCGGCGGCACAGAAGAAAGTGATCTCTAGGACAGGAAGACAGGTAAGTATGACGGGGTGGGGGGGATGGGCTGAGTTAGTTAGTTAGGGCGGGCTAGCTAGGGAAACAGGGAGAGTGAGAGGTGGATCTGAGGGAAGAGCAATGCATTGTGGTAATTGTAGGATAAAAGAACAGGAAACTACCCATGTAAACAAATGCAGAGGATGCCAGGAGCCCCCAGAGAAACCCAGAAATCACTCAAAACACTGCTAAAGGTATTTGGGTGCACTTATTAACCCATTAATAGCACTAACTGACCTTTTTAAAAAAAAAAGTTTTTTTTGCCCGGAAAACCCCTTTAAGTATAGCATCAAAACCGCTACTTCACTACGTGTTTATTCACACAACAATGAAAAACGGCCATCAGACGGCTGTTTTTGCAACACGTACGTTTCTTGAGAACACGTTGATTTCAAGTTGTCTATTTGCATGTCCATTTTTTTGACTGACTGTTTTTAACAGCCGTCAAAAAACTGACATGCTCTATCTTTGTCCGTTTTCAGACACGGATCCAATAGAAATGAATGTATCTTTTTTTAACTGGAAGGATGCCCGTTTTACATTTGTTTTACAAAAATGGATTAGTCGGTTGGTCAGAAAAGGAAGACCAATTAAATTCATCCATTTTTTTTTTCACTGACCGTTAAAAACAGCAGCAATGTCAGACTCTACCATCAAACTAACCCCTCTCCCCAAACAGCTATGTTAGAAGTAACTCTAAAAACAGCCTGATAAACAGGAAAATAAATATTTTTCTTTAATCAGTTATACTACAAATTTTCTATAGATACCTGTATTATTCATTTAGGAAAAGCTTTTCTTTTTTTCTTTTTTTTTTCAATCATTGATGGTATGTGTTAAAGGATTAACACAATTGATTTTATTGTTTTTGAAAAGTTGTAAGCATATGGATAAATAAAAAGTAAACAATCGAAATATGGAACTTACTTTTCAAAATTTAATATACTGACTTCTAAGGGCCAAAAATAAGTATTCATGGAGCATGCTGTGTGTACTTACACAAAAAACACAAATGTGAATAAAACAAACAAAAAAAATACAATTCCTAATCTAATAAGCAAACGTGAAGGACCACTTAAGAAAAAGTTGAGTGAGAGAATATTAAAACACACAAGACTTTAAAGCTGACTGCCTGATGTCACAATTTGGGAGATCTTATTGCATGCAGCTTGACAGAGCTTCTAATAAATAGGTCTTCAGTAAGCTCCCTAGATGTCTTCATGTCTTACCTGCAATATATTTAGAGCTCTTCGCATATCTCCACTAGATAGGGTCACCAAGGCCTTCATGCCATCTGGAGAAATATCCACACTGTTTAAAAAGGAAAAAAAGGTGGACGAAAAACAGTTGTGTCAATTTGTTTATGGAATTATAAGAACCCTTTAGATGATATTACATACTTTTCCTGCTGTACAACATGCTCCAGTCTGGGCACCATCATGTCTGAACTCAGGGGACCAAAGCGAAACCTTGTGCATCGGGACTGTAAAGCCGGGATGATCTTTGACAAGTAATTGCAAATCATACAAAATCTAGTGTTTTCTGTGAACTTCTCAATCACTAAGGAGGGAAAAAAAAGGAATGGATATTACATTTGGCTACATCACCACACATGCACAAATATTACCATTTTTACATTTCTAAAATAACAAGCTTACTTTATTATATAGGGCTGGGTGTATATAACCCAAACCAAAATCATGATCAGTTGAACATTTTACCTCAATTACCATTAATGAACCATTTTAGGACAATCCCCTTTTTACCTCATAGATTGTAAGCTCTTGCGAGCAGGGCCCTCTGTCCCAGTGTGTGAATTGACCATTTCTCTGTAATGTATCTTTTTTTCTGTACTTGAACCCTACAAATTGTACAGTGCTGCGGAATATGTTGGTGCTATATAAATAAAATGTATTATTATTATATTACATGCCATGCCACTGATCTATGGTTATTCACAGATCAGCAATCTTGTCTGGATAGTGTACACTGACAAATCCTTCAGCGAGTGGCTGTGTGGAGACAGGAGGGAGTCGATGTGAAATAATCGATGTCAGCAGGTTTACATCAATTAATTGAGCTAACTTTCGGTTATTCTGTGATAATTGCCCAGCCCTATATACCAAGAAGGTAGGTCTTTTTGTGTTTTCTTTGTCACAATAAAACATGTTTTATGGAAAAAGTCATTTTTGTGCCACAATATTTTCGGAGCCTTAAAGGGAACCTGTCACCATGAAAAGCTTGTGTAACCTGTAGGAAGCATGTTATAGAGCAGGAGGAGCTGAGCAGATTGGTTTATGGAAAAATTATTCAGTCTAACCTGTCATTTATTTCTCTGTTCTTTCTATGCATAGAAGGAGTAATTGATTCCAGTGAACTGTCCTAACAATTACTGACAGTCACCTCCCTCCATTGATTTAATTCCTGACAAACTAATCTTTGCCAGGAATGTAAAGAAAATGAGTTAGTTCACTAATCATTCATAAGTTAAACATCACTAACTGGAACCACTTTGGGGAATGAATATATAATTTAGTTTTCCATTTTCAGATTGTTCATTAAAAAAATTAATAAAATATACCAGCAATATCACCTTATGTTTACTGTACAACTGTGGTGGTACAGAGTATACAGTGGGGAAAAAAAAGTATTTAGTCAGCCACCAATTGTGCAAGTTCTCCCACTTAAAAAGATGAGGCCGGCCTGTAATTGACATCATAGGTAGACCTCAACTATGAGAGACAAAATGAGAAAACAAATCCAGAAAATCACATTGTATGATTTTTAAAGAATTTATTTGCAAATTATGGTGGAAAATAAGTATTTGGTCACCTACAAACAAGCAAGATTTCTGGCTCTCACAGACCTGTAACTTCTTCTTTAAGAGGCTCCTCTGTCCTCCACTCATTACCTGTAGTAATGGCACCTGTTTGACATTGTTATCAGTATAAATGACACCTGTCCACAACCTCAAACAGTCACACTCCAAACTCCACTATGGTGAAGACCCAAGAGCTGTGGAAGGACACCAGAAACAAAATTGTAGACCTGCACCAGGCTGGGAAGACTGAATCTGCAATAGGCAAGCAGCTTGGTGTGAAGAAATCAACTGTGGGAGCAATAATTAGAAAATGGAAGACATACAAGACCACTGATAATCTCCCTCGATCAGGGGCTCCACGCAAGATCTCACCCCGTGAGGTCAAAATGATCACAAGAATGGTGAGCAAAAATCCCAGAACCACACGGGGGGACCTAGTGAATGACCTGCAGAAAACTGAGACTAACGTAACAAAGGCTACGTCAGTAACACACTACGCCGCCAGGGACTCAGATCCTGCAGTGCCAGACGGGTCCCCCTGCTTAAGCCAGTACATATCCAGGCCCGTCTGAAGTTTGCTAGAGAGCATTTGGATGTTCCAGAAGAGTATTGGGAGAATGTCATATGGTCAGATGAAACCAAAGTAGAACTGTTTGGTAGAAACACAACTCGTCGTGTTTGGAGGAGAGTGAATGCTGAGCTGCATCCAAAGAACACCATACCTACTGTGAAGCATGGGGGTGGCAACATTATGCTTTGGGGCTGTTTCTCTGCAAAGGGACCAGGACGACTGATCCACGTACATGAAAGAATAAATGGGGCCATGTATTGTGAGATTTTGAGTGCAAACCTCCTTTCATCAGCAAGGGCATTGAAGATGAAATGTGGCTGGGTCTTTCAGCATGACAATGATCCCAAGCACACTGCCAGGGCAACGAAGGAGTGGCTTCATAAGAAGCATTTCAAGGTTCTGGAGTGGCCTAGCCAGCCTCCAGATCTCAACCCCATAGAAAACCTTTGGAGGGAGTTGAAAGTCCGTGTCACCCAGCGACAGCCCTAAAACATCCCTGCTCTAGAGGAGATCTGCATGGAGGAATGGGCCAACATACCAGCAACAGTGTGTGCCAACCTTGTGAAGACTTACAGAAAACGTTTGACCTCTGTCATTGCCAACAAAGAATATATAACAAAGTATTGAGATGAACTTTTGTTACTGACCAAATACTTATTTTCCACCATAATTTGCAAATGAATGCTTTAAAAATCAGACAATGTGATTTTCTAGATATGTTTTCTCATTTTGTCTCTCATAGTTGAGGTCTACCTATGATGACAATTACAGGCCGGCCTCATCTTTTTAAGTGGGAGAACTTGCACAATTGGTGGCTGACTAAATACATTTTTTACCCACTGTATATTGGAATACTTTTATAGGAAAAAAAAAACAAAACTTTATTCAACTAATTTAAAAACAAACAAAACCAAAACACCACCACCACATTTTTGTATTTCCCCCTAGGTCGCTTACACCACCATGCAATCTATTCGACCATATGCCTCTTTGACAGAGGGACAGCACCCCATTTAGCTAACATCTTGGATGCCACAATCGCTACTGGCCACCACACCTAAGGGGTTATATGGCAGAGATCAGGGGTTTCCCTGACCCCAGCTGTCAATTACTAGTAACTGCACTGATACATTCGCTGACTACACAAGTACATGGTTATACTGATCAGCTAGTAAGGCAAGTCTGATAGCATTTATGTTGAGAAAGGTAGACCTCTTCCAAAGCAAGCAATACCAACCTTAAAACTCATTACAGAGATGACAAGAACGCCTCTCTAAGCCCAAGCTACATTAATCATACCCAGCAGGTAGCAGCAGCAATAAGCACGACAGACAAGCTGCCTGCATAAATTCAGCTGCTGTAGCATAAAGACATGGCAGATTGTTATGTCTATCTAGGATTTTCAAAAGACCTGGTAATTTTGTAACGCTTCCAGGCATATGGCAGTTGAGCAGTGTGCCACTTTACCTCGTCTCAAAGCATTCTGTGCATCTTGAGTCATTGCATCTGCTTCATCCAAGATCACAAGTTTAAAGCCTTTTCTGCAACAGAGAGAGGCAGATGTCATAATAAAATAACACAAACTAGACTGCCGTCGTACATAACACAACACAGACCAATATCTTGGCACTGTACGGGACAAAATGGCAATACTATGTGACAGTATTAAGGAAGGGCAGGGCAATTCTGACTGAAAACAAAGTCACAATTAATTGAACATTTTACCTAGATTACAATCAATGAATAATTATTTCAGGACACTTTTTTTTTTTGGTTTCAGTTATTCATATATTAGCAGTCCTGATTGGACAGCGTACAGTTAGTGACATATCCTTTAGCCAATGGCTGTGTGAGGCAGGCCGGCATAAATGCCAATAATGGAAATAATTAATGTCGGCAAGTTCACATTGAGTAACTGAACAGATATTCAGTTTTGGTTATTTCGTGATTAATTGCCCAGCCCTAGTAGAGGGAACAGAATAGAGCACACTTGTTAGTTATAAAAATGCTTAGTGTATACAAGATCTGTGCCACTTTAAAGTAAACCTAATACCTGTTTGACTATCATTCTTAGAGATTTTGCTCAAGCAGTTGTAATGTGTGCACATGAGGAATAACACTATTTCTGACTTCTATCCAGCATTTATCAGCAGTTTTCCCTGAGTTCAGCTCTGGAGTGTGTGGAGACTAGCTGCTATGTTGTTGTCCATACACTGCACACACAGAGAAGATGATCCCATTTCCTTATCTCAGTCTCACATACTGGGTCCTGGGGAGCGCCCTGGACCCAGTGCAGGTGGTGGGTGACAGAAGGATACTGTCCGTGGTGAGCTCCATGCTGGAGAATAACTCCCATCCCATGCATGAGACCGTGATCGCGCTGGGCAGTACTGTCAGTGACCGACTGCTTCACCCCAAGTGTGAGAAAGAGCGCTATGGGAAGTCTTTCCTCCCCGATGCGGTTAGGCTGTACATCCAACACCGACCTAAGCGGAGATCACTCCATACAGAGAACTGAAAGATATTAAGTTGTTATATCCCTTCTACTACTTTTTTACCTTTACCTTTTTTATCTGTACCTACTGTCACTGTAATGCCTCTACCTTGGAGCTTTTTTGTATGTGTATTTGTATTATCTATGCTGCTGTAACACACTAAATTTCCCCATGGTGGGACTATTAAAGGATTATCTTATCTTATTAAGGTCACACTGAACAATATGAAAAGCCAAAAACCAGGACCAAGTACTACACATAGGAAGCACAAATCTTTCCATTTTACTTTTTCACTGTGTAGATTTCACTTCTGGTTTTGGCTTAAAAATACTGACTGTGTGAATATAGCCTTAGAAGCAGCAACATGAAGGACATTACACAGCAGATCACTGTAACATGAGAACACTTATTAAAAGCAGTAGTGTCTCTGCGTGCCTCTCTTCCTCTGCTCCTTCTCCCTATAGACTTCTATAGGTAGCAGGTGTAATTTGATCCCTGAAGTTTTAAAGGGAGTCTAGCAGTAGAACCCAGCTCCGTATCTAGTTAGGTTAGGGTCACCAGAATCAAACAGTGTTTTCCCCTTATGAATCTATGCCGAGGCATTTCAACTTATTACTTTGGAGCAATGCCAACACCCTCATTGCTTTAAAGAGCTTACTTCCATATTGGCCAAAAAGATGGTATAGCTCTTTGGAGCAATGAGGGCGTTGGCATTGCTCCAAAGTAATAAGTTGAAATGCCTTAAAGGGGTTACACCACAAAAATCTCATATCTTCGACACTCATATTGAAAACACATTGAAAAGAATGGGGCAGGAGCATGGTGGAATGGTGGAGACAACAAAACTTACTTAAATATTGTTCTTGTGCTGGCAAAACTTAATATGGGGCCTCGGACAATATCTATGCCACGATCATCAGATGCATTCAACTAGTAAAGAAAAGGGCAACATTAAAACATTTAACATTTATAGGCTACAAAATTTTCCTTCAACCCAGGGGGACTGGTGAGTTGTTATTATACGGGATCAAGCTCTCCCACAGTACAGCACATGACATGAACAGGGCACACCTTAAACTGGGGTGTATTGTAAACAGCCGGTTAGCAAACTATGGGAAATCCTTGCTAATCCTGGCTCAGCACAATTCTGAGATGGCGCCACAGAGGGTTCCTGTCCCAGCACAGCCACAGTCAGAGTATTTAGTGAATCAGTGGCCGCAGCACTAACTGATTTAGATTGGGTTTACATTGTGTTTTTCTCATCCAAAACACGTTTTTAGAGAGAAAACGCCTGCGTTAAAAATCACACGTTCTCTATAGAAACGCATGCGTTTTTGTAAGTGCTTTGTTGCTAATTCAGTTTTTCCTCAGGTTACCACATGGCCAGTGATGAGGAAAAGTCGATAACCAATTCATCCTTTCTTTTATGACCAGAAACCTATGTGGCACCAACCTAAAGGCTGGTCACTTTTATGACATGCATGCAGTTTTAAGAAAAATGACTGCACTCAAATTTGGGTTAAACAGGTGCTGAAAAGTGTGGGTGACTATCCTTTAGCTGAATCCCTGCTCTCTAAAGAAATGAAGAGATCCATCAGAGTACTGGTAGTGAGGATGGATGATCTGCCACAAACACAAGATTTCTTTTGAGAAGGTCACCATTTTTAACATTGCACATAACATGCAATAGCCTGGTACTAGAGAGAGGGATAGCAGGATAACAGAAAACATCAAAGAAATATTTTTACCTCTAACACCATAGAATTGAACTCTTTATCTTTATAGAGCTGCTTTGCACAAGCTAGGATTGTAGATGTTTTACCAGTGCCAGGAGGTCCATAGAATAAAAGGTGAGGCAGTTTGTCTTCACTTATGAACCTTTGAACTATTGAGGGATACAATAAAAATGTACACATCAGGTACTGCTCACAGCATTAACACACAGCTAAAATTAAAAAAAAAAAAAAAAAACAAACAAACTTTTTTCACATGGATTCTAAGGATGGTAATGTACAGCAGTAACTTTAAGAATACATCCACATAAAACAAAGATGAAGAGGTTTAGCCGCCAACAGCTAATCTGCTGTACTGTACAGTACCAGCATAGTGCATGAGACTATCAAATCTCATCTATATGCTATGATAGAAATCCTTAAACATGCTTTCAATGCAAAGGTTGAAAGCAAAAGAAGCCCAGCTGTAATGGCCCCGTAAAAACCACTTCTTTACAGGTGATTTTTAGAAGTAGTGGCTTTTAGGCAAAATCCCTGCTGAAATTCCATGATGGAAATTCAGCAGCAGAGTTGAACTATTCCCAAAGGAGTCTGAGATGCTTAAAAACATCCCTAATAGCAGCAAATGCTCCAGCACAACTGTAGTGAAGATCAATGGAGAGGTAGGAGACTTACAGTGGCTTTCAAAAGTATTCATACCCCTTGAACTTTTTCAGATTGTGTCACCTTACAACCACAAACTTAAATGTATTTTATCGAGATTTTAAGTGATAGACCAACACAAAGTAGCAGATAATTGTGAAGTGAAATGAAAATGATACATAGTTTTCAAAATTTTAATCAAATAAAAATCTGAAAAGTGTGACGTGCAAAAGTATTCAGCCCCCTGTACTCTGATACCTCTAAATAAAATCCAGTGCAATCAATTGCCTTCAGAAGTCACTTAATTAATTGAGAGTCCAGCTGTGTGTAGTTTAGTCTTAGTATAAATACACCTGTTCTGTGAAGGCTTCAGTGGTTTGTTAGAGAACACTAGTGAACAAACAGCATCATGAAGACCAAGGAACTCACCAGACAGGTCAGAGAGAAAAGTTGTGAAGAAGTTTAAAGCAGGGTTAGGTTCTAAAAACATATCCTAAGCTTTGAGAATCCCAAGGAGCACTGTTCAATCCATCAACCAAAAATGGAAAAAGTATTCTACAACTGCAAACCTACCAAGACATGGGTGTCCACCTAAACTAACAGATCGAGCAAGGAGAGCACTGGTCCGAGAAGCAGCCAAGAGGCCCATGGTCACTCTGGAGGAGCTGCAGAAATCCACAGCTCAGGTGGGAGAATCTGTCCACAGGACAACTATAAGCCGTGCACTCCACAAATTTGGCCTTTATGGAAGAGTGGCAAGAAGAACACCATTTTTGAAAGAAAAACATAAGTAGTAACGTTTGCAGTTTGCCACAAGCCATATAGGGGACACAGCAAAAATGTGGAAGAAGGTGCTCTGGTCAGATGAGACCAAAGTTGAACTTTTTGGCCTAAATGAAAAGTGCTATGTGTGGCATAAAAGGAGAGGGTGGAGAAAGAGGGGTACCAGAGTGAGAGCAGGCCGATGAATCATGGGAAATGAGCAAGGAGCTGCAAGTAAAATAAAGCAAGGGTGCACAAGGGAACAGTGAGTATTTAGGACTGCTATGGATGTATTTACAGTTCATTTTTGGAAGCTGGATAACCCCTTTACTGCACAGAAAAATATTTACCTATTAAAGCACATACAACATTTGACAATTAGGATTTTTCAGACCAGGGCTGTGGAGTCGTAAAAGAAAGGTACCAACTCCAACTCCAGTTTCAAATTAAAATGATTATAAATATACAATTATCAATAGCATATAATTAGATGAATAGCTTGAAGCATATTTACATTCACAGGAATTCAATCACTGGCATGAATTAGAGCAGCTTTACTGCTTCTGTCTGACCATGGTTGTCAGCCATATATGAAGGAGTTGGAGCAGGAGTCAGATTGTGGAAAAGTCAGAGGTTTGGCATATAGACTCCACACCTCTGTTGCACAAAAAAAAAAAAAAAAAATTCAAAGACTACATTACTTACTTGTACTCAGGATGTCCTGATGAGAGATCAAATCATCAAGCGTTTGAGGTCGATACTTCTCAACCCTGTGTCAGAATACATATATTACCATAATGTTAGATAGATGCTGTATATTTAACTGAACATTCTCTTTTTAATTTACAGAATAAAAAACATAACATTTTCTAATCTAGTCTCTGCACAGTAGAATGCAACAGCCGTCTCTATGGAGTGGTTCACACGGAGGAATCTGGAGCTGATTTTGAGGCAGATTCTGCCTCATAATCATCTCCAAATCCCGCCTGAACACTGCCTCCCATACATTTTAATGATAGGCAGATTTTTTTCAGCTACCAGAACAAAAAAAAAAAAAAAAGCATCCTGCTCCTTCTTCAAGTGGATTCTGCCTGAAACTCCTATTGGAAACAATGGGAAGCAGATTTGGGAGCTGTTTTTTAAAGCAGATTTTCAGAATCCGCATTAAAATCAGCTTCCTGAAGCAGAAACTTTCTGCCTGACAAATTCTTCAATTCAAATTCTTCTGTGTGACCCATCTCTAATGCATCCATGCACCAATTACATAGGACGAAACATGGCAACAGTTGTATGATCTTTGCTGGCATTCATACATACATGTGCTAAATCACCAAAGAGGACGAATCCATAACAACTAAATAAACGGGGGAGAATTATTTATTTAAGGCTGTGGTTAGTGAAATGTGCATAATTTATTAGGTAGCATAGTTTGCGCGTGCCAGAAAAGTCATATTTTAGGCTACTTTCAGGTGTAGATTATTGTAAATTTATAGGATAGGAGAGCCCCCCCCCCTTCTGCCTACATTTTAGGAAAGTGATGTGGACAACAGAAAAGAACAAAAAGCTTAAAACTTTTGGGCAAAAACAGCTTTGCAAAAAATGTACTTTCTTTGCCAGACAACTGATATGGGAGGGGATGATAAATTCCCCCTATAATGTGTGTAATCCAAAATGCTCAATCTTTCTTCCTCCCCACATCTGTCTTCTGGAAAAGTGGGGACATCCCCATACACATCAATCAGTGGAGCAGGTTGACCAATATTCACCCAATGGATATGGACACCCTAAAGTGAACCTGTCGGGGAATTTTTGCTACCGTATCTCATAAGGAAAACAAACTGAGCCCTGTGATATGATTTGGAGCTGAATTCAGAATTTCTGCTTAATCCACCCACACAGACTGACAGCTTTCTGCACACTGATCATAAATCATCTTCTGTGATCAGGGTACTCAGGATTGTTTTTCTTAGGCCTTCTGCAGATAGGGGAATATGGCCTAGAAAATCCAATCTGGCCAGATTTCCTAGCCTGAACCCAGTTAGCAGGCCTGGACTACAAGCATCATAGTGAGCTATGAAGTTAGGCGTCCTTTCCTCCTCATGGCTCTGTCTCATACTATAAACCAGTGATGGTGAGCCTTTTAGAGACCGAGTGCTCAAACTGCAACCCAAAGCCCACTAATTTATCGCAAAGTGCCAAAACGGCAATTTAACCTTAAAACTGTGTGCATCCATAATTGCGGACAGTTACGGACCCGCAAAATACATTCGCATGAATGTGGTTTTATAGAGCTTTCAATGATACAAAACAACTTTGTACTTCATTTGGTAGACTTTTATACTTTTGAACAATTAACGTTCACTATTTACATCGCACAGGATCTGTTTTATAGTGACTGTGCAATGTTATTACAGCCTGTAATAATATCACAAGTCTGCTATAAAACAGATACTGTGTGACATAAATAGTGACGGCCCCTACACAACAGTATATGCTCCACAGTGGGCCCCCACACAGCAGTATATGCTCCACAGTGGGCCCCCACACAGCAGTAAATGCTCCACAGTGGGCCCCCACACAGCAGTAAATGCTCCACAGTGGGCCCCCACACAGCAGTATATGCTCCATTCCATATCAAGTGGACCAGGGGTCCCCACCTCACCATCTCAGATTTTGATGAAATTTGGCCTCATTACAGCCGTGTATTTCGTACACCTACCAAAAATCAACCTGAAAGGCCAACTAGTTTGGACACTACAGCAGCCTCAACATCGCTGTAAATTCATTTTTGCAGTTTTTTGAGCCTAAACCATGCAAAAAGTAAGAGAACTAGGAACATGGGGTTTTGCCAGTTCATTAAGCCCTAAAAGTTGTGCAAGTTCTCCAAATATCCCCCTTATACTACTAAAACGTCCATGTTTACAGCTTCTGGAAGTTGGCCCAAAATGTCATTTTTGCTCAGGTGGCGTTATGCAACCCTTTACTTGAAGTCCCCTAGAACCTCCAATTTTTAGTCTTTTGAACTAAAATTTTGCACAGCTTAGTTTTATATAATAGAGAAACTATGTACCAAATTTCATCAATATCTGAGATGGTGAGGTGGGGACGACCTTTAAAATTGGTCCACTTGACACGGAATAACTCTAATGTTACTTACCTGCACTCCCACAAAGAGCAGGTAAGTAGCGTCCTCCTTTTTCTATCACTGCAGGCACTGATGAATTACATCATTGTGCCTGCGTCAGGGCAGAGGTCACACTCTGCTGTCATTGTAAGCCCCAATCCCACGGCCCACACTGACAGTTTTCATTTGCACATACAGCTGAAAGAAGCAATTGCTCACTAATGGCAAATCCTGTACTGGATTTCCCCGTTAGTGAGTGATCAAGGAGCCTGGATGGGGCGATGTCACGCCTGCCAACACAGAGGGCTCTGAGTGCCCTCTCTGGCACATGTGCCATAGGCTCTCCAACACGGCTATATACAGTAAAGGACAGTACAGGTCTGGGTTGCCAAACCAGATTCACTACAGGAAAAGCAAGCAATATACAGTCTTGATGTTCCAGACCATGTATGTCTGTGTGCAGGAGGCCTTAAAGAGGACCTTTCAAGTCTTCATCTATGTGTAGTATTATATATCACTAGAAAGCCGACAGAGCACTGAACTCAGCGCACTTTCCCCATATGTGCCCCGATGCTGTTCATTTGGACACCGATATTTCCCCACTATCAGAAGGGCAGACTTACGGCTCAGCATCATCACTGGGTGGTAAGGAACGCCCCCATTGACAGCACAAGGCTATGTTAGAGTACAGTCAGAAGGGCAATCTTCACACCCCAGCGACCCATACTGAGACAAATGTTATTGTTGGATTAATGAAGAGTTAAACAATTTTCCAATATCTATATCTGTTTGCTGTCATTCATTTTACTTACTTCCAGTAGATAAAAATCAGTTTCTAGTCATGTGATATATAGATAATATTGAGACACAAATGTTATTGTTTGTATGATAAAAAGTTCTACAATTTTCCAATATACTTTCTGTACCAATTCCTCATGGTTTTCTAGATCTCTGCTTGCTGTCACTTATTATGCTTCTAGTGGATACAGATCAGTCCATGGTCATGTGATGTACACACAGGTGCACAGCTCGTTACAGTCACAGCCCAGTAATCAGACATCTGCCTGGTAACAAGCCGTGCGCCTGTGTGCTCATCACATGACCATGGACTGTCCATCAGTCAATCAGAATGAATGACAGCAAGCAGAGATCTAGAAACCTGTGAAGAATTGATGCAGAAAGTATATTGAAAAATTGTACACCTTTTTATCATACAAACAGTAACATTTGTCTCTCAATATTGGTCTGAAAGTGGCCAACACCTTTAAGGGAACGTTCAGATGTAAGAATTTGCAGCGGATTTGGGGGCGGATTCTACCCCCGAATCCACAGTAGAATCTGCTTCCCATTGTTTTCAATGGGAGACAGAGATCACAGCGTCCTGCTCAATCTTGCCACAGAGTCCGCAGCTCCAGACTCCCATTCATCTGGGCCTAATCAGCAGCGGAAAGTTGCAACGGCATCCCGTTGCAGGTATCCCACTGCCGAATACGGCAGCAAAAAATAAAGTGGAATTTCTCTTCATTTTACGCCGTGTGAACGTACCCTTAGACCTTTTGCAGACGACCATAGCCGAGATCAGTGTGCTATCCGTGTTTTTCCCAGATAGCACACTGACCCATTCATTTCTATGGGCACATGCATACGACCATATTTTTCACTGATCAGTGTGCAAGCCATAAGTCCGTGTGCTAAAAATATAGAACAGGTCCTATTCTGTTCAGTGTTGCGGAACGGACTCGTCCATAGAAGCCTATGGGAGACTAAAAACCAAGGATGGCACACTGATGCACTCCGTGCGTCATCAGTGTGCCGTCCATTTTCGTGGACAAGCTAGGGATATCATTAGATGTCCGCAAACTAGGATCACACACTGATGACACTCTATCCGTTTTTGCAGACATACGGCACTGAGACTGAAGACATTCTGTCCGCAAAAAAGGAACACCGATTACTAGTTTGCAGACCGTAAAAAACACACTGTCGATTGCTACTAGCCTTAGACAGGGAAGAATAAATCACACGACAAGTTCTGCTCCTCAAACTATTTGACTGTTAGATTAGATACCTAGATAGTATTTTATGTTGTGATGATTCCACTTAAATATAGCTATAACTCAAAGATGTATTTTGATCTCTAGGTAGCGTATCTCTCTCTTAATTCCATTTAATCTAGCTGTGTGTAGCTCTAATCCCAGGTGTATGTTGTCAGTAGTGGCAACAATGTAACAATAGGGCTTTGTACTCATCCCAGAATGGCTCCATTGAATTCCTACATAGCCCTGGGTGATCAAATACACATGTATTGTTTGGCCTGGGCTATTGGATCAGACATGGTTGATAACATATAGACGGCATTGTGTCATTCCACTTAATCCCATCTTCTTACAAAGAATCTGGACTTGAGTGCGTTAGTCAATCAGACTTGCTGTCGCCGGTGACCTCATTCTGGGTGGTGGCATAAAGGGTATATAAGATGAGGTAGGGATCAGGGGGGGAAAAAGATGCTATGATGAGTTGCAGGCTGGAATGCTGTGTTGATGCTGCTGCTAGGAGCCTCCACTGGTTATCCCCACATGCCAGGGCATGTGTGAGTGTTGGATTATAGAGCCACATCAAGGATATGTGTGGTAAAGTAATTATTTCACTTTTATTCCCTTTTTATTTTATGTGCTGTATATTGTAACTAGTAACTGTTAATGCTTGTATATATCTGCATATCTGTTCTGAACTGCATGTGTTAGATGTTAATATCGACCCATCTAGGGGTTAATAAATATACAAAATTTAGAAAGCTTGTCTTGTATTATCTTGTGAACCCAACACTCACTGGCGGTGACTGTGGTTTTTATTAAAGAAGTCTCAGGTGTGGGCCAAAGCGGTGTTGGCGCACTGAGTATCTTTCACATATGTGTATTCTCATATGCTGTGATTTGTACAGCAGTGTTTATGAAAATAACAAAAACGCAACATGTACTCAAGAAATACACGGCATGTCTCTAGGGCAGTGGGGCCATACCTGTGGCTCTCCAGTCACTGCAAGGTTACATCTGCCAACATGCTGGGAATTGAAGTTTTGCAACAACTGGAGAGCCACAAGTTGTAGATCCTTGCCTTATCGGCATGTAGCAGTTGTGGAGAACCTAGGCTCTGGACCAGGCACCGTCAGTCGAGAGTGATATGCTGATTAACATGGAAGTTTTTTTTTTTTTACATTCTATTCAGGTTTTTATTTTTTGGAAAATGCAAATCTCACAGGACAAGAAGTAGTCATGTCCTAGTTTAAGAGCCTGGACTAGATGAGGAGTCTCTTCACACCGATACAATTTGTCACCCTAAAGAAACAGCCTGCCATACAACTGTACTGAATGCTTCCTTCCAAAAACACCACAACAGTTGTCCACAGGTTCTGTCAAGTACTACAATGCATTTAGTTACTTAAAATGGCGCTGCAGACCACACATGGGTTGACAGGTGAGGTTTTTACCCCATTTGAAAAAAAAATCAGATGTGTTTCTAATCCTTTGAGGCTACCTTCACATCTGCGTCGGAGTCTCTGTAAGAGACTCAGTCGCATATTCTGCCAAAAATCCGTGGAGTGAAAAGTCCTGCATGGAGAACTTTTCTCTCTGCCGGTTTCAGTATGGGGTCCGCGGAGAGTTATCACAAATATTTTTAGAGCTAAAGGGGTTGTCAAGGCTAAAACTGGACAACTCATTTAATGTTTAAATGAGCCGAGGGCAGTGAAATTTAAAAAAAAAAAAAAAAAAAAAAAATCACACTCTCCTTTCCATGGTGCTCCAGTGCCTCCCAGCACGGACCGGTCTTCTCAGTCCGGTGATGACATGTGGCGGAAGTCCCAGCCACACATGACAGCTGAGGCCAATTAGCAGCCTCATTGAAGGGCTTGCGATGTCGCTACCTGTGACATCACAGGTCTCTTCCTGAGGCCGCCGATTGACCTCAGCGGTCACGTGACTGCTGAGGTAAATCAGCAGCGTCAGCGGAACTCTGGAAGAGACCCATGAGAACACGCCGGAGCAGAACAACCAGACCGCACTGGGAGGACAGGTGAATATAATTTCTTTTTTATTTTTTCACCTCCCCCCGGCCTATTTAAAAAAAAAAAAAAAAAAAATGCCTGGACAACCTCTTTAAATCTACCCTGTAAATTATTGTATTTACAAAATATTCCAGCAATCGCATTACAACAGCACCACCCGCTGCGTCTACTGAACAGCCTTCAGTAAATGTGCTGACTATAAAGGGGTCCGAGGGTTTCCACGGGTAACCGCTTTTTAAAGCAGATTAGGTTTCCGTTCGTGGGTTCCCAAAGCAGACCCCACGAACGGAAACCCGAACGCTGGTGTGAACCTAGCGTAAAAGTGTAAATAAATGTTCACAATTTTTGGCTGGGGGTAGGATGATTTATCAAGACCAGCATTTTGTATACTAGTCTTAATGATCCCTGCACCACTGTAGAATACACCTCATTTATGACAAAGTACTTACCCCCCCCCCCCCTCATAAATCAGGTGCATCCTCCAGTGGACTGTATGCCTACATTGAAATCTAAGCTCATTGCTGGCATAGATATTTAAGCAATCATTTACACCCAAAACACAGAAGGGGTCCACCATGCCCCCTTTAAGGAAAGTATTAAGGCTGGCAAAAATAAATAAATAAATAAAATTTGCAATAAATTTTACCGCTAATGGTGACACAAATCCATCGTTTGCAACGTTTTAAAAGAAAACTATTGTAAGTTGTTGAATCTCCCCATTATCTTTTGTAGGAGATCACCTTCAGGCCAGGGCTGCACAGCAATAATCCTCACGTTAGTGAATGGAGTCGCACTGTAAACCCCTAGTGTGCCATGACTGCAATCTCAAGTGGCAAAATAGTCGAGGAATGTTTAGCTTTATTGCAACTTAAAGTCATGGTCCGCTAGGGGTCACAATGCAACTACATTCACGAACATGGGAGAATGAGCTGCGGTCAAAATCACTGTGTAGCCCTAGACGAAGGCCAGGTTCACACTTGCGCTGGGCGCTCCATCATTCGGGTCTTGAATGACGGAGAGCCCATCTGCTAAAACAGTGGTTACCCGTGGTGGCGAACCTATGGCACACGTGCCAGAGGGGGGACTCAGAGTCCTCTTTGTGGGCATGCGTGCCAACACCCTAGCCAGCTCCTGGATCGCTCGCTGACCGGGAATCCAGGACAGCTGTCCCAGATCCCCCGGCCAGCAAGCTCTTCTTTCAGGTGCTGAGAACTGTCAGTGTAGGCCGTGGTCCAAGGCTTACACTGACAGAAGATTATATCCTCTGCCTCGACGCAGGTCCGATGACGTCATTCATCGGCGACTTTGCGGTGGAAGGAGGCTGCCTAGCTGCTATTCGTGGGAGTGCAGGCAAGTACAGGAGCATGTTATACTGTGTGGGGACCACTGTGGAGCATGTTATACTGTGTGGGGACCACTGTGGGCAGATTGTAGAGTCTGGGGGCCCTTCGCTATTTATACACGGTATCTGTTTTATAGCAAACATGTCATATTATCAATGTAATAACATTGCACGATGTAACAGTATACCAAATGCAAACTTTTACCTTTCAGTGCAAAGTTGTTTGTATCATTGTAAGCTCTGTAAAGCCCCATTAATAACAAAACTGTATTTTGCAGGTGCGTAACTGTCCGAAATTGTGGATCTGCACATTAAGGTTAAATTGCGATTAAATTTGCTCTAAATAAACTCTGATGCAGATGTGAACCTAGCCTTAAATACAACAAAAAGGGGACCTCCTGAAAGAAAAATCTGCTGCCCACAGGAGAGGTGACAAGTGTCTGATCCCTGGGTGGGTGACTGTAAGTGGAGATCGTGTGACCAGACTGCTGACAGTCTCCACATCTGTCCCATAACACTAGTCTGTAATAAGTAAACATGTGACATCACCGGCTGTACTGTGAGAATATAGCCATCATAGACTTGTACAACCTATACACACATGGTAAACGCCATAACACTAGCGCATACACTATATATACACAGGAAGGCAGCAATGAGGGGGACACAAGAGGGGCACACTCCATACCAGGGCAGGTTTCTGCTTTGTCCAGGCTGCGCTTTGCCGTCGGACACCATGTTATCTGTGCGATCTGACTGCGAAAGCGGAAAAACCAAGCTTCGGCTTCCACAAGACTCAGTTTCGCGCGGGATCGGGAGGCGTGGCCTGGATTTGGCGGCTGCGGGCACATCTCGCGAGACCTCAGGAAACGTGCTGTGTGACTGGTGCTCTGCAGGTCGACGGGATGTGTAATGTAAGGCGGACACCAGGTGCAGAAGCGGGTTATCTGCTGGCCCGTAATGTAGCTACTGAAGTGGTTACTGGAGAAGGGACCTGGCCATTGACCAGCCATAGTAATTCTGTGTGTATAGTGCGCTGTGAAGAAAAAGTCGCATGTGTGTAAATTCTTCTCTAATGTGATGGTTGTATAGTGTGAACAAAATTTCCTCCGTATTTGCTTTGCAGAACATGAAAGCGGTTTATGTAAAACTCATCCGCTAAGCGGTTACTGTGCGGGTATGCTGCTACTCGCTGGTGAGCAGCAGGCCTTAGGGGCTGTTCACATGGAGGAATGTGTTGCTGAATTTGAGGCAAAATCCACCTGCAAGCTATATATTTCAATAGGAGGCAGTAGCCGATTTTTTTCAGTTAGGGGGAAAAAAAAAATAAGCGTCCTGCTAAATCTACAGGTGCTTTCCACCTGAGAACTCCCAATGACATGAATAGGAGGCGGAAAATAGACGAAGAATTGGCAAAATACAGTGGCGTCAAAATCCACTGCCAAATCCTTGTCTGTTTTCCTGAAGCATATATTTTCTGCTTGACAAATTCAGCATCAAATTCATAGATGTGAACACCTTAAGATGAGTTGACATGGTGTAAATTGGAGCTGATTTTGAGGTGGATTCCAGCTAGAATCTGTCTCCCATAGTCTTTCTGCAGATGGCGCTAGACACACTGCTGATTAACCCCATCTTATCTGAGGCTAATCATCGAGTAAAAGGGAAGCCCAGGGCAGGAACATGGAGCTGAATCTGAGGTCTCAAATTCCTCTCTACTGTCCACTGTGAACCCAGGCTTAGTTTGTTGCCAACCGATGTACTGGAGGTTACTATAGCCACGTTCTGTCCCTGGGCTGCCGATGCTTCCATTTCTTAATTAAAGAAATGGATAAAGGTTGTACCAAGTTTTGAGTTTATCCCCTATCGATAACTACAATCCCGAGAATGGGGGTCCAGTTCCTCCATGGATGGAGAGCAAGCTAAGCATGTGCCCTATACGCGCCATTCATTGTCTAAGGTAGCTCCCATAGAGAATTAATGGAGCGGCAGGATGTATTCTTGGCCTGCTCTTACATTAGTACGGGGGATCTAGACCCCCATTCTTATGGGGAAGTTATCCCCTACCATAACAATAGGGGAAAACTTCAAAACTTGAAAAAATAAAACAAAAATCCAGCACAGTATCCATAAATAGTAAAACTGGAATGCCCTTAGCCATACTGATTTCCTATACATGGCCTTTTAAATGGATCACTAAAGTCTCCAATTTTACTGTCTTTGGACACTGCTGGATTCTTCAGTTTTTTATTTGGTACTTGGCAGTTGTGTCCCATCATAATCCAGGCCACATGTTCCATCCAACTGAGGCAGTCTCAGTGGAGCTGGTAACTATATTTCTGAAGGGGTAACTTCAAAATTTGATGCAACCCCCACAAAACTGCAAGGCCAGACATACAGTTGAAATTATTTGGCATTTCACTTACTAAAAAGACCTGGGGACTGGTTGTGGCTATACAGTACTTTGTGTGGCACCACCTACAAAAAAGAAGCGTCCTGCTCTGTCACCATGATGCATGGCCCCAAACTTGATTAACCCCATTGTATATGAGGCTCATGTGTGCAACCCGAGGCTCAGCTTTCTGCTGCGGGTTCCACAGGGTCCAGCAGGTTGCAGCTGCAGTCCTCTGAGGCTGAACTTCCCTGTGTCTTTAGAGACAGCAGAGCTTCTTGTGTGTGGAAGTGAGGTCTGCTGTACACAGATATTGGGGCAAATTTACTATGGCTGGTGTATCGCATGCCAATCTTAATAAATGGCCTGATTGGTGCCGGGACTGAGAGATTCATAAATCTGTTGGACATCTCAGTGCCAGAATGAAAATCTATGCCAACTTGGAACTGGTACAGAGTTCCCTTCTAACACAGGCCAGAAAACATTGCGAGAGTTATAATAAATCTGGCCTGTTTGGTCCTTTCTTGCGCCAAACGTGCATTTAAATTTTTTTTTCCCCACGTAGGATAAATATTTTTAGAGTTTCGGTGTTTTTGGACATGGAAATGTTTAATTTATTTAAGTTAATTTTGTTTTACTGTATGTAATCTAGGGAAAGAAGGGTAATATTCTTAATTATACTTCTAAAACTTTATAAAAAAAAAAATAAACTTTTTGAAACATTTTCTGCTGTTATGGCAATAGATCACTGCCCCTTGATGACTTTCCAGGGGGTGGCGATCAGGACCAATAATGTGGGTTCCATGACCCTCTGCTGTTTAGATGACTCCGTCACAATTGTCGTCCAAGCATGGCATGTGTTAATTTATGATCTATAGCAATATAACAATATATCACGTAAAGAAAAAAAAAGCAAAGTTGATATAATAAAAAAAGAGTAAGACCTTATTCTCACAACAGAAAAACGGCTGTGTCAATCCATTGAAGCCTGAAAGAGTTTACTCACATGACGTGAATAATGGCCGCTTTATAAATCATCTCTAAGCGTCTATTCAGATGGCACTCTCCTGCTGTGTACTCGCTCTCTGGATCTGGGCCCCAGGTACGGGCGTGGTCAAGGTCGTTTTCAACCCTGTTTTTGGGTTGCTCTCCAGCGCCCTCTAGGTTCACACCCTCACAATATATCTCCTATCCACAAGTTAGAGGACAAGTGCTTGATCAGTGGGAGTCCAATTCCGTATAGCTTTAATGATCATAGAAATGGGTGTCTTCCAGAGATAACTGAGCAATGTCTATTAATTTAGATTCAACAAATGTATCATACATAGATAAAATTATACAGCAAAAAGTTACATAATCCAAAACTTTCACAAACTACCATGAAACATATGTGTCTGTATTATAAACTGCAGAGTAACACCATCATGCAATCACTGAATAAAGCTAATAAAAGCTATATAGTACCTAAATAATAATACTTCCAATGCTGTAATTACTATTGTATATGCTACCTAACTGTATATGCAATGCCATGTTAACAATACTAAGATTCCTTGCTTTCAAGCATCAAAGACTTGTTAGAAAATGCTGTGAATCATGCATAGAACCATGTGAAGCCCCAACAATGGAGTAGACATTTTCCCTTTCTATAATCCTGACATCAGTTATTAATTTATCTGTTACTGTTAAAGGACCTTTTACAATCATTAATAATAACCCTTAAGCTATTGACTACTTCCTAGAGAACTTTTATGGTGTTTACTTTGCATTATTTCACTATCACTGTAGAAGGTAATAGTCACACTACCTGCACTTTCTGCTTTACGTTTACTAGAAAATTACATTCATATCCCAGTTCAGGTATTTGAATGGTACAGTTAATATTTGACAATCTAGCAATAAAGCCCATTGTGTAAAAAAATACAGTGGACTCTAGAAAACTCTGCCCACTAATATGCCAATGCTATTTCCAGGGCATGTCACCACTCTGTTCCCTGTATGTGTGTCACCTCTGAGTCTGGTAACATGTTAATAGTACAACTGAGACTAAGCCCATCTGATTTGGATTAGGGCTACTCTTAAGGGCATTGTCTAAGTGATCGCTTGATGTTCATCCTATAACCCCATATGAAGATCTGGTTTCAGCTGCAGGGCAGCACCAGGTTGTTACCTCAAGGGTAGTCTTAGTTCAGTGACTGCAGACTTGGACTGGTCAAGAGACACTGTTGTGTGGCACCAACGAGACAGGGCAGTGGGCAAATAGAGCCCAGGGCAGGTTTAATTCTTTCTTAACTGTATAACAGGCAGGAAGTCAGGGCAAATAGAACAGGTTCAGATAAGCAGAGATGCTTTCTGGTGCTGAAGTACCATGTCCTCTTATGTCCCTCTTCTTAGAGTTGGAATGCAGATGGAACTTTCTGAGATGGGCTGGAGCATTAATGTTATTGGCAGGTTCTGAAGACTTCTTAGAACTAAAACCCTTCCAATACATCAAATTGAAGGGTCTCTTCCTGATATCAAACTTGTTCTCTGAACCAACAGAAGCAGGAACTGAGATGGAGGTCTTGGAGAATTGATAAATAATCAATGGCTTTAGAAGAAACACATGGAAGGAGTTAGGTAATCACAGACAATCACAGACTGGGTTTATCTGCTTAAGTACTTGAAATTACCCTAAGAAACATGGAAGAATCTTATAAAAGGGAACCTTCAGTGGATTTTCCTAGAGGACAACCGCACATCTCCAGTCTGCATTTCTCTCCTTCTGAGAGGCAGCTTGAGGAATTTATCATACAGCTGGAGGAGAAAAAGTCACAAATCAAATTTTGGCCAGTATTCCAGTTGATGACAGCAGTGTGCTTGCATAACTAGAGTGGGCCCAAAAGACTAACAGAGGCAGAACCCAGTGGCAGCCACAAGGAGTGTGGCTGGCAGATCAAAGACTAGTGCTACAAAAGCTTTCTGACAGCTCAGCCTATAACCCTTGTTCGCATCTAATGAATTCTTTACAAATTCAGTTTAAGGCTGAGGACCCAAATTGCTAAAACGGAGCGTTTTCTTTTGCAGATTTTGCTGCGGTTTTTTGAGCCAAAGCCAGGAGTGAATTTAAACAGAAGGTAAATGTCTAAGTACACCAAACCAGTCTTCCTCAAAAATAATGTCTCATAAACTGCAAAAACAATCCAACAAACCTACAAAAAAGTTTATGGAGACTATATATAGAAAAAATAATTAATTTATTAATAAAATACCATAAACATATATATATAGTATAATTATAAGATTGTGTCAACAAGCACCCAGATGGAAAACACTGTGTACAGTTAAATAGTCTCACCCTCCCCTACTTTTTAAGAAACACACTCCTGCAGTATAAATAGTAAGATACAGAAAGGTCATATGACTAGTAAATAGACTCAACACAAAAATCGGCACTATGCCATAGATTGAGAATTACATACCCCAAAATATAAAGGATAACAATATTATATGCAAATACTATCAGAGTACAATTGCATAATGTGTGCATGGAAAAGAAAGATAGAAACAATGTACCAATTCTCAAAAAGAGTAAAGAGATATGACATTTATATACAGTGGGGAAAAAAGTATTTAGTCAGCCACCAATTGTGCAAGTTCTCCCACTTAAAAAGATGAGAGAGGCCTGTAATTGACATCATAGGTAGACCTCAACTATGAGAGACAAAATGAGAAAACAAATCCAGAAAATCACATTGTCTGATTTTTAAAGCATTCATTTGCAAATTATGGTGGAAAATAAGTATTTGGTCAGTAACAAAAGTTCATCTCAATACTTTGTTATATATTCTTTGTTGGCAATGACAGAGGTCAAACGTTTTCTGTAAGTCTACACAAGGTTGGCACACACTGTTGCTGGTATGTTGGCCCATTCCTCCATGCAGATCTGTAGAGCAGTGATGTTTTGGGGCTGTCGCTGGGCAACACGGACTTTCAACTCCCTCTAAAGGGTTTCTATGGGGTTGAGATCTGGAGACTGGCTAGGCCACTCCAGGACCTTGAAATGCTTCTTACGAAGCCACTCCTTCGGTGTCCTGGCGGTGTGCTTGGGATCATTGTCATGCTGAAAGACCCAGCCACGTTTCATCTTCAATGCCCTTGCTGATGGAAGGAGGTTTGCACTCAAAATCTCACGATACATGACCCCAGTCATTCTTTCATGTACACGGATCAGTCGTCCTGGTCCCTTTGCAGAGAAACAGCCCCAAAGCATGATGTTGCCACCCCCATGCTTCACAGTAGGTATGGTGTTCTTTGGATGCAACTCAACATTCACTCTCCTCCAAACACGACGAGTTGTGTTTCTACCAAACAGTTCTACTTTGGTTTCATCTGACCATATGACATTCTCCCAATACTCTTCTGAAACATCCAAATGCTCTCTATCAAACTTCAAATGGGCCTGGATATGTACTGGCTTAAGCAGGGGGACACGTCTGGCACTACAGGATCTGAGTCCCTGGCGGCGTAGTGTGTTACTGATGATAGCCTTTGTTACGTTAGTCCCAGCTTTCTGCAGATCATTCATTAGGTCCCCCCGTGTGGTTCTGGGATTTTTTTCTCACCGTTCTTGTAATCATTTTGACCTCACAGGGTGAGATCTTGCGTGGAGCCCCTGATTGAGGGAGATTATCAGTGGTCTTGTATGTCTTCCATTTTCTAATTATTGCTCCCACAGTTGATTTCTTCACACCAAGCTGCTTGCCTATTGCAGATTCAGTCTCCCCAGCCTGGTGCAGGTCTACAATTTTGTTTCTGGTGTCCTTCCACAGCTCTTTGGTCTTCACCATAGTGGAGTTTGGAGTGTGACTGTTTGAGGTTGTGGACAGGTGTCATTTATACTGATAACAATGTCAAACAGGGGCCATTACTACAGGTAATGAGTGGAGGACAGAGAAGCCTCTTAAAGAAGAAGTTACAGGTCTGTGAGAGCCAGAAATCTTGCTTGTTTGTAGGTGACCAAATACTTATTTTCCACCATAGTTTGCAAATAAATTCTTTAAAAATCAGGCAATGTGATTTTCTAGATATGTTTTCTCATTTTGTCTTTCATAGTTGAGGTCTACCTATGATGTCAATTACAGGCCGGCCTCATCTTTTTAAGTGGGAGAACTTTCACAATTGGTTGCTGACTAAATACTTTTTTTGCCCACTGTACATTAAACAAACTTGCTTCTATATAAAATCCTTAATGATGACAATGACATCCTATGCACATAAATACTGTAGATCAAATGTACCATGTCCACATACCAGTCGCCATGTTGGAAGATAATGAATGCACTCAGGAGTTTTGCCAAAGAAGAAGGAGAAGAGGCACTGTGCCCAACGCGCGTTTCGCCACGCCCTGTGGCTTCGTCAGGAGGCATCATATACCAGAAAATGGGGGGTATAAATATGGTAATAATAAAACCAAAGGGATTAAACCTGTGACTGGGACGCTACAATATCACATAAGGCATGTAGGAGGTTCCGGACCAGTGTGCGCGATGATGTCACCACGCACGCATAATGTGATGACGCCATTGCGCAAAAACTAAATGGAGCGTATAGGACTCTGTTCGCACACGCGTAAACGCGACAGAGTGTGCTCATAACGATATTTAAAAAATAGGTCACGGACTAAAAGGAAATAATACATCTATAAAGGAACAAGGGCAGAAAGAGTAATAGAAACACAATCACAAAGATGAAAGACGTGTTATATAGGACATATATATGAGAGCTTCCATAATATACCCCTAATATAATTAATTATATATATAATAAAGTGCAACATCTAAGTGCCAATGTGACAAATTAAAAGTGAATGTGTGACATTAATATAACCTACTGAAAACAGTAAGTAAACAGCAAGTGAATAAATATATATTGTATATAAAAAGCAATACAATATTACAAAATATTCTGTGCAAATATTTTTTTTTTCTCTTCTTCTTCTTTTCTAATCCTTTTCCTTTTTCCATATTCCATCGCTCCCTTCATCTCAAGAGAATCCAACATATATTTCTCCATGATCCAAATAACGTACTCCCAAAAATTCATAGGTACAAGAAACCACTGCCAGATGCAAAAGTAATAATAATAGTAATAATAATAGTGTTACATTGAAAAGAAGGTCAAGCACAGATAAAGGATGTGGTAAAGATTACTAAATTTGTTGACTCAATTAATGTATAACACACATTAAATATGGACAAAAATTCTAAGGAAACATACATAGTTGTCTATGTGCTCTATACCTCATGGAATATGTAGGGAGATTGTGATTCTCATGCAGATAATTCCTCCATATGGAAGATGTGATTCACCTTTTTGGAACCATCTCCACTCTTTAATCTGCTTGTGAAAAGACAATATGCAGTTTGCATGGAACTTTGAGTTACAGAATAGGGATAAGCAAACTTCTGACATCATTCAGGAAGCCATAAGAGGCTTGAAGGGGACAGGGACCCACAGCTGACATCCAGGAGAGGTGAGTATGTTTGTTTGAAGAGACCCAGGGTATAATAATAGCAAATCCAATTCAGACTGAAACAAAACTGCTGATTAACAAATATTCACAAGATGAATCTTACAAGGTTTGCCCACCACTAATACAGACTACCTTAAAGGGGTTTTCTGAGGAATCCATATTGATGACCTATCCTTAGGACGAAACATGCGGAGAGGAAAGTGCTACTTGCAGCACTTTCCTCTCCGCTTGCTTCGTGCGGAAACCGAGCGGAAACCACACAGACCCCATTATAGTCTATGGGGTCCACGGGTTTCCCAGGTAAACTGCTTCATATCCGTATAGGTTTCCATTTGGGGGGTCCCCAAGCAGACTCCCCGAACGGAAACCCAAATACAAATGTGAACCGGCACTAACCTATCCTATTTCTCATGAATATTGTTTACTCTATTAAAAGGAGTTTGTCACCATATCAGTCCCTACTGAACTATAAGCACAGTCAGTTAATCGGAGTTTACATGTATAAAACATTTTTTTTTCTGCTATTAAGTCTTTGCCTTGCATTTTTCCTGATATACTAAACACCTATTTGGTGCAATGAGGGCACCACCGTTGCTCTCATCGCTCCATCTCTGCTGTGATTGATGTGCACACTGCCTGGTGATGCCCTTGTTATACCAAGCAGTTCATTAGCATATCAGGATAAAGCTAATATCTTAGCAATGAAGGCATCAACTGGAAAGCAAAAGAAAATCATTTTATTCACATGTGCTTATAATACAGCTATATTAAAACAAAATAAAAAGACAATTGTTTAAGGAAAACTTATAGCCTACCTCAATATGTGGTTGCATTGACTTCATGCTATGCCTCTAGCTCAGTATGACCCCTACCCTAACAATGTTGGATGTGACCTTTTGCCAAAAACCAGAGAAACACAGTTTCAGCTCCTAATAGCTAAGACTTTGATTCTACTGTACATCACAGGTTTTTAGTTGAGTTCAAATCTGGAGACAAGGATGTCATTACAAAACTTGGTTTGTGTTCCAATAACCCCTTTGTGAAGATTTATGTGTGGTGGGGATCATTTCCTGAAAGATCCAACAACTAATAAGTTTCAATTTTATGGCTGATGAAGACATTTTTTAGGCTGAAGTTTCCTTGTATTTAGTGGAACTCATGATGCCATTCCATTGATTTTCTCAAGAGCCACACTAGCAGTACAATAACCCAGAAGTATCAATAATTCAGCACCATATTTGACGGTAAGATTTGCGTTCTTTTTAAGGCTAAGGTCCATGTAGCAGGCTGCAGCAAAAAAGTGCGGGAAAAACAACAGCAGCAACACATCATGATTTTTACTGCAGCACTTTTCACAGAAAGTCCACAGTTTTCCTCTGCACTCTTTCTGCTTACCCATAGGGAAGATATCCGTAGATATAATTGACATGCTGCGATTTCCAAAACCGCAATGCAGATTTTTTCAGCTTGCAAAAACTCCGTGTGAACATACCCTAAGGGTGTAGTTTCCAAAATGGGGTCACATCTCACTGTAGGGGCACTGCAAAAGCAGCAAGCCATGCAAAACCCAGTCTAAATCTGTGCTTCAGAAGCCAAATAGCGCTCCCTACCTTCTATGCCCTGCTATATACCCAAACAGCAATTAATACTTATATGACAACATTAAGTGGGTTATCCCGGGTACAGCAATGTAATATATGTGGACATAAACTGCTGTTCGAGTACACACTGCAAGACGCAGCGCTATTTAACTTTTAGAGCAAAGATTTTGATTGTTTGGGTTTTGGACACCATGTCACATTCACCCCTGAGGTGCCAGTAAGTTGGAATCTGCTTGGAAGAGACCCCATTTTGGAAACTGTACCCCCAAAGAGTTTATCAAGAGGGTGTAATGAGAAATTGTTTTCCATGTGTGAATGCACAATGGATGGTGAAAAGTGAATATACAAGCTGTTCAGAGTACATTAGATTCACCATTCCCACACTAGCTTCCCACTAGTTCCTAAAATGGGGGGGGGGGGTATTCTGGGGGATCACTTCTGATGTCTTTTCTCTTGTTAACTGTAAAACTGTGGTGTACCTTCATGTACATTTGTACAGCTTATACATTCCTGATAAGTTTCTCTCCTGGCTGTAGGCAGTTTTTTCCTAAAGGATGTGGTGATTGGTTTTTTTTCTGCATTGCTTTATATTGCTTTAGTTGATGTAGCCATATAAGGGCTTGTTTTTTATGGCATGAAATGCATCTTTTTAATGATATCATTTTGAGATACATATAACTTCACTAATTTTTATTAACTTCTTCTTGGGTATAAAAAAAAACCACATAAATTATAGCATTGCTTTTTAACATTTTAATTTTTTTTACCTTTATTCTATGCGTCAGTACGTTCATAGCAATACCTAATTAATGTTGTTTTTTATGTTTTACTAATTTTGCAATAAAAGCCCATTTTGGTCAAAAAAATCAATTGTTTTTGCATCATTATGGATCACACACTTGGCTACCATGGAAACGACTGGCACCAACCCAGAGGCAGCAGAGGGGGCACATTTGATTAACTGTCTCTTGTTCGGAGTTATCTTAGACCGTGGGCGCTACAGCAAGGTGTCAGTTATATGCTACAGCTGACATCTGCTGTCTACAGTGCCTGGTCAGCTCCTGGGCAGGTGATACATGCAAGTTGTAATAATGTAGTATGGTGCGTTCATTAACAACTTCCTATGCTGTACTATTATGACATGGTGCAGCAAGGGATTAAACTTGAAGCTTACTGAATTTTTTTTTTACCCGACACATTGCTTTATTTATCTTGCTGTTTGTCAGATACTGCTCATTATTCCTTCTCAGTGTTTACAGCTTGTTGCCTAGGTTTCAGACCACCTCTGCTTTCTTATAGCAGTGGCCAGACTGATGATGTCAGTTGCTGTTCCCAGACACCTCTATTCACTTTACTTTACTGACATTGATGGTATCACACTCTGAGTTATTGACGTGAGACTTGGTTTGTGTGTGCGCTGTATTTACTGACTTGTACACTATGACAGAAGATGGACTTATAGCATTATGGTTATCTATGATAGTGTAAGTCCCTGCCCCTAGAATACATACTGCCCTGTACTTTATTCACTATGGGACAGTTGTAGTGGAGTGGCAAGGATTCCTAGCATAATGGATAGAGTTCGTCTCCCAGCATAGTATACAGGCTGGAAAATCAGGCGCAAACATAGAACAAGACTCAGTATTGTGAAACCTGCCTAAGACTGGGGTTACATGACACGTCTTTACTGAAATATTGCATGCAGTTCTTAATTCCAGTTGTAAGTTTTACTATGCATTCAAGCCAGAGGTTCTCAATTGAACGTACATTAGCATACAGGTGAGATGCATAGCGACATGTGCTACTCATTACTGCAATTAAAACCTGCATGCAGTTCTTTAGTAAAAAAAGCACTGTGTAAACAGCCACAAAGGCTCCAGCATCTTAATAAATCAGATGCTTTCACATGTGACAGACTCAAAACTGTAGTAGATTTCCTATGTAACTCTGACGTTTGGGTCTCTGTCTTTCAGGTCAGAGCAGTTACCTGCAGAAACCCGTGAACCCCATAGACTATAATGTGATCAACTGAGTTTCTGCTGATTTTACAGTATACTGAAACCGGCGGAGATAAAAGTTCTTCTTATAGGACTTTTCTCTCCACGGAGACTCCAATGCAGATGTGAACCTAGCCTTAGGGTTTGTTCACACTAACGTTTGAGGGACTCCGTCCATTACGCTAGAAATCTTTATTATAGTCTAAGGGGTCCACGGATTTCCGCAGGTAACTGCTTTTTAAGCAAATAGGGTTTCCGTTTTTTGGGTCCCCAAGCGAACCCAAAGAACGGAGACCCTGACGCTAGTGTGAACCTAGCGTCAGTTATAATAAATCAGTCAGGTCAAGGTGTAGAGTAAGGCGCAAAATGAGTGACGTGGTGCTCAAAAAAGGGCTGTGCGCCAAAGATGCGCCACATCCACCCATCTACAACAGAAAGCTATGCTAGATGGGTTGGTAAATGCCCCCCATTGTCATCTATAGCACTCATGTTCAGCACTGCAGGTATGACAGCTCCTCCAGCTATAGGGGTAGAGTAGTGCATGAGCAGGCAGCTGTAAGTACACTTTGCACGGCCACTCAATGGCCTCCAGGCTGAGTGTCTGGAGCGGCCCCCGGCTCTCACCTACACAGCAGTGTGCTCGGCTCCTGTCAGGTGCGCGTGCATGCTCCTCTCCCCCGGACTCCGCCCCCTCCTCCCGTCCGCGTCCAAGGCGCTCTTGATTGACAGGCAAGATGTCGGTGCAGAGAGAGGCAGGAGGGGATGCAGCAGCAGCAGGCACCGGCTCCAGCGGCAGAAGCAGCATCTTCATGCAGCACTCATTTTGAGGGCCCACTCATGCACCCGTCACAGAGAGTACCCTAGCCGTAATAAAGGCTTGTACTAATAATAAAGGCAGCCAGGAAGCAAGCAGCCAGCTAGATGCAGCCGTCCGCATCCCCCGAGCTGCCGCCGCTAATATTCCTATTATTAGGCTTTCTCTGTGGCCGCAGCCCCGCACACTGAGCCTGTGCAGCACGCATTACATCTCGCTTTCTTTCCTGCTGGCAGCATCAGCACCGCTGCCTGGTGCTAGTGTGATACAGCACCGAGGAGCACTCACTAATGGAGGCAGACTAGTGCTCAGGCTGGCCATTGGATGCTGCCCTCTCCATGCACCTGTGCTGAGCAGAGCCTGGGGTAGTGGGAGGCAGCACAGGGGAGGGTGGGGTGCACCAGTGGGAGAAGGTTACCGAGCAAGGAAGAAGCCAAGGCTCAGTTCTCTCTTTATTAAGATTATTTCGGGGGGGAGGGTGGGTGGGAAGAAGAGGGTGATCGCAGAGCAAAGGGGAGAGAAATGGATGAAGAAAATGTGCCCAGCAGCGACGATCAGCCCCTGAGTTTGCAGAAAGCCCTGCAGCAGTGCGAGTTGGTCCAGAACATGATAGACATCAGCATCTCCAACCTGGAGGGGCTCCGGACCAAGTGTGCCACCTCCAACGACTTGACACAGAAGGAGATCAGGACACTGGAGGTAGGAGAGCAGCATGGTGTGCCCACTGCTTGTGTCACTGTCATGTCTGGCCAGCGCTGCTATTAGCAGAGTTTCATCTTTTATTGGCACCCATCCCCCCCATCTTTCATGCTGCCAGTGGGTTTGTTTATATCCCCTGCTTGGTGTGCAGTGCCATAAATTAAGCAGCTGCAGTGAAATGGAGTGAGCCTGCGCATTCTGCAGGTGGTCGCAAAGGTGCTTCTGTGTAACAGACTGTGCAGTGCTCCATACACTCCCCAGCAGCCTCCTTCATCTTCCCCAACCCACACCTTATACACATGAATTATTCCACTTATCTGCCAGAAGGGTTTTATTCTGCAGTGTACAAGGATGCTAATGCCATGCATGTATTATTTCACAATATCACTACTGTGTATCACAGGGGCTATTGCAGCAGGCATATTCTGCTCTCTACACTTGGCCCAGTTAGGCCCTTTATTTTGCTTTCATGTTATTTATTATGATACATTGTCTCTAGTAAGCAGAATGTTTATGTATTTGACTGTTACAAATGTTACAGTCCATAACATTGGATTCTCCAAGCGGCTTTCAGTTCAGGCTCAGTTTGTTCACATGCTCTAAATTTTAACAGTGATTTACTCTCTTAAGTAATACATTATACCATATTTATGTTAGTATGAGATATTTCTGCTATCACTATGTCCAAATACCTAAAATAGGTTTAGCCAAAGAAGCATCCTGATAAATGACCACCTGTTGGGCTTGGTGTCACCCACACAACTATACCTGGCACACAAAAATTAAATCAGATATTTAGGAG
Organism: Leptodactylus fallax; assembly: GCA_947044405.1. Lineage (NCBI taxonomy): Eukaryota > Metazoa > Chordata > Amphibia > Anura > Leptodactylidae > Leptodactylus > Leptodactylus fallax. The sequence continues at coordinate 1,444,202 of CAMRHE010000019.1, forward strand.
AACTTGTATGAATTCTAAAACATGCTTTGGATCTATATTATGGAGTAAAGACAAGTTCCAGTATCCAGTCTTGTTTTTGTGTTCTTCAGAACTTTGGCCCAAATACCTGTCAATATAATGGCAGTGGGAACCCATAGGTCATCAGACTCTGAGTGACACAATGGTGGGCCACTATTGAGAAGGTGTAGTTTACAACCATAGATGGTTGCGGTAGAAATAAATCACATATTTGGTGTTTTGGAGTGTATTGTCTTATACCTGGATATAAAGCATGGTTCTGCTTTGGTATTGTGTCTTCCATGGTTAGAGTCCTAGGAATAGGACAATGATGTGTACATTTATTTTCAGTGAAGTGGATGTGTCATTTATCAGTCATACAAGCTGGTTTTATATGCTCTTGTATTGTAGATGTTATGATTATGTTGTATATGTTGTGATTTGCCATAGGAAAAATTGCATCAAAGTGTATGTATATCCAATACCTAAAAGAAGAATTTGGCTCTAACATGTCTTATCATTCTGTGTTCAGAAAAAGAATGTATAAATGTATGTTTCAGATGTAAAGTTTTGCATATGGAAGATTATTGATTGTATATTGGTTGTTAAAAAGTGGTGGGCAATGAAAATGGACTGGACTACTTTGATCCCACCAGAGGAGATGAGACTCAGGACCCAGCATCCAGCTATACAGAACAAGTTAATGGGCCTTTTTAATTTAGTCATAAACTCTGGGGGACCTCCTGGATCATGTTGCGGCTGGGACCTGATGTAATGTCAGCGGCAGAGCCCAGCAGAGGATCCTCGTGTCCACTAGCCAGTTCCACTTTAATTCTGTTGATTGGACCAAGATAACCGTCCACTGTGATTGTTGGTTTCTAGAGTTAGAAAAGCTAAGCTAAATGCATCCTCTCTTGTTTTTTGTATGTAATAAATCAAGTTTAAGGGATCATCCTATGCAGGTAATCCATGTACATTTGTCATGTTACTGCATATGGACTACTTAGAGAGGGCTTTCTGTAAGTCTAAGACCTCATTTTGCACAAATGCAGCATTTTTGGCTGCTGAGGAAACAAAAAAAACAAAAACGCTACGTTTTAGAGTACCAGCAAAGTGAATGAAATTTTGTTTAATTTAATCCACACTGTGGCAAAAAAAATAAGAGCTGTGTAAGGCTGAAGCCCCCACGTTGCGAAAGAGCATCCTTTTACAGTACCTGCAAAGTGGACGGGATTTTGGCTAATACCATCCACACATTGCATTAAAAAGTACGAAGCAGAAATGCTGCATTTTCAAAAATGCTTGCATTTTTGAAAATTGCAGCATCTCAATTATACCTACGGAAACGCTGACGTTTTTCATATAGGTATAATAAGGGTAACAACACAAAGCAAAAATAGGGAGCCAACAGCAGTAGAATACAATGGCGCTAGCAAAAATATTCCACCAATTGCAACAGGAATTAACCAACAAAAGCACTGATGCATATATTAATAAAACTTAACTACCACTACCACTACCACTGTAGGCAGCATTTATTTATTTAACTATCTTTTCCTATATATATCTGACCAAGATTTTTGGTTCTTATGAGTAGTCTAGTAAGTCCCCTGATGATTGGTGCGCTACTGTACCAGGAAACGCGTATTGACTAGGGATTTATAGGGTCATTTTAAGGACAGCTTGGTACTGCCCTTGTTAGGGCGGGAGTTATTCTGGGTGTTAGTGGAAATTTCAGGGGCATGAATAGGGACCTGGTTCGTCCTCCTGGGTTGCACCATCACCCACTGGGATACTCCTGCCTCAGTTACTGGTAAGATCGTTTCAATTTATTATATGTATAGTCGCCATGGTTTATGCTATATGGTGGTAAGGTTATACAACTTTTTGCTATAAGGTCAGACTCCATTGAGTGGCTACATGTATTTATATGTTTGTTTTATTCTTTGGATACAATTTTAAGTTTAGTTATTAAATGTTAAGTTTTATTAATATATGCATCAGTGCTTTTGTTGTATAATAAGGGTAGAAAGTCTGCAGAGGAAAACTCTGCAGACTTTCTGTGAAAAACACTGCGATGCATTTCTGCATTGGTTTTTTCCACAGCATTTTTTTGCTGTGGTTCGCTATGTGGGGCCTTAGCCTAAAAGCTGTGTTTTCAAAAAATGTTACTGTTTTTTGAAAAACACAGCATGTTCATGTTATATGTGTAATCACAAGTGTTTTCCTATATACTTGGTAGGGGGAAAAAATGTCAGAGAAATGCAGCAAAAAATTAATGAATAATTCTGTATAAAAAAACAACGCATTTTTTGCTGCAACGCGTTTTTTTTTTTTTTTTTTTAAAGCTGCTTTTCTCTACATGACGCCTTAGCCTAAGAGTGGTTGCCACTCTGGCAGGTCCAAGCCTGGACACTAATTCACCTGAATGAAACCCACATGGTACTACATTTTCCATGCAGCAGCCACTGCAGGGAATATGTCTGTCTGGCTGTGGCTTCCTCCTGGTAAAATCAGCTGTTTTTCAAGAGTGCCGAGGCAGCTGTTCCACAGCGGCTCTAATGTGAAATCTCACCAGAGACAACCACTTAATTGACTGTCATGCATAGTATGTGCATACACTTTCCAGTAAAATGTCTTTAGTCCACCAGAACTGACAGCAGTCTTTGCCTTCAAACAACACATCCTGGACAGGATCAGTATGTGAGCACTGCCATGAGTACACTGGGTATAAACACACAATGAAGTCAATGTGGACATGGTCACTAGAAGGTTTTCTTTTGCAGTGCTCCGCTCCTAGTCTCTCTGGTCTGCAGGAAACTGTAGCTGGCCATGCTGTAGTTCCCTGTACAGCTGTTGGCTGGGGCACTGCTGTGCAAAGACAAACAGTAAAGGGGATAAAGCACTAAGTCAGATTCTCTTTATTCTTAGGATTCGTGAAGGTCCCAGGGGTCAATCTATATGATCATAAAGTGATTGCACATCATAGTAATGCGTCGTCAGTTAAGATGGGAATACTCCTATGAGACAACTGAGAAAGTCTAATCTGTCATTTTAGAAGTTGCAACAGAAGTCTTGATTCGGTTTGCTCTGTAGTACATTGACTACAGTGATGAATTTACTTTTAATATGTGTTTGGTAAGAGAGATTGTCTTCAGTAAAATAAACAAAAAGGACAAATATATGATATCATGTAACCCATCAGTGTGTCAGGAGTTACCATTGCTGTTCCACAAGTTATTTAGGCATGGAGTATAAAAGGGTTCTACACAAAAAATGGTCAAACACATTGTATAAAGGTCAGCCGAACACACTGACTTCCTTTTTATTTTTTTTTTATTATTGGCTTGTCAAATCACAGGAAATGACTTGTTTCTGTAGGAATGGCTTTTGGTCTGAGACTAGGGCAACTTGATGACTTTGAACATGACACATCATGTAGCCAAAGATTGCATCATAGCACTGCCTTCATTGCAAATAAAGAAAATGAATGTGGTCACATTGCAGCTCGGACCTTACTACAACCAAGAAATTCAACAGGTTTGTATTTTTCTGCCGATCATGTTGCAGTTTTGGCCACTGCTTTGACTTATGAGTAAGGCTAGGGCTACATGTGACTCTATTTGCGGGACCAAAGATTGCCATGATGCCCTGCAACTCCTTCACTCATGTTAGTGAATTGAGCCACATTGCAAGCTGAGATTACCATGGCCTTTGCAACAAAATGGAGTAATGGTCGACTTTTTTGCGACTAGAAGTCACAATGCGACTCGATGCACTAATATGAGCCAAAGAATTGCAAGGTGACACAGCGATCTTTGGTCTTAGTCGTGGCCAAAGTTGCTCTCTAGCCCTAGCCTGAAGTGTGTTGGGGAAGGGGGGCTTCAAACAGTCTTCCAAAGAAAGAAATAAAGAAAGAGAGATTGTCATGTTGGCTTTTGAGCTCAACATGCAATTTAATTGATCATAAAAGAAGGGAATGTATGCAAGAAAACTCATTCAAGAAAGATAAACATATAAATAAAGATGCAGATTTTAAAGGAGTTTTCTGGGCTAAAAATATTCATGACCTATTATAAGGGTAGATTAGTGAGGGTCAGACACCAGGGACCCCATCAGTCAGCTGTTTTGAACAACTGATGCTCGGATAATGGAGCAGGAAGCAGACCCATATTTTCTCTGTATAACGGCCAGACCAGGTACTGGAGATCAGTTCCTATTCACTTAACCACTACACAGAGAACACAACTGTCTACTTCCTGCTCCATTCTCTGTGTATCAGCTGCTCAGAACAGCTGATTGGTGGGGATTTCTGGTGTCCAGCATGCACCAATCTGATATTGATGAGCTATCTTTAAGATGGATTATCAATGTTTTTAGCCTGGAAAACCCCTTTAAGCTTTATGACATTGTATTGCAGAACTATATGAACTATGTGCAATATATTCTAAAAAGGACAGTTGGTGCTACAAAGGGCTTTCCAGTTATTGAAAAAATGAGAGGCTATAAATGTAATTCATTTATTTTATTTATAAAATAATAAAAAGTTACAAGAAGTAGGGAACAATTGGAAGATAGTATGACTATAGTTAGTTACAATGAACACATCGATTGTATAGGAACTATAGACAGAAAACAGTAGTATTTCTGGTTTATAGTAGTAATCACAAAGATGCTTCATTTTGATTTTAGTTTTGTTGCAAATATGTATATACTCTTTTAAAGGAAGTCTGTCACAAGAACAGTTCCTATAGAACTATAAGCACAGAGAGGTAGCCAAGATTTACTTATATAACACATTTTTGCTACTTTCTGATTGGTGTCTTCAAAATATTAGCTTTTTTCCTGATATGCTATTGAACTGTTTGGTGCAACAAGGGCAAAGTCATTGCTCTCATCGCATCAAAGAGATATGCCTCCCAGAACCTGCTCCCTCCATCCCTTACTCCTTGCTATCTTTGACATGTACACTGCCTAAACCTGTCAATCATTGCAGGAAGCTAGCTCTTTGGTGTAATGAGAGCACCGGTGACACCCTCATTGCATCAACCATCTCATTAGCATATCATGAACAAACCACGGTGGCCCCAATCAGGAAGCAGAAAAAGTTATTTTATTCACGTGAACTTCAGCTATCTATAACTGTGCTTATATTGCAATATGGACAGTTTTGGTGACAGATTAAGTTTAAGATTGATTACAAATACAGGTATGTGAAAGATCCTCCTGGCGCCAACACTGCGTTGGCCCACACCTGAGTCTTCTTTCATAAAAACCACACTCACCGCCAGTGAGTGTTGGGTCCACAAGATAAATACAAGACAAGCTTTCTAAATTTTATATATTTATTAACCCCTAAATGGGTCGGTATTAACATCTAACACATGCAGTTCAGAACAGATATGTAGATATATACAAGCATTAACAGTTACTAGTTACAAGATACAGTGCAATAAAATAAAAGGGCATAAAAGTGAAATAATTACTTTACCACGCATCTCCTTGATGTGGCTCTATAATCCAACACTCACACATGCTCTGTCATGTGTGAATAACCAGTGGAAGCTTCTTAGCATGTGGCATCAATACAACAATCCAGCCTGCATGCTCATCACAGTGGTCTGTCTGTAATCTCCTGTAGTCTGTCTGTAAAAACTCTCCCACTGGCCTCTTACCTCATCTTTTATACCCTTGATGACACCACCCAGAATGAGGTCATCAACAACAGCATGTCTGATTGATTACTGCACTCAAGTCACGATTCTTTGTATGGATATGAGACCAAGGGAAATGATACAATGTTATCAACCATGTCTGATCTACCAGTGCAGGCTGGACAATGCATGTTTATTTGATCAGCCAGGACTGTGTAGGAATTCAATGGAGCCCTGCTGGGATGGATACAAAGCCCCATTGTTACAGTGTGGCTACTATTGGCAATATACCTATGATTATGGCTGCGCACCTTATGAGTAAAGAGATACGCTACCCAGAGACCAAAATACAGCTTTGAGTTATAGCCATATTTAAGCGGAATCATCACACCTCCCCCTTTTAGATGGGGCTTGCAGGAAGTAGGGGCCTACGCCCCTCTTCTGAAAGCACCTCCACCTCCAGCTTCTCAGGCTCTGGCCCCAAGGCTCCCTCACCTCCCCTCGGGGTCCCAGCAGACTCGGGCCTTGTCAGACTCTGAGGGTGGTTGAGCGCCACGCGCCTTCAATATGTCCAGATTAGGGTGAGCTTGGACAGCATCTCTGAACTCTTGGCTGGAGTGAGACAAAAGAGAGGGGCATGTTACATAGCTGCTGGACCCTTCTGGCTCTCTAGTCTGACTAGGGACACTTCTAAGGCTCAGGCTCTGAGCCACGTACACTTGGCTACCTCTTGCCTGTTCTGGGTCCGCTTTCTGAGTGCGGGCATCCCGTAGCTTTACACTCATGACCTCAGGCCCTTGGGATACCATTCCAGAGATCCCATCCCGGCAATCTCTGCTCTCCTGGCTACCCTTGGCCTGCTCTCTCAGGGTCTCTCTCACACTAGCCGTTAGTTGGGAGAGTTCTAGGGGATTCTGCACCTCCCCCTTTGCTTCCCAGCCTACATCCTGCCCCTCCTGTACTTGGGTGGGTGATGGTGATACCTTGGGCAAATGACTGAGATCATGCTTCCCCAAACCATCCCCCCACAATACATTGACAGGTAATACATTGGACATACCCCCTTCTTGGATCACACCTCCAGTACCCCATGCCATCTGCACTTGGGCCATGGGCACTCCTGGAATAGAACTGGACCGAAGAGACGTGTATGTCTCATACTGGCCGGACTCCTCCGGCTTCAAGGGAGTGAGGCTAGTCATGGCGGTCTCAGCACCGACTCCAGGTGGTGTAGGCAACGGTTCAAGGGTCGGAACGCCCTCTACCCTTGTAGCACTCTGGCTGCGGGCTAACACCGCACTACCAGCAGTCCGTCCCTCACCTGGATCGGCCATGAGATCCACATAGCCTACCTGACCACCTGGCACATGGTCAGCAGTTGGGTGCTTATCGGATGCACTGGGCGAAATAGTAGAAGTCGCTTCCAGTGACTCAGAAGAGCTACCCTGTACACTTTCACCACAAGCATTGGCAATTACATTGACAGTACATTCATTAGCAATTGTTAATTCACACCGGTACTCAATAAGATCGGTGGTAGACATATTAACAAGCTGGGAGGGAGACGCCCCCGCAGATGTGGGTGTGTCTACAGACAAGGTCTCACTGGCTCCTAGCACGGGGGTGAACAAAGCATCAATAACATTTTTGCTGAGCTGGGTTGCAGGAAGCTCATTTGCATCTTCCCTGCTCTCAGCTGAAGGCAACTCATTAGCATTTACACTTACTGCCATGGGAAGTATCTCAGAGGGGGGGTTATGGGCCCTCTCTGCAGATATGACAGACACATTATCAACATTAGTCATAGACAGTTTATCACAGTAAATTGGGGTGCTCCCCACCCCATATTGGGACATCATAGGTCCTAAATCAGTTCCCAACAGTACATTAGCAGGCAAATAAGTCAATAGTCCCACAGTCCGCATTCCTTTTCCTGCACCCCAGTCCAGATACGCAAATGGGCCACCTGCTGTGGCTTGGGAAGCAGGGAAGTTCTCAGGGCGGTTGGGGCACTCCTCCTTGAAATGTCCTGTCTGGTTACAGGCATGGCCCCGCCGCACCTCCCCTTGGGGTTTGGGGAAGGTCACCCGGGCGCCCAGAGTTCTTGAGACAGGGGAGGAACCACCCTGGGCATAGTTTGTCTCACCCGACCTGACGACAGACGGCTGTGGTGGACTCCGGCCTGGCTTCTCCTTCCAACTTGAGGGTTGTTGGAGTTTGCGCAGGGGTGGTTTGTGCCTGCTGGGAGAGCTCCATCCTTTTGAGCTCAAGCTGATACTGCCGCTCAGCCTGCCGTTCTCGTTCTACAGCTTCCTGAAAACAGTACAACACCTGCAGGTATATGTTAGGGTCCCTGGTGCCTATTTGCTGCAGGGCCGTTTGCCAGTATGAAGCCATTCCCCCAGCAAGGCTGGGGCTACTGGTCCCTCCTGGTGAAGTAATCCTTGGGACCGGGCTGCTTGCCGCACTTCCTGGCCTAGCCCCAAAATCAGGACTCTGCTCGATTCTCTGCATGGCTGTGGCTGCCTCCGTTTCAGCCATACGCTCAGGATCTCCAAAAGCCTGGTTCAGCAATTCATGAGCTCTGCTTCTGAGCCCACTAGCCATCCACTGGTATTTGCCAAATAAAAGATAGGATAGAATACAAAGAGTAAGGGAGGGGAACAGCACTGTATCAAACTTTCACTGTATCTTAATGCTTGCTTTAATACCGAGCTAGTCTCATAGGATTACTACAATCCCCAGCGTTTGAGTGATAAAGGTCACCAACACACGCTGTTTATCCTAAGATCCCACTACGCTGCCACCAATGTGAAAGATCCTCAGTGCGCCAACACCGCGTTGGCTCACACCTGAGTCTTCTTTCATAAAAAAACCACACTCACCGCCAGTGAGTGCTGGGTTCACAGGATAAATACAAGACAAGCTTTCTAAATTTTATATATTTATTAATCCCTAAATGGGTATTAACATCTAACACATGCAGTTCAGAACAGATATGTAGATATATACAAGCATTAACAGTTACTAGTTACAAGATACAGTGCAATAAAATAAAAGGGCATAAAAGTGAAATAATTACTTTACCACGCATCTCCTTGATGTGGCTCTATAATCCAACATTCACACATGCTCTGTCATGTGTGAATAACAAGTGGAGGCTTCTTAGCATGTGGCATCAATACAACAATCCAGCCTGCATGCTCTTCACAGTGGTCTATCTGTAATCTCCTGTAGTCTGTCTGTAAAAACTCTCCCACTGGCCTCTTACCTCATCTTTTATACCCTTGATGACACCACCCAGAATGAGGTCATCAACAACAGCAAGTCTGATTGATTACTGCACTCAAGTCACGATTCTTTGTATGGATATGAGACCAAGGGAAATGATACAATGTTATCAACCATGTCTGATCTACCAGTGCAGGCTGGACAATGCATGTTTATTTGATCAGCCAGGACTGTGTAGGAATTCAATGGAGCCCTGCTGGGATGGATACAAAGCCCCATTGTTACAGTGTGGCCACTATTGGCAATATACCTATGATTATGGCTGCGCACTTTATGAGTAAAGAGATACACTACCCAGAGACCAAAATACAGCTTTGAGTTATAGCCACATTTAAGCGGAATCATCACAAGGTGAAAAAGCAGCCCAGTGTAAACCCTTCTCCATCCCTGCAACACTCTCCTGATCATCTATCACACTCTGATCTTCTTTCTATATATTGCACTTATATACCTGCTTTTCAGTGTTATGTCTGCTCTGATTAGAAACCATCTAGATTTTTACGTTTCTCTTCCTCTGTGCTTTGATAGCTATCCCATGAGGCCTCAGCAAGCATCACATGGGCAGCTAGAGACAGTGATATCTCTGCCAGCCTGGGGGGCAGTGTAGTTATCTCTATATCTCTATATATTTTTCTTAATAATCCCAGAGATAGTCAGGGAGGCTGTGTGAAAGGAGCCTGTTTAATTAATTATCACCAGTAGCTGTGATAGGAGTTTGTGCCCCTTTGTGACTTCTGGTGTAACTTCTAGTACAAGCAGAAGCAGAGGTGTGTACAGTAGCTATAGTGGGTACACATGGACCCAGATCATAGTTCCAGAAAGGGCTCAAAGTCCCTCCAGAGGCTTAGAAAGTTACCAGTGTGACACGTTATAAACGACAACCATGTAACTGCAACTCTATATCGCAGATTATCAGCCACCAGCAAGTCCGTGGCACTAATCCGCTGCAGGTCTGTCCTGTGTAAACATGCTTGCAGACAGGAAATGGTCACTTTATTATTCCAGTTTAAGAGCCCTGTATTAAATATGTATGCAATTGGCAAGGTTTAGGCACATTGTGTTAAGATGAAAATTATATTTATTTGGAGCCTCCTTTTCATATAAATTGCAATTTTATTCCTATGGGAATCTAGAGTTGAGATAAAAGCCCAGGCAAGCTAAGACACCCCCCTCCCCCAAAGCACTTTTCTCCTCTTCTGCATGCAAATAAAATTCCAATTTACATGAAAATGGGGCTCCAAAGCTGAATAACAGAAGCTTGTTTCGAAACTATATAATCACCTCTACTAGGTACTGTGATCAGGTTTACAAAAAAAATTTACGGCTCACAGACTCCCAAAAAGGGCAGAATTAGAAGAAATTAGGCTAGGTTCACATCTGCTCCAGAAAAAGAAACCACCAAATCAGCGTTGACTTTTCTCTCCGCCGGTTTCAGTATAAAAACAGTGGAAACCTGACAGACACCCAGTGGACCCCATTATAGTTTATGGGGTGTGCGGGTAAGAGCTGTTTTAGCAGTCTGGCTCTCCATTGTGCGGACCTAAACAATGGAGAGCCCAGCGCAGGTGTGAACCTAGCCTTAGGCCCAAGAGGATTGATAAATGCCCCCCAAACTTTTGAGGGTAGAAAAATAATCTTTGCTTTATGAAAAGTTTAATACAAATATTTTTCCATATAGCTGTTTCCCTATAGCTTTTCTTAGGCATGAAATCATAGTAAGTAGTTTCATAGAAGAGATTCAACTTGCCTAATTTCTGTCTGTGTAATCTCTGTTAATGGAACCCAACCATAAAGAAGAAAAACACTGAATACCATGGCATACATATAATAAAATATTATCCAATGTATTGAAATCAAGCTATAAAAACAGATCAAGGTAGAAGAATAAAGTCACAGGTATATAAGCGTGTCACAGGAGGAGAGCAGAATCAAAATCAATATAACACACATCTACATCAACAAAGTGTTATACATTCAAGACGTGACAGATAATACATAAAAATGGGCTATGTAACATATAAATAGTAACTCCACCACAATGACTAGGCTGTCACACAATAATAATGAAACAGTTCATGCCCCTTGTTGAACAATCACCAAGTAGTGCAACATAGGACACGAATCATAACTGTATTATGTAACTAGCCAGCCAGTGATGCCGAGTAAAAGTACAGTACATTACTCATGGCTAGTACTGCCACTTCTTGGACAACGCCATCCTCAACACGCGTTTCGGCTGCATTGAAAGACTTGTGAGGGGGGTGTATATTGGGGTAGCGGGGGTGTTAATATAAAATATATATTACATATAATATATATAATGGGGGTGTTAATATAAATATATATAATATATATTGGGGACAGGGGCATTAATAAAAATAAATATTATATAATATATTGGGGGCGTTAATATATATTAAGGTTCATATTTTATAACCGTCAGAAAATCCCTTTAAATGACCATTCAGAACACAATTTTGCCGTCGGTTTACCGGATCACTTTTTCTTTTAAGAAATATTGTAAATGGAGGCACAATGGGGCAAATTTATGAAGGGTGGCGTTATGTCAGGCCGTGTGCTTGAGGGAGATTGCCAGGTCATAGCTGGTGTAGCTTTCCAGCATTATTTATGCCAGGTAAATCTGATGGGATTGATGGCCCTGCCCCTGCAAAAAAACATTCTGCACAATTTTTATGCCACTTTATGTATGCCACTTCCTACTTGAATTTACTTCAATGTAACTTTTGGTGGAACCTGCCAAAAGATCAAACAGGGCTAGTGGAAAATCTTGTGGGATTTTAGTGGTGGATTCTGCCACAAAAATTCTGTTTTGTGAACCTGCCCTAGATGTAGGCAAAATAGATACTTTTTTAAAAATAATTAAACTCTCTAGGTCAGTGATGGCGAACCTTTTAGAGACCGAGTGTCCAAACTCCAACCCAAAACCCACTAATTTATCGCAAAGTGCCAACACAGCAATTTAACCTTAAATTAACCAGGATCTGTTTTATAGTGACTGTGCGATGTTATTACAGCCTGTAATAATATCTCATGTCTGCTATAAAACAGATACTGTGTGATATAAATAGTGAAGGGCCCCCACACAGTACAATGCGCTCCACAGTGGCTCCCTGACAGTATTATATGCTCCAAAATGGCCCCAGATAGTATTATATGCTCCAGAGTGGCTCCCACTCAGTATTATATGCTCCAGAGTAGACCCCATACAATATTATATGCCCACAGTGGCTCCCACACAGTATTATATGCTCCACAGTGGCCCCTGCACAGTAGTTTATGCTTCACAGTGGGCCCCCACGCAGTTGTTTATGCTTCACAGTGGGCCCCACACAGTAGTATATGCTTCACAGTGGCCCCCACACAGTATTATATGCTCCTCAGTGGCCCCCACACAGTAGTTTATGCTTCACAGTAGGCCCCACACTGTAGTTTATACAGAGACATCCAGAGAGACTTGCAACTAGATCGTATGCTAAATAGCATGTGAATAGACACCTATCTAGATATACCTGTGCCTGGTGTTTAGATACAATTATCAGTAAAAACCAGGTTACTATATACAGGTAACCGCAGAGATATGAGGATTTGAGAAATAATTTCCATTATTTTAGACTGTGGTAGATATTTTTTGAGACCGTGGCGTGGGTTTGGTGCTAGATTGTTATAGAGCCTCCCTCACCTTTGATGCACTTTTCTGGCTTAAAATATTTCCTACAGTCCAATAGTTTGCAGTATTGTATATATCCTGACACTTTTGTGGGTATCAGAATACGAGGGTCATCTGGTCCATATATCTTCTATTGTACCACTGATGAACTGATGAACATTATTGAACTTTGTATACACAGATGTGGTCTGTGTATACAGACCACATCTGTGTATACAGATGTGGTCTGTATACACAGACCACATCTGTGTATACACAGATGTGGTCTGTTGACTAACACACATGACAGGGAGTGGATAATACAGATCTTATATATCCCACCTTCTGTATGTGAAAGGACACCTCTGGATTTGTTCTTCTCATATATTTGGGTCAGTGGTGTCATATATGTACAGAGCCAGAAAACCCCAGCTTTACCAAGTATATTTTGAACTGATACTCACCTTTTAACCTATATAGGTGTGACATACTGGCTAATGGGAATAGGTCTTTTATTTATTTATCAATAAAAGATATATTTTATATCATTATTTTCTACACCACCACATTCCAGTTCAGTGATTTCTAATTTTGGTTGGAATCGTTCCTCTGTGATCCATTCTTGGCTTTGGCTCAAAAAAATGCAGAAAAATCTGCAGCAAAAAAAGCTACATTTCCGCAATGTGGGGCCTCAGCCTAAGGCAGTTTTTCTGTCCATCTTAAAGGACCTTAAAATGTAAACTGGGTTCCTTTTATGTAGAGAGAGTCACAGAGTTGCAGAATTGCCAGCACTGTATCTACATAAAATAAAGGCTTCTTGGACTGGATTCGGTGTTGTCCAGCAGAGGGAGCATTTTTTTTTATATTAATGCTCAGACAGTCAATGAAAATGCCATTCTGTAGCCATGGAGAATTCCACCAGGTAAGTAGAACATTGTGGCTGGTGAAGGCAGATATTGAGTGTAAGTACATGTAGGCAGGGGAGGGATACAGCTGGATCACCCTGGTTCTGCCAACCCAGTTGTTGAAATTACAGTCAGTTCTCAAAATTGGGGAGAAGCAGTGCAAGAGTTTTAGAACTTAAATATAGGTAATAACATAAAATATATACTTAAACAATACGTTATTTTCTCATGACACAATCCTTTTAAGGCTTCCATCCCTAACAGATCCCTGACACATAGTTTTCTAAAAGTGTGACATGCAAGCATCCTGATGACTCCATATAGGCTATTACAACAAGACCTATGGAAAACAGACCAAATCAAATCAAAGCAGTGAAATTACAGTCACTTCTCAGAACTGGGGAGAAGCAGTGCACCATTCCAGTTCTATATTTTAGAAATCATACTTTAGCAGTTAACTGCAGTACTGCCGCTACTGATATTAGCAGTCTCATGCTGGTGCCTTGTTGCTGGAAGTCCTGTGCCTCATGTGACTGCTAAAACCAATCAGTGGCTTCAGCGGTCACTGCAGAGGAACCAGTGACGTCACTCACCTACGTCACCGATTCCTTACTAACGACCACTGAGGCCACTAGTTGGTCTCAGCGGTCAGATGAAGCACAGGACTTCCAGCAACAAGGCACTGGCACCAGACTAAATGGACAACTCCTTTAAAGGGTTTATCCAGCTTTATAATATTGATGGCCTATCCTAAGGTTAACCCATCACTATTACATCTGTAGGGGTTCGACAGCCAGGACCCCTGCAGATCATCTTTTTTTAGGATAGTACAGCTACCAGATATAATATTGATGGTGTATCCTAAGGATAGGCCATCAGTATTAAAAAGGTGGATAACCAATGTAACATACGGGGCATAATTTATATTAGGGGGACAAGGAAGACTTTGAGGGTTGGGGCTTCAAAAGGGAAGAGTACTTTCATGGTAAAGATTTTCATAGCATCCTGTACGCCCCACCCCTCCTCCCCCATAAAAATTTGCACTGCCCATGTCACCTGGTTCCCCCATAGAACCTGTTGTTAAAAAATTACATCCCACCTCTGCATCCCTGCATTTAGGCTTACTACAGATGGCCCTCCACAATAATCGGTCCCAATTATCACTTTTGTGGAAAAAATCCCTTTTGAGATATCTCTTTGTAATTTGTAAATTCCACTGGGAGAGAACGCTCCCCTGCTGTGGTATTACATGTGCAATTAATGTGACTTACATCATGTCTGGGCTAGGTTTGCATGTACCATTATTAACACATGCTGTACCTGAAATATTACAACAGAATATTATTTGCAGATAGCTTGCATTAAGCTTTCTTTATACAGTTTGTAGCAGTAAAGAAACTACATGAAATTAATAGTTTCATTCAAGGTTTTTTTTGGTTTTTGGTTTTTTTTTGCTTGTTTTTAGTCACATATCTTTGTGTCATTTGCAATTTTCAGGATTTTTTTTCCAATAAAGAAGTCTATAGGAAAACACCTAGAAAAAATGCATTACATTACCTAGAGCATGCTGAAATTTGCAAACAAAGTTGGGCAATTGAAGATTGCTGCTAAAAAAATGTATGTTTGTATGGCATTTCCTAATTCCTTATTAATTTACATGTAGCATCTGGATGCAATAGTTTTATTTTCTGTAATAGTAGTGCAAAAATACCAATGAACAATGCATAAAAGAGACTATAAAGACTATGTATGAAACCAGCTAAGTCCCAATGTTGCAGAAAAGATGCATTTTGCAGTACTAGCAAAGTGAATGAAATGCAATTTTATCTCATCCACATATTCCAAGAAAAAAATAAAACTCTGGAAAAAGTGTGATTTTAAAAAATGCATGTATGTTTAAAAATCCCAGCATGTTAATTTTGGTTTGCAGCAGTGTGAGCGTTGTTCCTATACATTTAATAAGGGAAGAAAAACCACAACAAAAACTAAGTGAAAATTGTTGGTGACAAAAAGCAATGCGTTTCCACAGCATCTTTTTTAGCTGCATTTTGCTAAGTGTGGCCCTAGGTTTATACTCCATCATTAAAGGGTCTTGATGATTTCTCTAAAAATAGAGTTAGAATAGCCATAGCCATATAAAGGACAAAAATCTCCTCTTTTGTACAACACCAGAATAATGTTTTTATGTTTTGTAACGTTTGAGATGTAACTGTTTGAATTGACCCCTCCCCCTTTATTTTCCCTGCATTACACACAAGCCAGTACACGGTACACAGTGAAAAGCAGGGTACAGCTCTCAATAGAGATGCAAGGGAAAGAATATGGAATTGCAGGACTTCATAGAAAGGAGCCAAAATTTGTTAATAAAGTATATTACAAAATTTATTAATGACAAAAATAATGGCAGAAAATCAAAACTTTTTAACTTTAACAATTTTTATTATGTTTTCATAAGAGAAGTAACAAAGATGTAACAAAAAATAGCATAAATCAAGAACAGTGTTGGAGAAAAGGAAGAATTATGTAGGAAAGCAACGTGGGGGGGGGGAGACATCACTTGGAAAGCAAAAATGGGATGTGGGGTAGGGAGATGAACAAGAGACTCTGTCTCAGCAGAGTTGTACAACATAAGTTTGAACTTGTGTTACTCTCATCACTGACCACCGCGGAGGGGGTCACCCCCCCACCAACGGTTTATAAGTAATTATGGTATCTAAGACAGTAAGGAAATGGTTATAGCAGAGGCAAATGGATGGAGAACTGGAGAAGAGTGGAGAAGGAGGTTTGCAGGAGAGGGTCTAGGAAGGAGGAATAGGGAAGTTGGAGTGGAATGCTGTCTCTAAAACATTTTCAGTAAAATAGACAATTTAAAAAAAAAAAAAAAGTATTTTTCTGCAGCCATCAAGCAGATCGTCGGCCCAAACCTCTTTCTCTCCTATCATGGTCAATCTTCTAAGATGATTATGAACAGATCAAAGTTGAACTTTGAAGGCGCAGTCTCTGATCAAATAAGACAGTTTTGACAATTTTGATTTGCTAGTGAATGGCATTCTGCAGCATGCTATGTACTGTGATACATAGAAGCAGCAAAAGCTAAGTGGTGTGAAATATTTAGTAAATCCCAAAAGTGTAGGTGAAAATGCATGCATTTAATTAAAAAAGCCCCTAAAGGTGTCCATTGCCTTTTATTTCTAAATACAGATACTTTTGAAGGAATTAAAATGATCTATGCCTTATGAAGGGCTTGGTACACCCACTTAAATATGTTTTCCCTATACCTTTAGTTTAATTAATGATTTCTAAATGAATTGGAACTTGCCTACAGGGCAGCCTCCTGTTGATTTTGGCATCTTATGTGCCCTTTTAATGATTAGTGAGTGGGTGAGAATTGTGTTCATCATGTGATTCCCAAAACTGCTCATCAGAGGAAGCTCTAGTGTGTGTGTGAGACCGTCATAAACCCCTACAGCTCTGTTCACATTTCATTATTGCATTAAGTTTGATGACTATACCTGGAAAGTTCTTGGCACATACCCCAAAAATATGCATGGGCCCCTTTGATCTGGTGTATGTATAAAGACTGTATAGTATGCATAGATTAACCTTTCACTGTAGTAGACTACAGTATTCCATACAGAGACTTACAGTAAGAAAATATATACCATGCGGTATACATTTTACAGTGTGATTCTATGGGTGGCATATGACTCTTTAAGGGTCCATTCAGGGTTTCTCCATTTGGGGTTTCTGTCCCCGAACCCGTTTAAAAAAAAATTTGGAAACTGCGGAAATCTGATGGACCCCATTATAGTCTAAACCCGAACGCAGGTGTGAACCTAGCGTCAGTTGGATGCTTGCATGTCACTCTCTAAGGCCTCTTGCAGGCGACCGTGGGTGAGATCAGTGTGCTATCCATGTTTTTCCCACACAGCACACTGACCCATTAATTTCTATGGGCACATGCACACGATTGTGATTTCTACTGATCAGTGTGCGGGCCGAGAGTCCGTGCCGCAAAATATAGAACAGGTCCTATTCCAGTGATGGCGAACCTTTTAGAGACCAAGTGACCAAACTGCAACCCAAACCTCACAAAATTATCGTGAAGTGCCAACACGGCAATTTAACCTTAATACTGTGTGGATCCACAATTGCGGACAGTTACGGACCCGCAAAATACAGTCGTGTAAATGGGGCTTTACAGATCTTTCAATAATACAAACAACTTTGTACTGAAAGGTAGAAGTTTGCATTTGGTACTTTTGAACAATTAATGTTTACTATTTACATTGCACAGGATCTGTTTTATAGTGACAATGCAATGTTATTACAGCCTGTAATAATATCACATGTCTGCTATAAAACAGATACTGTAAAATGCGCTCCACAGTGGCCCCCACACAGTACAATGCGCTCCACAGTGGCCCCTAGACAGTATTATATACTCCAGAGTGGCCCCCACACAGTATTATATGCTCCAGAGTGGCCCCCACACAGTATTATATGCTCCAGAGTGGCCCCACACAGTATTATATGCTCCACAGTGGCCCCTACACAGTATTATACACTCCACAGTGGCCCTCACACAGTATTATACGCTCCAGAGTAGCCCCTACACAGTATTATATGCTCCAGAGTGGCCCCCACACAGTCATGACGCTGAGCTGTGAGGAACGCCTCCCCAGTACAAGTCTATGAACGAGTGCTGTCAGGGAGGGCGTTCCTCACAGCCCAGCTAGACTGTCAGGAACGCCCTTTTGACGGTAAACTGTGAAAATAAGACCGCCAATATCTCCAGCCCCGGGGCACATACCAGGAAAGCCGGCAGTGCACTGCATTCAGCGCGCTGTGGAATTTCTAGCGGTATGTAAAACTGCATGTGCCTGAGGACATGAAAGGTCCTCTTTAAGGTAATAAGTTGCAGCAGGGCCCTAAACAGTGCACAAGGTTCTTGGAGGGCCATAAACAGTCCTTGCACATGGCCCCCTTGCTCTCAGTGTCCGCCCCTGAGTTCATATACAATAACAAATGACAAACTTAGAATGGATTCACACTACCGTTATTTAATGTACGTTGCTCTCATCCGTCACAGGATGAGAGCAATGGACATTAATCGACAGATGCAGACAGAAGCTCCTTTGTCGAGAGTCACTCCAATGTAAAAAAAAACGCGATGGAAACTTTCTTCCATCATATTTTTTACTTTTCTGACAGAAGAAAGTTTTGCATACAGGGCTTTTTCTTCATTTAGAGAAGAAAGCATTCATCATGTTGTTTACATTATAGTCAGTGTGAACTAACACAGAGGGAGGGGGCTCCGTCTGTGTCCATTACTCTACTACCCTTAATAGTATAGTAACGGATGACAACAATGGACTATAACAGGGGTAGGCAACCTTTTTTGTTCGGCGTGCCGATTTTAATTAAAAAATCAAAGATGAGGTACTCGGAGTGCCGGTCAATAATTGTAAGTCTGACGACCCTTAAACTAAAGTCATATACCACAAACCATAACACAGAAGTGCTGCCACCAGATGCTTTAGGACACTTGCGTTTACTGCTATTTCCTGGGACGCTCCTGTACTTTCTGATTAGAAGCAATGAAAGTCCATGTGCAGCCCCCAATTAGTGGTAAATGTGTCCAGGAGCACTGTATAGCAGCATTCTTATGGTGGAAACACACTATGTATCTGGATGCAGATATAGTCTTAGGCCACTAATGTAAAACTGTGTTCACATGGTGCATTTTTGCACAAAAAAAAATGCCTGTGTTTTCTGTGCAAAAACACATCCTTAATGCAGAAAACACACTGTTATACAGAATAATGTCCCATAGCGGCCCCTGCACACGGTATATGTCCCATAGCAGTCCCTGCACAAGGTATTATATCCCATAACAGCCTCTGCACACCATATTATGTCACATAGTGGCCCCTTCACACAGTATTATGTCATATAGTGGCCCCAGCACACGGTATTATGTCATATAGTGGCCCCAGCACACGGTATTATGTCACATAGTGACCCCTGCACACTGTATTATGTCACATAGTGGCCCCTGCACACCATATTATGTCACATAGTGACCCCAGCACACGGTATTATGTCATATAGTGGCCCCCACACACGGCATTAGGTCCCATAGCGGTTCCCGCACACGGTATTATGTCCCATAGCGGTCCCTGCACACGGTATTATGTCATATAGTGGCCCCAGCACACGGTATTAGGTCCCATAGCGGTCCCCGCACACGGTATTAGGTCCTATAGTGGCCCCTGCACACCGTATTATGTCACATAGTGGCCCCTGCACACGGTATTAGGTCCCATAGCGGTCCCTGCAAACGGTATTAGGTCCCATAGCGGTCCCTGCACACGGTATTAGGTCCCATAGCGGTCCCTGCACATGGTATTAGGTCTCATAGCAGTCCCTGCACACGGTATTAGGTCCCATAGCAGTCCCTGCACACGGTATTAGGTCCCATAGCGGTCCCTGCACACGGTATTAGGTCCCATAGCGGTCCCCGCACACGGCATTAGGTCCCATAGCAGTTCCCGCACACGGTATTATGTCCTATAGCAGGCCCCTGCACACCGTATAATGTCACATAGTGGCCCCTGCACATGGTATTAGGTCCCATAGCGGTCCCCGCACACGGTATTAGGTTCCATAACGGTCCCCGCACACGGTATTAGGTCCTATAGTGGCCTCTGCACACCGTATTATGTCACATAGAGGCCCCTGCATACGGTATTATGTTAAATAGCGGTCCCTGCACACGGTATTAGGTCCCATAGCGGTCCCCGCACACGGCATTAGGTCCCATGGCGGTCCCCGCACACGGTATTAGGTCCCATAGCGGTCCCCGCACACGGTATTATGTCCCATAGCGGTCCCTGCACACGGTATAATGTTCCATAGCTCTCTTCAGACCCCGAGTATATTAAGTGCAGGACCAAGAGAAGTGACAAATAAAAAAACAATGCTACTCACCTTTTTCTGCACTCCGCTGCCGCTCTGTTCTCTTCGGCGCTTCTGCCTGACGTCAGCGACCGCTGATTGGGTCTCTGGGGTCACGTCACGTCATTATGCGTAATGACGCCGGACGTGACCCCTGAGTCCCTGTCAGCTGTCAGAAGCGCCGGCAGATCGCAAAGCCGCCGCGTAGCGCAGGGACCAAGGTGAGTATCATTGTTTTTTATGTTTCATCACTTCTCCTGTCTCCGCTTATTATACTCGGAGGTCTGAAGAGACCCCACAGTATAATAATAGCAGTTTCGTTTCGGCCATGTTTGGTCTGATCGAAGCTGCTGGGCGAGGACTTGGGCTGCCATGCGAGGGAGATATGCCTCGCATGCCACTCTTGGCACGCGTGCCGGGGGTTGCCGACCCCTGGACTATAATAATGTTAGTGTGAACAAACCTATATAAAGAAACTGAGCCTATGTTTTTATTTCTCTGTTTGAGGATAGCCTGAGGTCATGACAAAGCCAGCAGGTGTATGCTGCATGATATCATCAGCAAAACAGTAAAATGCAATGCTAATAAGAAGGGTAATAAAGTAAGATCTTTAATGAGGTATTCCCACCTATTCCTGCAGATCACGTGTGCTCCAGCAGAACTAGCACAGTAGTATGGTGACTAGTAAAGTATTGCAAACTCTGTCCCATTCACCTGTACATAGCAGACATATATGTGATTCTGTGATGGTTTTATATACGTCACATTTAATATGACATCTACACCTGTTAATAAATTTGGCACAAATCACTCTCTCCTTTACTTAGACTGCCACAGGATATACCAGTGTTAGTAAATGTGGGTCACTGTCTGGTATAGTGGTCTTTGCTGAGTGGGGCCTCCTTCCAAGTTTTATTATGGGGCCCTGCAGCCTCTATAGTCTGTTTCCTATTTTTATACAAGACCCCATGTTTCTCCTGTGTTCAGTTGCTCTTGTGGACTGTTCAGTCTTTTTTTTAGGTAGAATGTTGTGAATAGATGTGAGAAGACAATGTTATTGCCCCCCATTAGAGAGATTGAACCCCATAACACTAATGAAACCTGGTAATGGATAGAGTTATGTGTGATTTGCTCACTGTATCTGTCGCCGCCTATAGTCCCGTGTCCTGCAGCAACTGCTGCCATATATATAGCCGACGATACACTTTATTACTGTATATGCAGCTATTGGAATATACTGGAATATTGAGTGATAGCCATTACTATCATCACGGTCAGTATCTAAGGAGTAATTCAGACACAAGACAAAAAACACAAACACAGTATAGATATATTTAACTGTTTTTTATTGTGAATAGGCAACATTGTAATGAAAATATTACTGGCCCTTCAAATGAAAAAAAAGGTCACAGTGACTCTCAGGTCAGGCCTGGTGGAGACCACAGAACTAGCTACGGTTATTCAGACTAGTCCACCCTTGCCCTGAGATGAGAGCCACCCGACCCAATGATCTAGAGGAAGGCGAAACAAACCCCTGGAGAGTTATACCTCAGAGGGGAAAAATTCCTTCCTGACCCCAGTTATGGCGATCAGATATCTCCCTAGATCACATCTCGCCTGTTGTCCAATGCTGTATGAATATATGTATGTATTCTGTATGTATAGTAAGCTCATGAGAGCTCAATCTGTAAGAAAAGAGACAAATACTCACAATAAATACCTTATTGAAGTAAAGATTCCCCCACACATCCCTCTTTGGTCATTTTATTAAAAAAAATTTTTTGGGATAAGCTGGTCTTTATGACATAATCAGGCGAATCTAAAGAAATCTAAAATGACCAAAACATGTAGAAAATACATAAATAAAGCTGGTCATACACATGAGATAGCTGATATCTAAACAACAAACTTTACAATACACATGCACACTTGGCTTAGCTTAGCAGTGCATGTGTGAGTTACTTCCGGCCATTGGCCTACTTTTGAAGGGTATATTAATGACTGCGAGTAAGTAAACCGTCCCAGACCATTGGCACTTGGATCACCCAAGGCACACCACAGTTATTTAACACTGCACTAAAAAATGGTCTGAGATTCTAAGATCAGAGATCTGTGTGTGAGGGCTGAAATTACGCTGCAGGCACGCTATTTCTTATGTAATAGTATGCCTTCAGACATGTTGGTGAAGACTACATCTGTTTTTTGCCCATACACTGCTCTATAATATTATTATTAATAATTGATAGTTGCTGCTGAACACTTATTTGGCCAACAGCTATTCCTCTCAACTCTGCTATACACATGCACACTTAACCAATCATGCATGTATTTTTACTACTGGAGTTTGGCACCAACTTACAAATGAAGCAGTTTGTAAACTAAACTTCATTGTTCTATGAACAACCATTTGGCCAAAATCAGAGCGTTTGGCTGACTTACATTTAATGTGTATGGAGACCTTTAGGCCAGGGCTACAGGCCATGTACATACACACTGCAGAATTTCCACAAGCTACCATGGCAAAAACACCTGAAATCTGATGCAGTCTTCTCCAAGCAACACGATGTGTGAACAACGCCTCAACACTGAGTGTAGAGCTACATACCTAGACTTACCATCCTCTTCAAGCTGTCAAGCTCAAGTGACACAAGATGGCTCAGGTTAAGACCTGTACACATTCTACACTCATTGTGACATCATGGAATGTCTGTGATGTCATGTGGTATTTATAACGCAGCAGAGATTAATACATATCACTTACTGCTCTATGTGCTAAAGGAAAACACAGGATCACAGACTGGTCACCCCCTGATCCAACATGACCAAAAGGAGCTGATAAGAGAGAACTATAGCATTTTGTTTGAACTGTAGCACTTTTGTTTTTTGGCGTGAGTTATAGTAAATCTGGCCACCAACCCACCTAGATTCCTGACCCACTCTGCGCACTGTCTAAAAAAGTGGCGAGCAGGACGCAGAGGCCGAGATGTGCCACAGTGCAATAAAAATGTGTCAAGCTGAGGCCATTATGTTGGAAACTACTGAAAAAGAACCTAATATAGCCCAGGGATTATCCTAAGTAGGCCACCTCCCTGTCCAAATTCTCTTTTAGGCCATATTTTTTTTTCTATATTTATATAGGATCAGGTTGAAGAACATTTCTTTTATATGGCTTTCCTGTAAAGAATCATACTGACAATTACAGCAAGAAACGCATTGTACAGTGGTCTAGCTGAGATTTTGGGAGTGTTTATGGTACAATCCCGAACCTCACCCCACTCCAACTACATGATGCGTGAAGGAGTCTTCAGTACTAAGTGAAGAGCTGCATACCTGCACGTCTGTCTTCTTCAAACTGTCAACTCAAGTGATACAGGTTGGCTCAGGTTAAGAACTTTACACATTCTACATCAATTGTGATGTCACATGGTGTCTATGGAGTCATGAGCTCTGTGATGTCACATGGTGTCATGTGCTCTGTGATGTCATGTGGTGTCAAGGATTTTTATAATACAGTATACATTTACCCTTAGGCCCGGTTCACATCTGCGTTTGGGTTTCCGTTTGGGGAGTCCATTTGGGGACCCCCTGAACGGAAACCTATATGCATAAAAAAGCAGTTTACCTGGGAAACCTGCGGACATCATAGACTATAATGGGGTCCGTGTTGTTCCCGCTTGGTTTCTTGCAAAACTATATCAATACTTTGTATAGCAACCTTTCTCTGCAATTACAGCTGCAAGTCTTTTGGAGTATGTCTGTACCAGCTTTACACATCTTGATACTGAGATTTTTGCCCATTCTTCTTTGCAAAATAGCTCAAGCTCAGCCAGATTGGATGCAGAACGTCTGTGAACAGCAATTTTCTGGTCTTGCCACAGATGCTCAATGGGATTTAGGTCTGGACTTTGACTGGGCCATTCTAACACATGGATATTCTTTGATCTAAACCATTCCACTGTAGCTCTGGCTGTATGTTTAGGGTCATTGTCTTGCTGGAAGGTGAATCTCCTTCCCACTCTCTAGTCTTTTGCAGTCTTCAACAGGTTTTCTTTCAGGATTGCCCTGTCCATCCATCTTCCCATCAACTCTGACCAAGTTGAAAAAGTTCAAGGGGTATGAATACTTCTGTAAGCCACTATATATATAATAATAATAATACATTTTATTTATATAGCGCCAACATATTACGCAGCACTATACAACTTGTAGGGTTCAAGTACTGACAAAAAAAAGATACATTACAAAGAAATAGTCAATTCACACACTGGGACTGAGGGCCCTGCTCGCAAGAGTTTACAATCTATGAGGTAGAAGGGGTGACAAGAGGTAGCAGGGGCGGCAACAGACGTAGCATTGCTTATACAATGGTCAGACAATTTTGTAATAGAGATTACTGTCATTACGCATATATAAAGCTGTATGAGCCATCACCAGTCGTGTCCTTTAACATGCAGATGGTGCCTGGACGTATAAAGCTAGTCTGATACGGCATCATATCCTGTGAGGTAATGTTGAAGCATAAACAGAGGAGGGTACGTTTTAGGGATTCTAATTACGGAAGGGTTTACATTAGGAGTTGTGATAGGCCTTTCTGAAAAGATGTGTCTTTAGTTTACGCTTGAAGCTGTGGAAATTGGGGGTTAATCTGATAGTCTGGGATAAAGCATTCCAGAGAAGTGGTGCAACTCGGGAGAAGTCTTGTATACGAGCATGGGAGGGTCTGATAATAGAGGATGTTAGTCTTAGGTCATTGAGTGAACGGAGAGTACGGGTTGGGTGATAGAGATGAGGGAGGAAATGTAGGGAGGTGCAGCATTATGGAGAGCCTTGTGGATGAGGGTGATAAGTTTCTATTGTACTCTGTATTGAATAGGCAGCCAATGTAGTGACTGACACAGACCGGAGGCATCGCTGTAGCGTCTAGACTGATAGATGAGCTTGGCCGGCGCATTCAGAATAGATTGTAGAGGGGAGAGTTTAGCAAGGGGAAGACTGATTAGTAAGGAGTTACAGTAGTCAAGGCGAGAGTGAATCAGGGCAACAATAAGAGTCTTTAGTGTATCTGTGGTAAGGAAAGGGCGGATTATGGAGATGTTTTTGAGGTGGAGATGACATGAGCGTGTGAGTGATTGGATATGGGGGGTGAAGGAAAGGTCTGAGTCAAACAAAACCCCGAGGCAGCGGGCATACTGCCTGGGAGTTATGGTAAGGCCAGAGACTGCAATGGAGATATCAGGGACAGATCTATTAGATGGTGGAAACAGCAGTAGTTCAGTCTTTGAGAGATTCAGTTTCAGATAGAGCGAAGACATGATATTTGAGACAGCAGAGAGACAGTCACTGGTGTTCTGTATTACTGCAGGGGTGATGTCACGGGATGACATATATAATTGGGTGTCATCAGCATAAAGATGGTACCGGAAGCCAAATCTGGTGATGGTTTGTCCAATGGGTGCTGTGTAGACGGACAAGAGCAGGGGGCCTAGGACCGAGCCCTGAGGAACCCCAACGGCAAGGGGAAGAGGGGAAGAAACAGAGCCCGCAAATGATACACAGTGCGGTCAGAGAGATAAGAGGAGAACCAGGAGAGAGTGTGTGTGTGTGTATATATAGATATATATATATCTATATATACACACACACACACACACACACACACACACACACACTACACAGTACCACTTCTCTTGTTCTATATGCCGAATGTAAATCTCAGTTTCTGCTCTTATGCTATATAGAGAGAGAGAGCACACAGTACCACTTCTATTGTCCTGTATATGGGATCTGTACCTTGTTTAAAGGTCAGAGGTCTATATTTCTATTTATTTGGGGGTCTGGTCTGAGGTCTGTTTTGATTTGGGAGTCTAGTTTAGGGCTGTGTTCACGTGTTATGGTGTAAAACTGTGCAGATATGTTGCTGGTGCAGTTTATTTTTATATATTTTTCAAGTAAACAGAGATTTTACTTGCAAAACAGCATTAAGCTCATGTTAACGTCTGCGTGAATCTGCAGTTAAAACTGCATGTTCACCAGAAAAGTCCTATGGCCATTGACAATGAATATAAATACCACATGTCCACACGGTTTCCTGCTGCACCATGGCCTGCAATGTATGAACACAACCTCAAGATCCATAGCATGTCAATAATACAATCCAGCAGAGGGGGCTACAATCTGGATAATCTGCCTCCAATTTACTTCTGTGCAATTGTATCAGAGTAGTTGGGCCATATCTAGTAACAGAGCAAGTGAAAGGCAAGAGACCATTTGATGGGCACTGACCACTGCAAGGAACCACAATAATGATGTAATATTCAGAGTGAATATCGAAAAACTTCTCCCTCTTGTTAGAAGCTAAAATTAGGCAAGTATGATGTCCATTTATTTATGTACAGTCATATGAAAAAGTTTGGGCACCCCTATTAATCTTAATCATTTTTAGTTCTAAATATTTGGGTGTTTGCAACAGCCATTTCAATTTGATATATCTAATAACTGATGGACACAGTAATATTTCAGGACTGAAATGAGGTTTATTGTACTAACAGAAAATGTGCAATATGCATTAAACCAAAATTTGACCGGTGCAAAAATTTGGGTACCCTTATCATTTTATTGATTTGAATACTCCTAACTACTTTTTACTGACTTACTGAAGCACAAAATTGGTTTTGTAACCTCACTGAGCTTTGAACTTCATAGCCAGGTGTATCCAATCATGAGAAAAGGTATTTAAGGTGGCCAATTGCAAGTTGTTCTCCTATTTGAATCTCCTCTGAAGAGTGGCATCATGGGCTCCTCAAAACAACTCTCAAATGATCTGAAAACAAAGATTGTTCAACATAGTTGTTCAGGGGAAGGATACAAAAAGTTGTCTCAGAGATTTAACCTGTCAGTTTCCACTATGAGGAACAGAGTAAGGAAATGGAAGACCACAGGGACAGTTCTTGTTAAGCCCAGAAGTGGCAGGCCAAGAAAAATATCAGAAAGGCAGAGAAGAAGAATGATGAGAACAGTCAAGGACAATCCACAGACCACCTCCAAAGAGCTGCAGCATCATCTTGCTGCAGATGGTGTCACTGTGCATCGGTCAACAATACAGCACACTTTGCACAAGGAGAAGCTGTATGGGAGAGTGATGCGAAAGAAGCTGTTTCTGAAAGCACGCCACAAACAGAGTCGCCTGAGGTATGCAAAAGCACATTTGGACAAGCCAGCTTCATTTTGGAAGAAGGTCCTGTGGACTGATGAAACAAAGATTGAGTTGTTTGGTCATACAAAAAGGCGTTATGCATGGCGTCAAAAAAACACAGCATTCCAAGAAAAACACTTGCTACCCACTGTAAAATTTGGTGGAGGTTCCATCATGCTTTGGGTCTGTGTGGCCAATGCCGGCTCCGGGAATCTTGTTAAAGTTGAGGGTCGCATGGATTCAACTCAGTATCAGCAGATTCTTGAGAATAATGTACAAGAATCAGTGACGAATTTGAAGTTACGCCGGGGATGGATATTTCAGCAAGACAATGATCCAAAACACAACTCCAAATGTACTCAGGCATTCATGCAGAGGAACAATTACAATGTTCTGGAATGGCCATCCCAGTCCCCAGACCTGAATATCATTGAACATCTGTGGGATAATTTGAAGTGGGCTGTCCATGCTCGGCGACCATCAAACTTAACTGAACTGGAATTGTTTTGTAAAGAGGAATGGTCAAAAATACCTTCATCCAGGATCCAGGAACTGATTAAAAGCTACAGGAAGCGACTAGAGGCTGTTATTTTTGCAAAAGGAGGATCTACTAAATATTAATGTCACTTTTCTGTTGAGGTGCCCATACTTTTGCACCGGTCAAATTTTGGTTTAATGCATATTGCACATTTTCTGTTAGTACAATAAACCTCATTTCAATCCTGAAATATTACTGTGTCCATCAGTTATTAGATATATCAAATTGAAATGTCTGTTGCAAACACCCAAATATTTAGAACTAAAAATGATTAAGATTAATAGGGGTGCCCAAACTTTTCCATATGACTGTACATATGCAGTGGCAGACCTGCCTTTCGGGCAACTGCGCGGGGGGCGGGGGGGGGGGGGGGCCCCCCCCCCCCAAAAACAACCTTCTCCTCTCCTTTGTGGGGGGGTTGGTGGAGGTATATGGGGGGGTTTTTTTTTGTTTGGTGGGGGGGGGGGGTTTTTTTTTTTTTGGGGGGGGGGGGTTTGTTTTTTTTTTTCCCCCCCCTGGTGAAGGGATAAATAAAAAAATCAAAAAACCAATTTTTGTTTTTTTTTTTTTTTTTTTTTTTTTTTTTTTTTTTTTTTTTTTTTTTTTTTTTTATTTAATAAAAAAAATAAAATAAAATAAAAAAATTAATTTTATATTTTATTTTTTTTTATATAATTTTTTTTTTTTTATTTTTTTTTTTTTTTTTTTTTTTGTTGTTTTCCTTCCCCCCCCCCCCCTCCCTCCCCCCCTCCCTCTCTTGTGTTTTTTTTTTTTTTTTTTGTGGGGGGGGTGTATGTTCCCCTTGTCTGTCCATCATTTCTCTGCAGACATTGTTTTTAAGATTCCATATACCTGGGCCTTCACCCCTTTGTTAGTACATTGTATCTCAAAACTATGGGCGGGGTTCTCCTCTAGCCTCTTATATTAAGGCAAGGCCTGAGCACCTTTGCGCCTCTTGCTCATTTATATTGTTTTTTTTTTTCTTTATTTTTCTCCCCTTTTGTATTGTATTTGAAAATTGTTTACTAAACATTGATTAAACATAAACAATGTAATTTTTGGGGAAGCATTCCCTTTAAGGCCAGTGTGAATAGAACCTTAGACTGTGAACAGCAAATATCCCCCTGTGGATTGGCTCTTAAAAACACAATTTAAAAATAAATCTCTTTTTCTCTTTATTTTCATTCACATGACTTTTATCACATGTATTACATTGGTAATGGTCAGCAGCAGACTACTTGATTTCTTTTTGTTCCTTACAGTGCTGCCTTTCTATTGTACTTTTTGCCATGTTACTTACAGTATATGTGCCAATGACAGATGATTTTCCATTATTCTAATAATGCGGAAGATAGCAAGACTGACACCTGTCTCACTGGGACCCTGCCAGGTCTCTTCACCACTATGTGTTGGACTAAGGGCCCATTCACATCTCATTTTTTGCACACAGTAGTAGACTACAGTCATGGCCAAAAGTTTTGAGAATAACACAAATATTATATTTTCACATGATCTGCTGTGTGTTTCACATGATCTGCTGTGTGTTTGTCAGATGTTTTTATCACATACAGAAATATAATTGCATTCATATTATGAGTAACAGAAGCTTATATTGACAGTTAGAATGAGTTAATGCAGCAAGTCAATATTTGCAGTGTTGACCCTTCTTCTTCAGGACCTCTGCAATTCTCCCTGGCATGCTCTCAATCAACTTCTGGACCAAATCCTGACTGATAGCAGTCCATTCTTGCAGAATCAATGCTTTAATTTTGTCTGAATTTGTTGGTTTTTGTTTGTCCACCCGTCTCTTGATGATTGACCACAAGTTCTCAATGGGATTAAGATCTGGGGAGTTTCCAGGCCATGGACCCAAAATCTCTATGTTTTGTTCCCTGAGCCATTTAGTTATCACCTTTGCTTTATGGCAAGGTGCTCCATCATGCTGGAAAAGGCATTGTTGAGCGCCAAACTGCTCTTGGACGGTTGGGAGAAGTTGCTCTTGGAGGACATTCTGGTACCATTCTTTATTCATGGCTGTGTTTTTAGGCAAGACTGTGAGAGAGCCGATTCCCTTGGCTGAGAAGCAACCCCACACATGAATGGTTTCAGGATGCTTTACAGTTGGCATGAGACAAGACTGGTGGTAGCGCTCACCTCTTCTTCTCCGAATAAGCTGTTTTCCAGATGTTCCAAACAATGGAAAAGGGGATTCATCAGAGAAAATGACTTTACCCCAGTCCTCAGCAGTCCACTCCCTGTACCTTTTGCAGAATATCAGTCTGTCCCTGATGTTTTTTCTGGAGAGAAGTGGCTTCTTTGCTGCCCTCCTTGAGACCAGGCCTTGCTCCAAGAGTCTCCGCCTCATAGTGCGTGCAGATGCACTCACACCTGCCTGCTGCCATTCCTCAGCAAGCTCTGCACTGCTGGTAGCCCGATCCCACAGCTGAAACACTTTTAAGAGACGGTCCTGCCGCTTGCTGGTCTTTCTTGGGTGCCCTGGAGACTTTTTGGCACCAATGGAACCTCTCTCCTTGAAGTTCTTGATGATGCGATAGATTGTTGACTGAGGTGCAATCTTTCTAGCTGCAATACTCTTCCCAGTTAGGCCATTTTTGTGCAGTGCAATGATGACTGCACGTGTTTCTTTAGAGATAACCATGGTTAACAGAAGAGAAACAATAATGGTAAGCACCAGCCTCCTTTTAAAGTGTCCAGTGGTGTCATTCTTACTTAATCATGACAGATTGATCTCCAGCCCTGTCCTCATCAACACCCACACCTGTGTTATTGGAGCAATCACTGAAACGATGTTAGGTGGTCCTTTTAAGGCAGGGCTGCAATGATGTTGAAATGTGTTTTGGGGGATAAAGTTCATTTTCTAGGCAAATATTGACTTTGCAAGTAATTGCTGTTAAGCTGATCACTCTTTATAACATTCTGGAGTATATGCAAATTGCCATTAGAAAAACTGAAGCAGTAGACTTTGTAAAAATTAATATTTGTATCATTCTCAAAACTTTTGGCCATGACTGTACACTCTTGTATCCAGCAGGTTCCAGTTATAAGTGTATCTATATATCAGACTGTATTAGCCTATAAGTCATGTTAAACAGACACCTTAAGGTGCTTCAGTGACATAACTATCCATATATGTACAGTTATCACTGAAGCTTCCTCAAGAGAGAGTGCAGAGGTGTTCAATAAAATTACAGCCGGCAGGGTGACATCTCACCACGGTCCTTTCTCTACCAGGCTCCTGATATGTAACCTTGCCTAAGGATGCATCATGGGCCTGTGAAAGCATGAATCAGGAGTGGGATGTCGCCCAGCTCGCTCCAAGATTCTCCTAAACATGATCTCCAACTCTCGTGGTGAGAGGGGGAGTGGCTGCATATGGGACATATCCCACTGTTTGCCTATACAGTGGGATACGTTGCAGTCTTGACAGATATATATTTTGGGAGTCTTCTTGTCAGGGTGGTTTGTTGAATGCAGCAGGAAATGCACAGTGTAGTGGGAGAGAAGGTATAGCAATAGCAGAGGGACATGCAGCCAACCTCCCAGGACTTTGGGACAGCTAGGTAATGGCTCTTGTGATAGCTGTGTGCTAAGAAACATTGTCTACAGTATATACATGCATATGTCACTATGAACAGCATTTACACTTACTGATTATACATTGATAACAATTAGTTTCACTGCAAAATAAACAATCAAAATGAATAGTAAACTTTTTATCATTTATCTTTTTCTTAATATAGGACAATTAAATGGAGTCTGCCACCACCAAAATCACTTCTAACCACTTACTGTATGCTGTTGTAAGGACGGTTAGTAGCATAGTGAATATTGTTGCCCCTGGGAATTGGCCAGAGCACCCATTTTTACATGTGATTGCTGCACATTAGCATTTGCATTCAAAAGTTGGTTTTCTCAGCATCACGATTGTACTTTGATACACAGGCATGTTCCCTATCATAGTAATAGCTCCTATAATAGCATTTAAGCATTTTAGAAGATATTTTGGTGGTGGTAGACTCCCTT
Organism: Leptodactylus fallax; assembly: GCA_947044405.1. Taxonomy (NCBI): domain Eukaryota; kingdom Metazoa; phylum Chordata; class Amphibia; order Anura; family Leptodactylidae; genus Leptodactylus; species Leptodactylus fallax. The sequence continues at coordinate 1,476,450 of CAMRHE010000019.1, forward strand.
AATGTTAGAATTACTCGAAACTAATGACTTGTAGTAATTCAGAGGAATATGTCATGAGAAAGGTACCTTTAAAGCAGGTAAGCCACCATCTAAAAATATGTCTTATCGATAAGAAAGGTGGCTCAGTGGTTAGCACTGCAGCCTTGCAGCGCTGGAGTACTGGATTTGAATCCTGCCAGGGACAACATCTGCAAGGAGTTTGTATGTTCTCCCCATGTTTGCATGGGTTTCCTCCCACACTCCAAAGACATACTGATAGGGTATATAGATTGTGAGCCCTATATGGGACAGTAACTGTCAATGTCTGTAAAGTGCTGCAGAATATGATGGCGCTATATAAGTAAGCATAATAAATAAATCAATTTCATCTTGATGGGCGATCCCTGCAGACCAGCTGTTTCCTTGAGGATGCAGCTCACTGGATGTTGCACTGCTCACTTGACATACTTGTACTAGCAGCAGTATCCCGTAGACTTGAATGGGACACACTGCTGCAGCACCTATAGCTGCCACTACTAAAGGTATGGCAAGTAAGCAGAGCCCACCATATAAGCAATGATGGGAACTGACAGTCAGACCCCTCTCAATTTAAAATTTATGGAGTTTTACAGAGCATATAATATAAAAACAATTATATCAACCTGGTAACATCACAAGCGTGATAAGATCTGAAGGCTTTCACAGATGGCAAAAGTGACAAGTTATTAAAGAGTTACAAGATCAGTATACACTTCGCAGCTATGCCATATCAGCAAAAAGGAATGAAACAAAAGTGGTACACATCGAACCATGCACAATAACAAAACATAATCTTATTAACTTTGTCATAGAGGTGCAGCTCGATCTACTGTCAGAGGTATAGGGCCAACAGGGCCCAGCAATATGTGAGAGGCCATATGTGATCTCAGACCCATATCTCTACACTGTGAGATCCTCAGCTAATTTCTTCTTCAAGTACCTAGTGGTCAGGTGGAAGTGCTGCCTAATTTTATCCTTTATTCTGCTGGGTAAGATCTGTATGAGACTCTCTTAAATTTCAAGTAAGTTCTACCTTCCTTACAGATGCACGCATCCACCCAGTCTATCTTGAACAGATAGGTTAAGTTTTCCAGGAATAATTTTTTTGGGGGGAGGTTGAGATTGAGTACAAAACTGTACAATAGCCTTCAAGGTCGCTAATGTTATACAATATAGAAGTTTCCTACTTCCCCTAATACATTAATATTGTGAGAGGTCCACCTACCCAAAATTCCCCATTGAGGGTTAAATGGTACATTAGTAAATAAGTAAGATGGGCTAGAACTTCAGTATGTAAGGGTCAGTAAACAAACTAAACATATTTTCAAATGATTTATATTGTTTTTTTTTTTAAAGAAAAACTATTTTCTATTAAAATCCTGCCCTTTTAACTCTGGTCACTAAGCCTTATAGTAGGCTGACACTTCTGGTACTTTACAGCAGTCACCTAATTATTAGCACAGGCATGATTACAATGAAAGGTGATCCCTATATAAAGAACATAGGGATCGCTGTCCACAAGAGGAGAGGGCCATATTTATCTGCTCCTCTTCATTGCACAATGAACCCTGCACTGGTCACTTAGCAATGTCTTAAAAAAGCTCTCCTATAGTACATGTGATTGCTGGAAAAATAGATATGTTAAAAGCTGCTTAGTAAAGGTGACACATAATCATGTACAGCAAATACAATTTTTAACAATGTACAATCACAAAGTAAATATGGATATGAAAAGTCAGGCTCTATTCAGATCACGTTTTTTACATCCGTTTAACTGATGCAAAAAACAGATTTAAAAAACGGACGCAAACGGATACAAACGGCTGGCCATTCATTTACATAGACATCAGTGTTTAATGGATCCATTGATGCACGTTTTTATGGACGGACACAAAAGTATGGTATTCTTTGTTTTTTGTGTCCTTCAAAAAAAACCAGAAAGCAACAGACCCATTTTTTTTTTTTTTAATATTGATATCTATGTAAACGGATGGCCAAGTGTTTGCATCCGTTAAACGAATGTAAATGATCTGATTTTAATTTCTAAGAAAAATATATAGGCGATACCTTCCCTCTAAGGGCTTTCTCATACAATGTTACTTTCTAGCCTTTTAAAATGTCTGTTTTTTTTCCAATACAAGATGCATTGTTAGACTGAAGCCCCACATCGCGGAAACTCAGCTTTTTTTGTTGCAGATTTTACTGTGGTTTTTTTGAGCCAAAGTCAAGAGTGGCCACACAAGGAATGAGAAATATATAGGCAACTATTAAACTTCTGCTTTATGCTCATTAAACCACACCTGTAAACCACTCTAAGGCTAGGTTCACACTTGTGCCTGGTAGCCGTACGCTGCCAATCTGTATATTAAAAAATAACAGATTATTCAAAAAACAAATTTAAATAGTTACACATACCATAGTCCATCTTTTTTGATGTATTAGTCAATGGATGTCTGTCAAAAAAAACTGTCCGCTTGTGACAAATCCGTTTTTTTTTTTCCTTATTCATTTTAAGCATGCACAGAGAAGAATGAAGTGGGAAAAGCGGATTACAAAACGGACACAAACAGATTATTATTATTACATACCATGGGTTCAGACCCACAGCCCAAGGCACTTAGCGCTGCAGGTTTTTTCTGCAGGGTGTGGATGAGATTTGCTTAATTCCCATCCACTATACTGATACTGTACATCTCAGCAGGTTACACAATTACTGACAATTTTGGTGTGGATAGCCCCCTGTGATTCTAGCCTGTGTCCCCCCAGTCATATACATAAACATAGACACGTATGCCATGAATTCTGTGTATAATTGCAGCACCTTGTACCCTTTTTACCACACTAGGGGCATATTGTACTGTATTTTTACGTTTTGAAATTAGAACTCTGAAGACAATACTTCACCCTCTCATTATTTGTTGTCTAGAGTTTTCGAGAACAGTTCATGGTGTTTTTGCTTACATAATGCAGTGTCGTGCTTGGTTATCACTCTGTAGTGGGTCAGCACACATCTCCTACAGTGTTCTGCTTACATAATATACCAGTGTGATCTTTTGTCAATATTGTGCTAGCAAAAAATATTACAAAACTGATTGTTGAACGGTTTAGATGTAATATATGTGAAGAGCGGATCATTAGCCAGAAGCTAGAGTGTTGAATGATTTCGGTTATATTTTGGCATTATTTAATGAGTCCAATATTTAACTCCTACACCCATTAGTAATACAATACCTTTTACTATCATTATATATATTACATTTAAAAGGGTTTTGCAGGATAAAAATATTGATGACCTATGGATAGGTTTTTAGATATCAGATCTGTAAGGGTCTGACACTCAATATCTATGTTTTTTAACATGTTAGTTTGTTTTCTTATGTTAAAAATGTAGAATATTTTCCAAATGTAAACATAGATGTGACCAATATATTTTATTAACAAAGACAAGTAAGGACCAATAAGATTTTCCCACCATAATGTATTCTCGTCTGTCAAGTTAGATCATGCTATATTGATAAACAGAGGTCCGGCTGCAGAAACTCCCACTGATTCACCAGGTTTGAGTACCAATGGTGAATAGGTCAATAAATGGGAATTACAGGATAGAGACTACAGAATGGTAAATGACTAAACATGATTCACTCTCTTCCCGACTGAACTGTCCAAAAAAAGTTCTTAAATGGTGTTATCAGGTTGAGATGAGAATATCCGTACCTCTTGCTGTGGTTGGAATTATAGAAACAGTTGTACATGACTGTTCCACTCTATAAGTCCCATAGAAGTAAATAGAAGTTACAGAAACCGTGTAGCTGTAACGTCTCTGCCTGTTAGGGTCTCTGCACCACCCTCCACTAGCACGCTGCGGCGAAGGAGGCGTGTTCAGTTTGATTCCTTGCTTAAGGTTCTTGTTGCTAAGTCTGAACACTGTCCTAGACTATGTAGTTGAATTTCAGCCACACCCGCCTTCTGCACCTTGTTTCTTCTGCTCCTCAAATAGTTAATCTTAGCCTTGCCTGTGTGATTGATAGCCTGTCTACCAATCAAGTCTGGGGCAGGTCCTGGACTTGCTATAAACAGGACATCAGCTCACACATGGTGGCTGGCTATTAAGATTCTGTCTTGTGACTTTTTCCCTGCTAGCTCCTTTTTCTGATATTGTTGTATTTCTGACTTCTGACCTTTGGCTCCCCCTGTGACTACTCTCTTGGATTTTGTTTTGGTACTGCATTGCTCGACTGTTTCTGACCCCTTGGCTTGCTGACTCTGCTTCTGTGTTGTTTTTTCTTGTCCTGTACTGTGTGTCACTTATTTAGTGAAGGGATTGGCTCCAAGTTGTCGGTTGTCACCTAGGACTGTCAGGCAAGTAGGCAGGGCCAGTGGGGGGGTTCAGCTTTAGGGCTCACTATCTTGTCGTGCCCCTCCCCCCAGGGTTCTGCAGCAGCACTGGGGAATTGCTTAACTGGCAATTCCCATACAGTAACACAGCCACAGCTACAGTGGGGGAAAAAAGTATTTAGTCAGCCACCAATTGTGCAAGTTCTCCCACTTAAAAAGATGAGAGAGGCCTGTAATTGACATCATAGGTAGACCTCAACTATGAGAGACAAAATGAGAAAACATATCTAGATTTTTAAAGAATTTATTTGCAAATTATGGTGGAAAATAAGTATTTGGTCACCTACAAACAAGCAAGATTTCTGGCTCTCACAGACCTGTAATTTCTTCTTTAAGAGGCTCCTCTGTCCTCCACTCATTACCTGTAGTAATGGCACCTGTTTGACATTGTTATCAGTATAAAAGACACCTGTCCACAACCTCAAGCAGTCACACTCCAAACTCCACTATGGTGAAGACCAAAGAGCTGTGGAAGGACACCAGAAACAAAATTGTAGACCTGCACCAGGCTGGGAAGGCTGAATCTGCAATAGGCAAGCAGCTTGGTGTGAAGAAATCAACTGTGGGAGCAATAATTAGAAAATGGAAGACATACAAGACCACTGATAATCTCCCTCGATCAGGGGCTCCACGCAAGATCTCACCCCGTGAGCAAAAATCCCAGAACCACACGGGGGGACCTAGTGAATGACCTACAGAAAGTTGGGACTAACGTAACAAAGGCTACCGTCAGTAACACACTACGCCGCCAGGGACTCAGATCCTGCAGTGCCAGACGCGTCCCCCTGCTTAAGCCAGTACATATCTGGGCCCGTCTGAAGTTTGCTAGAGAGCATTTGGATGTTCCAGAAGAGTATTGGGAGAATGTCATATGGTCAGATGAAACCAAAGTAGAACTGTTTGGTAGAAACACAACTCGTCGTGTTTGGAGGAGAGTGAATGCTGAGTTGCATCCAAAGAACACCATACCTACTGTGAAGCATGGGGGTGGCAACATCATGCTTTGGGGCAGTTTCTCTGTAATGGGACCAGGATGACTAATCCATGTACATGAAAGAATGAATGGGGCCATGTATCATGAGATTTTGAGTGCAAACCTCCTTCCATCAGCAAGGGCACTGAAGATGAAACGTTGCTGGGTCTTTCAGCATGATAATGATCCCAAGCACACTGCCAGGGCAATGAAGGAGTGGCTTCATAAGAAGCATTTCAAGGTCCTGGAGTGGCCTAGCCAGTCTCCAGATCTCAACCCCATAGAAAACCTTTGGAGTGAGTTGAAAGTCCGTGTTGCCTAGCCACAGCCCCAAAACATCACTGTTCTAGAGGAGATCTGCATGGAGGAATAGGCCAACATACCAGCAACAGTGTGTGCCAACCTTGTGAAGACTTACAGAAAACGTTTGACCTCTGTCATTGCCAACAAATTATATATAACAAAGTATTGAGATGGACTTTTGTTATTGACCAAATACTTATTTTACACCATAAATAAATTCTTTAAAAATCAGACAATGTAATTTTCTGGATTTGTTTTCTCATTTTGTCTCTCATAGTTGAGGTCTGCCTATGATGACAATTACAGGCCTCTCTCATCTTTTTAAGTGGGAGAACTTGCACAATTGGTGGCTGACTAAATACTTTTTTTCCCCACTGTATCTATATATAATCTGTATTCTGTATAGAGTATTTATGCATCATATCAATATATTGCAGTTCTGTGTATATGGAAATATAATAATATATTGTATGACACATTCTTTGTTTGTTGATTGAAAATGGCTCCAATGAGGAGCTGAATTATTGTTCCTTATGGTAAATAAATTCCACACTTGCTGTTGAAGTCATTGGAGTGCTTGCCAAGTGGTTGGCACAGTTTGGCATATATACTTACAGCGCAGTGATAGTGAGGAATCAGATCCTAAACACATGCTATTAACAGTGCATTGCAGCAGTAACATACTAATGGCCAGGTTGAGAGCTAGCTCTGATCCCAGCTATTAAGGCTTTTAATAGTGGTCAGACAGAGGTAAGGTTTCCTCTGTCACGTCATTGTCACTCTGTATGATGTGATCATAGGGTACCAATAGTTTCCTATGTCTGCAGTAGACTTAACAATGGCTCCTAGATCTTATACGTGCAGAAGTCTTTTAGGCACTGTTTACTAGTGACTTAAATTTAATTTTTAAAGCTTACCCCTCCTGTCATCTGTCTGTTTAGGATAAGCTGGTATGTGTGTGTACATGAGGAGTAACACTATTTCTGGTCATTAAATGATTTATATTCTGTAGTTTATGTGTGCTATATCTGTAGTATTGTATATTTATATGGGAATAACGTATTCTCATCTGGTCAAAAAATTACCCCAACTGATCCTCAGAACAAAGGTACAGTAGTTGTGCTTGCAAATGTTGTTGCAAGACAATCCCTTTAATCGTGATATGAATAGATAACCTCAAAAACAGTTCATATAAAATAATGGATCCTTTGTGGTTCTTCAATTACTGCTATAGTCAACTATGTGCTTGGTTCTCAACAGCAAAAAGGTAATATTTCTGCATAGGGCAGTTAGGTATTATAAGTTTCCATTCACTTATTACTGTTAAAGCAAGTGTGATTTGAGGCAAACCTCTACTAGCTGAAATCTAAGGGCCATTATTCACAAGCTGACTGAGCAGTGCAATGATAAGGAAAAAGATGTCTCATGATCATTGCCAGCAATGCTTGCCGCATTCACATGCAGCAGTCATTGCTTCTGTATGGGGTTGAACAAATCATTTATGCCCATACAGTTTGCCCTCCATGCACTGCTGACAAATGTAATGTGCTGCTGCAAAATGAGCATCTTATGTATTGCATAAAAAGTGTGTGATCATCTGACAAACACATATTGACACAAGCCAAATATTGGTAGTGTCCATTCCTGTAATGGTGGATCCCCATAACTAAAGGTCCTTTAACTCAAAGTCATTGTGTATTACAAATATCATATGCAATACATGTATTTTAAGTCATGATGTATTACCTATATCCTTGGCACTGAAATGCAGGAATTTATTATTATTACTGTATTCACATTCAAAAGCGCACATGTATAATTTCCTCATTTTTTTTTCTAATTTCTTATGACAAGAGACTACAAAGTCCTTTTACCTATAATAAAAGTTGAATTTTCATAGTGCTGATTTTGCCATTTTTTTCTGTAGTCCTCTGAATACTTTAACTTATGTTTTAGATTTATTGTACAGGTTACAATGGAATGGGATATAACATGTTTTTTTATACTTCAGGATTTAATTTAATAAAGTTTTTAAATAGATTATTGTTGCTCTCTTTGTTCTACAAAATAAATTTCACTTTCCAATTTTGTTTTTATAATATGTATTGGAATACATATGTGAACTCTGTGTGGTTCTGAAAAAAGATGGGGCTGCTATCAGAATACGTCATCTGTAAAGAGTGGCGCATATATAGTCTGGCATGTAGTGTGTTTTCTTGTTTTATCCGCATGTAAGTTTTTATAACATGACATAAGTTTAGAAAAACTAGAGATTATGTGTTTACTCAGTTACACTTAGTGAACTCTTTAACTGCAGAAGCAAGCGCAGAGCCTAACATGGGAGTGAATCTCCCCCCTGACATCTCTTTTTTTCCATTGATCTGTTTCCCCAGCTTACTACTTTGATCATAGGCAGAGCGGAACAAGACTACACTCTTAGTCTGCCCTTGTGTCTGCACATCTCATGACAAATCTTAGGACATGGTCATTCCACTTGTATCTGACTTTCATAATACAAGATGAGGATTATTAATATTTAATTGAAATTAGTTTTACAAACTATATATTGTATGTATATATTGTTGTTGTTGATGTATTACTTTACACGTTTTCTTGCTTTTGTGGTTACTTTGCTTATTTGGGGCAGCATTTAAAAGATTCTTCTTTTCTTTCCTTTCTCAGCAGTTATGGGCCATTTTAAAGCACTTTGAGGGGTCAGGGAAGTCCCATGTTCATGAGGTACTAGATATGTAGATATGGGATTTATTACACATTTATGAAAGACTTGCCCTTTCAATACGCCAATAACATATATCGTCAGGCCAGCCCTTTAACTCCTCAAAGAGCGTTTCCAGCAGCAAAGAAATGGCTGGCACTGGGCTGTGAATGTCTCAAAACAATAAAAGAGCTAGACTCTACTGATCCCCCAGTGTTGTAGTTTGAAAGGTTTTATTTGCGGAGAAAGCTACTGCCAATATAACAGAGGTGGGTCAATGTTGCTACCAGTGATGCTATAGTAGTGTCTGGCATTTCTGTTGAGGTATTTTGTGCTGCACAGTGGTATTTGTTTAGTGGGTCTGGGGAGGTATGTTCAGAAAGAAGTAATCGCTCAATAACAGGGACTCCTGTACCGGATTCCCCGTTAGTGAGCGATCATGGCGACGGCGTGCATGCCAACTGAGAGGGCTCTGCGTGCCCTCTCTGGCACGCGTGCCATAGGTTCGCCATCACGGTTGTAGGGGCTTACCTTGGTATTGCGGCTCAGCCACATTCATTTGAACTGATTAGCACCTCCTGTAATATCATAGGGGGGCCACTTATCAGAGCAGTAAGCCTATTGAAGTCTCTCAGGTCTGTCATCTTATATTTTCTGTTACCACAGGCAGAATGTAATATAAGAATGATATATATACATTATACTGCTATACAGAAGCACTGCAAAATAGTGTAAGAGTAATTCAACAATTGCATGTTAAAACCCCCTACTAAATTAAAGTAAACCTTTTTCTTTAAATAAAATGAAAAAAATTATATATAAAAATATAAAAGATATTCCCTCCTTTCCACACTTCACATATATATTGGGAAAACGCCGTTAAAGGGAGTCTGTCACCAAGGTGAAGCATATTAAACCAGCAACACAGTTAGATAGGTCTGGCTTACCTGAGTGTAACATCTTTTTCCCCATGATAATTTATGTCTCCTTGCCAAGATATGCATTTATTTTACAATATGGGAGCACCAACTGCATTTCTATTGCTTCACACTGCTCTAATATGCTGTTGTGAATGCGAGAACACTGAACCAGACACTGACCGAGGCCCTGACACTCAAAGAAAGGAGAGGGGAAGGAGGCATATCAGAGCAGTATGGGGCATCGCAGTTTAGAGCAATGGAGTTGCCCTCAGTGCTCCAGATTGCTCATTTGCATATTGTGAAATAAATCTTGGCAACTGAAGCACGAATATTGGGGGGGGGGGGGCTGTAAAGGTAAGCCTGTGATGAATATGCTTCACCCTCATGACAGAATCCCTTTAAGCTTTATCTTGTGTCCCCAACTTACTGTGAATTATGCCAAAGATATTGAACTTCAGTCTTTTGGATATTCTTGAGCTATTGTATCCTTCTGCTCTGACTCCATTGCAGCGTCTTCTACCGCCGTAGCAGTTGTTATGGGACCCATGACTTTAGGGTGCTTGGCCCCCGCTGCCTGTATCCAGAGGTGGATTCAACCATAACGCAGCCCATGAAATTGTGTGGGGCCCCAGGGATCACAAGGGGTCCTACAGTGGTGGACTGCATAATGGCTTTTTTTTGTTTTATAGGCCATTACCTTCTGGATTAGTCCAGCAGTTAAGAGCCGATATTTAGTCACCCACTTCAGCTCTGGGGATGCTGCACATTAATACCTGATTACAGTCAGGAATGAGGAGCAGCTGTAGCTTCATATAAATATTCTAGACAGACCCTCCCTGCACTCTAATTTTCCTGCATTACACACGTGCCAAGTTGTTGAAAAGTTTAGTTCACTTTAACTCTTTCCCAACATCTGCCATACTATTATCATGGATTTTGGTTCTTTAAACATGGTGGCCGCTCAGTAGCTGAGTGGCCGCCATAGTCGCCGTGTCTCCGCTGTATTATACAGTGTAGACCCAGAATAAATGCAGCCTGTAATAGAAGTTTAGAGATTTTACCAATACATTGCAATTCATTAACATTGCAGTGTTTTGTATTAATGATCAAACCCCCTAGGGTTTCAGGACCCCTGTTGGGGGTCTAAAGAAAAAAAAAGTTTAAAGTCACCTCCCCCCCACCTAGATCAGAGATTATAAAAAAAGTAAAACACACATACACATTAGGTATCCCTGCATTTGAAATACTCCATCTACAAACTTAATAATAAAAAAAAAAAATAAATAAAATATTTTTCCCATACGGTGAACGCTGTAGCGGGATAAGAAAATCGGAAGAACCAAACTGCTGTGTCGCCTCCCATAAAAATTTTAAGAAAAAGCAATCAAAACATCAGGCATTCCCCAAAATGGTATAAATAAAAATTACATCTGGCCCCGCAAAAGATGCGTTATGCAGTCCCGTATATGGAAATATAAAAAAGTTACTGGTGTCAGAATATGGCGACTTGTTAAGGTGCACTAACAAGTATTTAACAGCAATATCTAGGCACAGGACCATATTTTTTAACCTCTTCCCAACATTTTTAAAGCCAATGTGATATATAGCCAGTATAGCTTAGCCACTGATCCAATATAAATAAATGAAGTCACAATAGCACAGGATCAAATAATATATAAAACTTAACATTTACTAATATTCCTTAAAATAGTAATTGCCCTCGTGCTCAGAACCTGTGCTCAAATAAAAAAGAACCGTCTTACCAGGGCAGGACAAAACAGAGCTGGGAACCATAATGCATCATCAAACATCTCAGGTTCGAGGGGTAAGGGACACATCCCTATCAAACTCTATCATCCCTTACATACAGGTGCATCTCAATAAATTAGAATTGAGACGTTCAGTAATTCAGTAATACAATTCATAATCAGCGTCTTCCATGATTGTGTGTCCTACTGAACCAGACTGAGGGACCATTTAAAGGCTTAGGAAACCTTGGCAGGTGACACACTGAATTTACAATACCGAACTTTTTTTACAATATTCTAATTTTCTTAGATTTGGGTTTTCATTACCTGCAATCCATAATCAACATTTACAGAAATAAAACACTTGAAATAGAACACTCTGTGTGTAAAGAATCTAGAAAATATAGGAGGTCACTTTTTTAATTTAATTACTGAAAGAAATAAACGTTTCAAAGATATTCTAATTTTTTGAGATGCACATGTAGCTCCTGTCCTGACAAGGACAGTCCCAATCTGACTCTGTGACTATCCCTCGTAAGTTACGTCTATACAGAGATCCTACCAGACGCGTTTCTTACTCCCCATTAATAGAGAGTAATCATCAGGGGACTGACATTGCTGCGAGCAGGAGCTCCCCTGCAGAAGGAGTAGAGCTACCTTTCTGGGTCACAATCTAAGGCTCGATTGTGAGCATGTTCCCCTTTCTTGTAAGAATCCTCCACTGAGGCATGAACTAGTCCCCTGATGACTACTCTCTATTAATGGGGGAGTAAGAAACACGTGTGGTGGGATCTTTGAATAGACGTATCTTACCAGGGATAGTCACAGGGTCAGATTGGGACTCTCCTTGTCAGGACAGGAACTATGTACTGTGAGAAGGTGACAGGCAGAGTGCTGGAGTAACGGTATATCAGCCCCAGGTTTCTGACATACGTGTGGTCCAGGGCAGGTCGGGAATAGGCTTTGGCCCCAGGTGTAGGTCCCAGGCTCGTTACTGGGCCATCTAAGCCTACAGAGCCTGCACTTCAGGGCAGATCCTGGGAGTGAGAGGAGGTGTCTTGGTCTGTCCTGCTACACTAAGTCTGGTGAGACGATTTTGTGCTATTCTGTTTTGTTCGTGTAGTAAGCCACACGTATAGTTAATTTTGTACTTTTTAGTTTAGAGCTCGGACGAGCAGGAGTTTTGTTTGTTTTCCTTTTGCCTGAAGTTAAGGCTGTATTTTATTTTGCTTCTTTTGTGCCTGAAGTGAAGGTTTATTTATTTTGCTGTTTTTTGTAAATAAACCTGTTTTGCTACAGTTTTGTGTACCTGTCTCTGACTGGTTGTGTCCGCACCACTGCTGCTACTGAGCTACCTCCCCCACAGTACGGGATGATAGGGTTTGATAGGGATGTATCCCTTACCCCTTGAACCTGAGATGTTTGTGATGATGCATTATATGATGATCATAATGTTAGGAAGGAATAGAGAGAGAGCTCAGCATTGTGAATGTTGCCGATATCAAAGTTGCAAGACCCCTGGAGGATGTAGATGCACCCCTGCTCCGATTCACTTCTGTGGGAGCGCTGGAGATGGCCAAGTACTGTACTATCTTCAGCGCTCCCATTGAAGTGAAAGGGAGCGTGTCTGTGTTCACCAGGGATTTGGCAGCCTTCGCTCTGGGGTAAAAAGCCCACAGTTGTTAGGATTGGTGGGGGTCTCCTATAGAAAGAAGATACATTTTTATGGCATAATCCCTGTAAGTGTTATGGCTGTGTCAGTAGCAGACTTAAAGGAGATGATTGGGATAACAAGCCAAATGCAGTAGGGAACCTCACACACAACCCTAGGGACAGGAGACTGACGTACATTTTACACACACAATGTCATAGCTCTGCCTCCTGAGGGAACCAAGAACTAATGTATGTCTAGTAGATACATAATACAAAATACCCAAACAATTAAGTGTATATTGCATCATGCATAAGCCAGACAATATTAAAATAATTGAGCGAAAGGATTTTTGGAAGTCATCATGGCTCAAACTTGTGGCTTTAAAATAGTTTGTAAATAGACAAATAGCTCAGGTACAAATATTTAAAGTTTACTTTATGATTAAATAATATTTTGTGTCCAAAGGAGGACATGAAATATGATAAAGAATTTTATAAATATATATGTATATATATCTTAAATAATTTTTTCATTGGTAAGTTTTAATATCCATTTATCCCTAGCCTTTGGGTTACACTAGCATATATACCAAATATGTTATGGAGCTACAAGTAGGATGGTTGGAGTGTCCCTTTAAATCTAGACTACTATGGCCCTTTTGCTGTTAGAGTGGTTCCCTACACAGGGATGGTAAGAAGGACTGAGACAGAGGTACAGGTAAATGGTGGAACTTTACCCCAAAAAACAAGCCTGATGATTTCAGAGGTCTGAATTGAGACAACTAATGTATGATTACATAACCTTACAAGAGGCAAACAATGGCAGATTGAGGACAATGGGGTTATTACATTCCTCAACACTGAAATTGCAGCACCAAGAAGGACAAGTTGTAAGGTCATGCAATTTGAGAAAGTAGCAGGTGTTGCTTCCTGTTTGTCAACATGCCAGTTGACCTTGGAACTCTGGAATATCACTATACTCCTAGGCTAAGATGTCAGCATAGCTCAGTGTTGGGTGCCTTGGTCGTTGGAAGAACTTGGCTGACATCAAGAGGTGCAGGGAGGCAAACCTCTACACAGATAGATCGTCTGATGGGAAGAGCACATAGTAATGCATAGTGATGAGTTCTGCATTTGTCTCTGATGCAATGATAGCCAGAGATTGAGCTGAAGAACACGTGGGCATTGCCATGTAGAGGCCTTCACAAAAGAACGTCACACTGGTCCTGGTCCTGGGATTGTGTTGTGGGGTGGCATAATGTACAGTAGCCTGACCCATCTAGTCTTCATTTCAGGTACACTGACAGCTCGGCATCACATTTATTTGTTAGTGGAACCAGTGGTATTATTTTACAGGACCTGTTTTACAACAGATCAACGCCAGTCCACGTGTTGTTTGTACTACTTTGAGCAGCCTGCATGACATAAATGTGCCATCATGGCTTGTAGCCTGCAACAGACTTGTCTCACTTCAGGGACGTCATTGGTTGACAAATGCAAAGGGAGCTGCCAGCAGCCGATCTTTATGATTTGCTTGCCCAGGAGCTTTCAGTGTGGCATAACATTCCTCCGACTAATAACCTCACCGATAGCCTGCTAAGGCGTGTAAGTGCGTGTATTTCTCTGGGTTGTACTTATACTCTGTACTGAATAACTCCAGATGTTTTAAATATTTTGTTTCAATCTTTTTATCATTTGCATATCATTAATATGTCTATCGATCCTGTAATTTACATAATTCCAAGTCTTTTCCTTCATGGTGTTGCAATTTCAGAGTTTAGTGTATTGTATTACACACATGAAATTCTGTGGTAACATAAGACTTTACCATTACTGCATAGAAAAAGTCACAACAATAAGAGTTCTCACAGAGTTTTATGCAGGCTGAAAAAATCTGCTTCAGGAATTAGGAAACGTTTTTTGATGATTTTCTTTTTTTTACATGATGCTTTTTTTTGCCGCAGTTTTTGATGCGGTTTCTATTGTGGTTATTTGACTCGGTTTTTTTTACTCCAGCACACTGTATGGACCAGGAAACTTCATTTAAAAAGAAAACACTAGCAGTTTTTGATGTGTTATAAAAAATAATAGCATTTTTTCTGCTTCCCATTGATTTCAGTGGGTTTTTCAAAAAAATCAGCTAGAGGGAAAAAACTGCTGCTGACTCCCATTGAAATGAATAGGAGGCATTTCAAAATCAGCCTGCAAAAAACTCTGTGTGAGCATACCCTAACAGTTCTAGGACATTGGGGCAGATTTACGAAAACTGTTTTAAAGAAAAACTTTCTCAGTTACCCATAACAACCAATCACAACACAACTTTCATTTTTCAAAAGTACCTTAAGATTGGTTGCTATGGGCAACTAAGACAGTGTTCCTTTTTTTTTTTAAGACAGTTTTCATGAATCTCAGTCCCATTGTTCCTAAACTGTTTCTATACAAAACTATATTGCAGCTGCAGTACTAACATGCAGGTTTCAGTAGACACCATGGTTGCTTACTGGCTTGGTTAGCACTGTTGTCTTGCACTAGTGGGGTTCTGGGATAGAATCTGACCAAGGACAACATCTGCAGGATGTATGTCTGTTCTCCTTATGTTTGCATGGGTTTCTTTTGGCATTGGTATGTTAAGGCCGTGGCCCCACTTGGCGTAAATGTCGTGGTTTGGCCACACATTGCAGAAAAATATGCATAGCGGAAATTCAGCGATTTCCAAAACCATCATATTTATCGCAGCATGTCAATTATGCCTACAGAAACACTGGCAGTTTGCCTATAGGTATAATTGAAGCAGAAAGTCAAATCGAAAACACCTGCGCTGGGGTTTCCATTCTTCGGGTCTGCTTGGGGACCCGAAAAATGGAAATCCGATCTGCTTAAAAAGCGGTTACCCACGGACCCCATAGACTATAATTCTATTTTTCAAGCGGAATGGAGGACGGAAACCCGAATGGTGACCGAGTGCAAATGTGAACCTATCCTAATAATAATAATAACTTTATTTATATAGCGCCAACATATTCCGTAGCACTTTACAAATCAGAGGACACATGAACAGACAATATAAGACATTACAATGTGACAAAGAAATAAACATATATCAAACAATAGGAGTGATAGCCCTGCTCGCAAGAGCTTACAATATATCAGGAGGTAGGGGGACACAAGAGGTCAGAGGGCTTCTTTGCTACCATGGTCCAGCCATCTTTTAATAGAAAAGGTTATGTAACTGAAGCTGTATGAGCCGTCACCAGCCAGTATCTGTGAATAAACAGATACTAAGTGCAAGGAGTACAGTGTATCTTCTAGATGGAAGGGACAGGGTCTGAGGAACAGAAGAGGAAAGATAAAAAATGTTATTGTTCTACACCTCCGCACACTACACTGTGATCAGGTCACGTGATAAGCCTGACCATACAGATGTGATTATAGGGCAGTTTTGAAGCTGCTGTAGTTGGAGATTAATCGGATTGTCTGGGGTAAAGCATTCCAGAGCACTGGTGCAGCTCGAGAAAAATCTTGGAAACCGGAGTGGGATGTTCTGATAACAGAGAATGCAAGTCTAAGGTCATTGGCAGAACGGAGAGGACGGTTAGGGCGGTAGACAGTGACGAGAGAGGAAATATAGGGGGGCGCAGTGCTATGGATGGATTTGTGGGTGAGTGTAATAATTTTATATTGTATTCTGTGATGGATGGGCAACCAGTACATCGACTGACACAAGGTAGATGCATCTGTGTATTGGTTTGACAGAAAGATTAGTCTGGCGGCTGCATTCAGGACAGATTGTAGAGGGGAGAGTCTGGATGCTGGATGGAGAGTGATGCTTAACTTGTCTCTGCCCCATTGGGTTCAGATCAGGAGAAATACTTGACCATTCAATCACTTTCACTGTGTTCTTCTTCAGAAGTTACATTGGGCATGGATGTATGTTTTGGATCATTGTCATGTTAGAAAAGTTATAAAAACAACAAAGGTCACGGAGTGATGGTATGATCTTCTGTTTCAATATAGAGCAGTACATCTGTGAATTCATGATACCATCAATGAAATGCAGCTCCTCAACATCAGCAGCACTCATGCAGCCCCACATAAGGATGCTGCCACCACCATGTTTCCCTGTAGGCACCATACATTTTTCTTTATACTCCTCACCTTTGTGACACCATACAGTTTTGAAGCCATCAGTTCTAAAGACATTTATCTTGGTTTCATGACTCCAGATTATAGAGTCCCAGTAGTCTTCATTGTTTTCAGTATGGGTCCTCGCAAATTGGAGGTGGGTTTTTATTTGCATGGGCTTTAGGAGAGCCTTCCTTTGTGGATGACACCCTTGCATGCCATTCCTTTGCAGTGATAAGTCATGGGAAGCACTCACCCCACTTTGGCTTTCTACTTCTGTAGCTAACTGCAGTGAACTTCCATGGCGATTTTATTCAACCCTTATCATTAGAAGTCACTCCGGTTTAGGTGTTAACTTTTGTGGACGGCCTGGACGTCTATGTGAGATGGTTGCGGTTCCATTTTTGTTACATTGTTGTATCATATTTGCTACAGTATTCTGACTGATAAGTAAAGCCTTGCTGATCTTCCTGTAGCCTTCACCTTTCTCGTGTAAAGAAATAATTT
This sequence comes from Leptodactylus fallax, assembly GCA_947044405.1. NCBI lineage: Eukaryota > Metazoa > Chordata > Amphibia > Anura > Leptodactylidae > Leptodactylus > Leptodactylus fallax. The sequence continues at coordinate 1,493,805 of CAMRHE010000019.1, forward strand.
TCTTTCTCAGTTATTGTGACATTTCTCTTCTATGTGATGTCATTGCTCACAGCATGAAATGGGAAGGGATATTCTTTAAGTAAAGCCCTTTTAGGCTAAGGCCCCACATATTGAGACATAACAAAAAATGCTGTGGAAAAAAAAAAAAAGTAGTAACGCATCACGTTTTTTTTCTGCAGCGATTTTCTTTGCATTTTGGCAGAGTTTTCCTCTGCGGACTTTCTGCCCCTATTATACTCATACGGAAAATGCCAGCGTTAAGGTATAATTTGCCATGGCAGAAACGTTACATTTTCACAACATGGGGCCCCAGCCTTATAGTCAATTGTTTAATGAAGAATTAGACTCATCTGTGATTGAATTCTTATATTAATTAGCATTTTGTAGTCTAAACTTTAGCTTTGCTCCTAAGCCTTTCATTGGGGTGTACTCATTTTTGCAAAATGGTCTTGCATGAATTTGTTATTTGATTCTGAAAGGAATCTAAAGATAATCTTACAAATCTGTTGCGGTGTTTATAAACTTTTTTTTTTTTTTTTTGGGGGGGGGGGGGCATTTTAACATTATGTTTATTTCTAATGCTGATTTTCCCTGTGACTGAGGTTGCTAGATTAGCCCCAGTTACAGAAGAAATACAGCCTCCTAAGTTACACTGGGGAGCTGATCTGGGGTCCCCTAACAGCTCATACAGTTGTCCAACTGGAGCTGCATCATGGCGGCCCCCTTGGCTTATACAGTTCTAACTGAGATCAGGAAGACTGTGACGTTAATAGACCATTCCCATCCCTGCCTTCTCTATTGTAACATCAGGCTCTCTGCTTCTGCAGCTGCACAATTTCGGGTTAAGAGTGGACAACCTAGACATATACTGTCTATGGGCTGTCCCAGAGTGATTAAAAGAGTTGTCCAGGTATTGGAGCAATCTGTGAGGTGGCTGGGGAGGTATAAAAAACAAAAACAACAACTACAAAAAAGGACCAACCTACTCACCTGTCCCCGGCGCTTTGCAGTCTACTGCTGGTGTCCTTTCCGTCATGTGCCGGGGCTGCCTTACTAGAAGACCTGAGGCTCATGGATCACTTAGGCCACTGATTTGAGATTGCTGGAGAGGAACTGGTGATGTCAGGTTTGATTGGTAAGGAGAATGAAGGGACCATGGGACAGGAATTATTTACTTGGGTGAAGCAGCTGAGTGTTCCATATTATCAACCTGCCTTGTACTGCTGTTCAGACCCATTCATTTACTCCTAAATCAATCACTGATGGCAAAGCACAGCATTATGTACTTCTTGTTGCTTATATAGCACTAACATATGCAGAGAGATTGTCATCCTGAACATTAGTCCCTGTCCAAGAGCCTTTAGTGCCAAAAGGAGACTGATATCTAATCTATATGTTTAGGACTATGTCTGTTTTATAAATCTTCATGCTCAGCTTCCCTCATATGTTCTACAGGATATATTAAGCTTCTCATAAATCTCTTCTTGTCCCATACAGTGTGTGTGTGTGTGTATATGTATGTATATATATATATGTACAGTGCTGGCCAAAAGTATTGGCACCCCTGCAGTTCTGTCAGATAATACTCAATTTCTTCCAGAAAATGATTGCAATCACAAATGCTTTGGTAATAATATCTTCATTTATTTTGCTTGCAATGAAAAAACACAAAAGAGAATGAAAAAAAAAGTCAAATCATTGATCATTTTACACAAAACTCCAAAAATGGGCCGGACAAAAGTATTGGCACCCTCAGCCTAATACTTGGTAGCACAACCTTTAGACAAAATAACTGCGAACAACCGCTTCCGGTAACCATCAATGAGTTTCTTACAATGCTCTGCTGGAATTTTAGACCATTCTTCTTTGGCAAATTTCTCCAGGTCCCTGAGATTTGAAGGGTGCCTTCTCCAAACTGCCATTTTGAGATCTCTCCACAGGTGTTCTACTGGATTCAGGTCTAGACTCATTGCTGGCCACTTTAGAAGTCTCCAGTGCTTTCTCTCAAACCATTTTTTAGTGCTTTTTGAAGTGTGTTTTGGGTTATTGTCCTCGTGGAAGACCCATGACCTCTGTGGGAGACCCAGCTTTCTCACACTGGGCCCTACATTATGCTGCAAAATCTGTTGGTAGTCTTCAGACTTCATAATGCCATGCACACGGTCAAGCAGTCCAGTGCCAGAGGCAGCAAAGCAACCCCAAAACATCAGGGAACCTCCGCCATGTTTGACTGTAGGGACCGTGTTCTTTTCTTTGAAGGCCTCTTTTTTTTTTCCTGTAAACTCTATGTTGATGCCTTTTCCCAAAAAGCTCTACTTTTGTCTCATCTGACCAGAGAACATTCTTCCAAAAAGTTTTTGGCTTTCTCAGGTAAGTTTTGGCAAACTCCAGCCTGGCTTTTTTATGTCTCTGGGTCAGAAGTGGGGTCTTCCTGGGTATCCTACCATAGAGTCCCTTTTCATTCAGACGCCGACGGATAGTACGGGTTGACACTGTTGTACCCTTGGACTGCAGGGCAGCTAGAACTTGTTTGGATGTTAGTCGAGGTTCTTTAGCCACCATTCGCACAATCTTTCGTTGAAATCTCTCGTCAATTTTTCTTTTCCGTCCACATCTAGGGAGGTTAGCCACAGTGCCATGGGCTTTAAACTTCTTGATGACACTGCGCACGGTAGACACAGGAACATTCAGGTCTTTGGAGATGGACTTGTAGCCTTGAGATTGCTCATGCTTCCTCACAATTTTGCTTCTCAAGTCCTCAGACAGTTCTTTGGTCTTCTTTCTTTTCTCCATGCTCAATGTGGTACACACAAGGACACAGGACAGAGGTTGAGTCAACTTTAATCCATTTCAACTGGCTGCAAGTGTGATTTAGTTATTGCCACCACCTGTTATGTGCCACAGGTAAGTAACAGGTGCTGTTAATTACACAAATTAGAGAAGCATCACATGATTTTTCAAAGGGTGCCAATACTTTTGTCCACCCCCCTTTTTTATGTTTGGTGTGGAATTATATCCAATTTGGCTTTTTGACAATTCTTTTTGTGGTTTTCCATTGAAGACAAATTAAATGAAGATATTATTACCAAAGCATTTGTGATTGCAATCATTTTCTGGAAGAAATTGAGTATTATCTGACAGAATTGCAGGGGTGCCAATACTTTTGGCCAGCACTGTATATACACGTGGACAAAATTGTTGGTACCCCTCGTTTAATGAAAGAAAAACCCACAATGATCACAGAAATAACTTGAATATAAAAATTCTATGAAAATGAACAAATGAAAGTCAGACATTGCTTTTCAACCATGCTTCAACAGAATTTTTAAAAAAAGAAAACTCATGAAACAGGCCTGGACAGAAATGATGGGACCCTTAACTTAATATTTTGTTGCACAACCTTTTGAGGCAATCACTGCAATCAAACGATTCCTGTAACTGTCAATGAGACTTCTGCACCTCTCAACAGGTATTTTGGCCACTCCTCATGAGCAAATTGCTGCAGTTGTCTCTGGTTTGAAGGGTGCCTTTTCCAGACGGCATTTCTCAGCTCCTTGCAAAGATGCTCAATAGGATTTAGGTGAGGGCTCATAGAAGACCACTTCAGAATAGTCCAATGTTTTCCTCTTAGCCATTCTTGGGTGTTTTTAGCTGTGTGTTTTGGGTCATTATCCTGTTGCAAGACCCATGACCTGCCACTGAGACCAAGCTTTCTGACACTGGGCAGCACATTTCTCTCTAGAATCCCTTGATAGTCTTGAGATTTCATTGTACCCTGCACAGATTCAAGACACCCTGTGCCAGATGCAGCAAAGCAGCCCCAGAACATAACAGAGCCTCCTCCATGTTTCACAGTAGGGACAGTGTTCTTTTCAAGATATGCTTCATTTTTCCATCTGTGAACATAGAGCTGATGTGCCTTGCCAAAAATTTTGATTTTTGTCTCATCTGTCCATAGGACATTCTCCCAGAAGCTTTGTGTCTTGTCAACATGTAGTTTGGCAAATTACTTTTGTCAGATTCAAGTTATTTCTGTGACCATTGTGGGTTCTTCTTTCATTAAACGAGGGGTACCAACAATTTTGTCCACGTGTGTACAGTCATGGCCAAAAGTTTTGAGAATGATACAAATATTAATTTTTACAAAGTCTACTGCTTCAGTTTTTCTAATGGCAATTTGCATATACTCCAGAATGTTATAAAGAGTGATCAGCTTAACAGCAATTACTTGCAAAGTCAATATTTGCCTAGAAAATGAACTTTATCCCCCAAAACACATTTCAACATCATTGCAGCCCTGCCTTAAAAGGACCACCTAACATCGTTTCAGTGATTGCTCCATTAACACAGGTGTGGGTGTTGATGAGGACAGGGCTGGAGATCAATCTGTCATGATTAAGTAAGAATGACACCACTGGACACTTTAAAAGGAGGCTGGTGCTTGCCATCATTGTTTCTCTTCTGTTAACCATGGTTATCTCTAAAGAAACACGTGCAGTCATCATTGCACTGCACAAAAATGGCCTAACTGGGAAGAGTATTGCAGCTCGAAAGATTGCACCTCAGTCAACAATCTATCGCATCATCAAGAACTTCAAGGAGAGAGGTTCCATTGGTGCCAAAAAGGCTCCAGGGCGCCCAAGAAAGACCAGCAAGCGCCAGGACCGTCTCTTAAAATTGTTTCAGCTGCGGGATCGGGCTACCAGCAGTGCAGAGCTTGCTGAGGAATGGCAGCAGGCAGGTGTGAGTGCATCTGCACGCACTGTGAGGCGGAGACTCTTGGAGCAAGGCCTGGTCTCAAGGAGGGCAGCAAAGAAGCCACTTCTCTCCAGAAAAAACATCAGGGACAGACTGATATTCTGCAAAAGGTACAGGGAGTGGACTGCTGAGGACTGGGGTAAAGTCATTTTCTCTGATGAATCCCCTTTTCGATTGTTTGGAACATCTGGAAAACAGCTTATTCGGAGAAGAAGAGGTGAGCGCTACCACCAGTCTTGTCTCATGCCAACTGTAAAGCATCCTGAAACCATTCATGTGTGGGGTTGCTTCTCAGCCAAGGGAATCGGCTCTCTCACAGTCTTGCCTAAAAACACAGCCATGAATAAAGAATGGTACCAGAATGTCCTCCAAGAGCAACTTCTCCCAACCGTCCAAGAGCAGTTTGGCGCTCAACAATGCCTTTTCCAGCATGATGGAGCACCTTGCCATAAAGCAAAGGTGATAACTAAATGGCTCAGGGAACAAAACATAGAGATTTTGGGTCCATGGCCTGGAAACTCCCCAGATCTTAATCCCATTGAGAACTTGTGGTCAATCATCAAGAGACGGGTGGACAAACAAAAACCAACAAATTCAGACAAAATTAAAGCATTGATTCTGCAAGAATGGACTGCTATCAGTCAGGATTTGGTCCAGAAGTTGATTGAGAGCATGCCAGGGAGAATTGCAGAGGTCCTGAAGAAGAAGGGTCAACACTGCAAATATTGACTTGCTGCATTAACTCATTCTAACTGTCAATATAAGCTTCTGTTACTCATAATATGAATGCAATTATATTTCTGTATGTGATAAAAACATCTGACAAACACACATAAAAACCAGAGGGCAGCAGATCATGTGAAAATAGAATATTTGTGTCATTCTCAAAACTTTTGGCCATGACTGTATATATAAACAATTACTAGTATTTTATATTAAGATTATAATTTTATTGAAATATACACACGTATATGTAAATGACACCTTGAGTAAAGAATTCTTTCCACTTTCTCTCCTGCATTACTTTTACTGGTGTTTGTTACAGTTAGTGCAACAGTGCCATCCTGTGGACAAACAGAAGTACCACATACAGTGCATATTATTTTGCTCACACCGTACTTTGACTTGCATTGCACTTACTCTAAAACTAGCGTTTTTCTTTAGGGTACTGAAAAGTATAGGTTACTATGTTTTTCATACCCACAATAACATAAAGTAAAACATTTTTTTTAATGACTGAAGTCAATGATACATCAGAATGTGCTCACTAAGACTATTACACTCTGTGAGCATGTGCAGCTACTGTAGATTAATGGGTCCTCTTTTTGTACAAGTAATAAAAGTATTTAAAACACTTTATGAATGTGGCACACACAGAGGTTATTTGGTGAAAATGATACCAGAATTATGGAGCATTTTACTTGATAAATCTCCACCATTGTATGTGCTGGCTGGCTTGTATGTATATGAAAAACTCAGATCATGTGTGAGTCTGATCTCTGACTGAGTCAGGTATCAGACAACTTTGTGTCAGACAACTTTTTATCAGACTCATGTAGCTCTCAGCCTGCAGCCTTATACAAGTATCTTCTACTCCTGAGTGTGAGCAGTGAGGTCACTCAGAGGTCAGTCATCCTGGCCAATCACAGTGTAACATTGTATGTGCTTCATAGCTGACTGCTGACTTGTGACTCAATCAGATATGAAAGTCAGAAGTCATCTAAGTTTTACAACCAGCCCAGAAACTGCAAAGAGTCAGGTGTTAGACTCAAAGTCAGGTGTCAGAATCAAAGTCAGGTGTCAGAATCAAAGACAGGTGTCGGAATCAAAGTCAGGTGTCGGAATCAAAGTCAGGTGTCGGTATCAAAGTTAGGTGTCAGAATCAAAGTCAGGTGTCAGAATCAAAGTCAGGTGTCAGAATCAGTCAGGTGTCAGAATCAAAGTCAGGTGTCAGAATCAAAGTCAGGTGTCAGAGTCAAAGTCAGGTATCAAAGTCAGGTGTCAGAGTCAAAGTCAGGTATCAAAGTCAGGTGTCAGAATCAAAGTCAAGTGTCAGAATCAAAGTCAGGTGTCAGAATCAAAGTCAGGTATCAAAGTCAAGTGTCAGAATCAAAGTCAGGTATCAGAATCAAAGTCAGGTATCAAAGTCAAGTGTCAGAATCAAAGTCAGGTATCAAAGTCAGGTATCACTGTTGTAAACGGCTATTAATCTGATGTTTGACACTGATATCTGAGGATGTCCTAATATGGACACTGTACCTGCAGACTGCACTGCATTTTCATGGTGACAGGTTCACTTTTCGTATTACACAATTTGAGCTGTCTGTGTGATATATAGACGTTCTGTGTTCTCCCGAATGTGAGGGACCTCCCCTCTTAGCTGAAAATGGGTTTTATAATTTACTCAACCCTTTTTAATATCTTAATAGATTTGCAGTCTTATGATAGGTTCACACTAGAGCTGGCTCTCTTTGTTCAGATCTATAGGGGGACCCGAACAATTGAGAGGCGGACCGTAAAAACACGGTTACACATGGAGCCCGGAGGACCCCATTGACTATAATGGGGTCCATTGGGTGTCCGTTGTTTTGAAACTGAAAGCGGTGGAGAAAAAAAGTCCTCCGTGTGGGACTTTTATTTCCAACGATTTTCGGCGGACTCTCTAATCGACATGCAGATGTGAACCCTGACTTAGAAGTGTTATTTTGCTTCTTTTCTATTAGCAGATATACCCTATACAGAATTGTCATGTCATGTGACTTGATGTAGATTATGATGGTAATAATAGTAATGCTAGAAATCCTTTTATCTTTTTATATCTCCAATACTGAATTATTTTTCTTTCTTTTCAGAGCAAGCTAGTGAAGTACTTCAGTCGGCAGCTGTCCTGCAAGAGAAAGGTGGCTCTACAAGAGCGTAATGCAGAGCTAGAAGGATTCCCTCAACTTATGCACTGGTTCAGGATTGTCAACATCCGTAAAGAAGTTATGGAGGTAATGGCACATTTAAGGCTAAGGTGGTAAATGTCTATGACTTATGTGTGTGTGAACAGGTGAGGATCCATTCACAGTGACCATCTTTTTGGCATCCGCTGGGTTGACATATGTTGCTGTACCTCCTGATTCACTGGATAGAAAAGTGCAGCTTTCTGTCTTTTGCCAGACACAACAAAACTTGAAGACAGATGTGTCCACTCTAACTTAGCCTGAATTTGAGTAAGGACTCCAATTTCTCGTAAAGTCAATTGCTAATGAAACTCATGAAAGGCAATTCACAATACAGCCACTGGGTGTCTGTCCACACATTATGACACAATATTGCAAGATCATGTTTTGAAAAGATAGCCATCTTGTTAAATACATATCTGAACATATCTAGCCCAGTGGAAAGTTAAGGAAGTACACATCTGTACTGCACGGTGTATGTTATTTACATTGTTTGTCGATGGTTTACAGTTACATCTGTCATATACACATGTAGCAGAGTTAACCCGAACTTCTGCATTTGGTTAAACTGCTGCAGCGCGATAACTTATCACAGAAATCAACAATGAAAAGTCATTGAAACATGTTTTTTTGTTTTATTCTATGATAAGAGAGCATTCTGCAGCATTTTAAGAAATTGCAAAAGTTTGGTTTAACTTTGTTACATCTGTATCACAGGAGCATTTCCTTACATACTTATTGTAATATAAGACTGGGTTCACACCTGCGTCTGGTTCCATTCAGGGTTTCCGTCCCTGAATCCGCTTGAAAATTTTTCGGACGGAAACCGTGAGGAAATTCAGCGTGTAACCTCTTTTTAAGCAGATTGGGTTTTTGTTTTCCGGGTACCCAAGTGCACCCAAAGAGCAGAAACCCGAACGCAGGTGTGAACCTAGTGTAAACCTTAGTGTACTGTATGCCTATTTTCTAATAAGCCGTACACCCTTGTCTGAAATGTTTTCTGAAACACATAATAAACGTGGTACAAAACATGGAGGTCAGTTTTATAGCACAAGTTAAGCCCAAATCTTGACACATTTCCCCCAGTTCTTAACCAAAATGGAGCTAAGGTAATGATTGAAACACCTATAGAATCTGATGCACTTATGTCAAAATCTACAGAATTTTCTGTTGAGACAATTTGTGTCAAAGTGACATTAATAATGATATTGTCATTATCTGAAAAATAAGTGATTTCATATAAAAAATCCGAAAGTGTGATGACAGGATGGATGGCGCACAGCATGAATATACATCAATATTGAAGTAGTGTATAAACAACTCATACGGCACATGTTCTTGAGGCTGTAAACAGAAGAGATGTGGCAGCCGGATATCTCATGAGTACATATACATATAAATTCACTCCCACACTGCATGCACACTCTGCAGATCTGTTGTAGTCATGTTCTTTCCTGTAAGATACAGGAGTTATGCCAGAGTCTGGCTCCAGTCAAAGAAACGTGGCAGGAATTCCTTATAGTCACTAGACCTGTGTGATATTTTTGGCAGTTTTGCTGTAAGCAGTATTGCTGTTTTTTTTTTTTATAAAATTTATCAATTGTTGCATATTTTAAAAATGTGTAAAGATGCCCCATTGTTACGCCACAGCTACAAACTGACATATGTGGCACAAATGGGTCTAGGCTTTAGTGCAAATGGTTAAATGTGACTCACAGCAGATAACACACTACTATGGAAAAAGATGTGTCAGAAAAAGTCACAGATACATTAAATGCAAATACATTACATGCAGCGCTATTTTTATGAAAAGCTAGACTTTTCTCCACCCAGAAGGGGTAATGTCTTACCATGCATGCCCAGCTAAGAATACTGAGTAAGTTTCTTTGAAAACCATACATTAATCTATTGGGAGCTACCTTCCAAAAGGTGGTGCTAGAGCTCCTTCCTCTTATCCACGAATGAGGTCTTTTCTGCATATTCTTCATCTAAGGGCAAAGATAGAGTTTATCATCAAAGCCCTGTTTCAAAATACCCTGGTGCTGCACTGTTTGTGATCTCCCCTACCAACCAGTACCTGGGGCACACGATCCCCCTTTCTATGTGCTGAATCATTCATAACATTAGAAAGTGTTATGAAATGATTCAACAAAGAGGTTTGGACCTTTTTTGATTTCACAGAGCAACATAATTTAGTTTACATCTATATGTGAAATGAGTATGCTTGACTTTCTACTCCTTGTATTGTACTGTACATACAGTGAAAGCTCTTTGAGATGACCACCCAAAATTACATTAAAAAGTGGTTTTCTAGGGAGTGGTCTTCTCAAAGAAGATGGTTAGTATGGAAAACTGAAAAGCCGTCGCAGAAAATGTGGTTTGAATAAAGAGATGGTTTTCTTAACAGAGAGGTTTTACTGTATCTGTATTTAACTCTTTCCCAACGTATGCTGTAATAGTACTGATGTCAGGTATTTAAATAGTATTATACAGCAGAGACCCGGCGGCACTGATCGCAGGCAATATTCCCCCAGGCGCCTCAGTCGCCATTTTGGGATGGTGCCATTTTGGATTTTTTTTAAACGTGTTATAACATAAAAAAAACTATACTATATAAATTTGGTATCCCTGGAATCATACCGACCCATAGAATAAAGATGTCATGTCACTTTGGCTGCACAGTGAACGCTGTAAAAAGAAAGCCCGTAAGAAAGTTGCACAAAGTTTTTGTCCAGTTCCACCTCGTCCTCAATTGATGTCCAGAGTATTGTATGGAATATTAAATTGTACCACTACGAAGTACAGTTTGCCCTGCAAAAATAAAGTGCTCATATGGCTCTGTGAATGGAAATATAAAAAAGTTATGGAATTTGGAGGGTGGGGAGTCAAAAACGAAAAAAAAAAAAATGGCTGTGGTGGGAAGGGGTTAAATTTAGTTGGTTGCCCCATTAATGTCAGACATTGCTTAGGCATAAAACTGGTCATATATTTAAAGGAGTTTTCTAGGCTAAAAGTATTGACGACCTAGCCCAAGGAAAGGTCATCAATATGAGGTGGGTGGGGGACTGACACCTGTACCTCCACCTTCAAAGTTTTTAGCAGATGATATACATCGAATGAGGCAGAAATCAGACAGCACTGATCTCTATGTAGTGGCCAGACCAGGTTACTGCACATCAGATTCCATTCATTGATTGGTGACAGTGCCAAGTGTAAGACCCCCTCTGGCCTGATATTGGTGATCTATTTTTAGGATAGGTCTTCAATATTTTTATCCCAGAAAACCCCTATAAGATAACCATTGGATGAAAGCTAATATGGTCGTCAGCTGCTTCTCTCCAACGGTCATGCACATGCAGACTCAGCTCAGCTGAATGTTCATATATTTTGAATGGGGAGATGGGAATAAGCCATTGCCAAAGACATATAGTGTTGGCTGATCTCACCTGAGGACAAAATGATCATGCATGTTGAAATACATATGCCTGATCCTTCTCTCCCACAGAATCTAAAGTAGTCGACTGGTTTGGACGACTTCCTAAACATGCTGACAAAACAACAGTTTATTCATGTTCTTTCCTATTAGAGAAGTTATGCCAGAGTCTAGCTCCAGTCAAAGAAATGTGGCAAGCAATCCTGTTTCCATTTTATGTTAAAAGGGAAAACACTGGTGAAACAGATGTGGAGAAGGACTTGGGCAGTAAACTGAACTGTAGAGAGCCGTGTCAGGTAGCTGCTATCAAGGCAAATGGACTAACTGGATCCTTCAAAAATGACATAGAGGCATTGATCAAAAAACATTCTTACCTCCGTATAGATGAAAAGTCCAGTATCCAGAAGATTATCAAAATGTATATATTTTTTTATATTGAAAAAAAGATGGATGAGGTGTGACCTAATAACTATGCAGAACAATATGATGGTTAAATACAGAGATCCCTCTCTTATGATCTGTTTATAGCCAGAACTATGCTGGGGGCATCCTCTGCATTTTGAGGGCATATGTTTTTACTATAATCATAGAAGGGATTCTTTAGTGTAAGAGCAGTGAGACTATGGAACCCACTACTATACAACGTTGTAAAGGTTTTCTTACAGTGTTCAATGCTGGAATAATACATGCAGTTTTGTGGTAGTTTCTAAAGCTTTTTCTTTTGAAGGGGCTGTCCAGGGTTACGTTTTTTTCCGGCCTATCCATAGGATAGACCATAAATACCTGATCGGTAGGGGCTGAAACCTGGCCCACACCAATCAACATGTACGGAGCTTATAGCCCTGTATTGTGTATAGGCAGGGCCGGCATTAGGGGGGGGGGCAAACTGGGCAATTGCCCAGGGCCCGTCCCCAAAGGGGCCCCTGGGATCTGGAATCTGATGACTCCGGATCCCGGAGTCAGGCCCGGCCAAATCAATAACAGAAAGGGACCGCAGGGCCCCTTTCCGAGGTGAGTAAAAATAACAAACATTTTTACTCACCTGTCCTTGGCGTCCGACGTCATCTTCTGGCGTTCCAGACATCACCGCTGAGGCCAGGCCTCAGCCTTAGCGATCACGTGGGGCGTGCTGACAGCGTACCTTACGTAATCGCTGAGACCCAATCACAGGCCTCAGCGGTGACGTCCACAACATGTGACGTCAGCCGCAGATAAGAAGAAGCCAGCGCCGGCGGGGATAACGGAGCAGCGCGAGGAGGCCCAGGAGAGGTAAGACAAGGTGAGTATAATTGTTTGTTATTTTCCCTCACCTCCCCCGGGCCTTCGATTATTATACTCTGGGGTCTGAAAAGACCCCAGAATATAATATAATAATAGCACTGTAGGGCCCCTGTGGAGCATTATACTGGGGGCCCCTCTGGATAGCATTTAATATTCTGTGGGGCCTCTGTGGAAAATTATAATGTGGGGGGGGGCTCTGGAGATAATGTTATATTATGTGGGGCCACTTTGGAGCATTATGCTCTCCAGAGGGGCCCCCAGTATAATGCTCTACAGTGGCCCCACACAGTATAATATGCTCTCCAGAGGGGCCCCCAGTATAATGCTCCAAAGTGGCTCCACAGAATATAACATGCTCTTCAGAGCCCCCCACTTTATAATACTCCATAGAGGCCCCACAGAATATAACATGTTCTCCAGAGGGCCCCCTCCCCAGTATAATGCTCCACAGTGGCCCCACACAGTATAATATGCTCTCCAGAGCCCCCCCAGTATAATGCTCCATGGTTTTCCCACACAGTATAATATGCTCTCCAGAGGGGGCCCCCCCCAGTATATTATACTGTGTGGAGCCACTGTGGAGCATTATACTGGGGGGGGGCTCTGGAGAGCATGTTATACTGTTTTGGGCCACTGTGGAGCATTATACTGGTGGGGGCTCTGGAGAGCATATTATACTGTTTTGGGCCGCTGTGGAGTATTATACTGGGGAAACCTCTCTGGGCAGTATATTATACTGTGTGGGGGCCATTTCTGGAGCATGTTATACTGAGTGGGGTCACTGTGGAGCATTATTCTGGGGGGGCCATCAGAAGAGCATATTATATTGCGTGGCACCACTGTGGGGCATTATTCGGGGGGACTAATGAGCATTATACTAGGGGGCCCTCTGGGGATCATATTATACTGCGTGGGGCCTACTGTGGATCATTATACTGGGGGGACGCTCTGGGGAGCATAATATATTGCGTGGGGCCACTATGGAGCAAAATACTGGAGGGGGCAGTGGGGAGCAGTATACTAGGGGGGGCCCCCGGGGAGGAATATAATACTATGGGCCACTTTGGGGCTTTATACTGGGGGAAAGGGGAGTGTGGAGGGGGGGGTATTATGTGGGGGGGCCCTGGGGGGGGTTATATATTGGGGGGGGTTGGGGGGGGGGAAAAGATTCTGTGGGGGGGCGTTGTAGAGTAAAATATTGGGGGGGGCCCCGGGGGAATAAAATACTGGGGGGCCCCTGTGGGGGGTATTATATAGTGTGTGGAGGTTTTTTTGGAGTGTGTTATATTTTTTTTGGGCGGTGGTGGGGTATATGGGGGGGGGGGGGGGGGTGTTTTATTTTATTAGGTATGAGATTTTTTTGTGGGGTGTGGGTGGGGAGTGCGCTGTCTCGGGTGGGTGGGGCTGGGAGGGTTTATGTGGTGTGGTGTATTGTTATGAGATTGTGAGATTCTTTCCTGACATTCTGGGTCGGTTTTGGGGTTAGAGTGTGCCATATTTTTTTTTTTTTTTTTTTTTTTTTGTATAAATTGTTAATGTTGAATGTATTTCTGTGATTCTGTTCCTTTAAGACAGCAGCCATTGTAATTGTGACATGATGCTGGAGTGAGACCCCCCCTTTTATGTCAGCTTGCCTGTTCTGCAGACAGAATGTGAGCAGAGAAGCAGGAAGTGACGAGACAGAGAGCAGCAGCCATCTTGGCAAGTGTTGTATTGAACTGGTGTGGAGATTTTTCTGTACAGCTAAGCTGTATCTTGGTCCAGAGACAAACAGAGTATAAAGAGACAACAGGACTAGTGAGTCCACGTGAAAGGAACTGTGCTCAGTGGCTGATCAGTGAGACTGACATTGTGACTGTGTATATGGATACCACAGATAGAGACTCGCAGTGCTGTTGACGTACTGGACGGCACCTGCTAAATCCCGGCTTACATCCCAGCTCAGTGTATGGATTCGGCAGGACTGTCAGTGTGCTGAGTGGAATCTGCTGTTGGATTACATTGCATTCATTGGGTTTCCCTGTTAAAGAGGACTTCATTTCTCCCAAGATCCTGATAACGGTGAGGAGAGGACGCTTCACTATAAAAGAAAGGACCGACTTTGGGCCCCACCGCGCGCTTCTACGGACTGTAAGCGGTCCACCTGGACCACTGGGGAAAAGGGGGTGCACCCAAATGTGATGTCAGGGTCAGTTAGTGATAGTTTTGAGTATATTGTTCATTCAGTGTCCATACTGCAGAAGTGGACAGAGTAAAAGTAGAAACCATTGCAGAATTTGCCTTGAAATTGTTCATGCTATATTGTATATTTTGCTTGTCTTTATCCCTGTCATTTTACCTTCAAATAGCCTTTATTAACTTATAGTAAATATATATTCTTTTCTTGAACTACCGCGTGTGCGTTCATTTCTGGTTGCGGAGTCCAAACCACCTGCCTTGCTCTCGGTTCACAAATTGGCGTAGTCGGCAGGATCCGCTTACCAGAATGGACGGTGACGCACCCGTTCAGGAGAATGGTGCTGGAGGAAGAATGCCAGCAGGGGCTATAATAAGTCAGTTAGCTAAATTTGATGGCAATAATATGTCAGTGAGTATGTGGGTGGAACAAATACGAATGATACAGCGAATGTACCAGACCGCACCAGAAGTACTAGTAGATCTAGCAATATTGACATTACAAGGGGATGCTAAGACCACGGTGATATTGAGGCCATTTGAACAAAGGCAGACATTTGAGCAAGTAGTCCAGATTCTAGAAACCATTTATGGAGAAACTGCATTGCTGGGGTCTCTGCAGGCTCGGTTCTTCCAGAGGGTACAACAGGAGAATGAAAGCCTTCCCCAATATGCAAATGCCCTACAAGAACTGCTCCGAGATATTCAAGTGAAGGAAAGAGGGGGCTCGCCAGCCTTCTGTAACCCTGATCGGACTCTCCGTGATCAGTTTGTCCTGGGGATACGTGACGGCAGTTTAACTGTGACTATGCAGGATTTTATACGACGAGAGACTGATGCTAAATTCCATGATGTACAGGTAGAGGCCATCTCCCGTGCCAATAGTATGTTCCCGAAGCCCCAGACCGCAGTTGGAGTTACTTTGTCACAGGGGGCTAGTTCTGGCTCAGAGACAGTAGAAAAGGGGACGGTTAAAGAAATTCTCACAGTAATGCAGAAACTGCAAGAGCAAATGGAACACTTGCACACCCGTTGTGATGAACATTCTATGAAAATTGCAGACTTCCAGAAAACTGGAGGTGAAAGGGTGAGCCGTCCATACCCAGAAAATCAGAATCACCCACCACCCCGCTGGAGGGATGAGGATAGGACCTACCGAAGGGGTCCAAATCAGTTAATGCAGTGCTCAGGAGAAATCGAAGGGGCTTACCGAAGGGGCCCAAACAGATGGCCAGAACGACGGGAGATACGCTGCTGGGAGTGTGGACGGATGGGCCACGTTGCTGCTAGATGTCCAGAGCAGCGACAAACTTATGAGAGACCGCCGTTAAACTGAAGTCCCCTGCTGCTGTAGGGCGTGTAGTAGGGGAGACTGACAAGGAGACTATGTGGGGAGAATGCCCTAATGATGACCTGATCGCTGCAAGTCCTGTTATACAGGTGGAAATGGAGGGTATTCCGGTTACCGGGATGATGGACACGGGTTCCCAAGTAACGACCTTGAGTAGAGACTGTTATGAACGGTACTTCCAGCAACATGTGAAATATGATCCCCATACATTCGTACGAGTGGTCGCAGCTAACCAGTTACCAGTTCCAGTCGTGGGAGTGGCCTGGATGAATGTCCGGGTATGTGGCCAAGATCTAGGTAGGAAAGGCATTGTGGTGGTACAGGAGTCACATGAAGTAAAGGTCCCTGTCATTTTGGGGATGAATGTGTTAAAAGAATTAGATCAGATCCTCTTTGAAAAGAAAGGTCACGGTTATTGGAAAGAAACCACCACCCATCGGCCTACTCAAACAGCTTTCCAGCGGCTGATCCGGACATGTGGCTTACAGAAAAGTTCAGATGCACAGCGTCCTCTGGCTCGAATTTCAGTTCCTTTGCATACAAAAGTTACACTGCCACCCAGTCGGGAGACAATAGTGTCCATGCCCATAGGCACCTGTCGGAAACTAGAGGGCATAGCTGTGTTGGTAGAACCACTGCAGGCAGCCGAAGGAGGTGTTGATCCGCTAGTGGCCCGTTCCTTGGCAATAGTTCGCAATGGAAGAGTACCACTTCGATGTGTAAACACTCAGGACCAGAGTGTGGACCTGACCCCAGGGAGGCTGCTGGCTAACATCTATGTGACTCCGGAGGAAGTAAGGAAAGTAACTCCAATGCAGCTGAAGCCGACTGAAAGGGATGAGTGGACCGTAACTGTGTCCATGGGAGAAGATGAGGAACCCACCTCTGAATGGAATGGCCGTGCAATTCGAGAACAGATGAAGATGGATGCAAGTTCATGTTCTCTGGAATGGGTGCAGAAGGTAGATGAACTGTTGTGGGAGAACCGAGCCGCCTTTTCACGGTATGCTGAAGATTTTGGATGTACCACAGGGATCTACCATGAGATTCCCACAGGAGACACCCCTCCAATTAGAGAGCGCTACCGACAAATTCCTCCACAGTTGTATCAGGAAGTAAAAGAACTGTTAGCTAAGATGCTACAGGGTGGGATCATCCAAGAAAGCCAGAGTCCCTGGGCAGCTCCTGTGGTGTTAGTAAGAAAAAAAGATGGGTCCATCCGATTTTGCGTAGACTATCGGAAGTTAAACGCTTGCACCGTACGAGATTCCTACCCCTTGCCACGGATTGAGGAGTCCCTCTCAGCGCTAGGGAGAGCCCGGTACTTCTCCTCACTAGATCTGGCTAGTGGGTATTGGCAGGTGCCGATGGCCACAAAAGACAAGGAGAAGACGGCATTCATCTTGCCCATGGGACTATACGAATTTAACCGGATGCCCTTCGGGTTGACAAATGCACCCGGAACGTTTCAGCGGTTGATGGAGAAATGTCTCGGTGACTTCAACTTTGAGTTCACTCTCATCTACTTGGATGACATTATAGTGTATTCTGCGACCTTTGAAGACCATCTCCACCAGTTGGGGCAAGTATTTCGAAGATTGCGGGAACATGGGCTCAAATTGAAACCCAGTAAATGTCGGTTGTTCCAATCTGAAATTGATTACTTGGGTCACCGCGTATCAGGAGAAGGGGTGAGACCATCAAGAGACAAGATAGCGGCTGTTCAAGATTGGCCAATACCGACTACCCTGCGAGAAGTGAGGGCGTTCCTTGGAGTAGCCGGTTACTATCGACGGTTTATTAAGGATTTCGCCAAGGTAGCAGCACCACTTAATGCTCTCCTACGAGGCACATCCGGTGGTCCAAAGAACCGGTCCGTGAAGTGGGGACTTGAACAGGAACAAGCCTTCCAGGCATTAAAGGATGCACTGACAACAGCCCCAATCTTGGCATATGCTGATTACCACTTGCCGTTCCAGCTGTATACGGATGCAAGCCTGTATGGTCTTGGAGCAGTGCTTTCCCAGCTTCAGGATGGCCAGGAGAGGGTCATAGCGTACGGCAGCCGGTCTTTGAGAGATTCTGAAAGAAACCCCGAGAATTATAGTTCATTTAAGTTGGAGCTGTTGGCACTGGTATGGGCCATGACCGAGAAATTCTCTGAATATTTGACCGGTGCTGAAGTTTTAGTACTGACTGACAACAACCCACTAGCTCACCTGGAAAATGCCAAGCTCGGGGCGTTAGAGCAGAGGTGGATAGCCCGAATGACTAAGTTCAATTACCGCATTAAGTATCGGTCCAAGACAGAGAACCAGAATGCTGACGGGCTTTCTAGGGTAACCGCCCAGACCCCCACAGTAGACGTGGATCATGAGTTGGAGCATGTGGAGGTGCCCGACTTCAGCAGATTTTCACAGGCCTTGGCTGCCGCTAATCAGTTTGAGATGGAGGGGACTGAAACGGCTCCTTTCTTTGGTCCCTCACGACAGGAATGGGCACAGATACAACAGACCCATGAGGGGCTGGCACAGATGATCAAGTGTGTTGAGAAAGGCCAGAAGCCCTGTAGAGAGGAAAGAGAACGACTGACACGTGAGATATTATCTGTTCTGAGTCAGTGGGAAAAGTTGGAGATGAAAAATGGAGTGCTATGCCGAAAGGTCTATTTACCTTCTGAGATCGACATTCGATACCAAATTGTGGTGCCTAGTGAACTGGCTCGCTCCTTGGCAGTTGAGGCTCATAATAAGAATGGACATTTTGGTCATGAGAAGACCTTTCGTTGGTTACAGCGACTGATTTACTGCCCTGGTCTTCGTCAAATGGTCGAAGAAGTATGCCGCAGCTGTCGAACTTGTGAGATCCATAAGGCAATAGAACAGAGAGCTCCCCTGCAAACCATCGTGACCCAGGAACCTTTAGAAATCGTCATGATAGACTATCTAATGGTGGGCCCATCCAATAGCGGACACCAGTATTGCCTCGTAATGGTGGATCACTTCACCAAATTTGCGGTGGTAACCGCCACCAAGGACCAGACAGCTGAGTCAGCAGCTCGTGCTCTGTGCCAAGATTTCATTCGAGTATATGGGTGCCCTAAACGCATCCACTCCGACCAGGGTGCCTGCTTTGAGGGACACGTAATGAAAGAAGTTCAACGTATCTACGGGATAAAGAAGTCGCACACGACTCCATACCACCCTCAGGGAAATGGGGCCTGTGAAAGATTCAACAGAACTCTGCTACAGATGCTGCGGACTCTGGAGGAAGACAAGAAGTTACAGTGGCCTCAGTTCTTGTCTGAAATGGTGTGGGCCTATAACAATCAGGTCCATTCTACAACGGGGTACTCTCCTTATACACTTCTCTTTGGGCGGTCTGGGCGAAGTATAGGAGAATTACAGTTGGATGATGTGGATGGGTTCCCTCCGAGGGATCCAACCTCTTGGGTGCGGGCGCACCGGCAGAGACTTGAGACGATCCATCGATTGGTGCGGCAGCGCCTGCAAGAACATCCCCATCCTGATAAGACCCCAGTGCAAGAAGCACCATTGCAACCAGGCGACCTGGTGCTAGTTCGTGTCAAGAAACCCCAAGGGAAATTGGAAAGCCGATGGGAGGCTTTGCCGTATCGTGTTGTTGGCCGCAAGTATGTGAATGGGCCAGTGTACCAGGTCCAGAAAGAAGGAACTGATTGTGTTCGAGTACTTCACCGAAATATGTTGCGCCTGTGTCATTCTGAAGGGACAAATCATGATGGGCCTGCCAATGTGAATGAGCTCCCACAGTCAGAGAATGGAGGTGCGGAATGGGCCTCAGACGAGGAGGATGATTGTTGGCCGATCCCTGCTCCTGGGGATGTTCCACCTGTGACTACTGTATCTCCGGCCTGTGCCCCCTCAGGTGCGGAATCCGCTGGTCCTTCTCAGCCCATAGCTGCAGCACCCCATAATATACCACCGGTCCTCAGACGGACCACTAGGCCAAATGCTGGTATTCCCCCTGTTCGGTATGCGCAGGATGAGTTTGTTTGTCCTGCCATACATCGGTATACTACCACCCTGTGCATAAAAGTACAACCCTCTGGATATACAGTCATAGGCAGGGACTGCCAATCTTAAAGTGGGGGGGAATATGTAAGAGACAGCCAATGTTGTCCTAAGCTTCATTTGTCTGTATAAATTGTTAATGTTGAATGTATTTCTGTGATTCTGTTCCTTTAAGACAGCAGCCATTGTAATTGTGACATGATGCTGGAGTGAGACCCCCCCTTTTATGTCAGCTTGCCTGTTCTGCAGACAGAATGTGAGCAGAGAAGCAGGAAGTGACGAGACAGAGAGCAGCAGCCATCTTGGCAAGTGTTGTATTGAACTGGTGTGGAGATTTTTCTGTACAGCTAAGCTGTATCTTGGTCCAGAGACAAACAGAGTATAAAGAGACAACAGGACTAGTGAGTCCACGTGAAAGGAACTGTGCTCAGTGGCTGATCAGTGAGACTGACATTGTGACTGTGTATATGGATACCACAGATAGAGACTCGCAGTGCTGTTGACGTACTGGACGGCACCTGCTAAATCCCGGCTTACATCCCAGCTCAGTGTATGGATTCGGCAGGACTGTCAGTGTGCTGAGTGGAATCTGCTGTTGGATTACATTGCATTCATTGGGTTTCCCTGTTAAAGAGGACTTCATTTCTCCCAAGATCCTGATAACGGTGAGGAGAGGACGCTTCACTATAAAAAAAAAAGGACCGACTTTGGGCCCCACCGCGCGCTTCTACGGACTGTAAGCGGTCCACCTGGACCACTGGGGAAAAGGGGGTGCACCCAAATGTGATGTCAGGGTCAGTTAGTGATAGTTTTGAGTATATTGTTCATTCAGTGTCCATACTGCAGAAGTGGACAGAGTAAAAGTAGAAACCATTGCAGAATTTGCCTTGAAATTGTTCATGCTATATTGTATATTTTGCTTGTCTTTATCCCTGTCATTTTACCTTCAAATAGCCTTTATTAACTTATAGTAAATATATATTCTTTTCTTGAACTACCGCGTGTGCGTTCATTTCTGGTTGCGGAGTCCAAACCACCTGCCTTGCTCTCGGTTCACAGGGGGCTCAGGGGAGCATTTTATACTGTGTGGGGTCACTGTGGAGCATTATATACCATGTGGGGAAACTGGAGGGCTCAGGAGAGCATTTTATACTGTGGAGCATTATATACCTTGTGGAGCATTATACTGTGGGGGGGGGGGGGGCTCACAATTCCTGCTATGTCTGCATAACAGCTCCCTCACTATAATCTTGCACATACGTGTAGTGCTCCATGGCCATGTCATTCCCCATACAGTACTCTGCATGAACTGGCCATGGAGTTATTGGGGCCTGCACAGTACTATAGGGGCTGACTATACTGGGAATATACTCAGTAACACCAGATAGTCAGCACATATGTAAGACTTCAGTGAAGGAGCCGTGGTGTAGGCTATTAGCAGGAAGCTGTTGGGTGGGGCCCCAGAACAAGTTCCTCTGGTGGGCCTAAGGCCCTTCAGTCCGACACTGTATAACGGAGAACTATTATATATAAGGGTGGGTTACTATATATAATTGGGAAACTTAAGTATGAGGGGGCTATTATAAGGGGGAACTATTATTTATAAGATGGGCTATTATTTATAAGGGGGGAACTATTATATATAAGGCATCCAATATAAGGGGAACTATTATTTATAAGAGGGGAACTATTTATAAGAGGGGTATAATTGTTAAGTGGGCTTATTTATAAAGGGGGCTATTAGTGATAATGGGGACTATTATTTATAAGGGTAACTATTATTTATGAGAGGACTATTATTAATAAGGGAGCAGTATTATTTTTACGGGGTGACTGTTACTGATAAGGGGGGATATTACTGATACAGGGCACTACTTATCATTTATAAGGGAGTTATTTCTGATAAGGGTGTAATATTATTTATAAGCAGGGACTATTATTTATAAGGAGGCGCTATAATAACTGATGACTGGGTGCAAAAATCTATTAGGGGGTACAAAGGTGCTCATTTGAATTGTGTATGGTAAAATGGGGCTTATAACTTTTTTGTTGGCAGAAAGGAGGCGTTATTATAGCAGTTGTCACTGGAAGACGATGGTGTTGTTTGCATATCAGCATTTGGGGCCCCGCTTTTAATTTTGCCCAGGGCCCCACTTTGTCTAAAACCGGCCCTGTGTATAGGAAGGGCGTCAGAAGCAGCTTCATACATGTTGATTGGTGTGAGAGCAGAAATCTCTGCAGCTCAGCACCCATTGAAGTCAGTGGCAGCTGAGCTGTAGTGACGGAGCTCAGATGCTAAACGGGACAGAGCTTTCTGTTTCCGGCTCTGTATTGTGTTTGGAACGGGTGCCAGAAGTGGCAACATACAGCTGATCAGTGTGGGGGTCAAGTGTTGGCCCCCCAGTGATCAGGTATTTATGGTGTTTATGAAGCCTTATCCCCAATCCACAAGTCACTGAAGTAGCAGTAATCACACATGGCGATATTGTACATCTACATTACTGGGGCTATAATCTTGATATGCTGCTATATTACTGTTGGTAAGCTGCTGTGATGCTGGTGCTATAATGCATTCCAGTAACCAGAGATTTTACACCACCAGAAATAAATGTGCCAGATTTATTACACTAACTCTAGTTGTAAGATAAATCTGGTGCTTTGACTGCTTGTCTAAAAGTTTACACCACCTATTGGTTGGCCTAGTTTATGCTAAAATATTAGTGCAAAATGTTGCATTTTAAGCCATGCCCCAATTCTTCTAAGCCATAGACACTTTTGTCCAAGACGCTTCTTGCTGAAATAAAATGGCCTGAAACTAGATCTATCATTTTTGCCACATTGTAGGTGCAAAAACTTTAGCAAATTGACCCACTGCCATTAGAAAGCAAAGAAATGAGCAACATGAATTGGGGATAGGTCAGGTGTAGTGGTTCTTGTCCATATGCCCTTTTAGGATGTATTGACATGGGGGGATCCCTACTTGGGACTCACCCTTGAGACAAGCATTGAAGATATGCTCAGCAAATAGTTTACCTTCTTCCACATATGAAGACACAATGAGATGGAATACAGAGGCGATGGAATGACAGCTGATAGGTAGATCATATTTTATATTTACAGCTTATATTTCATGGGCAAGTAGCTTCATATCTGAGTAACAAAACAATATCATTATTGGGAACAGAAGATGTAATAACAGCAAAGTGTTGTGTTTCCAACCTTGTAATAACAACACAAGTTCATGCTGGAAAATGATTTTTAGGAAATATGAAAATGTTGTTTGTTTTAGATAATGGGCCATGGAAGTTTATGGAGTGTAAAATGTTTTATCCTAATGATTATGAAACAAGCACAATGCAGACATCAAGCATCTGTGCTGGAGAAGTAGCAATTGGATACGTCTAGGTAATTACTTTTGGCCTCCACTAGATGGCACTGTTTGACTAGGATCAGTGTGTACTTCCTTCTGCTCCTGAACAGTTTGACAATGTTGCTGTTGGTAGGGTTCTGTTCACATCTGTTTCCATATCCAGTACAGTATTAAGGTATCTTAATGTAGATTAAAATCCGATGCACACATGACTGTCTTACTTTCTGACCATATTCCCCTTGCTGGAGAATAGTTTGCGAATGACAGTATGTAGTACAATGCAGCACAGAGCAGCTGTAAAGTCACTAGAGAAATGAACTTCTGTATGATAAAGTCCGATAAGGCTAAAATTGGAAGTCCTTGCGGGCACACAAATAAGTGCATATGTTTGGTAGTTGTAGCAGAGCTGAGTTTGTCATTTGGCATAGTTGATTGCAGGACCGTGGAGTTGGAATCGGGACTGGTCGGGGTAAGAAAAGAGTTACCCACTCAAACTCCGACTTCAAAATAAAATGATTCATTATTTTTATTGATATTATACAATTATTGACATTGTGATTAGATATAGTTTGTTGCATATTTACTGACATAGGAATTCAATCACTGATTTGTTAAATGAATTAGAGGATTTTTCCTGCTTTTTACTGATCATGGCTGTCAGGCATTTGTTAAGGATTTGAGTCAGAGTCTGAGTTGGTGGTTTGGCGTACCGACTCCACTGCCCTGGTTAATTGTTTATTTATTTTTCTTACTCGTATGGCGCCTACATATTATGCAGCTCTATACACATTGTCATATCTTATGTTTGTGATTTTTCAAATGACAGCAGATAAGCCTACAACATTATCTACATAGTACATTATCTTTAACAGGTTGTCCTGGCAAATAATTTATCTTTAAATTTGCTGGGGGAGGTGAAAAAAAAAATAAAATCATACTCACCTGTTCCTGGGGCTCCGGTGTCCACCCAATGCGGTCCGGTCCTGCTGCTCCGGTGTCTTCTAGAAGTGACGTCTCGGATCCCTTCTGCTGAAGCCTCTGATTGGCCTCAGTGGTCATGTGACCGCTGAAGCCAATCAGCGGCCTCAGTGACATCAGGAAGTGACTCCGGGACATCACAAGTAGTGAGGTGTCTTTAGCTGAGGCCGCTGATTTGCTTCTGCAGTCACGTGCGGCGGGGACTTTCGCTGGAAGACAACAATGGATCGGCAGGACCGGACCGTGCTGGGAGGCACCAGACTATCGAGAAAAGGTGAGTATGATTTTTTTTTTACCTCCCCCTGCCTATTTAAAATATAAATTTTTTTCCCCGGACAACCCCTTTAACTCTAAAAAAAAACTTGAGTGTTTTCAAGATATAGTTAGTTGTAGCCAGTTATAATATTGTCCAAAAATGTAAATGACAAATTCAGCACTGCAACATGGGAACTGTAAGACATAAATGCACATATCATGACTGGCCCAGTGCTCCAATTATGGACTTTATTGCAGAATTATAGCAATTTAATGACAATGACAGCTAATCCCCCAACAACCTGTGTGTCTCTTCTCTTTCTGGTATCATGAACACTTAGCCATAAGGAATTCTGCTATTATTGTCAATGGACTGAATTCTGCTATTATGGTCAATGGGCTGAAAAACTGGGTCATCGTACTGTATGTGATTAGCGCAGGTCAAGGGATATCAGTATACTTCCTGACCAGGACCTATACAAAAGGAGAAGCTGGCATCTTGAGCCACAGGATAGGTGGCTGTATTCACAGCATCTTCAAATACATGGGGAAATAGCGCAAACTCAAGGAAAGGCTACCCTGTGTCATATGTGTAATCGATGACTGTCCATAAATAATGCAGTTCAGTATTTGTTTCACACAGGAAAGTTATTGAGTAATAATTCGAATCAGTATTTTATTACTTTTTTGGTGTCTGTGTCTTATTTGGTTTATTAAACTAGCAAGGACCTAACTCTTATGTGTTTCTGTAACGTCTCTGCCTGTTCAGGTCTCTGCACCACCCTTCGTCCACATGCTGCGGTGAAGGAGGCGTGCTCAGTTTGATTCTTTGTTTAAGATTCTTGTTGCTCAGTCCGAACACTGTCCTAGACTATGTAATTGATTTTCTACCACACCCGTCTCCTTCACCTTGATTTTCTTCTGCTCCACTAATAGTTAATCTCAGCCTTGCCTGTTTGATTGACAGCCTGTCTGCCAATCCAGTCTGGGGCGGGTCCTGACTTTCTATAAACAGGCTGTCAGCCCTCACATGCTTGCTGGCTATTGATTCTGTATTGTAACTTGTCCCTGCTAGCTCCTATTCTGCTCATGTATTTCTGACTTCTGACCTTTGGCTCCCCCTGTGACTACTCTCTTGGATTCATTTTGGTACTGCATTGCTCGACTGTTACCAACCCCTTGGCTTGCTCACTCTGCTTCTGTGTTGTTTTGTCTTGTCTTGTTCTGTGTGTCACTTATATTAGGAAGGGACTGATGGACCAGTTGCTGGCTGTCGCCTAGGACAGATCGGGCAAGTTAGCCAGGGACAGTGGGGGGTTCAGCTTTAGGGCTCACTGTCTTGTTGTGCCCCTCCCCCCAGGTTTCTGCAGCAGCTACTGGGGAATTGCTCAACTGGCAATTCCCTTACAGTTTCACATGCAGGAAACGTCTATGTAGTGTGTAGGTCTACTAAGCAGGCAATGCTGCTGATATCAAATGCATATAGGAAAAATCCTTATTCCTAAAAACCTACCAGTGCTAAAATGTGTGTATTGTATTGTGTAGCTGTACACGATACACTACTGTATAGATATAGCTATAATTGCCATAGCTGTAGCAGTGCTAGGTGGAGGCCCACATAAGTACAGGGGTGATAAACCTTTCTGTGGTAATGTTCTGCTTTCTGGTATTTTTATGTGGATTTCTATATCAATGTTGCATCTAAACACCAAGTCAGAGCCCTGGTGCTATATAACCAAAATCAGCAAAAACCACATTTTGGTGCTATAGCAGAAACCTGCACATGTTAACGTAACCTGTCATGTTAATGCCATTGCTGCTATTTCTTTCCATAGCTGAATGTTACCGCGAGTGGCCACTTTTTTGGCATAGTTGATTTTAAGAATCCCCCTAAAGAGTAGTGTTCAGCAAATAAGTCTTTTTCCTGCCCTCTGTCCAGTAGATCTCCGCTGCCATTAGGTGATAGCTCTTCTGTTCTCTGCCAGACCTGAACAGTTCGTCCTTCTTATTTCCTCTCCTAACAGAATTTCCTTTTGTTCTTCAACTACATTTTCCAACAAAAGACATTACTAGTAACAGGTTTACACTGTGCATGCCCACCACAAGTCAGCTAGAGTAAATGTGTCACCGCTGCCTATAGAGCCCACTTGGTGGCAATGTTGTAGCATGTGAAGTAGAACAGTCACTGAGTTATTGTGGCTCTCATAGGAATAGATTGCAGAGTACAGGTTCTTGCCTTATGTACATGGGGGGTCATCTCAAATCTAAGACATCACAACTGTCTGAGTGCAACTTGGATCAGACACAGTGACCATGGCACAACATGCCAACTATAGTGCTAATACTTACTCTGCCCTTGAAAGAAAACAAAATCTTTTGCTTTTCTGCTGGTTTCATGCAATATGAGTGTGGGAGTGACATTTTTTATTTTGCAGTTCTGCTTTACAAGCATTGTAATCCCTTATTCATGGAGCACACCAGTAAAATGGCTCCTTTTTCCTGCCGAATTTGCTTCATAACCATTGCTTAGCATATACAAAGTAAGCGTGAGCTTGACAGCCATTTCCTCTCCCACCTATCGGTGCTGACAGTAAGCAGCTGCAATTTGGTTAAATATGTTAAAAGTCTATTTAAGCATGTTGTTTGTACTCTTTATCTTCTGACAGTTCATATACTTAGTAGCAGCAGTTTTTGTGTATTTAGGCAGGTTTTCTTCTGAGCACTGAGAATGTCCAAAAAGCATTTGAACTGATAGAATTGGTAGTGCATAGATTGGTAATGTATAGATGTAAAGGAAACTATAGGAAAGATAAAAAGACATAACACTCCAAAATTCAGAAATTCCTGGGTTAAATAAGAAAAGATGGAAAGGTGATAGAAAGATCCGCCAATACCAGGCACAACTCTGAAAGAGCATGCTTTAAGGTTATGTCACTGCCAGCTGCTGCTACGCCCTGACACAGACTGGTGTGGATACTGCCGTATTCAAAGTCATCTAGAAGTGAGGAGAAGGCAGAGGATGGTGAGAGCTGCTGAAGAATTAATGGAATGCCTTCAACACATGGAAAGACTCTCTCACTATAGAATAAGTGTTCTAGCCACAAAAAAATATCGCCTTTAGGTGAAATGTAGCTTTCCCACATTATTACCCTTCTCCTACATGGCATTTAGATTTTGGACCAGTTTCATAATTACAAAATGATTTATGGGTCAGATCCACATAAAAATAAGTATAGCACACTAAACATGAAATACAATCATATTAATTCAGCTAACATGACTGGAAATGGTTCTGTTGGTTGTCTAAAGGAGTATTTTTATTTTATTTTTATTCTAAGCATTGATGGTATATTCACTTCTCACTTAGCCCTTTCCTCAACTGTAATGGATTTCAGTGGAAAGAAAGTTGCAAGAAAAAGGAAGTGAACCCGTGGAAATCACCCAGGCTTCTGCATTGGTGATTAATAAAATGTCCTTTGATTGTTTACTAAGTTCTATCACAATCTAAATACACTAATAACACACAAACCGCAGTGCCATTTCTGTCTTTTATAAATCTGAGGATGAAATTTCTCTGATTGGGATACAAACCAAAAGTGATTGACAACCAATTAAACAAAGCAGCAGCCATTAACAGAGACAGTCTGCTCACATATAAAGAGACCCAGAAAGATGTTCGAGTGCCCCTATTTGTCACCTACAACCCACAGCTGGAGAGCCTACGAAGGATTGCCAAGGAGCTCCAACCTGTGCTACATAGGGACAACAGACTCAAGGACATATTTCCAGTCCCCCCTCTCCTTTCCTTTCACCAACAAACCTGAGGCGTATTATTTTCCGGAGTGCCCTGAAGGCCCCAACTGAAAATGGCACCTCACCTTGCCTACAAAAAAGGTGCATGACCTGCAAGCACATCCACACCGCTGACAGTGTACCTGTCCCACAGTCACAACAGGTGCACAGAATTAGTAGGACATTTTCCTGCAGGTCTTCCAATGTGGTGTATCTCACAATGTGTGTGCAATGTCCCACCACAGGCCTCTACGTGGGAGAAACAGGGCAGAGACTTAGTCAACGCATAAACTCACACAGATTCAACATTAATAACAGCAGAACAGATCTCCCAGTGGCCGCACATTTCTCCGGAGGAAACCACTCTATTGAAGATTTGCAGGTTGTGGTTTTAATGGGACATTTTAAGACGCAGAAGGAAAGGAAAGGATGGGAGTACAAGTTTATGCAAAAATTTCAAACTCTGCAATTTGGACTTGATATTCATGCCAGCTTCATGTCACACTATGTATGAACTGTGAGGGTCACAAATCACCAGCTCATTGCAAACAGATAACAGATCCCTCTGTCACGCACCACAACTTTCCAGATTGTTTATTTTTTGACCGGTTGTAAATAACTTCTCTACTTAGATTGCATTTTGTTTTTTTTAAGGACCCTAAAATCCTTTGAAGGCCCATGCCTATAGGGTATAAAAAATCTGTGAATTTTCAGTTCTTGTATAACACCATGTCTGATGAAGGAAGCCAGTACTTCCGAAAGCTTACCATCAAATATACTCAGTTAGCCTCTAAAAGGTATCGCCTGATTTCTTCACTCTTCCATGTCTTTTATAAAGCACATTGAGATAAAAGGGGTCTTCTGGGCTATAAATACTGATGACCAATCCTAAGGATAGATCATCAATATCAGATTGGAAGAAGTCCAACACCAGGCCTCTGTTATCTGAACATCCCACTCCCGTCTCCAAGACTTTTCTCAAGCTGCACTGCTGCTCTGGAACGCTTTACCCCGGACAATCAGATTAATACCCAACTACAGCAACTTCAAAACGGCCCTAAAATTACATCTGTTTAGGTAGGCTTATCACATGACCTTATCACATTGTTCTACTCCTCCACACACTACACTAACATTTCTTATCCTAAGCTATCCTTCCTACTCTATTCCTCAGAACCTGAACCCTCCATCTAGAAGTTACCCTGCACTCCATGCACTTAGTAGCACTCCACAGTATCTGTTTATTCACATATACTGGCTGGTGACAAGTTCACACAGATTCAGTTATATGACAATATTTATTAAAAGATGGCTGGACCATTGTACCAAACAAGTCCTCTGACCTCTTGTGTCTCCCTATTTCCTCATAGATTGTAAGCTCTCACGAGCAGGGCTTTCATTCCTATTGTTTAATATGTGAAATTCTTTGTCACATTGTAATGTCAAATATTATCTGCTCATGTACCCTCTGACTTGTAAAGTGCTGTGGAATATGTTGGCGCTATATAAATAAAGTTATTATCATTATTACCTGTCAACCCCCCGCCTGTCAGCAGCAGCAGAGAATGAAGCTGAAAGCAGACAGCTCTGTTCTCTGTGTAATGGGTGAAGCAAGTCATTGTAGCTTTACTCCTATTCAAGTAAATAGTAACTGATACCTGGTCTGCTTCCTGCTCCATTCTTTGTGTATTAGATGCTGAGAACAGTCAATCTATGAGAGTGTTGGGTCTTGAACCCCCAACAATCTAATATTAATGAACATTTTAGCCTTAAAACCCCTTTAACATCTATAGCTCAGGGAGAAAAAGTAAGAGAACCTCTGTGGTAATGACTTCTACAAAGTTAATTGGCAAAATGAGTTTCAGTTAAGGAGATCACATTGAAGACATTGGTTTCAAAGGTTCTTTGTCCATTCTTTGCACACAAAGCCTAGTTATTGGCATATTTATTCTTCTCAAGAAAGACTGATGACTTATGCCTTGATGCAAACTACTTTCAGATGTGGTACTGAGATGAATAAAGCTGAAAAAGCTATAGAAGCATTACTAAAGACCTGGGTTTACATCAATCCGCTATTAGACAAATTGTCTTCAATAGAGAAAATTCTGGACTGTTATTACTATCGCTAGGAATGGATGCCCTATAACTTCAAAGGTGTATCAAGACATTTTATAGGAGATTATAAGAGCAGCAGTCCATGATGTCATGATTGAAGTATACCTGTTAGGTAATTTCTGGTACTCTGTCTGAGACCTCAGTATGATAGTGGGAGAGATTCTGAACTCTGGGATAGGTTTCCATGACTTGGAGTAGGATTTCAGAGTAAATTCTGACAGGACTTCTACCAGAGACAGTGAGAATCTTGACTACTTTGCTCGCAAACAATAATTCACAACCTTCTTTGGTATAGCCCAAACGAAAGGTGTTTGTTAACAGCCCACTCACATGATTCAATGACGTGGATCGTGGTCCTGGTGAGTCCTTTGCAAGGAAACAAAGAAACCTCTCGGTCAGAGACAAATAATAGTCCAACAGCAATCCAGCAAAGTATCCATCAAACGGGGACCAGCTATTATAAAACTTAGCTTTTAATTAAGCATATAAAAATGACAAATCCATTGGGGTAAAAAACAAACACAGTGAACTGCTTACGTGTTTTAGGACTCAAGGGCCCTTTAAAAAGCGATTATTATTATTTATTATGCTTACTTATATAGCGCCATCGTATTCCGCAGCGCTTTACAGACATTGTGGTCACTGTCCCATATAGGGCTCACAATCTACGTTCCCTATCAGTATGTCTTTGGAGTGTGGGAGGAAACCCACGCAAACACGGGGAGAACATACAAACTCCTTGCAGATGTTGTCCTTGGCAGGATTTGAACCCAGGACTCCAGCACTGCAAGGCTGCAGTGCTAACCACTGAGCGATTTCTTGATGTGAACTTTTGTGCTATGACTAAGGGACCTTGAGTTTTCTATGTAAATGTATCTACCTCTGGTTGCTTGTATGATTACAGATGGGATATTATGCACAGAAAGAAAGCAGCTTTCTTGACTGTGCCCATACATTTATTTTTTTCCTGTGTTTTATCTGCATACCTGCATGTATTTATCCTGTATTTGCAGTCCACTGTTCCTGGCTCTCCTATATTGTGGCCACTTTGGCTATTCTCATTTATTTTCTATTGTACAGTTACTCCTGGCAGAATTACATATAAACAAAACCAGTAGTATCAGAAATACCCGCACAGTGAGGATATGGTCCGAGGAGAGTGATGAGGCTCTGAGGGATTGTTTTGACACAACCGCATGGGAAGTTCTGCAGGATTCTTATGGAGAAGATATAGAAGGACTCACACACTGCATAACGGACTACATTAATTTTTGTGTGGACAACACAGTACCCACTCTGTGATGTGCCTTTCCAACAACAAACCATGGATTAACTCTGATATAAAAACACTACTTAAGGAGAAAAAGATGGCATTCAGGACAAGAGATAAGGAGGGGCTGAGGGAAGTACAAAAGGAGCTGAGGCATCAAATCAGTCAGGGAAAAGCCAGTTATAAGGAAAAAGAGGAAAAGCAAATGGAATGAAAAGACATAAGGGGGGTCTAGGAGGGGCTTAAGTCAATTTCGGGTCAGAAACAGTCTGTCTGCCAGATTGAGGCAGATGTTAATTGGCTTAATGAACTAAACCTATTCTTCAACAGATTTGATCACACACCAGCTCCTCCTACCCCAGCATGTCCTTCAGTTCCCCCCACCACAATGACTTCACCCCATGCGGCTACTTCCCAACAGACCAGTAAATCCAGAAATCCATCTTTATCTGACCACAGTCTGACCTTCACACGGGCCCAGGTGAGGAAGGAGATGAAAAAGATCAAGGCGAGGAAAGCCGCAGGGCCAGATGACATCAGTGCAAGGATAATTAAGACTTGTGGGGACCAGCTATGTGGTATAATTACATATATGTTTAATATGAGCCTGAGGCAGGAAATAGTCCCTGAATTATGGAAATCTTCTTGTGTGGTACCAGTTCCAAAGAAACCTCACCCTATGGACCTCAACGACTACAGACCTGTAGCACTGACATCCCACTTGATGAAGATCTTAGAGAGATTGGTTCTCACACATCTCCGCCCTCTAGTGAGCCCCGCTCTGGACCATCTCCAGTTTGCTTATCGGCCGGGCATTTGGGTAGATGATGCCATCATCCACCTTCTGCACAGGGCTCTGTCTCACCTGGAGAAACCAGGGAACACGGTGAGAATAATGTTCTTTGATTTCTCCAGTGCTTTTAACACCATACAGCCCGGGTTACTGAGGGACAAGCTGGGCCTTGCTGGAGTGGACCACCACCTCTCCAACTGGATCCTAGACTACCTCACAAATCAACCTCAATACGTGAGAGCCCGAGACTGTGTGTCAGATACCGTGATCTGTAATACGGGGGCACCTCAGGGTACGGTTCTCGCCCCTTTCCTCTTCACACTGTACACTGCAGATTTTAGGTGCAACTCATCTAGCTGCTACCTACAGAAGTATTCTGACGACTCTGCAATAGTAGGTCTCATCACAGACGATGATGACAGGGAGTACAGAGAACTGAACCGGGATTTTGTGGACTGGTGCCAGCGGAACCACCTGAAGATTATCGCGGGGAAGACCAAGGAAATGGTGGGGGACTTCCGTAAATGCAGATGCCCTCCTAAACCAGTGGACATCCTGGGGACGGGCATCAAGATTGTGAATACCTATAAGTACCTGGGTTTGCTCCTTAATAATAAGCTGGACGGGGCAGATCACATGGAGGTCCTGTACAGGAAGGGCCACAGCAGGCTCTACCTGCTTAGGAGGCTGAGAGCCTTAGGACTTTCTTCAACTCGGTAGTGGCATCAGCCATCTTCTATGGAGTGGCCTGCTGGGGAAGCAGTATATCAACCAGGGACAGAAATAAACTTGACAAGCTGATTAGAAGGGCCAGCTCTGTCCTGGGGAGCCCACTGGACCCAGTGCAGGTGGTGGGTGACAGAAGGATACTGTCCATGGTGAGCTCCATGCGGAAGAAGAAGTCCTATCCCATGCATGAGACTGTGATACCACTGGGCAGTACTATCAGTGACCGACTGCTGCACCCTAAGTGTGAGAAGGAGCGCTATCGGAAGTCTTTCATCTCCACCGCGGTTAGGCTGTACAACCAACACCGTCCTAATCGGAGATCAATACACACAGAGAACTGAAATATCTTTCTGCCTGTTAAATCCCCCCCCCCCCCTCCTCTGCTACTTCCTATCTGTCTGTCTACTATCAATGTAATGACTCTTACCTTGGAACATTCCTGTACATGTTGTATTTGTATTTGTATCTGCTGATCTTTGCTGCTGTAACACACTGAATTTCCCCATTGTGGGACTATTAAAGGACTATTATTATTATTATTAATGGATTGTATTGTACGCACCCACAGCCTGAGAGACAAATGCAAAATGTGCTGCAGCCATAATGGGGATATTAACAGCATAAAAACTGATAGGACACCATGTATAAAGGCTTATACAGCTAGAGAACTGATTGCCCAGCAAGTCCCTGAACATATTTCAACTTTTTATGAAAACTCAGGTACCCTTTATTTCCATGTGTATAGCGGATAGCTTGTACAAGCTTACATGTTGCTGACTTTCATTTACTAGCATTTGGGGAGCCTAGATAAACATATGAAATATGTGACCAGATCTCATCAAGCTATGTGAACTTCTCTACAATATGTGACTGCACTGGCCCTGTAAATATAAATCCTTCTTTTTGATCACACACCCCCATATATCCCTCACCCTTCCTTTTGTGTTATTGTCAGTATATTTTAAGTGTGTAAAAAGTGTTTTGTTATATAGGAAATTTTTGTAAACTTCTTATAAAAGCAATGTTTTCTAAAGATCTCACAGTGTCAATTATCTGACGGAAAGTCAAATTTTTTTTATACCTTTGTGGCTGGAATGCACTGAATAAATGCTCCTTTAAAAAAATGAGAATTCTTAGGAGTAAAACTACTTGGCTTGTTAGTATATGTAAGCGAGAGAAATGCTACTACAGCAAAAGAATAAAACCACAAAGTGCAGCATTTTAGAGTTTATGTGAGAAATGATTCTAAAATATAAAGTAACTAGTGGGATAAAATGAAAGTATCAAAGGCAGTTTAGATAAGGAGAAGTTCATCCTTATGCTACAGTCTGATATACTAAGCATTACAAGAATGTGACATGCAAACATAGTTGGAATAGGTTCTCATTTGCGTCTACCCATCATTGTTCTGGTCCTTCGGAGGACCAGAATAACGAATAGGTAGACCACTACAATATACAGAGCCCGACAGACCCCATTAACTATAATGGGTGTCCGTTTTTTAAAGTCAGACTTGCAGTACTGGTGATTTTGGATGAACACTGCAAATGAGTCTCCAAGCGGAGACTCCAACGGAGATGTGAACGTAGCCTAACATGGTAATATAGGCTAAATGAAAAAATGTGTAAGGCTAAGGCCCACGTTCATAAAAGCTTTTTTTTTTTTGTTGCAGATTTTGCTGCTTTTTTTTGAGCCAAACCTAGAAGTGGCTACAGAAGGAATGGGAAATACATAAGATGTACTTATACTTCTACCTTCTGCTCAATCCACTGGCTTTGGTTTAAAAAAACTCAGCAAAATCTGCAACAAAAAAAGCAGCTTTTATGAACGTGGGGCCTTAAGCAGAAAAGACTATTAAGGGAACAGACACATGTAGCAGTAACAAACTGCTCCATCACTGAGATCAAAAACATGCATTCGGTTTGGGGATAGTGGTCATCTTGGCAATTTTATGAAAGAAACAGGAACATTTTCTTAGAATTGGGCTTATGTGATGCTTGTGTAATAAAATGGAATTTCTTTTTCGCAATTTTACATGCACTTTTCAATACTGTTTATATCCTCATTCAAGTTAATGATAAAAAGAGAGGTAAAAAAAAAATCACTACAAAAATGTGACTCTACTGTGGTAAGATTTTAAGCCCATAGCATTTTGCGATCATTGCAGTGTGTAAACAGGAATAACATAACTCCAGTATTTAAGAGAAAAGTTTCAGATTTATTGATCGTATGGATTGTCTGCTATGTCTTTTATTTGTAAACTACAGGATATACTCTTTTAGCTGAGTCCAAACTACAGACTCCATCATGCTAACAGATCTAGTGGATCACTATGGCAAAAGTCTCTGTAGATTGTTACTATATTCTGCATGTAAAGACTATAACATTACATTAGAAAAGTTTTAACGTGGGCAGTTCACTTAAAAAGCTCCATAGCTTTTCTTAGTCTGTCTTCACATCTCAGTTATAGGAACAGAAAGATGGAAATCCCAACAGGGACAGACCCAACATATAATGGTCACAAACAGATCCTGATAGATCCTATTGACTAAAATAGAGTCCATCAGGTATCCACTGTCTGTCTGTCATGTATGTAATTCCGGATGAAAATGTCCTGCGTGCAATACTTTTTCGTACATGATTTTTGACAGAATCTGTGATGGAGGCTCCTAACAGAACATTTGGTGTGAACATCGCCATAGTAGAATCTCCATATAAAGCCATTCTCCAAATTACTTTGATGGACAGTGGTTAACATTGCTGCGCACACTCTTCCAAATCCCCTTCTCAGTGCCCATGTGATAACTTTAAATATTTCTTGCTCCTGCTTCCATTGTCTGGTGTTACTAATCCTGCAACTGTTTGGCTTGTAGTGTACCTCCACTTTTGATTTCTTGTCCAACTGAATGTCAGGCAAGGAGAGACACTTCTGGATGTTGGACAGTATGGTTGCTCGTGTCAGTTTGGGTGGGAGATCAAAAATGGAGGTAGAGCACTTAAATATGTACTTTGTTGGGGATATAATACTGCTCTTTGTATCATAGAGATTTGACTTTTTTTGGTATAACAAGCCTTCTATGACCACGTCTACCATGGAGTTAGCCTTTAGTATTTCCTAAGTAATTTGCATTATGACATTTGCTCTAAACTTCTTAATGCTGTTGAAAAATATTCATTTAATGATCCAAGTGTGATTTATCTTCACACAGTCGGACTAAGATGACTATTTTAATGAGCTGACTCCATGACTATATTTTATTCTACTTTAACAAGTGATAAATTATAGGTAGGCCACTGAGAAAGGAAGCAGTTTTATAAGTGCCGTGGTAGCGTCAAGAGCGGTGATAAAGCAGATGCTTTCAGCAAGCAATTAGCTCTGAGTTGCCTTTCCATGGATATATGTGAACGATTGGAACCTTTATGAGATCCCGATGTGGGAAAGGGGGGAATTGTAATACAATTAGACATAGTTATTCACTTAATTGGGCTTAACATAGATGACTTAGCGGTTATATATAACTAATAAGTATACATTTGAGTGTACACTAGCAGCATTGAATGGGTTAAGTAGCAGCAGAATGAAAAACTGTCTTATAGTCTGACAAATGTTTCCAGATATGTGGGCGTCAGGCATGGAAATGTCCGAGAGTCCAGGCAGTTTCTATTAATCCTGAAGTTTGTTATAAGAATAATTGTGTGTAGGCAGAGAAAGTGTGCGCAGGTCACACTTGTGTGTGGGCAGCATCCTAGCTACTGAACACAAAAAGTAAAATCTTAACATGTTTTATATTTAGAGGCAAATGGAGTTATATAGTGGAGAATGAATGTTTGCAGAAAATGTGGCCATGAAGGTCTGCTCTCTTGACTTTTTATGCACTGCTATTTTTGTTGGAATGGTCCATGTGACAACTTTCAGTTAATTTACTAGTCAGTTACAGATTTATCGTGAGGCAGAAATACTGTACAGCTTTTACGGTATCTTAGGTTCTTGGTAGGTGACCCGATCATTGAAGCTAGTGCCACTCTTAGGTTAAATTATACCCTGTGCATTACTTTCTATCAGAGGTGTAGCTAGCGGGGGGGCTGTGGGCAGGGGGGAGGCTGCCCCAGGCCCACTGACTTTTGGGGCCCACCCCGGGGCCGCCATTATTAATACCTCCTTTATGTCTAAATAGAGTGTGCAAAGCAGTAATCAAAGCAAAAGGTGGCTACTTTGAAGAACCTAGAATATAAGACATATTTTCAGTAGTTTCACACTTTTTTGTTAAGTATATAATTCCACATGTGTTAATTCATAGTTTTGATGCCTTCAGTGTGAATCTACAATTTTTATAGTCATGAAAATACAGAAAACTCTTGGAATGAGAAGGTGTGTCCAAACTTTTGGTCTGTACTGTAGATACGTACCTCTGATGAATGTGTCGGTATCGATGTATATCCCGACATAGCAAACGCGTTAGATGTGTCAGTAGGATATCATGGCTAAAGCTCAGAGGCGTAGCTAGGGGTTCAGCACAGGGGGGCAAACATGTCCAAGTGGGCCCCCAACTTGGACATGTTCGTATACCGATACTATCAATATACGGTGAGCGTATAGTGGCATATAGCAGCTCTACACAGGGCTCTGCAGACAATTTAGGTGAATACAGGGCAGTAACATTTAGTGACTTACCGGTGACGTCTCTGACTAATCGTTCACATTCCCCATCTTTTTTTATCTGGACGGCCATGACCACTTCTTCCAGTCTCTGTAAAGTTTGCAACACAGACATCTTTGGCTCCTCACTTTTCCAGGCACCTGACCCACATTGTCCTCACCTGCACACCCATCCTGCTGCTACCCCCAATTATAAAATATATAATATAACCCCCCATAATGAATAATACCCCCAAGTGCATCTTTAAATTAATAACTTCCCTGTGCACCCCCTTTAAATAGTGCCCCTTATTAATAATGCCCCAGGTGTTTCCTAATTGAAAAGGAAAAAAAAAAAAAACAAGGGAAAAAAAATTATTGGGGTTCCAATACCCGGAACCCCCAGGATCAGCTGTTTGAATAAACCGTGGTACCTGTGTAAGCGCTGTGACCCCTTCTCTGTTTACATAGTGTCATTCTTTTCATAGCGGCCATGTAACGTAACTACAGCCTCTTCCTATACACGTCTATGTGACAAGGCTGGAATTACATCACACGGTCACTATAAAAAGACAGCGTATAATATAAAGAGGCGCCATAGCCCCTTCATACAGCTGATCAGTGGGGAATCACTTATCTCTTATTGATGTTTTATTCTGAGGATAGATCATCAATAAAAATGAGCTGGAAAACTCCTTAAGGCTTAGGCTGTGTTCACACAGAGTTTTTGGCAGCAGATTTTGACGCGGAATCCGCCTCAAAATCTGCCTGAAAAAACTCCTCCCATTCATTTCAATGGGAGTCAGTAGCGTTTTTTTTCCGCTAGCGGAAAAAAAAAATCAACATAACCTATCTTCCCGCGGATTCCGCCCGCGATATCCGCGGCTCGAGCCACGCTCCTGATTAGGTCCATTCATCTGGGCTTAATCAGGAGCGGTTAGGCACGACGGAATGCTGATGCACGGCATCGGAATCCCGTCACGGCTGACCACGGCGAAAGTCCGGGGGGCAGAAAATTTTCCGCCGTGTGAATACAACCTAAGGCCCCATGTAGCATCCCGCAGCAAAAAACAGCTGCGGGAAAAACCGCGGCGGTGACGCATCGCGGTTTTTCCTGCAGCATTTTGCACAGAAAGTTCACAGAGGTTTCCTCTGCGGACTTTCTGCTTCAATTATATCTATAGGGAAACCGCTGGCGTTTCCGTAGGTATAATCGACATGCTGCGATTTCCAAAACTGCGACTGTTTTGGAAATCGCAGCGTTTCCGCTGCGCATATTTTACTGCAGAGTCGGGATGGGATGGGGGCCCCATGTGGCGAAAACCCACAGAAAAAAACCGTGGCATTCTAGCAAATCCCATCCACACATAGCGGGAAAAATATGTGCAGTAGACGCACTGCGATTTCCAAAACCGTTGCAGTTTTGGAAATTGCAGCATGTCAATTATGGAAATTCTGGCGGTTTCCATTTAGGTGTATTGAAAACAGAAAGTCCACAGAGGAAACCTCTGCAGACCTTCTGTGAAAAGCGCTGTGGGAAAAACCACAATGTTACTGCCATGGTTTTTCCTGCAGCGCTTTTTTTTGCTGTAGCCCGGTACGTGGGGCTTTAGTCCTAATAAATCCCAAGTGCCACTTTAATTAAATTAATTGACCCCTCATATTATGCCCCTTATTCCCCCTGACACAAATACTGCACCTTTAATGACCCCTTATATCAATGACCACCCCTTATGTTCATAATGCCTCCTAATATAAATGATGCCCCCTAATGGCTCCTTATATAAATAACCTCCCCCTTGTATTAATAATACCCTGTATTAACCCTTATATAAATGATGCCCAATCGTCATAATGTCCCCTAACGAATCCTCCCTTTATAGTTATATTCCCCCCTCCTAACCACCCCTTATACTATTAATATACCCACAAAAAAAAAGTCATACTCACCTGCGATGCTGATGAATGGAGCCGTCGCTTCCTCCTTGTCCATGCACAGGACGTCTGTGTCTGAGCGCGGGCGGCGCGATGTTGTGACGTCATCATGCCGCCCGTGCTGAGAAGCAGACCACAGACTAGGTCTGCTTCTCGGGGCAAAACCAGGTTGGCTTGCGGTTTACCCCAAGCAGAAGCACCAGGAAGATCGGCGTCTTGCAGACACCGATCTAGTTAGAAATAAAGTATGTATTAATGGCGGCCCCGGGGTGGTGGCCCCCCCCCCCGCTAGCTACGCCTCTGCTAAAGCTTATTGCTGTGATTTGGCTGTGTGAATAGGAGACGATAGTGACTACTGGCAAGTGTGTTGGTAGGATATTATAACATACGCTGGTTACATAATAGAGGATATTACAGTAGACACTAATCGTCTTGACAAAGTTTATTTTGGAGATAGCACAAAAGTGTTGGGTATTATAACACTTTGGACGCTAGGCAGAGCTTCTTTAAGCTGAGAGTACCTACCTTAGCAGTCCAATTGTTGCTCTAGTTAATATTTGGGATGGAAAGGGTTATCTAGATTGGTGTATATTGTTTTTATCTATACCCATCAGTAGTGAGATATTATGACACTTCAATATGGTCCCCTAATATTAGGGTTGGCCTCATAGTGGATTTACTCCCCTTTCATCCAAGTCCTTCTAATATTTATGTTGTAGTTATTCCTAGTTTTGTATTTTAATTAATATTTAATAAAGTTAATATTTTAATGCGTCCAGATATTAGTGGGTGACTCTCCTAGTCTTAAAATAAGAAACAAAGTGCTGCAGGAAAAACCATGGCGGCAACATTGTGGTTTTTCCCGCAGCGCTTTTCACAGAAGGTCCGCAGAGATTTCCCCTGTGGACTTTCTGTTTTCAATACACCTATATGGAAACCGCCAGTGTTTCCATAGGTATAATTGACATTCTGTAATTTCCAAAACCGCAATGGTTTTGGAAATCGCAGTGTGATTTTTCCACAATGTGTGGATGGGATTTGCTAGAATGTCGCATTTTTTTTCTGTGGGTTTTCGCCACATGGGGCCCCCATCCCATCCCCACTTTGCAGTAAAATATGCGCAGCGGATATGCTGCGATTTCCAAAACAGTCGCAGTTTTGGAAATCACACAATTCCTCTGTGAGCTTTCTGTGCAAAGTGCTGCAGGAAGAACTGCGATGCGGCGCCGCCGCGGTTTTTCCCGCAGCTCTTTTTTGCTGCGGTACGCCACATAGGGCCTTAGCCTTAAGGCGTTTTCCAGCTAATTTTTATTGATGATCTATCCTCAGAATAAAACATCAATACGAAATAAGTGATTCCCCACTGACCAGCTGTAAGAAGGGGCTATGGCGCCTGTTTATATCATAGGCTGTCTGTATATAGTGACCATGTGGTGTCATTCCAGCCTTGTCACATAGACGTGTATAGGACAAGGCTGTAGTTACATTACATTCCCTTTTTTTTTCTCCTTTTTAATTAGGAAACATGTGGGGCATTATTAATAAGGGGGACATTATTTAAAGGTGTGTGAACCGAGAGCAAGGCAGGTGGTTTGGACTCCGCAACCAGAAATGAACGCACACGCGGTAGTTCAAGAAAAAAATATATATTTACTATAAGTTAATAAAGGCTAGTTAAAGGTAAAATGACAGGGCTAAAGACAAGCAAAATATACAATATAGCATGAACAATTTCAAGGCAAATTCTGCAATGGTTTCTACTTTTACTCTGTCCACTTCTGCAGTATGGACACTGAATGAACAATATACTCAAAACTATCCCAACTGACCCTGACTTCACATTTGGGTGCACCCCCTTTCCCCACTGGTCCAGGTGGACCGCACAGTCCGTAGAAGCGGCGGTGGGGCCCAAAGTCGGTCCTTTCTTTATAGTGAAGCGCCTCTCCTCACGGTTATCAGGATCTTGGGAGAAATGAAGTCCTCTTTAACAGACAGGGAAACCAACTGAATGCAATGTAATCCAACAGCAGATTCCACTCAGCACACTGACAGTCCTGCCGAATCCATACACTGAGCTGGGATGTAAGCCGGGATTTAGCAGGTGCCGTCCAGACATCAACAGCACTGCGAGTCTCTATCTGTGGTATCCATATACACAGTCACAATGTCAGTCTCACTGATCAGCCACTGAGCACAGTCCTTTCACGTGGACTCACTAGTCCTGTTGTCTCTTTACACTCTGTTTGTCTCTGGACCAAGATACAGCTTAGCTGTACAGAAAAATCTCCACACCAGTTCAATACAACACTTGCTAAGATGGCTGCGCTTCTGTCTCGTCACTTCCTGCTTCTCTGCCACACTCTGTCTGCAGAACAGGCAAGCTGACATAAAAGGGGGGGGTCTCACCCAGCATCATGTCACAATTACAATGGCTGCTGTCTTAAAGGAACAGAATCACAGAAATACATTCAACATTAACAGTTTATACAGACAAATGAAGCTTAAGACAACATTGGCTGTCTCTTACAGGTGTGCACAGGGAAGTTATTAGTGTAAAGATGCACTTGGGAGTATTATTCATTATGGGGGGTTATATTATATATTTTATAATTGGTGGTAGGATGGGGGATTTGGGTAGGTGCCTGGAAAAATGAGGAGCCAAAAATGTCTGTGTTGCAAACTTTACAGAGTCTGGAAGAAGTGGTCATGGCCGCCCAGATGAAAGA
Source organism: Leptodactylus fallax (assembly GCA_947044405.1). Lineage (NCBI taxonomy): Eukaryota > Metazoa > Chordata > Amphibia > Anura > Leptodactylidae > Leptodactylus > Leptodactylus fallax. Next base: position 1,536,399 of record CAMRHE010000019.1, read on the forward strand.
GATGGGGAATGTGAACGATTAGTCAGAGACATCATCTGTAAGTCAATAAATGTTACTGCACTGTATTCACCTAAATCGTCTGCAGAGCTGCTATATACCACTATACGCTCACCGTATACTGATAGTATCGGTATACGAACATGTCCAAGTAGGGGGTCCACTTGGACATGTTCGCCACCCCCATGCTGAACCCCTAGATACGCCTTCTATTAATGTATACCCACCCGCAAATATTGCTGTATAGTGTCCATTTTATAACCTAGGGACTGACTATAGCATTAGGCACCAAGTGTGCACCAGGTCATCAAAGCCCATAGTGCTTTCTCTAATAATGATAGGTAATGTTCTGTGAGCTGCTGCCCGTTATACCCCTCTAAGGTCGGCCCTTATTTTTTCCAGATGAGTGTTAAAGGGAACTTGTTACATGGAAAATGCAGTTCAGTCTGCAGGTAGCATGATACAGAGCAGGAAGAGTGGGAAAAGATTCCGTATAACTAGTCATGGAGGCGGTCCTACCAGTGATTGACATCTTTGTGCACAGTCATGGAACGGAGGCTGTGCTGCTCTATAACATGCTGCCTGCAGATTATTCAGCATTTTCCATGTGACAAGTTCCCTTTCAGCAGAACATCTAGCTTGTGTGGGACAGATTTACCAAAACTGTTTAAGGCTGAGGCCCCATGTTGCGGAAATGCAACTTTTTTTGTTGCAGATTTTGTTTTGGTTTTTTGAGCAAAAGCCAGGAGTGGATGTAGCAGAAGGGAGAAGTGTTAATGCTGACTGTATATTTCCCATTCCAATTCTTGGCTTTGGTTCAAAAAAACGAAGCAAAATCTGCAACAAAAAAAGCTGTGTTTCCGCAACGTGGGGCCTCAGCCTAAAAGATAAACTGTCGTTTTTGCCTTCAGCATCCAATCAGAGCACATATTTAATTTCTAACACTGCTTTGGAAAAATTAAAACTTTGTTATGATTTGTTGCTAGAGGCAACAAAGACAGTTTTGTTAAATATGTCCCATTGTCTTATGCTTATGTATTTTGAATCCATGTAATGTATAAATCACTCCCTCTCAGTCCCTATTACACAGCTGGGAGTGAATTAAACTGAATATGCTATTTTTTTCTTTTTATGTAAAACTGGCGCAGTTTTTGGTGCATGTCTGTTTTGCACCAAAAATATGCAAAACAGGAGAGCCAGCATCGGGATTCACTTTAACTTGCGCCAGAAAAGTGCAAGCCATAGAATGACATACATTTCAATATTGGTGTACAGGACCTCCGGAGATCCTCCAGAATTATTAAGCGGCCATAAGAAACTTCAGGCTTAATAAATTCCCCCCAGTGTATAAGTTTTAAGTGTTTTTAAACCTTTTATCCTGGAATAGTAGGGGTAAGGACCGACAGTAAGGTTTTGTTGATGCAGTTTTTAAAGCCATAAACAGGTGTGGATCACAAAGAGAGAACGCCTACAAAGGACAGACGGTACTGAGTTTAGCTTCAAAAACTGCACAAAAAAACATGAATTTGTCCTTACCCATAGTATAATCAATCATTGTATCTCGAACTATAATAACTGCCAATCTGTATGGTTTCTGGACATTTGAAGGGTAATATCATGTGCCACCATAGTAACATGTTACTCACAGAACTTGTATATTTTGTTCCTGAAGTGATACCCCCTTTCATCTTTCCCCTATAGTCTATAATGATACAGCTGTTTGGATTTTGATTTTTGCAAACATATGGTTAAGGCAGTGATGGCGAACCTTTTAGAGACCGAGTGCCCAAACTGCAACTCAAAACCCACTAAATTATCGCAAAGTGCCAAAACGCCAATTTAACCTTAAATTAACCAGGATCTGTTTTATAGTGACCGTGCAATGTTATTACAGCCTGTAATAATATCACATGTCTGCTATAAAACAGATACTGTGTGATATAAATAGTGAAGGGCCCCTATACAGTACAATGTGCTCCGAAGTGGCCCCCAGACAGTATTATATGCTCCAGAATTGCCCCCACTCAGTATTATATGCTTCACAGTACCCCCCACACAGTATTATATGCTCCACTTTGGCCCCCCACACAGTAGTATATGCTCCACAGTGTCCCCCACACAGTATTAGATGATTCAGTGTCCCTCATACAGTATTTGAAGCATCTAATACTGTATGGGGGACATTGAAGCATCTTATACTGTGTGGGGGACACTGAAGCATCTAAAACGGTGTGTGGGCCACTGTGAAGCATCTAATACTGTATGGGGGACACTGAAGCATCTAATACTGTGGGGGGGGGACACTGAAGCATCTAATACTGTGGGGGGGGGACACTGAAGCATCTAATACTGTGTGGGGGACACTGAAGCATCTAATACTGTGTGGGGGACACTGAAGCATCTAATACTGTGTGGGGGACACTGTGAAGCATCTAATACTGTATGGGGGACACTGAAGCATCTAATACTGTGTGGGGGACACTGTGAAGCATCTAATACGTGTATGGGGGACACTGTGAAGCATCTAATACTGTGTGGGGGACACTGAAGCATCTAATACTGTGTGGGGGACACTGAAGCATCTAATACTGTGTGGGGGACACAGATGCTTCAGTGTCCCCCACATAGTGTTAGATGCTTCAGTGTCCCCCATTCATTATTTGATGCTTCAGTGTCCCCCATACAGTAGTATATGCTCCACAGTAGACCTCACACAGTAGTTTGTTACTTACCTTGTCCCACGAAGAGCTGCAGTCCCACGGAGCGCTTCCTCCGTCTTCTTCTGTTCGCAGGCGCTGATGAATGACGTCATCGCGCCTGCGTCGGGGCAGAGGTCACGCTCTGCAGTTAGTGTAGGCCGCGGACCGCGGCCTACAGTGACAGCTTTCAGCTGTATGTACATTTGCACATACAGCTGAAAGAAGCGATCGCTCGCTAACCGGGACTCCTGTACCGGTTAGTGAGCGATCATGGCGACGGCGCGCGTGCCAACTGAAAGGGCTCTGCGTGCCCTCTCTGGCACGCGTGCCATAGGTTCGCCATCACGGGGTTAAGGAAACTATAAGAAACTTTAGATAAGCTTTCTATCTCTCCAGGGCTTTATTCACTATATTCTCTATATTGTTCAGTCCTGCTAAAACCTGGTGAAAATGAAACATTTAGGTTAGATTCACATCTTCCTTGAGGTTTCCTTTCTGTGACTGTGCTCTTTTCCTGTGTCAAGGATTTTTTTTTTTAGCTGCATCATTCCTGTATATATTTGCCATTTATTTGCAGCTCAGTGTTACTGGATCTCCTACATTATGGTGACTTGGTCTTTTCTTAACTATTTGTATTCTATTTTACACTTACTCCTGGCAGAGTTACATGACAAAACAGTAGTAGTATTAATGTATAGGGGAGGGAAGCAGACTGCTCCTTCTTGTGCAGACCCACAGCATCAGAGACAAATATAAAAGTTGCTGCAGCCATAATGGGGATATTAGCAACATAAAAAAATTATAGGATACCACGTATGAAGGCCTATACAGTCATAGAACAGACTGCCCAGCAAGACCTTGCACATACTTCAATTTACCTTGCACATACTTCAAGGCAGTATGTAAGCACTAAAATCATAATCAAAGTAATGACAATACGTTTGTAAGGGAATCGCTAGAGGAGCGATTCCCCAGTAGCTGCTGGTGAACCCTGGGGGGAGGGGCACAACAAGACAGTGAGCCCTAAATCTGAAAACCCTCCACTGGCCCTGCCTCTTGCCTGACTGTCCTAGGTGACAGCCGACAACTCGGAGCCGGTCCCTACACTGAATAAGTGACAACACAGAACGAAGACAGAACAAACGACAAAAAGGGAGGTCAGCAAGCCAAGGGTTCGGTAACAGACGAGCAATGCAGTACAGAATCAAAATCCAAGAGAATAGTCAAAAGTCAAGGCCAGAGGTCAGGAATAGGAATACAGGTAACAAAAACAGCAAGGAGTAAAAGCCAGAACGCAAGAAGCAATAACCAGCGCCAATGTGAATGTGAGCAAAGAATAAATAGGAAGAAAGAACCCGCCCCAGACATGATAGGAGGAAAGGCTGTCAATCACACAGGCAAGACAAAATTAACTATTAGTGGAGCAGAGGAAACCCAAGGTGGAGTAGACGGGTGTGGCAGAAAATCAATGACATAGTCTAGGACAGTGTTCAGACTGAGAAACAAGAATCTTAAACAAGGAATCAAACTGAGCACGCCTCCTGCGCCGCCGCGTGCGGGCGGAGGGTGGTGCAGAGATCCGAACAGGCAGAGACGTTACAACATTCCTTACACACTTCCCAAAGCCTTTGTTATTCAGGATTGCAGCTCTATTATCGAGTAAATTGCTGTTTTATTTCTATGCAAATTAGGTGAAAAGGTCTTTTGGGGAGTTTCTTATTTCCCCTGGGTTCACTCTGATTGTAGATTGCCTTTCCTAACTGTTGTCCAGCTCAACCCATCATTCTTTGATAGGCAGCTCTAACTCAGGGAAAGCTGGGTAGCAGTCAATGGAGGTAATCTGCAGCACAGAGTGAAACCCAGGGAAGATAAGAAAAGGCAAGTTTGCTCTCTGATTGATTATGGTGGGGAAGATATCATGAACAAAAGTCCATGGTACCCCCTCCCCTAATCTCATCTCAAGTGACAGGAACTGGAGAATAAGATATCTTTCTTCTCTCCCTGCAGCTGCACCTGTTCCCCTGCACACTGATTGAAGTATAAAGTGAGCATATGCAGCCCCACTTCAACCAGTGATATCTCGGGAACTACTTGGGATACTGTCAAGCAGGGGCGCACTGCTAATGAGGCGAAGTGAGGCGGCCGCCTCAGGCGGCATTGTCCGTCACTGTCTGGGGGGCAGCATTTTTACTGCAGCCTGCCCAGGACAGGCCGCTTTAAAAAAAACAAAGTTGAGCGGGGCCTGTCCTGGGCTGGTTTACGAGACTTCTGCATGTCAGCGCAGGTGGCAAAACAATGACGTCATCGCGCCGCCTACGCTGAGACGCAGACGTCGCGGACAAGAAGAGGAGGCGGTGGCTCCATCATGGGATTGCAGGTAGGTGACAACTTTTTTTTTATATATAAATAGGCCGTAACCTGCTGGAGTATCCCCAGCAAGTAACGGCCTATTTACTTATCGATCCCCGCACCTGCTGTGGCCACCTCCACCTCCCCTTCTGCTATCGGACGCAGAAGGGGGAATCAGAAGCGGCTGTGAGCAGCAGAGGTGATCGCTAAGTGAGGCCAAATACTACTATTATTATATTCCGGGGTCTTTTCAGACCCCAGGTATAATAATCGGAGACCCAGGGGAGGTGATAAACATAAAAAACCAATGTTACTCACCTCTCCGGCGATCAGATGTTACTCTCAGCAGGCTTCGGCCTTCTTTGGTGACGTCCCAGGCGTCACGTGAGCCAGCCCGACGTCATTATGTTGCGACGCCGGTCTGTGCGACATTGAAGTGGGCCGAAAGCAGGGAGCGCACCGGAGCCCAGGTAAGTAACACTGGTTTTTATGTTTGTCACCACCTGGGTCTCCGATCATTATACTCTGGGGTCTTTTAGACCCCAGAGTATAATAATAGTTCATGGGCGGGTTACTATGGAGCAGAATACTGTGCGCAGGGGCCACTATGGGGCATAATTACGTGTGCAGGGACCACTAAGGAGTATAATACCAAGTGCAGGGGCCACTATGGGACATAATACCGTGTGCAGGGTATTATAAACCAAATTTTCACAAAACTGTAGAGCTAATAAGCTCAATAAGTTTCAAAACTTTACTTTGCGACTTGTTAATTCTGGAGTTCAGGGTTTGATAACCACACATGCATACACACCCACACATACGTACACACACACACACGCTGTTTTGTATTTGTAAGGGCCTTATCTTGAGTAATAAAAAAAAATTGTAAAAATTATAACAATTATAAAACTGTGTGAAACAAGCAAACTTATAACGAAACAGTGAGATGTGTTCTGTGCATGAGAACTTTTGTTTCCTGGCTTCAGGAGTGCCTTAATCTCCCAGGATCATTTATCTACACTATGTTATTGAAAAAGATTCATTGCCAGGAACCTGGTACTTAACACACAGACGCAGTGTTTACATGTCCCTCTGGAGCAGTTAATTATGCATTTGTTAATTATTCACTAGCATGCTATCATGCTATGAGCCCTATGGGACATACTGATACTGTATTTTCTCTCTAGCTCCAGGCACGTGTAGGCTTTCTTTTTTCTAGCTCTGTGTATAATAAAAACCTCATATTTCTGTGTTTTCATTTTTATTATGTTAATTTAAAAACAGCGCTTGTTTCCCACAATGCAAATCATCAGAACAAGTGCTCTTCAAATACAGAGCCAGCAGAACCAGTTAGCCCAAGTAAAGGAGAGTAGAGTATCTGTAAAATTAAAATGTATAATAAATCTGCTCCATTGTTTCTATGCGAAAATGCATTCTGTTACTAGCCATTTCACACAGTATTTTTACATAGATATCATAAAACATTTGTGTATGTAAAGACATTAAACTCTGTAATATATCTTGAATTTACCGAAAAAAAGGTACTAAGTCTCATTATATTAAAGTATGATATGGATCACTAGGAAACCCCCCAAAATGCTGCATAACCTGCAAATTTTCCCTGTGTAAAAAAAAAAAATAAACTGTATACCATACAATAATAAATAATAAAAAATCTATTCATTTAACTGAATAAATACCCAATTTGTACAGGATAAGATGAAACACACCCATTAAAACCACCATTAAAAAAGAGAAAGGACAGTGTGGACATAAAGAATGACAATTGTATATATCAAATTATGACATAATCACAAAATTCAACACCAATATCAAATAAACATTAGTATGTTTTAGCACTACAAGGAGTTGAAAATAATACAGTAGAAAAAAGGACAACAATATCCTAAATCATAAATCGCCCATCAATATATTGGTCATCTTATTTTGCCCTACCTGTCCTGCCTTAATGGGGCTTTTTGTAACCTTGCAATGTCTGACTTGGGAATTGACTAAAGTTTTTATTGAATTAATTTTTTTTTTGTAATACATCTTGACTGTAAAACACAGCCTGAATTGTTAGGCATGAAAATGGATGGTTTTGCACTGGAAGCATTACTTCTAGAGAAAATCTTTTAATACTAGCCAGAGCTTTGCTGCAATTTTTTTAAGGGGCCCATGATAAAAAAAATAAAATTTATTTAATATGTTAAATAAATAAGTTATTCCTTATTTGGATTTGAAGGCAAAGAACTGTTCTGGCAATTTGATAGGAGCCAATATAACTTTATTTATGAATAATTCTGTATATTTTTCAGACTAGAATGTTAGGGTTAAGCTTAACATAGCTGAACCTATGTTGCCAAAGTCTTGCCAACTATTATATAGTGTGATAGATAGTATCACACTATATAATATCCAGAGATATACATTAATTATTCCATAGACCACTTCTATGTTATTACTGGTGGTAACACAATAAAGGTGAAGTGAAAATATTAACATTTTCCATAGAGTCCATGTTAATGCAATGATTCTTTTATGCACTTGTTGCAGGAGGTTGACCCTGAGCAATTGACTCTGGAGGAGCTGTTGGAAATGAATGATGAGCAGGTCTGTGAAACATTGGTAAAGTTTGGTGCCAGCAGTGAAGAATGTGACCGGTTAAATGCCTCCCTTTCCTGTCTACGAAATGTGCACAAGTCAGGTGAGGACACTTCCAATAAATCCACTGCAAAAATAAATTGGGTCTGTGTGTAAGTGGAACAAGGATAAAACAACTGCCATTCCAGGTGTGGATTATATCAATTTTAGAAAGATAAAAATGGTTCCTATTGAAATGAAGCATTGTGTGAAAGTTTTCCTCCATACATATGGTAAACTGCAAATAAAATGTCCAACAGACTGGAAAAATGCTTTCTCTGCACGTGATAGTAAATTGCATGGAAATCAGCAACTGATTTTTGGAGAATGCAACCAGCTGCCATAATGACTTTGCCAAAAATAACAATGTTGATTTTTTATGTTTTTGTTCTTTTGTTAGTACTTGTAAATTATCGGTAAAGAAATAGAACTACAATTTCAAATGTTAATATTGTGTGGCCAGCAAATAAGACATGAGAAGGTCATTAAAAATTTGTCTTCTCTTTGGATAGGGATAATATTGTAGTGTCAGTTATAGAGACACAAAAATTGAGGAACATACATTGAAATCCAATGCACAGTATTGGTGTACATAAGCAGAGCCTAACAATAAAAATTCTACAATTTTTATAACTTGCTAAGCAGAAATGTAAAAAAAAGTGGACATTGTGATGAAAAACAGATTACATACAACTTAGATACCAATAGAAAGCGTTATATAGAACCATAATAATATAAAGGGTCAGCGGTCAATATAGTTAGGAGTCAAGCCAAGTCCCCCAAACTTTTAGAAAAGTATTAGAACACGCTCTGAGAATAGACTAATTCTTCACATGGAATAACAGTAAGGTATTGATGGTAGTTTCTTAGCTATCCAATGTTATGCTGTTATCTTGTGTGCCAGAAATAGATATTCAAGCAGAAATATACTTGTGTGGTGTGCCCATTGCTCCTCGTCCAAGGTACTAGACATTGCAATTTGAGGTGAACATGAGACTGGGGCTAATAGGATATCTAGTGTAGATAGAAAGGTGGACAACCCCAGAAAAGGTGGCAAAAATCTGCTTTGGGCTGTAGACATCTCAGACAAGAGGACATGGGACTTTGGGACCATATCACAAAAAGGATTAGTTGAGTGCAGCACTGTGTGTGCCTGGTTCTTTCAGTGTAAATTGAACGTCACTAATACTCCCCCCCCTTCCACCCCATCATACTTACCTGTCTTCCTTTCAGACTTCTTCCTGTGGGACGGCTGCTCCCTCTTTTCTGACTCTGCGCAATAGTCCCAGTGCTGCGCTACAGTCAGCAATTCACCTCCACTGTACAGGAGTGGGAGCAGTATCCTCCCATGCCTGCGCAGTAGAGGTGGATTACCAGCTCCAGCACAGCACTGGGACTATTGCGCGAGCTGGCAGAGTCAGAAAAGAGGGAGGAGTCATCTCGCAGGAGGAAGTCTGGAAGGAAGATAGGTAAGTATGATGGGGTGGGGGTGGTGGGCTGAGTATGTTAGGAAGGGCTAGTAGTGGGCGGGATAGCTAGAGAGACAGGGAGGGGGTGTGAGAAGGAGGGGGAGGTAGTGAGAGGGAGATAGTTTGAGTCAGCCTACAAGTATCATGATGCATTAGCTAATACAGCAGGAAGCTTCACCATGTAAACAAATGCAGAAGACTAGGCGCTCCCAGAGAAACACAGAAATCACTCAAAACACTGCTAAAGGTATTTAGGTGCACTTATTAACCCATTAATAGCACTAACAGACCTTTTAAAAAAACAAAACATTTTTTGCCCGGAAAACCCCTTTAACTCAAGTCACATTTCACATTCAAGAATACAGGTAATTAATTCAGTCAAGGATTTTAATTCAATTGTAGACAGGAAAATGCCAAAAAAAACAAATACCTTTTTGTGGGGGTAAGACAACACAACATTACTTTTCTCACCCTGATACTTGGGAAATCTATATAGAACAAATGAAAAACATAACTTCAAAAGCAAGTACTGTATGTCATAACTCATGTTTTATAATCTGCATGCATGAATATGGTCAGGGAAAACCAACATCTGAGCTGTTAATGTTCATAACCACCCAAAAACACATATTTGCAGAAGGAATTATGATCATGTTTGCTATGCCTGGACTAGTAACAACATTCTGTATCCCTTGCTGGGCATACACCGATATGGGGTACCCACCCAAAGTTAAAGCATATTCCATAAAATAAGTCATATCTCTGTGGATTTGTTGCATGTAGTTAGCCAGCTCAAGTCACAGGTGGTCCATTATTGTGATGTCCCCACCAGGTGTGAGTGAACATTTTCCCTAAGTAATGTAGGATGACTTAAATCTCTACAACATGTTCATCCCTGTTATTGTGGTTTGAGTTGATTTTTATCTTGTAGATTCTCATTATGTATGAATATGATTTACATTTTTCATACATTTTATGCATTTAGGGTGAAATCTGAAATCTGAAGTGTGTTGGGTGAGCAAATGTCTTCTGGTACAGTGATATCTCTATGTGATAGTTCTGCATTTTAATGATCCAGAAAGTATCTAGAAAGTGTATTTCTGTGAATAAGTAGTTTTGTATTTAATGGTTGTATGAAACTGAAATGTTCGTGGAATGTTTTTAGCCATTGTTTAGACTCAGTCTAGATGATTTAAATATAGTCTGTGTAACCATAGCAGGTCAGAAGCCAGATGAACAAGATGTCTCTTTGGAGCCAGGCCTTGAAAAGATTTGCATATTGTGGTTCCATTTTACTTACAATTGCTGTAGCATTCTGCTGAAAATATATGCTGTCACTAAAGAAATGGAATTATGGGTGAGAATGAATTTTATAAGCTTCACTGTAGATTCAGCGTTAATTCCTTTCTTTTCCATGAAGACCTGGCAGACTTTTAATCCATCCGTGCATTGCAAAGATTTCACATCCATAGTGGCTAAAATAGTACCCCCTGGTAGGGGGGCCTTTTGTCAGTTTATTTACGAGGTCTGTAATGTTTTAAACCTTGTTGTGTCCTTAGCCAAGTGTTTAAAGGGAGTCTGTCACCAGAACCCTGCATATCAACCCAGCCCCGCAGATAGATAGGTTAGGGTCACCTGAATCAAACAGTGACTTCGGTCCCTCCATTGTCAAGATGCCACTGTTTTTGTCAATATTGCAATGAGTTTTGTAGCAATGAGAGTGTTGCTATTGCTCCAAAGAGAAAATGAGGTAATGCCCTCATTGCTTCCAGGAGGTCATTAGTATATTTGCAAAAATGTCAATATCTCAGCAACTAAAGCAACAATGCATTAGGGTAAAACACTGTTTGATTCAGGTGATCTTAACTGATCTATTTACAGGGCTTGGTTGATATACTAGATTCTGGTAACAGATTCCCTTTAAGAACAAATTAAACCATCCAGAAACATTCTTGGAAAGGGTGCCCATAAATGAGATGCTTGATCTCCCTGGATTGCCAGGTTTGTATACTTTGTGCAAAATGTCTCAATTCTTGGACTATTTGTGGTCAGTCTCCAGTTTTGAGTCGTAGATTGTATCTTTCAGTTGTTTCCATACTTCCTTCATGTTGTCCAATACATATATCATGACTACTGTTCTACCTTGTCTACTTGGTATGTCCTTATTGTTTTTTAAAGACTGTATGGCTCCCTCACCTGAGCACCGATCTTTGACTCATATTTGTGTCCAGGATTGTGGATTTTACAAGATTCCAGGTGTTCTCAGACCAGGTGGGGGCGCCACAACCATGGACTAGATCTCAATCAGGGATATTCTAATTTTATACCTCTTATCTATGAACTGCTCCAATATTTACTGCTACAACTGTTTACTCCCCAACATATATTGCTATTTCTGCTTTACATCACTTGTCTGATTTGCAACACTATTTCTGTATAAATATGTGCCTATTTAGATATTGTGTCACCATGCCTAAAGACGAGACCTAAGTAGTCTGGAAAGCTAGCTATTTGTTGTCATCATATTTAGTTAGCTATTAAAAAATATCAACAACCAAAGTCTCAGTCTTCATTTCTGGAACCAGATAGAAGAAAAAAAAATCTAAATAAAGAGATTACACTTTTTAGATGTTTTCTTGTGATGGAAAACAGAACAAATTCACTAACCACTTGCTCACAGGACAGCAGCTCCTGCAATGTTGCTTCATCTTATTCTTTTCAAATGCAGGGCTTTGAAGTATATGTGTATGATTTCTTCTTCTGCTTGTAGTATATACTGCCTTCCTGAAGAGGGCTCCAGTGACACACAGCTGATGCACAGTGCAACTTAGAGAATGTGTCTGATTCTAGAACATACAGTTTTGCTATGTTTGCATTGTTAAGTTAAACAATCTATATTGTACTCCTGAAGAGCATCTGATCTTATTAAATAAAGTGGGCATCTGCCAGTTACCGACTATAATAACAACTGGCAATAATATTTTATAGTAACATAGTAATTCATCTGATCTTTTTTTTTCATGTTATAATAAAGTGATACTCAACTATTATACTGCCCCTAATGTTGTTAAAGGGGTTTTCACCCTTTAGGCTTATTCTATACCCACAGGATAGGGATACGTGTTTGATCCATGATGGTTCAACCACTGGGATTCCTAGCCATTAGGAAGGTCTGTAAGTTCCCCTATGTGCCGCATTTAATGTAACGTAGTGCGCATCCATGGATGTAGATAGTGGATAAATATCATTAGTGAGATTTTCCCTTTAATAAAGCGAGCGAGGGGTTACACAACGTATTACAAACTTGTAAGCCAATGTTATTATTTGCTTGAGGCTAATTCCTTTGCCATGCCTAGGCTAAACACATTGGAGCAGGCAAAGGTCAATTTTCTTTCCTTTCTGTAAAAGTAATAGCTGTTGCCCCTGTTGTATCCTATTGAAGTCCTGTCTAGATCCCATTGAGCCTTGGTTAATTGGGTTAGGCGGTGAAATAAAAAGCTTATTCCTGCATTGAATAAGCCTACTTACTAGTATATATGCAGTTCCCCCGTCAACCCCATTCTTAGGTTTGCAGAGCTAGCGGGGGCTAGAAGTCTCATTCCTCTGCTGATTTTCTGACACTTGTTCCCATTGACTGACTCTACTCTACTCCTGTTGCTTTTAATTGAATAGACATTACATACAACATAATAATGGAAAAGATACCTGTGGTATTTTTTTGTTTGCCGTCTTTGTCAGATATAGCTTTTCGATCTTGTGCTTTCGTATTACTATTTGGTGTAAGATAATAACCAAAGGTGGTCTCTTTGCGTATTTCTTCTTAAAAAGCAGAAGAAACAATGTAATGCAGAAAAGAACAAGTTAATGTTTCTACCTTGCTAATATCTTCTTATGATTCAATAAGCAGACGCCTCCAGCGCTGTGTATATAACATCACTGGGACTGGGTAATCATTTGGAACCAGATTGAAGAAATCACAAGTTCATGTAAGCATTGTAAGAATTAACTAAGAATATTTTCTTACACTTCTATGCAATAAAATATGAAAAGATTAATGCTATCAACATAACCTAAGCAAAAGCAGAACTTGTCCTAATGAAATTTCAAGTGAAACGCCATACATATTTTGACTGGCAAACTGCACTATAATCAAATAAAAGGAATGTTAAAGGGTTATTCTCATCTTGACAAATGGCTGCTGAGATGGGAATAACTGCTCCCGCTCATGGCCCCTAGGGTGGGACTTACGGACACAGCCATCATTGCCGCTCTGCACACCACACAGTTACTGGAAGTTGTGGAATCAGCTGTCTCTATAGCTCTCATTTACCTCTGGGGGAGATACAGAAAATATGTAGAACAGCCGCATTCATCTGTTCCAGGGGATGGGAGAAAGACCACTGCATTTCCATCTCAGCCATGTTTGGCTAAGATGAGAATACCCCTTTAAATAGTTAATTCAGTTCACTCAATGGAAAGTTTCCAATGTGCTGTGTATACTATATCCTTAAATGGGTTGTCCATGACCCAGGAAAGTCTAGTCTGGATACTAGGTGATCTATCCACAGTATTGGTCATCAGTATCAGATTGGTTTGGGTCCAACAACACGGACCCTGCGCCGATCAGCTGTTTTGGCAGCCGGAAGCCATATATGAGATATATGGCTGGAAACAGCTTTGTTCTTATTCAAATGAATGAAAGCAGAGCAGTGTGCGGACAGAAAGCTGTATGTACTGTAGGTACATTGTTCTCTACACTGTATCAGTGGTTCGGGGAACTGCAGATCTGCTTCCATTCACTTCAATAGGAGTAGAGCAGCTTCTGGCAGGCGAAACAGCTGTTTGGTGTGGGGTCTGAGTGTCTGGTGGATAGGTCATCAGTATCCAACTTTGCTGGGTTGTGGACAACCCTTTTAAGGTAGGTCAATAATTTTAGATCAGTAGGAAAATACTGCAATACTAAGCCGCTATGAAAAAGTCGACGTTCTGAGTAAGGCCCGGTTCACATCTTTTTTCGGGGTTTCCGTTCGGGGGAATCTGCTTGGGGACCCCCTCGAATGGAAACCTATACGCATAAAAAAGCGGTTTACCTGGGAAACCCGCCGACCCCATAGTCTATAATGGGGTCCGTGTGGTTTCTGCTCAGTTTCCGCATGAAGCAAGCGGAGAGGAAAGTGTTGCATGCAGCACTTTCCTCTCTGCTTGCTTCATGCGGAAACCACACATACCACATTATAGTCTATGGGATCTGCGAGTTTCCCGGGTAAACCGCTTTTTTATGCGTATAGGTTTCCGTTCAGTGGGGTTCCCAAACGGACTCCCTGGACGGAAACCCGAACGCAGATGTGAACCAGGCCTTAAGCAGCATTTGACATGTAAAAAATAAAGAGGTTGTGGCACTAACACACGGCATTTGCAAAACAATATAAGCAGTCCTATGTGTCTTTTACTGATAGGGTTTTATTTTTTTTCTAGCATCATGTTTTCAGCCATGTCTGCATATCATCAATGGTGGTTCACTTACTTGGTTCACTTACTTATGTTGCCTTGGACTACAACTTTATTATATTGTATTTGTATGCAATGCTTAACGCACAGAAGATTGTGTAAAGGAAGGAAAACCCTTTACAATTATCAGTTGAACAGTTTGGGGAAAGTAATTTTCACCTGAAGGTTTTCATTAAAAAAAAGGAAAATGTGTTTTATTTATGGATTTAATTCATCTGAGAGCAGGCAGCAGGCAGGAGGAGGGAGGAGATTGCGCTGAATGAATCTTCTGCCGCTCGGTTGATGCATCCTCCCTCTTATGCACTTTGCATGTCATTAAACATGATCTAGTGCATATGTAAATTATTGTTGTTTGCTGAAGGATCTGCTCTCTTCTCACTTCTTGGGTTCTTGTTCATGTGCTTTAATAACCCTCGAGACCAAGAGTTAAAGGTTCATTAAATTTAAGGTTTTTCAACTTTTGCAGATGCTGAATTCAGCCATAAAATTATTTCCTAACTTTTAATGGCAGCTGTGCTGGCTATAGCCAATGTCGCTGTCTTTTAGTGAATGAAATTTTATTAGTCAGCAGAACATCGTTAAGGAGATATAAAAAAAAAAAAAGAGTAGCACTTTATCCTTTTTTTATTAGCAATATACAGTTGAAACCAGAAGTTTACATACACTATATAAAAAGACACATACAGTGGGGAAAAAAGTATTTAGTCAGCCACCAATTGTGCAAGTTCTCCCACTTAAAAAGATGAGAGAGGCCTGTAATTGTCATCATAGGTAGACCTCAACTATGAGAGACAAAATGAGAAAACAAATCCGGAAAATCACATTGTCTGATTTTTTAAGAATTTATTTGCAAATTATGGTGGAAAATAAGTATTTTCTCAATAACAAAAGTTCATCTCAATACTTTGTTATATATCCTTTGTTGGCAATGACAGAGGTCAAACGTTTTCTGTAAGTCTTCACAAGGTTGTCACACACTGTTGCTGGTATGTTGGCCCATTCCTCCATGCAGATCTCCTGTAGAGCAGTGATGTTTTGGGGCTGTCGCTGGGCAACACAGACTTTCAACTCCCTCCAAAGGTTTTCTATGGGGTTGAGATCTGGAGACTGACTAGGCCACTCCAGGAACTTGAAATGCTTCTTATGAAGCCACTCCTTCATTGTCCTGGCGGTGTGCTTGGGATCATTGTCATGATGAAAGGCCCAGCCATGTTTCATTTTCAATGCCCTTGCTGATGGAAGGAGGTTTGCACTCTAAATCTCACCATACATTCTTTCATGTACACGGATCAGTCATCCTGATCCCTTTGCAGAGAAACAGCCCAACAGTTTCATTTGACCATATGACATTCTCCCAATACTCTTCTGGAACATCCAAATGCTCTCTAGCAAACTTCAGACGGGCCCGGATATGTACTGGCTTAAGCAGGGGGACACATCTGGCACTGCAGGATCTGAGTCCCTGGCGGTGTAGTGTGTTACTGACGGTAGCCTTTGTTACGTTAGTCCCAGCTTTCTGCAGGTCATTCACTAGGTCCCCCCGTGTGGTTCTGGGATTTTTGCTCACCGTTCTTGTGATCATTTTGACCCCACGGGGTGAGATCTTGCATGGAGCCCCTGATCGAGGAAGATTATCAGTGGTCTTGTATGTCTTCCATTTTCTAATTATTGCTCCCACAGTTGATTTCTTCACACCAAGCTGCTTGCCTATTGCAGATTCAGTCTCCCCAGCCTGGTGCAGGTCTACAATTTTGTTTCTGGTGTCCTTCCACAGATCTTTGGTCTTCACCATAGTGGAGTTTGGAGTGTGACTGTTTGAGGTTGTGGACAGGTGTCTTTTGTACTGATAACAATGTCAAACAGGAGCCATTACTACAGGTAATGAGTGAAGGACAGAGGAGCCTCTTAAAGAAGAAGTTACAGGTCTGTGAGAGCCAGAAATCTTGCTTGTTTGTAGATGACCAAATACTTATTTTCCACCATAATTCTCATTTTGTCTCTCATAGCTGAGGTCTACCTATGATGTCAATTACAGGTCTCTCTCATCTTTTTAAGTGGGAGAACTTGCACTGACTAAATACTTTTTTTTTCCCCACTGTGTATAATAAACCTTTCCCGTTTTAGGTCAGATAGGATTACCAAAATTATTTATATTTGCCAAATGCCAGAGTAATGAGAGAGAGAGAGAATTTTCATTTTTATTACTTTCTGCAAAGTCAAAAGTTTACATACATTTCATTAGTATTTGGTACCATTGCACTTAAACTGTATTACTTGGGTCAAAAGTTTTGGATATCCTTCCACAAGCTTCTCACAATAGTTGGTAGGAATTTGGGCCCATTCCTCCTGACAGAACTCGTGTAACTGAGCCATGTTTGTAGGCTGCCTTGCTCGCACCTGCCTTTTCAGCTTCAGCTTTCAGCGCCATAAATTTTCAGTAGGCTTGAGATCAGGGCTTTGTTCTCCTTAAGCCACTTTGTAACCAGTTTGGCAGTGTGCTTTGGGTCATTGTCCATTTGGAAGACCCTTTTGTGCCCAAGTTTTTAACTTTCTGGCTGATGTCTTGAGATGTTGCTTCAGTAATGCCACATAATGTTCTTTCCTCATGATGCCATCTATTTTATGAAGTGCGCCAGTCGCTCCTTCAGCAAAACAACCCCACAACATGATGCTTCCACCCCCGTGTTTCACAGTTGGGATGGTGTTCTTAGGCTTGCAAGCTTCTCCCTTTTTCCTCAAACGTAACGATGGTCATTATGGCCAAACAGTTCAATTTTAGTTTCATCAGACCACAGGACATGTCTCCAAAAATTAAGGTCTTTGTTCCTGTGTGCATTTGCAAACATTAATCTGGCTTTTTTATGTTTCTTTTGGAGTAATGGCTTCTTCCTGGCAGAGTGGCCTTTCAGCCCAAGTCGATA
Source organism: Leptodactylus fallax (assembly GCA_947044405.1). NCBI lineage: Eukaryota > Metazoa > Chordata > Amphibia > Anura > Leptodactylidae > Leptodactylus > Leptodactylus fallax. The sequence continues at coordinate 1,553,988 of CAMRHE010000019.1, forward strand.
CTGTAGTCGTTTCGCTGTGGATAATGACACACTCTTACCAGCTTCAGCCAGCATCTTCACAATGTCTTTTGCTTTTGTTCTTGGGTTGATATGCACATTTCATACCAAAGCACGTTCATCTCTGGGACACAGAACCCGTCTCCTTCCTGAGCGGTATGATGCCTGGACATTCCCATCTTGTTTGTATTTGCCTGTAATTGTTTGTACTGATGAACGAGGTACCTTCAGGTATCTGGAAATTGCACCCAAGTATGAACCAGACTTGTGCAATTCCACAATTATCTTCCTGATATCTTGGCTGATTTCTTTAGACTTTCCTATGATGTTACACAAAGAAGCAGTGTGTTTCAGGTGTGCCTTAAAATACATCCACAGGTGTGTCTCTAATTAACTCATATGTTGCCAATAAAACTATCAGAAGCTTCCAAAGACATGACATCACCTTATGGGCTGTCCCAAATAGTTTAAAGGAATAGTAATTTTAGTGTATGTAAACTTTTGACTTTGCAGAAAGTAATAAAAATGCGTTAAAAAAATTCTCTCTCTCTCATTATTCTGGCATTTGGAAAATATAAATAATTTTGGTAATCCTAATTGACCTAAAACAGGAAAGGTTTATTCTGATTTCATGTCAGATAGTGAGAAAAACATTCATATGTGTCTTTTTATATAGTGTTTGTAAACTTCTAGTTTCAACTGTATATTTATATTATATTTAATATTCACTTCTTGCATAATTCTAAGGGATCCTTTGGATCGGTCCTCAATTGATGGACAGCAGGGGTCCGAAATTGGAGACCCCCTCAGTTCAGATGTATGAAGCAGAAACAATTCTCTTTGAGCTCCACCTCCACTTTACAGGCCATGTGATGTCATATTAATTGTTCACATGGACTATTTGCAGCTTGCACAAGCTCTGCAGTTTCTTCATACAGCTGATCCACAGGGGTCCCAGGTCATCAATCTTAGAAGTCCAGAAAACCCCTTAACAGGGTTCATGGACTATAATCATGGACCTCTGCGACCTAGTGATTTCATGAACAGGATATAATATGTGTAAGTATAGTATATATGTTATTTATTCATAGCACTATTATGTATTCACTATTAGCACATAGAAGGCTTGAAGCTGACACTACTCACCAGTGGCGTAACTAGGAATGGCTGGGCCCCAAAGCGAACATTTGACATGGGGGCCCCCCCCCCCAAAAAAAAAAAAAACGCATTCCTGCACACACTATTATGTGCCATAGTGGCTCCTGCACACAGTATCATGTCCCATAGTGGCCCCTGCACACAGTATCATGTCTCATAGTGGCCCCTGCACACAGTATCATGCCCCATAGTGGCCCCTGCACACAGTATCATGCCCCATAGTGGCCCCTGCACACAGTATTATATCCCATAGTGCCCCCTGCACACACTATTATTCCCCATAGTGGCCCCTGTACTGAGTATTTTGTCCCATAGTGGCCCCTGCACACACTATTATATGTCCCATTGTGGACCACCCATGAACAATTATTATACTCTGGGGTATTTTCAGACCCCAGAGTATAATGATCGGAGACCCAGGGGAGGATACAAACATAAAAAAACAACGTTGCTTACCTGTTTCTCGCTCTGGTCCACTCCCTGCTACTTCGGCCTTTTTCAATGTTGGACCAGGCCGGCGTCACATGATGCGGGCCGGTGTCGCAACGCAAAATGACGTCCACTGACGTCACCAAACAGGCCCGAAGCCTGGAGAAGCATGGCGGAGTTAAGTACATTGTTTTTTATGTTCCCTCACCTCCCCGGGCCTCCAATTGTTAATACCCCGGAGTATAATGATAGCAGAGATTCTGGGGTTCGGCCCCCGGCCTCACATACCGATCCCCACTCCTGCTCGCAGAATCGGAAGCGCAGGCGGCCGTGAGCGGGACCCTGGGGAACGGTAAGTATATAGGGCCCATTACCTGCACCCCCTACGACCGCGATCGTTACGCCACTGGTTTGTGGGGTTCGTGGTAGTGGCTGCCACTGGGTTCCGGGCCCCCTAATGTCCCGGGCCCTGTGGCAGCTGCTACCGCTGCTACCCCGGTAGTTACGCCCCTGGTACTCACAGATGTTCATAGCTTACTTATAAAGCCCATTTTGAGTACAATGGTACCACGCTGCTTTTTTACAAGTGATGTATGGTGTAAAATACATAGTCCAGTTTGTTAAAAGTCCAAGAAATACATGGCACTCAATGATATAGACAATAGCAGACTCATAGTAGGCATAAATGTGAGGTATAGATACACATGAATTGGCTCACAGACTGTTTAGGGTCACACAATGATTTCTCAGGGTCTACATTATGACAAAGTGTCATGTGACGTGAAAAAAGTTTGTGATATGTATCTGTTTTCCACTATTATGCCTGCTTTGAAGCACTGAAAATAAAGTCTGTTATTGTTTACTTTGGTGAGATTTGTGGACTATTTGTTCACTGCATGGTGGTACATGCCTCCCAACCATCTCAGATTCAGTGGGACAGTCCCGGATTCCAGGTATTTTCCCGCTGTCCTGGTTGGTTGGCTGGATATATATGCTGGCTTCAGCTCATCTGTGTCCTCTCCATACACAGATGAGTTGAACACAATGAGTTGAACCGTTCACTTCATGCTTCACCATTTATCCAGTCTCTGCTCCAGAAGCTGCAGGTGCGAAGTGATGACATCACTCACAAGGCATCTAGAAGGCCCCCTGAAGGCTCCGGACCAGAGACCGTTGACAGAGCAGCAGGGGAGCGAGAAGACGTGAGTATTAGTGTTTTTTTTATGTTTTTTTTTTGGTAGGAGAGGTACATAATACTGTGTGGGTAGCTGGAGGGGGACATTAAACTGGGGGGGTAGCTCCAGAGGGACATTAAATTGTTGGAGCAACTGGAGGGAGGCATGAAACTGTGGGATAGCTGGAGGGGCACATTAAACTGTGGGGCAGCTGGAGGGGGACATTAAATTGTTGGGCAACTGGAGTGCGACTTTAAACTTTGGGGGCAGCTGGAAGGAGACATTAAACTGTGGGGGAAAATGGAGGGGGACATTAAACTGTGGGGGCAGATGGAGGAGGACGTTAAACTGTCAAGACAGCGGGAGGGGGAAATTATGCTGTGAGGGCAACTGGAGGGGTCATACTATGTTAGGATGACTTTAGGGGCATTATACTGTGTGGCATTTGCTTTGAAAGTTGGGAGGTATGTTATATGACCAATTTTTGACACTTTTATTTGGTAGTGTGTGGTGGTAGTATTTATGCAGTGAAGTGGCAATATTATAGACTGTATAGAAGAAAGGTTTGGGCTCTTCATGGAACTCCTGTTGTCTGTTCTTGTATTTCATGTATACTTTTTAACCCTTTATGTACGATCTTGCTTTTTTAATAATATTATCAAGTCCCAGCAGACGTCGACCAATGCTTTTTGTGTTATTTAAAAACACAGATTTCATTATTAGAGGGGTTGTTTGAATTTTTTTTAAATATGCCAATAGGCTTCAAATAAAAAAACATTTTACCGATCCTCTGTACCAGGGGCAGGAGCCTGGTTCCCCTTGTGACGTTCCATTTGTGCTCTGATCCAATTACTGGCCTCAGTGGTGATCTGTACACAAACAGCATACTGGGATGATGACGTTCTGTGCTTTCCTTTCCCAGCAGACACAGTCACCAGGTTACATTTGCCACAGACGTGGCACTTCTTTCTGCTGCTGAGTCCACTGAGCTGTACCTTCCTTACCAAAACTTAAAGGACTGGTGTGCACACCTGTGACCTTCCCTTTTGTCCTGTGTATAAAGGTCTGCTTCAAAAGTCACACCTTGTCTGATGATCACAGTTTAGCTTGTTCCTGCAAATGGGTCTTCTGGTTTGTTCTTCATTCTGAATGTTTCTCAATTTTGGCATGTCCTGATTTCACACCTGTTCATTTCTGATTTGGTGGACACCTGTTACTGATCTCTTGGACTGTATCTGACCTTGTCCCTGCTGACCATTCTGTGCTAAGCACCCGTGTCTGTCTGGTCCCTGAACACCTGTCACCCACACCGGGATTACTCAGAGAGGTAATGACTTGGTAGCCTCCCCACAGAGTAGCTCAGGTCCTCATGAGGGGTTAAAGGCAGGGCTGAGGAGTCCATAGACCAAACTACCAACTCTAACTCTTCTATTTTTCCGCAGTCCGATTCCGACTCCTGGTCTGACTCTCAACCGTCATAAATGACTAACAGCCATGGTCAGTCAGTAGCCGTAAATCTCTGAAAAGCTATAAGCCAAAAAAATAGGCAACACTACAGAAGTTTAGTGAAAGTAAGTGAGAGGGTTTATTGCCCTATGCGACGTTTCGGCTCTGGTACAGGCTTGATACAGGCTCTCACCAGAGTCGAAACGTCACATAGGGCAATAAACCCTTTCACTTACTTTCACTAAACTCCTGGAGTGCTGCCTATTTTTTGGTTTATGGATTGAGCGGGATATTACCTTTTCCCATTGGTGAGCACCCATTATATAATAATTTTTCTTACCAATGCGGTCATATAACAGTGACTATTCTCTGAAAAGCTAGTGATTCAATTCATATTAAGGTAAATATGCAACACACTATGCATCTAATTAATTAATGAATATTAATAATTGTGTGTGTATATATATATATATATATTATTTATTTATTTTTTTTACAAATTTTTATTTTGAAGCCATTTTAACTTTTTTCTGACTTTGACACCATCCAAAATTGGCACTGACTCTGACTCCATAACTTCACAGCCCTGACTAAACTGGAGCTAGTTAGATAATACCCTTGCGATCCCAGTGCCATCCCACTTAGGTGGCATAGTGGGTCCACAGTTACACATATTGCCAACTGGCATCAGAAATCACGTGCTGATTGTGTGACCACTAAGCAAAAATGGAACAATATCAAAAGATGTTGTCAAAGAGTGGTAAAAACAGGGATAGGGCTATTGAGCTATTATTGCTGGAAAAAAGGACCTGTAAAAGGTTACACTATTTTGCCCTATTAGCAAATTTGTAAAGAAACTGAACAACCCCTTAAAAACATGGTGAGAATGCTGAACTGGTAATAATAATAATAATAATAATAATAATAATAATACATTTTATTTATATAGTGCTAACGTATTCTGCAGCACTTTACAAAATGGAGGGTTCAAGTACAGACAAAATGAGACATTACAGAGTAATAAGTTAATTCACACAATGGGACTGAGGGCCCTGCCCACAAGAGCTTACAATCTATGAGGTAGAGGGAGTGACACAAGAGGTAGCAGGGGCGACATAGAAGATAATGACACAATACATTAACTATATGCTGTATATGTAAATCCAAAGTTGCAGGGTCAAAGGAGGCAATGAATACCATGTCGTCTTAGATGGAAGGAGTTTTTATAGATATAGAGTTTCCTAAATGGATGCACACAGTCATATGTGTTTTGTGACATAATTAAACACTGAATCTTAGTATCATATTCCCACAACAAATCCTCAAGTCTCCAAGGCCAATTACTAAAACCAATTCCACTGTGTTACATAATGAGCACCAAATTAAACTTGGATTCCGCAAAAAGAACGCCAAGGGGATGTTCCTTCTTTCATCCTTATTTCCGTATACCATGTTCTAGCTGAGACCTCCTGCTCGTACAGATCAGAAAGATTAAATCAATATGCTCCCTGGCATAGGCAGTCACCCCTATCAATAAAGGCAGATCAGGAATTACTACAGACATTTCACATGGTTCATGTTCAGCTGCTATTCTCCACATAGACTTAGGTGTGCCATGAGAATAAATCCATAATGAGCAGAAAATCTATCTACTGCTCTGAGATTGAAGGAAAAAAGTCTACCATTTCCTGATTCGTATTAGGATCTTCAACTATTCATATCACTAATCAAACAGTTGTTGTCATATACCTTGCTTTTAACAAAACAAACATTAAACCAGTAACTACTTCAAGACATATAATACTATGCCTAGGTTACATAACCACACAATGTGGAAGCCGCATAGAATTTATCAGAATTTATGTCTGCCATAATTGTGCCACACTAAAGGCTTCATTTCACTAAACTATACTCCATATGTGTCAGAAAACAGCCTTAGTCATATGGTATATTCCATGAGCCCTGTCTGCCATAAATCACAGTCCAAGGGGATTAAGTAGCACATTTTTCTGCAGTACTGAAATAGGAACCCTAGAATGACTGAACTGTAACTTTTCCATGAAATTACCATTTTTGAGAGAGTGCATTTGAACGTGATACTTCAATACCAATACCATGCAGGAGTCATAATCTAAAGAAATGATCTGGGGACAGATTTCATTTAATAATTTTTAGGGGATCACTTGGGTTCCTTATCATTTAAAAGGTTTTTCCATTAGTGACTTCTTCTTAGGACAGGCCATCAATATCAGATCGGCGGGGTCCAACTCCTTGCACCCCTTCCAAACAGCTGATTGAAGAAGGTGGGCAGCTCGGGTGAGCACTGCTTCTTCTCCTGCCTATTCAGCTGAATGTCGCTCAGGCTTAGTTCACATCTGGGCTGGAGTCTGTGTTGGAGACTCTGTCGCAATGTCCACCTGGAATAGGCGGACCTGCATGGAGGACTCTTTCATCTCTGCTGGTTTCAGTTTTAAAATGAAGGACACCCAATGGACCCTATTATACTCAATGGGGTCTTCCGGGCTCCATGTGTAACCACTATTACACATTATTGTCCGTTTCCCATGGACCAGAACAACGGATATGCCAGCACTTGTGTGAACCTAGTGTCTCCTGTAATACCAAGAACAGCTGCTATACAGTGAAGAGGCAGCAGCACTTGTCTAAATGCTGTGGCTTCTTCAAACAGCTGATCAGTGGGGGGTCCAGGTTATGAAACCCACACTGATCTTCTATTGGTGTTCTATCCTAAGGATAGGTCAACAATACTAAATTCTAGGAAAACCTCTTCTTCTTGAGGCAGATGGATTAATTATGATATAGATGATTACACAGAAGAAGTGATATAACTAGACTGTGAAAATGGCTTTCATATCAAATCAATTGTTATGATTAAACAGGGCAAAGCTACCACATGGTTATATATTACTGTATACTGATAATCCTCAATAGTAATACATCATCTTACTCTGCAATGCAGGAAAAAGAGACATTCAGTAGGAAAATCTTCAGTAAATTCTGTAGATGTTGGTGACACACCAATGAGTTAGAGCAGAATCTGATGACAATGATAAAGACTAATTGCTCCCGGGAAATGAAATATTTCATGTCATCGCTGGTTAAGACAAGCAAGAAGAAAATAAGGAGAGAGTTGATCCGTGTCTCACCTTCTCTCTGAATCGCTGTATGTAACAGTTTTTGCAGCTCTCTAAAAAGCTGTCTTCTGTGGACTTCTCATATACACATGAGGGTTGATACTGTGTTGGCACTAAGGTTTTCATATTCTCCTAATATTCTCAACACCTCATTTATTATTACTGTCTTCGTATGCTTTGTCAAACACACAAATCTACGAACTCTACTTACTAAGAATAATATAGTTGACATTCTTAATACCTTTAAAAAAATGTCATTATCACTACAGGTCATGTTGGAAAAAGATGGGTCACGACTCTCCCAAGCTCTCTATTGAGTTTTTTTTTAAATAACATGGGGGACCTGGAGCCTAAATTTTAGTGCATTTTTTTTTTACTTTTCCTTCCTATGTGCCATTGCAAATACCTTTTTAAGGTGATATTTACTATCTAAATAAAGCTTAAAGGAGTTGTCCAACCATAACAGCTTTACCTGTCACCAGAATGGGTGTCTGATTGCAGGGACTCCAATGATCAGGAGAACACCCACTAATCCTCCATCTGAATGGAGCGACTGTTGCACATGTGCACTGCAATACCATTTATAGTCTGCGTGACAGATCAAGATAGCAAGCTCTATATTCAGCGCTATCAGTGTCATAGATTGAATGGAATAGCAGTGCACATGCGTGATCATTGCTGCATTCAAAAAGGGGAACATGGGATCCCGGTGCTCAGAATAAGTGGTGGTCCCAGTGTTTAGACACATATCCTACTATCCTGTGTGATATGTCGTTAGGGTGGGCAATACATCTTATTAAAGACATTCTTCCTTCTCAACTTATTAGGCTGCTCTCTTCTTCCTTATCTTCTATACTCAGTTTATTTATATCTGTATTCACCTCACACACAGAAGTCTATGGGGAGGGGAGAGGAGGAGACTGTTAGTTGATGTATTGTCTCATTTTGTGCAGCAATAGAACCTTATATTGAAGATATAGCAGTGTTAAAAGAGCTCCCTGACTTACAGTGTAGCAGCTGCAGCTATCTGTGAGTTGTTTTCCAGAAGCATCCTCCTTCCAACTGCTTTCATACACTTTTATGTAAAAAGTAACTCAGCCTGATAAATGGAGAATATACAATATTTACAATACGATTTGCGTATATGGGGAATGTATGTTTTTAGCTCATGTTGTAGTCAAAACTGTGACTAGAAGTCTTCTGTAATGTTTCTCCCCAGAGAGTAGTCATTTTCCCCATCCTCCTCTCTCACAATCCTGTATGGCTGTAAGGCACCTGATTTCAGCAGGAACTCCCCCCCCCCCCATGGTGCAAAAATGCATACATCATGTTATAACCCCCGATTACCTGCTACTCTCATCTGTTATGGAAGATTAGCAGGAAATAAAGTTATGTTATTTTCTAAATTTCTACAAAACTGTTTGCAGCAAGAACAAGATTAAATCCTGTAGACCAGCGGTCCCTAACCACCGGTCCGTGGACTGGGACCGGGCCGTTAGGGGTCTTCTGCCGATACGCGGGGCGGTGGGCTGGCCTCGGTAAAAGTTTCTCCCGGCACATTATGTGGGGCGGGTCAGCTCCTATCCTAGCTAATGGCCCTACAGCGCTGTACACCGAGGTCCCACCAGCATGCCCTGGTCTACAGCGCTGTTTAGTGTATAACCCCTCCCCCATATGACCAAAGCCCCCCCCCCCCCTAAACCGCGCCCCCCCCCCCACCCGCCAGGCTGTGGAAAAAAAAGGTTGGGGACCGCTGCTGTAGACTAATAAACAATGTTTACAATCTCCTTTTTACTTGTATCATTCATTTCTAGTGTTCCTTTAACTAGCACCATCCAAGTTTAGATAACCAATAATACAAGTTAACAAGACATTTACAAAGCTCACATTAACTTAAACTTCTCAACTGTCTTTTGCCACTTTCTATCAGAAAATAGTAGCGACTTGTTAAATCGTGTATCTGACACCGACCAGTGTATGAGCAAGATGTGATGACAATGATAAAGACTGATTACTTGAGGGAAATTAAATATTTCATGTCACTGTTGATTAAGACAAGAAATGAGAAAAGAGATGATCCATTGACAGGAAATACACAACGGCCACTTTCTGCGTAAAACTCAATTCTATTACAAGTGCTAACACTTAATTGGCCAAAGCCAGGAGTATTTTCTCATTTATAGCCGTGTTTCCTCTTCTATTGCATGCACTAATTAGATTAACAACTTTCTATCACATAACCTTAATTAGGCCCATAAGGACATAGGAATATCACCTCCAAAACTATTTCTACTGCAAGTGCCAAATTTAACCCTGTGCGAGACTGTGGGAGAAATGCTTAGTTATCTGACCTGTATATTTCTCTTTATGGACTTTGTCCATAAAAAAATCTGACTATGTCATAGAAATAAAGGAGAACTATTAGTTTGTTTTTTTTAACCAATTTAGCGAAATGTTAGGATGAAATAAAAAATCTGTGTCATGGAGGCAACCTTAGGATATCTGACTATCATTCTGGGGGTTCTCCATCTGGACTGCAAAGATTATATTGGCCAATAACATTAACCTGTAAAATAAAAATAATTTGGCCACTTCTACTACACTCATGCATCTGGGGTTTTATTTTGGATAACTCCATTTTATCAGATGAGAATAGCAGATGCATCAGATTAAACCTTTTGTTCCTCTGATTTTAAAACAATTTTTTTTTTTCATGTGACATACTGTATTTTATACTTTTTATACTAAATCAAGTCGCTGCAATGGAAGCCTCTTTGACTATTACTATAAAATTCTAAACAAATTTGCTACTCATTACTAATATTCTACGTGAGACACTTGTATAAAATGACATACTAATAGTTTGTGTAAAGGCCATACAGCTGGTCATATAGTTCTGTCTGTTTACATCATAATTTTATTATGACTCTATTCATGAATTCAATTAGTTAATACATAAGTATGTATGCTTCCTTCTACTGCAGGGATGGCATGTTGATATGCATGCCATCCCTCACTTCCTTCTACTGCAGGTACTGTACCATTTAGTCCACTCCATTCTTCCTTCTAGTTTAAATACAGCTTGTGACTTCCTTCTAGTTTATATGCATTGCATTTATAATCTTTAGTTCCTAGGTGTATGTTTTGGTCGTTAACTCATTAACAACACAGTGCCACAGCGTATTAGCGCAATTTTGTCAAAGACTTTCCTTTGACTTTTGTTACAAGTAATCACAGTGCAAAAAGTCAAGTTAACTTGGCTACATCTGTACTTGATTGACAATGCAGATATAAGTCATTCCCTCATGACTCCCCTCTAGTTGGTATTCACTGTACTATGACTTCCTTCCTTCTCTGGATCAACATTGCGGGATAATAGGCTGAATCGGAAAGACGTATGTTTGTTTTCAGCCTTCTAAGTAACTATGTTACCTCTAGTCATTCTCAATGCACTGCACATACCATTCATGATTCCACCCAGTTGATATACACTCATATATAGTATTTTGACGGCTTACTTCTGGCTCAAGTATACTCCATTTATCACATCCTTTAATTTTACATACAGGTGCATCTCAATAAATTAGAATATCTTTGAAATGTTCATACATTTCAGTAATCCAGTAATACAATTCATAATCAGCGTCTTCCATGATTGTGTGTCCTACTGAACCAGACTGAGGGACCATTTAAAGGCTTAGGAAACCTTGGCAGGTGACACACTGAATTTACAATACTGAACTTTTTTACAATATTATAATTTTATTAGATTTGGGTTTTCATTACCTGTAATTCATAATCAACATTACCGAAATAAAACACTTGAAATAGAACACTCTGTGTGTAAAGAATCTAGAAAATATAGGAGGTCACTTTTTTAATTTAATTACTGAAAGAAATAAACGTTTCAAAGATATTCTAATTTATTGAGATGCCCCTGTACCTCACATATACTTTCTTCCTACTTGATATACATGCCATTTATGATGTTCTTGTTCATCTATTGCACATACCTCTTCCTAGCTCATCTTTAAGAACTTCATTCCTTTATGACAACCTTCTGGTTATTCTATTCTATGTTTAATACTTTCTTCAAATCATAAACATCCAAGTTTATAGCACACCCATCATGGCTTTCTCCTAGTTTTTGCACCATTTATTCTGCCAAGTATATGCTCCATTTATCAAATGTTCTCATACCTTCACGTGCCATTTTGTATTCCACTTACTATGCAGCTTTCCTTCTTGTGTGGCCAGGGTTAAACACTAATGGGGTAAATCTTCAGTATAATGATAGAAGGGGGAGATAGTAATTTCCAACTGAATTAACTAGAGAAAGGGAGGACACTATATTTATTAAACCTGATTTTTAATCTTAATCTGAGGCGCAGACCGATAGCATCCATATATCTAAATCATTCTTCTAAACCTTAATTATAATTTAGGAATATTATAAGTGATAAGCTACCGCTCCAATCCCTTCATCCCCTCCATTCTGAACTGTTCCAGTGAAGAAATAGCAAGGGAAATTAAGCCAAGGTAATTAACGCTTCAATAAATAGAGATGAATTAAAAAGGTTAACATTGTATCGAAGACTGGCTTATTAGGATAAATCTTTGATTCTCTATAGAGCAGCCCTAGCATTTACACGACAAGGCAAATGTGTCTTCAATTTACAGACAAAATTCAGGATTATAAATTGAGCTTTACTAATTAAAAATAATTTGATGTCACTTTTGGCAAATTAATTTCAGGAGAAGTTTCCCCCACACTTGTTTCTAAATGTTAATATTCATTGTAGAACTGAATTTTCGGAAGCTTTGTTTTATGGATTGATATAAAACTTATACAGGATCAATCACTAGACAGATTGCTTTATATTATGGCATATATAAGATGGGTTTTATTATTTGGCAGAGTGCTAGATGTTGTGGCTATTTGTTCATAGTAACTAGAGATTACTGCTATTAACGTCATTGCTCTCTTCAAAAGTGTCCTATTAAAGATGCTTTCCAATGAGCAATTCACTAGATAGTTACCTTAAATGTAAAATATGCAATATGATGTCTTTATGAATCAAGCATCATCACATCAAGATTGTAACATAGTGGAGCTGTCAGTAGCCACAAAATCAGATAGCGGTAGGAAAAGAGGATAATTTGTAAGGTAATTATTTTACTAAATTCAGAAGGTTTTATTTCACTGCTCACAGACCAACAATAAGGGTTACTAGATTATTTCTGTATTAACCTCCCAAAAGATGATAAACCACTGGCCATTAGTGGGACACATTACAATTACAATGGCAGTGCCTGTGTGTCCGACTATCCCCTTGTATCATGGTGGGTTAATCCAACTCTAGTTATTTCTTATATTTTTATGCCTAATGTTTTAAATAGAGGATTTCCACATTTATGTTTTTTCATACTTTCTATTCTTCAGTCAGTTCTTTTAATTTTGTATTGAAGTTTTTTCAAGAAACAAAACAGGGAGATACAGAAATAAAAAATTGCATATACATTACACAAATCAAAAGAGAGCAGTTTTGTACAGTCAGATTAGCGTTCGAGACTAGGTCACCACGAGAAGTTGTTATAGAACTACAGAATAAAGACATGATGTGATTGCTATCTACAAGTGATCTTGGATAGATATGGATACCGTTCTCTCCTAAACATGGCACACTCCTGGGCATAGGACGAGACATAAAACAGACTAGACATAAAATGAAAAGAAGGATGTCACAGGAAGTGGAGCACTAGAGGGGGGTTAGGGAGAAGGGATCAATGGTGGTATGTTCGGGGGCTCTTAGTGAAGGTATCAGTGTGCCAAACATACAAAGGGCAGGCTCATTAAGGATAGGGAAAGCATCCCATGGATCCCAAATAAAATGGAACAAGTCCATAGTATTATTTTTATTATTCCCTTATTACTAAGGGAAGCAGTGAGGTTTTTCAGGGGGTAAATTTCCCTTATTGCGTTCAGGAGTTCTAATCGGAAAGGGTGAGGCTTTTTGTCACCAACAATGTGCAATCAGAGTCTTTGCTTCTGTGAATAGTGGACTGTTTTCCTATGGATCTATGGGGAAGTTTAATAGGTACACTGCAGTCATTATTTCTACACTGTTGAAGGGATTTATCATGCCATTTGAACCAGTGGTTTAGCGTAAAATAAATCAATAAAAATAAAATAAATTAATAAAATAAATTGCTGCTATGATGTGCATTTTTTTTAAGTCCTGGGAAAAGCAGGTTGGGTTTCGCAAAAAATGGGTATGCTTGAGCAGAGGGGTGGACCTTGATGTGGTCAGACAGATTTAATATAATGGCTGCCAGGGATAGGTACAAATATGGTTCAAATTTACACCTTCTCATGGCTGGCGTAGGTTTCAATTTCTACTGCAAAAACAGCCAAAGATGTGCCAAATTTGTTGTGTCTCTTAATAAATCTGGCACATTTTACTTAAGTGGTAGCATAGGGAACCCTAGTCTTGAATCCCCCCATTTCTTCATTTGTAGAAGACCTCTACTTACATGGAATTTATGTTTATGAAGTAATACTTTCATTTGTTCAGTTACAATTACTAGCCAGAGTGAAATAAATACCTAAAAGTGGTAACATGGCAATATTTGGCCGCAGCAGATCTAAAACCACTGAATCCATAGCAAGGTAGCAAGCGAGCAAACTGTCTTTGAACTTCATGCAGGATTAATGTGATATGGTGTCTCAGATGTGCAGCCAGAGACTTAGGAGCTAATGGCCTGTGACTAGGGAGTGATGAGTAATTAGCCATTTCAAGTGGAGAGAAAAATATGGTCTGCCATTACAGATTTGTCAATGGAGTATTTAGCTAAGGCTTGGCAAACTCGAAATGCTCACAGGGAAGAGAGAATGATGATGTGGTTGCAAAGAGCAAGACGTTCTTGAATCCTTTATTTGGCCATGTGCTGCTCGTTTAGAAGACAAGATTGAATGTACCTGTTACCTTCTTGTTTCATGTGTGTATAAAGCATTTTGTGACTTGCCCTATCAACATCTCCTTCAAGTATATTCCTTTTGTTAGCTGCCAAATGGGAATAAAGAATTTGCAATCGAAAATGTGATGCCGGGCATGTGAAAGGGCCTGCCACCCTTCTAATTTCTCTCATTCTCACAGGGTTTATTAATATGAGAAATGTAGTACAGATGCCACAACCTTCTTTGTTTAGAATTAACTACATTTTTCCGGGCAACAGATGTGACATTTTGTGTACAGCCAAGAAATACTAGTAAATCCCTTCTTTCATTTCAAGTATCTCTAGACAGACTGATGAAGATCATTCATAAAACAGTACGTTCCTCTGACCAGAGAGCTGAATGTCCCCAATGTTTTGCTTTTTGTTGCAAACTATCCATATTTCATAATTTTTCTGACTATAGAGAGACAAAATTGTGAAATCACAACTCTTTCATCGTACAACTCTAGCACCTGATTTTAGCGATAAAGGTCCATTGGAATGGGGTGTATGGGAAGAAACATTTATATAATATTTTACTTTGGTTTATGTAAAAATTAAAATTTCAGACTAATAAATCTTCTTTAGGGTGCCTTTAAGACCTACATTATAGAGAAAGAACTCATTGTAACTCCTTGTACATATCCTAACCACAGCCAAATGTGTGATTGCTAAACTCTTCTCAGATTGAATTATATGCCCACATTAAGGAGATCAGATCACTGGAACATGTTTTAGCACTTTTACATAATATGGAAAATAAATTTTCAGCTCTTTGGACCCCTGGAAGACTTTCTGGGTCACACATGATTTATAGTAGACTCTCTTGGTACGCTTCCAGGCCAACTACCCGTTTTGTGATTTGTCCCATCTATTTGCCCAGTCTCGTCACCCCTTGCCTATTATCTGGAATTATTTTCATGATGTTTCTTTGACATACAAATGTGACTGGTTTTTTGATGCCCTGTTTGTAAGGGATGAGTTAACTTATCTTAAACAAGACTGATTTGGACTGCTCATTTACACACATGGACATTCTTTTTGAATAATTCTAGCAAAAACTATTTTAATCAAATTATTAAACTTAATAAATTTAATAAAAATGTTTTCATAATAGAGTCTACACTCCACATTCCATGATTGAAATGATACTGGTTAAATCATCAGTGTCAGAGTTCCGTACAATGATTCCCCAGCCACACAAGCACATGTGACCCAGGATGTGCCCTAAACATGCCCAGGCATACCAAACATTAAAATTAAATTATAATCCCTTCAGCAGCTATGTGATTTGGGGTGGTTTGGAAGTTTACTTCTATATGCAGATGGTTATAAAACATGAATTATGACATCCATGCCTTTTGAAGTTATGTTTTTCCTTTGTTCGATATTCCAAATTTTGGAATATCTCACCTGTCTTCCACACAAAGCCATTTGGCCTCTTGGCATTTACCTGCAAATGAGTTTGACTTTTTAGATTTGAATTAACACCCAGGGCAAAATTCTGGGATGTGTATTGTGAATTTGGATTAACATATACAAAAACGCACTCATACTTAACCTATGTATGTAATGAATGAAAGGCATAACGAGACAAAATACAAGCTATACATGAATTATAACCAGAGAACATCTAATCTCTAAAGAAGTCCCCTGTACTGAAGAAGCGTACTGCACAGTTACCTGTTGAATGACAGTCAATGACTGTACTACCCAACATGCAGTAGAATCTCTCCATGGTCAATGTCAGATCATGTGGGACAGTATGTTGGGAGGTGTACATTATTATAGTACAGCTAGCCAATGACTTACAGTAAAGTGAACCTCAAGTAATTTATGGAGGCCTATCGGAGACCAGCATATGATAAGCTAAGATTTGTGATCAATAAGATCATATGATTTGGAACAGGAATAAAAAGCAGAGTAAATTCTGGCAGGACCCCTTGGACAGATAGTAAGAGTTCAGAAGATCCTGTCCTCACACAGTGATTGACAGCTTTCACTGTATCAGTTTGTGCGCACTGAAAACTGTCAATCATGGTATGTAGGCAGAGTCATCAGAACTCTTGCTGTCTCTCCTAGGAGCCCTGTCAGGATTTACTCTGTTTTCTCCTCAGAAATCCTGCTTCATATCATATAAACCTATATAGTTCAGTTTCTCTCCCATTATAACATTATTAAAGGGATTCAACCACCCCCCCCCAAGCATATTCAGACCACCACCACTGTATTACAGAGCACATTACAGTGATGTACAATATACTTCTGTTATGTATGTCACTTTTTCAGATTTGGAGGAAAACAACTTTGAAGTGTGATCCAAATGAGGAAATTGGTGCACTGGGGGCAGGCCTCAGCTCCTGGAACACTGGCCTTGGTGCTCAAGTAGGATGGGTGATGGATCACCTCTAGCTGCACGGTTTGGTGCAGATAGGATAAAGTAACAAAAGCAGTGTCTCAGGGAGCTGAAGGCTTCCCCCAGTGTACCAATTGCCTTCTGTGCATATCACTTTAAATTAATTTTTCCCCAAAATCAGACATGCAAAACAAAGCTATGTTGTATATCTCTGTAATGTGATCTATAACACAGTGGTGAAGGTTGAATAAGCTTGGCAGAGGAGGCAAAGACTCCCTTTAAATAAGGCAGGAGAAATGATCTGATAGTTTCATTGTAAAGAAAATCCAAATTAAAATCTTAGCAGAAGTTCCCAAACAATATACTTATTCTGTAATCAGAATTTCTGACTATGGAAAATATCTGAAAGGTATATGGACCATATGTATTTGGCAGAAACGCATCTTTGGAAGGGCCATACTTATATTCTTGTTCATTACAACCTTGATACCTTTTATGTATATGCTCCGTTCTTTACCTTACACAGTAATATGTTAGCAAATTCAATCTTCAAGATTAATCTTTTAATTTTAATTGCTTTATTTAAAAATAGAATTCAATTCTTGTAAACTTTGTTTCCTTAGCTTATCACTGTTAATTGTCACTTTAGTGTATATTTCATCTTACCGTGAATTTGCTGTGCAGATAAAGCCTACTTTGACATGTGAACATAAATATTAACATTGAAACTCAGAAATATTAATATTGAATGTGTGCTGTATCTTAGAATGAAAGGAATTCCAATTCCCTTGAGTAATGCTGTATGCTTCTGCTTTTATCGGGAGTGAAAATGATGCCTGACAATGTGACCCATAGAGAAAAAAAAAAAATATATATATATATATATGTTTCTGTACATTTTTTTTTTCAAACTTTCAGTTATGGTTCAAGAGCAAAGCAAGCAGTTTATTTATGCCCCAGGCTACTAAAGATCCTAATAACCTGCACATTTATTTCTCTATCCTGCTGTTAAAGGGATTGTTTTGTGATGTCATACTTTTTCCATATGCACTAGTATGGGACATAACAGTGATGGTCATCTGTTAGCCTGAGGGCAAAGGTCCTAACAAAGGATGATTCCTGTCCTGGCCAATTTGGCCCTGCCACTATTGGTGGTTATATGTCATAATTCCAAGAATATGTTTACTTTGTTATTTCATCTACACGTGTACTACGGATGGTATGTCACTGTGCACATTGTGTTTACATATCATGCATTTTTTTTTGGCATTGGCCTGGCTGGATCAATTGTGATGGTGAATCTATGGGTGAGAACCTTATTAACTTTATTTTTCATCTTATATGAAAATACTGGCTGAAAATCCTTCCAGTAACAACAAAATGATAAACCTATACATGTTGGCGGCAAAAATCAAAGAAACACATGCATAAGGGTACAACAAAGCATCATAAGTCAAATATATACCAGAGAAATTGGGGTACTGGCAAGATACAAACATCTCTGTGCCCTGTAGAACATTGGACAGCACAATTGGGGTCAAAGGGTATGTTCACATGGAGGAATTTGGAGCTGAATTCGGAAGCAGTTTCTGTATCAGCACCAAATTCTGCCTGAAATCTGCTCTCCATTCATTTCAATGGCTAGCAGGAAAAAAAGAAGCGTCCTGCTTGTTCTTCAGGAACATGCCCGAAACTCTCATTGAATTGAATTTGAAGCTGATGTTGGAACATTTTCTTAAGCAGATTTTGGACCAGCTTTTCAGAATTCACATAAAAATCATCTTCAAGTGACTGAAACAGATTGTTTGTGCCTCATTTGATTTCTCCAGGTCAACATACCCAAAAGGAGGAAGACAAGAAACAGAGAGAACAGAAGAAATACCTGAAAATCCCCCAGGTGCACAGCAGATGTCTGATTACTGTGCTGTGACTGTAACGAGCTGTGCACCTGTGTGTCCATCACATGACCATGGACTGTACATCACATGACCATGGACTATATATCACATGACCATGAACTGATTTTTATCGATTGGTAGTAAGCAGAATGAATGACAGCAAGCAGAGATCTAGAAAACCATGAGGAATTGATACAGAAAGTATATTATACTTATACAATACGAACAGTAACATTAGTCTCTCAATATTTGTCTAAACTGGACAACCTTTATAAAGCTCAATTTTTGTTTACTTGAGTTAGGATCATATATGACCCCAGATTGCGCCAATAGCAGATGGCAAGATAAGGTTTGCTATCAATATGCTTCATTGATTATGGTCCTCTTTATTCACTCTCCACATGACCTCATGCATTTATATGTAAAACCTGTAGAAAATCTGTAGAAAACTTTAGAACCCCTTTAGTACTGTTCACCTGCTACAAATAAGTATTAGCATTAAAAATAGCTTTTGCAATTGAGAAAAGGCCATCATAACAAATTGCTTAAATTTTATTTATACAAGCCAGGTGCCTGGATCCAAGCCACTGAAGTATCTGGTATGATTTAGCTCTTAAAATAAATACCTTAAAAGAAAAAGACTGGAATCTTATCATCTTTCTAATCCTTCCTTCCTATTTCTTAAACACTGATGAAGTTTGAGAGCCGTGAACAGTTTTACCTGCACGGACGTTCCCATACACGTCTCCACTGATAACAGTTCATTAGGCAACAGCCAAATTATTTAACGTTAATGAGATTAGATTTTTTTTTTAGCAAATGAAACTTTTCTAGAAATTCTCTTTTTCTTTGCAAGAACTAAGGAAATATAGCAGAAAGTAAATGAAGCCAATTAAAATGAAAGACATAAGTAAAATAATTCTTACATTTTGGATTAGAGAAGGAAAAGTATTATTTTTACCTTGTTTTGATTTTGATGTAAATCCAGCCAAGTGTCTAAGCTGACCTTTTAAACTGTATGAAAAAGTGAGCTGGTTTCTGGGTCATTGACTCAGCAAGAGTTCGGTAGAAGAAAGGAGATCACCAGTTGGATGACAGATAAATCCTGTCAAGAATGCCATTTTGAATGGCATCTTAAGGGCTAAAGGTGCTAGGTTATAATACCTGTCAGCTCAGCTGTCAATCAATGAGGCCATCACTATGTTACTCTGGCAATCAATACATTTTTTTTTTTTTTCAGGGTGACACCAAAAATTGTCAAGTTTTCGAGGTTTTTGTGAACTTGGCCACACTTTGTCATCCTAGTAAACAATTAGAAAACATTACGCATAGGGCATATAATATATCTGTGTTATACTTGCAGTGGGTTGCATCAAGTCTTAACTTGGATAAATTGCTGTCCGTAGCATTGTATTCAGTCATTTTTGAAAATTTCTACAGACAAGTGGGATTTCTGAGTTATTCTGAATTATATATGAATTAGAAAACCAGTGTGCTCCTCTGACTGTTCTCAGAGGCTGCACCGTTGACTGTAAAGTCAGAGACGTAGCAATTTAGGGGGTGCAGAAGTAGCAATTGCTGCTGGGCCTGGTGTCTGAGGCAGGCCTCTCTATAACAGAAGAGAAGAAGACCAGAATCATAGATTGCATATAGTAAGTGGGGGCCCCAGGAGCTTCAAGTTATGTCTCTTTATAATGGACTGACTTTAAGACCTCTGAACACAGCCATGAGAAGCTGTCAGGGTTTTGAAGAGGCATGCCATTTTCCTAGTGCAGCTGCCACTTGATTTTATTGATTGGTGGGGGTCATGGACCCCCAGTTGTTTGTATACTGATAGCGTATCCTAGCTATATGATAATGAATCCACTTAGCACCACTATTTCCTCTTATTTCTGCCATCTGTTTTTCTATGAGTGTTGGTCCTGAAAATGTCCTACAGTCTTTATTCCAGTCCTGGTGGTTGGTGTGGTCCTTCCCCCTTCTGTGTTTTTGCTTTAGGATTGCCGTAGCTACAAAACCACTGCAATGTGTCCCAAGTACAGTCACTACAGTGAATCTGGTCACACACCCAGCTATGGTCCTTGCTACATATTCTCGCACAGATCACTGAGCAGAAACTATTCTGGGATATTGTACCCATGGAAAGTCAAGGCCTCACACTACAGTTCAGACTGCACCAATAGAGGATACACTGTGGCATAGAGGATACACTTTTGCATCTGTCAAATGTTCTCTATATAATATACTTGGGCATGTAAAAAAGCATTACCTCTTGTATAGTCAGTTACTCAGTGGAAGAATATTTTTAGCCTAGTATGTGTGTGTTCAATATGTGTTCAGAGGTTCCGTAATTGGAGAGAATGTTATGGTAATATAAAAGGCCAGATTTCCACTCTGTACAAGTTACACTGATCCAAGGATTTGTCTTGCCTTTTAAAATACATAATATATTTCATAGTAGAATCCTCTTATACTTCTTGCAAAACATTCAACAATGGCACAAAGATATATTCCTGAGATGTATAATCCTGTTGATTTGCTTTGCTTCGATAAGTAAGCTTATATAAGTATAACAGCATTTTGTAGGATTTTCCTACATATTTTCTTTTTTAGATAGCTGCACCCTTTCCTTTTATTTTTTATTGTTTTTACTGTATGGTTAGACACAGTATTAGGTTCATTTCTGTTCTTATGTAACCCAATACACAACAGCTATTCAGTGTAAAAGTACAGTATGTTCTTAAGTTTTGTTAATTTTCATTTGGACAGCAACCAAATAGTGTTTTATTTCCGTGGGCAACCCCTTTAAGTAACCATTTATTGTATAAGATTAGAAATCACTGAAAGAAACATACTAAGGATAATTTATTAAGATTAGTGCTTTGTGTGCCAGTATTAAAGGGGTGTCCGGGGAGTAATTTCTTACCTGGTCCCAGGAACTGCTGAAAATGGACCTTGGGGTTTTGTGACGTCACGACTATGGACCATGTAATCCAAAACAGTAATTCATTAATTAATTACTGCTTTGGATCACATGCTTTGGATCACATTAATTACCTGTGCTATGGGTGTCAGCTTTGCTATAGTCAGCCAGCCCCATAGTTAATTACCTGTGAGATAGGGGAAGTAGGAGGGGTCAGAGCTTCCTGGGGGTGGAACGCTTCTTTAGATCACAGGACCCAGGGAGTCGTGACGCGACCAGAACCCCATAGGTCCGTCATCTGTGATCCCCAGGACCAGATAAGTAAATTACTACCACACGGACAACCCCTTTAATCCATGTGTATGCTTCTCCAGCCTCATAATAATTCTGGTATGTTTTGGGAGGTCCCATGTGCCAGAAATTAAATCTGGCTTAATTTATTATAGTTTTCTTGAGCAAATATAGTAAATCTCTCAGGCTGTGACATCTCTGCCCAGTCCACCTTGATCCCTGTCTTACACACTGTTTACAAAAGTGGCGAGCAGTGTCGGGCTACAGACATCACTAGATGCTGCCTGCAGGTGGAGTAGGAATCTGAAGTCTTCCTGCTTCCTCATTCTGTTCACTCTATTATCGGATGCAGATGACATTAACACATGTAGCTAAAAGTCTTTGGGCTACTTGCAGATTCTTAGTTGCAGTGGCAACCATTTTGTTCACCATTTTGAGCCCAGATATATGAACTTTTCACGACCTTGTGTCACTCTCAAGATTAGCTCCAACTAAGACATGATAAAGGGAGCATCTAGCTGTCCAGAGACATTAAGTAACATCTGCCTACAAATGATATTTTTAGGCCTTCAGATATTCTGGGGCTTACATACAGTACAGACCAAAAGTTTGGACACACCTTCTCATTCCAAGAGTTTTCTGTATTTTCATGACTATAAAAATTGTAGATTCACACTGAAGGCATCAAAACTATGAATTAACACATATGGAATTATATACTTAACAAAAAAGTGTGAAACAACTGAAATATGTCTTATATTCTAAGTTCTTCAAAGTAGCCACCTTTTGCTTTGATTACTGCTTTGCACACTCTTGGCATTCTCTTGATGAGCTTCAAGAGGTAGTCACCTGAAATGGTCTTCCAACAGTCTTGAAGGAGTTCCCAGAGATGCTTAGCACTTGTTGGTCCTTTTGCCTTCACTCTGCGGTCCAGCTCACCCAAACCATCTCGATTGGGTTCAGGTCTGGTGACTGTGGAGGCCAGGTCATCTGGCGTAGCACCCCATCACTCTCCTTCTTGGTCAGATAGCCCTTACACAGTCTGGAGGTGTGTTTGGGGTCATTGTCCTGTTGAAAAATAAATGATGGTCCAACTAAACGCAAACCGGATGGAATAGCATGCCGCTGCAAGATGCTGTGGTAACCATGCTGGTTCAGTATTCCTTCAATTTTGAATAACTCCCCAACAGTGTCACCAGCAAAGCACCCCCACACCATCACACCTCCTCCTCCATGCTTCACGGTGGGAACCAGGCATGTAGAGTCCATTCGTTCACCTTTTCTGCGTCGCACAAAGACACGGTGGTTGGAACCAAAGAGCTCAAATTTGGACTCATCAGACCAAAGCACAGATTTCCACAGGTCTAATGTCCATTCCTTGTGTTCTTTAGCCCAAACAAGTCTCTTCTGCTTGTTGCCTGTCCTTAGCAGTGGTTTCCTAGCAGCTATTTTACCATGAAGGCCTGCTGCACACAGTCTTCTCTTAACAGTTGTTGTAGAGATGTGTCTGCTGCTAGAACTCTGTGTGGCATTGACCTGGTCTCTAATCTGAGCTGCTGTTAACCTGCGATTTCTGAGGCTGGTGACTCGGATGAACTTATCCTCCGCAGCAGATGTGACTCTTGGTCTTCCTTTCCTGGGGCGGTCCTCATGTGAGCCAATTTCTTTGTAGTGCTTGATGGGTTTGGCCACTGCACTTGGGGACACTTTCAAAGTTTTCCCAATTTTTCGGACTGACTGACCTTCATTTCTTAAAGTAATGATAGCCACTCGTTTTTCTTTACTTAGCTGCTTTTTTCTTGCCATAATACAAATTCTAACACTCCATTTAGTAGGACTATCAGCTGTGTATCCACCTGACTTCTGAGCAACACAACTGATGGTCCCAACCCCATTTATAAGGCAAGAAATCCCACTTATTAAACCTGACAGGGCACACCTGTGAAGTGAAAACCATTTCAGGTGACTACCTCTTGAAGCTCATCAAGAGAATGCCAAGAGTGTGCAAAGTAGTAATCAAAGCAAAAGGTGGCTACTTTGAAGAACCTAGAATATAAGACATATTTTCAGTTGTTTCACACTTTTTTGTTAAGTATATAATTCCACATGTGTTAATTCATAGTTTTGATGCCTTCAGTGTGAATCTACAATTTTTATAGTCCTGAAAATACAGAAAACTCTTGGAATGAGAAGGTGTGTCCAAACTTTTGGTCTGTACTGTAGTTTAGATTTTCTCAACCTTAGTCCTATTATTGTGTCCTATTGCTGGAGGTGTTTAGTTTCAATTACCCCTCTCACCAACATAAATTTAATTGACATTATTGACTGAGATAAAAATGCATTAAGGAAACCAAGGTATAGTAAAGTATAGTACAAATGCTTTGATTTACAGTCCCAGCAAAGTGAATGAGTTTCTGGTTAATCTCATCCACACTTTGCAGAAAAAAAAGCTGTTGTTTCAAAAACATATAAATTTTTGTTGTGTTTTTTTCCACTGCAATTTTTAGCTGTTTTTTGCTATAGGCTAAGGCTCCTGGTAGCAAAACGCAGCTAAAAAATGCTGTGGAAAAAATAGCAGCGGAAATGCATCGCGTTTTCAGCAGCATTTTTCTTTGCACTTTTCTCCACAGATTTTCTTCCCCTATTAAACCTATAGGAAAAATGCAGGCTCTTTTTTGAAAATGCAGCTTTTTCACAGCAGATTTTTTTCTACAATGTATGGTTGGGATTAGCCAGAATCTCATTCACTTTGCAGGTACTGTAAAATGCAGCGTATTCTTTTGTGGTGTTTCCGCAGCGGAAAAATGCTGTGTTTTCAAAATGTGGGGCTTTAGGCTAAAACAGTTTTCCCACAAAGAAAGCTTATCCAATATGCACGGGATAGTTCATTTCACAAGAATGGGGATCTCTTGTACTGGGCTATGACCAGCATTCCCATAGTTATGAATGGACTGTGTGCCTACACAACTGGCACTGCATTCAGACAGGGGTACATCTACAACTTATCCTTTGTAGAACGTTATGCTATTCCTGTTGACGAATGTTCATGAGGTTTGGCCCTCCGGTTTGTTTTCCACCAAACTTGTTGTCATGAAGCTGAAATACTAGTATTATACTTTGAGGTCTGTTCAGAGCCCATATTATAATAAATGGAGGCCCAGGGGAGGTACGGAAACATAATAATCTGTTATACTCACTTTGCCTCACGTCTCCTGAGAATCCTCCCAGGCTCCAGCAATCTCTCTGACATCTGTGATGACCCTCAGTACTTACATGTGTGCAATAAGGTAATGATGCTTAGATGTCATCATCATGACGTCTTCCAGGAGTCTGGAAAGGGACGCTGAGGGACTGCTGGATGCCAGGAGGATGCCCAGGGGCCCACACCTCTCCTGGGCCTCTGCTTATTATCCTCTGGGGTCTAAACAGGGTGATGAATCTCAAAAGATTTGGGTTCTGGTTGAACCGGGAATTTTTGGAAAATTTTAGTTGAATTCGGTCTTTGTGGGAAAATCCTTTTAATATGTGAATATCTGTTGCACGTTAAGGCATTGTGTGAAGGTGCAGTACAGCATTCCTAGACGTCTGTGGTGTGCTACTGTTCTTCTGTGTGTCTATGATTTTATATGGAAGCACATGAAGGTTATGAAATCCAGCAGGTGCGAAATGCAACAGATGTCATCAGATGCTGTAATAGAGAGATATTATCAGCAGTGCCTCTAAGGGTGAATATCTCCTTAATACAGTGCCATATGGAGGCACCATACCATGGCATATTGAATTCCTATGGCTCAATACTATAGAGCTGCCAGGGCTCTATGTGCCTTAGTGCAGGCTCTGAACACATGGCTGCGACACATGCATGAGACTAAAGTGTCCCAGCTAAACTATGTATATATGGAAGCAAAGGTAATAAATTGTTGGGTAAAGGTGTACGCTACTCTTGACAGTTAAACTATGAAATAAATGCTCTGGATCATATTGACATTCCCATTATTCTTGCAGAGGTCACTTAATTTCTGAAGATGTTAAAACTCATTTGTAATAACCATATAAGCAATATTCCTTTCCTGCAAGACATTTGTATATGCCTCTTTCTTGTGATCCATTTGCTATAATGTCATTCCTGATGAAGGTCACCTGTTCCTTTCTGCTTCTTCATTTGATTCAATTACTTATGGTCTTTTGTTGCATTGTTCTGTGAAACATATTAACTATTGAATTTTCCGTTTTTTCCAGCGCTCAGCTATGCCATAAACTCTAAAAAATAGCTGTAATATGTAGAAAGATGTTCTAAAGAAAATACAGTGTGAAATGACTCCGTGTTCAACTTATTCTATTATGATTATGCTATGGTATGCCTGTGCTATGGTTCTATGCTATGGTTTTGTGACTATAAAAAATTGAAATAAGAACAATCTATAGAACAAAGGTTACAATATATGAGTCCTGGATAGGCCCAATGCTATAGAAAGGTTTTTGTAAAGTCAAAGGTTGACTTCATCTGGCCACCTCAACTATACCGAACACATTTGTATTTGTGGCAGGAAACATGAAACGGATCTATTTGGAGCATCACAGCATGGATAGATTAAGATACTGATGTACAGGGTGAGGTTCACTTTCAAAACTATTCATGGTATGGTGCCCCCAAAGGATCCTGTGGTTTTCCCTTCGTTCCTTCAAGACTATACGGCTAATGCGTCATGTAGCAGACCGCAGCGAAAAAGCGCTGCAGGAAAAACCGCAGCGGAAACACATCACGTTTTTTCCTTCATCTCTTTTCACAGAAAGTCCACAGAGTTTTCCTCTGTGGATTTCTGCTTCAGTTATACCTATAGGGAAAGCTCCAGTGTTTTGTAAATCGCTGCATTTCCACTGCAGGTGTTTTTCTGCAATCTAGCGAATTCCATCCACTTTGCAGGGACTGTAAAACGCCACGGTTTTTGCCGCGGAGTTTACGACAAGTGGGGCTTCAGCCTAAAAATAATTATTGGAGACTACCACTTCTGGTACAGAGAAGGCAAACAGATTTCCCTAATATGACACTTTCTTCCTGATTTTATAGGACAGCAAATACTGTATACTGATACAAACATGCTCTTTGTGTAAGGCCTGTCAAGCAGGATTATTATGGACAGATGATATTCTTTAAGAATGGTGTTTTATAAATAATTTTCTGAGTTGAACCCTGAACCAACCTCTAGTTTCTGACAACTATGACTCATGGATAATTACTTAACTGCAGTCCGTTATATGGAACATTAAAGTCAAATAGAACAGCTACACATTTTCACAGATTCAGATTCACTGCAACAGTCGGAGATATTTCCTAGGATTTCTGACATATGAAAGTAACCATGGTGAATCCAACAGAAACCTGCAAAATTATTATGGTCACCTTTGATGATTAGATGGAACTGAAAAAAACTGATGTTCACAGAGCATATTCTAAAAAACATTCTAAGGCTAAGGCCCATGTAGCGGGCCACAGCAAAGAAAGTGCTGCAGGAAAAACCATGGTGGCAAAGCATCGTGGTTTTTCCCGCAGTGCTTTTAACAGAAAGTCAGTAGAGGAAACCTTTCTGCTTCCATTATACTGTACCTATCGAGAAACTGCCTGTAGGCAGTGGGGAAAAAAAAGTATTTAGTCAGCCACCAATTTTGCAAGTTCTCCCACTTAAAAAGATGAGAGAGGCCTGTAATTGTCATCATAGGTAGACCTCAACTATGAGAGACAAAATGAGAAAACAAATCCAGAAAATCACATTGTCTGATTTTTAAAGAATTTATTTGCAAATTATGGTGGAAAATAAGTATTTGGTCAATAACAAAAGTTCATCTCAATACTTTGTTATATATTCTTTGTTGGCAATTACAGAGGTCAAACGTTTTCTGTAAGTCTTCACTAGGTTTGCACACACTGTTGCTGGTATGTTGGCCCATTCCTCCATGCAGATCTCCTCTAGAGCAGTGATGTTTTGGTGCTGTCGCTGGGCAACACGGACTTTCAACTCCCTCTAAAGGGTTTCTAAGGGGTTGAGATCTGGAGACTGGCTAGGCCACTCCAGGACCTTGAAATGCTTCTTACGAAGCCGCTCCTTCATTGCCCTGGTGGTGTGCTTGGGATCATTGTCATGCTGAAAGACCCAGCCACGTTTCATCTTCAATGCCCTTGCTGATGGAAGGAGGTTTGCACTCAAAATCTCACAATACATGGCCCCATTCATTCTTTCATGTACACGGATCAGTCATCCTGGTCCTTTTGCAGAGAAACAGCCCCAAAGCATGATGTTGCCACCCCCATGCTTCACAGTAGGTATGGTGTTCTTTGGATGCAACTCAGCATTCAATCTCCTCCAAACACGACGAGTTATGTTTCTACCAAACAGTTCTACTTTGGTTTCATATGACCATATGACATGCTCCCAATACTCTTCTGGAACATCCAAATGTTCTCTAGCATACTTCAGATGGGCCCGGATATGTACTGGCTTAAGCAGGGGGACACGACTGGCACTGTAGGATCTTAGTCCCTGGCGGCGTAGTGTGTTACTGACGGTAGCCTTTGTTACGTTAGTCCCAGCTTTCTGCAGGTCATTCACTAGGTCCCCCCATGTGGTTCTGGGATTTTTGCTCACCGTTCTTGTGATCATTTTGACCCCACAGGGTGATATCATGCATGGAGCCCCTGATCAAAGGAGATTATCAGTGGTCTTGTATGTCTTCCATTTTGTAATTATTGCTCCCACAGTTGATTTCTTCACACCAAGCTGCTTGACTATTGCAGATTCAGTCTTCCCAGCCTGGTGCAGGTCTACAGTTTTGTTTCTGGTGTCCTTCCATAGCTCTTTGGTCTTCACCATAGTGGAGTTTGGAGTTTGACTGTTTGAGGTTGTGGACAGGTGTCTTTTATACTGATAATAATGTCAAACAGGAGCCGTTACTACAGGTAATGAGTGGAGGACAGAGGAGCCTCTTAAAGAAGAAGTTACAGGTCTGTAAGAGCCAGAAATTGTGCTTGTTTGTAGGTGACCAAATACTTATTTTCCACCATAATTTGCAAATAAATTCTTAAAAAATCAGACAATGTGATTTTCTAGATATGTTTTCTCATTTTGTCTCTCATAGTTGAGGTCTACCTATGATGACAATTACAGGCCTCTCTCATCTTTTTAAGTGGGAGAACTTGCACAATTGGTTGCTGACTAAATACTTTTTTTCCCCACTGTATAAGGTTGGGGCACCACATGGCGTAAACTCCACGGTTTGACCACGGCGGAATCATCACGGAAATAAAAGCAGCGTTTTACAGTCCCTACAAAGTGGATGGGATTCTAGCAATTTCCATCTTTACATTGTGGGAAAATACGCGAAGTGGACAAGCTGTGATTTCCAAAACCGTCACAGCATGTCAATTATACTTACGACTCATGGCAACGCCAGCGGTTTCCCTATAGGTATAATGGAAGCAGAAAGTCCGCAGAGGAAAACTCTGCAGACTTTCTGTCAAAAGTGCTGCAGGAAAAAACGCAATACATTGCCGCGCCCCAATTTTTCCCGCTGCGCTTTTTTGCTGCGGCCCATACACCTTCCCCCCCCCCCGTTCTTCATCGGCCACTCCTCTCTGCCAATCCCTTCACTGGCTACCCTTTGCCCTGCGAATAGAGTTCAAATTACTATTGCTGACATACAAAGCCATCCACAACCTGTCCCCTCCATATATCTCCGACCTAATCTCCCGCTACCTGCCCGCACGTAACCTCCGATCCTCCAAAGACCTCCTACTCCATTCTGCTCTTATCCACTCTTCACACAACCATCTCCAAGACTTCTCCTGTGCATCCCCCATACTCTGGAACTCATTACCAAGACACATAAGACTGTCCCCCACAATCACAAGCTTCAAGAAGGCCCTGAAGACTCACCTATTCAGGAAGGCCTACAACCCCCAATAACACTACTGTCACCACACCACCATCTGTACAGTCTCTACCCCCACCTTCTGTCTCTATCCCTCTTCCCTCATAGATTGTATGCCCTTGCGGGTAGGGCCCTGTATCTCACTGTGCCAGTTGGTCACTGTTAGTATTATATTTGTTTTGTACATCTTGTGTACCGTATTTTAACCCTCAAATGTAAAGCACCATGGAATTAATGGTGCTATATAAATAAACAATAACAATAATAAAATAGTAATACGTGAGGCCTTAGCCTTATTGACATGAATATTTGAATTGAAATCAATGGAGGAGATTTATTACACTATGTAACACAAATTTTGTTCCCAGCTTTTAAATGTTATATTCCAATTGCTTATGTCTAAAACAAATTAAAAATTGCTTACATTCATCATAAACTTCACTTTTGTGACCACGGCAATGAAAATTATGCATTTTTACTGTAGAAACAGATGATTTTGCATCTTCTCATTTATACAGTCAGACTAAGAACACTATATGCATTGCAAATTTACACAGATTACCAAAAACTGTTCAGAAGTGTGCGGTTTTCCGTGATTTACGACTATACTGCAAATCAGTTTCACGAATCAATCCCCAAATATAGTCGCCCATCATGTTTTCGTTATATTGTCCTTGGTAACGGCGTTCAAAGTTCATAATGTCCTGGTGAAAGCGCTCGCCTTGCTCCTCTGAATAAGCTCCCATGTTCTCTTTGAACTTATCAAGATGAGCATCAAGGATATGGATTTTGAGTGACATCCTGCAGCCCATTGCAGCATAGTTCTTTATCAGAGTCTGAACCAGTTGTACCTAGTTTTCATCTTTATGATTGCCTAGGAAGCCGCGAACCACTGCGACAAAACTGTTCCAAGCTGCTCTCTCCTTCCTATTCAGCTTCTTGGGAAATTCCCTGCTCTCTATGATCTTCTTGATTTGTGGTCCGATGAAGACACCAGCTTTGATCTTTGCTTCAGACAGCTTAGGTAAAAGATCTTGGAGGTAATTGAAAACTCTCGACTCCTTATCTAGAGCCCTGACAAATTGTTTTATGAGCCCCAACTTGATGTGTAGTGGTGGCATTAGCACCTTATCCACTTAACTTCAAGAGTTTTCTTGCAGTGCTCACATGTGAAATGAGGAGCCCATGGTTTGTCCTGGTCACCAACAGGCATCCCGAAGTATGCTTTGTAGTCCTCACACATCTTAGCAGATGCTTCCACAGAGTACTTTTTCGCTCTTGTCTTTATAAACTGGCAATATAAGTAGTAAAATGCGTCTGATGGATGTATGCAACCTCTTGATACCATCTAAATTGACTAAGTGGCTGTGAACTGTAAGGAAAAAGGATGTCTCTCCAAACTTGATAAAAATGGTCTTTATTCCATGCAGTATTAAAGTTCAAGAGTGTACTGAGGATTCAGCAGAGCAAGATTGATCACCCGCTACCAGAGTAACACACAATATATACATTTACATTCCTAAGCTCCTCCTGTAATGGGTGTGGGGTGAAGTGTGAATACTGTCGTTATCAGAATCTGAATAGATATTGAATTCACACCTGTCTGTCTAGGTCAATTCCCCTTTGTGATGGCCATTGCCCACTTACTATGCCATCCCAATCAATTAGATCCTGTTTCTCCGTCTCTCAGGAAGGGCTATAGTGGCCCTATATAACTGTAGTTATACAGCTACCTACAATTCTGTACAGTCCCAGAAAGTTCTAGATAATTCTGGGCAGTTCTAGAAACTTCTTGATAGTTCTCACAATTCCAGAAGCTTCTTAAGTATCTTGAAATATTGCGAATATCCTTAAAAATATCAATTTCA
The DNA here is from genome assembly GCA_947044405.1 of Leptodactylus fallax. Taxonomy (NCBI): domain Eukaryota; kingdom Metazoa; phylum Chordata; class Amphibia; order Anura; family Leptodactylidae; genus Leptodactylus; species Leptodactylus fallax. The sequence goes on from CAMRHE010000019.1 coordinate 1,585,603, forward strand.
AAATATCATTGTGCTGACCATAAAAGCAAAGTTTACAGGGAATAATAACTTTTTTTCTATTCATTTAAGGTACAAACAATCAGGAAAACACACTTAACAACTTGGAACAAATATTTTTTTGAAAATTGTTACATGGTGTTATTAATTTACACCAGAGATCTAGTGTAAACCTCGAGTTTGCAACTTTTGAAATACCAGTTGCAACAATTATTGTCACAAATGGCATTTTTACGCCTCCCCTGCGACTTTCATGAAAGCTTAGTTGGTGTGGGAGCTGCACTGTCCTTAACATCATTTACACCAGTTTATCAGTGCAAATGATCACTGCAATGTATATCAGCTTCTAGATTACAGCACAGATGCACGGCCTGGCAGAGGAGCCGCCAAAAGGGGCATGTGCCTTCTTATAAATGGGGCAGCTCTTCCGCTCTTCAAAAATACCCTCCAATGTGTTTTAAAAACTGATGTGTGATGGCCGTTTATGATGTTTGTATGAATAGTGCCTAAGCCTACATTAACACCACAGCTGTTTTGCACCAGAGTGTTGCCTGTTTTCATGGACCCCTCATACATTGCAGTGTAAAGAGGGACCCATGAAAATGGACAAAAATAGAGCATGACTGATATTTTGACAGTCCATTACAACAGAATAGCCCCCATTTACAAAAAAAAAAAAAAAACGCCTGGTACACAGCAGATTATGACATTCGTGTGAATATAGGGTAAGGCTAAGACCATTTATTGTGGAAATGCAGCAGAAAAAGACTGCATTTTACACTTCCAGCAAAGTGTATGTGATTTTATTTACTTTCATCTTCAAATTGCAGAAAAAAACGCAGCGGAAAACTGTTTTAAAAATGCAGCATGTTAACTTAACCTGCAAAAATGCTGTGTTTTCCTCATAAACTTATATAGAAGGAGGAAAAAATGCAATTCTTTTTAGGGACAGATGTTACAGATTATTAAGTAGGAAATTCTGAATAGCCATACATACTTTGCGTCTTTGTGTCTTCTCCTCATTTTAAAAATATCCATATTTTTGGTTCTTTGACACTTTTTCAAAAGCTAGAAGCCTAATATGTACTAGTATGGAAATTAGTGTAAATGAAACAAAAATCTGAGAAATAGTAATCCAGTTACCTAAGTAACAAACATGAAAAAGTTTAAAGAATATGCAAATAGGTAGCAACAGTCACTTTAAGGCTAAGTCCCCATGTTACGGAAACGCAACATTTCTGGCTGCTTCGTCATTTTTATCTCATCCACACATTGCAAGAAAAAAAAAAGAGCTGCGGAAAAGCTGTTTATTTTAGCTGCAGAATTTCAAGCATTTTCCCTAAAGATTTAATAGAGGAAGAACAAATATAGATAAAAACACAGCAAAAACTCAATGAAAAAAAGTTGTGGAGAAAAATGGTATATGTTTTCGCTACTTTTTTTCCACAGAGTTTTTTATCCGTTTTTTGTTACTTGGGGCCTTAGTCTTAAAGCATATATCCTCAGTAAACACTTTGTAAAGACATAATTGTATCATGTTTCTTATCATTAATGGACTTTTTTAATCTTTATGTCCAGTATACAATACATACTGCTAAGAAATGTTTCCTTGTAGTTTATCTTTTTGTCTTATACTGTATGTTGAAGTCTCATTGTTAGTGGAACGGATATGAGAATGCTATGTCAGGATACAATGAAAATGCGTCTTACTGCTTGGGGCTTTTCTTGTCCCTGTGCAGTGAGAGTCTTTTTTAACCTGGACTCTTAATATTATTGTGTGCTTCTTGTATATGGTGGTTTCAAGGCATAGCTCTGTCCTTTGCTTTTTTTTTCTTAGTTTGGAGCTAGTTGAGATAAAATATTTCATTTTATATTTTCTCTTTGCAATTGGCAGTCATTGTTGCTGGTAGTGGAAGAGTGAAGAAATCAGGCTATACCTTTTAGAGGCTAACTGAGTATATTTATAAGTAAGCTTTCAGAAGTGCTAACTTCCTTCATCAGACATGGTGTTATACAAGAACTGAAAATTCACAGATTTTTATACACATGGTCTTCAAAGGATTTTAGAGTCCTTTAAAAAAAACAAAAAAACAAAATGCAATCTAAGTAGAGAAGTTATTTACAACCGGTAATATGGTGGTAATATGTAATATTATTGGCACTTTTGTAGCAGTATCTTGATACTCAGCTCTAAAGCTTGTCATGGTTGGAGGTTAGATCAAAGCAAGTAGTCTTCATTACAGTAATACAAATGTTTATAGTCATTTAGCCAATATGTGTAGCAGTTGCCTGCAGTATGCGAAGCTTCATGTTGGCACATGGACTTTTTTTCACATGCCAAAATGTGACCCTCTTTTCTGTTGTATATCAGTATAACAGTGAACGTTTCACCTAGAACCGCTCTTTAGGCTAAACCCCTATGAAACGCATTGCGGTTTTTCCTGCAGCGCTTTTCACAGAAAGATCACAGAGTAAACCTCTGCTTCATTTATACCTACAGTCATGGCCAAAAGTTTTGAGAATGACACAAATATTATATTTTCACATGATCTGCTGCCCTCTGGTTTTTATGTGTGTTTGTCAGATGTTTTTATCACATACAGAAATATAATTGCATTCATATTATGAGTAACAGAAGCTTATATTGACAGTTAGAATGAGTTAATGCAGCAAGTCAATATTTGCAGTGTTGACCCTTCTTCTTCAGGACCTCTGCAATTCTCCCTGGCATGCTCTCAATCAACTTCTGGACCAAATCCTGACTGATAGCAGTCCATTCTTGCAGAATCAATGCTTTAATTTTGTCTGAATTTGTTGGTTTTTGTTTGTCCACCCGTCTCTTGATGATTGACCACAAGTTCTCAATGGGATTAAGATCTGGGGAGTTTCCAGGCCATGGACCCAAAATCTCTATGTTTTGTTCCCTGAGCCATTTAGTTATCACCTTTGCTTTATGGCAAGGTGCTCCATCATGCTGGAAAAGGCATTGTTGAGCGCCAAACTGCTCTTGGACGGTTGGGAGAAGTTGCTCTTGGAGGACATTCTGGTACCATTCTTTATTTATGGCTGTGTTTTTAGGCAAGACTGTGAGAGAGCCGATTCCCTTGGCTGAGAAGCAACCCCACACATGAATGGTTTCAGGATGCTTTACAGTTGGCACGAGACAAGACTGGTGATAGCGCTCACCTCTTCTTCTCCGAATAAGCTGTTTTCCAGATGTTCCAAACAATCGAAAAGGGGATTCATCAGAGAAAATGACTTTACCCCAGTCCTCAGCAGTCTACTCCCTGTACCTTTTGCAGAATATCAGTCTGTCCCTGATGTTTTTTCTGGAGAGAAGTGGCTTCTTTGCTGCCCTCCTTGAGACCAGGCCTTGCTCCAAGAGTCTCCGCCTCACAGTGCGTGCAGATGCACTCACACCTGCCTGCTGCCATTCCTCAGCAAGCTCTGCACTGCTGGTAACCCGATCCCGCAGCTGAAACACTTTTAAGAGACGGTCCTGCCGCTTGCTGGTCTTTCTTGGGCGCCCTGGAGCCTTTTTGGCACCAATGGAACCTCTCTCCTTGAAGTTCTTGATGATGCGATAGATTGTTGACTGAGGTGCAATCTTTCTAGCTGCAATACTCTTCCCAGTTAGGCCATTTTTGTGCAGTGCAATGATGACTGCACGTGTTTCTTTAGAGATAACCATGGTTAACAGAAGAGAAACAATGATGGCAAGCACCAGCCTCCTTTTAAAGTGTCCAGTGGTGTCATTCTTACTTAATCATGACAGATTGATCTCCAGCCCTGTCCTCATCAACACCCACACCTGTGTTAATGGAGCAATCACTGAAACGATGTTAGGTGGTCCTTTTAAGGCAGGGCTGCAATGATGTTGAAATGTGTTTTGGGGGATAAAGTTCATTTTCTAGGCAAATATTGACTTTGCAAGTAATTGCTGTTAAGCTGATCACTCTTTATAACATTCTGGAGTATATGCAAATTGCCATTAGAAAAACTGAAGCAGTAGACTTTGTAAAAATTAATATTTGTATCATTCTCAAAACTTATGGCCATGACTGTATAGTAAAGCTGTGCATATTTTTCTGCAATGTGTGGATGGGATTCGACCACGTGGAGCCCCGGCCTTAAGATCTGCACCATGAGTAGGTTGAGCTCATGTAGTAGTAGAGCCTGTCCACCCAAAACGTGTATTTTCTGTTGTGGATTTGGAAGCAGGTTGTACAGTAGCAACAAAGTGGATGTGGTGTGCATTTTCTATCTCTGGCATACCTACAGTGATAACCCTATGAATTCCTCCATAAAACACAACATAATAGGTGTTTTCTGCACATTAGTGGTATTTTATTATATCATCTGAATTGGCACTGCTAAGAGATTTGGATACATGTTCAATATTAACAGTATTTGGAATATTGTAACCAGTGCTTATGGCCTTAGGCAGGGTTCACACTACCGTTGGAGTCCGTTATGAAGGTGTCCATTAAAAAAAAAAAAAAAAAAAGCGGACACCTATCTTAACGGACACTAACTGATGTTAATGTGTCCATTTTTTTTAACTGATCCAGTTAATGGTTCAGTTTAAAAAACAGACACATTAGCATCAGTTAGTGTCCGTTAGCATCAGTTAGTGTCCGTTTTTTAACACTGTCCTTTTTTTTTTTTTTGTTTGTTTGTTTCTCCTTTCTGAGCATGCGCAGGAAAAAAACGGACATAAAATAACGGACAGTAACTGATGGCTATCACTTACTGTCCGTTATAAGTCCGTTACCCATAGACTTCAATGTTAAAAAAATAACGGACACTTGCTGTCCGTCAAGAATCGTTTTTTTTCAAAAGGACAAAAAGTCCTGCATGTAGGATTTTTTGTCTGCGAAAAAAAACGGACTTCTGACGGATTTGGTGTAAACGGACACTAATGGACACAATATAAAAACCCATTGAAAAGAATGGAAATTTTAACGGATTTCTGACGGTTCAGCTAGTGTCCGATGCTAAAATCTTGTAACGGACAATAGCAACGGACACTACTGACGGTCACTAACGGTAGTGTGAACGCCCCCTAACTTAGGTCTTGTATGGTGGGCCACACAGATGGAGGTTGTGAGGCACATGTGGCCTCTGAGCTACTGGTTGTAGATGATTGTCTTATAGTGATCAACACTATTGATTCTACATGGCACTTTCTACATAGAATTACACACGTGGACAAAATTGTTGGTACCCCTCATTTCATTTAATGAAAGAAAAACCCACAATGGTCACAGAAATAACTTGAATATGACAAAACTGGAATTTGCCAAACTACATGTTGACAAGCCACAATGCTTCTGGGAGAATGTCCTATGGACAGATGAGACAAAAATCGAAATTTTTGGCAAGGCACATCAGCTCTATGTTCACAGATGGAAAAATGAAGCATATCTTGAAAAGAACACTGTCTCTACAGTGAAACATGGAGGAGGCTCTGTTATGTTCCGGGGCTGCTTTGCTGCATCTGGTACAGGGTGTCTTGAATCTGTGCAGGGTACAATGAAATCTCAAGACTATCAAGGAATTCTAGAGAGAAATGTGCTGCCCAGTGTCAGAAAGCTTGGTCTCAGTCGCAGGTCATGGGTCTTGCAACAGGATAATGACCCAAAACACACAGCTAAAAACACCCAAGAATGGCTAAGAGGAAAACATTGGACTATTCTGAAGTGGCCTTCTATGAACCCTGACCTAAATCCTATTGAGCGTCTTTGGAAGGAGCTGAAACATGCTCTCTGGAAAAGGAACCCTTCAAACCTGAGACAACTGGAGCAGTTTGCTCATGAGTAGTGGGCCAAAATACCTGTTGAGAGGTGCAGAAGTCTCATTGACAGTTACAGGAATCGTTTGATTGCAGTGATTGCCTCAAAAGGTTGTGTAACAAAATATTAAGTTAAGGAAACCATCATTTCTGTCCAGGCCTGTTTAATGAGTTTTCTTTTTTAAAAAATTCTGTTGAAGCATGGTTGAAAAGCAATGTCTGACTTTCATTTGTCCGTTTTCATAGAATTTTTATACAATATTACTTTTGTCAGATTCAAGTTATTTCTGTGACCATTATGGGTTTTTCTTTCATTAAACGAGGGGTACCAACAATTTTGTCCACGTGTGTATATAGTGATTAGAACCACATACACAGTTAGCCTAGATTCACACGACCGAGTTTATGGACCTGAACAATATGCCAGGAGAGGGACCAGTTCTCTATGTTTCTAGGAAAATTCTGTTCCATAGTGATTACAGTATGGAACAGTATTTTCCCAGGAGGCTGTAACTCTTAGAAGCATAGATAGCTATAATGTTAGAACTCCATCTCCATCTTTCTATCTTCAGGCTGGTAAATCTGGCGTACATGCAGACCGAAATTTGGTCATGTGAATGTAGCCTTAGTGTATATTTGCACACAAAAGATTTGCTGCAAGAAAAAATAAAAAATCTGCGACTCAGAATCAATTCGATTAATATGAATGGGATATTTTAGTGGCAATCACACTGATTTCTGTGAGTTCCCATAGTATTTGAGGGTTATAAACTATTTGTAATGCTGAATGTATAGGATATGCATAGATGACCTTGCACATAACAGCATGTGGGAACTAAAGATGAAAAAAAATCTATAAAGTATTGAATAAAAAAACACTTTGCTCCTTTTATTTTAAAATGAACTTGTCCTTATCCCATTTAAGGGCTTAAAAAAAAGGTCCCTATTATATGGAATAGGATCACATGATTGAAGCACAAAGAAAAGGCAGAAAGATTAAGGAGATTGACTCTTATTAACCAAAATAAAAAGGAAAAGAAAATGATTAAACAGAAAAAAAAACAACTTTTCTCTTTTATATCCTATTACTAGATTTGCATGTCTATTCCGCTTCAATATAATTAAGGGCGATGATCAAAAGCCACAGAAAATGATATCTTTTACACAGTCCAGCAGTTGGCCATTTCTAAAGGTTTCTGACTGCAATGAGGAGGATCTTGCCTGCAGGAGGCACTTCTGGTAATTAATCGCGGTTCCTTTTGATAACTGCAATCCCCAAAAGGAGAAGAGAATATCACATAGAAAGCAGGAGACGATTCTGTTATCTTCTATGGAGTCGCCCAGGAGATTGAATGTCTTCCTCACTCACATTTCTCTGTCTCCATCTGAAGCTGACACAACCACAAGAATAAAAAACTATTTATTTTTTTGTAAGTTGGGTTCCGCCATTATTACATTGTCTTTCATTTAATCCAATTGGTGTATTAGCGTAGAAGAACGGGAAATGCTTTTTGACAATAAATTGTTGATGATGGATATGGCTGCATTCTTGCTCTCTAAATGTGTTTTTGGGATACTTCTCACTATTGTTTCATTTATGGCATTACATTTCACAGAATTGTGTTGTCAAAAGCATTTACTGTAGGTTATTATGTCTCAGTTAGACAGAACTTGAAAGTGTTATTTCTAGAATTTCTTCTGGCCATTTTCTGTGACAAATGACGTATTCGATGTTCATGCTTGAACTACAGTTGTACATACAGTCACACATACTACTGATGTACAGCTATCAGGTTCCTGCCCCATGCCACTATACTTATGGAGTCATTGTTACACATGATTTTGGAGCCAAAACTAGATGCTGAGGAAAATCTAAAGGTTGTTGTACACACAGCATTTTTAGATAAAGTGTCATTTTTTGTGGTGTTTCTGGTGTCTTTGCTTGGGTCCATGTTTTTCTTCCTTAAACGCAGCATGCTCTGTATATGATATTCTTTTCATAGGCATCCCTGTAGGAAAAAAAACCCTGAAAAAAAAGCATGGCAAAAATTTGTGAATAAAAAATGCCACCTAAAAATTACTTGTAAAAAGTGCATGCTTTTGAGTGACAAGTTCTGCGGTCTGAAGAACAGAGTGGTCGGGCAGCATTTACTGCAGAAAGTCCAGGACACATCACCCAGTGGACACTTGTTATTATAGCACATGACATTAATAGTAAAGTGTAGATGCAGCATATAGATAAAGAAGAGAAGGTGCATTCAAGTTCAGGGAAAAACTGTATTCATACCAATTGGCAATATTATTCCACTTACCTTTAGGGATTGTAATAAGGTAAATTTTCCACAAACATTTTACTAGAGGTGCTCCTCAAGGATTGCTTCTGCAGCCTTCATGCCTCAGCCTGGGTGGTCTTCTCTGAGACTCTTGGTGCATGATAATGGAAGATAGGTAAAAGAACTAGACCTCATTTTTGGCACTGCAGATGATCACTACTAGATACTGAATTAGGTAAGTATAATTGACTTTTATTTTCAGTAACAGGACAACACATTTTGAACCCTTTTTTAGGCCACTAAAAGGGAGCTTGCTTTTCTAGCCCAAAAGCAACAATGTCTGAGCTTCATGTGATCTATGTCCAGACTATAATTTTAGTGTTTATTGTCCTTCTGAACTAAGTAAATCATTATAAATGTAAGGGTTAGTTGTAGCCTAGCCAGTGAGGACCATTTCACAGTTTGCTGTGTATTCTGGAGTAATACATTTTATACAAGGATTTGAAGGAAACTTTTTTGAGCCCTGAATTACCTGGCATTGATGTAGTTTATAGAGGAATAATGGTAGTGAGATTATAAAGCATTTTGTTTCACTGTAATTCTAGTAGACAGGGTTAATCTACTGTAAAGCTATGGCTAATGATATGCCCCCATGCACAGAGAAGCCTCTATAATATATGCAGCATATGCTAGTTGCATATCACATTTTCTGTCACTATTTTACCCATTTCTGATATACACAGCTCTGTAATACGATGGTAATACAATGGAATGATAGCATGTTGTAAACACAAAATGACATAAGTACACTAAATAATATCACTCTTTACTGTGTAACAGTAAATTATAAATGGATACAGTTTAAAATAACTTTTACAGCCGAGAGACAGATGTGTTTCATCATTATCTCTGCGCTGATGTGTATCTAATGGCAGACAAAATGCTCTGTGCTTTCTAAGTGGCAATAAAAATCCCTATGGTAAGGACTCCGCAGAACCTAAGTATCCATAAGGTATAATGCAATATGTGACACTTGATAAGTTTGTAGCCATAAAATCTTAATGGTTGCGCTATGACATAAATGGAGCTTTTCAGGTAATAAGTTTCTAAAATACCCTTCAAGAAGTGCAGGTAAGTTGTTCTGTGGCTAAATATTTTTCCCATGTTGGTTTTGCCTCTTGATACCTTTTTACCCCCCTTCCTTACGGTATACTTTTGCTGCCTCCCTCTGTTTACCAGTTTTACACTTGTATAGTTTTACATTTTTGTACTTATACTGCGGTATTATACTTTTCTTCTTGCTTGCTGTGTTTTATGTTATTGCAATATTTCAATACATACTTTTGAAACCAAAATGTTTTGATATAAACATATTAAGTCATCCTGTGTCTAGATATGTTAGAACTATAAAGATATAATGATAATTATTCATTATGGTAAAGCTGTGAAAAAAAAAATAACAATTGAGTCACTGTTTTTTTTCAGTTTTGCCTCCCAAAATATAAATTAATAAAAAAGTAATCAAGTCATTAGACATTCCCCAAAATGGTACAAATAGAAGCTAAAAACTGCAAATTTTCCCCAAATTTTTAAAAAAAAATTGTTGGATTTTTGTAAAGGTAGTAAAACGTGGTAAAAACTATATTATGGCTAGGGCTGCATGTGTCTGTCTGTTGTGGGAATCTGCAACAATAATTGATATTCTGCAGGTTCTAAAACTGTGGAGCAAGACATTTTGCCATGTAGGTTTTTCTCAGTGTGTGAATGGGATTTATTGAACTTGCCTCCACTTGACTGCCACTGTAATTCTCAAAGGGCGGGTACCCCACTGTAAACTTGCAATGTGTGGCCTAGACATAAATGTGATATCTCTGTTACCATACCTACCCACAGAGTATAGGTAACATGTAATTTTTATAGCCTGCGGAACTCCTTAAAAACAAAACCCTACAGAAAATGGTGCAATTGCATTTTTTTCTAATTCTACCCCATTTTGACTTTTTTTCCAGCTTTCCAGTACATCATACAGAATATTAAAAATAGTACCATTAGAAAGTGGAAAAATAACCTATTATGGAAGAAAAGTATAAAAAGTTAAGGCTTTTGGAAAAATGTAAATGCAAAAACAAAAAATGATTTGGCGGAATGGGGTTACTTGTTTCTGTTATGATTTATACTTTGCTACAGTTTTTGTGATTTAGACATCTTGTTGTATTATAGAGTTGTACCCACCTGAGGTATAACTGAAGTTCATCTTCTTTCAGATGTTTCAAGGTAGTGGTGTGACACTGTATAGGACATGCTGAGAAATACGCTGCTTTATTACTATGCCTTCCAGGTGCCTCAGTTGCTCTCACTGTAATTGACAATTTTTATTTTGTGTTTTGTGGCTTTTGGATAGAGTGATAGACACACCACAAGGCTGTAATAAACTACAGTCCTTCATCCGTCAGGGGTTACAGAGGTAAGGGTATACTGTACTGTATACTGCAAAATGACTATAGTGAAAAAGCAAAATTACCTTTCTATAAAACAAACAGGTTTATTTTTACATTGTATCTCTAGTATAACACTTTATAGTAAGTGACTATTAGGCTAGCTTTTCCTATACTGATGAATTGACCAGATAATCTGTGACAGATTGTTATATTCCCAACAGCCTGGGTTCAAATATGTGCTTCAGTCGATTCTCTACTTCTGCAATTGGGCCTATATAATTTGTATTATGAGCTCTTACAGGTACATTATGTTTTTGTAGCATAGCCACTGTACAACCGCTGTGCCTTTATTTGTAGGTTTTTACATCCAGTGGAAGTCACTTTATAGACTAACATGATATGCGTTATTATGAGCATGACTAAGTCTCTGTTTCATATTTTATTAGATTTGATGAGTTTGTCCTGCAGATACTTATTTTTTTACCTTTGCTCTTTTTAATTTATAGGAAGCAGCCTTTCTAAGCAAGACTGGGCTATTCAATGGCCTGCTACAGAAACAGGGAAGGAAAACAGTCCCGTCACCCAGCAAGAGACAGCTCAGTGGATCAGAACACATCTTTCACAGAGTCCAAAACTACAGTCTAAATGCACCCAGCACTACTGCCATTTGCCTGTAGCTCATGGATCCCTGTACACTAATGTAGACAGGTTGACTGTTGAAGCATATCCAGGTTCATGCCAACCTCCAGAGACTGGGCACCGCTCATTACCACCATCCCCCCGTCAGCGGCATACTGCTCACAATAATGCACCAAGGACACCTAATATAGTCACCACTATGACCCCTCCTGGCACCCCTCCAGTAAGAAGGAGGAACAAGCTGAAACCACCAGGTACCCCACCTCCTTCTTCCCGGAAGCTCATCCACCTTATCCCTGGATTCACCTCCTTGCATCGAAGCAAGTCTCATGAGTTTCAAGTTGGTCACCGTGTGGATGAGTCTCACACACCGAAGTAAGTACTTACATGAGCAATTCAATGCCTATACTCGCTATATAATATGCCTATGACACTATTTCACTCATTCTGTTTTACTTTTCTTGGAAACTGTCCTTGGGGAAGACTAACAAGCATGAATCTCTGTGAACCATGGGGGTTAAATGGGCCATATAACTGTTCATTTAACAGAGGGTGATAAATTATGCAGCACTTCTGATATGAATTGCTTCAAACCAAGACAAAAATTACACATATAAGCCTTAGGGAAGGAAAGCAAATTTGTTTTGCAAATTGAAAATGGAATATTTATTATTTCTTGCCAGATACAAGCAAATCCCAGCCATTGTCTACTGTACACTCCGAGAGGCCAACTATATAATGGGTTTGAGAGTCACCAAACAATTCTTGGACAACAAATGTTGGTGGAAGGAAATGAGCTGCTGCCAGAGGAAACAGCTTATTCCCCTCTACCCTTTATAAACATATTCACACTTGGCTGATCATTTGGTGGACAACTGGGAGAAGTGAAAAAAAATAAAAAATCATACTCACCTATCCCCGGTGCTCCAGTGTCCTCCCGCCGCGTTCCGATCCTTCTGCTCCGGCGTTCACTGGCTGTAATGTGACGTCACAGATCCCTTCACCACTGAGGCCAATCAGCGGCCTCAGGAAGAGACTCGTGATGTCACAGGTAGTGACATCTCATGCCCTTTGTTGAGGCCGCTGATTGGGACTTCCACCACACGTCAGCTTGGGACCCAGAAGAACGGACCGCGCAGGGAGGCTTCGGAGCGCAGTGGATAGATGAGTATGATTTTTTTTTTGTTTTCACTTCCCCCAGCCTATTTAATACTTGAATGGGTTGTCCATTTTTGCCTGGACATCCCCTTTAAGGAAATTTGACCATTTCAAGAACTCTGCTTGCTGTCAGTGAATGTAGTGGTTGAAAACCGCTACAGACGTAATACTTCTCAATCTGTGGTTCATCTAGTCAATTCAAACATGGTCCAAGCTGGCTTTCCTTTACTGGAATTTTTACATTTTATAATAAAGACACCAAATATGATGTCATAAAATATTCACAATAGCTGTATGGGGGCTTTACCTAAGAAATGTAAAGATAAATAGTAGCAATGAATTCTGCATTTTATCAAGATTCAGTCTTGGCATGTACACTCATATAAGTGAAAGGAAACTCATAGAGAAGTTGACATTAAGCATTTATTTTTATGATACCATTTTACAGCAACTACTGAATTTGTCATTGATTTTAGTGACTAGTGTCTGTATTGCTTCTGCTCTGGGAGCTATGATGGTCTGTGGTAGTTTTCAGTGGCCAGTTCTGCTTTCAGCCTTTGTACAATGTATATACCAGGCTAAGCAAATGTCCATTCTATAAAAATACATCATAGCATCACATTCAGTACCTACTTCAAAAACAGCAACCCATTCAGTTAAAATAAAACAGCTCGGAACTGAATTCATAAAATAAAGTGAAATGTAAAATTTTTATTTATTCAGTTATTATTTTAATAACTACGTAATAACTACAATGAATCTATACATTATTTATTTATTTATTTTTTAATATGTTTTCACAGTCCCCTACAGCAGTGGTCTCTCACCTAAAGGCAGATGTTATCACTTTAGTTGCGTCTACCAGGTTTTGATATACTTATAATACAGCTGCCCTTGTAACATGTGATAAACACATTTTTATATAGTTTATTGTATTTGCCTTGAATCCTATTATGTGTACTATTAATTGTATACTATTAGGCAAAATTCACACAGCACTTTATAGTGTATTTAATTGCTTTTTGCATGAAAATTGAGCTGCAATGCAAAATAAGAAAGGCATCTTTGTAAAGTGTAGAAGCCGCCCTACAAGGTACTGTCATTAGTTTGTTACCAATTTTCCTGCTCAGAGACTTCTTTTAATAATAGCAAATTATTAAAAATCATGATATACAGAAGGTTTCTGTTTTTGTCAATTTGTGGGTTCATGGTATTTCTTTCAAAATGCAACAAGCTTTGTGCTACGTTCACATCCAAGGACCATAACATCGGACATACAAACCACTAAAATAGCAGACACCAAAGGTGCCTGGTGAACCCCATTGACTATTATAAGATCTTTCCGGTCTTTGTTCTTTTAAACTTAAACCGCCAGACGAAAAACTCAGACTTGCAGCATTTTTTTGTCTGGCAATTTTTAGCGGTTACTGCGAACGGAGACTCTGACGCAGATGTGAACCCAGCCTTAGGTATGGAGCTTTTTTACTGGTAGTTTTCCCATATACTTCTCTGTTACATTTGAAACAAAAGAAAAAATGTATGTTGTAAGAAAATTAAGGAAGCAACCAAAGTGCGACACATGCTATAATGAAAAAAATTATTATGAGGCTAAGGCCCCACGTAGTGAACCACAGCAAAAAAATACATAATTTTTCTTTGAGTTTTTGCTGCTTTTTTCTCCTTTTGTCTCCTCCTTTTAAAATATATAGGGGATGAAATTAATCACTTCCCACTCTGCGCTGTACTATCATGCTGAGCTGAGCGTGTAGTTAACACTCAGCGCTGTAATAGTACGGCGATGTAATGCCGCAAGCACAGGAGCTGTGCCTATGGCATTACTTCTGGCACTTGGCTGTGTTATACAGCCGAGGCCTGAGACTACTCACCAGAGACGGAAAATGCTCTAAGATACTCAGAGATCCCAGATTCAATTCACCTTGTGGGACAGGTAAAAAAAAATGAAGAATACAAATAATAAAAAGTTTAACCCCTTTCAGCCGCAGGCATTTTTCAATTTTTTTTTTGACCCCATGCATTCCAAACCCCATAACTTTGTTATTTTCCGTTCACAAAGACATATGAGGGCTTAATGTTTGCGGAACAAATTGTACTTTGTAATGGTACCATTTAATATTCTGTACGTGGACTTGGAGGCTGTAAAAAAAATTCAGAATGGGGCAGAAATTGGAGAAAAACTGCATTTGTGAGATTTTCTCATGAGCTTTGTTTTGATGGCTTTCACTGTGCAGCCAAAAATGACATGTCACCTGCATTGTATGGGTCAGTACGATTCCAGGGATACCAAATTTAGGCTGGGGCCCCATGTAGCGTAAATACGGCGATTTTGCCATGGCAGAAACATCACGGCAAAAACCACGGTGTTTTACAGTACATGCAAAGTGGATGGGATTCTGGCTAATCCCATCCAAACATTGCAGAAAAATATCCGCAGCGGACTTGCATGTCAATTATACCTACGAAAACGCTGGGGTTTTCCATATAGGTATAATTGAAGCAGACAGTCGAGAGAAAAACTCTGCTGACTTTTTGTGAAAAGCAATGCGAAGAAAACCACAATGTGTTTCCGCTGCGTTTTTTCCCACAGTGCTTTTTGGGGCCTTAGCCTAACATAGTTTTTTTTTACGATTTTAACTCTAAAAACTCTAAAAAAAAATATTGTAGTCGCCATATTCTGACACCCATAACTTTTTTTTATATTTCCGTGTACAGGGATGCATAAGGTGTCTTTTTTTGCAGGGCCAGATTTACTTTTTAGTTTTACCATATTGGGGAATGTCTGATGTATTGATCACTTTTTATTCAAATTTTATGGGAGGCAAATTGGTGAAAAAATGGCGGTTTGGTTCTTTAGATTTTTTTTTCCCGCTATGGCATTTGCCATATGAGAAAAATATTTTTATATGTTTGTAGACGAGGATGTATAATATGTTTATGTTTGTTTTTGTTTATTTACTTTTATTTTAAATATAGGGAAAGCAGGATGATTTGAAATTTTCTTTATAGTTTTTTATATTTAAAAGAAAACCTTTTTTTAATTATTTTATAAGCCTTCTTAAGGGGCCTGAACCTGCAATCTTTTGATTGCAGGTCCAATAGACTACAATACTTATTAGTATTGCAGTATATGGGACTTTCGCTATATAGCTAGTCATAAACCATCCTCAATAGCTATATTACTATATTACTATGACAAGCCTGGGCGCTTTCAGAAGGCTTCCAACTGTCATATTAACAGTACGCCACCTGCAATCTCCTGCAATAAAAACTACAACTTGCCCCACAAATAAAGAGCCCTGACATATCTCCGTCAACAAAACAGTAAAAAAGTTAGAGGCGTCAGAATACGGTGACATCAGGAAAAACGTTAATTTTTAAAGTGACTTTTTATTTGTATAAGCGGTAAAATATGATAATACCAATATAAATATGGTTTTGCTATAATTGTAATCACCTGCTAGACAAAGTTGCCATGTCATTTTTAATGTAGAGGGAACGCTGTAAAACCAAACTGCAAAAAATCATGATAGAATTGTGATTTTTTTTTTTTCACATGGACTCCCCAAAAATGTGGATAAAAGCGACTCAAAACAGTAAATGTACCTCTAAATGGTGCAAAATGAAAGTACAACTTGTCACACAAAGAATAAGCCCTCACATAGCTATGTCGATAGAACAATAAAAGAGTAATAATTTTGGAAGGCGGGGAAGGAAAATATGAAAAAAATCGCCAAGCATTAATGTCCAAACTACCCGGTGTCCTTAAAGGGTTAAAAAAAAAAAAATCAAATTCACTTTGCTGGTACTGTAAAAAGCAGTGTCTTTTTCCATTAACCTAAAATGTTTAAAAATGTATAGTATTTTTGCAAGTGTTTTAAAAGGCATAAAAAAATAGTCTGTGTGAAAAAAGGCTTAGGCTAACCCTATATTCACACAAATGTTCTAATCGCCGTGTGACAGCTTTTTTTTTTAACAGCCGTGATATGGCTGCATTAAATTCACTGTATGTGAATGGGGGCTATTCACATGACCGATATTTTGCTCTATTTTTGTCCATTTTCACGGATTCTCCATATGCGGCAATGTATGAGGGATCCCTGAAAACAGGCACCGCTTAGGTGCAAAACAGATGTGAAAAATTTACTTTTCATGGCTTTTTTCACCATTTGTTTTCTGAATTTTGGCTTATGCCTCATGTAGTGAAACGCAGCTAAAAACTGCAGTGGAAAAAATTGCAGTGAAAACACATTGTATTTTTTTCCACAGTGTTTTTCATTGAGTATTTACTGTGTTTTTTCTTCCCCTATTAAATCTATAGGGAAAAAGCTTGAGATTTTGCAACTAAAATTAACATGCTGCATTTTTCAAAAATGCTCACGTTTTTGAAAAGCAGCTCCTCCGCAGCTCTTATTTCTGCAATGTGTGGATGAGATTAACCAAATTCTCATTCACTTTGCAGGTACTGTACAACACAGCATCTTTTTTACACTACTTTTCCTCAGCAGCCAAAAACACAGCATTTTGGCAACGTGGAGCCTCCTGCATCTTTGTTGGGTGGACAAACTAAAATTTTTATTAAAATGTAATTTAGGAAAAAATCCAGTTGCTTGAATCTGCAAATCAGATTAGACACAGATTATTTCCTTGGAATACAGAATCGTGGAATGGTAAATATCATGAACTATTATTGTGACTGGATATGTAAGAACTGCTTGTCATTGAGTACGTGCACACGTACATGCATCCAGCTCCATTTACAGCTCCATTGCCATATGTATGGATGCAGATATCCGGCCTATGTTTGTTAGCTCATGTCCTGGCCAGTCTTACATAAGTGACAGATAACATTATTTCTCTGGAAGACTGTAAATGATCATTGCATGCTAACTGGAGGCCCAAACATCCCAGCAAGCAGATGGGATTCTGAATCAAGAATTAATTAACAAAAAAATTATAAGCGGAGATGGGTGCGGGAAGCAGGGCCCCATACTACCGTCTAATGCAGAAACTGCTTCCTGGATCCTTCATTCAATGTACTAATTTGCAGCTGTTTTGGACCAGAGATTCTTCTTTCCATTCATTAACCCTTGAAGAGCCTCTAAAATAAAGGAGATACAGGAATCCTTCGTAAACATTTTATTTCTGACACCTAAAATTATAGGAAAAATGATGTGATGAATGTAGTGCACCATTCAGTGTTACTACAGTAGCCAATAAAACATGCTAAACATTACTATCTGATATGAAAATGCACAAGAAAGGAATAAATAGTGGCCAGAAGGCCTCCTTCTTAAATTAGTTATTTGGGTGTAGGAAGTAAAGTTATTCCATTTAGAGATATATGTACATAAATGCCTACCCATCTTCCCCACTTGTGATCAGATTGCAGCAGGTAATATATTAGAAGTTCATCATGGTTTAGAATTAAAGCCTGACTGACCTTTAGTATTTTGTTGTAACTTTTTGACAATTTAACCTATGATATTTTCTGAATTTCTGGCCTTACTGGCAGGAGAGTACAGAAAAATAAACCAGGGCGAATTCACACAGTGGGGGCAGTTTATTGGCATCTTTTTTGTTCCTTTTAGCTGCATGAGCCTTTTTTAATAAGACTTCATGCACATGACCGAGTGTTCAGCCCAAGGGTGTTCTAATACTTCCTTCTGATATTTATAGGGCAGGTCCAATAAAATATTGGAAAAGAGCATCAGAACACCCTCGGCTGCGTACTCTGTCGTTCTAGAAGCTTATGGTTTATTTACTAAAAAGGCACAAGAACATAATCCTGAAATTCAACTCAAGAAAATTGCAATTCCATTGCTGTCAGATATTTTGAGTTTTTTATGCAACCCATGAACTAAGTGCAGTTTCCCCTTAGTAAAGGGGCAAAATTAGAAGCAAGAGTCTTTATAAATGCCACCCATTATGTACTTGTTGTGAAGTTTTGGTTGCAAGTACAGTACCATATTAACAAATCTCATAGCATTAAAAAGTGCCTGGGGAATCTAAACATAATACAGATTTTTAGAAATGCAGCTTGCCCCCTGTTGCAATGCAGTGAGTGTAATCTGCACCAAAATTAACAAAGAGATCTGCAAGTGACATCTGTGGATTTGGGTCCAGATTTTTAGGCCAGTTCCACAGTGTAACTTTTACACAATGTGTGAAACCAGCCACAGGGACAATAAAAATACAACCTCCAGATGTGCCCCAGACTCCTATGTTCCCTATTTTGGCAGTTACAGGAGGTCAGCATTGTCATTTTTTTTTAACCCTATAAAGCTGTGGTCACACCTGCGCTCAACGACTTCCAGAGGTGCAGGGCACCTATTTCATGGTCCCTGCTGAGACTAACTAAGACAATAGCCCACACAGTTTTTATAGTACCTTTGGGGGGAGTGGTCAATTTATAACATGACATTTCATGGTTCAGGAATTTGAAAGAATGTTTAATGTTTAAAGAGGACCTTTCACGTCCTAATGTATATGCTGTTTTACATACCGCTAGAAAGCCGAGAGCGCTGAATTCAGCGCACTGTTTGCTTTCCCGTTATGTGGCCTGGGGCTGGAGCTATCGGTGCCGGTAGCTCTCTGCCCCATCGTCAGAAGAGCGTTTCTGACAGTGTAGCTTAGCTGTGAGGAACACCCTCCCTGAAAGTATTCCTCCATAGCACTGTACTGAGGGGGCGTTCCTCACAGCTCAGTGTCATCAGTGGGCTGTAAGGAACGCCCCCTCTCTGTACTAATCCCATAGCCGAGTACTGTCAGAGGGAGCATTCCTTACAGCCCAGTGATGACGCTGAGCTGTGAGGAACGCCCCCAGTACAGGGCTATGGAGGAATACTGTTAGGGAGGGCGTTCCTCACAGCACAGCTAGACAGTCAGGAACGCCCTTCTGACGATGGGGCAGAGAGCTACCGGCACTGATAGCTCCAGCCGTGGGCCACATAACAGGAAAGCTGACAGCGCGCTGAATTCAGTGCGCTGTCGGCTTTCTAGCGGTATGTAAAACAGCAAGGACGTGAAAGGTCCTCTTTAAGAATGATCAGTATCAGAATACTATACAAAAATATAGAGTGATCAGTAACATAAATTATCCTATAGATGGACACCAAGAAATACATACAAACTCCATCCCCCTTTCTGCTTAAAATATGCGGAGAGAAAAGTTCTCTCAACTGATTTCAGGCGGAAACCCGGTGGACTCCATTATAGTCAGCGGGTTTCTGTGGGTAACCACTTTTTAAGCGGATAGGGTTTTCATTTTTCGGGTCCCTAAGTGGACCCGATGAACAGAAACTCAAATGCTAGTGTGAACCTAGCGTAAGACCAATTTGGTAAATGAAAAATCTTAGTAAAAACAGCACTGCAGTAAGCTGAAAATAATTTATTAGGCACAGGTTTTTATGTCAGTGCATAAAAAAAATCAGATATACAGCAGCTATGAACTGGTTTAGATTTGTGCTGTAATTTACGCCACTTTCTGGGTAAATCACTGGCCATTGGAAGTCACAGCTTCTCACTTAACCCTGCCCATTTGTCAGAAAAAGAACCAAAAGTTGCTAATTTTTACTCAAATGAGTCCTGCACCAAAACTTGCAATTTTTGCATTCCAGGTTTCTGGCATGAAGCCATTTCTTCCCTGTAGCTCTAAAGGGAATTTGGTGCTCACAAAACATTGTACCAGCTGCAATAAATATATATGCAATATATATGAAATATTAATCCACAGAGAGATTTGGACCAAGGAACAATATGATGACAAAGGTGGAAATGTGCTCTGAAGCAGGGTGCACATACAAAAACACTGAAACAGGACAGTTAGTTCAAGGGCTGCTGAAAAACATATACAGTCATATGAAAAAGTTTGGGCACCCCTATTAATCTTAATCATTTTTAGTTCTAAATATTTGGGTGTTTGCAACAGCCATTTCAATTTGATATATCTAATAACTGATGGACACAGTAATATTTCAGGATTAAAAGGAGGTTTATTGTACTAACAGAAAATGTGCAATATGCATTAAACCAAAATTTGACCGGTGCAAAAGTATGAGCACCTCAACAGAAAAGTGACATTAATATTTAGTAGATCCTCCTTTTGCAAAAATAACAGCCTCTAGTCGCTTCCTGTAGCTTTTAATCAGTTCCTGGATCCTGGATGAAGGTATTTTTGACCATTCCTCTTTACAAAACAATTCCAGTTCAGTGAAGTTTGATGGTCGCCGAGCATGGACAGCCCGCTTCAAATTATCCCACAGATGTTCAATGATATTCAGGTCTGGGGACTGGGATGGCCATTCCAGAACATTGTAATTGTTCCTCTGCATGAATGCCTGAGTAGATTTGGAGCTGTGTTTTGGATCATTGTCTTGCTGAAATATCCATCCCCGGCGTAACTTCAAATTCGTCACTGATTCTTGTACATTATTCTCAAGAATCTGCTGATACTGAGTTGAATCCATGTGACCCTCAACTTTAACAAGATTCCCGGTGCCGGCATTGGCCACACAGCCCCAAAGCATGATGGAACCTCCACCAAATTTTACAGTGGGTAGCAAGTGTTTTTCTTGGAATGCTGTGTTTTTTTGACGCCATGCATAACGCCTTTTTGTATGACCAAACAACTCAATCTTTGTTTCATCAGTCCACAGGACCTTCTTCCAAAATGAAGCTGGCTTGTCCAAATGTGCTTTTGCATACCTCAGGCGACTCTGTTTGTGGCGTGCTTTCAGAAACGGCTTCTTTCGCATCACTCTCCCATATAGCTTCTCCTTGTGCAAAGTGTGCTGTATTGTTGACCGATGCACAGTGACACCATCTGCAGCAAGATGATGCTGCAGCTCTTTGGAGGTGGTCTGTGGATTGTCCTTGACTGTTCTCACCATTCTTCTTCTCTGCCTTTCTGATATTTTTCTTGGCCTGCCACTTCTGGGCTTAACAAGAACTGTCCCTGTGGTCTTCCATTTCCTTACTATGTTCCTCACAGTGGAAACTGACAGGTTAAATCTCTGAGACAACTTTTTGTATCCTTCCCCTGAACAACTATGTTGAACAATCTTTGTTTTCAGATCATTTGAGAGTTGTTTTGAGGAGCCCATGATGCCACTCTTCAGAGGAGATTCAAATAGGAGAACAACTTGCAATTGGCCACCTTAAATACCTTTTCTCATGATTGGATACACCTGGCTATGAAGTTCAAAACTCAGTGAGGTTACAAAACTAATTTTGTGCTTCAGTAAGTCAGTAAACGTAGTTAGGAGTATTCAAATCAATAAAATGATAAGGGTACCCAAATTCTTGCACCAGTCAAATTTTGGTTTAATGCATATTGCACATTTTCTGTTAGTACAATAAACCTCATTTCAATCCTGAAATATTACTGTGTCCATCAGTTATTAGATATATCAAATTGAAATGGCTGTTGCAAACACCCAAATATTTAGAACTAAAAATGATTAAGATTAATAGGGGTGCCCAAACTTTTTCATATGACTGTATATACA
Organism: Leptodactylus fallax; assembly: GCA_947044405.1. Taxonomy (NCBI): domain Eukaryota; kingdom Metazoa; phylum Chordata; class Amphibia; order Anura; family Leptodactylidae; genus Leptodactylus; species Leptodactylus fallax. The sequence goes on from CAMRHE010000019.1 coordinate 1,607,426, forward strand.
GACTAGGATTGAAACAGGGTTATAGGCAGAAGAAGCAAGAATCACTTTTAGAAAAAGATAAACCTAGTCAGCCTACACATGCACCAGTAAGTGACAATTCAGTTGTGAAAGATGGTTGTTTTGGGTCTTTGTTGCACTGGACAGTTGCACACAGGAAATATTAAAAATAACTACTGTAGCTAGAGCTCTTTTGGGGAATTTTAGAAAATAACATCGTGTGAGTATAAACTAGCAGCCACAGGGTGAATGAGGTGGAAATAAAGAGATTTGCAGAAATTCCAGCTGTGAACTCCTACTTCCCAGAGCAGCGTGATACTGCTTTGATTATGATGCTTTAGAGATACTCTATTTTCTGCATGACGAAAGCCAGCAATTGTATTATATAAACCTACCTGCTAAGTGAGTTAATATTATGACTTCATTCCCGTTTATTAATAGACATCGAGCAATTAATTTGAAATATTACCCAAGTATATAGCACTGGTAGTAATATTTAAAGTGATGACATACAGTATGTTCTACATTATAATATACCACTACCATGTGTACCTGTATTGTGTTGGTGCATTTTATTAATTTAAACATGAGTCGCACAAGGCGATTTTACCCCATTTTTATCCATCTGTAGGCAAATGGGTTTTTTTTTTTTAACAAGTTAGCTCAAAGATGGACAAAGAATGACTATAACCACACCAGAATATAATATAATAATAAGTGTTTAATAAACGAAAAGAGATAATACTTGGCTGTGGTTACAGATGATGCAATAGTTCATTGAATGGTGGAGCCCCTTGCATATCATTCACTGATATACACCCACCGTTCAATGACTTACAGAGGTGCAGGGCACCAATTTCATGGTCCTGCTGAGGCTAAGACAATAGCCCACACAGTTTTTATAGTACCTTTAGGGGAATGGTCAACTTATAACATGACTTTTTATGGTACAGAAATTTGAAAGAATTTTTAATGTTTAAGAGAGATCAGTAACAGAATAGTATAAAAATACAGTGATCAGTAACAGAAATTATCCTATAGATGGACAGCAAGAAATACTGTACATATAGAGTGATTAGTAAGACATTAACCCTGTCATATCACATCAATAAGGCACAATAATTTTGTGGAAAAAACATGTCCTATTACACTATCCCAACCTATTATTTACACATAACCAAACAATCTTTATTATATCCTAGTAAAAAACCATAAGGAATCCAATGAATCTGAGATGGCTGAATATATATGTGTAACTAATAGCATCTAAAATGCAACTCGGTTTGCAACAGTATAAGAGTAGCAGTCCTGGGAGAATCTGTAGTCCTTCCAAGAATATATCTCATGTCAGAGTCAATGTATTTAAAACCACAACATCTAGCGCCAGTTGCATTCTAGATGCCAATAGTTACACACATATATTCAGTATCTCAGAGTCAGAAGATTATTAATAGGTCTTTACTTAATGTTTTACTAGGATATAATAAAGATTGTTTGTTTATGTGTAGATAATAGTTTGGGATAGATGGCCAAAAATGGGGTCTTGTACGACTCGTGTTCAAATTAATTGATCCAATACCCTCCATCTATTTGAGGGAATTTTTTTTGTACAGTTATTGCCTTTTTTAAAGAGATTTTGTCCAATATAGCCTTTTAGGGAATACAAAAGCCACATGATATATTATAAAGCATCTAAAAGTTGGGGTTTTGGGCCACCACTTATTAAGAGAATTTTAACTCTATGGAAGTTAAAGAAACAGCCTAACAAGACAGAAGTCTTGTACTTTCCAAAGCTACCAGAATGTCTGGGAGTCTTCTGGAAAAAGAAAAGAACATTCAGACTCCAGGATGAGTTGTTAAAGTTCCTAACCACTGTATTCCAAGTACTTATCTCTCAATATTTCTGCAGAATTTTTCACTCCTGAGAAGGGTTTGAAGCTCCTGGGCCCCAATGCAAAATGTGTAAAGGGACCCCCAATTTCATGTGCTACCTATAATACTGGTGTCTTCTTATGCCGTAGAGAGGCCTTTAGGCCCCCCTGAGGCTCCAGGACCAACTAGCAATTACTACCTCTGTATCCTCTATAGCTGTGCCCCTGCTCCCAAGTACTACAACGTCTTGGAAAGAGAAGGACTTTAAGATACAGGAACAATAGGTGGGTCTGGTCTTTGATATGGGGGCCTGTATTTGTGTAGGAGGTGTTCTCTTGGGGATCTGTATTTGTTTAAAGGTATGATATGGGGTTTGTGTCTGTCTAGGGATGTCTAGGGAATTTTTGATAATTAAAAATAAATTTCCAGGTCACTATCTAAAAGAAGTACTAAATACTGCAATTTTCACTCAGGCAACTAAGCCTGATAATAGACTTACATTTGCCAATTTTGTAGGTGTGTTCTATGTAGCAGTTATCTATTTTACAACACAAACAAGACACAGGATTACCATAGAAGATATCACTTCTATAGATTACACCATATAACACCTATCATTGCATCCACTACTGATAATAGATGATGTCATAGCTTATCTACTCCCCCTCCTTGTACATAGCATGTCTAGAAAACTCTTCCATAGACCTCAATGACTCATTTCCAGACTATTGCTGCCTATGGCCATGAAACTGTTGTTAAGCATATCACTAAATGGTAAAGCAGAAAAAGGAATTTAAAAAATGTACTTTCGGAGAATAAAAACAGATTAGAAAAAAGTAATATAGTTCACTGTTTCATTTCAATGAATACAAAAAAAAAATTGAGATACATTACCTTTAACCTGCCACATAACATCTATTCAGCTTGCTTCATCTGACATGTGACAAAAATAGCATAATAATAATAATTTGCAAAAATGTCAGACCTTGAGGAGTTTCTGGAGAAAGTAAAGTAAATATTATGTATACAGCTGGATACCAAAACTATAAAGTATGCAAATGAAAAAAAAAAATCAACTGGAAGACATTACAACACAATAAGTATTCTACCGTGGGAGGATGAACAGTGATCATCTAAACCCCACAGAGGCCATCTGCCGTTTGATGGTGATGATCATCATCCATTATATAAAGTTAATATCTACAGGGGACAGAGCCCGCTATGGTATCCAGGGTTATATTGCTCTATCATAATTATGACTTAAGAGTCGTACCATTGATCAAAGGGTGCTTTGCTCATAACCAGAACGCTCAAAATGGACATTTTCTAATAATTTCCTTAATTTACCCTAAGAATGACATATTCAGCCTGGAGTGATTTGTTTGCATCAGTGTAGTTGGTTGTTGGATACAAATGGCCATAAAAAAGTGTTTTTTTACAACAGGACTTTTAGTCTGTGACTCAGTTTTCATACAGAGCCAATACACAGACCATTATGATCTTATGTAAGTCAATGGTACTGTATTCAACACTTCCTGAAATAGACCACACAATAAACCACATTTAGTCCTTTGTGTTGTATACAGGGTATATACGGCCAGAAGCAGCTCTGCCTCCATTCAAGTGAATAGGAGCAGAGCTGCAGTTCCTCAGTGTCACCACTACAGTGTATGTCTCCCTAGCTGTGGTGCTGGGGAACTGCAGTTCTGCACCCATTTACTTGAATAGGAGTAGAGCTGTTCTAGCCAAATACCCTGTATACAGTTACCTGCAGCTGGATCAGTTTATTGGGATGGGGTCCTGTGGATAGGTCATCAATACCCGATACACATTTTGGAAAACCCCTTCAATGATGAGTATAACCGAACAGAATTGCCAAAGATCCCTTTGATGGTACTACATACTCCTACATCCGTTTCCACAGGCTGTCACAAAATGGAACATGTCCTATTTTTGTCCATTTTCATGAACCCCTCAATACACTCAAATGTATTAGGGATTAGTGAAAACAGGCCACCTTCTGGTGCAAAACGTCATGAAAAATGGGCGTTTTTCACAGCCGTTTTGCAACTTGTTTGTGTGAATGTAGCTGTTCTGTCCTCCTTATGTGTGAGGCATAAGTCGACATGCAGCTAAACTCCCTCCTAGTAATTCATTGACTCTGGAGTGATGTCCAAACTTTAACTTTTATTACAAGGATAGGGTGAAACTGGGAAACAGAAAGATAATGCATTTACTAATGCGTACAAGCATGTAGCCACACATTATAATACAAATCAATGTATACAAAGACATGTACATTAAATACAAGAACATTGTACATTATGGTACTACAGACATGAGGAACATCCATATACATAAACTGTACATGTGCTCCTGAGTGGTGCTGTCCTAACTACCAGCATGGTCTCCAGCTATGGTAACTATGGACTGGGAAATTACACCAGGAGACATGCAAACATAATAATGTGCATAAACACAAACTATAGTGCTGGGTAGCAGATGGAACATACCAGCGATGCTACTGTAGGTCCAGATGGGAAGGATGGAATAAAGATGCTGCTAGCTGCACAGCAAGTTCCAAATGAAATGGCCACTGATGAGCTGACTTGATGATGTCAATTAGGTCATAGGTGGGAACTACAGTAGCTCTAGTGGGACATACAGGGAATAGTAAGATTATTTGCCATTTGCACAAACAGCCACCAGATGGAGCTATCAGAAATCAATACATTACATATTGCTGAAGGCATGACAGTAGCCTTACCCTATATTCACACGACAATGAATATTGGTAATGTGACAGACGTTTGGTTTTTTTTTTTTTTTTTTTTTTTTTTACTGCCCGTCACACAGCCTCATCAATTTCATCGTTTGAGAATGGGGACTATCCAAATGACCAATATTTTGACAGTTCATTGTACCAGGCCGTTAAAATATAGGTCATGTTTTAATTTTACCCGTTTTCAGGGATCCTTTCATAGACTGGAATATATGAGGGATTACCGAAAACAGGCACCCCTTGTCCATGTCCATTTTTCCTGACCGTTTTCACCATTCTTCCATCATGTTTGTTTACTTTTGGAATGAAAGAAAAACTACATGCTCTGTCTGCATTTGTCTTTAAGGCTACGGCCCCACGTTGTGGAAACGCAGCTTTTTTTGCTGTAGATTTTGCTGCGGTTTTTTGAGCCAAAGCCAGGAGTGGATTTATCAGAAGTTAGAAGTATAAGAACTTCCTATATATTTCCCATTCCTTTTGTAGCCATTCTTGGCTTTGGCTCAAAAAACCGCAGCAAAATATGCAACAAAAAAAGCTGCATTTCCGCAATGTGGGGCCGTAGCCTTAATGTCATTAAACAACAGTAGGTTTAAACTCCCACGTTGCGGAAAAGCTGCTTTTTTTTGTTGCAGATTTTGCTGTGTTTTTTTAAGTCAAAGTTAGGAGTCGATTTAACTGAAGGTAGAAGTATAAGAGCTTCCTTTATATTTTCCATTTCTTTTCAAGCTACTTTTGACTTTGGCTCAAAAAACCATAGCAAAAAATACAGCTTTTCTGCAACCTGGGGCCTTAGCTGTAGATAGTTTTTTGGTGCATATTATGCCAGAAACTGATGCATTTTGCTTAATAAATCTCCCCTATTGTGTTTGATGCATTTATAATCTTGTCACATTATGGCAAAAGCGTGAGCCTTGTAAAACATTACATCTTGGAGAAGTGGGGCGCCGTTGTATCCCTGCCACATTCATGGACCTGAAGCTGTCCCAGGGCATTTACATTTCATGCAGCTTGTATTGTTTACGATCATTAGTAACCATAGACCATCTGTTTCATTGCAAAGGAAGCATATTTTTATGACTGTAGCATTGTGATGTACTGTTATAACTACATGTCATGGTTGTATGGGTATGTTGCCTCTGTTCACTTTTTTTTAGCTGTTACTTTATTTCTCAATTTTGCTAACTGTTGCATTTTTGATCCTATCCACTTAGCTGGTATTGTAAAATACAGTTTTTTTTTTGTGCTGCGTTTCTGCAGCAGTCAGTTGCATTTCCCGCAACATGGCGCCAAAGACCAAGGTTGAGTTCACCTCTGTGGTGGAAGTTCCTCCATCTCTGATTTTTTTCACATATGATGGAAAAATTCACTGCATGCAATGATAAACATTACACATCATAACAAAACCTAAAATACACCATTATAAGTCATCTATCGTGATGGATCCATCACAGATTTAGTTATGTTTTCTGCTCCTATGATGAAAAAAAAAAATGGAACACAGTACAGATGTAAAGACAACATATGTTTGACTCCCTAAAACTTTAGTGCCCTTCAATAGGATGCAAAAACAGAGTGTGAACCTAGTCTATGTTTTCTTTACAGATAAAGTAAGGACTGGGACAATCTCCATACTTCATTTTTCCCTAGATATTTCCTTAATGAGGATCTGGAAGTACACGTATGCGTTCTAAAAAATAGAAAACATGTTGGTGAATTTTAATGGGCATTTACAGTAAGAAACAATGAGGAAAATTCAATAACACTAATATAGTTTACTCTGTGTCTGATGAAGGAGAGATGCGGAGTCAGTGGGGAGAGTATAGGCAGTTAACAGGTGAAATTTGTAATGAAATAGAAATTAAAATGCTACATAATATCACAGAAGTCAGTATTAAAACAAGGCTTTTATGTAACATTAATGAATTAAATATCAGTCATAGTTTCTCCATATAATATTTCTCAAAGTTTTTTATATGCATCATGTTATTTTGGATTAGAAATTGAGGGTGCATGAAACAGCATGTGGATATGCCCCAATAACACCCAGTACCATACAGTGGCGTGATAATGATGATTCATAGTATTACTATGGAGCCCAGGCCAAAGGCAGCATGCACATGTAATGATGGATCCATACAATTTTTGGACCATTTTTAGACTATCAGGGTTAGAGTTGGGGGATGGGGTAGATGTACCTCAGGTGCACATTGGCATGGAGCACCAATAAGCCATTGTGCCATTTGTCAAGTGATGAAAAGCCTTGCTACATCTCAAAGCTAAAATGAGCCTCAGACCCTCAGTATATGTGTCTGTAGCACCTGACTGAGCTAAAGAAAAGAGCTGTCTATACTGTATGTATGTCAGTTTTTTACAGTCTGGATCAACTTGGGCGTATAAGTATGAAACAACAGAACTTAATGGACCTAAGTCTTTTTTCAACCCACTAAGTCTCTAACTTAAGAAGCGTCCTTCCTTAATATCTTAAAATAACAAAGAAGGTATTGCAAAATATGGTAATCTAGCAGATGTTCTTTCTATTCACTGTAATTTTAGTGGTTTTTTTTTTTTTTTTTAGAATTGTATACCTGGCAGTGATAAGATTCAGTAACTGTGGCCATGTAACTTAGAAATAAGATTGTAGTATTTCATTAGATTGTTCTCATATTGGCAAATACATTGGAATACTGTAATGTAAAAAGACTTCATCATTCTACCTTCTTACCTTATACACGCATTTAATTATAGGTACAGATGGCAGAATAATGAAAAGGTCTGGTGCCATGGAAACTAGAGCAGGAAAATAATTCTAGTTCCGGAAATGTTATTTTTAAAGTAACAACTGCTGTTTAAGAAGGATTAATGTACATTATTTCACATGCCATCAAAATCATAACATGCATATCCTTTCTACAGATGTACACCTGACAACTTATGTTGGTTACTGGAATACAAAAGCACAGAAATAAAACATTCATGGGTAATAAAAGCAAAAATGCACAAGTGAATACAACAATGTTCACTTATTTCATCCTGTGAGTGTGGATCGATGCATTGATTTCTAAATTATTCTATTGTGATATACCTCGCTCATTCAAAACAGAAAATTTGTGTTTGAATGTTCAGTTCAACCTCGGACGATCAAGTCTTCACTGTTTATGAGAGATTGACTTGTGCCTTATGGTGTTTATTACCTCTAGATCAATAGGGGGAAACTAAGTCTCCCCAGATTCTTCATTTTATTTAATGCCTCTCCTCTGCTCAGGTTAAATTTGATACACATATTGTATTTCTGTAAAAGGTCATAATCGTGCAGCCAGTTTTTGAAATCCTCCATGATTCTCTTGCAAACCATGGACAATTAAACAATGGTGCAGGGTCGTGTGGGTCGAGGAAATCTGTTAGTCTTAATGGGAAACTTGGACGTGAATGTCAGCTGTGACGATTGATGTGTGTATATACTGTATATATACCCACACGTGGACAAAGTTGTTGGTACCCCTCGTTTAATGAAAGAAAAATCCACAGTGGTTACAGAAATAACTAGAATCTGACAAAAGTAATAATATATAAAAATTCTATGAAAATGGACAAATGAAAGTCAGACATTGCTTTTCAACCATGCTTCAACAGAATTTAAAAAAAACTCATGAAACAGGCCTGGACAGAAATGATGGTACACTTAACTTAATATTTTGTTGCACATCCTTTTGAGGCAATCACTGCAATCAAACGATTCCTGTAACTGTCAATGAGACTTCTGCACCTCTCAACAGGTATTTTGGCCACTCCTCATGAGCAAACTGCTCCAGTTGTCTCGGGTTTGAAGGGAGCCTTTTCCAGTCGGAATGTTTCAGCTCCTTCCAAAGATGCTCAATAGGATTTAGGTCAGGTCTAATAGAAGGCCACTTCAGAGTAGTCCAATGTTTTCTTCTTAGCCATTCTTGGGTGTTTTTAGCTGTGTGTTTTGGGTCTTTATCCTGTTGCAAGACCCATGACCTGCGACTGAGACCAAGTTTTCTGACACTGGGCAGCACATTTCTCTCTAGAATCCCTTGATAGTCTTGAGATTTCATTGTACCCTGCACAGATTCAAGACACCCTGTGCCAGATGCAGAAAAGCAGCCCCAGAACATAACAGACCCTCCTCCATGTTTCCCAGTAGGGACAGTGTTCTTTTCAAGATATGCTTCATTTTTCCATCTGTGAACATAGAGCTAATATGACTTGCCAAAAATTTTGATTTTTGTCTCATCTGTCCATAGGACATTCTCCCAGAAGCTTTGTGGCTTGTCAACATGTAGTTTGGCAAATTACTTTTGTCAGATTCAGGTTATTTCTGTGACCATTCTTGGTTTTTCTTTTATTAAACGAGGGGTACCAACAATTTTGTCCACGTGTGTATATATATTTATTTATATTTACATTATGTATACTGTATATACCCAATTTAAACATGATACATTGGTAAACATATATATCTTGAATCTGTATATACAGTTCATAGATACAGAGCTGTAAAATTGAGTACACCAATGCAATGTAAGTAAACATAGCAGGTGATTCATGCATAGAAGCAAAATTAAGTTTGAGGCTGAAATTGTGTAGCTGTATGTCAGGAGAGGGATTGGAGTTCAAGGAAGTGGCTGAGCAAGGCTGGGAGTGTGGAAGTGGGGCAAAGAGTGAGAGGTGAGGCTAACCAGGGACCCCCTACTTTATCAAATTTCTGTGTGCACTACCTATTTTTATATACTACTTTTTCATAAGGGTTTGTTTAATTTACTAGGCATCACTACTGTGAAGGGGGTGGGAAATCGGGTGGCAATATGCTATCCATCTAAAGGCAGTCGCTTTCCTAGCCAGAAAGAGGACCTCACAGAGGAAGACCATCTTGCGGTGTGTCCAGTGCTTCTCCTGCAGCAGACTCAAAAGACAGACTTCCAGCGTGACCAGTACTAGGGGTTGTTAATACTGTTTCACACTATTAACAGTTTGCCCTGGAATACTGATGGACAGTACAAGATATCTTAGCTGTCTGACTATAGTAAAAAAGTAGTCCAGAAAGGCAGGGCTCCCCTGAGATTTGCGGCAGCGGAGAAAAGGGAGAGACAACTTCCTGTGGGAGTTTCCTAATATGAAGACAGACATGAGAGTCTGTAATCTGCTGAAAAAACACCTGACGACAGGGCCACTATCATGTTCTAATATGTATAGCACTGTAGGGAGTAAAATCATTTTTATCTGATTGGCTCTATTAGTATTTGACAATTTTAGCTTTTGGGTGAAAAACCCCCCTCAGAAGATAAATACATTGATAAACATACAGTATTTAGATATGTTAATTTTGGAATACTTTAGGTTTTCCAAAAATGAAATAAAAATGTTTAAAAGTTGTGTTTTAGCTACACATCAAAATCAGTATATTACAATAAATTAGAATATCTTTGAAACGTTTATTTATTTCAGTAATTAAATTAAAAAAGTGACCTCCTATATTTCCTAGATTCTTTACACACAGAGTGTTCTATTTCAAGTGTTTTATTTCTGTAAATGTTGATTATGGATTACAGGTAATAAACCCTAATCTAAGAAAATTACAATATTGTGAAAAAGTTCAGTATTGTAAATTCAGTGTGTCACCTGCCAAGGTTTCCTAAGCCTTTAAATGGTCCCTCAGTCTGGTTCAGTAGGACACACAATCATGGAAGACGCTGATTATGAATTGTATCACTGAATTACTGAATGAACGTTTCAAAAATATTCTAATTTATTGAGATGCACTTGTATCTGTATAAAATTGGCATGCAAAGAATTCCTTATATATGATTAAAAAAAATTGCAGTCCTAAAATCAGCTCATATGTTAAAAAGCAATGGTCTGGACATTAAAGCTGCTCTCCAGCCCCAACCCCATTACAAAGGCTGGTGGTTTAGTAGTCTGTATTTTAGTGGACACTATATTTTCTTTATTCTGTATTGATAAATAAGCCCTACTATTTGATACTTCTGCATAGCAATGCCCATTCCTGGTATTCTATAGAGTTTAGCGCAGCACATTACTGTTGTTTCTTATATGTCTTGTTTCTTCCACAGTCACATTCTTCTGGATGGCTTCTTGTCTATCTAATAATCTTATTAGTGTACCTGATCTTTTTAAAGTACTTTAAAGGGAACCTGTCAGCTGGAAAATCAGTATAAATCTAATGATAGTACCCTGCAGGGCGGTTTCTACACTTTCCAAAAATGCCTTTCTTATCCTGCGTTACAGCTCCATTTTCATGAAAATCTGAATGTTATTGTTATGCAAATTAGGTGAAAAGGGCTTTAGAGGCGTTTCTTCTCCTGCTGGGGCTTCACTCTTTGCTCTAGATAACTGCCCCTATCTGTTGCCCAGCTCCAACCCCCCCCCCCCCCCCCCACTGCTTGTGTGACATATTCCACTTTGTCTGCAGTTACCCTGGCAGTGAAGAGCAAAGCCCTGGCAGGAGAAGATACTCCCTTAAAGACTTTTTCAACTAATCTGCATAAGAATAAAACGCAGATTTTCATGAAAATTGAGCAGAAATGCAGAATTTGGAAACAGTAGAAGCCATCCTATTTGGTACTGTCATTAGTTTGATACTGATTTTCTTGCTTTCAGACTTTTACATTATTTGAAAGACCTTTGACATAGATAGTACAAGGAAAAATGCTTTCTGTGTTGGTATATTGGACTTTTAACAGCAATTTGTTACATTTCTGGAATAGTTCAACCTCACATCTTTCACATGGTCCCTGCTCTTAACTGCGTATGCTTGCAGAAATAGCAGCACTTCTTTTATGAGCTGTAATATTAAGAAAAATATGGTAATAACTGGTGATTTAAAGAACCTTCATTCTTTGCCTCCCTCAGGCAGATCAGATTGCTCTACCCGCACTAATATGTTAATGATGTTCTCCCGAGGGCCAGTTAAATGGCAGTGTAGTCAATTGCTCTGTCTTCTTGGGAAGAATGGACCTCTGAGTCCGATAATGAGGCAGTAAGGGAATCGGGCAAGAAGCATTTGGCTTTTCCAGATAGGAAACCTCGTCGCATGTGATGAAATATTTCCAATCTCTCATGTACAGTTTATTCTTGATGCTACTGATTTGTCGTTTCTAATTCCAAATTATATTAATATCAATATATAAACAGGTAAGGTGCAGGGAGTCATTTTCAAGCTGATGGCTACCTATTTATTTTATCGCCATCAAGTGTCTTCTGCCTGAAGTGAGATACGTCAAGATGTTTATAACCTAACACTAAGCATTTTGCATGTGAATGATTGCAAAGAGTGTGAGAAGATCCATTACAACCCAAAAAGTGAAGTACAGCAGATGCTAAGACAGATCCATATTATATCCAAATTTTTTAAAGCCCTTAAGGTCAGTGGATTGGATGGCCAGTCCAACATTTTTCACTTCTCATGGACTCAATAGCCATAGGAAATCACATTGGTCAACTAGAGTCCATCTAGCCTTAGAGCTCATGTCTATGAGCACATTACAAGTTATGAATCTGTAATTCAGCGCCCTATGAGGTCCATGAAGCCATACTATACCGCCAATGTTTTATGGAGCTATAGAGATGTTTTTTGCTGGCTGTTTTTTTTTATTATAAGGATAGGCTTTGTTCAAGCTACTGTTTTTATGTTATAGTTTGCACCATTTTTTGACAGTAACAATAACACAGTTTGCAGCGCTATTCTTTTTTGTTTAAAAAAAAAAATGCTGCAACTCAGATGAACCCTGTTATATGCCTGTCAAGATTCTTCACGATGTGCGTGAAAGGAGATCTGGCAGAGCTGACATGGTCATGACATACTGTTAACAGAGCCATAACTGACCAGACTGACATCCATATAACCTGCCTTTTTTTTAGCTTCATTCTGAAGCCGTTTTCAATAGATTAAGTAACATTTGTCAAAAGTATCCACACTTATTGTAGATTGAAGGTTAACTGATGAACACCAACAGAGCTCAACAGGTCACATTCATTATAATGGGGTCTGTCAGGTTTCTGTTTGGGGCAGTAGCTTTCATCTGGGATTTTTTTCATGGAATCCACACTGGAGGTTCCTTACAAAACCACATACGTAAATGCAAACCTGATCCAATGCACAACTGGTTAATCTTGCACACACACACGTTGCAGAAAGCATTTTATAGTCTTAACATGTTAGACTTCTTTTAGTTTTTCATTCATCACCACACTTAAAGGAGTTGTCCAGGGAATCTTATTTTACTTCCTTCCTTCAGGTTTTAATTTTTTATTTTTAATGCTTTACTTGGGGATACTGCGCAGGCTATAGTAAAGCTAGCCCCCAATGCACAGGTAACTAATGTTGAGAATGTGAGAGGAGAAAGATAGTGGAGGCATACGGGGGCTGGGTGCTGGTTCCGATCCTATGACCTTGGGTTAGAACTAGCCTGGAACTCCCAGGTACAGCAGCAAAAAAAAAAAAAACTCTGAGGAAGCAAGTAAAATAAGGCCCCTGGCTAACCCCCTTTAATACTCCCAGTGTCCTAGTCAGATGTGTAAGGTACAAATAAACTGAAATTACATGTAGGTTAGAAGATGAGGCCCCTGATACATATTGTCAACCAGTGCATGTAGTCTGTTTAATTTATGTAGTTCCAAAAAGACATTAAGGGTGGGGAGTATGCTTGCTGGCAGGGAGTGTGCTATAGGCTGCTACTTTATAACAGTTGTCATTTACATTATAGAAAATTGCGAATGTCATTTATAGCATTGATGAGTATTTTGCATAACCAGTTCGTTGAAGCACTCAACCATGTGACATCCCCCATGCCAGATTTATTATGCTTCATTATGTAGAGTTCTATTAATAGAGGATTGGTCTATCTACCAGCACTACTACAACGTGGATAATGTTACTGCAGATAGTGCTTTAAAGTGTACGTAAGTTTTTGAACAGATTTTAATTTTCTGGCAACATTTGTGACATTAAAGGGGTTGTCCAGGCAAAAATGTTATATTTTAAATAGGCCAGGGAGGTGAAAAATATATATATATATATATATATATATATATATATATATATATATATCAAAAAAATCATACTTACCTTTCCCCTGTGCTCCAGTGACTCCCAGTGCGGTCTGGTCCTCCTAGTTCATTGTTGTCTATTGGTGGAAGTCCCCACGGCTTGTGACCACAGAAGCCAATCAGCGACCTCAGCGAAGGGCACGTGACGTCACTGCCTGTTACACCTGGGGGTCTCTGGTGGTGGCGGGGACTTCCACCAGAAGACAACAATGAATTGGGAGGACTGGATTACGCTGGGAGTCACTGGAGCACTGGGGACAGGTGAGTATGATTTTTTTTTTTTTTTTTTCCACCTCCACCTTTTTTTTTTTTTGCCAGGACAACCTCTTCTTTGCATTGGTTTTCTCCAGGGACTCTGGTTTCCTCCCACACTCCAAAGACATACTGATAGGGAATATAGATTGTGATCTCTATATGGGACAGTGACTGTCAATGTCTGTAAACACTGCAGAATATGATGGCGCTATACAAGTAATAGTAATGGACATGTTCTATTCATTTTAATGAATGTGCCTGGGTTGCATTACCTGACACAGTGTCTGGACAGGAGTGGTCATGAGAGTGTAAAAATTGTGATGGTGCTGTGGTGTGCTCTTAATGAATGGTATATCCTAGGAAATTGCTAAAATTTGGAAACCCCTCCTTAAAATTAAATTTGCATAGGTGTGCCATGTCCTAGAGCAGGGGTAGGCAACCTTTTTTGTTTGGCATGCTGATTTAAATACAAAAAATTAAAGATGAGGCCCTCGGAGTGCCGCGCAATAATTGTAAGGCTGAGGACCCCTACACTAAAGTCATATAGCACAAACCGTAACATGGGGGTGCTGTCATACTGTGCTCCCAGTCACGTGCGTTTACCTCTATTTGCCTTGATACACCTGTACTTTTCCGTTAGAAGCAATGTACGTACATGTGTAGCCCACAATTTGTGGTAAATGTATATGACTGGGAGCAGAGTGAGGTAACACCTGTAGAATGGTGACACACTATGTACCTGGATGCTGCTTCCCCGGCCGCCAGTACCTTCACTTTTCTGTAAGTGAAATGCTGATTAATTTCAGCCACTTTTAATTCCTGGTGGTGCTGAAACAGCAAAAGCCCAGCCAGGAATTAATGAGTATCACACTTACCCCAAAGTGACAGCACTGGTGCCCAGGGCATGGATTTGGCTATAGCCACATCTGGGTACAGAGTGTGTTGCCACCTGAAAAAAAACACCCTTAGGCCTCCTGCACACAAATGGCACGGATGTGGTTTTCGCTGACCTATACATTAAAAATGAATTGACAGGGCTGCAAATGCAGACACATATAGGACCTCCGCTGAATTCTAACATAGCATTGTACTGTCAGCGGGGCATTCCTTACCGCCCAGGTAAGGAATGCCCTTCTGACAGTGGGGAGATCTCGGTGCCATTAATTTCTCTCCTGCCCCGAAGCACATACCGGGAAAACCGACAGTGCGCTGAATTCAGCGCACTGTCGGCTTTCTAGCGGTATATAAAACGGCACTTTGATGAGAACATGAAAGGTCCTCTTTAATAGCAATTAACCCCATCATGTCCCTCACATTAACCCTTTTGTGCTTCACATAAGAGTAACTGATATGTGAGAGACATGGAGGTAATAATTAAGTATCTTCATTATTGAGGTCCTTTATTAGTACCTCCATATGTCTCAAATATTAGTAACTCTTATGTGAAGCACACAGGGGTTAATGTAAGGGACATGATGGGGTTAATTGCTATTAATGTGAGGCATATGGAGTTACTAAAACTAAATTAATAACCCCCAAATGCCTGACATTAATAAGAATAGTAACCCCAGCATGTACCTGGTGTTTTTTTACTTTCACTTTGCTGTATGGAGCTCTCCTCTCCTCTCCTCCCCTCTCCTCTCCTCCTCTCCTCCCCTCTCCTCTCCTCCTCTTCTCTCCTCTCCTCCTCCCCTCCTCTCCTCCTCTCCTCTCCTCCTCCTCTGTGCAGGGATGCACATTGCTTCGCCTCCTGGGCTTTCCTTACCCCTCTTATTGGTGGGCAGGGAGTGCAGCAATTTAATGCTTGCAGGTCCAGTGCCAGCAAAATATGCCATGCGTGTCGGCGGTACCGAGACAGGGCAGCTAAAGGTTATAACATGTCAGGAGCCATGCTGCTCACCTGCCATACGATGTGCACCACTACACTACCTAAACCCACTGCTACACCCTGTATGGCAAGTGAACAGCGTGGCTCCTAAAATTGTTACCTTTACCTGTAGCCGCACTGTCCTGGAAAAGCTGATCTGCAGATGTCCTGGCTGTTATAACATCAAAGATGTAATATTGATGGGCTATCCTAAGGACAGGCCATCAATATTAGAAAGATGGATAAATCCTTTAAAGAGGTTGTCCAGGAATTGGAGCAACCCATGTGGCTGGCGGGAGGTGTAGAGTAAAAAATAAATAAATTAAAAAGCATACTCGCCTGTCCCCGGGGCTCCGTTGTCCGCTGCCAGTGTCCATTCAATCTTATATCGGCGACTCCTTGCTGGGAGTCCTGCACCTCATGTGACCGCTAAGACCAATTAGGTACAGGATTTTCAGAAATGAGGCGCTGCCATGAGACCGAACAGACACAGGCAGGAGACAACGGGGTGCTGGGGACAGGTGAGTATGCTTTTTTAAAAATTTTCTTATTTTTACACCTCCCTGGCAGCTGCCACTGCGGTCACTCCAATTTATGGACAACCTCTTTTAAGGGGTTGTCTGGGCCAAATTTTTCTATGGTCACTTCACTGGTCCCCCCATACAGTGGCTTCTTCACTGGTCCCCCATACTGTATGGGGAACAGTGATGGGGCCATTATATTGTGTGGGGGCAGTGATAGGAGCTGACATCCTGTGGGGGGATGGGCATTAAGCTGTGTGATGCATATTAAAGGGGTTGTCCAGGGTTAATCTTTTTTATGACCTATGCTCAGGATAGGCCATAAATACCTGATCGGTAGGGGGCTGACACGCGGTCCCATCAGCTGTACGGAGTCACTTCAGGCGCCTGTTCTGTACACAACACACGTCCGGAAGCACAAAGCTCCATCCGCTGTATAGCAGTCAGACACCTTCACTGCAGCTCAGCATCCACTGACTTCAATAAGTGCTGAGATGCAGTGAAGGTGCCCGGCTAATACACAGTGGACAGAGCTTTCTGCTTCTGGCCCGGTATTGTGTACAGGTTGGCCCCCTACAGATCAGGTATTTATAGCCTATCCTGAGGATAAACCATAACAAATTATGCCTGGACAACCCCTTTAATATACTCCCAGGACCCCCCCTAATGCGCCACAGAGGTTGTCCAGTATAATTTTTTTTCTTTTTTTATAATTAGTCTGGGGGAGGTGAATCCCCCCTACCCCCCCCAAAAAACAAAAACAAACAAACATAAAACAAAACATAGTAAACATACTCACCTGTCCCCGTGTCCTCCCAGCACGGACCGGTCCTGGAGCTCCGCTGTCTACTTTTTGCTGGAAGTCATCACTGGCTGTGACGTCCCAGGTCCCTTCCCTTAGGCCGCTGATTGACCTCAGGGGTCACGTGCTGGGAGACACTGGGGACAGGAGAGAAAGTTTGGTTTTTTTTTTGTTTTCGCCTGCCCCGGCAAAATAAAAAAAAAAAAAAAAAATGTTATCCTGCACAACCCCTTTAATGTACCCCAGGCTATTGGCATCCATCACTGCCCCCCCCCCCACAATATAATGGTCCCATCAATGGTCCCCATACAGTATAAGGTACCAGTGAAGGGGAAACTGTATCCCCATACGGGGGGGGGGGGGGGCAGATTACAACTCTCAACAGACCCAGAGAATCTGGAGCTGCTGGGGGTTGTAGTTATCAGAGTGGTCAATGAAACTGAAAAACTTTGGGGCAAGTATTATATTCTTCCCACAGTGGGCCCGACCCAGTATTATATGCTTTACAGTGGCCCCCACACAGTATTATAAGCTCCAACAGCCCTCCTCCGCTTCGGTGCTTTTATTATACTCTGGGGTCTCCTCAGACCCCAGAGTATAATAATCGGAGACCCAGGGAAGGTGATTAAAAATAACAAACATTCATACTCACCTTGCCTTACCTTTCCTTGGCATCCTCGCTCCATCTTTCCATCTTCAGGCCCTCTTCAGATGTCGCTGCTGAGGCCAATTTAGAAATGCATGGCAGAATATTATAAGACTACACACAAGGCTATGACATCATATTTATTTAAGGGGATTTGTGCTGTTTAATTAATGTGATTCACAACCCATTAGATTTTCTATATAGTAACTGAGAAAAAAGTGTTATTTCCAGCAACTTTTTCCCTCTATTTTCACTATTGTTGAATGCAATCATTTGTTTTCTGTGTAGGATGGATAACCATTGTCTTTTCCAATTTGCCTCTTCTTATTATGTTTCCACTAGACTAGTTTACACTCCCCTCTGTGCTTCATCTATTCTTCATTTATAACTGGAGCCTTATGACATAACCTAGCTGGGCTAGTGAGGCAGAACTGGGCTGTCCTTTGTGTAAGTAAACAGTAATGAAAAGTCATTTACTGCTAAATTGCTGGATCCAATTCCCAATTACACATGTACGATTTATCCCACAGTAAAGATGGGAACACTGGTTTAATACTAATTTAAGTAATTATTCTTCATTAACAAAAGTGCTGATCTGGCCAAGCTGGTAGGTTTAATATAGTGGACCACATGGAGTTTTATATTTCATAAATGAAGTTTCTGTGTGTATAGGAAACCATCAAAAAGACTGGTGACCTGTTGAAGAAGCAGTGGCATAACTAAAGTCTTGCAAACATTTGTCCGGGGCCCCCTACCCCCTCCCTACAGCGAACTCAGATAGAAAGATAGGACTTTAGTTTACTTTGTTTCCTTCACCTGCAGTATTGTTTTAGAAAAACAAATGGGTTAACTTTATTTCAATTTACTTTAAAGAGGGCTACATTTGGATAATATGTCATAATGGGATAGTATGGTGGGAAACTGCAATAGCATATGTTTCGGTGTTAATACACATTCAGAAGAGTGTGGCTGTTAACAAGCAAGTGTAGTCTGAGGGCCTGAAAAGGAGAGAGATATTTTGTCTCACCAAGGCATCCTCTTTCTATATGCCAAATTAGGGTATATGGATGTCATGGGAAGGGGGGTCTGTTGCTTGAGACTGTGTATTAGAGCAGAAAGTCACTAACAAAGAACATCAGTCTCAGACCCAGCACATTGATATAACCATTTATATACAGTGGGGAAAAAAAAGTATTTAGTCAGCCACCAATTGTGCAAGTTCTCCCACTTAAAAAGATGAGGCCGGCCTGTAATTGTCATCATAGGTAGACCTCAACTATGAGAGACAAAATGAGAAAACATATCTAGAAAATCACATTGTCTGATTTTTAAAGAACTTATTTGCAAATTATGGTGGAAAATAAGTATTTGGTCAATAACAAAAGTTCATCTCAATACTTTGTTATACTGTATATCCTTTGTTAGCAATGACAGAGGTCAAACGTTTTCTGTAAGTCTTCACAAGGTTGGCACACACTGTTGCTGGTACATTGGCCCATTCCTCCATGCAGATCTCCTCTAGAGCAGTGACGTTTTGGGGCTGTCACTGAGCAACATGGACTTTCAACTCCCTCCAAAGGTTTTCTATGGGGTTGAGATCTGGAGACTGGCTAGGCCACTCCAGGACCTTGAAATGCTTCTTACGAAGCCACTCCTTTGTTGCCCTGGCGGTGTGCTTGGGATCGTTGTCATGCTGAAAGACCCAGCCACGTTTCATTTTCAATGCCCTTGCTGATGGAAGGACGTTTGCACTCAAAATCTCACGATACATGGCCCCATTCTTTCTTTCATGTACACGGATCAGTTGTCCTGGTCCCTTTGCAGAGAAACAGCCCCAAAGCATGATGTTGCCACCCCCATGCTTCACAGTAGGTATGGTGTTCTTTGGATGCAACTCAGCATTCACTCTCCTCCAAACACGACGAGTTGTGTTTCTACCAAACAGTTGTACTTTGGTTTCATCTGACCATATGACATTCTCCCAATACTCTTCTGGAACATCCAAATGCTCTCTAGCAAACTTCAGATGGGCCCGGATATGTACTGGCTTAAGCAGGGGGACACGTCTGGCACTGCAGGATCTGCATCCCTGGCGGCGTAGTGTGTTACTGACAGTAACTTTTGTTATGTCAGTCCCAGCTTTCTACAGGTCATTCACTAGGTCCCCCCGTGTGGTTCTGGGATTTTTTCTCACCGTTCTTGTGATCATTTTGACCCCACGGGATGAGATCTTGTGTGGAGCCCCTGATCGAGGGAGATTATCAGTGGTCTTGTATGTCTTCCATTTTCTAATTATTGCTCCCACAGTTGATTTCTTCACACCAAGCTGCTTGCTATTGCAGATTCAGCCTTCCCAGCCTGGTGCAGGCCTACAATTTTGTTTCTGGTGTCCTTCCACAGCTCTTTGGTCTTCACCATAGTGGAGTTTGGAGTGTGACTGTTTGAGGTTGTGGACAGGTGTCTTTTATACTGATAACAATGTCAAACAGGTGCCATTACTACAGGTAAAGAGTGGAGGACAGAGGAGCCTCTTAAAGAAGAAGTTACAGGTCTGTCAGAGTCAGAAATCTTGCTTGTTTGTAGGTGACCAAATACTTATTTTCCACCATAATTTGCAAATAAATTCTTAAAAAATCAAACAATGTGATTTTCTAGATATGTTTTCTCATTTTGTCTCTCATAGTTGAGGTCTACCTATGATGTCAATTACAGGCCGCTCTCATCGTTTTAAGTAGGAGAACTTGCACAATTGGTGGCTGACTAAATACTTTTTTTCCCCACTGTAAATGTCTGTATGTAATGGACAACAGTTACATTAAAGAGGACCTTTCACCACCTCCACCAATTAAATTTCTTAACATTTGCTAATAGGTGCCACTCCAGTGATTCCAGCGCAGTTAGAATTTTCTCTCCAGCCACCACCGTTCCCAAACAATAAGTGTTGTTGTCTGATGTGCTATTTAAGCTCTGTAATGTCAGAAGAGCAGTGTCAGGCCGGAGACGTAATTCAGAGCTCCAATCAGAGACAGCCAATGTCAGAGCTCAGAATTGCACCCCTTTTCTGCTCCTGCTCCCCCAGACACACAGTACAGGGACTAAATAGCATATCAAGCACCAAAACTAACAGCATTGATTGCTTGTGAACAGTGGGGGCTAGAGAATAACTGCCAACAGTGCCAAAATCAGTACAGCAGCGTCAGAAGCATAGCTAGGGGTTCAGCTCGGGGTGGGGGGCAAACACGTCCAAGTGGGCCACCAGCTCAGATATACCAATATTATCACTATATGGTGACTGTATAGTGGTATATACCGGCTCTACACAGGTCTGTGAAGACCATTTAAGTAAATACAGTACAGGAACAATGTAGTGACTTACAGGTGACATCTCTAACAGTAATCTTTCACATTTCTTGACAATTGCATTTGGACCACCATGACCACTTCTTCCAGCTGTGACTTGACTCTGTAAAGTTTGCAGCACAGACGTCTTTGGCTCCTCACTTTTCCAGGCACCTACATTGTCCTCACCTACATAAAGTCTCCATCCTGCTGTTACCCCCAATTAGAAAACATATGATATAACCCTCCCATAATGAATAATACTCCCAAGTGCCTCTTTAAATTAATAATGCTCACAAAAAGAAAAGGGAAAACACCGAGCGGCACATCGTGTAATAAATTCTTGCCAGATGGAAATATATGAGTAGAGGGCCTGTGGAGGGGCCTCTCACCTTATGTTGTTGTGAGTGAGGTCACAACAGCCAGTATAACATATTTTGAGGACCCATTCAGGGATGGCAGCGGGCTCGTCCTATGTCAAACCAGGGGACGTCGGGAAATTGAAAATAGCCAGGGTAGAACCCAGGGAAAATGGAGGGACGAGGTGCGCACTTCAATGGGTAGGATACATGGTCATATAAATAAGTTTCCTTTATTGGTTTAAGAAGCACAACGCGTTTCGGGATGCGTCTCCCTTTGTCAAGTGCATAAATGAACTATATCCAAATAACAGATAAAAGCATAAAAAAGTAACATTATTAGCTAATCTAAAATGACAATTAAAAACAAAAAAATCACATGCTGTCTTAAGTGCCTCAAGTATCTCACAAT
The DNA here is from genome assembly GCA_947044405.1 of Leptodactylus fallax. Classification (NCBI taxonomy): domain Eukaryota; kingdom Metazoa; phylum Chordata; class Amphibia; order Anura; family Leptodactylidae; genus Leptodactylus; species Leptodactylus fallax. The sequence goes on from CAMRHE010000019.1 coordinate 1,629,362, forward strand.
AACTGTTTAGCAAAGAGAGCTTTCCACTCATTCACAAAATACATTTAACATCAGATGACTATAATAATTAATCTACAACGTTTAAAATGATTAAAATAATTCAAATGAAGTTGAAAGAGAAAAAAAAATACACAAATATATATATATATATAAATTAAATAAATACTTTATGCGTGACATGATCCTAGGAAAAAGTGTAGAAACTTATTTAGGGCTATATTGAATTCCACTTAGAGTACATTTCTTGGCAATATATATAGTTGTCCTGTGTACACACTTAAATAGTGCCCCTTATTAATAATGACTCATGTGTTTCCTAATTAAATGGGTTTTCCAGGTCAAGAATAAAAAAGAATAAGGTTCCAACACCTGGGACCTCCACTGATCAGCTGTTTGAAGGGACTGTGGCACTTGTGTAAGCTCTGTGACCCCTCCTCTGTTTACATTGTATCATAGTGGCCATGTAATGTAACTACAGCCTTATCCTGTACACGTCTATGTGACTAGGCTATAATTACTGGGACAGAGCAGCTGTCACCGCCTCCCCTCTTTTAAGCCACACTCTATGCCCCGTGACTATGCATAGGACATCACTGTCTCACCGCAGGAGGCGCAATGCTAGATGTCATCACGCCCCCTTGTACCGAGAAGCAGACATCTTGTCTGTGGTCTTAGATGTGTTTTACAAGATAAGAGAGCAGCAGGATGTCTTTTAACTAGACTGGTGTCTTGGAGACACTGATCTAGATAAAAGTACAGCATGTATTAATGGTGCCTTGGGGTGGGCCCCACAGAGGGCCCGGGGCTGCTGTCCACCGCGCCCCCTCCTCCTTTATCTACACCTCTGAGCAATGTCTATTAATTAATGTTAGGAGCTGGACTTGTTGGCGGTGGTGAAAGGTTCTCTTTAAGAGTAACAAAAATTTGAGTAACCCCATAGCTCTGCTGCCGGCAAACTTCTCTGACATCTTAATGGAAATCTCATATTGTTCAGTGGAAATTATGTTGAAAGCAGCTCTGTATTAGAAGGAAACTTATAATGTACTCCTTATTGATAATAATAAATCCTCCTTAGCATAACATCTGGAAGCTAGATTACTAGAACTCTCCTTGTATAATGGTGGGGCAGTTAAAGTAATCCGTCTAATACAACATTCTTTTCTTGTTAGTCTTATTTCTATAAACTTCATGAAAGCAACAGAAAATATCTGTCCAGAATCAACCTTCCTGTAAATAATGAGCGCTGTCATGAAACCGGCTTCAGAAGGAAATTGTCCTTTTGTGTAAATATTTTGGTCAGTAACTTGATTTATGGGTGGGGAAAAATAAGATTAGTTGATTTCACTTTTTGTAGTACAGGAAGCGGTTTTGGTTGCTGGCAGTCTGTGATGTTGCTTTGTGGAGCAAAGAGAGTGCTGGAGGATGAGTTCAGAGATTTGGGACTGGTCCAGGTATCTGTTTGTCTCTGTCTCCTCTGAACACTATTAAATTCTGTGGCAGAGCAGATGACCGGGAATAATAATGTTAGTAATGAATAGGTCTTTTCCGTGTTAAGAGGTGGTTTGTTATTGGCAGCTTAATCCATTCCTAAAATCCAGTGTCAAGACCATCGTGAAGGACAGTCTTCCTGAAGATTCAAGTAGACGACTGATGTCTAAATAGTCAGGGGCAATTGGAAGTCATTTCTTCTCTTGGATTGCCACAGCAGGCAGGGAATTGAAGTGCCACTCAAACCGACAGTTGAGTGTCAGAATTTTTTACCCTTTTTTTCTTTTTTTGTCACTATGGATATACATTGTGACAACTATGTGAATTGTGAACACAAAATCTGCACCTGTTAAATACTTATTTTCCAAGATTGTTAAAGCCTAGTTTACATCTTTCTTTACTGCATTACACAGTCTAGTACTTTACTACTTTACTTTGCTTAGGATAAAAGACCTAATTTTATATACATAAGTCATATAAACTAATATATTAGACTTTTGATTTTGTTAGACAGTTTTAAGATTAGCTGAATAAGGTTTCAGGTTAGGAAATTTTTCAATCATTGTGGCTAGTCTCTAGACATGTAACTATTTTGTGTCTCTGGCCCAAATGGAAACTAGGTCTCCTTTATGTTTTAGTTTGCACAGTTTTTCACAGTCCTTTGCATGAAGGACCGACCACATCATTTGATCTCCACAAGGGTATCCAGTATTGTTCAAAAGTTCCATTATCATTAAGTGTGTTTCACAGAGTTTCTGGAGTTCGGGTGCTTGCCATGTTGCTGGTGGGAATTGACAGAACCCAGAAAACGATGAAAATCAAGGAATAATGCTGTACTTTGCAGTCTACTTATATCAATTTCAGGAACATAAACAGTAAAACATCCATAACATATGTAAACCACCCATATGAACATTGTTAGGACACAGTTAATGATATATAGACATGTAAATGTACATTATGCTTACCTGGCATGTTAGGCAATGTAGACAATGTAGGTAAGTTGTATTTGATCAGATTATTGAGGGAAGAAGTAACCGCTCATAGGAGATTGACTGTTCTTTCCACATAAACCACTGGAATGTGCCACATATATCCATTAGAACTATAAAAGAGATAACACATCCTACAATATGACACATGCCCTGAGAGCCTTCTTGTTCAGATAATTTGCAATGTGCTTTGTTCAGTCTTGTGTCTATGTCATCAAGTTAAAATCAGCAACATATAGTTTGTCTTGCTTTTATCTTGAATTTAACAGTGCAAAATGAATAATGTACGGAATGAGTTGGGGGTTTTTTTTTATAAACAGTGCTCCAGGAAGCTGGAGTCCCACCCCCAGTGCACCAATTGCTTCATATGCATAAGACTTCAGAGCTGTCTTTTTCCAAATCTACGAAAGTGACATACCTAACAAGGGAATGCTGTTTATCACTGTAATATACTGTATGTCACTTTTGTATATTTGGAGAAAAACAAATAAGTCTTATCAATATCTGATCAGTTTGATTCGGATGTTTGGAACTACTACCAATCAGTAAAATATCAATCTGAAAACTCTGCTGTATATTTCTTAAGACAGGCTTCAGATCACATATCTATAGATGGGTAAGGAGGGGAGAGGAGTGATACGATGGCGGAGAGTGGCAGAAACACAGGTTTAATGTGATTCTGGAGCTAAGTAGGAGCTTTCTCTCACAACCAAAGTGAGAGAAACATCAGTACATATATGATATTCTGCATGATCCTAGGGCGGTTTATGAGTGAGAGATGTAGTTATAAAGCAATTTCTTCCTCTACTTACTGTGTAAAGCAGTTAGTCTTCACCAGCAAAAAAATGCAGAATATAACAGCCACAAATGGTATTATTCCATATATATACTCTGTACAATTGATTTATGCTAAGTTTTCTTTTTAAAAGTTAGGTATGCTTTAACAAATCAAGACAGAATGCAAAAAGGCATACTTTTACAAAATCTGCTGGTCCTCAGTGCATTAAGAATATTACACTATGACACTATATTTACACTATTTGATGCAAATACATTTTGTATATAGAATTTAGCAATAAAGTAAATGAGTATTGTAAATGTTTTGAGCTAGAAAGTACATTATGAAATCTATAACTAGGAAAGACCACTAAATTCTATATTGGTAAGTGCAGTAGCACCCGGTGATCCCTCTCATTATCTATTAAATAGGCCTTGTGTGTATTGAAAAATAAAGTTATTTCATGTCTCTTGCTACCACTTTTTCAGAACATTTTTTGCACGATAAGACAATTTTAAAAATGAAATGAATCCTTCCTAAGATTGGTATATTGCTGTGCAGAAGTTATCAGCAAACCTGGTGTTTTTTTTTGTAAAATGAATAGCTAGGCCCGTGAGGATTCCCTGGGTGAGAACTGGAAAGTAATGAGCTTTTCTGTTTGTATCTATAGATGTGCAGCTGTGATTCTTGCTCCATATTTAAGGAGAAGCTTTAGCTTAATGATTATCCACTTTATACTTGCTGTGTTTATGTTATCGGATAAAATTAGATATAGATGCACATAAAACAGCCGCTCTCGTGGGGAGCTATCCACTTACATAGGAAGTCTTAATTATCCAGAAATTAATTATGAGGTTACTGTCTAAATGCACCAAGAGGTGTGAGGTTTTTAAAGGTCCCCAAGGCCATTGCTCTGTCACACAGGGTTAGGCAAAGAACCAGACAGTGGGCAAAACTGGTTCTGGCAATTATGCATAATGAGCATCTGGCCAGGGAGAGAAGACTATTAAAAGTTTGTTTGCAATCTATAACTTATATTACATTCACATTTTCGTAAGTAAAATTCTGAAAATCTGACAAAAATGTTTGTAAGTCCAGAAGAAGCAACCCCCAAAAACTGAAAAAGGGTCATTTACACACGTAATAATTTATTAGTCTAGTACAAGGGTAGGCAACCTTTTTTGTTTGATGTGCCGATTTAAATTAAAAAATCAGAGATGAGGCCCTCGGAGTGCCGAGCAATAATTTTAAGGCTGATGACCCCTACACTAAAATCATATAGCACAAACCATAACATAGGGGTGCTGTCATACTGTGCTCCCAGTCACGTGCGTTTACCGCTATGTGCCTTGATACACCTATACTTTTACATTAGAAGTACATGTGTAACCCACAATTAGTGGTAAATGTATATGACTGGGAGCAGAATGAGGTAACACCTGTAGGTGGTGACACACTATGTACCTGGATGCGGCATCCCCGGGCCGCCAATACTTTCACTTTTCTGTAAGTGAATAGCGAATTAATTTCAGCCACTTTTAATTCCTGGAGGTGAGGTAACAGCAAAACCCCAGTCAGGAATTAATGAGTGTCACACTTACCCCAAAGTGACAGCCCTTGTGCCCGGGAACTGGATTTGGCTATAGCCGCACCTGGGTACACAGTGTGTCACCACCTGAAAAGAAACAACCTAAGGCTAAGGCCCCATGTGGCGTCCCGCAGCAAAAAAAGCGCTGCAGGAGAAACCGCTGCGGGATCGCATCACGGTTCTTCCTGCAGCACTTTAGACAAAAAGTTTTCCTCTGCGGACTTTCTGTTTCAATTATACCTATAGGGAAACCGCCGGCATTTCCGTAGGTATAATTGACATGCTGCGTGCCGGTTTTGGAAATCGCCGCGTGTCCGCAGCGCGGTTTTTCCCGCAAAGTGGGCATGGGATTCACTAGAATCTCATCCACTTTGCTCTGACTGTAAAACGTCGCGATTTTTTCCACGGCGCTTCCACTGCGGGTGAATCGCCGCGTTTACGCCACGTGGGGCTTTAGCCTAAGGCTGAGGCCCCACATTGCGGAAACGCAGCTTTTTTGTTGCAGATTTTGCTGCGTTTTTTTTCAGCCAATGCCAAGAATGGATACAAAAGGAAAGGGAAATATATAGAAAGTTCTTATACTATTTTCTGCTGAAGCCACTCCTGGCTTTGGATCAAAAAACCGCAGCAAAATCTACAACAAAAACGGTGAGTTTCTGTAACGTGGGGCCTCAGCCTTAGGCCTCCTGCACACAAATGGCATGGATGTGGTTTTCACTGACCTATACATTAAAAATTAATTGACAGGGCTGCAAATGCAGACTGGTATAGGATATGTATAGGACAGATATAGGACCTGCTCCATAATTTGTTGCTCTTCAATTTGGCCCGGACACACAGCCACAAAATCAACGGTTGTGTGAATGGGCCCACTGAAATGTATAGGTTCGTACTTTTATCCACAGTTGTGGATAAAAAGTATAGTCATGTACATTACAGTTTAGCAACTCCATGTGCCTCATATATTAATAGCAGTTAACCCTATCATGTCCCTGTCCCTCACATTAACCCCTGTGTGCTTTACATAAGGGTTACTGATATGTGAGACATATGGAGGTAATAAGTAAATATCTTCATTATTGGGGTCCTTTATTAGTACCTCCATATGTCTCACATATTAATAACCCTTATGTGAGGCACACAGGGGTTAATGTGAGGGGCATGAAGGGGTTAATTGCTATTACTGTAAAGCACATGGAGTTACTAATACTAAATTAATAACCCCAAATTCCTGACATCAATAGAAATAGTAACCCCAGCATGTACCTGGTGTTTTTTTTTACTTTCACTTTGCTGATGGTGCTCTGCTTTCCTCCTCCTCTTCCTTCTCCTCCTTGGGGGAGCCTTGGCAGGATGCAGTGCAGGAGCTCATCTCTGCAGCAGGCAGAAGCAGTGAGAGCTCCGCCTCCTGGGCTTCCTCACCCCTCTCATTGGTGGGCAGGGAGGGCAGTGAGAGAAGGGGGAGCGTCCTATACCTCAGCTCTAGCAGAGCACTGAACGGACGCTCCCCCTTCATTTAATACCTGCAGGTCCTGCTGGCTGCCGTGCCAGCAAAATAGGCCACACGTGTCACTCTTGGCACGCGTGCCAGGGGTTGCTGACCCCTGGTCTAGTGTAAAAGATTAAACCAGCCATATACTAGAAATTTTGTGGTTAATGGCAGTGGTCTGTGAAGATGTTGTTCTAGACAACAACTCCATAAATTTGACAATTTGCCATTTAATTTCTTCCTCGATCTGTGGTCTCATCTGACCCTCTGTTGCTGGCATGTACATCTTTGGCAAGAATGACTTTGTAAGTATTGCCAATGACTTATGTGATAAGACCACAAAAAACTACAGGGCAGTTCAACTTTTCTTACAGATAGCTGCCTTTGGTCAGCACCAGTCATGCGCCTTCATTTAAAAATGATCTTCACCACCTCCACCAATTTCTGTTCTTTGCATCATTTAGTAGATGCCCCTCCACTGATTCCAGTGCAGTTGGAATTTGTTCTGTAGCCCCCACGCTTCCTGAGTAATGCAGTTAGCTTTTGTGACTAATATCCTAATTTTCTATTGTCAACTGGGTGGTCTCAGGCAGGCGCAGGAAATGGGGGTGTGATTCTGAGCTCTTTGGCACTGTTCAGAGGTGTCAGAGCTCAGAATCACTCCCCTGACCGAGACTACCCATTTAACAATTTAATAGAGAGCCTAAATAGCATTTCAGGCACCAAAACTAACTGCACTGATTGCTCTGGAATGGTGGGGGCTAGAGGAAAAATTCCAACTGTGCCAAATTCAGTAGAACTGAAGTTAATAGAGGCAGTAACAAGAAGTCACCAACCATTCCTAGAAATAGGCTTATCAGCCATCAAGGCAAGTCATCACTTATAAACAGTGTAAGTGTCTAGTAAGGCCTAGTATGCTTTATGGAACCTACTGGATTAGTTTCCAAGATCTAAGAAACTATAGTATTTGTCTGGGATATGTTTGGCAGTGCAAATGCACTTATTGACTTTTCTGTATTGGCAACCATGCTATGTGTGCATAATAATATATAATAATACATTTTATTCATATGGCGACAACATATTCCGGAGCACTTTTCAAATCTTCGGCTTAAAATACAGACAAAATGAGACATTATAGATTAATGATTCAGTTCACACAATAGGAGTGAGGGCTTCCAATCTATGAGGTAGAAGGGGTGACATAAGACGTAGCATTGCTGATACAGTGGACCAGCCATAATAAATAGTTTTACTATAATTATACAAATAAATAAAGCTGTATGAGCTGTCACCAGCCAGTGTCATTTTATGAACAGATCCAAAGTGCCTGGACATACATGTTATAGTTCAGTGGCGTAACTAGGAATGGCTGGGCCCCAAGGCAAACATTTGACATGGACCCCCCCCCCAAACCGCCACCCCAACCCTCCCCTGACTGCCCCCTCCAACACCCCCCCGCACAAACCGCATTCCTGCGCACACTACTATGCCCTATAGTGGCCCCTGCACACAGTATTATGCCCCATAGTGGTCCCTAAACATATTATTATTCCCCATAGTGGTCCCTGCAAACAGTATTATGCAGCATAGTGGTCCCTGCACACAGTATTATATTCCATAGTGTCCCTGCACACAGTATTATGCCCCTTAGTGGCCCCTGCACACAGTATTATGCCCCATAGTGGCCCCTGCACACAGTATTATGCGCCATAGTTTCCCCTCCACACAGTATTATGCCCCATAGTGGCCCCTGCACACAGTATTATGCTCCATAGTGGCCATCTTCAATGTTGGACCAGATCTCGCGTGATCCAGGGCGGCATTGCGACGCAAAATGACGTCGGCTGACGTCTGAGACGTCACCATACAGGCCCGAAGCCTGCCGGAGCGCAGGAAAGGTAAGTTGCAGTGTTTTTTATGTTCCCTTACCTCCCCTGGACCCCCGATCATTATACTCCGGGGTCTGAAAAGACCCCAGAGTATAATGATAGCAGTGTTTGTGGAGTTCGCGGTAGCAGCTGCCACAGGGCTCCGGGCCCCTTAATGTCCCGGGCCCTGTGGCAGCTGCTACCGCTGCTACCCTGGTATTTACGTCCCTGTTACAGTCAGATAAAGGCATCGTGTCCTTTAGTATAATGAAGGGTGTAAACAGAGGAGGATTAGTTTTAGGGGACGTAACTGCAGAAGGATTTAGATTAGGAAATATGATAGTCCTGCCTGAAGAGATGTGTCTTTAGGATGCTCTTGAAGCTGTAGTGAGTTGTGAGTTAATTTGATTGTCCAGGGTAGCGCATTTACTGCATACATAGATGTTAAACATGTGACCTGGGGCAGCGGGTTCTGTACTGGTGTCTGAACTTAAGCCTTTAATATACCTAGACAAGTATGCATATGTTTTCAATGAGGAGAGGAGAATAAGCCACGGTCGGACAACTGTGGTAGTTTCTTATCTTCCTTGAAAATTAAACAATCCTCCATTGAAATTCAACATACTTGATCCTTATTTCACCTGACATCAGAAAGTCATGCACATTGGCTGGTCTCCCCAGAATCGATGGGGCTGCTCTTTTGTGCGTGGGCACCTTAAGTAAAAATCTGAATATAGTTTTATAGTGTAAATATCAATGCAAAGTGTGTAGATTTGTGTTCCCGTTAAAAGCAATGACCCTTCTAAAGTAACTTGTATTTATGTCCTTTTTATATAAGGATGATTACAGTTTCACTCTTTTGATCCCAAACAAGAGAAGAAATGAAAAGAATGGAGCAGCTTGGTATTATGCCATGTAATGATCTCTATGGTAGAGCACTTTCTGGCTGGAGATCTGAGTGATAGTGCCGACTTTCCCATTTCTGGAATTTCCTAATATGATGGATATTCTTAGAAGACTTGCCAATTACCTGTTAGTTTGATGGATAGAAAAATGTACAGTATTAATCACAGTAAAATAAGCTGTTGGATTAGCTTCTGTGAAGAATATATTGATTCATTGCCCATTGTGTCAGCTGATAAAACATTGACTTCTACTTTTAACTCTTGCATTGTCATAGTTATTGTTATTGTTATAGTTACAGTGCCTTGCGAAAGTATTCGGCTCCCTTGAACTTTTCAACCTTTTGCCACATTTCAGGCTTCAAACATAAGGATATAAAATTTTAATTTTTTGGTGAAGAATCAACAAGTGGGACACAATCATGAAGTGGAACGAAATTTATTGGATATTTTAAACTTTTGTAAAAAATAAAAAACTGAAAAGTGGGGCGTGCCAAATTATTCGGCCCCCTTAAGTTAATACTTTGTAGCGCCACCTTTTGCTGCGATTACAGCTGCAAGTTGCTTGGGGTATGTCTCTATCAGTTTTGCACATCGAGAGACTGAAATTATTGCCCATTCTTCCTTGGAAAACAGCTGGAGCTCAGTGAGGTTGGATGGAGCGTTTGTGAACAGCAGTTTTCAGCTCTTTCCACAGATTCTCGATTGGATTCAGGTCTGGACTTTGACTTGGCCATTCTAACACCTGGATACGTTTATTTGTGAACCATTCCATTGTAGATTTTGCTTTATGTTTGGGATCATTGTCTTGTTGGAAGATAAATCTCCGTCCCAGTCTCAGGTCTTTTGCAGACTCCAACAGGTTTTCTTCCAGAATGGTCCTGTATTTGGCTCCATCCATCTTCCCATCAATTTTAACCATCTTCCCTGTCCCTGCTGAAGAAAAGCAGGCCCAAACCATGATGCTGCCACCACCATGTTTGACAGTGGGGATGGTGTGTTCAGGGTGATGAGCTGTGTTGCTTTTACACCAAACATATCGTTTTGCATTGTGGCCAAAAAGTTCGATTTTGGTTTCATCTGACCAGAGCACCTTCTTCCACATGTTTGGTGTGTCTCTCAGGTGGCTTGTCGCAAACTTTAAACGAGACTTTTTATGGATATCTTTGAGAAATGGGTTTCTTCTTGCCACTCTTCCATAAAGGCCAGATTTGTGCAGTGTACGACTGATTGTTGTCCTATGGACAGAATCTCCCACCTCAGCTGTAGATCTCTGCAGTTCATCCAGAGTGATCATGGGCCTCTTGGCTGCTTCTCTGATCAGTCTTCTCCTTGTTTTAGATGAAAGTTTAGAGGGACGGCCGGGTCTTGGTAGTGGTCTGATACTCCTTCCATTTCAATATGATCGCTTGCACAGTGCTCCTTGGGATGTTTAAAGTTTGGGAAATCTTTTTGTATCCAAATCCGGCTTTAAACTTCTCCACAACAGTATCACGGACCTGCCTGGTGTGTTCCTTGGTCTTCATGATGCTCTCTGCGCTTTAAACAGAACCCTGAGACTATCACAGAGCAGGTGCATTTATACGGAGACTTGATTACACACAGGTGGATTATACTGTATTTATCATCATCAGTCATTTATGACAACATTGGATCATTCAGAGATCCTCACTGAACTTCTGGAGTGAGTTTGCTGCACTGAAAGTAAAAGGGCCGAATAATATTGCACGCCCCACTTTTCAGTTTTTTATTTTTTACAAAAGTTTAAAATAACCAATAAATTTCGTTCCACTTCACAATTGTGTCCCACTTGTTGATTCTTCACCAAAAAATTTAAATTTTATATCCTTATGTTTGAAGCCTGAAATGTGGCAAAAGGTTGAAAAGTTCTTTTAGTTGTGCAATTCTAGTGCACTTTAATCACATTGTAACCATTTAGATGAAATGGCTCATGGCAATGTGTCCTACATCCTTGACACACAGAAACCAGCACCTGAAAGCTACAACTTTTAATGATGGTAAGGTGATTAATATACGCAATAATAAAAAGCCGAACAGACATGATGGGCTGCTTCCCTTGGCAGTTTTCATATCTTTATGGAGGTCAACAGATTCTTCAATACATATATCTGTTTAAAGACAGGAAGATATAGGGGAGATCTCTCACCAGTGTTGGGAGAGTTACATTGGGCATAGACATCAGATATACAGTGATGGCCAAAAGTATTGGCCCCCCTGCAATTCTGTCAGATAATACTCAATTTCTTCCAGAAAATGATTGCAATCACAAATGCTTTGGTAATAATATCTTCATTTTATTTTGCTTGCAGTGAAAAAACACAAAAGAGAATGAAAAAAAAGTCAAATCATTGATCATTTTACACAAAACTCCAAAAATGGGCCGGACAAAAGTATTGGCACCCTCAGCCTAATACTTGGTAGCACAACCTTTAGACAAAATAACTGCGAACAACCGCTTCCTGTAACCATCAATGAGTTTCTAACAATGCTCTGCTGGAATTTTAGACCATTCTTCTTTGGCAAATTTCTCCAGGTCCCTGAGATTTGAAGGGTGCCTTCTCCAAACTGCCATTTTGAGATCTCTCCACAGGTGTTCTATGGGATTCAGGTCTAGACTCATTGCTGGCCACTTTAGAAGTCTCCAGTGCTTTCTCTCAAACCATTTTCTAGTGCTTTTTGAAGTGTGTTTTGGGTCATTGTCCTGCTGGAAGACCCATGACCTCTGAGGGAGACCCAGCTTTCTCACACTGGGCCCTACATTATGCTGCAAAATTTGTTGGTAGTCTTCAGACTTCATAATGCCATGCACACGGTCAAACAGTCCAGTGCCAGAGGCAGCAAAGCAACCCCAAAACATCAGGGAACCTCCGCCATGTTTGACTGTAGGGACCGTGTTCTTTTCTTTGAAGGCCTCTTTTTTTTTCCTGTAAACTCTATGTTGATGCCTTTTCCCAAAAAGCTCTACTTTTGTCTCATCTGACCAGAGAACATTCTTCCAAAAAGTTTTTGGCTTTCTCAGGTAAGTTTTGGCAAACTCCAGCCTGGCTTTTTTATGTCTCTGGGTCAGAAGAGGGGTCTTCCTGGGTATCCTACCATAGAGTCCCTTTTCATTCAGACGCCGACGGATAGTACGGGTTGACACTGTTGTACCCTCGGACTGCAGGGCAGCTAGAACTTGTTTGGATGTTAGTCGAGGTTCTTTAGCCACCATCCGCACAATCTTTCGTTTAAATCTCTCGTCAATTTTTCTTTTCCGTCCACATCTAGGGAGGTTAGCCACAGTGCCATGGGCTTTAAACTTCTTGATGACACTGTGCACGGTAGACACAGGAACATTCAAGTCTTTGGAGATGGATTTGTAGCCTTGAGATTGTGCTTCCTCACAATTTTGCTTCTCAATTCCTCAGACAGTTCTTTGGTCTTCTTTCTTTTCTCCATACTCAATGTGGTACACGCAAGGACACAGGACAGAGGTTGAGTCAACTTTAATCCATTTCAACTGGCTGCAAGTGTGATTTAGTTATTGCCACCACCTGTTATGTGCCACAGGTAAGTAACAGGTGCTGTTAATTACACAAATTAGAGAAGCATCACATGATTTTTCAAAGGGTGCCAATACTTTTGTCCACCCCCTTTTTTATAATAATAATAATAATAGTCCTTTAATAGTCCCACAATGGGGAAATTCAGTGTGTTACAGCAGCAAAGATAAGATAAGATAAGCAGATACAAATACAAATACAACATGTTTGGTGTGGAATTATATCCAATTTGGCTTTTTGACAATTCTTTTTGTGGTTTTCCATTGAAGACAAATTAAATGAAGATATTATTACCAAAGCATTTGTGATTGCAATCATTTTCTGGAAGAAATTGAGTATTATCTGACAGAATTGCAGGGGTGCCAATACTTTTGGCCACCACTGTAGGCCTAGTTGTTATGTGCAGTGAAGTGGTGTACAGTAAAGTCGCTGGTGGTCAAATGGAATCTGAGAGTTACTTGTTACTCACGTTCAGGCTCCAGGAAGCCCTGCTGTAAAAGGAAGATGAAGTATCCATTCCATATAGATTACTGCAGGAAAGGAGACAAGGAGGGGATTTATTCACAGCCACAACGGTCTGTCTGTTGTCTGGCTGAGTGTACCCTGGCCATGGAGAGGGATTTATTTCTGCTCTATCACCAGGATGCTCCTGTGGATCTAATCCTTAAATGATACCTAAAAAGTGGTGTCCCTAGACTACTGCCCAGTTTTGCGACGACAATACTGACTAAGTCCAGAAGACAGTCACACATTTTTTTTTGGTTTTTTTAAACACATTGGTGTGGTGTTAAGCCTCCCGAATGGTACTTACACATCGGGGGCCTGCGGGGCCCCGTAATGTCCTGGGCCCTGTGGCAGCCGCTACCGCTGCTACCCCAGTAGTTACGCCCCTGACTTCTAGACATATCCCACACCTTATATTTTAATAAACTTTATTGAAAAGCATGGGACTACTTATCTCCAGTATAAGAGCATCGTGCAAAAAAGACATACAATGTGGAGTACATTTTTTTTCTAAAAGAGAGAATTATTGTCAGGTTTATTCAACTGTATGTCTTATAATGGCATACATCTGGAAAGAACTGCAATGACATTATCAGTTGGCATTGGGAACTATTGCATTGCATTCTGCTGGGAGGAGGAATGGCCAGGAGCGGGGGCAGAGGCAGCAGACTCATGTTGTTCAGATCTGAGACAGGGTTGTAACAGCAACCGTGTAACCTATGTATCTGAAACATCCATGGGTTAACCCAAAAAACTCCATTAGCTGGAAATATAAGTCCCTGAGCTGTTCTCTATGTTCTCTAGTGTTGAGTCTATTTTATTACTCTACTGTATTTAGCTGTATTTATGATGAATTTCCAAAGGTGACAACCATTTTGAATTTATAGAGTTTGTTACCCTGCTTACCTTAAAGGGAATTCCCTTTCCATTGGTGCCATATTTAATCTTTAATTTGCTGCAAAATGAAGTTCTAAATGTTTGAAAGCATAAAAAGTCCCATGTAAATTACCTTAAGTAGTCACAGTGGGTGGGGAGCTCCTTCAGCCTAGTCACTTTGTCCACTTGCTATAATTGCCTCCTGTACCTGATTGACATCTCCTCACAGCCTTCTCACTCCCTGGGATGGGAGATGTCCATCAGGTGTGGTTAGCAAGTGGACAGCATGACTAAGATGAAGCTGCTCCCCGCCCACCGTGACTACTTAGGATAATTTACATAGGACTTTTTATGCTTTCAAACATTTAGAACTTCACTTTGCTTCAACAGAAAAATTACAGAGGGCACCAATGGAAAGGTAAGTTCTTGATCCCGCACATGATGGGGCCAGTTTATGATGGAAAATCCACCTGACAGGTTCCCTTTAAGTCTTAAATGACCATACCTTCTCAGGTGCTAAATGGCAGGGATCATAATTATCCCTAGTCCGGATATTTACCCGCACCATCTCCGCACAATACAGTATATATTCAGCAATTAGTGCTATCGACATAGCACCAGCATTGTGTGTTGCCAAGGGGATAAAAGGGTTGTGTTAGTCAATTTCCCTATAACCTGATGTGATAGAGTAGGGTCCCATGTACAGAACACATTTTCTAGATTCCTCACATGACTGGGCTATTAACAGTCCGGGTTTTATACTCTTTTGCAAAGAAAGGGCTAAAAGGTAGGGAGGTGGAGTATTTAAGTATGTCAGAAGTGGCATGAAAGTGACTGTGAAAGAGGCAAATGTGGGTGAATATTGTGAGGATGTGGAATCCTTGTGGGTAGAATTGCATAATGATGTGACCACTGATAAAATACTTTTTGGTATAATCTATAGATCCCCCCAACATAACCAAGGATTTAGAGGATCAGTTGTATAAGGTAACTGAGTGGGCAGCACAGGCGGGTATGATGGTCTTGATGGGAGATTTTAACTCCTCGGATATTGACTGGGGGCATGGTACTGCATCATCTGTAAAGGGGAGGAAATTCATCAACTTGTTGCAGGACAATTTTATGGCCCACCTTGTAGAAGATCCAAGTAGAGGGGATGCTCTGCTGGATCTGATCATCTCTAATAATATGGGACTTGTTGGAAATGTCACTGTTGGTGAAAACCTTGGTAATAGTGATTAAAATCTAATCAGAGTCCGCTTAAATTGTAAAAAACAAACAAAGGTTGGGAGGGCAAAATCCCTTAATTTTAAAAAGGCCAATTTTCCAGGTTCAGGATATAGATTGGGAGCAGCTATTGTCAGATAGCAATACAGAAGTTAAGTGGGAGACATTTAAAGGGAGTCTATCATTGCATATATAATTTTTTAACTGACACCACGTTGGAATAGCCTTTATAAAGGCTATCCATCTCCTACCATTATTTCCCATGTCCTCGCCGTCATTTTCGAGTTTTTCACTTTTTTCTCAATTTATGGAAATGATGCTCAGTGAGCACAGGGAGGGGGGGGGGCGTTCCCCCTGTGCTCCTAGCACAGCTGCGTCATCCCCCGCAACGCTGCCTATGTCTTTTATTCTTCACGCCTCCTGCTTCTTTTGCCGGCCTCTTCGCTGCGTCATCTTGATTCAAGATGGCTGGCGGAGCATGCTCTGTCGGCTCTGCCCGAACCCGAAGTGGCAGAGCCTACAGCGCATGCACGGGATTTCTATCCCAAAGAGGAGAACGCCGGCTCCCTTTAAATCTACTTTGAGCAAGTATATAGCAAAATATATACCAATAGGGAACAAGTATAAATATCTTAAAGTAAACCCCCATGGCTTACAGCTCTTTTTAAAAGGGCAATAAACAATAAAAACAGGCATATAAAAAACATAAATCAGCTGTAGCCTTTGAGAATTACAAAGCACTTAATAAAATCTGTAAAAGGGAAATAAAATCATCTAAAATACATAATGAAAGGCAGGTGGCTATGGAAAGCAAAACTAACCCCAAAAAATTCTTTAAATATATAAATGCAAAAAAACAAAGGACAAAACAGGCAGATGCCCTAAATAATAGTAATGGAGAGTTGGTCACCGGGGATCAAGAAAAAGCAAAGCTATTAAATGAGTTCTTTAGCTCTGTGTATACAGAAGAACAGGAAGTAGTTGATGTAGGTGTCACCAATGCTGGTAATACATCAACCAATATACTAAACTGGATGAACATAGAAATGGTCCAGGCCAAACTAAACAAAATAAACGTGAGCAAGGCTTCAGGTCCACAAGTACTTAAAGGGAATCTATTATTCGCAAAAACAGTTTTAAGCTAATGGCATGTTGGAATGGCCTTTAAAACAGCCATTCTTCTCCTACCTTTCCTTGTTTTCTTCTCCCAGCCGATAATTTGTTTCTTCGTGTATGTAAATGAGTACCTGGGGCGTGCCTTCTCTTTGGCGAGCATCCATCGCGTCATCTCTTCTCACCGCCCCTTCGGCCGTTGCGTTGACTTCCCTCTTGGCCTTCTTTCTTCTTACTTCTCGGTCTCAGTGAATTTTCCCAAGGGTTCAGTGCTGGGCCTGCTGTTATTTAACTTATTTAATAATGATATAGAAGATGGGATTAATAGCGCCGTCTCTATTTTTGCAGATGACACCAAAGCTATGTTGTACAGTGCAGTATATAGAAGATGTACGTAGATTACAAGCAGACTTGGTCAGACTGAGTGTTTGGGCATCCACATGCCAAATGAGGTTCAATGTGGATAAATGTAAAGTTATGCAACTGGGTAAAAATAATCCACATGCAACCTATGTCCTAGGGGAGTAAAGCTGAGAGAGTTACTGGTGGAGAAGGACCTGGGTGTACTTGTAGATCATATATTAAATAACAGCATACAATGTCAATTGGCTGCTTCTAAGGCCATCAGGATACTGTCTTGTATTAAAAGGGGCATGGATTCACAGGACTGGGATGTAATATTACCACTGTATAAGTCATTGGTGCGGCCCCAGCTGGAATATGCAGTTCAGTTCTGGACACCAGAACATAGAAAGGATGTCCTAGAGTTGGAAAAGATCCAAGAGTGGGCCACAAAACTGATAAGAGGCATGGAGGACCTCAGTTATGAGGAGTGACTAAAGGAGTTAAATCTGTTTAGTCTGGAGAGGAGGCTTTTAAGGGAAGATATGATAAACAAGTATAAATATATAAGTGAGTCCTACAAGAAATATGGGGAAAACCTGTTCCATGTAAAATCCTCTCAAAAGACAAGGGGACACTCCAGCTGGAGAAAAAAATGTTTAATCTCAAGAGCCGACAAGGTTTCTTCACTGAAGGGACTGTGAATAGACTACTCCAGGAGCTGGTCACAGCAGTCAAAGTCGACAGCTTCAAAAAAGGATTAGCTGTCTTTTTAGAGCAAAATAGCAGTGATGGTTATGGAGATGTATAGACTGTCATGACGTTTCCCATCCCCTGGTTGACCTTGATGGACATACGTCTTTTTTCAACCATACTAACTATGTAACTATGTATAGATTTTCAACAGTGCCTCTTGCTTTCACGAATCCAGTCTGTTTATGTTTTACATGGTCAGCTATAGTAGCATGGCAGACATTTAGTACTACATTTCCAAGACTGGCTACACTATAAAAAGAAGTTGTTGTGATGTGACACCCCCTTTAAACTTCTCATTTGCAAAGCTTTCATGCAAGTATGTGATGTATATAGTATGTATGAGGTAAGCGAAGCTTACAGTAAATTGTTTATGGATTCATCATTCACTACAGTCATGGCCAAAAGTTTTGAGAATGACACAAATATTATATTTTCACATGATCTGCTGCCCTCTGGTTTTTATGTGTGTTTGTCAGATGTTTTTATCACATACAGAAATATAATTGCATTCATATTATGAGTAACAGAAGCTTATATTGACAGTTAGAATGAGTTAATGCAGCAAGTCAATATTTGCAGTGTTGACCCTTCTTCTTCAGGACCTCTGCAATTCTCCCTGGCATGCTCTCAATCAACTTCTGGACCAAATCCTGACTGATAGCAGTCCATTCTTGCAGAATCAATGCTTTAATTTTGTCTGAATTTGTTGGTTTTTGTTTGTCCACCCGTCTCTTGATGATTGACCACAAGTTCTCAATGGGATTAAGATCTGGGGAGTTTCCAGGCCATGGACCCAAAATCTCTATGTTTTGTTCCCTGAGCCATTTAGTTATCACCTTTGCTTTATGGCAAGGTGCTCCATCATGCTGGAAAAGGCATTGTTGAGCGCCAAACTGCTCTTGGACGGTTGGGAGAAGTTGCTCTTGGAGGACATTCTGGTACCATTCTTTATTCATGGCTGTGTTTTTAGGCAAGACTGTGAGAGAGCCGATTCCCTTGGCTGAGAAGCAACCCCACACATGAATGGTTTCAGGATGCTTTACAGTTGGCATGAGACAAGACTGGTGGTAGCGCTCACCTCTTCTTCTCCGAATAAGCTGTTTTCCAGATGTTCCAAACAATGGAAAAGGGGATTCATCAGAGAAAATGACTTTACCCCAGTCCTCAGCAGTCCACTCCCTGTACCTTTTGCAGAATATCAGTCTGTCCCTGATGTTTTTTCTGGAGAGAAGTGGCTTCTTTGCTGCCCTCCTTGAGACCAGGCCTTGCTCCAAGAGTCTCCGCCTCACAGTGCGTGCAGATGCACTCACACCTGCCTGCTGCCATTCCTCAGCAAGCTCTGCACTGCTGGTAGCCCGATCCCGCAGCTGAAACACTTTTAAGATACGGTCCTGCCGCTTGCTGGTCTTTCTTGGGCGCCCTGGAGCCTTTTTGGCACCAATGGAACCTCTCTCCTTGAAGTTCTTGATGATGCGATAGATTGTTGACTGAGGTGCAATCTTTCTAGCTGCAATACTCTTCCCAGTTAGGCCATTTTTGTGCAGTGCAATGATGACTGCACGTGTTTCTTTAGAGATAACCATGGTTAACAGAAGAGAAACAATGATGGCAAGCACCAGCCTCCTTTTAAAGTGTCCAGTGGTGTCATTCTTACTTAATCATGACAGATTGATCTCCAGCCCTGTCCTCATCAACACCCACACCTGTGTTAATGGAGCAATCACTGAAACGATGTTAGGTGGTCCTTTTAAGGCAGGGCTGCAATGATGTTGAAATGTGTTTTGGGGGATAAAGTTCATTTTCTAGGCAAATATTGACTTTGCAAGTAATTGCTGTTAAGCTGATCACTCTTTATAACATTCTGGAGTATATGCAAATTGCCATTAGAAAAACTGAAGCAGTAGACTTTGTAAAAATTAATATTTGTATCATTCTCAAAACTTTTGGCCATGACTGTACACGGGGGATTGACCACTAAGGCAATAATTTCAGCAAATTCTGATATTTGAGACTTGACATAAAATAAGTACTTTTACACAGGTTATTTAATCCCCCGGTTTTCTACTTAGTTCATCCAATTCTCTGATGGAAAAATACTAATTTACACATTTGTAAAACGTGAAAACCCTCTAATACGCTCTGCTCCTACTTCACTAACAATATGGTTATATCAGTCTACTGGGATACAAAGATACATTATATTTAACACCTGGAAATGAAACAGGTTCAAAGAGACAAAGTAAGAACAATACTTACACTATATACCAAATACACATACACACACATGCATATGTAGACATGCAATCTGAGGCCATTTACCTATCTGTACATTTTAATTCATGATTCCAATCTGTATAAGTCACTCTAGATATCAAAATGATGCGACAGCATTCACTGTGGGAGCCGTGCCGACATATTATTTTGCTATTCTAGGGCTGGTATTGATAGCAATTGAATATTCTGTGTTTATCCAGTTATTTGCTGTATTCAGAATTGATATCCAGAACAGTGGAATGTCAATGACACAAAGCTTTTACAGTGCCCCTAGACTGGAAGAAATCTTATTTACACAGATCTATAAGCACTGCCAGAAAGATCTTGCCACTAGCATAAGGGCTCCTTCACACAGTGGCCCGCATTTGCAAAAGAAACACATTTAAACCATGCCCCTTTTCCTGTAAAATGGTAAAAATGGCAGAAAAAAAAAACTCCAATGCGGATGTTGCATTTTGAAAAAAAAAAAAAAAAGTCAACATATATTGCCACCAAAATGCTTTTTAGGTAATTCAAATTATATTTTTCTGCAGACTTTATTGGAACATTTGGCTTTAACGTCAAAAAAACAAACAAAAAAACATGCTGTGTGAAACCAACCTAAGTCCCCAGATAACAAAACACAGTTAAAAAATAATGCGTAAAAAACACAGCGAAAATGCGGCGCTTAAGAAGGACTCCACTGCCTGGGTAGCTTAGTAAAGCCCCAAACATCTCACAGCAGTCACATCACATTTAAAAGAAGCTCCCACTGTACCACAATATCCTATTTACAGACAGGTTATTGGATAATGGCGGCAATTATGTAAAATCTAAATGACATAAGTTATTATTTTTACAATGCATTTTATATTCATAAGATAATGACAGGTCTAATATTTACATTCCATTATGGCTGGCTTCATATGGACATATTGAATTCAGCTTGCAGTCGCTTTAACTATAGAATAAACAGTGCACCTACTGGTCCCTATGGCAGCGGGGAGTGCTGAGGGTCCTGGTTTCGGTTTAATACAAAGGTGTGACATGCATCCATCAGCTCCATCCACCACTGTTTCAGTTTTTTCTCATGGCGGCACAATGAACTCCTACAGGCTCTGACTCTAGTGCTAATAGAACAAGGTGAGTATTCTATTTTTGTACACATTATATTGTGTAGAAAAACACTGTGTAGGCATTATATCATATGGGGCCCACTGAGGGGAGCCCCCTCCTTCTACAGCCATTTAGATGTCACGGTCACTATTATCAGTGACCTCTTCCCTTCTTACTACCTGTCGCTGTGTCTGTACTAGCAATGGGTAGAGAGAGGGGGAATGAGAAGAAGCCCCTCTCACTGGAATTGCAGGAGGCTTTTTTAAATGTTATTTTACGCCCCTACGCAATTGGGATGTATAAAGGCAGCGTAGCGGCAGGAAGCAGTTAACTTCCTCTTGCTCCTTTTAAGTAAATTAGACACACGGAAATAGTAAACATAGAAGGCGCACACCAAAAAGTGCCCAAAAATTGAGCAATTGATAAATACAACCTAACTCTTAGTTTTATGTCTTCTAGTTAGAAACATAGAAGAATGATAGCAGGAAAAGGCCACAGGATCCATCTAGTTGCCGCTTGTATTTTTACTTTTTATTTTAGGATAGATATGTGTTTATCCCAGGCATTCTTATTTTCACTTATCTAGATTTCCCAACTGCATTTACTGGAAGTTTGTTCCAAACCTCAACCATTCTTTCCGAAATAATATTTCCTGACAATATTGGCACATGTCCCTTGTTTTCCAAACATCAGATTGCCTCTGAGCTTTCAATAAGAAGAATATTAGAGATTAGAAGTAACCAACTCCAAAGCATTAAAATGCACCACATGACTAGGGGATAAGTGTCAATAGTATTAAATACTGTTGAATATAGTTTTAAAGACTTTTTGGCACTTTTGTTTTTTCATTTTTGGCTAAAATTATTTTGTAATGGGGTTTTATTAAAATCTTTAAATTGGCTTCTGTAGTATGTATCATTGTACAAAGCAAGCTGCACAATGCCATTCACTAAATCCGTCAGACTGGCTGTCTGACCGCTCAATCCCCAGTCCCTGTCTCTCCTCTTCTGAATTATCTTCTAAGATGATTTATGACCAGTTCAGAACTGAGCTTTGATTTAGTCAGAAACAATCGTAGACAGTAGTCCTTTGCCTTTAAGGAGTACCTAAACTCTTAAAGATCTTTTGTTTATTTCATAACTCAGTGGTGAAAATAGTAAACCCCATGACTGTATCAGAATACAGTACAGACCAAAAGTTTGGACACACCTTCTCATTCCAAGAGTTTTCTGTATTTTCATGACTATAAAAATTGTAGATTCACACTGAAGGCATCAAAACTATGAATTAACACATGTGGAATTATATACTTAACAAAAAAGTGTGAAACAACTGAAAATATGTCTTATATTCTAGGTTCTTCAAAGTAGCCACCTTTTGCTTTGATTACTGCTTTGCACACTCTTGGCATTCTCTTGATGAGCTTCAAGAGGTAGTCACCTGAAATGGTTTTCACTTCACAGGTGTGCCCTGTCAGGTTTAATAAGTGGGATTTCTGGCCTTATAAATGGGGTTGGGACCATCAGTTGTGTTGTTCAAAAGTCAGGTGGATACACAGCTGATAGTCCTACTGAATGGAGTGTTAGAATTTGTATTATGGCAAGAAAAAAGCAGCTAAGTAAAGAAAAACGAGTGGCCATCATTACTTTACGAAATGAAGGTCAGTCAGTCCGAAAAATTGGGAAAACTTTGAAAGTGTCCCCAAGTGCAGTGGCCAAAACCATCAAGCGCTACAAAGAAACTAGCTCACATGAGGACTGCCCCAGGAAAGGAAGACCAAGAGTCACCTCTACTGCGGAGGATAAGTTCATCCAAGTCACCAGCCTCAGAAATCGCAGGTTAACAGGAGCTGAGATTAGAGACCAGGTCAATGCCACACAGAGTTCTAGCAGCAGACACATCTCTACAACAACTGTTAAGAGGAGACTGTGTGCAGCAGGCCTTCATGGTAAAATAGCTGCTAGGAAACCACTGCTAAGGACAGGCAACAAGCAGAAGAGACTTGTTTGGGCTAAAGAACACAAGGAATGGACATTAGACCTGTGGAAATCTGTGCTTTGGTCTGATGAGTCCAAATTTGAGATCTTTGGTTCCAACCACTGTGTCTTTGTGCGACGCAGAAAAGGTGAACGAATGGACTCTACATGCCTGGTTCCCACCGTGAAGCATGGAGGAGGGGGTGTGATGGTGTGGGGGTGCTTTGCTGGTGACACTGTTGGGGAGTTATTCAAAATTGAAGGAATACTGAACCAGCATGGTTACCACAGCATCTTGCAGCGGCATGCTATTCCATCCGGTTTGCGTTTTGTTGGACCATCATTTATTTTTCAACAGGACAATGACCCCAAACACACCTCCAGACTGTGTAAGGGCTATTTGACCAAGAAGGAGAGTGATGGGGTGCTACGCCAGATGACCTGGCCTCCACAGTCACCAGACCTGAACCCAATCGAGATGGTTTGGGGTGAGCTGGACCGCAGAGTGAAGGCAAAAGGGCCAACAAGTGCTAAGCATCTCTGGGAACTCCTTCAAGACTGTTGGAAGACCATTTCAGGTGACTACCTCTTGAAGCTCATCAAGAGAATGCCAAGAGTGTACAATTCAGTAATTAAAGCAAAAGGTGGCTACTTTGAAGAACCTAGAATATAAGACATATTTTCAGTTGTTTCACACTTTTTTGTTAAGTATATAATTCCACATGTGTTAATTCATAGTTTTGATGCCTTCAGTGTGAATCTACAATTTTTATAGTCATGAAAATACAGAAAACTCTTGGAATGAGAAGGTGTGTCCAAACTTTTGATCTGTACTGTATGTCTGTACACAGAGATAACTGTAGCCCATTGAAGCCTAGAGGGGAGCAGGGAGGAAAAGGAACAGTAAGAGCAGAAAGATAAATCAGGGTCAAATCTCCATATAGAGCTGCATAATATTTCACTATATAACACACCTGTGTGAGGAGACTCTCAACTTCAAGCTTCAGCAGTGCTTCTAATCTCTCTGTTCTGTCTGCTATGCTTCTCCCCTTCCCCTCTCCATAGACTTCCATGACTTGGAACTTATCTCGGTGTACAAACTCCTGGTGTATGGAGGTGAACAGTGATCACTGCATATTAATAGGTTTCATATCAGCTGTACTATTGATTTCTGAAATAATACACTTCAAGGTATCAAAGCCTGTATTAAATCACACCTGCTTTGAAGACCTCTGAGACTTGATCAGTAGTATAATTTTAACTCCAAATTGTCTGTACCCATAGATAGTTAACATGACAAAACTGAGTATTTATTATTGCTCAATTTTCATAGGTTTTCTTCTTGTGGGTTATACATGCGTTCTACCTATTGAGTGTACCTTACTTTAGTGTGTTTTTATTCTTATCAATCTTGCTTCTAACTACTGTAACATTTCCCTTGTAGCTTTCTTTTAATATTTCAACTAACATTACATTTTCTTGTGTCCCTTTCTCCCGTTTTTCTTTCTATCTTTCTTCCAGAACAAAGAAAAAGAACAAGCCTCTGAACCTCAAGATTCACAACAGTGTGGGCAGTTGTGAGAATATCCCATCTCAGCGCTCGCCACTTCTATCTGAACGCTCCCTACGTTCTTTCTTTGTGGGCTACCCATCTTTTCTCCCTTCTACTCCCCCTGTTCACACTGAACCTTCTTCTGCAAGTAAGTCTACAATGTAACAAAGAAAACAAATTAACTACACAATCCACATTTGCTGCATATCCTGTTGGTTGACAGTTACACTAGGTTCACACCTGCGCTTGGATTTCTGTTCTTTGGGACCGCTTGGGGACTCGAAAAACGGAAACCCAATCTGCTTAAAAAGCAGTTACCCACGGAAACCCGCAGACCATAGACTATAATGGGGTCCGCTGGGTTTCCGCCTGAAAAATACAGGGTCATTTTTCAAGCGGATTCGGGGACGGAATCCCCGAACAGAAACTAAGCGATGGTGTGAACCTAGCCTTAGTTTTAGTCTGTATATTTTCATACTTCTAGTTTTGTGTAAGAATCTTCAGGAATTACATAACTATAAAGACATATAATTGGTTTATGTTTAGTGTTTTCATTCAAAAAATCTTGTACTTGGTTTGTGAGGCTCATATATAGAGTGGTTTCACACACAACCACAGTTTTTAAGCCAAAGCCAGAGGTTGATTTAGGAGGAATTGTTAATATAAAGGGAGGACTTCTTGCTGTCTCAAAAAAACTACATAAAAAACTGCAACGCTGGGAGGCGATTTATAAAGACTGGTGTATTGTACACTGGTCTTTATATACCTGCACCACAGGAGGGTGCGCTTAGGGAAAATCTACATCACCTCTTGCTTGCATAGATTTTGTCATCTATTATGCCACTTTTGTGGGAAGAATAATGATGACTATGACGTGGGTGATGGCGCCACCCTCTGCACAGTCCACATTCTGAAAAGTGGTAAGGTCAGCGCAAAAACACCACTTGCAACGCTTTTAGGTTGTGACAGTTTTTTATGCCAAAAAAGTGGCACCAAAACAATAATGAAGTCACCCAATATTTTGTGGTTGAAACCATCATTACAGATCCACAGTAGACCATCAAGTTTATGTTACTTAAGACTTACTGAGGCTAGGTTCACATCCCGAACGGAAACCTAATCCGCTTAAAAAAGCGGTTACCCCGCAGACCCCATAGACTATAATGGGGTCCGAGTGGCTTCCGCTCGGATTCTGCCCTCATTTTTCATGCAGAGAGGGGAACAGAATCTCGGAAAGCCAACGCTTGTGTGAACCCAACCTGACTGACATACAGTATTAATTAGTCATATTCTTCGGTCACAGGGTCAAGGGCCAGAACTAAAGATTCGCTTTGTCTTTAACTTGCAAGACACAGGGCAGCATAAAAAATAAATAACTTTTATGCTAAGGCACCATATTGCCAAAGCCAGGAGTGTATTGAGCAGAAGGGAGAAGTACTTATTTTATATTTCCCAGTACCTCTGTAGCCACTTCTGGGTTTGGCTCAAAAAACTGCAACAAAAAAAGCAGCTTTTCCGCAACCTAGGGCCTCAGCCTTAAAAGGAGTCTAGCACCTCACCCAAGCATATTCAGCTGCCTCCACTGTATTACAGAGCACATTACAAGCAGTATAATGTTGTACCGTGTTAGCCATAGAAAGTAGTGGAAGAGTGAAGAAATCAGGTGATACCTTTTAAAGGCTAACTGCGTATATTTGATAGTGAGCTTTCGAGAGTACTAGCTCTCTTCTTCAGACATTATGTTATACAAAAAACTGAAAATTCACACACTCTTTAGACACACACAAGACCTGGATCTTCAAAGGATTTTCTTATTCTAAGATCCTTTGAAGATCCATGTCTTGTGTGTGTATAAAGAGAGTGTGAATTTTCAGTTTTTTGTATAACACAATGTCTGAAGAAGAGAGCTAATACTCTCGAAAGCTATCAAATATACTCAGAGAACATTACAGTGATAAACAACATACATTTGCTATGTATGTCACTTTTGTAGATTTGGAGAAAAACGACTGTTTCAAATAAGGGAATTAGTGCACTGGGGCGGGCCTTCAGCTTTCTGGAGCACTTGTGTTGTTATTCATACCCCTACCATCTCCTACCTGTGCCACCCCATGCAGTGAGAGTTGATCCTCCTACTGCTGTGATATTTCACACCTACTTTAGCAGGGCTCCCAGACTTCAAAGTTGTTTTTCTCCAAATCTAAAAAACTGTGTAAGTTGTTTGTGATTGTCAGACCATAGAGCCAATTAACTGCTAAACTGTGGAATGTTTTGTGAAAGGCCCTGAAAGGGCTGTAGTGAAGCTTCTTCTATTTAAGTGTCTGCAGATAACAGGTCTCTCAGACACTGCAGTTATTTATAGTAAACAAGCAATGATTTTATAATGTGCATTGTGACATACAGTGGGGAAAAAAAGTATTTAGCCACCAATTGTGCAATTTCTCCCACTTAAAAAGATGAGAGAGGCCTTTAATTGACATCATAGGTAGACCTCAACTATGAGAGACAAAATGAGAAAACAAATCCAGAAAATCACATTGTCTGATTTTTAAAGAATTTATTTGCAAATTATGGTGGAAAATAAGTATTTGGTCAATAACAAAAGTTCATCTCAATACTTTGTTATATATCCTTTGTTGGCAATGACAGAGGTCAAACGTTTTCTGTAAGTCTTCACAAGGTTGGCACACACTGTTGCTGGTATGTTGGCCCATTCCTCCATGCAGATCTCCTCTAGAGCAGTGATGTTTTGGGGCTGTCGCTGGGCAACACGGACTTTCAACTCCCTTTTCTATGGGGTTGAGATTTGGAGACTGGCTATGCCACTCCAGGACCTTGAAATGCTTCTTATGAAGCCACTTCTTCACTGCCCTGGCGGTGTGCTTGGGATCATTGTCATGCTGAAAGACCCAGCCACGTTTCATCTTCAGTGCCCTTGGTGACGGAAGGAGGTTTGGACTCAAAATCTCACCATACATGGCCCCAATCATTCTTTCATGTACTCGGATCAGTCGTCCTGGTCCCTTTGCAGAGAAACAACCCAAAAGCATGATTTTGCCACCCCCATGCTTCACAGTAGGTATGGTGTTCTTTGGATGCAACTCAGCATTCACTCTCCTCCAAACACGACGAGTTGTGTTTCTACCAAACAGTTGTACTTTGGTTTCATCTGACCATATGACATTCTCCCAATACTCTTCTGGAACATCCAAATGCTCTCTAGCAAACTTCAGACGGGCCCGGATATGTACTGGCTTAAGCAGGGGGACACGTCTGGCACTGCAGGATCTGAGTCCCTGGCAGCGTAGTGTGTTACTGACGGTAGCCTTTGTTACGTTAGTCCCAGCTTTCTGCAGATCATTCATTAGGTCCCCCCGTGTGGTTCTGAGATTTTTGCTCACCGTTCTTGTGATCATTTTGACCCCACGGGGTGAGATCTTGTGTGGAGCCCCTGATCGAGGGAGATTATCAGTGGTCTTGTATGTCTTTCATTTTCTAATTATTGCTCCCACAGTTGATTTCTTCACACCAAGCTGCTTGCCTATTGCAGATTCAGTCTTCCCAGCCTGGTGCAGGTCTACAATTTTGTTTCTGGTGTCCTTCCACAGCTCTTTGGTCTTCACCATAGTGGAGTTTGGAGTGTGACTGTTTAAGGTTGTGGACAGGTGTCTTTTATACTGATAACAATTTCAAACAGGTGCCATTACTACAGGTACTGAGTGGAGGACAGAGGAGCCTCTTAAGTTACAGGTCTGTGAGAGCCATAAATCTTGCTTGTTTGTAGGTGACCAAATACTTATTTTCCACCATAATTTGCAAATAAATTCTTAAAAAATCAGACCTCATAGTTGAGGTCTACCTATGATGACAATTACAGGCCTCTCTCATCTTTTTAAGTGGGAGAACTTGCACAATTGCTGGCTGACTAAATACTTTTTTACCCCACTGTATATCCTGGTGTTTGTCATGACCCAGAGCCACGTAAATGCTAAACAATGATTTTATGTATGGGACATAAAATGGCGTAACCCCTTTAAAAAATATTTATACTTTATCCATGGGGTACAAGATAAATTGTTGGTCGGTGGGAGTCTGACTGCTGAGAACCCCACCAATTATGAGAACAGGGAATGTTTTTCCCCATTGTGAATGTACATGTGGAGGACACATACCTACCCCTGTTCCATTTGCTTCAATCAGAGTGAATGGAGCAAGCGTGTGTTTGCATCCACCACGATAATGTCGATGAGACAGTTGGAAATCAGCTGAACTAGGGTGAAGAGTGTTAGGAGAAGTAGTGAGAGAAGGATTCCATACTTGTTTAAGAGAAGATAAAGTTTCCTCCCCTGACAGACCACCCTGTATATATACAGCCTATTAACTGAGATGCAGATGAATTGTCTACAAGTTTTGAATAAGAGGAGCTTGGTTACTACTACCTCTACTGGCAGTAGTAAGAGATACAGCCCAATATAACAGATATGAAACGGATGCTATAGGAAACTAGAAGAGCTAAAGAGCTATAGTGAGATAAGCCCCAAGAAAAAAATCTTTGTATGATATCTATAGAAAAGGGAAAATATCTGGACTGTTGTGCTTGACAGACCCTATTTCTTATGGTGGAGGAGTATTACTGACTCACTAGCTGGAAATAAAGACAGATTGGTTATTTGTACTAAAACAACAGTTTCTTCAGTGACATTATATACAGTTTTCTAGTGGCTCTTTCTTTATCAGAAGTGCAGATGAATGTTGAGGTCCTCACATGTGTTGCCTTATATTAGGTAGGTACCAGAAGTCAATGGTGAAGATCTCAGTCTTTTGTTTCCAGCTATCTCCTATGTTATGTAAAGGAGATAGGATCATGATTGTGATTCTACTATGGAGATAAGGTTGTACCACTGTACACAGTAAGGAGTACCGAAACTGCGTCATTTTACTTATATTTGAAATCCTGCCAGCTGCACACAAGTATGAATACTGGCAGAAATGAATAATTATACCCGTGTCTTGTTTTTCTGTATAGATACTATTTCTATTCCCTCTCAGAGGCAGATGTTATTATGACATCATTAATTAGATATCGCTGTACCTCTGTATCTTTTATGTAATCTGATAAAAAGTAGGGTGCAAAAAGAGCCTGAAAAAGCCTCTGAACAAGAAAGAAAAGGTTCAAGCTGAATGATCCTATTTAATGTCAAGAGGACATCTGAAACTACTTTGCTTCAGTGGCTTATGTAAAGCATCTTAACAAAATGCATAGCAGATCTGGCACTAACATATCGAATGATTGAAAGGAACACTTTAAATGTGACTGTTGGATTTGCACCTGCACAGTGTCTGAAAACAGGTCTTTGGCTTGTGCAATGAGAGGTGTGTGGGAAGTGTGTATTCATGTAATACCTATTATGACTGGCAATACAGGACTTTGATGTGCTCCCACTCTAACAGTGATTCATAATGAGATTGGCATGTTGGCGCCATACAATTAAATGGCTCTGCTACCTAGAGTCTTAAGTGTAGTCTTAACTCCCACATCAGAAACAAACATACAGTACAGAAGCTGAGGGAAACTAAAGTATGAACCTTTAATATTAAATAGAATGAAAAATTCCTCCATCTAGGAATCAGCGACTTCCAGTACACATCTTTAACATACCTTTTCACCTAAAAAAAATAAAAACATTTTTTCAGGGCAACTAATGACGAGTATTACAACTTCTACGGGAGTGCTTTAATAGATTTCTGAATGGCAAATTGTTAAAATTATAACACAATATTTCTCTTACTTCTGTATCACTACATAACTGGACAAGTTTTATTGCTCCTTAAAAGCTGTTGGTGATTTTTGAGTTTTAGAAGGAACAGTCTTTAGAAGGGTTGTCTAGGGAGTCTTATTTTACTTCCTCAAAGTTTTTTTCCATCCTGTACCTGGGGATTACGGGCTAGTTGCAACATGATTGTAACCAGCACCCAGCATCTAGGTCAGTCCGCTTCCTCCCTCCTCTCCCGTTTTCACAGGCAGTTACCTGTGCTATTGGGGTTGGCAGACTATAGTAAAGCCATCCCCCATAGCACAGGTAACTGACTACCTGTGAAAATGGAAGAGGAGTGAGGAAGCTCATTCCGATACATGACCCCTGGTCAGATCCAACCGGGAACCACCAGGTACATCAAGTAAGTAAAATAAAACTCCCTGGACAACCCCTTTAAATTGTTAGGCAATGCTACACTTACATATAATGGTGTTGTCTATAGTTTAAAAGGGTGTTCTGAGATTACAGTATTCGGATTGGTCATCAATATCAGGTTAGTGGGGGTTTCCATGCTCGGCGTGCCCACTAATCAGCAGCTTTGGCTGCAGGAGCTGCACAGTATATGACTCCATGATGCCTCGCAGCTCCCATTCTGTCACCATCAGAGTTCCCACTGGTCTCTACTTCATGGTCCAGGCTTCATACACTCATGCAATGCCTGGAAATACCCACCCAGCCAATCACTAACCTTAGTTGTCACCCACCTCAGTCAGTGACTAGCTCAACAGGCATTTCCTGTTAGACCTAGAATTATAGACCTATGAAACCTAGAGGACAGAAAATCGGTAAATTATTGGTTCTTTTATTTTGTTTAAGATATTCTGAAGCTTCTTTTTTTGCTGCGGATTTTGTTTTTTGAGCCAAAGCTAGGAGTAAAATCTGCAACAAATAAAGCTGCTTTTTTCTCAACATGGAGCCTCAGCCCAGGACACTTTTTGCAACTCGCTAAACACTTCTTTAAAGTGTGTAGAATAAGGGATGTGACATGGTGGGTAAATTAAATGTTTCACATTTGTTAACGATGTGTGCCACAATTTTGGAGCAAAAAATCAAGTCTAAAGTAACCAAAACCTGTTATAAATAAGAGAAACCTGTCTAACTTCTTCCAAGATGCCTGCAATCTATCAAACAGCATGTACCATGGTGATAAATATGGCACATCTTCTTACTGTCTCATCTAAGTTTATGCTGTGTACATTGTAGACAGGATTAATAAATCTGCCCCAGTGTGTTAACTAGAAGTAAGACATTAACAACATGTTTCAAATGCAGAAAACTGGTGTCCCACAGATGGGTGAGGGAAATGGTATAAAAAGTATTATAGCAACTGAAATTACAACATACAACTCACTATTCACTTACAGAAAGTTAGGAATCTAAGCTTGACCCTACTTCACTCTGCATGCAATTGCATCTGCCACATCACTGTGCTCTGCAGAAAACAGCATGGAGCAATAAAAAGCAAATATCCACCAGAGCAGTAAGCCCCCTCTATGATGTCCATATGCTATAACAGGGAGTATGATCAGAAGTTGTCCTGATAATATAACCCCATTGATATAGTTTTATGATTATAATGTGTAGTGCGGAAATGTTACAGCGCCAGAGGCTTGCTTCAACTGAGAAAAATGACTGTTCTGTTATTCAAGCAGTTACTTCACAAAATGCTGACAGTGTTTTATAATAAGTCAGCAGTGTTATAATACATGTAAAAAATATTAACTTTGGCGCAGCTAGAACCTTTTGTAAAGCATAACTTTCTCATGTTTAGATTAAAGTAACACTTTTTTTGTTGTTTCATCATGTATCTATTACATCCCCCCCCCCAAAAAAAAATAGATATATCTATAGTTCAGTGAGTGTTACCTTATTTGGTTATTCCTTTGTATGTGAAAATTCATGGGATCCTTCAGTTGGGTCATGTGATTACATAATGACCTGCGGAGAAATGCATACATATCTGTCTCTCCATAAGCTACAGAACTTACTGCATGATGTAATGCTCTATATAGACTCTCCACAGGGGATGGGAACACAAACTCACTCAGCCTCCCTAACTAAATACTTATGGTCTCTTACATTATTTAGGATAATATAGAGGAAAGAATAATTACAATGCTCCTCAGGAGGCAGAGAACATACTAACTGCCCTTGTGATACTGTGCTGGGGCATCATGGGATTGATAGAAGGACACAGAGAAAAAGAAATCTACAAATCAAGATGTTGTCTGACCACAAGCAGATAGGATAGTGAACTCCAGGGATATGAGTGCAATATACCAAAAAAGTACAGAGTGTGAAAAACAGTAAGGTGAGATGTGCAGGAATGGGAAAAAGTGTTTCTACTGGATTTCTACTTTAAGGTATCCATATATTTGTTAGAGGGTTTATAAACAGCTTAGAGGGGAAATAAACAGATCCAGTGTGGCAGCACATGGAGGCCATGCAGCTCCACACTAGGGAACCCTAAGTTGTATTACTGTACCATGAGCACTGGGAGTGAACATTCATTTTTTTCTCAGTAAAAATGCTGTTGAGATCATTTTGCTTCTCATCCATTTTCCTACTATGTAATTAGTGTTTGTGATGATGATAGATGTATGTATATATAGCCTCAGAAAGCATATATCTCACTCCCTGTGGCACTGCCAGACTGAATCTCCATCAGCAATTTAATATAATCAGCATCACTGTCGTCACTTGTGTCACTGGTAGGTTCTTTCTTGTGCTACAGGTCATCAGACCATTCAGTTAAAAGAGGGAAACTATCCAAAAATGCAGGAAGAAAACCGAATTTGCCAGGACCCTTTGACTGCTGGAGGCAGCATCAATGGATTATTATGTGGTATTAATCACAAGTGAATTGGCACAAGTGTCAATATTCTATCTGCTTTCTTATTCAATGTAAGAACAGGAAGGAAAAGAAGGACTAAATACATAAAAGACATTGCAGACTATTGATATAATTCTATAGTGCCAGACAGATATAATAATGATAGATTATGAAATTCTGTAACTAGGTCTGAGATTCTCTGTGAATCAGGCTGTTTTGCCTCCTAGAAAATCTCCCAGAGGAGAGAATTTTTTTTATAAGATTAGTTCATCTGTAATAATAAAAACGACTGCTGATAAATGTAGTTGATCAATTGTCTAAAAATTATCTGCTATACATCTTCAAATAGGAGAACTAGTGTCTTACCAGCATAAAGGAAGGTCTCACCACAGCTATAAGGTGCTATACATCTTCAAATAGGAGAGCTAGTATCTTACCGGCCATAAAGGATAGGTCTCACCACAGCTATAAAGTGCAGGTGGTAAGAGTATCTGGACCCAAACTAAACCACTTTGAAGCACCAATGAAACCATCATTTTGTGACGTTTCACATTATATTGCAGATCTATGCTGGACATTGTGGATTGTTGGATACCAGATTAAAGTCCATTTGACTGTACTCACACGAGAAGGACAAACTGAACTTTGCAATACTACACCAGTCACTCACTGCATAATGGTGTCATGCTTTACTGATATTTAGACCATGTTCAGACAATGAGGGATCAGGGTTTAGGTGCAGATTCTGGGCTCACACTGCACTTACATATAAGGCTACATCTGTGGCTACATATAAAGACATCTGAGGTGTTGGAGACTCTGTTGCAGTGTCCGCCTAAAATCGGTGGAGGAAAATGTTTGCTTCTGCATTGTTTGGGTCCCCCAACACCTGAACAACAGAAGAGCGACACTAGTATGAACCTAGCGTTAGATTTGCTTTTCATGCACACAGCTGTAGTGCAGTTCTTTTTTTGTACAAAGACATAATAAGGCACCCATAGAGGCGCATGGCCCTTACTATTCCTCCAAAAATTGTTTTATTGCTCTCAATAAGAGAAATAAAATAGCAGTGTTCCAGTTCTGATACCTTTTAATGCCTAACTGAAATAAAAGAGGTTACAAGATAAGTTTTTAAAGCAACTTGTGTGTCTTCATCAGGCATGGTATAAGAAAGTATCTAAAGAAACACAAATTTACAGGAACAAGAAGAGAAGTGGTGCAATAAATACACCCATGAGAATAAGCTTGGAGGATGAGTCCTTAATTAGTTGCCAGATATGCAGTGTGAAAGTTTTAGTGTGCCTAAATTGATGTTTGTGCAGAGAGCTTGTGACCCCCACTATCTCTCGAATAGATTCCTTAGAAGTTGTAGCATGATATAAATCCTTGAGACATATTCAGTCCTGTGAAGTTTGTCAAAGACTGTCATAAACTTGTATTCCCAGACTCTGTGCCTTTGGGAATTGAAATTGCCTTTTAGTATTAATACCTTCATGTTTGTGATGTTACAAAAAATGTTTATCCACAGGTAGATGTTTCATTTTTTTCCTTTAATAGTGTGGGGCTGAGACATTGTGTGGCTTTGAGTTTGTGACCTATTTCTGCAACATAAAGACCCCCAATAGAATATTTAATGCACTGACTAAAGTACCATGTTGGTTATGTACCCATGAATGGCCTTGCTTAGTGTTGGGGATCTGGATCCTATCCATAGTCATTACATGGGAACATTGTGTATCTGATGGTAATGGACTTCTGATTATAATGTTTCCTAGATTTGGAGATTGAGGGGAACATTATTGTGGCATGGTGTATCGCATAGCATATGAACTTAAGAAGCTATACTTCTTCAGAAGCATTGCTTTAGTTGAGATTATCGAGGGACAACCGAACAACTATGGAGAGTTCTAACTGCACAAAGCAGCTATGGAATATTTCAAAGTATGATCTATGTAAAACATATACTGAGACTATGGCAAATATGTGCTCAGTGATTTAAGCAATTTCCTTAAATAAGTAATGAGCCAGAAGCAGGTGAATGCCCCAGGACAGAAATGTTACATTTGCATGAACAGTTGTAGAAGAAAAATAAAAAAACAAACAAAAATATTCTTCTTTCTTTCAACAAACATTGCATAATAATTCGGCTTCCAGAGCCTATAGAAAGCATATTCAGGTGGGTAGAGGTAATGCAAATAGTAATATAACTTAAAACGTAAAACGTGAAGCATTTACTGTAATGTTGTAAATGGCAAATCGATATAGCGAAGCAAGACAACTGAGAACCAATGTTTATAGACTTCAGTGTGCCCCTCTGGGCCCTTTAGCAGCTGCTGTGACTGCTACAGATGTAGTTATACCCATTTGTTTAGGGAAACATCCCTGGAGCACAGATATCCTATGCCAATATAGTGTAGATCAGTCCCTGCTGCCTTCACACATGAGAGCTCTTGCGTCGGCATCAGTGAAAAAAATTACATGCTTCCATTTTTTTTTTGCGGGGCTATGGATAGCAGAAAACCCTGACATCTAAGTAAACTCATTGAAATGAATGAATAAGTATGGCATCCACGAAAAGCGCAAATGCCACATACGTGATGTTCAGCACTTTAAAGCTTAAAAAAGCATTTTACTGTTGTTGTTTTTTTTAAGCAAATTCTTCCACTAAAATGTTGAGGAACATTTATAAATATTGGTAAAATTTGTGACATTTCTTGCAGAGTTTAAAGGGAATGTGTCACCAGGAATTGACTTATTGTTATATCACATTGTTAACCATGCCATTTTAGTGGTTAAGAGTCATGATTGGTCACAGCTATTAGTGTGGGGTGCATACTGTATCATATAGCCGGCACCTGCCGTGTATGGAGAGGGCTCAGCTCTTGAGTTCTCTCCGTACCCCCTGCTTGACACCATGACATACTTATATATCAGGTATTGGGAAGGGGTTTATTATTGGAAGTATGGTTTAAGGGTCCTGTACAAGGTACCAGTGAACTTTCCAGTTCATGTGCCACCACTGGTATAATTTTCTTATAAGCTCCTTTAAGAATCTGTCCTGTCAGACTCAAACCCAAACCAGGCAAAGCAGCAATGCCATGGCACCATGCATTTTTATTTCAGCAGTAGAGGAAGGTTTATTACGAGTGCTACTATAGATCATACTCAGTGTTCCTCTCTTTTCTTCTCACTCCATTAAATGCAACTATTAAAAAGGGCTAAAGCTGGCAGCCTTCACAAATATGAAGCAAACATCGCAATCAAATTGCCCATATGAAACTTTCCAACTGGGAAGCAAATTAATGCTTCTCAAACTTAGTTGTGGGGGCAAACTGCTTGCCAAAAGACAGAAGAGAGGAATTAAACCACAAGATCTCCAAGCCAGAAACTAACAGAAGTAAACAAATATATCACGTTAATCTCCTGAAAATTGAAAAAGTATGTTCATTTCTTTTATTCTTCCCATAGAAGGTGACCATAAATTGCTCTATGGGTTTCTCGGACGAGGAGTGCAGGATAATTTATACTTACAGTAAATACTGCTCAAAGTTGGATTCCCACTTGTACCCTTCACAGATGTTAGATATAGCTGATGGCTTTCTTATTTCCATGACAGATGAAAAATATATATTGTCCCAGGTTTACTATGGCCAATTTACTACATGGCCGTGCCTTAAAACTGCCTGAAGCTTATATCCTCCACCCTGGAAAACTGGCATATGAGTTATACCAAAAGTCTGTGATTGGCATAGTCTATGACTGGGGTGCATAATAACTCTGGCACATGGGAGTGCCCCCAGAATAATTAAGAGGCCGGAGACATAATAATTCAGGCGCATTTCGCACCAATAGGGAAGTTGACTAAGACTGGCAGATGAAACACCATTCTTAATAAATTTCCCTCATTGCTGAATTTTGGTGCATTAGATCCTTGAAATAAGAGCTACATACATTACCACAGGAAGGAGCTTAGGATGTCATTGCAGTGATTGGTGTTCAATGTATTGTTAGGGTGGGGACTAAGACCCCTGGGTTATGTTGCCGTAGTCCTAATTGATAAGAAGTTACGAGCTCGGGAAACAGACAAGCTGACACACTGAAAGTATCATGTATTGAATGCTTCGATTTATTGGTTGGCAGAACAAGGTTATATAGGAAACACAATAATCTATATTTAGTCTTCTGTTCCGCTGTTCTATACGTCCAAAAACCAGTCTGAGGGTTGTGCGCCAAACAGGGACATTTCTTAAGGTCAGCAAAAGGCCACATGACATCTGGGGTCAAAGATTAGCTTCTTTGCAACATAAACATAAGCATGTCTACATCCTGCGCAGACATGTGGTTCAGAACGCATAATGAGCTTACTTCACTCTTTTGTTCCCTTTGTTTTCCTTATCAATATATATATAAATATATACATTTTAGCAAGTAAAACATGTTTAACCCTTACAGTATAAACAATATTCAGTAGGTGCCTAAGCCCCCTTAGTAGTACACAGAATACTATACTTTAGCCCCTGGTACAGCAACCATGATGCAGTGATTTCATTGTTCTTTCTCAACCCTGTCTTCTAAGAGTCATAACTATTTCATTCTCCTCTTGATATACTTGTACCTGTGTGAGACCTTATTTTTGCCGCCATCGTAGTATAATTTACTGCCACCCTTATAGTATAATCTTTTGATTAACTTTTTATTTTTTTGTAGGAAGGGCTTCCACACAGCTAAAGAGGACCTGTTTCCAAGCGGTAAATAACATACAATAATTAATTCTTGCAATTCCCCTGAACAATTTGGTATTTTTCCTCTAAAAATCCATCAACCTGTTCAAATGATATGACTCCTGGAAGATTATATGTGAATTAGCTCTGATTCTCCATGTGGGAGGGAACCTTTTATTTTCTTATAGAAAAACAGAAGGTTACCGCCCACTTGGAAATCAGAGCTAGTTTACATATAATCTTCCAATGACCGTATCTTTTCAACAGGTGGACGGATGTTAAAAAGAAAAACACCAAACTGATCAGGGGAATGACAAGAATGAAATGATGTATTTTATTTAGCATTTTGTAGTTGGTGACAGATCCTCTTTGAAGGGAGCAGTGGATACATTGATTTAGTAATATTCTATATAAGGGTTAATATTACCACAGGCCGCTATCCTATTGGTGATGTTGACCTGCTGGCTGATATTTAGCTCTGACCAGTCACTGCAGCTTAGCTTCATGGTAGCCTAAAATGTAAACTGTTATGTATTTAAGACTGGATCTGTTCATTGTAAGTTATATTATTATGTTTGTGGAAGGTAAAAGGTTAATACATTATTCAGTACGACTCTGTGCATCTGGTGACTTTTTCTAAATGAAATCACCATACAGACCGGAACACAAGGCCTGTTTACTTATGTCTCCCTGAATTAGAAGTCCCAACTTGCTACATCACAGAGGGTTACAATAACCATATATAACACAAAATACAGAGCTTTGATACAATGAAAGATGATGAAAAACAAAGCATCTGTCAAGGCTTATCTAAGTGATTCTTGTGCTTTGCCTTTACAACGCTTATCTGTTTAGATTAGCCGGGTCATTTTTTAATACTCTGATTTTTAATTTTGCAGAAAAAACAAATTCATGTAATAAACAAAGCAGATGACTTCTCTATCCTGTTTCTGTTAAAGGGAACCTATCACATTGAAAGTGAAATACAATCTGCAGCCAGCAGGTTATACTGTAGAGCGGGACGTGCTGAGCAGACTGATGGGATTTTTTTTATTGTGGAAAAAGAATTAATACTACTTGTCATTTATTCATTTATATCTCTGCTTATTCTGGCTTTAGGAATCCAGGTGGGGGTCCTATTCAGTCAATGACTGCCGTCCCTTTATTGTGTGTGCCTGCAGATATAGCTGGCAGTAACAGAGGAGACCCGCCCACTGGACTCCTAAGCTCATAATAAGCTTTACATTTATATGTTAATAGTTGTACTGAACCTTTTTCCTCAGAAAATATACAGTATTAATCTGCTCAGGTCTTCCAGGTATATAACAT
This sequence comes from Leptodactylus fallax, assembly GCA_947044405.1. Classification (NCBI taxonomy): domain Eukaryota; kingdom Metazoa; phylum Chordata; class Amphibia; order Anura; family Leptodactylidae; genus Leptodactylus; species Leptodactylus fallax. The sequence continues at coordinate 1,668,447 of CAMRHE010000019.1, forward strand.
GCTGGCTATATTTTCAATGTGATACATTCCTTTAAAACCATTCCAGTATGGTAGTGTACATTTACCTGTTTTTTATTCACTGATATTAACAGTGAAACCTCTTTGAAATGATCTCACAAAATTGCATAAAAGTGGTCCTACGGGTTGGGACCCTACTTCAATACTCATCCTTCACGAGAGTGCTTTCTACATTATTGAAATACTTATTGCAGTTATTGGTGAACTGGGAGTGAGTGGGGAGCTGCATTCACCACTCACCACTCTGCTCCTCACTTTTTGTCTGTTCAGGGCATCAGTTGCTGAAGACACAGCAGGCCCCGAAGCAGAGAGGAGACATGGAGCAGAGTGGTGAGTAATGAATGCAGCTGACCATTTGCTCCTTGGGACACCTGTATCTGCATTGGGCACCTCCATCAGTACAGGTGATGGAACTGTGGGGGTCATTATACTCCATGTGAGGGCCATTATATTACATGTGAGAGCACTGTGGGGGCCATTGTACTAGATGTGGGGGTACTGAAGGGGCCATTACATAACTGTTATAAGTCATTTATAAGAGATCACTACTTTAGGAGTACTCGGGGCTTTTTCTCACTAAAGGACACTTCACTTGAAAAGTTTGAGAAACACTGATATAGACTATTTTCTCATATTGAAAAATATCACTGTAGCAAGTTAGCAATTTGTTTTAATTTTGGTGCATTTCCTATGTTTAGTGTTTCTTTAAAGCCAGGTGCAGCATAGTGAGGAGGGAGGCATGGTTATTCTCCTCAGGAACATTAAGAATATTTCTTTATAGAGTTCACATTTTTGATTGTAATAAGAGGTAAAAATGGAATACAAGGAATGGAGGACATGAATATTGGAAGAAGAGGGGAATTTTTTTTTTTTTGCTGCATTTTCTATGTGTTGTGGTCTTTTCCCCCCCTTTTCCCCCCCCCCCCCCCCCCCCCCCCCCCCCCCCCCCCCCCCCCCCCCCCCCCCGGGGGGGGGGGGGCCCCCCCCCCCCCCGGGGGGGGGCCCCCCCCCCCCCCCCCCCCCCCCCCCCCCCCCCCCCCCCCCCCCCCCCCCCCCCCCCCCCCCCCCCCCAAAAAGGATGCACCCACCTCCTTACAAACCTGTCTGGTAAATAATATTACTTTTACTACGTTGCCTTTGTTATATTTGACCTCTTGCGAATGGGGTCTTCTTAATTGGGTCCCCTATTACTATCAGTGTTCATGTGCATTTCATCTGGAAATGTATTCAGTAAAGAGAAATATAAATGATCTCATCACCCTGTTAAATACGAAGGACTCCTGACATTTGATGTACATTATTCATGTCGTGACCTTCAACACAGCAGCACAGATCAGTTCTTGAGGTAGGAATACTCAGGGAAAAGACTTTTGACCCCTTGCCAAAATGGCTTTTTACCAAGTTTTTGCAGGAAGTAAAAACAAAACTTTGTTCCATTTTGCATTTCTGATGAATTCCAAGTTGTAAAAGTACTATAGTACTATGTGTTCCTCTGATCAGCATTTCCATTTCTATGCAAAACCTGGCAATTTGTTTTGTTTCAGTGAAATATAATTAATATGGTTCATAGTCTGTAGGACAAGGCTTTGCTATTTCATTATCAGTCACCTATTGATAAATGTATTTTCCTTGTCCTTAATAGCGAGATAAGCTTCTACACATTTAGTTGACTGTTTTGGGAGATGAACCTTGAATAACACTTGCCTTTTTTGATTTATTGTGACTTATTCTTGTTTGCTTTGTGGATAATGGGATTTATGAAAAAGAGAGATCTCTTTATTCAAACTAAAAGTCAAAATCCATTTTTACTGAAAACAATTGATAACCTTCCATGTGAATAATGCAGACATTTGAAGAGCATATTCTTTTTTAGAGGCCTGTTGAGTTAGTCAGTTAGAGCATAGTTTGCAACTTGCCATGGTTTATTAACAAAACAATTTAATAAATACTGTAATTGTAACACAGTCTAGTTATTAGATAAAATGTCTATTTGTCTATTTTATAAACTGCCCAATTTAGTGCTCACATCTGTCTTTAGTCCAGTGAAGTCTTTGGAGAGTGGGAGGGGGAAGGAGAAGGAGCAAGGTGAGAGAAGCAGGCAGACAAAGACTCTGTGGTCCTGCTGCAGCAAACAGGAAGTTTTCTATCTCACCAGAGTACTTTATCACACACTCACCACATCAGTACTGTTAAACAAACACTCCTCGATACTTCTACAATTCCATGGGCTGCTTTTCTACACTACTGACCGATTTGAGCACTGAACTGAGCAATTTAGTAAGGAAGGGAAGGGGAAAAGGAGCCTGGTAAGAGGAGAAGGAATCATTTTTCTATAATAAGATATACTGTATTAAAAGGTGTGACATTTATAAAAATAGAGATAACAGTTACTGTACTTATACTATATATATTATAAATATATACTATAATATATTTTCAAAATAAAAAAAAAATATTGCTGTTCATCAAATAACAGAGTCTTTAAGGCACATGGATTCATTTTGAGTGAACGTCCTTAGAAAAACAGGAAGAAATAATCCACAGTCGCCATGTGTAAAGACGCAGTTAGTGTATAAAACATATAGGCCACTCTGTTTGCGTCCTCCCTTGTTTTCTATGGATTTTATTTTGTGGACAATAAAATATTGATCAATATCATCTTCTGAAGAGCTGAATTATTCCTTCCTGTTTATAATAATACTGTATATTGCTATGATAATATATTAATATTACTATATAATAAAACAAGCACTGTATTGGCATAGTATGCAGCAGAATACCAAACAGCACATACTACCACCTCAGATTACCTCATTTTGATCCTCTCTGGAACTCTGTGGACCAGCAGGGATCCATTAACAAATAGCAGATCTCACACTGGCAAATCCGGTGTTGTCCATGTATTAAATGGATGTTCACTAATTTTAATGGATATGAATTATTCATAAACTGTTAATCCTATATGGATCCTAGAATCTCTTCCTTGTGTCTGATGATTGGTAACTGTATATTGAACATTAAAGTTACAAAATGGCGACATACTAAAAGTCTAAACTAAGAAACTGATACATAGTTTTTATTTTCTGTACTCCCTGAAAATATTCAGACACTTTATTTATTTATTTAGCACTTATATAGTGCCAACATATTCCTCAGCGCTTTACAGACATTGTCAGTGACTGTCCCACACAGGGCTCACAATCTACATTCCCTTTCAGTATGTCTTTGGAGCCCAAAACAGCAAATAAGACAGACAAATGGAAAGACAGACAGGGAAACAACAGTGAGTGATAGCAGATTGGCTTAGAGAAGTACATGTATTGTACTAAAAATTGTGATACTGAGTCCACACATCATATTCCCAGTTTGTGAATTCAGCCTAAGGCAGTCTACGCTGTTAAACCAACCTTGAAATCTATAATTTTTGTATTTTATCAATTGTGAAGAAAAATAATATTTTCGCAACAGACCCAGCATGCTAGAAATTTAAAATCTGACATTTTATCTATATTCCTGAGTTTATTCAGTGTTTAAAATCCCTTGTTGCAAAATTCTGGTGTGGTTTCTGCAACAAACTTATTATGTGTGAACCTGGCCTAATGACTGTTACATGTATAGAAAAAAAAATAAGATTGTTGTTGTCCTGTTGAGTTTAAGTTACAATTCTTTTGAAATCAAATGTGTTCCCTCTTAAAACTGGACATTACGCACATCATATTTATTTTGCACATTTTCATTTTTAGTAGCAAACTGTACATAAAAGGTGAATTACTTTAACCCACAATGGTATAATTGAAATCTTTTGTCTTTGGATCTTCTCCTTTCATGTAATGACAGGCGCTCCATGCAATCCTGAGATTGATGTTTGCAACCCTTGACATAATAACTTGGCTCCTAGAACAGATCATTTAATTCCATGGTCACAGCCAAAATTGCCTGGATTGGCATTTTATTTTCCTGTCAAGAATTAATGACAGGTTTGAACTCTGCCCCTGACAAGGTGAAGGATAATATGTGAAGCAAAAGGCATCAGGACAAACACTATTTTATATTATTTATGCCATTTCTTTTCTTTATTTTACTAGTTATACCTGCATTTTAAAGGAAAGTCAGACCTAAGTTTACAATAACATTGGGCTGTAGCGGCAGAATGCTTTGGAAATAAGTTTTCCTGTATATTTTGAAATGATTGGTTTTAGTGTATTGTTAGACTGTATCTCACTATGCCACCTCATGATCAATCATATGTGTGTTGCCTGTGCTGAGGCATGTGGAGTCCCAGCAACTCTGCAAATAGTGTATCCACTAAAGAGATAGCAGCAACTCTTCTAGGGGAAAATACTTCAATACAATATCTTTGTATAGCATATTTGAGTCTTATGGATCTGCATGAAATTAGAGTATGGACCCATAGACTTTTTTAGATGCTACACAGCTCAGAGCTTGTCAGAGCCCTACGGTTGCATCCTGTACTTACTGCATACTAGTAGTATGCAAGTCTCTTTCCCATTTTTATTGTACCATAAAAATACCAGGAGTAAAGAAGGGAAAAACTTTCTTAACATTTTCTATTTAGAACACGACTTTCTTCTGTTATCTTTTACAGTTTTTCTTTATTATTACACTTACTTATATAGCGCCATCACATTCCACAGTGCTTTACAGACATTGTGGTCACTGTCCCATATAAGGCTCACAATCTATATTCCCTATCAGTATGTCTTTGGAGTGTGGGAGGAAACCCACGCAAACACGGGGAGAACATACAAACTCCTTGCAGATGTTGTCCTCGGCAGGATTCGAACCCAAGACTCCAATGCTGCAAGGCTGCAGTGCTAACCACTGAGCCACTGTGCTGCCCATCCACTGAGCCACCGTGCCGCCCATAAAGGAACAATTTCTTTTCGGTTTGGTAATTTATACAGAGGGTTATTTTTAGAGCTGGTGTGCTTTGGTGGTGATCTTCATAAGGGATAGAAAGTAGAATAGGTAAATGAAGTTTTTTTGTCCTGCTATAAATTATCCTGTGCTGCAGCCTCCTATGGTCTTTATTCCTTTTCTGTGGAGCTCAGTTGTGCTATGCTGTTTCTGTATCTCCCATTCACCTGTAGCTGCACTGATTCTGTAAATCTCCTCTTTAGTGGTAGGGACATTTGTCCGCTCTTTCCTATCTCGGTAGCATAGGAATAACCCTTTAAGTGGCCAACTTTGCACTGCTATAAGTTAATAACAGATAACAGATGCATGTTACATATAGCTAGGCTATAACTAGAATTTACAAGGTCCCAGAGCAAGATCAGGAATGGCCCATCCAATTTATTTACAGTAAAGTGTAAAACTTCCACATAAAAGAAAAAAAAACCTATTTACTGTAAATAATATGTTCCCCAAATTGAAATTGTACAGAAGATGGCACTATAACACCAAAATAACTGCTCTTATGTAGGCGTATCAGAGACTATAGAAATATGTTTACAGAAATGATCCAGTGTACACTAAGGCAGATAATCAGCTATTGCCAGCTGGTATTTAGGATGCCAGCCTACTGTAGACGTGTAATATCTACGCAAGGCAGTAAGACTGAAGACATTTTATAAGAGTCAAATTGGTAACTTCTGTGACCGTACGCAAAAGTGTTAGCTAGGCCCCAATGTTTTATCAAGGTGTTATAAGTATTAGACATGCAGAATATGTACCAGCTTGCTTAAGAAGCGGATACTGCAAAGCCTACAACAAAACTTAAAATATAAGAAAATGCATACAAGCAGCTGAAATCTATTGTATATTCTGGTACACATTTATACTATATCATCACACTAGTGTTAGTCACTCATTGATCTTATGAATAACTAAATGACTGTATTTAGTACTGAATGGTTTAAGTTTCAGGGTGTCCAAATAAACTTCCAGCATAATACTATGTGAAGGGAAAATGCAGCGAGCTAAAAGCACTCTTACACAGCAGGAAAAAGGTATAACATAATTCTTGTACAATATCAGCTTTGTGAAAAGTTCTTATTATTTCTACAACAATGGAGTCTCAATCTTTGAAATATCCCTAAAAGTGGACACTTTTCTTTTAATAGGATTATCTTGTAGCATCCTATGATGAGGGTACCTGTGTGCCCTGCAATGACATCATTTCTTCAAAACTTTTTAATCCTTGGATCACAATGTTCTGTGACTTCTAAAGATACCTACCTTTTTTAGCATCATTTATGTCTTATCAGAACTGATTTGAGAAGTTTAGCTGATATTAAAGACATACTGTACTGTAGCCCACAGATGGTAAAGTACATTACTTGATGTTGTTGCTAGGTCTAAAAGCTGTTAAAAAAGAGACCATACAGGCAGGGTCCAGACATCCATATGTTACAGTGTTTTGTTTTATTGAGTTTCATTTATTAAAAATTATCATATATGCCTTAGCATATACCCTCAAACTTTGTAAGCCCACTTGTCCTTTCACTGCAATATCATTCAGGTGAGTATCTACTCTGATCTCTAGTGCCAGATCATATGGGATCAACGCTGATCTAGCTAGCATGATTTTGCTTTAACGTTTTCTCCTTCCACCTTCAAACTCTATGGACAGTCTTTTTTTACAGGTACAGATTAACCCCCATTTGGCTTTATGTATTATGCACAGATGATGATGTTGCCATATGCATGAGTCTAAAGCTGGCCATACACTCTAGATAGCACTTGGCATCCATTGTCTTCAGCCTATAGTAGAAGCCAGGGGAGATAAGGATTGGGCAGAACACTGCCTGAGGTTCTAGAAACTGTTATCATGCAGAGGACTTTGAACAAATAGTAAAGCTCTAAAGCTCTCTGTCAAAGTGCTTGATAACTACTTTACATGGGATGATGATTATATGAGTTATTATTATTGCTCTCGTCAGATGCTGAAGGAGTTTTTTCTTATACAAAGTCATTTGGCTACTTCTGCCTTTCTCTGGATCAACCCTGCAAGACTTTTTTTTCCCCACTATGTTACTTTAACAAACACAGCTCTGTATGAAATCATATCCAAGTTTCTTGTGATGTGAGTAAGTAAGCTATCCCAATATACTAGTAGAAATAAGAGACTGGGCAAATAAACTAAAACTGTCTGACTTTTGGACAATACAAAGTTAGACTAGACAGTCTTAAACTGCACCAGATTTTCCAAAGTGTCTAATGCTGTTTGGAAATCTGTCGTACTTTTACACTGTCTAGTCTAACTTTACACCACTTATTACCTGGTTTAGATAATTTATTAATTTTGCTGCAATGGCTGACATTTTGGTGCAATTTGTGGCTCTCCAGTTTAGCATAATAAACCATAGCCCTTTTCATTAAGACCACCCACACATTGTATGAGGTGCACAAACTGTTAAAGAGTGTCTAAAACACATAGAAAATGAAGTGTAAAGCATGTATTCCACTTTCATGCAAATTATACCAGAATTCTGGTTCATATTTATTAGTTTATCTGCTCCATTGTTTTCACTGCACAAAGTTTTCTATACTGATGTTTTTAAAGTTTTTTTTTTTTGCTATTTTTCAAGGTCATACTGGTAATAAAAAATTCATTGCCAAGGTCAGTGTATTAGTTCCAGAATATGTCAATAGCTTCATCTGTCTAACAACAGTAGCATTAGCATTTGCTTCTATTCAATGCCATAAAATAAGGCAACATTTTGGATACAATGTCCTTCTTCAGGCTTGGAACAAAATTTAAAGGGGAAAGATTCGTAACAAATACCACTAGGTCAATGGACATAGGTTCCTGTTGAAACCAAAGTAAGCATGTGAAGCAGTGGTCCCACAAAAAATACTTATTGGGCCGACAGCTATTCCACCCAGCCCCTCATAGACATGCACACTCAGATGAGCATGAATGTGTTTTCAATGGGGAAAGAGGAGTAAGCTGCTGTTAGATAGCACTGACAGTGGCTTATTTCCCTTGAGAACAAAAGGATCAGGAATGTTGATCCTTATCTCCCGTGATATCTGCAGGTGTAAGGGTTGGGAAACTCCTTACACATTAAATTGCTACCTTATCCCACTTAAGGGAAGTCTGTGACCAGAACCTAGAATATCAACACAGCCCCACAGATAGATAGGTTAGGGATTCCTAACTCAAATGGTATTTTTTTTCCTTTGGATTGGTGCCTACGTTTCCGAGTTTTTTCAATATGCAAATGAGTTCTTTGGAGCAATGAGGGTATTGTCGCTTACCTCTTTGGAGCAACTGCAATGCCTCATTACTCCAAAGAAATCAGTGGGATATTGACAAAAAAGCACTATCTACGGGGGTGGGTTCATACACTGGGTTCTGATGATGGACTTCCTTTAAATCAGCGGGTTTGACCAACATCAATACAATATTTATGGCCAGCTGAAAGGGGTGTTCCGAGATATATTTATATTACTTTATGCTGCTGCTGGTGGGCCATAACAAACAAGTACTCGCCTCACCCCAGGCCTCCATCTCCAATATGGGAGCTGGAGACTATAGTACTTTATCTTGATGTAGGGTATAAATATTGGTGAGTTCTGTACAAAGTGGTCTTACTTCAGCTCACCTCATATCTTATGTTTGATGGGCTTCTGGTTAAGGCGTTAAAACTAAGCAAAATAAGAGCAAAGTTTGTGGTGAATATATCCTTTAAATATGTGTATGCTGTCATATTATTATTTAGTAATTCTGGTAAAAGAGAGTGACTGACAACAGTGGTTGTCACAGCTCATATTATATATTATACAGCACCAACATATTCTGCAGCGCTGTACAGAGATTGTCATCACACAGTAGTCTGTGTCCTCAATCATATTCAGAATTCAACAGAATACAATAGGACACCAAATCTTGTAAAAGAATATTCAAATACCAAAGTATCTGGAGAAAAACTGATACAGACACAGTTCCAGGATCTTAGCAATGTGCCCATGTTATCCACTAAATCTTGACACTTATGACTGCCACACAGATAAGGTAAGCTAACAATGCAACAGGGGAATTATAATGTTATGAGAGTACACATATTTATTCTTATCAGTTAGACTGTCTTTGCTTTGTGAAGTTTTAAGATCAGCAGCCTTAGTACTTTTTAATACAGTATTGTATTTGCAGACAAATTCTCCACGTTGTAAAGACGTAGGGAGAATGATGAACAATATATTTACTGGTAAAAACTGTGCAATCTTTCATCTATAGCTCCTGAGCTGGAATTAATGTTTAAGAGGGTCACTCAGCACTGTGGTTTCACTTCTTAAGAGCATATGGAACATGTCCCTTGGTTATAAATTGCAAGCTACAAAGCCATCTTTCATCCTGTGCACTGCCGCCAAGCAAGTCCATTGCCATATAAGTCAATGGAAAATACTTTTGGTACAACAACATTAATAATTGTACATATTATCGACTCAGGTTTCAAAGTTAACTCCTTTGTGCATACCTATTAAATATATGTATAGAAGACTCAGTCATCGGTTGGTATCGCCAGGGCATGACAGAAAGTTTAATATGACTACTTAATATATTTTACACTTGATATGTAATATAATGTAGCCATAAATATACTGTACTTTTAGAGGTTATAGAAGAGGAGGCATATGCAGGCAAGGGGGCAGGGTATTCGAGGACATGTGTGTATATATGTAGTGACATGGACACTGCTGGATGGCGGAGAATATGGAGGCATGTGATGTTCTTTCAGTTGCAGCAACCAGAACATGTGTTCAGCACAGAATGAACAGTTTTCCAAGTATTTGGTTGCTGGGTGGGAACAGAGGGGTGACCACACTCCACCAATACAGGCCAAGTCTTTCACCTCTGATGGGTGCAATTAAGCATGAGGCGTGTAGTCCCTTAAGAGAGAAGCTCTCCAGTTGCCAGACAGGAACGTTTGATGTATAGTAAGTGCAAGACAGGCAAGGATTTATTTTGTTATTCTGTTAATTTTTAGTCGCAACCTTTTAAATAAGCCTTGCAACCATCCAGCTGAAATATAGGTCAAGCCAATGGCCTGATTTAAATTTGAATGCATGCACAGTGCCCTTTGACCCCAGCAAAGGAGATCCCAGAAAAGAACTAATCTCAAAAGTTGGTGAAAGATGCGGGCAACACTGAATTATCCACAAGATGGAGGAAGTTGTGAAAACCTTAATGCATTTAGCTATGGACCTACAATATGCTACCAGAGAGCAGCAAAGCATGAATGCAAAGCAGATAACAAGACTGTGTGTTGGCTCTTGAACTTGCTGTATGTAAAGTGGCCGTGACATCTGAATGTCCAGAGATAAAGAATGAGAAAACTGTTGCTAATGGCAAGCAACCGGAGTCATGTTGGGAATGTCTGAATGTGGATAAATGCATAAAAGGATATCCTTTAATGTAATGTTTCTGCTAACCATGTTGTTAATTCCCAAGAGATGACTTCTCCAATGAATGCCAATTTCTCTAAAATGTCACACGCACCTATAAAGAATGTAACAGATGATAAAAATAACTTTCATGAAATATTTTTATATTTATATTGAATATGAAACTGTCTTCCATAGCCTTTGTAGCTGAGTATGACTCTTCCTCACCAAGTTATAAGCCTCCCTCACAGCTGTTTCTGTTTCAACCTACATATGAAAATGATGACTACTATCATCTGTGTGGTTAAATATTTATATTTCTCCAAAAAATTAAGAGAACACTTAAAAAACACATTGGATCTGAATAAATGAAAAATGCAAGTTGAACATTGTGTAATTTGTTGATAACAAAATGGAGTATCCGCGGTCAATGGAAATCAAAACTATCAACAAACTGATGCCTGGATTCCAAATCATCCCGAAAATCGAAGTAAAACATTTAAATCCTAGGCGAATCCAATCTTTGTGAAGTTCATTATGGTAACTCATAATGTGTCTCAGCAATGTACAGTGGGGCAAAAAGTATTTAGTCAGCCACCAATTGTGCAAGTTCTCCCACTTAAAAAGATGAGGCCGGCCTGTAATTGACATCATAGGTAGACCTCAACTATGAGAGACAAAATGAGAACACATATCTAGAAAATCACATTGTCTGATTTTTTTAAAGAATTTATTTGCAAATTATGGTGGAAAATAAGTATTTGGTCACCTACAAACAAGCAAGATTTCTGGCTCTCACAGACCTGTAACTTCTTCTTTAAGAGGATCCTCTGTCCTCCACTCATTACCTGTAGTAATGGCACCTGTTTGACATTGTTATCAGTATAAATGACACCTGTCCACAACCTCAAACAGTCACACTCCAAACTCCACTATGGTGAAGACCAAAGAGCTGTGGAAGGACACCAGAAACAAAATTGTAGACCTGCACCAGGCTGGGAAGACTGAATCTGCAATAGGCAAGCAGCTTGTTGTGAAGAAATCAACTGTGGGAGCAATAATTAGAAAATGGAAAACATACAAGACCACTGATAATCTCCCTCGATCAGGGGCTCCATGCAAGATCTCACCCCGTGGGGTCAAAATGATCACAAGAACGGTGAGCAAAAATCCCAGAACCACACGGGGGGACTTAGTGAATGACCTGCAGAAAGCTGGGACTAACGTAACAAAGGCTACTGTCAGTAACACACTACGCCGCCAGGGACTCAGAACCTGCAGTGCCAGACCTGTCCCCCTGCTTAAGCCAGTACATGTCCGGGCCCGTCTGAAGTTTGCTAGAGAGCATTTGGATGTTCCAGAAAAGTATTGGGAGAATGTCATATGGCCAGATGAAACTAAAGTAGAACTGTTTGGTATAAACGCAACTCCTCGTGCTTGGAGGAGAGTGAATGCTGAGTTGCATCCAAAGAACACCATACCTACTGTGAAGCATGGGGGTGGCAACATCATGCTTTGGGTCTGTTTCTCTGCAAAGGGACCAGGACGACTGATCCGTGTACATGAAAGAATGAATGGGGCCATGTATAGGGAGATTATGAGTGCAAACCTCCTTCCATCAGCAAGGGCATTGAAGATGAAACGTGGCTGAGTCTTTCAGCATGACAATGATCCCAATCACACCGTCAGGGCAACAAAGGAGTGGCTTCGTAAGAAGCATTTCAAGGTCCTGGAGTGGCCTAGCCAGTCTCCAGATCTCAACACCAGCGACAACCCCAAAACATCCCTGCTCTAGAGGAGATCTGCATGGAGGAATGGGCCAACATACCAGCAACAGTGTGTGCCAACCTTGTGAAGACTGACAGAAAACGTTTAACCTCTGTCATTGCCAACAAAGGATATATAACAAAGTATTGAGATGAACTTTTTTTATTGACCAAATACTTATTTTCCACCATAATTTGCAAATAAATTCTTTAAAAATTAGACAATGTGATTTTCTGAATTTGTTTTCTCATTTTGTCTCTCAGAGTTGAGGTCTATCTATGATGTCAATTACAGGCCTCTCTCATCTTTTTAAGTGGGAGAATTTGCACAATTGGTGGCTGACTAAATACTTTTTTTCCCCACTGTATATAGGATATATCAGTAACCTCGTGAACAGTCTGTGGTGCTACTCGGTGGTATTGTATACATTGATTCATTATGTCCCAGAGGTGCTCAATTGGATTTAGGGCATAGCTATAGGGCGTGCAGCATTAGCAATTTTTATCAGGCCTCTGGACCCTGAGGTGTGTCAAAGGTCTCTCTACAACATAAAAAGACACCAGTATTATAAATGGAACATGGAAAGTGGGGGATCCATTACAGATTTTGCACTGTGGCCCAGAAGCTGGGATTCAGTTATGGGGAACATGAGGGCCAGTAAATAGCATCAATGTCTTTGTCATCCTGAAACTGCCTACTCACTCAGGCCATACGCTACCGTTCAAAAGTTTGGGGTCACCCAGACAATTTTGTGTTTTCCATGAAAACTCACACTTTTATTTATAAAATGAGTTGCAAAAGGAATAGAAAATATAGTCAAGACTATAAATATAGACAATATAGACAAGGTTAGAGAATATACAGTCATATGAAAAAGTTTGGGCACCCCTATTAATCTTAATCATTTTTAGTTCTAAATATTTGGGTGTTTGCAACAGCCATTTCAATTTGATATATCTAATAACTGATGGACACAGTAATATTTCAGGATTGAAATGAGGTTTATTGTACTAACAGAAAATGTGCAATATGCATTAAACCAAAATTTGACCGGTGCAAAAGTATGGGCACCTCAACAGAAAAGTGACATTAATATTTAGTAGATCCTCCTTTTGCAAAAATAACAGCCTCTTTACAAAACAATTCCAGTTCAGTTAAGTTTGATGGTCGCCGAGCATGGACAGCCCGCTTCAAATTATCCCACAGATGTTCAATGATATTCAGGTCTGGGGACTGGGATGGCCATTCCAGAACATTGTAATTGTTCCTCTGCATGAATGCCTGAGTAGATTTGGAGCTGTGTTTTGGATCATTGTCTTGATGAAATATCCATCCCCGGCGTAACTTCAAATTCGTCACTGATTCTTGTACATTATTCTCAAGAATCTGCTGATACTGAGTTGAATCCATGCGACCCTCAACTTTAAAAAGATTCCCGGTGCCGGCATTGGCCACACAGCCCCAAAGCATGATGGAACCTCCACCAAATTTTACAGTGGGTAGCAAGTGTTTTTCTTGGAATGCTGTGTTTTTTTGACGCAATGCATAACGCCTTTTTGTATGACCAAACAACTCAATCTTTGTTTCATCAGTCCACAGGACCTTCTTCTAAAATGAAGCTGGCTTGTCCAAATGTGCTTTTGCATAGCTCAGGCGACTCTGTTTGTGGCGTGCTTTCAGAAACAGCTTCTTTCACATCACTCTCCCATACAGCTTCTCCTTGTGCAAAGTGTGCTGTATTGTTGACCGATGCACAGTGACACCATCTGCAGCAAGATGATGCTGCAGCTCTTTGGAGGTGGTCTGTGGATTGTCCTTGACTGTTCTCACCATTCTTCTTCTCTGCCTTTCTGATATTTTTCTTGGCCTGCCACTTCTGGGCTTAACAAGAACTGTCCCTGTGGTCTTCCATTTCCTTACTATGTTCCTCACAGTGGAAACTGACAGGTTAAATCTCTGAGACAACTTTTTGTATCCTTCCCCTGAACAACTATGTTGAACAATCTTTGTTTTCAGATCATTTGAGAGTTGTTTTGAGGAGCCCATGATGCCACTCTTCAGAGGAGATTCAAATAGGAGAACAACTTGCAATTGGCCACCTTAAATACCTTTTCTCATGATTGGATACACCTGGCTATGAAGTTCAAAGCTCAGTGAGGTTACAAAACCAATTTTGTGCTTCAGTAAGTCAGTAAAAAGTAGTTAGGAGTATTCAAATCAATAAAATGATAAGGGTACCCAAATTTTTGCACCGGTCAAATTTTGGTTTAATGCATATTGCACATTTTCTGTTAGTACAATAAACCTCATTTCAATCCTGAAATATTACTGTGTCCATCAGTTATTAGATATATGAAATTGAAATGGCTGTTGCAAACACCCAAATATTTAGAACTAAAAATGATTAAGATTAATAGGGGTGCCCAAACTTTTTCATATGATTGTAGGTTAGACAATATAGAGAATATAGACAAGGTTAGAAACAATGATTTTTATTTGAAATAATAATTTTCTCTTTCAAACTTTGCTTTCGTCAAAGAATGCTCCATTTGCAGCAATTACAGCATTGCAGACATTTGGCATTCTAGCTGTTAATTTGCTGAGGTAATCTGGAGAAATTTCACCCCATGCTTCCAGAAGCCCCTCCCACAAGTTGGATTGGCTTGATGGGCACTTTTTGCGTACCATACGGTCAAGCTGCTCCCACAACAGCTCAATGGGTTTGAGATCTGGTGACTGCGCTGGCCACTCCATTACAGATAGAATACCAGCTGCCTGCTTCTTCCCTAAATAGTTCTTGCATAATTTGGAGGTGTGCTTTGGGTCATTGTCCTGTTGTAGGATAGGATGAAATTGGCTCCAATCAAACGCTTTCCACAGGGTATGGCATGGCGTTGCAAAATGGAGTGATAGCCTTCCTTATTCAAAATCCCTTTTACCTTGTACAAATCTCCCACTTTACCAGCACCAAAGCAACCCCAGACCATCACATTACCTCCACCATGCTTGACAGATGGCGTCATGCACTCTTCCAGCATCTTTTCAGTTGTTCTGCGACTCACAAATTTTCTTCTGTGTGATCCAAAAACCTCAAACTTCGATTCGTCTGCCCATAACACTTTTTTCCAATCTTCCTCTGTCCGATGTCTGTTTTCTTTTGCCCAAATTAATCTTTTCCTTTTATCAGCCAGTCTCAGATTTGGCTTTTTCTTGGCCACTCTGCCCTGAAGGCCAGCCTCCCTGAGTCGTCTCTTCACTGTAGACGTTGACACTGGCGTTTTGCGGGTACTATTTAATGAAGCTGCCAGTTAAGGACCTGTGAGGCGTCGATTTCTCAAACTAGAGACTCTAATGTACTTGTCTTGTTGCTCAGTTGTGCAGCGGGGCCTCCCACTTCTCTTTCTACTCTGGTTAGAGCCTGTTTGTGCTGTCCTCTGAAGGGAGTAGTACACACCGTTGTAGGAAATCTTCAGTTTCTTGACAATTTCTCATATGGAATAGCCTTTATTTCTAAGAACAAGAATAGAATGTCGAGTTTCACATGAAAGTTCTCTTTTTCTGGCCATTTTGAGAGTTTAATCGAACCAACAAATGTAATGCTCCAGATTCTCAACAATCCAAAGGAAGGTCAGTTTTATAACTTCTCTAACCAGCAAAACTGTTTTCAGCTGTGCTAACATACTTGCACAATGATTTTCAAGGGTTTTCTAAACATCCATTAGCCTTCTTACACAGTTAGCAAACACAATGTACCATTAGAACACTGGATTGATGGTTGCTGGAAATGGGCCTCTATACACCTATGTAGATATAGCATTAAAAACCAGACGTTTGCAGCTAGAATAGTCATTTACCACATTAACAATGTATAGAGTGTATTTCTGATTCATTTAATGTTATCTTCATTGATAAAAACTGTGCTTTTCTTTCAAAAATAAGGAAATTTCTTAGTGACCCTAAACTTTTGAACGGTAGTGTATGAGTCTAGGCATTGTCCTGAACCAGGAAGAACCCAGGGCCCAGTGCACCAGCATAAGGTCCAGCCATGAAGGGATTTCATCCCAGTACTTAACAGCAGTCAAGATTTCTTTGGCTCACTTACTTTGATGCTTGTGAAACCCTCCAAGGATATGCCTTCCCAAATCCTAAGCCATCACTGACCTACAGCCAAACTGATCATGCTAGATGATGTTCACTACGGCATCTCTAGACTCTTTCATGTCTGTGACATGTGCTCTTAGAAATAAATCAAGATGCCAGTGGAGGACCTGACAATTATGGTTTGAGCAATATAATAGATAGTAACGTACCTAGTCAAGTTAGATGCATTTTACTCACACAGTGGACACCTGGTACAAGAACACATAGCTCAAGGAGTGGACACATACAAGGCATATACAAGAGGACATTTACAAATGCCCCTTGCAGTATTTGCTCCTTTTATATGATGGCTTATGAAATGGCTGCAGCTAGGGTCAAGAAAGTACAGCAAGTACAGAGGCTGCTTGTGATATTTGGGGAGAGTTTTATTACCTGTCTATGGTACTTACCTACTGTAGTTGTATACAGTGTAGCTTACGGCTTCAGCTAGCCAATAGCACTGAAGCATTGAGGTTTGGATGCAAGTACAGGAATTTTTATTTTTGCTCTATGTTATAGAAATCCCATTTGCATTGATGAAAATGCAATTTTTATTGGTCTGAAGCAACCATATATAGGTGCACACTTTAAACTGCGTCATTGTCACCTGTCACTTGATGGGCAATGTTGTGTCATATAAGAAAGACCGTCTTCCTATATCTACATTTTATTTCTGCATAATGTATGTGCCCTCTGCCCTAGATTGATAACCATAACAAGAGGATCAGGTTGATGGCTGATGCTGTCTCTCAGCTCCTACCTCCCAATGCACGGAAGGTAAATGTGGACTTGTCACCTGTCATTGAGAGGTCTTACTTAGCTGTCACCTATGATAACAGTGCTGTCACCCTCCTGTTTCCTCTTACAACTATGCTACACTGTGGTAGGATGTGAATTATACATAGTGTGCTATATACACATAAACATGGACTACAACATGATACAATTTTAACAAAAAGAATTTAGGATGTGAAGAATACTGCGGCTACAAGTCAGCGATCCTGCTGAGGGGGCGTAGTGTGCTTTATCCTGATTTTAGTATCTTGTTGTTCATGTAACTGTAGACAGAGCAGGAATATACAGTAGTATAACTATCTCCATGGCTTAGGTACAGGGGTGCAGTAATAGTAGTATCCAGGCCATTGGAGGAAGGACAGGTGCTTCACGTTATGTCCCTGCATCTTTCTATAGATAGAATAGAATATCATATAGATATAATAGAATGGTATCAAAATGATGCATTTGAAGTTGAGTTAAGAAATTATTTTGAATTTTAAGATTAAAGTAATCCCTGCTCCTTAAAGGGGTTGTCCAGGATTACAAAAATGGGTCTTTTTCCCTGATACATATCTTGTGTGTGGTATTTGCAGCTCATCATTTATTTGTGAATGAGGTTAGTAGACCTCAGACACCAGTGCCATACCAGGCATAGATCAGAGGGAAAAGCATCAGAGTAACTGCCAGGGTAGCAGATTTAGCAACTATGGGGCCCAACAACTAAGGCGGCCCATTTGCTCTGAGACCTTGTGTGCAGTTAGTGATAGATATTGGATACTTACTCAGACGTTACTGAGACATCATAATGCATACATGGTTCATCATTATATTTAGTTTCTTCAAATGTTGTGATGTCACAGTGTACACAGTGATCATTTTGTGTGTGCGTTATCCCTGTACTATGATATCATACTAGCCACTATCCTTGCACTGTGACATCACTGTGTGCATTATCTGTACTGCGATATAATTATATGCATTATTCCAGTACTGTGACATGGATGTTATCCTTGCATTGTAACATTACTATGTGCAGTGCCTTGCGAAAGTATTCGGCCCCCTTGAACTTTTCAACCTTTTGCCATATTTCAGGCTTCAAACATAAGGATATAAAATTTTAATTTTTTGGTGAAGAATCAACAACAAGTGGGACACAATTGTGAAGTGGAACGAAATTTATTGGTTATTTTAAACGTTTGTAAAAAATAAAAAACTGAAAAGTGGGGCGTGCAATATTATTCGGCCCCTTTACTTTCAGTGCAGCAAACTCACTCCAGAAGTTCAGTGAGGATCTCTGAATGATCCAATGTTGTCCTAAATGACTGATGATGATAAATATAATCCACCTGTGTGTAATCAAGTCTCCATATAAATGCACCTGCTCTGTGATAGTCTCAGGGTTCTGTTTAAAGTGCAGAGAGCATCATGAAGACCAAGGAACACACCAGGCAGGTCCGTGATACTGTTGTGGAGAAGTTTAAAGCCGGATTTGGATACAAAAAGATTTCCCAAACTTTCAACATCCCAAGGAGCACTGTGCAAGCGATCATATTGAAATGGAAGGAGTATCAGACCACTGAAAATCTACCAAGACCCGGCCGTCCCTCTAAACTTTCATCTCAAACAAGGAGAAGACTGATCAGAGATGCAGCCAAGAGGCCCATGATCACTCTGGATGAACTGCAGAGATCTACAGCTGAGGTGGGAGAGTCTGTCCATAGGACAACAATCAGTCGTACACTGCACAAATCTGGCCTTTATGGAAGAGTAGCAAGAAGAAAGCCATTTCTCAAAGATATCCATAAAAAGTCTTGTTTAAAGTTTGCCACAAGCCACCTCGGAGACACACCAAACGTGGAAGAAGGTGCTCTGGTCAGATGAAACCAAAATTGAACTTTTTAGCCACAATGCAAAACGATATGTTTGGCGTAAAAGCAACACAGCTCATCACCCTGAACACACCATCCCCACTGTCAAACATGGTGGTGGCAGCATCATGGTTTGGGCCTGCTTTTCTTCGGCAGGGACAGGGAAGATGGTTAAAATTGATGGGAAGATGGATGGAGCCAAATACAGGACCATTCTAGAAGAAAACCTGTTGGAGTCTGGAAAAGACCTGAGACTGGGACGGAGATTTATCTTCCAACAAGACAATGATCCCAAACATAAAGCAAAATCTACAATGGAATGGTTCACAAATAAACGTATCCAGGTGTTAGAATGACCAAGTCAAAGTCAAGACCTGAATCCAATCGAGAATCTGTGGAAAGAGCTGAAAACTGCTGTTCACAAACGCTCTCCATTCAACCTCACTGAGCTCATGCTGTTTTCCGAGGAAGAATGGGCAAGAATTTCAGTCTCTCGATGTGCAAAACTGATAGAGACATACCCCAAGCGACTTGCAGCTGTAATCGCAGCAAAAGGTGGCGCTACAAAGTATTAACTTAAGGGGGCCGAATAATATGCCACGCCCCACTTTTCAGTTTTTAATTTGTTACAAAAGTTTAAAATAACCAATAAATTTCGTTCCACTTCACAATTGTGTCCCACTTGTTGTTGATTCTTCACCAAAAAATAAAAATTTTATATCTTTATGTTTGAAGCCTGAAATGTGGCAAAAGGTTGAAAAGTTCAAGGGGACCGAATACTTTCGCAAGGCACTGTATATTATTTCTCCTCTGTGACATCACTGTGGGCATTATGCCTGTACTGAGACATGAATTCTCCTTCTACTGTGACATCTTTGTGTTTATTAACCTGGTAATGCAACATCCCTGTGTGTATTATCTGTACTTTAAAATCACTATGTGCATTATCCCTGTGTGTGAAAGAGACCAAAATAGTAATACACTTTTCAAGTTCTGAATTTACTGCTTAACATTGTCATTAGAGATGATCGAATCGAAGCTGCAGAAGTGGAATTCGATCCGAATTTCAGGAAATATTCGATTTGCATCGAACCTGAATTTCCTCACGCTTCGTGGTAACGATTCGCATTCAGTTTAAAATAGCTGATGTACTTATTAGGACATGGGGCAAGGAACTCTGGGAACGCGGGATCACCCACAATGCCATGCGTGCAGGCAATCAACAGCCAGCCCTGTGACGTCACATCCCTTTAACCCCTGCGCACACAGCATGTTTGACTGCTGAATCCAAGGTGTAAAATCCCCCGATCATTTATGGAGCAGGGTGTTAGCTGTAACATGTTTGGTTGAGACAGTGCACAATGGTTGAGATAAAAAGTAGCATGGGCCCACCATTTGAGCTCTTCCTTGTGTCTTTGCCCAGTATATGTGTACCGTTCATCTGCAAAGCTTTTACTAGATGTGTTGAGGAAAAGTGGTACAAGACTTTGTAACTATGACATCTATATCAAATACCATATTCAATATATTATGCCAGAATACTCTAAAAAATATTTAAAAAAATGTGCCTCATAGTTATGGATAGCTTCTACTATACAAATCACAAACCTCCTAATGGTATTCTCAAACACAAATGAATCACAAAGTGGTTCTTCTGGTCACAAGAGCTGCAATTGCACCATCGTCCTTATCCTTTTTACCCCTCTAACCCTATGAATCCATTTATTTCTCTTTAAATTTTGTTATTTTGCCATTACCTTGTTTGTTTTATTTCTTTCCAGCTCCATTTCTTCTCTTCTGTCTTCCTAGGGATAGGATTAGACATCTGAGAGGACAGCACTAGGTTCTCCATCCTATAATTTCATGTTGTATGGAATAAATTTAGGACACTTGACAGGGGCTACATTTTTCTTGGAAACTTTCAATGTGGCACTACTGATATCGCTGATATGCAAATGTTTAACTTTATGACTCTTGCTTGACTCATAATTTGAATACTTGTACATCATGTTGGATTCCATTCACACCCCTGCGGATGAGATTTTGTAAATAACCCTAAAATTTCTAACTTCCAAAATGCCTATAGACTAGTAAGAAGCACAAACATGCTAAGTGTCCCCTATAACTTCAGATTTGTTCCCCTGAATATTTTTCTTGCCCTTTTTTGGTTACTAATAACCTTTGCCATTTTATCTTAATATACCCAGAGTCATAATATGATTGTGTGTATGATGCCTCATTGAAGAGGTTGTCCATTTTACAAAATACATTTTCTCTACACTTTTTTGGACTTGTTAGATATTTTAGATAATAAGGGAGGGGAAGGTTTTCCCACGGTTTATGACTATTTCATAAGGGGAATACTTTGTGACTATTTTTTTTTTGTCAAGGGACCCTTTTAAGCAAGAAGGGATTTTCAGGATATGTTGACCTTCTAAAATAACTAATATCACTCCTAGGTTGCAGTGGAAACTTATCTAAAATGTCACAAAACATCACAGAATATGAAAGTACATCAGACATCTTTTTTCTATGGGCAGATTGGTCAAAAATGGAAGTAGCAACATCTCCTTTTTAGTTTCAATCATTTTTATTTGGGTTTCACAATAAATGTAAGACACAGTATTGACATACATTGCAATATAGAGTCTGATATACATTTGTCCAGGATATGTTTTTTTTTTAATTGTACATCAATGAGACAAAAGATAACGATTGTATATGCGTTAAACAATAACAATAACAATAACATGTGGGCACATTCCTAGGGTTAGCATGAGACACCTCAGAGACGATCTGTCATATGTTCTACCCCACTTCCGTTCCCAACACCGCCATGTCCACTGTGGTGTATAAGAGCAGATGCCATATAACTCCGTGCCTTCCATTATGCAACAAATCGAGAATTAATCCACGCGTCCCATACCTTTTCAAAGTTGTGATATATGTCATTTCCCAATGCAAGTACCCTCTCGTAGGTATAGGTATTGTTAATAGCTAGCAACAATGTGGAGTCAGACGGAGGGGTCACTGATCTCCAACTCTGTACCAACATTAATTTGGCTATAGTCAAGATTTTACATAGGAGTTTTTTATGCTTGTTCCATTCCTCGGGAATTCCAATTAATAGGATGGCCAAAGGTGAGGTGTAGGGGAGGTGGAAATTAAATATTTCTGATAGCATGTCAAAAATCCTATTCCAATATCCACAAATTATGGGGCATTGTCACAAAATATGGAGAAGGGTTCCTCTCCCTCCACACCCTCTCCAGCAATTCCCAGACATGGAAGGGTATATCATTTGTAAAGTGGATGGGGTTCGGTACCACCTTAAAGTAATTTTCATAGCTGTTTCTATGTGGGTACTACATTTTAAGGATGAGTGACTTAGTTTGATTGCTTTTTCCCACTCTTCCGAAGTAATGACTCTTCCCAAATCTCTCTCCCAACAACGGAATGGTGTAGATCTAGTAAAAGTCGCCACTCCATCCATTTTGTCATATAGAAACCGTAATCCCCTCATCTTAGTCGACAGCCAGGTGAATATCTTGCTACTGTGGGGTACTTTCGATATCGGGTTTTTAGATATAAAGTGCCATATTTGAGAGTATTTAAGGAAGTCACCACTATGAATTCCAAATTTCTGTGTTAGATCTGTAAGTGATAAAAATTGCTTGGTATCGGACTGTAAGTGGGAGACCTGTGTAATCCCCTTCGCTTCCCATTCTGAAGTTACCAGGTCCTCTATCGCCCAGGCCAGAAGTGACAAAGGCATCTCTGATGCATAAAAATGACTTGTAGGATTCGCTTTCCCATGAAGCAGCTTCCATGCGGTCACTGCTGCTTGCATGACTGGGGATGAGGACTCAGGCATAGGAATGCTCCAAAAGGGCGCCCACAGGGCATCCGCCAATTTTAAGGGATATATAAACGATTGCTCTATGTGCATCCATGGAACCGAGGTATCAGCTGATCGCCATCTAGCACATTGTGTAACTAAGGACGCTATGTAATAATTCCTTACCACTGGTACTCCCAAACCTCCCGCCTCTTTTTGTTTAAATAGGAAGCTTTTATTAACTCTGGGTCTCTTTCCATTCCATATGTATTTTGAGATCATCCTTTGCATGGTTTCAAAAAATGAAACCGGGACGGATATCGGCAGTGTGCGAAACAGGTACAGGAGTCTAGGCAATAATAACACTTTGAAGGCTGCGACACGTCCCATCCAAGACACGTCTATTTTGGACATTCGCTCCATCTCATCCTGCAGTATTTTCAACATGGGTGTATAATTATTTCTAAATAGGGCCCCTGTGGAGGGTGTCACCTGTATCCCCAGATATTGAACGCCATCATTCCTCCAGTCAAAGTCATATTGCGATTGTAAGGGTTGAAGCAAAGAGGGAGGAATATACAAAGGTAGGGCTTGTGACTTGGCCATATTTAATTTATAGAATGATAAGTGTCCAAAATTGGCAATAATCTCCATAAGTAGGGGAATAGATTCTTGTGGTTTGGACAAAGTAAGAATGATATCGTCTGCATAAAGTGATATCAGATGAGTTTTTTCCCGTATAGCAATGCCACCTATCTCTGGGTCCAGTCTAAGTGTCTGGGCCAGTGGTTCCATCGAGAGAACAAATGTCAACGGCGAGAGGGGGCACCCCTTTCTAGTCCCGTTCGTTATTAAAAAGGGATCCGACACTACCCCATTAGTAAATACTCTTGCAGATGGCGCAGAGTACAACGCCTCAATTGCTCTTAAGATAGCTCCAGCGAACCCCATGCTCCTAAGAACCAAGAAGGCATACGACCAGCAAATGCGGTCAAACGCCTTCTCGGCATCTAATGCGAGAATCACTGCCTCCATCTTTTTAGAATTAATATGGTGTATAATATTCAAAATGCGTCTAGTATTGTCATATGATTGCCTTCCCTTCACAAATCCCACTTGATCGTGATTTATTAGGCTCGGAAGACAAGCTGCCACTCTATTCGCTATAATTTTGGCATAAATTTTTAAATCTGAGTTTAATAGGGATATTGGTCGAAAATTTTGGGGGCTGATGGCAGGCTTGCCCGGTTTAGTCAACGTCACCACCAGGGCCTCCTGATTTTCCCTCGGAATAGTGCCAGAGTCCACCACAGCTGTCAAAAAGGACAGCAGCGGGTTTAGCAGGATCGGAGAAAACTTTTTGTAATATTCGTTAGTAAGGCCATCTGGGCCCGGGGATTTCCGAGGTGGCAGCGACTTGACCACTGACAGCAATTCTGCTGGTGAGATGGGCTCGTTTAAAGAGTCCAGCTGTATATCTGTGAGTGTGGGTAATTGAGTGTTTGCAAGAAAATTGGCAATGTCTTGTTTCGTTGGAGGTGTCACAGAGGAGTCCTCTCTAATATTGTATAAACCTTCATAAAAAGCTTTAAAGGCATTGGCGATGCCACTAGGATCATAGATTTTGTGAGTGCCATCTTTACTCTGAAGAAACGGGATTTTAGACCTTGCATGTTTTTGTTTAAGTTTGGACGCTAGAAGCCTACCCGCCTTGTTAGATTGAGAATAATAAGTCGCTTTTGCCCTTTTCAAGTGTTTCTCATATGTATGTAGTAGACAGGCTGTCAGTTGATGGCGTAGTGTCACCAACTTTGCTGCATTGGAGGGGGAAAGAGATTTTTTATTACTGTTCTCTATAGATTTTATTTGGTGTAATAGTCGATCAATTTCTGCTAACCTAGTTTTCTTTTCTATGTGTCCCAGGCGAATAAACGTTCCTCTGATAAAAGTTTTATGGGAATTCCACAATATGTCATGGCTAGGGGCAGAGGGGGCATTGGTCCGAAAGAATTCCTTCAAATCATTTTCCAAAATCGCTGTATATTTTGGCTGTGACATTAAGAATTCATTACACCTCCATATGTACGCTCTAGGGCATTCATATTTTTCTCTGAGAGTCAAGGTTATTGCTGCATGGTCTGACCATGTTATTTGTGAAATATCCGACTTTGCGGCAAGGGGAATACTAGCTTGTTCCATTAAAAATAGATCTATTCGTGAATAGCTATTGTGTGCAGTTGAATAGTAGGTGTAATCTTTTTCGGTATTATGCAGGATACGCCATATATCAAATAAGTTATAGCACCATATAGCCTGCGAAAATGAAGGATGACGTGCCGCTATGCCAGAAGTAGTGTCCGCCACTGGGTCCGGAGCCATGTTAAAGTCTCCCATTAAGACTAGGCATCCCTGCTTTCTTCGCTCCACTGCTCTCATGAGTCTCCCCAAGAAAGACACCTGTCTTCTGTTTGGGGCGTAAACCGAAACTAATGTGTATGTGACATTGTTAAGGATACACACCAATATGACAAATCGCCCTCCAGGGTCGGCATAAAGGGACACCTGTTGAAATGCCACTGAATCTGTGATTCCAATTAGTGTTCCCCTGCGCTTGGAGGAGCAATGAGCGTGAAATATATGTGGGTATGATGAATGCCTGATGCGAGTGGCATCTACCTCCAAAAGATGTGTTTCCTGAACTGCAAGAATGTCACAGCCTTGAGCTCGGGCCTCCCGCCACAAATTGTCTCTCTTTTGAGGGGAGTTCAAGCCTCTGACATTCATTGACATAATTTTAAGTACCATACTTTACAGTTAATAATGCTTCAAAGATCTTACCACAACCACCCACATCAGAAGTTACCAGTAGCAGTCGGAAGCAGATTAGTCTCCGCCTTGTGTAGTCACGCCGCCCCATGTGCCAAAACCGAGGAGAAAACAAACTATGGAAACAATGAAACCAGTGGGTAAACCATCTAAACAAAACAAAGAAAAGAAATGTGGTACAGCGGACCAGCGGCTGTTGTAATCCTGGGGGGATAAGTTCAGCAGTAGTGGACATACGAAATCCATTGTAAGGCCAATTTTCCGTGAGGTCAGCAGCACCAGCTCTTTAGTACGGTAAAAATGGATCTTTGCTAGGACATCTCTGGGTACGGCTTCACCCAGGTGTGAAGGCCTTGGGACTCTATGCGCTCTATCAATGGTTAAGTCCATTGTCGTGAGATTTGGTATTAGCGTGCGTATCAGGTCTTGGAGGAAAACTGTTAGATTACTCGCAGGTACTGACTCTGGAATCCCTCTAAACTTCAAATTGTTGCGCCGCGAGCGATCCTCCAGGTCTGCTATTTTAGCTTTTAGAAACGACACATCTTTTTCCACCTCATAGTGAGCGTCTATAAGAACATTGTGCGATGCAGCAAATTCCGCCATTTTAGATTCCACATGCACCGTGCGTTGTTGCAATTCCTGGAGGTCTCTATCTAGCGGTTTAACCATTAAGGACATGTCTGTTGTCAGTGATTTACAGAAGGCCATGAGCATATTTTTCATGGAGGCCTCAGTGAGCAAACTTTCTGTTGCTGGAATATCTGCAAAAAAGTCAGTGGATGGCAGTACATACTGTGTGGTATTGCTCACCTCCCCTTCTGGAGACTCGGTATGCTGGAGCCTGGGATTCTGTTTGACCGGGCTGGCGGTGGGCGAGTGGGGTGTCTCGGCATTATTTAGGCCTGTAGGCCTCGGTGCATCCGCAGGAGAAGGCCCCGGAGCCGCGCTCGCCCCGGCCCGCCGGGGAGAAGGCTCCGACGCCTCCGGACCCCCGCACCCCATCAGCTGCGGTATCGACGGCGCTGAAAACGTTCTCCGCTGAGCAGAGGGTGAGCGGCTCCTCCGGAGGGTCCCGAGATGGAGTTGAGGCCCTGGAAACGGCGCTGGAGCGCGAACCGCCGGCATTGTGATCTTCCCCTCCGCCATGGGGGAAGTAGAAATCTGAGATTTTCTGCGGTTTTACCGCAGATTTTCTCTTTCTCGGCATCCCTGACGGTATGAAGCTTTCCCGTTGTTGTTTGGGTAGGTGTAATCCACGGGCAAGTCGCTATTTCTGTCGCTGTATGAGACTCAGGCCTGGAGCTTTACAACTATGCGGCCATTTTGTTCCACAGTAGGCTCCGCCCCGCCCAACATCTCCTTTTTGTCTAATTTGAAGGAAATGGATAATTTCCCTCTGGACAAATTAGTATTGTTAAAATAGCCTTGAATTATTTCTGTGCCAGAAATTTCTTAAGGAGGATGTTTGATATGATCTATATATATCCTATTCATAGATCTGCCTTCTCAGAATCACTAAGATCACACAAATCAGATAAATAAGGTAAGGGACAAGAACAGCAGCTAATAAAGCATGACCACTGCCCTATTGAAAGATTGTATTTACAGTAGTAGTAGTAGTTACAACCAGGGCTGTGAAGTTGGTATTGTGGTGTTGAAGTTGGAGTCAGAGCATTTTTGGGTAGTTTTGGAGTCAGAGTTGGAAACAAGCTACTGACTCCGACTCCGGCTACAAAATAAAATGATGAATCCTTTTTAACTACTACTACTATAAATATAATCTTTCAAAAATATTTGTAATTATATTATACAATTATGGATATTGAATAATTAATTAGATGCTTTTTCATGAATTAGAGGAGCTTTAACTTGTCTGTCCGACCATGGCTGTCAGCCATTTTGAAGGAGTCAGAGTAGAGTGGGAAAATAGAGGGGTTGGAGCCCGAGTTGGTACTTTGGCCTATCGAATATACTGTTCTGAGTATAACTAGTCACTTAGAGGTAAAATTGTGATTTTACATTCTTTTGGCTGCCATCTGAGATAACAGGAGATCTTCTCTTGGCCATGTTTTTGTATATCTCAGACTTGAACTTTTATGAATTGAGTCCATTGACCATTGTCTTGGAGAACTGACAATGTGATTAACAGTGATGTGTAGACTGTCAAGCTGTGAGGATATTCAGAACAATTTCAATGTTCTCTGGCGGCCTGT
The DNA here is from genome assembly GCA_947044405.1 of Leptodactylus fallax. Lineage (NCBI taxonomy): Eukaryota > Metazoa > Chordata > Amphibia > Anura > Leptodactylidae > Leptodactylus > Leptodactylus fallax. The sequence goes on from CAMRHE010000019.1 coordinate 1,696,250, forward strand.
AAAACTCAGACTGAAAAATATCAAAAAGAAACATAGAGACCTTAACGCCAAAGCTCAGTCAATTACCTCTGTCCCAGCGCTTTCTCTGAAATGTTCAGAAGAAAGATCTATAATTAAAACTAAAACAATCCTCCATGCTGTGCAGGTTATATTCTGCGGTCACTCCCCACTGACTCGGATTCAGCTGCAGACTGAGTAATTTTGTTCAAATTTCCCTTGTGGATGGAAGAATGATATACATAGCTCAACCAGCTGGACATGGCCAAAACACTAGGCCAATAGTTCCTTTTATGAAAACTTGGCTAAATGTGGAAATATCAGTTCCAGGTTGGATCATAAAATACAAGATAGTTTCCTTATAGATATTTTGATATAAGGCCTACCTAGATAGTGGATCTTTGGGTTGCCACAGATGGAGGTCAACAACTTTGGTGTAGAATCTGTGTAATACAGCAGAGAACCTGGAAGTAATGCCACAGGTGCAGCTCCTGTGCCTGCAGCATTACAGCGCCGTATATGTCACCGTTAAAGTGCAAAATCAGTGAATGTGCACATTACCTAGGTAATGTGCAGATTAACTGATTTTCTCCGTTAAAGTGCGGAATTAGGAGTTTTCCGCACTTTACCTAGGTCATGTGCACATTCACGGCTTGCGGATCGTTAGAGTTCGGAAGTTTGTTTCTTTGGTAGTAGTATAATGTTGTACCGTGTTAGCCATTGAAAGTAGTGGAAGAGTGAAGAAATCAGGCGATACCTTTTAGAGGCTAACTGAGTATATTTGATAAGTAAGCTTTCAGAAGTACTAGCTTCCTTCATCAGACTTGGTGTTATACAAGAACTGAAAATTCACAGATTTTTATACCCTATACACATGATCTTCAAAGGATTTTAGAGTCCTTAAAAAAACCAAACCAAAATGCAATCTAAGTAGAGAAGTATTAGATGCTTCAGTGTACCCCACACAGTATTAGATGCTTCAGTGTCCCCCATACAGTATTAGATGCTTCAGTGTCCCCCATACAGTATTAGATGCTTCAGTGTCCCCCATATAGTATTAAATGCTTCACAGTGTCCCCCATACAGTATTAGATGCTTCAGTGTCCCCCATACAGTATTAGATGCTTCACAGTGTCCCCCATACAGTATTAGATGCTTCAGTGTCCCCCATATAGTATTAAATACTTCACAGTGTCCCCCATACAGTAGTATATGCTTCAGTGTCCCCCATACAGTATTAGATGCTTCACAGTGTCCCCCATACAGTATTAGATGCTTCAGTGTCCCCCATATAGTATTAAATGCTTCACAGTGTCCCCCATACAGTAGCATATGCTTCAGTGTCCCCCATACAGTATTAGATGCTTCACAGTGTCCCCCATACAGTATTAGATGCTTCAGTGTCCCCCATATAGTATTAAATGCTTCACAGTGTCCCCCATACAGTAGTATATGCTTCAGTGTCCCCCATACAGTATTAGATGCTTCACAGTGTCCCCCATACAGTATTAGATGCTTCAGTGTCCCCCATACAGTATTAGATGCTTCAGTGTCCCCCATACAGTATTAGATGCTTCAGTGTGTCCCCCCCACACACACAGTATTAGATGCTTCAGTGTCCCCCATACAGTATTAGATGCTTCACAGTGTCCCCCATACAGTAGTATATGCTTCAGTGTCCCCCATACAGTATTAGATGCTTCAGTGTCCCCCATATAGTATTAAATGCTTCACAGTGTCCCCCATACAGTAGTATATGCTTCAGTGTCCCCCATACAGTATTAGATGCTTCACAGTGTCCCCCATACAGTATTAGATGCTTCAGTGTCCCCCATACAGTATTAGATGCTTCAGTGTCCCCCATACAGTATTAGATGCTTCAGTGTGTCCCCCCACACACACAGTATTAGATGCTTCAGTGTCCCCCATACAGTATTAGATGCTTCACAGTGTCCCCCATACAGTAGTATATGCTTCAGTGTCCCCCATACAGTATTAGATGCTTCACAGTGTCCCCCATACAGTAGTATATGCTTCAGTGTCCCCCATACAGTATTAGATGCTTCACAGTGTCCCCCATACAGTATTAGATGCTTCAGTGTCCCCCATACAGTATTAGATGCTTCAGTGTCCCCCATACAGTATTAGATGCTTCAGTGTGTCCCCCCGCACACACACAGTATTAGATGCTTCAGTGTCCCCCATACAGTATTAGATGCTTCAGTGTCCCCCATACAGTATTAGATGCTTCACAGTGTCCCCCCTACAGTATTAGATGCTTCAGTGTCCCCCATACAGTATTAGATGCTTCACAGTGTCCCCCATACAGTATTAGATGCTTCAGTGTCCCCCATACAGTATTAGATCCTTCACAGTGTCCCCCATACAGTATTAGATGCTTCAGTGTCCCCCATACTGTATTAGATGCTTCACAGTGTCTCCCTTACAGTATTAGATGCTTCACAGTAGTTTATGTTACTTACCCAGTCCCACGAAGAGTGTCGTCCTCCTTCTTCTGTTCGCTGGCGCTGATGAATGACGTAATCGCGTCTGCGTCGGGGCAGAGGTCACACTCTGCAGTCACTGTAGGCCGCGGTTCTGCGGTCCGCGGACTACAGTGACAGCTTTCAGCTATATGTACATATGCACATACAGCTGAAAGAAGCGTTCGCTCACTAACCAGGATTAAAGACATGTTGAAATATTCTTGTTACTTGTCATTTTTGTCTTTGAATTTCTGCATAATGATGTAAAGCCATGGCTTGGGGCTTATTTTTATTAATTTAACTATTGGCAAGTCACTTATATTCTTTTTAAAGATGAGATTTTCAGTTCTGAGATTCAATTCTACAGGATTCCTGTACTGTGAGTGATCTCAGAGCAGAACAAGGAAGCAAGCAATACCTGGTTTACTGTCATTGCTCTGACATATTGTCAGAAGACTAATTCTTGCTGTTTAATGGCAGCCTGTAGTTAGGAGATAGGATAAAGACTACAGGCTTTCCTTCAGTAGGTCTAAGTCTGTGACTGACAGGTAAGTTAACAGGAATCTAAATTTGCTCGGTTGTCCTGCTTCACTTTCAGATCTCTCTTTCGGTAATAACATTATGAATCTGATACTTATAAAATGTCTTAATATTTTATTAAACGTGCCCTGAAACAAGAGAAATTCTTCTATGTTATGTTTCAGTTATTACTATTAAATTGACTTACTTTATCTTGGATACCAACGCTGCTTGTATGTGCTTACTGTGTGCTCATTGGTAACATACTGTTTCACACACTATGATAATAAATTCTTGAACATTGTAATGGGTCTTGAAATAAATTGCCAGTTGTTATTGCTCTTAACCTTATTTTGGGTTGTTGCTTTCAGACACACTGTCAGTGCCTCGCTGGTCCCCACAGATTCCACGCAGAGATCTGGGAAACTCCATCAAACACAGGTAATCAAAATCTATGCAGAACAAGGGTGGTGGGCAGTAGGCTAGAAAAGAGACATATTTATTTTGTACAAATACAGTGTTAGTACATTGTAATGTTCTTATGTTTATATAACTATTTTGGTGCATAGCTTGGCCTTCACATGGCACTGATTTTGTGCCTTTATTCATGGTGTTTTACAAGTCACACTCAGCAGCAGATCCTAGAGGTAAAAGTAAAATATAATGTTCAAGGAAAGGCTTTATATGTATAATCCATTTTTATTAGTTTTCAAGAGATAACAAAGCCTGGTAAGTGTAAACGTCAAAGTGCAATACATTGAGCAAGGTGGTATTCCTATTCCCTGTACTCCTGTACATAGTAATATTCAGTTAGAGGCAGAAACAGCTCTCTTTACAAGCGAAAGAGTGAGAAATGCAGAATTTCACAGAAAGGAGACAAAACTTGTTAATAAAGTATATTACAAAATTTATTAATGACACAAATACTGCCAGAAAATCAAAAGTTTACTTACGCTTTAACTGTAGCTAAGTTGATTTACTGCCCATAACCTAAGAATTCAAGCTCCTTGATCCAACATCGATTAAAAATTAACCCTCTTATAAGAAAAGTGAATAGATGTCTTAATGTATAACCTAGCTCAGGCTAATTTGTATCCGTCACCTTTTCTCTAACCTTCAAAATAATCATGTAGCGGTAATAACACCAACCATAGATGTAATGCCAGCAGTGTGCACCCGCTGTCTTATTAGCTCTTCTAGCAAATGCAGACACCACATTACCTCTACTTCACATGTGCGGTTGCTGTCTTTCCATGCTGCTGTGTATTTCCTTCTGCTGCTTAAATCTGGTCCTGTACATAAGGTGGGCATGCCCTTCCATGCAACTCGAAGGCTTAACGTGCACTTCTGTGGGACTTTCTTAGTCAATGCCAGGCAGTCCCTACCTATTTATATCTTCTCTGCCCTCAGCATGGCACAGCAGCATATAGGTCTATAGCACTAGTAGCTCCTGTGGAATCTATTTCAGGCTTATCCTGTTAAGTTACTGCTTTACCTGTATATTGACCTTCACAGAGAAGTGGAGGCTTCTTAACTAGTAGGTTATTTTATATTTAAAGTAAGAAAAGACCTAAGCAAACCATCAACATAGTTTTATGCTCTTGGTACTTTTACATTTCCAGCAAGGTCTATCGTTCCCCATCAAAGAAAATATTCTATAATACGAATGAACTGTAATATTTACATAGCTGTCCTCCAATTTTCCATGTACTTTATCATTAGTAACTATTGGCTTTACAAAAAAAATTGTCTTAAAGCAAGGTGTTGCATAACTTCACAGCCTGCACAGCTTATAACCTAACCCATAAGGGTTTTAGACATTTTGAACCTTTCTTTTATTATCTGTAGTGGGCACAAAGTCTTGGGCTTAAAGGCTTAAGTGCTAATTCCTGCCATAAATGTTGGTTTATAACCGTGCCTTTGCTTTGTTAATGGAATTATACCAATTATCAGCTATCGAGCAAATCATTCAGTGTACTTCTACAAGACATTATCAACACACATAAAAATGTGAATGTTGGAGAGGTCACTCGCCCGGCCAGATATGCATTGATAAACTGAACCAGTTTGAGTTATCTCATGTTATGCAGAAAAAGATAATAAGCACCTTGGTATCATATTATTACTATTAATGGCTGGCTATCTAGTTTGCTCTTATGATTCAGTGTTAATAGTATGTGATGTAGAATATAATAAATTATAGGTTGGTAGATTACATGAGTTTAGTGTCCTTACTTTGATGGGATAAATACTTGATTATACAATAATTTAATAATTTAACAAGTTCAGTAATTATATCCAGTATTTTGTAATATATTTCCAACCCATTGCTTCTTTTACTTCTATTACTGAGAGGGATTTTATTATTTCATCTGTTTGCTTGGATATGTGTATTAAATACATTACTTGCATATTTGCATATACTTAATATGCAGTCCCGTGAATATAAGTAAGGTATAGATACTTAACTTCACTTTAGCAGGTCAGTTGGTAAATGGACTTGACAATGCCATATATATCATTAGAACAGTTGTCCTCCACCCTTCCCAACTCTATTTTCTAGGCCATGTAACCTATGGAAGTACAGACGAGTGTACTGCCGGTGGTGAAAAGAATAAAAAATATGCAATTAACCAATTAAGAGTCAAAATGTGAACAATTTAAAATAAGTAACATTACAATTTAACATAATAATAGAATTAACAGTTCAGATTTACTATTCAAAATGCTCCTAAATTTTGGCGGTATTAGATCTATATAATGCTAGGTTCGCACTAGCATTGCCTCTCTGTTGTTCTGACCTGTCGGAAGACTAGAACAACAGAGAGGTGGACTGCAAAAATATCGGTAAAACACAGTGTCCGATGGCCCCAATTACTATAATGTGGTCAGTCAGATGTCCATCGTTTTAAAAGTGAAATCAGCAGAGGAATTCCTCTGTGCACAACATTTTCCACCACCAATTTTCCGGTTGGCATTGCAACAAAGTCTCTAATGGAGATTTTGGTACAAATGTGAACGTAGCCTAATTAGCGTACATGCTTTACGCCTCATTTCTTAACTGTTTTAGACATTTTGGTACATTTTTTTTTTTATCAGAAACTAAGCCAAATAATAGGCGGTGTAGATTAGACATTCTGAAGATGAACCATATTTATCATTTAGCATTAGACACAATTAGATAAACCTAGCGTAGTTTAAGACTGTCTAGTTTGCATTGTCTTACTTCTGTATAGTATTAGTAAATCTGCCCCAATATAATAAAACACATAAACACTTTATTGATGTTTAGGGGATTTTCCTGCCTAGGCTCTCAATATAACATTGATAGAGGCCTCATTTCTGACACCCCACCGATCAGATGATTGAAGGAGCAGTATTTACTATATAGTTTACTAGGCAGAACTCTGTATATTTTGTATTGGTTGTGCATGGGACAAAGGTGCAACTCTCTGCTGTGGTAGACACAGCCACTACATGGTGTAGAAAACTATGCATGGTAAACATTAAAGGAGAATGAAAGCTTGCTGGAGCCTGGCAGCAAACACATCCAGTTCAAAGATGCTTGAGGTAGGCATGAAATCAACCAGTCTGGGTCAGAATATGGAATCATATAAGCTTTACCCTCCTGAGCCAACCCCTTTTTGAGGTAGGATTGAGAGGAGTTGTTCCTCAACTAATGTAAACCTTAAAGAACGTGTCTCATATAGACAGTCCTTATTCATATGCACTATAAGAGCATATGGTAATCATAGATGGGGATCCTCCACTCGGGACATAAGGCAAGACGCAGCCACTCTGTGGACTTAAGCTGACCATGGTGGACTTTAGCTGACTATGTATTAAGATTTGTAATGATACATTTTCCCTCTAGTGGCCTCTGCAGAGAAAAATCCTAATTTGCTGCAGATTCCTCTGTCAAAATCAGCTGCCATGGTTGCCAGGTACAGGAACAGCTGATAACCCCAAAGGCCGCATTTGTAAAAGGGTTATCTCTAATAGAACGGCCCCTTTAAGAAAACATAAGTCAGCAGCAGACTATAAAAATAAACCAGTAGTAAATGAAAACATCCTTTAGTATCTTGGGAATATTTTTAATAAAAGAGTTTACTAGAAGAGTTGGCATTTTAATATGGACACTTTTATATTTATTACAAGTGTCATGTCTTATACAGGTAATGTAATAAATCCGGCACCTACAGCCCAGTACATTTATCTGTAAGAGTTAACCATAGTATTTCGGAAGATTAAAATGCTTCTGTTGCGTAATACAAGTTGATTGATTTCCCTGTTAAGGAAGAGTAAAGACTGAGCCATTCTCGTCCTACCTGAGAGCAATCTCATCTTCTCCTCTCTCTCTCGCTCCCTCACTCATCTCCCAAGAAGGAGGATCTGGCCTGAATTTGAATCCCATTTCAGCAACTGAACTATTAAGATGAGATAAAACCCTCAGCAAGGTTGATAAAAAAAAAAATCAAATTAACTTGAGGCCTGGCAGTAGTGCAATAAACTCAACGCTGTTAAAATGGAAGTATTTTGTATGCGTATTGGAGATAGAACCCAATCCTTTCTCCCCATCCTTGCATCGATAAGACGCTTTCTTGCGTGAATATTGGACTAGGTTAATACTTGGTGTATAAAATTTGATATCAGACAGACATAATGATGTCCATTCTGCACATTCTGGTAAATTCTTCATGTTGCAAAATTTAAAAGCCATTGTGGGTGGAAAATAAAACCAGGACTACAGAAAAAAATGGAAATGACAGTCTAGTATATCTCTTGGGGAAGTACAAGAGATACCTGCCGTGTCCAAGTCCTCCCATGTAAACACACTGATACAAAAGTATGAGTTATACTCAGAAATACTATAATTCATGTATTTCACTGGATATTGTTAAATGTGTCCATATGTATGTAAATAAACATATTTAATTTATTAACATAAATAGTATAAGTTTAAAGCTATATTTATCATAGTGTTCATACCATGCATCATATTATTCACCTCTGTGTAGTATGTACACCATAGTAATTCCTAATAGATACATTTATATGCATACATTTAACAGTAAATTGATAGAATGTCTAAGCTTAAAAGTAAATCTTTTTTAATTTTTCAAGAAAGATCACCTTTCTCATTTCAGCCATTTTAAATGGGGCTGGCCAATGATTTACTGAGTATGGGAACCTGCAGACTCTTCCACGACACCAGATAAGGAAAATAAGAATTTTGATTTGAGAAATTGGAGTCTTTAATGAAATTGGAGGTCAGTTAAGTGTGGACACTGTAGATAGAGAGATACTGATTAATCATATACAAAATGTCAGACAGATGTGAAACTTTGTTGACTTTTTACAAATATAACCTTCATCCTCCAAAACTGGAAAGACAGAAATTAAATTTAATCTTCATGGCAGAATTGAGAAGATTCAGAATTTATTTTCATTGGTGTATGAGGGCTAGGCATTCTTCAGTATAGGTCAGTAAAGTGCACTTCTCTTAACAGAATGACTAATATGTTTACCACAGCTTTGCATATGGGTCAGATTAATGGACTTTGCTTCCTTCTTAGGTTCTCGACCAAGTATTGGATGTCTCAGACCTGTACTGTCTGTGGGAAAGGGATGCTGTTTGGACTCAAATGTAAAAACTGCAAGTATGTAATTTAGTTTATAACTTACTGTTAAGTACGTATAGACATGTATTATTAAAGAGATTTATAAGAAAATTGACCTAAAAAGTTTTGAAGAAAAGCATATGTACAGTCATGGCCAAAAGTTTTGAGAATGATACAAATATTAATTTTTACAAAGTCTACTGCTTCAGTTTTTCTAATGGCAATTTGCATATACTCCAGAATGTTATAAAGAGTGATCAGCTTAACAGCAATTACTTGCAAAGTCAATATTTGCCTAGAAAATGAACTTTATCCCCCAAAACACATTTCAACATCATTGCAGCCCTGCCTTAAAAGGACCACCTAACATCGTTTCAGTGATTGCTCCATTAACACAGGTGTGGGTGTTGATGAGGACAGGGCTGGAGATCAATCTGTCATGATTAAGTAAGAATGACACCACTGGACACTTTAAAAGGAGGCTGGTGCTTGCCATCATTGCTTCTCTTCTGTTAACCATGGTTATCTCTAAAGAAACACGTGCAGTCATCATTGCACTGCACAAAAATGGCCTAACTGGGAAGAGTATTGCAGCTAGAAAGATTGCACCTCAGTCAACAATCTATCGCATCATCAAGAACTTCAAGGAGAGAGGTTCCATTGGTGCCAAAAAGGCTCCAGGGCGCCCAAGAAAGACCAGCAAGCGGCAGGACCGTATCTTAAAAGTGTTTCAGCTGCGGGATCGGGCTACCAGCAGTGCAGAGCTTGCTGAGGAATGGCAGCAGGCAGGTGTGAGTGCATCTGCACGCACTGTGAGGCGGAGACTCTTGGAGCAAGGCCTGGTCTCAAGGAGGGCAGCAAAGAAGCCACTTCTCTCCAGAAAAAACATCAGGGACAGACTGATATTCTGCAAAAGGTACAGGGAGTGGACTGCTGAGGACTGGGGTAAAGTCATTTTCTCTGATGAATCCCCTTTTCGATTGTTTGGAACATCTGGAAAACAGCTTATTCGGAGAAGAAGAGGTGAGCGCTACCACCAGTCTTGTCTCATGCCAACTGTAAAGCATCCTGAAACCATTCATGTGTGGGGTTGCTTCTCAGCCAAGGGAATCGGCTCTCTCACAGTCTTGCCTAAAAACACAGCCATGAATAAAGAATGGTACCAGAATGTCCTCCAAGAGCAACTTCTCCCAACCGTCCAAGAGCAGTTTGGCGCTCAACAATGCCTTTTCCAGCATGATGGAGCACCTTGCCATAAAGCAAAGGTGATAACTAAATGGCTCAGGGAACAAAACATAGAGATTTTGGGTCCATGGCCTGGAAACTCCCCAGATCTTAATCCCATTGAGAACTTGTGGTCAATCATCAAGAGACGGGTGGACAAACAAAAACCAACAAATTCAGACAAAATTAAAGCATTGATTCTGCAAGAATGGACTGCTATCAGTCAGGATTTGGTCCAGAAGTTGATTGAGAGCATGCCAGGGAGAATTGCAGAGGTCCTGAAGAAGAAGGGTCAACACTGCAAATATTGACTTGCTGCATTAACTCATTCTAACTGTCAATATAAGCTTCTGTTACTCATAATATGAATGCAATTCTATTTCTGTATGTGATAAAAACATCTGACAAACACATAAAAACCAGAGGGCAGCAGATCATGTGAAAATAGAATATTTGTGTCATTCTCAAAACTTTTGGCCATGACTGTACTTTAGATTCTATTTTTAGTCACATCTTTTATGACCTAAGATTCAGTTTATTAAATGTTCATGTAGTTTTCTTCAGATTAATAGACATTTTAATACTATACTTAAATTCCTCCACTAGTTATTTTTATAAACCCTTTAAATCAAATGAGCTATTTCAGTACAAACTGATACACATGAACTCCAAATACTCATTTCATTTTTGCAAAACATTCTTAAACAGTGTTGCTATACTTTATAATGTCAATGATCTTCCTAGAAATTGAACTGTTTTACTTTTTGCTCCTAGTACTACTAAAGATCAGATTCCAATTTAAATTATTGTTATGGCTGTTTCATTTGTCATATTGGTCTGTTGCTTAAAGGGATTTTATCATTGGGGAAACATGTTTTTAACTGAAGCCAAATCGTAATAGCCTTTATAAAGGCTATTAGTCTCCTACCTTTGTCGTTTCACTCCTCGCCTCCGTTTAGAAGAAATCTTGATTCTTATTTTTATGCAAATGCGTCTTCAGAATGCACAGGGGGCGTTCACCCAGTGCTGAAACTGCATAGGGAGCGTCCCTTGTGCTCTCCTCAGACGCATTTTTGAACTTACTGCACCACCTCTCTTCTTCTTTAGCAGACGCCTCTTCTTGACGTCATCCTTGTACGAGTCTTCGTTCGGCCATTTTTCTGTGGCCTATTAGATACAGCGCATGCAGTACGCTCGTGTAATAGGCCACAGAAAAAGGGCCGAATGTTCATGCGCAGTCGGCGCATATCTCCCGGAGAAAGGATGATGTCAAGAAGAGGCATTGCTAAAGAAGAAGAGAGGCGGCATGGTAAGTTCAAAAATATGTCTGAGGAGAGCACAGGGGACGCCCCCTGTGCAGTTTCAGCACTGGGGAACTCCCCCTGCGCATTCTGAAGAGGCATTTGCATAAAAATAAAAATCAAGATTTCTTCTAAACGGCGACGAGGAGCAAAACGACAAAGGTAGGAGACTATTAGCCTTTATAAAGGCTTCAGTTCAGTTAAAAACATGTTTCCCCAATGATAGAATCCCTTTAAGGTGGTACACCTTCAATAATTGGTGGCGGAATGCTTGTTCAATCGACAGGTGTTCCTCCAGATCTTCCCCTATGCATGTTAAGAGCAGCTTATTAAGTGAAGGAAGAAACACATTAAGATGTATTAATAAGATGTATTACAAAGTTTCTTATATTCACCTATACTATTCATTTGTGAAAAGTTGTCTATAATTGGTGGTATATTTTAACTTATTTCATGTTGACAGAGTTTCTGTGTATTATTTTATTATGTAAAGATATAAAAAGTTATATATAATTGGAGGTTTGATTTAAAGAAAAACTGTCTTAGTTGCTTGTAGCAACCAATCTCAGCACAGCTTTGGAATATCTGTTGCATTTTAGTGTTTTATATGTTGTATAAGACCACAATAAACATTTACTCCATTTTCTTTCCTGACATCCGCTGTAATAATATGGCGGATGTCGGGTCTTTAAATATGGCTGCCACTCAGGAGCTTAGTGGCCACCATAGCCACTGGGTCTCTGCTGTATTCTATAGCAGAGACCTGGTGGCAGTGCCTGGGATGAGTGCCCGCACTGATCATGGGCATTAATGCTGCTGATGCCTCTGTCAAAAGTGACTAAGGCGCCACTTTGGGGTGGATCACTGGCCCCCCAGAGTGAGACCATTGCCTAGGCAGCTGGGGGGTCTGTTGAAAGCTCTCAGACCCGTATTCAATATGATTACAGGCTGCTTTTTTTCAAAATTTTGTATTTTGTATTTAAGGTGTACAACAGAATGTAGCTAACATGTAATTTTGACTGCACAGCTAACATTGTAAAAATAAAACCCATAAAAAAGTGGCGGAAATGCAGTTTTTCTTGAATTCCACCCACTTCTAAATTTTTTTTCCATCTTCCAAGTACATCATATGGAATTGTAAATGGTACTGTTACAAAGTACAGTTTATCACACAAAAAATAAGCCCTCATACTGCTCTGTGAATGAAAAATAAAATAGTTATGGCTTTTGGAAGGACGGAAGTAAAGAAACTAAATCTGAAAATCAAAAAATGGCTGCAGTGGGGAGGGGGTTAATATATATGGATGTTTATTATGAATGTACATAGACAGTCCACAACAAGCCTTGCTGCTTAGAGCAGCACAGCTTATCCACCATAACCCTGTGTGGCCTGTTATGTCTTCCTTGTGCCTTTTATTTTCACCTTCACACTTTAGATTTAACAAATAAATCTAATGGCCAAGAACAGTCAGGAGCACACCACTAAATAACAGGTCTTTTTTCACTATGAACTGCAGAGACATCAGTCAGATGCTTGACTCTGTTTTGTATTTGGAAATAACCTTCACAAAGTTCTCAGCGGCTGTGACTATAATAGAGGGAACTCAATTTCCAGCATAAAAATGAAAACGAGTATAAAATCAATCTTGAAAACGATAGGTATTTGATCACATATACTGCCCAAACTACAGCACAGTCATATTTACTAAGGTATGGGCAAGAAAACTCATCCAAACTTAGTAGCGTAGTAAGTACTGTCTGGGCTATTTGACCATCAAATGGAAATAGTAAAATGATATATACAATCACAGTATGAACAAAAACTTCATAAGAAAAATGAAAAATTCAGTTTGGATGTTATTTTAAGTATTTTCTAGACCAATTTGTTCCTCAATTTAGGAACCTATAAAGGACTGGGAGACACTATGTCTAGTGGTCTCTAGAACAAGTCATACGTTCACCAATTAATGTAAAGGCAGAATACATGGCTAGGCGCTGTATTTTATACACCTGTGGCAATGGGACTGATAGAAACTCCTGAATTGATTAAGAGATGTTTCCCAGCAGTTTTATCCATATACTGTATATACAGTACACCCTGAAAATTTGCATGAATACTCTGTGACAACAATGGGAAAACCCCCTTGAGGAGAGTCTGTCAGCAGTAAATTGGTAAAAAAAACTAATCACAGCACCTTGTAGAGGTGCTTCTGCAGTTTCCAAATGTGCCTCTGGTTTTACTCTTATGTAAATGCTGACTAACAGAGGCATATTTGGAAACTGCATGTGCCACTAGTTTCACATTATTACTAGAATATCTGGGATTATTAGCACTTTTAATTGTTTACTCTTAATATTTATAACCATGGTCTTATACTTAATATCTGTCCCCTCACCTTCTGTCTCTATCCCTCTTCCCTCATAGATTGTAAGCCCTTGTGGGCAGGGCCCTCTATCCCACTGTGCCAGTTGGTCACTGTTAGCATTGTGTTTATTTTGTATATTTTGTGTACTGAATGTAAACCCTCAAATGTAAAGCACCATGGAATTAATGGTGCTATATAAATAAATAATAATAATATAAACAGTGGTCCACATTTAGGATTGTGGTTATGACTAAATACTGAAGCATTGGTGCATCTAAGTTGAATCTTGGCACAACTTGGCATATCTAGTTTGAGACAAATTTTTTACTTTTTTATAATATGTAGTGATCAGAAAAAAAATAATGGTGGAAACTTTTCAGAATCAGATATAAATGGACTTGGAGAGCTACTGAAAGGCATGGTCCACTATGCAATAAAGCCTGTTTATATATAGCACCTTCATGACGCTATTCAAATGCTTCTACCATTATACTAGGAACTAACATGTGTTGTAGAAAAAGTAGTTATTTTCAACTATTTATGACTTGTAATGAAGTACTTTTCCGCAGTCTATATTTATGATAGCCATCTGTCCTCCACTTTTTTTTTTTTGCTTTTTTATGCCTTTGTTAGTTGTAGACCTTGGCATATGTTATCAAATACACTAGTAAAATTTGCTTTTTAATTGAAAAGTGAAAAGTTACAATGCTAGTAATTCTACAATATTTTTCTATAAATTTAATGGATTACAAAGCAGAGTCTGAATTACGCTAAGTTCACACTAACGTTCAGACGAATCCGCCCAAGATTCTGCTTAAAACAATGGAGAGAAGTCCTGCAAGCAGTATTTTTCTTTCCGCCGATTTCAGTATAAAATCATCAGAAACCTGGCGGACTCCATTATCGTCTATGGGGTCTGCGGGTTTCCGTGGGTAACTGCTTTTTTATGCAGACAGGGTTTCCATCCTTTGGGTCCCCATGCAGACCCAAAGGATAGAAACCGAGCACTAGTGTGAACCTAGCCTTACAGATGTATTCTTCCTTACGTTTTCTTTTGGTTAGTCCGAGATGTGTGGCATGAGATAGCCGTCTGTTTAGAAAAAAAAAAACATATGATTTCGCGATATTCTATCACAAGGTGTCTTATGTGTGTCTATATGCAGCCTGCCAAGGGTTTTGCTAGCATGTTGCAGTATTGTATTGAAATTGTTTCATGAGAATTGGAGTCTTTATAGGGGTCCTCTGGGAATTAGAAAAAACAATGGAGTAGAGGAGCACAACCTCTCGTCTGCTGCTCCTCTGTCAGAAATCCTACACAGCCTGAAGATAAATTGTATTAACAGCAGGGATTTTCCTAGTAACTTTCTAGGACCTGTTTTACACAAAGAATAGCACTGGTGGCCATCTTGTTTTTTTTTACAATCATACCCCTATAAGCAAAATAAGCTCCTGCATCTTACTAAGGGTATGAAGGCATCAGGGCAAGTACCCTGACATGTTTTAATATTTCCCCCCCCCCAATTCCTGGAGACCCTCTTTAACCCAATTCAAGCTGAGGCAAGAGTGGAAACATCTGCAGTAGACTAATAATATATATGGGAACATTTCTTACTAGATGTTCACTTATGCTATCCAAGTATGAAAAGTTGTTCTATAATAGGAGGTGCAGAGCTGTAACATGACGTTTCTGAGTCCCAATGCAAAATCTGTACCAGGCTCTTACAGCAATAATGTATTGTTTATAGTACTGGTCTTATCATATTGGAAAGAGACACCTTATAGGCATCTAAGGCTCCTGAGTGTAAGTGTGACTTCTGCACCTGGTCAAGTTATGTCCCTGTGACGGTACATTTTAAGGCAAGAGTTGGCTATTTATAACAAAGTAGTAATACTTACACTTTTTGAACACCGATTATCCTTGTACCATCACCTTCTGTATTGACAAAGACCAATTAACAATAAGTATTTGAGTCCTAAAGTCATCTGCACACCTTACCTACTGTATAAAGTAGCATATGTACATGCAGAGCTGGAGTTATGGATTATACAGCCATATGACAGCAGATGAATAGTCTTTTTTTACATTTATATGTGAATTTGTTGGTTATAGGGATTACCTGGGGCTCTGTTACTACATAATTTATATTGCAAAATGCCTTCATTTCTCAAATAATCTCTATCCTCCTAAGTGTCCTTCTTTTAGAGGGCACTGTCTGCTTATCCTAATCCTTCTGACTTTATTTGCTCCTGAGAGTGATAGCTTTGCATTATTGAATAGACTGTACTGTACTGCTCCAGAATGTGTCTTTCTTTACTTGCATATTAACCACTGGTTGCATATTAACCACCATATTTCTTTGTTGTAAATTCTTAACAGGAAGACTTTATCTGCCGTTGAATTAAAAGCAGAATATTTTGTACATCATCTCAGAAATGTCTCTCAGCATAGCGTCTCAAATTAATAGTTTGTGTTTTTTTTTAATGAGATGTTAATTAAAGGGGTATTTCGGTTATTTCACGTTATGGGGTAACTTCATGATCAGTAGGATTCCAGCTGCTGGGACCCTCACCAGTTATGAAAGTAGGGCTTCCATTCTCCCACCTGAATAAAGGCATAGATACTGCTGATCCATTCATTCTCTATGGGACTGTCAAAAGGTAGACAAAGATTACCAAAGATACCCAAGTAAAGCACTCATCTATCTGAAATACACATCATGAAATGAAAAAAAAAAAAAAATGCCACACTCGCCTTTTCTTTGCCCCATTATACCAGCTGCAGCTCCCTGGTCTTCATTGCTGCTGTTTTTTTTTTCATTCTGGCCCTACATGGATAATGTCAGTCTCTTGTTATGTGACAGTTGCAGCCGGTCACTGGCTTCATTGGTAATGTGTGGTAGTCTGGCATGTCAACACTGCAGGAACTCTAAGAATAAAGGGCTTTCCCAAAAAAAAATTTCTGAGGAGGGGAAGGTGGAAAAAAAAAAAAAAAAAAGTGTTACTCACTCCATGCTCACCCCATTGTCCCAGGGGCATTCAATCATTGTTGGTCTCTGGTTCCAGCACTTCAGAGTCAATGGACCCAACTAGTGCCTGCTGCAGCCAATTTCTGTCCCCAGCAATCAGAATTGACGTAACAGATACATGTGCTTATTGAAGACAGTGATTGGCTCCAGCTCCACTTGGGAGTATGAAACTGACATCATCGCTGGAACATCGAAACCGGAGATAGTTGGAGAGGACTGGGATCCCGTCGCTGGAATGGCCGATAAAAGAAAAGGTGATAATCAATTGTTTTTATATCTTACACCATTCCCTTCCCTCAGTAATTTTTTTTTTACCAGAAAAAAGCTTTCACATTACATAAATGCAGGTATAGAAATTGGAATTTTGATGTATCGTGACGTGTGTATATTGTATATTGTATTTTTAACAAAACGTTTAAGTAAAACTTTGCACATAAAACAAACCTTTGAATTGACTGATGTATGAAATGACAAGTGAATTCTGTAATCTGTTCTTCACTTCTAAATTGGGCGACACAATTAAGCGTTCATTATTGTTCTGATTTTACCCGCTCATACTAGCAAATACTTCACTTTTTTATTTCACCTTCCCTCACAGTTGGGAAGTTGGTTATGGAGTTTTTGTTTATAATTCTGAATATGCAAAAAAAAGAGAAAACCCAAAAAGGTATCAAAAGTGGTAACAATGGGTCTCCAACTGCCCTATTGACTAATCTTACTGTAATTTGCTATTGTGTTCACTTACATATTACCCTTTTATTAACTAGTTCATTATGTTTATCTTTTCTTTTTAGACTAAAGTGCCACAACAAATGCACCAAAGAGGCCCCTCCATGTCATTTATTAATTATACATCGAGGAGGTTTGTATCCTGTTGCTACAGAAATATCAATTATGAAATATTGGCAGAATGACTCAAGATTTTCATTGCATTTTGCAAGTTATTGTTTAGATAACCTCAGTAAGGTCTCCTGCACATCCTGCACACGACTATTTGCAGTCTTCGGAGCAGTAAAAACAGCATGGGTGACACACGGATTGGTATCCGAGTGTCATCCGTGGTTTTCACTGACCCATACATTCAAGTGAATTGACAGAGCCGCAATTACAGAAAGGTATAGGACCTTCTTCAATTCGATCTGGACACACAGCTGCAAAAACTACGGCTGTGTGTATGGGCCCGTTAAATTGTATGGGACCATAGTATTATCTGCAATCGTTGACCTGCAGTTGCGGATAAAAAATAAGTTTGTGTGCAAGAGGCCTAACATAGGAGAATTCAATGAACTTTGTGCTCCCATAGTGACCCCAGAAAATGTAGGTTTCCTATTTTGTTAGGAAAATAAAATTGTGTATATTATGTTAAGCATTTATGTGTATTTGGGTTAGGCTAGGTTCACATCTGTGCACGGGTCTCCATCATTTGGGTCCGCCGAGGGACACGAACGAAAGAGAGCCGAACTGCTAAAATAGCAGTATAGAATATAATGGGGTTCACTGGGTGTCCGCCATTTTTATACTGAAACTGGCGGAAAGAAATGTCATGCAGGACTTTTTGACGCCGATTCCCCAATTGAGACTCCAATGCAGATGTGAACCTAGCCTTAGTGGTATTTTATTACTATAATGTTTATCATTTTTGTGTAACACTGTCTAAAAAAGAAAGGGTAACACCTTTTAGTAGTATCTGCCAGAAACTTCTTGGGAATGAAATATAGATCATATGCCGGTTTCTGTAGTTAAAAGCTGAGTTATAAAGTACAGAGAGAAGGGAAACTACTGTAGTAAACACTGGAGGTTTGTCTACTGCAGTTATGTGTTTTCCAGACTACCTAATAAATATGTATAATTTATTTAGTCACTGCTAGTTAGTGACTACTCTGGATCTCCAGTCTACATTAGGGTCAGACATACTTACTGTACTTGCTTAAGGGTTTCCTTTGTTCACACCATAAACCAATGCTAGTTCTGATACTAAAAGGAGAAAGATAGATTTAAGCTAAGGCAACACGTTGCCAAAGCACAAATAAAAAATGCAGCATAAAAAAAGCACAGCAAAAATGGTTGCTTTTTTTACTGCTTTTCCGCTGGGTTTTTCATTTTTACCTTCCCCACTTCATATAAGTCTATGGGAAAAGTGCAGCCCTTCTCCAGATAAAATTAACATGCTGTGTTTTTCGCAGCAGAGATTTTCCATAGTGTTTCTGCACTGTGTGGATGAAATTACACAAAATCATGTTACTGGTACTATAAAACACAGCATTTTTTTCTGTTGCAATTCTGCAACAGTCAAAAATGCAGCATTTCTGCAACTTGTAGCAATCATATATATGTAAGACATAGGAGTAATTTGAAGATCTTAGGCCCCATTGGGAAATCTCTAAATTTACAAGCAATGTATAGTATTGGTAGCTTTCTATGGGACAAAGGAACCAATGGATAATCCCAGAAACCAGTTTTTAGGTGCAAATGCATCCACTGAAACTCATATGCCTAGACACTTAAAAATATGTGCAGTCATATCATTGTACTAGAATAGACTAGTTATGCCAGTTACTTGGATAATGTACACCATGATGTGTGCTGATCTCCATTACACAGTGAAATCACTTCTCAAAAAGTAGCAAACGCAGGGATGTCATATAAGGATGATAAAGTGAAATCATAGTAGATGGGTAAAAAACACTGGAAATCTGCACAGGGATTATAGACATAATGGTATCACAGCTTAGAAATAATGGCCATAATGAAGAAACAACAGAAGAGCAATGGTCATAGCAGTCAAGTTATAGGAGTAACAAACACTGCGAAGTCACAGTACACAGAGAGTAAACTTATAGAAATCTTAATATATAGTTTTGCACTTGGTGATATCACCATTTGGTAATAATATATATATATATATATATATATATATATAGTGAGTCAAAGAACAGGGATAATAAGCATAGCAATGTAACACAATATTATTCACACAGTGATTTCATGGTACAAGAATAATGAACACAGTGTTGTATCAGTACAAGGACAATAGGGGTTCCTCATAACACAATACTTTAGGGTCATTTATGAGGTGTTATTGGCGCAGATCGTAACTGTGGTTCTGAAGATTATTTTAGTGAGAAATGATAACATGCCTTTGGTACAGTTATTCAAGTCACCAGCAAATGACTAGTGGTGTGAAAAATACATGTGTTCCATCATATCAGTTTTTGTACATACTGAGATTTCATATATGACTTGGAGTAGTAAGAGTACATTAATTCCCTGGATCGGTAGTTGTATTTATTACAAATACCTCTGGATGTGAATAGTCCCCTGTGTTTCATCCTATGCACTTATAGATTTTGCAATCTTTGTTTAGCTATCCTGGTTTATCAGTGTTGTTGCAATGTATGCTTATGTGTATATTATTCTATTGTCTTTACAATCCAGTTATAAATTTCACTTTGTTATACTTGCTGTCCAGTAACTGGAATATTGGGGAATGTATGATTACTAAAGGCAACAAATGTACTCAGCTTTTGAAATGTATTTTAATCCCATAATTGCAGGTTTTTAATAATGAATAAATAATAATTTATTTTAATATTTAATCTTTTGTCCTGACTCAAGTACTCAGATTCTTTGCAAGTATTGTTTTATATGTGTGGCCAAAGACTCTGTGCAGCCCTAGCATTACACAGGGCGATTTGCCATTACAAGTGTTCTTAAATAACAAAAAATAAAAAAAAAATCATAATTACAATTGGCCATGTGATCAGGCCACAAGTTCTTGCATTTTATTATTTACAATAATTGTATAGTTTATGTTGCAATTCATATTGCACTCCTGTATTCACTTACATGGAGTATGTGAAATGTCTACATAGAACTCAGTGTAGTTTTCTGAACAAATCAACAAACACGTGACCATAGATCTTGAGATATGCGCTTGGGAACCAAGGCACTACATTGAGTATATTGAATAGATGAAATCTAAGCATTGTCCCTTAAATAAAGTGTGTTAGTCTCAGAGAACCCCTGTAGCCACTGTGGGTAGCTTACAGTAGTTTGTATAAGATGTGATGCTGTGTTTAAATGGGGAATATTCAGCAAGTATAATGTATTGCTACTTCTAATGTATAAAACCAATAATAACTACCTAACGTTTATTAGCACTAACAGTTGATACATTTTACTTTCAGCACGACTAGTTAGGACTGAATCTGTACCATGTGATATCAACAATCCTTTAAGAAAACCTCCACGATACTCAGACCTCCATGTTAGCCAAACCCTTCCTAAAACCAACAAAATTAACAAGGTAAGACATTATAACTCAATATAACCATATATGTAGATTACCTGATTATTATCTGTCCAACGTAGATAAGGTACAGGAGATGACCAAACCAGAGGTATACATGTCTGAATGTTAGTGAAGAGGACATACCATATATGTATATTGTGTCGTGTATATAAGTGTGATGAAATTCACTCTATATTTTAAGAATTGGTGTCTGGTTTACAGCAAGCGACATACGGATTTCACTGTTTACTACCAGGATACAATCATCTAGTTCTGGTTTAGTTGGGGGATTGTAATGAAGAAGCTGAATGTAGGAAGCTATCTTCATCAAATCACATTTATTTATGTTGTCAGTATCAATAGCCAAGACATATGGATATACATAGCGGAGAATTAACAGGCCTGGCATGGATGATAATGCATTTGTACAGATGAATAGAGTCAGGGACAAATGATAAATACGCACATCTACACCACACAACAGATAACAGGAAACACAGACCTGATTGCATTACATTGATTTGTTTTATGCCAGTCATTGCAATTACAGCATGTTCTTCTCATTTATAATGTAAGATCTAAGTCATGCGTAGTTCTTGATCGGAAGCATTGAACTTTCCTTTGCCTTCAGTGGTATTGCTGGTTATTTTAGAGCGTTGTCTCTTTTGGCTACTGGCTCCAGTAAATTTACTTTTGCATCTGTTTGAATTTAGGCCAAAAATATGCAGTAAATATATTGATAGCATAAATATGTGTAAATTACTATGTATAATATTAAAGATCAAACCTTGTACAGGCAAGAAATTAACATTAGGGTGCAATGTACAACTATGCAAAATAAGGAGCCTGCCTACCCACTGTATACACTTCTTACAGTCTGCCTCCAATTACAAATATGTCCACACTTGCCTTAGGTCAAGGTTGGTTAAACAAAGTCTGTACCCAGAACAGTCCCTATTGAACTATTAGCACAGTCAAATAGATGTGGTTCATGTGAATAAAATGCTTTTATTTGCTTCCTGTTGGGTGTTTCAGTTGCTGAAATATTAGCTTTTTTCCCTATATGGTAATGATTTGTTTGGGGGTGTCAACATTGTTCTTATCTCACCAAAGAGCTACGTCCCTGCTATGATGGACAAGGCCAGGCAGTGTACTTGTCTGCTATAACAGGAAACAAGAGAGGTCTGCAGGGATTGGGTGCTGGAAAGCATAGCTCTTTGGTATGATGAGAACAATGGTGAAGCCCTCCTTGCACCAATCAGCTCATTAGCATATCAGGAAAAATCTAATGGCAACTGAGGCTTTGATCAGGAGGCACAAAAAAGTGTTTTATCCACTTCAACTGTGGCTAAAATATAATAAGATGGTGAAATGTTTGGTATAAACATGATGCCTTACAACCTGATTGGGCGCTCCTTTGTGACATGGATGAGTGGAGGGAGGAATGGCCTCACGAATGCCATGGCGGTCTTGCGATAGTGAAAATATGCTGCTAGACATTATGTAGGGCTAAAATGGGCCCTTGCAGACAGGTTTTACCCCTGATGAAGATGTAGGTCTTAGCTGAAACGCGTAGGGTGTGAGCAGGATATATGGACTAGTAGTAGGGGCAAGCTATGGGGAAAGAGATATGTAGAGGCACTCAGGACCTGAACAGGGTATAGAGACTGGTGACCTCTCCCAAGGGAAACAGTCTGGGATGCAGTTCTGTCCCACCTACTGCTAGCCTGACTATCTGCCGGAATCCTGAGCTTAAGGAGAGGTGTTCTGATGGAACCCTGAACTCAAAGAAGTATGTTTTAATAGATTAACAATGAAGTATAATTTTAACCATTCCCTTTCAGACAGTTATTTAGTTTCAATAGAGTTATAAAAAGCTTTTAAAAGAGAACGACCTAAGATGTTATATTTATTACAAGAAAGACTTTTTATGGGAGATGGTATTTTATTAAGTTTTTAAACAGTTTGCATCCAATATCAGCTGCTGGTGTTTTTTTTTATCTTGTAAGAACATTATATCATTGGCCGCAACATTTGCAGAGAATGAAGTGCCCCAAGCAAACAGTTTAAGCAATAAAATATAATAAAATGGTGAAATGTTTGGGATAAACATAACACTAAACTTAGTCTGAGCAGACGGACCAGAAATAACTTTGACATTTGAAATGGAGATCAAAATAGTAATTTTATCTGCATTTATTGCACATGTTCCCGTTTTACCGCTCAGACATGTATGTTTCCCGGCCATCACTGAACAATTCATCTGTACAGAATATAGACAATGACATATTTCCAAAGGCGCGATGCCTTATTTTCTTTTCAGAACAAATGGCTTTATATATAGAACAGAACTAATGCTTTTACATGAAAAAAAAGAGGAATGCCTTAATAACTTGCCCTGTAAAGATCATTTCCTCATTTTCCTTGAAATATATTGTGCCTATAATAGAAATGACAGTGCTATATGTTGTGATGCATGTAATGTATTTGGTATATTCTGCAGCAAATACATTACATGCTTACCATAGAGCTTACACTCAAATGATTGCTTAGAGAATAAAGTCTATTATAAGAATATATCTTATATATGTTATGAAAGTTTTGATGTTATAAAAGGTAATATTGAATGATTAATTGTTAATTGCCCTGTTAATGTTATGAGTCCACTCATTGATGGATGTCCCATGGTTCTTAATGAATGTACTGAAGATAAGAGGGGAAGCATGCTTGAATTACTACAGGAGAGTGGGCGAGGGACAGAGGGGTTATGCTGAGGGCACAATGTTCACTTGTTTCTTTGTAGAACTGACTGGATGGCTGCGGAGCCATCTGCTTCCAGGCTCTTCCCAGATGGTATGGAGGGATTTTAGGCATTGTGTCTTTACATATAAATAAAATAAGATAATAACAAAACAAACAAACACTGGTGAGGAGGAGGACTGTTAAAATTGAGAAAATGTGTGGGAAATAAAAAATGAGTCTAAGCGATGGGAAAAAAAATCAGCTTCTACCTTTACATCCAGACTTATTAGATATCCTTTGCAGAACAACTGGGTTATTTTGTGGCGAAGCTAATGTTTCTGACAATGCATTTCACCAGCTTACTAAAAACTGACATTGGCATCACATGTTCCTAGCAAATGTAGTTGTTGCATTTTTTGTGATATTATGGGTTTCTTTTCATGTCATTGGCATCTAGACACTCATTTATTAAAAAATAACCACTCAAGCCCCAGAAATTCATGTGAGACTTCAGTATTCTATACCACTTCAGTGTAAGGCGTTACTGACATAACAGTGAAAAACACTGCCGTTTTAATAACAATAATAGTGAATAGGTCTATTCACATATCCGTTTTTTTGAAAGGCTGAATTACATGTCCGTCAAATATGGACATGCTTTATCTTTGTCCATTTTGACGGATACAAAATAGACATGTAAATACATCCATAGATTTTCAGAGGTTTTAAAAAACGACCTTCACATGTCATGTGAATAAAGACAAATATGGATTGACAAGTTGGGTTGGCTCACTGAAAAATGCAACGATCCTGTGAATAAGGGCCTGCAAATAGAATAGAAGTATTATAAGGCTAAAGCCCCACTTTTTGGAAAAGCTGCTTATTTTGTTGCAAATTTTGCTGTGTTTTTTTTCAGCCAAAGCCAGCAGTGGGTTGAGCAGAAGGGAGAAGTATAAGAGCTTCTTTCATTTTTCCCATTCCCTTTGTAGCCACTACTGGCTTTGGCTTGAAAAAAATTAGCAAAATCTACAACAAAAAAGCGAGTTTTCCATACATGAGGCCTTAATTTTAGATGATCTCAGCTTCACTATTCCTGTGGTTGTAAAAAACAGGCAGCTAGGATATTAAAGATATTCACAAGCACATCTTAACTTCCAGTGTTTGAGTGGAATTAGTGTTGTTCGACTTCACTATATCCTTAGGCAAGTGTATACAGAGCAGAAAATACCTACAATCCACAATGGCTTTCCTTCTGTGCATTTATTACAGTACTGTGATTATGACTACATTGACAACTTTACTTTTACATATTATTACATTAAGGTGATGAAGTTAAAAGTTTTGTCCAGTTGTGTCACAGTGCGTCTGCTCTCCTCTCATCTGCTTCCCAATGTGTTATCTCTTTTGTTTTCCCAGGACCACATTCCAGTGCCCTACCAGCCAGATTCCAGCAGCAACCCTTCCTCTACGACATCCTCCACACCGTCCTCACCTGCTCCTCCGCTTCCCCCCAGCGCCACCCCTCCCTCTCCTCTTCACCCATCCCCACAATGCACCCGCCAGCAGAAGCCGTTCAACTTACCAGGTACCAATACCCACCTGGGACAAGCAAAGAGCTCCCAACCTAATTCTGTGCTACGTTACTGACACAGGAAAGGTTGTATTTGCTACATATAAGGGGATTCTGTTGGTTTAAGTAAATATCGATAGACTGTGTTAAACATTGGCTGGAGCACTGAGGTTGGGTGTTTATACATGCATGCCATTACAGGTTACTCTATGGCCATAATACATAGTACACTAAACTTTACAGGCTCTTTTATTGGACTTACATTTTTTTTTTTCTTTTAACCATATACTGATATACTGTAAAGATGAAATATTAGTCACTATTAGTTATCTTCCCTTTAATTTATTCATTTATATTTGAAAATGTTCCAAAATGTGTTTACTTTTAGCAATTGTATTATTATTATTATTATTATTATTATTATTATTATTATTATTACTACTACTACTGTTACAACATTGCAATTATTCTTATTCTAATCATATCATAATAATCATATTTAGAAATTATTGGGATTTCTGTGCATTGAGTTTTCCTTTTCAAGATACCTGGTAAGATTTTAAATGTGTGCAGTTTAGGCCATATTCACAAGTTTGCATTTTACATACATTTGCCATCTGCATTTTTAACGAACGGCATATGTAATCACTCAATTTCAACCTATTAATTCACACATCCGTTTTCTTTCATGGACCATGGATCTGTGAAAAAAAATATTCAGCATGTTAGTTTTTTTTTCACTGATGTGGGTGGATCACATCCCATCAATGCAAGTCTGTGGGTCAGTGAAAAAAAACAGATTGGCATCTGTGAGTCATCCATTTTTTCATAGACCCAGAGACGTAAAGTATAGGAAATGAAAAAAAATTGATATGTGAGAAACGGATCAACCATGGACTGCAAACGATCCACAAATGAGCAGGGTGGAGGGCTGTCCATGAGTATCATGGACTTCACAAGTCCACAAAATGTGGACATGTGATTAAGACTCTGTTCAGATTTGTGTTGGAGGATCTGTTCAGAACCTTCATTGCATATTTTGTTAGGTATGATGGGGAAAAAGCTAAAACTCTTAATGTTGAAATTTCCTAATTGTTTTTACTAATTGTAAATCGTATGTATATGTGCAATAATCTCCATTAGGATTAGTTGTTAAAGGGGTTTCCATGAACATTTAAATAATTAGGTTACACATTTTTGAAAATATAAGTAATTAAAAATTCTGCAGAGTTTTTAAGATTTTCTCTAGTCATCTTAATGATAGTGACAGTGTTTTCGCTTGATCGGTTGCCAATGGATACAACCATGTGTGCAGGAACTTTCCTATGGTTTGACACTTTTGAGAAACTGAACCATGATTTTCTTAGGCCTCATGCACATGACCTTAGTTTATTTATGTTTATTATCCCCAGTTAATCCCCAGCAATTGCAGATCACAGAAATAACTTGAATCTGACAAAAGTAATAATATAAAAATTCTATGAAAATGAACAAATGAAAGTCAGACATTGCTTTTCAATCATGCTTCAACAGATTTTTTTTTTTAAAAAGAAAACTCATGAAACAGACCTGGACAACAATGATGGTACCCTTAACTTAATATTTTGTTGCACAACCTTTTAAGACAATCACTGCAATCAAACGATTCCTGTAACTGTCAATGAGACTTCTGCACCTCTCAACAAGTATTTTGTCCCACTCCTCATGAGCAAACTGCTCCAGTTGTCTCGGGTTTGAAGGGTGCCTTTTCCAGATGGCATGATTCAGCTCCTTCCAAAGATGCTCAATAGGATTTAGGTCAGGGCTCATAGGCCACTTCAGAATAGTCCAATGTTTTCCTCTTAGCCATTCTTGGGTGTTTCTAGCTCTGTGTTTTGGGCCATTATCCTATTGCAAGACCCATGACCTGCGACTGAGACCAAGCTTTCTGACACTGGCCAGCACATTTCTCTCTAGAATCCCTTAATAGTCTTGAGATTTCATTGTACCCTGCACAGATTGAAGATACCCTGTGCCAGATGCAGAAAAGCAGCCCCAGAACATAACAGAGCCTCCTCCATGTTTCACAGTAGGGATAGTGTTATTTTCAAGATATGCTTCATTTTTCTGTCTGTGAACATAGAGCTGATGTGTCTTGCCAAAAAATTCAATTTTGTCTCATCTGTCCATAGGACATTCTCCCAGAAGCTTTGTGGCTTGTCAACATGTAGTTTGGCAAATTACTTTTGTCAGATTCAAGTTATGTCTGTGACCATTGTGGGTTTTTCTTTCATTAAACAAAGGGTACCAACAATTTTGTCCACGTGTGTGTGTGTAGTTATATATATATATATATATATATATATATATATATATATAGAGGCCCATTCTATTCTAAGGCCCCATACATACAAACATAGTTTTTGTGGTTGTGTGTCCAGGCCATAGAAAACCTCCCTCCTCCACGAAACCACTGTAATGGCTGGATACGTGAGAAAACTTTGATGCCAAATATTTAATTTTTATCTCAATTCTCACTGGCCTTCGCCTACAGTCTGGACAATGTTGTGTGTACTATATGTATGCTACTACACATTTAGCACTCCTAAACTTGGACATAATGGAGAGGACTCCCAGATGCCTTTGTGAGCTGATTGTGTTGGTATGCCAGTGAGTACCAAGATTAAGATTAGGTTTTCGGAACCAGCATCTTTTTCACCTATCCATCCATTACCGCAGCTTGTGGAGGTTAAACATAGTGGCAAATTTCATTTAAAATATTTTCATTGCAGTTCGTAGAGCACTTCATATTTCATAATATCCATTAAATTGATATATTGATATTATAGCATACCCAACTATGAGACCAATTCTAAGAACCTGCCAGCCTTTTACTTAATATATTTCATGTAGGAATTTGGGTGTATTGTTATAGATTTGTGCAGTGTAAAATTTGCTTTCAAAATTAATAAAATCACAGACTTACAGTATATATTCACCTTCTGCAGACTTTTCAGTTCAAATACCATTCCCTACTAGCTTAATATCTGTTCAGTGCTTTCTCAAATAGCTTGCATTCTGCATAGATAGCATGAAAATGAGGCACTGTACATTACTCAGATGTAGGAGACTGCAAGGGAGCATTACAACATAGCGTTGACTGATTCCATTAGCAACCAATAGGAGATCTGAATGTAGCTACTATATGCTGTATAAACAGGCTACAACTGAGGATCAATACAAAATAAGTAATGCACTGTTTTATCAAAGTTATTCAACTTTGTATGTAGACTTTATGTACAAACCTAAATGTGAGCATCTGCTTTCATTGTGATTGAGTAAATGTCATCTGATCGATACTTCACTTCCATAAGTAAGATTATGATTGAATATTATTTTGTCATAATGCCTGTAACATTGAACCTAATGGAAATCTTCTGTCTATTCACAGCCTACTAAAAAGGCAGCACTCAAAGAAAATGTTCTAACTTACTGACCTTGTGTGCATGTTCTTAATTCTTTTCATCTTTCCTTGTTGTAATAGAGGTACAAATTCACCATGGAGAAATGTATAGTCATCCAAAACTGTCTCTTATTATAAAATAAATGTAATATAGATGTGTGTTTTGGTAGTCATACATTGTTCATCTGCATTGAGCGAAACATAGAAGTACTCTTACTTGCAGGTTTCCATAACTAACTTGTCCAACCTTTAATTTCAATACAAGGCTACAGTACTGGGAGATCTGGGCACGATCAGAGACCAGTAAGGGTCCCAATTGCTAGACCCCTACCAAACTGTTTGATTGATATGCCATTCTTCAGGTCTTTTTTGAGATAACTCTCCTTTAAGGGTACCTTAAGAGATAAAAATAACTAATTACTAATAACTATTACTAACTAAATGTAAATTTACTACTGAGAATTAAATTCTGAAATACTTAAATGCTTCCAGCTATAAAATAACAATGAATAGTGCAGGTGAATATAAGAAACTTTGTAATATATCTTATTAAAAAATCTGTTTCCTTCTCCACGAAGGCTGGGTTCACACTTGTGCCTGGATTCTGTTCGGGGCTTCTGTCCCCGAATCCGCTTGAAAAATGCAGAAAGAAAAGTCCTGTAAGCAAGGTTTTTCTCTCTGCATTTTTCGGACAGAAACCTGGCAGACCTCATTATAGTCTATGGGTTTTTCTGCGGGTAACTGCTTTTTAAGCGGATTGGGTTTCTGTTTTTCGGATCCCCAAACGGACCCAAAGAATGGAAACCCGAGCGAAGGTGTGAACCTAGCGTTATTAAGCTGCTCTCCTCTTCTGGTCTCCATATTCACCTCACATATAGAACTTTATGGAGAGAGGAGGAGGGGGCTGCTGTCAGCTACTTAATTGACTTATTGCCTCATTCTGTGCACTCATAAAATCTTATCTTGAAGATTCAGCAGAGTCAGAAAAGCTTCTTGGCTCATAATGTAGCAAAAAGTAGTAACTCAGTCTGATGAATGGAGAAGGAAGCACAGAAGAAGACATATTTCTTAAATATGATATATTACAAAGTTTCTTTTACTCGCACATACTATTAATTTAGGAAATGTTGTTTTATAACTGGGGTATACTTTAAAAAGGACCTCTCAGCTTTCCAGAAATGTTTTGTGAGTTCTTAGGTTTGTCATGAAATTGTTCTGGAGCATCTTTCATTTTAATTCTGTGTAGTGCCTTTCCACTGTTGTCCCTCCTAGAAATATATAAATAGATTAGGGGTTATCCGGTTTCTAACATTGATGGCCCATCCTTAGGATAGGTCATCAATATTAGATCTGCGGGGGTCCAACACTCAGGACCCCCACATGTCACTGGTACCGAGACGGCGTGGTTAGCGGTATTGTTTATATACCGTGAGCCACGCTGCTCACTCGCTGTACAAACTGTAGTGACAAGTTCAGGTACTACAGCACTGTCCCACTGAAATCTATGCCGCAAACAATACCACAAACCACGCTGCCTTGGTACCGGTGACCTGCGGGGGTAGGCAATCAATATTAGAAACCAGATAACCCCTTTAACATATACATGTTAGCAGTTGTAGGTTTTACCAATTGGAAGTATGCGCCTACACCCTGTGTCACTGACTAACCAGCACTGTCAGTGATAGACCATGGAGGGACAAATGACCAGGGTGATGGTAACACCTAGATATACATTTTTTTCAGTAGATGACAGGAACAATGCAGAATTTTAAGAACAAATGCTTCAGCATTGTAATTTCATATACATCATATACAACTATTTAAGAGAGCCGACAAGTCCTTCCTTGTTATAACTCAATGATAAGTTTGTATCTAAAAATTTGCATACTAAATTATCGAAGGTCACTTATATGAAATCTATTAAATGTATACAGTAAGGTACTACCATTGTTTAGGTTTATCTCTTGCATGTATAGCAAGTGCAAACCAATTTTATGACCAAATGAAGGTCTCCCAAACACCATTTTGTTCTTAAGGGTTATAAAATTATATGTTATAGATATTGTTGGCTTGAAATATTTCTTTCTTTGCAGGGTCGAATAACACTTCTCATCCATGTACCTCATCTTTGCTGCAAGGTTCTCATTACTACAAATACAAACAGCAGTTCATATTTCCAGGTAATATTATTATATTCCTTGTGTAAATATCCTTTCAGTAAAAAAAATACGGTGACCTTGCTGGGAGAGTTGATAATGTTAATTTATGGAGACCTCTAGAGCTGATCGACAGGGTATCTCTCACTAATCCTTGATCTTGGTGTTGCTTTTGATAAATATTTTAACACCAAGGTGCAGTTGTGTGATTCAGAATTAGGCTCCATGCTTTGCAACCCCATCCCCACACAATGTTTGATGTGTTCCCAGATACTTATTCTACAATGTTATTATCCTGTAGTTTTGTTAGTGCATATTTACTTACTTTTGTATATCGTGACTTTTTTCATGACAGTTGTGGATTGAGATTGGTTATATACTATATACTATGAAATAAAGTGGTTAAGCTGTGCCATATTCACAAATGATTCATGTACAGCTATAACCAAATGTTTTTTGTGCCATTTTCTAAAAAATGGAGAGACGGAATAAAAAGTAATTCAAGTATTACATATTTTTTGGAAGATTTAAATTATTACTCATAATTCATCTGCACACAATACAATATTGTACTGTGTTCTGTCTATACCTTTAATTGACTGCGCTCGATAAGTACACATTCATATAAAAGGCAGAAAATATACCATCCTAGAATAGGGAGTTGTCCAGGGAGTTCATTGGACTACAACTTTTTTAATCAAAAGTAGTTCATACAGAAATGAGATTCCTTCCATATAAAATTGCTTTGAATTCCTTCTTGAAAACAGTTCAGCATTATGTATTTTATGCCTTTGTATTCAATGCTTGATAAAATCTCTAAATTCAGTGTGTTTTTTGTTCAGTCGATACCTTTTTAGACTAAAGATAGTAATCTACACTGGTGGTCCGCTAAGAGTTATTCCCCCTGACCTTCCAATACACATGAAATCTTGTCTTCAGCCAATTGGGAGAGGGGGAATAAGCCACTACTAGATTGCCCTGGTTGGTACCTTGTCTACCTTGATGATCAGGCTTGTTGAATTTCAACCTGCCCAATCTTTTTTAATCAGCATCTGCCAAATGAATATCAGCCAAATACACCATAGATGTTAGTGCTATGTGTGTGGTCATCATAAGACTGGGAATACATGGAGAATTTCAAAGGATGACACAGAAATGCATGTCAGTCAGAAAATTCCTCTGATTACTTTTCTAGCACCACTGGGGAAGTTAGTGGTCAAAGTGAAGTTTATTAACTTATTACAATACAGCAATGTTTCAGCACCTCCTTGGAGCCATTTTCAAACAATTAATTTGTAAAATATATATGTTATAGAAAAATATACCCATCTATTTCATTAACATCAAAATGCTCTATTCATTTATTAGAGAGGACACTTCACCACTTCCACCTGCTCCAGATCTTTGCACCCTTTAACAGGTGCCACTCCACAGTTAGAATTTTTTATCTGCTATTCACCATTCCTGAGCAATCAGTGGAGTATGTTTTGGTGTCTGATATGAAAATTAATCCTTTCCCGAAATTACGGCGGATGCCAGGTCTTTAAAAATGATGGCTGCTCTGAAGCAAGGCAGCCTCCATAGTTGCCTGGAGACAGAAGAGACCCGGTGCTAATGTCTGTGTTCAGAGTTCACTCTGATAGCAGGAATTGCTTTATGATATAGCATACTGAATTGATTGCCCATGGCCTCTTAACTTTGCTGTAGCAGAATGGCTCACATGCGGCGAGATTGCAGGAGCCATTCTGTTGCTTTGACAGCCCGGAGCCTGTTATAGGTATATAGCTATTGAGGCCAGTTTATGTCTAGTCTCTATAGCTATGTAGTGAATCTCCCATAGACTGAAAAACAGTTGTATTGCAGTCTATGGGACAAAATATCTAAAGATCACCATGTTCATATTCCCTTGGGGGGGGGGGGGTCTAATAAGACAGTTAAAAAAAAATGTAAAAGTTTTCAAAAATATAAAAATACAAACAAAAACCTTAAAGTTCAATTCACCCCCCTTTCCCTAGATTTTAAATGAAAATAAAAACAAACATAAACTAATTATGGATCCCAGTGTCTGAAAATGCCCAAACTACAAACATATATAAACATTTTTCCCATACTGGGAGCGCACAGTGAACCTCGTAAAAAAGTTCCCAGTACATCATACAAAATATTAAATGGTACCATTACAAAGTACAATTTGTCCTGCAAAAATTAACCTTGCATATGCCCCTGTGAATTGAAAAATAAAAAAAATATA
Organism: Leptodactylus fallax; assembly: GCA_947044405.1. Lineage (NCBI taxonomy): Eukaryota > Metazoa > Chordata > Amphibia > Anura > Leptodactylidae > Leptodactylus > Leptodactylus fallax. Next base: position 1,729,242 of record CAMRHE010000019.1, read on the forward strand.
TGGCTTTTGGAAGGAGGGGAATAAAAAAAGAAAATCGATAAATGGCTATGGCGGGAAGGGTTAAAGAAGACCTTTCATCACCTACACCAATTCCAACTCATTGCATACTTCAATAGGTGCCACATTCACTGATTGCAGCACAATTGGTATATTTCCTCTAGCCCCTACCATTCTTAAAAAAAACCTTTCTGTTAGTTTCAGCACAATTATGCTTTCTTCTGTCAGGTGGGCATTCCTAGTTTGGAGTAGAAAAACAGGAACCACCTACTTGACAGCAGAGAGCATAAAAATGTTGAAACTAACAGCAATAATTGTTTGGGAATGGTGGGGGGTTAGAGTAAAAATTCCAACTGCACCAGAATCAGTGGAGCAGCACTTATACAAGGATGCAAAGAGTTGAGGGTGGAGGTAGTCCTCTTTAAGCTTTCTACTGCTGAGTGGGTGGTTTTGGGCCAGAGTAGAGAAAAAGGCAGGATAATAAGCTCTGACACTGTCCACCTCTGATTAGGTGGTGCCGGAGAGCTCTGAATAACTCCCCCATTCAGTTCCAGCAAATAGCACATCAGGCAACCGAAATTACAGCACTGATAGCTTGGGAACGGTGAGGGCTAGAAAAAAAATTGGGTGGAAAGAGCTAAAGTTGGTGGAGATGGTGAAAAGTCCTCTTTGAAATAGCTCCAAGGAGCAGCTGAAACATTGTTGTATTGTGATTGGTCAATACATTTCACACATTGATGACTGAATATTCTGGAGTGCTGCTTTTTTATACTTTTCAGTAGACATAAATAGATTTTCAGTATGTTTTCAGGTCTGGTGGGTATTTTGGCAGTACAGTTATCTTTGTTGAAAACATCCCACTATATGTAGTTTTCACGTGTAAGAGTTATTTTATTTTTTTCCTGTAGATGTTGTGCCTGAAGTCCCTCCCCGAGCACCTCAAGTAATCCTTCATCCTGTAAACTCTAATCCAGTGTAAGTGTTCTTAACACGTTCCTTTCTACTGTTCATGTTATGTTTTTACATTCACGGGATGGCAACCAATAAATACTATGTCTATAAGTATATGTGTGCTATAGAAAGTATTATGTTATCCGCCTCTTTGGCTCTTACTCTGTCGTATAGAATGGGATCAACCCCCTCTGTGACATTTATTTCTTAATGGGGCATATCGAAAGTGATTTTTGATGTTAAAAAAGTTTAATTAAATAAATCAATAATGTGTAATAATAATAATAATAATAATAATAATAATAATAATAAGTAATGAATAGAACAGAAGAAATTTCCCAGGCTGGTGGTGCTTATTTATGCATGTCACTAAGTGTTAAACTCCTAAAGTTAAAGGAATTCATCTGAAAATCATATAAGTTCCTTTGCTTTGGTAAAATGAATCTTGTGTAAGCCTCATGGAATCCTGTTCAGACTTGGATACTAATAAAAGGTAATGTACTGTAAGACCAGGGCCCCCGTGGCAAACACACTGCAAAAACGGTGGCATTTTACAGTACCTGTAAAGTGGATGGGATTATGGCTAATCCCATCCACACATCGTAGAAAAATATCTGCAGCAGAAATGCTGCGATTTCCAAAACCGTTGCGTTTTTGTAAATTGCAGAATGTTAATCATACCTACAGAAAAGCTGGCGTTTTCTGTATAATAGAGACAGACAATCACCAGAGAAAAACTTGTTCTTTTCCACGTTTTTTGACAGCGATTTGCTGCGTGGGGCCTTAGCCTAAATGTGAAGTGATGGCTTTATAAAGTGTTTCCCAGAAACAGGCCAGCAATTGTGAATACATTGTGTGATCCAAGGTGAATCTAAAGTGCGTAATGTCCATGAGCCGAAATCTGAAGGGTCTTTAGCTTTATTTTCAATAATCTTTGGTATAGATACATAACTACATCATCAAGAATTATTTATTTATTTGCATAAGTTTATGCCTGACTATTTTGTATTCTGTTATATGAGGTTCTCAAGTTCTTTTCTCAGCTGGCATCTTCCAGGTCTGGATTCCATAAATATGCTATGTCCATCCTTTCGACTAATGACGAAAACATAAAAAGAGATTTAGTGTTTAGCTTGAGAGACCAAATAACATAAGAGATATAAATTAATCCTCCGGCAGGGTGCAGTGTGGGCAGCTGTATAAACAGAGAAAATAAAATGAATTGGCAAAACTAGGGCTGCTACTTCGGTCTTTTCTTCATTTACATTTTATCTTTAGTACCACTACCTGCTCTTGCCAGTATTCAGAATGCGCTTTATCAGGTTTATTTAATAAGGTTACCAAAAGCAGAACGCAAACATGTTCATCTTTGCTTTTTGCAGGTTTAGGAACTGCACAGGTTTGATAAATATCCTTGGTACTTCAATCCTGTTTGCGAATATTGATATCTTCTTTACTTTGGCATACATTCTCTGCTGTTATTTGAAGCACTGATATGGCTATTCACATTCGCATTTCTATGTATTACTCTTTTCCTTCAACAGCAGACTGTCCACAGTATTTTTCATTTTAGAAGTGTAAAAGAATCACAAAATACTGCACTAACTCTGTATATTATCAAGTACAAACATATTTGTTTAGTAAGGAAAATGTCTACTTTGACATGCATCACACTGTAACACCGCTATGTGTATATGGTATATATGGGATCATGATTTGACAGCCATTTTATCAATTATTAATCATCTGTTGTGGATGCCAGCTAATGATATTTATGACAGACAGTGTTTCCTCTTAGCTGGGCAGTCTGGAAATGAAAAAGTTAAAAGAGGACCTGTCAGCTCTCCAGACATGTCTGTTGTAGAAAATAATTGTATTTTTCATGAGCATCTTTTCTTAGAATGCTGTGCTGGTCCCCTGTTATTCCCCCTAGAAATCTATGAGCAAATTGACAGTTGGATGTTACCAGTTGGGGTGTCTCTACACAGTCTGACAGTGTCCAGTCATTGCTGATAGTATATACAAACATCCTCACCTGGTAATGCCCAGTTGGATGTTACCAGTTGGGGGTGTCTCTACACAGTCTGACAGTGTCCAGTCATTGCTGATAGTATATACAAACATCCTCACCTGGTAGTGCCCAGTTGGATGTTACCAGTTGGGGTGTCTCTACACAGTCTGACAGAGTCCAGTCATTGCTGATAGTATATACACACATCCTCACCTGGTAATGCCCAGTTGGATGTTACCAGTTGGGGGTGTCTCTACACAATCTGACAGTGCCCAGTCTTGGGGAGTGTATAGCACACCTCACCGGTAGGCCCAGTGGTGTTACCAGTTGGGGGGTCTCACAGTCTGACAGTGTCCAGTCATTGCTGATAGTACCGTATATACACACATCCTCACCTGGTAATGCCCAGTTGGATGTTACCAGTTGGGGGTGCCTCTACACAATCTGACAGTGTCCAGTCATTGCTGATAGTATATACTAACATCCTCATCTGGTAATGCCCAGTTGGATGTTACCAGTTGGGGGTGTCTCTACAGTCATGGCCAAAAGTTTTGAGAATGACACAAATATTATATTTTCACATGATCTGCTGCCCTCTGGTTTTTATGTGTGTTTGTCAGATGTTTTTATCACATACAGAAATATAATTGCATTCATATTATGAGTAACAGAAGCTTATATTGACAGTTAGAATGAGTTAATGCAGCAAGTCAATATTTGCAGTGTTGACCCTTCTTCTTCAGGACCTCTGCAATTCTCCCTGGCATGCTCTCAATCAACTTCTGGACCAAATCCTGACTGATAGCAGTCCATTCTTGCAGAATCAATGCTTTAATTTTGTCTGAATTTGTTGGTTTTTGTTTGTCCACCCGTCTCTTGATGATTGACCACAAGTTCTCAATGGGATTAAGATCTGGGGAGTTTCCAGGCCATGGACCCAAAATCTCTATGTTTTGTTCCCTGAGCCATTTAGTTATCACCTTTGCTTTATGGCAAGGTGCTCCATCATGCTGGAAAAGGCATTGTTGAGCGCCAAACTGCTCTTGGACGGTTGGGAGAAGTTGCTCTTGGAGGACATTCTGGTACCATTCTTTATTCATGGCTGTGTTTTTAGGCAAGACTGTGAGAGAGCCGATTCCCTTGGCTGAGAAGCAACCCCACACATGAATGGTTTCAGGATGCTTTACAGTTGGCATGAGACAAGACTGGTGGTAGCGCTCACCTCTTCTTCTCCGAATAAGCTGTTTTCCAGATGTTCCAAACAATCAAAAAGGGGATTCATCAGAGAAAATGACTTTACCCCAGTCCTCAGCAGTCCACTCCCTGTACCTTTTGCAGAATATCAGTCTGTCCCTGATGTTTTTTCTGGAGAGAAGTGGCTTCTTTGCTGCCCTCCTTGAGACCAGGCCTTGCTCCAAGAGTCTCCGCCTCACAGTGCGTGCAGATGCACTCACACCTGCCTGCTGCCATCCCTCAGCAAGCTCTGCACTGCTGGTAGCCCGATCCCGCAGCTGAAACACTTTTAAGAGACGGTCCTGCCGCTTGCTGGTCTTTCTTGGGTGCCCTGGAGCCTTTTTGGCACCAATGGAACCTCTCTCCTTGAAGTTCTTGATGATGCGATAGATTGTTGACTGAGGTGCAATCTTTCTAGCTGCAATACTCTTCCCAGTTAGGCCATTTTTGTGCAGTGCAATGATGACTGCACGTGTTTCTTTAGAGATAACCATGGTTAACAGAAGAGAAACAATGATGGCAAGCACCAGCCTCCTTTTAAAGTGTCCAGTGGTGTCATTCTTACTTAATCATGACAGATTGATCTCCAGCCCTGTCCTCATCAACACCCACACCTGTGTTAATGGAGCAATCACTGAAACGATGTTAGGTGGTCCTTTTAAGGCAGGGCTGCAATGATGTTGAAATGTGTTTTGGGGATAAAGTTCATTTTCTAGGCAAATATTGACTTTGCAAGTAATTGCTGTTAAGCTGATCACTCTTTATAACATTCTGGAGTATATGCAAATTGCCATTAGAAAAACTGAAGCAGTAGACTTTGTAAAAATTAATATTTGTATCATTCTCAAAACTTTTGGCCATGACTGTACACAGTCTGACAGAGTCCAGTCATTGCTGATAGTATATAGACACATCCTCACCTGGTAATGCCAAGTTGTCTATTTATTTGTAAACTTCTAAGAGGAATAACAGAGGAATTCTACAATGCAAAGTTCTAAGAACTCCACCATTGTTATTTCATGAAAAATACTTTTTTTTACTAAATACTAAAAAGTATTTACTAAACCAGACATTTTAGGGGAAAACTTAGATATTATGAAAGAGTAGTTTAAGGCAGGAAGTATTTTGAATCATTGTATAACTATAGTTTGCTATATTTGATATTATGGTATATGGATATTTTATGGACTGTCCATGTATTACATGGATGGCCTTTATTTGAATAGCCACATTTACCCTGTAAAGGTTATAGAAGGGAAAAGGAGCAGCCCATTCCAAATTTCCCAGGTAGAACCAGCATTTTGCCAGCGGTTTTTGGAGCTGGATCTATCTCAGTGACAGATAAATGATATTTTACCCAGCTTAAAGTCAGATCGCTTATTTTATATTGTTATATAAAAAAAAAGTTATTTGACAATGGGTATCTCTTTGCGTCATCAACTTCTACACTTTGTTTTGTGCATGGGCTTACAAATCAGTCATAGAGACCTTAAGAAGATAAACTAGGACTGCCCAGTTTGGCACCACTTCATGCAAAAATAAGGCCAAACTACAATTTTATATTTAAGGGCTTGTATGCCACCTATGCAGTATCCATCCACCAGCACTGTACTTTAGCTATCTCTGGCACTCTCATTAAAATGAATGGAATAGTGCACGTGCCAGCCCGACCACTGCTCCATTCAGAATGGGGGACCACACTCCCCCATTCTTGGGATCAATGGGCATCTGAACAATTTGACACCCAAAACTAACTTGTTAAGATGGGAATATCCTTTTCACATACAGTGAAAGAAATAAGTATTTGATCCCTTGCTGATTTTGTAAGTTTGCCCACTGAGAAAGACATGAACAGTCTATAATTTTAAGGGTAGGTTAATTTTAACAGTGAGAGATAGAATATCAAAAATAAAATCCAGAAAATCACATTGTATAGATTTATTTGAATTTTGCACAGAGAAATAAGTATTTGATCCCTCTGGCAAACAAGACTTAATACTTGGTGGCAAAACCCTTGTTGGCAAGCACAGCAGTCAGTAGTTGATGATGAGGTTTGCGCACATGTCAGGAGGAATTTTGCTCCACTCCTCTTTGCAGATCATCTCTAAATCATTAAGATTGTGAGGCTGTTGCTTGGCAACTTGGAGCTTCAGCTCCCTCCATAAGTTTTCTATGGGATTAAGGTCTGGAGACTGGCTAGGCCACTCCATGACCTTAATGTCCTTCTTTTTGAGCCACTCCTTTGTTCCCTTGGCTGTATGGTTTGGGTCATTGTCCTGCTGGAAGACCCAGCCACAACCCATTTTTAATGTCCTGGCGGAGGGAAGGAAGTTGTCACTCAGGATTTTACAGTACATGGCTCCATCCATTCTCCCATTGATGCGGTGAAGTAGCCTTGTGCCCTTAGCAGAGAAACACCCTCAAAACATAATGTTTCCACCTCCATGCTTGACAATGGGGACGGTGTTCTTTGGGTCATAGGCAGCATTTCTCTTCCTCCAAACACGGAGCTAATGCCAAAGAGCTCAATTTTTCTCTCATCTGACCACAGCACCTTCTTCCATTCACTCGTAGAATTAACCTGGTGTTCATTGGCAAACTTCAGACGGGCCTGCCCATGGGCCTTCTTAATCAGGGGGACCTTGAGGGCACTGCAGGATTTTAATCCATTACGGCGTAATATGTTACCAATGGTTTTCTTGGTGCCTGTGGTCCCAGCTGCCTTGAGATCATTAACAAGTTCCCCCCGTGTAGTTATTTTTGATATTTTTTTGATATTCTATCTCTCACTGTTAAAATTAACCTACCCTTAAAATTATAGACTGTTTATGTCTTTGTCAGTGGTCAAACTTACAAAATCAGCAAGGGATCAAATACTTATTTCCTTCACTGTAACAGATGGAAAGCTAAAAAGGATATTGCATACCCTACCTGGCAGTGCTGTGGGTTTACTGGTGACAGGTTCCCCTTAAAAGGCGTCAGATTGTATTATTCCTAAGCATGCATTTATGATATATACAAGAGGCACTAAATAACTTCACGGGAATGTATAGAGTGAGGACATTTTTCACTGAAATGACTGGCAATGGAAAGAATGCATCAGAGGAACAAATGAATGTTTTCCGTGGATTAGGAGTAGTTATGAGTACATTTCCTAATCAGCTTTACTTCTCAAAGCAAATACTTGACTTTACCTGCATGAGAACACTAGAAATACATGGTGTGTATGTGCCAGCACCATTCAGTAAGTCGTGAATCTTGTGATGTGAACTGTTACAGTCTATTCACAGCCTGCCAAAATAAAAAAAAAATTAAAAAAAAAAAAAAGGCCCTGTCTGATTCAAAAACTATTTTGCACTTCTCCAACATGATTTTACATTCTTCCAGACATGGTTTAAATGCCGATGATTTTATTAAACATTTTTTTCTCTTATCTGCTGAACCTTTTGTGAAAACAGACAAAAGTACAGCAGAAAGCCACAGAGGTTACCAGCAGATCAGTGGGATGATATTCATTTATGTAAGAAACATCCGTCCTCTGTGCCAAGACAGAAGTGTAATAGAAGAAAAACACAAAAAACACTCATTTCACAGGAAAGGACACATGGGTTTGGAAAACTTGATTATTATCTCAAAGTTGACATTTTTCCTACAGAGACCAGGGTATTGAGCAAATTGTTTGCATTAGTTTCAGGCCTGTTACAAATAAAGCATAACAAAGAATAGAGACAATCTCTACCATAAGCAAGTTCATAGTTTTGTCCTGTACTCATATCTCTCTGTAATGCACAGGGATAATGCTAGTAGCAATGTCATGCATATTGTGATGTGTGTCAGTGACACAAGTGATGTACATGATGATGCAAAAGCACACAATAATGTCACACAATAACACACACTAATGGTTAATTTACCCTGCAAAGATGCAGAACAGCAAGTATAAAAGCAGTGATGTCACTGGTGGGGCGGATCTTGTTATGGTTTTTACATTAAAACTCAAGAGCTTTATGTGATGCTATAAAAAAGTACACAATAGAAAATTTAGAAAACTGCACACCTTAATGTACTGATATGTTCCTGCTAGCGCTTATGACTTTAATAAGCAAATTTTGTCAGTCACAAATTCTATTATGTTAATTGTCCTGTTCCCATGACATCATCCAAATATCAGTAATTATAACTAAATTTTTTATTATCTGTTCCAGTAATGAAGGAAAACCATTACTTCAAATTGAAGTGGAGTCAACATCTGAGGTAGAATAACACTGTTTTGTGTCTTGAAGGACAGCAAAGTCTATTGTTGTTTTTTGTGTTATTACTTTTTGTACCATATGCTACATATATTCAGAGGACATATAGCGTAATATAGATTTCTGCATAGATGTATTCATAATCTAACTTTGGATTTTGTATCAAAGCATCTTTTGAAATACTGGATCAGTGGCAGCTGCCATATTGGTGATTGTGACTTACTGTGCCGTGAAAGTGAGCAGGTCAAAAATGGCTCTAAAACAGTCCAGAATTTTACCCATAGGCAGCTTTTTGAGCTAACAGTGGAGTGGACTTGTCTTTCTACTGTTCTGCCCTTAACTGTGGAAGAATATTCAGGCACAAGATAAGCATTATAGAAAACCCATCACATTGTACTGAACATGCAGTCTGCCATGTGAACAGCAGGTTATAGAGCAGGAGCTGAGCAGATTGATACTGTCTATACAGGGTGGGCCATAACTATAGGTACAGCCAAGTAAAATGGCGGCTTTGCAGATGGCCACCATGGGCGTCACCAGGCCTCAAATGTTTCCCCCCTCCCATGTACTAATATGCCACAAACGGTAAGGTGATATCAGCAACCACTTCCTTTTTATCTGGGTCTATCCATACTTGTGGCCCAACCGGGTGTATCCATACTTATGGCCCACCCTGTAGTTTTCTATATGATATATAACTAGTATTTTTTCATTTTAATTCCCATTTATTCTGGGTGGGGTGAGCAGTCTTACTTACTGAGAGACGGCCATCTCTGTATGTACATTTATGCATGGAAGGTTTTCAAGTAACACTAATAAAACTGCCCACTGGACTCAAAGCCTTGAACGAATTATACTGAGTTTTTACCCACAAAATGTGGGGACCTGCTGTCCACAGATTGAATTGTTCAGATCAGGTCATATTGCCTTTAAAACTTGGCCTTTACAATATTAGAAGATTAAAATGAGTTAACAGCTCTAGAACAATGCTGTAGATATCTTATGTATTAATTGTTTTTATTTTGTTCGAAGTACTTTCTGGTTTATATATTCCATCGCAGACTCCATGGTACCTTTTTCAGTGTCTGTATATTTCTTTGTTCTTTCTTTCTTTTTTTAAATATTAATTTTAAAGTTTGGAAATTCAGATGCTTTTATTTAGTAATCTCCAAATTTGAGAAAACAATGCAACTGAAATCTGGCTGCTGAGGGCAATACTATGTTTTTGTTTTTCTTAATTTTTTTTAGATATGACCCCCTAAATCCTTTGAAGTATTGCCTGATTTCCCAGCAGGGAGGTTTACTGATCATTGTACTGTTATGTGGTCTTATGCAAAACCCAAAGAACCAGCACCACGCCATTTCCCAATATGAAATATTTATTTTTGTATTTTTGTTTGAACAATTGAGCTCAATAAATATTAACTCATAATGCCGGAGGAGCGCACATTCATGATAGGAATTGAAAGGAACTCAAACAAAAGATGGATATTTTAGAATTATAAACAGACACATTTAGTGGCATATATTTAACAAGAGCAGATATAAATATGAACTGGACATAAATATGCAAATAAAATATTCAGCGGCGTGTCATAATTTATAAAATGTTGTATATTACCCTGAACTTATTTGGTATACATCACATTTAGCAGAAAAAGTCTTTATTAATTTGATCTAAATAAATGTTTTAGAAGGATAGAAGTTGTTCTTTTTATTTATTTATTTTTTTAGATAGGATCCTCCGGTCTGGAGAAGACTTACTGTCACTGACTGTGCAGCTTGTAATATCTGTATATAGATGTTATATAGATATAACATATAGAAACATTTATATATAGAGAGAGGTTACCTTCTATTGTAAGTAATCTCTACAGAACAGGAAAAGGAAGCCTATAATTAGGCTTAGTGTCCAGTGTAAAAACTGCAAGATTTCAGGATTTTTAAAAAAAATATATAAATAATGGCATTTAAAAAAAACAAAAAAAAAACCCAAAACTTGAAAAATAACATAAAAACTTGATTTAAAGGGAATCTGTCATCTCAACAGCCCCTTTTGCACAGTTGGATAGCCAGGGTTCACCTGAATAAAATGCTCTTTTCTGCCTTCTTTGCCAAGCTATTAGACTCTTTCCTGATATGCTAATGAACTGTTTGGTGCAATAAGAATATCACAGTTTCTCTCATTACATTACAGAGCTTTCCAGTGCCCAATCCCTCCATTCCTGCTCTGATTGACATGTACACTGCTTGGCCCTGTAAATCCTAGCAGGGAGGAAGCTCTTTGGTGTGATGAGACAAATGGTGGCACCCTTATTGCAACAAACAACTCCATTAGTGTATCAGGAAAAAGCTAATGTCTCAGCAATGGAGACACCAATCGGGTAGTCTAAAAAAAGCATTTTATATGTGTGATACAGTAGGGAATGTTCTGGTGACAGACTCCATTTAAACAATGTTTTTTTTCTCATGACATATGACCTTTAAAGGGGTTTTCATACTAAAGACACTTCAGTATAAGGTGGATTACAAGAAGGTCGATCTGATGGAACCTCTTGTGATCAAGAGAACAGAAGTCTGCAAGCAGATCTCTTCAATAGAGTGGTAGTGGGCATGCTCAGCTGCTGCTCACTTTATGGACTTCTGGGATGACTAGTGGATGGGATCTCTAGTGCATAAGCAGTGTTAAAAGTAGAAAAACAGTTTTAAAGGGAATCTGTCTCAAGACCCCAGCATGCCAACTCAGCCCCCCAGAGAGAGGTTAGGGTCACCTGAATCAAACAGTGTTTCCCATTGTGAATCGGTGCCTCCATGGCTAAGGTTTCACAGTTTTTGACAATATGCAAATGAGTTCTTCAAGCAGTGAAGGTATTTCCGCTTTCCTCTTTGTTGCAATGTCAAAGCCCTCGTTGCTCCAAATAGTTAATTTGTATATTGACAACAACAGCAATATCTCAGCAATAGAAGTGTGGGAAAAACACTGTTAGATTAAGGTCATATTCTTTAGAGAATCTTACATTTTAAAATCAAAAGGGTCTGCTTTCATGAGGGTAGGGTACCCAAAACTTCTCAGTCATGGTAATTACCAAATAGGAGTTCTACCTTAGAGTACCCCTTTATTGGCAGTAACAACTTGCCCTTTTGTTTATAGTTTGCTTCCTTAGAGCAATAAAATACCTAGAGCTTCTGTGGAGTTTCTGTAATGGAAGACATTATAATCTGTCATATACAGTATAATGTAGCACTTTTATCAAAACATTATTGTGCACAGAATCCTTTTTTGAGTGTTGGTTTGTCAGCTATCACTGTTTTAGTGTCATTCCTAATGAAATAACCAGATATTGAAACTGATATTTATTCTTAGAATGAAGAAAGCAATGAGAAAGCAGAGGAGTCTGAAGATGACTTTGAGGAGATGAACCACCTGCTGCTTTCAGCCAGGAACTTTCCCCGCAAAGCCAGTCAAACCAGCATATTTTTGCAAGAATGGGACATTCCATTTGAGCAGCTGGAAATTGGGGAAATGATTGGCAAAGGACGCTTTGGTTTAGTGTATCATGGACGTTGGCATGGTGAAGTGGCAATCAGGCTCATTGACATCGAGCGGGATAATGAAGACCAGTTGAAGGCATTTAAAAGGGAAGTGATGGCTTACCGACAAACACGACATGAGAATGTGGTACTCTTCATGGGAGCCTGCATGAACCCCCCACACCTAGCAATCATCACCAGGTAATACAAATGTCCCTATTCACAGGGTTTCCAAACACTGTTCAAGAATATGGACATGCAATATAGATTGTTCTATCCATTTTTACTTCTCCATATTGTATCAGAACTGATTCTTGATTCTTTTGTTTTTGACAGTTTTTTAAATATATAATAAGGTTTAGCTGGATATTATCCTGTATTGCTACCATAAGTGCAAATAAGATAGGAAACTGAATTAAAAGATGCATATTTTTCAAGCTACATTAACTATTGTGAAAATGTGGTACTAACTTTTACAACAGTGGAATATGCTGTGCAGTACAAATGAAGTGAGGGGGATCAAGTATTTATGGTATCATAGGGATATGCTATACAGTAGATGATTAAGATGGGGTATTCCTTTTCAACCAATTTGTTTATTGCTCAGTTGCAATATACATTTTGACAATGATCTTAATTAAAATGCAGGATTTTCCATTTTATGTCTATAGCTCTTATGCAGATCTGTGTCTCCATGAATACAAATAAACCATGTTTGAAATCTGCTACCACAGTTCTATGTGGTTTCCTTGACCCCTTAGTGACCGGGCCATTTTTTGTTTTTGCATTTTCGTTTTTCCCTCCTCACATTCTGAGAGCTATAACTTTTGCATTTTTCAGTTCACAGCCTCACATGATGGCTTATTGTTTGCGAAACAAATTGTACTTTGCAATGGCACCATTCAATATGCTGTGCAATGTCCTGGGAAGCTGGTAAAAAATTCAGAATGAGGTGCAATAGGAGAAAAAAATGAATTTGCGCCAACTTCATATGGGTTTAATTTTTACGGCGTTCACTGTGTGATAAAAATGACATGGTACCTGTATTCTGCGGGTCAGTACAAACACGGTGATACCAAATTTATATAGTATTTGTAATGTTTTGATACCTTTTAAGAAATGAAAAACTGTGCAAAATAGAAAAAAAAAATTTGTGTCGCCATATTGTGACACCTGTAACTTTTTCATATTTACATGTATGGAGCTGGGTAAGGCGTCTTTTTATGTGGGACAAGATGACATTTTTACTGATATAATTTGGGGAAAGATCTGATGGTTTGATCACTTTTTATTCAATTTTTTATAGGAGGCAAAGATTTAAAAAAACGCTATTTGCTATTTTGATTTTTTTTCGCCGCTACGCCGTTCACCGTATGGGATAAATATTTAAATATTTTAATAGTTCGGGCATTTTGGAGCACGGGGATACCTAATGTGTTTGTTTACTCTTGTTTATTTACTTTTATATCTGATCTAGGGAAAGGGGGGTGATTTGAACTTTTGTGGGTTTTTTTTTTATTTTTTTTTATACTTTTAAAAATTTTTTTTTCTTCTTTTACTTTTATGATCAGACCCCCTAGGGACCTTGAAACCTAGGGAGTCTGATCGCTCATACTATTCCCTGCAATACTACTGTACTCCCGGCTGTCATGGCAACCGATCGCCGCCCTGTGATGACGTTCAGGAGGGCGGTGATCGGTGAAAAATGGCGGCGCCGGTGGCACCTACGCAGTTTAGACGCCGCGGTCCCGTTTGACTGCGGCGTCTAAAGGGTTAACAGCAGCGATCGGTGAAGGCACCAATCGCTGCTGTTAGCAGCGGGTCCTGGCTGTATTATACAGCTAGAATCTGCCCTGTATGGAGAGAGCTCAGCTCCTGAGCACTCTCCATACATCCCCATGTCACCAATGATGTACAGGTACGTCATTGGTCGTTAAGGGGTTAATCTACTGCCATCTTTCTGCTGACTACAGACAGTAGGATACATCTGCATAGGAGCTGTATACACATACCACATTAAGAATATTTGCAAAGTTCCTTTTAGTTTTTTTCTTTTGCTTTCATAGTTTTAAAGAGTACCTTGTTCTGTTCTCTGGATGTGTAACCCTTTATACATGGTTTCCTATCTTATTTTTCTGCTGTTAATAATCACATTATGGCTGAAACACATTTTACTTTTCTCCCTGAGGTTGGGGGAGTATACAATATGGAGCGATCTGCCCCTCCTCTATCCATTACTACTACTACTACTACTGTTTTCTTTACATGTAATTCTGCCAGGAGTAACCATAAAATAGCAAATGCATAGCCCAGGGAGACTGGACTCCCAAAAAAAAAAAGATATCTGAGCACAGTCAGGTAAGCTGCCTGCTCTCTATTACTAACATCCCATCAGCAATAACACAAGCAGCCAGAAGTAGATACCTGCACATAGTTTACTTTTCTGACATTATGTGCTGTGAGATGCTGCAGAATCGTCTCAGTCCAGTGTACAGAGTAGCCTAAGTACTGACATGTACAGACTGTGAAGACAGCCCAGCCTCCCCCTCTCCATTCACTGTGAGAACAGCCCCTCCTCCCTCCACTCATTGTGATTCCATCTTGATTTTGATGGTAAACTAAAGATAGAACTTCCCTAGAAACAAGGAGTGAACAGCAATTTAGCTAGAAGGGAAACACCTGGTGACAACAATTTTGGAGATGTTTTGAGACCAAAAACAGCAGCATTTTTAATAAAGTGTATGTTATGATCCTGAATCACCTGCTCTATTAAATGAGACTAAGTTGTCTGAATTTAATGACCATTTAAGGGTACATGTATTATTTTATCCCATTAAGATGTCAGTAACATGCTACACTAATTCAATTGATTTCTCCTGTTAGAGGGATTGCACCAAGTTAGCAATTGATCAGCTATCCACAAATAAATTTAGGGGTCTGATTTCTTGGACCCACCATATTTTTGAATGGATTTCCCATTTTGGTAAGTCAGAGTGTCCCTTGCAGAGGCAGTCATCCTCTCTAAGTGTGCACTAACTCTTTATCCACAAAGTGTCTTGGCTTAAGGGTGCAGATTCAGAAAGAGTGCCCTCTCTGATCAGAAGCAGGGCTGTGGAGTAAGTAGTCCAGATCACTTATTCCGACTCCTTTATTTTTCCACATCCTGACTCCGACTCCTGATCCGACTCCTTCATAAATGGCTGAAAGCTATGGTCAGAAGCAGTAAAAACCCTTTGATTCATTAAAAAGCCAATGATTGAATTCCTGTGAAAGTAAATACGCAACAAGCTATGCAATTAATTAATAATTTGATATTAATTGTTGTATAATGTAATTAAAAATAATTAATAACGTTACTTTGAAGCTAACTTTTAGTTTTGAAGTCAACTCTTACTGTGATTCCACAACTCCAACTCCTGACTCCGATTCCCTTTCAAACCAAACATCTGTTTATTGTCCACACACATTGTATATATTCATTGCTTTAAGAGTACCTCTGTCACAGTAAAATAGATAGGCATTTTAATAGGTAAATAACTAATTTATCTATAATTTCAGAAGACTGGGGTTAATGCTTTATAAGCTTAATGAGGGCTGGCAGTATTCCATTAGCTTTCAGTTAAAACTGTCTTTCCATCTAAACTCATATCCTAATTATCATAGTATGTATACAAATACCCACCAAGTGACCCACACGGCGCCTTTGATGATGTTCTCCTGAGAGCGGACTGTAATGATAATGACTGTACTCATATTCTCATGTCTTTTTATGATTACAGAACAATTATAGTAAGTATGCTGTGTTAACTTTATGGTCTTCATTTCATACTAAAGTTAATTTTTATGCATTTCCAGCAAATAATGGTCTAATGGAATCATTATAATAGGATTGGGAAATTTTGGCTATAATTCCCAAAGCATTTTCACACAGGAGGTATTTATACATGGATATAATCAGCATCCAAGTGAAAATATATCACTGGGGATCATTTCAGATACAAATGACCCATATAGTCAATGCCTTTATCATGGGCATTAAGTTCAGGGTCCATGATACCATGAAAATAGCCTTCCATCACTTCTGTAAGGAAGTTACAAGAATGGAAGGAGTATATCCAGCATTTGTCCAAGTGAATTAAAAACTCTTATTCCAAAAGATTAGAAACCTACAAAGTAGCACATCATTGGAAGGACACATGCTCTTATGAGTATTTTTAACTTACTTTTCCAAGTGCTGGAATCTTGTCTCTGTTCCTACGTCACCTACAGGTAACGTCATGTTTTCAGTTCTGGCATCTCTACCGAGAGTTGTTCTTTCATGATTGATATGGTGAGCTGCAACCTTTTCTCCTTTTTCTAAGGAAGTGACAACCTGTCCAAATGCCCTGAAATAAAGTTCAGAGTGTTTAATGAAAAAAGAAAAACCTTACATGGTGTGTAAATTATTAATTGATTATATTGTTTATGTGTGTACATCTTTGATGATGTCTTTGATGTCTTATTCCGGATCATAACATTATCTTGTTTTGTCACCTCTGACCTTAAGTCTGTGATTGGGGCTCCCCTTTGAAATAGCACAAGACAGATGGGGAAGGGGTTAATAAAACTGCCAGACTCAGGAACTTCAATCTGAACAAGGTGCTGGGAACCCAACTTTTTTCCCAAAATCAGTGATGACAAAGAAGAGGTAGGGGGTGCCCTGATAAAGAAATATCTGAACTGGATGGGACTCATGAACAAAGGGGAGGGGTCTCTGTAACATGAGACAAGCCCTACTATTATAAAAAAAAACAAAAAACTGCTGATACCAAGAGAACTGTGTCACACCATTGGAGCCAGCCAAGTTGGGTGCTGGCCATCTTCATTCTTTGAAGCTCCATAGAATCAAAAGGACTGTATCTCATAATGTTTTTCTGTTTTTCTCCATTTTATTTTGACAATTGTTTTGTTCGTTTTGACACCCTTTGTTCGTCTTTTTTTTATATATATATATATATATAAGCACTGAACCCTTAGGTATTAAATCATTCAATTTAATAGAATGTCCGCATATACTCTATGAACCCATTACATTCTTAAAGTGTGTTTGTGTCTGAGTATTAGAAAGATGTGTGCATATGTGAGTTGGGTTTGTACTATCCCCTCAAAGTTAGTAGGTGGTAGTGGTGTGTATATGGGGTGTATGGACTGTGTTTGGGTTTGATTTCCATTCAGTTTGCAGCCTCAGTGTACGGTGTTTATAAGATGGAGTGAGTAGAGTAAATTAAACACTGATAGCTGCACCCACTTCACATGCTACGACGGAATGTACATGCCATTGGTTGTTGCTTTATAGTCCTTTTTCTTATCATGGGAGTTGTGCTCACTGGCCAGTGTTCTGCATTTAGCCTTATGTTGTTTGAGCATCATTATACTCTGTTAGTGTTAGTGTAGAACTTTATACTGCAAAGTTTATTGGTACAAGAGTTACTGGGTCATCAAACATCTATAAGTATACTTAATATATGTGAAAAATAATTTGTTGTGTCGTAAATATCAGTTATCATTTTGTGAAGTTCACCTGGGGGGTTGTATCAGGCAGCCTTAATCCTGTTAGTTGATGAATTGGCAAAATGTCCCCATTCCTCTGTGAATGCTGAACGTGTGTTGGACTGGGAAATGCCTCTGAAGCTATCCCTTTGGGTAATGCCTTAGAAAGTAAGGCCTGATCAAAGACGCACATCAAGAGCCTCTCTCATTCTGCTGAACACAGCAGTGACATTCCCATGGCAGTTGTTTTTGGACATAGAGTCTGTAGAGAACAACCAGACTGACAGCTGCCCAAAGAAATGTCAGGTCTTTTATGTCATAGAGGGAGCAAACATATTTGACCATAATGTTAGAAATATAGATCACAAATGTTACATGTACTTACCTGTTCTACTTGTTTCTTCATTCACTGGATTTATATAATGAGCAGTATAAGGAGACCCCTTTATACTTTTTTTTCCTCTTAAACTATATCTATGAGTTGGAATATTTCTATAATATACAACTTAATGTACTTTTATAGTGTCATAAATCTTACTGACTAGTTGATTAATGGAGGTCAGACACACTTACTGAAATAGCTGCCCATATTCCTTATTCCACAGTGGTTAAATACAATAATAAACTCAGGCTATTTTATATATAAAACACATTTGACTCATCTGTGTGATACCTGCCAACTGTTACATCTATGCACATGATGGCAGTACTGTGATGACCCATTACACCTCATTCTTGACACTGTCTACCAGTTAGGCTTAAAGAGAGCCTGATTGTTGCCCTGACATGTCTCTGATCGTCCATTGTTCCTACTAGAAATTTATAAATAAACAAATAACAAATAGGCATTACCATTCCTCTTGTCAAAGAGGTGTATCCCTACACAATTTGATACTGATTGGAGTCTACACAGGGGCGTCACTAGCAAAGACTGGGCCCCATAGCAAACTTTTGACTTAAGCCCTCCACCCCCACATAGCTTAGCATCTCCTTTCCTGGCACCCACACGGTATAACACCCCATTTACACACACTATAATATCCCATAGTGGCCTCTCCACACAGTATAATGTCCCATAGTGGCTCCTCAACACAGTATAATGTCCCATAGCGACCCCTCTACGGTGTTTGTTGCAACTATTGCAAAAATTTCAGGTTTGGCAGAACCCCAAATTTTTGGGGATTCACCACCCACAAACTATTATTATATTCAAAGTTCTTAAAAGACCCCTGAGTATAATGAGCAGAGGCCTGGGGAGGTGACAAACATAAAAAAACAGTGCTACTTACCTCTCTTAGGCTCCCTGCTGTCTTTGGCCCTCTTCAATGACGCCACAGACGTGGGTTATGCCGACGTCATTATGTGTCGTGACACCAGCCTGACCCACATGATGTTTGTGACGTCATTGAAGAGGCCCAAAGACAGCAGGGAGTCGCCTCTGAGCCCAGGAGAGGTGAGTAACAGTGTTTTTTTTTTATGTTTGATCACCTCCCCCAGGCCTCCAATTATTCAGACCCCTGAGTATAATGTATAATGATAGCATTTTTGGATTGGATGTATTTGATCTGAACGAAACCAACTGGTGACCAACAAATACTCTTGCCACAGGCTTGCAGCCCTATTTATCCCCGCTCCTGTCCCTGTGCTTCCCATATCATGTTGCTATCAGCAACGTCCTGATATTGTTCATGGGATGCACAGGGCGTGCTATGGGATGCACGGGGCCCCCTGGAGGGCTGAAGGGGAAGCAGTGGAAGCTGTGGGCAGGAGGTAAATAGGGCATGTTACCTGTTGTGGTTGCTCCAGCAGGTAACGGCCTATATAAAAAAAAAAAAAAAAAGCAGCAGGGGCCCAGCAAGTCCCGTAGGAGCGCAGTTATGTGACTGCTCCTACATCCAGATGTCAATTCATACATATATATTATTGAATAAAGTGGTCCAACTAGTTCTTTATGTAGACACCAAGCTATAATAATTCATAATAATTCTCCAGAACAATACAACTGTTTATTGCATTGTTTCTCAAAGGACACTGAAATGTAGTAGACTTCTTAAAGGATTATTCCATTCTTTAAAAAATAATAGGATTTGAAAGGATGTGATGACTTTATGACTGTTGGGGGGTTCAACTTCCGAGAACGCCTTCGACTGTGAGTGAAGAAGCCACAGGTTTAGTGCTTCATCTGCCTCCCTGAACAGCCATACTCCCAACCAGCCAGCTGTCTTAAGTGCCCTATACTGCTGAATAAAGTCAGTGAAGGGGAGACATACACTATGGGATTCTTCATTCTCAGGATTGGTGTGGGTCCCATAGATTTTAACCCCACATATCATAAAGTAGTGGACAATCATATATCATTGTGATATGACATCACATTATGAGATAGGAATATCCCTTTATTTTAGGTAATTTTTATCTTTTTATATAAAAATGCTGTCTATCCAATGTTACCTAAGCTTTAGCATACATATTTTTAATACTTTTCAATATAATGTTTGAATTTAATTTCTAATTTTCAGTCACCAAATTTCCCACATCTTGTGTTAGTGTCTAGCAAATAGTTAATCAAAAAACATGGGTCTATTTCCATGTGTCACTGCTTATCCTCATTGAGATTAATGTAAACCATCTAGGACTCATTAGGTGCTAAACAACTATGGGATGCAGTGGTGTCTACAGTCACTAAATGTATAGGCCTGTATCTATGCAGTATACATACTATTTAAACCTGGAATGTGAAAATGTGATAGTTATTGGAAAGCTAATATTTCTACAAAGTATCATAAACCTCAGCCCCCTTTCAGGTGTCAGGTATTTGCAAATTTCAAATCCCTGTACAATACATGTATATTGATGGCTTCTTGATGAAACTAGATAGGCCTCTCTGACAGCCCCCATAAATCTTGGTATATTAGGGTATAACAATTGAATGATGCTATGGAATAGAAGGTTACAAAAGTTTTGGGATTTTTTTTTTTTTTTTTTTACTTCTGGTGGACTCTGTTCTCATTTCTGTCTTACAAAAAGTGTTGTGTAGTGCAGGGTAAAGTATTCTATCATTCTATATTCTGCTTTCATTGCTTTCAGGTTCTACAGCTTTCACATCTACAAATGTGACTAAAATCAGTTTGTTTTCCATACTGCAAAGCGACAGCTCTTACCACCTCTGTCCCCTGGAGAAACCATGATGAGGAACCCTTAGGCTAAGTCCCCATATTGTGGAAAGACTGCTTTTTTTAAGCCAAAGTCAATAGGAATGGGAAATATATAGGAAGTACAAAAATGCTGCTTCTCTGCATTGTGGGGCCTCAGCCTTAGACTATCAGTGAACCTAGGTTGGGGAAATGGTGTCCTAGAAGATAGTACCATATAGGCCTTGTATACTGGGGATACTGGAATAAGGAATGACATCATCAATCATTTGTAGTGCCATAGCCAGTTTTTAGCTTCTGGTAGCTTTTTGAAGGAAAAATATAGCTAGTGAATTATATGATGTATGATGAACCTCATAAGACAAGGATTTGTTCTCTATCTAAAATAATAAATGTGTCTAATAAACTTCTGTGGAGTCAAATTTGAACTACCAGATATTACGAGCTGTGGATTACGTTTGGAGATGATATTTTTTTAGCGCAGCAGACAGTGGTTCATAGTAAATCATAAACTGACAACTGGATTACATTTAGATAAGGCATAGACAAATAAGCCTAAAGCTAGAGCTGTTGGGTTAACAGATTAATGTTGTCCAAACCCGCCAATTTTTGCAAGACTGGCCAACCACTGAGTAGGTATAGAATATGTTGAATATGAATCCAGAAAAAGATAAAACTTAATTTTTACTAAAGTCTCGATAAAATTTAAATTAAATACAAGCACCAATTAGTGAGTCCCAATATGTGGATCAAAAGAAGTTTGTATAAAAAAGGATAAAAAGGTGCTGTATAGCATGTGAGTGTTCTCATATGTTACAGCACTATCACATTACTAACAGCAACCCATCAAGGGGTGATGTGCACAATATAGGCCAACGCTATGCCTCTATAACAGTAGGTATACAGTCCACCCTTAGGTGAAACTATATCCTCCAAGGCTATTATACTGCACTAGGCCCTGTACTCATTGCTCATAGAGAAAATATAAATACCAATAGGCCACTAGATGTGTCCACAAAAAATGATAAAATATAACTTTTAATATATGAATAAATAAAAATCTTGTTCAAACACAGTGTGTAAATATATAAATTATAGACATCAGTAACAAAAAGATAGGGAGGTAGGCACAAAACGCCCATAAAAATATAGTGGAACGGGCCAGTATGTCCAAGGACAGAAATTATCATCAAGCTGTCCCGCACAATGAACTGACCTCCCTAATCACAGAAGAGAATCACCAAATCCCAGTGAGATAGATGAATGTAGACTCCAGGCTAGATAAAAACGCCAAGGGGGGACCCAGGTGGCGAGGTTTCTGGCCTACTGCCACCCCAACACCACCTAAGGTCTCCCTGGTTCCTTTACTTAGGCTGCTGATTGGCCTCAGTGGTCACATGTGGTGGGGACTTCCGCCAAAACAAGACCCAGCAACAGCAGGATCGGACCATGGTGGTAGAGTCCGGAGCACTGGAGACAGGTGAGTAGGTTTGTTTGTTTCTTTCCACCTTCCCACATGTGAGTAGGTTTGTTTGTTTCTTTCCACCTTACCTGGCCTCATATCAAAAAATGGGTTATCCTGGATAACCCCTTCAATGTAAAGTTATAACATTTCCCAAAGTTACCTTATGAACAATAATAAAAACTTTTGAAAGTGCCTTTTAAAAGTTTTTATACAGATTTTTTTTTCCATTTATCACAAAATATTTTAAAGCAAAAAAATAATACATTGTGAAAAAAAGACATGACAATTTTTAAGTAACTTAATAAAAAAAAGTTGAAAGGCACAGTTCTACCAACAAATAACAAATAAGTTCTGCCAACAAATACAATGGATAGATCAGGGGGCTGACAGTCAGTACAGTAGAATTTGACAAATGACTATGTAAGTCAAATTGTATTCAGTTGCATTTTTGCTCTTTCTGTGAGAATAAAGATTCATCCTTAATGTATATGTAAGAGGTCTGGTGTCTTGCAAAAAAAAAAAGGAATGGAGAAACCTGCACATATAAGTGTAGGCAAACAGATTTTTCTTTTAACAAGTTAACTCAAAGATGGTCAAAGAATGTCTATAATCACACAGAATGAAATAAAATAATAAGTGTTTAATAAATGAAAAGTGATAATACTTAGCTGTGGTTACAAATGATGTAATAGCTCACTGGATGGGGAGCCCCATTATATATCATGCATCGTTTGATGACTTCCAGAGGTGCTGGACATCCCATGATTCCAGCCAAGACTCCTCAACAATAACTCTCTACAGTTTTTATAGTACCTTTGGGGTGGGTGAGGGGCTGAGTGGTCAGCTTGTAACATAACAATTTATGATACAGGAATTTGAAGGAATGCTTATCTACTTATCAGTATAGACTGACTAGTATAGTATACAGAAATACAGATAAAGCTACAGAGTGAACCTCCTATAGATGTACAAGAAATGCATATAGACTGATCAGTAAGACATTAACCCTGTCATATCACATCAATAAGACACTATGATTTTGTGGAAAAAACATGTCCTATTGCATCTATGCATCAAATTTTTGTTTCCTTCTGTTGCCCTGTACTTTTATATGTTAATAGACATTCATATTGTATGTTATACTTTGATGGACCAAAAGATCTTGCATACTGTAGGTCTTCACTTCTTTTGTATGAGGGCTATTTCTTTGCAATATTTAATGTAATGAACGCCATTAATCTAAAGTTAAAGAGATATTGGCGTCCAGTCAAGAGATATAGCAGGATGCATTGATCAGAGGTAGAAAACCTGTCCTTCCATCAATATAAGGCTAGAAGACCATATCAATCCTGGTAATGAAACAAGCAACTGATAGGTCTTTATATCTATCTGCTATGCAGTTTATTAACAAAATATTTTCTCTGCTTTCAGTATATAAATCTAAAAGTCGACTTTTTGTGTGTTAACCCTTTTTTATAGCCAACTACTGCATGTTATGTTTGTAATTACAATTTTAGATTATTAGAATCTAAAGATCTTTTCCAGACATTCCATCTTTTTGTGTATGTAGGTTTTATTTATTCCATTATATAGTATAATAACTTGACTGCTGCTGTCATTAATAATAATTGACTTCATGTCGGATAACAGTCCATTGGTTAATCCTGGCAGTGGTGCGAAGCTTTGCTTATTTAATGATGGGCATGTAATCAATTAAACATGTTTTATATGTCAGTCAGTATTCAGACTTTGATGTCTAATATGATGAGATTTAGCTATTTTGATGTATTTTTAAGATAAAAACATTATGATATCTTCAAGTCAGCAGGTGCATTTGGATCTGGTAAGTTCTACTATCTTGTCTATTTTAGTAAACATGTGTATTCCCCATAAAATAACAATTCTAAATAATAATTTCTTATATCTCCATGTTACCATGTTTCCTCCATTATTTCTCCTCAAATGTATCAATAATTGACAACTGTTACCATTCTCCTTGTTAAAGAGATGTGTCTATACACCATCTGACTATGTCAGCCCTGTTTGGACAGTGTCATACTGTGTAGAGACATGTCTCCAACTAGTATTACCCAGCTGTCAATTTATTTATAACATTCTAGGAAGAGTACGGCTAGGTTCACACTAACGCTCAGTCTCCACTCAGGGATTCCGTTCCTCGTTCTGCTTTAAAAATGCGGAGAGAAAAGTCCTGCAAGCAGGACTTCTCTCTCCACATTTTTCCGCCCTTTCGGGCGGAAACCCTGCGGACCCCATTATAGTCTATGGGGTCTGCAGGTTTCCAAAGATAACCAAGTGGACCCCCTGAATGGAAACCCGAACGCTAGTGTGAACCTAGCGTTATAGGTGAACATCACACTGTAGAGTTCTAGGAAAATCTAATCTAGATTTGATATTTCATGGGAAAAAAAGGAAAAATCTGAAAAATCTGCAACAAAAGAAGCTGCTTTTTTTTGCAACGTGGGGCCTCAGCCTTAAGAGATTTAAGAGGTAATGAGGATTTTTGTAAGGAAAGAGGAGGAAGAAAAGCGCATGATAAATACAGAGAAAGATACTACATTTCATTTATTCCCATGTTGAAAAGTTAGTGATCATTTAATATATAAAGAGTCCACTAAAAGTAAATATGATACACCTTCTGCCAGTCCACATTTTCAGGCAAAAGCACCTGTAACTTGGTAACAGTCTAAGTCTGGATTCACTCTTGCGTTGTGGTCTCTGCATGGAATCAGTTTCTGTGATCTGTCTAAAGGTCATAAAAACTGATTTGGAATGGGTTGTTAAAAAGTCATCGATTCCAGGGGCGTAAATATCGGGGTAGTACCGGTAGCGGCTGCCACAGGGCCCGGAACATTATGGGGCCCGGAGCCCTGTGGCAGCCGCTACCGCGAACCCTACAAACGCTGCTATCATTATACTCTGGGTTCTTTTCAGTCCCCAGAGTATAACGATCGGGGGCCCGGGGGAGGTGAGGGAACATAAAAAACACTGTAACTCACCTCTCCTACGCTCCGCAGGCTTCGGGCCTGTTTGGTGACATCCGAGCCATCAGCCGACGTCATTATGCGTTGCGACGCCGGCCTGGATCACGCGAGATCCGGTCCATCATTGAAGATGGCCGAAGTAGCATATGGGAGTGCACCGGAGCGAAGAAGAGGTAAGTAGCATTGTTTTTTTATGTTTGTATCCTCCCATGGGTCTCAATCATTATACTCTGGGGTCTGAAAAGACCCCAGAGTATAATAATCGTTCACGGGTGGTCCACTATGGGGCATAATACTGTGTGCATGGGTCACTATGGGGCAAACTACTGTGTGCATGGGCCACTATTGGGCATAATACTGTATGCAGGGGCCACTATGGGGCAAACTACTGTGTGCAGGGGCCACTATGGGGCATACTACTGTGTGCAGGGGCCACTATGCTGCATAATACTGTGTTCAGGGGCCACTATGGGGTCTAATACTGTGTGCAGGGGAGACTATGGGGCATAATACTGTGTGCAGGGGCCACTATGGGGAAACTACTGTGTGCAGAGGCCACTATGGGGCATACTACTGTGTGCAGGGGCCACTATGCTGCATAATACTGTGTGCAGGGGCCACTATGGGGTATAATACTGTGTGCAGGGGCCACTATGGGGCATAACACTGTGTGCAGGGGCCACTATGAGGCATAACACTGTGTGCAAGGGGCCACTATGGGGCATAACACTGTGTGCAGGGGCCACTGTGAGGCATAATACTGTGTGCAGGGCCACTGTGGGGCATAATACTGTGTGCAGGGGAGACTATGGGGCATAATACTGTGTGCAGGGGCCACTATGGGGCAAACTACTGTGTGCAGGGGCCACTATGGGGCATAATACCGTGTGCAGGGGCCACTACAAGGCATAATAGTGTGCGCAGGAATGCTGTTTGTGCGGGGGGGAGTTATGCCACTGATTGATTCCAATGGGTTTTTAAAACAATCCGCAGGTGTGCGTTTTGAGCATTTCCACCGTGTATCTGCTCTTTTGGATGGAGACAAAAGTCAGACTTGCAACACTTTTGCTCCATCCAAAAAAATAAGGATACACGACAGACAGCAACACATTTGCTTTTTTTTTTTTTTTTTAACATTGAGGTCTATGGAAGGCAGACAGAAACGGATTACCAACGGATAGGAATCTGTGTCCGTTTTGCAATCCATTTTTCCCTCTTCATTGCAGTATTTAATGTAATGAACGGACATAGACAGTTTTTATGACAGACACCCACTGACTAATCCATCAAAAAAGATACCAGGCGCAGATGTGAACATAGCCTTAGTTCTTCCCTAGTTTATATTAGTGCACATTAAAATGTCAAAACACTGGTGTTCTTTAAAGGGAATCTGTCAGGGCAATTTGGGACACTAAACCACCCACACGTCCATATGGACCTGGGGTTTAGTTTCCCAAATCACCCTGTTATAATGCAATCCATGGCCGCATTAAAAATAAAAAAGCTTTATAGTCACCCTGCCTCTGTACTCCCTGTGCCTGCGCATCTCTTCAGTGAAGCCAGAGGAATACACCTTGGCTTCAGTGCGCATGTCCCGTACCTCCGGCAATTGCGCAGTGAAGCCGGGGTATCCATCTTTGGCTTCACTGAAGAACAGCACAGGTGTCTAAGTATAAAGGTTTTTTGTTTTTAATGCCCCTGCGGATTGCATTACAACAGGGCGATTTGGGATACTGAACTCCAGGTCTGTAAGGACCTGTGGGTGGTTTAATGTCCCAGATTGACCTGACAGATTCTCTTTAAGCAATGGCTCGAACTGTGTGTGTTAATTGTTATTGTACATCAGTATCACCAACACCCTTTTAAATAAAAGCTGT
The DNA here is from genome assembly GCA_947044405.1 of Leptodactylus fallax. Classification (NCBI taxonomy): domain Eukaryota; kingdom Metazoa; phylum Chordata; class Amphibia; order Anura; family Leptodactylidae; genus Leptodactylus; species Leptodactylus fallax. Next base: position 1,756,240 of record CAMRHE010000019.1, read on the forward strand.
CCCTGGGATCAGGTCCTGTTCCCACCACTCATGCCAAACAGGTTTGCTGGGAAAAGCCACTGCCAGCCAAACATTTCCTTGCAGTGGGCAGTGCATGGGTTATGTAGCATTATATAGCCTTCATGCAGAGTGGCTTTCCATTTTTGCTCATGTCCTCATATAACTACTCTTTTAACAACATCTTGACAGACTGCTCCTTATTCCTTTATGTATCTCATGTCCTTTAAACAATTGATATCCTGTACTCCACAACCAAAAATTCTACATGGATGGGGTGGGGCAGCACATTTGCACTGTCTCTTGACAACTATCAGGAATTAAAGTGGTTGTCCAAGTTATATAAATTTGAGGGAGGGTGCAGGAACTGCTGAAAAATAATGGTATATTTGCACCTCCTCCAAGCAGCCACTGCTTCCAGGACCTTTGGTTGCAGTGGGAAGGTGGCGGGGGGGGGGGGGGGGTCTGTATTCACAGATTATAGCTGCAGCCAATCACTAGTCTCAGTGGTGTATGGAACATCCCTACTGAGGTTAGTGGTTAGCTGCCAGATTGATTTGTGTGTATACAGTATGGCACCTGGCTGTAGCCATGTAAACCTATCCAAGTGGGGAGGAATGGAGGTCGGTCCAGGATGAGGGGTAATCATAGCTCATATTTAATCATTTCCTTCATATGGCCTCAAATTTATATAACTTGGAAAACCCCTTTAACATTAGTATGGTTTATATAAAAAGGGCACATAACTGCATCAAGATTACAAGATGCGTTTTTGCTTTAGCAAATATATGTAAATGAAAAATAAAATCTGCCACTGAAGAGATAACTGTTTTATTTGAAGATGTCAATTAAGAAGGTTGTTTTCCTACTGAGATTACTAACTCCTCGCAGGTTCTACATAGCAGGACTCCTAACCCATATGTATCTTTTACTAACAGCTCTTTAGATTCGCTCAGCTTCACTAACTGTATCCTCCTGAGTTTAAGTGCACGTTCAGTGCCAGCCGGTGAGATAGATTATCTCAGCCAACACATCTGTAAAATTGGAAATGGTAAAAAACATTGCAAGAGGTTAGCAAGGAATTGAGAGGAATCTGGCTTCTTGAGAGATCTTTTAATAACCCCAAAGAAAAAAAAAACATCTGCGGCATAAGTCAATTTTTTTATTTATAATTCTCACAGATATTCCTCATAAAGGAAGACAAACCTTAGCTTATGTTATTAATAATAACGTGGTAACCTATTGCCAGACGCTAAGGAGCAACTGTTATAGAGATCTTACTATATGTTTTAAATGGTCTTTCTATGTCAATTCTCTGTAGAATTTCTAAGGGGGAGTTCACACTATCGTTACTAAAGTCTGTTGCTGTCTTCCAACATAGGATGACAGCAACGGACTTTAGCTGTCACTGAACAACGGTCACAGACTGATTCTGTGTCCATTCCCAATGACACTAATGTAAACAACATGATGGACACTATCTTCATGTTTGTTTACTTTTGTAATGGAAGATAAAGTCCTGCATGCACAACTTTATCTTCCTTTACAAAAGTAACATTAGTGTCAATGGGAATGAACACAGAATCAGTCTGTGACCATTCTCTGTGACAGCTAAAGTACGTTGCTGTCATCCTATAACTGAAGACAGCAACGGACTTTAGTAACGGTAGTGTGAACTCCCCCTAAGCTGGAAAACACTACTGTGCTGGTAACAATTAGTAGAGGATACCTCTTTATACTTGTATGATGTATATGTCATCTTTATTATTTATCTTTCTGTTTGAGTTTGTATTTACTACAATACTTACAATATATATGAACATCTTTCATGGTTCTTGGCAGGGCTGTAGAGCCACTGACTAGACTCCTTTATTGTTCCACAACCTGATTCCGACTCTTTCATAAATGATTAGCAGCCATGGCCAGACAGCAGCAAGCAAAGCGCCTCTAATTCAAAAAAGCTAGTGATTATGGGAACAACAGAGGAACAGACCACAAAAAAAGGCTTCAATATCCCCTGAGACAGAAGTCATGACCCTCAGATGATGCCAGACAAAATCAGAGGAGGAAGATATAGAAGATTTTTTGAGAACCTTCAACAATTGGCCAAGAAAAGGAAGAAAGCTGTGGAAGAAATGATTGCTTCAGAATTATAGAATTATTGTATAATTTAGTAATTATTTGTTTAGTCTTGAGAAGAGGCGTCTTAGGGGAGATATAATATTCCTTTATAAATATATAAATGGCCCATACAAGAAATATGGGTAAAAGCTGTTTCATGTAAACTCGCCTCAATAGACAAGGGGGCACTCCCACCATCTGGAAAAAAAGGTTTAATCTCCAGAGGTGGCAAGACTTCTTCACTAAGGAACTGTGAATCTGTGGAATAGCCTACCCCAGGAGCTGGTCACAGCAGCTGACTGCTTCAAAAATGGATTAGATGCCTTTTTAGCGCAAAATATCATTGATGCTTATGGAAATGTCTAGAATACTTACTTCAGTAATGCTCTTTCCCATCCTGGTTGAGCTTGTTGGACAGTCTTTTCTAAGCCATAACTATGTCACTATGTTACTATTTTGAAGCTGGAGTTGGTACCTTATTTCCAACTCTGACTTTACCCAAAACTGGTTCCAACTCTCAGAGCTGTGGCGTCGGTGTTGGAGCCAGTTTTGATTGGGTGGAGATGGAAAAAGTTGCTAAGGTCAGCTTTAAATAGGACCTTTCACGTCCTCATGTATTGTCAGAGGGGGCGTTCCTTACAGCCCAGCAATGACGTTGAGCTGTGAGGAACGCCCCCCCAGTACAGGGGCTATGGACAAGTACAGTCAGAGAGGGCGTTCCTTACCACCCAGTGATGACGCTGAGCTGTGAGGAACGCCCCCCCCTCCAAGTACAGGGCTATGGACGAGTATTGTCAGGGAGGGCTTCCTCACAGCCCAGCTAGACCATCAGGCATGCCCTTCTGATGGTAAACGGTGAAACTAAGACCGCCGATATCTTCAGCCCCGGGGCACATAACGGGAAAGCCGACAGTGCGCTGAATTCAGCAGGCTGTCAGCTTTCTAGCGGTATGTAAAACCGTATATACATGAGGACGTGAAAGGTCCTCTTTAAGATAATATAATTAACTATTAAATAATGTGTATTGTATAATAATTAGGTGCATAGCTTGTTACATATTTGCTTTATAGGAATTCTAGAACATTGAGAAATGTTATCATATAAATATGTTTTGTTTTATCAATCCAAGGCCCCTATATAAAATTGAACTATACAACCATTTCTTCCAGAGCTTTCATCCTTTTCTTGGCCAGCTGTTGAAGGTTCTCATAAGAAGCGTCTGTCTCTTGCTCTGATTTTGCCTGGTGTCTTCTGAGGGTCATGACTAGACATGAGCGAAGTATTAAAAATTTCGATTCTGCAACCTTGCCGAATTTCGCGATATGATTCTATTTGATCCGAATTAAATTGCAGCGAATCGCGTACCAAAAAGAGCTATTTATTGGCTGCAGAGAGCCGGGGTGGGCATGTGGGCGGCAAAATGGCGGAACCCCTTGGATGCTGTGGTCATGTTTGATCGCGGCATCCAAGTTGTTAAAACCCCGGATCGGTTATGGAGCAGGGTGTTAGCTGTCCGTTACAGCTAACACCCTGCTCCATAACCGATCAGGGGGATTTAACACCTTAGATGCAGCGGTCAAACATGCCGTGTGTGCTCGCGAAGGGGTTAAAGGGATGTGACATCACAGGGCTGGCTGCTGATTGGCGGCACGCATGGCATTGTGGGTGATCCCGCATTCCCAGAGTTCCTTGCCCCATGTAGAGCAGCCATTTTGAACTAAATGTGAATCGTTACCATGAAGCATGAGAAAATTCGGATTCGATGCGAATCGAATATTTTCTGAAATTCGGATCGAATTCCACTTCTGCAGCTTCGATTCGCTCATCTCTAGTCATGACAATACTTTTTTTGTGGTTTGTTCCTCTCTTGCGTTATCTTTACCATCACTGACTTTTTTTTCTAATTATAGGAGCTTTACTTGTCCTGTCTGATCATAGCTGTAAGCCATTTATGAAGGAGTTGAAACCGGAGTCAAATTCGGGCTGTGGAAAATAGAGGAGTCTTCAATTCCACTCCACAGACCTGTTCCTCAGGTCACTGAATGAAAACCATTTGATAAGCTTGTGACTACTATCTAGTATCTCTTATAATGGTCTGTATAAAGCTAGGTTCACACCTGCACCAGATCTCCTCTCAGGGATTCTGTTCCCCATTCCGCTTTAAAAATGCAAGCAGGACTTTTCTCTCCGCATTTTTTCTCCTTTTTCGTGTGGAAACCAAGCGGACCCCATTATAGTCTATGGGGTTTCCGCGGGTAATCGCTTTTTTAAGTAGATTAGATTAATTCATTAATGGGGTCCCCAAGTGGACCCTACAAATGGAAACCCGAACGACGTTGTGAACGTAGCGTAAACTGTACAAGAAATATAGTGGTCTTATGCTAATTTATACCCTACTGACACCACATTTTTGTCCTTTACGTATTCTCAGTCTTTTTCTCATTACCTTGGCATGGTGAAAGCAATCGTTAATCTTTATTATGACACCAATGTGTCGTTGACTGTCATGTCGGAAAAACTAATAGATGAGTTGAAATGGAGAAAAAACTCATTTTATGAATGACAGCACATTAGACAATGTGGCAGACATTTGATCCTTTGCCATTCACCTTCCTGCACCCTCTCCTCATCTTCCCCTCTATTGGTCCACCTAAATATACCATTGATAAATTTGTACAATTTTCTCAACTTTCTCAGTTCCCGCTAGTTATCTTGGCAATTTGACTTGGTGTTTTGAAATTGTTATATTTGTTTGCTTTTCTGAGTGAGAATTAGTGTTGGTTGGTACATACAGAGGAGCTATGTATTCAACATATTAGAAACAATATCTTTAACCCTTTCAGCAACTCTTAAATCAGATTTTTATTACTGGATATCCACTTTCTAATCAGCAACATTCATTTCTATTTTGCTTTTGAATGGGATAGTCACATAAATATCTGCTACAAAATCTGCCACATGTGAATCTTCCCTAATTAGCTAATTTAATTACCTATTAAAATGTTGTGACTCAGTACATTCAATAGACTCTTCACTTTTGTAACACTATGGGTCTGTGAGAATAGGATGTTGTTTCCGATATGTAATCTCATACTATACAGATCATTTAACAGTAATAATATGTCTGATAAAATTATTATTTTAAACTTGTTTGGTCATTAAAATTGTCTAGTTTTAAAGGAACATTAAACATAGAAATGAATGATAAAAGTAAACAAGAAATCTAGTTTCACTCATTTTTTGTCAGGCTACGCTCACATCTGCGGCAGAGTCTCAGTGTCCACCGAAGATCAGCAGAGTAAAAAGTCTTGCATGGAGGACTTTTTCCTCCACCGGTTTCAGTTTGAGAATGACAAACACCCAATGAACCCCTTTATAGTCAATGGTGTCCGTTGGACTTAATGTGTTACTGCTGCTTTAGCGGTCCATCTGGTGATGCTAGTGTGAGTCTGATGGTCTCATGTAGACCAACTGAGGACCTAGCCATGAGGATGGGACTAAACAGTGTTTTTGTCCTACTGCACACAAAGCATAGTATGGAAGCTTCTGCTGCAGCCAGTTGTTCTAAGCATATTTCTGTAAAAAGATATTTTACAAAGTTTCTTATATTCACCTGTACTGTTCATTTATGATAAGTTGTTTTATAACTAGAGATACGCTTTAAAGCATACCTGATGTTTCAGCAGAATGATCTCTATAACTTTCTCTCTCTCACTCATTCATAAACAACCTCAGGACCATTCAGGACATATGTAGAGAAGTACTGACAAGTACTGTTGTGAGTAAAGTGCTTTGGTTGTGATAGAAAGCGCCTAATGAGTAAGGAGTCATCTGAGTAACATGACCTGTAATCCATGTCAAGATTGATATAGCAGTGATCTAGGGTGAGCATGGAAATAGCCTGAAAGGGGGCAGAGAGAGGCATTTCTCTCTGATAACATATATTTTACAAAGTTTGTTGTAGTCACCTGTACTATTCAAAGTTTATTGAAATACATAACTTGTAATGTTTAGCTCTAAATCACTACTCAGTCTGGGTTTAGGAGTCTAGTGGGTGGGATAACTCAATAATCTATATACTCTCTCATACAGATAAAGCTGTCAGTCTGTGGATAGGACTGATCACTGGACTCCTAAGCCCAGAATGTGCAGAGATTTAGACCAGTAAATTACAAGTTCTACAGAATCTTTTCTCACAAAAGTAGATATTAGTTTTCTCCGTTCCTTGCGTTCTTTAACCTCCTGACTGCATACCAGATTGGTTCCTTTTAAGTCAGAATCTATGGATAGTATGTTAAATATACTGTGTCTACTAGTAAAATACTTACTGTAAATGTACATAATTATTACGTGTATAATATTAAATCAAATCAATTTAACTGATCAACCAAAATTTAAAAAAAAGATATATAATTGTAAATAATTTTGATAGTTCACAATCATGTTAGTACTATAGATTTACCCATTATGACTTTGTAGTGATGGAATCTTTATCCAAAAATAAATACCTCTATGGCCCATTTCCTTAGAAACCAGGTAAATTCATGGTGGGAGCTATCAAGACCATACTTGATCATACCTGCGTTGCCTACGCTCATTAGCGGGCATAGATTTTAGGCATTATTTACAGTATACCAGTAAACTAGAGTGAATGATCATAAATCTGATGGGGCCAGAGATCCTGTCCACTCCACACCCCATTTCGGTAAAGTGGCTAGAGTGGCGTAAAAGATGAAAAAGTCACAATTTTATGTGCAAAACCCTTACTTGCGAAAAAAAAGTGTGACTTTTTTATCCCATGTACATCAGAAAACTGGCATACAAAGTGTGATATATGTCCCCCCATGTTCAGCATGTTATCTAAAAAGCTGTCCATAGATTGATAAAATTCCCTGGTGAGGGAGTAGTTGCTCAAGAGGAAAGTACAAAAAGAGTTAAAAGCAGTTAAAACAAATTTTATTACCAATCCTAATATAGAAATGTTATTTTTACACATAGTGTTGCAGCCATGCTAGTCTTATGCATAAATGAAGGCCGTTACATAAAATGTCACTTTCAGAATAAAACCAGCTCTAACATGATAGCTTAGGTTTAATGGTGTAATATGGGGCAGACGGACATTCAGCTGTGATATAAAATTGGAATATCACATGTTAGGAAAGATTTATTATTGTTTCTATGCCACATCCTAAAACTCTGGTTTGAGCCTTTTTAAATAGTCACAAGTGGCATTTTTACACCGCCCTTGCCACATTCCAGAAAGGGGGAGTGTTGAGAGGCAAAGTGTGGGTGGGGGTTCCCATGCTTTCCATTACACCATTAGGTTTCTATGGGACTGGTTCAGAGAGTCAAGTACAGTGGCTATCTTCTTCAGTCTTTTGACTTTGAGTGGAGCATACATATATGGCCATTTCTCCATTCAAGAGTGGAACACAAGATCCCGGTTTTTGTCATCTGTGGAACTCCTAGAGAATAGACACTTATCTCTTATCCTGTAGGTAGGTGATAATTTGTCATTGTGGAAAAACCCTTTTAAGATACATAGATTAGATTTAGTATAGCAACATTGTAATTTACTGGATGAAAGATTATGACTTGTTCCAAATAAATTTATCATATGAATCTATCATGATAGTTTTAACACATAGAAAAACAACATTTTGACCGGCGCTTTATAATTAATTTTCCCACTTTGGATATTTATGACTTTTACAAATGATATGCCATAAATGTCTGATGGATAAGAGCGCCACCTGCTACTAATATTAAGCAGATATTCTGTACATTCTAAACATATCCTCAGACTAAAAACAAACATAGTCCTGGGGCCTACAGTAATAGCAAGCTGTATAATAGATAAATATTAGCTAGATACTATTAGGTACCATTGATACCATATGACATTCTGTCTTCTCTGTAGGTCTTCGTCGTCTCGTTGATGTGTACATGATAATTGATATTGTATCTATCCACGTTTATATTTAACTTGTTGATGTCATCATCTTTCTCTTTTTCATCCAACTGTGAGCATAAATGTCATTTCTAGGGAACCTGATCTTCTCAAAGTTCCAACCTCATTGTCTCCTAGATGTTGTTATTAGCCATAGACAATAGCTGGCCTACCAAGCTAAAAATACTAATCTATTTCATTAGCTTTTTGTGAACAGGAGCCAGTGCATAGTATACCCATGTGTGTTCTTCAAAGTTGTCTATAACTGGAAAAATGAACAAATCAATTAGGTCTTTATGATAAGGAAGCAGGGCTTCCTCTGTAAATGAATCACTAGGCAGGGCTGTTTCTGGAGTCTTACAGGGCTGCATTGTGTTCTAGCTTACTTTAATGTGATGTTGACAGATTTATAGACATGTTGCTTTTCATTAGTCTGGTACAGAAGGATGTCTGATAACAGAAATTCACTCATCAATGACATACTGTAGGCCATTTGTATCAGGTTAGTACAAGGCAGAACTAACGCGATTCTGCAGATATGTGATGGCATTGTATGTTTTTTGTGTAGTACAAACGTACAGATTTAATGACAGCCCCACAAGCCCATGTCAGTCTGTGTTCATTAGAACACTATACTGAATACCTTATATTATAATACACTGGTAACTGACATTTTGTTGTTTACCTACTGAAGTGAAAAAGAGAATTTGGATTAATTATTCTGCATTTTGCAAGCTGTATCTGAATATGATACAAGCAAGAACCATAGCTTGTTCTATTTTATTCAGTGTACTATATTTGTTCTTTTAATCAATGATTAATAATTGTCAGTAATAATGGTCATATTAGATATCCTGCCAATAATGCCTTGTGCTTGGGCACATGAAAACGCCAACTAAAGGAAAATATTTTGTTTACTTGGTTCTGCTTAGACTTCGAAAGGAAAACTTCTTTACATCTGATGATTAAAAGACTCTTGATTTGTTGAGCAATTAGTACAGATCTGACAAGTCCCATTGAACTATCTATAATGCACAACTAATGAGAACTTCAAACACTCTGAGAGTCCAGGTTATCCCTAGTAGTAAATGAGGAATGATTCTGACCTCCTCTTCTCTTTTATGTGCAGTAACTAATATACTGTACTCTGGGTTGTCCATACACCTGTTTAAAGCAGTGTTTTGTTATGTAAGTTGTGTATGGTGCATACGCTGATGAGATTATATTTAGATGTTGATCACTATTCAATTTGCAGTACAAATACAGATATCTGTACTTCATAATGTTTGCTTTTTTACTCTATAAAAAGTATATGGTAATTTTGTCTTTGCCTCCTTTGTAAAAAGGTTAGCAGCAAGAAGAGGAGCAGACTACATTCAGTGTTTATTTGTAGTCTGATACCATGGAGACACCTGAATCTGTATACGCAAAATATTAGGAATGTTTCAATTATATGGAATCTGCCAAAGGATTAGAGCCCACCAAACTTCTGTTACCACTATATAGGTTCTGTGGAGTCAAGTTTAATCATCTTAGTGCAAGAAAAAAAGAGAAAAAAATCATTTTAATAACTCACGCACACTTGCATATGGGCAGCCAACAGGATAAGACATAGATTCGAATGACTGTCTATAATAATAACTACATGTCCAAACCATTAAAGCATATAATAAAAAGGTGTTCAGTAGGATGACTCATTTTAAAAGATCAGTTTAATGTAGAAAACTATAAGGCATTTGTAACAGGTCCCTGACCCACCATGTGCCATTATAATACTGATGTCTTCATATATGGCTTATGGGCCTTCATATGGGCCCATCAGGCACCAGGTATCTGTGTACTCCTATACAGTAGCTACCTCCAGTCTTTGTAGTCCGCACTACTAACATTTGTATACACAATAAACTTATACTGCAACATACACTGCAGAATATTATAGGTCTGAAGTTTCATAAAACATGATATAAGAAGGTACTTAGAAATATAAATATATACACTTTATTGCGCTTGTTGTTACTTGCACTACTTTTCTTAATCTTAAGTACTATATCCTACGTTTTTCTATCTTTCTAATTAAAGGTGCGGGAAACAAGTATAGCTGTTTGACACTGAATAGACAAAGCTTTCTGTAGTTTTATTGCTGTTTAATAATGGGTCTGCTAACTATCAGATGCCTTTAATGAGTGCACCTTGACATCTGCAGCATTACAGAACAGCCTTCAAATCAGACCTTTCACTGAATGCAAGTTATAATTGTTGCTCTACTTTGTAAATGAGAATTGAAGATTTACAGAACTCTTTCTTTCATATATGGGCACTCTAGAGCAAAAACATAATAATATGACAGGATGCCTTGGCATCTCGACCTGCAGAGCTGATGACCATGCTCTACAATATGTAAGATTCTTTGTGTGCAGTGAAATCTTTGAATCCACTCACTCACTACCTGCTTAAAAAAATCCTCTTTTAGGCCAGGGCCCCACATGGCCCAGATGGCATCTTGCCAGGGTGTCTTGTGTCATATAATCTTTTGTCTTACAATTCTTGTATTTATAACTTTGTAATAAAATTAATTTTGTATATTTTTATTATTAGTTTATAGTGGTTTCCTTCTTCCTTTTTTTGGTTTACTAATCATATGTGGGGCACATTTATTTTATGAGGCATATAGGTTCATCATTTAATGTTGATCTCCATTTTTTCCTTTTAATTGTTTGATTGTTGTAAAATGTTCTGTATGCTAATGCATTTATGTTATTTAATACAATGCACAATACATATATGTTTTTTTTTCAGTTTGTGCAAGGGACGAACACTGTACTCAGTGGTAAGGGATGCCAAAATTGTCTTAGATGTCAACAAAACCAGGCAGATAGCACAAGAAATTGTGAAGGTAAGTGCTGGATCTGAGAAATTAATTTTAATTGTCTATGTCTGACAATACCACATGTTAGGCATATTCTGAATGCAGCGGCCAGGCTCATCTATCAGTCTAGACGCTATAGCGATGCCTCCGGTCTGTGCTGGTCACTACATTGGCTGCCTATTCAATATAGAATACAATATAAACTTATCACTCTCATTCACAAGGCTCTCCATAATGCTGCACCTCCCTACATTTCCTCCCTCATCTCTGTCTATCGCCCAACCCGTACTCTCCGTTCACTCAATGACCTAAGACTAACATCCTCTATTATCAGAACCTCCCACGCTCGTATACAAGACTTCTCCCGAGTTGCACCACTTCTCTGGAATGCTCTATCCCGGACTATTAGATTAACCCACAATATTCACAGCTTCAAGCGTAAACTAAAGACATATCTTTTCAGACAGGCCTATTACAACTCCTAATGTAAACCCTTCTGTAGTTAGAATCCCTAAAACATACCCTCCTCTGTTCACGCTCCCGCATTACCTCACAGGATATGATGCCGTATCAGACTAACTTTATATGTCCAGGCACCATCTGCACGTTAAAGGACACGACTGGTGATGGCTCATATAGCTTATATATGTGTAATAACAGTAACCCCTATTACAGAATTGTCTGGACCACTGTATAAGCAATGCTACCTCCAATGCCGCCCCTGCTACCTCCTGTGTCACCCGCTCTACCTCATATATTGTAAGCTCTTGTGAGCAGGGCCCTCAGTCCCAGTGTGTGAATTGAATATTTCTTTGTAATGTGTCTTTTTTGTCAGTACTTGAACCCTACAAATTGTTGGCGCTATATAAATAAAATTTATTATTATTATTATTTTCAAAAGAAAAACACTGGGGGAGATGTATTATCATAATCTCAAAAAGTCACAAACTGGGTTTTTACACCACTAATACCACTTTCTGAAATTGGTGTGTTGTGAGTGTGAGACCAGAATTATCATTATTGATGCCAGTTTTCTAGCATAAATAATGACTGACATCTCCACCAGCAATGAACTGGCATACAATTCAGACTAGGCACATGCTTCTAATTTACGACAACATGTGGACCTCATAAATTAGGGTCATCCTCTGCCGGTTAAGTGGATATCAAGACTTTTATGGAAAACACTGGTCTTGACATATCTCTACCACTGTATTATACTTTGTGCAGGGCTACAGGGGAAGTGCAGTTAGGTGCACATATACCCTATTTTGCCTTTGTACAGCAACCCATAAATACAGTAATAGTGAAAACCTTTCCATTGTTTCCCAAAAAATATATGCTACGCACACCAAAATCCCAAGGTGGTAGAGTCAGGTGGTAGATTCAGTCAGGTGTATTATTTAGAACTGGATCTGAAGGTCTCCATTGCCTAGCCATGAATTTATCTTGACAGATAATCTTAATGGAAATGACTGGACAACTGCTTTGTGTAGGGTATCAGAGCTGAATAGAGACAGTAGCGATAGCAATATAAGGGAATTGGTAATCTTATACCATACTTACGTATGCTTACTAATACTCTCCTGATGAAGATGTGAGTAATGGAGAAGCAGACACAGTTGGAACGTTATGCACTCATGTCTACCTGCCCGCTACCTTCTGCAACCAGAAGAGTAATCAGAGAATAAAAAAGAATTGAGCATTTATAGTCCAATAACTTTAGGCCCCAAAAATGCCTAACTTATCCCCATGGGGGCCAGAAATACTGTCCATTCCCCTGACAGGCTTATTAGTTATTGCGGTTCTACTAGTCAGTCTCTCTTGTTATGTATTAGCATGGCTAATTTTATGTATTCCAGGTAACTTTTTGTTACTTTTCAGTAGCTGTATTTAAAAACTGGCTGTGAAGGGTTACTAAAATAGTGAAAGCCCATCACCCTGACTTGAATGTAAAACTTTTTTCACACTGTTTTTTTTTAATCAGTTTACTTTTTTTTGCTGGCAAAGTTTCTGGGTCATATGGTAAGCAGATCCATATGCCACCCATTTACCCAGTGGATGCCACATGGAGCCTCCATTCGGATAGTATTTTTCAGGGGTTTGGAATGTTTGTTGCATGGAATAGCACACTAGGCTGTACTATTCCATGCAGTTGCATGATGCATCCAGTTAAAAAAATGCATACCATGCGGTATTTTTTTTTTCTTTCTCTTTTTGGAAATTTTTTAAATACAGCGCAAAATACAAAGAACATAATTTTTTTTACAACCCCAATTCCAATGAAGTTGGGACGTTGTGTAAAACATAAATGAAAACAGAATACAATGATTTGCAAATCGCTTTCAACATATATTCAATTGAATACACTACAAAGATAAGATACTTAATGTTCAAATGGATAAACTTTATTGTTTTTTTGCAAATATTCACTCATTTTGAATTTGATGCCTGCAACACGTTCCAAAAAAACTGGGACAGGGGCAACAAAAGATGGGGCCAGGGGCATGCTTACCACTGTGTTACATCACCTTTCCTTTTAACAACACTCAATAAGCATTTGGGAACTGAGGACAGGAATTGTTGAAGCTTTGTAGGTAGAATTTTTTCCCATTCTTGCTTGATGTACAACTTCAGTTGCTCAACAGTCCGCGGTCTCCATTGTTGTATATTGCACTTCATAATGCGCCACACATTTTCAATGGTAGACAGGTCTGGACAGCAGGCAGGCCAGTCTAGTACCCGCACTCTTTTACTACGAAGCCACTCTGTTGTAACATGTGCAGAATGTGGCTTGGCATTGTCTTTCTGAAATAAGCAGGGACGTCCCTGAAAAAGACGTCGCTTGGATGGCAGCATATGTTGCTCCAAAACCTGTATGTACCTTTCAGCATTAATGGTGCTTTCACACCCCCATACCATCAGCTTTTGAACTTTGAGCTGATAAGAATTCGGGCAGTGCTTTTCCACTTTGGCCCGGAGGACACGACATCCATGATTTCCAAAAACAATTTGAAATGTGGACTGGTCAGACCACAGGACACTTTTCCACTTTGCGTCAGTCCATCTCAGATGAGCTCAGGCCCAGAGAAGCCGGCGGTGTTTCTGGGTGTTGTTGATATATGGCTTTCGCTTTGCATGGTAGAGTTTTAACTTGCACTTGTAGATGTAGCGACGGACTGTGTTCACTGACAGTGGTTTTCTGAAGTGTTCCTGGGCCCTTGTGGTAATATCCGTTACAGAATGATGTCGGTTTTTAATGCAGTGCCGCCTGAGGGATCGTAGGTCATGGGCATTCAATGTTGGTTTTCGTCCTTGCTAGTTACTTGCAGAGATTTGTCCAGATTCTCTGAATCTTTTGATGATATTATGGACTGTAGATGATGAAATCCCTAAATTCCTTGCAATTGTACGTTGATAAACGTTGTTCTTAAACTGTTGGACTATTTGCTCACGCAGTAGTTCACAAAGTGGTGAACCTCAGCTCATCCTTGCTTGTGAAGGACTGAGCCTTTCGGGGATCCTCCCTTTATACCTAATTAACCTGTTTCCAATTAACCTGTTCATCTCTGGAATGCTCCAAACAGCTGTTTTTTGAGCATTCCTCAACCTTCCCAGTCTTTAGTTGCCCCTGTCCCAGCTTTTTTGGAACGTGCTGCAGGCATCAAATTCAAAATGAGTGAATATTTGCAAAAAACAAATAAAGTTTATCCGTTTGAACATTAAATATCTTATCTTTGTAGTGTTTCCAATTGAATATAGGTTGAAAACAATTTGCAAATCATCATATTCTGTTTTTATTTATGTTTTACACAACGTCCCAACTTCATTGGAATTGGGGTTGTAATATGGGAGCTTTCAAAGTGATAAAGTTAAACTGATGTATAAACTGTGGCGTGAAAAAAGCATAATGGGGAAAATGTGTATTTGATAACATGCTATGTAAATCTGTACAGCTTATCTGATAGATGAAAGGATAACAAATGTCAGTGCAGTTCTTGATTAGCGACTGTTGTGTAATACACAGAAAAATAGCAATTCTGGAAAAAAACAAAGAAAGGATTATTACTCATTTTTTTCCATGCGTAACCCCATATAGTCGCTGAAGAAGGAAGCAAGATAAATGGCAGAGCAAGTTAAACATTTTGATGCATAGTTCATAATTTATTCTGCTTTACAAGAAGGTAATTGCTTTGTGCTGCTAAAAATGTTTAGATCACAGAGCTCTTGCAGTGTAAGCAAGATTGTGCCACAAAGTATTGTAAAGCAAACAACTGACAATGATAGATCTAAATCATTTCTCCACAAAATATTATGCAGCACACATCAAAAGCCAGAAAAATTACAAGACTTCATTTTCTGCTCCGCTGAGCATGTAGAGGTGAAAAGATCACAATCCATTGTATGTGTAGGTGTGTTTTTCATGTAATTAATGGCATCACTATTGTCCTTTGTAGAATAGAAGATCATTCTTAATCTGCAGCAGTAATATTGGATGATCCGCTATAATCAAGTCTTTATTGTAATATTGCTGTGTTTACAGCTTTCCTATTAATGTTATCTCCATTCATCTATGTGTTAATAAACTTTGCTTACTTATTGCTTATTCAAAGACAAAAACAACATTTACTAACCTTTCTGGAGAAGTCAGTATCTAAATATGCAGAGTTGCAGCTTCCCTTCACCTGGGGAAAAGATTTAGTTTGTTTTGTTTGTTTATGTAAAAGGCTATGGCAGGATGGTTTGTTGATGCCATCCCTACATACATCCTAGCACCCAGCACTCAAAGTACATACCTCACCAACCCCTTATCTACAGTATATCCTGGAAATATGGCTGAAGTTATATATAGATAGATCACATACTCCTTCATGCAGCACATAATACAATAAGTACTCTAAGGCACATAATAATTAAAGGAATTATCCACGTGTAGGGAACTGCCATTTCTACTAGTATATAATGTATCTGGCTTCTTTGCCCCTGCAGTTTGGCTTCAGAGACCCCAGGCATTTAGTGCAAGTTTTGTTTTGTAAATACAGTGAGTCAGACACATGTGAGGCAGAGCTGCTGGGGGGAGAGATGTGAGCAGAGCTGCTGAGACAGTCATGTTATGTCTGGGGGAGTCTAAGAGCCACTTGTTCCTCTTTACTTCACAGTATATAGTTAGGTATGTGTTACCCCCTATATACTCACAGGACCTAGCTAGTAACCGTAGTTAGGGATCCATATATATATGTAGTTCAGGGCAGTGATAGGTTAGGCTTCCGAAGGCCAACTAGCTAGTTAGAGGCCCGGTGGCACTAGTAGTTTAGCTGGCAGGTTAAGGACTCAGTGTTAGGGTAGTCAGGCCTGCATCTACTGCCGTCACCGTCGCCCTGTTTGCTGCCTGTGAAGAATCTCACCATCATCATCATCATCTCCTGATCGGCTGTCTGTCATCTCCTGGAAGAATCCGAGGATCCACAGTCATCCACAGGGGCCCCTGCATCTCTTCTGTTGCCTGGAGGTATTGTGCACTGGACTCTTGCTATATATCTATATATATACCCGGGTATATAACCTAAGACGGTTGAGGACTTGCTGGTTGTTGTAGTATTGCTGTGTTCTGAGTATATTTTATGTTTGTATTATTACCCTGTTGATTCTTATAAAGCTACTGTTATAACCTTATGTGGTATCTGTATGTATTCTTCAGACTGTGAGATTAGTACAGTGATCCTTGTTAAGGCTACTAACTGTACTTCATGGGTAAGTCCCAGGAAGAGACCCCCCCTGTAATACAGAGGCTCTATCCTGGGTGGAGGCACTGATATATTTCATATATGTTCCCACTCTTCCCTTCAGCGAAGGCTTCAGGTCCCATTATACACACAGGTCAGCGCCAGAGTCTGTTGCGGGAGGGATAATACTCATACCCCCCCCCCCCCCAAATAGGGCTACATTTGGAGGCACTGCTGAGATTTAGAAGTGGGAATAGTCATTGATGTGGAGAAGCGATATAGCTCAGAGGGGAACCTCCCACTAGCTACTACATGGGATTACCGACCTCCTGTTCCTCCCCTGGTTCAGGTAAAGGAAGAACCCCGCTCAGCCAGTTACCCCCCCAGTATGGCCGTCGCTAGCAGTTCCTCTAGTGACAGTGCTATTAGCACTTTAGCCAGGCTGACTGAAATGTTAGCTCAGGGCCTGCAGGCCACTCACTACAAGAAACTAAAAGTATTCTCTGGTAATGTCCCAGTACCACAAGGGGAGGAAAACTTTGAGATATGGAAAGAACATACTCTCCAATGCCTGAAGGAATGGTCTTGCTCTGAAGAAGGCAAGCGGCAGCGTATCAGTGAAAGTTTGCGGTCTCCTGCTGCAGAATTGATCCGCTTGTACAGAGACTCTCATGAAGGAGTGAGTGCATTGGACTATATACAAGTACTGTCTGATCACTTTGAGCCATACTATGACCTTGCCCAGATGGTTACTGATTACCGAATGGTTCGTCAAAAAGAAGGGGAAAATGTCTCTACTTTTATTAACCGTTTACAGCTACTTCTTTCACGTCTGGTGTATCACGCAGCTATATCTACTTCAGAGGTAGACGCTATGAGAACCAGTCAGTTGGTGAGAGGGTTACAACCTCATCATCCTCTTGCTCAAGTACTCAAGGTCTTACTATCTGATAGAGTCCTTCCATTTCCTGACTTAATGAAATTAGTGACGAAACAAGAAGCTGACATTAGTTTTAGTACCCCTAAGAAAGCGAAAAGCATCTCTAAAGAAGATGTTGTTCCTAATTCAAACAAGGACAAACCAGCGGAGCGGTCAGAACTTAGACAGTCCGCCACTCCACCCACTGCCACTCAATGGAGGAAGGATGCTAGAACCTGTTATAAATGTGGTCAGACGGGCCATACTGCCAGACAGTGTACGGAGGACAGTGAGGGATTGAGACACAGTGCTGTCTTCTCTATTCAGAATCAAAGACACCGAAGGAAGGCGGGCCGAGTAAATACCAGAGGCGCTATCGCGGGCTCCAGGTCCGTTGTCAAAGTCACTGTCAATGGTCATGCCGCTCCTGCCCTGTTTGATACAGGATCTCAAGTGACCCTGATTTATCGCTCGTTCTACCAAAAGTATCTGAGGGATATACCTCTTCAGTCTACAGGACAAATGAAATTGTGGGGGCTTAATTCAGGATCATATCCTGTAGATGGCAGCCTACAAGTAGTTATAGCTGTCCCTGAATTAGAAGATCAGAGTGTCGCTCCCATGAAGATTACGGCTCTTGTCTGTCCTGATACAGGGGATTCTTGTGCAGCTCCTGTGATACTTGGCACTAATTGTCCCGCAGTGCATTATGCTTTTCAGAAGTTTCTTGGAAGAGATTGGAACCCTGCAGCTCAGCCGGTGAATATATCTTCTGATCTTAGAGAACTCTGTGATGCCCTGTCTACTGGCTATCGACATGGAATGGTATATCATATCGGTGAGAGAACCGTGGAAGTTCCTGCCGGCGGGGAGAGAATTCTGAGAGTAGCCTCCAGCATTGCTCCCGATTTGCTTGAAGGGGGGAGTTATGTCCTTATGGAAACCCCTGAAGAAATGATTAACCAGAATGGCTGGATGGTGATCCCAGAGAGAAAGGACTGGAGAAATAAAGTGGAGTTATCTACCTGTGTGACAGTGAGGAACTGTTCACCGCATCCGATTGTAATTGGACCATACCAGAATGTGGCCCACTGCTACCCTGTGCTTGGAGTAAATCCATACGCTGAAGTGTGCAGGATTCAAATCCGAGATGCAATCCCTAATCTCAATCTTGACTTGAGTGATCCACATTTACCAGAGGCCTGGAATCAGCGACTGACACAGAAGTTGTCTGAATTATCGGAAGTGTTCTCCATGGATGATATGGATGTAGGTTGTGCTAAAAGTGCTCAACACACTTTCCGATTAACCGATTCTACTCCCTTCCGGGAGCAACCACGGAGAGTTGCTCCAAAGGATGTTGATGAGTTAAGACAGACTCTACAGCAAATGAAAGGTCAGGGGATCATTGTGGACAGTAAGAGCCCCTATGCCTCACCTATTGTGGTGGTAAGAAAAAAATCTGGAGCAATTCACCTATGTGTGGATTACAGAACTCTGAACCGGAGAACCTTACCTGATCAGTATACACTGCCGAGAATTGAAGAAGCTCTGGAAGCTCTGAATGGAAACTGTTGGTTCACAGTGCTGGACCTAAGATCGGGATACTATCAAGTCCCAATGGCACCTGAGGATCAGGAAAAGACAGCCTTCATATGCCCCTTGGGTTTCTTTCAGTTCACTCGTATGCCGCAAGGTACAAAAGGTGCGCCAGCAACGTTCCAAAGGTTGATGGAAAGAGTGTTAGGTGATTTAGTGCCCCGGGAATGCCTTGTATATCTTGATGACATTATTGTGTTTGGAAAGACGCTGGAAGAACATGAAGAACGACTCATGAGAGTACTCCATCGCTTAAAAGAAGAGGGGCTGAAGTTGTCGGCTGACAAATGCAAATTTTGTAGATCTTCGGTCACTTATGTAGGTCATATTGTTTCTGCTGAAGGAGTTGCTACCGATCCTGGTAAGATTGAAGCTGTGGTGAATTGGCCCCGACCGCAAAATATTACGAGTTGCAATCTTTCTTGGGGTTTTGTGGATTCTATCGACGATTTGTGGAAGGATATTCAAAAATTGCTCGAGCCCTCCTCGACCTGTTGAAGAGTGATGCAGGAGATCCGGGAAAGAAGAAAGGGTCTTCCAAAAGCCTTTTTGGCGATAGGTGGACTGCGGATTGTGAAGAAGCATTTAAGTTGTTGAAGAAGAAATTGACAGAAGCTCCCGTTCTGGCTTATGCTGATGCACAGAAGCCATATGTGCTACATGTAGATGCCAGCTTTGAAGGATTAGGTGGCGTGCTGCACCAAGAATACCCGGCCGGGTTACGGCCCATAGCTTTCATAAGTCGAAGTCTTTCTCCCAGCGAGAAAAATTATCCAGTACATAAATTGGAGTTTTTGGCGCTCAAGTGGGCCATTGTTGATAAATTACATGACTATTTATACGGAGCCACGTTTGAAGTAAGAACAGACAACAATCCACTGACATACGTTTTGTCAACCGCTAAACTCGATGCTACAGGACATCGCTGGTTGGCAGCTTTATCCAACTACCAATTCACACTCAAGTATAAATCGGGGCCTAAGAACATTGGGGCAGATGCTCTATCAAGACGGCCTGGATTACCTAGTCCGGAAGTAGTGGATGAATGGGAAGAAGTGCCAAGTCCTGGAGTAGGAGCTTTGTGTGCCATGGCTGCTGTAGTTGAAGACCGAGTAGCCTTTTCTGAAACTCGGCTTATTGACTCTATTGGGGGAGGTCCCGAAGCTGTACCAGACATGTTTGCCTACCCTGCCACTTTAGGATCCTTTGAGAGTTGTTCTATATCTTCAAAGCGAATGATCTGGAGTCAAAAGACTGATCCTTTAATTGGACCTCTTTATCAAGCAGTGAGTTCTCAAGACAGAGAAATGTTAAAGACATCCCTACCCTCTGAATGCAGTCAACTTCTACGAGATTGGGAGAAGTTTGAAATAGACAATGGCCTACTTTATCGTGTGGTGCTGTATCATGATCACCCTGGAAGGCGCCAACTAGTTATTCCAAGCTGCTTTCAGAAGATGATTTTCCGAAGTCTGCATGATTATCATGGTCATTTGGGACCTGAGAAGACTTATGGCCTAATACAAGACCGATTCTACTGGCCCAAAATGAGAGATACCGTGACTTGTCTGTGTAGGTGCTGTCGCAGATGTTTGCAGAGGAAGACTGTCCCGGTTCGATCGGCCTTCATGGGACACTTGAAGAGTTCGGGCCCCATGGATCTTGTCTGCATAGACTTCCTTTGTATTGACAACGACTCCAGAGGATTTGGAAATGTATTGGTGGTGACTGATCACTTCACACGATATGCTCAAGCCTTTCCGACTAAGGATCAAAAAGCAGTCACTGTTGCAAGAGTGCTTTGGGAAAAGTATTTTATCCATTATGGCTTACCACACCGGTTGCATTCTGATCAAGGCCTGGATTTTGAGAGTAACCTGATCAAAGAGTTACTTCAGTTGTTGAACATCCGCAAAAGTTGGACGACGCCTTACCATCCAGAGGGAGATGCCCTTCCTGAAAGATTTAACAGGACTTTACTTGATATGCTTGGTACCTTACGAATTGAGGATAAGCGATCCTGGAGTCGAAAAGTGGAGGCTATGGTGCATGCCTATAATAGTACAAGGCACGAGAGCACAGGATATTCACCATACTTTCTGATGTTTGGAAGAGAGCCTAGGCTACCTATTGACATCTTGTTGGGAGTCTCTACCGATGGTATCAGTCATCGAGATCATTACCGATACGTGGCACGTTTGAAAGAAACGCTTAAGAGTGCTTATCAGCTGGCTGAGGAAAATGCGGCCAAAGTGAATGAAGGAAATAAAAGGAGATTTGATCTTCGAGTAAGATACCGAGAATTGAACCCTGGGGACCATGTTCTGCTACGGAATTTGGGAGCATCTGCAAAACATAAGCTGGCTGATCGATGGCGGAGTGAACTCTTTACAGTGGTAGATCGGTTGCCTGGAATACCAGTCTACAAGATAAAAGGACGGGACGGGAGGATCAGGACTTGGCATAGAAATCATTTGTTGCCTGTACCTCAGATTGATGGTATGGATATCTCCAATGATGGCTCGGCCTGCGATTCTCCACAGTCCTTAGCCGATATTCCACCTGACCTTCCTGAAACTCCTGAGAGTGATTGGACTGTGGCTCCTGAAGTTCCTAGATCACCAGTATCTTCTCCTTCAGGGAGACCTATGAACCCTCAAACTCCAGAATTCGTACCTAGATCTGTGTCTACAGATGAGCAGGGATCTAGCTATCCTACGCCACCAGCACCATCCCCTCCCATGGCAGACAACCCTAGTTTAGGGCCTGGACATGCTAGTTTACCTCAGAGAGAGGTACGGAGAGGAGAGAGAATTAGACACCCTCCACCTATGCTGACATATGATAGTTTGGGGGACCCCAGATTTACTACTCAGCCTCATTTATACCATGCTTGGGTGGGTGCAGTGTCCACTTTGGTCAATATGTTACCAATTTTCGCTCCTGCTGGCATGTATACCTATTAACCTGTTGTGACTCTGTAAATGCAAAAGCAACCATATTGATATTGTCATTGGTAATGTTGACTGTATACTATGACTTTGTATGTCTTTGACGTGACGTAAAGATTTCACCAGAGGGAGAGTGTAGGGAACTGCCATTTCTACTAGTATATAATGTATCTGGCTTCTTTGCCCCTGCAGTTTGGCTTCAGAGACCCCAGGCATTTAGTGCAAGTTTTGTTTTGTAAATACAGTGAGTCAGACACATGTGAGGCAGAGCTTCTGGGGGGAGAGATGTGAGCAGAGCTGCTGAGACAGACATGTTATGTCTGGGGGAGTCTAAGAGCCACTTGTTCCTCTTTACTTCACAGTATATAGTTAGGTATGTGTTACCCCCTATATACTCACAGGACCTAGCTAGTAACCGTAGTTAGGGATCCATATATATATATAGTTCAGGGCAGTGATAGGTTAGGCTTCCGAAGGCCAACTAGCTAGTTAGAGGCCCGGTGGCACTAGTAGTTTAGCTGGCAGATTAAGGACTCAGTGTTAGGGTAGTCAGGCCTGCATCTACTGCCGTCACCGTCGCCCTGTTTGCTGCCTGTGAAGAATCTCACCATCATCATCATCATCTCCTGATCGGCTGTCTGTCATCTCCTGGAAGAATCCGAGGATCCACAGTCATCTACAGGGGCCCCTGCATCTCTTCTGTTGCCTGGAGGTATTGTGCACTGGACTCTTGCTATATATCTATATATATACCCGGGTATATAACCTAAGATGGTTGAGGACTTGCTGGTTGTTGTAGTATTGCTGTGTTCTGAGTATATTTTATGTTTGTATTATTACCCTGTTGATTCTTATAAAGCTACTGTTATAACCTTATGTGGTATCTGTATGTATTCTTCAGACTGTGAGATTAGTACAGTGATCCTTGTTAAGGCTACTAACTGTACTTCATGGGTAAGTCCCAGGAAGAGACCCCCCCTGTAATACAGAGGCTCTATCCTGGGTGGAGGCACTGATATATTTCATATATGTTCCCACTCTTCCCTTCAGCGAAGGCTTCAGGTCCCATTATACACACAGGTCAGCGCCAGAGTCTGTTGCGGGAGGGATAATACTCATACCCCCCCCCCCCCCAAATAGGGCTACACACGTTTGATAGAGTGATCTGAATTGAGCATTATACTTTTACTTTGCAACAGGCTCTCTAGTTTTAGTCTGTGGGTACTGGCCCTGTAGTGATAACTTCTTAATATGTCATTCGCATGACCACTACAGCTTCTACATTTCATGGACACTACATTTTTGTCACTGTCCCATACATCCAAATAGGATTTGTAAACATTCATGCAGAAAATGTAGAATTAAGAGCATTCAGATGTATGGAATGAATTGTACTGGACCACTGTGTGCCGTCTGCAACATAATCCGATTCCTCATCCATCTTGCCTGAGCTTCTCCTCTGCTCTGCAGTATTTAGTGATATACTTTACAGCAGTATCATGGCCATCGGCAGCAATAGAATTGAGTCAACCCATTTCTTTGGGCTGATTTCTGAATAGTGGGGAGAATTATCAAGCAAACTGCTCCTGAAAATTGTGCCAAAAAAACTCTAACATGCTGTGCGCCACATTTATCAAGGGTTGTAGACACTTTTTAGACACTTTTACTACTTATATGAAAAAGGGGAATGGCATATAAAAAAAAAGAGGTATGGCCTAAGTTGCAATACCATGCACCAAAAATGCACCAAGATTTTTTTAGGCCAACTAATAAGTATTGTAATGTAACCAGATGTAGCTAATGTAATTAGACAGTCTAACAATATGCCAGATTTATCATACAGCATCGCATGCTTTGGCAATTGTGAGTTTATTATTAGGCTTAGTGGCCATAGTGAAAATTGCTGGATTTAGAGCTTTGTTTAAAAAAAAAAAATATTTAGATTAAAATTAACAAAAATGACCTTCTTTTTAACTCATTCCCCTCACTTCTATTGTTCTCAACTAAGACTCCACAGAGTTGCCCCATGTTGCTGCACTCTAACCTCCAGCCCCCTGTCCTGGGGGTTCACATGGTCCCTCTTATGTTTTTTTGGTAGTCCCCCAGCTTACTACTGTTAACAGCAGATAATTACGTTAAATAGTTTTAGATGGCAGACTATAAAATAACTCTTGAAACTTGTTACTTCACAAAGTTTCTAGATTTTCTGCTGTTTATAGAATATAAATGTTTTAGTTGTAGCACAGTATTGGAAATTGATTCATGTGTTGTAATATCTCTTCCTTTTTCTGCATTGAATATGCCCTTGCATTATAAGTTTCCATCCTGTATAATATATCTGCAGTGGCAAGCAGTCTGTCTGTTTCATGCAATCATCTGCACAATGATTTACAGCACATTTACGTCCCGTAACGTCTAGTAAGAGCACAATAGCTATTTTTCTAGTCTATGGAGAAGTTTTGAATTATGATTCTGCTTCCTGGAGAACATGAAAATGGAGCAACTAAATGTGGCATCATTACTAAGACTGAGGACAGTCTTGAAAAAAGGAATTGTATATTTCAGTCATTGCCCTGTTAAGTTCATGCATCTCTGTCATGGAGCAATGACTATTCTATAGCCTTTGTGAAATGCTTAGGACAATTGAGGGGCTAGTCTCTCTACTAAATCAGCCATTTTATATCACACATTTGCCTTGAAACTCAATGTATTGTAAGTACAGGGATACTTTTAAAATGAATGAATGAAATAATGTAATTGAAATCATTATTTCTGCCTAACATGCTTAAACCCTGACCTTCAATTTCAAGGCGGTAATGTCAATCCCAGACAAATACATTTGACCCAGATTTTGTTTTGCTCATGATCATGATTTTGTGGTCTTTCCTCATTTGTCATGATGTGACTATTGACCGTGTAAAAACATTTAATAATGTTGTGATCCTTAAGCAGGCAAGCCCAGTTACTGGCTGCTGTTTTTTTACTATTCAAAGGACACCCCCCTTGCAAAACATCACTGATTGTTTACACACATGTCAACTCATCCATTTTTCCTGGGATTCTCCCAGTTTTCTGGCCCCCTCACCAGGTCAGTATTGACTTTCCTGCCAGCTGCTTCAATATAGTATTCACTGCATTGTGACATCATTATCAGTTAAGAAAACTAATAAGATCTATTCTGTTTAATTATTCTTTCTGTCTGTCCTAAGTTTCAAACCCAGGGCCATATGGACGAGAGGCAGGCACCCTAATAGTTAAGCTATGGGATCAGCTATTCTCAAAGACAGGATTTTTCTGACCATAAACTTTCATAGTATGTTGCTTTACATGCATAATGTATTCATTTATAGTTATTGTTTTTTTTTTTTATATGAGAGAGAGAGAGAGAGAGATTAGTATATACCAGGATGATCTGCATGTAAAGAAGAAATATACTTTGAAGACTTTTACACAAGAAAAAAATCTGTTGAGGACAAGTAAGTCTGTGGCTCAAATGTTAAGGTGTCTGTCTGTCATAGAGGAAGTCCTGGGTTTTAGACCTGCAACAGACCTAATGAAAAAAATGAACAGAATAAAACCTTAAATTTATTTAGTTTTAATAAGTTCTAAAATTTCTAAATATATGTAAATAAAACTGTATATATTTATAGGAAATTACTAAAACTTTAACGTAGGAAAGTAAATTACAATAAACATGTTAGAAATACACTTTATTAAATGACCAGAACAAAGCATAGCAAACATAGTAGAAATGTTTGTTATCGCTATAACTGTTACAAATCACACAATAAAATGAATGAAATATTTATAACGATTGCTAAATGGCGTAAATTAAAATGCCGCAATGGCTTATTTAATTTAACCAGTAAACGTCTGGGGACAAATATTAATAAATGGGATCTGAATATATTTGGCTGTGCCAAAACATTTTTGTTGCATGAAAGATTTTTTCATCAGAAGGTGTTTTGTTTACTGTGTATATGCTTTTGAATTGTATGGTAACTTCTAGTGCTTATGATGAGTGTAACACAAAAAGAAATGTAAAATACATAAAAGGATTTGCCACAGTTTATAATACCAATGTCTCTATATGTGGTAGAGGGAATTTAGGCACCAGGGCTGCCTTTTGGTGTACATGTTATATTTTACAGAGAAAACTGTCATCTAGTACTGGCCAAACAGACTTGACAATTATGCATCTTTAATGTAACCACATCAATGAATCTGCTTTTGTTAATTTGTTATTTGGTAAGCATTATATCTCATCAGTTAATTATTTTCATATTATTTGCTTTTAGGGAATGGGATATCTTCATGCCAAGGGTATTCTACATAAAGACCTCAAATCAAAAAATGTTTTCTATGACAATGGAAAAGTAGTAATTACTGATTTTGGCCTTTTCAGTATATCTGGTGTGCTGCAGGCGGGCAGGTATGTTGTGGTATTATTTATCTGTATTATAGTGCATTATAGATATACCCTATACTATGTACAGGTGTCAGCAGTCTTCCATGATTGTGTGTCCTACTAAACCAGACTAAGGGACCATTTAAAGGCTTAGGAAACCTTGGCAGGTGACACACTGAATTTACAATACTTAACTTTTTCACAATATTCTAATTTTCTTAGATTTTGGTTTTCATTACCTGTAATCCATAATCAACATTTACAGAAATAAAACACTTGAAATAGAAAACTCTGTGTGTAAAGAATCTAGAAAATATAGGAGGTCACTTTTTTAATTTCATTACAAAAAATAAATAAACTTTTCAAAGATATTCTAATTTATTGAGATGCACCTGTATTTGTTTTTTCATTTGCAACATATTGTACAATATCAATCACTCTGAATAATTTTGAGAATGACAGTCATGATTGTTCCATCTACTTGAGTGGCAAGAACCTTTGTAGGATTTGCATTGTTAGCAAATATTGAGGCGTTGAACATGCCTTAAAGAGGACCTTTCACGTCCTCATGTATATGCGGTTTAAGATACCGCTAGAAAGCTGACAGCGCGCTGAATTCAGCACACAGGTTGGCTTTCCCGTTATGTGCCCCAGGGTTGGAGATATCGGGGGTCTAAATTTCACTGTTCACTGTCAGAAATGCGTTCCTGACAGTCTAGCTGCGCTGTGAGGAACGCCCTCCCTGACTGTGCTCGTCCATAGCACTGTACTTTGGGGGGGGGGGTCGTTCCTTACAGCTCAGCGTCATCACTGGGCGGTAAGGAATGCCCCCTCTGACAGTACTCGGCTATGGACAAGCGCAGTCAGGGAGGACGTTCCTCACAGCACATCTGGACTGTCAGGAACGCCCTTCTGACAGTGAAAGGTGAACTTTAGACCGCCGATATCTCCAGCCCCGGGGCATATAACGGGAAAGCCGACAGTGTGCTGAATTCAGTGCACTGTCAGCTTTCTAGCGGTATGTAAAACTGGATATACATGAGGACGTGAAAGGTCCTCTTTAAGGGTCATGGAAAGGCTGTATTCTCAACCAGACTGAAAACTTTGGAGGCCAACACATTGAACTTCTTGACATATTTCCCTAAACCTTTCCTGAACTATGATGCTGAAAGAAACCACTGCCATTAGTAAATAACATTGCCATAATGGGGTGTTTAGGTAGGTGATATGATCTGTGTCAAAGTAACATCAACATTAATGCCAGGATTCAATGTTTCCAAGCAGAACACTGCCCAGAGCATAACACTGCCTCTGATGTCCTGTCTTATTCCCAGATAGCATTCTGGTGCCATTTTTTCCTAATATAAGATGTGCATACACAGCCACATAATTTATTAGACCAGGCCACCATCCTTAATTGTTCCATGGTCCAGGTATGATGTTCATGTGCCCATTGTAAGTACTTTCACCAGAGGTCATCATGGGCACTCTCACTGCTCTGCAGTTATATAGCCTCATAAATAGTAAAACCAGCCATTTTTGTGCTGGTCAACCAAGTTGTCTAGCCTTTACAATTTGACACTTGTTAAAGCTGCTGAAATCCTTATCCTTGCATTATCCTAATTTCAACACATCAACTTCAAGAACTGTCTGTTCACTTGCTGCTTGATATATCCCACCCTTTGACAGCTGTCATTAAAATGTTAGCAATTTCTCTACAACTATAGATTCTCTGTAACCTATACTCGCCTGTCTAGCTAACAAAATGTTTCAAATGAGAGTAATTCTCCATATTTCATACATTTTTTCTTTCAATGCTACAGCTAACATACATGTTACATACCAGTGCTAATACAATAGTTAAAAAAAATATATATATATATACTGTTATATATATATATATATATATATATATAATAAACTAAAAATTCAAATCACCTTCTTTCCCTAAATTTGAAATAAAGAGAAATAAACAAAAACAAACAAACAAATTATACATCCTCATGTCCGAAAGTGCCTGGTCTACAAACATATAAAAATAGTTTTGCCATATGGCGACTGCCATAGCAGGAAAAAAAATTGAAAATAGAAACAATGATTGAATATACAGATGAAATACTGATGTAAAATTGTTGAAACACTGAAGCATTCTGTTCCATTATGGATCAGTATTAGGTAAGACAGTGTGCATGTATGGGTCTGGAGAATATGGCACAGAAGGCACTTGTATGATACCCATGTCTTGTGTTCGGATTCAGTGGCTCGGGTTCCTGGTTTGTTTCTTGTTGAACAAGTTTGGTACGAACCACAATTGGCTTGAAACATAGTGTAGAATACTCTTAGGGCTCCTAGGAACTTATATATCTAATTTCTAGCTCTCTAAGGCAAACACAGACAAAGTTATTATTATTATATTCTGTGGTCTCTACAGACCACAGAGTATAATATGGAGAGGCCCAGGGAAGGTGTAAAAAAAAAAAAAAAAAAAAAAAAACATTCTTACTCACCTTCCATTACCTCTTTGGGCCTCCTCATGGTGTCCGACACTCTTCTGTGACATCATCGGCCTTGGGGTTACTGCTGAGGCCTGTGATTGGGCCACCAGCGGTCACATGTGCACATAGAATATCATGATGTCATGACGCTCAGTGTGCCCAGGTCACCACTGAGGCCCAATCACGGGCCTCAGCACTGAGCCTGGGCCGATGACATCACAGAAAAGTGACGGACATCACCAGAAGAGCACCAGATGCTGCAAGGAGGCCCAAAAGAGTTAATGGAAGGTGAGTATGAATGTTTTTTAATTTTTTTCACCTCCCCTGGGACTTCACCTACTATACTCAGAGGTTTAAGGAGACCCCAGAATATAATGCAGCGACCAACCATTTTAGTTTGTCCGAGTCAAATCTCCATTTGTTCGGTTTTCGTAAAAATCTAACAATTTGGACTATTCAGGTTGACCCCGGTTCAGTACAAAGCAATTTGCCCATCTCTAATACCAATCTGCCCATGTGAAGCAGACCATAGGCTATGTCCACATTTTCATTGGAGGTTTCGTTAGGAGCCTCAGTTGCAGATTATACATGACTTTTTCATCAGGCAAAAAGACAGACATCATACCCAATATATGGTATGTCAGAAACCTGGCAATGATTTATTGTGGCTGGGTTATCTTCATATGCACACACTTGCTTGTTCTTGTACAAGAATATAATCCAACCACACATGCCAGACGATAGAAAGGGCCTGCATTATCATATCCATTGGTAATCTATCAAGACGGTCCCCTCTAAGATGGATAGAGAAAATTTTTAAAACTGCAAAATGTTTAACTTTGAATTGTCTATAAATTTTGTGATTGTCATGAGAAAACCCTCTTAATGATGGACATTGGTAACTGGCAATAGTAATTTTGGGCTTAAGAGTCCAGTCCTGAACATTGAGAAAACAGGGATATAGGTGCTGTTGATAAATGTTGCAATGTCTAGTAATTACTAATTTGGTGAACATTAAATATGAGCAATTACAGTTCTGTATTGAATTGGGAAACCATCAACTCATATTAGAAGCAAAGCCATTTTTGAGTCTAGTAATTCAGTTTTATGAAGTTTAATATGATACAATTTATTGGGCTCCATAAGGGCTTAGTTTTATTGTATTCCCATTACATATGGTGAAAGGTACCTTTATTACCACCGTTTCTCCAGCATGTCTGTGGGCATGTTGAATACATCTTATTTAATTTATCAAGGATGTTGTACTATTTAAGGTAAGTTTTTAATGCTACTTCTTGATGGGTGGTGCAACAAAAAGATGCCTTTGTTACATAGTTAAGCTTTGTTGATGTAGGTAAGGATTTTAAGTTAGTACAGACGCTGGGGCTGATTTGCTAATTGTTTCTAAGTCTTACACAGTGCAACTTTAGACTAGACAGTCTTAAACTGCATCAGATTTCTTAAAGTTTCTGATGATGTGTGTTACACGGGCAAATTTATTAAGAGTAGTGTATCATACGCCAATCTTAATGAACGATCCGACTGGCACAGGGACCGAGAGATTTATGAAGAGGGTACGACTGACGCCCCTGTGCCACAATGGAAACCTAAACCAGTTAGAAACTGGCATAGATTTCCATTGGAACTAACAGCAGAAAAATGGTGTGAGTTATAATATATCCTTTGTTGCCTTGGCCCTCCCCGATCCACACCCCACACCACCCACATTTGCAGAATGTGGCAGATGAGGTGCGGATCAGGGCTTGAGGTGCATGATTGGCACAAGAAAAGGCTTTGCAACAAACGTGCACCTGAATATTATCTCTGTACGCCAGTAGAGGGAATTATAAATTTGCCCCATTTTGCTTAATAAATCTCCTCCAATATCTATATGTCTGTTCTGGAGAAAGTTCCTTACTTGAAAGAATGATGGTAGATATCCTTATCCTTTATTAGGGACTTACATATCTTGCAAGGTTGATAGCCCTTTCGTCCCCCAGTTCCTCAGGTTTAGATTTTTACTGTCTTCCAAAAATTGTAGTGGGATTGAAAGGGCACCACATAGATTTTGAAATCAAATGGATAAGTAGTTTGTAGGCCTTATCTGAGGCTTAAAATAGATGTCAAAGGGGAAGGAGATAAAGTTATGTTGCAAAGTGGATTTAGTAATTTTGTTTTCATTGAACCTTTTGTCCTTTAACCCAAGTGTTATTTGTATTATGTGGTGCAAGATACAAGCTAAATGATGATCCAGTAGGTTGGGTAGACCTATTCCCCGAGACCCTTCTATGTAGCATCATAACATGGTACATAAACATGAGGTTTCCAAATAAATCTCTGTACATGGATATTAACTAATGTGAAAAAGGGTTTAGGGGCTGATATAAAAATGGTATGGAACAAATAAAGGAATTTTAGTAAAAGCAGCATTTTTAAAATGGCAATATGTCCAAACATGTGCTTTTATGTTTAGAATCTTGGTTCACATCTTCTGTTATTTCCAATAAGAGATGAGGGAAATTTTCTTGGTCTGTAGGATGTGTAAGCTTTATTCTCAAAAAGGTGAACATTATTAGCTTTTAATGTTATGGCTGATCTGTGTATATTACATGTTGTGATGTTAAAGTTAGATCTGTCAAGCAGAATAAGGTCCTATCTTTAACCTTTTAACCTATTGTGTCAAATCTTTTTTAAACAATAGATTACACGTTAATGTTTTGGTACTGCATGTGTTATGTGGTAATATCAAGGTTTCCATAAGGTTACTCCTAAACTATTAGAGATGATGATCATAATTTATGTTCTGGCAATCTAAGTTCAGCCACGGTGGGAGAACAGTATCTGAGTATGACCCAGTGGGGTCTCCTTGCTTTTACATTACTTATTCTTTTACTATAAATGGTTACTGCAGAGACTGTTGCTAAGCAACATATTCAACTATTTTGGTTGGCCATCTCTAAATGTAGCCTATTACAATGCACAGCATTATTCCCTTAGAATCTTATACTCTATGTCAACTATGGTCTCACATGATGTAGTGCTGTTAAAAAGTACAGTTTATGTTACGTTGAATATTGCTACATCTGTACGTGCCCCTTCCCAGATGCCCCAACATTTAACAGTTGTCCCATTGAATAGTTTTTGGGCTTTAACTAAAATGTAACATTAAATGAAGGGGTCCTAAACATGGGTATATGATTATTACTTGCATTTTGTAAGAAACCACATTACCCATAACTCACATCACAAACAGGAAAAAGTAACAGGCACTTACTCTCGCACCATGCTCTAAAAAGGAACTTTCAGCATGTTTTCATAGTATTCCCCGTGAAATGACAATTCTGAGGCATCTTTTCTGAGTTGTGCCATTCCACTTTTACTCCTAATGGAATTTAATGAATAAAGTTACCATTCCACCTTGTGAAAAAGGTGCACTCTGGCACTGGCTGGACTGCTTGGATATTATGGATCTGGGTAGGGACACAAATCCAGCTGGTAACACCCAGATGTCAGTTTATTCAGACATTATTAGGAGAAATAACAAAGAAACTACATGATGAATGGTTCCAAGAAAATATGCTCCATAATTGTTATACTATGGGGAATAGAAGTATTTACTAAAACAAACAGGTTGACAGGTCCTTATTAAAACACATAGCTTCAGAGTGCATAGATAAGGAATGTTATATGATCTGGAAAAGAATAAAGGCTAGGGTGGAACTTCAACAAAACTTATATTCGGGAAATAAATAAATAAATAACACCTCTGCTCATTCTGTCTCTCTGTCTTGTAATAAGCCAAGGACCAGCAGTATGTCTCCATCACACGATTAGGACAGATTTTTATCCCATTGCAGTAAACATTCTTACTGAATGAGTACAAACAGAGATTTTGAAGTCCGTGAGAAAATGATACAGAAAGTCTTTTGGAATATTGTATCACTTTCATTATACAAAACATAAGGTTTATTTCCTGAAACCTTAATACCCCTTTAAGCTGTAGCTGGATTGCAGCGCTTTCACTTTTCTACTCTCTTAAAGTGAACCTATCATGAGAACTAGTTTGTTTTCATGTCTGCTTAATGTTCTATGAATTAATGAGTTCAGTTGTATTCACTTACTTATACCTCCTCATCAATGCTGCTTTTTATTTTTTATTTTTTTCAATGGTCAGATAAACCATTTATATTTTACTTAGATAAATCTAGAAAATCCTTTTAAATTTGGAAATTAAATATGAATAAATATATTTCTCAGTGATATTAACCTAGCAAATAAAACAGAAATTAAGTTGCACAGTTTTAAGGGGTTATGCCCCAAACTGAAAAAAGAACTATTTGCAGTGATGGACACCATTATGTTAACACTGTCAATGCAAATAAACCCTGCCATTTCCACCTTCTCTTTGCTCAACCCCTCTACAGCTCTGTGAGCAGGCATATGCTTATACCATGTGACTATCAAAGCTTTCTATCAAATCTGGTTTTATTAAATTTGTTTACATTTTAAAATGAACAGATCATACAAATGATGTCCGGCAATGTAATACAAACATTGTGATGGAGGAGCATGGAGATGAATTTCTGGGTGGTAGAGTGCATTGAAATTTGGCTTTTGCTAGCCCTGTTCCCCAGTTGAGTGAGCTCTATGCATTGCTCTAGCACATGCTCAGTAGGAGAGAATAGAGAAACATGACTGCAAAACTAGTCAGCACTAGGCAATCCTGCAGGACAAGCAAGCAGAGAAATAGACAAAATGTGTCCACTATGTCACAGCTGCTGGTGGTCAATTCTATGGCAAACCAGGGAAATAGGTGAAATTTTTTTAAGCAATGAAGATTTATTGCACATAGTAATAACCTATGGCATGTTTCTTTTAATGAGAATACCCCTTTAACTGTAGCAGATGACTGTTAGAAAATTAACTTTCAAAGTCACATTTGGTGTCTGCCGACTTGGCAGTGCTGTGTGCTTCTGCTGATATAAAACACACCATTATAACCCAATGAAGGTTAGAAGTGAATTGACTATGAAACCCACTCCTCTGTGTGTGACGCTTTGTCACTTACTGCTATTAAGTTTAATGACCTGACTTACTTACCTCCCACTGCTATCTAAATTCTTCCCCTCACTCCTGATGAACTGTCACCATGAAAATGGAAATCCTCCACTCTCCACTGAGTATTATCTCTCTGTATATCAATATGTATGGAGCCCTATTTGGGGGGGGGTATGAGTATTATCCCTCCCGCAACAGACTCTGGCGCTGACCTGTGTGTATAATGGGACCTGAAGCCTTCGCTGAAGGGAAGAGTGGGAACATATATGAAATATATCAGTGCCTCCACCCAGGATAGAGCCTCTGTATTACAGGGAGGATCTCTTCCTGGGACTTACCCATGAGGTACAGTTAGTAGCCTTAACAAGGATCACTGTACTAATCTCACAGTCTGAAGAATACATACAGATACCACATAAGGTTATAACAGTAGCTTTATAAGAATCAACAGGGTAATAATACATACATACAATATACTCAGAACACAGCAGTACTACAACAACCAGCAAGTCCTCAACCGTCTTAGGTTATATACCCGGGTATATATATAGATATATAGCAAGAGTCCAGGCACAATACCTCCAGGCAACAGAAGAGATGCAGGGGCCCCTGTGGATGACTGTGGATCCTCGGATTCTTCCAGGAGATGACAGACAGCCGATCAGGAGATGATGATGATGATGGTGAGATTCTTCACAGGCAGCAAACAGGGCGACGGGACGGCAGTAGATGCAGGCCTGACACCCTAACACTGAGTCCTTAACCGCCAGCTAAACTACAGTGCCACGGGCCTCTAACAGCTAGTTGGCCTTCGGAAGCCTAACCTATCACTGCCCTGAACTATATATATATATATGGATCCCTAACTACGGTACTAGCTAGGTCCTGTGAGTATATAGGGGGTAACACATACCTAACTATATACTGTGAAGTAAAGAGGAACAAGTGGCTCTTAGACTCCCCCAGACTAACATGTCTGTCAGCAGCTCTGCTCACATCTCTCCCCCCGCAGCTCTGCCTCACATGTGTCTGACTCACTGTATTTACAAAACAAAACTTGCACTAAATGCCTGGGGTCTCTGAAGCCAAACTGCAGGGGCAAAGAAGCCAGATACATTATATACTAGTAGAAATGGCAGTTCCCACACTCTCCCTCTGGTGAAATCTTTACGTCACGTCAAAGACATACAAAGTCATAGTATACAGTCAACATGCCAATGACAATATCAATATGGTTGCTTTTGCATTTACAGAGTCACAACAGGTTAATAGGTATACATGCCAGCAGGAGCGAAATTGGTAACATATTGACCAAAGTGGACACGCACCCACCCAAGCATGGTATAAATGAGGCTGAGTAGTAAATTGGGGTCCCCCAAACTATCAATGTCAGCATAGGTGGAGGGTGTCTAATCTCTCTCCCCCGTACCCTCTCTGAGGTAAACAGCATGTCCAGGCCCAAACTAGGGTTGTCTGCCATGGGAGGGGATGGTGCTGGTGGCGAGGAGAGCTAGATCCCTGCTCATCTGTAGACACAGATCTAGGTACGAATTCTGGAGTTTGAGGGTTCATAGGTCTCCCTGAAGGAGAAGATACTGGTGATCTAGGAACTTCAGGAGCCACAGTCCAATCACTCTCAGGAGTTTCAGGAAGGTCAGGTGGAATATCGGCTAAGGACTGTGGAGAATCGCAGGCCGAGCCATCATTGGAGATATCCATACCATCAATCTGAGGTACAGGCAACAAATGATTTCTATGCCAAGTCCTGATCCTCCCGTCCCGTCCTTTTATCTTGTAGACTGGTATTCAGGCAACCGATCTACCACTGTAAAGAGTTCACCCGCCATCGATCAGCCAGCTTATGTTTTGCAGATGCTCCCAAATTCCGTAGCAGAACATGGTCCCCAGGGTTCAATTCTCGGTATCTTACTCGAAGATCAAATCTCCTTTTATTTCCTTCATTCACTTTGGCCGCATTTTCCTCAGCCAGCTGATAAGCACTCTTAAGCGTTTCTTTCAAACGTGCCACGTATCGGTAATGATCTCGATGACTGATACCATCGGTAGAGACTCCCAACAAGATGTCAATAGGTAGCCTAGGCTCTCTTCCAAACATCAGAAAGTATGGTGTATATCCTGTGCTCTCGTGCCTTGTACTATTATAGGCATGCACCATAGCCTCCACTTTTCGACTCCAGGATCGCTTATCCTCAATTCGTAAGGTACCAAGCATATCAAGTAAAGTCCTGTTAAATCTTTCAGGAAGGGCATCTCCCTCTGGATGGTAAGGCGTCGTCCGACTTTTGCGGATGTTCAACAACTGAAGTAACTCTTTGATCAGGTTACTCTCAAAATCCGGCCTTGATCAGAATGCAACCGGTGTGGTAAGCCATAATGGATAAAATACTTTTCCCAAAGCACCTTGCAACAGTGACTGCTTTTTGATCCTTAGTCGGAAAGGCTTGAGCATATCGTGTGAAGTGATCAGTCACCACCAATACATTTCCAAATCCTCTGGAGTCGTTGTCAATACAAAGGAAGTCTATGCAGACAAGATCCATGGGGCCCGAACTCTTCAAGTGTCCCATGAAGGCGCTCGAACGGGACAGTCTTCCTCTGCAAACATCTGCGACAGCACCTACACAGACGAGTCACGGTATCTCTCATTTTGGGCCAGTAGAATCGGTCTTGTATTAGGCCATAAGTCTTCTCAGGTCCCAAATGACCATGATAATCATGCAGACTTCGGAAAATCATCTTCTGAAAGCAGCTTGGAATAACTAGTTGGCGCCTTCCAGGGTGATCATGATACAGCACCACACGATAAAGTAGGCCATTGTCTATTTCAAACTTCTCCCAATCTCGTAGAAGTTGACTGCATTCAGAGGGTAGGGATGTCTTTAACATTTCTCTGTCTTGAGAACTCACTGCTTGATAAAGAGGTCCAATTAAAGGATCAGTCTTTTGACTCCAGATCATTGCTTTGAAGATATAGAACAACTCTCAAAGGATCCAAAGCGGCAGGGTAGGCAAACATGTCTGGTACAGCTTCGGGACCTCCCCCAATAGAGTCAATAAGCCGAGTTTCAGAAAAGGCTACGGTCTTCAACTACAGCAGCCATGGCACACAAAGCTCCTACTCAGGACTGGCACTTCTCCCATTCATCCACTACTTCCGGACTAGGTAATCCAGGCCGTCTTGATAGAGCATCTGCCCCAATGTTCTTAGGCCCCGATTTATACTTGAGTGTGAATTGGTAGTTGGATAAAGCTGCCAACCAGCGATGTCCTGTAGCATCGAGTTTAGCGGTTGACAAAACGTATGTCAGTGGATTGTTGTCTGTTCTTACTTCAAACGTGGCTCCGTATAAATAGTCATGTAATTTATCAACAATGGCCCACTTGAGTGCCAAAAACTCCAATTTATGTACTGGATAATTTTTCTCGGGGAGAAAGACTCGACTTATGAAAGCTATGGGGAACGGCGGGGGGCGCACGCCACCTAATCCTTCAAAGCTGGCATCTACATGTAGCACATATGGCTTCTGTGCATCAGCATAAGCCAGAACGGGAGCTTCTGTCAATTTCTTCTTCAACAACTTAAATGCTTCTTCACAATCGCAGTCCACCTATCGCCAAAAAGGCTTTTGGAAGACCCTTCTTCTTTCGGATCTCGCATCACTCTTCAACAGGTCGAGGAGGGCTGAGCAATTTTTGAATATCCTTCCACAAATGCGATAGAATCCACAAAACCCCAAGAAAGATTGCAACTCCGTAATATTTGCGGTCGGGGCCAATTCACCACAGCTTCAATCTTACAGGATCGGTAGCAACTCCTTCAGCAGAAACAATATGACCTACATAAGTGACCGAAGATCTACAAAATTGCATTTGTCAGCCGACAACCAGCCCCTCTTCTTTTAAGCGTTGGAGTACTCTCATGAGTCGTTCTTCATGTTCTTCCAGCGTCTTTCCAAACACAATAATGTCATCAAGATATACAAGGCATTCCGGGGCACTAAATCACCTAACACTCTTTCCATCAACCTTTGGAACGTTGCTGGCGCACCTTTTGTACCTTGCGGCATACGAGTGAACTGAAAGAAACCAAGGGGCATATGAAAGCTGTCTTTTCCTGATCCTCAGGTGCCATTGGGACTTGATAGTATCCCGATCTTAGGTCCAGCACTGTAAACCAACAGTTTCCATTCAGAGCTTCCAGAGCTTCTTCAATTCTGGCAGTGTATACTGATCAGGTAAGGTTCTCCGGTTCAGAGTTCTGTAATCCACACATAGGCGAATTGCTCCAGATTTTTTTCTTACCACCACAATAGGTGAGGCATAGGGGCTCTTACTGTCCACAATGATCCCCGACCTTTCATTTGCTGTAGAGTCTGTCTTAACTCATCAACATCCGGAGCAACTCTCGTGGTGCTCGGAAGGGAGTAGAATCGGTCAATCGGAAAGTGTGTTGAGCACTTTTAGCACAACCACATCCATATCATCCATGGAGAACACTCCGATAATTCAGACAACTCTGTGTCAGTGTGATTCAGGCCTCTGGTAAATGTGGATCACTCAAGTCAAGATTGAGATTAGGGATTGCATCTCGGATTTGAATCTGCACACTTCAGCGATGGATTTACTCAAGCACAGGGAGCAGTGGGCCACATTCTGGTATGGTCCAATTACAATCGGATGCGGTGAACAGTTCCTCACTGTCACACAGGTAGATAACTCCACTTTATTCCTCCAGTCCTTTCTCTCTGGGATCACCATCCAGCCATTCTGGTTAATCATTTCTTCAGGGGTTTCCATAAGGACATAACTCCCCCCTTCAAGCAAATCGGGAGCAATGCTGGAGGCTACTCTCAGAATTCTCTCCCCGCCGGCAGGAACTTCCACGGTTCTCTCACCGATATGATATACCATTCCATGTCGATAGCCAGTAGACAGGGCATCACAGAGTTCTCTAAGATCAGAAGATATATTCACCGGCTGAGCTGCAGGGTTCCAATCTCTTCCAAGAAACTTCTGAAAAGCATAATGCACTGCGGGACAATTAGTGCCAAGTATCACAGGAGCTGCACAAGAATCCCCTGTATCAGGACAGACAAGAGCCGTAATCTTCATGGGAGCGACACTCTGATCTTCTAATTCAGGGACAGCTATAACTACTTGTAGGCTGCCATCTACAGGATATGATCCTGAATTAAGCCCCCACAATTTCATTTGTCCTGTAGACTGAAGAGGTATATCCCTCAGATACTTTTGGTAGAACGAGCGATAAATCAGGGTCACTTGAGATCCTGTATCAAACAGGGCAGGAGCGGCATGACCATTGACAGTGACTTTGACAACGGACCTGGAGCCCGCGATAGCGCCTCTGGTATTTACTCGGCGGCCTTCCTTCGGTGTCTTTGATTCTGAATAGAGAAGACAGCACTGTGTCCCAATCCCTCACTGTCCTCCGTACACTGTCTGGCAGTATGGCCCGTCTGACCACATTTATAACAGGTTCTAGCATCCTTCCTCCGTTGAGTGGCAGTGGGTGGAGTGGCGGACTGTCTAAGTTCTGACCGCTCCGCTGGTTTGTCCTTGTTTGAATTAGGAACAACATCTTCTTTAGAGATGCTTTTCGCTTTCTTAGGGGTACTAAAACTAATGTCAGCTTCTTGTTTCTTCACTAACTTCATTAAGTCAGGAAATGGAAGGACTCTATCAGATAGTAAGACCTTGAGTACTTGAGCAAGAGGATGATGAGGTTGTAACCCCTCACCAACTGACTGGTTCTCATAGCGTCTACCCTGAAGTAGATATAGCTGCGTGGTACACCAGACGTGAAAGAAGTAGCTGTAAACGGTTAATAAAAGTAGAGACATTTTCCCCTTCTTTTTGACGAACCATTCGGTAATCAGCAACCATCTGGGCAAGGTCATAGTATGGCTCAAAGTGATCAGACAGTACTTGTATATAGTCCAATGCACTCACTCCTTCATGAGAGTTTCTGTACAAGCGGATCAATTCTGCAGCAGGAGACCGCAAACTCACTGATACGCTGCCGCTTCCTTCTTCAGAGCAAGACCATTCCTTCAGGCATTGGAGAGTATGTTCTTTCCATATCTCAAAGTTTTCCTCCCCTTGTGGTACTGGGACATTACCAGAGAATACTTTTAGTTTCTTGTAGTGAGTGGCCTGCAGGCCCTGAGCTAACATTTCAGTCAGCCTGGCTAAAGTGCTAATAGCACTGTCACTAGAGGAACTGCTAGCGACGGCCATACTGGGGGGAAACTGGCTGAGCGGGATTCTTCCTTTACCTGAACCAGGGGAGGAACAGGCGGTCGGTAATCCCATGTAGTAGCTAGTGGGAGGTTCCCCTCTGAGCTATATCGCTTCTCCATATCAATGATTATTCCCACTTCTAAATCTCAGCAGTGCCTCCAAATGTAGCCCTATTTGGGGGGGGGGTATGAGTATTATCCCTCCCGCAACAGACTCTGGCGCTGACCTGTGTGTATAATGGGACCTGAAGCCTTCGCTGAAGGGAAGAGTGGGAACATATATGAAATATATCAGTGCCTCCACCCAGGATAGAGCCTCTGTATTACAGGGAGGATCTCTTCCTGGGACTTACCCATGAGGTACAGTTAGTAGCCTTAACAAGGATCACTGTACTAATCTCACAGTCTGAAGAATACATACAGATACCACATAAGGTTATAACAGTAGCTTTATAAGAATCAACAGGGTAATAATACATACATACAATATACTCAGAACACAGCAGTACTACAACAACCAGCAAGTCCTCAACCGTCTTAGGTTATATACCCGGGTATATATATAGATATATAGCAAGAGTCCAGTGCACAATACCTCCAGGCAACAGAAGAGATGCAGGGGCCCCTGTGGATGACTGTGGATCCTCGGATTCTTCCAGGAGATGACAGACAGCCGATCAGGAGATGATGATGATGATGGTGAGATTCTTCACAGGCAGCAAACAGGGCGACGGTGACGGCAGTAGATGCAGGCCTGACTACCCTAACACTGAGTCCTTAACCTGCCAGCTAAACTACTAGTGCCACCGGGCCTCTAACTAGCTAGTTGGCCTTCGGAAGCCTAACCTATCACTGCCCTGAACTATATATATATATATATATGGATCCCTAACTACGGTTACTAGCTAGGTCCTGTGAGTATATAGGGGGTAACACATACCTAACTATATACTGTGAAGTAAAGAGGAACAAGTGGCTCTTAGACTCCCCCAGACATAACATGTCTGTCTCAGCAGCTCTGCTCACATCTCTCCCCCCAGCAGCTCTGCCTCACATGTGTCTGACTCACTGTATTTACAAAACAAAACTTGCACTAAATGCCTGGGGTCTCTGAAGCCAAACTGCAGGGGCAAAGAAGCCAGATACATTATATACTAGTAGAAATGGCAGTTCCCTACATATGCTATGCATAATCCATCTAAAAATATATGCAGTCCCTATATGGATTGGGAATATTATACATCTCCTGAAAAGAGTTATGAATTCCTTAAGCAAGATCTTAATATCGGCATTATTCCCTGCTCTGCCTTAGATCTCGCACACCTCGTAATTAGTAGTGTCTCTGTAATATTATACTGCACTTTGTTACAAACGTTACTTAGTAAGCCAAGCTATAAGGCAGTCATTAAGACAGATTTTTTTTTATATCTTGTCTTTTTGCAATTACAGTTCATCAAAGTAAGTAAAAAAAAAGATAATGAAGAAATAAATTATTGTCTCCTAATTAATCAGATTGTGCAGAAATCGCTTTGGAAGAAATGTATTAGCAGTGTACTTTCTGAAATGTAAACCTATATATAAGGCTCACATCTGAATCTCCCATTGCAGAGTCCGAAAGTCGTCGGAGAAAAAAGTCCTACACAGAGGACTCTTTTTCCGCTGCTTTCAATTTCAACATGACTGACACCTGATGGACCCCATTATAGTAAATAGAGTCGCCAGGCTCTGTGTCTAACCGCTGTTTTAGCAGTCCGCTTCTCTATTGTTTGGCCCTGAGAACCAGTGTGAACCTAGGATAAACTGTTAAATGATAATAAATAGCCACTTACCTTAAAGGGGAACAGGATTAAAAAAAAACTTTTACATTCTCTTTGATTTCTTTAGGGGTTTCAATTGTAAACAAGGTTAAATATTCTTGCAAGTAATTTCAAATTTTGCAGTTTTAAAGATTTCCTCTAATCATCTTAGTGGTGACAGTCTGTTGTCTTGATGGATACAACCATAAATGCAGTACCTTTCTATGGTCTGGTACTAGTCAGAAATTCGTCAATGATTTCTCTATTGTTGCTGGATTCTCTTTTCATACATGTAGTGTATCTGCCTGATAACCCAACCACAATAAGGAAATCATGGCTGGGATTCTAACAAGTGCCAAATCATATCAAGTTTGTGTCGTATCTATTGGCAACAAACTAAGACAAAAGGCTGTCACCACTAAGGCTAGGTTCACATCTGCTTTGGAATCTGTTTGGCACAGAGTCCATCTGAAATCATGGAAATAAAAGTCCTGCAAGGCCATTTTTGCAAACAGTGATGTCAGGGAGAACGTAACCCCATTATAGTCCACCATCAGACGGATCTGTTTTATTGTTTAATCCATTCGTCTGGTCCATTGTAGGATGCATTAAACAGTGCTGATGTAAACACGCCATACAATGGTTATAGAAAAACTTTCAAACTCTGCAAAATTATTTATATTTACTAAAAGGTTTAATTTTCAACTGTCCACACATTTATCCCCTTGGCATACATAATAGTACGTCATAGCCACCAATGCCTTAAAGTAACTGGACGTACTGTTATGTCCAATACCGGTCACCTGCTCAGGGTTTGAGTGGGCAGCTTCTGGAGCAGGTGTTAACTGTAACTAATAGCTAACATCCTGCTTGAGCCAGCCCTGTGCAAACTGCTTGCTCTGTGCAAAGGATTGAACATGCTGAAAATCTCACAGCTTACAATGTAAAAAAAAGTTCTATGTACCTGTATATACTTCTGGCTGCTTGTGTTATTACAGATGAGATATTATTCACAGACAGCTAGCAGCTTTTCTGACTTTGCTCATAATTTTTCCCCCTGTATATTATAGTTGCTTGTCTGTGTGTATTTGCAGTTCAGAATTCCTGGATCTCCTATATTATAGTCACTTGAGCTTTTGTCAGCTTTTTGTTTCCTATTTTACAGTTGTTCATGGCAAAATTACATATAAAGAAACCAGTAGTATCAGTAATGGATAGGGTAGGGGCAGACTGCTCCTTATTGTACAAGCCCAAAGCCTGAGAGACAAATTAAAAATGTGCTACAGTCATAATGTGAGTATTAGTAGCAGAAAAACTGGCAGGACATGTATGAAGGTTTATAAGTAATAGAACAGAATTCCCAGTAAGACCCTACACATATTTCAATATTTCATGAAAACTCTAGTACTCTTTAAGTTTAACAGTTCTTTATCCAAGGACTCTCAGTGTTGCCTTAAATCCTCCTTAAATTATCATAAAAATTAAGTATAAAATATATTAATAAATATATTATAGTTTTTTTTTTTTATATTGTCCTAGATTGACCTGCATATTTGAGAAAAGTGAGAATCTATCACAGGCCTGTATTAAGAACATGACTCTTGATTCAGTTGGATCTTGTATATGTTCCTACTGAGTATGATGATAATTGTACAGTATTATCATCCCATTTGTCAATAGGGAGTGTCCCTATATACTCTGTCAGCTCTGACTGGACAATCTCAGAGTGTAATGGACATGCCTGGTTGTCAACAGGGATGGCAACAAGTAGTTAAGAACAAATTCATACCGTACATTTCTAAGAGGAATAATTGAAAAATGAAACAAAGCCTTGAAAAGATTATTTTATGGGAAATTTACAAGTCCTGTGTATTTACTGCTAGATTATTTATTTATGGAGGTTATTAACCCTTACTATTAAAAACCAGTTAGGTTGCTGTTACACATGACAGCTGGTTATGCTTGAGGTTTACCGCTAATTCCCATGCTGCCATTGTCTCAAGTCGAGGTCCTGTGCGTCAATTAGAAGTAAACAGTGAGATGTACCCACTTACGCTAAGACATATGTAATGGCCCCCTAAGTATATATGAGATCAAGCACAATCAATATATTTATACAGTCCTGGACTATATAAATAAACTCTTTCTACTTTGTTATTTATTTGTATTATTTTGCTTGCTGGCTTTGTCATTTGTTGGGGTTTACATGACAGGCCTGAGACAGGATTAATATATGTGAATTACATGGGAAGAAGGGAGGTACTTTTTGTAGCATTGAATCTCTGCTGGATTAAATATGTTATTTACAGAGCTCAGCATGTTTTTATGCTTTGACAATCCCTGTTCCATGTCCTTAAAATAAGCCAGTCAAGA
Source organism: Leptodactylus fallax (assembly GCA_947044405.1). NCBI lineage: Eukaryota > Metazoa > Chordata > Amphibia > Anura > Leptodactylidae > Leptodactylus > Leptodactylus fallax. Next base: position 1,800,778 of record CAMRHE010000019.1, read on the forward strand.
AGTAAAGCTCCTTAAATGACAAGTGTAGTTGAAATAGCATGGATTCCTAATATTTTACTTTTACAATCAGCATTGGGAAATGCTATAATGTGTAAAAGTATCAAGCTGCCAGGGTCCTGCAAAAGCTGTGATTGTATTAATTTTACTCACTGCTTTACGGATATTGTCACTGTCCCAAACAGGGCATATTGACAACTTTGGTGGTATCTTTGCAGCAGAGGCACGAATTCACAAGGAAAAACACTGTTTATGTGACCCTAACCTATCTATCTGCAGGGCTGGGTTTATGTGCTAGGTTATGGTGATAGACTGCATTTAAAACCTGCGTTTCAGGTCTCTTTGAACTGTGGGTTTAAGTTGTAACAAGTAGATCGCACAGGGTTAGTTGCTGGAGAGTTTGCACAAAGTAATCCAATGTGATTACTCCCCACATGCTTCCAGACTAAGGCTAAGGCCCCACGTTGCGGAAAAGATGCTTTTTTATTTTTTTGTGTTGCAGATTTTGCTGCAGTTTTTTGAGCCAAACCCAGGAGTAGATTGAGAAGAAGAAAGAAGCATAAGAGCTTTTTAGATATTCCCCATTCCTTCTGTAGTCACTACTAGGTTTGGCTAAAAAAAAATAGTAAAATCTGCATAAAAAAGCAGCGTTTCCTTAGGCTAAGGTCCCACATAGTGAGCCACAGCAAAAAAAACACGGTGGAAAAAAACGCACCGGAAACGCATTGCATTTTTTTCCATAGCATTTTTCACAGGAGTTTTCCTCTGCGGACTTTCTGCCCCTATTTTCCCTTTAGAAAAAGAAACAATGGCTCCAAAAATTTCCTAAATGTAAATATGAAGAAGTATGACACAGACACTTTAGGCTAAGGCCCACATGAACATTACTATATTTTTTTTTGTGGACATTTAAAAGTTACAAATTTTGCAAATATAAATACAAAAAAAAAAAAACTGCAAATATATATATATATATATATATATATATTATGCATTTTTGCATAATGTATATAAAATGTTACAGATTATAAATCATTAAAAAGTTTTAGGTTTTTCTGTAACTCTCTTATCAGTGACAGCCAGTGGGTACAACCATGAACACAGTAACGTTCTATGGTCTGGTCAGAAACCCAGCCATGATTTTCTTACTGTTGACAGGTTATTAGGCAGGGACACTACAGTCATGGCCAAAAGTTTTGAGAATGATACAAATATTAATTTTTACAAAGTCTACTGCTTCAGTTTTTCTAATGGCAATTTGCATATACTCCAGAATGTTATAAAGAGTGATCAGCTTAACAGCAATTACTTGCAAAGTCAATATTTGCCTAGAAAATGAACTTTATCCCCCAAAACACATTTCAACATCATTGCAGCCCTGCCTTAAAAGGACCACCTAACATCGTTTCAGTGATTGCTCCATTAACACAGGTGTGGGTGTTGATGAGGACAGGGCTGGAGATCAATCTGTCATGATTAAGTAAGAATGACACCACTGGACACTTTAAAAGGAGGCTGGTGCTTGCCATCATTGTTTCTCTTCTGTTAACCATGGTTATCTCTAAAGAAACACGTGCAGTCATCATTGCACTGCACAAAAATGGCCTAACTGGGAAGAGTATTGCAGCTAGAAAGATTGCACCTCAGTCAACAATCTATCGCATCATCAAGAACTTCAAGGAGAGAGGTTCCATTGGTGCCAAAAAGGCTCCAGGGCGCCCAAGAAAGACCAGCAAGAGGCAGGACCGTCTCTTAAAAGTGTTTCAGCTGCGGGATCGGGCTACCAGCAGTGCAGAGCTTGCTGAGGAATGGCAGCAGGCAGGTGTGAGTGCATCTGCACGCACTGTGAGGCGGAGACTCTTGGAGCAAGGCCTGGTCTCAAGGAGGGCAGCAAAGAAGCCACTTCTCTCCAGAAAAAACATCAGGGACAGACTGATATTCTGCAAAAGGTACAGGGAGTGGACTGCTGAGGACTGGGGTAAAGTCATTTTCTCTGATGAATCCCCTTTTTGATTGTTTGGAACATCTGGAAAACAGCTTATTCGGAGAAGAAGAGGTGAGCGCTACCAACAGTCTTGTCTCATGCCAACTGTAAAGCATCCTGAAACCATTCATGTGTGGGGTTGCTTCTCAGCCAAGGGAATCGGCTCTCTCACAGTCTTGCCTAAAAACACAGCCATGAATAAAGAATGGTACCAGAATGTCCTCCAAGAGCAACTTCTCCCAACCGTCCAAGAGCAGTTTGGCGCTCAACAATGCCTTTTCCAGCATGATGGAGCACCTTGCCATATAGCAAAGGTGATAACTAAATGGCTCAGGGAACAAAACATAGAGATTTTGGGTCCATGGCCTGGAAACTCCCCAGATCTTAATCCCATTGAGAACTTGTGGTCAATCATCAAGAGACGGGTGGACAAACAAAAACCAACAAATTCAGACAAAATTAAAGCATTGATTCTGCAAGAATGGACTGCTATCAGTCAGGATTTGGTCCAGAAGTTGATTGAGAGCATGCCAGGGAGAATTGCAGAGGTCCTGAAGAAGAAGGGTCAACACTGCAAATATTGACTTGCTGCATTAACTCATTCTAACTGTCAATATAAGCTTCTGTTACTCATAATATGAATGCAATTCTATTTCTGTATGTGATAAAAACATCTGACAAACACACATAAAAACCAGAGGGCAGCAGATCATGTGAAAATATAATATTTGTGTCATTCTCAAAACTTTTGGCCATGACTGTACATGCATGAGAAGATAACCCTGCCACAATAAGGTAATCGTGGCTGGGTTTCTGACCAGACCATAGAAAGTTCCCGCATTCATGGACATATCCATTGGCAAATGATCAAGACAAAAGACTGTCACCACTAAGATGGTTAAATCAAATATGGTTATGGTCATGGCAGGGGCATAACTACCAGGGTAGCAGTGGTAGCGGCTGCCACAGGGCCCCCGATGCTTTTTTTTTTTTTTTTTTTTTAATAGGCCGTTACCTGCTGGAGTAACCCCAGCAGGTATTGGGCCTTATATAGTTACTGATCCCTGTTCCTGCTCACAGCCGCCTGCGCTTCCCATTCTGCGGAGGCGGTTGTGAGCAGTAGTGGGGATCGGTAGGTAAGGCCGCGGGCCGAACCCCACAATCACTGCTATGTGCTATCATTATACTCCGGGGTCTTTTCAGACCCCCGGAGTATAATAATCGGAGGACTACGGGAGGTGAGGGAATATAAAAAACAATGTACTTACTTCTCCTACGCTTCTCCAGGCTTCGAGCCTGTTTGGTGACGTCCCAGACGTCAGCCGACGTCATTTTGCGTCGCAACGCCGGCCCACATCACGTGACGCCGGCCTGGTCCAACATTGAAGAAGGCCGAAGTAGCAGGGAGTGGACCGGAGTGAGGAACAGGTAAGTAGCATTGTTTTTTTTATGTTTCTATCCTCCCCTGGGTTTCCGATCATTATACTCTGGGGCCTGAAAAGACCCCAGAGTATAATAATTGTTCATGGGTGGCCCACAATGGGGCATAATACTGTGTGCAGGGGCCACTATGGGATATAATACTATGTGCAGGGGCCACTATGGGATATAATACTGTGTGCAGGGGCCACTATGGGGCATAATACTGTGTGCAAGGGCCACTATGGGGCATAATACAGTGTGCAAGGGCCACTATGGCACTATGGCATTCGGGGGGGGGGTGGTTTCGGGCCGCGGTTCGGGGGTGGCCCCATGTCAAATGTTCGCCTTGGGGCCCAGCCACTGGTTCATAGGTATGCCTCTTTAAGAACCTTTATGTGGTAACCATTAATAACAAACCTACAATAAAATGAGAAGGGATATAAAAAAGTAAATTTTAACTGAAATGCTATTACTATTTGTGTATAGATTAAATATGGATGGAAAGACAGTTTAATCCTCCCTTTCCCTCTGGATTTAAGCTCTATTACAATCTGCAACTGCTCCAGAGTTCTTATTAATGCATGTTTGTATCTGCATTTTCTTTTGTGGAGTATTGTATATATAAATTCTCAGAGTGGATATTTTTGCTTTCAGTGCCACATATGGTGCTATATTATGTTCATTAAAAAACCACAACATCCTAATGCATAACAAGCCTGGCTATTATTCATGCTAATTACTTTATATAAGAATAACGATATAAGGGAAATGGAAGATTTAGCCAAGAACATTACACACAATAATTAAACAGCTGGATTTTTTTAAATTCATATATTAGAATGTTTTATGAAGGTCTTAATAAGTCTATTAAAAAAATAAAAAATACACTATACTGTAAATACTATTCCAGACCAAAATCCTCAAATGACATTTTAGAATGAATAGGGTAAGTGGTCCAAGTTTTCTGATGTGGAGAGGGGGGGAGCTCTAAAATTGAAATGAGTTTCCAGAAAGAAGTAACACAAAGTAAAGTGGGTTTAATAGTTTTTGGAGAATTTTTTAGGCTAGCAGCATGAAACTCGGTACGTGGGTTAGCTGGATTTACCGGCTTGAACTTCATGCTGGGAGCAGGACTCTTAGCAGTATTGTTATCTATGATGCTAGGAGTCCCTACCTCCCAGCGACATACTGTCCCATACTGTAATTGATACAGGACACTATGTTGCTGGGAGGTAGGGACTCCTACCATCAAAGATAAATAGCATGCTAAGAGTCCCACTCCAAGCATGAAGTTAAAGCCGGTAAATCTGACTAACACACGGAAGAACTCAGTTGTGTGCAGTTAGCCTTACTAAGCAAAATCCATCAGAATTCTGGTGGAAAACATGCTGTGCATCACATTTATCAAGTGTTTTAGACAATGTTTAGATGCTTTTATGACTTGTATGAAAATGGGTGTGGTTTATGTAAAAAGAGGCAGGATATAAGATGTGCCCCTGTGCTTCAAACAAGTGCGCTAAAAATGCACCAAATTTTTTCATCCACCTAATAAGTGATGTAATGTTACACTAGACAGCCTAAAAATATACCATATTTATCAAACAACATCGCTTTGCTAAATGTGGCGCAGTTTGACTGTCTAGTCTAAACACTATTAGTAAATCTGCCCCACCTTCTTAAAGAAAAACTGTTTTAGTTGGTCTTAGCAACCAATCACAGCTCAGCTTTAATTTTTTAAAAGCACTATAGGAACTTAAAGTTGTACTTTTGTTACTGTGGGCAACTAAGGCGGTCTTTCTTTAGGGACAGTAATCATAAATTTGTCCTATTGAGTTTTGTAGACATGCTCTGTGCAGGGAAGGGAAAAGATAAGCCGATAATCTTCTTTAGGGCCCTTTCACATGAATGTATTTAAGCAGAGACGTAAGGTCCAGATGTTGGTTGTATTTGTGGCCCAACAGCAGCTCCCGTGAACTGAATGTATGGCATATTACTGCTTTATGATGCCTTGTGCTGCAGAACTTTCACAGCTCTACTGTCCAGCACCCACAGCATCATGTGACTATGTAGAGCTGCCATAGTTCTGCAGCTCAAAGCATCAGAAATTAGAATCATGCTTTAAAGTTTAGTTCACAAGAGTCACGAGCCGGGAAATATGGTGAACATGCAGACAGTATTTCTTGATCCAAATATATTTGTCTGAGAGGGTCTTTACACTAAGGCAGCATGGTGGCTCAGTGGTTAGCGCTGGAGTCCTGGGTTCAAGTCCTGCCAAAGACAACATCTGCAAGGAGTTTGTATGTTCTCCCTGTGTTTGTGTGGGTTTCCTCCTACACGCCAAAGATATACTGATAGGGAAATGTAGATTGTGAGCCCTATATGGGACAGTGACTGTAAAGTGCTGCGGAATATGATGGTGCTATACAAGTAAGCATAAAAAAAAAAGTCTCACAAAATTCTGGAAGAGTGCTGCACTTTTTGATGTTGTTTTTTTCCACTACAAATATTGATTTATTTATTTTTTTTGACTTTTATGTGTTTTCTGGGGTCATAGGATTTTTTTTTTTTTAAACAACATGTGTCCTGCTCTCCCTCCCCCCAATTTACAGAGTCTTCTGTGTACACACACTGATATAGGGAAAGTTGTATAGGGAAAGTTGTCAATCAGCCTGTGTTGGGCTGGAGTCAGGACTCTCACTGTCTCTCCTAGGAGTCCTGTAAGGATCTAATCTGCATTTACTTAGAAATCCTGCTCCGAATCGAATAAACCTATATATTGCAGAGACAACTTTCAACTATCTTTGCCAATCTCATAGACATTGAATAAAGCAGTATCACACATGTTCAAACAGGGGGTTGGGGACCCTTGTTAGGGCAATTAGTGGGGTCCCAGTGGGTAAGTGATGAGCGGAATACCCCGTTAAGTAATCCCAAACAGGAAGCAAGATGGCTTCAACATTGTTCTTGGTAACGACAAATTTAAGGACAAAATATCTACCTCTAGTGGTCAATGCTAAAAGTGCAACACAAATTCTTTACTGTGAAACAGCAGCCACTAGTGGTCAGATTTGAGAAATACAACATAATCCTAACAGCAAACTGGAAACGGAGCTCAGCTCCAAACTACACTGTGACAGACTTGTGAGAATATGTGTATATTTTGACAGCGTATGTGTGTCATACAACAGAAAAATGGCCTATTTTTTATAATTACAGAACAATGTGCATGGCAGTGACTAAGATCATTGCATGTTGGAGACACAGAAAACATACTAGATATCTGGCTGTTTTATACAAAGTGCAAAATCTCTCTCTAAAATAAATCTCTCCACTTTGACAGCAGGGGGGAAGCACTAAGTTCCCGGTGAAGTAAATTGCTATGAATAAAAATAGCAATGCAAGAAGAGACTATTCCTTTGCCACTCTATTTACAAAGTACAGTATTCTAAACTTAAGTCTAAAATACAGAACTCCAGAAGTCCTATCCAGCGGAGACATGTTTTAGGCTGCTGTCATATGCTATATAAGATAACATGGACACTGCATTGCGACTTGACACCATCACCTTAGTTGACGGAATTTTGCCTTCCCCCTGTCTCTAGTCTCAAAGGTTCACTGTTAGCTAATATGTCTCCCTCCGTAAACACATGTTAAAACTGCTATTAGCAGCTGTAAAGTTTCTGCATTATTATGTGGGAGATCCTTTTTTCTATGCCTTTTATGATGAGCGTTTCATTGTAACATAACTTGCAATTAAAACACAGCAAAAAATGATGTCGAGCAATTATTTTTCTTATGATGTGTCAGGATGAGCTGCACAGTCAGGAAATGAGGACACCTGGCGCAGTCTACTGTGGGTTTTCTACACTGCCTCGCTGTGGTTTGAAAGGCTCGGGATGCATTAAACATCAGTTCCAACAACAGAAAAAAAACCCTTCTAATTATATGCTTCAAGGTTATCTTTAAACACCCAGCTCTGTTGTTCTTTGGTCTTAGGGCAGGCGGCCTGCCGAGGTTGATAGCCTCTTCCAGACATGTATAAATACAATTTATCCCATATGATATTCTGGCTATGACAACTCACAAATGGCACTTCAGCATAATTCCTAGCCCACAATCCATTGCAGTTCAATCCTTTCCAAATATTGCTCATGCAACAATAATTGTAATTATAAAAATTTTGAGCACTTTTTTTTTTCTATTGGACTGTTTCAGCCTCTGAAAACCTCTTACGGCTAGTCCTTATCAAGAACTGTACACATTAGCACATTTACTTCACTAAAGTACATACTGGACAAATATTGGACTTTGATGGGAGCAGGAAAGTACCTACAGTGGCGTCCTGAGTTTCCACAAAAGACAGGTGTCAGGGAAAAGAAGGGTCAGGCATGTCCAATCCTTTTATTATTGTGAGAGTTAAGCTGGAGCCAGAGGTGTCTAGCAGCAGCTTACTCCCTTCTCCCCAGTGACAGCACATGCACACTCAGCTGAGCCAAGCATGCATGTGTAGTTGAGTAAAATACTTGTTGAAGTATGCTTACTGCTTTACCCTACTGCCTGCCTTAGCTTTCTGTCATCATAAGCATGAAATATAGAGAAAAAGTAAAATATTGTCACTTTGCCACACATACAAAAAAGATTGCTAACAGTCAAATCTAAGAAATCAGGAGAATTGTAAAAAATTAATGTTAATTTCAATATAGGAAAAGATTATCATATGTGTTGGGCACCCAATCTGAAGTGGAGCATTCATATTTCTGAAGGGTTCTGCCAACAGCAACTAAAACATATTGTATGTTCAGCCTTATGATGAAGATACTAAAGATCTAACGTTTGGTTAAGTCATTGGGGTGTTCCTGACTTTAAGCGGTATTTTTTACTTTTTTGTCTCTGATCTGAGACATGCACTTAAGAGTGGGTGTCCCCCAACTCCAATTCACAAGTATGTTTGGCTATAAATGTAAAATGGCTCATAAATGTGCCTCAGTATTTTCAATATACCGTTCTGAGTTTGACAGTGTACTGCCACCCATTCTAGAGCACTCACTCTCCAACACTTTTCATACTCTGTCATCCTATTGTAAGCTCATGCTGACTTATTGTTGTTATTATAGATAGGCAGGATGTAGTTTTTATATAAGGCAATATTCCCTTAGAATTTAATATATCAGTACGTTTATGCAAATTAATCTTGCTTGTTTTTGCTTGTAAGTGAATGCCTAAAAGTATAAATAAAATAATATCATAACAGTTATATAACATTTACCCAAATTGACATTCACTACAAACATTAGAACAGTAAGGCTGGATTCACATATTGCAATTTTCAAAGCAGCGGTTCATGCAGTTTTTTGAGCCTAACAAAGGAGTATTAATAAAATGAATGCCTGGATAAAGGGGGTCTGTCAGGGCCAAAATTACTGCTCAACCAAAAATAAGACTTAATAGGAGTGGAAACTTACCATTGTGGCTACAAACTGATAAAACAATGCAGAAATAATAATCTTTTTATCGATATGCAAATCAACCTGCAAGTGCATCAGAGGCGGACCTGAGGCAGGCAGAGACTAAAGTGGTGACATGGGGGGAATATTGACTATAGGCAAATGTGATAAATCAGGTCCGCCCCTGATACATTTGCAGGCTGATTTGCATATTCATAAAAAGATTAATATCTACATTGGCTGGTGTTTGGTTCTGTTCCATGCAACTGAATGGAGTTGTTTCTGTAGCATGTACATAGAAATTCTACAGCCTCCGTTCAAATGAATAGAACAGTTGGAAAAAATTCTAAAACTAATCTACCGTGTGTGAATATACACTAATAAGAGTTTTTATATAAGGAAAATTAGTGAGGTCCAGTGCTACAAAACAAGCATTTTCTGGATTCTGGGGAAATTCTATAACAGAATAATTTTTTTTTCAGCAATTTTATATTTGTCATTCACTGCCAAAAACATGGGCATGCATTGAATATTGTTGGAAGATAAAAAAGAACTTGAATATCTTATCTATCCTGTTTGATCTCTTATTCCAGTTTCCGCTCTATGGCTTTCTTCTCACACATGGGTATTTGTAAGTTTGTATAATCTATGGCGCACAGCAGACTCAGACAGTACAATGGATGACTATCTCCTCTGACAACAATGATTCTTAACCCCAGACGTCTTTGAAGAATATATCAGCTGCTGGTGGCCTGTTTACAGATTTACATGCTGTGCTTAACCCTCCTAAATCAGGAAATTTAGTCTTTTAATAATTTGCTGCCATGAGGTTTAATCCACTCCCTGCACTTCACCATCAAACCTGTCCCCTTGTCATTTGTCATAGAATTTACTAAATAATAAGGATAATTAAACATCCAATATGGCCGCACTTCCTGTTATCATAGACATGGCCAAAGAGCAAGAAACATTTACTAATATTTAGCACTTTTACATTTTGGGTGGAAATAACATAAAGTTCCATAGTATAGTGTTTTTAGCAGAATTGATTTTGGTACAATTGTAATTCTATTAATTCCCTTGTATTTAACTAGAGGGGTTCTCAAGGAATTGGGAAAAAAAATGAATAGTCAGGATACATACCTTGGTACATACTTGAATATGTCTAGAGAGATGCAGGAACTTGTTTTGGCTATAGCAGAATGATTGTAGTAAACAAAATGGCCGCCATTGCTGTCCTCTGTGTGAACGTTGTCCTAGAATGTAACTAGGATTGGATTCCTCCTGCTGCTGGAGATCTGTGGGAAAGTGTGTGGGTATGTGACTACAGTATCAGTAGATGGTTTTGTGAAGCAGCTGAGAAGAGACGTTGCGTTGCTCCATTATCATCTGTAGCTTTGGTCATAGCTTCACAAATCCTGCTACACAGCTTGAATAGAAAGCAACAATGTTATGCCCCACTTTGACACCACCACCGCCCCATTTTTCCTGACGTGTCTGCCCAGTTGTCAATGTATAAATTAATTTTTAGAGGGAACAGAGGAACAGCATAACACAGAGTTCCAGGAAACATGCTCTACAATTATTTAATGGGGAATATAAGTATTTACTAACATACAGAAATAGATAACTCCCTTAGCAATTGCAGCCGGTTAACCACTGCAACTTTGCTGGCTGCCAACATGCTGCAATCTACAGCCGCAGCCTAACTAGTGCAATAGCAGCATAATGTCATTGACATGGCGGCAGAACACCCCGATTATTAAAATAATCCATATAAGTACCTAAGCATATCTTAGAAATACAATTAATGGACACCATACACTGAAATGGATAAAAATTTGAAGTTTTTTCAGGGATTAAAAAAAGAAAGATCACCCCTTTAATGCTGTCAAAAACCCTTAATGAAATGCAGATGCAGGATGTCGTCGATGTTACTCAGAATGCCAGTACTGGAACTTGAAAGTTGACATGTTTCTGCTTTTGCATGTATGTCATAATCCATTCATTAAAGCGGTATATCCATAGAATTTACCATAAATGCCTGACAGATTGGTGTTCCATTGGAGTCCTCTTCACAACTGCAAGTGATTGAGAGAGGGTCACACAAGAGTGGTGGCGGGACCCATATCTGTCATAACTGCCAAGATAGGAATTTCTCCATTTGAGAATCAGTGTATTAGCTGACTATTATAATACCTACATTGAATTCTGGGAAAGTGTTTAACTGATACCGCTATCATCTATCATGGTTTGTCTCAGGAGGATGATATTTTATCACCAATAAGTGGTTTCCCCTCTGTCTCTTAGGTTAGCTTGACAACCACATCCCTCCTATTCCTTGTAATTTGCAGACACCTGCTTAAATGACATTTTCCCATCCTTAGGAATAGCTACTACCATATACATGTCAAAAACACGCAATTATGCTCCCTTCCATACTGCTATAAAACATCATAAAGGGGCAAACTTACTACAGTGTACTTTGTAATGGCTCATACTTGTCAAATGACCAGTCTACTCTGTTTTAAGAATCTTAGAATGAGCTTAAAGGGGTTGGCCCACGAAATACATTTATCACAGAATGGGGGATAAGTGTGTGATTATTGGAGGTCCGATTGCTGGGAGTCACACGGTCAAGAGAATGGGAGTCCTATGTCTGCTGACTGAATGGAGTGGGCAGGGGTTGTGAATTTACCTTGTTGCTTTGTTCCAAGTGCTATATTTGGATGATGTCTCCATCACTTTCACAGGGACACAGGGCATCCATTCTCATAACCTATGGATAGGTGATAATTGGATAGGGAAATTATGACTACCATGGAACCCTGATTGCCAGGGTAGATGCTGTAGATGTGGTATCAATGACCAATTACTGCAAAATTGCTATTCAAGTTGAGTTTTCTTTATCTGTACATGATGTAAGACGTCTGTACGTATATATACATTTTATATTATATTATTTTGGGGCATGGTTTTTGAACTATTAGGAGATTGTAAAGTCTTTGGTCTCATATTAAACTGGACATTTGTTTGCTTCTAAGCATTTCATTTGTCTCTGTAAAGTGTAGGTGGTGCTTTCTCCAAACCATTTCATTCTAATTCATAGAATACTATTTACTTATTATTTCACTCAATGAAAGTAATCTCATCAGGCTTTCTGTAATTACTGTTTTTCCAGTGTCCAATTTGTGGTGTGATTTGTTGTCTTGTGGTCTTTATTGCCAAATGCATAATCTAATTTCATGTTAATGTCATCAGAATGTTTTCTTATTTATGGGAGCTGTTCTGAAACCCGCTGCTATTCTGCGTATATTACACTGAGTATATAAAATGTTTGTCAGAACACTGTGATCTAACCAATGCTAGGAGGTAAAGGCCGAGAACACAGTATTAGGCATCAGTCTGGAAAGTTCAAGGGAGCCTTGCACTACAGTTTTTGTTTTTATGCCACTTCCATGATATTGTGTGTTCATAATGTTCCAAACATGCCCCTGTTCACATGGTCATTACTATGTGGGAGAAAAAAAAGCCATAAAACAGCTCTAGGACACTATGACTATTCACTACTCCAGCAATTCCAGATGGCTGTCCATAAACAGCACACACAGGTCCAGATTTACTAATAGTTGTGCTAACCACTGAGCCATCATGTTGCCCACTATACATTTATATGCCATATACTACAGGGCTAAAGCTTAATATTTATTGCCAGAGTGTGCTTTAAAGAGGACCTTACACCACCTCCAACATATCCAGATCTTTACATCATTTACATCATGTGCTGCTCCACTGATTCTGGCACAGTTGGATTATTTTCTTTAGCCCCAACTGTTCACGGGCAATCAATGGTGTTTGTTTTGGTGCCTGATATGCTATTTAGACTTTGTACCATCCAAAGGGTGGTGTCAGACAGGAACAGGCAAGGGATGTGATTCTGAGCTCTGACACTGGCCGCCTCTGATTGGAGCTCTGAATCACGCCCCCTGCCTGACACTGCCCTTCTGACATTACAGATCTTAAATATCAGGTACCAAAACTAAATGCACTTATTGCTCAGGAATGGCTTGAGAAAGAATTCTAACTGCACTGGAATCATGTGAAAGGTCCTCTTTAAGCATAGGCTTAATTTCCTGTCTATAGCTTCTGGGGAGATCAGTGTGTCTCCATGGTAACAGATTACAAATCAATTCTGTGCAGTCATGCTTACTTTCATCAGACCCTTATTTTTGTTAACATACATATGATTGAATATAGGAATCACACATACATCATACATATGACTGAATATGACTGAATTGAACATAGGAATAGGTGGAAGCAAATGACACATAACTGCATTATCAGATTAAACAGAGTATTTTTGTCAGTAGCCATGCAGACACATAGCTCTGTAGAACTGTAGATACAAATGGTAGGGTAACTTACTTAATGCCCATTGCTCTCATCCTATGACTATCATTTTAATGACAATATAGTGACTGTGCCCCATTTGCATTCACTCTAATGTGAAAAAAAACATGATGGAAGCTTTCTTCTGTCATGTTTGTTTACTTTTCTGACAGAAGAAAAAGTCTCACATTACAAAAGTAAACAAACATTAAGTGTGAACATCCTCTTAATCAAAACTTTGCCAAGTTACTTTTTTTTTTTTTTTTTTTTTTTTTTAGATGTACTACATTAAGGCTAGATTCACACGACAGTGAATTCTGACTATGTGATGTCCATTTTTCTAACAGACGAAACACGGCAGCATTAATTTTACTGTCAGTGAATGGGGGCTATTCACATGACCATTATTTTGACAGCCCATTGTCACAGGCGGTAAACATATAGGTCATGTCTTATTTTTGGCCATTTTCACGGATCCCTCCATACACTGAAATGTATGGGAAATCTATGAAAATGGGTGCCCCTCGGGTGTATGATGTTTTGTATCTCTTTCGTATGAATGTAGCCTAATAAAGTACTGTATGGTTGGTCTACATACCCTTTCTTATTGAGCTCTATTAACAAGTGTTCACAAATAGAACAAAATACAAATTTTATGGCCCTTAGAATCTCAGTAAAGTTCTTCTACCTTCATAAAAGTTCTTATACTGCAACCTAGTGCATGTCTCTGGTCATAAGACTCCTCAGAAGCTTCCTGCATCCCTCAACTTGACAACAGATGTTTCATTATTCCTATTATAACATTGGTTTATGGCCATGTTTAAATACATGGAATATATTTAATCCATGGCACAAATATTTATATAGACTACTCTTTTCTGCATTGATCAGACGAGAAGACAAGCTGCGGATCCCTAATGGTTGGCTTTGTCATTTGGCTCCTGAAATAATACGGCAGCTGTCTCCTGACACGGAGGAGGATAAACTTCCATTTTCAAAGCACTCTGATGTATTTGCACTTGGGTAAGTAGACTTAATGAAATATTTTAGTGTAGTGGGAAAATACATTATAGAAACACAAGGGTTCCAAGGAATACTATACTACAAACAAAGGACCTTGGTTCATTTAGTGGTACATATACTTTTTCTATTATAGATGGCAAGAGAATGGCACTTTCCTAAATCCATGAGCGCTTGCACAGGAAAACTATATTCTATGTAATTGGTTTACCCCAAACCCTAATTTGAAATATGCACTGTATATTATATACATTGCTAATGTCATAGTCATGGTGTATTAATACTGTATTGCATATCCACAGAACTATTTGGTATGAATTGCATGCTCGAGAGTGGCCATTTAAAAGCCAATCTGCCGAGGCCATCATATGGCAAGTAGGAACAGGCATGAAGCCAAATCTTAGCCAAATTGGAATGGGAAAGGAGATATCGGTAAGTAAATTTCTCTCTTATCTATTAAGATGCCTTAACCACTTATTTTATGTGACTCATAACTGTAGGTAGAGTCACTATTATGAAACAAAATCACTTTTTGGCCCTTATTCACACATTTGGGCAGTGTTTTGCAGTACTATTTTGAGGTCATAATTAGATGTGAATCCTAAACACAGGGTAAATATCATGGAAGTGTTTTCTACTGTATTGCATCCAGTTATGATTTTGGTTTCAAAATACTTGTTGAATATACTGATCACATCTGCAATATGCTGAAATACCAGAGCTGTACAATGGACAAGAGCCTATATTCCGCATCTTCAAAATGCAACAGGCAAAATATCTATTTGTCCCAGTAGGGGATTTCTGTTCAGACAATTACAGGGGGTTATTATAATGGGAACATCTGATTAAATATGTGGAGGCTGTTGAGTGTTTACCTAATGCAGTAGTTATGGGATAAATCACCCGATTATCATGTCACAGATGTTTAGCTTGAAGAGCTGCACTATGATAATTTATAACAAAAGCCAATGAAGGCTAGAGGTTCCGCGTTGCGGAATGCAGTGAGAAAACACTGCGGAAATAAACACAGCAGTTTTTCATTGCATTTCTGCTGCATTTTTTCCTTTTTCCTTATTAAACCTATAGGAAAAATGCAAGTGTTTACACAGGTAAAATTGACATGCTGAGTTTTCAGAAACGCATGTGTATTTTAAAACACAGCTTTTCCACAGTGTTTTTTTTCCGCAGCATGTGGATGGGATTAGACAGAATTTAATTTACTTTGCTGTTACTGTAAAACACAGCATTTTGTTCTACTGCGCTTCTGCAGCAGGAAAAACGCTGTACAGTCATATGAAAAAGTTTGGGCACCCCTATTAATCTTAATAATTTTTAGTTCTAAATATTTGGGTGTTTGCAACAGCCATTTCAATTTGATATATCTAATAACTGATGGACACAGTAATATTTCAGGATTGAAATGAGGTTTATTGTATGAACAGAAAATGTGCAATATGCATTAAACCAAAATTTGACAAGTGCAAAAGTATGGGCACCTCAACAGAAAAGTGACATTAATATTTAGTAGATCCTCCTTTTGCAAAAATAACAGCCTCTAGTCGCTTCCTGTAGCTTTTAATCAGTTCCTGGATCCTGGATGAAGGTATTTTTGACCATTCCTCTTTACAAAACAATTCCAGTTCAGTTAAGTTTGATGGTCGCCGAGCATGGACAGCCCGCTTCAAATTATCCCACAGATGTTCAATGATATTCAGGTCTGGGGACTGGGATGGCCATTCCAGAACATTGTAATTGTTCCTCTGCATGAATGCCTGAGTAGATTTGGAGCTGTGTTTTGGATCATTGTCTTGCTGAAATATCCATCCCCGGCGTAACTTCAAATTCGTCACTGATTCTTGTACATTATTCTCAAGAATCTGCTGATACTGAGTTGAATCCATGCGACCCTCAACTTTAACAAGATTCCCGGTGCCGGCATTGGCCACACAGCCCCAAAGCATGATGGAACCTCCACCAAATTTTACAGTGGGTAGCAAGTGTTTTTCTTGGAATGCTGTGTTTTTTTACACCATGCATAACGCCTTTTTGTATGACCAAACAACTCAATCTTTGTTTCATCAGTCCACAGGACCTTCTTCCAAAATGAAGCTGGCTTGTCCAAATGTGCTTTTGCATACCTCAGGCGACTCTGTTTGTGGCGTGCTTTCAGAAACAGCTTCTTTCGCATCACTCTCCCATACAGCTTCTCCTTGTGCAAAGTGTGCTGTATTGTTGACCGATGCACAGTGACACCATCTGCAGCAAGATGATGCTGCAGCTCTTTGGAGGTGGTCTGTGGATTGTTCTTGACTGTTCTCACCATTCTTCTTCTCTGCCTTTCTGATATTTTTCTTGGCCTGCCGCTTCTGGGCTTAACAAGAACTGTCCCTGTGGTCTTCCATTTCCTTACTATGTTCCTCACAGTGGAAACTGACAGGTTAAATCTCTGAGACAACTTTTTGTATCCTTCCCCTGAACAACTATGTTGAACAATCTTTGTTTTCAGATCATTTGAGAGTTGTTTGGAGGAGCCCATGATGCCACTCTTCAGAGGAGATTCAAATAGGAGAACAACTTGCAATTGGCCACCTTAAATACCTTTTCTCATGATTGGATACACCTGGCTATGAAGTTCAAAGCTCAGTGAGGTTACAAAACCAATTTTGTGCTTCAGTAAGTCAGTAAAAAGTAGTTAGGAGTATTCAAATCAATAAAATGATAAGGGTACCCAAATTTTTGCACCGGTCAAATTTTGGTTTAATGCATATTGCACATTTTCTGTTAGTACAATAAACCTCATTTCAATCCTGAAATATTACTGTGTCCATCAGTTATTAGATATATCAAATTGAAATGGCTGTTGCAAACACCCAAATATTTAGAACTAAAAATGATTAAGATTAATAGGGGTGCCCAAACTTTTTCATATGACTGTATTTCCACAACGTGGGGCCTTAGCTGAAGAGGGGAAACTCTGGGGCTAAACTACTGATGACCTGTCCTTAGGATAGGTCATCAGTATCAGATTGTAGGGTCCCGACACCTGTGACCCTCACCAATCAGAGGACTGGAGAGACTACAGCATTCAGGTGAGCCAAGTACCTTGCCATATATTGCATGCAGACTGTGATTGGTATTGCAGCTCAGCCCTATTCACTTGAATGGGACTGAGCTGTAACCAGGTCACATGACGAATGAGTGTGATGTCACTGGCCTATGAAGTGCCTCGAGTTGCTGAACTGTTGGGGCTCTGGATTTCAGACCCCGACCAATCAGATGTTGATTAAGTATTTTATGGATAAGTATTCCATATTTAAGTCCTGAAAGTCAGTCAGTCAAGTTAAAATTTGCTGGTACAAACATTAAGTTAAACTTTGCTGAAAGGGTCTTAAAGAGTTTTAGAGAACATAAACATTCTTGACCTAGCCTTAAATAGGAACAGTGTATAGAACTATGCACAGTCACACCAACATGTATAAGTCTTTAAAGGGAGTCTATCATCAGGAAAATCAGTATCAAACTAATGACAGTACCTTGGATGAAAATCAGTGTTTTATTCTTATGCAAATTAGCTAAAAAGGACTTTGGGGCGCTCATTCTTATGCCATCCCAGTTAGGGATGGTTATCTAGAGCAGAGAATGAAGCCTCAGCATGAAAAGAAACACCCCTAAAACCCTTTTCAGATCATTTGCATATGATTAAAATCCTAATTTTCATGAAAATTGAGCTGCAATGCAGAATAAGAAAGGTATCTTTGGAAAGTGTCCTGCTGACAGATTCCCTTTAAGCTATAAAAAAAATGAAAGGGACATGGCTTCTTCATACTGCCACTCAGTGGAGAGTCCCAGGAATCGGACAACAATATATAAGTCCTGGAAAAACCTGTTAGTCTAAGGCCTAATGTAGCGAAACGCAGCAAAAAACGCTGCAGAAAAAAAATTCAGCTTAAACGCATCGCATTGTTGCTGCAGTGTTTTTCATTGCATTTTCGCTTAGTTTTCATCTGCAGACTTTCTGCCCTTATTATACCTATAGGGAAAACGCCAGAGTTTCCACAGGTACAATTGACATGCTGCGATTTTCAAAAAAGTGGGTGTTTTTCAAGGCACAGTTTTTCTGCTGCAATTTTTTTCTGCAATGTGTGGATGGGTTTATCCAGAATCTCATGCACTTTGCAGGTAATGTAAAACACAGTGTTTTTTACCGCAGGGTTACCGCCGCGGCAAAAACAATGGGTTTTTGCAACTTGGGGCTTCAGCCTTAAAGATATATTAGTTTTGTTTTCTGTATATACTTTTTATCCTTAGCATATTTAAAGTATCTTAGTGCACGTAAATTAATTTTGTACAATGTCTGTACAATGTCTTACTCCGTGCTGTTCTTATCCTGCATGAAAACCAAACATTCATATTTTTAGGACATTTTGCTTTTTTGCTGGGCCTATGAGCAGGAAGAAAGGCCAAGTTTCACAAAACTGATGGAGATGCTGGAAAAACTGCCAAAGCGGAACAGACGCCTCTCTCATCCAGGTCACTTTTGGAAGTCAGCTGAGTGAGTAGACTGAATTGGTGAATTATCGCTTTTTAGTCATTTCTTTAAAAAAAAAAAGTGTGAATTATTTCATCGGTTAATGATATGATGCTTCAGCTATGTAGAGTGATATAGGAAACATTTCAAATACAGTACTATAGGGGACATTATCCTAGAACATTTCTTAATGAATTGCCAACTGCCTGATGACTTTAAGGTGGTCAAACCTAATTACATGAAAAATCAGTATTAAAAAATAACACAGTGTTGAAATATCCACAAAGGACTTTACCTCATGGGAGGCAGAATGGGTAAAATAAAAAAGGAATAAATCAGAACAAAACGTTAGAAAAAAAGAAAGAAAAAAGCCATCCATAACCCACAATACAATTTATTGCCCTGTCTTTAACAACCCAAAACTATATATTCCATATAGAAAAAGAACCCTAACCCTAAATATTTAGAAAAAAAGGTATCTTAATGTCACTTTGTGCTATTAAAAAAATAATTAAATGTGAAATGAGAACAAATGTGAAAAACATACACAATTTGCCACTTTTTTCAATATATTAAAACAATTTAAAATACTAAAATAAAAATTATATAAAAAAGCCACACAGTAAGTATCACAGAAAAAGATGTAAAAAGTATTTGAATAGCCAATATATATATATATATATATATATATATATATATATATATATATATATGTTACCGTTAAAGTGCAGAATTCAGTTAATCTGCAGATTAACTAGGTAATGTGCACATTAACTAGGGCGATCTGTTAAAGTGTAGAAAACTTCTTTCATTTCTGACATTAACTAGGTTAGTGATGGGGAACCTTTTAGAGGCCGAGTGCCCAAACTGCAACCCAAAGCCCACTAAATTATCACAAAGTGCCAACACGGCAATTTCACCTTAAATTAACCTGCCTCCCCTGCATCCCCCATTCCACCCTCTTGCTTGCACGCAGCCTGCACCCCCATTCCCCCCTCTTGCACGCAGCCTGCACCCCGCATCTCTCCCCCCCACACTACACCCCACATCTCCCCCCCACACTATACCCTGCACCCCACATCTTTCCCCACACTACACCCTCCACCCCACATCTCCCCCCACACTACACCTTGCACCCCATATCTCCCCCCCACACTACACCCTGCACCCCACATCTCTCCCCCACACACTACATCCTGCACCCCACATCTCTCCCCCCACACTACACCCTGCACCCCACATCTCTCCCCCCACACTATATCCTGCACTCCAAATCTCTCCCCCACACTACACCCTGCACCCCACATCTCTCCCCCCCACACTACACCCCACATCTATCCCCCTACACTACACCCTGCACCCCACATCTCTCCCACCACACTACACCCTGCACCCCATATCTCTCCCCCACACTACACCCTGCACCCCACATCTCTCCCCCACACTACACCCCACATCTATCCCCCTACACTACACCCTGCACCCCACATCTCTCCCACCACACTACACCCTGCACCCCACATCTCTCCCCCCAAACTACACCCTCCACCCCACATCTCCCCCCCCTACCCTACACCCTGCATCCCACATCTCCCCCCCACACTACACCCTGCACCCCATATCTCTCCCCCACCCTACACCCGGCACCCCACATCTCTCCCCCACACTACACCCTGCGCCCCATATCTCTTCCCCCCCACACTACACCCCACATCTCTCCCCCCACACTACACCCTGCACCCAACATCTCTCACCCACACTACAGCCTGCACCCCACATCTCTCCCCCACACTACACCCTCCACCCCACATCTCCCACCCCACACTACACCTTGCACCCCATATCTCCCCCCCCCACACTACACCCCATATTTTCCCCCCCACACTACACCCTGCACCCCATATCTCTCCCCCCACACTACACCCTGCACCCCACATCTCTCCCCCCACACTACACCCGGCACCCCACATCTCTCACCTCACACTACACCCTCCACCCCACATCTCCCCCACACACTACACCCTGCATCCCACATCTCCCCCCACACTACACTCTGCACCCCACATCTCTCCCCCCACACTACACCCTGCACCCCACATCTCTCCCCCCCACACTACACCATTCACCCCACATCTCTCCCCCACACTACACCCTGCACCCCACATCTCTCCCCCACACTACACCCTGCACCCCACATCTCTCCCCCCCACACTACAACCGGCACCCCACATCTCTCCCCCACACTACACCCTGCACCCCATATCTCTGCCCCCCCACACTACACCCCACATCTCTCCCCCCACACTACACCCTGCACCCCACATCTCTCCCCCACACTACAGCCTGCACCCCACATCTCTCCCCCACATTACACCCTGCTCCCCACATCTCTCCCCCACACTACACTCTGCACCCCACATCTCTCCCCCCCCACACTACACCCCACATCTCTCCCCCCACACTACACCCTCCACCCCACATCTCCCCCCCACACTACACCCTCCACCCCACATCTCCCCCCCACACTACACCTTGCACCCCATATCTCCCCCCACACTACACCCTGCACCCCACATCTCTCCCCCCCACACTACACCCGGCACCCCACATCTCTCCCCCACACTACACCCTGCGCCCCATATCTCTGCCCCCCCACACTACACCCCACATCTCTCCCCCCACACTACACCCTGCACCCAACATCTCTCACCCACACTACAGCCTGCACCCCACATCTCTCCCCCACACTACACCCTCCACCCCACATCTCCCACCCCACACTACACCTTGCACCCCATATCTCTCTCCCCCCACACTACACCCCATATTTTTCCCCCCACACTACACCCTGCACCCCATATCTCTCCCACCACACTACACCCTGCACCCCACATCTCTCCCCCCACACTACACCCGGCACCCCACATCTCTCACCTCACACTACACCCTCCACCCCACATCTCCCCCACACACTACACCCTGCATCCCACATCTCCCCCCACACTACATCCTGAACCCCACATCTCTCCCCCCACACTACACCCTGCACCCCACATCTCTCCCCCCCACACTACACCATTCACCCCACATCTCTCCCCCACACTACACCCTGCACCCCACATCTCTCCCCCACACTACACCCTGCACCCCACATCTCTCCCCCCCACACTACACCCGGCACCCCACATCTCTCCCCCACACTACACCCTGCACCCCATATCTCTGCCCCCCCACACTACACCCCACATCTCTCCCCCCACACTACACCCTGCACCCCACATCTCTCCCCCACACTACAGCCTGCACCCCACATCTCTCCCCCACATTACACCCTGCTCCCCACATCTCTCCCCCACACTACACTCTGCACCCCACATCTCTCCCCCCCACACTACACCCCACATCTCTCCCCCCACACTACACCCTCCACCCCACATCTCCCCCCCACACTACACCCTCCACCCCACATCCCCCCCCACACTACACCTTGCACCCCATATCTCCCCCCACACTACACCCTGCACCCCACATCTCTCCCCCCACACTACATCCTGAACCCCACATCTCTCCCCCCACACTACACCCTGCACCCCACATCTCTCCCCCACACTACACCCCATATCTCTCCCCCCACACTACACCCTGCACCCCACATCTCTCCCCCCACACTACAACCTGCACCCCATATCTCTGCCCCCCACACTACACCCCACATCTCTCCCCCCACACTTCACCCTGCACCCCACATCTCTCCCCCACACTACACCCTGCACCCCACATCTCCACCACACACTACACCCTCCACCCCACATCTCCCCCCCACACTACACCCTCCACCCCACATCCCCCCCCACACTACACCTTGCACCCCATATTTCCCCCCCACACTACACCCTGCACCCCATATCTCTCCCCCCACACTAAATCCTGCACCCCACATCTCTCCCCCCACACTACACCCTGAACCCCACATATCTCCCACCACACTACCTGCACCCCATATCTCTTCACCCACACTACACCCTGCACCTTATATATCTCTCCCCCACACTACACCCTGAACCCCACATCTCTCCCCGAACACTACACCCGCACCCCACATCTCTCTCCCACACTACACCCTGCACCCCACATCTCTCCCCCACACTACACCCTGCACCCTACATCTCTCCCCCCACACTACACCCCACATTTATCCCCCTACACTACACCCTGCACCCCACATCTCTCCCACCACACTACACCCTGCACCCCACATCTCTCCCCCCACACTACACCCTTCACCCCACATCTCCCCCCCACACTACACCCTGCACCCCACATCTCTCCCCCCACACTACACCCTTCACCCCACATCTCTCCCCCCACACTACACCCTGCACCCCATATCTCTCCCCCACACTACACCCCACACATCTCTCCCCCACACTACACCCTGCACCCCAAATCTCTGCCCCCCACACTACACCCTGCACCCCATATCTCTGCCCCCCACACTACACCCGCACCCATCTCTCCCCCCACACTACACCCTGCACCCCATATCTCTCCCCCACGCTACAGCCTGCACCCCACATCTCTCCCCCACACTACACCCTGCACCCCACATCTTTCCCCCCACACTACACCCTGCACCCCACGTCTCTCCCCCCACACTACACCCTGCACCCATCTCTCCCCCCACACTACACCCTGCAGCCCACATCTCTCCCCCACACTACACCCTGCACCCCACATCTCTCCCCCCCCACACTACACCCGGTACCCCACATCTCTCCCCCACACTACACCCTGCACCCCATATCTCTGCCCCCCACACTACACCCTGCACCCCATATCTCTGCCCCCCACACTACACCCCACATCTCCCCCCCACACTACACCCTGCACCCCACATCTCTCCCCACACTACAGCCTGTACCCCACATCTCTCCCCCACACTACACCCTGCACCCCACATCTCTCCCCCACACTACACTCTGCACCCCACATCTCCCCCCCCCCACACTACACCCGGTACCCCACATCTCTCCCCCACACTACACCCTGCACCCCATATCTCTGCCCCCCACACTACACCCCACATCTCTCCCCCCACACTACACCCTGCACCCCACATCTCTCCCCACACTACAGCCTGTACCCCACATCTCTCCCCCACCCTACACCCTGCACCCCACATCTCTCCCCCACACTACACTCTGCACCCCACATTTCTCCCCCCCCACACTACACCCTGCACCCCACATCTCTCCCCCACCCTACACCCTGAACCCCACATCTCTCCCCCACACTACACTCTGCACCCCACATCTCTCCCCCCCACACTACACCCCACATCTCTCCCCCCACACTACAGCCTTCACCCCACATCTCTCCCCCCACACTACACCCTGCACCCCATATCTCTCCCCCCACACTACACCCTGCACCCCACATCTCTCCCCCCCACACTACACCCTGCACCCCACATCTCTCCCCCACACTACAACCTTCACCCCACATCTCTCCCCCACACTACACCCTGCACCCCACATCTCTCCCCCACACTACACCCTGCACCCCACATCTCTCCCCCACACTACACCTTGCACCCCACATCTCTCCCCCCACACTACACCCTGCACCCCACATCTCTCCCCCCACACTACACCCTGCACCCCACATCTCTCCCCCACACTACACCCTACACCCCATATCTCTGCCCCCCACACTACACCCCACATCTCTCCCCCACACTACACCCGGCACCCCACATCTCTCCCCCCACACTACACCCTGCACCCCACATCTCTCCCCCCACACTACAGCCTGCACCCCATATCTCTGCCCCCCCCACACTACACCACACATCTCTCCCCCACACTACAGCTTTCACCCCACATCTCCCCCACACACTACACCCTGCATCCCACATCTCCCCCCACACTACACTCTGCACCCCACATCTCTCCCCCCACACTACACCCTGCACCCCACATCTCTCCCCCCCACACTACACCATTCACCCCACATCTCTCCCCCACACTACACCCTGCACCCCACATCTCTCCCCCCCCACTACACCCGGCACCCCACATCTCTCCCCCACACTACACCCTGCACCCCATATCTCTGCCCCCCACACTACACCCCACATCTCTCCCCCCACACTACACCCTGCACCCCACATCTCTCCCCCACACTACAGCCTGCACCCCACATATCTCTCCCCCCACATTACACCCTGCTCCCCACATCTCTCCCCCACACTACAGTCAGAACCCCTCATCTCTCCCCCCCCAAACTACACCCCACATCTCCCCCCCACACTACACCCTCCACCCCACATCTCCCCCCCACACTACACCTTGCACCCCATATCTCCCCCCACACTACACCCTGCACCCCACATCTCTCCCCCCACACTACATCCTGAACCCCACATCTCTCCCCCACACTACACCCTGCACCCCACATCTCTCCCACCACACTACCTGCACCCCATATCTCTTCACCCACACTACACCCTGCACCTTATATCTCTCTCCCCCACACTACACCCTGCACCCCACATCTCCCCCCCACACTACACCATGAACCCCACATCTCTCCCCGAACACTACACCTGCACCCCACATCTCCCCCCCCACAGTACACCCTGCACCCCACATCTCTCCCCCACACTACACCCTGCACTCCACATCTCTCCCCCCCCACACTACACCCCACATCTATCCCCCTATACTACACCCTGCACCCCACATCTCTCCCACCACACTACACCCTCCACCCCACATCTCCCCCCCACACTACACCCTGCACCCCACATCTCTCCCCCCACACTACACCCTCCACCCCACATCTCCCCCCCCACTACACCCTGCATCCCACATCTCCCCCCACACTACACCCTGCACCCCACATCTCTCCCCCATACTACACCCTGCACCCCACATCTCTCCCCTACACTACACTCTGCACCCCACATCTCTCCTCCCCACACTACACCCCATATCTCTCCCCCCACACTACACCCTGCACCCCACATCTCTCCCCCCACACTACACCCTGCACCCCATATCTCTGCCCCCCACACTACACCCCACATCTCTCCCCCCACACTACACCCTGCACCCCACATCTCTCCCCCACACTGCAGCCTTCACCCCACATCTCTCCCCCCACACTACACCCTGCACCCCACATCTCCCCCACACACACACTACACCCTCCACCCCACATCTCCCCCCACACTACACCCTCCACCCCACATCACCCCCCCCACACTACACCTTGCACCCCATATCTCCCCCCCACACTACACCCTGCACCCCATATCTCTCCCCCCACACTACATCCTGCACCCCACATCTCTCCCCCCACACTACACCCTGCACCCCACATCTCTCCCACCACACTACCTGCACCCCATATCTCTTCACCCACACTATACCCTGCACCTTATATATCTCTCCCCCACACTACACCCTGAACCCCACATCTCTCCCCGAACACTACACCCGCACCCCACATCTCTCCCCCACATTACACCCTGCACCCCACATCTCTCCCCCACACTACACCCTGCACCCTACATCTCTCCCCCCACACTACACCCCACATCTATCCCCCTACACTACACCCTGCACCCCACATCTCTCCCACCACACTACACCCTGCACCCCACATCTCTCCCCCCACACTACACCCTTCACCCCACATCTCCCCCCACACTACACCCTGCACCCCACATCTCTCCCCCCACACTACACCATTCACCCCACATCTCTCCCCCACACTACACCCTGCACCCCATATCTCTCCCCCACACTACACCCCACATCTCTCCCCCCACACTACACCCTGCACCCCAAATCTCTCCCCCCACAGTACACCCTGCACCCCACATCTCTCCCCCCACTCTACACCCTGCACCCATCTCTCCCCCCACACTACACCCTGCACCCTACATCTCTCCCCCACACTACAGCCTGCACCCCACATCTTTCCCCCACACTACACCCTGCACCCCACATCTTTCCCCCCACACTACACCCTGCACCCCCGTCTCTCCCCCCACACTACACCCTGCACCCATCTCTCCCCCCACACTACACCCTGCAG
Source organism: Leptodactylus fallax (assembly GCA_947044405.1). Lineage (NCBI taxonomy): Eukaryota > Metazoa > Chordata > Amphibia > Anura > Leptodactylidae > Leptodactylus > Leptodactylus fallax. The sequence continues at coordinate 1,827,671 of CAMRHE010000019.1, forward strand.
CCCACATCTCTCCACCACACTACACCCTGCACCCCACATCTCTCCCCCCACACTACACCCGGTACCCCACATCTCTCCCCCACACTACACCCTGCACCCCATATCTCTGCCCCCCCCACACTACACCCCACATATCTCCCCCCACACTACACCCTGCACCCCACATCTCTCCCCACACTACAGCCTGTACCCCACATCTCTCCCCCACACTACACCCTGCACCCCACATCTCTCCCCCACACTACACTCTGCACCCCACATCTCTCCCCCCCACACTACACCCTGCACCCTACATCTCTCCCCCACCCTACACCCTGCACCCCACATCTCTCCCCCACACTACACTCTGCACCCATCTCTCCCCCCACACTACACCCCCATCTCTCCCCCACACTACGCCGTCACCCCCTCTCTCGCCCCCCCCCCACACCCGACCCCCCCCCCCCACACACCCCCACCCCCACACCCCCCCCCACACTCCCCCCCCCCCACCCCCACCCCCCCACACACACCCGCACCCCAACCCCCCCACACCCCCCACACCCCCCCACACACACCCGCACCCCAAACCCCCACAGACACCCGCACCCCACACCTCCCCCCACACGCACCCACCCCCCCACACACACCCGACCACACCCCCCGACAGCCGACCCACACCCCCCCACACACCCGCACCCCACACCCCCACACAACCCGACCCCAGCCCCCCCCACACACACCCGCACCCACTCCCCCCCCCAACGCAGCCCACACTCTCCCCCACACACACCCGCACCCCACATCTCTCCCCCCCCACACACACCCGGACCCCACATCTCTCCCCCACACACACCCGCACCCCATATCTCTGCCCCCCACACACACCCGCACCCCAATCTCTGCCCCCCACACACACCCCACATCTCCCCCCCACACACACCCTGCACCCCACATCTCTCCCCACACTACAGCCTGTACCCCACATCTCTCCCCCACACTACACCCTGCACCCCACATCTCTCCCCCACACTACACTCTGCACCCCACATCTCTCCCCCCCCCACACTACACCCGGTACCCCACATCTCTCCCCCACACTACACCCTGCACCCCATATCTCTGCCCCCCACACTACACCCCACATCTCTCCCCCCACACACACCCTGCACCCCCACATCTCTCCCCACACTACAGCCTGTACCCCACATCTCTCCCCCCCCCCCCCCCCCGCACCCCACATCTCTCCCCCACACTACACTCTGCACCCCACATCTCTCCCCCCCACACTACACCCTGCACCCCCCACATCTCTCCCCCCCCCTCCACACCCTGAACCCCACATCTCTCCCCCACACTACACTCTGCACCCCACATCTCTCCCCCCCACACTACACCCCACATCTCTCCCCCACACCACAGCCTTCCCCCCCACCTCTCCCCCCACACTACACCCTGCACCCCATATCTCTCCCCCCACACTACACCCTGCACCCCACATCTCTCCCCCCACACTACACCCTGCACCCCACATCTCTCCCCCACACTACAACCTTCACCCCACATCTCTCCCCCACACCACACCCTGCACCCCACATCTCTCCCCCACACTACACCCTGCACCCCACATCTCTCCCCCACACTACACCTTGCACCCCACATCTCTCCCCCCACACTACACCCTGCACCCCACATCTCTCCCCCCACACTACACCCTGCACCCCACATCTCTCCCCCACACACACCCTACACCCCATATCTCTGCCCCCACACTACACCCCACATCTCTCCCCCACACTACACCGGCACCCACATCTCTCCCCCACACTACACCCGCACCCCAATCTCTCCCCCCACACACAGCGACCCCAACGCCCCCACACAAACACACTCCCCCACACAAGCACCCCACACCCCACACACACACCCGCACCCACACTCCCCCACACACACCGCACCCACACTCTCCCCACACACACCCACCCCACACCCCCCACAACACCACACCCCACACCCCCCCACACACACCCGCACCCACACCCCCCCCCCACACACACCGGAACACCCCCCCACACACACCCGCACCCCAAGCCCCCCCAACCACACCCCCCACACACACCCGCACCCCACACCCCCCCACACACAGCCGACCCACAACTCCCCCCCACAACACCGCCCCCACATCTCTCCCCCACACACAGCAGAACCCCACCCCCAAACACCCCCCACACACACCCCCACCCCACACCCCCCACACACTGACCAACTCCCCCACACACACCCGCACCCCACACCTCCCCCACACACATCCGAACCCCACATCTCTCCCCCCACACACACCCGCACCCCACATCTCTCCCACCACACTACCTGCACCCCAACTCTTCACCCACACACACCCTGACATATCTCTCTCCCCCACACAACCCGCACCCCACACCCCCCCACACACACAGAACCCCACACTCTCCCGAACACACACCGCACCCACACCCCCCCCCACAGAACCCGCACCCCACACCCCCCCACACACACCGCACCACACTCTCCCCCCCCCTAAACACCCCAACACACCCTGCACCCCACATTCCCCCCCCACACACCCCACCCCAACCCCACACACACAACCCCACAAACCCGCACACACCCCCCACACACACCCCACCCCACACTAACACACCCACCCCACACCCCCACCACACCGCACCCCACACCCCCCCACACACCCCAACTCCCCCCACACACACCCCACCCCACATCTCTCCCCCCACACACACCCGACCCATATCTGCCCCCCACACTACACCCCCATCTCTCCCCCACACACACCCCACCCCACACCCAACCCCCACACCACACCCCACCCCAACCCCCCACACACACACACCCCCACCCCACACCCCCCACACCCACCCACACCCCCCCACACACACCTCACCCCATACTCCCCCCCACACACACCCCACCCCACTCTCCCCCACACTACATCCTGCACCCCACATCTCTCCCCCCACACACACCCCACCCCACACCCCCACCACACACCCACCCCAACCCACCCACACTATACCCCACCTATATACTCCCCCCACACAACCCAACCCCACACCTCCCCGAACACTACACCCCACCCCACACTCTCCCCCACAACACCCCACCCCACATCTCCCCCACACACACCCCACCCACATTCCCCCCACACTACACCCCACATCTTCCCCCCACACACACCCCACCCCACATCTCTCCCACCACACTACACCCTGCACCCCACATCTCTCCCCCACACTACACCCTCACCCCACATCTCCCCCCACACTACACCCTGCACCCCACATCTCTCCCCCCACACTACACCATTCACCCCACATCTCTCCCCCACACTACACCCTGCACCCCATATCTCTCCCCCACACTACACCCCACATCTCTCCCCCCACACTACACCCTGCACCCCAAATCTCTCCCCCCACAGTACACCCTGCACCCCACATCTCTCCCCCCACCCCACACCCTGCACCCATCTCTCCCCCCACACTACACCCTGCACCCTACATCTCTCCCCCACACTACAGCCTGCACCCCACATCTTTCCCCCACACTACACCCTGCACCCCACATCTTTCCCCCCACACTACACCCTGCACCCCACGTCTCTCCCCCCACACTACACCCTGCACCCATCTCTCCCCCCACACTACACCCTGCAGCCCACATCTCTCCACCACACTACACCCTGCACCCCACATCTCTCCCCCCCACACACACCGGGTACCCCACATCTCTCCCCCACACTACACCCTGCACCCCATATCTCTGCCCCCCCCACACTACACCCCACATATCTCCCCCCACACTACACCCTGCACCCCACATCTCTCCCCACACTACAGCCTGTACCCCACACTCTCCCCCACACTACACCCTGCACCCCACATCTCTCCCCCACACTACACCTGCACCCCACATCTCTCCCCCCCCCACACACACCCTGCACCCACATCTCTCCCCCACCCACACCTGCACCCCACATCTCTCCCCCACACTACCCTGCCCCATCTCCCCCCCACACTACCCCCCACTCTCCCCCCACACACACCCACCCCACATCCTCCCCCACACTACACCCTCACCCAATCTCTCCCCCACACTACACCCTCACCCCACATCCTCCCCCACACTACACCCCACCCCACATCTCCCCCACACACACCCACCCCACATCTCTCCCCCACACTACACCCTGCCCCCACATCTCTCCCCCACACTACACCCCACCCCACATATCTCCCCCACACTACACCTTGCACCCCACATCTCTCCCCCCACACTACACCCCACCCCACACTCTCCCCCCACACTACACCCTGCACCCCACATCTCTCCCCCACACTACACCCCACCCCATATCTCTGCCCCCCCACACTACACCCCACACTCTCCCCCACACTACACCCGGCACCCCACATCTCTCCCCCCACACTCATCCGACCCCACATCTCTCCCCCACACTACACCCTCACCCCACATCTCTCCCCCCACACACACCATTCACCCCACATCTCTCCCCCACACTACACCCCACCCCATATCTCTCCCCCACACTACACCCCACATCTCTCCCCCCACACTACACCCGCACCCCATCTCTCCCCCCACAGTACACCCCACCCCACACTCCCCCCCACTCTACACCCCACCCACTCTCCCCCCACACTACACCCTGCACCCTACATCTCTCCCCCACACACAGCCTCACCCCACATCTTTCCCCCACACACACCCCACCCCACATCTTCCCCCACACTACACCCTCACCCCACGTCTTTCCCCCCACACTACACCCCACCCATCTCTCCCCCCACACTACACCCTGCAGCCCACATATCTCCCCCCACACCTGCACCCCACATCTCTCCCCACACTACAGCCTGTACCCCACATCTCTCCCCCACACTACACCCTGCACCCCACATCTCTCCCCCACACTACACTCTGCACCCCACATCTCTCCCCCCCCACACTACACCCTGCACCCTACATCTCTCCCCCACCCTACACCCTGCACCCCACATCTCTCCCCCACACTACACTCTGCACCCATCTCTCCCCCCCACACTACACCCCACATCTCTCCCCCCACACTACAGCCGTCACCCCACATCTCTCCCCCCACACTACACCCTGCACCCCATATCTCTCCCCCCACACTACACCCTGCACCCCACATCTCTCCCCCCACACTACACCCTGCACCCCACATCTCTCCCCCACACTACAACCTTCACCCCACATCTCTCCCCCACACTACACCCTGCACCCCACATCTCTCCCCCACACTACACCCTGCACCCCACATATCTCCCCCACACTACACCTTGCACCCCACATCTCTCCCCCCACACTACACCCTGCACCCCACATCTCTCCCCCCACACTACACCCTGCACCCCACATCTCTCCCCCACACTACACCCTGCACCCCATATCTCTGCCCCCCCACACTACACCCCACATCTCTCCCCCACACTACACCCGGCACCCCACATCTCTCCCCCCACACTTCATCCTGCACCCCACATCTCTCCCCCCACACTACAGCCTGCACCCTACATCTCTCCCCCACACTACACCCTGCACCCCACATCTCTAACCCCCACACTACACCTGCACCCTACATACTGCACCCCACATCTCTCCTTCCCCACACTACACTCTGCATCTCTCCCCCACACTGCACCCCACATCTCTCCCCCCACAGTACACCCTGCACCCCACATCTCTCCCCCCACACTACAGCCTGCACCCCATATCTCTGCCCCCCCCCACTACACCACACATCTCTCCCCCACACTACAGCCTTCACCCCACATCTCCCCCCCCCCCACACTACACCCGGCACCCCACATCTCTCCCCCCACACTACTCAATTTAAACTGTTCTCTTATACAAAATTGATATATTCAGTATGCTGCTTCCACAAAACCTTCTGCATTTCTGTCCATAATCCATTCTACCAATTATTACTAAGGATGATATATTATAGTAGTTCACCAATACTACTATAATAATGTATATGAATACATTATAAATTTGATCCTGTTATAAATGAATAATGTCTGGTTTCCATCTTTTTTTTTTATTTTCTAGGCTGTGACAAATATCGTGTGTGGTACATTGGCATCTTAGTTTCCCCCTTTTCTACATCTGCCTTCTCCCTGTCCCAAACACTACTGTTCTTCTCCTCAAGCTTTGGATAACCTGAAGGTGGAAGAACCTGTAGGAAAGACAGTGAAGACTGAGCATAGGTGGAGCTGTGCACTCTTAAATGAGAACAAGCCATGGGCTGTCCCATCTGTTTTAGCCCACTTGTAGATGGGATTGTTTAAAGGGAATTTCTAACCTCCTCAGAGACTGGTGTGATAGATGGAGATTAGAAGATATGTTTTTGGCCAGAGCTGTTATCATTCTTGATGGTCATTTTATGCGCTGTATTGATATGTGAGGGCCAGTTGTGCACATACCTCTAAACTGACCCTGAATATGCACCTCCAAAATGCTAGAAACCGCTGCAGAACGCTGTGATGTCACAGTCCTGTGGCCTTCTCTAGTAGTTAATGTAGATGGGGGAAATTTTCTTGACTTTACTTACAATAAATTGTCTCACGTTTGTCCTAAACACTCTAAGGAAGGCAAACGAAGCGCCAATTTTATTTTTTTAAGATGTTTTTTGATGTTTGAAACTGATTGGGAAATATGATGACCCTCTTCAGTTTTACACATCGGACTGATTGATGTGAGATTGTACATTAGTGATGGACTTGTTGAAAGAAAGATGTCCTTTATCTGTGTCTGATTTGTATTCTCTGTTAGTTTACTGGCAGCATGCTGCTTTTCCCATGCGGTACAGGGGGCACTTTCACAGAGAAATAACCTTCCAAATCTAAATACATGAACAATGCATTGTTTGACCTTCCCAAGACTCATTTTAATGATTTTACACTTATATGTAAAATTTTATCTAGCTACAGAAATCATATACAAGTTGTAATGGTTGAATTGGTCATTGTAATGGTCGAATAATTTCAGATTGATTCATGTCATTCATTGTGTTTACTTCACCTTATTGTTAATGATTGAGCCATGATCACACCTTGTTTTGACTTCTACCAAGATGTGACATAATTCAAGTTTTTGCTACTGTATGTGAAAGTTCACAAGGCATTTTTTAATTAAACCCCAATTATATCTGCTAAATTGTTGAAGTTGTATCTTCTTTCATGAGATGACACATAAGCCATTATAAAAAATAGAAGATTGATGGCGGAAAAAGACCACATGGTCCATCTAGTCTGCCCTTATATTATGTCCAGCTTAGGATAGAAATTTGTATTTCCCCAGGCATGCTTAAAGGGGTTTTCCGGGCAAAAAATAATTTTTCAAAAAAGGTCAGTTAGTGCTATTAATATGTTAATAAGTGCAATCAAATACCTTGAGCAGTGTTTTGAGTGATTTCTGGGTTTCTCTGGGAGCTCATGGCATCTTTGGCATTTGTTTACATGGTGTAGCTTCCTGTTCTGTTTTCCTACAACTACCATGATGCATTGCGCTTAACTCAGAACTGACTCACACTACCTCCCTCTCTCTCTCCCCTTCCTGTTTCCCTAGCTAGCCCGCCCACTACTAGCCCTTCCCAACTAACTCAGCCCACCACCCCACCCCATCATACTTTCCTGTCTTCCTGTATGGATCTGCTGGGCATGGTAGATCACATCCTTCTGTGATGCTGGCTCCTCCACTTGTTGATGTCTGCCGTGGCCTAAACAATAGATCCGGAGTGCCGGCATGCGCTGGACTGCAGGAGCTGGCCCCACAGAAAATAGTGATCTCTCATGTCCAGAAGATCTGGACATGAAAACAGGTAAGTATGATGGGGAGAGGTGGGGGGGGGTTAGTATAGGTGACGTTCCAGTTCCGGAAATGGAGGAACGGAACGTCACCAGAAAATCTGAAAAAGTGTCCGGGGCGGTCACATGACCTTCCCGGTGATCTAGGTAATTATACATTTTTTGTAAAGTCAGTAAGTTAGAAGGTAGGCAGGGGGAGGCTGTTAAGCATAGTGTAGAAATATCATTTTATCCTGGACAACCCCTTTAAATTCAAGATTATAACCTTGTATAGTGATGTCATTGAAAACAATGCCTTCCTATTTATGTACTGACATATTCCACAGTACTGTGCATAAAAAGTGATTATTCACATCAGTTTTTGTTCTTGGTGGATTTTCTTATTTCATGCACAAATAAAGTCTATGGTTAGCTACATAAGACTCTAATGTACCCGCTGTCTGTGGTATCCATCAGGTGCTACTTGTATCTGTCATTTGACTGATAGGGGACAGTGTTTTGGTTTTCTTTTAAAACCACAATTCAGATGTGAACAGAACTCTAATATGTTTTTTTTCACAAGTAATGAAACAACATGTGAACAAGACACATAGATTTAATGTGGATAGATTTTAAAATCATGTTCCCAGCTGCATGACAGCAGATGTAAAGATTTGATAGCATGGTGGCACATTGGTTGGCACTGTCGCTTGGCTGCATTGAGGGGTTTGAATATGGAGTGTTCTCTCTTTGTTTGATGCTCCTCCACACACTTTATATGAAATTGGCCCTAGTGGATGCCCTGGAGTACTAATGTGAGTGATAACTTCCTTTGTATTGCACTTTGGAATATGTCTATGCCATGTAAGCAATGCAAAAATTAAAAAAAGGTATGAGTTAGGCAAGTCTGGTGCTCTTGCACTTTCAATAGCTGTCCTCTATTCATAACACACTCCCCATACACATACATGTTTGTTTTTTTCAATGAGAAGTGGAGATTCTTGTGTTTGAACAGGCTGCTGCACTCATGAGAGCACTGTGACCCCTTTACTGTTTACATAGCACACTCTTTGTTTCCTAGCGGCCATGAAATGTAATTGCAGCCTCATTCCATACAAGTGAATTGGATGAGTCTATAATTACAAGACAGCTATGAAACAAATGGCATGCCAAGTAAGCAGTGAAGAGGTCACAGCATTTGCACGAGTGCCACAGCTCCTTCAAACAGCTGATCAGTCTGGGTGTCAGACCCCCACTAATCTTTTATTTATGACCTATCCTGAGTAGTGGCTGAATCCCTTGTCTCTCAGATGGACTGCAGCTTAGCTCACATTTAAAGGGGTTTTCCCATGAAATAAGTTAACCCCTATCTATAGGATAAGAGAATAACTTGCAGATCAGTGTGGGTCCGACCGCTCAGACCCTCACAAGAGAAAGGGGAACTTATGTACTCTGTTCTGAATGGAGAGGTGGTCAGACAGCGCACACTGATTTCAATTCAATGGGAACACTGGAGATAGCCAAGCACTGTACTTCGGCTGTCTCCTCCGCTCCAATTGAAATGAATAGAAAGGCATGCATGCTGCCTGACCACAGCTCCATTGAGAACAGAATGATTCTCCTGATCAGTGGATGTCTGAGTGGTCGGATCCCCACTGATCAGAAAATTATCCCCTATCATATTTCGTCAGAAAACCTCTTTAAGTGAATGTGACCAGACTTAATAATTGATATGGCAACTACACAGAGAACAGAGCTGTCTGCTGCTTGCTCCATTCTGTGCGTTCGAGCTGATGAGAACAGGTGATCCATGGGTGAGTCGGGTGTCAGTCCCCCACCGATCTGTTATTGTTGACCTATCCTTGGGATAGATCATTCATAGTTTTAGCCCAGATAGCCTCTTTAGTACACAACACCTTATCTTGATCAGTTTTCTACACAGACATTTTGCTGAATAATCCTTGATACTATGATGTGACAGCACATGGTTTTATAATATATTTGCCCTATGAGTTTAGTTATTTCTTTCAGCTTATGTGTCTGACCAAGTAGACATAGATTTGGCCGTTTTGTTTGGAGGATTTGGGCTGTTTCTGTTGAGTTTGTGACCATGTAATGCAAATCATATTACAGCTCAAAGTACAGAATAAACTTTTTCTCTATTATGTGTACTGACAAATCTGTTTTCTTAACTCTACCTAAAATTAGGAACTGTTCTCTATAAACTCTTGTGCGTGAACAATATGTGCAAACAGATTTTTAATTTATGCATCTCATTACTTAAAACACATAATGAAAAATTACTCATAATCAAAAGTAAAAAGAGAGCCTGATAGAATCTTTAGGTATATCATCCCTTGAGATGTTTTACGGAAAAAATGATTAAAGGAATTGGATCGTATCTGAGTGTACAGTTAGACATTTCTTCAGGTTTAGGAATTCAGAATAAGCTCCTGAAAAACATTCCTAGCCATAGAAATAGGACACATTCTCATAGGGATAAAAATGCTAATATTCTTTTATTGTAGTCTTTCAAAATTGTTTAAAACAAGCTGTTTATATCGTGCCAGCTGCTTATATTAGGAGAAGTAAAAAAAAAGGAGAAGAAATAAAAAGACAAAAGTACATAAAAGTAAACAAGGCATTTAATACAAGCTGGAGAACACTGAAGCATAGAGCATATGCAACATCTAGTGATAAAGTTCAGGTTAAGTTGACTGTACAGATATATATACAGAACAGACCTAGACTATTAAGCTGAATACTCCCTCATTTCTTAACACTAAGCCTCCTCCATACTTTGTACTTATCTTCATTATTAAAAGCTATTTCAACTGTACTACACAATGAAGTGCATTAACCTTCCTAAATATGTGCCTAGTTTACCTCTGGAAAATATGGTGTTGAGGGTGCATGGACATACCATTGGTGCAACCTGTGCATCTGCACAGGGGCCCAGTAGGTCAGGGGGCCCTATTACCTTACCAGCAGCTTTCTTCTGTCTAATAGATTGCGGATAAATGACTAAGCTATTGAACTTTGTGAGTAATGGTTTATGGTGGATTGTTAGAGCGAAATAGTGGGGTGGTAGTTCTCTATGCTGAGATATTGCAAAACAAGATGCCTATAACTGTTCTTGAACAGGAACCCTCACCTGTTTCACTATCCGCATCTGCTGAAGGTGGCCACATACCTTCAACAGCTGGCAGTATCACTCCTCCTGATCCCTTCCCTCTATACACATGCATGCTCAATTCAGACGAGCCATCAACATGCCTGATCCTTCCTTTCCCAGGCTTCACTTGTCAGGTGAGAGTTGTCACACATCCATACACATAAGATAATCATCTGGTCCTGCTAAAATTAGCAGTTCGGCCAACTTTGCTGTTACGTGTATAGGCACCTTTAAGGATTCCATTGTAAATAAAGTAAAACAGTGTCACCTTATTATATATCTGCAGCCAGATGTTTTACATCATGTCTGTCATGGTCTTCTGTTGGTGTTGTCAGAGACCAAAAGATTTATGGGGCTGCTACAGGCCCCCTGGAAAGGAGTGAATGGCACTTTCACCGATCATGAGAACTGAGGTCCCTTGTCTCTCAGGTGAATAAAAGTAGATGGAAATTTATTTAGAGCTGAGGGTACAGCAAAAAGAGATTCAGAGAGAGAGAAGTAATTTAAGAGAAATAATTAAATAAATTAAACAGAATGACATGGCCACAGGGGTTCTCTGAATACATAGAGTAACCTGGTTCATGTCTCAAAAATAGGGATTCTCAAGCCAAATTTCTTGCCACCAGCCATCAAACTATCTAATATTTGGGCTAATAGTTCCAAAACATCAAGGTTTCTGGACTTGGTGGAGAGAAGTGATTATACAGGTGCATCTCAATAAATTAGAATATCTCTGAAACATTCATTCATTTCAGTAATTCAGTAATACAATTGTGTGTCCTACTGTACCAGACTGAGGGACCATTTAAAGGCTTAGGAAACCTTGGCAGGTGACACACTGAATTTACAATACTGAATTTATTTACAATATTCTAATTTTCTTAGATTTTGGTTTTCATTGCCTGTAATCCATAATCAACATTTACAGAAATAAAACACTTGAAATAGAACACTCTGTGTGTAAAGAATCTAGAAAATATAGGAGGTCACTTTTTTAATTTAATTACTGAAAGAAATAAACGTTTCAAAGATATTCTAATTTATTGAGATGCATCTGTAATTAGACCATAGGTGTACATTCTTGAAAGGAACATAGTAACAAGGTCACATGTGGAAATGTAGGTAATAATTATAAGCTGCAATACAAAATAATAGCAATTCATAATTAATAAAAGCTATAATGATTTATTTTCTTTATCAGCTCTGTGAATGGTAACGGTCTACTCCATTTATAGGTGGGTTCAGACAATTCTTACCTATACTGTGAATGGGTGACAAGTTGTAATCTTGGCACTACCCCTATAAGTTAAATTTACTTTGCATTTCCAGTGCAGTAATTGTTTTTTGTGAATAAATCAGTACATAATGAAAAGTCATAACATTTCTTATTACATCAATTTTGTAATTCTATCCCATTTTCAAGATCACTGTTTAATGTAAGTGAATAAAAACTTTTTGTTTACATCCAGAAGCTAGGTAAGGAAAGAATTGGGTATGTTCAGTTTCATCTGCCCGTCTCTTTTGTTCTCAATGGATATAAGCTACCAGTTCTTAGTCTGACTTATTCCCCTCTCTCCATTCAACCGTGTGCTTGTGTATGGGCAAGTCAGGAGAAATAGTTGTTGATTGTCCCCTATGAAGGTGTATGGCAAGTCTTAAAGGGGTTGTCCAGCCCAATTTGATGTGATCAGTGGGGGTTCAACACACGGACTCCACAAAAATCAGCTATTCCAGAAGCCTCTGGGTGCCGGAGGCTGCTAGTGTAGTGGCAGTGCATGCAGCGCTACTTCTATCCAAGGTAGTACGAGTGGTGCAGCAGCACCATCCAAGCATATGGTTATCAGTATGATGAATCAATTTTGAGCTGGAAAACCCCTTTAGGCCACGGCCCCACGTGGTGTAAAAACCGTGTCGTTTTACAGTCCCTCCAAAGATTCTAGCAAATCGGATCCACACATTGCAGAAAAATACGCGCAGCAGAAATGCTGCTCTTTCCAAATCCGTTACATTTTTGGAAATCGCAGGATGTCAGTTATAACTACTTAATTATAACGCTGGAGGTTTCTCTATAGGTATAATTGAAACAGAAAGTCCGTAGAGGAAAACTCTGCAGACTTTCTGTGAAAAGCGCCGCGGGAAAAACCATGGCAGAAATGCTACGTGGGGCCTTAGCCTTAAAACATATTATCACCCATTCTGTAAATATAGATTGATCAGTTGTAAATGTTTAGAAGGTACATTTTAAAGTTTATTTTGAACTAAATTTGGATAAATATAGATTTATAAATAATGTTCTAAATACTTTAACCAAAATATTCATATGATTTGTAGAAAAATAACACAGATCCATAGAATCACAACTTTTGCTGCAATTCCCAATTGCTTTTCAATGTTTTGTGCTTTTTAGACTGTACAGGATACCAATTGACAGAATAACACACAATATGACACTTCCTGTTATCGGAATATTATGGATACATGTAGTTTTGATGTAGAGAACAATGTCATTGACGCTTAATCTTGTACTACAAAAATCCTTGGGTGTTCTGTATCAGACCACTTAACTAATTGAACTAACTACACACAGAGGCTTACTCATGGGTCAGATCGACTGCAGATATCTCTGTATGTTAGGAAAGAAAACAGGAATGCATATTATATCCCTTATACATAACTTATGCATAGTTTTTGTTTATTAAGGTTTTGTTGGAACTTTTTCACTTAAAATCCAATTTCTGACATACATCAAATCACCACAAATCTAGGCAGGATAAGGCTGTACTCACATTTCCGCCAGGATTAGTTTTTTTCTGACAGGCTCTTATATAACAGAAACAAACCTATCCAGGTGAACCCCTTTTACTATAATGGGGTCCTTTGGGTATTTATTAGGATGTTTGTCATTTTGGTGGGCAAAAAAGTTCTAACGAAACCTGTGACACAGACAGGCACCATATTTATAAAGGTTTTAAGACACTTTAGGGGGAATTTATCAATCCCTGCTCTCTAGAATTGTGGTTTTAAAAAGTCACAAAGTAGAGTTTTGAGACTGTTTGGGTCCATTTGTCAAAAATTGTGCCATTTTGCATTTTTATACCATTCACTTCACTTTTGAAAAGTGAATGGGAAAGTGGGAATGATTGGCCTGTGTAGGTGTCTGCACACCAGATTTATGGACTGGGACTTTTTATAACGGCACAAAATTGTCGCAATATCACTCCAGTGAGTGGATGGCATAGAAAGGGGAGTAACATCTCAGGGCAGGAGTATTAGTCTCATAGATGTACCAAATTTATCAAACATCATGCGAAATTTGATATATTTGGTGCAATTTATGCCAAGGCAGGCACCAGCACATCTAAGCTTATAAATTTCCCTTATGATAAATCTTCCCCTTTATCGTCTGTGTTCAACAAAGGGTGCAGTTTAGTGGAAATGGGATGTAGTTTTTGGTGCAAAAATGGTCTACAGCAAGCCAACCAAGAGGTGGCATAAGTTAGACAATATTTCAAGATGCTCCAAACTTTTCATCCAGCCTGTGAAATATTTGGTGAATCTAGTCTAGTTCTAAGCTTTTGAAATTTTAGACACTTAATAAATCTGCCTCATTACTTCAGTGGGAGAATATGCTAGTTACTCTTTGCACCACCATTCAGAATCCATGAAGGAAATCTTTGTGAACATGGGGAAATCATACAATGCCTATGCAGATGTTGTCATTGTAGATAGTGAATGGGTTGTGGACATCTCCCGTGGATATACCATATTAGGAAGTATAGAGAACTGGGTCCCTTGATTAGGACCTCTACCCATGAATTTGTGATACTGAACTCTCCGCCTGTCAATCACAACTGATTGCCAAGGATTTCAACAACCGAGCCCATGGTGGTCAGCTGAATGTTGTGCAACTTGTTGTGGGCAGGAACCCAAGAGTCCTGGTGAAATAATGAATTTAGATCTTTTTATTCACTCCAAATGATCCTGTTTCTTGTAGTTTGCTATAATATTTCAGTGTGAGGCTGTCATAACTTTTTCTGTAACATGACCCATTAGTAAATGTTTTGCTCTCGCATTTCCTACTTAATTTGCCTGGTAATTACCAAGGTCGCACAAATGAACTGATGAATCTGCGACTTTTTAACATCATTTAGTTTATGCAGCCGACGTAGTTGAAATATTAAATTAAGCAAGGAACACAGGAGCAGAGCATGTTGTACTATGTGCAACGAGTGTTTGATGGTGTGCTAGATAGGGTTTGATGACAGCAGGCTGGCAAATCTATAACAAATGTTCTTCCCTTTTCAGCCTAGAGCAGAAGAAAATGAGCTGCCCTTTTCATTGCATTTACTTAATGAGCTCAGTAGTGTGCCGGACCATTTTTCTGCCTGAGTCAGCTAGTGACATGGCACCTTTCTCAACACCAGTAAATACAGGTACATGCATACATGTGTTTAGGGCAGCACACATAAGGCTATGACAATAGGCACTGACTGTAGCTGTAATTGAGTACATCAAATCTGCTTAGTTAGCAATCCTTGTTGCTTCATACCATAGACAGGATAAACCTCAGAGGGTGATGCAAAGCTTTTATCATTGCAGTTATTGTGGCATGTAATCCTGTCCTAAGAGATAGACATTGTAATTTCTTTAATTGTATTTTTATTGAAAAAATATTTTTAACATAAAGAACAAGAAAAAAGAGAGGACAATAGAAGGCCAAAGGTAGTTACAATAGCACAAAAGGAGTAAAAATTCAATAGCATCAGTATACAAAGGGCAGAGACAACTGATAGTGTTTGGTAGACATCACAATTTTAAGCATAATTATATATAACTGCGATGAAAGTGGGGATTCCACCAGCTTGTAGATGCAGATATTGACTAAACCAATTATTAGGGCCATTTAACATAACGCTGTTCTGACTGCGCACAGTGACTGGCCATGGCTGAGATAAGAATAATTACTTATAAACTGTGCCGACTGACAGTTCACAGCATTAAAGTGAACCTTTCCCATCCACCATGTTCCCTGGTCTCTGAGCAGCATGATATAGAGCAGGAAAAGTTGAGCAGACTATTACATATACATATGCTATTTCAGATCAGACAGCTTGTTCTATATAACAGATTCCTTTAAGTTTAATGCAGTAACTGCATACATGTAGTGTGTGTAGTGTGACATACCTAGAATCAGTTTATTGCATATATTGTAGCTCCTGTTTAAAGGGATGTCCTGGCCCTATAAGCTTGATGACCTATCCTTTGGGTAGGTCATAGGGTAGGTCATAAATTGAAGATCGGCTGGGGCGTAAAAACAGGAACCACCACCGATCAGCTGTTTGACGAGAGTGCAGCATTTGGATGAGTGCTGTGACCTCTTCACTGAAAACCAAGCATAGTACTGTTTACATTGCAATTGGTATTTCAGCTCAGCTACATTCACATGAATGTGACTGACAGTAGTTTCACAATAGTGTTGACCTATCAGTTGTTGTCAGAGGACCAGAACAATGGGCAGGCGGACCGCTGTAATAGCAGTTTCACACAGAGACCTGCGGACCCCATTGACTATTTTAAAACTGAAGCCAGCTGATTTCAGGCAGATGTGAACTAAGCCTTAGTCACAAACAGGCCATGTGACTAATGAACCTGACATCACATGATCTGTGAAGTGGAAATGAAACTCATGGACCACCGCTGTCTCTTTAAAAAGCTGATGCGTGGATTCCCAGGTGTTAGACCCCAATCCTATAAGCCTGAAAAAACCCTTCAAGTTTACCATACATATGCAAGGAACGTTGAGTGAACCCGCTAAGTTGTTGGGACCAACGTCTAATGCTTATGGTGATGTTCTGACTCTCCTAGTCGCAAATGTTTGGTAAATGATGGGCATGTACAGTTTCAATATGATTCTTTGTTCCCAAAGGATATAAAGCTGCTCCCAGAGATGTCCTGTCACATATATTCCCAGTGGAGCCAAGCATGCATGTGCATGGGGTAGATTGATTATCAGGAGGAATAGCTGTTGACTGTGATCTAAAGCGTGTGGCCAGTTTTGTTGTAGTGCACAGAAGCTGTGACATAAAGTACTGTCTACCATACAATAGACTGCATCCCTATGCTAAACATGCCTTACCCTGCATTCACATGAGTTGGCCGGATTTACCGGCCTGAAATGTATGACAGGAGAGGAACTCCTAGCAATACAATTGTTTATGCTTCTAGGAGTCCCTGCCTCCCAGCGACATACTTTCCCATAGTATAATCAGTACTATAATCAGCACAGGACAGTATGTCGCTGGGAGGCAGGGACCCCTAGCATCATAGATAACTATACTGTAGGAGTCCCGCTCCCAGCATCCTGTTCAGGCTGGTAAATCTGGCAACACATGGATGGCTTTTCATGGGTGAAACTCAGTTGTGTGAATGCGGGGTTAGGTTCCTCACACACGAGCACCACAAAGCAAGAGAGTGTAATAATATAACTGCTATAGCTTCTAAACTGGGGACAACAGCATAGGAGCAAGAAGATTTTTTATAATTTAGGGGAAGCTTGGGGAAGACATTGTGTAGGGAAATATTACATATCCATTACGATTTCAGAATTCTCCCTTGTAATTTGTACTAGCAGTGCCCAGTCATAGAACGGCACAAAATATTGATGGCTTCCACATTAATAAAAACAGATTTCTATGGCGAATATGTAGTAGTTTTTATGCCTTGTGTTACTTTCACTGTTATTTTCACTTGAATTATCTCAGCTGGGGATCAGTTCAGTAACTTAATTTGTTCCTCCAGCTAAGAAGCGTTCTCTCACAGTGGTACACTACCCATCGTGCGGCTTATTGGTGTTTGTTCAAATGAAATAAATCTTTTCGTTCCTCTGCTGAAAACTGTAAATGCCAATTAAAGTGTATCTCTCTCTTAAACACAGTGGAGGCAGTCCTCTTTGTATGCTGAAGGCCACCAATAGCGATTTTCTTTTTAGAGAAGACCCTAAAATTGCTTTAGCGTATCAAAGTCATATTTCAATAAATATTCAAATCCAAACCTAATATCAAATTACAAGAGCAACCAGTTGGATTGCAGCCTATTGGTTCACTAAATAGAATGAAGGCATGAGACTATTAGTATAAGACTACATGGAAATGCTTCTTGTATCGGGACTTTTCAATTAGATCTATCAACCTAGAACTGCAGCCCAGAGAAATATATTCATTTTGTATGGAACATAATTTACTTCAAAGGACTGCAGTCACTCAGCAGTTAAAGGGGTTATCCAGTTTCTGATATTGATAACCTATCCTTAGGATGGGCCATCAATATTAGATCTGAGGGGGTTCAACACTGAAATATAGCTAAACCCACCACTACACTTTCTACAGTGAGTGAGAAGCGATGCCCTGGCACAGCTGATCTGAGGGGGTCCCGGGTGTCAGCCCTCCACAGATGCAATGTTTATTCTGTATCCTAAGGAAAGGCCATCAATATTATAAACTGGATAACCCCTTTAAAATTGCAAAGTTGCATCAAAAAAGTGTTCATGTAGCCTGAGTATAAGTGCTTATGGATACTGCAGAGCTGACTACATGGAGACTGGCAGTGAATGAAGGTCATATGGCTCCCTAATATGGTAGTGTGGCCTCTTCGTGTTGTGTGCATTGAATATGCCTCTGTGCAAACACTGTAGACCATGCCACAATTTCCTATATGTCAGTACTGGTATGAAATATTAAAAAAACACTACATTTAAAATCATTCATAGCACCTCTATGGAAGCCTTATTGTGGTTCCAACAAAATGGAGCCATAATACGGCCAGATTTATATACAGTACCTGTAGTCTAAGATTTTACTAAATAAAATGGTTTCCATTCACAGGAAGATTGCCTCTTCTGTATGTACAGATACAATAGCATTCTGCATATTGTAAATTATATGTGATGCTGCTCCATTTTGTATCAACCTACTGCTGGATGAATTTTTGTGTGAATATTTAGTTTCCAGATAAATTGGTTTGCAATATTGTTGTACAAGCTGGATATCAGTAGCTGTGCAGTCATGAAAGAACAATGAAATAGACTGTGACAATGAATCAAACTATTGGGGGAGGGCAGGATGGGATGGAAGGGGGTCTTATTCTGTAAATTTTGTACAGAAAACATTTCTAACATTTTCTACACTTTCAAAAAGTATTTATAATTTTACGCTGAATGTCAAACTGCAGAAAACGCTCTACAGATAGGAGCTAGTTAAATATAGGGATGTGGTCAAAGCTCAATGTATCTCTGGCCTGAAACAGAGCTGCCTTGTGCTATGCCAGTGCATTGATCTTGAAATGTGTTTTTTTTTTTCCTCCTACCCACCTGTGTTTTCTCATGCAGTGTTTCGTAAAAAGTGCCGCTGTCTTCTATTACTTATGCCAATAAAGAATTTGAAAGCGATTGCATCAAACATAAGACTGACTCTGTCTTTTCTTCCTTTACCTGTTTCTAGGTATCATTTATTTCCTATGTTTATATTTATGTATTATATAAGCTTTATTCATTGCAAAAAAATGGCCAATGCAGTTGTTTCTACAGTGGGGGAAAAAATATTTAGTTGGGCATCAAAGATGGCCAAAATTAGGCAAAAATACTTTTTATACCAACTTTGAACGCTTACATTTTTTCAACCACTTCAAGGAAAGTGCTGTAAATTGGAAGGCCTCATTACAGCCATGTATTTAGTACACCTACCAATAATCAACCTGAAAGGCCAACTAGTTTTGAGACTATAGCAGCCTCAACATCGGTGTAAATTCATTTTTGCAGTTTTTTGAGCCTAAACCATGCAAAAAGTAAGAGGGCTAGGAACATGGGGTTTTACCAGTCCATTAAGCCCCAAAAGTTGTACAGGTTCTCCAAATATCCCCCTTATACTACTAAAACTTCCATGTTTACAGCTTCTGGAAGTTGGCCCAAAATGTCATTTTTGCAGGTGACGTTTTGCAACCCTTTACTTGAGGTCCCCTAGAACCTCCAATTTTTAGTCTTTTGAACTAAAATTTTGCACAGCTTAGTTTTATATCATAGAGAAACTATGTACCAAATTTCATCAAAATCTAAGATGGTGAGGTGGGGACCCCTGGTTCACTTGATATGGAATGACTCCTCTCATAGTTGAGGTCTACCTATGATGTCAATTACAGGCCTCTCTCATCTTTTTAAGTGGTAGAACTTGCACAATTGGTGACTGACTAAATTCTTTTTTCCCCACTGTATGTCTTCCATTTGTAAGGTGGAAGTAATGTATAAGATGTTTAGATTGTTATTGGAGCCAATAATGTTGGCCTTCGATCTATTCTTAGTAAGAGTGTCACTTTATGGGCTCGACTATAATTCAATATTTTATGAAATGACTTGGTATAGTTTTTCTTATGGATCAGATTGTTAGTAAAATGCTACACTTGCCGTCATTCACATGATGAATTCCTTAAGCTAACAGGGCTTTTTTATCTTTGTATTTATGTATTTTAATATATATATATATATATATTTCCTCCCATTTTAGGAGGAAAATTCCTTCCCAACCCCAAAAATGGAAAACAGAATAAATCCCTGGATCAACCTCTTTTTTCCAAAACTCTAGTGTATAACTTTTAGTTAGGTTATCTATATCCTTCAGTGTTATTTGTTTTTTAGCCATACCATGACATGGTATCTGCTGTCACTACCACTTGTAATAGAGAATTCCATAATTCCACACTAATATGTAAAGATCGCTTTCCTATATACTGTACATGCCAAAACCACCTTTCCTCCCCCAACAAAGAATGTCCCCTGATCCTTTGCACACTTTTTGAACAGATTATGTGTAATTTCTTTGTACTGACCACACATATGCCTATACATGTAAATCAGATCACTTACATAGCGCCTCCATAATTCACGTTGGTGCACATAGATTGTACTCATTCACATCTTTCCATGTCATCAGTAAGGCTTATATGCCTCATTTATGAAAAGAAGCGTACCTCCTCATAAATGAGTTGGCTCTTCTCATGATGCTGGGGATATCAAGACTGGTGTTGAATACGCCAGTCTTTATAAATATCCCACCCCCCTTCATATCTCACACATCATAAGAAAGCAATTACCCAATCAGTAAGGTGGACTGTGGGAGGAAACTGAGTAACAGGTAGAAACCCATGCAAACATGGGGAAAGCATATAAACTGCATGTAAATAATACCCTAAGAAGCAAACCTAAGACCTTAGTGCTAGTGTTAACCATTGACCCACCATCTTGCATTATACTCTGTGCCAAGTGTGTGGTGCCTTATGGGATTGAAGTTGCAGATAAACCTGAGTGGAATGATTTTCTTTCATACGATAGGGAAGTCCTATGATGCATTTATACTCCGTTCCATTAAAGCCACACATCCTGCCTCATCTGTTAGATACATATGTACAGATTTCCTGGCTGGGTTATTCTTCATCAGTCAGTCCCAAACTGTTTATAATGTGGTGATTCTCCATAGGACACATTTCTAAAGTGTCTTACACAACAATTTTTGTGCGTGAAACAAGTTTTCTGTGCTTCTACATATTTATTGTTGTTTCCATCTCTGGATCCATATCTTGTGAGTTTCTTATAGACCTGTTTTTAATGCACTTTGACGCAGTATCCAGTATATATACACAGAATATATGTCTACAGGAGGTTATCTGCTGAAGAATTCTCTAATGAGCTATCTCAACTGAGAAATAGTACGCCTTTAGGCACTAGCTCATATGTGTTGATAGTGATATATCAGAAAGCCACAATACAATAAGAAAACTGTATGTAAATGCATGTTTTTCCCCCTTTGACATACAAATCCCTCTCACTACAGTGTAACATCTAGCCTTGCAATAAAGTAACTCTGCTCCTACCAGACCACAATAAAAAAAAAAAAAAAGTCAAAATTTGACATTTTGATGTTGGACAAAATAATGCAAATGCCCCTATTTTTTATAGTCAAGTTGAACTCTTCCTGACACACTGCCATCACGTGGAACAACCCCTTTTTTTCTCACGGCTATAGTCACATAGCTAATATCACTGATCATAAAATGTATTACTAGTGCCATTCAAAAATCTGTTTATATGTTTTAGGAGCATGATACATCAGACCTGACTGGCAAAACTTCTGCAGAAGTTGTGGTAGAGGGCGAAAAGAACACTACATTGAATTGTAGCCAATAAACCCCCACAAAACTACAATCTCTCAAATGACTGCAGATATGCAAGCAAGTTTAAGAGCAGAAACCTGTCAGGCATGCACTGCACAAAGATGAAATCCATGGAGGTGCTGCAATAGCCAAACCAAAGTCAAGCTTTAACTTTGGACCACAGCTGCTTCTGTCTGCAGATGTTTTGCCAGACTTTGCATACTGAGATGTGATCTCAGAACTAGTAGACCTTGACACACCTATCAACTCAGCAACTTGAGTCACAGACACCCCAAGCAGTTGTGCATTAACAATCATTCTGCTTTGAAACTCTGTCAAGTCTGACATATCATGCCCCTAAAAGAAACAAAATTTTAGAAGAGAGATCTAAGCAATGTGACTGCAAAAACAGAGAGTGTTACCAGTCATGGCAGATGTGTCAAGACTATATAAAAATATTTGTGTTTGCATTATTTTGTCCAACCACTTTATCTCTCTTTTGTGGTCATTTTATATCTATTTCTCTCAATGCCAAAACAGGGATAGACATGGAGAACACTTGGCTAATGTGAAACAAAATACATTAATTGTCAAAAAAATAACACAGCAAAAGGAGTTGTTGGTATCAAATGAAACTTTCTTTGTGTGAATGTAATGATGATATATGTATGTGATTGCAATATTGCAGCAAAAAGTTTATTGGGGAAAACTGTACAACTGAAAGGAGGTTACTGTACGCTGCTTGGCTGCCTCCAGCCTGAATATAAGATGAGCTACAGTTGGGAATGGTGGCATACAGGTTCTCTATGGTATCTTCCGCTAAAATTTGCCCACATATGTTGCAGTTGGGCTTGTAGATCTTGCACAGTCCTAGGTTGCTGGAGCTTGATTGCAATCTGGGCACAATAAATCTGGAGACAGGCAGGTCAAAGAAGCATTGCAATATGGTAGAGACATTCCTGGGAAACTCTTGGTGTGTGTGGATGAGCATTATCCTGCTGAACAATGCCACTTGGAAGTTGTGCCATAAACACTGATGAGCAAAAGGGTAACAATGTTTTGAACTTTTGACTTTCAGGCTCCATATCTCAGCATCCACTACAGCTTTGAATGTGAGACTACCATCATTTTATAGAAAATCATCTTGGCTATCTCATACATAGATTTGACTTACAACTATTTAGGCGATGATTAGTTATGCAGATTTTTGTCATGTAACTGCATTGTTACTGTTTTGCTCTTAAAAATCTAAATTTAAATGTTTGTTAGTATTTTGGAAATGCACCTTTGCCTTTCAACACTGCCTGAATCCTTCTGGGCATGCTCTCGATCAGATTCAAGCTTATCTTGACCAAAATCTTATCCCAGGTCTCTTCTACACGTTCCACAATGTTGGTGCATGCTGGTCGACTCACTTGGGTACGAATACAGCTTTTTCTTCAACTCTACCCACAAATGTTCAATTGGGTTGAGGTCTGGGGACTGAGGGGGCCAATCCAGCACCTTAACTTCATTGTTATTGAACCATTTCTTCACTAATCTCGACATATGCTTCTGGTCATTGTCCTTTTCATACCCATAGTACTTGAGTGTACAAAGTAACTCATCTTGTAGGATACATACATATAGCACAATCCTGGTCAAGTATCCAATGCCTTTGGCTGTGAAATAACCCAATATTATCAGGCTTCCTCCACCAAACTTGACAGTTACCTCAATTTCTCAATCCTTTAGCCTCCTTATCCCTTGTTTCTTCTTGACCCATTTGCACCCATCAGAGTCCAGTCTATTGAGTTTCGTCTCCTTGCTCCAAATCACCTGTTTCCAATCTTCTACTGTTCACATTTCGTACTTTATTGCAAACTCAAGTCAACGCTTCTCATGGTGATATTGAATTTGATGCTTCTTCACATTTTCAGGCCACCATTGCAGACTTGTGTAATGTGCATTGCATGATGCTTGTATGGACGAAGCATACGAGTCACCTCCACTGCCATTTCTGTTGCAGCAGAAATGCTAGACCTTGCAATGAGCTGACTTGTTGACTGTGATATTTTGCTTGCATGTTCATTTCTTGGCTCTTCAATGGATGAATGGACTTCATTTTGTTTTCTTCCAACTGTCATGGCACTCACCTAATGCAGTTTGGCAATTTTCTTGGCCAAGAGACTGCTATCGATGAGCTGGATGATGCTGTTTCTCTTTTCTTGGGAAATCTTCTTCATGGCTGATCCTCGAAAACGTTTGACCTCTGTCATTGCCAATAGAGGATATATAACAAAGTATTGAGATGAAATTTTGTTATTGACCAAATACTTATTTTCCACCATAATTTGCAAATAAATTCTTTAAAAATCAGACAATGTGATTTTCTGGATTTGTTTTCTCATTTTGTCTTTCATAGTTGAGGTCTACCTATGATGTCAATTACAGGCCTCTCTCATCTTTTTAAGTGGAAGAACTTGCACAATTGGTGGCTGAATAAATACTTTTTTTCCCCATTGTACAAGAAGAAAAACATTTTTCCACCACAAGGAGCAAAACAGTAACAATTAAGTTAGATGACAAGAATCTGCATAACTAATTATATGCTAAATAGTTGCAAGTCACATCTATGTATGAGATAGCCAAGATGATTGTCTATAAAATGATGGTAGTCTCACGTTCGAAGCTGTACTGGATGATGAGATATGGAGGCAGAAAGTCAAAAGTTCAAAACATTGTTACCCTTTTGCTCGTCAGTGTAGTTGAGCAGTTTTCTGCAATTTCCGCAGATCATCACAGCAGCAGTAGGGGCTGTATGTCATCCCACAGCAATAGCAGGATTGAAGCATGCAACACAAAGCCTCCATACTCAAACCTGATCAATGTCGGATCCCAAACAGAACCTGGATTTGTCGCTATAGACGAGACGGTTCCAGTTCGTAGCAGTCCAGGTTATTCATTCATGACACTTTGGCAAATGAAGGCAACAGAGGCTGCCTGTCAATCGGAGGACAATATTGTGACACCAAATTTCCTTTTGCTGAAATGGTTCAGCAGAAATATGGGTGTATAATGAAGGTGCCATGTTTGCGCTGTATGGGTGATAAGAAAACTGTGAGAGCCTTTTTACAAGGCCCAGTTTCTAATCAGACAACACCAGTAACCATTTACATGTGTGTCTGAGACATAACTGCATGCTGAGTTTTGAAGCAATCTGTTATTTTGTGTTATTTTGTTTAATCATTGAGTGTATTTGGACCTTTCTAAGTTTTGATTTGATGAGAGAGGGCTTGGTGTCAGAATATCTCCATCATGACTCACCAGAAATCCTTCACTAGTTTGCCTATCTGTAGTACTTGTGAGACATGAATGTGAATCATTAGCGGTGTCCATTCTATGCAAACTAGTGGTCTGTATCGAACACTTATATTATTCTTTTACAGTGGAAACAGACACTCTTGTCTTCTGGGTTCTGTGTAGCTGTGTAGGTTGCACATATTGTTTGCTTTAGATACAGTTTTAGTTCCATTGCATCTGCAAATCTGTAGAGGAATATGGACTAAGTACATGAATGTAAAATTAGCCCAAGCTGAAAAACAAATAACCTCAATATAAACTTTGTAAGCTTGAAAAAAAGTATACCTCCAGTTATAAACAACTTTTCATAAATCGATAGTACAGGTGAATATAAGAAACTTTGTAATATTTCTTATTATTTGATCTGTTTCCTTCACCACTTATTAAGCTGTTCTCCTGCTACTTATCTTCAATCAGAATGTTAATTACATAGAAATTCGTGTTCATAACCAGCCTCACACACAGAACTATATGGAGTAGGAGGAGGGAGGAGGAGGAGGCTGCTGCCAGCAAGTTAATTGATTTATTGCCTCATTCTGTGTACTGGTAACCTGTTATCTACAAGCAGAGTAATGTTAAAAAGCTATCTGACTAACAGAGTATCAGGGTATAGCAGCAGCAATTATTTGGGTGTCTTTTCCAGCAGCCTCATCCTCTCACTCCCTCTTCATAGACTAATATGTAGACAGTAACCCAGCCTGAGAAGTGGAGAATAAAAAATATTTTTAATAAGATATATTATATTACAAAGTGTTTTATATTCACCTGTACTGTTCATGTATGCAAAATAGTTTATAACTGGAAGTACGGTTTACGGGTTGCACAAACATTCAGTTACATTTTCTATTCCATTAATAAATATTGTATTTTATTAGAAAAGACTGGTTTTCAATAGGCAATAGCCCACAGTTTAGTTCTGCAATGTATATAGTGTAATAATAAATCATATTGCTCTAAATCTTAACTGGATGCCAAGTTATGTTACCGCTACAGACTCAACACTCTGGCATATGAGTACAACAGACAATGATTAATACCATTCAAGTAAAACAGTCTGACTGCACCAAATATTTTCCAATCAAATCATCAATTATATAAAACATAATATTTTGCTATTGCAGTGAGTCAAAAAACTCAAATGAAATAGTAAAATATGTAATAATATAGTACAAGTACCCAAAAACAGTAATATAAAAAGTCCTTTAAACATACGGCCACTAGGTGGACCTCACTGTACAGACATTTTAATAGATCCTAATGACCTCTACTGCAGCTGTATAATTTTCTGTGTACTGAGCCCCCCCTAGTGGTGGCTGCAGGCAGCCAAAGCTTTTTCAGTGAAGCAATGAATTGCTCACTGGGGGAAATTTAAAAGTGCATTTCTAGCAGTTTTTTTTTTTTTTTGCATATGTATATTGAAAATTTGCCATATAGGCTAAGATGGGGCACCTTATGAATTTTGCAATGAGACCCATTGGCTTCAAAAATGGTATAATCAAAACTGTGTGCGGTAACCCTAAGACACTTATACAATTTGTTTCCATATAATAATGTTTCCATACATGTAGATGTTTTGCTGCAGTAATTACGGAATGGCTGAGAACTGCACAGTAGTTGTAATGCTATTAGATCTCATGTTGGAGTTAGTGTTTTCACTAGTGTGAAAATCCAGGAAAATCAGCTAATTTTCCAAATGTTCAAATCACCTGGTATGATACCTGCAAACATGTCATGGTCTAACACCATAAGGCTAGGGCTACACCTAGTATAACTATATTTCTATAAAGTATTGAAAACCTTAACATTTGATTTACAAGAAATTTCCAAGTGCTTTTTGTTACATTCTGCGGAGTAGCTACTATCATTGTAGATGACTCCTAGCATACAGTATTTATGAAAATAAGTGACAAGAGTTTTGGAAGAGATTTAAGTTACTCAATGTATTCCTATGGTCAACAATATCACATTTCTTTCCCATTTAGATGTATCTAATAAAGGATCAATAGTGGGGCAGATTTCTAAGTGTTGTTCTATGTCAATTGTGTCTGGTGATGGGTCAGCTATTTGGCATAATTCTATCTATCTATCTATCTATCTATCTATCTATCTATCTATCTATCTATCTGTCTGTCTTAGTTATGTTCCAAAAAATAGCAGGCTAGCCACCACCAGTTACCACCACCACATACTTAAAATATTGGTGTGACTAAAAAGTGCTCAAAATTTATTTACTGCATGTGTCAATTTCTTTTTTCACAAAATACTGGTCCAAGCTATGGTGGCTCAAAGAAGAGAACTGAATGTAACATGTTCCAAGAATCACCACATCTTTTGATCATTGTGTGCCTCAGTGATATATTTAGAGCATCTTCTTCTAGCTTCAGTCTAAATTCCCTTTATTTTTTTACATTTGGCTATTATTGATAATTTTGCAGTAATTTACTTGATTTTGTGCTTCTTTCAAAATTTTCAGTAGCAATTTACTGGCTAGAATCAAAGAGTATTAATAAATCTGTAGTAACAGAAAGCTAGAAAGACCATGTCAGTCATATTATGTTATGTACATGTACAGTAGGCAAAGAATCTATGTACCACAATCCAATAACCATGTACAAAATAATATGCCAGCATACTGGATAATACTGTGAAAGTCTCCTGTTTGCAGTTTTTGTTAAATAATATTTTAAAGACACCATGTCTTTTACCTGTTACCTATAACTATTTATACATTTTTCATCTTCTTCATGCAGCATGAGGTCCCTGTAGCTAAGTGCATTGACGGAGGGTGCAGCACAAGCTCAAGACAGGTTTCCTTTGAATGTGCTAGCAACGTATGATTTTCACAGTGGTTGTGTGCAGAGTTAGGTTATCCTTGTGGTATGGAGGCCGTCATCATTTAAGCGCTTAAGGGTTCAGTAAGAAGAAATGGTTTCCTAGCAACTAAAAAAGCAAAGAATAAAATAAGAGGAAAGAATAAAAAGAATCATGTACCTAACACAAATTGCTGTGAATGAGAATGAACTGTCTGTGGCCTAATCTGAAAATAAATATATTTTGCAAGGCATGTCCTGCAGGGAAAGGGCTGCTATATATTAATAGCAGAGTACCAAAAAATGCCATTGTCTCTTGATATGTTAAAGATATGGATGTTCTTAATATTGCTCAATATATCTTAATATTGTTATTAATATGTTGCTTAATATTGTCTAATAATTATAAATTGATCATTATAAGATGAGATCAAACTTAGGACAGATCTGCGCTTGATACTTGATGAGACAAGCAGATGTAACACACTTTATTGCAATTGCAATGTGTACTTCAAGGCCCCATGTTGTGGAACGCAGCTAAAAAACACTGCGGATAAAAACGCAGCGGAAACACATTGCGTTTTTTTTCGGCGCATTTTACATTGCGTTTTTGCCGAGTTTTCTTCCTTTATTAAACTTATAGGGAAAGCGTGAATGTTTCCGCAGGTATAAGTGTTTAAAAACGCAGCTTTTCCGCAGCGTTTTTTTTTCTGCAATGTGTGGATGGGATTTACCAGAATCTTATTCACTTTGCTGGTACCAAACGCTGTGTTTTTTTCTGCTGCGTTTCTGCAGTTAAAAAAAAACTGTGTTTCCATAACGTGGGGCTTTATCCTTAAAGTGATCTTCATGGCTCTTCCTTACTAAAGATCCTTATAGATGGTCAGATTTCCTGCCTATATGGGCACCAGTCAATGATATCAGCTCAAGTACATTTCAGACTAAGGCCCCACATAGCAGACCGCAATAAAAACGCTGTGGAAAAAACCACAACTTACACCATGTGGGGCCCCCCGGCCTAGAAGGAGCAATCGTCATACTACATGAGGATGAACAATTGTTAATATGATTATTCCTCCCAATACAGGTTCCATATTGTCAGCAGGACACATCCCCTGTTTACCAAAGGGGCGTGCTGCCAACAAACATGTTAGAAAGGCATTGACCAGAAATAAACATTCCTACAAACTTTCATTTGGCCAATCATTAGCTTGTGTACAAGGGTCTTGAGACTCATTTTCCAAGGTATATGGTGTAAGTTACCTGAGGCGCATGCTTTTCTCACTTGTAGTTTAGCAGTCTATACTATAATCAATCTTTCCTGGCTGTATAGGGAATCAACTCTCCACACACTGGCCTCCTTGTATGTCTGGGATAGATTTATGTTAATAAAACAGCAGGCAGTCGGAGTAAGCAGAGTTGCAGAGAGGAAGTAGAGAGCAGCATCTTGAGTCAACGATTAGACAGGAGGTGTGTCTCAGACTACCTTAGACTCTTGGCATTCACTGTAGCTAAACTATGGCTAACACAGTGCTGAAGAAAATAAATAGCAGAAAGTTATCCCCTGTAGGTTCTGACTTACATATAATTTTTGAGCTCATATCATAGCAATATAATTTCAACTGTGGATATTTTGCATCACAGATTGCTACATAGTAAGCATGTACCGTTTTGATGCACGACAGATGAATAGAATGATGTCACATGCTCCAGTTTCCAAGTCATAATCACAGGTACTGTATCTGTGAAGCTGCATGTAGGATAGTCTTCCTCAGGGCACATAATACAGCGATTATGTTTTGTAAATATGCATTGATACTTTATTTCTTCGTTTTTATCCACAAGCTCAATTACAACAGTTCATTTCCTGCCATGACTTTAGACTATCAGTTTCACACATTGTCCATGGTAGGATGTGAGTGGTAGTCTAAACCATCTCCACCTACTGCGATGCCCCAAGAGATGCAAATAAAGTCCATCATCCTTCAAGCATTGCTATGTCTCTGCAGTAACACATTCATTTAGTATTAGCTCAGACCCATGAATTCCTTATAGTTACTTGATCTAACAGCTCTATAACAATTGTCAATTAATTTGCAATTTAGGAAATATTCCAGTAAAGTCTGAGTTTAAATTGATCACATCCTTGTTGGATAAAAGTAATGTAGAGGCTACAAAATAGTAGAATCAATATGTTTAAGTATTTTACTTTTACATTTTAATTAGATCCCATGATATCACATTTCCAACCACTGCTGGAAATCTTTCCCACCCTGGGCAGAGATTAGTTGGAGCGTTAGCTGAGCCTGCCAACTGAATCCTTTGCAAGGGAAGACAAGTAACAAATGCTTTGAGCATATTTTATGTATAGGAATATAGCCCAGTATATAAACTCAGATGTATGCTATTGTATACCAGGTTCTTAGATCTTTCTGTTATTTAACATATTTATTATTTTTACAATTATGTAACATGTAGCTATTATTAATACACAGATTACAACCTTGTATATCAGCCAGCACCCACTGCTGTCCTTCAGGATAGAAAAGGAAGTAAGGGGCAAAACAACACAGCCAGACCATACCCATAACTTTAGATGAGGGTAACAGATGGTCTATACTCCTATATATTAAATCCAGTGGTTCATAGACTAATACAGATTCTTTTATATTTACATCTGGTTTGTAAACTTACATAAAAAAAACAATAAAAATGTGCTTGGATTATATCTGCTGCAGCATCTACAATTAAATCACCACATAATACTTGGAAGAATACTAAAGTAGTTATTGACTTCTGTTGTGTTTTTAAAGGGGTTTTTCGGAACTCTGATATTGATAATCTATCCTTAAAATAGTCCATTAGTATTAAATCAGTAGAGTTCGACACCTGGGACCAGGGCTGCACCTTCCATGAGGCTACCTGAGGTAACATCCTTAGGTGGCGGCTCCTGACAGAAACTGAGGGGCGACATTTTTTTAATTGGCTGCTCCCTATTTTACTCATCGATCCTGCTCCTGCCCAGTCCAGCCTCTGCTTCTTCCCTAACAGGGTGCTGCAGCATTCTTCAATGTCCACAACCTGGAGGCCAGACACAACAGGAATGCAGATTGGTGAGTAACATATTGGCTACTATCTGTTGGAATAAACCAATAGGTAGCAGCTGGACTTGTGTGGCACCATGGGAGGTGAGTAAAAGCAACAAGCGGTTATATGCACCTCTCCTGAGCATCTGACCATCCTCGGCTTCCTCTTCAGGTCTCTTCCGGCTTCCGTCTGACGTCACACGGGTCATCGCTGAGGTCTGTGATGATGTTATGGCACTCGGCACGCCGAAAGTAACTGCTGAGACTCAATCACATGCCACAGCAGTGACCCTGTGGTGTATGACTCTAGAGAGAGGTTGGAAGAGGCCTGAAGAGGATGCCTATTTTTACTCACTCCCCCCTCCAGGCCTCACCTTATTTTGTCTAGGGTCTGAGGAGACCTCAGAGTATAAAAGTGCTTTGTGGGTGGCAAACCCAAAAAGTTTTAGGGAAAATTCAGCTTTAATTTAAGGCTAACATATCATTGTGTAGGAGCCAAAAAGAAGAGGGCAATATACTGTGTGGGGGCCAAAAGAAAAGGAAATGTTATGGAGGCCAAAAAAAGGACAATATATTGTGTGGGGGCCAGTAAAGGGGGTGTTATACCGTGTGGAGGTCAATAAAGGGGCCAATACATGGTGGAGCCAGTAAAAGGGGTGTTATGCTGTGAGGGGGTCAGTAAAGGGTATAATATACTATGGGGACTAGTAAAGTGGGTGTTATATTGTGTGTGGCCCAAATAAGGGGATTTTTGATCTGCAAATAGGTATGGCCTAC
Organism: Leptodactylus fallax; assembly: GCA_947044405.1. Classification (NCBI taxonomy): domain Eukaryota; kingdom Metazoa; phylum Chordata; class Amphibia; order Anura; family Leptodactylidae; genus Leptodactylus; species Leptodactylus fallax. The sequence continues at coordinate 1,859,919 of CAMRHE010000019.1, forward strand.
AATTTTAATTAGGAGGCACCATCACGGAACCAAAGATGACCAGTTCGGGTATTTGGGGGGGAGGGCTTTCTATAGGTCACCTCAAGCAGCACAGAGAATAGGTTCACCCCTGCCTGGGACTCCAACTGATCAGCTATTTGAAAATCTTGCAGCTCTTAGGAGAGCTCAACTACCTCTTCTCAGGCCAGTGACATCATGTCCATTGGTAACAGGGCCATGCTGCAGCTCCCATTCAAATGAATGCAATGCAATATCAAGTCCAGCCACTACACAATGTACATTGCTATGCTTGGTTAGCAGTGAAGAGACCACAGCAATTAATATTATAGTGCTAACAAATCCCTTTAAGTTATTCCTCTAACCAAGATTTTTTGTCATTACACCCCTGAAGCTAAACAAGGACAGCATCATGGTCATAGACCCCACAGGATTTTGATCTCTAGTCAGGTTAATGATCAGTGATTTATTTTTCCTACACTTCACAAACTTTACATTATAGCCTATAGTGTATGCCTATAGATTATGTGAACAGACCTTTCCAGGGCCTTTACACTCCCCAGTTTAAACCATATGGGGTACTTGTTACAATTGCTTATCTCCATACAGATATCCTAATACTGGCAGCACATCCCATATAGGGAGTTGTGCGGACGAAAATGATAATGTGTAGTATAGCATAAAATATTTGATTAGCTGACAAAGAGAGCTTGCTTTTTTGTTGGCTGACTATACAGGACAGTTATTGAGGGCGAATATTTGCCCGGTCATTGACCCCAGTAAAAGAGCTATTTAAAACCCAAATAAAGGTATTTTCTTTATATATAGACCACAAGTTTATTAAAGGGGTTGTCTCATGAAGACAACCCTCGTGCATGTGCCCTATTAGGGCATGTAGCCATTATTCTGTGTGTTCGTCATTTGATGAACTATTTTCCCATTCTTTAGAAGAATGGACAATTCTGATGTGTACGAAACGTTTTTTAAGGTATATCATATGTACCTTCAATGTTTTTCCCTGTTGAAAAGGACTTACCTCCAGTCACTGCCGCTGACAAGTCTATTAATCCTGTCCTTAACTAGTGTCCATCAGCCTCTGTCTGCCAGCTCGACTACTGGGAGTGTTGTTGACCTCTGCAGGAGGTCTCTTTGGGAAGGCATTCATTTCTGGCATATTTTACAAATGGGAACACTGGGAAACATCCATTCACAGCAGGGCTATGGAGCACTATTATATTGTCAGAAAAATTCTGAGGCTACAATTATTGTGTTTATACTTTATCAAATGTTCTAGGTGTTATATAGCAATGAATACCTTAGTAGTTAGAGCAGATCCCATACATCATGGTGTTTGTTGCAGGAGCCATACATTATGTGAATATGCCCCTGCTGACCCTCTACACTCAGGTTGCATTTACAAATTCTACTTGGTTCCATGTATGTGTGTTTATCATTTATTATGTAGAGTTTCATTAGAGTATTTTTCCCATCAAAACCATTTTGTCTGCTCTTCATAGACAGTATGGGTCAAAGAGGTTAATTTTTCTTGTTAGTAGAGTCCTTGAACTGCACATGTGCTGTGTACAAATGGCTTCTGTGAGTAGAGGTTTCAGCAATTTCTTTCCTCTCATCTACAGGGATTTGCGAGATTCTCAGACCTACATCCTACTGCATTGTTGGGTACTTTTGAACGCTTTCAAAGATTGTGTTTAAAAAGAAGAATCATCACAAAGATTATTAGAATGCTTTTTAGTGGAAGGTGATGTAGAAGATAAGACACCAGGAAAGAATTTAGGTCATTGTATGTCTCATAGCACATAAATAATTCTAGTGAAGTGTATACAAACCAGATATCATCTTCCTTAGCATGTAATAGTAAAAAATGGCCAATAGTGACGATAAAAACATGATGGGAAAAAATAAACCAAATTAAAAATCTTATGATTATGGGAGTTTTCTACGGATGGATGAAAGAGCCATATAATTGTAATACATAACCAAAGCTACATTACATGATATGAAAATATTTTATATGGGCACATTGTAAATAAAATAGATAATTCATTGGATGTCTGCTGATCATTTTTGGAAACAGTTGGTCTTAGATCATACCATTAGAGTGACATTACAGTATTTTTTCTTTCATTAAATACCTATTCCTCCAATATATTTATAATTCAGCTAGTATTACCACATTTAGTGAGTGCTTTTTATCTGAAAATGTATGGGATCCTTGTATTCTGCTGGGTCATATGATTTGATTCTGACCAGATGAAAATGACATGTCTTTCTGCTCTTTCTAAAATTCACAATCCCATGTTGTGTACGACAAAACTGCATGGGCTGTTTCACACAGGTTGGTTCTCCACATAATGAACATAAACTCCTATCATGGTTACTACTGATGATTAGACAGCTCCTGTCACATAATAAAGATGACAATTCAGCCTCCTTCACGGTATACTTAAGGTCTTTCAGGTTAATGTACAGCAAAACATAATGACACTGTCCTCCAGCAGTCAGAGACGGTAATGTATCGAGCTGAGGAATGATTTAGTTGATAACAGAGCACTAGAAAGAGAAATCTAAAAATTACAAGCTGAATTGCAGGGAAAGTAGTGAAACATACATAAAAGACTTACAGATTGTGAAAGACCATTAGGTTACAGATGATTAAAAAAAGGGGTTTCGCTGGCCTGCTTCTTTAAAAAGGTTGTTTCATTAAGATAATCCATTTAATTTTTCTTGTTCGTGTATGTATGATCCAGAGAAGAGAGCTGCTAGTGCTAAGAGGTTTCTGCTTTGGTCAGTGTGGATTATCCATGTATAACATAAATCACCGATTGTTTTTATATACTGCAGGAGAAATGCATGTCCCACTGCAGTAACACCTGATCGCCAGAGGACGACAACAGATGAGATGACAGTGAGTTTTACCTATGTCACATTGCTGTGCAGTCCTGGTATACTGGCTGTGCATCCTAGAGTTATAATAGGCAGAGAAAGTTCTACACACACTTTGCACAATGTACATAAAGAGATGTTAATCCAAAGATTCACACTATTGATACTTGCAGATAGATATCACTTTGTACCATTCTCATATAAATCATTCCACATATGTTTCCTGTTGGCTTGTATCACGCTATTGGTTTTGGTACTGATACAAGATGATGTTTTTCTTTTCGCTCACATGACATCGAAAAACTGAACACTGGAGGAAAGGAGTATGAAGTCATGTAACTTTAACCTGCTTGTGGCACTAGATATGTATTTGTATAATTTTATATACATACATTTACAAGAAGCTGCAATGGGAGGAAGCCAGCATTGACAGAAGAATAGGGAAACTAAAGAATCATTCATAGTGAGACTATTGAATGTAGGATGCAGGCAATGCAGAGCATTTTGTGGCGGATCTATAATCTGTATTGGAATAATCTGCTGATATACTGTATAGCAGTTTAGGTTAAGAAGCAATTAATGCTTGTCAGTTGCTAATTAACTGATTTATTACAGGCTGGTGACTCATAGGGAGCACCAATAACCCTTTTTATACTCTGACTGGCCTGCTATCCTGACACTGTTGATTGGCTGTCAGTGTAGCTATGGTTGTCATTTCATGGCAATCCATTCTGTTATCTTGAAGTGGGTATCTAGGTCCTTTTAGAAATGTATTTTAAAATGACAAGTTATGCCAGTTATAATGTAGTTTCTGTATCAATCGTTCATCTTTCAGTCATTCAATGGAAACCTTCATTGTATACCTCTAGGGGACAGAATTCTGTCCTGGTGATGATTGCACAGGTACAATACAGGCTTTAGAGCTGTGTTGTACGCCAAACCATATCCGTGTATCTATCGCACGACCAGGACAAATTTTTATTAAAAGTAATATATCACATTTTTTTAAATTTATTTATTAAACCAGATAGTGAAATATATAACTTTTTTTCTAATGTTTTTATTTTCAGATTGTAGATCTTTTAAAATTCTGTTTTCTGTGCGTGATTATGGGAATGGCATTTATTCCATAACTTATCTTCTGCTCTGTTAACTGCATCTAGTGTTATGATTTAAAGTATAGCCATTGCCATTGAGGTATTGCTCTAGCAATAGTCTGGAGCCAACTCATTGAGGTCTTTGGGAGCATTTTCTAGACATGCTCTATGCAGGGATGGGGAGTAGATAAGCTGTAACATCATCTATTGTCAGTAAAATCTCAACAGAATTGGTAAGTGTCAGTCTATTATTAGGCTTAGTTGGCAGAGTGAAAATTACAGGATATCTTACTTAAAAAAAAAAAAATAATTATATATATATATATATATATATATATATATATATATATATATAACAGCATGGAAAATCAAAAACAAATTCAACAACAATTCTTAAAATATATTTAATGTCAAACTCGGTTTATGAATAGGCCTGTTACCTGTTAAATTAGTGCAACAGAGACATTGAAAAGAGTGAGGATTGACACAGAAAGTTTGCAATAATGTCACAAAAAAACAAGAAAACATTATCATAGGCACTGTTCACATCACATTAGACCCTTCCTTCAAATACATGCTGTACATTGAGAGCATTATCCAACATATAATGTACATCTAAAGAAAGCCTCCAAGGTATGCCACTGTGTAGGCATACAGTAGAATATGTCACCATAGACTGTATAACATTTTAAAACGCTATTATGTACATTAAAAAAAAAATGGTATTCTGACATCTTCCAGCCAGTTGGTCTCTGTCAGATGAATAGACACTTATTAGATGCATTTAGTGTATACACCAAGAGCTTTTCCCAGTCTAACATGGTGTAAACAGGGCCGTATTGCTTCAGAGATTGAGCAAGTATAATGGTGTATAACTGTAGAAGTTTTCTGCCTGTGTTGTGAGGAAATTCTATTAATATACAGGTTGCTTTTATGAAAAAAATGTTGCACAGATATTAACAAAGACATGAAACACAAAGATCAATGCACTGTATAAGAGTGAAATGGCTTTAATAGCAGAACATGGTGTACATTAGCTGTTGATGTAAGTGGCATATTCTTTATGATGTATAAATACAGATTTGGCCACTAAAGGGAAAGGTGATCCATTCATAGGTCATGTAGGTAAGAGAAATGGAAGAGAATACAATAAATAAATGTTTGTTGTTTGTTAGATTCATAGTGTTTATGTTGCAAATTGCAAATGCAAATTGTAGTGCACATGATCTTATTTCCTCTTGCTGTATTTACAAGTTATCCTCTCCCTTCTGGTCCTCAGCTATGTCATGTGACCAGCAGTCTGGATCTTCAACTGAGTCTAACATGTGAACATTAAGCCAGTTTATTTATGCATTCTTGTGAGAATCACATTGAATCTCATAGAAATGAATATAGAAGTTGACTTTCTAGCCAAGTAAAAGATAGTGTGTCTGTTTATTGCAATGCATTTAAAGCAAATGACATAGCTTACAATTACTAATAGATTGATAATAGTGGCATGGGGTTGCCCTAAGATGAGCTTTTGGAGCACAAGGGGCCCATACATATTTTCGCACAGGGGCCCCTGCTGTCAGTGTCTATCCTGCTGGCTGGTCATGTGACACAGCTGAGGATCAGAAAGAAGTGGATAACTTGTAAATAAAGCTACCAGTATGAAAAGTACCTGCATTAAACTTTACATCATGTACCTTTATAACATGATGTAAATGATGTAAAGTGTAATGCAGGTGTTGGTGTTTTAGATATATAAAAATAAGAAGTAGCCTTGATGGGTCAAATGAAAACATTAATACAAAGAACAAAGATAAATAGGGTCTCTAGAATAAAGTATAACTTCTTAGCTAACTTACATAACTGGACTGCACCTGACAAATAAAGGTAAATAATCCAAACTATCTACTTAAAGTTGTAAGAAAGTTTTTATAGATCCAAAAATTAAATACGTGATATGAAACCCATCTGATTTCATTTTTTTGAGGATGGATGTCTCTATTTTCCAAAACATAAATAATAATAATAAGTAATTTGCATTCTGCACAGATGTTGATAGCATAAGATATTTGAGCTAGCGAAGTAACAGCCAAAACAAATAAAGTGCTTAATCTGCAATAGTATTGTTTGCCAAACTCATTCTGGAAATAAAATTGGCATGCGGTTAGATATATTGTGACCACCAGTACAGATAATGCAAAAAAAATCCATCCATGATAACTGCAGGACTAAGATTTATTAATTATAATATATTAGTCCCAAGTCACAATAAGAGAATTACTCCTATTCTCCAAAACGTGAGCATTTAATAAGACATCTCGTGGCATAATGTGATGTGAAGACCCTTTTTTTTTCATATCTCCTTCTAATCTAGTAGTTCATACTCCAGTATGTTGTTTGCAGGATCTTTCAGGGAGAAACAGCAGTGTCTACTATGATCATGTGCCTTGCAGAGGTGACATGGAGAAAACCTATACAAAGATCCCCTGTTGTATACATGTGATCCCCATGTCATCTATTAACTTAACAAAGATGAAAAATCAAGTATTCTAAGATTTATAAAAAGTTATTATAACTATATACCTTACAGTATACTCTTTAAAACTACAGCTGGTGCAAGATAACTAACTTGTCTTTAGTCACTAAAGAGTCTATATGGGAAATATTCCCTTTACCAGGTTCTTGGCTCATAATGCTTGGCAGTCATGCATTGGCTATGGCCTATTGGGAGACCTTGTGGATCTCCAAAACTGCTGACTTTGGGGGTGGGACAATGAAACTTTAAGCAGAAGAACCTGGATTGAAACCTTATCTGCATATGCACCTGAATTTGTAGGTTTTGAGAAAGGGCTAATACACATTTCTCATCTTTATTACTATAAAGTATTTCCAGTAGCTATTAATATATAAATCTACTACTAATACTACTAATACTAATCTTAGCATTGTATACTATAGTGATCATACTGCATAGTACCCGAACAGCATATACTTTTGTGATGGTTTGCCTTTCAGCATGACTTTGGTTAACAATAAAGCTGGAGGCAGACGTACAGTACTTCAGATTTTGAGGCAGAAATATGTAATGTTGGAATTCCCACATTTACTCTCAGCATAAATAGTGATTATTCCTTGCCATTGTTAGAGGAAGAAGAATGTCAGCAGTGGAAGGGATGAGAGGGCTCCAGAAAAGCAGCCTGAGCATCCTGAGAAGGATTTGCAAATGTAGAGAGTGTAGCCGGTCCCCTTTATTTTGTGCGAAGGAGGAGATTGCTATGGGTGCTAGCTTTGCACAGAGAAGGGAGGTTAATCCTAGTACAGTCCCCGTTACACAGGCAGTAAAGCAGCCACAGGACTCCCACTGAGTAATTAGCACTTAGAAACTCCAGATGTAGAAAAGGCCCTCATAGAGGTGGGGGTTACGTGGAAATGAAGGCAAAGAAGAAAGAGAGAATATGAGCGATGGCTGGACAGAGTGAACGCGTCCAAAGAATCATGAAAGTAAGATTTTTACCTATTCTTTGTCTCTGGGAACTGCGTTGACATAATGTGTGTATTATATAGCATTGTCACAAGTAACTTGCATGTACTAGGCACAGGTGCTCTTTAGATGCTGAGATTACAGAAGACAGTAAAATGTCGGCAAGAACAGGAACTTTATCTGGAATGTAACATTTGCATGAGAAGGACAAAGAGCACTACATATACCGTATGTCACAATAGACTTACACCCAAAGTAATTAGTCTTTCTTCATGACATTGGGAGATGCTACGTCCCAGGATGTGTGCAGCTGCTGTGTCCACAGATCACCTTAGATGTATGACCAGGTAGTATAAAGTAAACCTGGAATTGCATGTCTTTAACTTGATAGATGGAAGGACGGGAGACACGAGGTCACAATGATTAATTTGTCCTTGTTCAAACCCCACCCATCTTCTTCCTGCTCCTACGCAGATGTCACCCTGACATTTGGATTACATGGCGTCACACTGGATTTTACTTTTTAGTAATATTAGTCATTTTAAATGCAAATTTAGAGTTCCGTAATGAAATAAAACAATGCATATGTATACGAGCTAACATCCACCTAGTCTCCAGGTACACACTGCCGTGCAGTGTTTCCATAAAAACAGAGACATGGGTTACTAAAAATATGATTCCTTCCCTGTTTTTCCTCTGTATGTAAAACTGACATGTTTCTTTTACTGGCAGAAACCTGTAGCCGAGTCAGTGCATAACTCACAATATTTTAATGGCTAAGCAGGGACATCTATGATTATGATGCACTTTTTTGGAACTTGCTTATAACTCTGCAAGATCCTGAATTTAGATTATCATAAATCATACAATCATACAGTGATATAAAAAGTCTGCTTTATGAAAAAAAAAACAGGATTTAAAGGGAACCTGTTACTATGAAAATGCAGGCAGCATGTTATAGAGCAGGAGGAGGAACTTATTCCTTAAATCTCTGCTCCTTCTGGGCTTAGGAGCCCGCTGAGTGGTCTTACTCACTGCACACTCATTCAGGTAAGATTGTCAGTCACTGAGAAGGACCTCCCATTGGACTCCTAGAACTAGAATGATCAGAGATTTAAATGAATAAAATCCAAGTTATACTGAATCCTTTCCAATAAAACGGATATTTTCATGTGACAGATTAATTGTAAAGGGATTATATGAGTTAATAAAAAGTTTCTTAGTTTTTTCATTGCTCTGGATAAGCCCCTACTTACAGGTTTCCCATAGCCACCATTCTAAGGCCTCATGCACACAAATTTATTTTTATCTGCAATTGCAGGTCAGCAATTGCTGATAAAACTAAGGACCCATATATTTCAAGGGGCCCATACACACAGCCTTAATTTTTGCAGCTGTGTGTCTGAGTCGAATTGAAGAGCCGCAAATTATGGAGCAGGTCCTATACCTGTCCATAATTGTGGCTCCGTCAATTCATATGAATGTATCAGTCAGTAAAAACCACAGATGACACAAGGCTATCAATCTGTGTCAGGCTAGGTTCACATCTTTGTTGGAGTCTCTATAGCAGACTCTGCTGCAGATTCTGCCTAAAATCGTTGGAGACAAAAATCCTACAAGGAGAACTTTTCTCTCTGCCAGTTTTATACTGAAACCCGGAGGAAACCTGGAAGACCCCATTATAGTCTAAGGGCTCCACGGGTGTCTGCAGGTAACCACTTTTTAAGCGGACAGACTTTCCATCTTTCAGGACCCCATGGGGAAGCAAACGATGGAGACCCGAACGCTAATGTGAACCTAGTGTCAACCATGCCATTTTCACTGACCAGCAAACTGAACACAGTCATGTGCATGAAGCCTTAGGTTTGCAGAATGCAATTTGCAACTCTTAGTCATGTGACCAATTCCACTTTACTCCTTCTGCTTGCACATAGAGAAGAGCGGAGTCAGTCACATAACAGAGTCTGAGTGTCAGCAGAGAAGGCAGAGGGAAACAAAGCTGATTATTTAGGGAAGTTAGAGGAACAATATTTCTGGGCCCAGCTGCACTCTGGAAACTTAATAATGGAGACAATGGGGGAGTCACATAACCCTTCATAGCGAGCTGATAGGGGTATATAAGAGCCACTGTTTATAAGGGTTATAAAAGTGAATAGCATTGAGCTGAACCATGGGCAAGACAACCCCTTTAAAAGGGCAAGTGGACATTTTTAATAATATGTAAAGTAAAATATTTGTTTTTCTAAATCTGATCTGATCAAGCAAAAAAAAAAAAAAGTTGTAAACTCCAATAGTGTTGTTTTGAAGCTTCAGTTACTTTTGATGGTTATGGTATCCAAGACAGGTAATACTTACCTGAATATATTGAGGGTAGCATTTCACTTAAGTTTTTGGATCAGACAGCTATCAGTGATCATAGCTGGGTCGTATATTAATGATTGCATGCAACAGTGTTACCAAAAAAGTTGTACTTATTTGTAGAATTTTCTTTTTTTATACAAGTAAATATATCAGTACATGTATTCTAAGAGCATTTGATTGTGTGAACTGGATAGACTAGACTTGACTATTTCAACCTTCTTAAGTAACTACAGTAAAACGTCTTTGAAACGACCCCTTCTACAGATACATTAAAAATGGTGGTGGTGGAATAGTAGTGGTGAAGCAGACATCAATATATGGAAGATAGAAAGACAAAGAGTGCAGTATATTTAGTAGTTACAAAGTAGTGGTCTGTTGAGGTTTCATCTTATATGGTTTATTTTCTGGTTACCTAGTCCTCTGGTCTAAAATATGCCTTAATAAGAATACTGGGAAGTCAGGAGAGGTGAGTATGATTGTTTGTTATGTTTACTCACCTCTCCTGAGCCTCTGCTTATTATAGTCTGGGACTGAAGTAACCCCAGAGATAACAATAGCAGTTCTGGTTCAGGCCTAACAAGTTTTGCCTGAAACTAAATTCTCTAGGCAACCTTGCAAATATTTGCAAGACAAATCTTTATGAGGTTCATCCAACAGTAGTTGCGACAGTTCAAGGAAACTTTATTGAGGAGGAAACACAGATGTTGGTGATTACAGAAGATCATCTTGCAATGAAGCAATTGGCATATGGTTACCGCAGTCTTAAAAGGAGGTACAGTTTTTAGCAGGAACAGTTATGATGAGGAAGGCAGCGGCAAGTTTGCGGCAGTACCAGATCTTATGCAACACAGGGCTGTTAAGTATCACAACACAGTATAAATTACTGAGGTCTAATACCGAGTGCAAAGACAACTCAGATTGCTTCTATCTATCTATCTATCTATCTATCTATCTATCTATCTATCTATCATGTATCTATCTATCTATCTATCTATCTATCTATCTATCTATCATGTATCCATATATCTATCTATCTGTCTATCTATCTACCTACCTAATCTTTCATCCATATATAAAAACTCCAGTCTCTGATATTGGGTCACAGTTGAGCCTATCTTAATGGTGCCCTTATGCTTGCCATCTCCAATTGCTTTTAGTCTTGTTCAGATGTGCAGGTCTTTCACCAACAGAGGCCAACATAAACCATTAAAGTGACAGTATCTAACTGGGTGGGACATTCACTACCTAGCAATTTACTTAAAGCGGGAATAGAAGTGCTAAGACAATAACTGTTGTCTCACACTGCTGGGGATTGCAGCATGTCTCAATGCAATGCAACTTTCCAGATATTTGGCATACATTGTGTCGGTATAACATAGCAAAAAATGACAAATCTGGTCACATGATACATACAGCTACACAAACATTACATCTGTAATAAAGCTGTGAAAAAACAAGTCTAAACTTTTGGAAGTAGAAGGTGAGGCTAATGCTTCATTTGTGCACTGACTCTGAGCTGAAGAAATAGAAGTAATCCTGTATGTCAATAGATACGATGCAAAGGAAGTTAAAAGGAACTGGAAATCTAAAATATACATATTTTGATGGAGAAATACTGAGGCAGATTTGCTTAAATCCTTTGGCAGATTCAATTTGGACCATATTTATTTCCTTTAAATTAAAAGTGCCCTCATTACCCTGAAAGATGTTTAGTGGACTTTTTGTAAATGTGGTATTATACCAAAAATAGTACAACTAGTAACTCTCGGACCTGGACCTACTTTCAATGGCCAAGAATTATTCATCTAAACCAGATCTAAACATCTGTGATCAGCCTATAGCTGTCAGTGGCTGGTAAAGATAAGTTACTCGCGGCCACTCTCGGCCACTTTGAGGCGCGTCTTCCCTTCTCCTGAGTTTACCCATGTCAACTATTGTGTTATGTAAATTATTTACTTAGTTTGGTTGTTCTTTCCTCCCTTTTTTTATTTGTATATTTTATGATGTTCTACCTTTGTAGCTATATACTTTTTACCTGCATATCATTATTTTTGGGGTGCCATTCTTAAATTATTGCTGCTATTCATATATGCATTGTACTTGTGGGTATTTCTGTAGAAGGGCTGGTATTTATGTGTTTTTTTAACACCTGTTCCTTGTACTTTTAAACTTGTATATATGTTTCAATAAAGATACATTATTATTTGTATAAGTGTAGGCTAAGTTCCTTTGTCGTATCTCGGCCACTGAAAGTAGATCAAAAATCTCAAAAGTTTTGGACTCACCAGAATCCCAAATTTTTGGGAAATTTGGACAAAATTAAATTTATGCCAAAGCAATTTAATCATCTCTAATGATGAAAAATAAGGCAACTTTCTAGTGTACTTTCTGTTTCAATTCCTTACATTCCCAAGAACTTGCTATCGGCAAGTTGGAAACATTTGTTTTTACATTCAGAGACTGTATGCCTTTCCTGGCCTACTTCTGCTCACAGCTGAAGGTTTCCTACAATGTATCACTCCTGGCATACTTCCTCTATGAGCTAAATGCAACTGAAGCAGAAGTCTCATCATGTTATAGACTCCAGACTAAGAGCACTTCGTATCCTTACTGATTTATTGAACCAAACTCTCAGGATGGGTACATATATGCTTAGCTCGCAAAGGATTGTTTACATTAAAGTATTGCAGCAACCACTGGAGAAGGTCCAGGTCAGGACGGTACATAGCAGTAACTGAATGTCTAGATTTGGCATTGTTCTCCTATGTGTACAGTATTCTAGATGGCTGCAAAACAAGCAATGCCACAGTGAAGATGTGGCATATATTACAATCTATTCCATGACTCATCTGTCAGTTGCCGACATGTCTTAAATTAGTCTCGTCATGTCGGAGCTGTTGGTATGGATAATGGTTTTCAAACCAATGTAGCAAATTGTGCATACGTTTCTGCTTCTGAGCAGTGTAGCACAAGTCCATGTCCCGGGTAAAATCGGCCTTGATTGTTGTGTGTTACATCGCTTCTGACACTTCGCCTTGCATTATGCTGCTATAATTGTTTGTTCTACTCCCACTCTTTCTATAAGTCATTGTTTCCTGTCCCTCTTATTTTTGTAATGATTTTTTCTTTTATTGAACTTGTCATAATTTTCAGATGTGTCTGGGCAGACATAGCTAATGGTTAGTTACATCCAGGTTTATTTTAATTGGAATTTTTTTTTTTTTAGTAATAATCATGTTTTCATGTTTGTATAGTAGTTATAAATTGCTGTTTTTAATATATGCTTTATAAGAACGGTAATGTAATAAAAAATGTAATGTGTGAAGCTGAAAAATACAGTGGCAGTTATATATCTAATATAAAAGACAATAACCTGAGGTTACTGAGACAATTGTCATATATGACTATATATAGTACTCAGTTTCTGTTTACAGATACGCTACAGTATTGCCTTTCTTTCAGGGGTTCTGTTACTTTTGTCAGCATGACTTGTGCAGTAAGCAGCTCTATTCTTGGTGTCAATGACAGAATCCCTGATGAAGCCCCTACAGATCCCATTATGAGTCAGGGGGCTGTTGGTTGTCAATCGACACCACTGTAAAATGGTTTAAGCTTAGCATTATGGATTTTGTTATGCTGGACTTAGATAACCAACATACTTCCTACTGCTATGATCAGAAGCAGTAGTGAATTATAATATACACATTTTGGGCAGCTGCCTGGGGCCCAATGCTCCTAGGGATCCATGACCACCCAAATCTTTCACCAACTTTAATAAGTATATGCCACTTAGAAGTGGCCTACAGTGGCAGTAGTTTTACATGTACAGTACCTGTAAATAAATTCATGGCTGCAACTAGCCTTTGCATAGGCAAGGGGGTGGCCTCATAGTATAGGTGATGCGTGCCTACAACCAACATAGCAAGAGCACATTCTCCTCTTTTACAATGTAGTCCTCCCTCTTATATCCTGTGAACATTAAAAATAAACTTGTCTTCAGCTACACTCATCTAATCCCTGCATTTGACATGCACAATGTATAAGCCAAACGTAACACTGCGAATTGATGGAGGATGAACGTTCATATGAATGTCCATTCAGCTGATAATCAGCCCATTTAAAAGGCTCTGGAACCTATAGCCTTGTGGGGTACCCAATCTTCATATAGCGCAGGGCCCGCAGTAGCCGTAATCTGCCTCTGCAGACCAGCCATACATTCACACACTCATACAGTGCTACCACAGTTTGCCACCACCAATCATCCACCAACCTGGAAAGAGAAGAGCATATGCAACACAGTATATCTACATGACTTTTTCAATAAATACATTTAGCAATGCTTCAGTCCAGTGCATTACCTGCAGAGGAGTTTAGCTAGTTCATTACTCCTACCTTTGGATTTTTGATCTAATAAATGCAATGACAAAATTAACAATTGAAAAAGAGAAAAGTATAGCTCTGTAGAGTTGCAGTTCACTTGTCTGCAATGCATGTCTGCATTGCTGACATTTTTATGAGTAGGAGCAATAATAAAAGTGTTGATATACAATATACAGTACAGAGAACATTGGTATGCTAAAAAGTTAGGTTTTGCCATGGATGCATCTAAAAGTTTAGAGGCTCTGTTGCAGTGACCATTTAAAACAGTGGACCCCAATGGTGACCAACAAACCTTTTGACTATAATGGGATCTGTCAGGTGTGTGTTCTTTTAATCCCTTCCTGACATCAGCCATAACAGTATGGCGGATGTTGGGTATTTAAATATGGCTCCTGAGTGGCCGTCATAGCCGCCGGGTCTCTGCTGTATTATACAACAGAGACCCAGTGATTTGCCTGCGATCAGTGCAGCTATGGCGTTAAGGCATTAAGGCTCCTGGCGCTTTGGTCAAAGCTGACTGAGGTGCCATTTTGCCAGTGGATCACTGGCTCCCGGAGCAATATTTAAGGCTCTCAGTCTGTCATACAAATGGCGATATTTTGCAATGCATTGCAATGCATTAGCATTGTAATACATTGCACTAGTGATCAGACCCCCTGGGGTTCAAGACCCCTAGGGTGTCTAATAAATGCAAGAAAAAAAAAAGTAAAAAAATAAAAAAAAAAACTAAACGTTCAAATCACTCCCCTTTCCCTAGAATACATATAAAAGTTAAAAATTACTGTGAAACACATACACATTAGGTATCCCTGTGTCCGAAAATGCCCAGTCTACACACTTATAAAAATATTTTTCCCATATGGTGAACGCTGTAGCGGGGAAAAAAAAATCAACCATTGTTTTTCACTGTTTTACCTCTGATAAAAATTTGAATAAAAAGTGATCAAAGCAATAGACATTCCCCAAAATAGTATAACTATAAAGTACATCTGTTAGGGTCTTGCCAGACGTAGCAATACCCTCACACTACTGCAGGGAACTGGGAGGAAGGACAGAGACAAATAAGCCCTAATCTCACCCCAGCCACTATCCCTTCCTATTGCCTCAGTTTACCCTAAACGGTAAAAGGACAACCAGAAGACGAGCCCTATACTGAGTAAAGTGACAACACAGAACACAGACAGAACAAACGACAAAAAGGAAGGTCAGAAAGCCAAGGGTTCGGTAACAGACGAGCAATGCAGTACAGAATCAAAATCCAAGAGAATAGTCACAGACAAAGCCAGAGATCAGAAATAGGAATACAGGTAACAAAACAGCAAGGAATAATAGCCAGAACACAAGAAGCAATAACCAGTGCCAATGTGAATGTGAGCAAAGAATAAATAAGAAGACAGAACCCGCCCCAGACTTGATAGGAGGAAAGGTTGTCAATCACACAGGCAAGGTAAAATTAACTATTAGTGGAGCAGAGGAAAACCAAGGAAGTAGACGGGTGTGGCAGAAAATCAATTACATAGTCTAGGACAGTGTTCAGACTGAGCAACAAGAATCTTAAACAAGGAGTCAAACTGAGCATGCCTCCTGTGCCGCCGCGTGCTGACGGAGGATGGTGCAGAGACCCGAACAGGCAGAGACGTTACAACATCTGGCTTTTTTTTACAAAGTTTTAGATTTTTGCTAAGGGGTTAAAATGTAAATAAAACTGTATAAATTTGGTATACCCGTTATCGTACTGAAACTTAGAATACAGGTGAAATTGGCTGCTTAGTGAATGCCGTAAAAATGAATCCCGTAATTTGTGCCCATCGCACAAATGCACTTTTTCTCCAATTCCACCCCATTCTGAATTTTTTTCCAGCGTCCCAGTACATTGTAAAGAATAATTAATGGTATCATTATGAAGAACAATTTTTCCTGCAAACATTAAGCCCTCATATGACTCTGTAAACGGAAAAATAAAAAAGCTACGGGGTTTGGAAGGCGGAAGTGGTTAAACTGAAACTGACGGATGAAAAAGTCAGACTTGCAGCACTTTTTATCTGCCGATTTCAGTTTAAAAGAACAGATACCTGATGGATCTTTTTATAGTCAAAAGGGTCTGTCGGGCAACGGACCAGAATAATGGACGCCTAGGAGCAAATGTGAACATAGCGTAATTCCGTTTTTAATTACAGTACATTATAACTGTATACCGTATATATGACTATATAACTATTAGGTTTATGGGATAACTTTTAGGTATTATGACTGTGTAACTATTATGTTTATAGTATAACTATTGTGACTGTATAGCTATATATGACTTATGCTTATAGTACAGCTATAATGCTGTTCAGATTCTTAAGCTTATAAATAATGTAGATAATGTGGCTAAGATTTACTAACTGGGCTGCACCTGGAAGGTGGCATAAAATGCAGCCTACACTATGGCGTATCTCAGATCCTGTGATCTGCTTGCCACAGGAATCTAGATAAGTGAAGGTAAGGATGCTCTGTCATATTTACCATAGCTCAAGCCACAAAACTGGTGTGAGTTAGACCAGAAATCTGTAGCAGTTTCTGACTAGTGTAGATTTGAGTTCAGATACGCCTACATACACAAAAAATGATAAAGATGCCAAATTCTCATGGTAATTCTGACACAGGAACTGAATTAAGACTGGCATAGGAAACACTAGTTTGTATTGTGGTTTTTTTTTTTTGCTTGTGCCTTTGTTTTAGAGATTTCCTTAAAAAGCTATGTTAAAGTTTCCTTCTGTAAAAAGTTACTGCTTATACCCTTGGGCTTGCTGGTGTTCCCCATGGGACCTGTTACCTAACTTTAAATAAAAGCTTCTCAATTATGTTAGTTGGTCATATTACCTTGACAATATCTTCTTTTTATCTCATGTGAGATAAGACTCCAAAATGCGACATGCTCCATTAGACTCAATACATTTTATCAGATATGTACAGAGGCACAAAGAAGCATTGCCATATACATGGAGTACCAAAGGAATCTGCAGAGCAGTGCATAGGGGTGGCATGACTCCATACTAAATGAGCTATACAGGCTCCATGCACTGCTGTATAGGCTTAGTGCCAGTGTGCATGAGTTCTTACTATAATACATTTGGTATTTTAAAGAAAATATTTATTTCTGAACACTTTTTTTTTGTCTTCATACAGTGGCCATTTATTGGTAGTAAGCAATCTCAACTTGTTTTTCATAGAACAATTGTTTCTTCCTTCGTAGGCTGAAGCAGTTATACACAGCAGAGAGCAGGAAACTACATGCAATGAATATTTCACTGGTCAGTTACCTGCAGTATCATTCTTTGGAAAGGGGAATCACATGCATGCCACAAAACTGTATTTTACAATGAAGCAGTAATGTACAGTACAGACCAAAAGTTTGGACACACCTTCTCATTCCAAGAGTTTTCTGTATTTTCATGACTATAAAAATTGTAGATTCACACTGAAGGCATCAAAACTATGAATTAACACATGTGGAATTATATACTTAACAAAAAGTGTGAAACAACTGAAAATATGTCTTATATTCTAGGTTCTTCAAAGTAGCCACCTTTTGCTTTGATTACTCCTTTGCACACTCTTGGCATTCTCTTGATGAGCTTCAAGAGGTAGTCACCTGAAATGGTTTTCACTTCACAGGTGTGCCCTGTCAGGTTTAATAAGTGGGATTTCTTGCCTTATAAATGGGGTTGGGACCATTAGTTGTGTTGTTCAGAAGTCAGGTGGATACACAGCTGATAGTCCTACTAAATGGAGTGTTAGAATTTGTATTATGGCAAGAAAAAAGCAGCTAAGTAAAGAAAAATGAGTGACCATCATTACTTTAAGAAATGAAGGTCAGTCAGTCCGAAAAATTGGGAAAACTTTGAAAGTGTCCCCAAGTGCAGTGGCCAAAACCATCAAGCGCTACAAAGAAACTGGCTCACATGAGGACCGCCCCAGGAAAAGAAGACCAAGAGTCACCTCTGCTGTGGAGGATCCGAGTCACCAGCCTCAGAAATCGCAGGTTAACAGCAGCTCAGATTAGAGACCAGGTCAATGCCACACAGAGTTCTAGCAGCAGACATATCTCTGCAACAACTGTTAAGAGGAGACTGTGTGCAGCAGGCCTTCATGGTAAAATAGCTGCTAGGAAACCACTGCTAAGGACAGGCAACAAGAAGAAGAGACTTGTTTGGGCTAAAGAACACAAGGAATGGATATTAGACCTGTGGAAATCTGTGCTTTGGTCTGATGAGTCCAAATTTGAGACCTTTGGTTCCAACCACCGTGTCTTTGTGCGACGCAGAAAAGGTGAACGAATGGACTCTACATGCCTGGTTCCCACCGTGAAGCATGGAGGAGGAGGTGTGATGGTGTGGGGGTGCTTTGCTGGTGACACTGTTGGGGATTTATTCAAAATTGAAGGAATACTGAACCAGCATGGTTACCACAGCAACTTGCAGCGGCATGCTATTTCATCCGGTTTGCGTTTAGTTGGACCGTCATTTATTTTTCAACAGGACAATGACCCCAAACACACCTCCAGACTGTGTAAGGGCTATTTGACCAAGAAGGAGAGTGATGGGGTGCTACGCCAGACGACCTGGCCTCCACAGTCACCAGACCTGAACCCAATCGAGATGGTTTGGGGTGAGCTGGACCGCAGAGTGAAGGCAAAAGGACCAACAAGTGCTAAGCATCTCTGGGAACTCCTTCAAGACTGTTGGAAGACCATTTCAGGTGACTACCTCTTGAAGCTCATCAAGAGAATGCCAAAAGTGTGCAAAGCAGTAATCAAAGCAAAAGGTGGCTACTTTGAAGAACCTAGAATATAAAACATATTTTCAGTTGTTTCACACTTTTTTGTTAAGTATATAATTCCACATGTGTTAATTCATAGTTTTGATGCAGAAAACTCTTGGAATGAGAAGGTGTGTCCAAACTTTTGGTCTGTACTGTATATCAAAATTATTTACTTGCATATCAATGTCATAATTTGAGATGAGCGAATCGATTCTGCAGAAGTGGAATTCGATCCAAATTTCAGGAAATCTTCAATTTGCCATGATTTCGGATTTCCTCACGCTTCGATGCATCGAATCGCATTTTTTAATAAAATGGCCGCCGCACATGCTAGGACAAGGGGGAAGGGACTTACAGGATCACCCACAATGCCAAACGTGCAGCTAATCAGCAGCCAGCAGGACCTGTGATGTCACAGCCCTATAAAAATCCTCGGCCATTTTAGGTACAGTCATTCCATATCGCTCTTACTGTAGGGACAGACGTCGGCAGGAGCTAGGGAAAGACTTAGAAAACATATAGAAGTTCAGGGAAAGAGGTTGAGCCTTAGAACTGTAGGAAAAGCATAGGGAGGAATTGAGAGAAGAATTTGGGGTGGTTGCAGGGTCATTTACAGCAAGAATTTGCAGCATAATTCACATTGCAGCACTTACTGCCATTATACTGCTGCTCATTACTCATATCTGTGTCTTCAAGGTGGAACACAACAAGCCTTTTGCAGTGCAGTACAGCAAAAAACAGTGAATTATCATACACTAATATCTGCACATATTTGTAAAAAACGCCTTTTTAAAGGCGTTTATTATAGGGGGCTTAGTCACTGTTCTCCCAAAGCATAACATTAGTCAGTACTATTGTGCCAAAGAAAACTTTATTATCATCAAACAACCTCTGCACGTATCTGTAAAAAAAAAGCCTTTTTAAAGGCGTTTATTATAAGGGGCTTATTCAATGTTCTTCCAAAGCATAACATTAGTCAGTACTATTGTGCCAAAGAAAACTGAATTATCATCCAATAATATCTGCACGTATTTGTAAAAAAAAGCCTTTAACGTGGGGAAAGACATAACGACCATATTCGCCATTTTGTTACCAGTATAAAGTTGCTGGCCATTTTTAAAATCAGTATTGTCAATAATAATTCAATAATTCTTAGCGGTTATCACTTATTTAAAGGTGTTTTAGTGTCTAAACCCATAAGGAGGACCATATTCGCCATTTTGTTACCAGTATGAAGTTGCAGGCCATTTTCAAAACAGTATTGTCAATAATAATTCAATAATTCTTAGCAGTTATTATCACTTAATAGTACGTCCTGAGTCGCATGATGATGTATGGAGAGCGCTGAGGAGCTGAGCGCTCTCCATACACCGCGGGTGCCAGCTGTATAATACAGCCAGGACCCGCCGCTAACAGCAGCGATCGTTGCCTGCACCGATCGCGGTTGTTAACCCTTTAGATGTCGCGGTCAAACGGGACCGCGGCGTCTAAATAGCGCAGCCGCCATGGGCGCCGCCATTTTTACCTGATCGCCGCCCTACCGAATGTCATCAGTAGTATCGCAGTGAATAGTATGATCGATCAGACTCCCAAGGTTTCAAGGTCCCTAGGGAGTCTGATCATACAAGTAAAAGTATAAAAAAAACGTTTTTAAAAGTATGAAAAAATGTAAAAAAAAACCACAAAAGTTCAAATCACCCCCCCTTTCCCTAGATCAGATATAAAAGTAAATAAACAAAAGTAAGCATAAACACTTTAGGTATCCCCGCGCTCCAAAATTCCCGAACTATTAAAATATTAAAATATTTATCCCATATGGTGAACGGCGTAGCGGGGAAAAAAATCAAAATGGCCAAATAGCGTTTTTTTCAACACTTTGTCTCCTATAAAAAATTGAATAAAAAGTGATCAAACCATCAGATCTTTCCCCAAATGGTATCAATAAAAACGTCATGTTGTCCCGCATAAAAAGACGCCTTACCCAGCTCCATACATGTAAATATGAAAAAGTTACAGGTGACACAATATGGCGACGCAAAATTTTTTTTTCTATTTAGCAAAGTTTTACATTTTTTAAAAGGTATCAAAACATTACAAATACTATATAAGTTTGGTATCACCGTGTTCGTACTGACCCGCAGAATACAGGTCATTTTTACCACACAGTGAATGCTCTAAAAATTAAACCCATATGAATTTGGCGCAAATGCAGTTTTTCTCCAATTGCACCTCATTCTGAATTTTTTTCCGGCTTCCCAGTACATTGCACAGCATATTGAATAGTGACATTACAAAGTACAATTTGTTTCGCAAACAATAAGCCATCATGTGACTCTGTGAACTGAAAAATGAAAAAGTTAGGGCTCTTGGAATGTGGGGAGGGAAAAACGAAAATGCAAAAACAAAAAATGGCCCGTCATTAAGGGGTTAAAGTTGTTTATTAGTGTCTAAACCCATAAGTAGGACCATATTCGCCATTTTGTTACCAGTATAAAGTTGCAGGCCATTTTTAAAACAGTATTGTCAATAATAATTCAATAATTCTTAGCAGTTATTATCACTTATTTAAAGTAGGACCATATTCGCCATTTTGTTTCCATTGTGCTGATGGAGCCGATACTGCTCCTGCCACCCCCCCCCCCACCACCAGCTGCCATGTCAGTGCAAGGTGAGCGTTCAGGACCCGGTCGGTCCTGTGAGAGGATGGACGATGGCACAGATAGGCAGCAGACAACTTACTACATAGGATATCTCTATAGTAGTTCAGTTTGTGCTCCCTCTCAGCGGGTGTAAAAAAGGCCCCCATTTTTTCTCGGTAGCGAGGGTCTAACATGGTGGAAAGCCAGTAGTTATCCCTCTGCCAAATGGTGACAATTCGGCTGTCACTGCGCAAGGAAGTCAACATGCTTCAGGCCATTTGCGCAAGTGACTCCGATGGACTCCCTGCATCCATCTCCACTTCATACTGCCACGGTATGTCTGGGTCATCTGCCTCATCATCCTCATCTCCATCTGGCTGTTCTGGTTGCTCCTCCTCCTCTCGATCCATTTGGCTACAAATTGTTTGTGCTCCAATGTCCTCCTCATCCTCCTCCTCCTCCTACGGTTCAGCCTCCACAGGGCTCATGTGGCCTTGAGATGTAGACACCACATCTCCAGTCCGCTGACCAGCCAGATTGAAAAGCATCTTTTCCAGGATGTGAATCAGTGGAATAACGTTGTTCATCCCGTAGTCATGGCGACTGACTAACAAAGTGGCCTCCTCAAAGGGTGTCGCGCATGAGCAGCCATTGGCTAACGTTAAAGTTACAGTTGTGCTAAAGGCACAGGAAATTTGGTCAAAGTTAAAAGAAAGATGAATACAGCACGTTATCAGCAAATACTGGAGGCAAATTTGCACTCATCAGCCAGGAAGCTGCACATGGGACATACTTGGACGTTCCAACATGACAACAATCTAAAACACAAGGCCAAGTCGACCTGTCATTGGCTACAGCAGAAGAAAGTGAAGGTTCTGGAGTGGCCATCTCAGTCTCCTGACCTCAATATCATTGAGCCACTCTGGGGGGATCTCAAGCGCGCAGTACATGCAAGACAGCCCAGGAATTTACAGGAACTGGAGACTTTTTGCCAAGAAGAATGGGCAGCTTTACCATCTGAGGAAACAAAGAGCCTCATCCACAACTACCACAAAAGACTTCAAGATGTCATTGATGTCAGAGGGGGCAATACATGGTATTAAGAACTGGGGTATGTGAGCTTTTGAACAGGGTCATTTTGATGTTTTTGGTTGTCATTATGATTTAAAAAGAGAAAACACAGAATTTTGACAATAAATGGCTTCAACCAACCACTAACCATGAGTGGAGAAAAAGTTTTTGTGTTATCTTTCATATTCTCTGAAAAAAGGCCAAAAAACCAAATAATCTGCCAGGGTATGTAAACTTTTTAGCACAATTGTACACAAGGGAGTACCTCTGTCCGCTTGGATCATAAAGAAATCGTTTATGGATTTTCTCTGATCATATAGTCAATCCAACATATGGAGGGTTGAATTCCAACAGGTGGAAACATCGCATATCAGCCTATGTTGTGGGAGGCCGCTCTGCCGCTGCAGCTCACGGAGGATATGCTTGGCGGTGTCCAAGTGGCTGACGTGCATGCAAAGTTTCCTTAACATTTTTAGGATGTCTTGCAGATGGGTGAAACATTTAAGGAAACGCTTGACAACCAGATTGAACATGTGCGCAATACAGGGCGCATGGCTCAGCCCACCTTGACAAAGCGTTGACACCATGTTCTTCCTGTTGTCGGTCACCATGGTTCCGAATTTGAGGTGTCGTGGAGAAAGCCCAGATTCGATTTCTTGAGGAAGGACACAGAGCAGTTCCTCCCGTGTGACTCCGTTCGCCCAGGCAAACGAAGTGTAGAACAGCGTTACACCGCTGTGCCCTGCACATGTGGTATGCTGGAGGAGCACTGTGAATTGTCCCTGCAATGGAGGCTGAGGAGACAGTGGAGGATGAGGCTGACATTGTTGCAGGACCAACGACATGAGAACGTGGAGGCTGAAGCTGCGTCACCTGTCCAAGTTGCTGGTGTGTCTGGGCAGGCACCACATTAACCCAGTGGGCCGTAAATGATTTATATTGTCCTTGACCGTAGTTACAGCTCCACACGTCGGCGCTGCCGTGCACTTTGGTAGACACCGACAGGCTTAAGGACTGGCCCACCTTCTCTTCTACATATTTGTGCAGGGCTGGTACTGCCTTTTTGGCAAAGAAATGATGGCTTGGGACTCTCCACCTCGGCTCAGCACAAGCCATGAGTTCTCTGAAAGGTGCAGAGTCCACCATTTGGAAAGGGAGGGACTGCAGTACCAGCAACTTGGACAAGAGCACGTTCAGATTCTGCACTGTTGGATGAGTGCACGCATACTATTGTCTCTTTGAGATCGCTTCTGTGATGGATTGCTGACACAATGACTGACTAGGGGGAGGAGCAGGAGCATCACGACCAGCAGATGATGGGAAGGACACACAGCTTCCTTGGCTGAGGTGGTGGAGCCTTGACTGCCTGAAATGGTGTGTGTGCCTCTGGATGCTGCAGAGGTTGCTGCGGCAGGCTGGACCACCACATTGGAGCCACAGCTCTCTGAGGCCACTTTATGGTGACGCTGCATATGTTGATGCAGGGCTATGGTGCCAACATTGGCACCCTGGCCACGCTTCACCTTCTGCTCACAGATTGAACATATGGCTATGTTGACCTCCCCCGGCAGCTTTACAAAAAACTGCCACACCACCGAGTAGGTGATTTTACCCCCAACACTCCGTGCTAACTGACTGCTACTGCCACTGCCTCCTTGAACCCCTGCACCACTGCTTTCCAGGCAGATAGGTTGCTGCAAAGTGGGGGTCTACCCTGGGCATGTTTAGCTCCCGACCTCCCACTGCTGCCACCCTGCTGACTCCCCCGCTGCCTCATGCGCAAGCTGCAACCCTCTTTTACTGATGACGATGAAGCCCCTGTCAATTACGATCAGCTACATCGTCATCCACTACAGTCTGCAGTTCACTGATGCCCTCCTCAACACCAGCTCCCATGCCACTCTCCTCATCACTACTTGCCCGCCTACCGGAGGAAGCGGCAGATGTCTCCTCCAGATCTTGGCTGAACAGTAGCTGCTGACTGTCCTCTACACTTACCCCAGTCTCATGGGTCCGCTGCCTTGGGATAACCTTGGACTCTGACCTATCCTTCAAGCCGCACATGCAAACCCTGGGGGGGGGGCAGAGGGGGCGGCTGCGCTGGGCCCACTGACTTTTTGGGGCCCACCTCGGGGCCGCCATTAATACATCCTTTATTTCTAACTGGATCGGTGTCTGCAGTAGGCCTCTGCACGGTACTTTCTACCTGGCACTAACATGGACCTGTAAGGCTGGGTTCACACTTGAGATAGTTGGTCAGTTTTGGCCCCGTAACTGTCCAAATAAGTGAAGTATGCAGCGTTTCTAAGAGCGACGCCTGTCATGTGCGTGTCATTTGGACTCACAGTACTGTTTGACTACCACAGTAGGCTCCCTATGTGTGTTACTGCAAGGCACAGTGTTCTACACCACTATACAGGCTCTCTGAAGCTAGGAAATAAGTGTTTTTTAGCGATATTTGCCGCAAAGTAATTTGGATCGCAGCAAATTTTTTTGGAACTTCAAATCAAACTGCCGAATCGAACTTTTGAAAAATTCACTCATCTCTAGTCATAATCATTGTGTGATTACTAGAGGTGCCCAAATTATGGCAAGGGGGGCTGTGTAACACCATCATGTCCAAATGCCTTCCTTCAATAATCTGTGCTGTGGGTACTGTTTTCTCCTTGACTCAATTCTGCCATGTAAAACCCCACATTACGTTCAGTTAACGTTCAGTGGGGTTAAGTAATGTTTGTCCCTAGGGAATGCAGGAATCCATACCTGGCTGTGAAGCCCTGGACGCTGCAGTATTCTTGCACTTGCTTCTGTACTTGTTCTTAATTACCTTTGATTCAACATTTTACCATTAAAACCAGAAAAAAATCCTGCAGTTAATTCACTTACATCACTTGTTAGCTGGAGA
This sequence comes from Leptodactylus fallax, assembly GCA_947044405.1. Lineage (NCBI taxonomy): Eukaryota > Metazoa > Chordata > Amphibia > Anura > Leptodactylidae > Leptodactylus > Leptodactylus fallax. The sequence goes on from CAMRHE010000019.1 coordinate 1,885,551, forward strand.
TCTTTACCATTAGACTTAGGCAGGAGATGCTGCAGATCACTAGACCTCAGACATACTGGTTTTGGCCATCATTCCTGTGAAGCAAGTAAATGGGTTATTGCAACCTCAAGGTTGCCATTACTGCAATTCTACTTGACCTTTTTGCTACTCAGGGTTGCATTCATGGGAACATTGGGGTAGCAATGCAACCCCATTCATTTCCCATTCACATTAGTGCAGGTTTCTCACGGAGACATGGCAATCTCTAGTCACGCAAAACAAGAGCCAAAATCACTGTGTAACTCCAGTCTTACCGTAGGGAGATGGTCACACTTCTACAAACAGAAACAAGGCAAATAAAGAGGCCGAAGCAGGGTAAGAACTTATGCTCAAGAATCCATTTTCACGCCATAAAAGACGATTTTCCGTGAGCAGTTTACAAAACCTGACAATCACAGACATCTCAAGGAGGTGCCACAATACTGTCCTACCATTTGTAGAAGAAAGAAGTAAAACCTTCAATAGTGATGTTCCGTCATAAATTTTACCTGTGCACAGGTATTCTACATACCAGACATCAATAAAAACAAGGCACATCTCATAAAAACACAGTGTCATAAAAAGCGTGAGTCTTGAATTTTACTGTGATGGCTTCTTTATGACTGGAGGCATTTCACTATTCCAGATTGAACCTCATGCCTTTTATTTTTTCCTATGGTGGGAGATGGTGAACTGTGGCACTTCCGTAAGGTATATGTGACTGCCAGGTTTTGCAAAATGCTGGAGGGAAGATCGCTTGGAAATAGTTAGTCTTGTTGTGGAACTGGAAGTGCTTATGCTGTGCACACCACTTTATTAGTCTTGGGAATTTCTACCATACTTATACCAATTGATGACTTAGTTTTCTAGCAACAAAGTCTCAGCTTGCTTTTTTATTGCACATTTTTATAAAACACCATATGGTACAAAATGAAACTTGTTTTAGTTTTGATTTCTTTGAGATTTTTTCATAGTTTTTATTCATCTGGAAAGAAGGTTTCATTCTGAAATGACTAATAAACATTTTATATAATAGGCATAATAATTATTTCATCCATGCAGAGCAGAGTCCTTTTCCCCACTCACTAAAAAGGCTGTAACATATACAATATATTTAAAACAGATTATAGACAGATTTATTGTAAATCAGCAGCAAAATCTGCAATGAACCTGTGGCACAATATGCATGTAGCACACATGGATTTTGCTGCAGATTTTGGCATAGGTATTGCACAGTTCACAGTCAATTGGGTTGCAAAGGGAGCAATAATTTTTGGAACAAATATGCCTCACATGAACATACTCTTAGGGGTTCATCCACACGTACCAATTTTTTTTCTGCAGAGAGTTTGCCATGGATTTTCTGCAGCAAAATCTGCAGTGAACCTGTGACAAAATCCACTCTTGTTATAAATGGACTTTGCTGCAAAATGTACCATAGTTATTGCATCAGGGGGAATCTCCTATGATATGCTATAGATTTAAAATCTGCACCAGAGGTCAATTTCTGCTGCATGCTTTTACACCGCGTTTGGATAACATTCTTAAAATCTCATCCCCTTGACTGTAATATGCTCCAGACGTTTATGAACATTTTTTTATTTAAAAAAAAAAAAAAAAAAAAATGAAAGTACCAATATGTTCCTAAGAAGCATCTGAGGCACTGTACAGCAATAGCCAGTGTATGATGGTGGCAGCATTACATAGCATTGTTATTTAGGTAAGTATTCTTTGGCCAATATAAGGCTGCGGCCCCACATTGTGAACACACAGCGTTTTGGTCATGGCGGAAATGCTGCAGCAAAAAACTCTGCATTTTACATTACCTGCAAAGTGGATGGGATTCTGGCTAATCTGATCCACACACTGCAGAAAAAAATCTGCAGCGGAAAAGCTGCGATTTCAAAATCGCTTAAGTTTTTGTAAATTCGCAGCATGTCAATTATACCTAGAGAAATATTGGCGTTTTCTGTATAGGTGTAATAGAGGTAGAAAGTCCCCAGAGGAAAACTCTGTGGACTTTCTGTGAATGGCCAGCACCCCACGTTGCAAAAACGCCGTGATTTGGCTGCAACTTTTTACATTACATGCAAAGTGGATAGGATTCTGTCTAATCCCATCCACACATTGCAGTAAAGTATCTGCAGCGGAAATGCAGCGGACATGCTACGATTTGTAAATTGCAGCATGTCAATTATACCTATAAAAACGCTGGTATAATAGGGACAGAAAGTCCACAGAGGAAAACCTATGATGACGAAAGGCCTGTTTTCAATCTTTGTATTAAAATATGCACTTACAACGAATAGTGGACATTGCATAGCAATGGCTCATTTAACATCAAGTTGACAATAATTGCACCATTCTAAAAGGTAATATTTGACTTGGATACAGTGACATTTATCACCTTTAGTCACAATGGGTTAAATAGTCCTTGCTATAAAAGTAGTTGAGATTGTAACCAGATATTTTAATGAGTTGTAACCAGACTCATCAGGCAGGGCAGACACTCATTTCACTTGATGATATACACAACCTATGGAGGTGCCTCCTATGATAAAGAACTGCATTTGTAACATAATATTCTATGAATGCCAAAGATGGGAAATTGTGTACACCAGTTCAGTGCATTGCAAATTACAGAAGAAAACAAACAAAAACCACAAACCAGCTGCTCTTTCCACTATGCTGTAGTTTGAACTCATCCAACAAATTATATAGAAAAAATAATTGCCGATACAGAAAATGTCTGCAGGGCTCATTAAACAGCGATGAACACTGCACTTTTGTCGTAACTACTTTTAAAGTCTCTTTTTATTACTGCAGGGCTATGTGTTTTATAGGCAAAATTCACTCTGTGTACAAATCGTTTGTTTTTCCACCTAATTTAGACATAAAATATCTAGACATAATTATGTTTGTGCATATACTATACAGATGTAGCAAAGTTTAACTTGAATCTGATAACTTGCTGCAGTGTGATAACTCACAGCAAAAGCCATTGAAAAGCCATAAACACAGTCAAGTTAAATTTTGCTGAACTGTTTATTTAAAGTGTAAGTGCTGTTTCATATTTGTTTACTATTGGGTAGGGGGTTGCTTGGCAAATATATATGTTATATACTTTACTAACCTATTTTACGTCATTTCAGAAGAAAACTGTCTCAGAGGTTTTTTCTCGCAATGCTGTACACCTCTAAACACTGAGGGAGATTTATCAAGACCAGCGGTCTCCACACCAGTCTTGATAATCTCTGCTCTGATTGATGACGAATCGCACATCTTATCATAAGTCAGAAGCATCCTCTGGTGGGGCCTGGGCCTGTACTGAATTTGAAGCTTGCTTCTTGCTAGAAAACTGTCGTAAATTATAAAAAATCAGATGGGTCCCCACCCTCTCCACATCCATTTTCAAGAAAGTGACAGAGTAAAAATACCACTAGCGATAAAACTGACATAGGCACAATAACATATGTGCGTTGCCATTATGTGCAGATGTATTCGTTATCAAAGTGGGGTGGGGCACTTCAAATAATTATATTTCTGGTTTCATAGCACCTAAAACTGTGACTGTGGTGTCATATGAAAGCTGAGATATCACTAGTTAAAGATACAGTGAGAATGTGATTTTTATATGCAGCATGAATTTCTGCATATCAAGCTAAAACTCCTGACTGTGTTTTTATCTATTCATATCTCCAGTTTTGTTGAACCTAGAACATCAGTCATGGTACTGTATGAAACCAGATAATCTCTGTTCCAGGTGCTATAAAAATGGAGATACATACTACATACTACCTGAAGTGAACTACCCCCTTTGGTAATGGCTACAGCTATTCATACTGGAAATACATATGTGTACAGGTTTTCCCTGTCAACAGTTGTTAGAGGACTGCTAGGAAGAATTTTAGAGCTTGTTTTCTGTTAAATGGAATTTAGGTGAATATAAAGTATATTACAAAAATGTTCAATAAACACCCCCTACATAATAGCAAAAATAGTGAAACTGTACTTACATTAAAAGTTAAGTGTCAAATTAAAGTGTGATACATCAAAAATATATATATTTTTTTTGCTATAGCTGTATTAAATCAGGCGCAGTGTGAAGGATGGGCTGTTTTGTTTCTGAGCAACCACAGAATTATAGTGTGGATAGTCTGAATTTATTATTCCAAGTTCTACCTTTGATCTAGCTTTGATCAGCCCAGCCTAAACTGACTGATTTGTTCAGTTCTCACCCTGTCAATGCAAATGCAGCTAAGGTAAGTGAATGTGTTATTGTTATAGTTACATTTCGGCATACATATTTCTGCTATTTGAGCCATGATAACAATTATAGTCCATAGAAACATAAGGACATCATTCTATTATATTCAGGAGGTTTGCAATTCGTCGACATAATGAGAACCCTGCCTATTTTAAGACTCAACTACAAGTCTTACACATCGGCATCTAATTTAGTAGCTATGCACATAGATTTGAATACAGGAATCCGGTTACTGCAGAGCTGATATCAAGTAATGACTGGAAGTGTTTGACATTGTTGATTCTCCATACTCCTGTGGACATCTGACATAGTCACAGTATCAGGGATGCCATCAGAAATAGCTGGGCCACATACAGGCAAATCATCAGGCCCCCCCTGAACTTCACCTATGCCACTGTAATATGACTGTCCTTCTAACTTCTGTTCACAGAATGTAGGCTTCTGTAAATGTCAGCTACATTTGGCTGATGTTTTCGCGATATATTTGCCAGGAATTAGAATTAGGGCTTATTCAGACATTTGTTTTTAGTGGACATGCGGTGCCTGTGTTCACCATGGAAAGCACATGATTCTACTAATGGGATGAACATGTTTTGCCTAGAATTAACATAAAAAACAGATTGACTTTTATTTGAACAAAATGTCAATATTTTTTATTACTTTGGATCTGTAAAAGGAATATTCAAATAGGTCCTCCTTAATGGAAAAAGGAAACTTGCTCTTGTACCACCTTTTGTAGGGTAACTCCCTATAGATCAATGCCTGGTTATCTATGAAACTTAGTGACATCGACTGGGATTAAAGCCAAACCAGAACATCTTTTCCAAAAAGAAGAAAGACAGTGAAAAAAAACATGGGAACCTGACTAAATACATTAAAAATCAGGAGGATCATGTGCTGTCCATGGTGAACACAGACAGCACACATCCCTTAACCCTTTCTCAACATCCGGGGAGGCGAACCATTACCATGACAACCAGAAGCCTATTGAAGTCTCCCAGGCTCATCATTCTATGAGTTCTATTATAGGCTGCTCTAGGCAGTTTGTAATAGAACAGTAGCAAACCCTTAGAGGGTCTAAAAATAACAGTAAAAAAAAGTTATAAAAAAAATATTAAAAATCTAAAAAAATAAAAAAGAATAAAAATTCAAATCACCCCCCTCTCCAAGAACACATATAAAAATAAGTAAACTGAAATCCATACACATTAGGTATCCCTGCATCTAAAAACTCCCAGTCTACAAACTTATAAAAATATTCTTCCCATATGGTGAAGGCTGTGGTGGGAAAAAAAAAAATTTAAATAGGAAAACTGCCTTTTTTTGCTCCAATAAAAATTTGGATAAAAAGCGATCAATGCAATCGACATCCCGCAAAATGGCATAAATAAAAAGTACATCTAGTCTCACACAAAAAATTTGCCTTATATATAAAAGCTATGGATGTCAGAATATGGAGACTCCAAGAATTTTTTTTTTTTTTTTGTAAAGTTTTAGATTTTCAAGGGGCTAAAATGAAAAAAAGAAAATATATATATATATATATATATACACTACCATTCAAAAGTTTAGGGTCACTTAGAAATTTCCTTATTTTTGAAAGAAAAGCACAGTTTTTCAATAAAGATAACATTAAATGAATCAGAAATACACTCTATACATTGTTAATGTGGTAAATGACTATTCTAGCTGCAAACGTCTGGTTTTTAATGCAATATCTACATAGGTGTATAGAGGCCCATTTCCAGCAACCATCACTCCAGTGTTATAATGGTACATTGTGTTTGCTAACTGTGTAAGAAGGCTAATGGATGTTTAGAAAACCCTTGAAAACCCTTGTGCAAGTATGTTAGCACAGCTGAAAACAGTTTTGCTGGTTAGAGAAGCTATAAAACTGACCTTCCTTTGAGCTAGTTGAGAATCTGGAGCATTACATTTGTTGGTTCGATTAAACTTTCAAAATGGCCAGAAAAAGAGAACTTTCATGTGAAACTCGACAGTCTATTCTTGTTCTTAGAAATGAAGACTATTCCATGTGAGAAATTGCCAAGAAACTGAAGATTTCCTACAACGGTGTGTACTACTCCCTTCAGAGGACAGCACAAACAGGCTCTAACCAGAGTAGAAAGAGAAGTGGGAGGCCCCGCTGCACAACTGAGCAACAAGACAAATCTCTAGTTTGAGAAATCAATGCCTCACAGGTCCTCAACTGGCATCTTCATTAAATAGTACCCGCAAAACGCCAGTGTCAACATCTACAGTGAAGAGGCGACTCAGGGATGCTGGCCTTCAGGGAAGAGTGGCCAAGAAAAAGCCATATCTGAGACTGGCTAATAAAAGGAAAAGATTAATATGGGCAAAAGAACACAGACATTGGACAGAGGAAGATTGGAAAAAAGTGTTATGGACAGACGAATGGAAGGCTGAGGTGTTTGGATCACACAGAAGAACATTTGTGAGACGCAGAACAACTGAAAAGATGCTGGAAGAGTGCCTGACGCCATCTGTCAAGCATGGTGGAGGTAATGTGATGGTCTGGGGTTGCTTTGGTGCTGGTAAAGTGGGAGATTTGTACAAGGTAAAAGGGATTTTGAATAAGGAAGGCTATCACTCCATTTTGCAACGCCATGCCATACCCTGTGGACAGCGCTTGATTGGAGCCAATTGCATCCTACAACAGGACAATGACCCAAAGCACACCTCCAAATTATGCAAGAACTATTTAGGGAAGAAGCAGGCAGCTGGTATTCTATCTGTAATGGAGTGGCTATTGCAGTCACCAGATCTCAACCCCATTGAGCTGTTGTGGGAGCAGCTTGACCGTATGGTACGCAAAAAGTGCCCATCAAGCCAATCCAACTTGTGGGAGGGGCTTCTGGAAGCATGGGGTGAAATTTCTCCAGATTACCTCAGCAAATTAACAGCTAGAATGCCAAAGGTCTGCAATGCTGTAATTGCTGCAAATGGAACATTCTTTGACGAAAGCAAAGTTTGAAGGAGAAAATTATTATTTCAAATAAAAATCCTTATTTCTAACCTTGTCAATGTCTTGACTATATTTTCTATTCATTTTGCAACTCATTTGATAAATAAAAGTGTGAGTTTTCATGGAAAACTCAAAATTGTCTGGGTGACCCCAAACTTTTGAACGGTAGTATATATACAGTACAGACCAAAAGTTTGGACACACCTTCTCATTCCAAGAGTTTTCTGTATTTTCATGACTATAAAAATTGTAGATTCACACTGAAGGCATCAAAACTATGAATTAACACATGTGGAATTATATACTTAACAAAAAAGTGCGAAACATCTGAAAATATGTCTTATATTCTAGGTTCTTCAAAGTAGCCACCTTTTGCTTTGATTACTGCTTTGCACACTCTTGGCATTCTCTTGATCTTGACCTGAAATGGTTTTCACTTCACAGGTGTGCCCTGTCAGGTTTAATAAGTGGGATTTCTTGCCTTATAAATGGGGTTGGGACCATCAGTTGTGTTGTTCAGAAGTCAGGTGGATACACAGCTGATAGTCCTACTGAATGGAGTATTAGAATTTATATTATGGCAAGAAAAAAAGTAGCTAAGTAAAGAAAAACGAGTGGCCATCATTACTTTAAGAAATGAAGGTCAGTCAGTCCGAAAAATTGGGAAAACTTTGAAAGTGTCCCCAAGTGCAGTGGCCAAAACCATCAAGCGCTACAAAGAAACTGGCTCACATGAGGACCGCCCCAGGAAAGGAAGACCAAGAGTCACCTCTGCTGCGGAGGATAAGTTCATCCGAGTCACCAGCCTCAAAAATCGCAGGTTAACAGCAGCTCAGATTAGAGACCAGGTCAATGCCACACAGAGTTTTAGCAGCAGACACATCTCTACAACAACTGTTAAGAGGAGACTGTGTGCAGCAGGCCTTCATGGTAAAATAGGTGCTAGGAAACCACTGCTAAGGACAGGCAACATGCAGAAGAGACTTGTTTGGGCTAAAGAACACAAGGAATGGACATTAGACCTGTGGAAATCTGTGCTTTGGTCTGATGAGTCCATATTTTGAGATCTTTGGTTCCAACCACCGTGTCTTTGTGCGATGCAGAAAAGGTGAACGAATGGACTCTACATGCCTGGTTCCCACCGTGAAGCATGGAGGAGGAGGTGTGATGGTGTGGGGGTGCTTTGCTGGTGACACTGTTGGGGATTTATTCAAAATTGAAGGAATACTGAAACAGCATGGTTACCACAGCATCTTGCAGCGGCATGCTATTCCATCCGGTTTGCGTTTAGTTGGACCATCATTTATTTTTCAACAGGACAATGACCCCAAACACACCTCCAGACTGTGTAAGGGCTATTTGACCAAGAAGGAGAGTGATGGGGTGCTACGCCAGATGACCTGGCCTCCACAGTCACCAGACCTGAACCCAATTGAGATGGTTTGGGGTGAGCTGGACCGCAGAGTGAAGGCAAAAGGGCCAACAAGTGCTAAGCATCTGTGGGAACTCCTTCAAGACTGTTGGAAGACCATTTCATGTGACTACCTCTTGAAGCTCATCAAGAGAATGCCAAGAGTGTGCAAAGCAGTAATCAAAGCAAAAGGTGGCTACTTTGAAGAACCTAGAATATAAAACATATTTTCAGTTGTTTCACACTTTTTTGTTAAGTATATAATTCCACATGTGTTAATTCATAGTTTTGATGCCTTCAGTGTGAATCTACAATTTTTATAGTTATGAAAATACAGAAAACTCTTGGAATGAAATGGTGTGTCCAAACTTTTGGTCTGTACTGTTATATATATATATATATATATATATATATATATATATATATAAATTTGGTATCACCATAGTTGTACCGACCCACAGTATACAAATGACTTCAATGAATGAAACTTAAATAAATACAGATGACGTAAAAACGAAGCCTGATAATAAAGTCACATGAACACAGTTTTTCTCTAATTCTACACCAATCTGAATTTTTTCCAGCTTCCTGGAATATTAAATGGCACCATTATGAAGTACAATTTGTCCCTGCAAAAATTAAGCCCTAATATGGGTCTGTAAAGAGAAAAATAATATGTTATAGAGTTCGGAATACAGGGAGTAAAAACAAAAATTAAAAATTGATAAATGACTGCGGCAAGAAGCAGACCTAAGGCCTGATCCATGACTGCTGTGTACAGTACAAGTAAGTGAATCACTTCTGCTTATAAAAGTAGCAACTGGAAAGTGTACAGTATATTAGGAGACTTCTAAAAATGATATTGTCTAATATTAATAGAAATAATTATTATGAATTTATAGTAATATAATAATTTTATTTATAAAATAATATATTTTTGGCAACACGGTGGGAGCTTCATTTAAAATATACAAATTAAAAATAGTTGGTTCATACATTTCACATATTTTTTATGTCATCTGAAAATTACAAGATAATAAATATTACGGATTTAACTAATATGTTCTATTTTAGCAATTTTTTGGTTAAAGATTGCTTTGGCCAGAAACATTAATTAGCAATAAGTTGCTTAGAGAACTGAATGGCTGGCAATTGACTTCTATCTGTTCCATGTCATAATACAGTGTATTACAATAGCTGAGCATGTCCATATTTAGCTATTACTTTGATGCTAGGGCTCAGCAATCCCTGACTGCCTCATGTCAGCCACCGTGGTATTAACTTCTGTCACACAATCATGTTTGTGTTTGATGTATACGTACTTACATGTAAGCGGCATTTACATAGCCCCCCATATACCATCATTCTGTTTATTTTGGTAGACAGCTGAATGAGGCCAGCTGCATATGTAATTTTATGTAGTCACATCTAAATAATAACATACTACATGAAATTAATAGATGTCAAATGCTGGTAGAAATGGAAAACTTATATATATTGATATTTGTAGTCTTTTTTTAAGGAACCATCCTCCTAGTCTGCAGCTAATAGAATTCAGAAAATGTTGAAAAAAAAATGTAATATCTGTAAATACAATTCCAGTGCAGAAAGTTAACAAGGTTAACATAACAATAGAAATGAATTAGTCTGGCTGACAACTCTAACCTTAAATACAGGCATTCCTGGGAATAAAAGTCTCAAATAGGAAGCTAGTCTACTGTACAGTCATGGCCAAAAGTTTTGAGAATGATACAAATATTAATTTTTACAAAGTCTACTGCTTCAGTTTTTCTAATGGCAATTTGCATATACTCCAGAATGTTATAAAGAGTGATCAGCTTAACAGCAATTACTTGCAAAGTCAATATTTGCCTAGAAAATGAACTTTATCCCCCAAAACACATTTCAACATCATTGCAGCCCTGCCTTAAAAGGACCACCTAACATCGTTTCAGTGATTGCTCCATTAACACAGGTGTGGGTGTTGATGAGGACAGGGCTGGAGATCAATCTGTCATGATTAAGTAAGAATGACACCACTGGACACTTTAAAAGGAGGCTGGTGCTTGCCATCATTGTTTCTCTTCTGTTAACCATGGTTATCTCTAAAGAAACACGTGAAGTCATCATTGCACTGCACAAAAATGGCCTAACTGGGAAGAGTATCGCAGCTAGAAAGATTGCACCTCAGTCAACAATCTATCGCATCATCAAGAACTTCAAGGAGAGAGGTTCCATTGGTGCCCAAAAGGCTCCAGGGCGCCCAAGAAAGACCAGCAAGCGGCAGGACCGTCTCTTAAAAGTGTTTCAGCTGCGGGATCGGGCTACCAGCAGTGCAGAGCTTGCTGAGGAATGGCAGCAGGCAGGTGTGAGTGCATCTGCACGCACTGTGAGGCGGAGACTCTTGGAGCAAGGCCTGGTCTCAAGGAGGGCAGCAAAGAAGCCACTTCTCTCCAGAAAAAACATCAGGGACAGACTGATATTCTGCAAAAGGTACAGGGAGTGGACTGCTGAGGACTGGGGTAAAGTCATTTTCTCTGATGAATCCCCTTTTCGATTGTTTGGAACATCTGGAAAACAGCTTATTCGGAGAAGAAGAGGTGAGCGCTACCACCAGTCTTGTCTCATGCCAACTGTAAAGCATCCTGAAACCATTCATGTGTGGGGTTGCTTCTCAGCCAAGGGAATCGGCTCTCTCACAGTCTTGCCTAAAAACACAGCCATGAATAAAGAATGGTACCAGAATGTCCTCCAAGAGCAACTTCTCCCAACCGTCCAAGAGCAGTTTGGCGCTCAACAATGCCTTTTCCAGCATGATGGAGCACCTTGCCATAAAGCAAAGGTGATAACTAAATGGCTCAGGGAACAAAACATAGAGATTTTGGGTCCATGGCCTGGAAACTCCCCAGATCTTAATCCCATTGAGAACTTGTGGTCAATCATCAAGAGACGGGTGGACAAACAAAAACCAACAAATTCAGACAAAATTAAAGCATTGATTCTGCAAGAATGGACTGCTATCAGTCAGGATTTGGTCCAGAAGTTGATTGAGAGCATGCCAGGGAGAATTGCAGAGGTCCTGAAGAAGAAGGGTCAACACTGCAAATATTGACTTGCTGCATTAACTCATTCTAACTGTCAATATAAGCTTCTGTTACTCATAATATGAATGCAATTATATTTCTGTATGTGATAAAAACATCTGACAAACACACATAAAAACCAGAGGGCAGCAGATCATGTGAAAATATAATATTTGTGTCATTCTCAAAACTTTTGGCCATGACTGTAGAGAAAGTGTGCTGGCGATACTAGAAAAACTACTGTAGAGGAAAATCCATGCTTTATCTATGATAGTATTCTCTTTTCTTCAATTTATAGACACCGGTGGCTCTGGAATTTACAATTAGTTGCAAAGTTTTTTTTTCCTGAGTATTTTGGGATAAAGAACCTGAGTTCCATATACTTACATACTGTAGTTGTAGTACAATACACTGTATCATGAAGTCCAACCTGTAAATCCTACAGCTGCCAATTACTCCATATTACGGGCAAAATTTCTTCCTGACAAATTTAGATCTCTGCATCAACATCCCTTTTCCAAAAATCTAGTACCCATAACTTGCAATAATATATTCTTCAAAAAGGCATCTAGGCTCATCTTAAACTTGTTTAATGAAACAACCATCACAAAATCTTATGACAGTGAGTTACATAGTTTCAGTTCCTTTTCAGTAAAGAATTCCTGTCTATAACAAAGGTGAAACCGTTTTTGCACTAGACATAGAGGGTGCCCCCTTGTCATGGATACAGGTCTAGGCATAAAAATATCATTATAAGAATTAGAGATGAGCAAATCGAAGCTGCCGAACTGGAATTCGATCCGAATGTCAGGAAATATTTGTTTTGCATCGAATCCGGATTTCCTCACGCTTCGTGGTAACGAATCAAATTTTTTTCATAAAATGGCTGCTGCACGTTAGGACATGGGGAAAGGAACTCTGGGAACACGGGATCACCCACAATGCCATGCGTGCAGCCAATCAGCAGCCCTGTGATGTCACAGCCCTTTAACCCCCTTCGCGACTGCCCACGGCATCAGGAGCAGGTGTTAGCTGACAGCTAACACCCTGCTCCATAACCCCTGGTCGGAGCACAGCTCTGACCACGGGTTTTGCCATGCAAAATGTCCCCCTCGGCATCCCCTGCAGCAGGCTCGGGGGTGCCGATATGCATCTTCTGCAGCCCGGGGTCTGGCCAGTGACTTTGGGCTGCTAGTAGCCCTCAGTACCTGGTAGATCCTGCCCAGAAGTGAGGAAGTCAACCAGCGATTCTACTCCACTATACAGGCTCTCTGCAGCCAAGAAATAGCTGTTTCTTTAATGCGATTCGCCGCAAATTAATTCAGATTGAATTGTATCAGAAAATTCGGCGAAGATGCCGAATCGAATTTTTAAAAAATTTGCTCATCTCTAATAAGTATCTCTGTACCGATTATTCCTATATTTGTGCATTGTGTTTACAAGTGCATCTCAATAAATTAGAATATCATCAAAAAGTTATTTTTTTAATAATTCAATTGAAAAAGTGAAACACATATATTATATTGATTCATTAGAAACAGAGTGAACTTTTTCAAGTGTGTATTTCTGTTAATTTTGATGATTATGGCTTACAGCCAAGGAAAACCCAAAAGTCATTATCTCAGAAAATTGGAATATTATATAAGACCATCTGTAAAAAAATTATTTAACACAGAAATGTTGGCCAAATGAAAAGTATGTACAGTAAATGAGCTCAATACTTGGTTGCGGCTCTTTTTACATGAATGACTGCATCAATGTGTCGTGGCATGGAGGCGATCAGCCTGTGGCACTGCAGAGGTGTTATGGAAGCCCAGGTTGCTTTGGTAGCAGCCTTCAGCTCGTCTGCATTGTTCGGTCTGGTGTCTCTCATCTTCCTCTTGACAATACCCCATAGATTCTCTATGGGGTTAAGGTCAGGTGAGTTTGTTGGCCAATCAAGCACAGTGATACTGCGGTTACTGAACCAGGTATTGGTACTTTTGGCAGTGTGAACAGGTGCCAAGTCCTATTGGAAAATGAAAATTCCATCTCCAAAAAGCTTAGGGAAGCATTAAGTGCTCTAGAATTTCCTGGTAGACGGCTGCATTGACTTTGGTATTGATAAAACACGGTGGACCTACACCAGCAGATGACATGGCTCCTCAAGCCATCACTGATTGTGGAAACTTCACACTAGACCTCAAGCAGCTTGGATTGTGTGCCTCTCCACTCTTCCTCCAGACTCTGGGACTTTGATTTCCAAATGAAATGCAAAATTTACAGTACTTACATCTGAAAACAACACTTTTGACCACTGAGCAACAGTCCAGTTCTTTCTCTTGATGGCCCAGGTAAGACCCTTCTGGCGTTGTCTATTGGTCATGAGTGTTTTGACACATGGAATGCGACACTTGTAGCCCATCCAATTCAGGACCAATCCAAAGTATGGATAGTTAAGAATCAACGCTTACGAGCAGGATAAAGGGCGCACAATTATGACCTTGAGAGAAAGAGTTAACAAGCATCGATCAAATATCTGTAATGGCTATCAGAAGCAGAGCTTCTCTAGACATGCATCTAAAGCACATAACTGCAGTTTTGAAGGTTTTAATATCACCTCTATAGACCATATACATTCAGATATTATTAATAGGTTCGAAGTTTTAAAAAAGAGGGAGATGTATTGGATTTTTAAACTTGACACATTAGCTCCCAGCAGCCTTAATAAGGCACTCAAAGAAGTAGCATACTGATCAATAGGGCAGTATTCATCAATATTGGAAACATACTGTGTTACTATATTATTTCATCTACCCCCTTCCTTTTACAATCATCAAATGTATTTCATTTTATAGAAATATTAGTTACAATTGCATATATAATCACTTACTGTACACTCAAGTTCCCTTTATTTTTTTATTCTCAGTAACCAGTAATTACTGCCATAATCATCCTATATATTGGGTTCTCTTTGGTATGTGTACTATTCATTCTTTTTATATTCCATATACATTTATTATATAGTAATTATTTATTTATCAACTTGTATCTATATATCAATATTTATCTATTTATTTATACTTTAAATCTATTGGAGTCTAGTTTTATCCTTTGCTATAGTCCAGGCTGTTTCATAATCATTCAGCAGGACACCAATTTACTGTCTAATTTAGGAATGCTCATATCTGTGGCTCCACTCACCTAACAGAATACATCTATGAGTCCCCCCGTTGGTGCGTCTGCGCTGGTTTTAGCACTAGTGAAGGTGCGCTGTGACCGACAAAGATCTGGAGCGCAGACGGCCTCTCGTGGGTTTTCTTTACTCATGGGAGAGATCCTGGGTGGAGACTTCACCCCCGACAGTGCGCCTGCGTGGCTGGTGACACGCACGCAGGCTAACTGGTCTCTTCTAACGCAAGCACCCTAACTCAATAAATTTCAACCCTTTTTAGACTACACCCATGACCTGTCCACTTAATATTCGCAGTAATGATAATGAGCATGCGCATTATCAACCACATAGATGCCACAGTATATATTTGAGGGTATTTTACTCTTTACAGGGATTTCTTTTACCTATCATTAACTCATAAACGCCTCCCTAGCGGCTGTTATCATATATATGTTTTAGGCTGAGCTGCACCGTTGTCTTCACCTCTTCATCAAACATGAACAGAACCAGTTCATGTGCACATTCAATGTTGCTACCAATTGTGGACATGGATGGGATTCTGGTTCCTCGTTCATGGCTGACACTTGTGTTACCTTCTTTGAACTTCTCTATCCAGTCATACACACTTTTTTCTGTGCACAAAGTCTTCAACAAATATTGGCATCAGATATACCCTTAGACCACAAAATAACAAATCACTGCGCGCTGCTCTTCTTTCATGCAAATCACAAGTGGGACGGCTATTTTTTCTTGTGCTGCAGTCATAAATGGGTGGACATAACACGTTCAAATATGCACAGCAGTGACTGGGGAGACAGGGACCTCGAACATAAAGCCAGGTAAGACAGTAAGGTCAAAAGAAGTTTAAATATAATGCAAATAATTTTTGATATATGGAGGTATAGAAGGCACTCCTAGTAAGTTGTCCAAAGTAGGGTCCCAATCCTTATCAAATCAGTATGTAACAGACTTCGTAGACAATGGGATGATGCGATGCAAATTTTATACATGAACAGTATTCATACAGTAACATTTTGGTCACAATCCTGACCTTTGGCAGACCCTACAAAATATATACATGAAAACATCACCAAAAGTGAAAATAATATAACACTCAATATAATATATAATATACAAAATGTACTAAGAAATATATACATACTGTATATAACTATATAATATATAATTTTGAGCACGGAGGTCGCAAATCGAAATGGAATAAGAGGAACATATGACCAAGTAGCTCTTCTCATCCTGGGTATAGTAGTATAATTGCAGTAGAGTAGTAAAATTATATATGTATATATCTCTTTGTACATTTTGTATATTGTATATTATATTATATTATTTTCACTTTTGCTGATGTTTTCATGTATATATTTTTGTAGAGTCTGACGAAGGTCAGGATTGTGACCGAAATATTACTGTATGAATACTCTACTGTTGGTTAATAAAACCACACTTGCATTGCATCATCCCATTGTCTACGAAGTCTGTTAATAAGTCTTTGTGCAGTAAGTCAATCTGCACACAGACTGTGTTTCATGGAAGGAGCACTGTTGTGTGAATAAGTCTTTAGTCCTTCACTGATTAATACCTGCCTGGGGCTGTCAATAATGGCACATGCAGACACACCTTCCTTGAGGACTAATCCTAATGGCACTCATAACACAGTGATTGTGCCGCTTGGGGAATTCTCCTCCATTCGTTTACACATAGCATATCCCTCTCATCGCTCCCAGTTCTTGAGAAATTTGGTAGCAGTGGAGCGTTTCTCTCTCTTTCTCTAATGTGGCTGGTGCGGCACTAATGACAAACATTGGTTTGGGGTGGATATTGAACAGAGAGCATGTTGGGCAGTGCACATACCAAGTTCTCTGGAAGAGCAGAAGGTTCAATACAATTAATACAGTAAGATGTGCTTAGCAGCAGCAGGGCACACCATCTGTAGTGAACAGGATGGTGGGACCTGCGGCTAGGAGCAGCTTAGTATTGAAAATACCAGTATTGAATTTGCTCCTCCAAAGTATTGAATATTTGAGACATCGGAACAACCCTATTCCATACTCAGGAATGATTGAGACTCTTTGATAGTAGTATAATGTTGTACCGTGTTAGCCATTGAAAGTAGTGGAAGAGTGAAGAAATCAGGCGATACCTTTTAGAGGCTAACTGAGTATCTTTGATAAGTAAGCTTTCAGAAGTACTAGCTTCCTTCATCAGACATGGTGTTATACAAGAACTGAAAATTCACAGATTTTTTAGACTCTTTGACACAGCAGGGGTCAGCAACCTTTGGCACTCCAGCTGCTGTGAAACTACAACTCCCAACATGCTCCACTCACTTCCATGGGAGTCCCAAGAACAGCAGAGCACGTATGCATGCTGGGAGTTGTAGTTTTACAACATCTGGAGTGCCGAAGGTTGCCTACCCCTGGTCTACAGGCTATGTGTGCAGGAATCCTACAGTTCTATCACTTTAATGTTTCAGTCCAACTGTCCCAGCACACTTTCACTGCCTTGAAAATAACAGTGGATACATTTAAATAAGGGGTTTCCATAGGATTAGCATAGCTCAATAACACTCCTACTGACAGTATGTCTTCTTATTACAATTCAGTTTCCTTGTTGAAGGAAAAAATTAATTCTGTAATGAAGCAAAGAAGAAAATGTCATTAAGGCTATTTCCAGTGGATTTAATGAAGTATTTCTGTTCCACTCTGCTATAAACTGACATTAGTATTTAATGTACTCTACAGTGTTTAGCTTAGAGAAGTATAGAGTAGAAGCCAGTGATTCATTGTACATGCCACATTAATGAAATATTATTTGTATTTAAGATGACTTAATTATGGGCATCTACTATCCAAAGGGGTTGTTAGGAAGGGTGATCCAAAAGTGTTAGCCTACAGATATTAACTATTGCACTTCTGTGGCATGATGCCATAGCAGTTTGTTTGAGGAACCTACGCATAATGCAGAAAATTGTAGGTTTGATGAAAGCATATGTAGCCAATAATCACAAACCCAGCAGGGAGTAATGCAGGTGCCATGCCAAAGATTTCTCTGTTTTGAGCGATATTTACCCCACCAGTGCTACTTCTGTCATGAATCTTGAAGCTCCCAAGATCAGTGAATTTGAAACCCTGGTTTGGAGCTACTTTACCTGTAATATTAGATCAAGATAATAAGTACAAGGTAAATCAGCTATAGATGTTTAAAGGAGACTGAATCCAGGCCTGTGAATAGGGTATAAGTGTCTGTAATGGCACAGCCCCTTTAAGATCTAGAACAGCCAGAAATTGTTCAACTTACAACACTTATGAGTTAAGTGTCTGGTTATGAATTGCATTCATTGTAGTGGTTATGTATTGTTGTATGCCTAATGTATATATTAATCTGCACGTAGCTGCCACGTTCCTTTTTGTGGGGGGTAGGTGAGATATGCCAACTAAATGGTGGGAGCCAGGAATCCTGCATGGCCAAAACTCTGTATATGGAACACAAGTAAAACATAACATCAAAGGCATGGATGTTGATAATAATTCATGTTTCATAACCGTCTGCATACAGAAATATGGTTGGGGAACCTGAACAAATTTCTGGTGTTAAGAATGGAGAGTAGTAACATTCATAACCACCCCAAACTATGTAACAGTGGAAATGAGTATAATTTTATACGAGGTACCCACCCTGAGTTATTGCATATTCCGAAAATAGCTCATATCTCTTTGATATTGCGCATATCAACTCAGGTCAGCCAACCCAGGTCATAGATGGGAGGCTCTGAAAAAGGGGCTAGGTTAGGGGTCCTTTAAAAGGGTAAATTCACTGACTTATCAAAGATAACTTATCTCTTCATAAATCAACCAATTCACAGAAATACTTTATTGGGGACTCAAATAACTAAAACTTCACTTTTATTATTATTTATTTAAAAAATGAAAATGCCAAAAAACACCCAGTAAGGGCTAGATACAATTAAAATCCACTAACACCATTCCACCAAAGCCACGTCATAAATGGCTATGCAGTTATAAACTTTAGAACCTTAGTATTGACGTGACCATACCCTATAATCCTACACAGAGTGGTCCCATATAAATTTTTAAGCATATAGGATCTAACTAAACTGCCTCCATAGAAAAAAAAGCCAGTATACAGGTTGAATCAATTGCCCAAATGATGCCTCAGATACAATACTTTAAAGAACACCATCTTCCTCCTCTATCCTGAGACTACTGGCCTAATGCCACGCCAACAGGACTCAGAGGAATACAGGTGTTCCACTAAAGGGCAAACTATGTTACAAAACTGCAACTGGTTTAAAAGTGAAATTTTAGCTATTTGAGTCTCCAATAAAGTATTTCTGTGAATTGGTCCTTCAAAAGGGGATGAAGGACAGGACCTCCTTGGTCAGATACTTGGAGCTGGGGCTCAGCCTATAGATCTGTTAATGCTTCTGCCAAGCTCCAAGGACAGACTTGTAAGAGTTCTGTTCTTTATTTTATTCCCTTTTTATTTTGTACATTGTCTGCCTGTATTTATATCTTTTAATGTCATATTTTTTTTTCTGTAAGCACTGTATGTGTTCGTGTATATTAAATCTAAAATTGAATAAGATTATCCTTGGCCCCATAAACCAGAAGAGAAATAATGTACCACTTATCTTTGTTACCATTTGTACACCAGTGTGTTAGAGGTATACTGTGTGGTGTGAGTGGTATGGGTATATCAGTGTTTTGTCTACCGTAAGTGGCGGGTGGTGGCAGCTATTTGTGGGGATGTGTGGATGTTTGGGTCATTTCACTACAACGGCGCTGTGTGGGCAGGCTCTTCCCGGTTTGGAGCTGGAGGGATGTGCTGTGACCAATCAGCTGCTTCCCCTTCTCACAGCATGATTCTCATACACAGGCTGAGGCAAAGATCATGAAACATGCACTCCTCCAGCTCTTTCCCCTTGACTGGTCTATTTACTATATAACATATAAGGCATACAGTGTAACTTGTTTTGATTTATACTGTATGTGTGTTTCTATTTTAGTGCCTAATGAAATTTTTATAATTGAAGGTTGTTTTTACGCCTCTGTCAAACATTATGTTGATCCTTGTTCTAATTACCTGATTTTGTAATTTTTCTTAGCACGAGTCTACATAGAATGTTAAAGAAACTGTTTTCAGTTTTACAATTTGACATTTTAGATTCACACCATTGCTTGTCACTCTGGACTCCTCCACTACCGCTGGAAACTTCTACCAAGGAATTAAACACACATTATAAAAAATACCTCCTCGTAGTATTAGTGCTGAGTCTTACCTATCCAGGGAATGATTCTTGCATCAGTGTTTTGCATCGGTATTTGTAGGTCAAAAAATTCTAGACAGAGAAAAAGTATAATGGAAAACAGGATGGACTTTTTTTTTCTCGTTTCTTGAAAGGTACTAAAAAGTGAAAACAGAAATTTCTTCAATACAGAGGTGTAGCTAGCTGAGGGACAGAGGGGCCCACTGATTCTTTGGGGGCCCACCGCAGGGACCGTCATTAATACGTGCTTTACTTTTAACTAGATCAATGTCTGCAGACACCGATCTGGGGAAAAACCCATCCTGTAACTGTCTTGTAAACCGCAAGCCACTTCAGGCTTGTGGTTTACAAGACACATGGCACAGGTGGCGCGATGACATCATAGCATTGCGCCTACGCCGAGACGCAGACGCCCTATGTGTGAACCCTGCGCATAGAGCGTAGGGCCAAGAAGAGGAGGCGGTGGCTCCATTCACCAAAGGATCGCAAGTAGGTGAGTATAACTTTTTTTTTTTTTAGCGCAGTTGTGGGTGTTTTAATATTATAAGGGGGGAATTAGGAGGGAGAATTATAAGGGAGGATATATTATGACGATAGGGGGGGTCATCTATATATGGGGGCATTGTGAACGTAAGGGGGGGGTCATTTATATAAGGACTATTAGGGGGCATTATGAATACAAGGGAGGGTTATATAAGGGGGCATTAAAGGGTATCATTTATAAAAGGGGTCATTAGAGGTGCAGTATTTATGTCAGGGGTGATCAGGGGCATAATATGAGGGGGCAATTAATTTAATTAAGGTGACCCTTAGGCTTTATTAAGACTAAGGCCCCACGTAGCGGGCCGCAGCAAAAAAGCACTGCAGGGAAAACCTCTGCTTCCATTATACCTATAGGGAAGCTGCCAGCATCCCATCCACTTGGCAAGGAACTGTAAAAGGCTGCATTTACACCGTAGCCACACCACGGCATTTATGCCATGTACGGCCCCGGCCTTAAGGAGTTTGTGAGAAGGAGCGCTATCGGAAGTCTTTCCTCCCCACCACGGTTAGGCTGTACAACCAACACCGACCTAACAGGAGATCAATACACACAGAGAACTGAAATATCTTTCTGCTTGTAATATCCCCCCCCCCCTCCCCCCTCCTCTGCTACTTCTTATCTGTCTGTCTACTATCAATGTAATGCCTCTCACCTTGGAACATTCCTGTTCATGTTGTATTTGTATTTGCTTATCTTTCCTGCTGTAACACACTGAATTTCCCCATTGTGGGACTATTAAAGGACTTTATTATTATTATTATTATTATGAAGGGGCTCCAGTGTCTGTTTATATCACACGCTGTCTGTTTATAGTGACCGTGTGATGTCATTCCAGCATTGTCACATAGATGTGTATAAGTTGAGGCTGTAGTTACATTGCATGGCTGCTATGAAATGTATGATACTATATAAACAGAGAAGGGGTCACGGTGCTTATACAGATACCACAGTTCATTCAAACAGCTGAACCTGGGACTCCCGGGTATTGGAACCCCACTAAATTATTTTTTACCTTTTAATTAGGAAACACCTGGGACATTATTAATAAGGGGCACTATTTGAAGGGGGTACACAGGGAAGTTATTAATTTAAAGATGCACTTGGGGCTATTATTCATTACTGGGGGGGGTTATATTATATATTTTATAATTGGGGGTAGCAGCAGAATGGAGGTGCAGTTGAGGACAATGTGGGTCAGGTGCCTGGAAAGTAAATAGCCAAAGATGTATGTTCTGCAAAGAGGCTGGAAGAAATGGTTATGGTGGTCCAGATGGAAGAAAAATTGAAATGGAAATGTGAACAATTAGTCAGAGACGTCACTGGTAAGTCACCAAATGATACTGCACTATATTCACCCTGTGTACAGCCGATATCTACCACTATACGGTCACCGTATAGTGATAATATCAGTATACCTAAGTTGGGGGCCCACTTGAATATGTTCACGCCCCCTGTGCTCAACCCCTAGCTACACCTCTGCTTCAATAAGATAAAAACAACATGTTTGCAGATCGTTGAGTGTAATGCAACAAAACATTTGAACACATCAATTCTTCCTTAAATATAACATTAACTTTCAGCCTTTTAAAAATTAAATATAGTGTGCCTGTTCAAAAGAATAAGAAAATAAATTTCCTCATCTCCACACAGGTGGGTTCTGGGTTCCCTACCAGTCTTTCCTTATGCCACGATGATGTGCCGTTCCAACGCATGAACCTGTCAGCCAATCGCTGGTTGTAGTGGTGACTTCCTGTCCTTTCTCATGAACACTGCTAATGAAGGAAAATGCATCTGCCATCATAGCAGGAGAACAAAACATCTTTTGTTGATAAAAAAAAAACCCATAGATTATTAAAATACTTTATTTTATGGTTCAATCAATTTTTATTGAGTAAAGGTTTGTGTACAAAACAAAACAAATATGTGTCAGCAGTTTGTGCTTTAGCTTCAGTGTAAAAGTACACAATAGATTTATAACTGGGGCACACAATAATGGGAAACCAGTAACTATTATCACACCTAAAACATACAGAAAACAAAGAAATAACATGGAACATTATCGCTTTGAGTGTTACATCTGTGAAAGTATAATATAAGCATAGAAAAAATCATAGTTTAGATTAGAATTATTGATTTATCCTGGACAACCCTTTTAAGATGTATAGAGAGAGGGGAAGAGGATAACCCTACCTGGTCCCATTTAGAATGGGGAAGAGGGCTGAGAGTGAGCCATCGACCTTATTTCTCACTTTCGGGCCGTTATATAGTGCCATAATACGTTGCAGTGTGCTGGGCCCCAAACTGATCGTTTGAAGGGTAGCCTCTAAGAACCCCTACCTTACCTGATCAAATGCTTTTTCAGTTTCTGAGCTCCCAAAGCTCAGGTTCTAGCAATCAGGGACAGTGTTTTCATGGTGTTGTCCCTAGCCTTCCCTATGAATCAGGGTGGGTATTACTCGCTATAGACATAAGGCTATTATTTTGGAGAAAAATTTAAGATCAACGTTGAGTAGTGAAATAAGGAGGAAAAGGGGATCCCTGGGAGATGGCATTGAAAGATTGTAGTAGTAGGGGGAGGATGCCCTCTTTGAGTGTTTTATAGAACCTGTTTGGTCCAAGGCTTTTGCCAAGTTTTAGTTTTTTGATGGAGAATGAGAGTTCAGTATCTAGGAAAATCGCAATCAGGGTCGGCGGTATCGGCGGCTGATATGGGTCGTGGGGCATAGTCCTCTAAATAGTACTCTGTGTCTGCTGATAGTGAAAGGGGTGAGGCCATGCTCTTACCTTGTAAATTGTAAAGTTTGGAGTAATAGGAGCAAAATTCCTCTATAATGTCAGTAGTAGAATGTACCGTCCCATTAGTGGTGGAGTTGATGGCGAAGATGTGGGTGCAGGGAGCTCAAGGATGGAGAGCCCTCGCCAGTCATGATCCGCATTTTTCTCCATATTCAAAGAAACCCCTATTGATCCTGTCTCTGTGTTATGTGGTCCATTGATCTAGTATAGAAAGTACCTCCTGCCTAAGGGAAGAGATCGCTGCTTTAAGCAAATCAGAGGGAGATGCCTTGTTGGAGACCTCTTTGCCACTAAAGTGTATAGTAATTCATTTAACTTAGAGGACTGTTGCTTTTTGAGTATAGACCCGTGAGAGATAAAGACCCCTCTAACAACACACTTCATAGCTTCCCACTTGAATGGGGCACTGGTGGTGTCCATTGCATAAGTTGCCATAAAAAAGGCAATATGAAAGCAGACTTCCACCAGACACAAAGGACTGTACTGTGGCTACTGTTAAGGAGTCACACCGGTGTGTGGTCCGTTATAAAAGAGAAGCATCCACTGAGCAACTGGGGTGGTGTTCTAAGAGGTTATGGGATACAAATAGGTAATCTACTCTATGATACCTATTGTGAACTAAGAATTGGTAGGTGTACTCTTTTGCGGATGGATGGAGTGTCCGCCAGAGATCAACTACCTTTAGAATCAGCCTGCGGAGTGCTGAGTAGGAGAAGAACTTACCTATCAAGGAATCCATGGATGGGTCAAACCACAAGGTTGAATTCCCCACCTAGAACAATATGTGAGACATCCGCAAACTCTGCCAGGGATTGTAGGAGTCAGGCTGCAAATGGGACCTGATTTTGGTTAGAGAAATAAGCATTAGTAAAGGTCACAACCACATCAGTATATGACATTTTTTAAGAATAAATACCTCCTGTCTTGATCAACCTTAGTCCCCAGGACAGTATATAGAAACGTTTTGTGGAAAGCTATGGATACACCTCCCGCCTTTTTGTCTGGGTGTGGGCTATGAAACCATGTATATAGGGGTGAACCTAGCCTCTCTTCTGCCTGAGCCGAACTATGGAAAGGTGCCCCCCCCCCTAAAAAAAAAAAAAGATACCCAACTCTTTGCTTACATGATTAGGGCATGCCTCCTCATATATATGACCCCCCCCTAGTATGTGTCCGCTATTATTGTAATAGGTAGTGGCCAATATGTTTTACTGACCTATCCACACTCCTGTCCAAGCTGCCCTTCTCTGCTACCTCCAGAGCGTGCTGTAGTTGATGCTGAAGAACACCAGGATGCTACATTTTTCAGCGTTATCACGTAAGTGCAGCGCCGCCTAGAGGCAGCAGCGGAGGGTAGCCTGGACAGCTGAGTAAAAAGTATCCTACCTATTGCAATAAAACAATAAGCAGTGGCCGATTCAAATAAATGCCACCCCTCATCCAAATTATTCCTCAGTAGTTTGTGTAGCATATGGGAACTGCATCTGCTCTAAAATGCATCTCCTGCCGTAAAGCTATCATCACCTTTTTCTTGTGGAGAATATACAGGATCTGACCCCTTTTCCCAAGAGAGTTAAGGTCCTGTATATTAGATGTGCAGAATGTTAGTTTGGACATGACTTGAGGGATGAGTGGATACTCAAAGAGGACCTAGTGATGGGAAAGGGTACCATGAAGGGTGGAGGAGGGGTAAGAAAAAAGATAGAAAAGAGAAAGAAGGAGAATAGTGGATGATAGCTCAGCGTTGGTGCAGTAGTCCCTAAGTAGTTACAAAACCAGAAATTGGGTGTGAGCTCTGGGTGTCCCTGATGGAGAGGGGGCCCCTGAGTCCCCATATAGGCAACAGGTCCCTAGGCTAGGGTTATAACTGTTAAACAGAGAACAAACTGTGAAACAATTATTTTTTTTGGCTAAACAGTGCATAAAGTATACGGCATCACTATGGGGTGGTAAATTCCTGTTCTGGGTTGCATAAGCATGGAAATCAAGTCTGAGTAGCTCATCACTTTCTGGAGCATTGCTGGGATCTAGGCTGAACTTACTGTCACAGCTCTCATGGTGGAAGGGGTGGCAACGGGATAGACTGGGGCTAGGAATTAAGGAGATTATTGATAATTCAAAAGTTCCCAGGAAAATATGTAGGTCTCCTAATTTGAGAATGTCAGTCTTGCCAGCTTTATGGGCAATCACTTGAAATGTGTAGCCACTGCGGTAAAGGATATCTCTCTCTCTTAGCACCAACAGTAACAGTTTAAGTGCTTTGCAGAGTTGTAGGGTGCACTGTACTAGTTCGGGCAGAATTCTTTCTGTACGTCATAGCCTGAGTTTGATAGCACAGGGTGTCTGTGCCATGATGGTGAAGTGGTATGGGTCCCAAAGCTCTCCCTGCAAACGTCCTATCTTGCCATCAGCAGTCAAGCCCCCTCTAAAATGCATTATTTTAAGTGCATTAATAAAATATAACTATTTTTGGGGAAACCTGGAGCACATAGACTTATGATCACAAATAGCTGATAGCAGTATAATTGACCATTAAGAAATATATAAAGTTAGGCTACAGCATGTTGCAAACTACAGAAGCATGATGTACATAGAGCCATACTCCAGTATGCAGACAGCAATATAGATCGGTGGTATGGACTTGTATTACAGTTAGAGTGGTGCTTTCATTAAACTACAGCAGAAATCATATTCAATGCAATGCTTCTGGAAGAGTGAAGAAATCAGGCGATACCTTTTAGAGGCTAACTGAGTATATTTGATAGTAAGTTTTCGAGAGTCTAGCTCTTTTCTTCAGACATACAAGAAACTGAAAATTCACACACTCTTTATACACACAAGACCTGAATCTTCAAATGATCTTAGAATCTTTAAAGAAAATCAAAATGCAATATAAGTAGAGAAGTTATTTACAACAGGTCAAGAAATAAACATGTGGGGCGTGACGGAGGGATCAGTAATTCTTGCTGTTACAGTGCCTTGCGAAAGTATTCGACCCCTTGAACTTTTCAACCTTTTGCCACATTTCAGGCTTTAAACATAAGGATATAAAATTAAAATTTTTTGGTGAAGAATCAACAACAAGTGGGACACAATTGTGAAGTGGAACGAAATTTATTGGTTATTTTAAACTTTTGTAAAAAATAAAAAAAAACTGAAAAGTGCAATATTATTTGGCCCCTTTACTTTCAGTGCAGCAAACTCACTCCAGAAGTTCAGTGAGGATCTCTGAATGATCCAATGTTGTCCTAAATGACTGATGATGATGATAAATATAATCCACCTGTGTGTAATCAAGTCTCAGTATAAATGCACCTGCTCTGTGATAGTCTCAGGGTTCCGTTTGAAGTGCAGAGAGCATCATGAAGACCAAGGAACACACCAGACAGGTCCGTGATACTGTTGTGGAGAAGTTTAAAGCCGGATTTGGATACAAAAAGATTTCCCATACTTTAAACATCCCAAGGAGCACTGTGCAAGCGATCATATTGAAATGGAAGGAGAATCAGGCCACTGCAAATCTACCAAGACCCGGCCGTCCCTCTAAAATTTCATCTCAAACAAGGAGAAGACTGATCAGAGATGCAGCCAAGAGGCCCATGATCACTCTGGATGAACTGCAGAGATCTACAGCTGAGGTGGGAGAGTCTGTCCATAGGACAACAATCAGTCGTACACTGCACAAATCTGACCTTTATGGAAGAGTGGCAAGAAGAAAGCCATTTCTCAAAGATATCCATAAAAAGTCTTGTTTAAAGTTTTCCACAAGCCACCTGGGAGACACACCAAACATGTGGAAGAAGGTGCTCTGGTCAGATGAAACCAAAATCGAACTTTTTGGCCACAATGCAAAACGATATGTTTGGCGTAAAAGCAACACAGCTCATCACCCTGAACACACCATCCCCACTGTCAAACATGGTGGTGGCAGCATCATGGTTTGGGCCTGCTTTTCTTCAGCAGGGACAGGGAAGATGGTTAAAATTGATGGGAAGATGGATGGAGCCAAATACAGGACCATTCTGGAAGAAAACCTGTTGGAGTCTGCAAATGACCTGAGACTGGGAAGGAGATTTATCTTCCAACAAGACAATGATCCCAAACATAAAGCAAAATCTACAATGGAATGGTTCACAAATAAACATATCCAGGTGTTAGAATGGCCAAGTCAAAGTCCAGACCTGAATCCAATCGAGAATCAGTGGAAAGAGTTGAAAACTGCTGTTCACAAACGCTCTCCATCCAACCTCACTGAGTTCCAGCTGTTTTCCAAGTAAGAATGAGCAAGAATTTCAGTCTCTCGATGTGCAAAACTGATAGAGACATAGCCCAAGCGACTTGCAGCTGTAATCGCAGCAAAAGGTGGTGCTACAAAGTATTAACTTAAGGGGGCCGAATAATATTGCACGCCCCACTTTTCAGTTTTTTATTTTTTACAAAAGTTTAAAATATCCAATAAATTTCGTTCCACTTCACGATTGTGTCCCACTTGTTGTTGATTCTTCACCAAAAAATTTAAATTTTATATCATTATGTTTGAAGCCTGAAATGTGGCAAAAGGTTGAAAAGTTCGAATCTGTTTGCAATCAGGTGGTGATTTGTGACCCTCACAATTCATACACCAGGGGTCGGCAACCTCTGGCACGCGTGCCACTCTTGGCACGTGAGGCATTTTTCCCTGGCATGGCAGCGGACTCCTCACCCAGCAGTTTCGATCGGACCAAACATGGCCAAAACGAAACTGCTATTATTATACTGTAGGGTCTGTTCAGACCTCCGAGTATAATAAGCGGAGCCCCCGGGGAGGTGACAAACATAAAAAATAATGTTACTCACTATTCCACGCTCCGCAGTCGCTGAGTACTCTTCAGGCGCTTCTGCCTGAAGTCAGCTGACAGGGCCTCAGGTGTCATGTCTGCGTCTGATGTCATTACGCATAATGATGCAACGTGACCCCTGAGACTCAATGAGCGGTCGCTGACTACAAGCAGAAGCGCCCGAAGATACAGAGTGGCTGTGGAGCGTGGAATAGTGAGTAACATTGTTTTTTATGTTTCATCACCTCTCTTTGCCCTCCACTTATTATACTCTGTGGTCTGAAGAGACCCCACAGTATAATAATTGGCACAAATTGGAATATTATAAAAGTTAGAATATTATACCGTGTGCAGGGGCTACTATGGAGGATAACACAGTGTGCAGGGGGCACTATGGGACATAATACCGTGTGCAGGGGCCACTATAAAGCATAATACCGTGTGCAGGGGCCACTGTGGGACATATACCATGTTGCAGGAGCCGCTATGGGACATAATACCGTGTGCAGGCGCCGCTATGGGACATATTGCTGTGTGCAGGGAACACTGTGGGACAAATACTGTGTGCAGGGACCGCTATGGGACAAATACCGTGTGCAGAGGCCGCTATGGGACAAATACTGTGTGCAGAGGCAGCTATGGGACAAATACTGTGTGCAGAGGCCGCTATGGGACATAATACCGTGTACAGAGGCAGCTATGGGACATATACCATGTTGCAGGAGCCGCTATGGGACATAATACCGTGTGCAGGCGCCGCTATGGGACATAATACCGTGTGCAGGGACCACTATGGGACATTATTCTGTATAACGGTGTGTTTTCTATATTAAGGATGTGTTTTTGCACAGAAAACTCAGGCTTTGTTTTTTTTTTTTTTTTTTTTTTTTGTACAAAAATGCACCAGTTTTACATCGAATGAAAAAGTTCCAGTGGCCTAATAATATAGCTGCATCCAGATACATAGTGTGTATTCACCATACAGTGCTCCTGGACACTTACATTTACCACTAATTGGGGGCTGCACATGGACTTTCATTGCTTCTAATCAGAAAGTACAGGAGCGTCCCAGGAAATTGCAGTAAACGCATGTGTCCTAAAGCATCTGGTGGCAGCACTTCTGTGTTATGGTTTGTGGTATATGACTTTAGTTTAGGGGTCGTCAGACTTACAATTATTGACCGGCACTCCGAGTACCTCATCTTTGATTTTTTTATTAAAATCGGCACGCCGAACAAAAAAGGTTGCCTACCCCTGTCATACACAGTGTGACATGAAACTGGCATGAATATTAAGTCCAAATTGCAGGTTAAAATTTTTGCATTAACTTATATTCCCATTCCTTTCTCTCCCTCTGCGTCTTAAAATGTTCCATTAAAACCACAACCCACAAATCTTCAATAGAGTGGTCTTCTCCGGAGAAATGTGCGGCCACTGGAAGATCTGTTCTTCTGTTATTAATGGTGAATCTGTGTGAGTTCATGCGTTGACTAAGTCTCTGCCTTGTTTCCCCCACATAGAGGCCTGTGGTGAGACATTGCACACACATTATGAGGTACACCACATTGGAAGACCTGCAGGAAAATGTCCCCCTAATTCTGTGCATCTGTTGTGATTGTGGGACAGGTGCACTGTCAGCGATGTGGATGTGCCTGCAGGTCTTACACCTGTTTTGCAGGCAAGGTGAGGTGCCATTTTCATTTCTCTGGAAAAGACCTCTCTATTGAAGATTTGCAGGTTGTGGTTTTAAAATGGGACATTTTAAGACGCAGAGGGAGAGAAAGGAATGGGAATATAAATTAATGCAAAAATCTCAAACCTGCAATTTGGATTTAATATTCTTGCCAGTTTCATGTCACACTATGTATGAACTGTGAGGGTCACAAATCACCACCTGATAGCAAACAGATAACAGCAAGAATTAATGATCCCTCCGTCACGCCCCACAAGTTTCCAGATTGTTTATTTCTTGACCTGTTGTAAATAACTTCTCTACTTATGTGTTTTGTGTGTATAAAGAGTGTGTGAATTTTCAGTTTCTTGTATGTCTGAAGAAGAGAGCTAGACTCTCGAAAGCTTACTATCAAATATACTCAGTTAGCCTCTAAAAGGTAGCCTGATTTCTTCACTCTTCCACTACTTTCTATGGCTAAAATGGTACAACATTATACTACTATGCAATTCTTCTGTAAGAAAAGGCTCTTCATATTATAGAAACATAGAAGATTGACAGCAGAAAAGACCACATGGTCCATCTAGTTTGTCTTTATATTATTACTATTTTATCATATCACAGATATGTGTTTCTCCAGGGCATGCTTAAAGGGGTTGTCCAGTTTCAGCAATTACATGTTATTGTATTTGTAATGAAAGGGTAAACAATTTTCCTAAATATTTTCTGTATCAATTCTTCACAATTCCTAATTTCCTAGATCTCTGCTGTCATTCATTCTACTTACTTCCAGTGCTAAAATTCAGTCCATGGTCATGTTATATACGGTCCATGGTCATGTGATGGACACACAGGTGCACAGCTCATTACCAGCCAGATGTTTCATTATTGTTCTGTGACTACAACAAGTTGTGCACCTGTGTGTCTATCACATGACCATGGACTGATTTTTATCCACTGGAAGTAAACAAAGAATTATAGCAAGCAGAGATCTAGAAAACTGTGAGGAATAGATTCAGAAAGTATATTGAAAAATTGTATACATTTTCATCATACAAATAATTACATTTATTTGCAGAAACTGGACAACCCCTTTAATTTCACTTATTGCCGATTTCCCTCTTTCAGTGAAATAATATTTCCTGACAATGGCATATATTGGTACATGTCGTATGTTTTCCAAACCTAATCTTGAGTCTAAGCTTTCAATAACTGAAGGATATTAGAGAATTGGTGTCTGTGCAGTTCTCTTGTGTGTACATTTACTTTATGTTCACCAAACATGAACCTACACTCTAATGGTAATTGTAACAGAGGATCCCATGAAGTAAGTCAAGCATAGAATTGTGGGGGGAAAGCATTCCATGTATATTATTGTTGACTCACCCTATAATTTCTATGTGTTGTGCAGGAATGCTTTAGTCATTATAATTAGTTAAGCCTTTACAATTAACCAGTTACTACAATTACGTTTGTTTGTGCTTTTAGTAACCAGTGCATATATTCGATTATGATTTATATTCAGTAAGGTACACTACTCCCCAGAACATTTCAGCAGCATGCTAGAATTATATGGAATAATAGAATACCTCTATGAAACAGTTTTTATTGCTGCATAATAATCACAGTCCCTATTTATTCAGCTGTACATGTGTATTACATGTAGAGTCAGAAATGTTATGTGTCACCTGTACAGTACAGACCAAAAGTTTGGACTCTCATTCCAAGAGTTTTCTGTATTTTCATGACTATAAAAATTATAGATTCACACTGAAGGCATCAAAACTATGAATTAACACATGTGGAATTACAGTCATATGAAAAAGTTTGGGCACCCCTATTAATCTTAATCATTTTTAGTTCTAAATATTTGGGTGTTTGCAACAGCCATTTCAATTTGATATATCTAATAACTGATGGACACAGTAATATTTCAGGATTGAAATGAGGTTTATTGTACTAACAGAAAATGTGCAATATGCATTAAACCAAAATTTGACCGGTGCAAAAGTATGGGCACCTCAACAGAAAAGTGACATTAATATTTAGTAGATCCTCCTTTTGCAAAAATAACAGCCTCTAGTCGCTTCCTGTAGCTTTTAATCAGTTCCTGGATCCTGGATGAAGGTATTTTTGACCATTCCTCTTTACAAAACAATTCCAGTTCAGTTAAGTTTGATGGTCGCCGAGAATGGACAGCCCGCTTCAAATTATCCCACAGATGTTCAATGATATTCAGGTCTGGGGACTGGGATGGCCATTCCAGAACATTGTAATTGTTCCTCTGCATGAATGCCTGAGTAGATTTGGAGCTGTGTTTTGGATCATTGTCTTGCTGAAATATCCATCCCCGGCGTAACTTCAAATTCGTCACTGATTCTTGTAGATTATTCTCAAGAATCTGCTGATACTGAGTTGAATCCATGCAACCCTCAACTTTAACAAGATTCCCGGTGCCGGCATTGGCCACACAGCCCCAAAGCATGATGGAACCTCCACCAAATTTTACAGTGGGTAGCAAGTGTTTTTCTTGGAATGCTGTGTTTTTTTGACGCCATGCATAACGCCTTTTTGTATGACCAAACAACTCAATCTTTGTTTCATCAGTCCACAGGACCTTCTTCCAAAATGAAGCTGGCTTGTCCAAATGTGCTTTTGCATACCTCAGGCGACTCTGTTTGTGGCGTGCTTTCAGAAACGGCTTCTTTCGCATCACTCTCCCATACAGCTTCTCCTTGTGCAAAGTGTGCTGTATTGTTGACCGATGCACAGTGACACCATCTGCAGCAAGATGATGCTGCAGCTCTTTGGAGGTGGTCTGTGGATTGTCCTTGACTGTTCTCACCATTCTTCTTCTCTGCCTTTCTGATATTTTTCTTGGCCTGCCACTTCTGGGCTTAACAAGAACTGTCCCTGTGGTCTTCCATTTCCTTACTATGTTCCTCACAGTGGAAACTGACAGGTTAAATCTCTGAGACAACTTTTTGTATCCTTCCCCTGAACAACTATGTTGAACAATCTTTGTTTTCAGATCATTTGAGAGTTGTTTTAAGGAGCCCATGATGCCACTCTTCAGAGGAGATTCAAATAGGAGAACAACTTGCAATTGGCCACCTTAAATACCTTTTCTCATGATTGGATACACCTGGCTATGAAGTTCAAAGCTCAGTGAGGTTACAAAACCAATTTTGTGCTTCAATAAGTCAGTAAAAAGTAGTTAGGAGTATTCAAATCAATAAAATGATAAGGGTACCCAAATTTTTGCACCGGTCAAATTTTGGTTTAATGCATATTGCACATTTTCTGTTAGTACAATAAACCTCATTTCAATCCTGAAATATTACTGTGTCCATCAGTTATTAGATATATCAAATTGAAATGGCTGTTGCAAACACCCAAATATTTAGAACTAAAAATGATTAAGATTAATAGGGGTGCCCAAACTTTTTCATATGACTGTATATACTTAACAAAAAAGTGTGAAACAACTGAAAATATGTCTTATATTCTAGGTTCTTCAAAGTAGCCACCTTTTGCTTTGATTACAGCTTTGCACACTCTTGGCATTCTCTTGATGAGCTTCAAGAGGTAGTCTCCTGAAATGGTCTTTCAACAGTCTTGAAGGAGTTCCCAGAGATGCTTAGCACTTGTTGGCCCTTTTGCCTTCACTCTGCGGTCCAGCTCACCCCAAACCATCTCGATTGGGTTCAGGTCTGGTGACTGTGGAGGCCAGGTCATCTGGCGTAGCACCCCATCACTCTCCTTCTTGGTCAAATAGCCCTTATACAGTCTGGAGGTGTGTTTGGGGTCATTGTCCTGTTGAAAAATAAATGATGGTCCAACTAAACGCAAACCGGATGGAATAGCATGCCGCTGCAAGATGCTGTGGTAACCATGCTGGTTCAGTATTCCTTCAATTTTGAACAAATCCCCAACAGTGTCACCACCAAAGCACCCCCACACCATCACACCTCCTCCTCCATGCTTCACGGTGGGAACCAGGCATGTAGAGTCCATTCGTTCACCTTTTCTGCGTCGCACAAAGACAAGGTGGTTGGAACCAAAGATCTCAAATTTGGACTCATCAGACCAAAGCACAGATTTCCACAGGTCTAATGTCCATTCCTTGTGTTCTTTAGCCCAAACAAGTCTCTTTTGCTTGTTGCCTGTCCTTAGCAGTGGTTTCCTAGCAGCTATTTTACCATGAAGGCCTGCTGCACACAGTCTCCTCTTAACAGTTGTTGTAGAGCTGTGTCTGCTGCTAGAACTCTGTGTGGCATTGACCTGGTCTCTAATCTGAGCTGCTGTTAACCTGCAATTTCTGAGGCTGGTGATTCAGATGAACTTATCCTCCGCAGCAGAGGTGACTCTTGATCTTCCTTTCCTGGGGCAGTCCTCATGTGAGCCAGTTTCTTTGTAGCGCTTGATGGTTTTGGCCACTGCACTTGGGGACACTTTCAAAGTTTTCCCAATTTTTCGGACTGACTGACCTTCATTTCTTAAAGTAATGATGGCCACTCGTTTTTCTTTACTTAGCTGCTTTTTTCTTGCCATAATACAAATTCTAACACTCCATTCAGTAGGACTATCAGCTGTGTATCCACCTGACTTCTGAACAACACAACTGATGGTCCCAACCCCATTTATAAAGCAAGAAATCCCACTTATTAAACCTGACAGGGCACACCTGTGAAGTGAAAACCATTTCAGGTGACTACCTCTTGAAGCTCGTCAAGAGAATGCCAAGAGTGTGCAAAGCAATAATCAAAGCAAAAGGTGGCTACTTTGAAGAACCTAGAATATAAGACATATTTTCAGTTATTTCACACTTTTTTGTTAAGTATATAATTCCACATGTGTTAATTCATAGTTTTGATACCTTCAGTGTGAATCTACAATTTTATAGTCATGAAAATACAGAAAACTCTTGGAATGAGAAGGTGTGTCCAAACTTTTGGTCTGTACTGTATATCTTGGATTTTTTTCCTTCTCTCTGCTGGTTTCTGTGAAAGTACATTCTTTCTCTCCATGCTTTAAAGTGTTTTCCCAGAATCACAACTTATCAGCTGTTTTCAGGATAGGGGGACTACCACCGATCATGACGACGGGGTTCCCATGTTTCCCATTTGAATCTAGCAATTGTTGCTCATGCAGGATAGCCGAGTACAGAGCAATGTTAGGCTAGTTTCACACAAAAGAGATGCAAAACAGCCGACTTGATCCCCCATATATTTGAGTGTATGGAGGGATCTGTAAAAATGGCCAAGAAAAGAACAATACATATGACAACTGTCAAAATAACGGACATGTGAATAGCCCCCATTCACTGACATTGAAATTAATGCTGTTGTGTGATGTCCATTAAAAAAACGGATATCACATGTCCATTATTCACTGTTGTCAAGTGCTATAGACTTTGAATAGAGTGGCAGGGAGAATGCATGGGACCCCTGTTCTCATGAACGGTACCAGCCATCAGACTTTTATCACCTTTTCTGCTGGATAGTGAATCTTTTAGAGTAAGGAATATTCTTAATACCTGTCTGATCTAATCGATGAGGATCTTGGAGGAGGGGACTTCCTTATATCATAAATTTGTTTTCTAAACCAGGCATCAACTGAAAGGGTTGTCAAGTTTCAGCAAACAAGTATAAGTAGTATAATAAATATACTTTCTGTATCACTTCCTCACAGTTTTCTAGATCTCTGCTTGTTGTCATTCATTTTGCTTACTCCGAGTGGATAAAAATCAGCCCATGGTCATGTGATATACAGTCCATGGTCATGTGATATACAGTCCATGGTCATATGATATACAGTCCATCGTCATGTGATATATAGTCCATGGTCATGTGATGGACACACATGTGCACAGCTTGTTACCAGGCAGATGTCTGATTACTGTGCTGTGACTATAACGAGTTGTGCACCTGTGTGTCCATCACATGACCATGGACTGTATATCACATGACCATGGACTGTATATCACATGACCAATTTTTAGTCACTGAAAGTAAACAAAGAATGATAGGAAGCAAAGATAGAAAACTGTGTAGATTTGATGCAGAAATGACATAGGGAAATTGTAGAACTTTCCCTTAGATAAACAATAACATTTATTTGCTGAAGCCGGACAACCCCTTTAACAACTTGAAAAAAAGGAACTCAGGGCTTGATATTTTACTAGTGATGTTCAGATTACAGTGAACAAAATGAAAGATATTTGGGTATATCTAGATTAAAATGGGGGTGAGATCAAAACCATAAAGAAGTCTATAGTAACACAATATTACTATAATGATGCAAAAATAGTTTTTAAACCCTATATTAAGTCTGTAATGACTTATAGTATAGTGGAAAAAGGATTATGTATGAATATAGTCCCTACCCAATCTGACCCACTAATTTGGCAGAAATCCACATATCTGTTAAATCCTATATATAAAAATATTTAGGAATTGCATAGAAGGTAATAAATAAGGTAGCTAGCTGTATGACTTAAAAGATCCTAGTCTGTGTTTATACTTTGGATAATAGAGTGATGTATGTGATGCAATGAATACTTATAGGTATCTACAGTACAACATTGTATATGCTTTAAATAGGTAGTCATTTAAGGTGAATGATCCATTACAGCCTATGAGTATTGAACGTAATTGAATTGAACTGAATAAAGAGTAGATTTAATACTAATCCTCACAAAGTAAGCAAAGTAAGCATGTTTGCTTTATATATCTACTTTACCTGGATGTGTGTCTTATATTGTTACTCAGCTCCATTTAAGTAAATGGGAGTGAGCTGCATTACCTCTCATAACCTCTGGGCATGTGTGGCACTGTTTATGGAAGAAATCAGTCAGGATTTTCTTTCCCTAACTTGCAGTTAGATTTAATTAAATGGTTGGAAACTAAGATGACAGAATATATTTACTTGTCCAGTGCTGACTATACATCAGATACTCTTCTGACAATACAAGAGATTTTGCAGCGATTTATAAAAAAACACATTTTAGCAACCTATTTCTTATAGACTTCTCACCATCTTGTCATCATCTTTTGCCAAAATTGCCTTTCTATGTCCTCAAAGAGCTCCTTTCGACTGTTTAACACACTTCTTAAAGGGATTGTACACTTAGTCCTTAAAGGGTATATTTAAGATTTCTTAGGATAGACTATAAATATCTGATTGATGGGAGGCAACAGTTGGACCCACATGGATCAGCTGTTCTGGATTGCATCCAACACCTACTACATATCGCATAGAGCCGGAAGCAGTAGCCATGTGCCATTAATGCAGCTCTGCTCTCATTGACATTAATGGCACCCGGCCACTATACAGTGCATGGGGTTACCTGTTTCCAGCTTTGTGCACTGTATAGTACTGGAGTCGGAAGCAACTCCAAACAGTTGACCTGTAGCCAACTGCTAACCCCCCCAATCAAATTTTTATGCCTTATACTAAGGATAGAGCATTAAAAAAAATGGACAACCCCTTTAATAGCACCCATTTTACAGTCCAGTACTAGGACCAGACGGACCAGAACATTGTATCATATCTGCTAGGAGATGCTAGAGCAATAGCCTTTTCCATTTTCAAACAGATACTCTACTTGCTGTACATGGGAAAGTATGATACTTCCACACAGGAGACCAATATTACATTATTGAGGATTTCATGTGTTTAAATTGTAATTCTAATTATAAAACAACTTTTCATAAATGAATAGTAAATATAAGAAATGTTGACCATTGCATCGTTCCTATTACTTGAATATAAGCAGCCTGCATGTGCTTCGTTTCCACTGCTGAAATTTCAATGCCCTGAAAATGTTGGAAGCGCTGATCTGTGCATGGTCAGATGTCAGACCCCCACAGATCTCATACTGATGACCTATCCTGTATCATAATATCCTGTAGGTCATCAGTATGGAAAATTCCTTAAAGAGGACCTTTCACGTCCTCATGTATATGCTGTTTTACATACCGCTAGAAAGCCGACAGCGTGCTGAATTCAGCACACTGCCGGCTTTCCCGGTATGTGCCCCGGGGCTGGAGATATTGGGGGTCTTAGTTTCACGGTTCACCATCAGAAGGGTGTTCCTGACAGTCTAACTGGTCTGTGAGGAACACCCCCCCCCCCCAGTACAGTGCTATGGAGGAATACTGTCAGGAAAAAGCCTTAGTATAAGGCTCCATGTTGCAGAAAAGCTGCTTTTTTTGTTGCACATTTTGCTACATTTTTTTGAGCCAAACCCAGGAGTGGCTATAAAAGGAATGGAAAATATAAAGGAAGTTCTTATACTTATCTCTTCATCTCAATGCACTCCTGGCTTTGGTTCAAAAAAATGCAACAAAATCTGCAACAAAAAAGGCAGCTTTTCTGCCTTGTGGGTCCTTAGTCTACAGGTGGAAAGCTGACCAATAAATGGAAAAAACATTATTATAAGGCATATTACAAAGTTTATTATATTCACTTGTTCTATTCATTGATGGAAAGTTGTTTAATATTTGGAGGTCCGTTCTACATAAGGGCACTGTGATTACCAAGCGAAGGTTTTGGAGATATCATGTCTTACTATCCAAAGCAGCACTCCTTATTTGTTGCTTTGATGATCTTACATTTATTTTGCACACAACCATATAAAGTTACCCATATTGATTTTAGTCTGCTGGGATTTCCAGTACTTTGTGACATGGATTATTATATTTTGGAAGATGCAACTATGGCAGACTGCAATGATTCTCAGAAACGTCTTTGCCTGGAAGAGCATCTATGCAGCACTGGAAGTACAGATCTCTAAGATCTCCTCTCGGGGGCCACTTTGAAGCACAAAGCTTATTACAAAAGTAGATGCATCAAGCATTACTTCAATTAAACCATATAACCCCTTTAATGGAGTTAATTGATTGGAAAACTAACAGAATAAGCAGAGAAGTTTTACTAAAAATATAAGGAAATCCTTGAAATACTAACAACACAGAACTTATGGCAACCTGACATAGCGCACTGAAGATTTTTTGGCTGAAGAATACATGTAATATTAATCTGGCAACAAGCAGGGACTGTATTTAACACAGTGATGGAAGTGGCAGATTTTCTCTGGGAAAATGCTTTGGCTTCTGCCAATATAACCACAGCCAAGCCCTGGAGGCTGCATATGAAATGTAGCCATAATAAATGCATTATGACAAAGTAGGATGAGACAATCCACTAACATTTTATCCAGACGTCTTTATCACTACTGTATATGTATGGATTTATTTGACCAGTCAGCGACAGCTTTGTAAATGTTTCATTTTTCTGTAATGATGTCCCTTTTAGTAGTTAGTATCTCTTTGCAAGACATTACATGCCTATGGCATAATACCTTGTATTTCACAGTTGTGCCGTCCAACATTATTTTTCTCCTACATCTGGCAACTTTCCCTGGCCATAAGCTTACACAATAAGAGTTGTTCTAGGTGGACATGCTTTCTTGATATAACCCATCTTCTAACATCACAACACATATTCCTTCTCACATACCTGTAGCCCAGTAATGTGCAATATCTGGTAGAAGTCAAGCTGTGGCGGAGACCTACCAACTGTTAGGTAGGTGTTCTTTTTGTCTACAAACAAATATTAAATCTTTTTCTTCTATTCTTCTCTTTAGAGACAATACTGTATGGTTAGTGCTTAGGCTTAAATGTTTAATTTTTCTGAAACATTGATATTTTGACAATGAAGGCGCTGATTCACAAGAGAAAAACATAGATTGATTCAGGGACCCTAACCTATCTATTCGCGGGGGTGGGGCAATATGCTGGTCTCTGGTGACAGACTTCCTTTAATATATTTACTCTCTGATTTGCTTTAACACTTTGTAAAGTACTGATGTACTGTATTATCAATCTAAGTTAAAGGTCCACCCTCTTAACTCAGCTCAAATTTGTTTATGGACAATTTCTCATTAAATGAATTCAATACAATATCGTGAAATGCTAGCAAAAAGCTTGAAAGGCTGCAATTCTCAAAACAAACAATGGGTAGCTGCTCATAGGTACACAAAAGATATCACTTTGTGATACAATATGACAAAACAGTATTGTGGTGAAATCCATTCCAGCACCTTAATAGAGATCAGTTTACCACCATAGCAAAAGTAGACTTGCTGCCCTTTATAATGGTTTATTAAATTCAATAAAATGGATCGTGGAACATGAATGGGCGGCCAATGTGGTTAGAATGTGGTTTTAATTTTTGTTTATAAAGAAGATGC
Organism: Leptodactylus fallax; assembly: GCA_947044405.1. Taxonomy (NCBI): domain Eukaryota; kingdom Metazoa; phylum Chordata; class Amphibia; order Anura; family Leptodactylidae; genus Leptodactylus; species Leptodactylus fallax. The sequence goes on from CAMRHE010000019.1 coordinate 1,925,862, forward strand.
TGAGGAGAAATGTCAGCTTTGTATTTATTTGCGTGTTTCATGTCTGGAGCAGTGGGTTTAGTTTTTATTTCAGAAACAATGAAGGCTTTTACTGTGTAAAATCCCAAGGACATGTACGTACAAAAACACTCAGGATTTACAAGGTTTCAAGGGGCTGCTGTAAAATGAGAGAACAGATGGTAAAAGCTTAGCTTCAAAAGATATGTCCGTTTAAAATTCCTGGTGCCAGTGAGAGATTTCCACACTATAAAGTAATGTAGTTTTCACTGACATAGTGTATTTTGTGTGTGGCTCAGGCTGCTGAGCTCTTACACAATGCCAACAAGCTTGCAGGCTTTGTTACTGTAGACAGACTAGAGAACTGTGCCACCTGTTTCCCACACTACTGTCATAGATATACTTGGCTTGCTTAGTTGCTGGCTACTGCAGGTCTCAACTAAGTTTATTGTAGCAATACCATGCTTCATGTGAGGGGACCGTGTTCTCTCCAGACAAGTAAAAGCCCATTATTGAGAAGTGGGAATTGGAACCAGTTCTAAATACTGATCTTAACAAGGTAAGATTTGGGCTACACCTACAATTTGAAGTAATTCCAGTGCCTGTATTTATTGATATGTTTACTATTATTTATTTGTATGTTTTATTATGGTAAATATTTTTATAAATATAGTATGTTAATATGTTGTATTGCATGTTAATATATATCAGTATTTTAATATGTATCAGCTTAGAAATGTTATCAGTATTTTAATATCATGTATCAACTCAGACATGTAGTCTAACTGCTTATTACTTTTGTCCAATATCTATCTATCTATCTATCTATCTATCTATCTATCTATCTATCTATCTTTCTATCTATCTTTTTATCTGTCTGTATAAATGTTAGGATCCTGCTCCTGAATTACACATTTTATCCGCTAATCTAAGCTAAATTAAATAATAAAAAACAATTAACTGCTCAACAAATGTAAAAGCGTGTATATGTAATAGTAAGTATTGATTTGTAGAGAAGAAGTTGTAGCAGGGTGTCTGGAACTAGAAATTGGTGTTATGTTGTAGGATACATGTGTTTATAATATATGTACTGTATGTAGGTAGCATATATAAATGTTAGAATATCTAAAAAACATATATTTTGCATAATAAACGTGTATTTCTTTGTATAGAAGAAATAATACTAAGTGAACAATATGGTAAAAGATGATAGAAATAATAATCAAATGTTTTCATATAGTTGATAAGATTTTATTCTTCATATGGAGACCTCACCACTGAACTAATAACTGCTAAGCATATCACTGTAGTACTGTGCAATAGGAGAACATTATTACACTGTGATCACACTTACCATTTATGTTACCTCTTCCAAATGTGAAATGTTAACAAACTGAAATTTATTCACATTTATTCACATTGCAATTTCCCTTTATTCACTTCAGTGGGAAATTATGCAACATACAAAACAATACATAAATATCACATGTTCAGAGCTACAGCCTCATGGTCCTCAGTTTTGCCAATAGTTTGGTCAGCCACACAGCTATGTCCTCTTCTTGCTTACTACAAGATATACACGTGATGTAAATGCTTGTCTGGAAGTTTCTCTTCTGACTCCACCATAAACATGTTCATTTCAAAGGGGAGTGGGGAATTTCTCCTGTTGGCATCAAGGACCAAGCATGTAAACATTAAATACCTATTTTACTTAAGATTTGTTGTCAGGAGAGCATGGAGAGGTATAGTCAACTTAAGCCATGACTGTGTTTCTGAAAAGTCCCTGGCCATAGAAAGTTCCTGCATTCATGGTCGTATCCATTGGCAACCGATCAAGACAACAGACTGTTACCTCTAATATATTTGAAAAAATGTTTAACTTTTAATAGTCTACAAATTTAAATATTGTTATGTTCATGGGAAAACCCCTTCAGTCTATGGCCCCATGTTAGAGCCGCAGCAAAAAAGTGCTGTGGGAAAAACCATGATGCGTCGCCGCAGCGCTTTTCACAGAAAGTTTGCAGAGCTTTCCTCTGCTGAGTTTATACTTCCAATATACCTATATAGCGTTTCCATAGCTATAATTGACATGCTGCAATTTCTAAAAGCACAGCGGCTTTGGAAACCACATCGTGACTGCTGCGCATATTTTTTTCGCAGTGTGACTGTAAAACACTGCATTTTTTTTTGCCATTGCCAAACCACTGCGTTTCCGCCACGTGGGGCCCTGGTCTCAAGCTACATTACTGGAACCTGTTAGCACAGTTTATTTTGGTGCTGTAAGCAGAGCCCAGTCATTGTCAATACAGGCTTCTCTGGTGGACCCAAGCCAAGACATGACAACAGGGGCTTAGCTGCAGAAGTACCCGGGTCGTCTCAAAGGTCAATCCAAACTTAAATTCTTGTGCATTTTGACAAATTTTAGTCTCTATAGAGGTCATGACCTACAGTGGGGAAAAAAAGTATTTAGTCAGCCACCAATTGTGCAAGTTCTTTCACTTAAAAAGATGAGAGAGGCCTGTAATTGACATCATAGGTAGAACTCAACAAAATGAGAAAACAAATCCAGAAAACCACATTGTCTGATTTTTAAATAATTTATTTGCATATTATGGTAGAAAATAAGTATTTGGTCAATAACAAAAGTTAATCTCAATATTTTGTTATATATCCTTTGTTGGTCCAACGTTTTCTGTAAGTCTTCACAAGGTTGGCACACACTGTTGCTGGTATGTTGGCCCATTCCTCCATGCAGATCTCCTCTGGATCAGTGATGTTTTGGGGTTGTCGCTGGGCAATACGGACTTTCAACTCCCTCCAAAGGTTTTCTATGGAGTTGAGATCTGGAGACTGTCTAGACCACTCCAGGACCTTGAAATGCTTTTTACAAAGCCACTCCTTCGTTGCCCTGGCAGTGTGCTTGGGATCATTGTCATGCTGAAAGACTCAGCCACGTTTCATCTTCAGTGCCCTTGCGGATGGAAGGAGGTTTGCACTCAAAATCTCACGATACATGGCCCCATTCATTCTTTCATGTACACGGATCAGTCGTCCTGGTCCCTTTGCAGAGAAACAGCCCCAAAGCATGAAGTTGTCACCCCCATGCTTCACAGTAGGTATGGTGTTCTTTGGATGCAACTCAGCATTCACTCTCCTCCAAACACGACAAGTTGTTTCTATCAAACAGTTCTACTTTGGTTTCATCTGACCATATGACATTCTCCCAATATTCTTATGGAACATCCAAATGCTCTCTAGCAAACTTCAGATGGGCCCGGATATGTACTGGCTTAAGCAGGGGGACACGTCTGGCACTGCAGGATCTGAGTCCCTGGCGGCGTAGTGTGTTACTGACGGTAGCCTTTGTTACGATAGTCCCAGCTTTCTTCAGGTCATTCACTAGGTCCCCCCATGTGGTTCTGGGATTTTTGCTCACCGTTCTTGTGATCATTTTGACCCCACGGGGTGAGATCTTGCGTGGAGCCCCTGATTGAGGGAGATTATCAGTGGTCTTGTATGTCTTCCATTTTCTAACTCTTGCTCCCACAGTTGATTTCTTCACACCAAGCTGCTTGCCTATTGCAGATTCAGTCTTCCCAGCCTGGTGCAGGTCTACAATTTTGTTTCTGGTGTCCTTCCACAGCTCTTTGGTCTTCATCATAGTGTAGTTTGGAGTGTGACTGGTTGAGGTTGTGGATAGGTGTCTTTTATGGTGATAACAATGTCAAACAGGAGCCATTACTACAGGTAATGAGTGGAGGACAGAGGAGCCTCTTAAAGAAGAAGTTACAGGTCTGTGAGAGCCAGAAATCTTGCTTGTTTGTAGGTGACCAAATACTTATTTTCCACCATAATTTGCAAATAAATTATTAAAAAATCAGACACTGTGATTTTCTAGATATGTTTTCTCATTTTGTCTCTCATAGTTGAGGTCTACCTATGATGTCAATTACAGGTCTCTCTCATCTTTTTAAATGGGAGAACTTGCACAATTGGTGGCTGACTAAATACTTTTTTCCCCACTGTATGTGTTATTAATTATTATATTATTAGCAACAACACTTAATATACAATTAATGCTGCATGTGCCTTAAAGGGGTTTTATCATAAACAGTATTTTATAACCTATTTACAGGATAGATAATAAATGTATGATCACTGCTGATCCAACCACTGGGACCCACACAAATAATGATAAGGGAGGTCTCTCAGAGTGAAAATATAGAGTTAGGGACTGTACTGCACACACTACATTCCTCAAAAAGGCCATTTGTCATCATTTATGTCAATTTCGAGTATAAGGCTAAGGCACTACATTGTGGAAACGCTGAGTTTTTTGTTGCAGATTTTGCTGAGGTTTTTTGTGCCAAAATCAGGAGTGGAATTAACAAAAGGGAAACGTCTTCCTTCCTTAGCCTAAATGATGCCAGAAATCTATCGTAGGTTTTTGTTTAGGCACACAGAAAACACTGGTCTTGATAAGTCAGCATCATAGTGCACATGCCTAGCTGACCCTCCATTGACCTGTATGAGAGAGTATGTAGAGTGCTATGGTCACTCCAGATTCATGGGACCTGTGGTCAATGAGGCTCCCAGCATTTGGAGCACCAGCAATCATATACTTTTTTCCTGCATACACTAAGCAAATGATAAATGCTGTTAATGGGAAAACCAGTTGACTCCACATTATCAGAAGATGGGCAGTCTGGATATTTATCATGTGTGAGTCCAAGATAATTTAGCGTAGCTGTTACTGTAACCATTACTCTATCCTCTATCAACAGCCTACATACTGATTTTCCTGCAGCAGTTTGATATTGGTAGTTGTGGCCTAACTCTTAGTTATGGCAGTGAAAGTGGAATTGAAATTGTCATGCTCGAATCCTTATAATATCCAACTTTTCAGCAGAAACAGCATAAGGATATAACATTTGAATGTGTGGCTTGCCGATGAATGGGTTACTTTGAAATTTTGATCTTCAGTTGTGTATATAAAACTGCTGTTCCTTAGCTAGTTGCTGAGTAAGCTGGATTCTGTACAGCTCCCTTCACACTATGTGGCTTCAGTATACATAGGCATTTGATTACAGCACAGTAGGATGGGAAGTAACCCGAGGCAGATGGAAGGGATTGCTGACAAAAGTTGTGCACTGAGCATCTTCCTGCGAGATTGAAACGTGTAAACTGTTTTGACAAATAAAATACAAGGAAATAATAAGCCAAGTAAATTCACCCCTGTAATATACTATAGAATACCACTTACCTTGGAAGTTTAGGAATACATAATAACAAAGTAGGTGAGTCGGCTTAGAGGGAATACATCCCAGTGCTAATTCTTATTATGAGGTCTTACCATAGAATAAGTAAACCTGTGCTGACTGAAGCAGTAGACAGACATTGCCTGAAGGCTGTTTTCAGAGTAAAACTGGCCTAAACGCCAGTAATAAAGTGCGGAGGATAAGAATCACACTGTAAATACAGCATAGCCTTGAACAAGAGAAGGGTAAGGAAACATGCCGTCTTCCCTTAATTGTTGCTACTACTAGATTTTCCAAGTAGCAAACAATAGCAGTTGGAGTCTCAAAGGTGTTGGAAAGTTTTTATGAACTACTGCCTGGCTCACAGAGGGCATAGAGTACTCTTATGTTCTAATATTATCCTCATGTCCAGGGAGGCTACAGTATCTTTGTTTATATGCTCCCTTTCCTGTCTATACAGTCTGCTCTGTATGAATGGGATTTCTGCACAAAGGACTAGAAAGTGGCATAACATTTTTTCTCCAATCGTATAGTACTGTAGAACACATTAATACTATATATAAAGGTGAAATAGTGTTAAAGTAACAGTGCACATATATCATGGCCTCCAATACAAAATGTATGTAAAAGGCACCCCTGTTAATAATAATAATAATAATAATAATAATAATAAAAAATTTTATTTATATAGCGCCAACATATTCCGCAGCACTGTACAATTTGTAGGGTTCAAGTACTGACAAAAAAGATATGTTACAAAGAAATATTCAATTCACACACTGGGACTGAGGGCCCTGCTCGCAAGAGCTTACAATCTATGAGGTAGAGGGGGTGACACAGGAGGTAGCAGGGGTGGCATCAGAGGTAGCATTGTTTGTACAATGGTCAGACAATTCTGTAATAGAGATTACTGTCATTACACATATCTAAAGCTGTATGAGCCGTCACCAGTCGTGTCCTTTAACTTGCAGATGGTACCTGGACATATAAAGTTAGTCTGATACGGCATCATATCCTGTGAGGTAATGCGGGAGCGTGAACAGAGGAGGGTATGTTTTAGGGATTCTAACTACAGAAGGGTTTACATTAGGAGTTGTGATAGGCCTGCCTGAAAAGATATGTTTTTAGTTTACGCTTGAAGCTGTGGAAATTGGGGGTTAATCTAATAGTCCGGGATAGAGCATTCCAGAGAAGTGGTGCAATTCTGGAGAAGTCTTTTATACGAGCATGGGAGGTTTTGATAATAGAGGATGTTAGTCTTAGGTCATTGAGTGAACGGAGAGTACGGGTTAGGCGATAGACAGAGATGAGGGAGGAAATGTAGGGAGGTGCAGCATTATAGAGAGCCTTGTGAATGAGGGTGATAAGTTAATATTGTATTCTATATTTAATAGGCAGCCAATGTAGTGACCTGCACAGACCAGAGGCATCGCTATAGCGTCTAGACTGATAGATGAGCCTGGCCACCGCATTCAGAATAGATTGTAGAGGGGAGAGTTTAGTAAGGGGAAGACCGATTAGTAAGGAGTTACAGTAGTCAAGGCAAGAGTGAATCAGGGCAACAATAAGTGGGCATACTGCCTAGGAGTTATGGTAAGGCCGGAGACTGCAATGGAGATATCAGGGACAGATCTATTAGATGGTGGAAACAGCAGTAGTTCAGTCTTTGAGAGATTCAGTTGTTCACCATATGCCATTTAAAATACTGGTGTTTTCTTTCGTGGCACAAGGGTCCATGAACCCCCTGAGTCATTAGGGCCCAAGTGCAACTGCTACCTGCACACCCTCTATAGCTACACTGCTAAGTGCTCTATATTCGCAAATTATAGCTCTATAAATAAGCTTCTATATAGAAGTGTTTTCAATGCTAATGTACTACTTGGATGCAATGATGTGGCGAAAGAACACATACTGTATATCAGCACTATATATTAATCTAATGGAAATGTCACAACCTACAAATGTGAATGAAGAAGAGCCCATAATATAACATTGGCACATTTACATAAGGATACTTTCTGAGCAGGACATAAGAGAATGTTTTAAAGGGCACTGTTACCAGTTTTCTCCTCATGAAGGTAGACGTGGGAAAGAATTCAATATTAGATTCTAGCCTGCTGTTATTAATACCATATAGGACTCACCTATCAGTCGCAAATGTCTGTTGTAAAATGTAACCATTCAGTAAATATCTTTTGATACTTACAATCATTTCTAGATCAGATTACTGGTAACTTTTCTATTCTTTTTGCACATTTATATATGCAATGTTCTATTACATTTACCAGCTTCTGCGAGGAACTGAAAGCCGACATTTACTTTACATTCACCAGTATCACTTTAATAAATGAATAATAACAGTATTAGCTATTTCTGCCAATGTCTCTTACACGGTAGACAGGAAATGGTGGATAAGATGTGAGAGACTTTGCAGGTGTATTTTTAATAGTCGTGCTGTAAATATTGGCTAATATGCCACAGTTCAAAAGTGGATAAACCAAGAACACCATTATTATACTGTAATTCTTTATATAGTACTTTCTTAGATGATAATTATCTTTACTTGAACTTGTACATTTGGAGTTACTTTAAGCAATATACACCACAGGGTAATTGGTTATTATATGACATAAAAAAGATGTATACAATCACTAACCATGCAATCTCTATGAACAATCCCCATAGACTGAACCCAGTGCCCCCATGACAGCCAGAATGTTCTTCATCAAAGTCACAATGCCATCATGACAGCCACAATTTGCTCAAATTTTCACGTTAGACATAGTAACCTTGACTCTAAGAAACAGGGAAGTCAGTCATGTAGTCATGTCACAGCGCTGGGGACCTCAGGAAATTTCCCTGGTCACCACTAGTGGAAGAGTGAAGAAATCAGGTGATACCTTTTAGAGGCTAACTGAATATATTTGATAAGTAAGTTTTCAAGAGTGCTAGCTCTCTTCTTCAGACATGGTGTAATACTAGAAACTGAAAATTCACACTATTTATACATACACAAGACATGGATCTTCAAAAGGATCTTGGAATAACAAAATGCAATATAAGTAGAGAAGTATTTACAACAGGTCAGGAAATAATTTGTAGTGTGTGACAGAGGGATCTGTTATCTATCTGTAATCAGGTGGTGATTTGTGACCCTCACAGGTCATACATAGTGTGACATGAAGCTGGCATGAATATTAAGTCCAAATTGCAGAGTTTGAAATGTTTGCATTAACTTGTATTCCCATTCTTTCCTCTCCCTCTGCATCTTAAAATGTCCCATTAAAGCCACAACCTGCAAATCTTCAATAGAGTGGTCTACTCTGGAGAAATGTGCGGCCACTGGGAGATCTGTTCTGCTGTTAATAATGTTAATATTGGCACTCCGGACAATAATATGCCTCATGTTTGGTGGTTGTCGAAAGGAAAGGAGAGGGGGGACTGGAAATATGTCCTTGAGTCTGTTGTCCCTATGTAGCACAGGTTGGAGCTCCTTGGCAATCCTTCGTAGGATCTCCAGCTGTGGGTTGTAGGTGACAACTAGGGGCACTCGGGCTTCTTTCTGGTCTCTTTATATGTGAGCAGACTGTCTCTGTTAATGGCTGCTGCTTTGTTTAATTGGTTGTCCATCACTTTTGGTTTGTATCCCAATCGGAGAAATTTTGTCCTCAGATCGAGGAGGTGCTTGTCCAGGTCTGCTTTGTCGGAGCAAATATGATTGTATCATATAGCCTGGCTATAAATAATAGATTGTCTTGTGTGCTTGGGGTGGAAACTGTCATTTCTCAGGTAGGACGTTCTGTCTGTGGGTTTGTGGTATATCGATGTGAGTAGCCGGTGGTCTTTAATGTATATTGTGGTATCCAGAAATTGGATTTCACTCTCTGAATAGCTAAATTTAAGGCTGCTGGTAGGGTGAAAGTCATTGAAGTCATTATGGAATTGAAGTAGGGCCTCCTCACCTGCAGTCCAGATGACAAGGATATCATCAATATAATAAGGTAAATCATAGGTTTGGTGGTGCATGTTGATAAATATGCTCCTTCCAGTTCTGCCATAAAGAGATTTGCATACTGGGGTGCACATCTGGTACCCATTGAAGTTCCCATTCGCTGTAGATATAGATCCTCTCCAAAAGTAAAATAGTTGTGGCTAAGGATGAATTGTATGAGTTGCGTTACTTGTTCTGTTGGGAGGTTTTGTTTCTCCAGGTGTACCCGACATGCTGCAACTCCATCCTTGTGGGGAATGTTGGTATACAGGGATTCCACATCCATGGTGGCTAAAATGGTACCCTCGTGTAGTGGGCCCAGGGCATTCAGTTTGTTAAGGAGGTCAGTGGTGTCTTGGATGTAGCTTGGAGTATCCCTGACAAGGGGTTTTAGGAGATTTTCCACTTACTTATCAAATATACTCAGTTAGCCTCTAAAAGGTAACGCCTGATTTCTTCACTCTTCCACTACTTTCTATGGCTAACACGGTACAACATTATACTCCTGGTCACCACTAGAAATAGCTCAGCCTTCCTTTTCCTGGGACAAGAATTCAGTTCGATGGACTTATTACAACTCAATTCCCTGTACCAGGCAGATTTATAGGAGTCATCATTACAACACTTTCAGGAAAGGGGAAGCAATTCCACCATTAAGAAAAGGTCTCTTTGCATAAAGCATTTCTCTCATGAGAGTTATACCCTGTGTCTCCAAAAATAAGCCCTAGCTTGATTTTGCAGGGTTTTTGGAGGAGGCTTGAAATATAAGCCCTACTCCAAAAATAAGCCCTAGTTACAGTCAGTGCCTCCAGCATTAGGTTATGTCACTGATGTCACGGAGATGGAGAATAGGCATACTGTAGCTCCCAACTGTCCAGGACAAGAGCCCTGCTACCTCCCGCCATGACAGGGTAAAATCCGCTCACTTGCTCCAGAGTCCCGACTCCTGTCTCCTGAGTACGCCTCCCAGCTGCTACTATGCTGTGGGCTTGGTTACCTACGTGACCAGATGTCAGGTGCCACCCCTGCTCGATCCCACAGATACAGCCTCTCCACTACAGCACCTCCCCCTTAGCATAAAGGAGAGGAGATAGAGAGGGCACCGCGCCAGTGCCACACAAAGCGTTTAGAGAGAGAGAGTGCCAGTAAAATTGTTTAAGACCCACTGACACTGCACCGTCAATTGTGAATGTAAGTTAGGTTTATTTTTCAGGCTCCAGTGCCTGAAAAATAAAACTTACCCTGAAAATAAGCTCTAGCCCTTTATTCGGAGAAAAAAATAATATAAGACACGGTAATTAATAAAGGTAGTGCTAAAGAGAACTTGTCATGTTAAATATGGTGTCTGATTTGCAGGAGGAATACTGCAACCGTGGAGACTGATACACACTGATATACATATTATTAGAGATGCCCATCTAGCAGCACATTGGGTTCCCCTTGGAACTTTAGAACTTCCGCATTTCAATATTATTCACAGGTATTAGTGTGCCAAAAAAAATTGCACCAAACACCATTACCACCTTCACTAGTCTGAACTATTGATACCTGATAGAAGGGGGTTCATCAATTAATGCAGTTTGCACCAAATTTTGACTCTCCTGTCAGCATGGTAGAACAGAAATCTGGACCTATCTGATCATGAAATGTTTTTCAGTTGTGCAGTGATCCAATGTTTGCAGTCTTTCACACTCTGGCGTCTTGTCTTTATGTTCCCTTAGCAATTGCAGTGAAAGTTGCCATCTTTTATTATAGCCCATCACGGCCATCCTAGCACTTGACGTGGGTGTAGCTGTTGAGATCAATTCACTCCACTCACTCAATCTTGTATTCACCCTTACTCAGGCTGCATCGCAACACCCCAAATACATGCTGCCGTCACTACTGACTTGCCAGGCTCAGCAGAAACCTCACTCACATATGCACAAATCTCTCTAGCAGTTAGACACAAACACACTTTAATCCCATGTTTCAATTTTCAATGTTTGGCTTTAATTCTCCACATTCCAAACCCGATAACTTGTTTATTTTTCTGTTCTCAGAGCCATATGAGGGCTTAATGTTTCTGGGACAAATTGTTCTTCATAATGGTGCCATTTATTATTCTGTACAATGTACTGGGAGGCTGGAAAAATTTTAGGATGGGGTGGAATTGGAGAAAAAGTGTATTTGTGCGACTTTCTTGTGGGCTTCGTTTTTACGGCGTTCACTAGTTGTATTTACATTGTAAACCCCTTAACAAAAATTGAAAACTTGGCAAAAAATTTTTTTTAACTTTAACTTTTTTATATTGCCGTGTACAGGGATACATAGGGTGTCTTCTTTTGCGGGGCCAGGTGTACTTTTTAGTTATACCATTTGGGGAATGTTTATTGCTTTGATCACTTTTTATTCAAATTTTTATCAGAGGCAAAACAGCAAAAAAGCAGCCTGTCATACAAATGAATGCCAGACAAGCCTGGGAGCTTTCAATAGGCTCCTGGCTGTCATGGCAACGGAACTTGTTCTGAAAGCTTGCGATCCTACCCAAATGGCGCCTTGGTCAGCTTTGACCAAGGAGCCAGGGGACTTATTACCCACGATCAGTGCCCACATTAGCATGAGGTCTCTAGTATAGTATAGTACAGCAGAGACCCGGCGGCTATGGTGGCCACTCAGCTCCTGATCTCGAAAAAGTGAAAGAGTTGACTCCTGTCAGTGGACAGCGTGGTGGTTTGGTGGTAAATTCTGTTGCCTTGCAGTGCTGGCTGTCCTAGGTTTGAATCTAGCCAAGGACAACATTTTCAAGGAGTTTGTATGTTCTCCCTGTGTTTGCATGGGTTTCCTCCAAAGACATACTGATAGGGAATTTGGATTGTGAGCCCTACTTGGGACAGTGTTGATAATATCTGTAAAGTGCTGTGGAATATAATGGTGCTGTGTAAGTAAAATAAATATGAGCAGGTTGTGTGTCACAGAAATAAGCAAAATCATCTCTCTCATTATTTAATGTAGGTGACGGCTGCTCAGTCCATTTCAGTGGTTGGTTGGCACCCTCCACCCCCATCAGACACACAGCTGCTCTCCTTCCTTAAATAAGCACTTTGCATAAATGAATAGTACATGAGATTGTAAGAAACTTTGTATTATATCTTATCAGAGAGAAATGCCTCTTTCTGTTTCCCTGAATATCAAAACGAAAGCACTTTACTTAAATCAGTATATGTTAGTACTTCAATACATATGTCTTGCATGGTTCAGAGTGGGACTGTTTCTGGGTGAGAAAAATAGTTATAGAGCAGATTCCTCCTACAATGGAACAGACGGCACATGAATGATATCCATGTGCCATTCACCACCTCCTCTGACCCATTTCATTAATGAGCTCTTGTTGAAAAACAAAGAGGAATAGGACCAGTCCTTAGTTTTGCACCCAGGTCACGGCCCCACACACAGACTTGTGATAATTCAGGGTTGCGTGTATGGTGCCATAAGAAAATAATAAGTCAGTGTACCAGCCATTATAAAAACAGCTAGAACAATGACAAAGCGCACGGTCATGTGTATGGGGGCTTACTGTGTGCAGTATATGACAGTTAGTTTCCACCCACTAGCTCAGAGAGAACTACAATCTCCAGATACAAAATGCAGAGAGGGAAACTAATAAATAATACAAAACACAAGTCACATAATGTCCAGAAGTAGATTTACTTCTCATGTACACACATGGCAACTTATTCCGAAAAGTCAAACGAAATGCCAGGTACCCTGAAAGAAAGTCCTATAGTTCTCTTTGATCTTGGAATACTTCTTTAAGGGGAATAACAGATGCACACAAAGATATCATCAATATAAAGCATTCAGTAACCTATACTAGAACATAAAGTCATTACAGTGTTATTATAATGTTAATTATGTTATATATATAGAACTTGTCGAGTCTTATAAACTATAAAGAAAATCATTATAAATATTTGATACAATAAATGAATTTCCCTCAGTTAAGAGGTTCACTTGAAAATGAGGCATGAAGAATAGTCTGCACTTTTCCAAGATGCGTATCACCCATTCCCCATGAATAATGTGACTACCTGACTCCACTGGAATGAAATATATAAACTCCAACAGGCTTATCTGTCACCACATGGCCAGGAGCTGTCCGTCATTATTATTTTATTCTGAAATAGCTCTGTCAGTACCCATTCAGTTATAAAGGGAAGCACGGTGCAGATACTCAGTGCATTCAATCATCCCTGTTCTTAGCCAAGGGGAGGGGGAAAGGTTATATGCATAAAGCACCCACATCTTCTGGTTTAAAGGTCATTGTCGCAAACAGCAATATGCCTGTTTATCAACGCTGTTGGATGCTGAGTCAAAATATATAAATGGAATATTCTTCATTCTTTTAGAGTTTCTAAGACAAACTGAACAACGCTAGTGTTCAGGCTTTTTCTTACCCGCAGGAAAACTAGAGCAGTTAAGAAGGGATTTGTGAATGACTGTCATGTAAGGAACATTTGCCATGGACTCATCACAGAAGAGAATATATTATACATTTAGCATTATTTGCTTCCTTCCTATTCCTTCTGGTGATGAGGTGATATTAGTGAATCACTCTGAATCTGTGAGTCTTGCACTAGGCTTTGGAGATGGAAGCAGATGGTATCAGCTGGGCACTAACGCATTTTACCATCATTTATGTCACTTGATTGGGCAGCTGCAGATATTTTTAGCATCAATCTTCTGTCAGATACAAAGCCTGCTTTATGTTCATGGTTTTACTGGCCTCTTAACCCTTATATGTTGACCTAGAGAATAAGCAGTTTAGGTAGATTGTAAGGACTAACCTAAAAAGTGAATTCAGCTACATTCACTTTGACGTGTGTGAAAGCAGCATGGCTGAAGAGATGACATCATTGTTACATGATGGGAAAATATGATCTGGATATGGATGCAAAGACTGCAGTATGTTTGTTAACATATTGTATATTCATTCATATGTATGACACATTCACAGTCATGTAAAGCAGTATTTCTCAGTGTTTCTAAGCTAAGTACCCCTTATTGGAAAAAAATCAACTTATTACCCCGTAGGCTATGATCATTCTTTATTATGTAGATAAACTTGTGACATTGCACTGTGCTGGGGCTATTGGTGCCACTCTGCTTATTGGTAATTACTGCTGTTGCTTTCATTCATCTTTATAACCTAAGAAGGTAGACAATAGACTACTCTTTGGTTTTCATGACTTACCCATATTATTTTGAAGTTTAGATATGGCAAGTACATGTATCTGAGAATTGGAGACTGAAAATAGGAACATCTGTCGATTGCCAAGAGAATATTCTTAGGAATTGCGTAGTGTAAACATCACCATGATCAGCCCATCACCTAATCACATCTTGTGGACATTAAGATCACTGGTTGCTGGCAGCACAACTTCCCTAGTAAACAGGGATGTGCTGCCAACAATGATAGACCTGTATTACTGTACATGAAAGAGACATTGTACCAATGAATGCTTGCTCACATACAGTCATGATGATTGTTTCCTGTAAGTGAAGATAGCACATGCTGACTAACTTGTTATTACTATCGATCCATGCATGTTATGGGCAGTAAAACTCAGTGTAAAAGGACCTATCACCTCTGTTTTGTACAATTGTTTTATCTAGAAGGGAGCCAGTTACAGCTAGGCTGGATTAAAACCTGCATTGCTATCTTCGTAGGAGACTCTGCAGCAGAATCCGCTTAAAATCGTCAGAGAGAAAAGTACTGCAAGGAGGACTTTTTTCTCTGACAGTTTGAGTATAAAACCAGCAGAAACCGAGCGGAGATGCGGCAGACCCCATTATAGTCTATGGCGTCCACGAGTTTCCATGTGTAACCGCTTTTTAAGCGGACAGGGTCTCTATCTTTCGGGTCCCCATGCAGACCTGAAAGACAGAAACCAGAATGCTGATGTGAACCTAGCGTAACCTATGCCACATAACACAGGCTGGAAAGCATTTTATCACATGCAGCACAGGTTGAGAAGCATTGCATGGCATGCAGCAAAGGCTTTAGAAACACCATGTAGAGTATATTTCCACTCTACTGTATTTGGACAGGCATATGTTAACGGACTCTTAAGCCTAAGGTCTCTGGATGAGAACTTGGGAACTGAATTAAACAAAATGGGCTAATGTTAATGGACTTCATACCCCTATCAGAGATAAATACCATATAAAGTAAAAATATGTAATTTTGATATTAAATATGCTATTGAAGAAATATTTAAATGACTAAGGAAATAAATGATCCTTTTATTAAACTCTTACCTTATGTAAAGATTTTGTTTCTTAAAGGGAACCCAATGCCATGAAAATGCAGTGCAATCTGCAGGCAGCATGTTATAAAGGTGAAGCTGAGCAGATTGATATATGGTTTTGTGGGAAAATACAATATAGCTTGTATTTTATTAATTTATATGTTATATATATGCTCTTTCTGTGGCAATCAGTGATTGACAGCTATCCTGGTATGCACAGCCATACATGGTGGGCTGTCAGTCACTATGTAGGACCACCTCATGAGTAGATGACTGTTTCTAGGTTTTACTGAATTTCTATACTGAACCCAAAAACCATACTGTACATCAATCTGCTCAGTACATTCTGCTGCTGATCTAGCTGTACAAGCATATCCCTGTCACTCTCAGGCTTCTTGTAAAATACAATTTCCAAGGCCATTGACAAGTGATGCTGCGACTGTCAAAACCACATATGCCCTGTCTGCAAGGCGTGGACTCAATCATTACCTTGTGCATACTTCCACAGAGTTGAGTTCTCTTAAGGTTGCTGCTATGTACTCATGTCAGGCTGTTTTTTCTGGTTGTCATAATCATGCTATATACAACAATAGCGATGCCTGCGTTATGTATATGGACCCTCTATGACAACCAATAGAGTCTTACAGGTTCTATCTTACTAATTATAATAATAATAATAATAATAATAATAATAATAATAGTCCTTTAATAGTCCCACAGTGGGGAAATTCAGTGTGTTACAGCAGCAAAGATAAGATAAGCAGATACAAATACAAATACAACATGTACAGGAATGTTCCAAGGTGAGAGGCATTACATTAATAGCAGACAGACAGATAGGACGTAGCAGAGGGGGGGGGGGGGGATTTAACAGGCAGAGAGATATTTCAGTTCTCTGTATGTAATGATCTCCGCTTAGGTCGGTGTTGGTTGTACAGCCTAACCGCGGTGGGGAGGAAAGACTTCCAATAGCGCTCCTTCTCACAACTAGGGTGGAGCAGTCGGTCACTGACAGTACTGCCCAGCGCAATCACAGTCTCATGCATGGGATGGGAGTTATTCTCCCGCATGGAGCTCACCACGGACAGTATCCTTCTGTCACCCACCACCTGCACTGGGTCCAGTGGGCTCCCCAGGACAGAGCTGGCCCTTCTAATCAGCTTGTCAAGTTTATTTCTGTCCCTGGTTGATATACTGCTCCCCCAGCAGGCCACTCCAAAAAAGATGGCTGATGCCACTACCGAGTTGAAGAAAGTCCTAAGAAGTGCCCCCCGGATTCCAAAGGCTCTCAGCTTCCTAAGCAGGTAGAGCCTGCTGTGGCCCTTCCTGTACAGGGCCTCCATATGATCTGCCCAGTCCAGCTTATTATTAAGGAGCAGACCCAGGTACTTATAGGTGTTCACAATCTCGATGCCCGTCCCCAGGATGTCCACTGGTTTTGGAGGGCATCTGCCTTTACGGAAGTCAACCACCATCTCCTTGGTCTTCCCCGCGTTAATCTTCAGGTGGTTCTGGTGGCACCAGTCCACAAAAAACCGGTTCAGTTCTCTGTACTCCTTGTCATCATCGTCTGTGATGAGGCCTACTATTGCAGAGTCGTCAGAATACTTCTGTAGGTAGCAGCTGGATGAGTTGCACCTAAAATCAGCAGTGTACAGTGTGAAGAGGAAAGGGGCGAGAACCGTACCCTGAGGTGCCCCCGTATTACAGATCACGGTACCTGACACACAGTCTTGGGCTCTCACGTATTGAGGTCGATTTGTGAGGTAGTCTAGGATCCAGTTGGAGAGGTGGTGGTCCACTCCAGCAAGGCCCAGCTTGTCTCTCAGTAACCTGGGCTGTATGGTGTTAAAAGCACTGGAGAAATCAAAGAACATTATTCTCACCGTGTTCCCTGGTTTTTCCAGGTGAGACAGAGCCCTGTTCAGAAGGTGGATGATGGCATCATCTACCCCAATGCCCGGTCGATAAGCAAACTGGAGAGGGTCCATAGCGGGGCTCACTAGAGGGCGAAGATGTGTGAGAACCAATCTCTCTAAGATCTTCATCAAGTGGGATGTCAGTGCTACAGGTCTGTAGTCGTTGAGGTCCATAGGGTGAGGTTTCTTTGGAACTGGTACCACACAAGAAGATTTCCATAATTCAGGGACTATTTCCTGCCTCAGGCTCATATTATACATATATGTAATTATAACACACAGCTGGTCCCCACAAGTCTTAATTAGCCTTGCACTGATGTCATCTGGCCCTGCGGCTTTCCTCGCCTTGATCTTTTTCATCTCCTTCCTCACCTGGGCCCGTGTGAAGGTCAGACTGTGGTCAGATAAAGACAGATTTCTGGATTTACTGGTCTGTTGGGAAGTAGCCACATGGGGTGAATGGGGTGAAGTCATTGTGGTGAGGGGAGCTGAAGGACATTCTGGGGTGGGAGGAGCTGGTGTGTGATCAAATCTGTTGAAGAATAGGTTTAGTTCATTAAGCCAGTTAACATCTGCCTCAATCTGGCAGACCGACTGTTTATGACCCGAAATTGACTTAAGCCCCTCCCAGACCCCCCTTATGTCTTTTCTTTCCATTTGCTTTTCCATTTTTTGCTTATAACTGGCTTTTCCTTGCCTGATTAGATGCCTCAGCTCCTTTTGTACTTCCCTCAACCCCTCCTTATCTCTTGTCCTGAATGCCATCTTTTTCTCCTTAAGTAGTGTTTTTATATCAGAGTTAATCCATGGTTTGTTGTTGGAGAAGCACCTCACCACTTTTGTGGGTACTGTGTTGTCCACACAAAAATTATAATATTATAATTAATAATTAAAATATTATAATATAATATTATATAATATAATCTTACTAATATATACTAAAGGGGTTGGAAAGAAAGTTCCTAACTGCACGTACTTGTCAATGGAATCGTATTGTTGATTTGTGTGTATATGTGGTAAATCAGCCCTTTGAACTATCTGGGGGAGGGGGGAAATCTTTATGACCAAGATGGAGAAAGGATTAGAACCAATGGAGAGTGTTATGTTGTCACTTGGGTCTGTTTAATACAACTTTCAAGGGTTGACCAGTTTGACAAATAACAATCCTCTAGAGGTGAACGACCCCCATTCCATACAGAGAGGTGAAAAAAAAAAAGTGACCAACAAAAGATTAGAATAATGAAACAGAATGTTGGCTCTGAAGTCAAGGGCTAACATTATAAAACTTGGAGATGACCAGAAGAACATTGTCACACATGTTGGTCAAACCTGAGTGTGACGATCTTGTTTCTATGTTACCCTCAGGGAATCAGAAGGACTGTAGCTTGTATTTTGTTATTTTGTAAGTGTTTGCTCATTATATTTCGTCTCTTCTTGTCTCTGTTTGTAAGCACTGTACCTTTTTGTTTTAAAGTATTCACTTTGATGTTAATGCCTGTATGCTCTACGGATCCTCTTCCTTTTAAATTGTGTTTGGCCGTCTAACAGCTAGGAGCAGTGAGCACATGTCTGTTGGGCATCTATTTGCCCAGAATTCAGTAGGTGATGGCAGTGTGTATCCGAGATGAATGGTCTATGTTGGGGTGTGTTTTATGCTCAATTTGCAGCCTTAGTGAAGGGTGAGCGCAAGATTTAGTCAGTGGAGTAAATGAACCCTTTATTAATTACGCCCATGTCACGTGCTAGAATGGTACCTACGTGACAGGAGGTTTCTAATTGATAACCAATCTTAAGGATAAGCCACCAATTTAAGCTCAGGCCTCAGTTGACCAGCTGTTTGAAAAAGCTGCATCGTTCACATGAGCCCTGCAGTTTCTTTATTACTTACCAAGCACAGTGCTGTACATTTCTGCAGTGACTGTTCTTGGTATCCCAGCTCATTCCATTCGCTTGAATGGGACGGAGCTGCAAATAGGTCATATAACAGTTGAATGTTACAACACATGGTCTTCAAACATTTTCTGCTATTGTGTAAACAATGCACACTCGGAGAAACAGTTGACAATCTTAATAAGACGTTAATTTTTAAAAGGTGGATAACTACTTTTAGTTCATTCAGTTATCATACTAAACAAAAGAGTTCAAGGCAATGTGTCACCAGAAAGTTACCCATTGATGTTAAACATATTTTTAGACTTTTTGGTGAGGTTTTTAAAATTTTCCATGTTATTAGCTATATTAAAAAATAAAATCCTAAAAATCCTGCAGTTCTGACACTGTCCACTAGGCCATACAATATGCTGAGACTTCTTGTTTTTTTGTAGATTACTTTGCCGCAGTCACCTAACCTAATCTACAAAGTGATGATCACAGCCATCATGTACAGTACAGACCAAAAGTTTGGACACACCTTCTCATTCCAAGAGTTTTCTGTATTTTCAGGACTATAAAAATTGTAGATTCACACTGAAGGCATCAAAACTGTGAATTAACACATGTGGAATTATATACTTAACAAAAAAGTGTGAAACAACTGAAAATATGTCTTATATTCTAGGTTCTTCAAAGTAGCCACCTTTTGCTTGGATTACTGCTTTGCACACTCTTGATGAGCTTCAAGAGGTAGTCACCTGAAATGGTTTTCACTTCACAGGTGTGCCCTGTCAGGTTTAATAAGTGGGATTTCTTGCCTTATACATGGGGTTGGGACCATTAGTTGTGTTGTTCAGAAGTCAGGTGGATACACAGCTGATAGTCCTACTGAATGGAGTGTTAGAATTTGCATTATGGCAAGAAAAAAAAGCAGCTAAGTAAAGAAAAACGAGTGGCCATCATTACTTTAAGAAATGAAGGTCAGTCAGTCCGAAAAATTGGGAAAACTTTGAAAGTGTCCCCAAGTGCAGTGGCCAAAACCTTCAAGCGCTACAAAGAAACTGGCTCACATGAGGACCGCCCCAGGAAAGGAAGACCAAGAGTCTGTGTGCAGCAGGCCTTCATGGTAAAATAGCTGCTAGGAAACCACTGCTAAGGACAGGCAACAAGCAGAAGAGACTTGTTTGGGCTAAAGAACACAAGGAATGGACATTAGACCTGTGGAAATCTGTGCTTTGGTCTGATGAGTCCAAATTTGAGATCTTTGGTTCCAACCACCTTGTCTTTGTGCGACGCAGAAAAGGTGAACGAATGGACTCTACATGCCTGGTTCCCACCGTGAAGCATGGAGGAGGAGGTGTGATGGTGTGGGGGTGCTTTGGTGGTGACACTGTTGGGGATTTATTCAAAATTGAAGGAATACTGAACCAGCATGGTTACCACAGCAACTTGCAGCGGCATGCTATTCCATCCGGTTTGCGTTTAGTTGGACCATCATTTATTTTTCAACAGGACAATGACCCCAAACACACCTCCAGACTGTGTAAGTGCTATTTGACCAAGAAGGAGAGTGATGGGATGCTACGCCAGATGACCTGGTCTCCACAGTCACCAGACCTGAACCCAATCCAGATGGTTTGGGGTGAGCTGGACCGCAGAGTGAAGGCAAAAGGGCCAACAAGTGCTAAGCATCTCTGGGAACTCCTTCAAGACTGTTGGAAGACCATTTCAGGTGACTACCTCTTGAAGCTCATCAAGAGAATGCCAAGAGTGTGCAAAGCAGTAATCCAAGCAAAAGGTGGCTACTTTGAAGAACCTAGAATATAAGACATATTTTCAGTTGTTTCACACTTTTTTGTTAAGTATATAATTCCACATGTGTTAATTCATAGTTTTGATGCCTTCAGTGTGAATCTACAATTTTTATAGTCCTGAAAATACAGAAAACTCTTGGAATGAGAAGGTGTGTCCAAACTTTTGGTCTGTACTGTATATGTGGATAAGACACAGAATTCACTAGTCACAATAGGTGATTTTAAAGCTTATCTACTCCCCTCTCTACACAATGAACTCTGCTGGGGTTATGGAGCATGCCTAGATAACTCTCCCATAGAAATGAATAGGGTTTGCTCAAGACCATTGTGTCTCTGGACCATGGTCCTACTATAGGAAACAGGAAGTTCTAATAGTATCTATTTCTCTAATGTCAACAAATGTATTCCACAGTCTTATACATTTGAGGAAAGAACAAACAAGGGTAAAATGACATGTACTCTGAGAAAATAACAAGCAATGAGAGAAAGGGAAACAATTCTCTATTCATAAGTGCTTACAATCTAAAGGAAGTATGTTATATACAGTATATAAATCAGGGGTGTGGACGTGTGTGCAGGGGCTGCTGTGGGACATAATACCATGTGCAGGGGTCGTCAGACTTACAATTATTGACCGGCACTCCGAGTACCTCAGCTTTGATTTTTTTATTGAAATCGGCACGCCGAACAAAAAAGGTTGCCTACCTCTGATATAAATGCTGGAGTTCTTGTTCTGCTTGTTAAAGTAGTGTGGGAGGATTGGCTCAGTAGTAGCAGCAGCGGACCCAGACGTAGAGACAGACACAAAAAAGTCAGGTACAAACAGGTTTTACCCTGTGCATTTATTTTTCCAAAACAGAAAAACAAAATAAGCCTTAACAGTCAGGCAAAAAGATAACAGAAATCCTGCTCGTCTGAGCTAATAACTATACAAAGAGGCCCTCACTATATGTGTAAATATATGGAATCTATGGTGGCCCATGGATCCACTCTACTAACCCACGCTCTTGGGAAATAACCCCTGGTCACAGATGATGATAGAAGGAATTCACATTTATTAGGGTGAAAATTAGTGCTTATCACCCTAATAAATGTGAATTCCTTCTATCATCATCTGTGACTGGGGGTTAATTCCCAAGAGTGCGGGTTGGTACAGTGGATCCTTGGGCCACCACAGATTCCATGTATTTACCTTCCAACATTATCTACGCAAAACCACACCCAGCTGCCACCCCTACCTTGGACCATCTCACGAATTATCACGTGATCAGGCAAGGGTTTAACCGGTCTGGATTTGTCCAATTGTGAGGACATTATCTAACAAGTGGCTCGGCGTCAATCTTCTTCGATTTTTGACTCACTATATGTGTGGCTTGATTCAGCCACACAGTTAATACACAGGGCAAAAATAAAGGTAACAGTTCACACTGGTCTCTCACCAGATATCAGAGTCTTAGGACAGAACCTCCCCCTCTCTCCCCAGGAACTGCCCAGGACTGAGGTCTTGACAACCTTTTATGGGCCTTTTTTAATGAGGCCCAGCTCCCACCTGTGCTTGAAGGCTCCTTCCTGCTGTAGGACAGGAAATGGTTAATAGAAAGGCCGTCTCACAGCTGAGGTTTTGCTACAGACATCAGTGTTGTAACCTCACTTACCACACATAAGTGAGGAATCTGGGGGAGATATAGAGACCATCCAGAACTTTACCTGTCACCTGCTCACAGTAGTCATGTCAGTCATGTCTTATTTTCATCTTTTTCTCTGAAAAAGCTGGGTGACAGCCATTATAAAACAATCTAGCATGTTCATTATTCATTAAATTAGCGTCACTTTTTCGGACTGTTACCCTATTTTTATTCATTGCAGTGTAGAAAATTAAACAGTTTTTGCTACTTGGAACCATCAATAGATGTACAGCTACAATGTCAGCTTACAGTTTGCAATTTTTTGTTTCTGGCCCCCAATTCAGCAATTTGTTATTGCACATTTCATCTCCTCTTGTAGATGTGATGTCCCTTTAAAGAGGACCTTCTACCATTTCTGACATATCTGTGTTAGTAAATACTCCATGAAGTAACCATTCTGTTTATTTGTGCCATCCCTCATCTCAAAAGGGGTATATCCCTACACATTCTGACACTGTCTCTTCAGTGCTGACTGCATCAGACTGTGGAAGGACACCCCCAACTAGTAACATTCAGTTGTTAATTTAGTTGAACTTTTCTTTGGAAACATAACAGAGGAATGCACAGTTTTAGGAAAAGATGATACAGAATTATATTATGGGGAATACAAGTATTTATTATAACATTCAGAGGGAATCTGTCAGATCCAAAATACCTCCTAAACCAATAATAGTGCCTTTAATAGGAGTAGAAACATAGATATGTGGTCCCAATTCAATGAAGTAATGCAGAGATATTCATCTTTTTACTGTTATGCAAAGTAAGTTGTAAGTGTATCAGCGGTGGGGCTTGATTTCTCAGATTTGCCTACAGACAACTATGATGCAGGCAGAGGTTAAGAATATCAATGAGGGCTAAGGGGACAGTGTTGTGGCTGGTAGCATTAGTGACCATCTGTAGGCAAATCTGGGAAATTGGGCTCATCTCTATTGCACTTGCAAATTGATTTGCATGTTCATTCATCTCTGCATTGCTCCATTAGGTTGTGGCCACAAAGGTATGTGTAGGGGCATTTAATAGGAGCTGTCATAAAGTGTCTGATTACAAAATTTATTTATATTTGTGAAATTATATGTTGTATATTTGTATATCTGCATAGTACATAAATAGGCCCAGATTTACTTGCAAACTTAGACGGGCAGTCTGAAAATACGCCAGATTTAATATAGTGACTGATTCTAAATAATAAATCTGACGTATCTTTAGACAGGTTAGTCTAAGTTTATACCACCTTTTACTTGGCTTAATTTGGGCCAGAATTTTACGACACAATATTGGAGCATGGTGGCGCATTTAAGCCATGCCCCTTTTCTTGTGAATCCACACCCACATGTGTACCAAGTCAAAAAATTTTTGTCCAAACTAAATGAGCCACATTGCATCACATTTACGCCAGTGTCTAGTCAAAACCACAATAGTAAATTGAAATTGAAGTTACATGTTATCCCAGATGGTCTTGAGGATGTATGGTGAAACTTTCTTTTGTGTTTTTCTAAGATTTGGCACATGTTAGATTTGGCAAGACAAAAGATATCTGGAAAGCCAGTTCTGTGTTCTATATGAACTGTATGTTCCAAGAACAGGAACTGCATCGTGGCTCCATTAACTTCACTGGAGCGGTGCTGCAGAATTGCAGGTGAAGCTCTGTCACAGGCAGGACTACAGGTGCATCTCAATAAATTAGAATATCTTTGAAACGTTCATTCATTTCAGTGATTCAGTAATACAATTCATAATTCATAATTCCATGATTGTGTGTCCTACTGAACCAGACTGAGGCACCATTTAAAGGCTTAGGAAACCTTGGCAGGTGACACTCTGAATTTACAATACTGAACTTATTTACAATATTCTAATTTTCTTAGATTTTGGGTTTTCATTACCTGTAATCCATAATCAACATTTACAGAAATAAAACACTTGAAATAGAACACTCTGTGTGTAAAGAATGTAGAAAATATAGGAGGTCACTTTTTTTAATTTAATTACTGAAATAAATAAACATTTCAAAGATATTCTAATTTATTGAGATGCACCTGTATGCCGTAGGTAGTGAGTGCACGCACAGCAATGCATTCCCATATAAAAGTGATTGTTTAAGCACAGTATAAAACTGCACAAAACCAATAGCTATTGGAGAGGTGTCTGTCCTCTCTCTGGAGTAAAGATTACTAGCCATAGATTACTGCAGTCCCTAGATGACAGGTGGGGCTGCATGCTGCTTTAAAATAACCCCATTAAGTTGCTTTTCCTGCAATAAACCATGTTATATGATCAGTATGATATTATGTATATAGCCTATAGTATGGTAGTAATCATACTATAACCTATATTATAATATGATAGTAATCATACTGCTGTACAATCAGAAAATAAAAACAGATTAGAAAAAAATTCTATATTTTCATTAACTGGTTTTAATAAATAAAAAATGGCAATACATTCCCTTTAAGAGGGTGTTATCTTTGTGAGTTGACCCCTTTAACAAATATACAATCTGTTCATTTGGTAATTGTTAAAGACAGTTCAGGTTGACTGCTATATGTCTGCCAACATGTCTATAAAATATATTATAATACAGCAAGTCATGGAAATGTTCTGTTACTGTTTATTACCACATGCTGAGTAAATACAAGGATTTTTTAAAAAGAATTTTCAGTATATTTATATACAGCATATTTGCATTATGTTACCGAATCAGTTTGCTGGTTCTTAATCCGTAAAGCACATCTCTGGCTGTATAGAAGCATTACATAGATAAAGGTTGTTCTGAGCTTCTTGCTAGAAAACTTGTCAGAGCAATATGTATATCCCCGCACAGTGAGAATACATTGGGACTTGGCCTTTCATTAGATAGAGCTCTTGCGCAATTCTTATCACAGTACTGGCAGATTTGTTTGCCCATTTGATTGTCTACTTAATCCTTATATATACCTGTCTGCCTAATGAAACAAATTACATTCATAGTGGGTAAGCTGCTGACTGCTATGGCAAGCCTTGCACTGTGCAGCTAAAGCAGGCCTTATATATTAGAAGTTTATAGGCTGAACCCATTGACCACCTGACCATCTAATGTATATGGAGGCCTCCTGACTTTCCTCTGATCCTGGGAAATAATGATCAGGCAATTGAAATCCAACTTTCCTTTTGTTCAGACCTGTCTAGCATCTGCTTTCTTCCCTCCAGCTTGGTCAAGCATGTGTGCATGTGTAGTTTTATGGGTAGCTTAAAGAGGAACTCTAGTAAAAAAGAATAATATTACATTATGTAACTATTCCTTGATATACACTTCCATTGGTTCATGCAATCTCTTTGTGACACACTGTGGTGTGGGCATATAGGAAAGAAAAAAAAGAGCGCTCATAGGGTAATAACGTTTGAGATAAATGCTTATCAGTGACTCACAAAATCCTTGTGTATGGGTACTCACCTATTGTAAGAACAAACCAGGCGAAATGAATCATATAGATTCCCATGTCCATAGGGATGCTGCCTTGCCTCAGTTCCACCAGGTGTGATGCCCTTCACATCGGGTGGTGTGGAGATAGATGCAGTAATGGAAGATACCTTCCAGGAAGGCTCTGGTGCAAATCCCTTTAAATTATTGTTACCCAATTACCCATTTGTAGTGAGAGGCGGATATTCCTTTTTTGGGTATAAATAAGTCCAGATTTTTATTAGCAGTAAATGACGCATTTCGGGGGTTCACAGACCCCTTTCTCAAATAAATAGTGGATATATAATGCAAACAGTGACATACATACATATTTAAAAACAAAATGGCGCCAAAAAACGCCTAATGTGAACGCCCCCTTTTTGGATTTGAATACCATGGGGGTGTAGGATGGAACCTGGGATCATTCACTACATTCCCCCCAACAAAATAGCGGTTAAATGAACAAGAAAGACATAAAATTAAAGAGGAATGAAACTTTATTTAGTTTGCTCTCATAACGGAGCTTATGGGTATAAAAACGCTTCAGTGAAGCTTGCAGTGAGTGTGAGCTCCGCCTCCCAATCCCCGTCCACCAATAGGAGCTGGTGGGTCTGTACTGGGGCTGTCAAACCACTCAGAGCATAGTGAATGCTGTGGACTGACGACTGACACTGGGAATTACACATCTTTCTGTTCTCTCCATAGTCGCAGGCACTTCCTGGTATAGGAAGCTGCACGGACTGTTCTACACAAGCTCTAAACAGGAAGTAGGGAACACAAAGTCCATTCCCAGCTACTGCTGATGATAAGACAGGTTCCTGGCATACAGTTCCAATGAAGAACATGACAGTGACCGTATATTTAGGGTTTCTTTGATTATTTTGGAGAAAATAAAGGGAATGGATATTTACACTGTCCTCTGACCAGGAAGAAATGATACTTGCTCTGACCGACCATATGATGCTGTGATGAAGCATGAGGGAATTGATAGCAAAGTTGAAATAAATAAAAAGTGGAAAGATTTCTAAAAATTAAGATGAAGTCTGATCAGAAGCAGAGGAGAAGTTGAATGTATAAAAGAAAAGTGAGTAAAATAGTGTGATAGGTGGGTGGCGCAGTGAGGGAGATTTGCTGTAGTGCTGCTTTAAAGGGATTGTCCAGTTTCAGCAAATAAAAGTTATTATAATGAAAAGTTATACAATTTTCCAGTATTCTTTCTGTATCAGTTCCTCATGGTTTTCTAGATATCTTGCTGCCATTCATTCTGTTTACTTCTAGTGGATAAAAATGAGTCCATGGTCACATGATGGACAGTCCATGGTCATGTGATGGATACACAGGTGCTTGTTACAGTCCAACAGGTGCGATGTATATACATATATTATCTATTGACTCTCATAATAAAAAAATAGTATACCATACAGTATACAATTTGTTTCTGTATAGGAATTGTTTCTGTACAGCAAAAATCTGTTATGTCTATGCATTCTGGACAAAATGTCAAGAAGGCACTATTTTGCCTTTGGATGCTTGGGCTCTTATAAATATGACTAGGGGGCTTCCCAGCCCAAATATTATACCATAAAGTAATAATGGAACATAAGTTGTAATATAAAAAACACTGCTTTGTAAATACAGAAACCAACAAAAACCAATGTTTTTCCAATGACATTTATTTGTTTTTTGTGGTCTTCTGTGATAACATATACTGCAGCAGTTTAACTAATTGTAGAAGTTTGAGTTACATTTGCTACATCTGTATATTTATAAATGAAGGAATGAATTCATATGTTTCAGTTTTCCCTTATGCCCATGTATTTATATATTTTTACTACAAGGCATTCATAGTATAACATTACATTATATAGCTGATGCTTTGCTTTCCTTATACAGTAATTGGATGACTTATGTTATGTCTGGTTAGCGAGCGGAGGCTTAATAAACTAGACATATTGTACCTCACGGTCTAGGTTAAAGGTAACTAGCTGAATGGAAACAGAAATGGACACGTGAAAAGAAACGTATAGCTTGATTCCAATGACAGATAGAAAACTCATGGAAAACATGGATTTGTGGCAAAATCTGCAGTGGAAATTCTCCTGTGGGAAAATAGAATGTGTGAGTTTATAAATATTCTTAGTAGGATTTGGGAATTTCTTTTGCCTATAGAGGTATGATTGTAATAAACAAAATGGGGTGGGGTTCATAGCGGGTCGGGGCTTAATATATTTTCCAACCCAGTAGCTACACTTCCTCTTAAGAGTAGGTTTTTTCTGTGACATATTATATTGCAGCCATGGGACCATACAGCCACGATAACCTCCTTCTCTGAGCACTGATCCCACTATTCCTAATAAGCCTACATATTATGATCTATTGCTCTCTAAGAATTTTTAAGAGGAAGAGTTTCTTTTGTAGCTGGCAGATTCAGCAGATGATATAAATGTTATATATATACTGAGACATACAATATATCATTTTACTTGAGTTTCACTACATACACCTCCTGGTACTACTCTATGCACATCATTAAAGCATGCTGAGCCCCCAAAGGGTGTCCTGATAGAGATCATCTGAAGTTTTCATTTCCATGGTGATTTGTTTAACACCGCTCTACCAGGTATCACACTCTGTTAAAGCAACATAAAGCTTCAGAAAATCCTCCTCCAGTGCACTGTGACAGAACCAGTCATTTACAGTGACAGTGAAAGTGGATGTGTCAGGGGAATATAGTGTACAGAGACATGCACATAAGGCAATGGGTGCGCTTTAACTGTAAAGTGATCATTGCTGGACAGCTGTCATAACGATTGGACTAAACCAGCAGTGGATCCTCCAGCGGGATCAGGAATTTCCCTATTCAGTTAAAGGATACCTGAGTTTTCATGAAAAGTTGAAATATGTGCAGGGTCTTGCTGGGCAGTCTCTTCTATGACTGTATAAAACTTCATACGGCTAAGGCCCCATGTAATGGGCCGCAACAAAAAAGTGCTGGAGGAAAAACCGCGGTGGAAATATGGGGTTTCTGTTCTGACTTCCGTTATTTCATTGTCATTTTGGAATTTTTAACAGATTGTGTGACGGGTGTTCCTAATACATCAGAAAATGAACTCCGTACATCAAAAGTGGGTGCAATGAAATGTGCTTTATTCACTTCCAAATACAATAAGTAGAGTATTTGGAAGTGAATAAAGCACATTTCATTGCACCTACTTTTGATGTACAGAGTTCATTTTCTGATGTCTAAGGGTTGGGAACCTACTCCGCACTAACTGGTGATACTATCCACATCCACCAAGGGTGTTCCTAATAGATCCTTCGACATAGAAGTGAACTTAACATGTCACACATGTTGGTTTAAAACATGAATTCTGCATGTAAATAAAATTATAAAAAAAACTAAAAAAAAAAAAATAACGTAACAGAAAGTTCTCTAGCACAGTGGTATTATATCCTTTTTGTGTTTTTTTTTTTTTTTTAGTGGGGATCAGTAACTTATTGCAAGCGTCTGATAGTAACTAGTTCTCTTCTTGCCATAATATAAATCAACAGTACTCTTATTTTTACACTTGTATGTCTTTTTTACTATGTCACTGATATACATAGATATTTGTGTATTGTATGCCCTCTTTCGATGCTTTCATCTGTTCTCATCCTGCTGCAAGGTCCAAATCTTAATCATATAAAAGTCTCTCTCCTAAAGGCTGATTTACAGCAAGATGATCTGTTTAAGAACAGATCCCTCTTCATATTTTCCACAAACTCCATTTATCTAACATGACCAATGATACATTTATCACCTTTTAATGACTTTTCCCAAAAGCCTCTTTCTATAATGTCATATTCATTAATCATCATGGGAAGATGTTAAGTTAATGGTCAATATGGACATGGGGAAGTTCCGGATGGATCTAGGGAGGTGAAAGTAACCTTTATGGAAATGTTTTTCTCTTTTTTTTTCAGTTTTATGGCTTGCAATCATTACATCATTAACCCTTTCAGATTGTGTCATTGTTTCCTAATAGAATATTAGCACCGTTTATAATTTGCATGTTCAGAAATGATTCTTCCATATCTGATGAAGTATAGACTAGGAATTTTGTACAAATCCTAAAAAATATATTTTACACAGAGTGTAATAGAGGAGAATGTGTTCATAAAAAGTCTATTTTGGTCTTGCTCCTGGCGCTGCTATCACTCACATAAGTCTCTTTCTCCAGTGAAGCTCACAATCTAAATATCTTTATCAAACATAGACAAAAAGACCAGTTTGTATTTTTTGGAGTTTGGGAGGAGTTCGGTGAGCCTAAAGAAAATCAATATAAACAAATGGAGAACATATACATTACGTTGCAGTTGTCAGATTCCTACCCAGGTCCCCATTTTGTAAAGCACTGAGCTACTGACAATTCTTTTTATGCTATAATGAATGTAATGTTTCTACAGTATATGTTTAAAGGAAAACTCCAGGCAAAATTGTTGTCATGCCCAGTGCAGGGTTTGAATTGACTTGTATCCTTGGGGTTCTTTGAGTTGTATACCATCTACTTAGGCCCTACACAAAGCATGTAAGAAAGATTCCTGGGAGTATGATACATACTTTTCAGTACAACAGATCTACTGGAAATTTGTGGTGTGATTTTACAGTACTGTCCTCCTTTGGGGAACTAAAAATTCATATGAGTTCCCACTGGATCAGATTTCCCCAAAGCAACAGTAGGCTACACAGTCTTTCATACCATAATACTGGAGGTCTCTGAGGGAATTCCCTTTGCCATAGCCTTCCCACTTTTAAACACCTGTGGAGTAAAACAGCCATTTTCATAGGACCACTCTCCATTTCAGTACCTTTCCCAGATCCTTGGATCATCCCAGTGCACACTGCTAAATGTTTTGCACTGTTTGCATGCATATATACTACATTGTGCCACTTGTAATATAGTTATGTTCTTCCATGTATATATACCTTGTTAGAGTTGTTCCACTGTGGATGGAGGTACACCTGTCCTTTTGGGAGAGCCATGGTCCAGCCAAACCCACGGTTGGCTGTGATATAGGGAAGAATCTTTGAGTTGCCTCATGGCAGTCTGTTGCAGCCACTAGAGAGTGTGGACGTTTGTGCAGTTCCTGCTTGTGAGAGACATTGCCCATCTTTATGTAGGGAACTGCCATTTCTACTAGTATATAATGTATCTGGCTTCTTTGCCCCTGCAGTTTGGCTTCAGAGACCCCAGGCATTTAGTGCAAGTTTTGTTTTGTAAATACAGTGAGTCAGACACATGTGAGGCAGAGCTGCTGGGGAGAGAGATGTGAGCAGAGCTGCTGAGCCAGACATGTTATGTCTGGGGGAGTCTAAGAGCCACTGGTTCCTCTTTACTTCACAGTATATAGTTAGGTATGTGTTACCCCCTATATACTCACAGGACCTAGCTAGTAACTGTAGTTAGGGATCCATATATATATATAGTTCAGGGCAGTGATAGGTTAGGCTTCCGAAGGCCAACTAGCTAGTTAGAGGCCCGGTGGCACTAGTAGTTTAGCTGGCAGGTTAAGGACTCAGTGTTAGGGTAGTCAGGCCTGCATCTACTGCCGTCACCGCCGCCCTGTTTGCTGCCTGTGAAGAATCTCACCATCATCATCATCTCCTGATCGGCTGTCTGTCATCTCCTGGAAGAATCCGAGGATCCACAGTCATCCACAGGGGCCCCTGCATCTCTTCTGTTGCCTGGAGGTATTGTGCACTGGACTCTTGCTATATATCTATATATATACCCGGGTATATAACCTAAGACGGTTGAGGACTTGCTGGTTGTTGTAGTATTGCTGTGTTCTGAGTATATTTTATGTATGTATTATTACCCTGTTGATTCTTATAAAGCTACTGTTATAACCTTATGTGGTATCTGTATGTATTCTTCAGACTGTGAGATTAGTACCGTGATCCTTGTTAAGGCTACTAACTGTACTTCATGGGTAAGTCCCAGGAAGAGATCCTCCCTGTAATACAGAGGCTCTATCCTGGGTGGAGGCACTGATATATTTCATATATGTTCCCACTCTTCCCTTCAGCGAAGGCTTCAGGTCCCATTATACACACAGGTCAGCGCCAGAGTCTGTTGCGGGAGGGATAATACTCATACCCCCCCCCCCAAATAGGGCTACATTTATTACTGCTGCAGTCCTGTAGACTGACAGTAATGGGAAGAGCCAAAGCTGTCAGTCTACAGAGAGGAGAGTGAGAGAAAGTGTCACAGAGAGCAGAAGATGAGGTTATCCAACAGCATGACAGACTGGACCCTGCATCTCCACAGGTAGACAGAGCATCCTTGAGAATTAAGACCCTATCAAGATCACAAATATACAGAAATAGGAAATATCAGGCACTGGACATCTATATATTGGGCATTCCTGGTTCATACCCACATATTACAGTGGAATTCCCATTGCACTGCTGCACTATCTGTAAACTTCATCCATTGCTGCTGCATTTCTTCAGTAAAGTTTTCTGTTGTTAAACTGCAACTGTTCTCATCTACTATCATGGGCCCTTTTGGACACCATCACCTGACTCCAGGTTTGAGGACTACCAGGACCTGGAAGCTTTGGGGGAACTACTACCATCATCAGATATTCTGCAGGCCCCCTCATCACTGCCTCAACCCAGGAGCTGAGCTGGAGGAGTCATTTGAGTGTTTACTGGCCACCAGTGATAACTGCTACTGTTACTCCCATCCTCCAGTTCCTTCCAACGAGTTGCGGCACCCTGGTCTTACAGAGCCAAAAGCATGCAGTATGCCTCACATTATATCTAGATTGCAACTATGAGAACAGTCCTAGGCCTAGTGAGGCAGCAACAATTGCAGTCCAACTCCTCTCAATTGTCACAAAATAACTGCACAACACACTTCGGTTGCAATATAATATGAATGTCATAACTGGTAGATGCAGAATACTTGCCAATAAGCAAACAATAGCTCCTTTATACAAATTGGTCCATCAGGAGAAGGATGACTATTTCAGGGATTTATCCCCCATCAGCCCAATCACTCTGCGACTTTCAATAGGAGGCAACCTGACAAAATGTCAAACAGAGACACAAAACATTTTGTTTTTACCTTAATAAAAAGCAATTCCTACATACTTTTCCGAGATTCCTTACTTGAGAGGCCCGATTGCTACCCAACTTTCCAAAATATCAAGGCAGCAGAACAGTGCATTGGTAGCCTTCATGTAGAATTGACACAGAAGGGGTGGCAAGAAAGATGTCCTCTCCATTCAATAAAGTCAGACCAGGAGTCTGCTCCCTTTAGCTCAGGAGCTTCTCTCTTGCCCCTGGCTTATCTCATCAGGACAGGGTCAGCACTCACAGTTCCCTCTGTCTGCACATGTGGTCAGAACCACACTTGCCCCACTTACTGCCATATAATGTAACTTATGGAAGCAAGACGACATAGCATTCAATAGCACAATGCTACTCCCGTCTTAGCATCAGGTTCTGCCTGGACCCAGGTTCCTCCTAGCACAAAGTCAAATACAAGATATATACTGTATATAGGATATCAGCATTCCTTGGAGTATTCAGATATGCATATAAAACAAATGTGAAAATTTCTTGCCTTATAGTTTCATTAGTGTGAGTTAACGCCAACAGCAGCAGCCTAGTAAGAATATTCATGCTCCATCCCCCTCTTGAACAGTATAGCTGCCAAACACCTGCACTCTTTCTACAACCTAGGCCTTTATATCTGTATACAGAGCTGTGTGACTTTCTCTTGGCTCCTGATGGCTTTGTTATCAAGTGCCCTCAGGAACGTTCCTTTCAGAGCCTTATATCCCTGGTTGCCTGAGACGTATGTTAGAACATTGTGTGCATTCGCTGGGTAAGCAGCCTCTTCAGTCTCTCATGACTTGCAGGTGCTCCCTACACACTCTAAGACCCGTCACAACATCCACTACTGCAAACTTGACACCTCTCTGTTTTCCACTTCTTTGTATGCACAGTAAGACTAGAATGAACAAGTCTTTATGCAAAACATCAATTAAACTTATTTTTACCTCTCTAGGATTTTTTGCCTCCAGTATTTTAACTCGATCAGTGCTACATACATTTGCATAACTTTTGTTTTAAAAAGTTCTCTAGATTTATTTCATTGCCTGCTCGGAAAGAAAATACATGTAGATTTACATTCAATATAGATGAAACTATTTTTTTTCTTTCTTCATTTCTCAGTCTATTTAGCTGCAGAACATCATGTGCTGTAAGGATAAAACAATGAAACAGCTTGACGAGAAATAGGAATCTGCATTCTGCAGTGCGTCATTCAAGTTGTTCAGCTTTTGTAATGTTACTTAACATCTAAAACTATACTATATATACAGTATGCAACCGTTACTAATATTAGATCTTACAGCAGAACTAGGTACATATGAGGATTGTTGGGGCCTTGTTTGATCCAAGGAAGGTCACAATTAAAACCATTCTTACAAGTTTTAATACTCCAAATTGAATTTTCATTCTGGTGATCATTCCATAGGATAAGTCAATAGTATGTGATCTGTGGGGGTCCGACACTTGTACTCTGCACAGATCAGCTGTTCTGGCAGCCTCTAGGTGCACTACTGCGGTGGATGGGGAGTGCACACAGACTTCTCCTCTTCAAGCAATAGGAGAAATGCAGCAACCCATCCATTACATAGCCATGGGGTCAGGGTATGCAGCGGCAGGCTGTGCACCCTCCTGTCCACTGCACCAGCTTCTGATGCCTAGATACTGCTGGAACAGCTGATCTGTGTGGGGTCCTGGTGTCGGACCCCCGCATATCACATATTGATGACCTTGATCGACAGGTTATAATGAAACTGAGCCCTTATATATATATCTGTATCTATGCTTTCAATGATTAAATTTGTGATCTGTGTCCTATGCATTGTCATTTCAACAAACTTTGCATAAATGAATACTACAAGAAAGTATGTAATATATCTTATCAGAGAGAAATGCCTCTTCTCTTATCAGGCTTCCTGCTCCCTCTCCCTTTGCTAAAGTGATTTTAACTCTGAAAATGACAGCTTTACTTGTCTGGAAATGAACTACAGGTCACATGACTATTTAAGTCTATGGAGAGGGGAGGGTGGAGAAGTGAGAAAGAAGTGCAGGAGAGAATATAAGTCAAGTCATAAAATGGGCAAATACAGTGTTACTTCTCATATATACACAAATGACAACTTATTCTGAAAAGTCAAATGAAATGACAGGTACACTTTAACTCATTCTCAACATCCACCGTCATAGTACTGCAGATGTCGGGTGTTTAAGTATGGCAGCTTCTCAGGAACTGAGCACCCGCTACAGCTGCTGGGTCTCCATTGTATTATACAGTAGTGAACCAGTACCAATGACTACGATCTGTGCCCGCAAATTTTTTTTTTGCAAAGTTTTGGATTTTTTTTAAGGGGTTAAAATATAAAAAAAAGTATATAAGTTTGGTATACCCAGACTCTTACCGTCCCATAGTACATGTCATTTTGGCTGCATAGCGAACACCATAAAAATAAAGCCCGTAAGAAAGTTGCTCAAACAGTTTTACTCCAATTCCACCCAGTTCGTACAGAATATTAATTAATACCATTATGAAATACAAATTGTTCCGCAATCATTAAGCTCTAATATGGCTCTGTGAGCTGAAAAATAAAAAAGTTCAGGGGTTTGAAAGGTGGGGAGTCAAAAAAAAAAAAAATCGAAAAATTCCTGTGGTGTGAAGGGGTTAAATACATTAGCCAAGGCAAAGTGGTTTGTTACTCTGCCCTTTTGGCATCCAACATCAGAGCCCAGCCTTGCTACACCCCTGCCTCCTTGCTAATGGAAAAAATGCTTCCTGGAACGGTTGACTATTATCTAAATAGTTTTCACAAGATATTTAATTCCTTGTTTCAAAGAAAGTGGAAATTGTTGTACTGCTATCACTAAGACAGGGAGAACTAGCCTTTGTAGCCTGACCACCCTCAATACAATTTATTTATTTGTTATTGATTTTACAGAGGCTTACATTTTATTTGCAAGAGGGATCTCTCTTGTCCTGGTTTCTGCTGCAGGTTTAAAAAACGAAGAAAAGAAGTTTTTCCACAGTTATGGAAATTGTGGCAAAGAACACACCTCATTATTTATAATGTTCGGGTCATTAGACTCGTGGTACATCTAGGGCACTCAGTTGTAATATGGTTGCAAAATTGTGCACATAATTCACCTGCGTGAAACTAGCCTTACTATAGGTGCCACATATACTGTAAGTGATAAGTTATTAATACATACACAGGAGCACAACATTATACATATGAGCTCATCCTGCAGGCAAGATTCAATTGGGGACGTCCTGTTGTTAGGCTGCTAGGCAATAGTTGTTTTTTTAGCATGGAAAAATCTCTTTAAGGCTAAGGCCCCACATCATGGGCCTCAGCAAAAAAACATTACACGAAAAACCGCGGCGGAAACGCAATGCAGTGTTTCCCACAGCGCTTTTAACAGAAAGTCCGCAGAGGTTTATTGCATTTCCGTAGAGGTTTCCTGTGTTTCTATAGGTTTTGGAAACCGCAGCGTTCCCGCTGTGCGTATTTTTCCACAATGTGTGGATGGGATTCGCTACACTTTGCAGGGACTGTAATACGCTGCAGTACTTACAGTACTCATTTAGCAATATATACAGTATTTATGACTACTTTTACAGTCCATTGTAGCACATATGTGAAGGGACAACATCCAATGAACAAAAATTTTTCGTAGATAGGATAACATTTTACTAACCCTAGACCTGTGGATTTTCCTTATCATTTATCAAAGGCATTTGTACATGAACCTGCAAACTATCAATTGAAATAGTCTGACATTTTCATAATGGTATCAATGCTATATAATATCATGTATAACATACTGCAGTCCCAGGTACTGTAACTGGCTGCATGAATGCCTTAAATGTCAGATAGTTAAATACTCACACAAATGACGCATTGACATTATATAACATACACGCATATACTTAACTGAAATATATTCATCTACTGAAAGGGAAAAGATAATGACATATAAGGTTGGTTAACCCTGAACCCTTGTGGACTGCTATGAAGTAATTATTATATTATTACAATAGGAATTATTCCATCCAATATTCCTATTAAAATAATAATCTCTCTTCATTACAATGTACATGGATACACCTTCAAAACATGCTATCGGTAGGTACATATAACAATGAATGATCACTGCCACCTATGGGGTAGACCTGGAATTTGTTCACGTGTGTAAATTCAATAGATTGTAAGGACAGCAGTAATATATTTTTTTTTCTTCCTTTGGATGCATTGGCTATACTTTTATATGTTTAGTCATACAATGCTGCTGCGTAGGTTACTCTCCAAGTCTAAGCTCTAAGTCAGCTGAAATGTGAATGGTAAAAATTTTGATAGGCAAGATCATTTTGAAAAATGTAGAGATAGAATATAATTTATAATGATATTAATAATAAAATATTAATAATATACAATCTGCATTCACAATAGAGGGAAGATATTATGTATCTGTTGACAATACATGTTTATTGTTTTAGAATATCTTAAGTTAGTCTTTAGTTAAAAGCACCCTACAATGTACAGCTGCTCGGCAGATCTTTGCCTCTCCAAGGTTACAGACTACATATGAAGCCTGGTTGTAGTCTAATCCTGCACTCATGTGTTATTTGCATGTGTTATTGATTTGTATCAGGTGCTACTTAGAGTTATATTATGGATTTGTTCCCAAATTTACCTGCATGCTCCATACTAAATCTATATTAAAAGTTACATGTGAATTTTTCAATATGGAAACATCTACTGTGATCACACACCATAGCGGAGTTGTAGCTAACCCCTTCACCCACATCAAAAATTAAGTTTGCTGCTCTAGCCCTATGTCTAAATATAGTACCCTGTTAAGACTGCGTGACTTTATGACTCATTACATCCTGTACAGTTTTAGATTCATGCTATATATTTCAATAATAAAATAAATGACTTAAATGACTGCTATTGGCCACTATCTTTTCCATGTGTGATCCCTACATTCATCAATAGGATGCATGCCCTTTTGATAAATGAGGTATACATGAGAAAACAAGCTGGGTGTTGTCTTGTTCCCACAGTTTGCTAATAAGAGGCTGGTGAAGACCCATCGGTCATAGTGCACATGGTGCACCTACAGTCCTACAGGAGAGGCAGCGGGAAATTAGAGAGGTAAGCAAGTGGCTCAAGAGTTGTTATAAAAAGGAGGGGTTTTGGTTCTTGGATAACTAGGCCAACTTCAGACTCTTTAGTATGGATAGGCTGCACCTCAGTGGGGAGGGCGTAGCTGTGTTGGGGGAGAACATTGCTGGAAGGTTGGAGAAGTGTTTATACTAGGGGCTGAGGTAGAGGGCATAAATGGTATAGAGGAGAAAGACAGTGTAGATAGTGACAGTGGGATAAGCATGGAAACTGGGGGTGGAGCAGAGGGAGGGGTTAAAATAGTTAATAAGAAAATGCAAAATATGGATAAAGTAAAACAATTAAAATGCATGTACATGTAATACCAGTAGCCTTAAGATTGAGGAATTAGAAGCAATAATGTTGGAAGAGGGACATTTGGGGATAGTGAGACATGACTTGATGGTAACTGTGACTGAGCTGTAAATATACAGGGGTATAGTCTATTCATGAAAACACTGGATAAATAAGAGAGGGGGAAGGGTTTTCTTATGTATAAAATCCTGCCTAAAGCCTGTACTGCGAAACAACATCCGTAAGTCCCATTTGGGTGAAGATAAGGGGAGAGAAAAATAACAATAAAATACTAATATGGATTTATTATAAATCTTCAAGTATAATGGAGGAAGGGGAATGGGTACTAATGGAACAAATAGAGAAGTTAGCTAAAAATAATAAGGTAATTATTATGGGAGACTTCAACTACCCCAATAACAGGGAAACAGAAACTTGCAGTTCCAATAAAGGTAATAGGTTTTTGGCAATAATTGAACACATTTACCTTTTCCAACTAGTGCAGGACCTAATTTTAACCAGCAAACCTAACAAAATATCAAAAGTGGAGGTTGAGGGTCACCTGGGTAATAGTGACAACAACATAATACATTTACAAGTATCCTTTAATAAGATGTTTAGTAGAGGGGATAGAAAAACACTAAACTTTAAGAAGGCTAATTTTCACTGGCTAAGGGAAGACCTAAGAGACATAAGTTGGGATAATGTCCTTAAAAATAAAAGTACATAGGCTAAATGTGACATTTTTAAAAGCATGTTAAATATGTCCTGTGAAAGCTACTGTATATACCGTATGGGAATAAACATGTTCCAAGCAAAAGAAAACCGTTGTGGTTAAACAAAACTGTGTGGGGCACAGTAAATAATAAAATGAAAAGCGTTTCAAATATTGAAACAGGATGGAAGTGAAGAAGCATTAAAAAAGAGAAAAATAAGATAAAGGCTGCAAAGACTAAGACAGAGAGGAAAGCCAAGGAAAGTAAAAATAAACCCAAAATATTCCTCAATTACGTAAATAACAAGTACCTTAAAACTGAGATTGTGGGCCCACAAGTAATCTGGGAGTAATGGTAGAGGAGGATGAGGAAAAGGCTAATCTATTAAATGACTGGTGACATGATTAGAGATAAGGTGAATTCTACATTAAATGTCACATGCTTAACCCAGGAAGAAGTGCAGAGTTTTCTTAAAAAACTAAAATAGACAAACCACCAGGTTCTAATGTTATTCACCAAAGGGCTCTAAAGGAAATAAATACAGTATCTAATATATCAGGACTCTCTAGAAACAGGGTATGCCACACAAAACTGGCACATAGCAAATGCTTTGTCAACATACAAAAAGGGGTCAAAAAGTGATTATGGAAACTATAGGCTGGTAAGTCTAACCTCAGTATAAAATATTTGAATGTTTTCTAAGAGATGCTATCCTGGAGTATCTCAATGAAAATAACCTTATAACACCCGATCAGCACAGACAGTAACTGGTCCTGTCAGACTAATCTGATCACCTTCTATGAGGAGGTAATTTCTAGACTGGACATGGATAATGTGGTGGACTTGGTGTAACTGTACTTTGTAACGGGTTTTGATACTGTACCACGTAAAAGGATGGTATACAAAATGAGAATTTTGGGATTGGTCAAAAACATGCATTTGTGTTCACAACTGGCTCAGTGATGGGAAACAAAGGATGCTAGTTAATAGGAAGTACTCAGACTGGGTCACAGTCACTAGTGGAGTGCTAGTGGGATGCCACAGGGGTCAGTATTGGGTCCTCTTCTGTTTAATATCTTTATTAATGACCTGGTAGAGGGTTTACAGAGCAGGGTGTCCACATTTGCAGATGATACTAAACTCTGTAAAGTAATAAAAAATGAGGCGGATAGTAGAATGTTACAGGGGGATTTAAGAAAGCTGGAAGCATGTATGGAGACTTGGCAAATTAAGTTTAATGTAGACATGTGTAAGGTTATGTATTTCGGT
This sequence comes from Leptodactylus fallax, assembly GCA_947044405.1. Lineage (NCBI taxonomy): Eukaryota > Metazoa > Chordata > Amphibia > Anura > Leptodactylidae > Leptodactylus > Leptodactylus fallax. The sequence goes on from CAMRHE010000019.1 coordinate 1,966,670, forward strand.
TGAAGAAATAAAGTGTGTGATTATATGCTTAATAGTAAATTACTGGGTAAGACTTTGTCACTGAAAAAGACTTGGGGATTTTGGTGGACAGTAAGCATCCCTTTAGGTACCTGGGCCAGGCAGCTGCTGCCAAAGCAAATGCAATTATGGCATGCATCAAAAGAGGCATAGATGCTCATGACAAGAAGACAGTTATACCTCTAAACAAATCACTAGTACGGCCACACGTAGACTGTTGTGCTCAATTTCGGGACCCCAGTGTACAAGAAGGACATTACTAAATCATAGAGAGTGCAAAAAAGGGAGTCTAAAGGTAATTAGGGGAATTAGTGGATTGGAGAAATTAAGTTTTTCTATTTTTAACAATTCTAGAACATTTTGTGTTACGGAATGCTGCACTGCTCTTTTATTACTTCTCTGAGAAATATATGAATTAATTGGCAACTGGAACTTACCGGTAGGGGGAGTATTCCTGCGCACTCTCGCACTTTATAATCAGTGCTAAAAGGATCCGTCTACATAGGGAAACATCGATTTAACCCCTTCCCGACATCCGCCGTAATAGTACCCTGCCTTAGCCGCTGCTGTTTTATACAGCAGAGACGTGGCGCTAATGCCTGCGATTGGTGCCCGCACTGATCGTGGGCATTAACCCCTCTGGCGCCTCAGTCAAAGCTGACCGAGACGCCATTTTACCGGCAGCATGCGGGCGCCACCATTTTGCCGGGGATCGCCGGCACCCAGAGCAAGCTCCGGGGCCGGCGTACCATTGCTATGACAGCCAGGAGCCTTGTGAAGCCTTAATAGAAATGCCGTTTTTTTGCAATGCATTGCAATGCATTAGAATTTTAATGCATTGCATTAGTGATCAGATTCCCTGTGGTTCAAGACCCCTAGGGGGTCTAATAAATGCAAAAAAATTAAAAATAAAGTAAAAAGGAATATATAAAAAAAAAATAAAAAAATATTAAAAGTTCAAATCACCCCCCTTTCCCTAGAACACATATAAAAGTACTTAAATACTGTGAAACACATTAGCTGTCCCTGTGTCTGAAAACGCCGGTCTACAAATCTATAAAAATATTTTTCCTGTACAGTAAACACCGTAGCAGGAAAAAAAAAATCAAAAGTGCCAAACCGTCGTTTTTTCATTGTTTTGCCTCTGATAAAGATTTGAATAAAAAGCGATCAAAGCAATAGACATTCCCCAAAGTGGTATAACTAAAAAGTACACCTGGTCCCGCAAAAAAAAAAGACGCCCTATGCATCCTCGTACACGGAAGTATAAAAAAGTTACGGTTGTCAGAATATGGTGACTTTTAGAAAAAAAATTTTTTGCACAGTTTTGGATTTTTGTTAAGGGGTTAAAATGTAAATAAAACCATATAAATTTGTAATTCCCGGAATAGTGCTGAAACATAGAATACAGGTAACATGTCATTTTGGCTGCACAGTGAACACCGTAAAAACAAAGCCCGTAAGAAAGTCGCACAAATGCACTTTTTCTTCAAATCCACTCCATTGTGAATTTTTTTCCAGCTTCCCAGTATGTTGTACAGAATAATTAATGGTAACATCATGAAGAAAAATTTGTCCTGCAAACTTTAAGACCTCATATGGCTCCGAGAGCGGAAAAATAAAAAAGTTATGGGGTTTGGAAGGGGGGAGTCAAAATTGAAAAACGAAAATTGAAAAATTCCTCCAGGGGTTAACCAGGGGAATGGTAACACCCAGTTGTCAACAGAGATAGATTTATAAATGTTCAGGAGGAATAACAGAGGAATGGCACAATACAGGGTTATTAGAAAAAATAGAATTGTTATTTCAAGGGAAATACATGTATTAACTAAAACAGACATGTCAGGTGAGGTGACAGCTCCTCTCAAAAACATTATATGCTACGAATTACAAGCTTGAAATTGACATTATACACAATACATGCCACTGAAAACATTAGTTTACTGTATTATGGTACAGTATTTAATGCATTAAATGTCAAAGTTGCACAGTGGCCTTATTACTATGGGATATATGTTTTCATTTTTGACAGAAAACTGGTGTAAATACATTGATAAATATACCCAATGACTTGAGCATGACTGGAATCCTATGACGCAGCCTGGTCAGTGACTGAAGACCCTCATTAATGTTTGCACTAATTTTGTATGAATTTCTCACTTTAACGATTCCATTTTTTTTTTTTTGCAGTAAACACATATTTTATATCTGTATTAAATACCATTGCCATTTGTCATTCCTTATATGTCAGATGAGACCAGAGGAGAGCAAATACATATGAGATTTTGATGTCACATTATTTTTGAGGATCTTATAGCCTCCGCATTAGGGAACATACAGGTGCATCTGAATAAATGAGAATATTTTTGAAACGTTCATTCATTTCAGTAATTCAATTCAAGCGTCTTCCATGATTGTGTGTCCTACTGAACCAGACTGAGGGACCATTTAAAGACTTAGGAAACCTTGGCAGGTGACACACTGAATTTACAATACTGAACTTTTTTACAATATTCAAATTTTCATTAGCTGTGATCCATAATCAATATTTACAGAAATAAAACACTTGAAATAGAACACTCTGTGTGTAAAGAATCTAGAAAATATAGGAGGTCACTTTTTTAATTCAATTACTGAAAGAAATAAAAATGTCAAATATATTCTAATTTATTGAGATGCACCTGAAGCTTGTAAAGTAAGCGGGAGATTTTGTTTCTTGTAGAGGATTCAAAGTTGGCAGGAAATAGATGCTCAGCGTTCTCTTATTTCCAATGTGATTGGGTTGTGTATGATAAGGTTTATTTATGTATTTCCCACAGCAATGTTCCACATAATAGAGATGAAACAGTGAGTATGCTACTGTCACATACAGTATCCCACAAAAGTCAGTACACCCCTCACATTTTTGTCATTATTTCATTATATATTTTCATGGGACAACACTGAAGATCTGACACTTTGATACTATCTAAAGTAGTCAGTGTACAACTTGTATAACAGTGTAAATTTGTTGTGCCATCAAAATCGCTCAACACACAACCCTATTAATGTCACAACAAATTAATGTCTAAACCTCTGGCAACAAAAGTGAGTACACCTCTAAGTGAAAATGGACAAATTGTGCCTCAAGTGTCAATATTTTGTGTGGCCACCATTATTTTCCAGCACTGTCTTAACCCTCTTGGGCATGGAGTTCACTAGAGCATCACAGGTTGCCAGTGGAATCCTCTTCCACTCCTCCATGATGACATCATGGAGTTGGTGGTTGTTAGAAACCTTGCGCTCCTCCATCTTCCGTTTGAGAATGCCCCACAGATGGCTCTCTCAATGGTTCCCTCAATGAACTGTAGCTCCCCAAAGCCGACAGCACTCTGTAGCCTCAAACCATGACACTCCCGCCTCCATGCTTAACTGTAGGTAAGACACACTTGTCTTTGTACTCACCTGGTTGCCGCCATACACGATTTACACCATCTGAACCAAATAAGTTTATCTTGGTCTCATCAGACCACAGGACATGATTCCAGTAATCCATGTCCTTAGTCTGTTTGTCTTCAGCAAACTGTTTGTGGGTTTTCTTGTGTATCATCTTTAGAAGAGGTTTCCTTCTGGGGCGACGGCCATGCAGACTAATTTGATGCAGTGTGCAGCATTTTATGGTCTGAGCACTGACAGACTGACCCCCTACCCCTTTAACCTCTGCAGCAATGCTGGCAGCACTCATACATCTATTTTGCAAAGACAACCTCTGGATATGAAGCTGAGCACGGGCACTCAACTTCTTTGGTCGACTATGGCAAGGCCTGTTTAGAGTGGAATCTGTCTTGTTAAAGCGCTGTAAGGTCTTGGCCACCGTGCTGCAGCTCAGTTTCAGGGTGTTGGAAATCTTCTTATAGCCTAGGCCATTTTTATGTAGATCAACAATTCTTTTTTTCAGATCCTCAGAAAGTTCTTTGCCATGAGAAGATGCCATGTTAAACTTCCAGTGACCAGTATGAGAGAGTGTGAGAGCGATAACACCAAATTTAAGACATCTGCTTCCTATTTACACCTTAGACCTTGTAAAACTAATGAGTCACATGACACCTTGGAGGGAAAATAGCTAATTGGGTACAATTTGGTGTACTCTCTTTTGTTACCAGGGGTTAGACATTAATGGTTGTGTGTTAAATGATTTTTGTGACACACAAAATTGACAGTTATACAAGCTGTACACTGACTACTTTACATTGTATCAAAGTGTCAGATATTCAGTGTTGTCCCATTAAAATGTATAAAGAAATATTTACAATTATGTGAAGGGTGTACTGACTTTTGTGTGATACTGTACATATCAACTACAATATTACACCCTAGATCACAGGTGTCAAACACAAGGCCCGCGGGCCGAATCCGGCCTGCTGCCTTCTGTTATCCGGCCCGGCACTTATCTGGCCCCGGGTGGCATTTTTTATTGTCTATGTAATGTAAACCAGCCCAGGACATGCCGCTTAAAAAACAAAACAAAACAAAGCTGCGCGATACCTGTCCTGGGCTGGTTTACGAGACCTCTGCATGTCAGCGCAGGCGGCGATACAATGACGTCATCGCGCCTCCTACGCTGACACGCAGACGTCGCGGACAAGAAGAGGAGGCGGCGGCTGCATCAAGGCATCGCAGGTAGGTGATGATGGTTTTTCATATATATAAATAGGCCATTACCTGCTGGAGTATCCCCGGCACGTAACGGCCTATTTACTTACCGATCCCCGCTGCTGGTCGTGGCCGCCCCCCGCTTCCCCTTCTGCTATGGGACTCAGAAGCGGCTGTGTGCAGGAGCGGGGATGGTAAGTGAGGCCGCGGCCGGCGAAACCCATCAAATACTACTATTATTATTCTCCGGGGTCTTTTCAGACCCCGGAGTATAATAATCGGAGACCCGGGGTAGGTGATAAACATAAAAACCTGTGTTACTCACCTCTCCAGCGATCCGATGTTACTCCCAGCAGGCTTCGGCCTTCTTTGGTGACGTCGCAGGTGTCATGTGAGCCGGGCTGACGTCATTATGTCGCGACGCCGGTCTGTGCGACATTGAAGAAGGCCGAACGCAGGGAGTGCACCGGGGCCCAGGTAAGTAACACTGGTTTTTATGTTTGTCACCACCTGGGTCTCCGATCATTATACTCTGGGGTCTGAAAAGACCCCAGAGTATAATAATAGTTCATGGGTGGGGGTGTCACTATGGGGCATAATACCGTGTGCAGGGGCCACTATGGACTATAATACCGATTGCAGGGGCCACTATGGAGCATAATAACATGTGCAGGGGCCACTATTGAGATAATACCGTGTGCAGTGTCACTATGGAGCATAATACCGTGTGCAGTGGCCACTATGGAGCATAATACCGTGTGCAGTGGCCACTATGGAGCATAATACTGTGTGCAGGGGCAACTATGGAGCATAATAATGTGTGCAGGGGTCGCTGTGGGGCGTAATACCGTGTGCAGAGGCAACTATAGAGCATAATACCGTTTGCAGGGGTAAACAGTATTTGTATAGTGCTTAATTTTTGATATATTCAGAAAAGGATGAGGATAGTATGTAACATGCCAATGTCTTAGGTTTTAACAATACATTATGTTCTTTCTGGTTGACCTCAAAGGGCTGATTGTAACAGTAGTAATGTACAAATGTAACTACTCCTTAATAGCTCGCTTATCTGTTAAGGAGAAGTTACTTTTATACATGTGTAAAATAATCTTGGCCCTTCAAGGTACCCCGTGAGGCTGAAGTGGCCCCCGGAGAAAATGAGTTTGACACCCCTGACCTAGATGTACAGGTTTTATTATATAATATGATAGATTTCAATAGGTTAGGCAGATTATAATATAGATGGTTTACATGTCCACATGGGGCCCAAGGCAACCAGGAGCCCATGGCCAACGAAACTGCCCACAATCATAAATAATTAGGTTACATAGAAGTGGCTGCAGTGAGCTGCAAAACCTGTCTGCATATTCTTCACCCGTATGTGTGGTGATAGACAACCAGGGGCCCATCTTTTGAACAGGTGGACAGATTTAACCCCTTCCCGACATCCGCTGTAATAGTATGGCGGATGTCGGGTATTTAAATATGGTATTATACAGCAGTGACCTGGTGCTAATGCCCACAATCAGTGCCCGCACTGATCGCGAGCATTAACCCCTCTGGGTTGCCGGGGATTTTGCCGGGGATCGCTGGCACCCGGAGCCCATTGGCATGACAGCCGGGAGCCTTTTGAAGGCTGCCAGGCTTGTCTGCCATTTACTCATCAATGCATTAGCATTGTGATGCATTGCATTAGTGAACAGACCCCCTGGGGTTCAAGACCCCTAGGGAGCCTAACAAATGCAAAAAATAAAAATAAAAAAAATAAAAAATATAAAAAATTTCGCTAGAACACATATAAAAGTACTTAAATACTGTGAAACACATACTCATTAGGTATCCTTGAGTCCAAAAAAACGCCCGGTCTACAAATCTATAAAAATATTTTTCCCATTCGGTAAATGCAGTAGAGGGAAAAAAGTCAAAAGTGCCAAACCGTTGTTGTTTCACTGTTTCGCCTCTGATAAAAATTTGAATAAAAAGCAATCATAGCAATAGCAATTCCCCAAAATTATATAACTAAAATGTACACCTGGCCCCGCAAAAAAGACACCCTATGCATCCCCGTACATGGAAGTATAAAAAAGTTACGAGTGTCAGAATATGGCAACTTTAAAAAAAAAAAATTTTTTGCATAGTTTTAGATTTTTGTTAAGGGGTCAAAATGTAAATAAAACCACATAAATTTGGTATCCCTTGAATCGTACCGAAACACAGAATACAAGTGATATGTCATTTTGGCTGCTGCCGTAAAAACGAAGCCCATAAGAAAGTCGCACAAATGCACTTTATCTTCAAACCCACCCCATTCTGAATTTTTTTCCAGCTTCCCAGTACATTATACAGAATAATAAATGTTAGCATCATGAAGAGAAATTTGCTTGGGGTTTGGAAGGGGGGGAAAAAACGACAAACGAAAAATTCCTCCGGTGGGAAGGGGATAAAAAAAAAACAAGCAATCAATGAGATGTTTGGAAAAACTTCCCTAGCGAGATCGTTCCATAACTGTGTACAAGTGTTTCTAGAAGCACAAATGCTGCTTTGGATGTAAAGGGTGGTCACATCAAAAATTGTACGGTACTAGTGGGTTCATCAGAGGCCTAAGTACAGCAACTTCAACCATTTTACACTTATAAACCCAAGTTAAACCTAAATCACCATTAATAATATATTATTTACAGAAATTACAAGTATTCCTTACTGACCCTGTAGGCAGATTCCTGGATCTGTATTCTACAGTAATACCTTGTGGTTTACAAAGTAGATATCTAGCCTTTTTTTAAAGCTTACCAAGAATTTTATGAGGACCATTTACACATTTATATAAATATATTATATCCCCTCAGCCTTCTCTTATGTCAGCTAAATAAAATTTATTTATAACCTTTCTTCAGAAGTGAGAACTTCCATACAGAATATTATTTTGGTTGCTCTTCTCTGAACTCTATTCAGCTCTCCGATATCTTTTTTATGAACTGGGCCAACTAGGCATGACATATTCATGATGTGGTTGCACCAGTGCTTTATAGATGGTAAAATAATACTCTCTTCTCTAGAAGCTATGCCTTTTTTAATACAGTACAAAATTCTGTTGGCTTTGGTTGCAGCAGACTGACATTGCATACCATAAGTCCATAAGTTCAATAGTTTTTATTAAAATTTTTCAGTGAGTACAAGAAGCATACTATAATTTCATCAATTACTCCCAAATCTTTCTCCATTGTAGACTCATGCAATAATAATCAGTTTAGGGTATAACTAGCATGAGTATTTGTCATCTAATGGCTGACTTCATTAAAGGCATGTAACTTGGTTTGACTAACGTTTAGCCTAATTTCTTCTCTTGTTTGTACTAGTAAAAACAATTATCTGGTCAATATTGGGATAGTTAAAATTCCCTAAAATCCTGTACCATTTTCTTGTGTATTACTGTCTCAGACAATTCATGTGCTAGGGGGTTTATAAAATATTACAGCAATGACTTTGTCGACTCCTATCTGAAGTTCCATCCATACTGACTCTGTTGCATTACTTGGTTCATCTATCATATTGTCTTATAAACTCACTTTAAGTTCATTAAACTACCCCCACCCCCTTTATTCACGCTATCTCTCCTAAATAGATTAAATCCCTGAATATTAACTGCCCCTGGTCATGTATATCATTTAGCCATGTTCCAACCACACTTATGATGTCATACTGTTCCTCAAATACCAAGAACTCTGACTCCCCCATTTTACTTGCCAGGCTTCTTGCATTTGTAAGCATCAATGTTAGTCTTCAGTTACACTTCACTCTTCTATTGTTTTTCTGTGGGTTAATTAAACTGTCTTGTATTTCAGGTGGTAACAGTGAAATCTCCTTATCAGCTGCTATGCCCCAAGAGAGCTAAGACTTGCTCACTTATTAGCACTGGAAACAATTTTCTTATGTCACAAATCGTAGATATAAAATAAATAGGCATGTCAAACGTACTGTAGATAAAAAACACACATCCATCAAGTTCAACTTGTTATCCGTCAGTGTTGATCCAGAAGAAGGATCAACATAAGGTAGTCTCCAGCCTTCTCATATTACAGGGAAAAATTCCTTCCTCCCTAGTAGGGCAGCAATAGGAACCTGTTCTTTACAACTGGATCATGCTTATTACTTGGATCCTGTGTTTTCTGTCTACTGCATGCCAGATCATCAGTATATATTTGGAGGCTTGCACTATACTTTGCACTTTATGGCTTAACAGTATTGCATAGCTGTAACGTCTCTGCCTGTTCAGGTCTCTGCACCACCCTCCGCCCGCATGTAGCGACGCAGGAGGCGTGCTCTGTTTGATTCCTTGTTTAAGATTCTTGTTGCTCAGTCTGAACACTGTCCTAGACTATGTAATTGATTTTCTATCCCACCCGTCTCTGCCCCTTGATTTTCCTCTTCTCCACTAATAGTTAATCTCAGCCTTGCCTGTGTGATTGACAGCCTGTCTACCAATCCAGTCTGGGGCGGGTCCTGACTTTCTATAAACAGGTTGTCAGCCCTCACATTCTCGCTGGCTATTGATTCTGTTTTGTGACTTGTCCCTGCTAGCTCCTTTTCTGCTATTTCCTGAATTCCACTTTCTGACCTCTGGCTCTGATTTTGACTAATCTCTTGGATTGTGATTTTGTACTGCATTGCTCAACTGTTACCGACCCCTTGGCTTGCTCACTCTGCTTCTGTGTTGTTTTGTCTTGTCCTGTTCTGTGTGTCACTTATATTAGGAAGGGACTGATGGACCTGTTGCTGGCTGTCGCCTAGGACAGATCTGGCAAGTTAGCCAGGGACAGTGAGGGGTTCAGCTTTAGGGCTCACTGTCTTGTTGTGCCCCTCCCCCCAGGGTTGTGCAGCGGCCCTGGGGAATTGCTCAACTGGCAATTCCCTTACAATAGCTTAGGCTGTTTATATATTATTGTGTGTATCCCCAGGTGTTACAAATTTATACAAATTATTATGCAATAATAGGATTGGTTTAAGAGCTATGGGCTTTTTTATGGACCATGCCTGGTCTTAAGACCATGTAGCAGGCTGCAGCCTAAAAGCGCTGCGGGAAAAAAGTGGTGCAACGCATTGCGGTTCATCCCGCAGAGCTTTTCACAGAAAGTCTGCAGAGGTTTCCTCTGTGGACATACTGCTCCCATTATATCTATACTATGCCATGGGGTGGCCAAGTCAAATGTTTGCTGGGGGGCCCAGTCTTTGCTAGTTACTCCCCTGCTTTAAACCAATGATCCATTTCCAGTAATCTAGTATACATAATTTATGCAATCTCTACACAGATCTCTGTGCTATTTATTTTAACCCCTTCCTGGCTGCAGCGATTTTTCTATTTTTTTATTTTTATTTTTTGCTTCCCACCTCCCAGAAGCCATAACTTTTTTTATTTTTCCATTCACAGTTGTATGAGGGCTTGATTTTTGTAGGACAAATTGTACTTCTGTACTACCATATGTACTAGGAAGCTGGAAAAAAAATTCAGACTGAGGGGAAATTAGAGATAAACTGTGTTTGTGCGACTTTCTTACAGGCTTCATTTTTACAGTGTTCACTGTGCAGCCGAAATGACATGTCACCTGTATTTGTAAGATCAGCCTGATTATGGCAATACCAAATTCAGATTTTTGTTTTAAGACATTAAAAAAATCCAAAACTTTAAAAAACTAATTTCTTGGAATTGCCATATTCTGACACCCATAACTTTTTTATATTTCCGCATATTGGCTGCATAATGTGTTTATTGGGGAATGTCTGATGTTTTGAGTGCTTTTTATTCAAATTGTTATGGGATACGAAATGGCGAGAAAAACTGCCGTTCAGCTCTTGATTTTTTTTTTCCACTACAGCATTGACCATATGGAAAAATATTTTTATAAATTTGTAGATCAGGCATTTTCGGACATGGGGATGATTTAAACTTTTAATATTGTTAAATTTTTTTTTGCTTTTATTTTTAGACCCCCTAGAGATCTTGAACCCTGGGTAGTCTGATTAGTAATATAATGCACTGCAATGCTAATGCATTGCAATGTATTATAAAATCTCTCTACTTCTATTACAGGCTGCCAAGGCCTTCTCCAGATGTCGTAACAACTGATTGCTGCCTCCAGACATTGTTACGGGGGACAGCAATCACAGGTAAGATGGCATCACCCATGCGCTGCCAGGAAAATGGTGCCTCAGTCAGATGTGACTGAGGTATCAGAAGAGTTAATGGTTACAATCAGTGCTCAGCTCCTGAGTGGCTGCCATGTTTAATGTTCTGGCATCAGGCAGATGTTAGGAAAGGGTTAAACTGCACATAATAGGACAGATATACTAATACTGTCTAATTGTTAAACAGTGTAGACTAGTCTTAAAATGTGCCTGATTTATCACACTTTGGCCCATGTAAGGTTGGGGCCCCACCTGGCGTAAACGCCACAGAAAATCCCATCCACCCATTGCAAAAAATATGTGCTTCAGAAATGCTGCGATTTCCAAAACCGTTGCGTTTTTGGAAATCACAGCATGTCAATTATATCTATGGAAATGCTGGCGGTCTCCCTATAGATATAATTGAAAGTCCGCCGAAGAAAACTCTGTGGACTTTCTGTGAAAAGCGCTGTGGGAAAAACAGCAATGTGTTTCCGCTGCAGTTTTTCCTGCAGCGCTTTTTCACTGCGGCCTGCTATGAGGGGCCTTAGCCTAACGCTGCTAATGATCACCTGGCATATGAACAGACAATTGTGAACTATTGATTCATCCCCATACTACAATAATGTTTGCTACATGTACAATAAATGCAGTAAACAAACCAGCAATGATTGGCAAAGAATTGCTCTTTTAGCCAGTGTAAAATGTCATTTAAATAATTACAAGGATTAGCAGTGGAATAATATTTTGGGGCTTACTCCAAAATTAGCACTTTTTGAGGCACAGAGACTATCCCACTTATTGCACAGAGTCTACCATACTACTAGTTTATGTAAAATGGCCAGATGTGATATGCCCCAGGTGTGGTCATGAAGACACACATCTTCTTCATATGCTGTGGGAAGGCAACTCTATAGGTCTATATTGGAGACATGTGTTGGCCCTTATTAACAGTTTATGACATACAATTGCAGGCGGAATCTCAGGTTTGCCTATTGGCCCTATTGGGCATTTCACTGGCCAATTCTACATCCCCTTTTATTTCTAAGCTGAAAGCCAAACGGGATCACATTATTCAGTTAGAACATGGTATTTATATGAAAGAGGGGTCCTGCATAAATATAAGGTGATATGGCTAGCATGTTTGGAAACCCCGGGACTTCCATCTGTGACATTATTACTAGATAGAGTGTTCCCTCTAGGCCTTGCAGCAATACTCTCCACTTAGAGTCTTAGCACATATGTTGGTGGCGCTGACCTTCTCCACGGAAGCCCCTGTGCCCCTACTGATTAGCTTCCCAATGTTGGATTACCTTATATGTGGAAAATGGAGTGATTGTGTATGCTGTCAATAAATTGTACGGCAGGCCCCAGGTAGTTTGTACACCATTGGATTTTATTAGTTGTTCTTTTCTGCTGGTGGGTGGCTGTTTTTTTTTATTGGATTTCATTAGCTGTTGTGTGTGTGTGTGTGTGTGTGTGTGTATGTGTGTGGTTTGTATTACTTTGGTGTTGCTTATGGTAACTAGTGATATGTTTTACAATGTCAATCCTTTCCCCCCCCCCATCATTTTGATTATTTACATTGTATTTCATTGTTTGAAAATTGGAAAATGTGTTTGGTTGGTTGTTTTAATAAAAAATAATTACAAGTTCATTAAAACTTTATAAAAAACAAGAGGACCCACTGCAGACTGCTATAGTACCCCGCTAGTGAATATGCTCCATTAAAAACCACCTTCTTTTTCTATGCTTGAGCTAGTTATTTACCTAGTGACACACATTGCCCCAAACACATCCATCAATGCAATGTTAATACAACAATTTACTGATGACATACAGAATTACAGTATACAGAATGGCAGATCCAACTTTGGGACAAATCCTTGTAAGATTTATACCTAGAGTTGCAATTGCAAAGAACACAAATAAATTAAGGGACGGCCTGTGCATAGCTTGATGAATATGATCTGACAAATCCATTATTCAAAATATTCATTAGAATGAAATATATGCAACAGGTCTATATACAATTGTACACATTGCATATTCCGTCAGAGAAATGACTTCTCCGATGGCTTACACATGAATCCACAGATTGATGATTCATAATAAATCAACCAGTTTCTTAAGAAGGAAAACCATTTTTGTCAGGGTCAATATCAAGTACAACATTTTTCCTGAGATAGGTTATTAGTGTCATAGAATGAGAAATTGTACGAAAAAAAAAATCAGGTAAAATATTTTTAATCTCTGCGCAGTTGAACCTGTTCTTCACTCAGAAATTGTTATTGATTACTGCAGGGGATTGCATTAAACCGGACTATTGGATTGTATTCCTTCCATTGGCACTTGGATTCAAAGATTGTAATATAATTCTTGCCAGCTGCACTTGTAAATCCAAAACTTACTAGTGCACAGATAGCTGTGTAAGGTAAGGTCCACCTGGCGATATATAGAACATTAGTATACACCTCCACAGCCACACTCTTTCTAAAAGCAGCTCACCTTGTGTAGCTAGCCCTCATTACTAGCACCTTACTATTACAATTACATCCATTTCTATGGAAACAAATCTATTCACAGACAAGGAGCACAGTCACATACACTATGCACGGCAACCAACATGCAGCTTATCTTGAGAATGAAGTGAGAAGTGGTTGCATGCGAAATTTTAAGACTGCCAGAAGCAGTGCTGTTTTAAAGCATGTACACTGATATCCAGTCACATTGAAAATGCAGTCCAATTGAGCTAAAGGAGCTGAGCAGATTGATATATAGTTGAGAAAAATTCTGGATAACTTGTCTTTTATTCACTTACATTTCTGTTCATTCTGAGTTTAGGAGTCCAATAGGCGGTCTCTCTTAATGCTAGACAGCCCCCCCCCCCCCATATGAACAAACATGAAGAGATAGCTTAATCACTGATTAGGACCACCCACTAGACAATTAAGCCTAAAATGAGCAGAGATTAAGGCTGGGCCCCCACGTGGCAGAAACGCAGCGGAAAAAAATGCAGTGTTATACAGTCACTAGCGAATCCCATCCACACCTTGTGGAAAAATACACGCAGCAGACACGCTTCAATTTCCAAAACCGTTGCAGAAATCACAGCATGTCAATTATGCCTATGGAAACACCAGCAGTTTCCCTATGGGTATAATGGAAGTAGAAAGTCTGCAGAGGAAACCTCTGCGGACTTTCTGTGAAAAGCACTGTGGAAAAAACCGCGATGCATTGCCGCCGTGGTTTTTCCACAAAGCTTTTTTGCTGCAGCCCGCTATGTGGGGCCTTAGTCTTAAAGGGGTTTTCAGGATTTTTTATGGTCTATCCTTTTCTGATCAGTGCAGGGTGCTGACATCAATGGGAGCAGAGTTGCAGTAACAGTTCCAGACCACTATATAGGGCACAGAGCTATCTGCTTCTGGCTCCATGCACTGCATATTACAAAGACTGGACAAACTCCCCGAACAGTTGATCAGCAAGCGGGGATGAGCTTTAGGCCCCTACCGATCAGATATTTATGGCCTACCCTAAGGAATAATGTCCCATAGTGGCCTTGTTGCAAATTTTTGTGGGTTGCCACCCACTAACTTTTATTATACTCTGGGGACTCTTCAGACCCATGAATATAGTGAGCAGAGGCCCCGAGGAGGTGATTAAACATAACTAGCAACAGTGTTACTCAGCTCTCCTGGGCTCTAGCACGGGTGTTCGGGCCTCTTGAATAACATCAGAAATGTTGACTGCTGATCACAGGCCTCAGCTGTCTCTGATGTCTTTCAGAAGGCCTGAAGACCCTAACCGGAGCCCAGGAGTGGTGAATAACGCTGTTATTTTTACTCACTCCTCTGGATTTCCACTCATTATACTCTGGGGGTCTGAAAAGATCCCAGAGTATAATAATAGCAGTTTCATTTCAGTCTTGTTTGGTTCAAACTAAACCACCACTGGACGAAAATTTGTCTCACGAGGTTCACCCAACAAATACTCTCAGTACCACGGCCCTGCTTAGCAAAGAGAAAAGACTGTCACCACTAAGAGGGTTAGAGAAAATCTTTAAAACTCTGCAACGTTTTACTTGTTTATATTTGCAAAAGTGTTTAACGTTTAATTGTCTATAAATTTAATATGGTTATATTTATGGGAAAACCCCACTAAAGACTCAAGAGAATTGTTGGACCAATGCTTCAGTCAGCCAAATGTGTACATATATTTTTCTAGTCCATCTACTACTTTTTACACTGAAACTGAAATAATATCCAGATTATTCTATACGGTATATGGCTCATACTATTTTTAACTGAATCACAGATTGCGATCACTAGGTAAGGAGCAATAGATTGAGCATAACCTCTTACTTGGCATTAGCTTGAGATTTACTTCACAATCTGGAAATGATGTTTAACTCTGATGAATATACGCACAATCAGTTAGAATTATTTCTTGGTTGTTGCTATGGGAATGTGGAGTCTTTCCCAAGCCTAATTGGCAATGTCACAAGTTGGTGTTGACAGTATATGATACAGACATTCATCAGATTGATAGGTAAGCTATTGTAGCAGTAAAATGAATTGGTTCCAGCCCCCTCCTTCCTCGCACTCGTAGAAAACCTTTATTGTTCAGGTAAATGTGAAAAACAATAACTCTTTCATTGTCGTGTATGTTTGGTGTGTAGTTCAATCTCTTTTATAGTCAGACCAAGCCATTTTATACTGGATATTACTGCCAATAATATCTCTTATGTCCAGTTAATATTTATGATGTCTAGTCAAATTCTGCTTGAACATGAGGCCCTTTTTTAATATTACAAGTAATAAAAGAAAATTTTTGTAAAAAAAACCCCCAACAAACTGCATTATACAAAAAATTATATGATTATAACATGAGTTTTGCAAACGATGTGGAGTATCTCCATATTACTAATAGTGGAGTTATACACTCACATTACACACTTACACATTCCAATATATGGGTCTGAGTTGTAAATTAAGGCTACACTTACACAATTTGCTCCGTGTGTGCGCCGGATTTACTGGCCTGAACATCATGCCAAGAGAGGGACTCCTAACATTATAGTTATCTATGAAGCTAGAGATCCCTGCCTCCCAGTGACATACTGTCCCGTGCTGTAGTCACTATGTAAGGGTCTTGCCAACCGTAGCAACCCTGACACTACTGCAGGGTCTGGGAGGAAGGACAGAGACAAGTGAGCCCTAATCTCACCCCAGCCACTGTCCCTTCCTATTGCCTCAGTTACCCTAAACGGTAAAAGGACAACTCGAAGACAAGCCCTATACTGGGTAAGTGACACAGAGAACAGGACAAGACAAAAACAACACAAAAGCAGAGTGAGCAAGCCAAGAGGTCAGTAACAAACGAGCAATGCAGTACAAAATCAAAATCCAAGAGAATAGTCAAAAAGGCAAGCCAAAGGGTCAGAGAAACAGGTAACAAAATAGCAAGAGATATAACAAGGAGAACAGGCAAAGACAGAGCAATAACCGGCGACTATGTGAGGGCTGACAACCTGTTTATAGAAAGTCTGGGACCAGCCCCCAGACCTGATAGGTACACAGGCTGTCAATCACACAGGCCAGGAAGAGATTAACTCTATACCGTCCAGAGAGAAATGTTCAGAACACGGGTGGGGCCGGAAATCCATTACACTGACTAGGACCATGTTCAGACTGAGCAGCAAGAAACTTACACAAAGAACCAAACTGAACACGCCTCCTTCGTCACAGCGTGCGAGCGGAGGGCGCCGCCGAGACCCGAAACGGCAGAGACGTTACAGTACCCCCCCTTTATGAGGGGCCACCGGACCCTCACCAGATAAACCAGTTTTAGTAGGACCCAGTATTTTCTCTGCCTTCAATTCAGGGTCTTTTTGCACAACCACAGACACTGGTGGTCCAGGCAAACATTTTTTATTCACCTGGTGTTTCCCACCTTTAGCAGCCGAGACAGTCTCCTCTGTAACACAATTTAAAGTGTGCAGAGCAGTCATATCAGCAAATACCTGGTTGCCTGAGTGGTTCTTCTGATTACCACTCAGGCACTGAAGTTTTTCTGCTGGTCTGCGAGGTCTGGTCGAGCAGTCACGGATGAAATGACCGGAAGCACCACAGTACAGGCAGAGGTTGTTCCTGAGACGATGCTCTCGTCGCATCTTGGCGTCCATAACTCCTAGTTGCATGGGTTCCTCACCAGGAGTCATGGGAGAAATAACAGGTTTCTCAGGAGAGAGTGAGGGAGAGACAGAAAACTTGAAAGAAGTAGACCCTATTCTCTCTTTAACATTTTCCCGGATCCTACGGTCAGTTCAGACAGCCAAAGTCATGGCCTGCTCAAGAGTGGGAGGATCTGGGTGACCAACCCAGAGCTCCTTAACACGGTTACACAGGCCTTGTTTAAAGTGGGCCTTTAGCGCTGACTCACACCAACCTGCAGTCACGCTGCACTTGCGGAATTCTGCGCAATATTCCTCAGCAGAACGTTTGCCCTGCCGCATGGTGAGGAGTTGCGATTCCGCAAGCCCAATGTGGTCTGGCTCAGCATATATAGACCCCAAAGACAAAAAAAAAGTTTCAAAGTTAATCCACTCCTCAGCCCCTGGAGGGAGTTTAAGGGCCCAAGCTTGTGGATCCCCCTGTAGGAAGGATATAACTACTCCCACCATTTGGGCCTGGGATGCATGTGGATTAATCCGGAAATACAAGCGACAAGACTCCCGGAAAGTCTCAAATTTTTCACGATCCCCTGAAAAACGGTCGGGGAGTAGCATCTTAACCCTAAAAGGGGCAGAAACAACTGGGGATGCCGCAGCAGCATCAGTAAGGGTCTGCACCTGTTTAGCAAGCTCAGCTACCAGACCTACCAAACCTTCCAACTTGGCTGCAAGGCCCTGAATAGGATCCATTCTGACCCTATAGGAAGCAATGGCAGAATTTATGGGCCGGTTATTCTGTAAGGGTCTTGCCAACTGTAGCAACCCTGACACTACTGCAGCGGTCTGGTAGGAAGGACAGAGACAAGTGAGCCCTAATCTCACCCCAGCCACTGTCCCTTCCTATTGCCTCGGTTACCCTAAACGGTAAAAGGACAACTCGAAGACAAGCCCTATACTGGGTAAGTGACACAGAGAACAGGACAAGACAAAAACAACACAGAAGCAGAGTGAGCAAGCCAAGGGGTCAGTAACAAATGAGCAATGCAGTACAAAATCAAAATCCAAGAGAATATTCAAAAAGGCAAGCCAAAGGGTCAGAGAAACAGGTAACAAAATATCAAGGGATATAACAAGGAGAGCAGGCAAAGACAGAGCAATAACTGGTGACTATGTGAGGGCTGACAACCTGTTTATAGAAAGTCTGGGACCAACCCCCAGACCTGATAGGTACACAGGCTGTCAATCACACAGGCCAGGAAGAGATTAACTCTATACCGTCCAGAGAGAAATGTTCAGAACACGGGTGGGGCCAGAAATCCATTACACTGACTAGGACCATGGTCAGACTGAGCAGCAAGAAACTTACACAAAGAACCAAACTGAACACGCCTCCTTTGCCACAGCGTGCGAGCAGAGGGCGGCGCCGAGACCCGAAACGGCAGAGACGTTACACACTATGAGACAGTATCTATAATCTTAGAAGTCTCTCTGCCGACATGATGTTCAGGCTGGTAAATCTGGCACACATACGGATATGGTCGTGTGAACATGCAATAAAAGTAGATTGACATCTGACAGATTTACTTCTGTGACTGTAAATCAGTTCCATTCATCTGAATGGGGTAGTTTTGGCAGCAAGCAAATGGATTTTTTTTTCAAACTCTATTCAGCTGAATGAGACAATGACAGAAATTTCTTTGCTGTATGTCAATTCACCCTTAGGCTAATGCTCCATGTTGCAGAAACGCAGCATTTTTGGCTGCTGCAGAAATGCAGCTGAAAAAAACGCTGAATTTTACAGTATCAGCAAAGTGAATGTGATTTTCTTTAATTTCCTCCACACATTGTGGGGAAAAAAAAGCTGTGGAAAAGCTGAATTTTAAAAAATTTCTGTATTTTTGAAAACTCAGCATGTTCATTTTAGTTGTGTAATTGCAAGTATTTTACCCATATATTTAATAGGGAAGGAAAACACTGACAAAAAAACGCACTAAGCACAGTTGTTTTTTCTACTGTATTGCTTAGCTGCATTTCGCTAAATGGGGTCTTAGCCTTAGGATACATGCACCGGACTATGTGCATGTGTCGGGGTTCATGGTTTCAATGATATCCATGTATTGCCCATGCCTCCACAGCCACATTCACTGCCATTAGTGAGACTGGACTCCAAAATGGACGAGTACAGGAGTTGTTCTGAGTTTTGCAATGGGCTCACAGCTACATACATAGCCCCTTAATAATACATGGGCATGTGCATGGAGCCCTAGAAACTAATAGGTCAGAGTGCTTGCCATGAAAAACACGGCTAATGCACTGACAATTCTCACAGTCATGTGTATGAAGCCTTACTCAGTGTAAACTGCCTGTTTGCAAATTCATGTGCACAGACTTTGTAGAATGGCACATAGACATGTATTAAGAACCCATAGGCAGGCAAGATGAAAATCTCACTCAGGTGGCAGATTACAGAGTCCCCAAGGGGGCAGTGATTGCACCGCCACACTTTCCCCGGTCAATTGCCATCCATGTCCACCCCCCCTCCAATCCCCCAGCTACGTTGTAAGTGGCCGCTCCTGCTTCACTGAAAGACAGTGTTTACAGTGAGTTACAACTTTGCTGGCAGAGCTTGGGTTGGGACACAGAAGGGGATTGGAAGCAGCCACTCCTGAGTCCTATTTCACTGTCAGACATTTGCCACAAGTGTGAATGACCCGGCGCAGCCTGCCTCTCCTTCTACTGTCTGTGTTCTTGGGTCCGCTGCTCCTCCATCCTCTCCATCCAGGTATCGGGTACACTATATTCAGCATTGGTGGGACAATACAGGGGCGCATGTGTGTTACATTATCTGTGCCTTCTCCCAGCAATGTGAGTGGTGTGAATCAATGAGGGTTTGGAGTCACTAGGTTGTATGAGAATGCACACCAGGGGTTTGGGCTTCTAATACTTGGCAATGGGAAAAAGTTGTTGGGCATTATATATGTGCCTACACAGTTCAATCCTGTGCCCACTGTATGAAGTTCATGGCAGGGCTGTCAGGTGTCAGCACTGCTAACTGGAAACTGAGCTATGTGGTCAGTGCTGAACATGGTGTGGGAATCAGCAGCAGCAGCCTGTGCATTACCTCTGTACCTGGGGCAGGGCAGCACTTTAATATTGGTGCGAAGTTTGATGGGGCATCTCTGTCAGTGGATAGACCCAGCATGCCTCTGCTTAGGTGACTCAGCGACATACATAAGACTGGGTTCATATCATTGTTGGAGACTCTGTTCAGATTCTCTGGTGCAGACACATCTAAAATTGCCAGACAACGAAAAGTCCTATCAGTCTGACATTTTTGTCTGGTGTTTCTAGTTAAAAAAGACGGATACCTGACAAATCCCATTATAATCAATGAGGTCTCTCGCTCTCCATTGGTGTCCGCTATTTTAGCAGTCTGTTTGGCTATTCTTCTGGTCATCTGATGGACCAGAAGGATAGACACCCACTGCAGATGTGAACTAAGTATCAGATGTGTGGAAAGCATGGTAAAGTCATGATTTGGCATAATTCCATCATCTGACATACCCCCTAAGCAGGGCCGATTCTAGCATCCCAAGTTATATGGGGGGACACCATTTTAGCTTTTGCTTCCGGCATCAGAAAAGCTAGAATCATCCCTGCCCATAGGCAAAATATGTTCTTCCCTAAGGCAGTTTGCCTAGAATCCATAAGAAAATATTGCAAAAAGTGCAATATAAGTCCACAGCAGGCCATGGGCACCATGTTACAGAGCATTTATGTAGCATGGATTCATATAACACAAATAACTCTAACGTGATTTTTTGACATATAAATGTAGCTATTATTTTCACATTACATATTTTCCAAAAAACAATTAATAAGAAAATAGCGTTTTTGTCTTGAGTTCTTAAGATAATTCCCGTATTGTTGAAATGATGAAATAATACATTGTTCACTTGCTTGTTTTACTATGCCCAGAGCCCTTCAGTTAATTATCCAGATAAATACATTTTACCAACTAACAAACATGTTACCAGCTGCACAAATCACCGGCTTGCTTGGTTTGCGGTATAATTTCACTGACTTGTACCCAACTATTATCTTTCAAAAGCAAGTAGAATTTTTCTGCAGACCAAAGATTCTCTCAGATACATTGCCAAGGACTCTAGAAGTAAGAGTGCAATGATTATAACATTAAATGCTGTGCTTGGATTGTGGATGTAATGAGCCATCTTATGTGTGAGATTAGAAGAGAAATTGCTTTATGTCCTGTTATCACTTTAAAGTGAAGTTATGTATAAACAATACAGAATATTAACATTGATCACTAGTATCAAACCTTGTCTCAAAAGGCCTTTGCATAGCCATACTGCATAAGAAAGGTTAGATGTGATAAAGCTATGCCAATGAGCATGGCTAAAGCTGCCCATTCATGGAAAAGGGAGTCTACTACTTCCAAAATCACTTCTAAACCACTTATATGCCAATCAGTGACATAGTGAACATACAGTATCTTCTTGTGTCAAGGTACAATCTTGCTGCTGAGAAATACAACTTTTATTCCATTTGGAGAACTCAGGGTGGGGCCACAAGTGCTGGACCACCCATGTTCTTTTGTGGTCTAAACCCAGTGCCACCCTAAAGCAGAAAGACTGACATGTCTCATGGACAGTGATTTGTAGCGACTACAAAAGATGATGGTGCTCCAGCAGTTGTTGCTCAGTCCCGAATGTATCAAACAGCTCCTTTGCATATGGAATATAAGTGGAATTTCTCAGCAGCGGGGTACAGTGGGGAAAAAAGTATTTAGTCAGTCACCAATTGTGCAAGTTCTCCCACTTAAAAAGATGGGAGAGGCCTGTAATTGTCATCATAGGTAGACCTTAACTATGAGAGACAAAATGAGAAAACAAATCCAGAAAATCACATTGTCTGATTTTTAAAGAATTTATTTGCAAATTATGGTGGAAAATAAGTATTTGGTCACCTACAAACAAGCAAGATTTCTGGCTCTCACAGACCTGTAACTTCTTCTTTAAGAGGCTCCTCTGTCCTCCACTCATTACCTGTAGTAATGGCACCTGTTTGCCATTGTTATCAGTATAAAAGACACCTGTCCACAACCTCAAACAGTCACACTCCAAACTCCACTATGGTGAAGACCAAAGAGCTGTGGAAGCACACCAGAAACAAAATTGGTGGTGGCTGACTAAATACTTTTTTTCCCCACTGTATGTTTCACAAGGTGAACAGCTTTTTAAAACATGTTTTTGTGATAATCTGTAATGAGATGATATGCAATATGTATCTATTTTTGGCTACCCAGTGGTTGTGACATGTAGCCTTTTAAGGGTATGCCACAATACTGTATTGAAATGATTTCTTAAGAAATTGGAGTCCTTAACTAAATTTGAGCTAAGGAAAGGGTGAAAACATTTGTATGTAACCAGTAGAAAATGGGCAGGAAATGCAAAAGGAGAAGCAATGAAAACATTATTTGAGTTGCTGTGTCAAATGGTCACAGTCTGTCATATACAGTGAAAGCTCTTTAGAAGACCACCCCTTTGAGAAGACCCCCTTCTTAAAGACCAGTTTTTTCAGTTACCAGAGTTTGAACGAACCATCACAGGACATGTGACCTCAGATGTGGGAGTGATTTATTATCTGTGATTTCATTGCACATTCCACTTATGAATTACAGTAAACTTTCAGCATTTGCCCAAAATGTGAAAGCAAAATAATTTTGGATAATATTAACAAAATAACTTTGTTTTTTGTCTGCCAGCATCATTTAGTCAGAATAAATTACATGGTAGCAATAGTTGGCCAATTGCTAACCTCTGCCTGACAAATGCATGTCCATGACCCAGGGCACACAGTGTATTGTGAAGCTGGAGGTTTACTGTGTTCTGGGAAAGGTGCTTGTTGTTTTTTCCTTCTCCCCTTATTCATAAAGTAATTTTTGAAAATTAATTCTATAGGCATAAAAAAAAATATTTTCTGGTTTTGAGGTCAATCCTTAATTTTATGTTTACAGGATTATAGGATTACAATCACACTCTTTCATATTCGGAAAACCTTTTTCAGTCTCATGCCATGTAATATACTTAGCAGATGCAGTTTCTTATTCATAGCTGAGCTGCAGCCTATGAAATGCTGTGTGTGAATTGTCATATACTATGTGTATAATTCTTAAGTGATTACAGTTTCTCGGAATGCTTTTACAGTTAAGCATATATAGTTCTATCATTTTAATGCTTCATCTAATTTTACAGCACCTAGATTATAAATAATTGTTTCTAACTTAGACCTCTAGACAGCTCTGTAACATAGAGGCGATGGGCATAGTAAACCATTGGGTTGAAAGTTGAACCTGCCATTTTGTAGATGCTCTGACCCGGTCATCTGGCCTTCAGAATTGTGCTTATTTTTGAGTCACCCAGATCCTTACACTTGCGCATTTTCCAGCTTTCAACAAATCAACTATTAGAATTGACTTTTCACTTGCCGCCTACTATAATCCCCCATCCCTGTAACATCCGCATCTGTTCAGACTTCTGCACTATCTTCTGGTCGTATGGTTCAGCGCAGGAGGTGTGTCCGGCTATAATTCTATGCTTTTAAGTTTCTTGTTGTACTGTCTGAATTCAGCTCTATCACCTCACCTCTGTTCTTCAAACAGTCAACCTCAGTTTTGCTTATGTGATTGACATCCTTCCTTTCCACTCACTTCTCTTGTTCCTTCTGTGATTGATGGGAGATCAGAGTTCGGTCCAATCAAGTCTGGGGCAGATTCCTGACATCCAATAAATAGTTTTCTAAACCACACCTGAATGCTTGCTATTAGTCTCTCTTGAGCATGCTAGCATTTTCTCCTGTATCTCTGATCTTGTTTTCCCTGACCTCTGCTTTCTGCAGACCTGTCTATTCTTCTAGTTCTTATTTTGTTCTTTGCTGCCCAACTGGTTCTGACCCTTGGTTTATTTCCTACCCGTTCTTGTTTGTTTGTTATGTCTGTGTTTGTGTTTTCACTTGTGTCATAGGAAGGGACCGTCACCTAGTTGTCCTCTACCGCTTAGGATAGCTGAGGCAAGCAGGTAGGGACATCTGGGTGGGTCTAGTATTAGGGCTCACTATCCTTGTCTTCCTTTTTCTTCTGGGATTCTTGCAGCAGCCGTAAACAAGTGTAACAATCCCCTTGACAGACATTGTCACAAAATAATCAATGTTATTTACTTCATCTGTAAACAGTTTTATTGTAATCACTGATAGGTGCAGCATACCACAATTGTTTCTGTTGGATTCATATGGAATGCAACAAAAAGAAAATGCCCTCTGCCTCCATATTATTCTGGAAACATGTGAATGTATAGTACAGGGCTCATGCACTTCTATGACTGCTTTACTACTGGTTTGTACTAAACAACTGTAATGCAGCCATTTGCAGGTGTGCTAAAATAGACAAATATGGTAAATATTAAATAACAGAACAGCCCATGTTTATAACTACCTGATTCTATAAAGTTTGTTGCAGGTGAAATGAAGGTAATCCAGGTGATTTGATTGTAATACAGACATTATGTTATTAGCAAGGATATCAATGTTAAAATTTAATGTTTAATCAATATGCATTAAAAAGGATGGTTAGGCTACCAATGTAAAATCCATACACAAATTTTTTTTTTATAACAACAAACGACAGTTGTTTAAAACTGTTCAAGGATATACATATATCATGTCTCAAGAAATATCCTCTTAAGTAGAACAGGACAACTTTCCAATAACCGCTAGGTGAAAACATGAGCACATGTGGTATCAAAGTGTACATAATGTATAGAAATGTGCTCTAAACTTCCAAGGCAGGCAAGCAAATAACATATAAAGTGGAGCAGTCTTACCACCTCCTCGTTGGGCGTAAAAAGTTAGGGTAACAGGAGCAGATGTTGACAACTCGCCCTATGAAAACCCTACAAAATATCCACTGCACCCTGAATAGCTCCTGCCTTTAAAAGGGCAGTCCCAAGCTAGCCCTGAAACCAAGCCCTGTGAGTCCCTATATTCATTTCTTCTTGCGGGCAAAACAAGATTCTTCAGAGGACAAACTGGATAGCTATACTATAATCAGCTGATGCAGCCCTGTATGGGCAAACCCGCACCAAAAATACTATACACCATCAAAGCTGCCTGAGGCTGTCTGACTGCTTACTGTGGTGTACAAAAAAAAAAAATTGTGTATGGATTTTACGTTGCTAGCCTAACCATAGCTTTTAATGCATATTGATTAAACATTAAATTTTAACATTGATTATCCTTGCTAATAACACAATTTGAGTAAAGGGTCAGAGCTGATCTCCTTCAAGGGCCACCACTCTTCTGCATCAGGAATTCTGAAGAGCAGAGCTCAGGAAGGGAAGGAGGAATTCAGCATCATCGTCCTCTATAGCAGCATTCCTTTCATTTCTACAGAAACCATGGGAGGATGGTTGGGTGGTCCCTAGATCCCCCTGTAGAAAATCCTGGGTATAACTCTGCAATAATCAAACATCTTTGAAAAGCATTACCTTCAGAGGAAAGCAAAGGAGTATTTAGATATATAGACTTCTTGTTTTACTGTTTCCAAATAAGGTTTTTATTGAACTGGCAACAGTACAGTAAGATTTCGCTTGTGATTTTGTGTGACCAATAGTGGTGATTATATATTTCTCATTTGCACACAGTACTTTATATGTACTATTATTACATGTTTCATCTGTCCAGTCTGTGATTCATTTTGTGATGTGTACTATATGCAACTACAGTACGTGATAATTCTTCCCCGATTGTTGTCCCATCTTTTGTGAGACTCATTTTTCAATTCCATGATTGTATGTCATTTTCTAATAAAGATTGTGCCATTGATTTTTCGGGGGAGATTGGCTCTCATTTTTGTTGGAGTAAGAAATTACTTGGCAAACATTTAGATTATTTTTCTAGAGTACTTACAATCGGGACATACGGTATGTTGAGAATAGGATATCACTGTATATAAAAACCCGACAAATATGTAATAGCTAATTTTATCTCATTGAGAGACATTTTCATAGACACACAGGTCACACAGAATACCACTGTAACGTCTGCGCTCGTTTGGACTTCGACTCCATCCTCCGGCCGCATACTATGGCGCAGGAGGCGTGTCCGCCTATGATTCCTTGCTTTAGGTTCCCGTAGTACCCTGTCTGAACACTGTTCTATTCCCTCACCTCTGTAATTGATTTTCCACTGCACCCATCTCTTACACCTTTGTTTCCTTCTGCTCCTCTAATAGTTAATTTCAGCCTTGCTTTGTGTTTGACAGCCTATCTGCCAATCAAGCCTGGGGCAGGTTCTGGACTTCCTATTAACAGCCTATCAGCCCACACAGGTTTGCTGGCTATTGTGACTTTGTCCTTGCTAAGCGTTTCTCTTGCTATTGTATTGTATTACTGACCTCTGCATTTTGGCTTTTGACTCTTTTGGATTGCGATTTGGTACTGCTTTGTCTCTCTGGCTTTGACCCTTGGCTTGCTGACTCCTCTTCTGTGTTATTTTGTCTTTTCCGCATTTTGTGTTGTCACTTATCTAGAGAAGGGACTGTTGCCCAGTTGTCCCTGTCATTAGGACAGTTGAGGCAAGTAGGCAGGGACAGGGGCTGGGTTGAGTGTAAGACTCACTGTCTCTGTCATTCCCTTCCTCCCAGGTTTCAGCAGCAGCACCGGGGATTTGCTCAACTGGCAATTCCCTAACAACCATCTCATAAAGCCAATGAACACCTCCAGTGTGAAAGCTCAGAAGCTCAGGCAAGATTATTGCCCCATAAGCATGTACAGAAAATCGAATAAAAAACCTAGAATAAAAAAATAAAACATATTTTCTAAAGGATATTTACTAGTACCTGGTTTTCATTAGTTCATATTGAGCAGAGTATTCAAAGGTTTGTACAGCTTTGCTACACTAAAGATCCCTATGGGTGAGCAGTTGTGATTTTGGGAACCCTACAGTTCCATTGTAATTGATCCAAGGATGAGATCAGTATTATTATAACTTATATAGTTACAGTGGGGAAAAAAAGTATTTAGTCAGACCTGTAACTTCTTTAAGAGGCTCCTCTGTCCTCCACTCATTACCTGTAGTAATGGCACCTGTTTGAAATTGTTATTAGTATAAAAGACACCTGTCCACAACCTCAAACAGTCACACTCCAAACTCCACTATGGTGAAGACCAAAGAGCTGTGGAAGGACACCAGAAACAAAATTGTAGACCTGCACCAGACTGGCTGGGAAGACTGAATCTGCAATAGGCAAGCAGCTTGGTGTGAAGAAATCAACTGTGGGAGCAATAATTAGAAAATGGAAGACATACAAGACCACTGATAATCTCCCTCGAACAGGGGCTCCATGCAAGATCTCACCCCATGGGGTCAAAATGATCACAAGAATGGTGAGCAAAAATCCCAGAACCACACGGGGGGACCTAGTGAATGACCTGCAGAAAGCTGGGACTAACGTAACAAAGGTTACCGTCAGTAACACACTACGCCGCCAGGGACTGAGATCCTGAAGTGCCAGACGTGTCCCCCTGCTTAAGCCAGTACATATCTGGGCCCGTCTGAAGTTTGCTAGAGAGCATTTGGATGTTCCAGAAGAGTATTGGGAGAATGTCATATGGTCAGATGAAACCAAAGTAGAACTGTTTGGTAGAAACACAACTCGTCGTGTTTGGTGGAGAGTGAATTCTGAGTTGCATCCAAAGAACACCATACCTACTGTGAAGCATGGGGGTGGCAACATCATGCTTTGGGCTGTTTCTCTGCAAAGGGACCAGGACAACTGATCCATGTACATGAAAGCATGAATGGGGCCATGTATTGTGAGATTTTGAGTGCAAATCTCCTTCCATCAGCAAGGGCATTGAAGATGAAACGTGGCTGGGTCTCTCAGCATGACAATGATACCAAGCACACCGCCAGGGCACCAAAGGAGTGGCTTTGTAAGAAGCATTTCAAGGTCCTGGAGTGACCTAGCCAGTCTCCAGATCTGAACCCCATAGAAAACCTTTGGAGGGAGTTGAAAGTCCGTGTTGCCCAGCGACAGTCCCAAAACATCGCCAACAAAGGATATATAACAAAGTATTGAGATGAACTTTTGTTATTTGAAGTGTGACTGTTTGAGGTTGTGGACAGGTGTCTTTTATACTGATAACAATGGCAAACAGGTGCCATTACTACAGGTAATGAGTGGAGGACAGAGGAGCCTCTGAAAGAAGAAGTTACAGGTCTGTGAGAGCCACAAATCTTACTTGTTTGTAGGTGACCAAATACTTATTTTCCACCATAATTTGCAAATAAATTCTTTAAAAATCAGACAATGTGATTTTCTAGATATGTTTTCTCATTTTGTCTCTCATAGTTGAGGTCTACCTATGATGACAATTACAGGCCTCTCCCATCTTTTTAAGTGGGAGAACTTGCACAATTGGTGACTGACTAAATACTTTTTTCCCCACTGTATGTTATTAGCATTATTATAACTTATATAGTAGTTTAAGATTTTTATTGTTTGTATGTTTTATGTGTTATGTTTTGTAATATTTTGTGTGCTGCTATGACATGATAATTTTCCTTTTTGATAAAGTATCTATCTATCTATCTATCTATCTATCTATCTATCTATCTATCTATCTATCTATCTATCAATACACAAAAATACACCTGTACTTAAATGATAAAATCCCTTTTAAGAAGATTTCCTAGCATTACTTCTATGAAGTGTCATAACCTTTCTGTATTTGATATCTTGAAGATGCTGCATTTTCCCTTAAACTGAGCAATCTTCTAATAGTTTCTGCTCTGAAACGTACCTGCTAAATCAATACATGATAAGAAGATCAATAGCGTAACAATGACATCCCTCCCTAACATCAATCTAAATAATGGCCATGGGGCAAAGATAAGTAAGAAACCTAAAAAGGTCACTGACTCTTAACCAGGGATCAATATTTCACTGCAAGATTTAAACCCTGTTCATGGTTAGTATTTGCTAGTGGGTAAATATAATTCAGACACTAGACCAAAGAATAGCTGTGTGCCTTGAATCAATCCTATATCATTTTACAGGTGACAGGAGAAGGAGTGTCCTATATTTATTCCATTAGACTAAACATAAAGGGGCTTTCCTAACAGAATCCTACAATTTCTGTGTTTGCTGTCAGTGAATGGAAATTCTCGTTTACATCTACTGACTTAAATTTACCCTGATCATACCAAGAAAGAGCTGTCAGTCCATTCTTCTGGTCCATCAGAGGACTAGAAAAATGGACGCAAAAATAGTGGACACAAATGGAGCTAAAGGACCCCATTGACTATAATGAGGTCCGATAAGAGTCTTTTGGATGTCTGTATTTTTTAAACTGAAGAATAAACTGAACAAGAATGAAAAAGTTGGACTTGCAGCAATTTTTTGTTCATCTATTGATGCCTGATTTGCACCAGATGGACACGTGGCACAGATGTGAACATAGCCTCAGAGATTTATTGCTGTTATAGCTAATACATTTTACACTAAATATTATTAAACCGTGTATCTGGCTGTGCATTGTCTGTTCATGCAAACCTAGGTGGGGGAACTGTTTCCTGCAATTTTCTAAATAAAGCAGTCGCCGACTGATCAGTTGATCTGTTATTTGAGAAAATGAGATTTAAGTGGAATGTTGTGTGTTATATGAAGTATCCTAATATACTAATGTTTATACGGTAAAGCTATAGTATTATGTAAAGTGAATTTTCAACAACATGCTGAGAGTTCTAATACTATATAATTATTAGTACAAAAGTGAAAATTTCTGCAAAAAAAATAAAAAAAATAGGTGTGGAAAAAAATTGCTAAATAATGCACCATCCGCATCACATCTTTACCTTTGTTTAACAGATCTGTTTAACAGATTCAAATAACAGATAAACACATGTCTATCCTAAGATAAAATGGAAATAAGGGCAGACTAGATTGACCATGTGGTCTTTTTCTGACATCAATCTTCGAAGTTTCTACGTTTTTAAACTTGCCCATCTGTTAAAATAAAGTAGATAGATAGATAAAAGCTGATCCGATACCGTCCTTTTTGTTTTAAAAGACATAGTATACCATATTTTAGTGTCCATCAGAACATTACATTGATATCTAAGTAAATGGAAGGCCATCTGTTTGCATCCGTTTGCTTTCGTTTTTTGGATCAGTTGTTTGCATTTGTTAAATGGACCAGCTAAATGGATGTGAAAAATGTGATGTGAATGAATGTCAATAATTTATTTTTGCTAATTGTCAAAATGAATGAACAAAAGAGAAATCTGAATCAAATCAATATTTGATGTGACTGCCCTTTGCCTTCTAAACAGCATCAATTCTTCTAGGTACACTTGCACACAGTTTTTCCAGGAACTCAACGGGAAGGTTGTTCAAAACATGTTGGCAAACTAACCACATATCTGTGAGGGCGGTACCATCACTTCCAGGACTCCTCCTCCATCGTATACAAATGTCTTTGTACAGTGCTAGAATAGCTGTCCGTTCTGGTTATGAAGAGAGAGGGAGAGAATTATAATACTGAAAGGGTATGGAGAAAGAAGACATAGGATAGAAATTATTAAGACTGCTGACTTGCAAGCCATTCTTAGTCCATTCCCCCACTGGTGCCAATTGCTAATTGCTCTGGCCTCGTAGGCTGAGGCCCTAGATAGCAGAAAAACTGATTTTTTTTTGTGAAGATTTTGCTGTGTTTTTTTGAGTCAAAGCCAAGAATGGCTACAAAAGGAATAGGAAATATATAGGAAGCTCTTATACTTCTACCTTCTGATCTTATCCACTCCTGGCTTTGGCTCAAAAAATGCAGCAAAATCTGCAAGAAAAAGAGCTGCGGTTCAGCCTTAATAATTCTGGCATTCCTTGTACCCGCCAGCATTTCCGTAGGTATAATTGACATGCTTTGATTCAAAAAAAAAAAAAAAATGCAACGGTTTTTGAACCGCTGCGGATATTTTTCTGCAATGTGTGGATGGTTTTAGCCTAAATCCCACCCACTTTGCAGGTACTGTAATACGTTGCATTTTTTTGCCACAGAGTTTCTCCTGCGGCCAAAATGCCGCATATTCGGAATGTGGGCCTCACATTTTTTTTTTGTTTCTTTATGCCAACAGTGTGGCACCAATAGTGAGTATAGTAGAATGTGATGGGCCAGGCTGCAGGACATGCCTCGGTGAGTGATGGCAGTGGTGGTAGATGTGGCAACTTAACAAAATGAGATTATTGGAAATGAAAGGGTGAACTGTCCTGTGTATGTGGAACTATGCAGTCACAGGCTCACAGCACAGTGCAGAAATTCTCCATCCCCTCACTCCTATGATTTTTCTGTTGATCTGCTTAAAATTGATTACATCTAACTAAACTTTATTCTACTTGTCCGCCTCCTATTATTCTGTAGTTCTATTGCAATGTTGCTGTTGTTTTCCAGTAGCAAATTGCAGCTATTGCTTTAGATCATGTAGTGCTGATGATAGCCCAGGTTTCTCTCAGCTTAAACATATCACAAAATGACTTGTTCTGTGTCTGCTAAAATCTTATTTGTGTCTGTGACATCAGCACTTTAAGGTCTCTACCTAGCACTCATTATTGGCTGATCTGCCAAAAGCCAGCCAACATTACAGAGCAGGTATGTTCCTTCTTCTCCTCCATGTATTTTAACTGCACCATACATGTCACTTCAGCCATTTTTGTTCACCTGAAATGAATAACAAAGTTTTTGATTTTGTTAAAAAACAAAACTTTTGGAAAATTTGGGTTCATCTGGCTCATTATGAATCAGTTCACTCATCTCTAGCCATAATGTAACAACAGTTGTCTAGTCAGCAACATTTTTTGTAAAAAGAATGGCTTAAAAGGAGTCTGTCAGGTTCAAAATGCCCCCCAAACTAATAACTGTGTCTTGTAGGAGAATTTAATAGGAGAAGAAACATAACTTTGTGGCAAACCAATGAAGCAATAAAGAGATGATCATCTTTTTATGAATATAAAAATCAGTCTGCAAGTGCATCTGGGGTGGCGGCTGATTTACCGGATTTGTCTACAGACATTAGAGATGGGCGAAATTCTCACAATTTGTTTCATGTTCGGGTTCAGCAGCTCGGGTCCCAAGTTTGTTTTGGGACGAAGAAGTTCGGTATGAACTACACTTTAAATTGTCTTAAAACATCGGCTCCTAGGAACCTATCTATTCAATTTCTAGCTCTCTAAGTCAAACACAGTCAAAGGGAAAAGTAATATTATTATACTTTGAGGTCTCCTTAGATCCCAGAGTATAATAGATGGAGGCCCAGGGGAGGTGTAAAAAATAAAAAAAAACATTCATTTTCACCTTCTATTACCTCTTTGGGCATCCTCATGGCGTGCCGCAGTCTCCTGGTGACATCCGGCACTCTTCTGTGACGTTATCGGGCCCAGGTGTCATGGCTAATGCCTGTGACTGGGCCACCAGTGGTCACATGGGCACGCCAAGCATCATAACATTATGATGCTTGGCATGCCTAGGTCACTGCTGAGGCCCAATAACAGGTCTCAGCGCTAGAACCGGCCCGATGACTTCACAGAAGAGGACGCTGCAAGGAGCCCCAAGAGAAGTAACGAAGGTAAGTATGAGTGTTTTTTTTTTTGTTTTGTTTTGTTTTTTCACCTCCCTTGGGCATCCAACTATTATACTCTGGCATCTGAACAGTCAGAATGGGAGTGATGAGTTACCAGTCAGACACAGTCTTGCCACTACCAACACTTATACCATATCACTGGTGTTCAAATCCACTGTGTTAAAAGCACTATGTCTGCTTCTTTCACTTAATTCACATCAGTCTCAAAGATATGAATGAAGGAGAGGTCATGCACTACAGCTTCAATCAAACTATGGGTTCCATCAGTTGGTTTTCTAGGGATCAGAAATGTATTCCCTGTCCTGTGGATAGGGGACAATTTTAATGACAAAACCCTTCTAAGGGACAAAATCGCAGATAAATACAGTGTACTATAGCAGCTGAATACAATGCAATATGTATACAGCCATTTCAGGCTGCGGAGAATGCTCACTGTAGTATTCTTTAAATAAATCACAGAAAAAATGCCCCATCATGATCACTACTACATCTGACTCTGAACACATCACTAAGTTTTGTGAATAATATAAGAATCTCTTTATATGCTTTCATTTTAATTACAGAAAGGTTGACCTTATGGTGCTATTATTTTATAATCTTTATTCCCCGTGAGGTCTGTTCTTGTAGCATTTTTGGACAGTTCCTATGCACCCAAAGCCACTCTCAGTCATACACAATGAATAACACTGCAATATATACATTTATATAATGGTGATAGTACATGCTCTAATATACAGTCTGTGCCAAATAACAAAGGACAGAGATATGCACCTGGCTCTCATTTCATCCTCAAGAGAACTTATTGAGTCTATTCATTTTCATTATTTCATTTCCAAGAAATGCCTTCTTAGTTTAATGAGTATTTCAACAGATCCTTCCCAGTCTCATTAGCAGTAAGAGGAGGACTGTCAACAGGTAAACCACATACCAACATGGAAGAGAGAGGAATCATTCCTTTGGCTTGATTCTTAATAGGTGACTAATTGAAGTACACAGTCCAGCTTGCTGAGATTGTTATGTAACAGATGTCTGATTTATCTTGTTTGCTGGTTTTCTGTTAATGAGGACTGTTTGGTTTCATTCCACACCCATAAACCTCTGGTTGGATGTCCAAGTTAATTCCTTTCAATGATGATGGGGTAAAGGAGGTACATTAAGCAATAAATTTCTCCTCACTATCCTGTCTGAGCTCAAGCTTCAGCTGTTGTTTCCTATATATTTATAGTGGAATCCTATCTCCTCTTTGGAGTCAGAGAAGGGTGGAGAGTAAGTAAGAGGGAGGGAATAAGGAAAGGGGTGGTGGAGTCTGCTAATTGTATCTCCCATTGTGTATACCAAAGAAAAGAGCAGACATTGAAAACTCTTTCTGAAGAAGGCAAAGGGAAGCTTGCAGGAGGTGAGTACCACTGCTGTTTCTTGTCTTTACACTGCACAAGTGTCGTCTGGATTTCAGCAGATCATCCCTAGAGAGTCACTTAGCTGCTGCTCTACCTCCCAACAACAGAGGTATGTATTTACTGCTTCATTCATGGACCTCTTAAACTATGGCTTCAGGCTCTTCTTGTTTGTTTAACAAGGGAAATTTGAATTAGAGGAGGAATTATTCTTGTGGGGTGCTTAGGGTAACTTACTGCAGCTATATTGATCTATATACACATATATACTGTATGTAGAAAAGGAGAGAGAGGTGTGCATTTAAAGTTTCCTTGGGTTCAGTAGCTCACTATAGTCAAGGTGACCAAGCTTGTGAAGTGCAAAGCTAGCGCTGATAACATAATACTAGACTACTATTAAAAGAAGAAACAAAATACCTAACATGCTACATTGTATCCACTCTATATGCTAATGACAGTCATTTAGAAAATAAGAGAGAGGAAACAAAGAATTTACTCACTTATAGAAGTGTGATATTCTCCGGACATGATGTAATGTTGGTTTTCTAATCCTTCAGTCTAGAAGTTCATCTCTTTGAGCAAGTTTTATAACCAGATGAACATAATATTGATTATATTTGTTTACATTGGTGAAATGTATAGTACTGGAATTCCCTGTAAATCTTACTTTTCCTCATTCACATGGACTAGAAATCTGATTTTTACAAGTTGTGAGAGGGGACTGTCAGTCTAAAACATGTTATTCGTTTACAGTATACAAACCCAGATCCTTATTCCATAGCATATAATAATGCCCTAAGCTCTGATGGTACTTAAGGATAAGCTTAACTGATGACTGGACTTAGCTGTTTGCTGGCTGAAAACATTACTGTTATAAATGTGCAGGTTTAACTTGTTACATTAAGGAACTTTTGGTTAACATCCTAGGAGTAAAGTGATATATATGAGTGGATTGTTCATATGATCTAGTATGCACCCCAAATGGAGAGTAGGTCAGTGTCCCCTACAATGGACATTTTAAAGACAGCCCTCCTAGTAAAAGTCACTTGCCCCCTGGTTGTATCACATAGCTGATCCACACAGCGTGTGTTCTATGATTAGCTGTCTGATTGCGTATTTGAGGCTATGTATGAACACAGATAAATACTGGCAGACAAGCATAAATCTGGCGAAGTGTAAAGTAGAAGAGGATATGTTAATGATTTTCAATGCTGTGCTGAAATATGACAACCCTTATGTTCACTATACATAAAAGAAGAGTGATCTGAATCTGTTTTCTTGAGTTTGATAAACAGTCTAAACCTCATTCATCAGTCTGTAGCTTTGATAATATTGCAGTAGAGTAGCTGGACCCTCCCTTTAGATCACTTGTCATTTAGTGATATGTGAATTGCATGTATTGGTCCAGTGAGAAGTCTTACATGTATTGGTCCAGTGACCAGACTAGAGTCATTTGATAAAATGTGTCATTAAAAGTACTATGTAGTAATGCAACACAACACAAGGAAAGAAGATGAAGAGCAGAAGTATGTGATGTACAGACACCATACATACAGTACTTCTGTATACCAGTATGTGCATTGCTTGTGTGCATGTCTGTTACATAACCCATTATACTGTGTATACCACAAAGATCCAGAACTTGAGAACAATCCCACTGTGTTGCTGAAGTTTGATGGCCAGAATATGTTCATCAGCAGCTCCCAGCTGTTTACTCAGTGGCCACTGCATATCCCATCTGTCACTTTCCACATAATGATGGTTATTCATCTATGTAGTAAACAGGACTGTGCAGAAGTTTGGGAAAGAGACAGCAATGTGTATTCAATGTTATAGTGTATGAGATTCTACATAAGCTTTATAATTCATAGAAAGAATAGAAGCATGTTATAATCCATATTATACCATTGTCCTTTATAGGACCAGGTGACTGTAAAGCATGCTACAGGGTACAGGCATACTAAAGAGGTGCACAAGCAGTTTAGTATGTCTACTGTCCGATCCTATGGAGTCTGCTTGAAGAGGTTAAGCTGGGATTAGTCAGTTAGGTTAGCCTACACACATTGAGCTATTCACATGCTAGCCAGATCTCGATGTATACAATATGCTGGAACACATTGCTACTCGTTATGGAATCATTCCTTCAGTTTCTTGTTGCTGAATGTGCTTGAGATGGTTTCCTTAATGCATGAGGAGATGAGCATACTTCTTATAATGTCTTCTAGTTAAGCAAATCTACAGAACAAAGTGCAATACATGTAGTCTAGTTGTAGTCTAGCTGTAACAGGTAGAGAGAGATTCCTAGAGAAGGCTTAAGCGTTGTGGATATTAGACTTAAGAAAGATCATTAACTCTTGGATTCTGGAATACATATGCGCAGAAGTGCCTTAGTATGCAGAGGGCAGGTACATTAGCTATATAACAAGAGCACGTTGTGAGGAGTCTTGGATTGCCAGGGAAGGAGGTGTAGCCGCACATTACTTTACAGAGTGATCAGTACTGAACGGACAGCTCAGTGTGCACGGAGCGCTGTCAATCCTAGAGGCAGAGAGGCAGCGCTCTCCAAGGTGCTGAAGGGAATCTCAAGGCAGCTTCAAGATACAGCATGCCCAGCCTGCCGCGGGGAGCACAGCACAAGCAGGGTAGGTAACCCACTTCCAAGATCAGATCTGCCACGAGTTTATGGCTTTGCTTATTATGCATCTGATGATTCCTTAGTTTTCCATATTCAGATTCCATCACTGACTTTAAAGAAGGGAGTAGAAACAATAGTATAGACTGCAGCAAGTGCTATGAACTATGGGATTCTATAATATTATATATAGAGTTAAATATTGTATAGCTGTTTTAACTCAACTTCCATTCATGGCATGAATATTGCTGGTTTGCTGTTTAGAATATTTACTAACATTCTTAAGAACAAACTAGAATTTCATGAAAACTTAAAACATACTTTATCCAGAATAAGAAATTGATACCAATATCTGAAGAAGGTGCTTTCCCCTCTTAAGAGAGCAGCACGACTGGATTAGAAACCACAGCGTCATCTAAAATACTGTATACTTTGTGTTAGTCTGTAGCAATTTACTTTACATTGCTGTAGCTTTCTGATATTTGATGCTGATCCTATACACTTCCTGTCATTTTAATGACATAAACAAATACTTAATGTATACTTTATGTGTATACCCTACACTTTGTGTGTATCTCCTGCAATCTATAAAGGTTTGTGTGTTGAATCCATTTTTTAGATAATTTAGAAATCATAAAGAATTATGATATAACATCTTATGTATTGTATTTTCACTTTTCACTACTTTGTGAATAGTAGTTTCCCAAATATACTATCTTGCGCCTATATTTACAAAGGTAGGAGACAGAATGATATAAGTCACTTATACAAATCCTTCTGACAGATTTCCTAGTGGTGTTTCAACAGTTGATGATTTTTCTTTGACCTAATTAACTATTTCCCCATTTCAGATTATGTAAATTTATTCTTCAGATACTTCCATGGAAATCCAGTGTTTGCAGCCGCAAGTGTTTATCATTAAAATCTAAGGTCCACTAGCTGTATCTGAGCTCTATAAAACCCAAGTTTAAAGTAAAACTGACATTGGGTGCAATGTTTCAGACATCACAGAAGGTCAGTGAAATATATCTTACTAGAGCCAGATGGGTGTGTGGTTTCCATTATATACATTAACAGTTGGCATCCTAAAAATCAGCAATACAACAGAGACAAGAAACAATGTACATATACATGTACCATTACAAGGGCTATAACTAATTCCACCACACCTCCCAGGATGAGCACATTTTTCTGTTTTTGCAAGTATAAATGTTAGCAGGAAACTTACAATGGGCACAGTTTTTGTATACCATATATTCAATAGTTTGGGTATTGTTCTCGAAACAATAGTTACTTGTTCAGGTTTAATCTGAGCTGTAGGGGATAATGTTGAATGTACATTTATATTGAACATAAATCTGCCCGTTTGCTTAGTTACCAATAAAACATGGATTTTTGTTGCTCCATAATGTTGTCTTTCTTGTTACCAAGAATAAAATTAGCAACATGAGTCATCTAGTTCCATGTAAACTAGTGGTAAATTGCTACGGGATCTCAGAATTATTTTGCTCTCTGACTTGTTGCATTGTATCACCCACTGTTACATGAAAATGAACAAGCATTGGCAGAATCTAATTATATCAAAATAGAGTATGGCGAGGGATGTGGGCATTCAATTAGTGAATGAAGTGATAAAAGCACTTGATCATCCCTCACATAATGACTCCATTACAATAAACTGCTAATCTCACGTTCGCTACAGAAATGGCTTTGGGTGTCATGAAAAACATTGTAGCATAATTTGTATCAGGTTATAGTTATTTATTTTCATTACTTATGGTTTGGTCTTCCAAGCTGCTGGAACCAATAATACATTGCCTCAACAGATCTGTAACCAGATTGCTATCAGCATATATATTAGCAGACCCCCAGCCAGT
Source organism: Leptodactylus fallax (assembly GCA_947044405.1). Classification (NCBI taxonomy): domain Eukaryota; kingdom Metazoa; phylum Chordata; class Amphibia; order Anura; family Leptodactylidae; genus Leptodactylus; species Leptodactylus fallax. The sequence continues at coordinate 2,005,262 of CAMRHE010000019.1, forward strand.
AGCTTTATCTAAGGACCCTTAGACCCTGATCAGTTATTGTCCAATCAGATCAATATCAAGATAAATTGGTGTGTAAATGCCAAATCTGAAAGACGAGTACATTTGCTAGAAAATTGACGGTTGTGTGTAAGTTTGCATCGCACAATGATTGTAGATGTGAAGCATCTGAGGGACTGCCATAGAAAAACAGCCAATGAGTGTACCGTATGACAAACTTAGTACTGCTACATCTCACAAATCAGGTGTGGACATATAGGGGTGGGGGGGGGGTTGTGATAAAAGAGAGGAAAAAAAAAAAATGGTGGGGGTCTATGTCTTTTTAACTTGAAAAAAAATGTGAAAATATGATAAAAATGGAAAACACATAAAATAAAAACCTTGATTCATCCCATAAAGTAACACTGTAACGTATAGAGTAGATATTGAATAGTATTGTTTCATTTGCAACCCTTTTATCCAGCGTAGACATCATAGAACATTTAATAACCATGGGGACAGTAAAAGTTTCTTTCTTTCTTGAAATGATCTTTCACCCTGTTGCTGGTCATGTTTTCAGTTATGTTTATATACAGATGTAATTGGGCAGTTTTTTTCTTAGTATGGATGATGATATCATGGCATGTGATATATAGAGTGCCTTAGAGTTGTGGGTAAACGGACTACAATTATCTCAAAGTGTGTACCCAGTTACAAAGTAGTCAGTGTTCACAAAAGAAATGTAAAACTACTACTGGGAGACCTTTCTAATTCACACATGTGTGCGGAATGCCTTATAATTCGAAATACACTTTAACTTTGACAAAATACAAAACAACCTGTTACATGACAAATTTAGCTCTGCTACATCTACGTTCATTGATGTACATAGTTAAATTCATGTACAAATGTGATACACATTTCCCTATATATAAAATATTTCAGATATGAAAGTGTGATTGATAAGTCATTTAATCCTGAATATGTATGTGACTTTATTTCCAGTAGAATTAATGGAGTCTGTGCAGCTTGGGTTGTGTTCAACCAATTCCATTGTTTATATCAGTCAAAAGTCAAAAGGTGCAGTACCAGTAATCTTCTAAAAGATTGCTTGGATTTTCCACCAAGCATAAAAGCAATTAGACTAATAAATATTAGAAAAGCAATTAGAAAAATAAAAGCTCCGGTAAAAGATTTGTAGTTCCTTGAAAATTTGGCTTCTATTGTTATTATGTGGCTTCATTTTCAGCCACTGACTTTTTTGTATATTATGTATATACAGTATTATATTACTCTTATTGAACAGTTACTATATATCCTGCATTTTTTACTTGCCTTACATTATTTTCCATTATATCCCCAAAGATAGAGCTATAGCCCAGAGATAAGGACTCTTGGGTTTAGACTACTCAAGCAGTCTAGCAGTGTAATGTCTACTTGTTTTTCTGTAAAGTAATCAGTCATTTCATCTAAAGTATAACTATAATATAATATCATTGTCTTAGCAGCAGCCTAAATATAATCATAGCATATTCTGTGTAGAAAGCATCTTTCTATAGATATGTAAACTAAGCTATGCACAGTTTGGTGTGTTTAGGCAGAAGGCTAGACAGTTTCATTCCCTTAGGGCAAAGCATGGATTAGTAATTGGCCAGTTGTGGCTTTTTAATATCTGAAGACATGTTTTTATATTACTAAACTGTACCTTTATATGACATAATACTATTTAGCTGTAATTTTTCACAGTTTATGTATATTTTGTACTCTGTGTGTAGGTGGAAGGATATTGTTGTATAAAAGATTGCTACTTAAACCTGAATCAAATAAGAAAATAGCCTCCCACTACATGTGTACAGAACCTACTTAGTCTATAGTTTTTATATTATAGAATTCTGCTGTTATTGCCTTGGTTGCATATAACATACATTTAAATGAAATGATAATCCCTATCTATTGTGTGGAGGGGTGACTAATGAAAAACAGGATGGGCGTATTGCTTGGACTCTCATAATGGTACAAAACATGCCCAAATGACCTAACTGAGACATCAGAAAGCCATAGTTCTACATTTAGACAGCACATCCTTTTTTCTATACCTATAATGTTCAAACAACTCTAAAATAGGAGACAACATACATTTAAGCACAAGCAAGACATATGCATAGTAAAAAACACAGGCAGGATACAATGCATACAGTGGTATATATAGAGCTTATGATTTACTACAGTTCATTGTGTCAGCTTTGGTCTTCCATAGTGTTGCAGGTAAATGTACATTTTCCTAATTCATTGAAATTCAATAGAAATAGTTTGATGATAAGCATGGTTCTGCTACATCAGGATATAAGAAAAATAGTGGCAAGTAATACTGCTGATTTGCAGAGTTTTAAAGATTTTCTCTAAGCATCTTAGTGGTGACAGTCTGTTTTCTTAGTCAGTTGTCAATGGATACGACCAAGAATGCAGGAGTTTCTTGTGGTCTGGGACTTGTCAGAAACCCAGTCATAATTTCCTTATTGTTGCCGGGTTATCTTCTTGTGCCTGTAGTGTCCCCGTCTCGTAACCCGGCCACATTAGGAACATTTCTGTCTTAATGGTCGCATCCACTGGCAACCAACTGTTTCAAGACAACAGACTGTCACCACAAATAGAGAAAATCTTTAAAACTGCAAAAAGATTTAATTATTTAAATTTACAGAAATGTTTAACTTTTAATTGTCTATAATTTTAAATATGTTTATGTTCGTAGGAAAACTCATTTAACCCACATATCAATTGGTACAGCACTTTACCTCTCCAGTTTGTTTTCCCCTGGGAGTTATTGTCAGGCAGCTTCAATAGACATTAGATTGTTGGCAGAAGATGGCAGGACCTGCAGCCACATATATTCTGCTTTCAAACAAGATACCGAGGGTTTTCCAAACTTAAGATGTTTATAGATATCTAATGGTTTTTATTATATATATCACAGACAATCTTATAACCAAGCCCTCACCCAACACTGTTTTTTTTTCCATCTCATTTCTTTGAAGAAAAAAAAAAGCAACACCAGAGTTTTCTCATTGCTGCTCTTCTTCCCTGGCTATAATAGAAACAAAAAGCATGTCCAGACAAGCTATATGTATAAGTTAAACTCAGACAAGATACATTCAAGCTTGTGTCCTTAAAGTACAAAAAATCTAGTCTGACTGGGCTAAAAATTCTACATTTTTCTATCAACTGGGTACTAACCAGGCCATGTTCTGAAAAGCAGAAGCCATCAAAAGAGGTTTAGATATTTTAGAAATGATTCCAGAGAATGGGACAGAAACAGGGTTTAGGTTGACACATAGGTTAACATAGCAAGATTCTAAGAATGGTCAAATGTCTCCCTGGAAATCAGTGTGGGTAAGACATGACCAGTTTTGTATCTCCCCATACAACATGTATAGTATCCAATGACAAAGTTAAGGAAGGAAACTTATCAAAATTACAGCAAGTAATAAACAGAAAAATTGCAAGAATTGACCAGATTTCAGATCTCATTTTTAAAAATCCTTTTGAAAGAATGTGGAATATAAATAGCTACATCTCACGATTTGTCCACTTTTTCAATGCTCCATTGTTGCTGAAGCATCTCTCCCATTGTTTTGAATTTGAATAAGACAAATTTATATAGATGTGTCCACCCGTTACTTTTCACATGAAAACAATTTAATACAATATGGTGACATGCTAGCAAAACCCTTGACAGTGCTGCAGGGCACAACACAACCACTAGGTGTCCACACATCTACAGGATAGGCATCTTCTGACAAATTGTCACAAAATCCCATTGTCTTAAAAAGCTGGTCACCACATGACACACAGAAATGGACATTTCAGCCAAGAAGAAAAGTAGCTCAAAACACTGAGAAGATGCTTGAATATAGTATACAGTATTTACAACTCTAAAATCTAAATTATATATATATATATATATATATATATATATACAGTACAGACCAAAAGTTTGGACACACCTTCTCATTCCAAGAGTTTTCTGTATTTTCATGACTATAAAAATTGTAGATTCACACTGAAGGCATCAAAACTATGAATTAACACATGTGGAATTATATACTTAACAAAAAAGTGTGAAACAACTGAAAATATGTCTTATATTCTAGGTTCTTCAAAGTAGCCACCTTTTGCTTTGATTACTGCTTTGCACACTCTTGGCATTCTCTTGATGAGCTTCAAGTGGTAGTCACCTGAAATGGTCTTCCAACAGTCTTGAAGGAGTTCCCAGAGATGCTTAGCACTTGTTGGCCCTTTTGCCTTCACTCTGCGGTCCAGCTCACCCCAAACCATCTCGATTGGGTTCAGGTCTGGTGACTGTGGAGGCCAGGTCATCTGGCGTAGCACCCCATCACTCTCCTTCTTGGTCAAATAGCCCTTACACAGTCTGGAGGTGTGTTTGGGGTCATTGACCTGTTGAAAAATAAATGATGGTCCAACTAAACGCAAACCGGATGGAATAGCATGCCGCTGCAAGATGCTGTGGTAACCATGCTGGTTCAGTATTCCTTCAATTTTGAATAAATCCCCAACAGTGTCACCAGCAAATCACCCCCACACCATCACACCTCCTCCTCCATGCTTCACGGTGAGAACCAGGCATATAGAGTCCATTCGTTCACCTTTTCTGCATCGCACAAAGACACGGTGGTTGGAACCAAAGATCTCAAATTTGGACTCATCAGACCAAAGCACAGATTTCCACAGGTCTAATGTCCATTCCTTGTGTTCTTTAGCCCAAACAAGTCTCTTCTGCTTGTTGCCTGTCCTTAGCAGTGGTTTCCTAGCAGCTATTTTACCATGAAGGCCTGCTGCACACAGTCTCCTCTTAACAGTTGTTGTAGAGATGTGTCTGCTGCTAGAACTCTGTGTGGCATTGACCTGGTCTCTAATCTGAGCTGCTGTTAACCTGCGATTTCTGAGGCTGGTGACTCGGATGAACTTATCCTCCGCAGCAGAGGTGACTCTTGGTCTTTCTTTCCTGGGGCGGTCCTCATGTCAGTCAGTTTCTTTGTAGCGCTTGATGCTTTTGGCCACTGCACTTGGGGACATTTTCAAAGTTTTCCCAATTTTTCGGACTGACTGACCTCCATTTCTTAAAGTAATGATGGCCGCTCATTTTTCTTTACTTAGCTGCTTTTTTCTTGCCATAATACAAATTCTAACATTCCATTCAGTAGGACTATCAGCTGTGTATCCACTTCACTTCTGAACAACACAACTGATGGTCCCAACCCCATTTATAAGGCAAGAAATCCCACTTATTAAACCTGACAGGGCACACCTGTGAAGTGAAAACCATTTCAGGTGACTACCTCTTGAAGCTCATCAAGAGAATGCCAAGAGTGTGCAAAGCAGTAATCAAAGCAAAAGGTGGCTACTTTGAAGAACCTAGAATATAAGACATATTTTCAGTTGTTTCACACTTTTTTGTTAAGTATATAATTCCACATGTGTTAATTCATAGTTTTGATGCCTTCAGTGTGAATCTACAATTTTTATAGTCAAGAAAATACAGAAAACTCTTGGAATGAGAAGGTGTGTCCAAACTTTTGGTCTGTACGTGTATATATATATATATATATATATATATATATATATATATAAAATTTATTTTGCTCTAATCTAATGCAGATGAATTCTCAGCGTTTATGGTATACATCTCATGACATCTAAATACATCCAAAACTATAAACTCTGAGGCTAACATAAGATGAATTTACTGTAGTTATAAATGAAAGCATTATATTCTTTACACTTAGTCATGGTACATACATAAACAGTTCGAAACTCTAAAATTTTATAGGATGCAACAAAATTTTCAAACCTACAGAGAAAAAAGGGAAAGAAAGTCGAAAGTTTTAACAGACAAGAACCTTTAAAAACTCAACGAACAACACTTGTATATATTGAGATGTGGCAGAGTTAACCTGAATTTCTGCAATTGGTTAAACTGGTGCAGTGTGAATTCTTATGAAAAAAAGACAACAAAATCCAATGAAAAGTCTTTGGAAAATCATTTTTCGATTACTTTTCAATGGCTTTTGTTATCTTCTGTGATAAGATATCACACTGCAGCAGTTTGACCAATTGCAGAAGTCCAAGTTAACTCTGCCACATCTGTACATGAAGCGTAGCATCCATGATTGCAAATTCAGTCAGGATTCAATGAATGTTAACATTGTTTTGTTTTCATACCAACTGACCCAGATAGAAATACCTTCTAGATGTGTCCTTACTTACATTTTGTCTTGGTTGAAAATATCCCAAGATGTGTGACGCAAGATGACCAGCTTTTCACATACACATGGTTTTTTGTAACTCTGTGTCCATGCATGCGCTATGTCTACATTATATGTGCCTATGTGGGGCCACCCAGTGGTTGCGATGCGATTTGCAGCATGAGAAATTGGTGTCACATCTATAATTTGCATCAACTTTTTTTTTTTTATTGAGTAGAATACTTTTGTAAAGTAGATAGATAGATAGATAGATATGTATATGATTAGAATTTGAGTTGGTCATTGGTTCAGGCAGAAATCTCGACCTATGTACGGTAAAATTTATGAATAAAATGAATGTTTGTTATGGCTGAATCTTCTGCTACAGAAGGCTTTATATAATGTGAACAACAAAGACTGACACTGATTAATGAAAATAAAAATGTAACAATGATGTTTCACATTTTTAGGCAAGGACATATTTATTTATAAAGCCTTGAGAGTCATTTGCATTCATGCAATGCATTTTCTATGTATTTATTAACACCAGCGAGTCGCTGTTAGATCGGTAAATTATGTCACATATGAAACACAATAGTTATTTCGGATCAGATGTTGCAGTGTTTCCTTTGAATTGCCTCTGTTTAATCACAGCACTTTGTAAAACAGAGTAATCAGAGCATAAGACATACTTCTTAATACCTTCATTGCTGGGGAAGATCTGGTACATTCATAGATAATTCAAAAAACTTCTCTTTTGCAAGTAAACACATGCGTTCAAAAATAAATACTTGGGAAACATAAAAGGCTTTGAATAAAAAAATCTAGCAAGCAGAATAAAAATAACGTTTGCTTTGCTGCTTGAAAGAAGATATACAAAAAGCTGCCATTCTCCTTCATATAATATAAATAGAAGACATAGAAAGTGGCATATGCAGACTAAAATATCTAAGATGTGCAAATATTAACCTGTTGGTTGCCATAAGTGACTTTGTTTTCTCCCCTCTCAGTTTACAAGTTTGCTTCCTCTATTAGTTCAAAGATTCAGAGAATTCAAGAACGTGGCCTGTTACACACCCCAGGATCACATACTGGTACCTATGGTCGATATTGTGGAGCTTCTTCTTTAAGCAGAAATAGCAAGTACATAAGTCTTTGAAGGAGTTGTCTAGTTTACAAAAAAACATTTTAAAGTACCTTTTTGGAGAACTCAGTGTCTGATCATTGGTGGCACCCCCCAATCTTCTAACTGTAGGGTCTCTGGCCTCTACCAAGCACTGCAACCCTTTGAAAGTTGACCAGGCACAGTGCCATGCATTTGGTAGTGGCTGCGCCTGATATTGCTTTGGTCACATTTTCTTGAAAGGGACTGAGCTGCAGCAAGCTTCAATAGTAGGCAAAGTAGATACAAAATCTAAATCAATAAACAGTAACAGGACACAGTGCCAGGAGTTGGACCCCCGCTGACCTAATATTAAAAGCTGGCTGGTCTAAATTTCAGTTCTGGCACATGGGACCTCCTGAGATGAGACAGATTATTAAGAGGTTGTAGCCAGATGAGATCACATTTCAGGCCAGCGGAGTTATTGATTAAGAATGAGAGCAACAGACATTAAAAGAAAGATGCAGATTGAGCCCCCTCTGTCAGTTTTCTGCCTGCATTCAACCACATGTAATAAGCATGACAGAAGTTTTCTTCTATCATGTTTTTTACTTTTCTTGCATGTCAGACTTTTTCTTCTGTTACAAAAGTAAACAAACAAACATGACGAAAGAAAGTGTTAGTCATGTTTTTTACATTACAGTCAATGGGAATGGACACAGATGGAGGCCTTTTAATAATTCCGGTGCATCACTCTAGATTCACTCTTTTGCTCTGCAGTGCTGATTTAAAAACATTCTTAAAATGAAACTCCTTGGTACTATAGGTTCCCTGTTCAGATGTTATTTTCCTAATCTGTCTAAAAATTAGAAATCAAGTCTTGGTTAAAAATATTACCTTTGTTGTGTCTAGAGCATATATGCAGACTTATGTGTATGGATGTAGACTACTAAAAAACCTCGAATGTGGTCTAATGCCACCTTATTGTTGGAAATTCTTGAATTATTTAATGGTAGGAAGTGTTACTTTTCTTAGTAAGTAGATTTCAAAGAGGAAGATCCCTTGTTCAGAATCCCCATTAAAATAAAAAATCCCCTAATGCCAGGATAGAAAGCAGCTACAAATAGTATTTCTCACTTTGCAAATCAGGCATGTCGGTGCATTACATATACAGTTGAGGCTGACGGGAACTGTGTAATGCTTTCTGCTGTGGTGGTGCTGCAGATTCTTCACAGACTACAGCTAGTCTCTCAGGGTCTTAGTAGCTGGATTCCCCTTGATCTGCTAACAAAACGTTGTTCTCCAGAACAGAAAACTCCTTGTCCTATGTGGAATACTGAACTGTACAAGTGTAGGGATAAAGTTCCAATAATAAAGTGACTTTTCTCCAAGAGCAATCTTAATTCTTTAATTTTTGTTATATACATTTTATGTTTTATTATGGACCTATATAAAAAAAGATTAATCGTAGAATCAGATCCTTGTCCTGCTATATCTAATAGAAATACAAACTGAATGTATGGGATGTCCGTGCAGCTATAAGTCAGTATGGGGCACTCTTGCTTATTCATATTGAAAACATGCATTGTGAGGAAACTCATCGCCAGCTAGAACAAAACTCATTCTGATGTGCTGCTAAAACCTATTTCCACTTGAGATTGGAACTCAGACCAAAATATGCTCACTGTGCCCTGTAATGCCTGGCACGTATTTGCCCAATTTGCAAACATACTGCAAGCAATGAATATTCTGAGTAGGTTGTTAGGAGGAAAACAAGGAACCAGAAACTCTAGTCCCCAACATTGTATTGTTTTATAACAGACAATGAGGATTGTATACTTTCTGTATCTCAGTAGAATAATGGAGCATGAGATGAGTTTAAACAAGCAGCAAATAATGTGCAAGTTCTTGTGGTACAATGCCATTCTGTCATGTCGCTTGTAAGTTCCTTAGTCCCTCAATGACATTAGTTCTCAAGACAATAAAAAATGGGAGCAGTGTGACATCATTTCCCAATGTTCATTAACTGCCAGTCTGAACATTTGTGACTTTTTAGCATTGTAAGCCCTGACTGATAAGTAACTGCATGTGTTTAGGGAGGCAGGGAAGTCTTTGAACTTAGTTGATTTTAGGTCCCTTGTGTTCTGAATGGATGATTTATTTGTGCATCACGTGACACATTTTGATCTTCCGACTGTTATTGATATTGGGCTCTTTCAAAGCAGATGTTTTTCTACCACTTGAAAGCAAGTGGTATGACAATTATACATTGTAAAGAGATTTACTGAACATATGAATGATGATCAGAAATGCTTTAGTTCCTTCAAGGAGATTATCTTGTGATAACCCCAGACCCTCATACACATAAGAGAAATGTTAGTTTCGTCAAGACTGGTCAACTATCTAATGAATGCTGAGGCCTCCCATCTTTTCCTGACAGATGATGATAAATAATATAATGCTCAATCCTTTTGTACTCCTTGGATATACAGTAAGTCTGGCAGCAGCTTACTACACTTTCTCCATTGCAAAACACATGCATGTCTGGCCAAACAAGAGTGTATGTTGGAAAGAATAGCTGTTGGCTTAACTATAGTTTTGTCTACAGTTATTGAGGATGTATGGGCAGGTTTATACTTAGAACATTCAGATATCTGCCAATGTATGACTGCCTTCTTTGGGATCATGGTAAATGTTCCTAAAGAAAGACACAGGAAAGCAGCTTTGTGGCGTACTGATATTACAGATAATGCTGAAAATTATAAAATGCACATAAGCACTGTGCTTGCCTGCTGACTCTCAAAGTAATGGATCTCAAGGGAGATCTATTACATGCCCTTCTCTTAAATAAACCTAGTGGAGTATACAGATCGTCAAATCATAGCTACTAAACAGAGTCAGTGATGGGGTTTCTGTAATGTCCCAACCCAACACCAAAGTGACATCATTGTAGGGCAGTGGTCTGCCACCTATGTCTCTCCAGCTGTCGCAGAACTAAAACTCCCAGTATACCAACCAGTGGATGGAGACCACTATTATAATGTTACATTTCAAATGACAATAAAGGCATTGGCAGCCAATTTCCAATAGTTACATATGTTGTAGGAAGAACATTGCAGCTCCTTATGGAAACGTCTCATCGCTTAGTCACCTTAAGCACAAATAGACATATTTGGTAAATTTGCAGAAAATAATAACCAACATAATACTTGATGCAGCTTGTTCTTAGATTGAGGTCCATAAAACTAGAAATATACAAGTTAAACCAATATTTGGTTTTCTGCCACATCAAGTTCTATGAATTTAGTCAGCCATGACTGAATAGTAACAATTCTATTCTATTGCTGTAGTCCCCAACCTACTGTATAGCTACAGTCACAAACCTACTTTTTATAGCATTGTGCTCAGTACCACTCTGTAAACCACAATAGAGAATCTGTAAAAACGCCATGTAACACTGAATTCTCCCACAACAAATAATATACAGCTGGCCACTTCTACTTTCTACAGTAAAAGCAGCTGTTTTCTGGAGCTGCCAAGTGCTACACTCCCAGCTGATCACTGCTGCGGCTCCTATCTGAAAGACGTTGCCTCTGGTAAGGCAACATGTGCCCTTCCTTATCTTTCCTCTTGCCTTGAGATATTCTAAGATCAGTGACATAAGATGACCAGCTTTGTAAAATGCTGTGTTAGGGATTGTTCACATGGCAGAATATGGCGCTGATCTTGTGCTAGATTCCACCTCAAAATCAGTGATATATTCACTTTAATTCTGCCTTCAATTTTGTTTAATGGGAGCCAGAGATTGGAGCAGGTCACTGAAAAAAATAAGCGTCGCCCTGCTTGATTTTGCCGTGGAATCCACAGCTTGAGACATCCCACTGACTAGACCCATTCATATGGGCCTAAACAGCTGCAGGGATTTGGGGGTAGCTGGAAAATGAAAAATATTGTGACTTGGATGTTCGCCTTAAATTCCTCCTCATTTTCCATCGTAAGAACTTAGCCTTACTCTTTCTGAAATTGTGAGCAATGTCAAAAAAATTTTCACTCAATTTGACCTGTTCTGTTTATAACCACACCACCAATTCTATATGAGTTATAACAAGTTACATAGATATAGACCCCCTCAGGTGCATATTAAAGCCATGTTCACACATGTTTTTAGCACCATTAGGACATATATCATGTTCATCTCCTCAAGCAGAACTGAATTCCAAGTCACTAAAAAAAAAAAATAACATTTTGTCAATTCTTGGCACAGTTGTCACACAGAAATACAAAGGCATAGTAGATATTCACATGCTGATTCAGTGGCATGAAACTGCAGCAGAAATCAGGGGCTTATCTTCAGGTCTCTGCTGCGGATTTATGGGAACATTTTCTAAGGGTTTATAATGTAAATTGTTTATGTGTATAGCATCCTAGTAAGTTGCAATGAAAACCAAACTCTTTATTGTTTGCCTTTGGAACTTTGTCTCTTAGACAGTGTTCACATGTGAAGTCCAAAGCCTTTACTACAATCTGCAGGTATAATCTAAAGAGATAATGTACTCCTTTTCTCCTAACCTATTTTCCAAATTGGTCATTCAAGCTCTCTAGTGTGATGGCAAATAGCAAAGCAAGCCAAGGCAGTGCAGGACCCATATGTATCCATTAATACTTAATATAGGTGTCGTCCAAGAATACCTTTAGCATAGTAAGAGACCAGTGATAGACCTGAATCCAACCCAAACCAATGGATGAGAGAAGAGGTCTTGATGTAAGGCGCAGCGCTCACCACAAGTGAATCCAACAACTCTTTATTTTTCCAATCCAGAGAACTTAGAACCAGAAGGAAGTCGCCTGCAGAGAGGAGAACTTCTGAGGTCTATCTAGAGCATTATTTTTACACTTGAGAAAGTGGTGATTTTCCCTGAAACGCCTTTTCTGGTGTCATGTGTTATTTGTTTGGATTGAAAAAATAAAGAGTTGGTGGATTTATTTGTGGTGAGCTCTGTGCCTTACATCAAGACCTCTTCTCTCATCTGTTGGTTTGGGTTGAATTCGGGTCTGTCACAGGTCTCTTACTACATTTTTCGGATGTCGCCCTGGTGACGTGTGCTTTGGTGTCAGATGCTTCTGCTCGTGCTAACCCAGCAAGGGGTGAAATGCGAGTAGGGTTGTTGTGTCTGACACACAACCTGAGAAGGTGAGAGTCTTTTCACTTGAGCACCATTAATATCACCTTTAATCTGGACTGTATTATGCTATGCACTGCTCGGTGCTATTTCTATAATTTTTTTAGTATCTTTAGCATAGGTCATAAACATCTGATTGGTGGGAGGCCAACAGGTGGTGCCAGCATGGGTCAGGTGTTTGGGGCCGATTGTACTGAACACAGAGCTGGAAGCAAATGACTCCATGTCCTGTATAGTGGCCAGGCACCAGTACTGCAGCTCAGCTCCCAGTGAAGTCAATGGGAGTTGAGCTGTAGTACCGACGCCTGGCCACTATATGGGAACGAGAGCCAACTTCCTCTGGCCCCATGTTGTGTATAGTTTGGAGCCTGTCGCCTTCTCACTGAGCAGATATTTAAAGTCAAGCCTAAGGGTAGGCCATACAAATAAATTCCTGGACAACCCCTTTAATTTGGCTTTCATAGGAAAATTCATTTAGTTACCATTCTTTACAGGCACACAGCTTTCTCAATAACTTTCCCAGCTTTCTTAATTACTTTTTCTAGACACAGACTGTGGAAAATGCTAAATGTACCCTAGTTCATAGTCTGCATCTATTCACCAGTATAGCTCTTGAATGTAAGGCTGAAAATTATGAATTATTGTTTATGCAGTTTATTTGTCTGTAACAAGTTTTTCACATCTAAATTATTTCACAGAATTCACGTCACTTTTCATTAGCCAAATGATGGAAGAAAAGAAAAGTTTACAATTTCATTTGTGTTCCAAACTCATCCTGGAAGGTTGTGCCTGCTCAAACCAGATGCCCTTAGAAGTGAGATGTTATCTCTGAGGCCATTGATTCAATCTGCTATTTATATTACCTCTCTTATCTCTGTAGATTGTCCTGAGTGCTTTAATGCTTTGCATGCATCCGCCAGCCTGAAGACCTCCAGAGCAGGTCATTTTGAAGTCACCCCAGCGTCTGTACATTATAACACAGGTGTAATACTGTAAAATATAATATTGCTGCAAGCTGATTCTTATGTCATGTCAAAAGTATTGGCAGAAAAACAGATTTTGACAGTTTATAAGGTGTGTTGGTGGAAGTCAACGGATGTATGAAAGATGAAATGAAAGAGTGATGTGAAATTTTTTTAGAGTCACAGAAAACATGAAAACTGGTGGTTGGTTGGTTGATTGTCAGGTGGTCACTGGCAGATTTACATAGTCCACTTATTATGGATGAGTGTTTGTTCTGTTAATTGAATAATCGTTGGCCCATGTAATGCGTCCTTTACACTAGGTCTAAAATCCACTAGATTTAGCATAGTAGTGGCTGATGCTGGGTTGATAAATTTGCTTTAGGCTGTCTAGCATTTAGTTTTTATCACCTATTAGTTGCCTTACTATTGCCTGAATTTTGTACCAGATTTTGTACCACATTTTGGTGCACATTATTGTGTCTTTAACCAGGCCTTTTTCAAGCAAGCCAAATCACTTTCAGACTAAGGGTAGCTGCACACGACAGAGTTTCACCCATGAAACTCGGTCTGTGTATTAGCCAGATTTACCGGCTTGAACCACATGCTGGGAGCGGGACTCCTAGCATCCTAGTTATCTTTGATGGTAGAAGTCCTTACCTCCCAGCAATATACTGTCCCATACCAATTACAGTATGGGACAGTATGTCGCTGGGAGGCAGGGACTCCTAGCATCATAGATAACTATACTGTTAAGAGTCCTGCTCCAAGCATGAAGTTAAAGCTGGTAAATCTGGCTAACACACAGACCGAGTTTCACGGGTGAAACATGGTCATGTGCAGCTACCCTAAGTCACAGTCCTTTCATTGGAGAGGTGAGAAAGTATCTAAAACATTTAATAAAATTTGTGCCCATAGACCAGTCTTTTGGGCACAAATTAAGAATTAGCAATTGTCCTGATGATTTGAGTGTCTTCAGGACCACTGATGGTCACCAGGTTTCTGGTACCTGGACATTTTAATTTATTCTGATATCTGTATCATAGATTTAGAAATTGCTCCACTGACCGAAAATATCCTGCTAATACCACTTAAAGCATGTCAAGTATGTCATATAAAAAGTTTGTCTTGACTGATATGGCCATTGCATGAATTGCAGTTTACATCACCAGGAGAATCTGACACAGTAGTTTATTTCCCATGTAGTGCCACCAGAAGAGAAATTAGATCCTGCCCATCAAAATCATTGGGCTATCTATATAATGTGTGGCCAGGTCCTTCAGAAAGATAGAGAGAGATGAAATTTGTAGCCACTTGCTACTCTGGCTAATGAAGGGTCTCTTTAGATGTCCATATGTGGTTCAGGTAATGTGGTCCATGTGATGGCACATTTCCTGAACTGACTGTGATTTCACTGAAAAAAACACTGCATTATAGTGATCAATGATGGTATTGCTCTAGCACTTTCAGTCTACTGTCCCATACCCAGCAGTCAGGCTAGGTCGCAAAGCATCATAGATCAGCATTATATTTCCCAAACCAGACATGGCCATCTGAATGGGACCTAATAGAGGAACTTAACTCTATTTACTCAGAAGAGGATACTTAAATCAGAAAACCCATTGAAAGGGAACCTTTCAGGTGGTTTTTCCACCCTTAACCGGCTCCAGGGTGTGTAGCATCAATTAAAGACCTTTCCTATTGTACCACTCCCTAAGCTTTCAGTTGCTAAAGAGTCAAGATACAAGATTTTTATAACCTTAGATTGGCATCTGTAAATTTACCTTAACAAGTTAAGGGAGATGGGGAGCAACTTCATGTAGTCATTCAGTTATTACACTAAATCTCACTAGGTAGGGAATCAGTCTGATGTCAGACAGTGAGGGACATGTCAGTCACGCCTCATAGGGTATGATTTAGTGCAATGACTGCATGACAACATAAAGCTGCTCCCTGCCCCTATGACTAAGGTAAATTTGCATATACAGATCTAGATTTTGAAACTTTATAATTTGACTTTTCAGTGACACAAAGCTTAGTGACGGGCAATATAGAGAAGGGCATTACTTTACTTTCACATGCCAGGACCAGTTTAGGGTGGAAAACCTGAGAGGTTCCCCTTAATAAGAGAAAGCGTACCAATACTATCAAGTTAGATCTAGTGCAGCAAATTCGATCCACCATATATTTCTTAAAAGGAAACATTAAACATACAAATCCAGAAGAGAGTCAAAGTCATTTTTGTTGGAACACATACTTTAACGTAATAGTTAGATGTGGTTGTGGTTATCCTCAAATGTGTCTGACACTATTCATTGACAGTAGGGAATTCCATATCTGTAACAAGAGTATAAATATTTCACAAGACAATCCCAAGTAGATATGAAATGTTTTGAAGGGAATCGCATTGATGGAAGTTATTTTCCCAGGAGTATATTGTTCAAGCTCCAGGGAAAGCATACAACAACTGGGTTATAATAAGATGACAGAGTTACAGGCTCAGGGCTCTGCGAAATACTCCGAGGTTTCATCAAAATAAAACCTTCTCAGATCTCGCTAAAAATCTAGGATCCTTTCAAAAATCAAATGCTTATTTTTTATTAGGAAGAAAAAGCGCAAGGCACAGGGACATTTCTTAAAGTTGAATAAAAGAAATTCAAAGACATGTGCACAACAGGTGCACCGAAAAAATAGCGGTGATACCCAATGTAAATGCGTCTAGTTTCTGCTTAGATTCTGTGCGCAGCAACATTGTTTTTTTTCCAAATGTCTTTTTTAGTGGATGCAAATTGTATTGTATAAAAGTGTCCGTATATGTTTAATAACTGTCGGATGAAGACTCATTCGGTCATCAGCTATTCTACGTGACTCTCCAATGCGTGCCAAGTGTGCAAGTGTTCTCATTATAGAGAGGAGAATTAGCTGCTTCAGACACCCTTGATGGTCCTTATCTCCTTGAGAAACAAAGGATCAGGCCATGTAAATTTAACATGACTGATCCTTCTATCCACACACATCTTTGAGGAAGAGTCAGGACACCCCAGTATACATCAGATGTGTGTCTTTAATCTAGCCATTCTCCAGCAAGCCAAACCACTTTCACGCTATGTCACATCCCCTTTATATTAAGTACCTGAAACACTCAATCAATGCTGCGCACAGTGTAATTTGGCACAAATTAAGCAAGAAATCTGGCACATTTACAACAAAGACTAGTTTTTTTTGGGCATAAATTAAACAAATGAATTCTGGTATTTACTGTATTCTTGTAAATCTGCCCCATTGCAACAGCCTGGCTAAAACCCCACATTGCAGAAACACAGCGGAAATAAAGGCTGCGTTTTACGTTACCAGCAAAGTGAATGAGACATTGCAGGGAAAGAAGAGCTGTGAGAAAGCTGCCTTTTCAAAAACGCATGCATTTTTAAAAAATGTAGCATGTTAATTTCATCTGCAGAATCGCAAGTGTTTTCCCTATATATTGAATAGGGGAAGAAAAAAGCAGAGAACAAAAACTCAATGGAAAAACACAGCGTTTTAGCTGTGATTCGCTACGTGGGGAGTTAGCCTTATTTGGCATCTTCTCACCACTATTTTTTCTGTGCTCCTGGTGTGTGAATTTCTTTGAATGTCTTTTAGGCTAAGAACCCACTGTGCAGAAAAGCAGCGTTTTTTGTTGCAGATTTTGCTGTGTTTTTTTGAACCAAAGTCAGGAGTGGATTTAACAGAAGGGAAATGTCCAAGTGCTTTATTTATATTTTCCATTCCTTTTCAAGCCTTAGTCTTAAATGTGTTTATTTTCCTGGTCTGTTTCTCTGGGCAGCACCACTGTTCTTATATGGTCCATACCTTATTTTTTTATTAATGTTTTTTTTCTGGTTATAAATTGTCTTGCATAGAGGTGCTCATACAAATTTAATAACTGTTGGATGAAGATTCAGGTGGCTAGCAGCTATTCCTTTTGACACCCCCATGAATGCTCAGTTTGGTCAAAGTGTGCAAGTGTTCTTATATAGAGAATAGATTTAGCAGCTACAGACACCTCCGATGGCAGCTTATTACCTTGCGATAAAAATTATGTAAATTTACCAAACACATCCTTCATTCCACAGGCATCTCCGGGGCACCACATTAGATACTGGTACAAAATGCAGTTTTAACTAATTATTTTTTTAGAATTCCTTGCTATCACTATGAAAATAAGACCAAGGAACAGTAACTTATAGTCCATCCTGTATGTTGCATTGCAGATATTCTAGCTGTTACCTGGCAGTTACAGAAGTACTATGTATAGAATGCATTATATACTGTAACCTACTGTGGAGTAATGTTAAATGCATTAGTCATGTCTTTGGATAATGCACATTACAGCAACATATACTGTAGAAGCAACATTTTACAGCTGGACCCTCAGGCTACTGTAGCCATATGTGGTCCACAGTACACTGTTATATAAAACATAACAATATATTCTAGGATTTGGTTAATGAATACCATCTTTTATTTCTACAGCTGCAAAAAATTCAGATAGAGACTGGACACATGACTTCAAGGATGCTTGGAAATTGAGAAGATCTTAAGCTACCAATAAATGAATTGCTAAAAGCCTACCAGACTTCCCGCGCCAGATCCAAGGTTTGTTTGGATTTAGTGTTGCCTGTGAAACCTCAGAATTATAGACCGCTTGCACAGAAAACAGAACCAGAAGCATGAAATAGGTGAAATAGAGCTACATTCATCTGAGATCCAGAGGCAGTTTTCACATCTGAGAATCCCTGAACTAGAGTTCATTAAACATCTAAGGAATCCGCTTGTTTGGCCACCTCAGATTCAGAAACAGTCTCATATTGCCCTTGTTATTTTAAGATAAAGAGACTGACATAACCTGCTTACAAGTTCACTGATCCCTAACAGACTTTGAAGAGCCTTGTCATGGAGGAATATGAATTTAGTGTTAAACAGCTACAACCGAATGTCATATCCGTACGCCTCTACAAAAGAAAAGTGGGTGGTCTGGGGTTTCTAGTCAAGCAAAGAAGGAGCAAACCCCCAGTGATAATTTCTGACTTGATTCGAGGTGGGGCCGCAGAACAAAGTGGTCTTGTGCAGGTAGGTGACATTATATTAGCAGTGAATGATAGGCCACTTGTTGATGCCAGTTATGAAAGTGCCCTGGATTTACTACGCAGAATCCCCTCAGAGACATTTGTGGTACTCATTCTTAGAGGCCCTGAAGGGTTCACAACTCATTTGGAGACCACCTTTACAGGAGATGGAACACCCAAGACAATTAGAGTTACCAGACCAGTGTGCCCAAAATCAAAGTCAAGTGACTTATCAAGTCAGAGTCTGTACAGTAAAGACCAACAAAATATGGTGGACAGTGCCACAAGTTCAGCTGGTTCTTCTTGGCAGGAAGTTCACCAGCTTCATCACTTAAATGGGCTTGATGGAGTCAAAGGAGATGACATAAGTATAAGCCCTTGCCTTAATGGCGGAGCAGAAAACAATGATATCATGAAAGAGATTGAACCTGTGGTGAACTTGCTACAGAATGCACATAAAGAGATAAATGGAGATGGTCATCATGTAGCAGAAAGGAAGGATGCAGAGGTTCAAGTTGAAAGGTAAGACATTCCTTCAAGAAATAAGCTACTCTACCACTGTATGTTTAGTGACATAAGCTATCATTATCAGTCAACTCTCATTGGGCGCAGGAAATAATCACGTATAAAATGTGGGAACTGTAACCAGTCTTAGGCTGAAGCCCCACGTTGCAGAAACGCAGATTTATTTGCCGCGGTTTTTTGATCCAAAGCCAATAATGACTACAAAAGGAAAGAGAAATATATACGGAGCTCTTATACTTCTACCTTCTTCTCAATATACTCTTGGCTTTGATTCAAAAGACTGCAGCAAAATCTGCAAAAAAAAAAAAGCTGTTTTTCTGCAAGGTCGGGTCTCAGCCTTAAAGTGACAGCTTTACCTCCAGAGTATGGTACAAGTCTGCATAGATTCAAGCTATATGCACTGTGTAAAACTGTAAAAATAGGCCACAACAACTTTACGCAGTGCCAACATTTTCTGCATTCATCCTTTATGTTCATCACAGCTTTTTTTTCAGAGTTACTTTCTGTTTTTTGAAGAAATTTCCAGGGACATACATTACACTAAAATCAGCTGACCCTGATTATTTTGGTGCTATTGGCCAGTCATCTAATCTGCATTTAATGCTTGGCTGACTTTCATTTGTCCTATATCTGCCATCTATTCCTACCCTCCATAATCATTCACACTCAACTATAATTCAGCATGCCCAATCCATTCTTCGCAAGGAAGATAAGCAACCACCAAAGTTGCCTGGTGGTGGCTCATTGCCAACTGCAAATTCTGGACACAAGCATGCTCAGCTGAGACGATAGTGCATGTGTATGGAGGGAATAAGCATTTGACCATCAGCTATTGAATGTGTAGGACTTTTAAATGTGTATGGCAACCTTTCAAAGTTTTATGTATTTTGTACATGTTACAATTCAAATATATTCAGTGTTGTTGAAATTTGAGCTCTGGGTTTGCCAATGCACTGCAAGTGCATTGAAAGATTGGTTGGTATGGTCCCAATGGTTGGGTTGGTAAATATCATTCATGGGAGAACCCATTCAACTGACAGTTTTAGACATAGTTTGGAGAAACCTTTACTATTTAATGGCATAGCTGGAGGTCTGGCAGGGTGTTTCTTTAACCAGAATTTATGATGGTGACAGTCTAGGTCTTGCATACTGTAATTTTTCCTCTGTACTTTAAACAATATTTTTGAATAGTCTACCAGTCCTTGCGCAATTGTTCTTTTGTAACTTTTAAAGAGGATCTTTCATGTCCCCTAACACTGTTCACTGTCAACTTTGCTGGTACCTGCTCTGGTTGCAGAGATATCGATGCTATTAGTTTCTGCAGCAATATCACTGCATTGCCTTACAGCTCAGCGTCATCACTGAGCAGTGAGGAACACCCCTGACAGTACACTTCCATAGCCATTGATTGTAAGCCCTTGCGGTCAGGGCCCTCTATCCCACTGTGCCAGTTGGTCACTGTTAATATTGTATCTGTCTTGTATATTTTGTGTACCGTATGTAAACCCTCAAATGTACAGCACCATGGAATTAATGGTGCTATATAAATAATAATAATAATAATAATAATAATAACAATAATAATAGCCAAAACTAAAGGCGCCAATATCTCTGCAACCAGGGCACATTCCAGCAAAGTTGACTGTGTGCTGAATTCAGCGCGCTGTCAGATTTCCAGGTGTACTGTATATAACACTATCAATGATGGCACCTGAGGAACATGTTTGCAAAGCAGCTAAGGTGTGGTTGGTCGTTTGTGACAATATATTATTGTCTTTAAGGCTGATGCTCCACATTGCGAAAATGCAGCTTAATTTGCTGTACATTCTGCTGAATTTTTTTGAGCCAAAGCCAGAAGTGGAATGAGCAATAGGTAGAAATATAAGGACTTCCTATATATTTCCCATTCCTTTTGTAGCATTCTTAGCTTTGGCTGAAAAAAACGCAGCAAAATCTGCAACAAAAAAAACTGCGTTTCGATAACATGGGGCTTCAGCCTTAGATAGTAATGTGAGTATATTGGCGTTAAAAAGAGTGTTAGACTGGTTATACAACAGCATTAGGCATTCTTATTTACTTAAATACACCAAACTAAGTACTGTATTAATTTACAAATTAATTAATTAATTACTTGATTTACACTCTGCTCATTAAGAAAATGTGTATCAAAAAAACAAACTTTTTTATTAATGTAAATTACCATAGATTTATTTCAGGATTTTTTGGAATCTTAATAAGTAATATTAGTAAAGTAATAAGTTTTAATATTTCCCACTGGTGGCCACTTAGAGGAAGCAACATCTGTGTGCTTTGTCTTTGCACACAGCACACAACAATAGATGCTAGACTGGAGTGGCGATGTTAGTATAAGGCACCACCTGCTGTATCCACGTCAAACCAGACGGGTTAGGGTTGCATATAGGAGAGGCATACTTAGCCTCTACTTCAACAATGCAACACCCAAAAATGTAGAGGCCATGAGCGTGTTAGCTGTGATGGGCTGCTGAGCCCACCAGACTGCACAGTTAACACTCCCTGAGCTTAGACTGTGCCACCTACTGGATCCACAGCACACCTTATTTAAGCCAGTCCATTCTAGATTCAACCATTGACACAGCACAGATTATCCTCCCTCTAGCGGCCAACATTGGGAAACATTAAAAATTATAATAAATGGCAAAAATTCAAACTGAAAAAACAGTAATTTTTACTAATCAAAAAAAGGTTTAGTTTTTTTTTTTTGGTGACACGTTCCCTTTAACAGTATAAACATAAACTAGGACTGTATCATGGGCTGACTAAACAAATGGCATTTAGTAGCTGTGTACCCTGCATGCCAAGCACCTATAGGGATGGCAGCGCAGAGAATACAAAGGAGATTGGTGAAATATATAGAAGATTTTGAATAAGTAAGGCTGGCCATATACCTTAGATTGCTTGTCGATGAACAGCTATCTCTGCAAACACACGTACCCTCGCTTTGACCAAATGTAGATGTGTACTGAATAGGGAGAATGGAAGAGGCTGCTGCCAGACCCCTCAGACAGCAACCTATCACCCTGTGAAGAAAAGAATTGAACATGCTTGGAATCCAATGGCCCAATCCTTATCCTTCGCAACATCTGCCACTAAGCGACAGTCAGGTGGCCCCCATACACATTTGGTGGTCAGACAGTCCAGCCAAATTACTTAGATTCTGCGGACACTAATCTAATTTGTATGGCCAGCTTAAGCAAGCAACAATACAAGAAGCAGGACTGTGGTGAATATTATCACAAGTTCAGATATTCTACATTAGTCAGGAGAATGGACTGAATTGATAGAAGTTCTTTATAAGAGTAAAAGGTTATATCTGTTTCTGCCTCGTCACAAACATTTACTATGTCTCCCCCTCTTCCAGTACATCTTACACAAAGCAGAAAGAAGTCTCATTTTTAAGACTAAAAAAGGTAATTATTTCACAAGAAGTACAGAGTAGTCAGTAATAACTTCTATCCGATTACATCTATACTGACACATTTTCACTTCCTTCTTTTTGCCCTCATTTGCTGGGACAAATACGTGGTTAAGGCTGAGGACCCACGTTGTGGAAACACAGCTTTTTTTTTGTTGCAAATTTTCTTGCGTTTTTTTTTTTAGCCAAAACCAAGAATGGATACAAAACAAATGGGGAATATATAGGAAGCTCTTATACTTCTACCTTTTCCTCAATCCACTCCTGGCATTGGCTTCAAAAAACGCAGCAAAATCTGCAACAAAAAAGCTGCCTTTCCGCAACGTGGGGCTTTAGCCTTATGATGGTTTTCCAAACGAAATAACTTTCCTGTAGCTCAGAAATGTGCATGTTTCAGTTTATTTCTATACCATAATTTCTATTTAACTTGTTATTTATTTGGAATCTAAGAATTAATGCAAGAATCCAGAATGAAGACACGACAGAAAACGGATTTGTAAAAGTAAAATGTCTACATCTGTCTTCAGCAATACTGCTGTTATCATGTTCATTTGTTCAGATAAAGAATCCTTGCAGAATAAGTAACGCCAATTATCAGTTAACCCTGTGGTTATTGAATGCTGTAGAAGAAATTGCTAGAAGATAAAAAGCAATTTAATTGCATAATAATAATAACCATTAGGTAACATAGTAATATTAAATACATTGCTATATTCCACATTATGATTACACTTGTCAGAACTGAGAAAACATTCTACTTTTGACATAAAGGGTTTAACACTGTTGTCCCCTTAGGGTCTGTTGACATCAAGTTTTCATCCAGCAAAAGGATGTGATATGTAACACTGCATAGCTATAAAGTGGGTTATGTCACAAATAGGCTTCCATTCCATTTTACTGTATACCTTGTATGAAATAGCGTAGCCGATGCCTATTCTTCCTGAATATACTCTGCAGTAATTTGATTCTCTAAACTATCAATTGACAAGTTCTCTGCAGAACACCATGAATGCACAACATTGTAATGTTAACTCTATTGAATGGCTTCTGCAGGTTTCAGTAAATGAAATCGTATTCTAAACATCCCACAACTTCAGAATACAGTAGGTTGAAAAGGAGTTACATAGTTGTAATAACTGGAAATCTGCAGTGCCCTATTTGCTGGGTCTTCACACTAGAGATCTGACATACTAAGATTAGGAGTCAAGACGTACTTTGCACTAAACAATGGTTTTGTGGAGCCGTGATTTAATTTACATACAATCACCTTGTGTCCTTCATGTTAGCTTTCCAGGCAGCTCTATATTATGAGAATCCTAGAAAGAGCTGTATTAATCTGCATAGAGCAAATATAACTAAAAAAAATAGGCACATTCTGTATTTGCTTTTATATTTCCTACTGTTCCCACACCAATGGTTGTGTAGACCCAAGTTGTCTATCTTTATTTAGCATGTCATTGCTGCACCCAAGTAAAACAACCACAAAACCATTGCTGTAGGAGCAGTGATTACTCTGAAATGTGAGTATGTGGCTATTTATGTTATAGTTTCTTATACATTCTTAAAGGGGTTATATAAAAACTCATTGCTAGAAGGTGAATACAAAGGATATATCTGCATTACACAGACAGCTGTTTGATTTCAGTGGCCACTAAGTAATTCTTCTTGCACCCTGTGGTGATACCGGGGGCAACTTAAATACTTTCTACCCAATTCCGACACAGCTTACAGCTGACTTTTGGGGTTGTTTTTGGAAGACCCTTCCAACAAAGTAGGAATTATTCCAAGTGAACAATCCCTTTAAGGTTGAGGCCCCACACTGTGGAACCGCAGCGTTTTTTTTATTGAAGATTTTGCTGCAGTTTTTTGAACCACAATCAGGAGTGGCTTGAAAAGGAATGAGAAATATATAAGAAGATCTTAGACGTTTCCCTGTTAAATCCACTCCTGACTTTTGCTCAAAAAACCGCAGCAAATTCTGCAACACAAATGCTGTGTTTCCGCAACGTGGAGCCTCGGCCTAAGAGTCCTTTGATGTAATGTTCTTATTATTTTCTTGGATATCTGTTATTTATTTGTTTTTTTATACACTGTTGTATACACAGCACTACTATATACATTTATTCTTGGAGAGTAGCTTATATCTGCTATAACATTGTGCTCATATATGGAGTTTAGGAGTAAATAAATGTCAGCATTTGGAAGGCCTTAGAAATATCACCATGTTCAGTGTAAAGGATAGTGGCTAAATTCATCTTCATCACCAGTGAGAATTGTGTGTACAGATTCACCTCTTGTTACTCTGTCTTTTGTGACAACAATGTGTGAAGACCTTTCTGTGTTAACTATTAGTTCCAATTAAGCAATTCTGTATCCCCTTGAGGAGCTGCTGTTGGAAAGAGAAAGAAATGGCTGTTCACACTACGGACTGACATGTAATGTATGTGCTGAAGCTCTGGCTCCTAATGGTGGAGTTAACTGCCTAACTTGTCAGCCACGTGTCACTATGACAAGAGCTCTTATGTATGTGACTGCATTTTATGTTAGATCCATAGCAATAAACATAAGATTGTAGCAACACATAGAGATCACTTTGTGTATCGCTCTGTGTAAATACAAGGCATTAGTTTCTTATTCTTGCATAACTGTTGCATTATATTAATAGTAACATAGTAGATAAAAACATAAGGTTGGATAAAAACATAAATCCATCAAGTCCAACCTATAATCCTGCCAAGATAATCCAGAATAGGGCAAAATCCCCCACGAAGTAGACTCCAATTGCCCCATATCAGAGGAAAAAAAAATCCTTCCCAATTCCAAATATGGCAGTCGAAATTAATCCCTGGATGAACATCGCATTCCAAAATACACCACATACACAGTGAAAAACATAATAGAATAGCAGTAGTGTCTCTGAATAGTTGATAAGCTATATGTCAGCTACATAAATGTGAGGCTTTCTTTATGTTACTTCTACAATGTATATCAACCTACAGTAAACCTGTCACAGAACATATAGAGTCTTACTTCAGAAAACTTTTTTTCCAAGCTAGTTATCAGAGTAAGGTCCCTTTCACATGAGCGCTTTTCATGTGCAAGTCCCGCATGAGTTTACAATGGACAGGATTTGCATGCAACATTGACACATACAACTGAATATGTATATTCACATGTCAGTCATTTTTCATGGACTCTCAGTCCATGTCGAGAAAATCGTATTATACTCTACTTTTGTCTATGTCCAACTTGAAACCTGCCCATTGACGTCAAAGGGTTTGTGAGAAAAAAAACTTACAGTATGCAAGAGCCATCAGTGTTCAGTCCATTTTTTACTTATGGTTGCTAGGAAACACTGAACATACTGTAAGTGTCAGGTTTTTTCACAGAAAAAATTGATGAAAAAGATTGCCAAGTTATCAGGAAAAAATTGACAAATTGAACATGATGTGATGGTGGTCATACACATTATCTTTGGCCAAACCTTCTGATTTAGGATGGGGAAGGGGCAGCTGAACATTTAGGCTAAGGCCCCACGTAGCGAGCCGCAGTACAAAACGTTTTTTTTTCCGCTGCGTTTTTCACAGAAAGTCTGCAGAGTTTTCCAATGTAGAATTTTTCTACAATGTGTGGATAAGATCACCCAGAATCTCATCCACTTTGCATGTAATATAAAACGACGTAACATGTCCAGTGTTCTCCTGTCATCAGGCTGTTGGATTTCAACATGTCCAGGTCTTTTGTCCGTAGAGAAGACAAGCTTGCACCAGGTTTCTACCAATATTACCTTCCCCATATTAAGAACACATGCATGCTTAGTCAAGCCAAGCCTTCCGATGTATGGGAAGGTCAGAAGGAATAGCTGTCATGCAACTAATTGAAATATATGACCAGTTTAGGCCTCATGCACTAGTATTTTCGGGATCCACATGACATGGGTGGCCCATATGGTGTTATTGCATATGAATGGAGCCATGCATAGTTCATAGGGACACATACATTGGAACAGCCTGTCTGGCTCCTAACTACATGGTAGCTCCCATACTTCATGATTTATTGTTATTTGCTAGCTATAAGTTTATATATTCACCTGATTTATGGGGTAATGCAAAAATTACAAAAAGCTGTAGCACATAGACATCCATTGAAAAGTGGATTTTCTGTTATGGGTTCTCATCAGGTAAAAGCCCACCCACAACAATTATACATGCCATAGAAGTATTCAAGCATAAAAAACCTTTTTAATCTGATTGTTAACTAACACTTGACTTTTTGCATTAAAATTTTATAAAGGTTTTTCTGCAAGGAACAGAACCACCGTTTCTGTTTATTGGTTATTTTTCAGTAAGAGTGTTTGTAAGCAGATATACAAGCTAGAGCCATATTAATCTCATGTCTGCTTTCAATGCTACATTAATTGCTTCTTAGGAAAGAGGCCAATTCATCAGTCCGTCGAGGCCAAGACTTGAGGCCACTTGAGTTTGAGTCTTCCTGTTCCGCAAACTGTCAGTGTACGAAATCTTAATGCAGAGAGAAAGGTGCCTAAAACCCGTCTGACAGAGCTGTGTGAACGTGTCTTAAAGAAATCAGGAAGAAATGTCAATATCAAATAGATTTCTCTGTTTGATGTTTGCTAAGTTGTCAAGTAGGAAGGAAGCAAATTGTTGACATGGTTATGAAAAGATCATCTGCGTGTGTGTTCTAGGTCTTAGAGAGAGTATGTATAAAGTTAAAGCATGCCTAACCTTTTAACAAACACAGTGCACACTTTCTGGCAATTTTTGTCCTCTGCAAGTGCGATGTCTAATTTTCAGTTCTCCCTGAGTTGGTGCATGGAGACTAGTGGTTATGATGTCTGCCATAAACTGCACACAGAAAGCAAAGATGTATCAATGTCTTGACATGTAACAAATTAAAAACAGCAGCTTTCTGTGATTTATTATGTCTATTAGTTATTGGATTTAAGTTCATCTTTGGTACATCTGTAGAGGAGAATCTGTTCCATTAATATCTCTCATACTCATAAACTGAAGCAGGATTACAGGTGCATCTCAAAAAATTTGAATATCTTTGAAACGTTTATTTATTTCAGTAATTACATTAAAAAAGTGACCTCCTATATTTTCTAGATTCTTTACACGTAGAGTGTTCTATTTCAAGTGTTTTATTTCTGTAAATGTTGATTATGGATTACAGGTAATGAAAACCCAAATCTAAGAAAATTAGAATATTGTTATAATATAACAATTAGAATATAAGTTCAGTATTGTAAATTGAGTGTGTCACCTGCCAAGGTTTCCTAAGCCTTGGCAGGTGAACCCTCAGTCTGGTTCAGTAGGACACACAATCATGGAAGACGCTGATTATGAACTGAATTACTGAAATGAATGAACGTTTCAAAAATATTCTAATTTATTGAGATGCACCTGTGTATAGGACATTAAACTGACCTATATTAATGTAGATGAGGAGAGATAGAAAGCTCCCTATTTAGTTGCTTGTGATATGACATCTATGTGACCTCCTTTCTGCGTAGCTCCATCAAGGCAGAATTTGGCTTATATTTCAGAGTGAAAGTCAGTTTAGTAAGCAGATAAGAAGAGAAAGAGGCATTTTACTTTGATAATGTACAGTACCTTACAAAGTTTCTTATATTCACTGGTACTATTGATTTATGCAAGGTTTGTTGAAAAGTTATTGGCCATTTAATAATGATTCAATCACATTGTGATAATTTAAAGAGGACCTTTCACCACCTTCACCAACTCAAGCTCTTAACAACTGTGAATAGGCAAGTCTCCACTAATTTCTCTAGCTTCCACCATTCCTGAGTAACAAGTGCAGTTAGTTTTGGTGTCTGATGTGCTATTTTAGCACTATAATGTCAGAAGGGCAGTGCCAGGCAGGGGGGCGTGATTAAGAGCAGCCAATCAAAGTCAGCCAGTGTCAGAACTCAGAATCACACCCCTTCTCTGCTCCTGCCTGACACCGCCCTCCTGACAGTACAGAGACTAAATAGCACATCAGACACCAAAATTAACAGCATTGATTGCTCAGGAACGGTGACGGCTATAGAAAAAATTCCAACTGCTCCAGAGCCAGTGGAGCTGTGCCTATTAACACATTCAAAGAACTGGAATTGCTGAAGTGATGAAAGATCCTCTTTAAGTGAATAAAGAGGGAAAAACAATAAAATACTTTCTTAATGTACATTGTGCTGACATATTCTGCTGGACTTACTGTATTATTCACTTCATTTTGCTAAATAACAAAAATTAACTTTTAATATTTATTTTTTTGAAAGCATTTTTTCCAAATCTGCCTAAAATGTTTGCACAGTTCTGTATGCTTGGAGGAAATATGAGAGAGATGTAAATAAAATGGGTAACATCTGCAACGTATTCTTATGTAATTTATTGAATTACAAGTATAATACTATTCTAGATGAAAGCTAAGTTAAATAGACTCATACATTGATATTACTGTCTATGGTGTGGTACACCTCTGGTTTGACTTTCTACATGGTTTAAAGCTTAAAGGGGTTGTCCAGTGAGTCTAATTTTACTTACCTGATCCCAGGGATGCTGATGATGGACCCAGGGATTCTGGTGACATCATGACTCCTGGGTCATGGGATTTGAGGTAGTGTTTGGCCCCTGAGGTTGCTACCCCCCTTCTAATTAATTGCCTGTGCCATGGGGAATGGTTTTACTATTGACAGACAGCCCCGATAGCTAGGTAATTAAATACTTGTGAGATCAGGGAAGGAGAGGAGGGGGGCGGAGCAACATGACATGATCCAGGGGTAGTGATGTCGCTGGACCCCCGGTTACATCATCAGCATCTCCGTCACCAGGTAAGAAAGTTAATACTGTCTGGACAACCCCTTTAAGATGAAACTTAAAAAACACTGTAAGGCTGAGGCCATATATTAAAGAAAAGCTAAGTTTTGTGTTGCAGATTTTGGAGCCAAAGACAAAATGGATTTAAAAGAAATTGGAAAAATAACTTCTCCCTTCTGCTACATCTATTTCTGGCTTTGGCTCAATAAACCACAACAAAATCTGCAACAACGTGTGACCTAAGCTTGTTTTGTATGTCATGATGTTAATAGTCTGTCCTTAGAA
This sequence comes from Leptodactylus fallax, assembly GCA_947044405.1. Lineage (NCBI taxonomy): Eukaryota > Metazoa > Chordata > Amphibia > Anura > Leptodactylidae > Leptodactylus > Leptodactylus fallax. The sequence continues at coordinate 2,034,953 of CAMRHE010000019.1, forward strand.
TTAATCTTCATTCTATGATCAGCGAGTTCCTATTCTTGGGACTATTATTGATCTGCAAAACAAAGAGGTCCCTTTATTGTAGTACACAACACAGAACTGTCCATGGTGCTACAGCTCAGCACCATTCAACTGAATAAGGCTGCGTTGAGGCACTGAATGTGGCGACATAGAAGTGAGTGACATTGTATTAGTACTGCAGCACTGGGCATATGATTGAAACTCTGGAAACACCTAGGGTCAGTTAACACTAGAGTGTTGTACAGTATTGTCATCTTCTGCAACACCACTGTAATCTATATAGGATTAAAGTTAACTTCTCTGCTTTGAAGCTTTACTCATTGTGATGGTATTATACTGTATTTCAATGTATGAACATTGTACTGTAGTTTGCTGTCTGTGCTGCTGTTTGCAAATATTTCTAAAGTTTTTCTAGAGGCAAGAAAATAACTATCATACCATAACAATTCACATAGAACCAGATAGTAAAGCATTGTCTGGTAAAAAAAAACAAACAAACTATTATTGTAATATGGTAAGAGTCAGTTCTAGAAGCATCTCCAAAATAACTGCACCACTTACTCTCTAAAATGATGCACGTCATAAGTGAATCTATGTGATTTGTTTCATAGTGTTACAGTGGTCAACAGCATATCTACTGATCATGCACGAAAATAATCCTCTGTATTTCACACAGCCACAGCCCACTTCATCGCTGTAGTCAATAAGTATATAGCCTTTAGTGTTTGTACATAGAGGTAGGAATATGATGTAAACATTATTGCTATCTCATTGACCTTACTTTGCACATCTTCTCCCATCATATTGTGCATATTGGTCCATATTTACTAACAGTATAAACTTAGGCAGTCTGAAAATCTGCCAGATTTATCGTTGTGGCTGATTCTGAAAGATAAACCTGACACATCTCTATTTTTGATGCTGTATACCGAGGATAGACCATCAATATCTGGTCATAGTGGAGCGTATTTCCTGGTGCACTTGCTGATCAGATAAATGAAAGGGCCTTGGTGCCTCAGATAGTGCTGCATCCCTTTTACAACGCCATGCATATGGTTGTGGCTGCGCCCGGTAATGCACCTGATTCCCATTCACGAGTATACTCTACTGCAGGATGTTAGAAGATAGAAGTAGATATTTACAATTTCTAAAACTTACTAAATTAATACTTTGCTATTAGACACATGTACATGCCACTATGTCCCTCTGTTATTCCTCCAAGAAATTTATGAATATGTGTTGATGTGTTGGTGTGTCTGTACACACTCTGATACTGTGCAATCCATAGTGACAGTATCAGATGTAGGCACATACTCTATTGACAAGAGGACTTGTAATGCTCTGTCAGCTTATTTATAAATATTCAAGAGGAAAAGCAGAGGAACAATACATTGTACAGTTATAGGAAAAATGCTCCTATAAAAAGTTATACATAACTTCTAAGTGTTTAACATTAGGAAGGATGGTACATATATCTATCCGTTCCTTTTTGCTCTTGAAGTGTTCCCCTTTTAGAACTGACTCATAGACCTGCCTGTATTCTTACATTTCCTGTATTGTTCCAGAAAGTGTCTGCATTTGGATCCTAACAACATATTAGAAAACATACTGTTTATTTTTCCATGATGTAATTGGCACAATATTTGGTGCATATGCTTTGTTATATTATATATTATATGCTGCAGCAAGTTATCAGATTCAAGTTAAAGGGAGTCTACCACCACTTACCACTAAAGCGCTTACATGCTGTTGTTTGGCTGGTTGCACCTTTCTTCGGTGAAGGTACAATCTTGCTGCTAAAAAATTACATTTTTATTTCCTCCCCAGTATTTAAGAGTTTCAGAAGCCATTTTGGTGTTAGTAGTCCCCCTTTACACTTTGCTACATTCATAATTTGTATCCTTAAATGTGTTTTAGGTACTCTGTAAATAAAAGACCATTGAAGAATGTGATGAAATGTAGAGGGTGTGCATTATCAATGATCAGTCTCCTCTTCAAGCATCAGTTATGTTTTATGATATGTGTAGATAATATTCACAATGGTAATTGTTAGGTAAATGTAAAATTGCCTATTTTGTACACTTATTACTCCATTCTTTATTTTCAGCAAACCCCAGAAGGGAGGAGGCAATGATGCTGCCTTAAATGATGTATGGAGGAGCAACAACAATATGCCAGTCGTATTAAACAACCCTTACCTAGAATGTGAGCAGGTATGTCAGCGATCAGTCTATTACATTTTACTGCTGTCTCTATGTTATCGAGATTTGGCAGATCCTTCACTTGTCATATTTGTTCTGGATGTCAAGTAATGTCTCCCAATCTCATCTGCGCTCTATCATTTATTGAGTACTGTCATCCTAAGGACAAATTGATGTTCAGTATTGACTAAGAATCAAGGTTGTCAGTAATTTTTTAGCATCTTCTCATACTGCTAGAAACATTGCATTGTACATTCAGGGTCCGCCAGATAAACCTGTGCATGTTCATTTCTCGAGCCATAATTTAGATTGTCTTCTGATGCCAGAGACTCAGTCAATGGATATTTCTACCACTACTTTTTGACATTTTTACAATATCTTGCTCATTGTTGAATTGGCATGTATTAATATTTTTTACTGAAGTTTTACTGAAATATTAATGGCAAAAGCCTCTTGAATTAACAGTGAGACGTACAGCGAGAAATTACAGCAATCTAAAATGTAGGAAAAGCAAATGAAAATTAAGTGGAGTGTAAAACACATAGAACCAAATGCAAATTATAAAATATTTTATTTATGCCAAAATTAGAAAAACTGCTTCCAATCTCATGGAGAGCACTTTGCCCCTGGCACATCAGTAGCTTATTGCATTGAGTATAAAACCCTTCAATGCCTTCTCGCTAGGTCTGGACCTGCTTTCTAGTTAAATCTGAAAAGGCGCTGCAGGGGAAGAATAGAAGAATGAAGGGAGTTGCTTCTATGGTGAAGGTGATTCGGACACTGCCTGACAATATTGTGCAGTCTGTCAATATTGTACAGCCTTAGGCCTTATTCACAAGCCTGCTTTTTCACACCTCTACGTCATCCTCATTTTCAATGGATCATACATATGTTTTTCTTAATGGACCATGGCTCTGCAAAATCTGCAAATATGAAAATAGAGGCATGTCTGTCTTCTATCCCTGATGTGGATGCATCACAGATATGTTATGGGTCCATGAAAAAAATAAAAAGAATGGCAATTACAGACCCACAGGACGATTAGTTTTTTACACATGAGAAAAGACAGATTAGCTATGGAGAGCGAACAAGGATTGTGTGCTCTCCACAAATGACATAGACATCTCATGGCTGCTAAAAGCGGACATATGAATGAGGCTTTACAAAGAGCAGTGATCATTTAGATGCCTCTGAACTATGGTATCCCTCTAATATGTGAACCATGGTAGAGGCCACACAATGTAGAAAAGCTGTGTCTTTTATGTAGATTTTGCTGCAGTTTATTGAGCCTAAGCCAGGTGTGGACTGCGGAAGGGAGAAATATAGTGCAGGGGCAGAACTACTGACATAGAAACCGTAGGAGCTGCTATGGGGCCCTCAGTATGAGGGGGCCCATTCCATGCAATCGGTATAAACATAGTAATGTCTGAAGTTAGTGTCATTGGGCCTTACAAATTGCACCCAAGCCAATAGAGCGAGTAAGCAGGAGGAGCTGCAGCTGCATAAGCAGCACTGAAGGTCAGCGGCAGACACAACTTGTTTTGTGGTTAGTAAATCTGCATTCGGGAGTGGAGCAGTAGCAGCTCTATCTGCTGAGCAAGGCATTAACTTGCCTCTAGTATGTCACTGCCTATTCAGAAAGGATGCCATCAGAGTAATACATTTGACATGGTTAAAGAAATGTCATATCAAATACAGAGTTGCTGCTGGGTCCTGTTGCTCTCTGCACCTGCATGATGGGATTTAAATGCTATATATGAGAAGGAGGTGAAGAATGAAAGCAGCCTGCCACAGCTGGGATTTACAGCTTGTTGGAAGCCCAGACAACATAACAGCAAGAGGTGATTAAAAGTTTGTGAGTCTGCTGTCTACAATGGGTTAACTGTAAGGTGAGGTGGGGCTGAGGCTTAGGTCAGTGTCAGGGAGCACCTACAGCTGCTACCTGTCTGTTCTAGCCCCCACCCATATTGTCAACTATGGTGCACCCTCAACTGACCTACTGGTACTTAATCTGACCTACCACATATTCCCTGCTAACTACTTTACCACAGTCCCCTTTTATAGTTGTGTTTTCCCTTCACCCCAGAGCACCTACTGTGTTGCTTTCACATCTCCTCTGACAGAACTTATCAGTTTGTGTCTCCCCTTTGCCCCCACAGAGTCACTTTTGCTAGCCACAGTTTTACTTCATGACCAGAGCACCAACTCCTACTTTAAACCTTTTTCACGAAACATGGGAATATCCATAAATGGCGATATATTATAAGTTCATGCTCTATTATATTTAAAAAAATATGCTCAGTTAAAGAAAAACAATTTTCCAAGTGGTTTTGTTACATATTTTAACTGTTTAACCAATGAACATTTATCATTTTGGGTGCAATGTTGTCATTCAAGTCTGTTTTTCTAATTCATCATATGATCAGAACAACTGACTGAAAAGTTGACAGAATGACAGATAAAGCCCCCTCTGTCTGCTACTGTCTTCATTCACTGGAAACAAAACAAAATGGAAACTTTATTCCATCTTGTTTCTAACATTACAGTGAATGGAGGGGGAGGTAACTGCACTCTTCCTAATCTTTACATTTCATACAACGCAGATAACTGTTCATTGTCGGGTTGGAGAGGGGCCCAGTCTTTACTAGTTAGGCCCCCGGTATAGTGCTTCTGTTACATTTGCCTTTGGAAGTCATGCAACAAAAACAATGGTGCTTTTCTGCAACAGGGAGTTAATCCCAGGAACTGCAAAATGGAGTAAGCAGGTACAAGATGGACACATTTTTATTAAAGATGTTCTTATATTGTTTTGCAGGTGTTTCTTTAAAAAAATGAGGAGGGTCTTTAAATGTCCATCTATTTTTAAAATGTTAGGAGATATGTGAAAGGTCCATGGGTGAATTCAGTCTGCTGGGTGTGGTTCAGATAATACTGTCCATGTGATGACCGCAGTTTAGCAGATTTATGATGTATGTTCCTGTCCACCCATGGATCTACTGACCCATACTGAAACAATGCTGTGAGTATGGAAGAGTAGACCCGTGCTTGTCTGGAGTTCAGAACATCATAGATGTCTATGATACAGTGAGTTTACTTTAGTTGAGCTTCAATTGGTCTGGTAAGTGCAGACCTCACACAGACCATATTACTTGTACCACACATGGTTATCTGACTTCACCCTATAAGGATTTGATCTCATCATATACTATTCTTAATTTAGGTACTGTATAATAGAGAAATGTCACATTTTCTTGCAGGACGTGTTTCTAAACTAAATGGAAATATTGGAGGAACACTTGAATGGTGCAGTCTTTTAATACTTCAATGCTATTATGAGACTGTGCGCCTGGTTCAGTAACTTACAACTTTATCATCAGTGTATAGTTTATGGTTTACTTTAAGTGTGCTTATAGCCTAGACATGCAGTAGAGAAAGTCACTATTAAACAGTTAATTTTAGGAATATTCCATGCGTGTAAAAATTCATGTCAATCATATTGAAAGCAAACAGGTTTCACACCATGTCTGGGATTTCCTTTAAGTGTTCCCTGCCCATGCAGATTATGGGATTCCCCTGCCACATTTAGCTGAATCTTTCTCTCTGTAAAGCTTCATATTAATCCCTGTTGCTGTATTTTGTACTGCTACACATACTGCATAATCGGCTTTTAACTTATATTTCTGACATAAATGCAGGATTTCCCTACCAGTCTGGTACTGATGCACACTGAAATACCCATCCCCTTGTGAGCAGACGCTAGAGCCTAATCCATGTTATTCCATTTTGCATCATCCATTCAGCAATATTGTGGATTTAGAGTTCCCGTGAGCAGATTTGTTAAAGTGCCAATGATATACAAGGCCAACACAGCATAGTCTGGGTCCCATAGGTATTTAAACCTAGAACTCTGCATTCTCCAATGCAATGACCTGACAATAATATGTAACATTAGATGTTAAAGCTCTCTTATATAGAGGCATATCAATATAGAATTTTAGCCTCAGGTACTATTTTGTTCTTTGGTGAATTGGATATGCCTAATATTTTCAGTGCTTCAATAAATGTGAAGTTTTAAATTCATTCCATACTCCATCTAATGTCAGTAATAGGCGTTTAATGAGTATTATACTGTGGATGGAGGCATTACGGAACATTATACTGTGGATGGGGGCATTAAGAAGCATTATACTGCGAGTGGGGGCATTAAGGAGCATTCTACAGTGGGTGGGTTCATTAAGGAGCATTATACATTGGTGGGCACAAATAATGCAACATTATTGTGCCTCCTCACAGTATGCTCCTTAGTATCTCACCTCACAGTATAATTCCCCATTAGTTCCCCATACATAATTAACATTAACACCGGTTTTGAGAAACCTTCACCTGAAGATTTTCCTATCGTGTTGTGCTAATGTATTGAATATGGAGTCCTTAACAATATTTATGGAAAGATATGGGTACTGTAGGCACATCTGTACAAACAAAATCACCCTAGACCTGGGAGTAATACATATACATGCCTACTGCAGAACTGAGACTAATAGAGTCAATAGACTAAAACAATTTTAATATTTAAATACCTCTCTTTAGATATTTGGCTATACTTATTGTGCTTGCTTTTGAGGGGTTTGATTTAAGAACTATAATTTACCTTCCCACCTGATGGAAATGTTTTTACTACATATCTATCTATCGATCTATCTATTGCTATTATGGTTATTTAGAACTCCATTCTGTACTGTAAGTTACATTGGAAAACATGGAAAATAGTTTCAGACACAATAATGTCTGCATAAGCACTGCATGTGCCAACCAAATTAGTAAATTATGAAATGATGTTGGTCTTTTAGTCAAGAATTATTTATTTCTGCCTTGGCTTCATGTCTGAGCTTTATTGGGCTGCCAACCAGATATATACAATTTAAAAGCTCTTTCTCTTCATATCTCTTTCCCTTTGGGCGCTGGCATTGTCTTCCTTTTTATAATTCCAGGTTTCAGCCTCGGGTAGGCAGTCCCCCGCAAAGAGCCAGGTGAATGGAAGTCCTTCCAAATGTCCTCGTTATTTGAGAGTGAAAAATTGGGACACAAATGCTGTACTGCATGACACACTGCACTTCAAGGCTTCAATGGTGAGTTACACATTGCTACCTACTACTAGGTAAATAAAATTTACAGAGACATACAATAATGTCTATCGATGGACTTATATGAACAACCAGACCATAAAACACTATAAACCTACACTTAATCCAGGTGTTATATTCAGAGGGGCATTTTAAAGGCTGCATTTATTATGGTGAGATGGAAATGGGTCATACAAAAACGATAAATGTCAGTTATTCTAAAGTTTATGAAATGATTTATTTTTGTCTTCCAGCCTACACCTTGCACACAACAGATGTGTATGGGAGCTGTCATGACTCCTTCACAGTATGTCCGTAAACCAGAAGATATCCGCCCTAAAGAGCAGCTTCTCCCCCTTGCCAAGGACTTCATTGACCAATATTACACTTCAATTAAAAGGTAATGCATTTTATCGTTACTACTACATTACTGTGCAGTTAAAAATTGGGCAGTAAAGCATATTTTATTGCAAATATACTCTCTTTAAATATATTTCTTTCATTATAAAGTCCTGATTTCCTGACATGTTTGCTTATAAAGCTGAAACTTCAGACCTAAGTGGGTATTCTCCATACCAGCATGATCTATGTCTTCTCTGCCTGCTCCCTCAGATTGATATAGCTTTGCTTGCTTTGTATGTAGAAGTTTCCACATTTTTTAATCTGTAACCAAATATAAGATGAGCTTATTGCAAGAAAGGTAGCTTCAATATGCACAGATTTGGCTTTAAAACAGCTCTTTATATATATATAAAAAAAAGAAACAAGATTGTGTGATACAACACAGAAAGGGCCACCGCATTTTAAAAATTTCAGACCTCAAGGCTTCGTGTCCACTTCTAAACACTAATATTTTAGGCTACTTTTCACTGCTTTTTGCATTGTCCTAAAGAGGTATGAAGAATTTCTAGGCATATAGCTCTGACAGATACCACTGAATATATACTGTATATACAGTCTGCTGCATTATTTCATACAACAAAAGAGAAAGGATACATTGGCATTCCTTTGTTTTGGCCTCTTTGATGCATACACTGGAGCTTTTCTGACCCACATGGCAAACATACTCTCAAACACAGTGTGACAGTTCCCTAAAACCGCATAAAAGTTAAGTTAACTTGTAAATACATTGCATTACTTTTCTTGTATTGATCCTGAGCAATAGCTTTTATTATACTGCAGAGCTGTATTCACAATTTTGTGACTTCAGAGATTTCAATAAATTCTCCAGTAGTCCTTGTTGGTTCATGGGGCTTACTCGAGTGCTTTGTATCAAGATACAATAAAAATGATACAGTAATGATGTGAAAGATCCTCAGTGCGCCAACACCGCGTTGGCCCACACCTGAGTCTTCTTTCATAAAAAACCACACTCACCACCAGTGAGTGTTGGGTTCACAAGATAAATACAAGACAAGCTTTCTAAATTTTATATATTTATTAACCCCTAAATGGGTCGGTATTAACATCTAACACATGCAGTTCAGAACAGATATGTAGATGTATGCAAGCATTAACAGTTACTAGTTACAAGATACAGTGCAATAAAATAAAAGGGCATAAAAGTGAAATAATTACTTTACCACGCATCTCCTTGATGTGGCTCTAGAATCCAACACTCACACATGCTCTGTCATGTGTGAATAACCAGTGGAGGCAGCGGCATTAACTCCAGCATCTCAGCGTGCATGCTCCTCACAGTATATCCCAATAGTCTCTCTCAGTGGAAGTCTGTCTGTAATCTCTTTAAAGTATTCTCCTTGTAGTCTCAGCCCAATCTCCTGTAGTCTGTGATGGTCTGACTCACTGACCTCTTACCTCATCTTTTATACCCTTTATGCCACCTCCCAGAATGAGGTCATCAACAACAGCAAGTCTGATTGATTAACGCACTCAAGTCACGATTCTTTGTATGGGGATGAGACCAAGTGAAATGATATAATGTTATCAACCATGTCTGATCTACCAGCTCAGGCTGACCAATGCATGTTTGTTTGATCACTCAGGGCTGTGTAGGAATTCAATGGAGCCCTGCTGGGATGGATACAAAGCCCTATTGTTCCAGTCCGGCCACTATTGGCAATATACCTATGAGTAGGCTGTGCACATTATAAATAAATGGAACTAGAGAGAAATACGCTACCCAGAGATCAAAATACATCTCTGAGTTATAGCCATATTTAAGTGGAATAATCACAAATGAGTTGTAATGTAAAGAACTAGCCTTACAACTAGCTTTTAGACTGTTTCCAGTTACATCTTTCAGCAGTGTGAATGCAGCTTTCAGGTATACTACTGTACAGGCTCTAATGGTGGCTCAGTGCAAAATGAGTATGACAACATATTTTAGGATGTATTTAAAGGGGTATTCCCTTCTCCATGATCATATTTATAGTTGTAGCTTTAGCTATCTATTAGCAGCATTCAGGCTGGTGATGTAAGTCCCTGTTCCCAGCCACCTCTATTCTCTCCTCTTCACTAATGAGTAATGGAGCCTTCTGTCAGCTCTGCAAAGTTAATTAGCTGCTGAGCCATGATAAGGCCTAGAACAGTGCTTGATCAGTCCCTCTATTATCTCTGTAAGTAAATGCAAAGATAAGTGTGCAGTTTAATTTCATGAGCTCACTTCTGTCCTGAGCTATACATCACACAGGCCAAAACTACCCACCAACTCCTCATTGAAACCAGGAAGTGGAGGGAGAGGAAAATGGAGAGTAGGTGAAACCCTGAGATGAGAAAGCACCATTAACATTTACTAGATGGTGTTGAAGTGTGAAAATATTTAGAACAAATTTGGATGTGCTAAATTTTACCTTCTTCCAAGTGACATACCTGTATATTCTGCTCTATCTGATATTGTAGCTTAGCTACTCTGGGGTTTAGCTGCAACAGCATGTTGATGTGTGTGGTGCTGTAGCTATGTTTTTGGAGTTCTGTACACCCCTTTTAAGCTTGGTCAGGCAAAATCAATTCTGGTGCTGCTAGAGGAGTGAGCTGATGTTATATTGTTTGCAAGTAGTTTTAACAATATATATAATAATAATAATATTGATCACCACTCGGATTGGCGTTGCTTTGGCTGTATATTTAGTGATATCTATAGCCTATCTATCTGTCTATATACTGTAACTATCTACAGTATCTATCTACTTTTTATTAAACATTCAGTGTAATAATTTTATAAATGATACAATTATATACAATATCACAGAGTTGTGAATATCAGTGTTAATATGGCCATTACCAGTGGATAATGTGTTTTAGATAGTTGATGCTGTTATGCTTCTATAATGATCCATAAACAAATAATGAGAATATAATTTATAACGTAATATCATCATGAATCAAGTTTCTCATACTGTCAGCTGTGACATTATATGTATTTTATTAATGTATAATTTCTTTGACCTTTATTATTGAAGATTTGGCTCTAAGGCTCACTTAGACAGACTGGAAGAAGTAAGAAAGGAGATTGAAGAAGCAGATACCTACCAGCTTCGTGATACTGAGTTGATATATGGAGCTAAACATGCATGGCGCAATGCAGCTCGCTGTGTGGGGAGAATCCAGTGGTCCAAACTGCAGGTGGGGCATTCTTCTATGTATGAGTCTATGTACACAGCTATATCATGGATCTTCTTTGTATAGCTCTGTAATACCTCTCCAATGTAGTCCTCATACTCTGTTATAAGGCATGCTTTCCTGTGAGTCTGATGTTATACAAAGGTATGGATAAATTCTTCTCTAGAAGCATTGCTTTTAGTGGAATATACAGCGAGTCCCGTAGGCATCATATGGAATGTCTACAGGTCCCATAGGTTCTATTCCTGCTGTGTCTGCAGTGTTTGTTTACCATCTGCACCAGGGAAGATCCAAAACATACTTTATATGGATTCCTTTGATTGATGCCATATACGTCACCCATATGGGTTCCTGCACAGTATACTTCTTTGGATGCCTCTCTGGAATATCCCAATCTGTTGTGCTATTCCATACAGTTGAAAAACAGACACCCCAGATAGATGGACTTACAAGGATTCCATGTGTTGTTGTGCAGGAACAATTCGCATGGCCTGCTGTTGGAGTGGACCCTTAGACATTTGATATTGCTGTACTAGAATATGCTATATTACACTGTAATATGCAGATATACTCTAGCAGTCACTGTTATTTTTTGAGACTTGCTCTGCGGAAATGAGAATTAACATATCTTAGGAATAATGACACAATTTTCTTTATACTGTCACAGGTCTTTGATGCTCGGGATTGTACCACTGCACATGGCATGTATAATTACATCTGCAACCATATCAAGTATGCCACCAACAAAGGCAACCTCAGGTGAGATTGTACTGTTCATGAACAAAAAGAAATGCATCAGGGCTTTTTTTAAGCAAACAAAACATAAACTATCAATTAAAACATATCAAATATACAAATTTAAACATAGTAAAAGACAATTATATTATATTATAGTTTATGGCTATGTTGACATCTTCTCTAGCGCTTCCATTAGTAGCCTGCATTGCACATTCTGTCAAAAATTACAAAGTCCAACATGCAGTACTTTATAGTCCAGAAAGATGACAGACATCATAACAGAGACCTAATGAACCTAATTACATTCAGTAGATTCCATAAGCATATATACGTGTAATTGAATTGCATCTTGAGCAATTTCCAGTAATGGATTTGTTGTTTAGGGAGTTTCCAAATACAGTGCAGGAACTGGCAGATCAGATTGCAAACAAAACCTAGTTACCTAAACTCCTACACTGCTCCAGGTGATAGAGTCTAAGGCACCCCTGATGTTTTCACCAGAGCCCGCCACAAAGCCGGTTGGACTTTAGCAGAATCAGAACCAAGGTTACAACACTGCAGATAGTGTAAGAAAATAGGTGCACTTGCAGACAAAAACCAGACCAGTAAACACAGCAGAAAGTAAACATACAAGCAAGGATAAAAACATGTCCAAGCTGAGGGCCGAGTCTAGGAGTTCACAGACCAAGCCAAATCAGTAAGAAAATGGAAAACCAGGAAAAGAAGCCAAAATCAGTAACCAGGGAATCAGTAGAAAAATAGGTAACTCCAGAGATCCCAATCAATAGCAGGCACCTGCGTAACCCCAAGCAAAGATTAAATACCCCGATATACCTACTACTTAAATACCCCACTATATACCTACTACTTAAATACCTACTACTCAGGATTGGAGTATAAGGCAGCACTCTGGTTGACACAGCATCTCAGAGCTCTGACTGGCTGCAGACCCAGCCACAGCTTGTAGGCATAGCAACTTTAAAACTACGGATATGAACAGTGCTGCACTGAAAAGTGTGAAGGCTGCAAATAGGATAACACATTTTCAGAATCCTAACAATGTGTCGGTCATATGATAGATCAGTCCCTGTCAGAATTTTCATTTTTTTGTTTTTCTGTTCCAAAATCGGGATCAGAAAAATGGAAATGCCAACAGAAATATAAGCATAAACTTAAAGAGAACCTGTCAGGTCAATTTGGGACTCTTAACCACACACAGAACCCAAATAGTCCTGTTATAAAGCCATCCTTCAAGTTGATAGTAGTATAATGTTGTACCGTGTTAGCCATTGAAAGTAGTGGAAGAGTGAAGAAATCAGGCGATACCTTTTAGAGGCTAACTGAGTATATTTATAAGTAAGCTTTCAGAAGTGCAAGAATCCTTCATCAGACATGGTGTTATACAACCATGTCTGATGAAGGAAGCTTGCACTTCTGAAAGCTTACTTATAAATATACTCAGTTAGCCTCTAAAAGGTATCGCCTGATTTCTTCACTCTTCCATAAAGCCATCCTTGCACACAATTAAAAAAAAACAAAAAAACGTTATAATTACCTAGGGATGAGTCTTATCGGACTCATCTCTGGTGCTCTCAGCACCTGTGCAGTTATTCAGTGAAGCCAAGGACGTACACCCTGGCTTCAGTGTTCAAGTGCTGGAGGTATGGGGCATGTGCACTGAAGCCGTGGTGTACTTCTCTGGCTTCAGTGAAGAACTGTACCAGCGCGTGGAGTACAGAGGCAGGGTAAGCATAAAGCCTTTTATTTTTATTGTGTTCACTGGTGGCTTTATTACAGGGTGATTTGGGACACTAAACCCCCAGTCCTTGAGAGCCTGTGGGTGGTTTATTGTCCCAAATCGTCCTGACAGATTCCTAAGTAGGAAAATGATCTATGGCTGAGGCTATAAAAAGACCTTTGGCATACATCTCCATTCTGGTGCCTGAATTAAGATGCTGGAGCTCCTTGATAATTCAGGAGCAGTTAGTACCAGTCAGGGACCTCCAGTCTTTATAAATTCCCCCTATCGAGTTTATTCACACCTACCTCCATTCCCATTTACCCTCTCCTCCCCTTTTTTTTATTTCCACTCTCTTCCCCCCACCTACGTTTACTCCTTCTTAAGTAGATTATACTGCTATTATTTCTAGATCCATTATGTTTTTATTAGTCAGACAAGCCAAATTTGCATAATATTTAATGGTTACACTGTACTCCATTGTACTTGTCATTTTTATCCTCTGCACTTTCTAATACTGGTTTTATGCTTGTTGCATTAGAAAAATTTTGTGTGAGATTAAAAAAAAAATTAAAAAAGAAATGAATTGTATTGCACATCATGTTGTTCTACAGTCACTAATAAAAAGCTGACATAAGCCTGCATGAAGTCTTGACCTAAACTAGAAGTATTACATTTATTATGGTATATACTAGTGATGTTCTTGCAGAAAAATATTTTATGTACATAGATGACACACATGTGTTTGCTCCTGATCTTCTAAAGGCCCATTGTGCATTAAATGTTGTCCGACTCCAGCCAATGCTAAAGTGCCCTAGGTAGTTTAAGGATTCTTCTTACAATACTCTAGGCTTAAAGGGGTTAGTCACTTTCAGACCAATATTGATGTAATATAATGTTATTGTTTGTATAATAAAAAGCTATACAATTTTCCAATATACTTTCTGTACCAATTCCTCAGGGTTTTCTAGATCTCTGCTTGCTTTCATTCATTTTGCTTACTTTTAGTGGATAAAAATCAGTCCGTGATCATGTGATGGACACACAGGTGCACAGCTCGTTACCAGGCAGATGTCTCATTACTGTGCTGTGACTATAACGAGCCGTGCACCTGTGTGTCCATCACATAACCATGGACTGTATATCACATGACCATGGACTAATTTTCCATTGGGGTCTTATATTTATGAGTTACCTAAGAAATTTATAACTAGATGGGCTCAAACTTTTCCTCTGAAAATACAGGACGTACTTATTGATAACACCCTATAGCCCTTCATGATACACAGTATACCAAGCAACCTTTAATTGAATCTTGTCTGATGTCTCTTCACAGATCAGCAATCACTATTTTCCCCCAAAGAACTGATGGAAAACATGACTTCAGGGTCTGGAATGCACAGCTTATCCGTTACGCAGGATACAAGCAGCCTGATGGCTCAGTGCTTGGGGACCCGGCTAATGTAGAGCTAACTGAGGTAATCACATTATTACGCTAATCATATATCTAGTAAACATCTGAGGATTGACTGGTCATGAAGGGATACTTAGATCAGGCTCTCGCTGGTGATCATTGCTTCTAATTCTATCTACTTTGTTATAAATGATATGTTTCGGCAGATTTGCATTCAGCAAGGGTGGAAAGCTCCACGAGGTCGTTTTGATGTCCTCCCTCTAGTTCTTCAAGCAGATGGCAATGATCCTGAACTGTTCGAGATCCCACCAGAGTTGATTATGGAGGTCCAAATCCGACATCCTAAGTATGACAACCTAATCCTTGTATTGGTTCTTGTGCATATGCTTTTATAATGTACTTGTGTAACTGTGGCACATACACTTATGTTATACACATAAGCTCTTTCAGTCAGATAGATGGACCCAGATACAACAGTATTTAAGGGATATTCCCATCTCAAGGATCATATTCAGACTTGTAGCGTAAACTAACTGGAGTGTTATAGCCAATACATTGCTTTATCTATCTTGCTCCCTTGTGGTTTATAGCCGGTTGCTTAGTTTACAGACCTGCTACAGGTCGGAATGGTGACCGTGCTCTTCTCTCCCTCTTTCTACATATAGCTTTCAGATTTTGAGTCCTGATAAGTGTTAGATAAGTTTCTGTGTTATCTGTGTATGTAAATCCAGAGATAACTGTGCCCTATAGCAAGTAACAGCTTATGCTTGAGTGAGCTGAAAAGCAAAAAGTGGAGGGAAGAGTAAACAGGAAGGCAGTTGAAATCCTGAGATGAAAAAATCCCTTTAACCAGTATATTTACTTTCAACGCCCGTTCCTTTTACTTAAGGAAAATGAGCTGCCACCATAGCAGCTTACTATACTCTTCACATTCAGAGAACATGTATCACCAGCCAAGCAAGTATGGATGTATATGAAAATATAAGGGAACTTTTACACAGAAGTCCAGAATAATATGGATATGTCCACATTTAACTGACCTCCAGTTTAGTTAAGGATCCCAATTTGGCTTAAAACCAAATCAATACAATATCACAACCATATTTCCTATGTTTTCTCGACCTTTGCAACTATTTCTTAGTAGCCTTGTATCTCCTGGCAACAGCATTAGAAGTAAAATTAGATGCTGGAAGTATAATAGCATGTGGGGCAAGATGTTTCTTTTTGGAGTTATGGGGTCATACTGTTATTTATATATATATATATATATATATATATATATATTAACTAACTAACTTAAGTAATGATTTGAAAATGTTTATATATAAGCCCCTATGTGTACATATTATAGCACTACTATAATATTATGCTATTATTAATTCTGGTCTTAAGGTTTGAATGGTTCAAGGATCTTGGTCTGAAGTGGTATGGATTACCAGCTGTGTCCAGTTTGCTACTAGAGATTGGAGGCCTGGAGTTTACTGCTTGCCCTTTCAGTGGATGGTACATGGGAACTGAAATTGGAGTTCGAGATTACTGTGATAACTCCCGCTATAACATACTGGAGGTACTGTGGCCTGGTAAAGAGCTCCACCTTTTGGTAGCATAAGACAGTAAAACGTCAATTTGAATGTATTCATGAAATTTATATTGTGTACCTGATTTTACTTTATATTTTAGATCTGAAAAAGAAATACTAATAAAAATGATACCAATAAAAATACAAGGATAAAAAAGGATATCTATGAAAATAAGTATCAATAGGAAATCAATAAAAATATATTAATGAAAAAGAAATAAATAAAAATTATATATTAAGGATAATAAGTAAAAGCATATTTACAAAAATATATCACTTAAAATATCTAAATAAAAAAGAATATCAATAAAAAATAAATATCAAGGATACTGGATAAAAGGATAAGGAAATGTTGATAAAATATATAGTATAATATAATAGTAAAATATATATGATTAACAAATTAACAGCAAAAAAATAACAATATAAAAATGGTTTGAGAGGTTCTAAAACTGGCATATACGTGTATAAAACACACTAAAGTGTTAACAATTCACAATTCTGTTAACGCACTCACGCACATTTTTATATATATATATATATATATATATATATATATATATATAAATTTCCATGATTTCCATGGATTTTTGCATTGATTTTGGACCAAAAACTGCATCAAATTTAATGAGAAGCCACATCCTATGCATGCGTATGGGGTAACCAAGACCCTGGCCAAAACCATACCCTAGATAAAAACGGCCCTAAAAACCCTGCCTATGACAGATCATGAAGTGGCAATATCTCTTCCCCAATTTCAATATGCATTTTTCGCCTGCAGTCTGTGGAGCTCCTCAGGGAATGCAACATAAAACAATATGGGATTTTAGTCGCGATTACACCATTGTATCAAAATACACAGTGCTAATTAAAAAAACAAGCTTAGGGTACACAAAAATATCAACGTAGGGTGATATAAACACACCACCCTAACCATATATCAGGCTAGACCCTGGGTAAGCAGAAATAATCATATACTTAGAGAACATATTGGGTAGCACCATAAAAGCATCTATAAACAGTGACCTAAACAATCCCCCTCTGCCATATTACTTTACTGACTATTATAAGTCAGTAAGTAATATAGAAGTAATATAGAAATGGTGGTGGTATCGGGACATGGAAATTACTGTAGAAGCATGGGTGAGCCATAGTGGTATGCTCACCTACACAGTAGTACTGTCGTTTCTATTGTGTGGGACAGTACTGATATAGTACTCATACAAGTCATCTCCAGTTTGCTTAATTACTACAATTTATGTTGAAACCAATTCAATACAATATCACAACATGCTCCCAAACTTAAAAGGCTGCAATTCTCACTCCCCCACTAGGTGGTCACAGATAGACATAAATAGGATAGTTAGTATATCACTGTTTAATAACACCCACAACACATCCACAGCAGAAGTCAGAGTGTCAGGCTCAGATTTTTGCAGAGGAAATACACTACTGGTTTTAAACCATTGTGTGACTGAAGCCTTATAGTATACATCTGGTTGCCTTCCAAATGTATACAACATATGTAATCAAAAACATAGTGTGAACAGAAACTTACGCTATGTGCACATACAGAATACTTTCACTATTCAATGAGGCTAGCATGCCAGATATAGTACTGTAAATCCCACAGCCAATATCACTGTGAAGACATAGAGTACTAGCCAGTGTTATTATTCATGTACAGTACAATAAAATAATCCAGGCTCATTGTGCTGAATATGTTATACTTTATCATCTGGACAGATCTTATTTAGTAAAACTGTTTCCTGCAGGAAGTTGCCAAAAGAATGAGCCTGGACACAAGAAAAATGTCTTCACTATGGAAAGACCAAGCTTTGGTGGAAATTAATATTGCAGTCCTGTATAGTTATCAGGTATGTCATAAATACAGTCATGATACAAGGAGGATATTCTGATGTTTATTCTGTCAATGCACAATAGCAATTATGTATATGTATCAGTTATTTGGATGTATAGAGCGTACCACAATCTAAATAGAGTCTGTTAGTTTCAATTGTCTTAGTTGTTGCAGGAACAGCGCCACTCCTGTTCATTTACTTGAATGAGATTAAGCTGCAATACCAGGCACAGAAAATGGATATTCTTCAGTCAAACTAGTTGTTTTCTTTATCTTACTTAGAGTGATAAAGTGACAATTGTAGATCATCACTCTGCTACGGAGTCATTTATTAAGCACATGGAAAATGAGTACCGGTGTCGTGGAGGTTGTCCTGCGGATTGGGTCTGGATAGTACCCCCAATGTCTGGAAGCATTACTCCAGTATTTCACCAAGAAATGCTCAACTACCGTCTGACACCATCCTTCGAATATCAGGTAATATGATTCACATATCTTGCATGGCACAAAAATGTGAACAGGATCCAGCTAGTCTGTTGCACGCCGCCAAATCATCTAAGAGTTAAATATTTATGACACATTTACAGCTGTGCAGCAATATGCAAAAAAGTATAACAGTATAAACTAGCAAGCAATTCATCGGCAGTCAGTCATCATTCAGTAGCTATACCCTTATGGAGCAGTGGAAAAACACTGAAGAAAATAAAAAACAGAGAAGCATTATTTATGAGGTGGTAGCCTAAATATCTTATATGCCCACACATATGCCCATAGAAAATTATAGTAAAGCAAAAATGACAACATACATGTGTTTTTTGGTATATGCAGCCTGACCCCTGGAACACTCATATTTGGAAGGGAGTGAATGGGACTCCAACTAAGAAACGAGCAATTGGATTTAAGAAGTTGGCCAAGTGAGTAGTGTATTTGAGGCAAGTGCCTGAAAATAATAAACAGCGCCGTCATATGTCTACTTTTAAATATCTGCTATATTCCTATTATAGGGCAGTGAAATTCTCAGCAAAATTAATGGGACAAGCAATGGCAAAAAGAGTTAAAGCTACAATTCTTTATGCGACTGAAACTGGCAAATCTGAAGTCTATGCAAAAACATTATGTGAAATATTCAAGCATGCCTTTGACGCAAAGGTAACAGAGTATTATACTGTTCTCAACCTACTTTATTGCTTGTATTCATAAACTAGCATGTCTTTGGATAGACTAGAAATTCTGTTTGTTAACTTTAGAATCAGAAGTTTGCTTTCTATAAGATATATAAGTAAGATTACTATGGGTATGTTCAGACATGGCAGAAGCATTATTTTGCAGAAATGTTTGGAACTGTTATAATTATCTAATTGGGATTCGCTAGAATCCCATCTACTTTGCAGGAAATGTAAAACGCTGTGTTTTTTTCATTATACGAACAATAACATTTGTCTCTAAGGTTATGTCCCCACGTTGCGGAAACGCAGCTTTTTTTGCTGCAGATTTTGTTGTGGTTTTTTGAGCCAAAGCCAAGAATGGCTACAAAAGTAATGGGAAATATATAGGAAGTTCTTATACCTTTACCTTTTGCTCATTCCACCCCTGGCTTTGGCTAAAAAAAAACGCAGCAAAAACTGCAACAAAACAAGCTGCATTTCTGCAACATGGGGCTGTAGCCTTAATGTTGTTCTGAAACTCCTTTGAGGCTGAGGCCCCACGTTGCAGAAATGCAGTTTTTTTAGTCTACAGTAGCCATGTCTCTTATATCTTATATACCAGTTACCTGATATATACAAGTAACTTGAAATAGTTATACTAGTCTCAGTGACTGAAACAGGTCATTTTTCACAACCCAAACCAGACATGACATTTTTTTCAGTGTGAGTTATAGTAAATCTGATGGGCCTTGGCCCTCCTTGGTTTCTGCCTTGTTGTGCTCATTGTATTGCAAAATTGAGCATGCTGGAAAAACATGAAAGTGGTGCTTTTTTGGCACAAATATGGATCGTGGGCCAAAGATGCGCCATTTCTATGCCAGTTTTCTTGGACCACAAGCTTACTAAATTCCACTTAAATTTCTCTGCATTACTTACAGTACATGAAGAAACATACCATCTCTCTTGTCTGCCATTGTTTCATGTATTGTTGCCTTTATCACAGTTTTGTTAGTAAATTAAAAACCTTTCTCTCCAGGCTATGCCAATGGAAGAGTATGACATTGTGCATTTAGAGCATGAAACCCTTGTCCTAGTGGTGACCAGTACCTTTGGAAATGGTGACCCACCAGAAAATGGAGAGGTATGAACCACATATATGAAATGCCTTTATCGAGGCATTACAAATGAATAATAATAATAGTTATTGAATACATGCATAACTTGTCTGCAGAACTTAGCTTCAGGTTACCATTACAATTCTATGTCTATGCCTATATACACATTTATATTTCTGGTAAGAGAATGCATATACAGTATATAATATTTGGATCAAAAACAACTGCTCAGGTTTCACATTATCACAAGCATAATTCATCTGAAACAGTTCTGTTTTCCCTCTCACAGAAATTTGGCTGTGCCTTGATGGAGATGAGGCATCCGAATTCCAACCTGGAGGAAAGAACGTGAGTTAATATTGAGTCAAAGAAACCTGAAACCCAACTGGTTCTTATTTACCAAAATTCAGAGTTGATAACAGTCCCAGTTGATGTAGGACTGTCCCACTGAAAAGGGTTAGAGTTTATCTCAAATTGAAAAGATTTTACCGGTCATTTAGGGGATTTTCCTAGGAGAACAGGGACAAGCTAAACTTGGTTGGTGAATATGAAGGCTGTCTAAGCATAAAAACTTTCCTTGATGCCCATAAAAAAACCAAACACAGCTCAGAATTATTTAAAGGGGTTTCCAGTGAAAAAATGCAGCTTGAAATGCAGTGTGGGGGACTACTTATAAAGAGATACCAACTCTAGCGGCCAGATATGCTTTCACATGAAGGGATCCTAGTTCATTGAGAGTCAATGGTAATGACCACCAGTCCCCTATGTCAGTGTGCTCTTGAGGCTGGTGTAGTTTCCTCCTTTTTTGTCCACATAAACTGTGCAGCACGTGTACTATCTAATGAGCCTAATAGACATAAAGTGGATTAAAATGACTGGGATACACAATGGATTTGTCTATTGTAATGAAAATTTAGCAGGAGGAAGATTTGGAGCTGAGCTGCCTTAATGGAAAAGGTAAGCAGAGAGGGAAACGTTTGGACTGAAAGGATGGAAGAAAGAATTATAGATTCACATTGTATTGAAGGGGAGGACAGGTGTAGCCAAACAGTGTTGGACTGGGATGTCTAGGGCCCACCAGTGGAATTGTTTCTAGGGGCCCACCATCAGGACCCCTGCAAATCAGCGGTTCCGAGACAGGGTGGCTAAAGGTAATAACATGCCGGGAGCCATGCTGCTCACCCATTATACCATGTGGACCACTGCACTATTTAAACCTACTGCTACACCTTGTATGGCAAGTGAACAGCGTGGCTCCAAGAATTGTTACCTTTACCTGTAGCCGCACTGTCCTGGAAAAGCTGATCTGCAGAGGTCCTGGCTGTTGTATCATCGCAGATGTAATATTGATGGCCTATCCTAAGGACATGTCGGGGCGCAATGACGTCATTACGCGGCCGCGCCCCATGTGACCGCTGGGGCCTAATCACAGGCCTCAGTCACATAACGGAAGAGCGCCGGAGAGAACTCCGTGCCCAGAAGAGGTGAGAATATGTATTTATTGTTTTCAGTCACCTCCCCTGGGTGCCCTGACATCTATTGGAAAGGGGCCTGCAATATGCCAGGGCCCCTTTCCAATAACAGTATGTATAGCGGTCGGGGAACCAGGCTTTCCCCGACCACTATCATAGTGGTCCGGGGCCCTGGCCATCTCCAGCTGGCCACGGGCACCATACCCCGCCGAGCCCGGTCGCGGTCGCACCCCCTGCGACCGCTATCGTTACCCACTGGTCAGGGGCCCGATCGGGCCCCTATGACATGATGACTAATAGTCGGGGCTCGGGGCCCACCGGTGGATTCACCGGTTCCCCGGTGGGCCAGTCCGAGCCTGTAGCCAAAAAAAAAGACAAAAATACAAGCCATTGGTCATGTGGTTGGTGCTTAAAATAACGAAACAGCATATCTGATCAATAAAGTGGGTTTTTCTTGTATGTTATCCCTACACTACATTTCAGGCTGCAGGAAACAGTCTTTAACTCGAAAACCCCTTAGAACTACTCTAGAAAAAGAAAGCTGCTGTGTCATTGGTTGGCGTGGATAAAAAGGCCAGTTTTTTGGTTAGACATTTTTCTTCTGAGAAGACTTTGGAATTCTTGTAAACTATTTCATATTGTAAATGGATTCCAATATATAATAGAAAATTTCACAAATAAATATAGAAATAATAAATATAGCATGTAGTGTGAATGTAATGATGACATGTAAGTGATTCCAACATTACAGAAAAAGGATATTTTTGTTGGGGAAAACTGTACAACTGAAAAGAGGTTCCAGTACCCTGTTGGCCCATACAAGATGAAATTCACCTGGGTATAGTGGTAATACTGGTATCGTATGGTATCATGCAGCATATCTGCCCACCAACACTGGCAAAACTATAGGGGTCACAGTGGTTGCAGCTTTGACCAGGCCAAGAAGCCATGGGGCCCTAAAGAGCTCTAGGACTAGATAAGCTTCTTTCATCTCCTTTCTGATTTTCTTTGATATTTTCCAGACTGTGCATTATAAATGTATGACCCCTGGTGGGATGAAGTGAGAAGATCTATGATACAAAGCCTGATTACATGATTACTATGTGGGGGGTACTAATGGGTGGGAATCATAGGACACTTGTGTGCGCACATATATATTGTGAACAAATCTTTATAATGGTCTGTGCCCAGATAGAGAAGGAATAGGAAATGTAAATGCAGCTAATATGTAGAAATAGGCTACATCTGAAGGTTCCAAGAAGTTGCGCAGGGGGGTCCAAGTTGAGACTTTGCACCATGGTCCATGAGCTTTAAGTTACATCCCTGCCCACAGATGTTGTAACTGGGGCTATAGATCCTGCACACTTGTATGTTGACAAAGCTGGAATCCCAGCTGGTCCCATAAATGCTCGATTGGTGATTAATCTGTTGATCAGGCAGGTCAAGTTTTGCAATCTCGTATCACTACTGTTCATCATATATGCCCTCACGTATCCACCGCTCCCAACAACTCCTAACAACTAGGTCAGATCAGCCTAGATGGCAGGCATCGAAATGACCATCCTGCTTTTCTTAGTTCAATGATGTTTCTCCTCTTAAAGTCAGTCAACTAGGCAAAATGTCTTCCAATGTGTCATAGAGGCATGTCTAGCAGTCAATAATACTCTCACCAAAAGATACACTATCCAAAAGTAGCCTCTAAGAGCTGTTTTATAGGGCAGCCGGGGAAGCACTTTTTTTGGCAAAACTCAGTGTCCAATCAGACTGTAATAATTTACATATTTGCCATAGACATAACTGTATGCCCAGTTTTGTAGCAGTCTGACATTTCTATCTGGGTGCGTTTTTTTTTTTTATCAATGAGTGTATGTTGAAATATTAATATACAGAATATGTAATTTATACATAATGACAGTCACTGTAGTTCCCTTTGGCTACTATAGGAAGAGCTGTCATATTTTGATGTGACAGTGAAGAGACAGTCTCTTGATATATGTATCACAAATCATATTAATTGGGTTTCATAGATAGTTTATCCTAATGAATGTAAATATGACCAGGCTGTGCAAACCTGTGCAAACAATTGTAAAATAATAAAAATCATAATATACTAATAAATAATAACCAAATTTCTCATTTTAAGCAAAAGCTAAAACTTGGTACTGATAGAATGGGTTCTCACAGCAGAGTAACCACAGTGGACTTGCTGGCAGATAATCCGCAGTAATGTACAGTAGCAGCAAAGTGAATGAGATTTAACTAATTGTCATCCACATGCTGTGAAAAAGACTGTAGCCCAAATCAACCTGTCCTGCTTGTATTCAGCCTGCATCATGCCAGTTTATGCTGTTGGCTGTCACTGCAGCTTTCATCTTTCCAATGCCATTACCAAGGAAATTCCAGGCGAAGAATTCAGATACAAATGTTGCAGATATTTCCTGGCAGAAATTCACAATGGAATCCAGCTTTAGGTCTTATTCACACGTTCATATATCATGTATGTGTGATGTCCGCATTTTTCATTGACATCATACATACCCTTTAATTTCAATGTGTTTTTTTTGTTAGGTCTGCCAAAAAAAACAAACAAACAAAAAACAATGAAAGCATGTCTTGCATTGATGCATCACACCAATGAAAGTCAGTGAAACAAAACGGATGCTATAGATGTGTCATCTGGTTTTCATGGACCAAAGACATCCAAAACATAGAAAATAACACACAAAAAAGCTGATCTGCTTCTCACAGACGTGAAAATCGTATCAACCACTGACAGCAGACCAGGCGCAAGTGGGGAGCTGTCCGTGAATAGCATGGACCTCACACGTCCGCAGATGTACACCAAGTAGATACACACACTGCTCATTTTGTAGTAGAAACTGTCCTATTTATTAATGGAATTAGCAGAAATCCACATGCTTGCCACAAAAACAAACCTATTCAGATGAATGGAACTGAATTTTAGTCACAGAAATTTCCGAAGCAAAATCTGCCATGTGTGAGCCCACACTTATGGTTCTTTCCTTGCATGGTACAGTAGTGTCAGTGTAGATACTGTATGAAACTGCATTGCAAATTCTACATTGACTTCAACTTATCAAGAATATGTTTCTTTGTTTAGGAGCTACAAAGTACGTTTTAATAGCGTGTCTTCTTCTGCTGATGCTCGAAAGTCATCTGGGGATGAGACAGGCCCTGGAGACAATTTTGGAAGTGCCGGTCCCTTAGCTAATGTTAGGTAAGGATTGGATATTTTACTTCATATTCGGTAAGGTTTGGATATTTTGCTTTATATACCATATTTGATTTTACCTATATAATTTATCATTGCAAGTACTTATGTGTTTCGCCCTAAATCCTGAAGTATGATTGACCCTGTCTAAAAACCTAATGTATAAGGCCAAACCTAAGCTTCCATGTAGTAAAACAAGGGGGGTGGAGTTTTTTAAGAGTGGTGTTCTGTATGCCAATCTTAATTCATTCTACTGCTGGCATAGATTTCCTATATAACTTCCCAGATTTATAGTAAATTTGTCAGGATTAGGCAACCCCACCCCAGTCTGCCCCGTTTTATCCACTTTTGTAAAATGAGGAGAAGAACCAACAATGAACCGATAACTTTGGCGCAAAAAAGCACCATTCCCCAAAGAGGTGCCTCATGTACACCCATCTAATCCAGAAAACTGGGTTAGAAAATATCCCCTGGGTTAGAAATGAAACAAAAACTCCATTTTTGTTATCTTATGTAAATGACGGTTGTTCCAAAATATCTTTGCCAAATAAATTTTACTTTGGCTTCTACAGGTGTTTTAAATCTCTCTATGGAATTCACAATTGTGAAAAATTCAAACAAATTTGGATTTATGCCTATAAATGTTTAACATCATCTAACATAGAAATTAGCATAACAAGAAGGGACAGAAGACACTCTTGAGTTTGCTTTTATATTGTATATATTGAGCTGGGCATATCTCTGAGAGAAATTTTCTTACGTAAATTTTAATAAAGTTGAAATGTTTAGTTAACCCGAGTTGAGTGGCAGTGCCCCCTAGCCACCAGCTGAATATGGAGCCAACTACATTAACAGTAACCGGTAAAATCAATGAGCTGTCTAATTCTTCAGAGATGTTCTTAGCTGCTAATTCCCTTACTGAGTATATTAGCAAAATATTTGTCTCTCTACATAAAGAGTATATTATAGGATAGATACTGATAGCATATAGTTAAGATATGCTCTCAATATCCAATCACCTGAGGACAATTTCTGTGACTCCTGACAATCCAGAGTGAAGTTAAACCAGCTCTTTCTTTGAAGGTTATCCCTTTATGGTCAGTAGAACTGACTGGAAGTGATGCAGCATTTTCGTACAACGGCTGCCATTTAGCTCTAGCAATAGGCAGGGTCACAGTAGTCAGAACCCTAAATATTGGACATTAGTGGTATAGCACTAGAATAAGCCACTAGTGTCTACCCTGACACAACGATCAGGTACTTCGCTACAGGAGAGGAATATGGTTTTCTTTATTTGCTCTAGTCTAGATATCCATATATGGTGTTTACTACATAATTACAGTTGGCGTTCTTACTCCTTTTTTTTAACTCTAGATTCTCAGTCTTTGGACTTGGTTCAAGGGCTTACCCTCATTTCTGTGCCTTTGCCCGAGCTGTGGATACTCTGCTAGAAGAGATGGGGGGAGAACGGATCTTAAAAATGGGGGAAGGAGACGAGCTATGTGGACAAGAGGAATCATTCCGAACATGGGCCAAAAAAGTATTTAAGGTAAAAAAAAATTAGTTTTAGCTATTTTTACTACAGTTGTTACTTTCATGGACCTTAGTAACCTCAAGAAAAATTTCTGTGCAGCTTCAGTTTTTGGCATCAACCAGCACAGATCCTTAAGCTGGCCATCCACTAGATCTGCAGATCACTGGAAAATCCAGCTTATTTCAACACTATCTGCTTATAATCTTTTGCTTATGATCACCACAGACATCAGATTCTGTGCAGATTTGACCAAATTCAGCTGCATCTGCCAAAGGCCTGCAAATAAATATCTTAAGAGAATGACCAACTATAGGAGATAATATAAATGTAGTAGAGCTGAGTTGGTCAGTGGAAATGGGACCCCCGATTGGGGCCTAACTGCTGTGAATAAGTGATAAGTTGCTATTTTGGGGGAAAAAAACCTTTAGGCTAAGGCCCCACATTGCTTTTTTGTTGAAATTTTTGCTGCATATTTTTGAGCCAGGAGTGAATTTTTCAACAGGAAGAAGTATAAGAGATTCCTATTTAAGTCCCATTCCTGTTGAAGCCAATCTTGGCTTTGGCTCAAAAAACTGCAGCAAAATCTGCAACAAAAAAATCTGCTTTTCCGCAACTTGGGACCTTAGCCTTAATGTGGTATCAGTGGCACATGTATCTCATGTCATTTCCACTTTATTGCATTTATTTGCAAGGTACAGCATCACATTTCAAGAAAACACTGAGAACTGGAAGACATAAGTTTTATTTTGTGTGATCTTCACATGAGATAAAGAATTAAAAAAAAGTAAATAATACATGACCATATATTTCTAGCTTCTGGAAATCTTGTATTCTGTTGACTGAGAATAAATCACTGCCTGTAGTATATTAAGGTAAATTCACACTGAAGAATGTTGAAAGGAATTTGAGGCGATCTTTCACCCCATATTTCTCCCTAAAAACCAACCCTGTGGAACCTGTGATGGAAAACTGAAGAAAAGTTTTGACTTTACAACATGGGTTTGCATGACAATTCACCATGGCAAGATCGAGCAAGACACTTGTGTTTCCAGAGGGCTGAAAAAGACCTGCCCATCAAGACACTAAAAACAATGGGAGGCAGAGTTTAGTTTTTTGGGTAGTATTCTTTGTTTTATTGGTTATCATTTGGTTTAAAATAATAGTGTTCCTTTTGATCTATGCTATACACAGGCTGCCTGTGATGTCTTTTGTGTGGGGGATGATGTGAATATTGAAAAAGCAAACAATTCACTGATAAGTAATGACCGCAGCTGGAAGAGGAGCAAATACCGCATCAGCTTTGTGGCAGAGGCCCCAGAGCTCACACAAGGTATAAGATCTCATTGCTGCTTTGGGTTCTATTCCATTGGCATAATGGTTCAGACTGGATTATGTTACTATTCTCTACTCTATCCATTATAGAAAGCGAAATCTGATACAAAATGGATGATCTTATTATTAGCCAATGGAATTTATAATTAATTTGTAATTTCTTTCATAAAGTATCCATTGAGTTCCATATTTCTCTTTAAACAGATCCTGTAGCTCATTTTAAACTCACCACTTCAGTGAATATTTTAGTATGTATTTCCTATATTTATTTATTTATTAAATAATTAAGTGTTAAAAGGATTACCTAATGAAAACAGCCATGTCCATATGGCAAATAAGGACATTAAGTCACCAGGGAAGGGTCACTTGCTTGGAACAGCCTTTAGGATCCACAACTAAGAGTTACATAGTAGAGAAAACTACTGATCTATGGTGTTGGGGGTCAAAGCAGATGATGTTGGGAGTAAGGATCAGGCCTGTTAAATGTCAGTACCTGATCCTTTTGTCCTCCCTGGGGATAAACCACTATTTGAAGTGTCTGGCATCTTACTCTAACCTCAACTATTGGAAAATGTATACTGTACATTTTTGGAAAAGCCAAGCATGTACAGTGGGGAAAAAAAAGTATTTAGTCAGCCACCAATTGTGCAAGTTCTCCCACTTAAAAAGATGAGAGAGGCCTGTAATTGTCATCATAGGTAGACCTCAACTATGAGAGACAAAATGAGAAAACATATCTAGAAAATCACATTGTCTGATTTTTTAAGAATTTATTTGCAAATTATGGTGGAAAATAAGTATTTGGTCACTTACAAACAAGCAAGATTTCTGGTTCTCACAGACCTGTAGCTTCTTCTTTAAGAGGCTCCTCTGTCCTCCACTCATTACCTGTAGTAATGGCTCCTGTTTGACATTGTTATCAGTATAAAAGACACCTGTCCACAACCTCAAACAGTCACACTCCAAACTCCACTATGGTGAAGACCAAAGAGCTTTGGAAGGACACCAGAAACAAAATTGTAGACCTGCACCAGGCTGGGAAGACTGAATCTGCAATAGGCAAGCAGCTTGGTGTGAAGAAATCAACTGTGGGAGCAATTATTAGAAAATGGAAGACATACAAGACCACTGATAATCTTCCTCCATCAGGGGCTCCACGTAAGATCTCACCCTGTGGGGTCAAAATGATCACAAGAATGGTGAGTAAAAATCCCTGAATCACACGGGGGGACCTAGTGAATGACCTGCAGAAAGCTGGGACTAATGTAACAAAGGCTACTGTCAGTAACAAACTACGCCGCCAGGGACTCAGATCCTGCAGTGCCAGACGTGTCCCCCTGCTGAAGCCAGTACATATCCGGGCCCGTCTGAAGTTTGCTAGAGAGGATTTGGATGTTCCAGAAGGGTATTGGGAGAATGTCATATGGTCAGATGAAACCAAAGTAGAACTGTTTGGTAGAAACACAACTTGTGGTGTTTGGAGGAGAGTGAATGCTCAGTTGCATCCAAAGAACACCATACCTACTGTGAAGCATGGGGGTGGCAACATCATACTTTGGGGCTGCTTCTCTGCAAAGGGACCAGGATGACTGATCCGTGTACATGAAAGAATGAATGGGGCCATGTATCGTGAGATTTTGAGTACAAACCTCCTTCCATCAGCACGGTTATTGAAGATGAAACGCGGCTGGGTCTTTCAGCATGACAATGATCCCAAGCACACCGCCAGGGCAACGAAGGAGTGGCTTTGTAAGAAGAATTTCAAGGTCCTGGAGTGGCCTAGCCAGTCTCCAGGTCTCAACTCCATAGAAAACCTTTGGAGGGAGTTGAAAGTCTGTGTCACCCAGCGACAGCCCCAAAACATCACTACTCTAGAGGAGATCTGCATGGAGGAATGGGCCAACATACCAGCAACAGTGTGTGCCAACCTTGTGAAGACTTACAGAAAACGTTTGACCTCTGTCATTGCCAACAAAGGATATATAACAAAGTAGTGAGATGAACTTTTGTTATTGACCAAATACTTATTTTCCACCATAATTTGCAAATAAATTCTTTAAAAATCAGACAATGTGATTTTCTGGATTTGTTTTCTCATTTTGTCTCTCATAGTTGAGGTCTACCTATGATGACAATTACAGGCCGGCCTTATCTTTTTAAGTGGGAGAACTTGCACAATTAGTGGCTGACTAAATACTTTTTTTTCCCCACTGTATGTGTATAGGGGAGTCAGAAGGGCATTCAGCCAACAACTATGGAAGGTGCATGAGCAACTCAAAAGTAGCTCCCTCTGGGGCAGACTTAAGCTGTCCATACTTTACGGTCATCTGAACCCCTTTAATAACCCAAACTGTCAAGTATGTTATCAAATATTTAGAATAATGTACTGAGGTAGTTAATGTTGTGGTTTTCATTTCTATCTAATATTTACATGCCAGCTATATCATATGTCTAATCCAATACTTCTGTTTTACCAGCCCTTTACAGTATTCACAGAAAGAAGGTGTACGCTGCAAGGTTTTTAGTTCGACAGAATCTGCAGAGTGCAAAATCCGGGTATGATACATTGTAATTCTGCATTAACACAAAGACATCTCGTGTCTGAATTTCATAACAAATATAGCCATTAGTATTAGTATCCTACTGGATGTGCAGTAAAGGTTCATGCAGATGTCTTTGCCTATACAGGTTATTGTTACAATTCCAGCAATTTAAAGAAACCCTAACAACAATTTCCAAATATAAAAGGACAAAATACCAATCATAAAAGTATAGTTTATCACTGACAAAATAGATTGTCCATACATATATAAGCATTATTGCTATTGCATTGATATTTAGTCACCCTGCGACTAAATTCTTTATATTACTTAATCTTCTCCTTTCCTCAGATCTGTTTTGTATAGTGTTACAGTTAAAACTGACAGATATATAAAGAAATGTTCTCTGTGTGTCCCATCAGCTCAACCATGCCCCCACTACTCCTACCTACAGGTATGTGATTGTAATGCAAGTGGATTTTGCAGGCACCTGCCTGCTGTGTCCTGTTTGCAGCAGGACAAATGGATTATTAAGCCCTGCCCCCTTAGCTAAGCCACACCCCAGGCCGTTCTCTGTCCAACAAGAGATTACCACCTTTGTTCTATGCAGGATTTCTTTAAGACAGTTTGTGTTAGGATCATGCAGAAACTACTGCAGACTGACAAATAGTGAGGAAAGCTATATTTCTTATCTATTTTTAGCTTTCTTTTCTGAGTTTAGTGTTTCTTTAAAGTCATATTATAACATTTACAAAAGGACTTTTCTTTTTATAGTCGATCTACTATATTCCTTCGACTTCACACAAATGGACACCAAGAGCTGAGGTACAAACCAGGAGATCACTTGGGAATATTTCCTGGCAACCATGATGAACTTGTCAATGCCCTGATTGAGAGGTTGGAAGATGCCCCTCCAGTAAATCAGCTTGTCAGAGTAGAAATTTTGGAGGAAAGAAACACAGCCCTTGGTAAGACAATCTTCATTTCCATGCCATTTCCATATATTTCACGAGGCATTTTTGAGATTTTACTCATATTAATGTGTACAACAGAATGGAAGTGAGTCTGGAACTGCATTCAATAATAACTTTCCAAAGACCCATTGTATTAAAGTTTTTTTAATACATTTTGCACTTCCAACAAAGAACTGTTTTGAATTGCTTCGCATAGTTTCCCATTATTTTCTCACAATAGACACTTTTCCCCTATCTATAGGATCTGGGACCCACAGCAATCATGAAAATGGGGACCCACAAGTTCATGGATGCATGGATGCCCCATAGAAGTATACAGAGTGGTGGCCATGCCTGCACACCACCACTCCAGTCACTTGGAGCACTTAAGGGAAGCTCCAGGCCTCCGTTGGCTTGATCACTAGGTGTCCCAACTGTCGGACCCGCAGTAGTCAGACACTATGGGGGTTAGGAGACAAAAAGTGGGATAACCCCTTTAAACACCATGTTTTTCATCTCTTTGTCTTGTTAATAATGTATTTATTTAATCTTTATTGGTTTATTTACATTTAGAAAATGTTATACACAAAAAGTATACACAAGTTTTATAAAATGTTGTGCTATAATCCCTACAGGTGTAATCAGTAACTGGACAGAAGTGGAGAGGATTCCCCCATGCACCATATTCCAAGCCCTTAAATATTTCCTGGATATCACAACACCACCCACCCCACTCCTTATGCAGCAGATTGCATGTCTTGCTACCAATGAGAAGGAGAAACAACGCCTGGAGATTCTGAGCAAGGTGACATTATAATTTATTAATAAAATGTAAAATACATTAATAACACAGCCAAATAGTGTATTACCATGAGATGGTGTTAATAAACAGCTATATAATGACAACATAGAAATGTACATACTGCAACCTTCTATCTTGCTGCCCAGACTGTTATTCCAATCAACCTACCCAGAATTTTCTAGTTACACCCCTGGCATATGTACTGTATAAACTACTCACCCCTAGGAAGTCTACTTTAAGGAAAATAGAAGACCCTTCAAAGTATTTCAGTAGTTCTATTCATTTAAAAATAGATGGCCACACATGGTATGACTCTCTTTTCCGATGTCTAAGGCTGGGTTCACATCTTAGTGTGAGTCTCTGAAATTCACCGGACGAAAAAGTACTGCAAGTCCAACTTTTTTTTTCCGGCAGTTTCAGTTTTAAAGAGCGGACACCCGACGGATCCCTCTGACGGACCAGGACAATGAACACTGATGTG
Source organism: Leptodactylus fallax (assembly GCA_947044405.1). NCBI lineage: Eukaryota > Metazoa > Chordata > Amphibia > Anura > Leptodactylidae > Leptodactylus > Leptodactylus fallax. The sequence goes on from CAMRHE010000019.1 coordinate 2,067,813, forward strand.
AACATAGTGTAAGGAAGTTGCTCATAGATTTCTGTGCAGTGGGCTATAGACATTCATAGCCAAATCTCTTATATGTAGCTGCAATAGGAATCCAGAGGGGTCCAAGTCTCAGAGGAGAAATGGGGGCCCTTCAGCAAATTTCGGACCAAGTCCAGCCCTGTCCAGCTCTCCTGCCGAATTATTATTGCTGAAAATACCTGTGCCTAGTCAGCTGCACTAGGGCTGGGGCTACAACTAGACTTTTTATCACTCATTAGAAAAAGAGTTGCAGTGAAATTACAGAAATGATTCTAATTATGATTATAGACACAAAGATTGTTTTTTTTTCTATACTGGTTTTCTTTGTTAACAAATTACGCTTTCTTGACCATCAAGGGCTTACAAGAGTATGAGCAGTGGAAGTGGTACAAGAACCCCACCATTGTTGAGGTGCTAGAGGAGTTCCCCTCAGTTCAGATGCCATCATCTCTCCTGCTCACACAACTTCCACTGCTACAACCTCGATACTACTCCATCAGCTCATCTCCTGACATGTATCCTGATGAAGTTCACCTCACTGTTGCAGTTGTGTCTTATCGTACACGAGGTAATCGTTCCCGTTGAAACGTTATACATGTTTTTAAATTAATCTTGAGTCATTTTTATTACATGACAATTACAGTGTATAAGGCTTACGTAAATAGTTCACTACATACTGTATATTTCTAGGAAAACATAGATGTCACATTAAAGAGGGTACCCATGTAAGTGTCATGTAAGTCATTTTATGTCCATTCTCACAGGTCAGATGACATGGGCTATTTTAGGTCCATTCTATGGCTTTTCCAACCCCCAGAAAAAAAAAAACTGCCCAATAGAGGCATGGTAAAATACCAAAAGTTTACTCTCTCCTCCACAAGCCCCTGCTGACTTGGTCTGTAGGTCTGCACTAAACTCTATTACTTGAATCTCCCAACTGGAAATTCTCTGAGATGCCCGGCAAGCCATTCAATAGCCAGAGCAGTGACTAGCCGAACAGGCATCTCAGAGCATTTCCTGTAGTGTCGGAAGATACCATGGAATGGAGTTCAGTGCAGATTTGGGCAGCGTGTGGACCAAAGCAGCAAGGGATCATGAAGAGGTAATTAACCTTTTGTTATTTTATTGTGCCCCTATTAGGTACTTTTACCTTTATTTTTCTGTGGCTGGGAAACCCCTTTATATCCCTTTCTTTGGAAAGAGATTTTCTAACAAATCAGTTTTTACAAAAAGGATTAGAGTGGCTTTAAAAACACAAAAGAAGTTATATTTTCTTCCATGGATCCCTCAGCGATCCCATCCTGCTTCGTAGTCCCTTTTGACACGCAGGAAATGCCCACTGGGCAGATGATCACTGAGGCCAATTATTGGGCATTTCATGTTAAAATGGGAAATGGAAGTAAAGACAAGCAGGGCCTTGGTAAGTTTTGGAACAGGAGCGGTGGGGATCTGTGAGATCTTCTTTTGTTTTGTTTTTTTATATGACTATTTTTTTAACAATTTAACACTCTATACAATAAAAAATACTGATTTCTCTCTTTCTATAACCTCAAAATGTGGTATTTACACAGAATTCTCATTTTATTTTGCAATAAGTAAAATGTTTAAGCTTTGTTGAACATAAAAATATATATGTAAATGCATTACTTTTTATGTTGTCTTTTTGTTTGGGTATTTTAGATGGTGATGGCCCTATACATCATGGTGTCTGCTCTTCATGGCTTAATAGAATACTGCCAGATGAAGTGGTACCTTGTTTTGTAAGAGGGTTAGTTGCAAAATATTGTCAATAAGATATTTATTCCTTACTGTTCTGGAATGTTCCATGCCTCTTTATACATACTGTACTTCCACGGATATAACAATTAAGGAAACACAACTTCACTCAGACATAGTGTACAGTAGAATAAGGTGTGGATGATAGAAGGTAAACTGAATTAGTCCCCATTCTAGGTTTTACTATAGAACCACATAGTCGCCCTAGCTGTGCGCATTATCCCTTCTCTGCTGCATTTCTTTTGTAATATTCCTGTGCTTTGATATCACTTCCTAATACTTGTAATGTGAAACCATTCATGCATTCAGTATACCCGCATTTGACATCATTGCACAGTGACCTTCTTGTGTGCACTGTAACTTCACTATTATGACATCATTATCTGAACTATCCCTGTACTGTGTACAACAATATGCACATTACCCCACTAATCTGGCATCAGAGTGTACATAATTCCTGTATTATGACATCACAGTGACATTATGACATTTATTATCTTTGTACTGTGACATCATTGTAAACATGAATCATGTACTATGACATCACTGTATTTATTATCCCTGTACTACAGTATGACTTTTCTGTGTTCATTATCTCTTTTCTATGACATCACATTGTTTACTATCTCTATACTGTGACATGACATTGGGCACTATCTCTGGCAAATAGGGAGACCAAAATAATCAGCATTTTCTCAGGTTCTAAAATGAAGGATGGTCATGGTGGAGTGACTTCCTATTACAAGTTTTGCTATGGGGCCCAATAGTGAGAAACACACACACCAGAACAATTTAATAGGATTTTATATGTAATAAGAAAGCAGTTTTTCAAGATTAAACAAATATCAACAGTGGGTAAAAATAAACAACATTCACCTCAACATTTCATAAATAGCTGGTCCACATATTAGTAAGTTATAGGGTTGTAACAAGTTTTCAATATATCATCTAATCCTAAATAGGTGTGTATAGGCAGCACACAGGTAGTAGGTAGGTGCTGGGTGCTCGTTCCTTGGGGGGCTGACGACCTCCCCACTCAACAATGTAGGAAAAGAAGAAAATAGGACCGCAATCCGGATGTGGTTATGCTTCTTAGTTTCATTTATTGATCTAGTACAACGTTTCGGATATAAAACCCTTCATCAGGCAATTGTGAATATATAGCATGGAACCAATGTGGTTGCCCAATTGGTCAATCAATGAGCTGTCATGGAGACATGTGAAAGCAGCAATCCATTTATATCAAATCCAGATCGGTAGGGCTGGTGAGCCTATGGGAAGCTTATACCGCGGGGTGAATTAAGACACTTGGAGTCTCCCAGTTGTGATGAATGGCAGTCTGAAGAAGCATAACCACATCCGGAGTGCGGTCCTATTTTCTTCTTTTCCTAATCCTAAATAGGGGATAAGTACCTGATTGGAAGGGGTCCAACCGCTGGGACTCCCACAGTCATGAGAATGGGATTTCTGCACGCTTAGTGTGGCCCACAGTTGAACAGGTGAATCCTGTGGCAGGCTTCAGAGCAAGGTGGAGCCCCAAGCTCACCCTGGCATGGCACAGCATATTCAATGTAAAGTATTTTAACCAGGCTATACATCAGTATAATATAATAATAATAATAATTAATTATAATAATTTTATTTATATAGCACCAACATATTGTGCAGCACTTTACAAATCAGAGGGAACATGAACAGACAATATTTGACATTACAATATAACAAAAAAATAACCAATCAAATAATAGGAGTAAACTACCCAGTTTATTTTTATATACTGTAAACACAATGGACAAATGAGATAATCTAGGTGCAGAGTCAGGTCAACCAGTATCCTCTCAATCACATTTCTGGGATCCCAATAACCGGTAATCCTGCAGCATCTTGCAGCTGTCTGTGGTCTGCTGCTGTGTGGTCACATATCCCTGGCCCACAGAGTTAAGAGGGCCCTCTTTCAAGGCAAGAGCCAGGCAGTAGACTACTGACAAGAACCCCAGAACAGCAAACTACTACTGAAAAAATAATAACCTAGTGACATTTTAGGAGTTTATGAATGAGTGCCAGGTAATATTTGCATGTAGCTGTATAGTAGGCCCCCCAGATTTACTGGTGGGCCGTATCAAATCACTTCTTTACAATTTGGTTGTATCATCATGTACTTTTCTATAATGATAAGACAAATGATCAAATATTAGATGTACTCAGTATTCATTTCTCATCAATAGAGCACCCAGTTTCCATATGCCACAAGATCCACATGTGCCCTGCATCCTGATTGGCCCTGGGACTGGCATTGCACCCTTTAGGAGCTTCTGGCAACAACGCCTCTATGATATGCAGCATAAAGGTGAGATTTGTATTAGACAAACATACAAGTATGTGGGATCCTCAGGTCTATAGTCACACTCCATATAATGGTTTACTATTTAGATATTTATGGCCCTTTATTCATAATCAGGGATGGGACGACCATGGCCCAGAGGCATAGGGGGCCCACAGTCAGCTGTAGATGACTGGGGCCCCACAGCATCATGACGACAGCAGTTGGGGAAAGACTAATAATGCAATCTCTTTATCCATTATCAGATCAGCAATCATCTCTACTGCCTGCAAAATTCAGTGTGAATACTTGTGAAGGTATGTACACTGATCTCTACAAGCAGCAGTGCCAATCCCTGCTGCCACTGCTGTATTGTCATTTCAATGAAGTCAGCAGTCTTTCCCCAACTGCTGTCATGATACTGGAGTGAAGAGATGAATTCCTTCTGCTGGCTGTGGGCCCCTTACCCCTTAGATGATAACCCCTATAAAGGGGTATACCAGTTCCTTGTTATTGATGACCTATCCTCAGTATGAGGCATCAATAAGAGATCAGTGGGGGTCTGACAGCAGTAAGGAGGTCAGACCCCCACTAATTGCTTATTGAGGAAATCAATGACAAAGAACTGGAATACCCCTTTAAGAGGTTATCCATCTTTTAAAAACTGATTGCCTATTATTAAGATTAATGATAGGCCATTGGGCCATTAATGTTAGATCATTGGGGGTTCAAATGTTGGAACCCTCACAGCTCAGCCATTTCCCAGACACACAGCTCCCAGCATACCTGGGGTACTACAGCTGTGTCCCATTCAAGTCTATGGGAGGCCGCTGCAAAACACATAACCCTTGCTTTCAAGAATATTATATAAGGATAGGAGGCGAGGGCCCCATTCAAAGCTCACGCCCAGGCCTATAGGACTGTAATTACACAACTGGAAACCAATGCAGTTAGTTTCAGCACCTAATATGTTAATTAGGCTCTTTACAGTCTGCTTCAGTCCAGGATCATCCACAGACAGTAGATAGCCTAATTAGCATATTGGGTGCTGAACCCAACAGAAATGATTGCTCAGGAAGGATGGGGGCTAGAGAATAAAAATTCCAGCTCTGCCAGAATCAGTGCACAGCTGGCTATTAAAGAATTCAAAAATACTGGGGTTAGTGGAGGTGCAGAAAGGTCTAAGGTCTCTAAGCCGAAAAGGATTGATTTATGTATTTTTAGGACTGAAACCTTGTCCAATGATCCTTGTGTTTGGATGTCGGGAATCAAAGATTGATCATATCTACAATGAGGAGGCAATGCTTGCAAAGAACAAAGGAGTGTTTAAAGAGCTGTTCACAGCATATTCCCGGGAGCCGAATAAACCAAAGGTAGTTAAACGTGAGATTTTCTATATTTTAGAAATTCTACACTTCCTTTAGGTGTATCTAGATATCTAATAACTAAAAGTGTTCAGGGCAGGTAAGCCAAATAAAACTTCCTACAGAAAATTTATTGGGTTCTGAGCACTGACTTTATATTAATTTATAAAAAAAATGTAACAGAAATTTTCCACTGACATATCTGTATTTGATATTTGCATAAACATCTTATTATAGGGAGATGAGTGGCACTACACAGGTACTGCTCATCTCTTCCTGCAGCAGTTTGTCATAGATTGCTTTTACAGGAAATTCCTTTTCCTGTGCCAACTATTGATTGTCTGACATGAAACACTGTCTCTCTCTTGAAAAAAGTGGTTCTGTAGTAGCTGCAGTGCAAACTATACAGTATTCTGTCCTGGCTGCTGCAAAAGAACATTATGCCCATCTCAGATGCTGCAGGTCTTCTATGTATGAGAACGTTTCATATCAATGAGTTTAGGAAAAATCTCTCCCGCAGGCTAGGTTCACACCTGCACTGGGTCTCTGCTGGGGAATTACATTCCCCACTCTGCTTTAAAAATGCGGAGAGAAAAGTTCTGCAAGCAGCGCTTTTCTCTCTGCATTTTTCCGCCCTTTTCTGGCAGAAACCCAGCGGACCCCATTGTAGTCTATGGAGTCCGCGGGTTTTCCGAGGGTAACCACTTTTTTAAGAGGATTAGGTTTCCGTTCGGGGGGAACCCAATACATATCATAAAGAAGTATATGTGTATAGTCAGAATACTTCTATAAACTCATTACCAGCATTTACTTGACTAAAAGTCACCTTGGGGTACTGTAACCTCTATAAAGACACTCATTCTGTGCTTTTATACACAAATATCACAAAAGTTATGTACTTGGTAACTGCTAGTATCTTCTATTAATATATAGTAGGAGTTAGGCTGTGTTCTGTCTTTTAAGCTCAGACAAGATCCACTGTTACAGATTTCACCAAAAATGGCAGACAAAATAGTGCAACATGCTGCACTATTTTGTCTTGTAAAATGACAAACACCATGTAAGAAACCTGCCAGAAGCCATTATAGTCAGTGGGGTCCTTCAGGTGCCATTGGTTACGTGACTGATCACTTATATGGTTATGTCACTGATCAGTTCCTGGCTTGTATTCTGTTTTCTACGGCGATTCAGAAAAAAACTGAAGCCCAACTTGTGCTCCACAATGCTCCCCAGGCACAATGGGTGGTGTACATAGTGGGTGGTAAAGTGGATGCTGTATGCAGTGTAGTGGCCTTTCGTTAGGGCTGCTATACAGATACAGTCCTTAGGGCAGTTCTGTGTAGCTGGTTGCCCTAAATAACTTTTATTACGCCAAGGAGGCGTAAAAGGCCTCCAGAGTCACCAACACCATGTAGAGCTGGTTTGCCCAAAACAAATCCCAAAAGTTTCAGTTTTGTTGGAAACCTAAACTCTTGAGAAATTCGGGTCGAATCCAGTTCTTTATGGACTGGTTTGCCTCTCTCATCATTTGTTTATCATGATAGTTCTGATATCAGTAGGTCTAACTGCAATCTTTTGTTAAAACAGATATCACAATAGGATGACGTGTACAAGATTAGTTCTACAAGCAGCATACGCTGACAATGTAACTCGTCGCTAATAAAGGCATAGCATAGAAATATAAAGTATACTGAAGCATGAAGAAAAACAACAAAGTATAGCTGTCAACTATTTTTTTCTACTTTATTTAAGAAATATGTGCAAGACGTATTACGTGAACAGCTCTCTGAGGTGACCCTCAAAGCCCTGAAAGAACAGGGAGGACACATATATGTATGTGGTGACGTCACTATGGCTGGAGACGTTCTTAAAAGTATTCAGCAGGTTGTAAAACAACGTGGGAACATGAGCACTGAAGAAGCGGGGGCCTTCATTAGTAAACTGAGGGTGAGTGAGCCAATATGTCTGCACACAGCTTCTATTTAGGTGCTTCACCCAAATGTTACAAGATTAGTATCAATGAATATCCCTCACAATACTCTTTACTTGTAGCTACAGTAGCTTAATTTATATGTAAAAATCTTTCTGTATGTTTTTTGTCAGATACTATGAAACAAATTGACAAAAGTGGATAGTACTTAAGTGTAATGTATCTTTAATAAGTCCACCTGTAATAAAATCATCAATCAGATATACCAATCAGCCATAATATTAAAAAATTGATTAGTATGTTACCCTAGTCATGTCAAAGCATAGTGAAAACCCAGTACTTGAAGCTGATATGTTGGAAGCAGGTAAAATGGGAAAGTTTAAAGGGATTGTCCTAATAAGTACACATCCCCTATCCACTGGACAGAGGATAAATGTCCGATCTCTGGAGGTCCAATCACCAGATCCCCCAATAATCAGGAGGACAAGGGACCGAAAGTCCCCTAAAGTCTCCTTGTAAATGGAGAGCCAGTGCGCTTGCATGACCAGCGCTCCATTCACTTCTATGGGGCTGCTGGAACTAATCTCCGGCAGTGCCCACAGCCCCATATAAGTGAATAGAGCGCCGCACACACAAGAGCACTGGCGCTCCATTCACTAGGAGGCCTTAGGGGACTTTCAGTCCGCCGTCCTTCTGATCACAGGGGGACCCAGCAATTGGACACTTATCCCCTGTCCTGTGTGTCCATAGCGGGACAAACCTTTTAAGTATTAAAGTGACTTCGACAAAAGCGAAATTGTGTTGGCTAGAGAACCTGCTACAAAACAGCAGGACTGGTGAGGAATTGCTAGTATGCAGTGGTTAATACCTACTAAAAATGGTCCAAGGAAAAATAATTGTTGAACTGACAACAAGGTCAAGAGCACCCAAGGGTTTATTGATGCGAGTAGGTAGCAAATGTAAGCCCATCTTGGTGCCAGATATCAAGGCTCAACTTCAAAGGTTTTATCAAATCCATGTCTTTATGAGTCAGAGCTGTTGCAGTGCCATAAAGAGGATCTACACAAAATTAGGCTAGTTGATTTCACCCTTTCCCAACATCTGCCACAATAGTACAGTGGATGTTGGGACTTTAAACATATCTCCTGTTCAGGAGCTGTTTTACACAGCGGAGACCCGGCACCAGTGCCGGCCAGTGACTCTCTGATTGTGGACATTAACCCCTCAGATGACTCAGATCGCTGTCCCCTGGAGCGAGATCCATGGGCAGTGAACCGTTTTCTGTAAAAGGTCTGTCTTTCCTATGTTTCTATTACAGACTGCTATAGGAAGCCTGAAATAAAAGTCAATGGCTTTTTCAATATACTACACTAACACATTAGTATTACAATATATTGTATTAGTACAGTCATATGAAAAAATTTGGGCACCCCTATTAATCTTAATCATTTTTAGTTCTAAATATTTGGGTGTTTGCAACAGCCATTTCAATTTGATATATCTAATAACTGATGGACACAGTAATATTTCAGGATTGAAATGAGGTTTATTGTACTAACAGAAAATGTGCAATATGCATTAAACCAAAATTTGACCGGTGCAAAAATTTGGGTACCCTTATCATTTTATTGATTTGAATACTCCTAACTACTTTTTACTGACTTACTGAAGCACAAAATTGGTTTTGTAACCTCACTGAGCTTTGAACTTCATAGCCAGGTGTATCCAATCATGAAAAAGGTATTTAAGGTGGCCAATTGCAAGTTGTTCTCCTATTTGAATCTCCTCTGAAGAGTGGCATCATGGGCTCCTCAAAACAACTCTCAAATGATCTGAAAACAAAGATTGTTCAACATAGTTGTTCAGGGGAAGGATACAAAAAGTTGTCTCAGAGATTTAACCTGTCAGTTTCCACTGTGAGGAACATAGTAAGGAAATGGAAGACCACAGGGACAGTTCTTGTTAAGCCCAGAAGTGTCAGGCCAAGAAAAATATCAGAAAGGCAGAGAAGAAGAATGGTGAGAACAGTCAAGGACAATCCACAGACCACCTCCAAAGAGCTGCAGAATCATCTTGCTGCAGATGGTGTCACTGTGCATCGGTCAACAATACAGCACACTTTGCACAAGGAGAAGCTGTATGGGAGAGTGATGCGAAAGAAGCCGATTCTGAAAGCACGCCACAAACAGAGTCGCCTGAGGTATGCAAAAGCACATTTGGACAAGCCAGCTTCATTTTGGAAGTAGGTCGTGTGGACTGATGAAACAAAGATTGAGTTGTTTGGTCATTTAAAAAGGCGTTATGCATGGCGTCCAAAAAACACAGCATTCCAAGAAAAACACTTGCTACCCACTGTAAAATTTGGTGGAGGTTCCATCATGCTTTGGGGCTGTGTGGCCAATGCTGGCACCGGGAATCTTGTTAAAGTTGAGGGTCGCATGGATTCAACTCAGTATCAGCAGATTCTTGAGAATAATGTACAAGAATCAGTGATGAATTTGAAGTTACGCCGGGAATGGATATTTCAGCAAGACAATGATCCAAAACACAGCTCCAAATCTACTCAGGCATTCATGCAGAGGAACAATTACAATGTTCTGGAATGGCCATCCCAGTCCCCAGACCTGAATATCATTGAACATCTGTGGGATAATTTGAAGCGGGCTGTCCATGCTCGGCGACCATCAAACTTAACTGAACTGGAATTGTTTTGTAAAGAGGAATGGTCAAAAATACCTTCATCCAGGATCCAGGAACTGATTAAAAGCTACAGGAAGCGACTAGAGGCTGTTATTTTTGCAAAAGGAGGATCTACTAAATATTAATGTCACTTTTCTGTTGAGGTGCCCATACTTTTGCACCGCTCAAATTTTGGTTTAATGCATATTGCACATTTTCTGTTAGTACAATAAACCTCATTTCAATCCTGAAATATTACTGTGTCCATCAGTTATTAGATATATCAAATTGAAATGGCTGTTGCAAACACCCAAATATTTAGAACTAAAAATGATTAAGATTAATAGGGGTGCCCAAACTTTTTCATATGACTGTATATAGTGATCAGACCCCTAGGATTCAAGCCCCCTACGGAGTTTCAAAATAAAAGTAAAAAGAAAAATATATGAAAAAAATCAAATCACCCCCTTTCCCTAGATCACATATAAAAATATATAAAAACAAACAAAAAAATAATGTACTTGTACAGACACCTTACACAGCTCTGTACACAGAAAATTTAAAAAGTTATGGGTGTCAGAATATAGTGACTAGAATTTTCTTATTTTATTTTTAAGTGCCATGAGCGTATTAATCCGCAGATTGTACGCAACATGTCATTTTGGCTGTACAGTAAATGGTGTAATAACAAAACCCAGGAAAAAAATGACACAAATGCAATTTTTCCCTAACTCCACGCTATTCTGAATTTTTCTCAGCTTCCCAGTACATCATATGGAATATTAAATAGTACCATATTTTGGGCTTGTGTTGAGTTTTAAAGACGCATATTCTGTATGTGATCTTGCAGATGAATCAAACATACAGGAAATAAGACAACATAAGTGTAAAGCATGAGACAGGTAAAAACTTCATACTGAAACTTTAGCTTTGATTTTATTGTCATTTATTTTCAGGATGACAACAGATATCATGAAGACATCTTTGGCGTGACACTACGGACATATGAGGTGACAAATCGTCTCAGATCTGAATCAATAGCATTTATTGAAGAAAGCAAAAAGGACTCAGATGAGTGAGTAGCAATCTAGGTTTGTAGAAACTTGTGACATTTTTCAATTTGTTTATAATATATTCCTATAAGATTGTAATTAAATTGTAATCAGTCTGGAGTAGGTTTGTCTCAGAAGTCTGTGATATGTCAGCTGTTTCATTCCTCCTAGACGTTTATGAATAAATTGACATCTGAGTGTTAACATTATGGGATGTGTATCTACACAGTTTGGCATTGTTCAGTCAGTGCTAACAGTATCACACCATGTGGGAATAATCTCCTTTGTTCAAAAGGAATGGTAATCTTGTCAATTTATTAATAAGAATTCAGAAGGAATAACACAGAAAGAGTATAATGCAGAATAATGAGAAAAGATGCCCCAGAGTTGTTATTTACTAAAAAAAAAGATATGTAATTGGGGCTGGTAGACCTTAACATCAACTTTTGTAAAAATGTATTATTTCAGAAAAATATTTCAGATAAATGGATTATAATGAAAACGAGGCTAAGGCCCCACGTTGCGGAAACGCAGCAGAAAAAAAAACATGTATTTAACAGTACTAGAAAGGTGATTGACATTCTGGCTGATCCCATCCACACATTGTGGGAAAAAAAGGTGCAGAAAAGCAGCGGTTTCAAAAAAATGGGGAGAGAGAGAGAGAGAGAGAGAGAGAGAGAGAGAGAGAGAGAGAGAGAGAGAAATTGATTTGCCCTTTCAGCTGTATACATTTGAATGGGTGGCATGTAACATGTGGCCAGACAAAACATCCCCAACAAAATCTATGCATAAAACACCCTTTTAAATCTATTGAGCTACATTTTAAGACACAGTGACCTTTTATGTGCACTATATGGTATCATATTTATATGAAATAGTGTAAAGAGAAAAAGCCTCATTAAGATATACTGGTCTGTTGAAGCACATCTGTAAATGCTTTCCACATATACACACGTGGACAAAATTGTTGGTACCCCTCGATTAATGAAAGAAAAACCCACAATGGTCACAGAAATAACTTGAATCTAACAAAAGTAATAATATATAAAAATTCTATGAAAATGAACAAATGAAAGTCAGACATTGCTTTTCAACCATGCTTCAACAGAATTTTTAAAAAAAGAAAACTCATGAAACAGGCCTGGACAGAAATGATGGTTCCCTTAACTTAATATTTTGTTGCATAACCTTTTGAGGCAATCACTGCAATCAAACGATTCCTGTAACTGTCAATGAGACTTCTGCACCTCTCAACAGGTATTTTGGCCACTCCTCATGAGCACACTGCTCCAGTTGTCTCGGTTTGGAAGGGTGCCTTTTCCAGATGGCATGTTTCAGTTCCTTCCAAAGTTGCTCAATAGGATTTAGGTCAGGGCTTATAGAAGGCCACTTCAGAATAGTCCAATGTTTTCCTCTTAGCCATTCTTGGGTGTTTTTAGCTGTATGTTTTGGGTCATTATCCTGTTGCAAGACCCATGACCTGCGACTGAGACCAAGCTTTCTGACACTGGGCAGCACATTTCTCTCTAGAATACCTTGATAGTCTTGAGATTTCATTGTACCCTGCACAGATTCAAGACACCCTGTGCCAGATGCAGCAAAGCAGCCCCAGAACATAACAGAGCCTCCTCCATGTTTCACAGTAGGAACAGTGTTCTTTTCAAGATATGCTTCATTTTTCCGTCTGTGAACATAGAGCTGATGTGCCTTGCCAAAAAATTTATTTTTTGTCTCATCTGTCCATAGGACATTCTCCCAGATGCTTTGTGGCTTGTCAACATGTAGTTTGGCAAATTACTTTTGTCAGATTCAAGTTATTTCTGTGACCATTGTGGGTTTTTCTTTCATTAAACAAGGGGTACCAACAATTTTGTCCACGTGTGTATATGAGTATATGTGATCATAAAAAATATAATAATATGTTTTGTCTTTTTCTTTTAGGGTTTTCTGCTCATAACTGGAATATTTCATTCTACACTGATGGCAAACTGGTCATGAGGCCCACCACACCCCATGCACATGGCATACCACACCTGCATGTACACTGTTTGTGGAGACATACATAAACTGTGTGTACTGCATGTATGACAACAGCCGACGACTCTGCACCCTTATGGCAATGTGGAGATTTACATATACTAACTCGCTTTCTCTTTCTCATAAAAAGCCTCCCTTACAAGATGGATTTTGTAACTTCAGAGGCATTTTTTTTTTAATTGGGACTATCAGCACTGATCTGCCTGCCATACTGTGCTGTGCGTGTCCTTTGCTCATAAACATATATTAATATATGTAATGTAAGAGACATATATAAGATATCTCTTCCATTGTAACGATGGGATTCCAGTTGTTTTCAATATAAACTCACTAAGATAATTTTGCTTGAGATTCCGCTGCTGCATCTTGAAACAAGATATTAAATGCAAGAAAAAAGAAAAAAAAACACCACTCTCTGGTGCATGAATCGTGTCCTTGTCCTCAGGCCTTGCTTTGTGTTTATTGAACTGACATATGTCCAAGTAGTAAAAGAGATCTAAAGATTATGTCATCTTTTATGCAAATAGCTTCAATTGTTCAATCTGCAACTCTGTATTTCCTTACAGTTACTTAAAGCTTATGGTCGCTTTGGATACCATATTACATATAGAATCAGTTTACATAAAAGTTGAGCACTTTTGTAAATACATTGCATTATTTAGTTTCACAACGTATTACAGAGGAGAGCAGCATTAACAATTCTACAGCTTCAGAGCTGAAATCTCCCAACATTCTTTGACGGCTGAATGTCTGCACAGAGCTTCTGTGAAAGCTTGAATTATAGGACTCTTTGTCTCTACACTAGACACTGTGCTCTAATGTGTACAGTCGAAAAATCTGCCCAACTTCATTGTATGGCGCTCAGCTAAGTTGTCTGATATTGTCAGCTGTTTCCAACAATAACCAGCAGAATTGTGAATGCAGCTCTATAACTCAGGATAAGTATGTAATGTAATGTATCTACAAATTAACTCAATGTCTTATTTAGGGTCAGTCTGTGTAGTATGACCATGTTCACACAGGGTGAATTTTCTGCTGAAAAATAGGCAGCAAATCCTAAATGCACTATACTGCAGATTTTGATCATGGAGTTCACTCTCTGTAACGGTAAGAGTGAAATAAGCTCCACAATCAGACGTCTTTTCACAAAAGATTTTCTACAGAGCATGCTGTAGATTTTACAAATGTTTTCTTAACATTTTATAAAAATCCCATTCATTTGCATTATACTGTAATTTGCTTTGAATGCGGTAAAGAAAATCAGCAGCAAATTTGCCAATGTGAACAGAGTGTCTTTAGAAATACTATTCATGTGAAATGTGTTTTAATATCATTATAGACACTAGATTTTTAACCCTTGGAGGCACAGCCACAAAGTCAAAGCGTACAGATTATATATGAGCTTGCTGGAGGATTTTCATGCTGTATTCTATAGTCTTCTCATTTTTGTCATCCATATATTGTGATGTAGCAAATGTTATAGTGTTGCTTCACATATAGTTATTAAATGACCACTAGGAACAGTATGTACTTTACATCCTATTACATGCAAATATTACTTTTCCAGATAAAATATCAGAATTTAACAAATAATATCTTATTTTAGTTATTATAATGTCAAAGGGTCCTGGTCTTTTATTTTTTTCCCATTTCCACCATTTGGGCAAATTTTGTCTAATTCCCCAAAATTCCTTCAATACATTCAGAAATTTCTGCCAGTGGCAGTATTCAAGCATTAGATAACACTTTAGTAAAAAAAAAACTGGTCTGCCATATGGGAGAATAGAAATGCAAATGCAAGCATTTTCAAAATCACAGTATTTCCGCTGCGGATATTTTTTGCAATGTGAAGATGGGATTTCTGTCACAGCCAAAACACAGTGTTTTCGTAACGTGGGGCCCAAGCCAATACTTACTGTCTAAATTCCTCCTTTGCCCCCCATTGCCAGCATCAGCCAGACTGGTAGTATAATGCTCTTCATTGAATCCTTTTTACTGACAGAAATATTAATTCTACCTCTGCCATAATAAAATATAAGAGTGCTCATTCTCCAGATATAAGTTCTTATGCAAAATCAAATGTGGAGGCTGGCCCATGAACCCATTATTTGTCAGAAAAAACATATTATGCAAGGAAAATTAATCTGCCAAACTAGCTTTAGTGACTAGAATCAAGATTAAAGGGGGTATCCAACTGTTTAAAATTGATGGCCTGTCCTTAAGGCTAAGGCCCCACGTGGCCGTTGCTCAGCAAAAAAGCGCTGCGGGAAAAACTGCAGCGGCAACTTATCACGGTTCTTCCCGCAGCGCTTTGCACAGAAAGTTCACAGAGGTTTCCTCTGTGGACTTTCTGCTTCAATTATACCTATAGGGAAACCACTGGCGCTTTTTAAATCACAGTGTGTCCTCTGCTCGTATTTAACTGCAAAGTGGGGATGGAATTAGCTAGAATCCCATCCACTTTGCTGTGACTGTAAAACTCCGCATTTTTTTCCGTGGCGTTTTCGCCGCAGGCAAACTACGGCATTTATGACCACGTGGGACCTAAAGGGGTTTTCAATACTAAAATTATGGATGACCTATACCAAGGAATGCAGTAGGAAGCAGACAGCTTTGTTCTCCGTGGAGTGGCCAGACCAAGTTACTACAGATCAGCTCCCTTTCACTTCAATGGGTGCTAAGCTGCAGTAACTTAGTTCTGCCACTACACAGATAATAGAACTGTCTACTTAAAGTTCAATATGAGTGCCAGGTTTCCATTCCCCACTACTCTGATATTGATGACAAATCTTTTTGTATGGGTCTTAAATATTTTTAGCCCAGAAAGCCCCGTTAAGATAGGCCATCAATATTGGATCTGTGCTGGTCTAACTCTTAGCACCCCAGCTGACCGACTGTTTGGAGGCGCCATGATGCTTGTGTAGCTTCTTCATCATTTACATCAGGTGCTGTCTGTACACAGAACACTATACTTTGAGTGACCACTGTCCTGGATATTGTAGCACTGTCCCATACTCTTGAATTAGACAATGCTATAAATGAGAAGTATGGATAGGGAACAATGTAAACAGTGAAAAGAACCTTTAAACAGCCAATTGGCAGGGGTTCTGAAGTCAATGCTGATAAATCAATTAAAAAAAAGTTGTATAACCCAATCAATCTGAAATCTCCCGGCACATTAATGAAGTTTTTTTTTTTTTTATGCATTGTGGATTATCAATGAGTATAGTTTTCTGGCCATGCATGCAAGACTATGACTTCTGATCTGTGATCTTCAGGCTGTGCCAGTCAGTTTAAATGCCGTTGATATCTATTGTTAGTGGTCATTTACTATATGAGTTACATACTAAGGAGAAATCATCTTTCTTCATCCTTTCAATGTGTTTCTTATCCCATGGTATCTTAGTTAACGCATAATATCATGAAATTGTTGGAAACAGTGTGTATGAAAAAAAAATTGGCTTTGATGTATACAGCATGTTGTAAACCTGCATAGTAAATGTAATTATGACCAAGATGTTACTCAATCGCTGAAAATGTAATTTTTTTCCAAAACATAAAAATGTATGGAAAGAATATGTACAATATATAGCATCAAAGAGATATTGATGGTGAAAACAGATCTGTCAGATCTTGCATGATATCGAATTTTATGGTCAAACACAAGATAAATGATGAAACACTAAACTAAAACCAGATATAATACGTGGAAACACCCATATCATGTGATATTTACGCTGCACTCCCTGTAGAATACTTTCTGTCCTAATTCATACATTTTAGTAGTCGATCATTTAAGAAGGACCTTTCACCACCTCCATTAACTCCATCTCTTTGCATTCTTTAATAGTTGCTGATCCACCGAGTCTAGTGCAGGAAGAATTTTTTCTCCAGCCCGCACCATTCCTGAGCTACCATTTCTGTTAGTTTCAGCAAAATCAGGTTTTCTGCTGTCGTGTGGACGGCCCCTGTCTTTCCGCTCCAGCTCAGAACCACCTACCTGACAGTAGAGAGCATAACTGTGCTGAAACTGTGCAGAAATTATTGCTAGGGAATGGTGAGGGCTAAAGAAAAAAAACCAACTGTGCCAGAATCAGTGGTTTGGCACCTTTTAAAGGATACAATGAGTTGGTATCACTGGAAGTGGTAAAGGTCCTATTTAACTTTTTCCTGCATTTTGTGTGAAATTAACAACATAATTCAGTTAAAATCTTCATCAGTTGAACAACTTTGCAAAATACTGCTTTTTAGGGGCTGTCTTTGAAAACAGACAACATCCTGACTTTGCTATCAGTCATGAGGCCTAACAAATTACCCCCTTGGTTTTTGGGTCTGAGGTCCTACACTAAAATACACATTAGGTACATGGAGCCAGTGGAAGTCACGTTTAACTTAAGTGGTGGAATCCACAAGTGAAATCAATATACTGTATGATAAATCACAGTTAGGTTAAGGCCTAACACAGCTTTTTTGTTGCAGATTTTTTTTTTTTTTTTAACCAAAGCCAAGAATGGCCACAAAAGGAATGGGAAATATATAGGAAGCTCTTATACTATTACCTTTTGCTCATTCCACTCCTGGCTTTGGCTCAAAAAACCGCAACAAAATCTGCAACAAAATAAGCTGTGTTTCTGCAATGTGGGGCCTCAGCCTTACTCAGTATTTCAAAAAGAAAATCGTAATATTGATAATAAATTAAATTATTAAAAGTAGAGTTCTCCTTTCAGTATACAATGGTTAAATCAATTTAATTGAAAAGTTATTTTAATCCAACTTTGAAAAATCACAAAAGTTTCTGAATGCTGACCATAAATAAAGAACTCACTTCACACAGATTTTTTCCGGGTAGCCTTGCGATTCCTTCCTTCATGTTAGTGAATAGCATCACACTGCGACTCCAAAAGAACACTGCTTTACTTTTTTGTGACTTAAAGACGGTGTCACAATACCCTGGGGGTCGCAGTGTGACTCCACTTGCTAACATGAGTTAAGGAGTTGCAAAGCAACCAGGGAATCTTTGGTCGTGGGACAGGAGCAAATGACCAAATGACCAAAATCACTGTGTAGCCCTAGCCTAACATCTATTTATAATTTACAGAGAAAAAAACTTTAAAAAAATTGCCCAAACACAACACAAAAACACCAATGCACTATAGACTTAAAGTAATATCTACATAAAAAGCTAATAAAAAATGCAGCTAAAAATACAGCAAAAAAAGTTGAGCGTGAAAGCAGCTTTAGGCTCAGGCCCCATGTTGTTAAAATGTAGTGTTTTTGGCTTCTGCAGAAACAATGCAATCTAATGCTAGATTAAAGGAATGCCATATGTATATGATTTATAAATCCAATACACCAAATTATGATGTAATATACTATTCCACCTCTACAATCTAGTATATGTAAACTGGAATAAAAGGCATAGAAGCTGGTCGATTATAGTTACATAGTTAACAAGCTTGAAAAAAGATACAGGTCCATTAAGTTCTACCTAGAACCCAACAGCATTGATCCAGAGGAAGGCAAATACCCCTACGAGGCTGACATCAATTAAACCTTAGTACAAGAAATATTCCTTCCCATTCCCAATCTGAATATTTCCCTGGATCAACATATTCCTGTCCATGAAGTTGCTTACAACTAGTTAGTACTGTACGTCATGACAGATTGATATTAGACTACGTTCACATCTGCACTGGAGTCTCCATTGGACTGTCCTAGGCTCCGTCACAATTTCTGAAATCGGTGGATGAAAAAATCCTGCACACACAGCTTTTTTGTCTGCCAGTTTCAGTTTTTAAAGCGACAGATACCCAACAGACCCCATTATAATTAATGGGGTTTGCCAGGCATGTGTCTATTGGTCTGGTCCTCCGATGGACCAGAGTAACAGATATAGTGAGAACTTAGCATTACTACCTTTTAAGAAAGGATATGCTCATGATATGCCATGTAGGTGACAGGACCACAGATGACAGAGCTTTTTCACTAGGTATCACTGTTCACATGTACTATACAATTGCCAATATAATCTTCATATCAAAAATGGAGAAAATATGCCTACAAATCCTTACTCAATGGGATTTTGCTTTTAATTCTGACACATATACAATATAAATTAAAACTGAGAGTAAGGCCCATAGGGATAGATTTTATTTTTTCTAAACTGCACTGAAAAACAGTATGGTCTCTGACTTGTTGCTTACAGAGGTTGTCCAGGATTAATAAACCAATTATATTAGGCGGGGAAGGTAAAAAAACAAAAAAAAAACATACTCACCTGTCCCTGGTGCGCCGGTGTTTCAAGGCGTGGTCCAGTACTGCTGCTCTGCTGTCTTGTTTTACCGGAAGTCCCTGCCGCACTGTGACGTCCCATGTCCCTTTCCTTAGGCTGCTGATTGGCCTCACTGGTCACGTGCATCAGGGACTTCCACTGGAAGAAAACACCAAAGCAGCACCATCGGACAGTGCTGGGAGACAGTGGAGCAACAGGTATGTTTTTTTTTTTTTTCACCTTCCCCGGCCTAATATAAAAAAAAAAGGTAAAAACCCCATTTGCTGTGAAAATTTTAATACATGATATATCCTTTAATTTTCTCTGTGATCTGTAATTCAATATCAGCATGCCTATATGGACAAGAGAAGTGGATTTACCATTGGTGTACGAGAAGTAGCTTGGAACTTCTTGGAACTGGAGTTATTACATGCAGAGGTGAAGCTTCTTGGCCCTAATATACAACAAAGAAACCTATCCCCAATCTACAGGATAGGGATAACGTGCCGATCAGAGTGGGTCCGACCAGAGTTTTGAATGAAGCAGAGGTCAGGCAGCGTGCACACTGCTCCATTCATTTCAATGGGAGCGCCGGAGATAGCTGAAGTACAGCACTCAGCTATCTCTGGTCTTGCTATTAAAATGAATGGAGCTGTGCACATGCTTCCCAACCACCGATCCATTCAGAATAGGGAACCAAAGTCTCCTGTTCTCCTGATCAGTGTGTGTCTGAGCAGTTTGACCCCCAGTCATCTGCAAGTCATCCCCTATGCTATGGATAGGGGATAACTTACTTTGGTGGCAAAACCCCTTTAAGCACCCTTAGGCACCAGGACCTGGGTGTAACTAGTAACTTTCCACCTCATATAGCTACACTCGTTTACATACAACAACAAAAAAATTAGATGCCATTTGCCCAAACACAATGGGGCTGGATTATCATTGCTTTTACACCAGAATTCTGGTGTGTTTTTCCCATTTTTGAAATTTTTTTTATCGGTTACAACGAATTTATTAAATGCATATGCATTTTTTTATTGATTTTTAATGATTTAATGACTTGAATGGAGGACTATTTTAAATGGTGCACAGATGCACACTTCATTCACTATATATGACTTTTTAAAAAGTTGCTAAATTTTTGCACAAGCACTAACCACTTCTAATTTGACTTGAAAAAAATACAACAAAAATCATTTGTGAATTTATGAACCAGTGTACAACATTTTGAGAAATTTGTTGCAAAAAGACATACTAGAAAAAAACAAGTAAAAAAGTAGCTTCAAAAATGCCCCCATTATATAATGACCCCAATATATATAGAAAAACACTTAAAGTGTTAAACAAAAAATAAAGAATTAATCATACATTACAACTGGTTGCAGCTGTAAGCATCTTTTACATTCCCTGTGAAGGGACCTGCAGGGAAAGACACATCAGCAATGGTCCATGTGAGAGTAGTGAAGCTGGGGGGCATGTCGTAGACCTTCGTTGAGCGCGCTGCAAAGGGAAGTCCAGGACTTCTATGGTCATTTTGAGAAGAATCAGCAAGACCAAAACAGAGGAACACAGGAAGGCACCAGGCATGATGATGGCTATATCTTTGCAAAGTATACTTAAATCTTTAGTTTGGGCTGATAGGCCACTTTAACCTTTTTTTGTATTCTACAGAATAACATATAGTAGTTAGGGCTCATTCCAACGACTGTGTATTGTCCAGCTTTTGCACTGTGGTGCACGTCAAACCTGATAGAATACTTACAAGCCCATAGAACTGAATGGAGCAATATTTACTGCAGTTTATATTCAGATGGATAGTCCTTGTGAAAAATCGGAGAGCATGTCGTATACTGCTCTGTTTTCGTTTCAATGTGCGGTCTGATGCTTCTTGGCCCACAGTCTGTTTTTTTTTTAATTCTCTGTGGTTTCTTGAAGAATTATGGAGGATAAAAACATTAGCTGTGCAAATGTGGCGTAAATATTGTAGTTTATACTGACAAATAAAATATGTGACACATGACCTGATTCACAATAAAGCTAGTCTAAGAGCTATGATGTTCTGAATGAAATGCACTTACTGAATATAATATGGAGTAAACATAAGGAAAAATGGTCTACTAGCACCACTAGTATAGTCCTTGTATACCGCACAAGATATTTGAACTCTAGGATATAGGAAAAGATGTTAAGATGGAAAAGAATGTTAAGAAAAAAAAAGCTGTAAAATATCTAAATTCCTACTGTCATTTATTTCCATTCTTTTCAGTATACCGCTGTATAGTGTAAAGAGAGATATACAAGATGCAACAATTGTACAATCCTAATGTGCACCTGAGATGTTCACAGGCCAATACTCTCAGTATACAAACCAGCCTTACATAACTACACCACATGGATAAAATGAGATGTTAACGCTACTGGAAATCCATAACCACCTAATAACAAGGATATCCTGGACTGTTACTAGTTTTCAATGTTCATTCCTCATCACTAGCAAGTTTAGTATGTTATACCTCCACATTGACTGTAGTCAAAGCATGCACCCTTTGTGTATAGTGCCAAGCTAAAAGTGGTATGGATCAACATTGCATATGTTTGTTTGAAAGATCAAATAAATGATTCAATAAAACAAATCAAGCTCGAGTTTTACTGTCTGGATTTTTGTTTTCCAAAATATTTCAGGCTAGGTTCACACCTGTACCGGAGTCTTCATAAGGAAAGAGTCTTGCACAAAGGACTTTTTCCTCCACCAATTTCAGTTTAGAAACAACAGAAACCCGACAGGCCCCATTATAGTCAACGGTGTCTGTTGGGCTCCGTGTGTTACCACTGTTTTACCAGTCCGCCTCTCCCAAACAACGGAGATGCAACACTAGTGTGAACCTAGTGTCACACAAGAAAAGTTACCCAAGACATTAAAAATGGATGCGAATGTATAGACTGTCTCTATTACTGCTTGCTCTGGAGGTTGCCCAAACTAACCTCACATTCACCCATGAAACTCAGGCCGTGCGTTGGCCAGATTTACCGGCCTGAACAGTATGCCAGAGAAGGATTCCTGGCAATAGTTATCTATGCTGCTAGGAGTTCCCTCCCCATTCACATCAAAGATCCCTGTGACAGACTAATATTCTATAGTGGTCCCTCCACACAGTATAAAGTCCCATAGTGGCCCCTCACACAGTATAATGTCCTATAGTTGACCCCATGCAGTATAATGCCCCATAGTGGCCCCTCTAAACAGTATAATGTCCAATAGTGACCCCTCCACACAGTATAATGTTCCACAAAAGCTCTTCCACACAATATAATGTGCCTCTTCTTAAATGACATCATGGACTATTGAGATATGTTATTGGGATCAACAAGTCATTACACCAGCATGACCCACGTGATCTCTGAGGCCCAATTGTGGAGCCTAGGGGAGGTGGTTGAATGAAACTGCCGGACGAACCTCATAAATGACAAGACAAATCTTGCAAGTTTCACCCAACAAATAGTCACCACCAGTAGACTCTCGTGCCCTGCCAATACAGCTGATTGCAGGATTGGATTACAGTGGGTACATATGGGTAGTTGCTTGCCATTGGGCCCCTTTTCCACCTCGGGCCCCAGACAACCACACATTTCGCACTTATTATAATCCACCCCTGCATGTTATCAGATTCAGGTTGAAGACAGCTAGATCTATATGTTATCAATGGAATCTAGTTATCGTAACTAAGCTTGTTTTTGGTCCAACAATGAGGTGCTCCTCTATATTCACATATGTATAAGATCTGTCAGTGGCCAGCTTACTCCTATTGTGAGGTTGCTCAGCACGTTCACTGTTTATCAACCCAGCCGCAGCCTCCGAAGGCTGCACATGCACTTCAGGGTTGTGGAGTTGGTAGGCATTAGGCCTTCAAATCCTGCTCTGACTCTGGCTCCTTTAAAGAGGACCTTTCATGTCCTCAGGCACATGTGGTTTTACATACCACTAGAAAGCCAACAGCGCGCTGAATTCAGCGCACTGCCGACTTTCCCGGTATGTGCCCCAGTGCTGGAGATATTGGCGGTGTAAGTTTCACGGTTTACTGTCAGAAAGGCGTTCCTGACAGTCTAGCTGTGCTGTGAGGAACGCCCTCCCTGACAGTACAGGGCTATAGACGAGTACAGAGAGAGGGGGCGTTCCTTACAGCCCAGCGATGACGCTGAGCTGTGAGGAACGCCCCCCCCCAGTACAAGTCTGTGAACGAGAACTGTCGGGGAGGGCGTTCCTCACAGCACAGCTAGACTGTCAGGAACACTTTTCTGGCAGTAAACCGTGAAACTTACACCACTGGTATTTCCAGCCCTGGGGCACATACCAGGAAAGCCGGCGGTGCGCTGAATTCAGCGCGCTGTCGGCTTTCTAGCGGTATGTAAAACCAGATGTGCCTGAGGACATGAAAGGTCCTCTTTAAAATGGCTGACAGCAATGGTCAGAAGCAGTAAATCTCCTCTAATCAATTAACAAGCCAGTGATTGATTTGCTATAAATGTAAATATACTGAAGATGCCCTTATTTAAAAAGGAAGTGCACATGAGGCTGGCTGTCAGCTTGGTCTAGAGACCCTCTCCCTCCTCTCCTGAACAATCTTCTAAGATGCTTTATGACCAAACCAAAGTTCATTCACGCAGAATAGTAGAGAGGGGCTGGAGACCGAGCCAGTCTGATGGATTAGCTAGTAAACGGCATTCTGTGGATTGCTGTGTGATACATAGAAGCTGCAGAAGTCAAACTCTTTAATAAAATGGATTTACAAAAATGATTGTAGTAACAAACACATGTATTTCAGTAGAAAAAAAAATACCCTCTAAGGTGAGTATAGCCTTTAAAGATGTTAACAATGGATACATCTTCTGAACTGATCACATTTCCAGCAGTTTCAATGTCATTTTCACAATTCACCAGATTATCCACAATTCTGTAAAGTTATATTATATTTTGCACAATTGTACATGTTAAGGCATGATCATGGCATAATCATAACTATGCAATCTATCCTTAAGAGCTCATCCTCGAAACCTACAAGCTGAGGGGAGACATTTTGTAAATGAAATGGTCTTCAGGTGACCCTTTTATATTATTCCCTGGCTATGTGTAGTGGCTTTATTTAGCATATCGCTTGCCAATGTCTCCTGCAGGGACAGTGTATAATGTCCAGTGCCCCAGCAGAGGACATTCTTTTCAATGCTTCACTCCTATGGCTAAAATAAAGCAGTGCTCAATAATAAATGACATCTGCCCTCCCACGGGTAATCATATGGGCAAATATACTCAGGCACTTTTCAGGACAGATGTATTTTGGACCTACATAACATCTAGACAGAGATGGACTAGAGTACCTAGGATCCACCATGCAATTATTATCTGACACTCATTCACAAATCCCTAAAATGTCACCAACATAAATTTATTTTCCAGTAGTATCTTGCTGCCCAGCCCCTGCCTCGGACTGTTTCCATCCTGGAGTCCCGACAGTAGCCTACTGCCTGGCTCTTGCCTTCAACAAGGACCTTCTTAGATCTGTGAGTCAGGGATATGTACCCACACAGCAGCAGACCTCAGGCAGCAAGTCTCTACAGGATGACTGGTGATTGGGGCCCCTGTAATGTGATTGAGAAGATGGGGCCCAGGGAGGAAGGACACTAGTTGGCCTGATTCTGCCCCAAGATATCACCTCCGCCACCGAATGTGTTTACAGTATATAAAAATAAACCAGGTAGTTTCTTAAATAATCCCACTATATTATACTGATGCATCCAGATACAACAACAAGATATCATAACTTATTTTGGCAATGTTTTGCTGATGTGGGTGGAGGTATAGGAATTCTATTAGTCACATTATATTCTAAAATGTGGTTTTCTAATACACAGTATCAGCTGTATGAAACTGTGTAGGTGTATTATTTCCGAACAAAGCTTGGCTATGTCAGCTATGCTACCCAGTTTATTTAAACACCTTAAAACCTACTCACAACTCCAAGTGTCTTGGATTCAGTAGAAGAGTCAGGGGTATCAGCAGCTTTGGCCAGGATACCTTCATGACAGAGAATACAGCAGCAAGTATGGTTTGTTTGGTAACA
This sequence comes from Leptodactylus fallax, assembly GCA_947044405.1. Classification (NCBI taxonomy): domain Eukaryota; kingdom Metazoa; phylum Chordata; class Amphibia; order Anura; family Leptodactylidae; genus Leptodactylus; species Leptodactylus fallax. The sequence continues at coordinate 2,093,373 of CAMRHE010000019.1, forward strand.
TGAAGTTATATGGGATACAGCCAGCAGAGGGCAGCATAACACACTCCAGAAGTTAAGTTCTGTTCATATTTACATCAGGCTTCATTTAGTCAGGTTTCTGTTGCAAATGAAAAAATGACAACACTATAAGGGTATGTTCTTATGTAGGAATACGACGCTAATTTTGATGTGGATTCCGCCTCAAAATCACCATCAAATTCTGCCACTAATCTGCCTTCCACTGTATTCAATGGAAGGCAAAGATTGAAGCAGGACAATGACAAAATAAGTATCCTGCTTGATTTTGGCGCGGTTTCCGCAGAACAAGATTCTTGGCAGATTAGTTCTATTCATCCTGAGCTAATCAGTGGGTGAATCTCAGAGCTTCGGCCACAGTTCTTCATTTTCTGCTGTCCAAACCAGCCCTAAATCAGTGGGCTCCGTCATAAAATAGATCAGCCATGGCTTTTATAATGACTTAAACCATGAAGCCAGTGTGGACAGAGCCAGTCAGGGCCAGACTAAGGTAAATGGCCCAGTTAAATACTACACACAAAGTACAGTGGATCAAGAGATTCCATGTCCAAAACCCTTTGTAGGACAGTAAGCAAAATTACAAATAAAATATTAAAAGCTGTTTTAGAAATTTCTAAAAAAGACCTTTCCCATTTCAAATATAAATAAAATAACAAAAAGTAAATGATGCAGTAAACTCCTGCACAGATGGATCACTACAGTACTGAAGTCTCATAAAGCTGAGCATTCAGTACTGTACCGATTTGGCTATGCAGGTGCGCATAAGAGTGCTATTACACATCAGCATTTTTACTAGCAGTAATGCATGCGTTTTCTGAAACCGCACGTATTTTACATTTTTTATTATTTCCAAACACAGTATGTACTCTATGTAGCCTGCAATAGAAATGCCGTTTTTTTGCAAAGAATTAGCATTGTAATGCATTGCATTAGTGATCGGGGGTAATAAATGCAAAAAAAAAAAAAATAAAAAAAAGTAAAAAAAAATTAAAAGTTCAAATCACCCCCCTTTCCCTAGAACACATATAAAAGTAGTTAAATACTGTGAAACACATACACATTAGGTATCCCTGTGTCCAAAAACGCCCGGTCTACAAATCTATAAAAATATTTTTCCCGTACGGTAGCGAGATAAAAAATCAAAAGTGCCAAAACGCCGTTTTTTTCACTGTTTTGCCTCTGATACAAATTTGAATAAAAAGTGTTCAAAGCAATAGACATTCCCCAAAATGGTATAACTAAAAAGTACACCTGGTCCCGCAAAAAAGACGCCCTATACATCCTCGTACACGGAAGTATAAAAAAGTTACCGGTGTCAGAATATGGCGACTTTTAGAAAAAAAAAATTTTTTGCACAGTTTTGGATTTTTATTAAGGGGTTGAAATGTAAATAAAACCATATAAATTTGGTATCCCTGGAATCGTACCAAAACATAGAATACAGGTGACATGTCATTTTGGCTGCCCAGTGAACGCCGTAAAAACGAAGCCCGTAAGAAAGTTGCACAAATGCACTTTTTCTTCAAATCCACCTCATTCTGAATTTTTTTCCAGCTTCCCAGTACATTGTACAGAATAACTAATGGTAGCATCATGAAGAACAATTTGTCCTGCAAACCTTAAGACCTCATATGACTCTGAGAGCAGAAAAATAAAAAAAAGTTATGGGGTTTGGAAGGGGAGGGGGGTCAAAAACCAAAAATCTAAAAATTCCTCCGGCGGGAAGGAGTTAATAACAAGTTCACTAGAGAGACAAGAGCAAAATAATGGAAAATTGGTTCACACTAAGCACGTGTGAGGCGAGAGTCTGTTGCTGCTGTGGTAAATGCTATGATGTTTGCAATATCATCCAGTATGACCACTTCAGCAGTGATTGCCTGCCGTCTATATCCTTTTGGGGGCAAACAAACCTCCAAGTGTCAGTCAATGGTACTCTGACTGCAATAAGGGACTGGAATTAAATAATCAGAACCCCTGACAAACCTTATTCTGGTGTATTGGGCCCTGGGTTCCTCCTGGTGCAGGACAATACCACCAAGTAGCACCACAGACGGTCTAAGAGCTCTCTGATCAGTGAGGAGATTCCCCAGGACACTACTCACTGTCTCATCAGAAGCAGGCCGAGTACAAAGTACATGGTGGCCATGCACACTATAAAGTCACGCTATAATTTGCCATGATCAAATTTACACACATTGCAGTTGTCTGTGATTCCTTTTATTTTTACTTTGATTCTCAAGGTGATTTGTGGCCCATCCCTTAACTGGCTAAGGGTTTTGGTTTCTATAAACCACTCATACATCTTTTTTTTCTGAGAGATTTAGAAAATTATATCAATAAAGATTTTCAACATAGGACTTGTATGTCTCGAGATCTGATGTCTGATTTAAATGTCCAAATGGCAAATTTATTAAGATCGGCATATCGCACACCAGTCTTAATAAACATCTTGACTGGTACAGGGACCAAGAGATTTAAGAGCCTACAAGTGCTTCATAAATCTGTCAGAGGTCCTGATAGCAGAATGGAAACCCACACCAGGTAGGAACTGCTGTAGATTTCCATTCTAAGTCAGTCTGGAGACTAGCATGAGTTTTAGTAAACCAACCAGGCTGAGGCCTCAATCCCTGCCCTTCAGTGCCTACATTTGCAAAACGCAGATCGGAGTTTAAGGCACAAAATCATCCTTCTACACCAGGTTTCTGGTATGGAGGGAATGATAAATTCCCCCAATATCTATAGAAGTGGAGCTGTAGCTGGAAGAAAGGTTTATGTCACCCTCTCCCAAATGGTAGAAGAAAGGACTACTACCAGAAGGGATGTCAGCTGTGAGTCAGGGGATATCATTTCTATGTATTCTGCCTGTGACCAGTGCTGAATTCTACCACATGGTCTGTAGTGCTGAACTTAAATAAAAAAGTAATATCCACTGGGAAAAGTGCCTTCTAGCAACACTCCAAGTAACTTAGACACCATTCACGGTGGTTCGGTCACAGTCACGAGAGCCAAGGTTTTTTTTTCTTGTTTTGTAACAGCTTTTCATGTTGGAGACAGCTGAAATTACATTGCACAGTCACTATGAATCAGATGGCATGTAAACAAAGAAGGGCTCACAGCACTGATCTTTTATATATGACCTATCCTAAGGATAGGTCATCAACAAAAAGGAACTGCAATAACCCTTTAAGTTTGGGTCATAAGGCAAAATCCACTTGAAGTCAGGGAGGACACTAGCTGATTTTTCAGTTAGTGGGAAAAAAGACATGTCTGCCCCCCACTGAAATAAATAGAAGGGAGATTTTTTTTTTTGCAGCAGATTCCACCACAAAAGGTCCTGTCATGTGAACTTACAGTTAGTGTCCTTTTGTTCAGTGCCTCCTTGATGCCCATTTGCCATTTACTGCTACTTTAGTACCCTTTGTTACAGAACACTAAAGTGTTGATAAACAGCAAATAGGCATCAAGTGGGCACTAAACAGAAGGCCACTAAAGGGGCAATAAGTGGCAAAAGGGCACCTGAATCCTCTACCCATTTGCCATTTATTACACTCTGTAGAACATCATTGCCTCCAATTCAGCAACCTAAACAGTCTGAGGCTCCCACAAGGTAACAGTGCCCTGGAAGTCTGGGGTTGGACAGCACACACAGGCGGATCCGGCGCCCCCATCAGCATTCTGTAGGTAGACTTACATGTATAAAGAATCTGAGTACAGAATTGTGGGGCACCTGAAGGCGGCCCTCATAATGATGCTGGTGCTGGGTGATATCTGTGGACCGGACCGTGGCTCATGGTCAGTAGTGCAGCTTGCCACTTACAGGCTGCACCCCTTTATTGTGTGGCGGCCGGCACACTGTGTGACCACACAGCTCACACATGTCTGTGGCGATCATGATTATGCACATACACAGCTCTGCTACACACAATCTTCCTACACAGACAGCACTGCTATACACAGTCGAGCTACCCACACAGCTCTACTATACAGAACTACCACACATAGGCACACCCTGCAGACTACGTGTACACTCGGCACAGACCTTCTCACGGCAGCCATGTCACTCAGAAGGCATAGCTCCGCTAGTAAGAAGCTCCATTCACACAATTACAAGTTGTTGCCATAGTACTGCAAGTATCACCCACAGGCCCCGCCTTCCCGTCAGAGAGCCGCTCTTACGTCATCGCTGTGCGACTCGTCCTAGCGCACGTATAACTCGTCACCCATGTAAACAAGATATGGCGGCCTCCCTGTCAAGTGGAGGTAGAAGCAGCAGTGAAGTGGATGGGACATGCTCGGCAGACAGCAGCGATTCCCCGGGCGATGAGCACAGGGTGCTGCAGCCATGCCCGGGGCTTCTTTCTCTCCCGGGGGAGGTGCTGGAGCTCATCCTGTGCTCCGGGGACCTGGACTATAGGGACATCGTTAGTGTCACTTGTACTTGCCGGCGGCTGAGAGATGTGTGTGCTGCCCGGGGCACAGTATGGCGGAGGCAGCTGTTTGCCCGGTGAGTGATAGGTCAGTATGATACGGTGATGGAGGGCACTGCTCGTTCACCTAGACTGGAGTCAGCAGTCCTGCGATGTCTGCATTACCAGAGCCCTTCGCTGTATGACTGGGGGCACTGCTGCATGGGATTCCATTACAGAGATCTAATGAGTAATCATTGGGCCCCATAGCAGGACCTAGAATAGGGCCCACCTGTACTGTAACTGCCCTTCGCAGTAAAATATCTTACTATACAAAGTATCTGCACTCCCCATCCACCAGGAGTGCCCCACACTTCTGGTGACATTACTCTACTGTGGGGGCATATTGCCTGATATCTTGATGGCCCTCACCTTGGGATATACAGTAAAGGAGTTGTCTGTTCTGGAAATAATGGCTTTTTTTTTTTTTCTTAAAAAGTCATACCTCTGTGTTATCACCCGTCCCTGCTGGTCTCTTCTTCCTGTTCCCTCTCAATATAGTAATGTGACCACTTGGCTAATCTCTGCATGCATGATGACCCGCCTCAGCCAAGCAAGGTGTCAGTGGAGGGACCTGTACACCAGTTTGTTGGCATACAAGGCATGGAAAAAGGTGCATTTTTTTTGGTGCAGGTTTTTGCACAAAATTGTGAATTTTTGCCTTTTGTGTCCCCCCTAGCCAGTTTCATAAAGGGACAGAGGGGATCAAGGCAGAGAACTGGCATGAGTTATAGCAGAAATCTACATCAGCCCACAACTAAGCAGCTTTTCAATAATTCTTAAAGAGAAGCTTTCATGTCCTTGCAGATCAGCAGTATTATATACTGCTAGAAAGCTGTCAGTGCGCTGTCAGAGTTTCCGGTATGCGTCTGGGTGCCACTAGTTTCAGCACTGATATTCCTCCACTTTTGGAAAGGCGGGCCTTACAGCCTAGCGTCATTGCACCCTTGGCTATGGCAGAATACTTTCGGGGAAGGGGGGTGTTCCTCACAGCCCAGCAATGATGCGTTCTGACAGTGGAGGAATATCTGTGCTAAAGCTAACGGCACCCATATCTCTGGCACCCGAGCGCGTACCCGCAATTTCAGCTCACTGTCAGCTTTCTAGCGGTATGTAATACCGCCACTGTGTGAGGACATTATTTATTATTATGCTTACTTATATAGCGCCATCATATTCCACAGCGCTTTACAGACATTGACAGTCACTGTCCCATATAGGGCTCACAATCTACAATCCCTATCAGTATGTCTTTGGAGTGTGGGAGGAAACCCACGCAAACACGGGGAGAACATACAAACTCCTTGCAGATGTTGTCCTTGGCAGGATTTGAACCCAGGACTCCAGCGCTGCAAGGCTACAGTGCTAACCACTGAGCCACCGTGCTGCCCGTGAAAGGTCCTCTTTCAAGAAACACTGACTGTGTTTGTTTTTTTTTGTTTTTTTAATGTATGAAGGGGCATGATGTTAACATTCTGTATAATTTTTAAATCTTTTATTGGCTGGTTCATATTTTATTATATAATTATTGAAAGTACAGTCATATATTCTATTTCCTGTGCTGGCTCTTTAAGTTCCTCTTTGGTGTCCATTCTCAGCACAACAGTGAGGATTTATTTGCTCCTCGTTGTTGACCAAGAAAGAGTGGAGGGGTAGTGATTCAGTCAGAGCAACGCTCTTGCACTATGGGGAATATTTAACCAGTCTATAACCCCCCCCCCCCCCACCCCATCACATTCAATTGTCGCCACCATGTTACAGAGCACATTACAGTGATAAACAATATGCTTTTGTTATGTATGTCACTTTTTAGACTTGGAGAAAAAACAATTTTGAAGTTTTATGCAAATGAGACAGTTGGTGACTCCCTGGAGTACTGCTCTTGTCACTTAGTCCCCTACAATCTCCTGTCTGTGCAGCGAGAGTTGATCCTCCCACTCCTATGACATCACCTATCCTACTTAAGCAACAAGAGCAGTGCTCCAGGAAGCTGAAGGCCTGCCCCCAGTGCACCAATTGCTTAATTTGTATAGCACCTCAAAGTTGTTGTTGTGTGTTTTTTTTTTTTTTGGGTTTTTTTTTTTTAATCTATACAAGTGACATACATACCACACGTATGTTGTTTATCACTGTAATGTACTCTGTAATGTCCTGGTGAGTGAGGCGCAGAGTGGTTCTTAAAATCTGTATCTGTAGTATTTAGAAATACCACAAGAAATACGAATACATAGCACCAAACCTGCGACCAAGAGAGAATGACAAATTTACCAAGTTAGGCTGGAATATAGAAATATGTTGCCATATAAATAGCCACTTTGGCTATCAATCTGGTGTATACAGTGATAAAGTGTGATGTCGCTTTATTCAGTTTCTGTGAGAGCTGAGCCACAGTTAATATTAGTTACCTCTTAGTTTTAATATGATAGCACAATCATCAAACGGCCGTCACATGGCTGCCCAAAATACAATGCAATCCCGTGGACCTATTTACAAGTCCTATTTTTGGCTGTTTTTCACAGATCACTCTTAGTCTAAAGTCTATTAAAGGGGAACAAGCTCTAGGGTGGTCAGGGTGGGTGTAAATGGGGGGAGGGGGAGTATACCCTTCTGTCCCGGTGCTCCGTTGCCCCCTTTCTGTCACTTGGCAGGGCTGGACTGCTAAGAGCAATCGTATGTGAGCAATCCATAAGTTGTAAAAAAAAAAAAAAATAGTTTCCCATGAATATTAAAGGGGTTAAGCCATGAAAATTATTTATCCTTTATCCATAGGTCAGACCCTGGCTGATCCCAAGCACTGGGCATAGCTTCCCCCGATGTAGGTGTGTCACTTGGTGGATGGCAGTCCCATTCATTTCAATGGGAGCTCCGTAGACAGCCAAAGTAAAGCACTCTGCTACCTCTAGTGAATAAGTACACAGGTTTGTCTGTCCTCCACCTGACTTGCCTACATTCAATCTGGCTTCAGTCAGGCTTAATGCGCAGTGAGGGGACAGGGAATACTGTCCGTTCTCAGGATTGGTGGAGGTCTCAGCAATCAGACCCCCACCAATCGGGTATTTATCTTCTATCCTATGGGTAGAGGATAAATAATTTTTGTGGCATAACAACTTTAAGTTTTTCTAAAAAAAAAAAAAAAAAAAAAATAACCCTTTCTGACGGTAGCCTCTTTAATTAATCAGCCATATATTCCATATTACCTGCGGGTGCATGGCAACCTATGAATGGCCATTTGCACGTCTGTTTTGGTGAATAATTGTATTGTCTGATATAACAATTCAGAAACATCTTTTCTTGAAATTCTGTATTGCTCTGTTCCTCTGTTATTCCCTTAAGAAACGATTTACGAATAACTTAAAAACTGTGTTTTACCAATTTGGGTTGTGTCCCTATATACCCTGACGTTGTTCAGTCAGTGCCACACTATCAATCTGTGTAGAGACATGCCCCACTCCTCAGTTTAGCCATACATTTCTAGCAGGAACAGCACAGTGTAGTTTTAAGAGCCGATGCTCTGGAAATCTTTATATTATATTATGGAGAATACAAGTATTTACTAAAGCAGACATGTCAGGATTGGTGACAACTGTTCTTTTTTTTTTTTTTTTAACAAAACCATCCATGTAACTCTCGTTTGTGGCTATTGTTTGATATAATATGTGTGATAACTAGAATATATGCAGTACAATAATAAGAATCACTCTTTGGACAGAAAACAATGTCTACAAACTGCTTACCCAGCTTAAAGGAGTTGTCCGGGATAAAATGCAATTTCTGCACTAATCTAAACACCCTCCCCCGCCTACTTTCTAAATTAGTTACTTTAGCAAAAATGTATATTTATATTTAACCATGTGACCGCCCCAGGCACATTTTCTGATTATCCGGTGACGTTCTTTATCCGGAAATGGAACGTCACCAATACTACCTCCACCCCATCCTACTTACCTGTCTTCTGGGCATGGGAGATGACTTCCTTCTGTGGGGATGGCTCCCCCTCTTCTTTGATGTCTGCCGGTGCGTGCACAATAGAGCCAGAGTCTCGTCATTGTGCTGTAGCCGACACTTCAAATCTATTGTGCAGGCATGTGAAGCTCCGGCAGACGTCAGAGAAGAGGAGGAGCCGTCCCCATAGAAGGAAGTCATCTCCTGTGCCCAGAAGACAGGTAAATATGATGGGGTGGAGGGGTGGGCTGAGTTAGTTAGTTGGGAAGGGCTAGTAGTGGGTGGGATAGCTAGGGAGACAGGGAGGGGTGTGAGGGAGAGGGAGGTAGTGTGAGTCAGCTCATGCAATGCATCATGGTAGTTGTAGGCTAAGACAGCAGGAAGCTACACCATGTAAACAAATGCAGAGAATGCCAGGAGCTCCCAGGGAAACCCAGAAATCACTCAAAACACTGCTAAAGGTATTTGGGTGCACTTATTAACCCATTAATAGCACTAACAGACCCTTTAAAAAAAAAAAAAAATTGCCCGGGAAACCCCTTTAACATCTGCCTTTATATTCAGCTTTCTTCCTAGCCATGCTTTACATGTGTGATTGTGGAAAACCCTCTAAATACATATCTAACAGTCCTTCTCTTATGATATAGATGGCCATCTGTTATGAAATATTACAACCATTTGGATCTTCTGGACTGGCTGGAAGAGTACAAAACCAGACACAAGGCAGGCCTGGAGGCACAAAAAATAGTGGCCACATTCTCGAAGGCACTCATCATTGAGCATGTATGTTTCTTTCCAGCATTCATATAATAAAGGGGTATTCTGGTTATTTCAAGGGAGGGATAACTTGCTGATCGGTTGGATGTCCATTCACTGGGACCTTCGATCACAAGAATGAGCATCCCTTGTGCCCCCAAAGGAATGAAGTGGCTGGTCTCAGCTATCTCCAGCAGTCCCATAGAGAATAAATGGAGCAACATTGCTGGAGCTGCTCCATTCATACTTGGTGAATAGGACTCCCATTCTTGTGATCAGTGGGGGGTCCCAGTGGATGTATTTTTTAGGTGTATATAGGCTTGATTGCAGTGGAGGTCCTATTAGGAGCCTCCATCGCTGATCCCATCAACTCACAGGCCTCACTAGCTTTTCTCTTGTAACAGAAAATGCAGTAAAAGTCCAGATTCTTCCTACCATACCAAACAATCACATGTAGCATTTGACACCCCATCTCAATCTGATGGCTATAACTACACAGCACTGATCTCACTGTTGCTCATAAAAACCCTAGACTTTCAATTAAAGGGAAACCACAACAAATCATACAAAAAAAAAAAAAAAATCTAATAAAATTGAATCAATGCAAAGGTGTTAGAGCGTCTGAAATATAAAACATATCAGAAGAACTAAAAGGGGTTGTCCGAAAACTCATGGGTAATGGATACTGAGGACCTATCCACAGGATAGGTACTAAGGCCGAGTGTTGGACCCCCACCAATCAGCTGATTTGGCAGCTGGAAGCTTTTTACAAGGTATGTGGTGGCTCAAGTGAATGGAAACAGAGCTGCTTCCGGCCATATACCTTGTATACAGCTTCCAGCAATCGAATCAGCTAATCAGTGCAGGACGCGTTTTGGACTCGTGGATAAGTCATTAGTATCCATTACCCTTGGGTCCTGGACAACCTCTTTAATCTGTATGGTTCTGAGGAAAGGGGGGACATGACTGAAACCTAAATATGGTTCAGGAGGGAAGAGTGTGTTTGTTTTTGGGGGTTTTTTTATTAAAAAAAAAAAAAAAGGTACAAGTGGAAGGGGACACAATTCAAAATTAGTTGATGGGGGGGTGGGATCAGAAGTAGTTGATGCCTAGAACAAACTCCGAACAGATGTAGTTGGGAAATCTACAGTAAGTGAATGTAAGCAAGTGTATCTGTAATGGAAATAATATCAGAGCAGGCTAGATGGAGAAGAAACTAGTATAAGTCAATAAACCAAGCATTAGAACAAGTGTCTTTCTTTTTATTTAGCGCATGCCATGCGAAGGCTTCAATGACCTTGACACTTCGGGTTACCCAGTACATTTCATTGAAGATGAGCTGCTATCGATCCTCAAAACTGAGAACGGGTAAGAATCTGCAGTATTTCATGCTATGCTGTTTGGCAGACCTTGTAAGTCATACATTTCACGGCTGTGGAGTCTCCTCTATTTTTCCCACTCCTTCATAAATGTCTGACAGCCATGGTCAGTCGGAAGCAGTAATTTAGGAAAAAAGCTAGTCATTGAATTGAAAATATTAGCAAGCAATACATCTAATAAATGATTCAATATAAATAATTGTATAGTGTATTATGCAGTCTTTTTATTTTCAAGCCGGAGTCAGTAACTTTTTCCCAGCTCCGAACACTGGTCCTGATTCAAAATCCATAGCCCTAATACATTTGGCTGCTTTGTGGTTACTGTTAGTTTATATTTTTTGAGTATTTCACATATCTGTGAAAGATGTATATGGGCCTGCTTATACTCGGGATTGTTGCTGTTATTTTTTTTGTACACTATTCCTACTATCTTATTCTTGTTTAGTGTCTCATTGAGGATTAGCTATACATAGTTATCTCTTATTGCTTTGTGTTGGATCTTGAAATAAAATGCAAAGGAATTATTTGTTTGTAGTTCAGGAAGAAGGGTGAATGACTATCATGACGCCCACACTACCGCAGTCACCTATTACAACTGTACTTTTACAGTGAGGGCACTTTACAATGAATATTAAATTGACCTAACCAGTGTGAGATCAGGACGTGCTCACCCCTTGGTAATATCTAGGGGTGGGAGACTGCCATGATGTGTTGCAGATGCAACCATGCTCATAGATGGCGTTTCTTCCATTAATTTGTTTGTAAGCTCTGTTATGAGAGAAACAAGAATGGATGCAGCTACTACGGGTCAGGGCTGTCACTTACTCCAATATCTCCTCTGCCCTTACACTTTGTAATACAGTGCCATGCAAAAGTTTGGACACCCCTGGTCAAAATGACTGTTATTGTGAACAGTTAAGCAAGTTGAAAATAAAATGATCTTGAAAACGTATAACATTAAAGATGACACATTCCCAATGTATTTTTTGAAAAAAAATATTTTCATTTTACATTTTCAAAATAACAAAAAATGAAAATGTCCCAATGCAAAAGTTTGGGCACCCTGCATGGTTAGTACCTAGTAGAACCCCCTTTGGCAAGTATCACAGCTTGTAAATGCTTTTTGTAGCCAGCCAAAAGTCTTTCAATTCTTCTTTGAGGGATTTTCATCCATTCTTTCTTGGAAAAGACTTCCAGTTCTGTGAGATTCCTGGGTCATCTCTTTTGCGGTCTAGCCACAGATTTTCAATGATGTTCAGATCAGGGGACTGTGAGAGACACGGTAAAACCTTCAGCTTGCACCTTTTTAGGTAGTCTGCGGTGCATTTTGATATGTGTTTAGGATCTTTATCCATTTGTAGAAGACATCCTCTTTTGCTTCATGGTGTTATGTTTGCTTCAAGAACTTTCTGAAATTTCATTGAATCCATTCTTCCCACTACCCGTGAAATGTTCCCAGTGCCATTGGCTGCAACACAACCCCAAAGCATGATTGATCCACCCCCATGCTTAATGGTTGGAGAGATGTTCTTTTCCTCAAATTCTGTGCCCTTTTTTCTCCAAACATACCTTTGATCATTGTGGCCAAACAGTTCTATTTTAACCTAATTGGTCCACAGGACTTGTTTCCAAAATGCATCAGGCTTGTTTAGATGTTCTTTTGCAAACTTCTGAAGCTGAATTTTATGGTGAGGACGCAGGAGAGGCTTTCTTCTGATGACTCTTCCATAAAGGCCATATTTGTGCAGGTATCGCTGAACAGTAGAACAATGTACCACAACTCCAGTGTCTGCTAAATCTTCCTGAAGGTGTTTTGCAGTCAAGCAGGGATCTGATTTCCCACTCTGGCAGCCCTACGAGCAGCTGTTTCTGAAATTTTTCTTGGTCTTTCAGACCTTATCTTGACCTCCACTGTTCCTGGTAACTGCCATTTCTTAATTACAATTCGAACTAAGGAAAGGGCAACTTGAAAGCACTTTGCTATCTTCTGCTTTGTGGGCCTCCACCATTTTCATTTTCAGAGTGCTAGGCAGCTGCTTAGAAGATCCCATGGCTGCTGTCTTTAGGCACAAGGTGGCTGGGTATTTATAAAGCTGTAAAATTTGCTTCACTTGGACTTTCCTAACGATGATAGTAAACAAGCCATAACCCTAACTATCTAATGAAGGTCTGAGACCTTGGTCAAAGTTATCTGAGCACACAAATCTACAAGGGTTCCCAAACTTTTGCAAGACACTCCTTTCCATTTTTCACTCTAAAATTGTACTCATAATAATACACTGATATTGCTTAAAGTTATAGACATCTGTGTTTAATCTTTAACTTTTATACCTTTTAAAGATCATTTCATCGTCAACTTGCTTAACTGTTCACAATAAGTCATTATGACCAGGGGTACCCAAACTTTTGCATTCCACTGTACATATTCAACTATAGTTTGCCACAGAGAACAGCTGTGCGTGTAATTTACTGGCACCCACAGGATGGCCCATTCCAGGACACTGAAGTTTACTATTGCTGATTTAAGATTTCTTGTATTATACATTCTGAAATGTATTTCTGTCTTTAGGAAATGCTTGACGCAAAAGTACTGTGCAAAAAAAATTCTTTATTTTATGCGCCAAGAGGCCACTCTATGCAAATTAAAGGGCTTTCTTCAGAGACCAGTGGATCGCCAAGACATCTTGGAAGGTTGGTCATAAAATATTTGTACCAAGTTCTGAAGGGTTATTGTACCTTACAGGGAATATGTCAGCATTTCTGATTCCTTAACACCCCCCCCCTTCCTACAGTTTTGAATGAGCAGACTCTGGGCTTGAGCAAAGTGCATTACAGTTCACCCCAAGCAGAATACATTCAGGAACACTGTAACTTTAAATGACTCTAACTTCGGTGCCACTGGGGCTAGAGCCGCGATGTTGGTCTTATTTTAAAGCCAGGATTCAGATCAAGGTCATGTCTTTAGCACACATAGATTTAGAGATATCACTGGTTAAAGCGAAGGTGCATATACTCGCACTTTCAGTTTAACCAGTGTGCAGGAGAACCCAAGCAGCTGACAGGGAAAGGAAGAAATGATTTTATAATTCTCTCGTCCCTGTCACTTCAGCTAACCCCAGGGGAGGGGGGCACCATGGACATTTGTTTTTGAGATCACCCCCCATTATATAATTTTCTTTTTTCTCCCCTTGTTAATGGAAAAAGAAAATAAAAAAACACACAATTAGTATCACCACATCTGTAACAACCCCTAAAATAAAATTAGTATGTTATTTATTCTACATGATAAACGCCATAAACCTTAAAATTCAGATGCCAGAATTGATGTTTTCTTTTCATCTTGTGTCTGAAAAACAAAAAGTAATACAGACTGCTGAAAAAGTCTGATGTACCCACAAAATACATTGAAATGAAATGTAGATAAATAAAAGGTAACTGGTTTAAGGCTAAAATGTGTTAGATCGCTAAAGTGTTAACTCCTATACCTCATGTGCATTTTATGTGCCAGCAATATTTATTTGAAGCGCAAATTCAAAATCTGCAATACAAAAGTGACAATTTCAGGAGGGTTTTTGCAATTTTAATGTGACTGTTAGAGGGTTAAAACAGCTGATAGCACTATATAGAGGATGGTGAGAGTAGTATAAACATGTCAGGGGTGATGCAGTTTCACATTTTAACGCCCCTGGATCCACGATCACAAGTTCTCAGAAGGCATCACCTACATATACAGTCCCATGGGCTATCTGCTCTGAATGCTAGAGCTACCACAACTGTGGAAGTCATCTTGTGTGGTACCAGTTCCAAGGACACCTCATCCGATGGACCTTAACAGCTACAGACCTGTAGCATTAACATCCCATTTGAGGAAGATCTTAGAGAGATTGGTTCTCACACATCTCCGTCCTCTAGTGAGCTCGGCTATGGACCCTCTCCAGTTTGCTTATCGGCCGTGCATTGGGGTGGATGATGCCATCATCCACCTTCTACACAGAGCTCTTTCTCACCTGGAGAAACCAGGGAACACTGTGAGAATAATGGTCTTTGATTTCTCCAGTGCTTCTAACACCATACAGCCAGGGATACTGAAAGACAAGCTGGCCCTTGTTGGAGTGGACCACCACCTCTCCAACTGGATCCTAGACTACCTCACAAATCGACCTCAGTATGTGAGAGCCCGGGACTATGTGTCAGATACCGTGATCTGTAATACGGGGGCAGCCAAGGGTACAGTTCTTGCCCCTTTCCTATTCACACTGTAAACTGCAGATTTTAGGTGCAACTCATCTAGCTGCTACCTACAGAAGTATTCTGATGATTCTGCAATAGTAGGTCTCATCACAGACGATGATGACAGGGAGTACAGAGAACTGAACCGGGATTTTGTGGATTGGTGCCAGGCAAACCACCTTAGGATTAATGCTGGGAAGATCAAGGAGATGGTGGTGGACTTTCGCAAGCGCAGATATCCTCCAAAACCAGTGGACATCCAGGGGATGGGCATTGAGATAGTCAACACCTATAAGTACCTGGGTGTGATCCTCAATAATAAGCTGTACTGGGCAGATAACATGGATGTCCGGTACAGAAAGGGCCACAGCAGGCTCTACCTGCTTAGGAGGCTGAGAGCCTATGAAGTCCAGGGGGCACTTCTTAGGGCCTTTTTCAACTCTTTAGTGGCATCAGCCATCTTCTTCGGAGTGGCCTGCTGGGAGAGCAGTATATCAACCAGGGAAAAGAATAGACTCGACAAGCTGATTAGAAGGGCCAGCTCTGTCCTGGGGAGCCCACTGGACCCGGTGCAGGAGGTGGGCGACAGAAGGATACTGTCCGTGGTGAGCTCCATGCTGGGGAATAACTCCCATCCCATGCAT
Source organism: Leptodactylus fallax (assembly GCA_947044405.1). Classification (NCBI taxonomy): domain Eukaryota; kingdom Metazoa; phylum Chordata; class Amphibia; order Anura; family Leptodactylidae; genus Leptodactylus; species Leptodactylus fallax. The sequence continues at coordinate 2,108,805 of CAMRHE010000019.1, forward strand.
GAGATCGTGATAGCGCTGGGCAGTACTGTCAGTGACCGATTACTTCACCCTAAGTGTGAGAAGGGCTCTATTGGAAATCTTTCCATCCCGCTGCAGTTAGGCTGTACAACCAACACCAACCTAAGCGGAGATCATTCCATACAGAGAACTGAAAGATCTTAAGTTGTGATATCCCTTCTACTACTTTTTTTACCTTTACCTTTTTTATCTGTACCTACTGTCACTGTAATGCCTCTAACTTGGAGCTTTTGTATTATATATGCTGCTGTAACACACTGAATTTCCTCATGGTGGGACTATTAAAGTATTATCTTATCAGTCAGATGCAAGTGGTTTAGGCACATTCAGTGCAGAGAGCAGTGGGCAATGCATATGACGGGACTGCCTCCTGGGCACTTGGGAGTGTTGTGCCAGGAGCATTAAAATATGTGTGTGTGTATATATTTATTTTATTCTTTCTTTCCTCTTCTCCCAGGGGCAGTTCTCATTGACCAGTACTGCAATCCTCTTGAAGATGTCAGCCTTGAAAATATTCAAGCAGAGGTTGATGATATTACAAGGAGGGTGAAAGTTTACTTGAGTGCAAAAAACAGCAGACATCCAAGTTTGTCCCTGCAGGCAGGTTTGTACATCTAGTACTACCAGAATAGTTGGATATTGTACCATATGATGTTGCAAAAGTCCTTGTAAATTTTCTTTATAATAACCCAAGCACAGTATGGGTATAGATTTGAAGGAAGGAACATATAATCTGTTTACAAATATGCTATTGCACCTCAAAACTTTCCATTTTCTTTAGGACTGTCCCGTGTGTATTCTTTGCTTGAAGAAAATGTAGCTTGTGATAGAACATTTTCCATTCATCCTGAGTGACATTACTTGACATGAGTATAATTTAACACCCTTGACTTTACAGATAACTCATCATATATAGAAGATCTTGATTTTCAAGGACAAGCTCTGGATGCTCTGAACCATGTTCTCTTTACTGAGATGAAGTTTAAAGGGAATGTGTCAGACTTTTATAATCCTCTGAATTCATACATCCACCAGGTAAGGCTGTGAGGAGCTTTACTTCAATAAATGTTTAGTGTCCTGTTCTGTAATATTTATTCTCCACTCCGCTTTTTATCCATGCAAGAAATTTAGCTTTGAGTTATGAAGCACCATTTTGCTTAAAGTGTTTTTCTCATCTGACATGCAGAGTGGATTTAGTATTACATGGCAGCCATTCAGGTGAGTGGGTGAAAACTTCCATTAGGGCTGTGCAAATAATCATAATAGCCAAAACTGAAAGTCTACCAAATTATCCAGTGTGATCGGTTATTTGGGTTCAGTTATTACAGTCTGTCACACTGCCAGGGCACTGCAGGTCAGTGGCGTCGTTATTTACTGTAATTTGGGTGCTCTGGGCAGGCCGTGTAAGGCTACAAGTCCATGACCATAGTATTTTTTTTTACTGTCCACAAATGCTGATCTGCAATCCACAAAAATCATGTCAGTCTGTCATCTGCAATTACAGATCCGCAAAAAGACTTGTATGAAAAAAAAAAAAAACCTAAAGAAAATAATCACAAGGTTATATTAATTATAAAGCACCGAGGACTATATGGTAGAAAAGTATCAACTCACAAAAAGGAGCAAAACAAACAAATTATGCATCCCTGCTTCCGAAAATGCCCAAACTTCAAACATAAAAATATTTATACCGCGAATGCTGTAGTGGAAAAAAAAATGAAAAGCCGAACCGTCGTTTTTTTCAGTTTCACCTTCTATAAAAATTTGAGTCAAAAACTATTTTTTTTTTTTTTTTTTTCCTTCCCCCCTCCCCTCAAAGCTTTGGATGTTTGTAAAGGAAAAACACTATACAAATTTGGCGTCCCTGTAATCATACTGACCCATTGAATACAGGTAACCTGTCATTTTGGCTGCACAATGCACCCCATTAAAATGAAGCCTGTAAGAATGGCGGAAAACACAGTTTTACTCTAATTCTGACCCAGTCTGAATTTTATCTAGATTCCCAGTACCTTATACGGAATATTAAATGGTACCGATACAAAGTATCGGATTTTGGAAGGAGGGGAGAAAAAAAAACAAAAAAAAACTGAAAAATGCTGTGGCGGGAAGGGGTTAAAGAACTTAATCTGTATTACCTTGAGGAAAGGGTAACATTTAAATGTGTTTAAAGGTATACATAAAGTTCAGGTGGGAAGGCGTTTTAATCTCTTGTCAACCACCCACTGAGCTTATATGTCTAGGTGGTCACCCCTTTACATACTGGTAAGTCCTGACAAAGTTTGCAACTGTAAGAGGTCCTATAGGAGTGGGAGGCAACTGTCAGATCACTGTATGAGGCTGTATTCCTCCTAATATATTAGCCCAAGTTACAGGGGAAATTGGCCAAAAAAAAATTACATTTTTTTTAAAAAAGCCATTAAAGTTCCCATATCATAGGTGCTAGCCCCATCCCTGGCAACACAAAATTACACTGTGTTTCAAATTATTGGGCAATGGGTTTGGCCATTTTCAGACCAATATTGAGAGACAAATGTTGTTTGTACAGTATAATACAAAGTTGTATAATTTTCCAATATACTTTCTGTATCAATTCATAACAGTTTTCTAGATCTCTGCTTGCTGTCATTCATTCTGCTTAGCTCTAGTGGATAAAATTCTTACCATGGTCATGTGATGAACATAATGAGCTGTGCAATTGTGTATACATCACATGACCATGGTCAGAGTTTTAGCCTTTAGAAGTAACAGAATGAATGACAGCAAGGAGAGATCTAGAAAATCATGAGGAATTGATACAGAAAGTATATTGGAAAATTGTAATTTCTATTCTACAAACAATAACATTTGTCTCTCAATATTGGTCTGAAAGTGGCCAACCCCTTTAATATTATTATGCAAGTTAAATATTAATAGGATTTTAGGTTTTAGTTTTTACAATAAAGTGTTTGCTGTTATCTTTTAAGTTTTCAGGTATTACTCTAAGGTTTGTTAATTACAGTATTTTTTATTTTTTTTTTTTAAACTATAACACACATTTTTAGCAAGGAAAAATCTTGCTAAAAAGTCCCTGCATCTTATAGTTCAAAGATGCTTCCTTAAAAATCAGATGAAACACTGATAAAGCACCTTTCCCGATCACAGAGTGAGCTGTGCGTCTGCACGGCTCTCTCCCTCCCTGCCCCACACTCATCTATCAGATCAGGGCAGGAGAGAGGAATCTGCACTACCTATACTGCATCTGGCGGACCACTGTCCAGACCCTTGCCTCCTGGCCCTTAATAATGACAGGGACCAGGAGAAATGCTTAGATTCTGCCCCCCAAGCCCATTACATTAGAATAGCCGCAGCAGGGATCGGTAATCGTCCCTTACTCTTGTTCAGATGGCAGAGATGATTGCCGATCCCTGCTGACGTTTTTCTAATCCATGGGGCTAAGGGAACAGCAGCCGGAAGATGAACATCGTTATTAAGAGCCAGGAAGCAAGAATCTAAAAAGCTGGCGGCAGAATGTAATGCTCCAATATTGTCCTCCTTACAGTATAATGTCCTATTGGTACTGTGTGGCAGGCACTGTGCTCCTTTAGTGCCCTCCACACAGTACTATGCTTCATTAGTACCTGCCACACAGTATTGTGCTTCATTAATGCCTACCACACAGTACTATAATTCATTAGTGCCCTCCACACAGTACTATGCTTCATTAGTGCCCTCCACACAGTACTATAATTCATTGGTGCCCTCCACACAGTACTATGTTTCATTAGTACCTGCCACACAGTATTGGGCTTCATTAATGCCTACCGCACAGTACTATGCTTCATTAGTGCCCTCCACACAGTACTGTGCGTCACTAGTGCCCGCCACACAGTACTATGCTTCATTAATGCCCGCCACACAGTACTGTGCTTCATTAGTACCTGCCACACAGTGTTGTGCTTCATTAATGCCTACCACACAATACTGTGCTCCATTAGTGCCCTCCACACAGTACTGTGCTTCATTAGTGCCCGCCACACAGTAGTGTGCTTCATTAGTGCCCGCCACACAGTAGTGTGCTTCATTAGTGCCCGCCACACAGTAGTGTGCTTCATTAGTGCCCGCCACACAGTAGTGTGCTTCATTAGTGCCCGCCACACAGTAGTGTGCTTCATTAGTGCCCGCCACACAGTAGTGTGCTCATAGGCCCGCCACACAGTAGTGTGCTTCATTAGTGCCCGCCACACAGTAGTGTGCTTCATTAGTGCCCGCCACACAGTACTGTGCTTCATTAGTGCCCGCCCACAGTACTGTGCCATTAGTGCCCGCTACACAGTATAATGCTATCTGTACAGAAGGGAAAGTAAAATTATTATTAAATATTTTTTTTTCCTAATTTTTCTTGCCTAAAGCTGGGATGCATCATCTTGTCAGATGCATCTTCTAGTCCCAAAAATACCGTAGCTTGCCAGATATTCTTGGTTAAAGGGAAAGTTATTTAAAGAGATTGTTCCATATTTTTAAGCACGTCAGTTTTCATTCAATATCAGGAGGAAGAAAGACCTTTCTGAAGATAAAGAGCATGAATAGTACAGTGTCTTGCAAAAGGCATGAAAACAAATGATATTTCAAGAAAACTGAGAAGAGATCATGGAATTGTTATATGTGAGTGACTCACAGCACAGGCGAGTACGATCTGATAAAGGCTTATTAAGGAAAGTTTCTGTAAGACAAATTAATGTTATTAAAAGGGCAGCTGGAAAATGCCACTGAAGAGCAGCAAACAAGTATCTGAAGCTGCTGGTGTCTCCGGAGTGTCACAAACCTCTCGACACAGGATCCTTCACAGGCTAGCAGTTGTGCACAGGCCTGCAGGTCGGCCACTCCTAACCAAAGCTCCCACAGAGAAGCGTTTGCAGTGGGCACAGAAATACATGAAGACTCATATTCAGACAGATTTATTGACGGGTGGTCCTTATGGATGGAGTCCTGGATGACTGGTACTTATGGATGAGTTCTGTTCATACAAGACTGCAATGTGACCAAAGGAGGTGGCAGAGTGATGTTTTAAGCCTGAACACTGGGAAGTAAGATGATAGGTCCCTGTACGGTCCCTGAGCATATCAAGGTGAACTGTGAATGATATTTGGAGTTCCTAACTGAGCATTTTCTGCCATTGTATAAAAAGAACTACCGCTGCCTGCCCACACGTAACCTCCGATCCTCCAAAGACCTCCTACTCGCTCTGCTCTTATCCGCTCTTCACACAACCGTCTCCAAGACTTCTCCCGGGCATCCCCCATACTCTGGAACTCATTATCAAGACACATAAGACTGTCAGCCAAAGTCACAAGATTCAAGAAGGCCCTGAAGACTCACCTATTCAGGAAGGCCTACAACCTCCAATAACACTGTCACCACACCACCACCTGAACAGCCTCTCCCCTCACCTTCTGTCTCAATCTCTCTTCCCTCATAGATTGTAAGCCTCGTGGGCAGGGCCCTCTGTCCCACTGTGCCAGTTGGTCACTGTTAGTATTGTATTTGTCTTGTATATTTTGTGTACTGTATGTAAACCCTCAAATGTAAAGCACCATGGAATTAATGGTGCTATATAAATAATAATAATAAAAAGAAGAATCCTGCCTTCCAAAATAAACCATTTTCTTTTAGAACAATGCATCATCCCATGCAGCAAAAAAAAATATTGACCCTTTGGCTGCTTCAGGTGTAAAAGGGTTTGTCACCATCATCTCCTGACCTCAGTCTTATTTAGAATCTGTGGTGCATCCTTAAAAGGAAGATCTATGAGTGTGGCTGTCAGTATACCACATAACAGCCGCTCTGGGAGACATTGCTAGCATCCTCAAATGAAATACAAGTAGAAACTGTACATGAACATACAAGCTCAATGGATAAGAGAGTTGTTAGTCATCTCAAAGAAGGGCTGATATGTCAATATTGTAACGTGATCTGGAAATATAAACTTTTTGTTGTGTTTTATGTAAGAATATCTGTGCTTGTAGCAAATAGATTGAATGTTATTACCCATTGAACACTGAATTCTGAATAATAATTTAGAGCAATGGATTTTGTGTTTTGCCATTCTCCATACTACCACTCGTAATAACTTCCAAAAATGGCATGTGTATAACTTGCAACAAGGTATATCTGTCATCTATGTAAAAATGACCTTAACTTTCGTCAGGCTGCATAATTTTACAACGTTAACAGGCTGCAGAGGTACAATTGTACCTTCATATATTTTGTATGAAACTTATCACTATAGGTATGATTTTTATACGAAAAATGGATAATAATTAGTATCTACATATTGTTTTACGATGTTTTACTTATATTCAGCACAAAATAAAGATGGTGGCTCTGTTACAATTTTCCTATTGGTCGAAAAAACAGTCGAAGATGGAATGAAAATTCTGAAACCGTATACGGTTTACATAATGTATAAATTACATTTATAAATAATTATCACTAGAAATAATTTACTTTTTTATCTGCACTTTAGAATCGAGTTTCATTCTACTTGCACGTGTTACTGAACTAAATTACGAAGCCAAAATTCATCTACCAAGTCATCATGAGTGATAGTGATGCTGGATCTAGTTTCCGCCATAATCCAAGAAAACGTGTTCGCAGGTTATTATCATTTTGTGAAAAGCCAATAATGTAGTATTGTGTAGTATTTCGGAAAATTATTTATTTTTCATTTTTTCATATTTACAGATTTACGTCTGACGAAATAATGCGAATGCTAGAAGAATCTGATTCTGAGCATGAGGAAGAACCATATGTTGCATCTGATGATGAAAACTATGTACCACAAGTGGATCTTACTGAAGAAGATTCAGACATTGAACAAGAAATGGTCATAGAACAGGAAAAAGAATACGACTCAGACGAAAGTGTTGAGGATGAGTCTGTGCCTCAAAGTGCAGGCGACATTTGGACTGCTAAGGATAAAACTCAGTGGTGTAGTGATCCACTGCCAAATGCACAAACAAAATCTCGTAATGTCCTACGACAAAGAGGTGGCCCTGCAGCAATCAGCAACCTGTATACAGCAAAAGAGCTATTCAAGTCAATCATGACTCCCGAGATGTGTGACATCATATTACGAGAAACGAATCGAAAGGCCAAGAGAGTTTGTGATGCTTACAACAACGAAGTGGTACAACGTTTTCCTGATTCTTCTGAACGGCCACCACAAAAAACATTCAAGCAATTTACTGAAACTGAACTCCATGCATTTTTGGGCATACTGATTGCTGCTGGTGTGCACAGAGACAACAAAGAGAATCTGGAGGAAATGTGGAATGTTGCTGCTCTGCCTCTTATACGTGCAGCCATGTCTCGTGACCGCTTCAAGATGATATTCAGATTTATCAGATTTGACAACGAAAATACACGTGCAGAACGTGTGCAAACAGATAAAGCTGCACCAATACGGGACATCTGGACAATGCTGAACAGAAATCTGGAGAGAGCCTACAAGCCATATAATTGTATCACCGTCGACGAGCAATTATTTCCATTTAGAGGCCATACTAAATTTACCCAGTATATACCTTCAAAACCAGCTAAATATGGCATAAAGATTTTCTGGGCTTGTGACTCGTCAAACGCCTACCCATTACAAGGTCAGCTCTACACTGGGAAACCAACTGATGGTCCTCGACAAGTAAACATTGGTGAACGAACAGTATTGGACCTAGTGAGCTCGTATAAAGGCTCTGGAAGAAATGTCACCACCGATAACTTCTTTACAACCATGGAACTAGCTAAGGTATTGACCTCCTGGAACATGACACTAGTTGGTACAGTGAGAAAAAACAAAAGGTTCCTACCTAGCAACATGCAGCCTGCCAAAGAAAGGCCTGTAAACTCGACAAATTTTGCCTGCAATCATGATGCAACAGTCTGTTCATATGTACCAAAGAAGAACAAATCAGTCGTGCTTCTATCATCTATGCACATTACGGGAGAAGTTGAAGAGACACTAGCAGCCAAGCCAGAGATAATAAAATACTACAACAAAACAAAAGGCGGAGTTGATGTTATGGATAAAATGTTGGGAGAGTACAGTACACTGTGAAACGACGAACATTACGTTGTCCTCTGGCATTTTTCTACAATATGATTGACATCACTGGGTTAGCATCCTACATCATCTACAGAGAACACAATCCAAGCTTTAGGACAAAGGATCAACGAAGAAAGTTCCTGAAAGATCTCGCAAATCAGCTGTGTATGCCTGCAATTGAAGATCGTAGTACAAACCGAATGATGATGAGAAACCATTTTCTTCGAGGTGCAGTAGAAATGGTGCTTGGACGATGCATTCTGGTAGCATCGCAAGCAGCAGCTGGCCCTCAAATACCTCATGGTAGTCGTGGACCCTCCCCTGTTGTTGGTAGTTGCTATGTCTGCCGAGACCTGAGGCGAAAACAACGTAAGACTAGAAAGTCTTGTGTGGTTTGTGTGAAACCCATTTGCGATAAACACTCGGTAGCAAAGACAACATGCATTACTTGCGAAGAAAATCAATAAAAAAAGTTTCTTACATTTTCTTTTATAATGTAAATGAACAGTTTTTTTACTTGTTTATAATAATAAAATAGCATTATCATTAAAAAAAATATTTATTCTTTTTTCCTTGCATTATCTTCATTCAAAATATACGAGGGTACATTTGTACCTATGCAGCTTGTTATGGATGCAAAAATATCTCGACCCCTTATCTCGGAAGGGGGTGGAGATATTTTATTGAAATTTGGCCAATATATTCTGGACCAAAACTGCAGAGATGTCACGAAATTTCAGCCCTCTACGGCTTTTCGAAAAAAAGTTATTGCAATTTTTAAACGGAATAGTTACAATTGTACCTACTCAGCTGGACGAAGGTTAAAGGGAGTCTATCATTGAATAAATCGAATAAGACTGATACCACGTAGGAATAGCCTTTATAAAGGCTATTCATTTCATACCTTTTACTTTCCAGGTCCTCACCGACGTTTTCAAATTATGCCTGTTTTTTTGTTTATGCAAATTATGCTCAGAGAGCACAAGGGGCGTTCCACCTGTTCGCCGAGCACAGCCTTGTCATCACCTGCAGCGCTGCCTCTGTCGCTTCTTCATAACTCCCCCTGTTTCTTTTTCCTGCTTCTTCGCTGCTCGTCAGCAGACAACCATCTTATCTTCGGGCATAATTTGAAAACGGCGGTGAGGACCTGGAAAGTAAAGGTATGAGATGAATAGCCTTTATAAAGGCTATTCCTGCGTGGTATCAGTTCAAAATCGATTTATTGTGGAGTACAGAGCTCTATGGTTCGGGTACACTGTGGCTGTTGTTGAACTAAGGATAGGTCTTTAATAGTTACCTATTCAGATATAGTAGATTTTTAACCGATTTGTACAAATTAAATTACTGTTCTAGTGAATGTACACAGAGTAGGCTCGTACGAGAGCATTTATACAGTATGGCCTGCAGTCCTTTCTTCCTCGGACAGATGTCCCCATGCTACGCTATATGTTCACTTTAGTAATAGTAATGGGAGTATTACCGAAACCTTGTCTGCAGTGTGAATGGATGTACTTTGTAATCTACATCTGCTTCTGTAAAGTATGTAACCTTACTCGCCTTTTGTTCTGTTCTCTATGGCCACAGCGATCAATAAGAATGTGTTCCATTTGTTTTCTAGGTTCTGATCAATAAGACGGGCATTCCTATCAGCCTTTCTGTGCTATATCTTACACTGGCTGAACGTCTGGGAGTGTGCTTGGAGCCGGTCAATTTTCCTCATCACTTCATGCTTCGGTGGTGCCAGCGTGCCCAGGGGTAGGCAGTAATTGTCTTAGTAACATTATATGGTACAGGAACAGCAGACAAGATATCTTCTCCTCCGTTTTATCTCCACAGTTTTTTTGAGAACAAAGCAAAAGTATAAAAAAAAAAAGTTAATGTGGTAACACCTTTTTAGTATCATTTACTAACTTTAGCAATAAAATGATGTTGTGCCATCCATTTACAAACAAGGTCAGTATCAAATTCATTCAAGCAATAAGTGCTGAAACCTTTACTTTCGCTGGAGGCAAGCATCTGAGGCTGACGTCCTATAGTAGAGACACTGCCATAAAAATATAAAAAAAACCGTTGCAAATGAATTTCACATATTTTTATATATATATATATATATATATATATATATACATATACATACAGTACAGACCAAAAGTTTGGACACACCTTCTCATTCCAAGAGTTTTCTGTATTTTCATGACTATAAAAATTGTAGATTCACACTGAAGGCATCAAAACTATGAATTAACACATGTGGAATTATATACTTAACAAAAAAGTGTGAAACAACTGAAAATATGTCTTATATTCTAGGTTCTTCAAAGTAGCCACCTTTTGCTTTGATTACTGCTTTGCACACTCTTGGCTCGTTAACCTTTGCACACTCGTTCACCTTTTCTGTGTCGCACAAAGACACGGTGGTTGGAACCAAAGATCTCAAATTTGGACTCATCAGACCAAAGCACAGATTTCCACAGGTCTAATGTCCATTCTTTGTGTTCCTTAGCCCAAACAAGTCTCTTCTGCTTGTTGCCTGTCCTTAGCAGTGGTTTCCTAGCAGCTATTTTACCATGAAGGCCTGCTGCACACAGTCTCCTCTTAACAGTTGTTGTAGAGATGTGTCTGCTGCTAGAACTCTGTGTGGCATTGACCTGGTCTCTAATCTGAGCTGCTGTTAACCTGTGATTTCTGAGGCTGGTGACTCGGATGAACTTATCCTCCGCAGCAGAGGTGACTCTTGGTCTTCCTTTCCTGGTGCGGTCCTCATGTGAGCCAGTTTCTTGATGGTTTTGGCCACTGCACTTGGGGACACTTTCAAAGTTTTCCCAATTTTTCGGACTGACTGACCTTAATTTCTTAAAGTAATGATGGCCACTCGTTTTTCTTTACTTAGCTGCTTTTTTCTTGCCATAATACAAATTCTAACACTCCATTCAGTAAGACTATCAGCTGTGTATCCACCTGACTTCTGAACAACACAAGTGATGGTCCCAACCCCATTTATAAGGCAAGAAATCCCACTTATTAAACCTGACAGGGCACACCTATGAAGTGAAAACCATTTCAGGTGGCTACCTCTTGAAGCTCATCAAGAGAATGGCAAGAGTGTGCAAAGCAGTAATCAAAGCAAAAGGTGGCTACTTTGAAGAACCTAGAATATAAGACATATTTTCAGTTGTTTCACACTTTTTTGTTAAGTATATAATTCCACATGTGTTAATTCATAGTTTTGATTCCTTCAGTGTGAATCTACAATTTTTATAGTCATGAAAATGCAGAAAACTCTTGGAATGAGAAGGTGTGTCCAAACTTTTGGTCTGTACTGTGTGTGTGGTTGTTGTATGTATGTATGTATGTGTATATATATATATATATATATATATATATATATATATATATATATATATATATATCAGCATATGTAGGCCCACGGTGTATGTAACTGCCATTTCAATTTGTATATCTAATAACTGCCCCCCCCCCCCCCCCCCCATATATATATATATATATATATATATATATATATGATGTATATAATATTTTTTTTTTTTTTTTTTTTTTCCTCCATATATTCCTTCCTTATAATGGTAGTTGCTGTAAGCTGTTACAGTTTAAGGGATGTTCCCACAAACAACACAGGATAGCTGATAAGTATCTTATCTCTTGCGGTCTTTCTTATCATAAGAATAAGGGCCTCCAAGTCCCCTCCGAGTGGTAATGAATATGTTTGATACTGCTTCATGCACATCTTTGGGACTGACAAACATGTACAGTGCTTAGCCAGTTTCATAAAATTGCATGAACTGGTGGTCATGCTTGTGCACCGACCCTCCATTCACATAAGGGACTCGGGAACCTCCATTCTCGTGATCAGCACTTGGACAACCATCAATCAAACATCACTATCCTGTAGGGCTGGACCCCAGAGTAGAATGGCCGTTTCGGTTCAGACGCGTTCAGCTCCCAGAAGAACAAGGGATCAGGCATATTGAAATACAACTTGCCTGATCCATCTATACCCTGATATCTGGCATTAGAGGAGAATTGGGAGACCTCAATTAGATTCTTGGCCAGTCCTACTAAACTGGTGGGCTTGGGTGATGTTCATAATGTGCATGGGCACTTGCACACCTGAGAGTTTGCTACCATTGCATCCAGTCTAATTATTCATTCTGTGAGCTGAGCAGCCTGTACTTTATACTGGTACATGTTACCTACTTGCAGCAAATTCTCAGAGAGAGAGTGGAGACAGATTTGTTCTTCTACTGATATGGCAAGCAAAGATTTAGACAATATTGAATAATTGAAACAAAACTGATAGAAATTTACATAGCTTTCTACCATGTACTGATCAAGCTTTATTCCCATAAGACAGTTCCGTCATAATCTTTATGGTTTGCAGAGGGTCCAGTATCACAGATTTTGTGTATGTGGATGCATTTGGATACGGGAAGTGTCTTACAGCAAAGGAGTGTGAATACATGATAGGGCAGCATGTTACTGAAGAGTTCTATGCAGCAGTCAGCACTAAGGAAGTCCTGCAGAGAATGGTGGGGAATCTTCTTAACCTGGGCAAGAGGTAAGAACACAAAAAAATGCAAGGACAAATGTTATTAACTATGGATATTTGATATTAATCCTTTTATAATACAGTCATTGCTGCTAATGGACTTCTGACCTTAAAGGAAGTCTGTGAGCAATTTGACTCCTTTAAAACTGCTGACAGCACTGTATAGAGCATTGAGAGGGTTGTGTAAGTATATCTGTGGTGAAGATTGTTCAGGTTTCATAACTATCACAGTCACTAGTGCCCAGAATGTGGTCCCTTCATTCGCAGTGCCCATAGCGCTCGGTGTTTAATGCTCCCAGGCCCTTCTTTCTGTTGAGTTTAGTGGTTTCTTGACTGAATGCTAAAGCCGTCACTCGGAGCAAAGCGACCTATTTTGTTTCTGACTTGCATTAGAAAACTCGTCACAATAAGGCACATTTATAAGTGTAGTTTCAGACAAATATGGAGTTGAAGCATAGCTTTTGTTGCATTTCACTATACAGAACAAGCTGTTGTTTGTGTACATGAGAAGAAACTCTATATTTAGCTATTATTTGACTTCTATTCCGCAGTTTTTAATTTTTTTCTGTCTGCATGGTGTATCTATAATTTTCATTCCTCTCTGAGTTGGTGAGTGGAGACTAGCTGCCATATATTGCAGTAGAGGAGGAATTGGCTGTATGACTCTCTCTCACTCAGAAACAGACCTACGACCATGCAGGACATATGTAAAGAAGTACTGAATGTTCAGATGTGAATAAAGTGCTTTGGTTGCGACAGAATGTTTCTGTTCTGCTCCAACAGCACACCAAGTCTGTATTTTCTTCTCTTATCTCCGCACTTCTTGGTCTTTCTCCTCCTTCTCTCTCCATTGACTTCTATAGAGATTCATGTGACCTGCAGTCCATCCTGAGACAAATAGAACAGTGATTTTCACATTGAAATTCATTTTAGCAAATGGAGGGGGAACAGGGACACTGACTGATAAGAGCACAAAGAGGCATTTCTCTCTCTCTCATAAGATGTATTACAAAGTTTCTTATAATCTGTACTATTCATTTATGCAGTTTGCTGACATGACAGTGACTATTTAAAAACACGAGCCTTAAAAGCATCTATCCATCCTTACAAAACAGTACAGTGTTTTTTCACTTCACAAGTAAGAAATGTTACACATCATACTCCAGATGAGACCAGTCAGCCATATATTGTGACTGGTTTTATAAATCGCAGTACTAGGTGACTCCATATTTCTTTGTGACATTTGGTGGATTTGGAAAGCATGATGTAAATGTTGTCTTTTTTAAAGACTATATACTGTATGTCCCTTCTTATTCTTTAGCATTTTATCACTTTTAGGGAAAGCAAAGATCGGAGTTTTATGTTGCTGAGAGTGTCGCTGGATCTGTACCTGGCTATGTATCCAGACAGCGTGCAGCACCTATTGCTACAAGCTAGATTATATTTCCATTTGGGGATTTGGCCTGAAAAGGTATATCTACCTGAATGTCTAACTTGCCAGCACAACCCATGTTGATTTAGAAAGGTAGCTAAATGAACTATATTATGGATATGGTTATCTTGAATGAGTAAAGTAGTGTAATAACTCGCCTCTCCAGAGTCAAAAACTCTGCTCCAATGTGACACCACATGACATCATACAAAGAGTGCCAGTGAAAACCTGAGCGCACCAGGAATATTTATTCATCCTTTCATTATGATTTCTGGAACAAGATCCCAAGAGTAGCTTCTACAGGAACCACTTTGTGGTAGAAAATAAAAATGACAAGCAAATTATTATGTGGTTATAGTAGTTACACTGAAGTCTATGACATATAGGAACATGGCCATCAACATAAAAGTAGTGGATTGGAAGGAATTGTGGTTTTCAGGTAGGAAATTACTATGTGAAGCATTCCATTAACTTCTCAATGATGTGCTTTATTTTAGGTATTAGATATTCTGCAGAATATTCAAGCTTTGGACCCTTCACAGCATGGAGCTGTGGCATATCTTGTCCAGCATACCTTGGAGCATATAGAGAGGCGTAAAGAAGACAGTGGACCAAATGTCAAGCTTAGATCCAGTGAGAAGGAAGTATGTTATTCTGTAGGACTTCTTGTGAGGCACAAAAGGTAGGGAGCCATTATGATGTTTGATGTGGAAGGCAATCTACAAGTAATTCTGGTTGGAAAAAGGATCACTGAAATGCTTTGACTGTGCTAAACCTTATTTAGATAGGATTAGAACTGAGGATAGTATACACAGCAACATTAAAGGAGGTTTTGTGTTTTAAGGTTGAGGCCCCACGTTGCGGAAACGTAGCTTTTTTTTGTTGCAGATTTTGTTGCGGTTTTTTGAGCCAAAGCCAGGAGTGAATTGAGCAGAAGGTAGAAGTATAAGAACTTCCTATATATTTCCCATTCCTTTTGTAGCCATTCTTGGCTTTGACTCAAAAAACCGCAGCAAAATCTGCAACAAAAAAAGCTGCGTTTCCGCAACGTGGGGCCTCAGCCTTAAAAAGGTTTCCGAGCATGTTCTAACCTGAAACAATGCCCCTCAAAATGCCTTTTATGTTATTTTGTACCTTTTAGGCTCCTGAATCCACCTCCAGATTACCTGGTTAGTGTACATGCTACACCTCTAGCCCATGGTGTTTTTGGTTTTCCTACACTACATTTTCCCTGCCTGCAAGATGCAGGAGTAATAGAAATAGATGGGATTCAGAGCTAAAGACTCTCCATGCAAAGGGTTCGGGCTCCTCCATGTAAGTGACATCATTTCAGACACACTATTTTCTGCACAACTCTGTGTTTGGGCATACAGAGATAGCTGTTCTTCACTCATAAGACAGCCCTGAGGACTAAATGACTAATATTAAATCTTTTCCCAGAAACTATATATCCATCTTCTCAGCTCCTCCTGCTCTATAACATATTGCGGGCAGATTGCACTGCATTTTAATGATAATAGGTTGTCTTCAAGATCGCAGATGTCAAATGACCAGCCTAGGTGCTAATGTTGGTGAATACAGTATCTCAGAACTTAGCAGGGTTATAATTCTGCAGACTCTCTCGGGTCACACAGATTGCACAAGAAGGTATCTGAATTGAAATATCGTATAATATTTTCTTTGTAGATAATAGATTGTTTGTGTTTTATATTATGCACTGTATGTGTTTGTACTCACATGTGAAGCTGTTTTTTTGCTATTTCTTTCACCTGTTCTCACTCTGAAATCTATAGGTATGGTTACTGTGGTGTTATCTTTGGCTGGGATCCTGTGTGTATGATGCCACCAGACTGGATCGAAAACTTGAGTGTACACCATGGAGCAAACCAGCCATTTTACAGCATCCTGTTTGAAGATGGATCTTGCAGTTATATTGCACAGGGTGCGTAGTGCCAAGTTTTGCTCTTCACCAATGCCTGCTATACAGAGTGACAGCAAATGGTAGAGTGAATAGAAGGAAACGTGCTGGTTTCGATTTGTTAGCCTCTAGTTCAGATTGTTGCTACAGAGAAAAATATGTTAGTAGGTTTCCCTTGTGTAAATGAACTTTAGTAATTTTTGGTCTATAACATATGTTTGAGAGTCTTCGGCCAATTAAGACAGACGTGTTTGTTCTGAGAAACTTGACCTGTGTGACAGGCACCTTTCCTGCACTGGTCATGACTCTGCTTAACTGAAACCACAGCATCATAATGATCTTTTATGCTGTGTGTTCCAGAACAACTACTGCTCTGCTGTTCTGTATGGAAATGATGCTGTCAGTTCTACGGGTCTACTGTCCTATAGTGATAATGCTGTGAGTAGGGGACAGTAGGTTTCAGTTAAGCCAAGCCTCAATTGGTCCTTGAAATAAGGCCCTCTCATGGACCATGTTTCTCAGACTGACTACGTCCGTCTGAAACAAGCCTTTTAGTTGGAATACTGTCCTTTTTCTCCTCACAGGGAGGCTTCTTTTAAGGGGTAAGTTGCAAATTGGTGGGGGTCTCACCACTCAGGCACTCACCAGTCAGGAGAATGGGGGAGTTTTGTCCTCTGTTGTGAATGGTGCGGTGGCCAGGTCAGCGCTCCCCCTAATCCATATAATTCAGTGGGTGCACCAAAGTACAGCACTCAGCTACAGTAGTGTTCAGAATAATAGCAGTGCGTTCAAAAACATGACTTAAGTATAAAATCTTTATAATAGGTTTTTATTTCCATGCATTGGGAAATGTATATAATTTTCAACTACCTTACAGAAAATAACAAAAAATGAACATTGAGCTGTTCAAAAAAATAGCAGTGTCTGCATTTGTAAGAATTTAGCATTCCTGAATCACTGACCTAATATTTAGTTGTATAACCACAGTTTTTTAGAACTGCTTCACATCTATGTTGCATAGAGTCAACCAACTTCTGGCACCTGTCATCTGGTATTCCAGCCCAGGATGCTTTGACTACATCTCACAATTTATTTGCATTTGTTGATTTTGACTCAGAAACTGCATTTTTGATGTCACCCCACAAGTGTTCTATCGGATTAAGGTCCGGGGATTGGGCTGGCCACTCCATAACCTCAATTTTGTTGGACTGGAACCAAAATTTTGCTCATTTACTGGTGTGTTTAGGGTCGTTGAAACACCCATTTCAAGGGCATTTCCTCTTCAGCGTAAGGCAACATGACCTCTACAAGTATTTTGATATATGAAAACTGGTCCATGATCCCTGGTATGCGGTAATAGGCCCGGCACCATAGTAAGAGAAATATGCCCATATCATGATGCTTGCACCACCATGCTTCACTCTTCAGAGTGTATTGTGGCTTGAATTCAGAGTTTGGGGGTCGTCTGACAAACGGTCTGCGGCCCTTGGACCCAAAAAGAAAAGTAATTTTACTTTCATCAGTCCACAAAATTTTTCTCCATTTGTCTTTAGGCCAGTTGATGTGTTCTTTGGCAAATTGTATCTGCTTCAGTACATGTGTTTTTTTTTAACAGTGAGACTTTACAGGGACTTCTTGCTAATAAATTAGCTTCACACAGGCGTCTTCTACCTGTCACAGTACTCACAGGTAACTGGAGACTGTTACCTGTTACCTTTGATCATCCTGGAGCTGATCATTGGCTGAGCCTTTGCCATTCTGCCTAGTCTTCGATCCATTCCAATGGTAGTTTTCCATTATATTCCACGTCTCTCTGGTTTTGCTTTCCATTTTAAAGCATTGGAGATAATTTTAGCTGAACAGCCTATCCTTGTCTGCACTTCTTTATAAGTTTTACCCTCTCCAATCAACTTTTTAATCAAAGTACGCTATTCTTCTGAACAATGTCTCGAACAAGCCATATTTCTCAGGCTTTCAAGGAGAAATGCATGTACAACATGTGCTGGCTTCACCTTAACCCTTTCCTGACATCCGCCGTAATAGTACGGCAGATGCCGGGTGTTTAAAGATGGCGGCCGTCATAGCCGCCGGATCTTTGCTGTTTTATACAGCAAAGACATGGCACTAATGCCCGCGATCAATGCCTGCACTGATCGCGAGCATTAACTCCTCTGGCGCCTCGGTCAAAGCTGCATATCATTAATGCTGATTCTGGTGGTTTTCTAAGAATCTACTGCAGCAACTGGCAAATTGTCTGAAATGTGGTAATAGAATTTGTACCAAAAACAGTGATTAACCCTTTCAGGACTAAGTGTCATAGATGGCCCAATGCCCAGGCCAAATTTAGCACTTTGGTATGCTTTGCTTTACACAACAATATCTTTTTAATGGCTTTGCATATCTCAACTATTTTTACCATGTTTTTTTCAGGACACATAAGGCTAGAAATAACTAGCCTTATTTGTTAAATAAGTTGAATATTTTTTTTAAGTATAAGAATGGTATAAATTGTGAAAAAAAATGTAAATTATGCTTCTTTTACCTAAAACAAAATAGTTTTTATATATACTGTTGCACATAAACATATTAAAATTTACTTTCCTGGTTCTTCTGATCACAGGGGCTATACATTTATGTAGTTTTTCAACAAAAATTAGGTTTTATATTATTATTATTATTATTATTAATTATTTATTTATATAGCACCATTAATTCTATGGTGCTTTACATTTGCGGATTTACATACGGTACACCAGATATACAAAACAGATAATGCTAACAGAGACCAACTGGTACAGTGGGATAGAGGGCCCTGCCCACAAGGGCTTACAATCTATGAGGGAAGAGGGATAGAGACAGAAGGTGGGGGTAGAGGCTGCTCAGGTAGTGGTGTGGTGACAGTAGCGTTATTGGAGGTTGTAGGCCTTCCTGAATAGGTGAGTCTTCAGGGCCTTCTTGAAGCTTGTGACTGTGGGGGACAGTCTTATGTGTCTTGGTAATGAGTTCCAGAGTATGGGGGATGCCCGGGAGAAGTCTTGAAGTCGATTGTGTGAAGAGCGGATAAGAGCAGAGCGGAGTAGGAGGTCTTTGGAGGATCGGAGGTTACGTGTGGGCAGGTAGCGGGAGATTAGGTCGGAGATATATGGAGGGGACAGGCTGTGGATGGCTTTGTATGTCAGCATTAGTAATTTGAACTCTATTCACTGGGCAACGGGTAGCCAGTGAAGGGATTATATGGTTTTATATTCAGTATGGCTTATTTTCTGGACCTCTAGTCCATGTGTAAATTAACCAGTAGTTTAGAAAACTGGATGGCTGTAAATTGCTGCTGTTATCTCTAGCTAGGCTCCCTGCTGAGAGATAGCAAACATCCAGGAAGAAGGTAAAGAGAGGGGCTGGCAGGGGAGCAAGTTCTGCTAGCAACTGTGAATGGAAAGGCAGTTTCACTTTACTATGATCACTATAAAGAGTTAAATTTTGTTGATAAAAGTCCTGAAATCTTCCCTTATCACAGTGTGTAACTCCCAGACAGTAATTTCAGCATGGAGATGCTGGCAATTATCATTATTGCAGGAGCAGCTGTAAATCACAGGTGTTTGACTGCAGCACTGGCATCAGATAAAGTGAGTTAAATAGGCAGATTAGTGATGTCTAGGGCTTAATCTGGTTAGTCATATTGGACTGCTATTATTTTGAACACTACTGTATCTCTAGCACTCCCATTGAAATGGATGTAATGGGGCGTACGCCATCCAAACTAATACTCCATTCAGAATGAGGGACAAAGCTCTACATTCTCTTGATCTGTGGGGTTTTAGAAGATAAAGAGGTATTCCTTTCTAAAGTTAAGTTTCCCACAGTCAGTCCACTGTAGCAGCAATACTAGTTCTGCAACCATTACAAGAATTCAGTTAATAGAAATACATTAATTTTGAAGGACATAAAGTTAGTGGTCTCTTTGTTTTTCTGGCCCAGGAAGCATTGTTTTTATTTTAAGATACATAGTATACATTATGTTTTCAAGGTGTTGTCTAGTGAAGGAAAGTAAAATGGTAACTCTGGATTTATAGTGGATTAAAAAAAAGGGACACCGCTCCAGTTCCCACGTTGTTCTCTAACCTCTTGTCTCTGCTTCCTAGTCACAACTTGGCACACAGGAAATTCCTGGAAATGCCCATTTGACCAGTCAGCGACCTGCCTCAGCCTGTAATTGACTGAATAGGCCTTTACTGTGTTGAGATTGGACCAGGATGTAGAGACCAGCAGGGACCTAGGTATCATTACAGTGGAAGAGGCAGGGAATCAATGGGATTTACTTGGTTCTTTATTTTTTTTGCCTTTACCCACACTGAGCCCACTGCCACATATTTTTTTCCTTGATGAGAAACCCTTTTAAGATCTCTACCCCTTACCTTTCTTCTAAAGTTTTATATTCTATGAATAATACATGTACCAATACTGGTTACTTTCTAAATCATATGTATTCTATTTTCCTCCCCAGAAAATCTTGAACCACATCCAGAACCAGGACCAATTCAGCACCCCGATATTGCCCATTACTTCTCTGAATTTGTAGAAGACCACTATGTGGCGAATAAAGAACTCCAGCTTCAGTACCCAGAAGACACTGACTTCACTATTCAGCAGAGTTTACTTGGACAATCCGACGCTCCTCAGCTGGAGCCATGAGTTGGGTCTTGGAAACTTGTGCTTTTTTTTTTTTTTTTTTTTTAATTTATAGTTCTTTTACTTACTGTATGCACATGCAAGATGCCAGAATGATCAAGCACTGTAACATGGAGTCCTTTACAACAATACATTTTTAATATTCATATCCAGATTTGAGGTTCTGAGAATGGTGCTCACAGCATAAGAATAGAAGTCAAGGTTTATGAGTATTGAAAATCTTCCTTCACATACATATATATATCATAGCATGCTAAAAGTATTGTATCTTCTCCATCAAAAGATAAAGATATACATTCATTAGCTATAATGTGAGGTACATATTGCAAGACAAAGCACTGAGTAGTTCAGTGTTACTTACCTCTATACAGCTACAGGAAAGCGGAGCAGACATTTAATGCATCTTCTCACACTAGACTACGTATTAGCTCTTAATAGAAGAACATGGTTGTCATGTTAGGGTTCATGAATTGTATATGTAAATGCCCATTGCTAGATTACTGCCTCTTTCTTATTTCACCCTTCCATGCCACAATACTCTTCTTGTTTTATGTTGACAGTGTTACCTTTTTGTTACTGAGGTGCTAACCACAAGGTTTATTCACGTAAAGGGCAATTGCTCGCTGCTATTGGATGTGAAAATGCACTAAAGTCAAACATCCTCCTTTTTACCTCTTCTTACTAGGATAAGTGGTAAGACTTTTTTCCAGTTTCCCTTGTGTCTTTTGTTTAGCTTGTCTATAGAAACAACCAGGAGCCCACAGGTTAAAGGGGTCTTCTGGGTTTATGGAAACAGCAGAGCTTACTGAGCTCTGCTGTTTCTGTAACTCTCTTAAAAGTGGAGCAGCATAGTTTAAAGTGCTATGCTGTTTCCAGAACTTCCATTCACTACTAAGGTAGTTATGGAAACTGTGTCGCTCAGTGAGCTCTGCTGTTTGTGCAAACTCAACCACCACTGACAACCTTGATCTGGCTGTCAGCGGGGGTGGGGTTTGACGGGGTCAGTTTTAGAGATAGATGTAGGTCTATGGCATATCCTGGGGATATTACATAAATATCTACTGTTGTACAACCCCTTTAAAAATACTGATCAAATCTGCACTTTGTAACCACTGAAGCATTGGCAATGGATCAGCAGGTGCTATACCAGGTGAGTAGCATTTTTTTTTTTTTTTCACAAGCCCTGCTTTTTAATTTTTTGTGATTTAAAATAAAGATCATGGACTATCCCTTTTAACATATATAATAGTGAGTTATCTGCTGATGCCTACAGAATTAAACACTGCAATAAAAATAACAGATCTCAATTTATCCAATTCTATTGCTCTATTACAATGGGAATTTATCAACCGCATTACCTGGTCCTGGTTTACACAAGCAATGCTGCTAGAAGGGTGTTAGCCTATTGTAACGGTAGTGGTCGTAGAGATCATTATGCAGTAAGACGTTTTCATTTGGAGTTTTGTAGACCTAGTTCAGTCAATGGAATATAGTCAGGCCTAGGCTGGGGAGGCACGTGTCAAGTTAGCAGCAAGTTGCGAAATCGCCAGCAGCTAACCTGCTGTGAACTACAGTAGTAGTGTTGTGTATGGCATTTAAACATCCCATCCAGACACTGCAGTAAAAACAATTCTACAATGCTCCATGTTTTAGCTTTTGTTTTCAACTTTTGCAGTGTCAATGTTCAAAGCAAAGACTAGCCGCACAAGAATTGCAGTTGAAAGCAGTGGTGAAAAACAGACATTTTCGGCAGGCTTGACATGTTTATCCTTAGCCTTAAGCCAGTTGCACACGACCGTGTGCTAACCGGTGGCCATGAATGAACGGCACGGGCAGCGCGTGGGCGACACACAGATGTCACCCGTGTGAGGCCCATGCACCGGCCGTGCTTCCTTGGCCCCTTTCGTTCAGTGAATAGACTGTCGGCCCGCACACGTATCCGGGAAAAACCGGATAACACACTGACCATTCATAGGGTCGTGTGCAAGGGGACTTACTGAGGGACCACTGCTAATGGTATTGGCTCATGGAATCCTAGAAATATCTTTTGTTTGGCTTAGTTTTCCATTATTACATTGTCAGGAATAGCATATAATAGCCATTTGTAACTACATATCTATATTGCTGAGCCAGGTACGTTTTGTATCCTGTTATCACATCCAGCTGCTCCGGCACAGGTGCTACTTTTCATTCATCTGTAATATATTAAATATCATTAATAAATATTGGGAAATCTCTGCTTTTTTGTCTCGTGAATTATGTCTTTATGTGTTCCAAGTGTGGTATAATGCAACATTAACTTTTTGTTTCATAGTGCCATAGCACAGCTTGAACTTTGCGTAGGCAGCACAGAAGGTGTGCCCTATGGAGTGGGAGATGGGCTGCTGTTTTTGTTTTGTTCTTTTATACAGTCCTGAAAAACAAAAAAAAAGCGTGGCCTGAAAGATTCTTCAGGAACACAGGCTAAAAACTGGCCATGTCCAAAAGAGTTAAAACAAAATGTTTGCCATATCTGCCATTGTTCAGTAAAAAGGCACTGTGTAAACCCAGGTGAAGACCAGGGCTACACTGCAACATCTTGTAGCGCTACTAGAGATGGGTGAACCGATTTATCACAGGCCAGGTTCAACCCGAATATTTCAAATTGTTCTGTTTTTAACCAAACCAAATAAATGGCGATTCATCTTGGATGAACTAAATTGGGTGCTGCCGCATGTATTGCTCAGGAAAAATCTTGTGAATCATGCTAGGTTCATAGTAGTGTTCGGTTTTCTGTCCTTTGGGTCCTCATGGGGACCAGAAAGACGGAAACCCTATCGCTTAAAAAGACTATAATGGGGTCCGCTGAGTTTCTGCCCGGTTTATTTTATGGAAAAAATAATCGGTACACAGTAAGAGTTTTACATGCCTATAAGGACAGAATCAAAGAATAGTAGGTGAGTCGTAGCCTACCAATAGGACGTAGTTAAAATTACTTCTTTATTAAATAACTTAATTAAAAAGGGATACCCATTGGACAATAAAAACACACAATTAAGAATCCTAAATTTAACCACTGCAGTACCATGGTACTTATACTGGATATTGGGGCAGCCCAATAGTTCAGCAATCTGATTTAGCAGTGTAATATCTCCTTAACTTGCTATTCAGCACAACCTGAGGAGATGCTATTAACTCAACTCCTTCATTCTATAGCTACAGTGGGAAAAAAATATTTAGTCAGCCACCAATTGTGCAAGTTCTCCCACTTAAAAAGATTAGAGAGGCCCATAATTGACATTATAGGTAGACCTCAACTATGAGACAAAATGAGAAAACATATCTAGAAATTCACATGGTCTGATTTTTTTTAGAATTTATTTGCAAATTATGGTGGAAAATAAGTATTTGGTCAGTAACAAAAGTTCATCTCAATACTTTGTTATATATCCTTTGTTGGCAATGACAGAGGTAAAACGTTTTCTGTAAGTCTTCACAAGGTTGGTACACACTGTTGCTGGTATGTTGGCCCATTCCTCCATGCAGATCTCCTCTAGAGCAGTGATGTTTTGGGGCTGTCGCTGGGCAACACGGACTTTCAACTCCCTCCAAAGGTTTTCTATGGGGTTGAGATCTGGAGACTGGCTAGGCCACTCCAGGACCTTGAAATGCTCTTTACGAAGCCACTCCTTCGCTGCCCTGGCGGTGTGCTTGGGATCATTGTCATGCTCAAAGACCCAGCCACGTTTCATCTTCAATGCCCTTGCTGATGGAAGGAGGTTTGCACTCAAAATCTCACAATACATGGCCCCATTCATTCTTTGATGTACACGGATCAGTCATCCTGGTCCCTTTGCAGAGAAGCAGCCCCAAAGCATAATGTTGCCACCCCCATGCTTCACAGTAGGTATGGTGTTCTTTGGATGCAACTCAGCATTCACTCTCCTCCAAACACGACGAGTTGTGTTTCTACCAAACAGTTCTATTTTGGTTTCATCTGATCATATGACATTCTCCCAATACTCTTCTGAAACATCCAAATGTTCTCTAGCAAACTTCAGTCGGGCCCGGAAATGTACTGGCTTAAGCAGGGGGACACGTCTGACACTGCAGGATCTGAGTCCCTGGCGGCGTAGTGTGTTACTGACGGTAGCCTTTGTTACTTTAGTCCCAGCTTTCTGCAGGTCATTCACTAGGTCCCCCCCGGTGCGGTTCTGGGATTTTTGCTCACCGTTCTTGTGATCATTTTGACCCCATGGTGTGAGATCTTGTGTGGAGCCCCTGATCGAGGGAGATTATCAGTGGTCTTGTATGTCTTCCATTTTCTAATTATTGCTCCCACAGTTGATTTCTTCACACCAAGCTGCTTGCCTATTGCAGATTCAGTCTTCCCAGCCTGGTGCAGGTCTACAATTTTATCCTTCCACAGCTCTTTGGTCTTCACCATAGTGGAGTTTGGAGTGTGACTGTTTGAGGTTGTGGACAGGTGTCTTTTATACTGATAATGTCAAACAGGAGCCATTACTACAGGTAATGAGTGGAGGACAGAGGAGCCTCTTAAAGAAGATGTTACAGGTCTGTAAGAACCAGAAATCTTGCTTGTTTGTAGGTGACCAAATACTTATTTTCCACCATAATTTGCAAATAAATTCAGACAATATGATTTTCTAGATTTTTTTTTTTTTTTTTTTTTCCATTTTGTCTCTCATAGTTAAGGTCTACCTATGATATCAATTACAGGCCGACATCATCTTTTTAAGTGGGAGAACTTGCACAATTGGTGGCTGACTAAATACTTTTTTTTCCCCACTGTAATAGCAAGCTCTGCGGGCAGCTCTTTAAACCAGAGCTCGCTCGCCATTAATCACTGGCAGCATAATATGTCAGATTTGCTTGCCAGTGTTGAAGGCACCGGAGTTGCTGCTCAGCCAATACAGGTGCATCTCAATAAATTTGAATATTTTTGAAACGTTCATTCATTTCAGTAATTCAATTCATAATCAGCGTCTTCCATGATTGTGTGTCCTACTGAACCAGACTGAGGGACCATTTAAAGGCTTAGGAAACCTTGGCAGGTGACACACTGAATTTACAATACTGAACTTTTTTACAATATTCTAATTTTCTTAGATTTGGGTTTTCATTACCTGTAATCCATAATCAACATTTACAGAAATAAAACACTTGAAATAGAACACTCTGTGTGTAAAGAATCTAGAAAATATAGGAGGTCACTTTTTTAATGTAATTACTGAAATAAATAAATGTTTCAAAGATATTCTAATTTATTGAGATCCAACTGTAGATCAGTGAAAACCACATCCATGCTGTTTGTGTGCAGGAGACCTAAGGCTGAGGTCCCACGTTGCGGAAATGCAGCACTTTTGTTGCAGATTTTGCTGCGGTTTTTTTGAGCCATAGCCAAGAAGGGCTACAAAAGGAATTGGAAATATAAAGGAAGTTCTTATACATCTCCCTTCTGCTCAATCTACTCCTGGCTTTGGCTCAAAAAAGTAGTAAAATCTGCAACAAAAAAAGCTGCTTTTCCGCAACGTGGGGCCTCAGCCTTAGGGTGTTTCTTTTAGGGTGGTGACACATTGTGTACCCAGATGCGGCTATAGCCAAATCCAGTCCCCGGGCACCAGGGCTGTCACTTTGGGATAAGTGTGACACCCATTAATTACTGGCTGTGGTTTTGCTGTTACTGCACAGCCAGCAATTAAGTGGCTGAAATTAATCCGCGTTTCACTTACAGAAAAGTGAAAGTACTGGCGGGCCGGGGACTGGATGCCTCATCCAGGTACATAGTGTGACATCACCCTACAGGTGTTACCTCACTTTGCTACCTGTTGCATACATTTACCACTAATTGTGGGTTACACATGTACTTACATTGCTTCTAAGTGGTTAACGCATGTGGCTGGGAGCACAGTATGACAGCACCCCTATGTTACGGTTTGTGCTATATGACATTAGTGTAGGGGTTGTCAGCCTTACAATTATTGCTCGGCACTCCGAGGACCTCATCTTTGATTTTTTTTTATTTTATTCGGCACGTCGAACAAAAAAGGTTGCCTACCCCTGTTCTAAACTATGATTTAAGCCATGATTTAAGTTGTGGTTCGTACCGAACTTGTTTGACCCAAAACTAATCTCTAACCTGAGCTACCCAAAACCGAAACGAACCTTGAGAGGTTCATCCATCTCTAAGCGCTACTAATTGATTTTAAAAGGGTTATTCAGCTTCCAAAAAAAATTAACTGCAAATACATCCAAGCATCGCTCACTGTTCCATTATGCACCCTTTGCTTTGCTTTATTTTACTCACTGTTCCTTGTATCACTTTAAATGCAGTGAACCTGTGGACAAACTGCATTTCCCATGATTCATCTGCCTGCCCTCACTCTGTGTGCCCCTCCCTTCTCCACTCTCCCCTGAGTGCAGATTCCCTCCCTGCTACAGGGTATGTTTAGTTTCACAGTGTCTGTCTTGTGTCTCACTTCTTCATGATTGGCTTCAAGGGATAAGAAGGTCACCTGCTGCTGTGATGTTTTGTTTGCTGGCTGAACTACTCACATGGAGGGGTAGTGAGCTTGCAAAGGAAAGTCACAGCTGTGGTTAATGACATGAAAATAAAATACATAAACAGTGCTGAATTTAAATAGGATACAGTGCCTTGCGAAAGTATTTGGCCCCCTTGAACTTTTCAACCTTTTGCCACATTTCAGGCTTCAAACATTAAAGATATAAAATTTTAATTTTTTGGTGAAGAATCAACAAGTGGGACACAATTGTGAAGTGGAACGAAATGTATTGGATATTTTGCTGCGATTACAGCTGCAAGTTGCTTGGGGTATGTCTCTATCAGTTTTGCACACCGAGAGACTGAAATTCTTGCCCATTCTTCCTTGGAAAACAGCTCGAGCTCAGTGAGGTTGGATGGAGAGCGTTTGTGAACAGCAGTTTTCAGCTCTTTCCACAGATTCTGGATTGGATTCAGGTCTGGACTTTGACTTGGCCATTCTAACACCTGGATACGTTTATTTGTGAACCATTCCATTGTAGATTTTGCTTTATGTTTGGGATCATTGTCTTGTTGGAAAATAAATCTCTGTCCCAGTCTCAGGTCTTTTGCAGACTCCAACAGGTTTTCTTCCAGAATGGTCCTGTATTTGGCTCCATCCATCTTCCCATCAATTTTAACCATCTTCCCTGTCCCTGCTGAAGAAAAGCAGGCCCAAACCATGATGCTGCCACCACCATGTTTGAAAGTGGGGATGGTGAGTTCAGGGTGATGAGCTGTGTTGCTTTTATGCCAAACATATCGTTTTGCATTGTGGCCAAAAAGTTCGATTTTGGTTTCATCTGTCTGACCAGAGCACCTTCTTCCACATGTTTGGTGTGTCTCCCAGGTGGCTTGTGGCAAACTTTAAACTAGACTTTTTATGGATATCTTTGAGAAATGGCTTTCTTCTTGCCACTCTTTCATAAAGGCCAGATTTGTGCAGTGTACGACTGATTGTTGTCCTATGGACAGACTCTCCCACCTCAGCTGTAGATCTCTGCTGTTCATCCAGTGATCATGGGCCTCTTGGCTGCATCTCTGATCAGTCTTCTCCTTGTTTGAGATGAAAGTTTAGAGGGACGGTCGGGTCTTGGTAGATTTACAGTGGTCTGATACTCCTTCCATTTCAATATGATCGCTTGCACAGTGCTCCTTGGGATGTTTAAAGTTTGGGAAATCTTTTTGTATCCAAATCCGGCTTTAAACCTCTCCACAACAGTATCACGGACCTGCCTGGTGTGTTCCTTGGTCTTCATGATGCTCTCTGCGCTTTAAACAGAACCCTGAGACTATCACAGAGCAGGTGCATTTATACGGAGACTTGATTACACACAGGTGGATTATATTTATCATCATCAGTCATTTAGGACAACATTGGATCATTTAGAGATCCTCACTGAACTTCTGGAGTGAGTTTGCTGCACTGAAAGTAAAGGGGCCGAATAATATTGCACGCCCCACTTTTCAGTTTTTTATTTTTTACAAAAGTTTAAAATAACCAATAAATTTTGTTCCACTTCACGATTGTGTCCCACTTGTTGTTGATTCTTCACCAAAAAATTACAATTTTATATCCTTATGTTTGAAGCCTGAAATGTGGCAAAAGGTTGAAAAGTTCAAGGGGGCCGAACACTTTCGCAAGGCACTGTATATATTAGGAAGTGTTTTGCATTGATGTAGTCTGTTATTTGGCCCTTATTTTTTAAAAACTGGAAAACCCCTTTAAGTGATGAGCTCCAGTTGCAGTCCAAATGAATGCGTTGAGTCATATACAATCTTATGGGCTGAAGCTGTCAATCAATAGTTAACATCAATCAGTAGCACTATAAAAGGTCGCAGTGTAGCCATGGCCTAAGTGAGTTTGTTTGCCACCTACTGTATCATGGTGATAGTTATATAAACTAGAGAGAAATTCCAGAAATAACCTATATAAAAGTTTAAAACATCTGGACCACATTACTTACAGATGTATCTTTTCTCCCATTATGAATGAAGCCAAAAATGACTAGATGCATAAACTATGGAAAGTGCTACTCACCAGGATGTTTTTCTCTTCTCTAATGGATTTCTAATCCTGGTAGGGAGACCCATGAATGTTTGTATTTATCGTACTATCGAGTTGCTGTATTAGGTGTGTTTTATTCAGAAGCCTTAAAGAGAACCTGTCAGGTATTTTTTTTTTCCACCTTAAACTTACCCCTGCATGTGTAGCATCAAGTAATGACCTTTCTTATGGTGCCCCTCACTAAGCTTTCTGTTGCTGAAAAATTAAGTTATAAGCTTTTAAAATCCTACATTGTAATCTGGAAGTTTACCTTAACCCCTTAACCGTATAGTTAACGCTCAGCGCCATAATAGTATGGCGATGTTAAGCTGCGGCCACAGAAGCTGTGCCTGCAGCATTACTTCCGGCACTTGACTTTGTTACACAGTCGAGAACCAGCTCCAGCACTGGAGTTGGAAGATACTCCGACTCCGGCGAATTAACCCTCTGGCTGCCGTGATCAATAGTGATCCCCAAAAAATAACAATAAAAAGTGATCAAAAAGTCATACATACCAAACATTAGTACCAAAAAAAAAAAAAAGTACAACATGCCCCGCAAATAAAGAGCCCTGACATATCTCTGTCAACAGTACAGTAAAA
The DNA here is from genome assembly GCA_947044405.1 of Leptodactylus fallax. Classification (NCBI taxonomy): domain Eukaryota; kingdom Metazoa; phylum Chordata; class Amphibia; order Anura; family Leptodactylidae; genus Leptodactylus; species Leptodactylus fallax. Next base: position 2,138,696 of record CAMRHE010000019.1, read on the forward strand.
AAGTTCTTTTTCAAAAAGTGATGATTTATTTGTAAACGCGGTAAAACGTAATAAAAACCAATATAAATATAGAATTGCTGTAATCGAAACAACCTGCTGGACAAAGCTGCCGTGTCATTTTTAATGCAGAGTAAACCCCATAAAAACAAAATGTAAAAAATTACTGTATTTTTCAGACTATAAGATGCCCTGGACCATAAGACCCAGCTAGGTTTTACAGGAGGAAAATGGGAAAAAAAATTTTGAAGCAAAAAAAATGTGGTAAAATATTTAATATATGGGAGTTGTAGTTTTGCAGCAGCAGCAAGGCCACATTGACAGGTGACCCTGCAGCTGTACGGGGAAGCATAGGCGTTTTCAGACACAGGGATACCTAATGTGTGTGTGTGTTTCACATTAATTTTCTACTTTTATATGTATTCTAGGGAAAGGTTGTGATTTAGAACTTTTTTTTTTTTTAACTATTTTATTAGCCCCCTAGGGGCTTGAACCTGCAAACAAGTGTATTGCAGTCTATAGGAGATTCTGTACATTATTATTGCGGTTGCTCATAGACCAGCCGCAATAGTAATATTCCTATGACAAGCCTGTCAGCATCACCCCACTCCTTCCGCTGCAGGAAACCAGCGGCGGCAGGAGTGGGGCGATACTCCGCCCCCCTTCCCCCGCCAAAACCCCCCCACATTCGGACTACCCCCCCCCCCCCCCCCCCCTCATTTTCCTCCCAAATTTTGGGGGAAAAAAGTGCGTCTTATAAGTCCGACAAATACGGTATGTGTGTTATTTCACATGGACCTCCGAAATGCAGAAATAAAAGCTAATGAAAACATTATATGTACCCCAAAATTGGGGCAAATGAAGGTACAACTTGTCACGAAAGAATAAGCCCTCACATAGCTATATCAACAGAAAAGTCAAAAAAGTTTTGGAAGTTTGGAAAGGTGGGGGGGATATGAAAAAAGTTGCCGAGCATTAATGTACAAACTACCCTGCATCCTTAAAGGGTTAAAGAGGATCTTTCACGTCCTCATCAATGTGCAGTATTTTCAGCACTTTTGGCTTTCCTGGTTCCTGGTATATGCCCCGTTGCTGAAAATATCGGTGCTGTTACTTTCCGCACCGATATCTCCCCACTGTCAGAAGGGCAGGCCTTACACCTCAGTGTCATCGCTGGGCTGTGAGTAATGCGCCCCCCTCCCCCTAAAGTATTCTTCTGCGATGACACTGAGCTGTAAAGCCCGCCCTTCTGACAGTGGGGAGATACTGGTGTCAAAAGTAACGGCACCGATATCTCCAGCACCTGGTCACATACCAGGAAAGTTCAGCGCACTGTCGGCTTTCTAGTGGTATATAATACCGCACATTGATGAGGACATGAAAGATCCTCTTTAAAGAGAGTCTGTCACCAGCAATTGAGCACATGCAAGTAAAAACACTGTGACGCTAGGTTCACACTAGCGTTTGGCTTTCTGTTCTTCGGGTCCGCTTGGGGACCTGAAGAACGGAAACCTAAACTGCTTAAAAAGCGGTTGAGATGTGTTATGGTCACCTGAATGTAATGGTTGTTTTCATTTCCTAATCTGGGCCTCCGTTGCAGAGCTAACTTTATAAATAATATTATGCAAATGAGGTGCCTGCCTGCTATGATGGCCGCCTTGTCGCTGCTATGCAGTGAGTATCAGGATGAGGCAGAGATGCTGAAGTCTCGCCTGGCTCTGTATTCTTGTGGTTCTGCTCTCCAGAGGAGGCTGGATTAGGAAATGAAAACAACTATTACATTCAGGTGATCACTATCTATCCACAGTGCTATACTTGCATGTGCTCATACTTGGTGACAGTCTTTAAAGTACACCTCCGGTTACTTTCATATCTTATCAAATGCAATGTTTTCTTCTCCACGTTTCAGGCAGTTACTTTCTCCATATTAGTCTATAAGAGTGGAGGAGGATAGAAAAGACACTGCTTTAACACTGCTAGGTTGTAGATACTAGTACTCAGAATAAAGCAATAAATCAATTAACTAGCTAGTAGAAGAATCCAACTCAACCCCTCCCTGCTCCATAAAGCTCTATGTGCCAGGCTGAATACAACAGATATAATTAGAGATGAGCGAATCGATTCTGCAGAAGTGGAATTCGATCCGAATTTCAGGAAATCTTCGATTCACCACGATTCCGGATTTCCTGATGCTTCGCGGTAACGAATATTTAGTAAGGACCTTTGTGACATCAAACAGTGACATGATATCTCTAGTGATGTGATTGGGTAGGCGTGTCTTTGTTTGTTAGCAGATCCTTCCACATGAATAAAAATTATCCGTGCTGGAGAGAGAAAGACATGACCCCGGCATCCAAGGGCTTCCAGCATTTTGCCGCCCACCCAGGCTTTCTGAAGACCGGAAATAGCTGTTTATTCGCCGCAAAGTAATTTGAATCTAAGCAAATTTTTTTGGGAACTTCGAATCGAACTGCCGAATCAAACGTTTGAGAAATTTGCTCATCTCTAGATATAATGTAAACAAGCAGTCGCATTGATGATGAGGAGAACAGCTTAATAAGTGCAGAAGGAAACAGATCTGCTTTAAAAGATGTATTACAGAGTTTCTTATATTCACCTCTACTACCCTTTAATTAGTCACGGGGGGGCAGGGATCAGCTTCATCTGGTCATACCATCATTGAGCTCAATCAAACCTTGTGAGGTTGACAGTAAGGTAGGGTATCAGGCTGACATCCAACGGTGAGGAACATGTCAGTCACACCGCACAGGGTGTGATTTAGCGAAGTGACTGCATGACTAGATGAAGCTTTTACCCCCCTGGGACTAGTTAAAGTAAATTTGCATAAGGTTTTAATAGCTTATAACTTTTCAGTAACAGAAAGCTTAGTGAGGGGCACCATAGGAAATAACCATCAAAGAACTATTAAGAAGCTCTGATCTCTAAATAATTCAGGCGCACTACTGGAGACCCCATGAACCAGAACTGAAATCTAAACTCGTCTCAGTTTTCTGGTGTGGATTGCAGCAAATCTCTCTGGTGAGGCATCTGCATCTTACTCGACCACAGTGAGCAGGGCCGAATCTTTGGGACAAAAAAAATGCCATGTGCTAAAGATGTGCCACATCTACGCCCATCTGTATCTCCAGTTGTATACCATCTAAAACAGAGATTCTGGTGTCATATGAAAGCTGAGAACTGTTCTAGGTTATGTAAAACCAGAGATGCAGCTATCTGAAGTTCCTTCTCTCTTTTCGACTGCTACATCTGTGCATACTGGCAATACGTAGTGTGTGTGTGTGTGTGTGTGTGTGTGTGTGTGGGGGGGGATTTATCGACTGATCATTGCACATCACTTTCTTGCGAAATTGAGCAGGCCCGGACACAGGGTATGCCTTGGCCTGACATATTTATTATAACTCGCATCAGAAACCTAGCAGGAGTTCTACAAGAAATCAATGCCAGTTCTTTACTGGATAAAATTCTCTATTCTCTTATGATTTATTCCTACTCACTTCGAGTACCATGTGGAAGCTACAGCTAAGGTTGTCAGCTGCAGTTCTGGCAGACAACCACCAAACTAAATAAGCTCAGAGAGGAATGTGTTGTCTTAGCGGCTGTATCTACAAACAGGAGTAAGTGATGGGACTTGACTGTGGAAAGGGTCACCAGTCGCTCACCTCTGGCTCTGCTGGATACAATGTACTGTAGTGTGCTCAACATAAAAGACACAGGAATTGAGATGCTGGCAAGGTGGAACATGGTACTAGAGATAAGCCTGTTGAGCAGTTTAGTAAACATTGATAATGGTGCTTAATGCCAGTGCCAATTAGTTATATTAAGATGACATACTGAGCAGGAGACATGTATGTGCGTGCAGACAGATGCTCTTCCACTGCTATACTTTTTCTGCAGCCCTGTTGTGTGTAATATCCCTCAGTGAACACTCCCATGGCTTTCATTCTGTATATTTGAAGTTTTTGAGAAGTTACTGTAATAACCAGACTTATTTGAATGGCCAATATGAACCACTATACAGTGAAATGTTAATATTGAAGTGACTGCAGCCTCGCGCCTTAAAGGGGTATTCCAGTCACTACAAGTTACCTCTTATCCATATTGCTGATCAGTGAAGGTCAACTGCTGGGAACCCCACCGATCACAAGAACTGGGGTGCAGAGGTATAGCAGAAGCTCATAAGCAAAGCAGTCATAAAAGAAGGCCTACAGGCCACAGGTAGCAGAGATACATACATGGCAGAAGCCTGAAGGACAAACATGGCAGACAGAAGGACATATATCTCTACATAGCAGAGAGATGCAAACATGGCAGAAGGACCATAGTGTCCACATAAGCAGGGATACATAGCAGAAGGACAAATATGTCCACAGACTGAGGATGGGTTCACACTTGCGCCGGCACTCCGTCTGCCGCAAATCCGACCTAAATGTCGGAAAACTGGATAGCGAAAGGTTTGCAACACTTTGCTTAAAAATCCATTCACTTCTATGGGTTTTTAAAGCAATGTGCCGGTGTGCGCTTACCCCCTCTGCTCCGCGAAGTGTTTTTTTTTTCGCCGGAAACAAAGTCGGACATGTAAGACTTTGTGTGCGACAAAAAAAACTGGCTTCATGGCGCAAAGGGTGTAAGCGCACACCCGCGCATTGCTTTAAATACCCATAGAAACCTTTCCATATCCAGTTTTCCGACATTTAGGTCGGATTCGCGGCGGACGGAGTGCTGGCGCAAAACAGACAAAACTCAGAAGAACAGCATGCATGCATCCAAACAGATCATGAAACAGACCACTGAAACATTGCAAAACCCAGGGTGTGGTTAGTGAAGCAAACTTTTATACACACAGACAGAAAGGGATGAGCAGAAGAAAGATTAGCAGGTTGAGTACAAGAGTCTTGAAAGAAACAGGGCATGCACACTTACAGAGATAACCAGACAGCTAGATCTGCTGGGAAAGGTATTATATTGGCAAGTGAAGAGCGCCAGCTTTATATCTCCTACCCTAAATAAATATTAAGACAAACACTTTTATCAGATATAAAAGTAATACCCACTAAATGATGGTAAGAGATCAAACTTTTCAAGACTTTGGAGCTTGTGACTGCACCATAAAGTAAATCAAAATAAGTCTACTCCTGAGCATACATTCAGACAACCATGCGTGAAAATGGGTGTAAAAATGTCCTCCTGAGGAGTGCCCATATCCCTCATACATTGCAGTGTACATTACACTATATTTTGACAGTACATTACAACTATCGCCCGCACCATATCCATCAACTTTTACACCATAAAAGTAACTTTAATGTCGGCAGAATTTATGACAGTCCCAGGGCTCCAGTAGAGTTGAGCCTAGGCCCAAGAGTACCCGGTGGAAGTGCGTAGTTCATAATGAGGAGCGGGGGACATCAAGTGGTGGTAGAAAAAAATGGTCTTCAGGAATCCCCACCAGTGTTTGTCTATTATTTCTTTCATTGCTTTACAGCCTGTCTTGTATACTACTGTTGAGTTTTACTGTACTTGCTATTGTCCTAATTCGCAGGTCAGATTTCACTATAGACATACTGTGCCTTTTCAATATCTAGACTGCTGGTGTCTACTTTATACATCAGCCAAGTGCTTCCTTCCAGTAAAAAGGGTCTGCAGCTGGCAAGCCAAGCACTGCGATAAATGGATTTGGCTAAGCTGGCTGCCAAAACCCTAGACGTGTATTTGGTGCATTATGACTCACTTAGCGGTATAACAATTTATTTTCAAGGTTCTAGGAAAGAGAATTTAAGTTGAAGATTGCTGAATTTCATTAAATTCCAGTGTCCATGACTTCATTATTTATGTGCTGGCCTCTACAAAACACCATCCAAGTAATGCCATGCATATCTTTATAGTGCACGGTCTTGACTCTCATAGATTATCATTTAGAATGCATCTTCCTCTCTTATGTATTTGCATATTATATATATTATTTCATCATTTTTTATGAAATTACTTTTGGATTGATAAATTAGGGTCATTTTACCCTGATATAGTTTACATAAAACTAAATGGTCCCGAGATATTTTGCATGTGTAGATGAATCCCTGTGAATAAGCTGAAGAGGCATGGACTATACATTACACAATGGCATAATGAAAGTTGCATTTCAAAACAATGACCCAATAACAGCTTTACCCTTGTTAGGAATTCTAATCCAATTCCCTTATACTGTATATCTACTTGTTGAAATGCTCACTTCATAAGCAGGAGCATTTTAGTTTATAGGAAACAGGTATGAAGTAATTCAATTCTCTGTGTCTCTGCCTAATGCTCTTAAAGGGTTTCTATCATTGGGAAAACATGTTTTTAACTGAAGCAATGTTGGAATAGCCTTTATAAAGGCTATTCTACTCGTACCTTTACTTTTCTTTTCCTCGCCGCCGTTTGTCCAAAAAAACATTTTACTCTCATATGTAAATTATGCTCAGGGAGCACCAGGGGCGTTCCCCCTGTGTTCCGAGCACTCTGTATCTTCGCCGCAACCCGCCTCCAGTGCTGCTTTTTCACGCCCCCTGCACTGTCTTCTGTTCATCTTGCATCTGCTTCTTGCTCCGTCAGCCATTTTTCTGGAGTATGCTGGTGTAAGAAACTAAACAAAAATGTGTAACTTACTGGCAGCTTTGTTGTGAAGTTATGTGTTCCCCTCAGGAGCACTGACTCCCTCTCATGTTGTGTCATTCAAGTTTCGTAGACAGTTCCGAACAATTTCTGCCTCTTGCCTGACAAATGTACAGGACTTGCAAAAAAGGGGCCAAGTTCAAGATAAAGCTGTCAGTAAGTTATTCACTAACATTACACTAAACAATATGTCAAATATGGAGGGAATAAATACTGGAGTTCTTCTTTAACCCTTTCCCAACATCCGCTATACTATTACAGTGGATGTCATGTATTTAAATATGGCTGCCACCATAACCGCTGGGTCTCCGCTGTATTATACAGCAGAGACCTGGCGGCAATGCCCGCAATCAGTGCCCGCATTAACCTACCTGATGCCTTGGTCAAAGCTGTGTGAGGGGCCATTTTCCTTTGGGAAAATGGGCAATGGAGAGTGAGATCTGGGGCTGGTGCTCCACTACAATGAAATCTGGGAGCGTATTGAAGGCTCCCAGGCTTGTCATTGTATATCTACTATTACAAGCTGATCATTGTATTATTCAATGCATTGCAGTTTATTATGTTAATGATCAGACCCCCTGGGGTTCAAGACCTCTAGGTGGTCTTAAAATAACAGTTAAAAAAAAAAAATAAATAAAAATCAAATCACCCCCCGATTCCCTAGAACACATATAAAAGTACTTAAATAAAGTTAAACATATACATATTATCCCTTTGTACAAAAATGGTCTACAGAGTTATGAAAATATTTTTCCCCTATAGTGAATGCCGTAGCTAGAAATTTGTTTTTTGCCGTAATCATACCGACCAATAGACTACAGGTGACGTCATTTTGGTTGCACAGTGAACGCCATAAAAACAAAGCCCATAAGAAAGTTGCACAAACACAGTTTTTCTCCAATACCACCCCATTCTGAATTTTTCTTGAGCTTCCCAATACACAGTACAGAATATTAAATGGTACCATTACGAAGTACAATTTGTCCCCAAAAAATAAAGTGCCCATTTGGCTCTGTGGAAAAATAAAAGAGCTATGGCTTTTGGGAAGTTGAGGAGACAAAAAAGAAAATTGAAAAATGGCTGCGGCAGGAAGGGGTTAATGGATATAGGCTACTTTAATATGAGAACACAAAATATGGATCCTCATATTAACTAGTTGCATAGTACAAAGCTGTTTCCATTAATCTGTATAGACACTGAATGAATGTGCAGTGTGATCCGTTCAAGCTTCTTGGAGCATCATCATGTTTTGTTTTGTTTTAATGTGGAGTTTGCATTAAAAGGAATCACAACAAGCTCCATTGGATACTGTATGGTATGGAGATAGCAGTTGTCAGTGTTCTTTCTTGTTCTTTCCTTCCCCTTTGTCTCCAGGATAGGGGCACGTGTAGTCTATTGGTTTTTGTTCTATTACTTATTGAGTATATTTTTTTTTTTCTTTTCTTTCTATTTCTGCTTAATTTAAATTTTGTATTTCAATTATTCTATAACTCTTCAAGAAAAATCACAATAAAAAATAAGGGTGATTTTTTTTTGCCTTTGTGGCAATTTGTTAATACATTATTACCTACCACCTAGGGGGTCTACCTGACATAATTTTATGTAATGGTGTAAAAAAAAAAAAACACAACACCTACACAGAAGGTCTGAGGTCTCAGCTAGGTCTGGTAGTTTGTATTTTTTTCACTGTAAAAATATTCTCAGGTCCCCACAAACTCTGCATATTTGGTATTTTTTATGATTCATGTTAATCTAATTTTAGCACATGCCTCCAGTATAATAAATAACATTTCTGATGGATAAAATTTGATTTTAAAGCAAAGCTCTGACAGGAGAGACAAGCATCCATGCTGGAGATAATGCAGCAGAGCTGTCTGGAAGGAGAACACTGTGTAATTAGTCTGTGCTGGCAGAGGAACAGATCTGCTGACTCAGTCTTGTCCAATGTATCTCAATGTTCAGATGCTTCTAGGTTTATACAGAGAGATTTTTTTTTTTCCCAATATCCTTAACAGAATGAGCGTACAGAGCTGTCACTGAGATGTATTAACCAGCATTCAGCTTTATTCAGCTGAACACTTGTTTGTTGCAATTTCCTCACTTTTTAGGTTCAGAGCCTTGAAAAGCTATTCAAGTGATGTAATCCATACTGCAAAATACTTACAGACTAGCACTGTACAAGGCTGAAAACACTGCATGCTGAAAAAGAATGGCAAAGAGGAGTCAACTTCCTCCATCTGCTACGTCATCCATTACTTGAAGCACATGTTCATAATGTATTTTTCCAGGACTTTCAACAAAACACTCCAGGAGTGTGTTTTAGTGTGTAAACGGAATAAATAGAAAAGCTTATGTTGCATCAATGAACAACACGTCCTTATTTTAAACAGAAAACCACTTAGATTACACAGGGCACCCTGCTGCTTTAACTGTGCTAACCATGGAGTGCTAAGAGAAGGTAGCCAGATAATAACAAAGGAGCAGCAGTCAACAATATGGCTGGCAATAGTAGTTGTTACACAACTGCTTCCTGCTCACAAAACTAAACGCAGGAATCCTATAGAGTACAAATATCTAGACTTACAAAACAGAATCCCGCAATCTTAAATGACAATCTTTCCCTTTCGTTTTAGTAGGGACAGGTATGTAGCTTCTTACACAACTAAACAATTGAACATGTAACATGGGGATGGTATTCTTCTTGTTGCATTCCACATTCACTCTGTGAACCACACACCAGGCCTTGCTTGGCAAAGAAGCTACTTTGGTCCTATTCGTGCTCACTCTTAATAGGCAACCTCCTCCACGGTTCTGCACAGCTCTATGTCATGATCTCTAGACCTCTGGTCACCACCACTCTCCTGCAGCCAGTCTCTCCTGCCTCACCACAGATATACCAGTCACAATTCGATTGCCCAGGTCCCAGTCTATTTCTTGCACAGATCTTTAGCACTTGAATCATACAACTCACGTGGATATCTCGCTTACACTTCCAATGGCACCAAAACCCTTCTACTATAACTCTACTATGGCACTAACCCTTCTACATACTTAGTATTAAATATGTCAGTTATAGGTTTGCCATTGTTAAGTATTACTTGGACCTTAATGACCAAGTCATATTTTTTTTTCCTCTTTATGTCTCCACAAAAAAAAACACAAAAAAAAAAATACACTGCAATCTAGCATTGTCCTGGAGTTTAACAATACTTTATTAATTCTATAAATCAGTACAAATGCAGTGCTGCTAAATATATATTTTTGTACTAGTTTTATTTTACAACAAAAACTTAATTTTTTTCCATTAACTTAGCTACATGTATGAGGACTAGTATTTTGTGGGGGGGGGGGGGGGAGACAGGGGGAATGAAACAAAAAGGAAATCTGCCATTATTTTTTTTTTTTTGTCCTGATAAGTTATTTTTATTCTATGACTTGTTTACAATCACGTTGGTTTCAAAGGTATTTTTTATTGGCAAACCATTTATAAATAAATTACATTTTTTTGTCCCACTAGAAAGCATTGATCATTTGATCGGTTGTACAATGCTTTTGAATACATAGTATTTGAAATAGTATACTAAAAGATTATTATGACGATGGCCAATTGGGGATAGAGGGTGTATTTGTAATTGCCATGGCAATTCATCAGCTTGGGGTGCCAATGATGAGACAGGAGAAGCCCCCTCCCTCAATCATCTTAGATTCTGAAGTTGCCATTGACTACAGCATCTAAAGGGTTAAACTGACATAATCTGAGTTATCTCTGATCTGGCAGTTGCTATAGGAGCCCAGCTGTGTACTACAGCCACAATGGCATGGACGATACTTAAGAAAATTGTACCATGTTGAGGGAACTAGCACCCATTTATTACAGAAATAACTGTCACCTCTTCATGGCATTTGTCAATAAGGGATGAAAGTTGTAAAGTGTTAATATAGCCTGCAGCATTGTCTATACTGTATACTGTAAGAGCCTAAGCAATATCTTAAGTTATCTGCAGCAGCCAGCTCCATTATACACTTACATGAATACTATATTAGCATTTTAAGTGCCTGAGCACTTACATTCTTGGCTACAATTCCAAATCACATTTTCTTTTTAATCATAAAATACAGTTATAATGATACAAAATACAGTAGCATTAAACGCCCTCTCATGGTATCTTATATGTTTGGCCAACTTGCAGATTTCATAGTTGAAAAATTCACATCATGGGTAAAATCATTCTTACTTAAAGGAGTTGTAAGCGATTATAAAATGCGGCTGCACATTTGTGCTTGGCCTAGGTCTGGTATTACAGAACAGGTTTATTCACGTATATGGGGCTATGTTGACTAATGGCAAAAGAGATGCTGTTTCTAAACGCTAGCAGCCTTGTTTCTCTATAAATTTGTGACAGTCAGGACATTGTCCCTAAGACCAGGGCTGGCGTCAGCACCCGGCTTACCCGGGCAAGTGCCGGGGGCCCTCTGGGCTGCCGGGTGCTGACTGCATTTTTTTTTTTTTTTATTTAAATAGGCCGTTACCTACTAGAGTAACCCCCAGAAGGTAACTGGCCCTATTTACTTACTGATCCCTTCTGCAGGAGCAGGGATCGGTAAGTAAGGCCAGGATCGCCAGGCCAGGGCCACTTTAACCATAGGGTCAATGGTGCACTTGCACCGAGCCCTATGGTAGCAGGGGCCCCTTTTGGACAGCGGGACAGTCCTGCATTTGCTGTCCCGCTGTCCAGGGCAGTGGGTCCTTGCTGCACCAACTCATCGGCATCTGGAGGAGACCGATGAGTTGAAGCCAGTGATGAAGTGGGGAGCTGTCCGCTCCCTGCTTCACCACCTGGTCGCTGTCTTTGCTCCAGGTGTACTGGGAGGAGGAGGAGGTGCGATGTAGTGGCGTCACTTACATCATGCCTGTTACTCCTTAAAGACTCCGGGACCAGAGAGAGGAGTGAACGGGGAAAGGTGAGCATTAAGGTTTGTTTTTTTACTTTGACCTATACAGTTGGGGACATGATACTGTGGGGGCAACCTGAGGGGTGGGAGGACATGATACTGTCTGGGCAACCTGAGGGGTGGAGGGACATGATACTGTGATGGCCACCTGAGGGGTGGGAGGACATGATACTGTGGGGGAAACCTGAGGGGTGGGGGGACATGAATCTGGGGGGTCAACCTGTGGGGGGAACATGACACTGAGGGAGCAACATGATGGGGACATGAAACTGTGGGGGAAACATGACACTATGGGGGCAACCGGGGGGGTGGGGGGACATGATACTGTGGGAGCAACCGGGCAGGACATGACACTGTGGGGGCAACCTCAGGGGGACATGAAACTGTGTGGGAAACCTGGGGGATGGAGGGGACATGATACTGTGGGGGCAACCTGAGGGGGACATGACAGTGTGGGGGCAACTTGGGGGACACACATGACACTGTGATGGCAACCAGGGGAGCGGGGAGACATGAATCTGGGGGGGTAACCTGGAGGGGAACATGAAAATGTGGGGGGCAACCTGGAAGGGGACATTATGAGGGGCATTATATTGTATGGGGCCACTAGGGCGGCATTATACTGTGTGAAAGCCACTAAGGTGCATTATACTATGTGGGGGCCATTGAGGGGGCATTATAATTTGTGCAGGTCAAGTATTTCTAAGTGGTGGTGATGGGGGGGCCCACTTATGAAACGACCATGCGCCAGGCGGTTTGGTTCAGACCAAATAGGTCCGAACCGAAACTGCTATTATCATACTCCGGGGTCTCTTCAGACCCCGAAGTTTGATGATCGGAGGCCCAGGGGAGGTAAGCGAACAAAATAAACAGTGTTACTTACCTCTCCTGCGCTCTGATGCAACTCCATACTATATTCAGCCGGGGGGCAAAAAATAAAGAGGAATCCAGGGCAGATGTCTGCCTAAAATTCCCCTTTACTTTCTGATGTCTGAACAGGTTCTATCTACTTGTATGAAATGAACTGTATCTCCCTCAGAAAAAAAAACACCCAATTTCAGTTGTTTTTTTGCTGCAGTGCACATAGGTTGCTCCAAAAGGGGCCCACTGAGGCTGTGTTGCCCAAGAGCCCACAAAAACCTGGACCCGGCCCTGCCTAAGACCACAGCTAATTTTGCATGTCAAGGTCAGTCAGGGCTGTCACTAGCACAAAAGATCCAGGGTATAGGCATGGATCTTTAGTCTAGTGCCCAGAATGTCCCTCGACCTTACAGTCAACTATGTCTGACTAAGTCTCTGTGTGCCACTAGTCTCCCTCATGTGACACAGGCAAATTATGGCCTGTGTACCCTATGACAGCGTGGATCAGTAATGCAGGCACAAAGACATCATTGCAGCTGCCCAAATGGCCCATAGACAGCTCATGCCAAGGGATAGAAGAAATCAGTGGCCTATGAAATAAGAGTCAGGTAAGAATTTCTACTTTTTTCTTTTAATCTTAAGGTAGTACATTTCATTTTGGGACACTATGGGGGCATACTGGGGTAGCATTATTATTATTGGGAGCACTATTACAAGTGGGGTATGCTGGGGAAGCATTACTACTATTGGGGTGTGATGGTGGCACTATTACTAATGGGAGTGTGTTGAGCATTTTTACTGGGGAAACATTATTCTATGGAAGAAATTATTGCTATTGGGACATTAAATGAGTTATCTCTTTTCTAGTTTTGATGGCCTATCCTTAGGATAGGCCAAAAATATTAGGTCTGCTCACTTGCCGTACAAACTGTAGCGGTGAGTACAGGTACTGCAACGCTGTGCCACTGAAGTCTATGGGACAGCACTGCAGTACCTATACTCACCATTACAGTTAGTATGGCAAGTTAGCGGCATGGCTTACCATATGTAAACATTACAGAGAGCCATGCTGTATATTAAAGGTGACATGCGGGGGTCCAGGTGTCAGACCCCTGCAGATCTAATATTTTTGGCCTATGCTAAGGAAAGGTCATCAATACTAAAAACCAGATAATCCCTTTAAAGTCCCAATAGTTGTCTTGGTACAGGATATCTATGGGAGTCCTGGGGGCTGGACCCCTGCAGATATAATATTGATGGCCTATCCATCAATACTACATCTACAATACTACAATTCTAAGGATAGGCCATTAATACTACAAACCGGATAACCCCTTAATACTATTGGAGGCACTATTTCTAAAGGGGCACTATGGACAACACTATTACTATTAGCACTCTTGTGGGCATTTGTACTTTTGGGGCAAACCAAGTGAGTATTATTACTGTGGGTGCACCATTACTAAAGGGACACTGTGGAGGGCACTATTATTAGCAGGGCACTTTGGAGGAGCATTATTATTGTCGGGCACTATTACTAATGGGGCAAACTGGGGAGCATTAGTACTATGCAGTGGAACTATGCCAGACAAACTCTGCATGGCTGGAAAAAGCACTCATGGTAGTTGGGCCTAATGAAGAAGATGAGGAAAGAAAATGACTACAATCAGAGGAGGTTGTAGTCATTGTATTTTTTCTGTGACTATCAGATCAGCACTGTTGTCTTTTTGTGGGCAGGAGGGACTGTAATTCAGTATAAATGTATTGGGGCTTGGGCCCAGGATCTTTTAGACTCTGCCTGGAGAATTCATGGAGGCTTGAGAAATTTGACTCTGTGCTTAAATGATGCTAGTAATAATAGATATGTACAACTGAACAACAAGTATTAAATACAGAAGAGTCCAATTGACGTAAACATTGATGATTTTTTGCTTTAGTCCAGTCTGGCTTAGTGTCCATTTATACCAATCCACAAGGGTCACTTACTACAAACCTTTCCTCTACACAAAAACATGATTACATTACACCCTGTTGACATTTCTGTCCATTGCGTTTATAACTGTAAATTACTGAGCTCTAAAATTCTTTTTTGGGGTCCCTTTCAGAGCAGTGACTGAGATTCAGACTTGCAAAAAAGAAACTCCTTGCATAATCTGAGAAATCAGCATCATCAGATTACTCCGTCACACACTTAGCCCCAGACGTATACTATGATGATCCATATGTGCATCCAGATATTCTATATGTTTCCATATGTGCCTGGTATATTGTGCAGGCAGGACTCCAGACTAGACCTTTAAAATGAATTCAGATCCCTAAACAAATCAACTTGTCAAACCAGACCTTAATATTAAATTAGAACCCAAATCCCAACTATGATGTTGTTAGAACTACTGTAATGTCCTCCTGTTGTTTTATTTCTGCACTTGTGTTTGTTGTTCATCCATCTGCACATTCTTCTCAGCAACAGTCAAGTATTAGTGGGAGACACAGAACAAGTTGAGGAGAATTCTACAGAAAGAGCAATGGAGAAAAGCATGGGATAAAGTGCCCTCTGACCATCAACCAGCTGTACCTGTGTGGGTTCCTTGGGTATCACCAGCCTCCATACCACAAGATTATACCAACATATATTCGACCCCCAAAATTTAGCCCGGGCCACAAAAAATACATGGACTGTGATAATACACAATCATGTATATGGGGCCATTACACTATAATAGGTCAGTGTTCTAGTCATCAAAAACATGGCTAACACACTGACACAGCGCATGTTCATGTACATGGAGCCTAAGGTTTTAAAGTGTGACCTAAAATATACTGATTTGCATGGAAAAATATGCAAAGGAGCATAAAAAGCTACTGCAGAAACAATCTGGACCATGCAATAACACAGGTAATAGGTGCAAACTTCTAAAGAATGTGCAAATATGGAAAAGATACTGTACACAGTGATTTTTACTCATGTTTACTCAAGTTTTCCATTAGTCTTGCCCAGCCAAGAAGTTAACATACTGCAAAGTAAAACAATCTGGACTGAACCTAACAGGACCTATAAATGACTAAATATATGGTACGGTACTTTGGTCAGGGCTTACGGGTCATTTATCAAAACCTTTTCAATCTGCACTTCCCTCCTGATTGTATTTTTCTCCTTTCACTATATCTGACCCCTGCCTAGTCCATGTAATAAATCTGCTATGCTCCTAGAAATGAATCACACAGAGCGTTTTATGCTTGCCGGCTGAGGGACATGTGTCAGATACCATTACTTAACTATCCAATAATGAAATAGGGACACAATGACATTATGTCAATTTTTGATGTACTATCTGTCGAAATCCTCTCTTGACTTATTATGGTAAAAATAATCTGTTGCTGTCCTGATTTTTCTTTTCTTTTTTTCACATAGTCTAAGAAGTATTCATTTTTGATGATGAATATCCGTCAGTACAGCAATATTCAGGCATCTTTGGGTCAAAAAATTAGATGCTCTGCATCCCTAGCATAGATGTGTTCAGAAGTTACCTAAACCAGATAATGTTAGATCAGTGGTGGACGATATGCTATATTATAAGAGCTTTAAGTGCAGGCCAGAGGTCCACAAAGCACTTCCAGCTGGAGTCAGAGCAAAGTATAAGAGCTTATACACATGTACATTAATGGGTCCATGTTGTACAGACAAAGCCCATCATTAGAGATCAGCAAACCGACTCGGATTAAACCTTATTCGACCAGAATTTTCCAAAGGTTCCAGGCTTGACCTGACCCTGAAACTTTTGCAGTTTGTCACCCCCTAAACACTATTATACTCTGAGGTCTCTTCAGACCCCAGAGTATAATAAGTGGAAGCTCGGGGAATATGAGTAAACAAAGTAAACAGTTATACTCACCTTGCATCACCTCATACTCACAGGGTCTGGAGGTCCCCTGTGCCCTCTTCTTGCCTCTGGCTAACGTCACACACCCTGGAGTCACTGATTAGGCCCGTGATTGGGCCTCTGTGGTCACATGGGTGCACGTGACATCGTGACGGTTTGACTTGAATGGGGCAGCAGTGCAGTGCCTAAACTCACTGCTACACTTAATATGGTAAGTGAGCAGCGTTGTTCCCAGCAAGTAAATTTTACTGGGAGCCACACTGTCCCAGAGTTGCTGATCTGCAGGGATCCCAAGTATAGGACCCTTGCAGATCTAATACTGATCATAAGGATAGGCCATCAATATTAAAAAGTAGATAACCCATTTAAGGTTTTCTAAACAGGATGCATTTTATAGACAAAGAAATAAAGGTATATATCAGCTCACTACTTGCAGAAAATAGGTGCAGTCATCCCAGAGATATGTCTCTTAGTGCACAAAGAAGGGAAATAGCCAGGTCAGTACCCAGGTACGTGGTAACACTAGGTATAACTCCAGCACTGTCACAAGATGCTGGTGCTGGAGTTATATCTATGGATGTATTTTAAGGTTTTTGAAAAAGGAAGTTTTGCAAAGTTCCTCAGTCGTCATTATTATGCAAAGCTTACACAATGGCATATGTGTTGATACACTTACAGGTATTTATAACAGAGCAGATAGCTACAACAGTGATAATGTGACTGTATATTGCAGAAGTGCTCTGTTATATGGCACAAATACGGTAGTACAATTGACCTTGTGTCATGAGTCACTGTGCACCTAAACAGTGTCAGAATTTCCTCAATGACCAGTGCCAACCAGGGAACACTCATAAATAGCTGCAGCTAAAGTTCACTTTCTTTCTTAAGCAGTGCCAGTCAGAATTCCCCATAAATAGTGCCAGAGACTGATCCTCAATGAAGAGTGGCCGCCAAGGTTCCCCATAAACATTGGATGAAAAATGTCTCTGTAAATAGGGACAGCTGGCTATTCTAGATATTATTCAATATTAGAAAATAGCTCCTTTGTATAACTGTCACCGGAAACTTCTAGCTGGGTATTATGCAGAGTATATACAGTATACTGCATGTGAAGAATATCGCCTCGCCCAGCCGCCTGGCACGCCTGCGATCAAACTTCTTTCTTAACCTCCCACTCACACACCGTGAGTAGACCGGGTCATAGGATAAAACGAAATGAGCGATATAAATTTTATATGTTTAATAACCCAAGTGGGTCGGTATGAATTAATAGCATATACAGAAATATACAATATTAATATGATCAAGCATAAACATACAAGCAAAAGAGCGATGATACAATACACAAAAATAAACAGGGAAATTAAAAGATAGAGAAAATACCGGCATAGGCTCATAGTCCGTTTCTCTAGGCCACAGCAGAGTTTTGGGCCTAGGGCGCAAGCTTAAGCAAGTTGCATAAAACAATCCTTCTACATGTTGTCCAGAACAAAGGGAAAGGCTTCAGGCCTCACTGCTAGGCCCTCAATGCATTCCTCAGTAGGGCAAGCTCTCTCCTCTTCTCCCAGATCAGAGCTCCTTACTGCCCCTTTGCTGAATGACCCCAGAATCCAGGTCTGCCCACAGCATATGGCTAGTGCTCCACCCACCCCTTGCACCCAGACAGCCCCCCTTCTCCCTCCTTTGCAGAACCCTCGGAGAGATGGGTGAAGTTAAGGTCACTGGCTTGCCATCCCCCATCCCATCTGGCCAGGGATAATAAAAGTGCCTGGCTATAGCAAGCCATCTCCAATGAACACACATAAAACCAGTGAAGCCTATCGTCCAGCAATGTGGACTCAACTAAAGCACCGCATTCCAAGTGGGGGGAAGGACTGACAAGCAATTAAAACACACTTCCAAGAAAGATATAAAACTGAGGGTCGGTTCATCACACTGCATTGCTGGATAACCAAGGAATGAGTTTGAAGCTTGAAGAGTCAGCATTTGTTGAAGTGAATAAATAAAGGCAATATATTCCTTGTGGTTTCTAAGATCGCGGCTCATTGTCATTGAATATTTAACTTTGGTCTTTAATTTCAGCGAATAAAAGTCCATAACATAACTTGGGCAGATTATAAACCTCTGGAGGATTTATTGACTACAGTCAGAGAGATTACAAAGTTAGAAAAAGACACAGAGAAAGTATTGTACTACATTTAGAACATCTCATTATACAATTAAACTTTATTTGCTAGAACTGGAAAACTATTTTATCTGTCTCTTTCAAAATGCCTTTTTCTTCACTTACTAGGCTTCTTTTCTCCCCTAATCTCACTTCCGCAGACTTCCTAAACAGCTCACTCTGAATTCACTGATAAATCAGTCTTGTGAGACAAGGAAGAGTTTCACCTCAATGAAGAAACTGGTTGCATGCTGCCATAGAGGTCTATGGAAAAGGGAGGGGTGAGAAGGAAAGAGGAAATTATGGAGCTGAACAGAGGCCCAGACACAGAGAGAGTGCTCCGGTTTATACCTCAGCACAGTACTCTATGCTCTTAAAGACAGGGGGCTGCAAGGCAGGAGCCAGGCAACCAATCCCCCACATGTGGTGGCGGCAGTGGGAGTCCAGAACAGGAAAGATGGCACTGGTCTTTGCAGAGTCCACAAAGCTGAGAAGCTGACAGGGACCTCCATGGATGCTTCAAACTCTGGACAAACGGGTAATGGGGGCTTCAGGTGAGTGAACAGGTAAATAGCCAGAGAAGGGCTGTTGGGACAGAAAAATGTCAGGATGCAGCAGAGCTAATCGGATCTGCGTCTTTATGCCATGAAGGTCAGGTCATGCTTCCAGTGCTGTATTCTCAGCTATGCCAGTCAGTACATCTCTATGATGTCCTTCATGCAGCTGCTGCTGCTTCTGAGTGGGTGAGAGAGTTAGAGAGCAAGATCTCCTCTTTTAACAGCTAGTCTCCACCTGCTTGCTCAGGGAAAACTAACAATTATAGATAGACTCTGCAGAGGTGGAACAATGTAATGACCAGATATAGTACTACTCCTCATACGTACATATGGTTGTTTGCACTAGCATCACCTCTCCGTTGTTCCAGTCCATTGGAGGGCCAAGATAATGGAGAGGCGGATCGCTAAAACAGCAGTAACACACAGAGTCTGACAGACCCCATTAACTATAATAGGGTTGGTCATTTTAAAACTGAAACCTCCATGCAGGGCTTTTTCCTCCTGTGATTTTCAGGCGGACATGTGAATGCAGCCTTATTCTGAAAAGTCACCTGAAATGATAGATACACTTTAAATTAGATTGAAATAATTTATATCTGAGGTTTATAGAGTCCATCAATACCAGATTTTTATATAATACTGTAAACAGTAAATCCAAAATAATGATTTTCTTTCCATAAGGAATATTTGCTTTGGATGAAAAGGAATTTTTGCTAATGTTAGCCTGCTTTTGTGTTTTAAATATGTGAGCTGGAAATAGATACTGTACAATACTGATCATTCGTAAAGAAAATTATGAAATACTAAAATAGGATAAAATAATAAAATATAGGTGATATGAGTCAAGTGTATTTTGTGACTGTCACAAGGTGGCACATTATGCCAGTTTAACCCTTGACTTCTCCCAAATACTGTCAGAGTATCTTGACTATCTTTATGATGTTTCCTCTGTATCGCTTCCTCTCTTCACAGCCTGTCATGTTTTTGTCATCATGCTCCAGTCACCAGCTGATCAGCCGCAGTTCTTGCAATTTTCTGAGAACAAAGAAGTCAAATAATGATTTAAAAACCTGCAGCTGTCAAATACCGCCAGCTCGCTTCTCACTGAGGTTAACCCTTTAGATGGTGAACATGATCACATACAATATTTATCTCATATAGCATTCTGTGAGCTATCACATTATATACTGATGGGGCTTAATCAGCTCACAGATTGCCTTCTGCAGCATAAGATGGTTGGCACATCAAGAATTTCAGTCCCCGCAAGCACTTCAGGTTTAAGGCTAAGGCCCCACATAGTGGGCTGCAGCGAAAAAGCGCTGAGGGAAAAACCGCGGTGGCAACGCATCGCAGTTTTTCCCACAGCGCTTTTCACAGAAAGTCTGCAGAGGTTTCCTCTGTGGACTTTCTGCTTCCATTATACCTATCAGGAAATGGTTGAAGATTCCATAGGTATAATAGACATGCAGCAATTTCCAAAACTGCAACAGTTTTGGAAATTGCATTGTATCCGCTGTATGTTTTTTTCGCAATGTGCGGATGGGATTCTCTAGAATCCCATCCACTTTGCAGAGACTGTAAACCGCTGCGTTTTATCCCGTGGCGTTAACACCCTGTGGGGCCCCGGCCTAAAACTGACCTCAACCAGCTTTATTTCTTCATCCACATCAGACAGGAATACAACACAGGTTGCACAAACAGACATTAAAGCAAATACTGGTCATCTGACCACTAACTAAACACTTTGTAACATCCTACACTATTGGCCCTTGGTTCAGCCTCGCATCTCCAGAGTTGGAAACTTGTGGGAAGGTTTAATACATAACTTATAAAGCCCATTTCACCTGACTGCTAATTAAGCCTCATTAAAAGCCCATTTGTCTGCAGATCTAAATGAAACACCCAACTTTCCCATACGTTTCTATTCCACCCTGCTTTCCTAGGGTGAAATACATACTTTTTTGTAACTCTAGTGGCATAAATATTGCCACAACAGTTACGAGAAAACATAGGTTTCTTGATATTTATTCAGGTGAATGACCTCTAAAGTACCTTTTAACACCTATTCACACAAGCAAACATGGAAAATTCTTGCCACTGGGGATTTTCTGCTTTAGGCTAAGGCCCCACGTATCGTTGCTCAGCAAAAAAGCTCTGCAGCAAAAACCATGGTTTTTCACAGCAAGTCTTCAGAGGTTTCCTCTGCGGACTTTCTGCTTCAAATATACCTATAGGGAGCAGCTTATATGTCATCTATCTCTCCCTTATAAATTGTAAAGCTATATTCACATTATCCTGTCTGTTTCTCGGCTGTGAAAAATGGACAAATCAATCTGTTTTTAACAGCTGTTTTATACCAATTTAGCATTTGTTCTGTGCTTGTTTGTCTGCTTTTAATGTCATCTCTTTTGCATCTGTTTTTGACGAACCATTAAAAAAATTATTAATTTCATTGTTCCTTTTTGACCCAACCCAGTGGTCAATTTTTAACAGACATAACTTGGATGTCAATCCATGTTTTATATCCATTAAAAACAGACCTATTGATTTCTATTGGGTCCATGTGGTCTTCAAAATGGAAAAATAAGAACGTGGCTGTTTTTGTAACTCACATTTTTTTCTGTCCCTTGTTTTGAAACATGTCATGGCCGTTTTCACTGTCATGTGAATAAGCACTTAGCCTTTGCTTAGTCTTCTGTACTGGTCTGTCACTGAATTAGTTCATGTTTATTGGTTTTGAGGGCTGTAACATTTTTATCATATGCGTTCAACTAATTTCTGCGTCTTTTTTCGGTGACACATAGGGCTTTATTTTTTTGTTGTTTATTTTTGCATGTGTTTTAATTTTTTTTATATCCGGGAAAATTTAAACAAAAGAGGGAAACGTGTATGTTTTTCAGTTTTCATTTTTTTTAAATTTAATAACACAAAGTGCTACTAAAAAACTTTTTAAAATAGTTTTTACTCTCCATTATGGTAATTTTTATTTTGTATGGTGTCATTGGGGGTAGGGCTATAACCTTTAGTATTGGCGTATTATTTTATTTATTTTTTTTAATTATTTTTTTTTTTTTTTTTTTAACTTTTGTTTTATTTATTTATTTATTTTTTACATTGTGTCCCCGTAAGGTCATAATAGACCTTTGGGGACATCTGATGACTTTTTTTTTTTTTTTGTTGGGGAGGCTGATTTCCCCTGTAATTGGGTCTTATACATTTAGCCCCAGTTGCAGCAGGAATACAGCCTCCTGCACGTCACTTTCACATTACAATAGAGCTGATCTGGGTCCTGTAGGACTCAGCAGCTCTTACAGACGCTGATTCCTGGGTAATCACGTGACTGCCGGGTCAGAGGGCAGCCACAAGATGGCGGTTCCCATTCAGAGCTGTATACACAGCGATCGGGATGGCAGGGAAGGTAATAAACCTTCCCTGTCTTCTCTCTGAGAGCTCCGGCTGAAGTTACAGCCGGCTCCCCGTTTCAGCAGCTGCACGATTTTGTGCAGCTGCTGAATTCTGCTTGTACGTACCGGTACATCCTTGCAGAAATAGACAACCACCTTCCGGATGTATATAGTCTATGGGCGGTACAGAAGTGGTTAAAGGGGTTGTCCAGTTTCAGCAAATAAATGTGTAACACTCCCTCTTTTGGAGTCCACTGGGGGGTGTTTAGGATTACAGAAATAGTTATAACTCTGACCCAGAGGCATAGCTAGGGGTTCAGCACAGGGGGGCGAACATGTCCAAGTGGGCCCCCAACTTGGACTTGTTCATATACCGATACTATCAGTATACGGTGAGCGTATAGTGGTATATAGATAGTGGTATATAGCAGCTCTACACAGGGCTCTACAGACGATTTAGGTGAATACAGGGCAGTAACATTTAGTGACTTACCGGTGACTTCTCTGACCAATCCTTCACACTTCCCATCTCTTTCATCTGGACGGCCATGACCACTTCTTCCATTCTCTGTAAAGTTTGCAACACAGACATCTTTGGCTCCTCACTTTTCCAGGCACCTGACCCACATTGTACTCTCCTGCACACTCATCCTGCTGATACCCCATTATAAAATATATAATATAACCTCCTATAATGAATAATACCCTCAAGTGTATCTTTAAGTTAATAACTTCCCTGTGCACTCCTTTAAATAGTGTCCCTTATTAATAATGCATGAGATGTTTCCTAATTAAAAAGGAAAAAAAGGGAAAAAAATTATTGGGGTTCCAATACCCCGGACCCCAGGATCAGCTGTTTGAATAAACCGTGGTACCTGTGTAAGCGCTGTGACCCCTTCTCTGTTTACATAGTGTCATTCTTTTCATAGCGGCCATGTAATGTAACTATAGCCTCATCCTATACACGTCTATGTAACAAGGCTGGAATTACATCACAAGGTCACTATAAACAGACAGCGTATGATATAAACAGGCGCCATAGCCCCTTCATACAGCTGATCAGCAGGGAATCACTTATCTCTTATTGATGTTTTATTCTGAGGATAGACCATCAATAAAAATGAACTAGAAAACTCCTTAAAGAGGACCTTTCGCGTCCTTATGTATATGCTGTTTTACATACCGCTAGAAAGCCGACAGCATGCTGAATTCAGCACACTGACGGCTTTCCCGGTATGTGCCCCGGGGCTGGAGATATCGGGGGTCTTAGTTTCACGGTTTACTGTCAGAAAGGCATTCCTGACAGTCTAGCTACGCTGTGAGGAACGCCCTGTCTGACAGTTCTCGTTCATAGACTTGTACTGGGGGGCGTTCCTCACAGCTCAGCGTCATCGCCGGGCAGTAAGGAACGCCCCCTCTGACAGTACAGCGCTATAGACGAGTACAGAGAGAGGGGGCGTTCCTTATAGCCCAGCGATGACGCTCAGCTGTAAGGAACGCCCCCCCAGTACAAGTCTATGAACGAGAACTGTCAGGGAGGGCGTTCCTCACAGCACAGCTAGACTGTCAGGAATGCCTTTCTGACAGTAAACCGTGAAACTAAGACCCCCGATATCTCCAGCCCCGGGGCACATACCGGGAAAGCCAGCAGTGCGCTGAATATGTAAAACCGCATATACATGAGGACGTGAAAGTTCCTCTTTAAGGTTAAGGCCCCACGTGGTGTCCTGCAGCAAAAAAAGAGTTTTTCCTGCAGCACTTTGCACAAAAAAGTTCGCAGAGGTTCTGCAGACTTTCTGCTTCAATTATATCTACAGGAAAACCGCCAGCATTTCCATAGGTATAACTGACATGCTGCGATTTCCAAAACTGCGTCTGTTTTGTAAATCGCAGCATATCTGCTGCGCATATTTTACTGCAAAGTGGGGATGGGGGCCACATGTGGCGAAAACCCACAGAAAAAAACCCGGCATTTTACATCTAGCAAATCCCATCCACACATTGCAGAAAAATACGTTTAGCAGATGCACTGCGATTTCCAAAACCGTTGCAGTTTTGGAAATTGAAGCATTTCAGTTATACCTACAGAAACACTGGCGGTTTCCATATAGGTGTATTGAAATCAGAAAGTCCACAGGGGAAACCTCTGCAGACCTTCTGTGAAAAGTGCTGCGAGAAAAACCACAATGTTACCGCCGCGGTTTTTCCTGCAGCCCGGTACTTGGGGCCTTAGTCTTATTAAAAGCCAAGTGCCACCTTAATTAAATTAATTGACCCTCATATTATGCCCCTGATTCACCCTGACATAAATACTGCACCTTTATGTTCATAATGCCTTCTAATATAAATGATGCCCCCTAATGGCCCCTTATATAAATAACCTCCCCCCTTGTATTCATAATACCCTGTAATAACCCTTATATAAATGACCCCCCCATCGTCATAATGCCCCCTAATGAATCCTCCCTTTATAGTTCTATTTCCCCCTCCTATCCACCCCTTATACTATTAATATACCCACAACTAAGCTAAAAAACAAAAACAAAAGTCATACTCACCTGCGATGCTGATGAATGGAGCCGCCGCCGCTTCCTCCCTGTCCACGCACAGGACGTCTGTGTCTGAGCACGGGGGGCGCGTTGTTGTGACGTCATCGCGCCGACCGTGCTGAGAAGCAGACGTCGTCTGTGATCTCGGCGTCTTGTAAACCGCAGGCCTGTATTGGCTTGCGGTTTACAATACCGTTAAGTTGCAGGTTACGTTTTAACTAGATCGGTGTCTGCAGACACCGATCTAGTTAAAAATAAAGGATGTATTAATGGCGGCCCCGGGGTGGGCCCCCAAAAATTCAGTGGGCCCGGGGCAGCCGCCCCCTCTGCCCCCCCCCGCTAGCTACGCCTCTGCTCTGACCTCTTCACCAGCTTGATCACGCAGTGCCTCCACCCGAATCTTCACCAGGCTTGTGAACACGGTGTTAGACTCCTCCACCAGGGGTCAATTCGGGAGAACCCCTATAGCCTACCTGTAATTTCACTTTTATGAATGACTGTAGTAAGTCAAAAGAAACCACACCTAGAAGATTTAACCTTTTTGATAAGATGTGTATTAATAACTGGAAGTTTGGAACCAAGAATGCAATGCATATAATACTGCAATGAAGAGTGTACAAAAGCATACAGCACTTATGGCATGCACAGTGTGAATTGCCTCTGACTCTATAAGGGCAATGTTATACTATAGGAGACTAGGTATGCAAGAAATTTGTTAAATTCAAAGTATAGATGATTCAACTTACACACAGGCGCCCATTCAAACTATAACCTTTGCTAACTCTCAGTACAAGATAAACAAATTAACTCTTTTCACAAGCACCCATCACTGGCCAGGAGGGATTTTTAGGAAACATTAAGGAGAGAGGGAAAAATGTCCTCTCAGGAGCAGGTCTTCAGGGATAACAGGATTAACCAATTGCAATGTCCTCCTTAACCCCTTCAAGACCGAGGCCAAAAATGCGTTAAGGACCAGTCCTCGTTTTTCAAAACTGACATGTGTCACTTTATATGGCAATAACTTTGAGACGACTTAACTTACACAAGTGATTTTGAGATTGTTTTTTCGTGACACATTATACTTCATGTTAGTGGTAAACACTAATGAATATTTTTGTATTTATTTATAAAAAAAAAAGGAAATTTGATGGAAATTTGGAAAAAAAAAAATCGCAATTTTCAAAATGTGAAATGATCTGCTTTTCAGACAGATAGTCATACCACCCAAATACATTAATACATATTATCTACCATATCTCTGCTATATATCGGCATCATCTTTTAATCGTCCTGTAATTTATTTTGGATGTTATAAAGCTTACAAGTGTAACAGCGATTTTCCAGATTTACAAGAAAATTTCCCAAACTAATTTTTTAGGGACCACTTCAGTTCTGAAGAGGATTATAATGGCCTATATATTAGAAACCCCCATAAATGACCCCATTTTCAAAACTGCACCCCTCAAATAATTCAAAATAACATTTGGGAAGCTTGTTAACCCTTTAAGCATTTCACTGGAATTAAAACAATATGGAGGTGAAATTTAGACATTTAATTTTTTCCCACTAATTCCTTAATTTAGCCCTAAAATTAACACATTCACAAAGGGTTAAAGGAGAAAATGCATCTCACAGTTTGTTATGCAATTTCTCCCAAGCACAGAAATACCCCACAAGTGGGTGTAAACTGATGTTTGGGCGAATGGCAGCGCACGGAAGGGAAGGAGTGACACTGGGCATCTGAAAAGCAGATTTTGCTGGAATAGTTTTCAGGTGCCATGTCTCATTTGCAAAGCCCCTAGAGTACCAATACAAAGGAAAACCCCAAAAAGTGACCCCATTTTGGAAACTAAACCCCTCACAGAATTCATCAAGGGGTATAGTGAGCATTTTGACCTTACAGCCGTTTCACAGATTTTGCTAACACTGGGATGTATAAATGAAACATTACTTAAAATGTCACTTTATCCCCAAAGTTTTCATTTTCACAAGGGGTTAAAGGAGAAAAAGCACCCCACAGTTTGCAAAACAATTGCTCCTGAACACGGCAATACCCCCTATGTGGTCGTAATCTGCTGTATGGGTACATGGCAGGGCTCAGAATGGAAAGAGCGCTATTTGGCTTTTGGAAGGCAGATTTTGCTGGAATAGTTTTCAGGTGCCATGTCGCATTTGCAGAGCCCATAGAGTACCAATATAATGGAAACCCCCAAAAAGTGACCCCATTTTGAAAACTACACCCCTCATAGAATTTATCTAGGGGTATAGTGAGCATTTTGACCTCACAGCTGTTTCACAGATTTTATCATCATTGGGACGTAAAAATGTAAAATTACGTTTTTCCAATAAACCGTCCATTTAGCGACATATTTTTAATTTTTGCAAGTGGTTAAAGAAGAAAAAACACCCCACAGTTTGTTACACAATTTCTTCTGAACACAGAAATGCCCCATATGTTGTTGTAATCTGATGTATGGGTACATGGTGGGGCTCAGAATGGAAAGAGCGCTGTTTGGCTTTTGGAGGGCAGATGTGGCTGGAATAGTTTTCAGGTGCCATGTCGCATTTGCAGAGCCCCTAAAGTACCAGTACAATGGAAACCCCCTAAAAGTGACCCCATTTTAGAAACTACACCCCTCAAGGAATGTATCAAGGGATATTATGATTTTGAGCCTAAAAATGCTTCCCAAAAATTAATGTACAAAGTGAAAATTAAAGTTTTTAAAGAAATATCCAATTTCAGTGCCTAATATGTTGCGGCCACTTTGTGGCATCAGAGACATGCACTCCTAAAACTATTAAGTGGGCTATCCCGGGGACAAAAAAATTAAATATGTGGGTATAAACTGCTGCTTGGGCACACAGCAGGGCTCAGAAGGGAAGGAGCACTGTGTTTTTTTAGCTTTTGGAGTACAGATTTAGAGGGACTTTCTCGTCGCCATGTTGTTTTTGCAGAGCCCTGGAGGTGCCAGTAAATTGGAATTCCCCAAGAAGTGACCCCCATTTTGTAGGGGCAATTTTAGGGTCTCTGCAAATGTGACATGGCGTCCAAAAAAAACAGCAATCTAAATATGCGCTCCAAAAGCACATAGCGCTCCTTCACATTTTTTCCCTGCTGTGTGCCCAAATGACAGTTTATGCCCACAAGTATGACACTGGTGTGCCCAGGATAACGTACTTAACAATGCCATATGTGGTATATACCGCTGTTTGGGCACAGCCGGGCACAGAAGGGAAGGAGCGCTATTTTGGTTTTTGGAGCACAGTTTGCTTTTTGAACACCATGCCACTTTTGCAGAGCCCATGAATTGCCAGTAAAGTGGAATCCGCAGACTTGTGACCCCATTTTGGAAACTATACCCTTCAAGGGATTTATCAAGTGGGGTAGCGAGCATTATTAACCCTTAAGTGTTGCATTATTTTAATTTCCAGAAATCAATGCGCAGCTGATAATGAAAAGTTAAAAATGTAATTTTTCTATAGATACGCCATTTCAGTGCCCAATATGTTGTGCCCAGTTTATGTCTGCACAGACACACACTCCAAAAACTGGTGAGCGGGGATCCCGGGCACAACAGCTTTTGGAGCATTCATATCTGATACAAGCCGGGCACAACATATTACGCACTGAAATGTCGTATTCCTGGATAAATTGTCATTTTCACCTTTCACCATCAGCTGCGTATTCATTTATGGATAATAAATTCTAGCAACACTTGTGGGTTAAAAATGCTCACTGTACCCCTGGATAAATTCCTTCAGGGGTGTAGTTTCCAAAATGGGGTGACATGTCAGGAGATTCCACTGTACTGGCATTTCAGCTCTGCAAAAGTGCAATGGCGTCCAAAAACCAAATAGCGCTCCTTCCCTTCTGTGCTCGGCTGTGCCCAAACAGCAGTTTATACCCACATATGACATTAAGTACCTTATCCTGGGTACACCAGTGTCATACATGTGGGTATAAACTGCAGTTTGTGCACACAGTAGGGCGCAGAAGGGAAGGAGCGCTATGTGGCTTTTGGAGCGCAGATTCAGATGTTTGGGATCTGGATGCCATGTCATGTTTGCAGAGCCTCTAAAGTACCAGTAAAGTGGAATCCCCTAGGGAATGACCCCATTTTGAAAACTGCACCCCTCAAAGAATTTATCAAGGGGTGTAACGAGCATTAGTATCCCAGACGTGACTGCACAGCGGATGGTGAACAGTGAATATGTAAGCTGTGCGTAGAACATTGGGTACACTAAATTCCCTACTATTTCCCCAGTAGTTCCTATTATTGGGGGGTCACTCTGGGGGTCACTTCTGGTTTATTTTCCCTCGTAAGCTCTGAATCTGGTTTGCCCCCTGATATACGCTCGCACAGCTTATACATTCCCTTCCTGCCGCAGCCAGTTATGTTCTAATGATTTGGCGATTTTTGGGGGTTTTTGTCTTCACATTGTACGAGCTATATTTTCTTTATTTCTCTGGTGATGTAGCCATATTAGGGCTTGTTGTTTGCAGTATGAGATGTATTTTTTAATGACATCATTTTTAGGTGCTTACAACTTATTAAATAAATTTTATTAACTCTTTCTTGGTGGATTAAAAAACAACCCCATCTATTCTGGCACTGTGTTTTACCGTTTAAATTTTTCACCATGCAGCGTATAGCATAAGTAACATGTTAACTTTATTCTACGGGTCGGTACGATTACGGCGATACCTCATTTATACTGTTTTTTTATGCGATACCAATTTTGCAGAACAAAAACCCATTTGGGGACATAAATCAATTTTTTTTGCATCGCCATTTTCTAAGATGCGTAGCATTTTTATTTTTCAGTTTAGAGAGTTGGTTTAGGGCTTATTTTTTGCGGGACAACCTGTGCTTTTTATTGGTACTATTTTGGGGTACATATGACTTTTTGATCACTTTTTATGGCATATTTTGTAAGGTGAGGTGGCGAAAAATCATTACTTTTGGCGGGTTTTTTCAGTTTTTTTTTTCCCGACCTTCACCATGTACATTAAATATGGTTTTAGTTTTATTGTACAGGTTGTTACGGACGCGGCGATACCAAATATGTATTGTTTTTATTAATTTTTAGGTTTATTTTTTATATAATTCATTTTATATAGGAAAAGGGAATTTTTGGGGCTTTATTCTTTTATTAATTTTTTTCACATACTTTATTTATTTATTTTTTCACTTTTTTTTACTTTTTCATGTGTCCCATAAGGATACCTGAGCCAGAGATGCTTTGATCTCTGGCTCAGTAGTATAGACTGCAAGACACGAGCATGCAAGTGTCTTGCAGTCTATACAGGAAGTCAGCACTATGGAAACACAGCACTGACTTCCTGAGGTCTCGGCAGGATCAACCAGGTAGTGGGGTCTTCAGGCAGCCTGGGGTCACTTGGCAGACCCCGGGCTGCAGATTATCGATATCGGCACCCCCGATCTCGCCGCGGGGGGTTCCGGGTGGGGGGGGGGCGGCAAGATGGCGGAACCCCTTTGATGCCGCGGTCGCTGTTGACCACGGCATCTTAAGGGTTAAACAGCGGAGATCGGTGTTACCACTGGTCCCCGCTGTTGCAGCGGGAGCCTGGCTGTCAAATACAGCCGGGCTCCCGCGGTGATCGCACGGGCTCTGCTTCTGAGCCCGCTCGATCACCGTCACGTACCTGTACGTGGGGATGCGGTAACTAACCACATTCTCCCACGTACAGGTATGTGAGAATGCGTGAAGGGGTTAATGTGATACGCTAATAAAAAACTGTGATGGCAAAGCTTTGCTCTGGAAGTTATCCACATATATAGAATAAGTCAGTTATCCAGCAAGTAACTTCTCCTCTTAGTGCTTAGCTCACTGTCATATTAGCTCTGGTCAGAGCAGGTTAGTCTTTTCACTTCTAAGGGGAGATCTCTGTGGCTTAAAGAGGACCTTTCATGTCCTCAGGCACACGCGGTTTTACATACCGCTAGAAAGTCAACAGCGCGCTGAATTCAGCACACTGTCGGCTTTCCCGTTATGTTCCCCGGGGATGGAGATATCGGCGGTCTGTAATAGTTTCTATACCCAAGATTGCAGGTTAACAGTGGAGGTTACAAATGTTATTGTTTGTATAATGAAAAGTTATACTATTTTCCAATATACTTTCTGTTTCAATCCCTCATGGTTTTCTAGATCTCTGCTTTCTGTCATTCTTTGTTTACTTCAAATGGATAGAAATCGGAGCATGGTCATGTGATGGTCGGAGCATGGTCAAGTGATGGTCGGAGCATGGTCATGTGATGGTCCGACCATGGTCATGTGACACAAGTGCACAGCTCATTACAAGACAGTACTCTGACTACTATAATGTGACTGTAACAAGCTGTGCACCTGTGTACACATCACATGACCATGGACTGATTTTTATCCACTGGCAGTAAGCAATTTATGGCAGCAAGCAGATGCCTAAGTATATTGGAAAACAGTATAACTTTTCAGTATACAGTCCAGTGGCTTGCAAACGTATTCCCACCCCTTGAATTTTTTTCACATTTTGTCACCTTATAACCACAAACTTAAATGTTTTTATTGAGATTTTCAGTGACAGACCAACACAAAGTAGCAGATAAATATGAAGTGGAAGGAAAATGATACATGGTTTTCAAAATTTTAATCAAATAAAAATCTGAAAAGTGTGACATGCAAAAGTATTCAGCCCCCCTATATCAATACTTTGTAGAGCCACCTTTCGCTGCAATTACAGCTACAAGTCTTTTGGGGTATGTCTCTACCAGCTTTGCACATTTAGAGACTGAGATTTTTGCCCATTTTTCTTTGCAATATAGCTCAAGCTCAGCCAGATTGGATGGATAGCGTCTGTGAACAACAATTTTCATGTCTTGCTACAGATGCTCAATTTGATTTAGGTACTTTTGCAAGGCACTGTACAAACAATAACATTTATATGCTGAAATTGGGCAAGCCCTTTAATGGTGCTGTAAAATAAATAATATAGTATTGAGGCATTACAGTATTTAGCACTGTACTTAAATTAGTATTAAATTGCTTCATTTTTAGGTTTCCATTTGATAGGTCAATGGTAACTATACTGGGAACAACAAACTTAGTCAATTCTTTGAGGTTGGAGTTGCTGCAGCGCTTATGTTAAAAAGAAGTCATTCGCTTAACCAGGAAGTTGAGACAAGTTTTCGGCTGAGGTTTCTTTATAGTTTACTCGTCTCTGCAAAAGACTTCCTATTTCTCACCTTAAACATGTAACCTTTTTGTGCATATATTGTATAAGGATTAATAGTGTCAAAATTATAGATGGATTGTGAAAGAAGTGATGAAATCGAGTGGTGGGTAGCCTCAAAACACACACTGCGGAAGTTACAGTTTTTCAATTCACTGCCTCAGCTACTGGACAGGTTATATAAGTTAAGAAAAGCTTAGTGCACTGTATAATATTTCAGTAAGATTTAAAGCCTGTTTATGTGGAGCACTAGTGGCTCAGTGCAGCCTTGCACCACTGGAGTCCTGGGTTCGAATCCTGCAAGGAGTTTGTATGTTCTTCCTGTGTTTGCGTGGGTTTTCTCCCACACGCCAAAGACATACTGATAGGGAATGTAGATTGTGAGCCCTATATGGGACAGTGACTGTCAATGTCTGTAAAGAACTGTGGAATAGGATGGTGCTATGCAAGTAAAGCATTAAAGCTGCCTATCCATGCTACTAAAGCTAGCTAACCATAACTGAAACAGGCTGCACTAGAGCCAAGCCATAGTGTACATGCCGGATCTTTTTGGATTTTGCTATTAAAATGAACAACATTATTAAGATTAACCTGTACATACAGAGATAGCAGGGGGTTGAGGCTATGTATTACAGTTTGTAAATTATAGAACTTTTATGGTGCATCATTCTGTAGTCTAGCACATTGCAATTTTTTCTTTGTTTTGGAATCTCCTGTTGGTACATAAAGCTTGACAACCAGTCAGTGGTGATGGCTTCGTTTTTGACCCTTTGGGGCAAATTTATTAAGACTGGCATATCGTACACCAGTCTTAATACAGGTCCTGACTGGCGCAGCGTGTGAAAGATTCATGAAGAGGCCTCTTCATAAATCTGTCTGAGGTCCTGGAGCCAGAATGGAAATCTATGGCAGGTCGGAACTGGCGTAGATTGCTATTCTACCTCACACCAGGAAACCGGGGTGAGTTTCAATAAATCAGCTACCTTGATCCCTGCACCACCCACATTAGCTGAATGTGGTAGGCAAGGCAGGGATCAGGGCTTGAGGCTAATGTTTGGCACAAGAAAGGGCCTTGTGCCCTTTGAGTGTATAATGTGCTATTGTTAATCAGGTATTCTTATGATTGGTGTATTAACCTTAAAGAAAATTTCCACCTTCAAATGCTGTTTTTCTAAATAGGTATTCTCTGCCTATTGATAGGTCATTGATGACCTATTTTAAGTATAGGAGAGATAAGAGATCAGTGGGGGTCAAACACTTGAGCCCCTGCTGATCGGCTGTTTGATGGGGCTGTGGCACTCATACTAGTACTGTAAGTGCTTCACAGCATTGAAAAAATTGAACATTATGGGTGACTGCAGTGGCCACTAGGGGAAGTATAAGAGCTTTGTGCATAGTTATACTTTGCACTCAGTATAACCCTGTAGATAGTAAGGGTGGGTTCACACTTGCAGCGGCACTCCGTCCGCCACGAATCTGACCTAAATGTCGGAAAACTGGATAGGGACTGGATAGGGAAAGGTTTGCGACACTTTGCTTAAATCCAATTCACTTGAGTGGGTTTTTAAAGTGATGCGCGGGTGTGCGCTAACACCCTCTGTGCCGCGAAGCCGTTTTTATTTGTCGGACACAAAGTCCTGCATGTCCGACTTTGCTTCCGACGAAAAAAAGGGCTTTGTGGCGCAGAGGGTGTAAGTGAACACCCGTGCATTGCTTTAAAACCCCATTCAAGTGAATGGGTTTTTAAGCAAAGTGTCGCAAACCTTTCCCTATCCAGTCCCTATCCAATTTTCCGACATTTAGGTCGGATTCGCGGCGGACGAAGTTCCACCGCAAGTGTGAACCCACCCTAAGCTTCCATGCTCCCATGAGCTGGACTGCCCTATTTATTTACACAAACGTTGACTAAAAAAAGAAAAAAAAGATCCATCAGCAGCTGCTTGTTGATGGTTTCCAGATAGCAAATCTAGAACTAGATAATAGTTGAACATGATGCAAATAATAATGAATGTATAAAAAGAGCTTTGACAAACATATGAATAAAGTAAAGGTGGAGATTTAATAATACCAATGTATGTATGTCAGACACACACCCATGTTCAAAAAAGCAAATGTAGCTGTGAATAGGCTTAGTGACTCAATCACCTCTTGCCACTGTTCTGTCAACAGTTGCTATACATGTGGGGACCTAAAGACTCAGATGATGACAAGATCTTGTCATAGCACTGAAGCTGAGTTCTCATACACTGTGATGCTCTGTGGAAAGGTTCTCCAACCTGAATATCAGTATAGTAGAAAACCACGGCACACACTTATTCCGAAAGCTGAAGTTACATGTGGTTTATTAAGAAACACATATGAGGTCAAAGTGCATATATTTTTAATTTTTTCAGTTCTTTTTTATATATTTTTTTTACTTTTTTAACTTTTTTTTTTATTGTGACTATCACAATAAATAAAAGTGCATTGCAGAAGACGGCACTTCTATTGTAGGTTGCATAGAGCTCGTAATAGAAGTTAATGCCAGACAAGCCAGGGAGCCTTCAATAGACTCCTACCTGTCATGGCTACAGATAACGGCAGCAGGCAATCCACCCCAAAATGGCACCTCAGTCAGCTTTGACCGAGTTGCTGGGGGTATAATGCCCTGATCGCTCAGAAGCCGTCAATCCACCCCAAAATGGTGCCTCAGTCAGCTTTGACCAAGGTGCTGGGGGGATAATGCCCTGATCACAGACATTGCCTCCAGTTCTCTGCTGCACAATACAACAGAGGCCTGATGGTCGTGACATTTAAATATCCGACATCCGCTGTACTATGCTGGATGTCGGAAAAGGGTCATAAACCACATATAACTTCAGCTTTCACAATAAGTGTGTGCCATGGTTTCCTACTATACTGAAATTGTGACAATAACATGCATGCACACTGCTGGTTAAGTCCTGGTTTATAATCATCTTATCATTTGCTATCATGAAAAATGGCTCCCCATGCACTGACTTAGTGGTGGGCTGGTGACTGCTCACAGTAGTCAGTGTAAACAAGCAGAGCAGCAGCCTGAACCACTGATAAAACCAAGTTCCCAGCATACCATAGACTTGAGAAGGGCTATCCGCTGAAATGTGTATTACTTTATATGGATTGAATAAAATGGGATTTTCTGTGATGCTGATAATTTTTCTTCTACGTCGAAGACTTCCCCTGGGTCAACCTCTGCACCAGGATCCAGATATAAGAAACTACATTATAGGTTAGCTGACTGTGTTTGCTTGACTGATAAAACCAAGGTAGAATTTCAGATCTCAAACCTCTACCATATAATGCAATGAAAAACTGCAGTCACTGATCAAAGCTGTGTCCTAAAGCAGTAGTGCTAAAAAGGAAAAAAAAAGCAGGGGTGTACCTATAGGGGGTGCAGAGGTAGAAATCACTACTGGGCCCTGGAGCCTCAGGGGGCCCAAAGGCCTCTCTACAACATATGTAAACACCAGTATGGTAAGTGGGGGCCCCATTACAGATTTTGCATTGGTGCCCAGGAGCTTCAAGTTACATCTCTGCTTATGCTCTGCTTTCTGTGATATACATATTATATATTAAGGTAAACATTGTGTAAAATAATAACTGTCCGTAAACTGTAAAATAGTCTACAATTGAATGAAATCCTTACTTACGTGTTGACCCCTAAGGTAATATTATTGGAGGACTCGGCTTCATATAAAACATGGAGATTTATTGAAGTCTTAATGGAAAACAGATACATGGAAACTTCCAGCATAACAGAAATATCAGTCAATGTCTTACATTTCTTAGGAGAAGTGTAGCGTTAGGTTTCTTCAAGGTGGTTCTCTTGCATCATCTTGGCTCATACTTATTCATCAATGTGTGTTGGTCTTCTGCAGGACAATTCCGCCATCCTTCCCAAGGTCTTAGAGGAAGTAGCCAGGTTGGGAGAGAGAGACACCCAAAGTGAGAGACAGGGACAGATCCCCACAGGGAGAGGGAGACCCCCACCGAGAGTGAGACCCAGACATGTGTGTCTGTCAGTCATTTATATTCATGAAAGGGGGTGTTTCCCAACATCCTCATACTTTCTACTACTGTATTTGGACAATACCAAAATAGTCATACTCTATCTACACCCATGCACCATAAGTTACAAGAGTTATGTCAGCAGAATACAATTAACCCTTAAAGGTCTTGAATATTGTAGAATAATACTATTTAACACACTGGCATACAGTAAAACTAAATCTTGTATCCATAAATATAACTCATTGTATAACCAAGCTATTTCTGTTAAAGCTATAAATGGATTTCTCTATATATAATCTCAACAGTGAAATCACTTGCTGGAAATAGCATTTACACTTCAATATTCCCTGGAAAAAAACTAAATAAATCAATTATCTTTCGAATAACATGTGGCTTCCTGCAAAACAGTTTCTAAAAAGAAATAAATAAATATGTGAATGGTATATGTACATAAAAATCATTGTCAATGTCTTCATTCCAAATTCAGGGAGTTAACTTAATGCTCCAAAGCCTTTCATGCGTCATTTATAAAACCGGTGTCTCCATACGTGGCACAGGACCCTTTCAGGTTCCCTCTGGCACCAGGGCCTGCCACGTGACTGCTGCATCTGCACCACTATAGCATTACTCCTCCTGAAATTGTATCAGAGGGAATTGTCAATATGAACATTACGCCTCATGCATACATTTTTATTACATCTAGTAGCTAGATTGTGAACCCCCAGTGTAAACAGGGACTGATCTCCATCTACATACAGCACTATAGAATATGTTGAGGCATAATAATAACCATACATTTAGGATTAAGTATAGACTAGTAAGATTTCTTTTGGTTATTCACCATGTTATTCTGTGTTATTATATTAGATATACATGCCTGTACCAGCAGGTGCCAGAGGATTGCGGATCAGCTTCAGGCAATGATCCCAATGTTCACGACTAGGATGCCAAGCATTGCATAGTTTCAGAAGTTGTCCTTGCAGCTTTGTAAGGTCAGACACTTGAACATCATCGCACCTTCCACATTCAATAATCATCATAGTATCAAAGAGCTTTGATTCAGTATGATACTCTTTACAAGTGACATATTATAATTGTATTGTATACTTTTTCCCTTCAGCAATGTATTATTGCAGTTGGTACTGACATCAGCTTGACATAGTAGCAGAATGTCATATTGCAGTCGCTGCAAGAAGTGATTTGTATTTGAGAACTGTCAACTTGTAAAAAAAAGTGGATAATTAATAAAATGATAGTAAGTATAAAGCACAAAGATTAATGGCTGCACCAACAAGGGGAGCAGTGAGCCTGGTGACAACATGTAGTGAAAGTCACAGTGATTCAGCAATGCTGTCACCAGACCCGAATTAGGCAGCCAGATTATACAGGATAAGTTGCTCCCCATGACATTAACAAATATATTTTTCAGATGTTGACTGACCATGACATTTCTAATATTTAAATCATTGTGTTGTCTCCAATATAATGCCCAAGGCAATATCATCTGCAATTATTTGACATTCTGCATACACATGCTTGGTAACCCATCCAACTTAGTCCGTCCAGTGTGTCAGAGCACATGTATGTATTATTGTATTAAATATGTTCTTCTTATTACTGCTATTATCATGGTATGTTGTGTTAGGCCATGTTTATAAGTCTATTCTTCTGTCGTGTTATAGGAATACAAGAACGGACTGAAAAAAGGAAAGACAGATCCATCTAACCATGGACACCACTGGAACCAAATTGACTAAAATGGGCTCCATTGGGTATCCACTATGTTCTCCGTCATTTCACTAGAAGAAAAAGACCTGCAAGCATGACTTTTTTTGTCTGCAATTTTAGATGGACTGTGTGACAGAGTCTGAAGGAGTCTCCAGACTTTTGCTGTTCTGCAGGTATGTTATGCCATGGTTGTTGTATACAGACAACAATACCTGAGAATATATCATCTGCTAGACTAATAAGTGTTTTAATGAGTATATGGCTTAATGAATATGAGTGTATCTGTATTGCAGGAGTTATTGTGATCCCATAAGCAGAAATAGCAGATGCTATTATCCTTGAGGAAGCCCAGGATGTGGGTGATACATGTGGGTAAGAGGACTCCTGCTGAACTAGGTTGGGTGAAGTATCTCTTATGGATATTGGTCATTATACTTTGTGTCTATATATGTGTTTTATTATATGGGCTTGCATGGTTATATGGGCTTCATCATAGTTAGTATCTGCTTGTTTATATATGATGTTTGATTAGGACATATTGGATATTTATTACATCTGTCTTTTTGCTTTTTTGTTTTACAGTGCACAGCACATTATCACTTCTTTATAAGGGACAGTTTTTAGGGATAATGTATATATATTTTTTTTTCACTAATTACACTGAACATTATTAAATGAGCATTTTATGTACAACTCCATTATTTACTAACTACAATACCTGTACTACTAATACTGTAGCCCACACATATTTATGGAATATATCATGGTATTAACAAGCAGCACCTTCCTATAAACAGCTAAAATGTTTTTAATTGTTTTTATGTTTCTAATGTGTGCAAAATAAAGATTTGTTAATATATTTTTTCTAAATATTTTGGGTAGAGCGTGTCTTTAGTATACAACTTTCTCTTTTGCTTTATCCCCCTATAAGCAGAGGTGTAACTCCCGGGCACAAATATAAAATCTCTGGGGTCCCTACCTACTATGTGCCACTTAGAATAGAGGTAACTTTTATGTACAGATGGTCCTTTGGGGCCCCTCAGCATCTATGGCTTGGTAGTGACTGTTATAGATGCACCCCCTATAGCCATGCCCCTGTCCATAAGGTACATACTGTACAAGGGAACATACAAACTACCACAGTGAGAATCCTAGGTAAAGCTCCACAAAAGGGGCTGGATTTACATAAACCCCACCCCTAAATTGGGAGTTCTACAAGTGTTTCCAGGAATAGGGCTAGAATGCCCCAACTTGGTTAAGGTTAGCAATAACAAGAAACAATGAAGAGGTGAGCAATGTTGTTGGTCTAGGAATAAGAGGGGAGTCATACTAGGAGCAAGTAATAAAATGAGGAGCCATGATGGGGACCAGGGATGTGAAAGGAAACCATACAAAGGACCAGGATTGCAAGTGGGAGCCATGCTAGTGACTAGGATTGAGAGTGATCCATACTGGGGACCAATAAGTGAACCATGCTAAAGTAACTTGTGTAAATGATATTATAACATAAGAAATTACTAATATGCAGCATTTTAAAATGGAAAACATAAATAGTAGAGAGAAAAGATTCTAAACTGCTTATGTAAGGTACAGTGCCTTGCGAAAGTATTCAGCCCCCTTGAACTTTTCAACCTTTTGCCACATTTCAGGCTTCAAACATACGGATATAAAATTTAAATTTTTTGGTGAAGAATCAACAACAAGTGGGACACAATTGTGAAGTGGAACGAAATTTATTGGTTATTTTAAACTTTTGTAAAAAATAAAAAACTGAAAAGTGGGGCATGCAATATTATTCGGCCCCTTTACTTTCAGTGCAGCAAACTCACTCCAGAAGTTCAGTGAGGATCTCTGAATGATCCAATGTTGTCCTAAATGACTGATGATGATAAATATAATCCACCTGTGTGTAATCAAGTCTCCGTATAAATGCACCTGCTCTGTGATAGTCTCAGGGTTCTGTTTAAAGCGCAGAGAGCATCATGAAGACCAAGGAACACACCAGGCAGGTCCGTGATACTGTTGTGGAGAAGTTTAAAGCCGGATTTGGATACCAAAAGATTTCCCAAACTTTAAACATCCCAAGGAGCACTGTGCAAGCGATCATATTGAAATGGAAGGAGTATCAGACCACTGCAAATCTACCAAGACCCGGCCGTCCCTCTAAACTTTCATCTCAAACTAGGAAAAGACTAATCAGAGATGCAGCCAAGAGGCCCATGATCACTCTGGATGAACTGCAGAGATCTACAGCTGAGGTGGGAGAGTCTGTCCATAGGACAACAATCAGTCGTACACTGCACAAATCTGGCCTTTATGGAAGAGTGGCAAGAAGAAAGCCATTTCTCAAAGATATCCATAAAAAGTCTAGTTTAAAGTTTGCCACAAGCCACCTGGGAGACAAACCAAACATGTGGAAGAAGGTGCTCTGGTCAGATGAAACCAAAATCCAACTTTTTGGCCACAATGCAAAACGATATGTTTGGCGTAAAAGCAACACCACCCTGAACACACCATCCCCACTGTCAAACATGGTGGTGGCAGCATCATGGTTTGGGCCTGCTTTTCTTCAGCAGGGACAGGGAAGATGGTTAAAATTGATGAGAAGATGGATGGAGCCAAATACAGGACCATTCTGGAAGAAAACCTGTTGGAGTCTGCAAAAGACCTGAGCCTGGGACGGAGATTTATCTTCCAACAAGACAATGATCCCAAACATAAAGCAAAATCTACAATGGAATGGTTCACAAATAAACGTATCCAGGTGTTAGAATGGCCAAGTCAAAGTCCAGACCTGAATCCAATCGAGAATCTGTGGAAAGAGCTGAAAACTGCTGTTCACAAACGTTCTCCATCCAACCTCACTGAGCTCGAGCTGTTTTCCAAGGAAGAATGGGCAAGAATTTCAGTCTCTCGGTGTGCAAAACTGATAGAGACATACCCCAAGCGACTTGCAGCTGTAATCGCAGCAAAAGGTGGCGCTACAAAGTATTAACTTAAGGGGGCCGAATAATTTGGCACGCCCCACTTTTCAGTTTTTTATTTTTTTACAAAAGTTTAAAATATCCAATAAATTTGGTTCCACTTCACGATTGTGTCCCACTTGTTGTTGATTCTTCACCAAAAAATTAAAATTTTATATCCTTATGTTTGAAGCCTGAAATGTGGCAAAAGGTTGAAAAGTTCAAGGGGGCCAAATACTTTCGCAAGGCAATGGATATATAAAAGTACATGTCAAAAATGAGAGCAAATCTCTTCTTCTTCTATCAGTGTGTGACACAATAGAAAAGTGGATTAGTTGTGAAAAGTGTCCTATGGGCCAGTTTTAGTGCATCTTCCCCAATATATTGTGTGTGGCTACAGTGCAGTGCCTAGCAGTGCACCTCCAGGATCCGGACCCCAAGTCACTATATAAGACCTGTCCATTGTATTGATCTATACAACAGACAGTAAAACTCACAGAATGACTGACACATTGACTGCAGTGTTCATCATTGACTGCAGTATTAAAAAAAGATGGAAGCAAGATGTTACAACAAGCCAGTGGATGGAACTTCCATTTTTAAACTCTGCAGCCAGTGCAGACAGATACAAATGGAAAGTGCTGCTTTTGTATCAGTTATTCTGTCAGTTTCAGTTTTACTTCCCATTGTTCTGATCCTCTGTGAATGGAGCTGACAGCATTATAATTCACTATTATTCAGTAAGTTGCATTCACATGGCGATGGTCAGTCTGGGAAACACAGCCTTCACATGTATCATGTGTCATGGATGGTGACGGTCGTTCGAATAAGACCTTAGTAAATAAAAGTATATAGAGACACAGATTACAAATAAATATGTGTATCATGAGTGGTACATAAAGAAGTTGCCATAGACATTTACTCAATATGTCTGATGCTTTCATGAAATGAATAAATGTGGATGTCCTGACTTCCATGTAGTTCTAAGGAAAGAATTTCTATCCCTCCCTCATGGTAACCTTTATAAATATACACATGTGTCAGAAAGACAGATTTCTTTAACATATGAGGGAACTGTGTTTAGAGCTCTTATCATGGTATCTCAGCCTGGTTTCCTTCAGTATCTTGGTTGTTTCAAGCTTATAAATGGATTGTTGTTATAGTACTATATCTATTTCCCTCTTTCTCTAACTTGTCAGTTATCTTTCTATGTACACTTAAAGTATGCGAGTAGAAGGCCAACTATACTTAGGTACTGTATAGAGGCCAGGGGTCTGCAGCCCACTCCATCTATATTAACTAAGTATCTCTCCAGGCTGGGCTCACCTTCCCCTACTCTGACCTACCCAAGGA
The DNA here is from genome assembly GCA_947044405.1 of Leptodactylus fallax. Classification (NCBI taxonomy): domain Eukaryota; kingdom Metazoa; phylum Chordata; class Amphibia; order Anura; family Leptodactylidae; genus Leptodactylus; species Leptodactylus fallax. The sequence continues at coordinate 2,181,038 of CAMRHE010000019.1, forward strand.
CAGGACATTCAGATTCCCACTTCTTGAGTGTAGTAATGTTGCATCTAAGAAATACTCACACAAGCCCGCTGTCACCATCAAGTTAGATGATGTTTGGCACAACACAGCTTAACGTAAGCTGCTCAACAGTAGGAAACAGCCAGGATCAACATCAGCTGTCCATACAACAGGAAAAGAACACTTCCCACAGCTGCACAACACTCTTGACAGTCGTTTCTCATGCTTGCTACAAATTTACCACACTTGCCTTCCGAACAACAGGCTCAGCTACATAATTGTACCGCACAAACACTACATCAGACTGGTAGTGACAGAAGTCCTAATGGAAGAAAAACCTCTCTTTTATATGAGAGTCTTCTTGCTGATGTGAGTACAAGGTGGCAGGCAGTTGCATGTTGAGTGGTACCAAAGAGACATTGCCCGCTGCAAAATGGGTGCAACAATGTTTTACCCAATTGGAGAGACATTGCACCACCCCCTTTCCTGAAAACACCAGACGGAGATAAACAACATATTCAGCAAAATACACATCATAGAACGCACAATAAGATGCACAAAGCACAAGTAAATATCCAAAACAGTTATACAGGATAATTCTTGGTAAGGATCTAAAATAGTCACCCACCTAAGGCAATTTGCTGTAAGGTGGTGGCTCCAACCAATTTACAACTGTGTACCAAAATATGCCAGTTATATATAACTTCTATTACTTCAACTATAGTCTAAAGCAGGGGTAGGCAACCTTCGGCACTCCAGCTGTTGTAAAACTACAACTCCCAGCATGCATACTTGCTCTACTGTTCTTGGAACTCCCATGGAAGTGAATGGAGCATGCTGGGAGTTGTAGTTTCACAGCAGCTGGAGTGCCAAAGGTTGCTGACCCCTGGTCTAAAGTATGGTAAGTACTATATATTAGACTGCTATCTTATCCATACTTACAGTGCAACAACTCTTTCAATGCCCTACGTTTCGAGATGTTCAGGGGGTTCCCGCTAGAATTGTGGCTTAAGACTAAGAATCTATCATTAGGACTAGCCTTAATATATGAACAAGACAGTAATTGCTGTTTTGTGAGCATGCACAACCTTAAAAAGAGGTCATCATACTGTTGTGGGTGCTGTTATTAACAGACTACTTGTGCCTTTCTTGTGTTGAAGTGTAGACTTTCTCCTGAGATTCAACTACTGTATGCAATTGGAAAGTGGCTGCGCCAGTAAGATCATCCGTTTTCTTTTTTTGGTCACTAGCCGGCAACACCTCGTAAACTGAAAGATTGACATTCCCCCCTGGAGCCATAAAATAGGTGCTCCGGCATGTATAGCCACTCCCTGGGTGCACCACACAGCTTATTTGCATATAGACTAATGTTGAATTTCTCGGCAGTAAGACTGCACTTTGACTCAAGAAAGAAATGTGTAGTATGTCAGTAACAGCCCCTACAACAGCATATAAGTGGTTTAAAAGTGGTTTTGGAGGGGGCGGAGCCTGACGGTGGAAGGGAATGGTCGCATAGCTGCACAGCTCCAGGCCTGAGTCTCTTATAGCGACAAATTAGCGACGTGCCCGTGGATTATATTAACCCAAAAGACACTGGGAAAGCTGCCTTACCTCTAGGGATGCCGAGAAGAAGGAAATCTGCGGTAAAGCCGAAGAAAATATCGGATTTTTACTTCCCCCACGGAGGTGGGGAAGATCAAAATGGCGGCGGCTCACACTCCAGCGCGGTCTCCGGGGCCTCGATTCCAACTCGAGACCCTCCGGAGGAGAGGCTCACGCTATCGGCGCAGCGGAGAACGCTGTCAGCACCGTCGCTTCATCAGATGATGGAATGCGGAGGTCCGGAGGCGTCGGGGCCGTCTCCCCCGGCGGGCCGGGGAGAGCGCGGTTTCGGGGCCTTCTCGGGCCGACGCACCGAGGCCTATAGGCCTACATAACGCGGAGACACCCACCTTGCCTACTGCTAGCCCGGCCAAACAGAAGCCCAGGATCCAGACAGAGGAGCCCCAAGAAGGAGAGGTGAGCGATACTACACAGCACATACCGCCATCCACCGATTTTTTTTGCGGATATTCCGGCAACAGAGAGTTTGCTCACTGAGGCCTCCATGAAAAACATGCTTATGGCCTTCTGTAAATCTCTGACAACAGACATGTCCTTAATGGTTAAACCGCTAGATAGAGACCTTCAAGAATTGCAGAAACGCACAGTTCATGTGGAATCTAAAATGGCGGAATTTGCCGCCTCACATAATCTTCTCATAGATGCTCACAATGCGGTGGAAAAGGATGTGTCGCATCTTAAATCTAAAATAGCAGACCTAGAGGATCGCTCGCGGCGCAACAATCTGAAATTCCGAGGGATTCCAGAGTCCGTATCTGCGAATAACCTCACAGTTTTCCTTCTAGATCTGATGCGCATGCTAATACCAAGTCTTACGAAAATGGAATTAACTATTGATAGAGCGCACAGAGTCCCAAGACCTTCACATCTGGATGAAACCGTACCCAGAGATGTCCTAGCAAAGATCCATTTTTACCGCACTAAAGAGATGGTGCTGCTGACCTCACGGAAAATTGGCCGTTTACCTGATCCATACCAGAAAATATCTATCTACTCTGATCTTTCGGCTGCAACACTACAACTAAGAAGGCAATTTATCCCTATCACTACAGCGTTACGCCAACATAATATCCTATACAAATGGGGATTCCCGGTTAGAGTAATCGTATCCCGAGACAACCTTACTTATGTTATCAACTCCCCGGAAGATGGCAAAAAGTTGCTAAATAAATGGGACATTGCAACCAGTGATCTGACCTCCAAACCACCACCTGGCCCTGTGTCAGATGGATGGCATCGACCGAAAACCCCAAGGCGTCCACCAAAAGGGCTAATCAGCTAGAGACTCACTCTACAACGGATTTCGTATGTCCACTATTGCTGAACTTATCCCCCCAAGATTACAACAGCCGCTGGTCCGCTGTACCACATTTCTTTTCCTTGTTTTGTTTCGGTGGCTTACCCACTGGTTTTTATGTCTCTACTGTTTGTTTGCTCTTCGGTTCTGGCACATGGGGCGTCGTGACTACACAAGGCGGGGACGATTCTGCTCCCTACCGTTACTGGTAACATCTGAAGTGGGTGGTTGTGGTAAGATCTTTGAAGCATTACTAAATGTGAATTATGGTACTTAAAATTATGTCTATGAATGTCAGAGGTTTGAACTCCCCTCAAAAGAGAGCCAATTTGTGGCGAGAGGCCGAGTTCAAGGCTGTGACATTCTTGCAGTTCAGGAAACACATCTTTTGGAGGTGGATGCCACTCGCATCAAGCATGCCTCATACCCACACATATTTCACACGCATTGTACCTCCAAGCGCAGGGGAACACTAATAGGAATCAAAGATTCAGTGGCATTTCAGCTGGTGTCCTATTATGCTGACCCTGGAGGGCGATTTGTCATATTAGTTTGTATCCTTAATAATGTCACGTACACGTTGGTCTCGGTCTACGCCCCAAACAAAAGACAGGTGTCATTCTTGGGGAAACTCATGAAAGCAGTGGAGCGAAGAAAACAAGGATGCTTAGTATTAATGGGAGACTTTAACATGGCTCCAGATTCAGGGGTGGACACTACCTCTAGCATAGCGACACGTCATCCTTCCTTTTCGCAGGCTATATGGCGCCATGACTTATTTGATATTTGGCGTATCCTTCATAATACCGAAAAAGAATATATTTACTATTCAACTGTACACAATAGCTATTCAAGAATAGATTTATTTCTAATAGAACAAGCTAGTATTTCCCTTGCCGTGCAGTCGGAAATTTCACAAATAACTTGGTCAGACCATGCAGCAATAACCCTGACCCTAAGGGAAAAATATGATTGCCCTAGAGCGTATATCTGGAGGTGCAATGAATTCTTAATGTCGCAGCCAAAATATAAAGCAATTTTGGAAAATGACCTGAAGGAATTCTTTCAGATTAATGCTCCCTCAGTATCTAGCCCTGATATATTGTGGAACTCACATAAAGCCTTTATCAGAGGAACATTTATTCGATTGGGTCACATAGAAAAGAAAACTAGGCTAGCAGAAATTGACCGACTATTGCACCAGATAAAATCTATAGATAACGATAATAAAAAATCTCCTTCCCCCTCCAATGCTGCAAAATTGGTGACGCTACGTCAACAATTGACAGCCTGTCTTCTGCATAAATATGAGAAGAACCTGAAAAGGGTGAAAGCTACTTACTACTCTCAATCTAAAAAAGCAGGCAAGCTCTTAGCGTCCAAGCTTAAACAAAAACATGCCAGGTCTAAAATCCCGTTTCTTCAGAGTAAGGATGGTGCACACAAAATCTATGATCCTAGTGGCATCTCCAACGCATTTAAAGCTTTCTATGAAGGCTTATATAATATTAAAGAGGACTCTTCTGTGATACCTCCGGCGAAACAAGACATTGTAAACTTTCTTGCAAGCGCCCAATTGCCCACACTCACTAAAGCACAACTAGACTCTTTGAACGAGCCCATCACATCATCAGAGTTGCTGTCAGTAATTAAGTCGCTGCCACCCCGAAAATCCCCGGGCCCAGATGGCCTCACTAATGAGTATTATAAAAGTTTTCTCCAATTTTGCTTAACCCGCTGTTGTCCTTTTTAACGGCTGTGGTAGACTCTGGCACTATTCCGGGGGGAAAATCAGGAGGCACTGGTGGTGACGTTGCCTAAACCGGGCAAGCCTGCCACCAGCCCCCAAAACTTTCGACCAATATCTCTATTAAACTCAGATTTAAAAATTTACGCCAAAATTATAGCAAATAGAGTAGCAGCTTGTCTTCCGAGCCTAATAAATTATGACCAGGTGGGATTCGTGAAGGGGAGGCAATCATATGACAATACCAGACGCATCTTGAATATTATACATCATATTAACTCAAAAAAAATGGAAGCAGTGGTTCTCGCATTAGATGCCGAGAAGGCGTTTGACCGCATTTGCTGGTCGTATGCCTTCCTGGTGATTAGGAGGATGGGGTTCGAGGGAGCTATTCTGAAAGCAATTGAGGCACTGTATTCTGCGCCTTCTGCAAGAGTATTCACTAACGGGGTAGTATCAGATCCCTTTTTAATAACGAACGGGACTAGACAGGGGTGCCCCCTCTCACCGCTGATATTTGTTCTCTGATGGAACCGCTGGCCCGAGCAATTAGACTGGACCCAGAGGTGGGTGGCATTAATATACGGGACAAAACTCATCTTATATCATTATATACAGATGATATCATTCTTACTTTGTCCAAGCCACTAAAGTCTATTCCCCGATTTATGGAGATTATAGCTAATTTTGGTCACTTATCATATTATAAATTAAATATGGCCAAATCACAAGCTTTACCCTTGCATATCCCTCCCTCTTTACTACATCCCGTACAGTCGAAATATGACTTTGATTGGAGGAAGGAGGGTGTTCAATATTTGGGGACACAGGTGATACCCAATACGGGGGCCCTATATAGAAATAATTACATACCCATGTTGAAAACACTGCAGGATAAGATGGAGAGAATGTCCCCAATAGACGTGTCTTGGATGGGACGTGTCGCGGCTTTTAAGATGTTATTATTGCCTAGACTCCTATATCTGTTTCGCACACTCCCGATAGCCTTCCCAGTTTCGTTTTTCAAAACTATGCAAAGGATGATCTCAAAATACATATGGAATGGAAGGAGACCCAGGGTTAACAAAAGCTTCCTATTTAAACAAAGAGAAGCGGGAGGACTGGGGGTGCCAGTGGTTAGGAATTATTACATAGCGTCCCTAGTCACACAGTGCGCTAGATGGAGATTTGCGGATACCTCGGTACCATGGATCCACATAGAGCAATCGTTCATATATCCTTTAAGACTGAAGGACACCCTGTGGGCACCCTTCTGGAACATTCCTATGCCTGAGTCCCTGTCCCCAGTTATGCAAGCAGCTGTGATCGCATGGAAGCTGCTTCACGGGAAAGCAAATCCTACAAGTCACTTTTATGCCTCAGAGATGCCTTTGTCACTTATGGCCTGGGCGATAGAAGACCTAGTAATTTTGGAATGGGAGACGAAGGGGATTACACAGGTCTCCCACTTACAATCTGATACCAAGCAATTTTTATCATTTACAGATCTAACACAGAAATTTGGAATTCATAGAGGTGACTTCCTTAAGTACTCTCAAATAAGGCATTTTATATCTAAGAACCCGATATCGACAGTACCCCACAGTACCCAGTACCCCTGGATGTCGACTAAGATGAGGGGTTTAAGGTTTCTATACGATAGAATGGATGGAGTAGCAACTTTTACTAGATCTACACCATTCCGTTGTTGGGAGAGGGATTTGGGAAGAACCATCACCTTGGATGAGTGGGAACAAGCTATCAAACTTAGTCATACATCCTTAAAATGCAATACTCACATAGAAACGGCTATGAAAGTGACTTTAAGGTGGTACAGAACCCCATCCACTTTACACAGGGCATACCCATCAGTCTCTGAGGAGTGCTGGAGAGGATGTGGAGGGAAAGGAACACTTATCCATATTTTGGGACATTGCCCCATAATTTGTGGATACTGGCATAGGGTCTTTGACATGTTATCACAAATATTTAATTTCCGCCTCCCCCTACTCCTCACCTCTGGCCATCCTATCAATTGGAATTCCTGAGGAACTGAACAAATATAAAAAACTCCACTGTAAAATCTTGACAATAGCTAAATTAATGTTGGTGCAAAGATGGAGATCAGTTACCCCTCCGTCAGACTCCGCATTGTTGTTGGCTATTAATACTACATATACCTACGAGAGGGTAATTGCACTGGAAAATGACTCCTATCTTAGATTTGCAAACATATGGAACGCATGGGCTAACTCTCGATTTGTTGCATAACGGGAGCCAGGAAGCAGGGAGGTTTTAGGGAGTGGAAGCGGAAGGGAGCATATGAAAGGACCGTCTTTGAAATATGTCACGCTAACCCTGGAAATGTGCCTAAATGTTAGTGTTATTGTTACTGTTATCGCTTACTCAATTTCTGTTTGCTGTCTCATTGATGTACAATCCAAAGAATATGCCTTGAACAAACTATGTAAGAATGTATATCATAATGTATGTCAATATTCTTTCTCACATTTATTTTGAAAATCAATAAAAATTATTGAAACTAAAAGTGGTTTTGGTGGTGGACTCCCTTTATCGCCCGTGTATTATCAGGTCAACTGACAGCAGTGAATGGGGCCATGGAAGCACGAGCAGCACACAGATGTCATCCATGTGCCGTTTAATCATGGCCAGGTTACGCTATCTTCACACTTGCACCTATTATCCGCCTGCTGCCAACCATTTAAAAAAAAAAACCCAAAACGGATTGGTCCAAAAACTGATTCCAAATGGCTACACAGCGGACACCCAAATCTGTCTTTTTAGACAGATTAGTCAATGTGTGTCCATCAAAAAAAACTGTCTATTTCTTTCCATCTTTGACAAATTCAGTATTTTTTTCCCCCCCTTCTTCATTCTGAGCATGCACAGAGGGAAAAACAGATTGCAAAATGGACACAAGCAGATTACTATCTGTTGGTAATCTGTTTGTGTCAGCCTTCCATAAACCTCGATATGGGGCAATGGGGCATGAAGGACCTCAGTTATAAGGGTAGATTAAACGAGTTTAGAGTTAAAGGACTTGTTTAGTCTTCAGAAGATAAGGTGAGATATGATACAATATATATATATATATATATATATATGTATGTAAATAGCCTATAAAAGAAATATGGGGAAAAGCTGTTCCATGTACAATCCCCTACAATTTCCCCTGTGGAGAAAAAGGTTTAATATGATGGACACAGCAGCAACAGCTGACAGCTTAAAAAATGGCTTAGATGCCTTTTTACAACAAAATAGCATCAGTACTTATGGAAATGTATAGAATACTTATTTCCTTCACTCATCCCTTTAGACAGCCATTGGTTGAACTTGATGGGCATAAGTCTTTATTCAACCATAGTAATTATGTAACCCAGAATACCCCCATAACTATTATAGATGAGTATGATGGAGGACGTTATTTCCCAAGGCCAATGTTCTCTTCTTCTCTGGCTTCTGCACTTCATTCTAAAATGGACTGATAGTGGAACTGACTTACCTTGTACCTACACCAAATGGACAAGTATAGAGACACTTACACATTACACCTACATGAACTTTTATGACATCTCATTCTAAATTCATAGGCATTTATATGAAGTTGGTCCCTAAAATCAGCTAAAACTATTTCCATTCTTCTAGGAAGCTTTTGTACAAGATTTTGACATGTGATTGGGAATTTTTGCCCATTTATCCAGAAAAGCATTTTTGAGGTCAGGAAATGATGTTGGATAGGATGGCCTAGTTGACACTCTCCATACTAGTTCATCCCAAAGGTGTTTGATGGGTTTGGGCCAAGGCTCTGTGGGAGCCGGTAAAGTTCTTCCACACCAAACTCATCCTGCCATGTCTTCTTGGACCTTGCTTTGTGAAGTTGGAAGCATACAATCACACTTGTCTTGAAATGCTGAAGTATTGGTTTGCTGAAATATTAAGGACTCATACATACCAGTTGAATAAAATGGATTTTAAAATCTGACCATTTTTAAAGAGGACCTTTCACGTCCTCATGTATATGCTGTTTTACATACCGCTAGAAAGCCGACAGCGAGCTGAATTCAGCGCACTGCCGGATTTCCCGTTATATGCCCTGGGGCTGGAGATATCGGCAGTCGTAGTTTCACAGTTCACTGTCAGAAGGGAGTTCCTAACAGTGTAGCTGGGCTGTGAGGAACGCCCTCCCTGACAGTATTCCTCCATAGCACTGTACTGGGGGGGCGTTCCTCACAGCTCAGCATCATCGCTGGGCTGTAAAGAACGCCCCCTCTGACAGTACAGTGCTATGGATAAGTACAGAGAGAGGGGGCGTTCCTTACCACCCACTGATGACACTGAGCTGTGAGGAACGCCCCCCCCCCAGTACAGTGCTATGGAGGAATACTGTCAGGGAGGGCGTTCCTCACAGCGCAGCTACACTGTCAAGAACGCCCTTCTGACAGTGAACCATGAAACTACGACCACCGATATCTCCGGCCTCGGGGCACATGCCGGGAAAGCCGTCAGGGCGCTGAATTCAGCGCCCCGTCGGCTTTCTAACGGTATGTAAAACAGCAGATACATGAGGTCGTGAAAGGTCCTCTTTAATGTTTGCTTTCCATCAGTATGTGTCACATACTTTTCATCTACTTTCTGGCCATGTGTAAATTTTTAAGGTCTGCTGGTGGTACTGACCCAACCCACTCATCCATTTTTAATGACAGTAATAAGGACATTAGCCGCAATATTACATTGCGCAGAGTATATAGTTAATAGGGAGCCTATATGCAATGTACTACAATAAAATTTATTGCAGTACATTGTACTGGGGATCAGCAGATTCAAGTCCCCACATGGAACCAGAAAAAAGTAAAAAAAAAAAGAAAAATGAAAAAAATAAGAAAAGTTTAAAAAAAAAAACCCTACCTTTTAATTTAAAGTATACATGTTAGGTGTCCCCATGTGCGTATAAGTCTACACTATCATAAAATAATGTTATTTATCCTGTACAGTGAATGCCGTAAAAAAAAAATAAAGAATATATTTTTATTCCCCCAAATGATAGCAATAAAAAGTGATCAAAAAGTCATACATACCAAAAATTGGTACCAATAAAAACTATAACTTGCTCTGCAAATAAAGAGCCCTGACATACTGTATCTCCATCAACAAAACTGTGAAAAAAAAAAAAATTATAAGTGTCAGAATATGGTGACCCCAGGCAAACTGTTTATTTTCAAAAAAATTATGTTTTATGTAGTAAAAGCAGTAAAACATAATAAAACCAATATAAATATGGTATCACCGTAATTGTAATGACCCGCCAGACGGCTGCCATGTCATTTTTAATGGAAAGTAAACTTAGTAAAAACAAAATGTAAAAAAATTGTAGTTTTTTTCACACAGACCCCTCAAAAACATTAATAAAAGCTAATCTAACATTATATGTAACCCAACATGGTGCCACATAAAAGTACAACTTGTCATAGAATAAGCCCTCACATAGCTATGTCGCTAGAAAAATAAAAAAGTTATGAATTTTTGAATGTAGGGAAGGAAAATATGAAAAAAGCATTAATGCCCAAAACTACCCTGTTTCCTTAAAGGGTTAAATATGAACCCATAGACTTGTATTGTGTCCAGTAAGCCAGAAAAACAGACAAAAATAGGACATGTCTGTTGGGTCCGGACTAGTTCTGACCACAGGTAACTTATTTGGAACTAGTACTTGGTAGCTCCGCCTCCTACTCCTCTCCTGTTTTCACAGGTTGTTACCTGTGCTATGGGCACTGGCTTTACTATAGTCTACCAGCCCTGATAGCACACATAAGTACTTGTGAAAATGGGAGAGGAGGGAGGAGGTGGGTGCTTCTAAATAAAATAAATCTTCTTGGACAACCCCTTTAACTAAAAAATCTAAACTGTAAACCCATTCTAAAGGCAGACTGCATGGCTAGGTGATAGATTTTATACAACTGTGGCAATGGGACTGAATGAAACACCTGAGTCCATTGATTAAGAAGTGTGTCCATTACTTTTCTCCATATAGTTTATTAGGTGTCATAAAGAATACATTCATATGAGTTTGAAACATCTGTTGTCAAAGTTTATAAATATAGAGTCATCAGGAGTGCAATAAAATAATAATAATAACTTTATTTATATAGCACCAACATATTCTGCAGCACTTTACAAATCAGAGGACACATGAACAGACAGTATTTGATATTACAAAGTGACAAAAAATCAGCATGTCAAACAACAGGATTGAGGGTCCTGTTCGCAAGAGCTTACAATCTTTGGCTCATTTAGAATCTGTACAAATACAGTAAAACAAAAGAGGATTACTTACAGAGGGTCTTCCAGGGTTTGCTACATGATTAGTTCAATGAGCCATCTGCTTCAAGCTCTGTCCACTGTGTAGTTCTGGTGCCAATGATTGCTGAGAACATCTGATCGGTGGGTTCGTCAATTGTCAGACTTTTAGCAATCTGATATCAATATCAAATGCCTGGAAAACCCCTTTAGGCTATGGCCAATTGCACACGACCATGTGCTTTTCTGCGGCCATGAATTAAAGGCACGGGCGGCGCACGGGGGACACGCGGATGTCATCTGTTTGCTGCCCGTGCACGAGCCATGCTTCTGCAGCCCCTTTCATTAAATGAATAGGAGCCACGGAAGAAAGGGCCGCAAAATAGGTCAGGAATAGGACCTGTTCTATATTTTGCAGCCCGGACTGTCAGCCCGCACACATGACCGTGTAATTCACGGTCATGTGTACGGGCCCATAGAAATGAATGGGCCAGTGTGCTATTCGTGAAATGCACGGATTTAGGAATACATTGACATTTGGATATTATCAGTTGTGGGTGTGTCCCTACAGAAACTGTCTAGGTAGGAATACACCTCTTTGACAAGGGCAATGGTAATACCCAGTTGTCAATTTATTAATACATTTCTAGGAGGAATATCAGAGCAACAACACAATGCAGAGTTATAAGAAAGATGCCCCAGACTTATTATTTTATTCGAAAAACCAGTGTGTTTAATAAAATTCTCAACCATTTTATAGGGATGAAATCTGACTTTACCTCGCCTTTTCATACTTTAATATTTCATTTCTGGACGTCAGACTTGCCACAATGACCAACTTACCTACTGAAAATGCCCAGTTGAGTACACTAAATGTTTGCCTGGTATTGGACACATTCCTCCTTTTATTGTAAATTCCTCTGCTGGGTTTTACAGATTATCATCAACTTTTTTCCTGCAGAGAAAGAACAACAAAGAATGTATTTCCTGACATGAAGTTAGATAACATCTGGCATGGCAATGCTATCAGTCTTGGGCATGATTGCTCCTCCGCCTCTTTTAGAACAACTTTACAGACTGGCACCTTTTCATCTAATCTGATCTTCTTTTACTTCCTGGCACTGAAGCTCCCAGCAGTTCCATCGATGTCGGTATAAAATATCAACACCATTTTAACCTTATTGTTCTGTACATCAATGTTGTTCATCCAGAGTAATCTCAATAAAACCGGAAATGGTTACTATTACCGTGCAAGTGATTAGAGGCTCGGGCCTACTAAAAGCAGAATCCTGTTTCTATCTTGCAGTTCTCATCCAGTTTTGCTGTGAGGCTCCTACAGAAGAGATGATAAAGTGGTTGCTTCCTGTAAGAGAAGCATAGTGGGGGGAATTTATAAAATAGACATGCCGGTTTATTGAAGCAAAAGTGGCATGTTTTGGGTGCATAACCCTTTGCACCAACAACTGTGCTAGAAATTTACCCCTTCTCTATTTTCCAACCTGCCACTTTTTCGAAAAATGGGCTGAACAGGACAAACATAAAGGCGGGCCTGGGGAGGGCTCCTTAGCCCCAAAGATTTACTAAACTCACACCAGAAAACTGGTGTGAGCTATACCCAAAATCTAGATTTAAATTTTTCCACATAGGACCGCGAAAGAAGAGCTTGGAGCTTTTTAATAATTCAGTCACATCATGCACCATTGGGGAAATCTAATAAGACTGTCATAGGAAATGTCGTAGGAAGTGCTCTCCCCAAGGAGAGAGATTCCCTTCCCTGAGCCACTCATTGTCTCCCACAAAGCCAGCCAATTCACTCTGCTCTGCACTTATGAGGGACAAAAATCCCAAAACAGCGCTGTATGCAGATGAGTGAAATTGGCTTGGCTAAAATCCCCTTTGCTGTCTCAAGACTCAGTGAGTCAAAAGCAAATTGAGGATCTGTTACATCCAACAGAGGGCGCATGAGCTCCCCAGCTCCTTTTCCCATAATGCCTTGTGGTAGGAAATGCCAGTCTTATTACCTATCTTAGGAGAAGCTTCACTTTTTGCATCAGGGTATGTTCAGATATGTTCATAAAAATGAAACATTTTTGCAGAAATTTCTTATGTATCTGAATGGGATTTGCAGAAATTCATGTGCTGACAGCAGAAACAACAACATTCAGATAGATAGAATTGATTTACAGGAATCTGCGATATTCAAATAATGTACCCGTATGCTATGTCTTCCTTTGAAATTATTGCCTTAGTAAGATCTCAAAATATAGTATTTTCAATGACAGAAAAGCTGGAAAAACTGGTTTTGTTAGTCATGGTAAAGAAATTCCCTGGGACATGTACTAGCCATGGACTGAATAATAGACTAGGGGATATCATATATAAGAGGAAAGAAAGTGGTTCCATCATTATAGGAAAGGGCTCTTAACTCTAGTCGTACTTTGTAATGGTCTACCACAATGTCAGACTAAGATGCCTAGGGTCCAATTGACTCTGGGGCCCACAGTTACATGCAAATACTGCTTGTTCATTTCTCAGGCTGCAGGACACAGAAATCTCTGTCTCTATATCTATGTTCTAGTGAGACTTTAAAGGGAATCTGTCAGCACGATTTTGCTTCATAAACCAACAGTGGTTCCTGACAGAGTATCTCACTTGGTGCCCAACACTGTCTGCATAACATCTGAGTGCTGCTTTATCCTTACAAAAATTACATTTATTACATTTATTTTTGAAGTCGGAGAAGGGGGGGGGGGCGGTAGAGAGCTAGCATATATAAAGTCAAGCTCTCCACACCCCATCCCCTCCTTATGCTGTAATGAATAAATCCAATGCGTTGTCAAGCTCTGTGCTGAAGCTGAGCATACATCTTCAGCTTCATTTTATCATTGTACATGCGCAGCTCAGTTAGGAGGCGCATGTGTAGTGGTAGTCAAACCCATCACTGAAGCTGCCTGGCTTGGATGCTTCACTGAGCCCCTGGCACATGCACAATACAATGTACATCCTGCTTCAGTACGAAGCTCGACAATCCACTGCAGATGCAGAGGATGTCATTGGGCCAGAGCAGGTATGTCACAGGGGCATCAGAACGGAGGCAATAGGGCATGGAAAGCTTGACTTTATACTCTAGTTCTTCACCCCCTTACCTTTAAAATCCTTATTTGCATACTGAATAAAAGTCATTTTTCTAAGGATAAAGGCAGCACTCATGCAGACAGCAATGGGCAACAGGTGAGATGCTCTATCGGCTACTGCTGTTGGTTTATGGGGCAAAATCGTGTTGACCTGTTTCCTTTAACTCTGAACTAGTAGCAACTCCATACATACATGTATATAAAATATGCTACCATAGTTTAAAAAAAAATTCCTGAACACAGATGCAGAGCCATATAGTGTTCAGCTAGCTCCACACAACAATATACTACATATAGTACCAGTTAGATGTATAATGTGCCCAGATACATAGTGTGCTGTATATTACATTATCTAGAGTACCATGGTTTACCTACAATAAAGCTGAACATCCACATAGTGCTATTCTGTACCAGTGATAGTGTCATATTTTGGTTGCTTACTGTTAAATAATGTCTAGAGAATGCCATATTTTTCTAGTTACCTCACTGTGCCCGTATTTGACTTGTGTATGGTGCACATATAAGCCCAGATTTACTACTCTGGTTACAGCTAGACTCTGGTATAAATGTGGTGCATATTGGCACAACTTGGCACACCTTTATGTATCTAGTCTAAAGCTAATTTTTTTCTGACTTGCTAGACATGTGGGCGTGGCTTCTGAGTAAAAGAGGGCATGGTTTAAAATGTGCCAACATGTACTAAGACTGTGTCATAAAATTCCAACTGATAGTAAGTCAACTAAAAGGTGGTATAAATAAAGACTAGACAGTGTAAAAATACGCCAGATTTACCATCCTGAATTTCAATGTTTGTTTGTTTGTTTGAGTTGGAAGGGACCTCAAGGGCCATCGAGTCCAACCCCCTGCAAAAGCAGGAATTCCTAAAACATCCCAGCTATATACCTATCCAGTTTCCGCTTGAAGATTTCAATTGATGAAGAACTCACCACCTCCCGTGGCAGCCTATTCCACTCTCTCACTACCCTTACTGTTAGAAAGTTTTTCCTAATGTCTAATCTGAATCTCCTTCCCCTTAGTTTCATCCCATTACTTCTCGTGCTTCCTTCTGCTAATGAGAATAGGGTAGATCCCTCTGCACTGTGACAACCTTTCAGATATTTAAATACCGCTATTAAGTCTCCCCTTAGCCTTCTCTTCTGCAAACTAAGCAGTCCCAATTCTTTTAGCCTCTCCTCGTAGGACATGGTTTGTAGACCTTCCACCATTTTGGTTGCTCTTCTCTGGACCTGCTCCAATGAATCGATGTCTTTCTTAAACTGGGGCGCCCAGAACTGTACACAGTATTCCAGGTGGGGTCTGACCAGGGCAGAGTACAGCGGAATAATTACCTCTCTTGATCTAGCTTCAATGCTCGTCTTGATACATCCTAGAATTTGGTTAGCCTTTTTAGCCACCGCACCGCACCGTTGACTCATGTTGAGTTTGCGATCTATTATTATGCCCAGATCCTTTTCCCCTGTACTCTCACTTAGTACTATTCCTCCCATATTATATATGCTTCTTGCATTTCTGTTACCCAGATGTAGAACTTTGCATTTGTCCCTGTTGAATACCATTTTGTTCACCTCAGCCCATTGTTCCAGTGTGTCTAAGTCCTTTTGGATGCACTCTCTCTCCTCTCTAGTGTTGGCCATTCCTCCTATCTTTGTATCATCTGCAAATTTTATTAGTTCCCCATTAGCCCCATCATCCAGATCATTTATAAAAATATTAAAAAGTACTGGGCCCAGGACAGAGCCCTGCGGCACCCCGCTTTTTACTTTCTTCCAGTTTGATGTATAGCCATTTAGAATTACTCGTTGTGCCCGATCATTAAGCCAATTGTGAACCCACCTCACTGATATTTTATCAAAGCCATACTTGATCATTTTTTCAATAAGAATGTTATGTGATACTTTATCAAAGGCCTTACTAAAGTCAAGATATACTATGTCCACTGCATTCCCCTGGTCCAACCATTCAGTGACTTTATTATAGAAGGAAATAAGATTAGTCTGGCAAGATTTATTAGGCATAAAGCCGTGCTGGCTTTGATTAATTAAAGCCTTCCCATCCAGGTACCTAATTAAATGTTCTTTAACGATTTGTTCAAAGATTTTTCCTACTATCGAGGTCAGACTTACCGGCCTATAATTTCCTGGGTCGTCCCTATTCCCCTTTTTGTAGATGGGGACTACATTTGCCCTTTTCCAATCTAGAGGGACCACTCCTGTCTCCCATGACTTATTAAAGATTATTGCAAGGGGTTCTGTTATTTCCTCTGCTAATTCTTTTGGCCGGGGGCCCCCCCCCCCCCCCCCCCCCCCCCCCCCCCCCCAAAACTCTAGGGTGTAAATCATCCGGTCCTGGGGACTTGGTTTCCTTAATCTTAGCTAAATGTTCTCTTACCAAACCTTCACTTATAATCAGCTTGGAGTCCTCATTCCCCTCATCACTATCACCATTAATGTTGATATTTCCATCCATTTCTTGGGAGAAGACGGATACAAAATATGAATTTAGTAACTCCACTTGCTGATCCACCATGTTAACTTTTTCACCCTTTTCGTTCTTTAGGACTCCAATGGTTTCCTTCACTTTTCTTTTGCTCTTAACATATCCCCAAAAACCTTTTACATTACTCTTAACTTCTTTTGCAAGCTTCAATTCGTATTCAGCCTTGGCTTTTTTAATGCTTATCTTGCAGAGTCTGCAAACTGCTGTATACTCTCCCTTAGATATAGCTCCCATCTTCCACTTGTTGTAAGTTTCCTTTTTCTTTTTTAGTAGGTTATGTAATTTTTTGGTCATCCATCCTGGAGTTTTTAGGTGATTCCCATTTTTCTTGCTTCTAGGTATTGTTAGTTCCTGTGCATTAATGATTTCCCTACGGAAAATTTCCCACCCCTCATGTGCATTTTTGTGCTTAAGTAATTTTCGCCATGGAATTCTACTAACCCTTACCTTTAGGCCCCTAAAATCTGCCCTACTAAAATTGAGTCTTCTAGTCTTTGTCTTCTCAGGTCTTCTTCTTCTTACAACCCCAAACTCGAGTATAGCATGGTCGCTGAATCCCAATGTCCCTGCTACCCTTAATTCCTTAACCATGTCCTCCTTATTAGTTAAAACTAGGTCCAGAATGGATGTTCCTCTTGTGTTTTCTTCTACTAACTGGGCAATGAAATTGTCTGCTAGAGAGGATAAAAATTTGATAGAGCTTTTACTCGTAGCTGTGTGAGTTTCCCAATGAATATCTGGGTAATTAAAGTCTCCCATGATAACAATTTCAAATTTCTTCGAAAGCGTGGTCATTTGCTGTGAAAAAATCTCATCCCTGTCTTCTGTCTGTCCTGGTGGTCTATAATAAACACCTATTATGATGTCCTTATCATTGTTTTTCCCCTGAATTGTTACCCAAATATTTTCCAATAAGTTATCATTTTGTAAAACTGTGATTTCCGTGGAAATGTGATCTTTTTTAACATACAATGCAACTCCTCCCCCTCTTTTATTAGTTCTATTTTTTTTGAATAAGTTGTATCCTTCCATCTGTATATTCCAATCATGCTTATCGTTCCACCAAGTTTCTGTAATACCAATGACATCATATTTTTCCTTCTGTATTATCAGTTCTAATTCTCCCTGTTTATTTCCCAAGCTTTGCGCATTTGTGTAAAAACATTTCAGATTGCGCTCTGGTACTTCCTTTTTCTTAATTTCCTTCTGAGTATCCTGTCTTAGGTCCTCATTACCACATCTAGTAACCTTGTTTAGTATATCCTTTAGCTGCATGTTCTTGTCTTTCTTTTTACTTCCCATCCCCTTCTCTTCTAGTTTAAAGCCCTCCTGATAAGTGTGGCAAGTCTTCTGGCAAATATGTGTTTCCCAGGCTTTGTGAGATGTATCCCATCTCTAGCAAGGAGTCCATCATAGAGGTAATTCACTCCATGGTCCAGAAATCCAAAACCTTGCTCTCTACACCACTGCCGAAGCCACTTGTTTACCTCTAGTATTTTATTCCATCTCCTGATACCATAACCATCAACTGGGAGAATTGATGAAAATACTACCTGCGCATCCAGTTCCTTCACTTTCTTTCCTAGATTTTGAAAGTCTTTATGAATAGTTGGTAAATCATTTTTTGCCGTGTCGTTTGTACCCACATGTATCAGCAAAAATGGGTAGTTATCCTTGGAGCTGAAGAGGCATGGAATCCTAACGGCCATGTCCCTAACTTTTGCTCCTGGGAGGCAGCATACTTCTCGTGCCGTCATATCTGGCCTGCAGACTGCTGCCTCTGTGCCCCTTAGCAGTGAGTGGCCCATAACCACTACTCTTCTTTTTTTCCTCGCTACGCTATTTCTTGTTGCTCCCTCTTGTCTCTGGGTGACTTTTGTTTCTTCTTTTGCTGATAGATTATTCTTATCATTTTCATCAGTCTGCATAAGAGTTTCATATCGGTTACCTAGCTGTGTAAGTGGTGATGGCCTTGTGATCCTTTTGCATCTCTTGGTCACCTGTATCCATTTATCTGCCTCTGTAGGTTCCCTCAAGTATTCTTCCCTTACTATATTTAGGAGGTTTGCTTCAGCCTCCACCACTGTAGGCTCTCTCTCATACTTTCTTCCCTTACTATATTCAAGAGGCTTGCTTCTGCTTCATCAATAAAAACCTCACTTTCTTTGATGCCTCTCAACGTCTCTATTCTTTCTTCCAACCTCTGCACTTTATCTTCTAAAAGGGCCACTAGTTTGCATTTCATACAGGTGAAGTTGTCTTTATGGTCAGGCAAATCTGTAAACATATAGCATATGCTGCAGCTTACCATGTGAGTTTTCTCCTCTTCCATATTCCTCTCTTCTGGCCGTGCTGGGCCGCTACTCACCGCCGTGAAGCTCTCTCCTGGCCCCACTGTTCTGGTCTGGGTGTCCGTGGCTCCTTCCCTTGTAGGCCGCACTGGGCCGCTGCCGCTGTTCACCGCTGTGCTGCCGCCCGGCAGTAAGCCGGCAGCTCTCTCCTGGCCGCACTGGGCCGCTGCCGCTGTTCACCGCTGTGCTGCCGCCCGGCAGTAAGCCGGCAGCTCTCTCCTGGCCGCACTGGGCCGCTGCCGCTGTTCACCGCTGTGCTGCCGCCCAGCAGTAAGCCGGCAGCTCTCTCCTGCGCCGCACTGGGCCGGGGCCGCTGTGCAAGCCCCCTCCGCACGCTGCTCACAGCTGACTCTTCCCCCTGCTTCCGCACGCTGCTCACAGCTGTCTCTTCCCGCTCACGTGACTCACGTCTTCCCGCTCCTGCATAAGTCACTAATGAATCTGGTAAATTTTCACAGTGCCAGTCTAAGTCTGCACTGTGTAACTATTAGTAAATCTGGGCCGTAATGCCAATGCATGCCCTGTGCTTACATAGAAGCCTCGAGTACCCACATACTGGCATATTGTGCCATTCATTACTGCTTGTGCCTGCATAGTCACATAGTGCCCACAAAGTGCCATTGAAAGCTTGCACTTTGCAGAATAGTCCACAGATTGCCACATATAGATAGTGCATTATAGTGTCCATTTAGCTCTTACAGTACTTGCATAGTGATAGCAGACCACAGAGTCCAACTTCCCCATATAAAAGAGTAAATACCATTAACTACCCCTTCATTCATAATGTCCTTCCGGCTGCTGAGATTTGGCAGAGCTTTTGCACTTAGACACCCCTTATGTGCCCCCTAACACTTCTACTGTATTTGTACACACACGGTGTGATTTGTTTCTTTGGTGACTTACCTTGGTGATATACATTATATTTTGGAGTACTGATTTTCTTTTGGGGGCACTGATATACATTTTCTTTTGGGGCACTGATTTTCTTTTGGGGGCACTGATATATATTATCTTTTAGGGCACTGATATACATTTTCTTTTGGGACACAGATATACATTTTCTTTTTGGGGCACAGATTTACATTTTCTTTTGGCAGCACTGATATACATTTTCTTTTGGGACACTGATAAACATTTTCTTTTGGGACACTGACATACATTTTATTTTTGGGGAACAGATTTACATATTCTTTTGGCAGCACTGATATACATTTTCTTTTGGGACACTGATATACATTTTCTTTTGGGTGCACTGATATATTTTTTGGGGGGGCACTGATATACATTTCCTTTTGGGGGCACTGATATATATTTTCTTTTGGGGAACTGGTTTTCTTTTGGGGGCACTGATATACATTTTCTTTTGGGGCACTGGTTTTCTTTTGGGGGCAATGATATACATTTTCTTTTTGGGGGCAGTAGTATAAATTTTCTTTTAGGGCACTGATATACATTTTCTTTTTGGGGCAATTATATACATTTTCTTTTTGGAGGCACTGGTATAAATTTTCTTTTAGGGCACTGATATACATTTTCTTTTGGGGGCAATTATATACATTTTCTTTTTGGAGGCACTGATATACATTTACTTTTAGGGGCACTGGTATAAATTTTCTTTTAGGGCACTGATATACATTTTCTTTTGGGGGCACTGATATATTTTTTTGGGGGGCACTGATATACATTTCCTTTTGGGGGCACTGATATACATTTCCTTTTGGGGAACTGGTTTTCTTTTGGGGGCACTGATATACATTTTCTTTTGGGGCACTGGTTTTCTTTTGGGGGCAATGATATACATTTTCTTTTTGGGGGCAGTAGTATAAATTTTCTTTTAGGGCACTGATATACATTTTCTTTTTGGGGCAATTATATACATTTTCTTTTTGGAGGCACTGATATACATTTACTTTTAGGGGCACTGGTATAAATTTTCTTTTAGGGCACTGATATACATTTTCTTTTGGGGGCACTTATATACATTTTCTTTTGGGGAGCACTGATATATATATTCTTTTGGGGAACTGGTTTTCTTTTGGGGACACTGATATACATTTTCTTTTGGAGCACTGATATACATTTTCTTTTGTGTGCACTGATATACATTTTCTTTTGGGGGCACTGATATACATTTTCTTTTGGGGGGCACTGATATATATTTTCTTTTGGGGAACTGGCTTTCTTTTGGGGACACTGATATACATTTTCTTTTGGAGGCACTGACATACACTTTCTTTTGGGGCACTGATTTTCTTTTGGGGGCACTGATATACATTTTCTTTTTGGGGGCACTGATATACATTTTCTTTTGGGGCACTGATTTTCTTTTGGGGGTACTGATATACATTTTCTTTTTGGGGGCACTGATATACATTTTCTTTTGGGGCACTGATTTTCTTTTGGGAAATTGATATACATTTTCTTTTGGGGGCACTGATTTAGATTTTCTTTTGGGGCACTGGTTTTCTTTTGGGGGCACTAGTATACATTTTGTTTTGGGGCACTGATATACATTTTCTTTTTGTGGGCAATGATATACATTTTCTTTTGGGGCACTGGTTTTCTTTTGTGGGTACTGATATACATTTTGTTTTGGGGGCAATGATATACATTTCTTTTTGGGGGCACTGGTATACATTTACTTTTAGGAGCACTGATATACATTTTCTTTTGGGGCAATATATAATTGCCCCCAAAGAAGATGTATATCAGTGCCCTAAAAGAAAATGTATGTATGTAGATAACATTTTCTTTTTGGAGGCACTGATATACATTTACTTTTAGGGGCACTGGTATAAATTTTCTTTTAGGGCACTGATATACATTTTCTTTTGGGGGCACTGATATACCTTTTGTTTTGGGGGCACTAATATATTTTCTTTTGGGGCATTGATATACATTTTCTTTTGGGGCACGGGTTTTCTTTTGGGGGCACAGATATACATTTTCTTATGGAGGGACTGATATATATTTTCTTATGGAGGCACTGATATACATTTTCTTTTGGGGAACTGGTTTTCTTTTGGGGGCACTGATATACATTTTCTTTTGGGGGCACTGATATACATTTTAATTCTGTAGACTTTATGGTGAAACAAACTTTTCTTTTTCTTCAGAATCTCATGATAAACTTTAATGCTGAATGCATTAACTCTTGTGGTTGTGTTAGGATTCCTCATAGATATTTCAGTGTGTCACAAGATGACTTTCCATACTTGAAACATTGTTTCTTTAAAGGAATATACACCCCTATACACGCAGCATGTTACTTTGCATCTATGCATACGGTTATTCTTAGTGACACTGGCTATGTGGTTCCACAACCTGTCATCGCTGGAATATGCTGAATAATACTGTATGAGACAATCCATTGACACACAGACTGATGCTGACAGTTTGCTATAATCGCAGCATTTAGTCCATACCTCTGGTCATGCAGTATAGCCGGCGTGTGTAGACCTGCTGTGTACATGTCTGTCATCCCCTCCCTGTAACTAGTCGTTCAGCACAACATTCGTTTCGGGTGGATTTAGGCAGGCAGGTGTCTGGAGAAGGAGATATTTAACACGGCAGGCACAGGGACCCAGGGGACGTGTTATCGGTCTGTTCTAATTAGTACAGCAAGCTTCCTGGACACAGAAACCTATAGAATAACAGAGAGGAACTGCAGCAGGCACTGCTCCGAGCGGCTGCTAGTGTACACGGGGGCAAAGTAGCACATCAGCTGCAACAGGGGCTGATGGTCTGCTGGGTTTTTTTTTTCTTCTCCTCCCCCCGGCTGATGGTCTGCTGGGTATAGTAACTCATCTGCTGCACCAGGGACTGATGGTCTGCTGGGTATAGTAACTCATCTGCTGCACCAGGGACTGCTGCTCTACTGGATGTAGTAACTCATCAGCTGGACTAGGAACTACTGCTCTGCTGGGTAAAGTAACTCATCAGCTGTACGAAGAAGTGATGGGTAAAGTAACTCAACAGCTGGACTAGGAACTGATGGGTAAAGTAACTCATCTGCTGCACCAGGGACTGCTGCTCTGCTGGATATAGAAACTCATCAGCTGGACTAGGAACTTCTGCTCTGCTGGGTAAAGTAACTCATCAGCTGGACTAGGAACTTATGTTCTGCTGAATATAGAAACTCATCTTCTGCACCAGGTTCTGATGTTCTGCTGGATATAGAAACTCATCTGCTGCACCAGGGACTGATGGTCTGCTGGATATAGTAACTCATCTGCTGCACCAGAGACTGCTGCTCTGTTGGGTATAGTAACTCATCAGCTGGACTAGGAACTTCTGCTGTGCTGGATATAGTAACTCATCATCTGCACCAGAAACTGCTTCCCTTCTGGGTATAGTAACATAGTGGTAGCTCCGGGAGAATCTCTTGTACTGGGCACAATAAGACTGGGGCTGCACCTGGATCATCTCTGCTGCAAATAACCCAGTGACTGTACCCAGAAGCAACTCCTCTACTAGCTATTAATACCTGACTTCCACCTGGAGCTTCTGTCCTCTTGAGTATAGTAAAACAAGAAGGAATCCTGGAGCACCTCTGCTACTGGATATACTGTTGTAAAGGATAGGATTACACCAGATTGTACTAGAGTTACTGCATCAGTAGCTCCTACTGTGCTGGATATAGTAACACAAGACTGCTCCAGGCTTGTCACCTATATTGAATAGTTCACAGTAGAACTTCACATTTATCTCTGAGATAAAAGGTTGTCATACTGAGAATCTGAGGCATACTGAGATAACACAACAAATGATGTCCTGTCTTTGCTCCTGAGAAGTTGGGAAACTCTACTGGACTGCACCCCCTGGGCACTGATACCTGTTTTTGGAAACTAGTGAAGGAAATCCTGAGCCCAGGGCTCTCCTCATTGGATCATATCATGGGGCTGTCACAGTCTAGATCTCCAGTGAGTCCGGAACTTATAGAGAAGACAGGCTGTAAGTAGCACACATGGTCCAATGGCTAAGATATGGCATGTGGCAATACATCAGAACACACACTTACAGTATTCAATCTAGTGCTTAGCTCTCCAGCGGTGCCCTCACTTATAAGCAGTCAGTCTGAGCAGGATTACACAATATTACTGAATGAACCTGTTATAATATGTAACCCGATGATTGACATTGCACTTAGTGGGTGGACTAGTTTGGTAGTATTAGATTCTTAAACATAATTTCCTTCTTAAAGATATTGGAGAGGATTTACTATTCCCTCTACATCAGATATTTGGTGTGATGGGAATAGTTGTTGTGCATCTTTGGCACACGACCCTTTTGTGTGCCAAAGATGTGCTATTCCCTTATATCTGCATCCCACTTACCACATTTTACAAAAGTGGGTGGAGACCAGGGCAGGCCAGGGTGGGGATACCTTCACCCAACAAATTTACTAGAACTCAAGCCAGTAAACTTGTGTGAGTTACATAGGAATCTACATTAGTTTCTGACAGGTGTAGATGTCCATTCTGCCACATGGGAGTGTGCCACAATTATTAAGCAGCCGGAGCCTTTTAATAATTCAGGTTCCTCTTGCCAGCCAGGGAGTTGATTCGGACTAAAGTAGGTAAAACCTGTCTTAATAAATTCCCCCCATGATGTCATGGGGAAACTACATAAACATCCGAGGATTTAATAACACCTTAACAATTTCCTATTATTTTTACACTTATTTTGTTGTGGCTTGTATAAATATTATTGATTATATTTGATCATATTTACTAATTTACAGTGCAATGGGTAGTCAGAATATGGCATCTAAACTGTTAGATTGTACAACATTTTATTTAAACAAGTGCTTATTAGCACTTAGCACTTTTAAAAAAAAAAAAAAAGTTGCAAATACCAAATATTTACAATAGAATATTTACAATACTCAAGGGATGATTTTTTTTTCAGACCTTGATGCTTGAAACCAACATATAAGCAAAGCTACTAAGATTCCTTACCATGCTTTGGCATTTCTGATTTTAAGAAGCCTGCCAACTGCTTTAACCTTCTAAAAATAAAAGTGACAACTATTAGCTTGTGGGTTGCTTTGGGTGGTTTTCAATAATGAGAACTAAATGTACCATTTATTTGTTCATGCATATATATATATATACAGTCATATGAAAAAGTTTGGGCACCCCTATTAATCTTAATCATTTTTAGTTCTAAATATTTGGGTGTTTGCAACAGCCATTTCAATTTGATATATCTAATAACTGATGGACACAGTAATATTTCAGGATTGAAATGAGGTTTATTGTACTAACAGAAAATGTGCAATATGCATTAAACCAAAATTTGACCGGTGCAAAACTTTGGGTACCCTTATCATTTTATTGATTTGAATACTCCTAACTACTTTTTACTGACTTACTGAAGCACAAAATTGGTTTTGTAACCTCACTGAGCTTTGAACTTCATAGCCAGGTGTATCCAATCCTGAGAAAAGGTATTTAAGGTGGCCAATTGCAAGTTGTTCTCCTATTTGAATCTCCTCTGAAGAGTGGCATAATGGGCTCCTCAAAACAACTCTCAAATGATCTGAAAACAAAGATTGTTCAACATAGTTGTTCAGGGGAAGGATACAAAAAGTTGTCTCAGAGATTTAACCTGTCAGTTTCCACTGTGAGGAACATAGTAAGGAAATGGAAGACCACAGGGACAGTTCTTGTTAAGCCCAGAAGTGGCAGGCCAAGAAAAATATCAGAAAGGCAGAGAAGAAGAATGGTGAGAACAGTCAAGGACAATCCACAGACCACCTCCAAAGAGCTGCAGCATCATCTTGCTGCAGATGGTGTCACTGTGCATCGGTCAACAATACAGCACACTTTGCACAAGGAGAAGCTGTATGGGAGAGTGATGCGAAAGAAGCCGTTTCTGAAAGCACGCCACAAACAGAGTCGCCTGAGGTATGCAAAAGCACATTTGGACAAGCCAGCTTCATTTTGGAAGAAGGTCCTGTGGACTGATGAAACAAAGATTGAGTTGTTTGGTCATACAAAAAGGCGTTATGCATGGCGTCCAAAAAACACAGCATTCCAAGAAAAACACTTGCTACCCACTGTAAAATTTGGGGGAGGTTCCATCATGCTTTGGGGCTGTGTGGCCAATGCCGGCACCGGGAATCTTGTTAAAGTTGAGGGTCACATGGATTCAACTCAGTATCAGCAGATTCTTGAGAATAATGTACAAGAATCAGTGACGAATTTGAAGTTACGCCGGGGATGGATATTTCAGCAAGACAATGATCCAAATCTACTCAGGCATTCATGCAGAGGAACAATTACAATGTTCTGGAATGGCCATCCCAGTCCCCAGACCTGAATATCATTGAACATCTGTGGGATAATTTGAAGCGGGCTGTCCATGCTCGGCGACCATCAAACTTAACTGAACTGGAATTGTTTTGTAAAGAGGAATGGTCAAAAATACCTTCATCCAGGATCCAGGAACTGATTAAAAGCTACAGGAAGCGACTAGAGGCTGTTATTTTTGCAAAAGGAGGATCTACTAAATATTAATGTCACTTTTCTGTTGAGGTGCCCATACTTTTGCACCGGTCAAATTTTGGTTTAATGCATATTGCACATTTTCTGTTAGTACAATAAACCTCATTTCAATCCTGAAATATTACTGTGTCCATCAGTTATTAGATATATCAAATTGAAATGGCTGTTGCAAACACCCAAATATTTAGAACTAAAAATGATTAAGATTATTAGGGGTGCCCAAACTATATATATACTGTATATATATATATATATATATTGCTATAATATTGTATAGTTAATAGTTACTGTAGACTTTGTATTTACCAGCTTCAAGATCTCTGCTTGCAGACATGAAACAAAAGCATTCCTGTCTATATTTTAAGGCCTTTTTGCCAACACTGCTAGATTGTAAGAACTTACAAGAAGGTGAAATGCACAAGCAGAACTATAGGTGATAATTTGATACTGTATTAAAGGAATAACCCTTTAATGTATACAAGACTATGCAACCCTTTAAATGCTAGAGATACTGTATATTTCCCCCAAATGCCTCAAATCTGTAAGAAAGAAAAAGAAAGAAAAACTTCATATCTTTATTATAAATTTAGTTAAAATTGTTCTCATCCACTAAGATATGCCAACCTTTGGCCATATAACCTTGTGACAGATCTTAGTAACATGCTACTCTATAGTGATATACCATCCTGCTGCAATTACACTGTAGTCTAGAAGGGATATTATATAAATCTTCAATTTTATATAAATCTTACACTTGTCCTCTTCTGTTGCCTTGTTTAAAAACACTAGTCATTTATCTAGAAATCTGCCTTGTTATACAGCCGTACTGGGACAGGGGATGTGTCTCTGTACATAACTATATATTTGCATTGACAGGTGAAAATAAATCAAGTTATTTCCCAGAGTTTTTAAAGCTGGTAATAGTTCTGTCCTTTGAAATCCAAATATTGCAGATAGGTAGTTTTGAAACCTTAAAATTCCTTTAACACTTTAAGACCAATGTTATCACTTGATTTTTTTTAAATTTAAAGACTATGGCTATATTTGGATTAATTCCTTATTGAATTGCATGTTTCATGCGCCAAAAAACATTTTTGTAGTTTTTTTTTTATTAAAAAATGTTGATCAGTATTGTACATGTATTACAATGCATGGCAAGCTGCAGAATGCCATTCTGTGCTAAATCTGTCAGAATAGCTCTCTGATGGTTAAATCTGTTGTGTCTCTCTGCTTTTCTGAATGTACATGAAACTGACAGCATTCACAGCTAAAGGGGCAGTGATTCTAGAGGAGAGCCAGAGCACTAGCCGCTGCCTATAGGTAAATTTGGCAAATCATGCTTGCCCACAGTGCACTTGCAGGCTGATTTTAATATCCATAAAACAAGCAGAAACATACCTTTGTGGCCATCTGCTCCTATTAAAAGCCTGTATTCAGTAGTATTATTGGCTTGGGAAGCATTTTGACCTGATAGACCCCCTTTAAGACCTGAAGGTCTTAATCATTCAATGCTCTGTCTGCAATTTTAAAAATGAAAGTAAAAGTAAAACAAATGTAACTTGGAATAAATAAAATAATTTAATGGCTATGTCCACCATTGCAAAGTTTTTTTTTTACATTTTCTCAGTTCACATCAAATGGAGAAACTCTACAATGGCTCGTAAAAATCTGCTACCATTTTGTTACTATGTAAGCCATTCATTTCCTTGGTAACAGACAGCAAGCAAATTCTGAGTACTTTGATACTGCCCTCATGTTCCCTTCTGCCTGTCCCCTACTTCTAGCGATCCTACTAAACGTTACACAAAGTAGGGTACAAATGGAAAAAAAATTGTGGAGATGCATGATATGCATAGGAGCTATAGAAACAAAACAATAAGACATTTGGATTAAAACCTATTGTAAAGCTGCTTTATTTTTCATTTTAAATTGAGTAGGATTTTTTAAAGGTGGACATAGCGTTTCCCAACTCTACCCTGACCCAGATACCATGAATGATATTATTCTGTTAAGAGAAGCAATACTTCATAAACCAGTGTTACAAGCGGTTTATTAACAGACTGTAAAAATAATGGAATTTTGTCATAATGCAAAAATAGATAAAAATAGATGAGTCTTTGATTATTTCTGAAGCTGGAGAAGTCTGTGCAGATTATTGCATTTATCATAATTTTACAGTTCCCAGTAAATGCTGCTGATGTGCTCATACAAGTATTTTCAGCTATAGACCTTTATTAGCTACAATCTTTTTCATTCACTGTTCTTTTGGCCTCTTCTTCAGGGAGGTCTCTTCAGACCCCAAAGAATAATAAGCAGAGGCCCAGGGGAGGTGATTAAACATGTGGGTGTGGTGCAGGTCTTCTGGCTTCTTCTGTTCACAGGGACGTCATGAATGACGTCGACGTCTTCATGCAAAATGACGCTGGCGTAATATCACATGGGTTACGCTGCCATCATTTTGCATCATGACGTAGATGCGACCGCTGAGGCCCAGTCACAGGTCTCAGTGGTCTCTGACGTTATTCAAGACGTCAATGTGAACAGAAGAAGCTGAAAGACTTATCCCGGAACCCAGGAAAGGTGACTAATACTGTTTATTATGTTTAAACACCTCCCTGGGGGCCTCCGATTATTATATTCTGGGGTCTAAAGAGACCCCAGAGTGTAATAATGGTTTGTGGGTGGCGAACCCCAAAAATTTGTAAAGAAAACCGTATGGGCCACTTTGAGACATTATAATGTGTGCGGAGGGGCCATTGTGAGACATTGTGCTGTGTGGAGGGGCCACTATAGGCCATTATAGTGTGTGCAGGGGACATTATACTGTGTGGAGGCTACTATGTGACATTATACTATGTGGAGGCTACTATGATCTGAGGCTACTATGAGACATTATACTATGTGGAAGCTACTATGGGACATTATACTATGTACAGTGTGAGACATTATGCTTAAAGAGGTTGTCCAGGAATTGGTTCAAAATATTTTTTTTTTCATATTTTCCTCCTAGGTGCACTTATCATCAGGTGCGTCTTATAAAGCGAAAAATATGGTAGTTAAAATATCTCAAATTAATCCAAAGTAACCTCCTATATTTCAGACCAGAGCTGCATTCACAGTTCTGCAGACTTCAGAGCAGAAATAGCCTAGCATCCTTGATGTCTACAGTGTATCATGGGTATACATGTATGCACACATTTCCACAAAATACATTTGGATGCATTTAAAAGGGTCTTCCCATAAACATAGCCATACTGCTGAGGCCAGTCTGTCATGTGCCGTTTGGTTTGTCAAGAGGTCACCTCTATGGCCTGTGATTGGCTGCAGTCGTCCCCTCACACAAAAAGGACAACACTGCTGACATCAGTCAGAGGACTTGTACACAGCAGCTGCCGCTGAAAACGGAGCACATGTAAGCATTTAAAAAAAAGTAAGACAATCCCTTTAAATATTTTGCATTCATAGTGGATACAACCATGAATGCAGGAACTTTGTTTGATCTGGCATTTGTCAGAAACTTAGTCATGATCTCCTTATTGCGGACAGCTTATCAGACAGCGGCATGTATGAGAAGATAACCCGGCCACAATAAGGAAATCATGACTGGGCTTCTGGAAAGTGCCAAACTATAGAAAGTTCCTGAATTCATGGTCATATCCACTGTCACCCTGTCAAGACAACAGACTGTCACCACTGAGATGTTTAGAGAAAATCTTTAAAACTGCAAAATTTTTAAACTTATATTTGCAAAAATGTTTATCTTTTATTTGTGTACAAATTTAAATATGGTTATGTTCGTGGGAAAACCTCTCTAGGCTAAAGCCCCACGTAGCAAGCTGCAGCCAAAAAGTGCTGCGGAAAAGACTGCTGGGAAACCCATTGCGTTTTTTTCCGCAGCGCTTTTCACAGAAAGTCCGTCGCGTTTACCTTACATGTGTATGGATGGGCTTAGCCAGAATCCCATCCACTTTGCAGATACTGTAAAACACCGCGTTTTTTGCCACTGTTTTTCCACCGCGGCCAAATTGCTGCATTTTCGCAACGTGGGACCCCAGCCTTAGGCTGAGGCCCCACATTGCAGAAACACAGCTTTTTTGTTGCAGATTTTGCTGTGGTTTTTTGAGCCAAAACCTTTAGTGTATTGAGCAGAAGGTAGAAGTATAACAGCTTCCTATATACTTCCCATTCCTTTTGTAGCCATTCTTAGCAAATCTGCAACAAAAAAAGCTGCGTTTCCACAAGGTGGAGCCTCAGCCATAAAGATAAAAGAAAAAACTGTGCTGACCTTTAAAAAAAGTGGATCTCAAGTAAACAGATACCAACCGTATAACAAATATATACCCTTTTTTTGGCGGATTTATTTTTATAACTTAAATATTTTGACATATGGCGTGTGGACGGGTGTGAACCTGGCCTTAAACCCTGTGTGTCAGTCTTTTAAGTTCAGATTTTGCCCTCCGAACTTATTTGCCTCACTTATACAATATTTATTAGAATGTAAGGTCAATATCATGTGAAGTGCCGGAGGTGATGCCCTTCTGGTATATGACAATTAGCGGTTTTCATTATTCATGTGGAAGAGATGGGGGCTTGCTTGAGAAGGTGTCATGTGTACTGTTTTAGATAACATTGGCCTCAGGTAGTCCTGCTTAACACTCCAACAATTGTGTGTTTGTCAATAATTAAAAAGAGTAAGCAATGGCGTAGATGGAGTTTGTGCAAGCAGAGACAGATCACATTCACATGCAGGTAAGACAGATGATGAAAAAATGTAGAAAAACCAGCTTTTACTTGACTGTATTTACCCATTTGGTCTCCTTTTCACTTCACCCCTCTGGGTAGGGAGTGCTTGTACATCTGACAGTGCTTTCAGTTGTCAACAGATACAACAGACCAGTTTAAGGAGTTTTCCAGCCCTCAGGTAGTTTTTTTATACTGATGACCCATCAACAGGAGGTCATCAGTGTCCGAACAATGGAGTCCGACACCCGACCCCTGCACCAATCAGCTGATCCAGCCGCATCTAGACTGGAAGCTACGACCCAGGACAGGGTTGGAATGGAAGTACCTCTGCCACTAATCAAGTAATAGGTGCAGAATTGCAGCCATGTCCACTGTATAATAGTGGCACCAGGGCACTGCAGCTCTGGGCCTATTACTTGTATAGGAACACAGCTACTTCTGGTGCTGGGATGTGGACAGATCCCAACTGAGTGTGGATAGGTCATCAGTATAAAAAATCATCTGGGGGATGGAAAACCCCTTTAATTGCCTACAGCTGGCCATACACAGTTGTCAGCCGAGTTATATATTCTGAGCAGGGAAAGGAGAAGAATCAGGAGCCCCCATATGCATTAGATGGTCATCCAACACCACTGAAATGGCCATGGTTTAACTTGCAAGTGCAGGTGCAGCCTGGCTATTTGTAGTACTATGAATGCTGTGGCCAAGTTGAACCGTGTACATGAACTTTTACATAGAGTAAAACATGTTTTGTTTCATATTTGTTTGCTGTTAAACGTTCCTTGCCAATTATTAATTCACTAATTACTAATTATTATGTAGGTACATATCCTGTAGACTTCTTGTAGGCCATAAGCTACCTGGACACCACTACTTTAGAAAAGATATCACCACCATAGCGCTAGGTTAACTAGTGCCATCCCGTATCAGAGAAAACCCATCCACAAAGTTATGTTTGTGTTGGCAACATCAATATATAGAAACAAAAAAGACCAAAAACAAAAAATGAGCCAATACACTCAAAATGTTACCAAAGTATAAAAATATAATTTTATTAAACATTAATAATATAAAATTGTAGTAGATACACTACAAGATGAGACAGACAATACAAGTAGGTGTCAAACCTAATCTCTTTGGAGTCTATATAGATTGCAGGAGAATATGCATGTGTTTGGATGCACACAGGATACTATTGTGACCAGTCATAGTGAATGTATACACATGTGCAATATTGTACTGATGGTCACTGTTTATTAAACATCAATAGTTTGGTGTGTTTATTATATATTATATGCATGTTCTATACCCTATAGTTCTTTATGCATCTGGTAGACACATGTTTGATGGTATATCACTAAATTATTACTTTTGATATATAACTTTATTGATTTTGAACTATTAGACTTCCTGGTTTGGGTTTGACACCTAATGGTATCTGTCTCATATTATAGTGCATCTACTGCAATTTTATATTATTTATGTGTAATATTTTGAGTGTATTGGCTCATTTTTTGTTTTTGGTCTATTTTATATATAAGTACTTCTCTTTGCAAATGACAGTACTGGGAATGTGGGAAATTCCCAACAATTAATTTTCAGTCACACATAAATCTATAACTGATATGTAAGTTAGAAACAAGTGCAATTGACACATTTTGGTAAAGTTTCCTTTTCAATATCCCTTTGACTTCTTGCTTATGACCAGCATTGCTTTGAGATTTTTACACTGGTACCAAGTATGATCTACTAAATAGATAGCAGTTACATCCCCGCTACTTTGTCACTCATCTCTTATTTATAAAGCATCGAGGAACAGTCACTTCCTCGCATTTCACAATCAATACAAAAACCTTGGCCAAAGCCATCATGTACTTCCACCTTACAAGTTAATAGACATATTTGTTTCCCCAGACGCCAATGTGCTTGAAATGTCCTAGACAAGCTACTGCAGTGATTTTTTTTTTTCAATTCTCATTACATTTTTATGTTTTCTTGCTACTCAGTCAGTGAATACCAGCTATTAGTCCACATTTTGGGTAAATCCTGGATTGATGTCATCATTTCTGGTCTTTGAAGCAGAAAGTGAAATAGCATCCTTGTAATAGTGTGTAAAACTAGTGACAGACTCCTGACTACTGAAATGTCTTGAACAGCACACAGGGCGGAGCTTGCAAGCAACACAAATAACTAGAACTGTATAGTTACTCAATCTTAAGAGGCAACACTAGTGGGGTTGAAGTCTCCTTGTCATCCCTCATCTCCCAGGGCCACCGTTGCTGGCCTCCTATGCTTGATTCAGCGGGTTGCAAATAATGTCTCTCAACAACAGCAACAGCCTCTCAGTTAACAGAGTGAACAAGGATGACTACTAAACCCTCAGATACTCAAGCAGCAACACACTTGAAGTGACGCATTTGTTATCTGTAGGACATTGTTTAACAATGAAGCCACTTTCAAATTGCTATCTCACTGATTCTCCTCCTGGATTCTAGTATTTCTGTCTTCTCACTTGTCATTTGTTGTTGCCTAGTCTGCTCACCGTGATGAGTTTAAGATGGCACCGTTCCTGTCTACATGGCCTGTCCACAGCCTGACACAATCACTGACAAGTACTCTCTCTCTGACTCCGACATTTTGCCTGGACCAGTACTCTGATGCTCTCTGGGTTCTCCTTCAGTATCTTGGAGCATTGTAGGACACCTCCTTCCTTGTGCCCTGCTGAACTTACTGAATGTATTTCCTGGCTACTCGCCAAGGAAGTCAAAAACCAGAGGACCGTCTCCCTCTGGTGACGAAGGGGAAATTTTTCTGAACTACACCATCATTTCTCCAAATTGGAGGTGGGAAAGTGCAGAAATGACAAGATCCATTTACATTTATAAGCTTTATCATTTAGACAGCTCACCTTTAGACCAAAGGAAAGAGCTGTGAACAAGAGGGATCATACAGATTACTAGCATCTAAAGTAACAGTAAAACTTTCTTTTATATATTCTTTATACACTTCTGAATCATGTCAAAGATTTGTGGTTATTAAAACACATCTTAGTCAAACCTGTTTGATCAGTGGTGGTTCAATTTCCTCCTATTCATTGTTACCATCTAGTTCTTATGTGGCTGTGCCTGGCACTGGAGCTTGACTTATTCACTTAGTAGATTGTGCAATAGGTTTGGGCTTTTATTTTGGTGTATCTCTGGGACAGAAAGTTTAACATAGGGGAAGAATTAGCTGAAAAGTATGAAGACTTCAGACAATGCTCCATGGGGCACATGTTAAATGCTTCCCTCTAGAAGGAAGAAAGTTATCTTTTATAACACTGTTTAGCACATAAGTTAGACATTAGCTAACTATATACTGTATACTTATCACAGAACAGACTTCTTTCAGATTTTTGGACCTTATCAGCACAGAGCTGGAATTTGTGAAGTCATATGTACAAATTTCTTTTTTCTAGAAGACATCCATTAGCATCTTTTATTTCTAGGATAACTAATAGAAGGAGACTCCTGATCTTCCAATTAAATTCATCCTAAGGAGAATTGATTACCAAGTGAGCATAATGGATGAGATCTTGAATACAGATTGGAATATCTTGTTTTGCAATTCATTATCTAGATTTGTTTTAATTATGGGTAGAGTAACAAACACAAGCTTTTTGGGCTTCTTGGGTAACCTTTTTTGTGTCAAAGTGCAATGTAGAAAATCATCACCCCGTTTCCTTTAAATATAAAATATAATAGGCTCACCAACAAAACAGAGCAGTAATGTTTAGTGTCTATAGTCAGTATCTGTATTCTGTAAATGTCTGCATTTTGTTTGTTACCTGCTGTAGATGCTTGCTTCAGCTCTAAAAAGCAATGTCTATTTATAGTTTTTTTGCCAACAGAAAACATATTTTTCAAGGCTTCCAGTATCTGTTCATCATATTTTTAGAAATAATCCAACGCTATCAAAGAGAAGCAGCAAGAATGAAGCTGCGTTTGATAAACAGAAAGCTTCAGCTTCCTTTATAGTTTTACATTGCTACAGGGTCAACATAACAAGGGTTAAAATAAGCCCCAGAAATAAAATTTGCAGATAAAATATTAAAGTGTTAATTTCTTGCCATATGCCTTACTTTGGTATATGGTTAGACCTGCCATTTACATAGAACATCTCTCACTGGGCAATGTTCTGCCTCTTCCATGTATTACATTTGAATGGATGGTATGTATGACTATATTTCCCCTGCAGGGGTGTTTGATGCTGGTCCTGCGCCATCTCAACATTATCTTTAATTAATGTGAGAACCCAGGTTAGAACAATCCCTTTTGGCATTGAAAGCAAAGATGCTAGAATGAAGTTATCCATTACACTGTCACAATACTGTGAAATGAATTGACAGCTACAAAGCCTCCAAATAGTGAAAACCAGAGTTTCCCCATGAACAGTGACAACCACAATAATTATAATTTTATTTATATCGCTATCATATTCTACAGCACTTCATAACCACAATGCTCCCAAACCACGGCAGTCACTGTACTCCTATGATTTCCTGCCACTATGCACCTATAAGCAGCAGCCATATAATCCCCAACAAACACCAGCCACAGGGCCAATATATAAAGGTTTAAGACATCTTTTCCATGTAGCGACTTCAGCAAAGACGTAATAAGAAGCTCTTGGACCCCAGTGCAAAATCTGTACCAGCCCTCCCAACTATAATGTAAAGTTTAAAGAACTGGTCTTCCTATGTTGGGAAGAGACACTTTATGGGCCCCTGAAGGCTCCTATGCCTGGATACAACTTCACCCTCTCAAGTTACGCCCCTGGACCTTAGGTGGGTGACTGTTGATGGCCATATACTGTGTCCCTACCCAAGAAAGGTTAGCACCCCTTGTTTACCAATGTATACTTGGTTTTGAGCTTAGTGCACTGACCAATATTTTATTGCTGTACCGATGTTCAGAAGTATTGTATCATTGCTTGGTAATGTGATGTAATGTGTTACTGTCTTACCTTGAAAGATACAAGTGGAGAGGTGGAACTGTAGTTGTGGAACCTAGGTACCATGTGGGGATCAGTAAAGGGGGCTTTATTCTATGTGGGAGCCAATAAAAAGGCTGTCAAAAGTTTTCTATGGAGCCCGGTTATTCTTAGTTATACCCCTGTCTGTGCAGTCTGTATCATCCCAGAAAGCAGCTTACCGTGTAACAAAACATGGAAAAGACAGTGTCTGTGAGTATAAGTGTGGAACAGAGGTGTTACCTGTCGCCTCATGTACTGTAATTGCTGGGTAAATGCCATCATTGCTTTGGAGTGCTGTAACGTGTTGTGTTCTACAGTCAAGAAGAGTACTTGGGTGGTTCTTTTCTTTTCTTTTCTCAATCAGTACCAGTTACTATGTATGGTTCCAGCATACAAGTTGTTTGGTGGTTATTTTCTGCATAACTACACTGTGCAGATATCACTCTGCATATCAACCTGTGCAGATATTACACCTCCATAAATAACTGCCTCAATAATCTCCATCAGTGACATTCTCAGTGCCCGCTGTTTTACTAACTACAGTGCCCTTATGAAAGTGACTTCATAGTTTACTCACCTGTACCTGGCTCTCAAAATGTTAATTGAGGAATATGAATCATTCACCAAAAGGACACTCACAGGACAAGCTTCTGTTCAGTCCTAGCTCTCCATTTTCTGCATCAAGATAATGTCGCAGCCGCTTTCTTTTCACAGATGTATTTCTCTGTGTGGTTAGCAGGAATGCTGCATGGGTGCTATTGCTGATCAAATTGGGGAGCCCTCCAATGCACCACATTTTTCTACGTAATAGAGATAATGTCCTTGGATACTTGTACTGTCTGTCTTTTGTCTCAGTCCTTGGGCAAATAACATTTTGAAAAGCAGCATAAGTATTAAATAAAGACAATCCTGCCTTGGATGTCTGCTATTGTGCAGTGAAGGTCAGAGGACTTTGGTCATGGCTACTGCATTTGTCTTGCAGTAAAACCTGGGCTGTTTCTTGTTACAGATTGATTATAATGACTTAAATGACTTTCTCTCTCAGTCCTAAACATGATCTTACAGTATTACAGTTTACTTGAGGGGGTGCAAATGCACCAGGCCCAAGAGCCTTAGAAGGCCCATAAGATGTCTCTTTTCCAATATGAGGAGATCAGTACTATAAACAATACATTATGGTTTGGGGCCTGGTACAGCGTCGTCTCCTGGCACAATCTGAGGGACGGCATTTTTTTTTTTTTAATCCGCTATTCGATTATTCCAAGAGGTAGCAGATAATATTTTACTCACCAATCCCCTCACCTGTCCAGTTTGGTCTCCACTTCTTTCTCTAGAGGGCGCTGCAGCGTTCTTCAGTGTCTGCACCCTGGAGTCAGAAGTGGAGGCCAGGCAAGACAGAAGCGGGGATCAGTGAGTAAAACACTGGCCGCTATCTGTTGGAATAATTGAATAGGTAGCAGCCAAACCTGTGCGGCAGTAGGAGAGTAAAAACAACAGTTATACTCACCTCTTCTGGGCATACAGCGGTCCCACAGCATCTTCTTCCGGCCTTTTCTGGCAGCATCACAACCTCCCACATGACCCAATCACAGGCCTCAGAGATGACCCTGCTGCTTAATACCTCAAACAGAAGCCTGAAGAGGACCTTGGGTACCACCGGCCCCCCGAAGATGCCAAGGAGAGGTGAGGTAAGGTGAGCCTCACCTTATTTTACTCTAGGGTCTGAGGAGACGCCAGAGTATAATAGCTCTTCGTAGGTGAAGAACCCCAAAAGTTTTGGGTGCAGCCCGAGCTCAAAACTTTTTGAAAATTTGGGTTAAACCTAAGGCTGGGGGCCGAAAAGGGGGCAGTATACTGTGTGGAGGCCAAAAAATAGAATGCAATATTATGTGTGGGGCTTTAAAAGGAGCAATATACTTTATGGGAGCCAATAAAGGGGGCAATGTACTATGTGGGGACCATTAAAGAGGACAATATACTGTGTAAGCGTTAATAAAGGGATGCTATACTGTGAGGGGGGTAAGTAAAGGGAATTATATACTGTGGGAACCAGTAAAGGGGGTGTTATACTGTGTGTGAGCCAAATAAGGGGATATATTAATTAGAGAGGCACCGTCATAGAACCAAAGATCGCAGGGTTCTATAGACAGATCTATATACACATCTCTATTTGCTGAAACAAATAGAGCTGTGTCCTCCCTTATCTTCCCTTTTGGCTACAAATGTTCAGATATGAGTGTCACAAGATGATTAACTTTACAAGACAGTGTTGTTTTGCAATATTGTTTCAAGAAATGAATTGCTATATATGCAATTATGCACACACCTAGTGGTGGGGGTGTGAACTGCAGCCTTTCAAGGGTGTTGGTAGCATATCACATTATTATTGTTTTGGGTTCAGGAGAAATTGAAATCCTTAAAGGAGTTATCCAGGATTGGCTAGAAAACATGTCTGTGTTCTTTGAAAAAAAAAGTTCCACTTCCTCTTCTCAGACAGTAATATCACATATGTGAGTCACATGGCCATGCGGCAGCTCAGTCCCATCCCATTCTTAACTAAACTGGAGGCAAATTATAGGTAGACTCATCTGTACATCCAAAGTGGTAATGTTTCTTGCAGGAAGCAGCTATGTTTGTCTTATCATTTACTCTTTTAGTCCAATTACACTTATTGATCAACAGCATTACATTTATATACTTGTGTTTGGCTAAGTTTAGCTTGTTTTATGCTTGTCAAAGCTGTGTGCTTTAGGAAATGTATCAGATGAAGAGTAGTAAAAGACAGCCCAGATCCTAGATAAAATTAATGTTTGAGAGTTATAAAGACATGCGTACTTCCATAGTCCAGGAGAAATGCGTCTGAGGTCAGGCCTTGTCTATTGTTCGCTTCTTCCTTAATAACATTTTACTTCCTTTTGTAATCCTTGTCTTAAAGGGGAAGTAAGATTAGGGAATGCTTCTCTTCATGTATATCTTTTCTGCGTGGATTTTGTATTTTCCTTCCTTTACAATTTATTGTACAGTTCTCTATAGTGCATTGACACTTTTTATTTCTTTTGCTATTTTTATCATGTTCTGAATTTATAAAGTTGTTTTAACAGAGAATCTTAAATTCTTTGAGATGAGACAGAAAAAAAAATGGTTGTTTGAAATTGTGTGGCTAAATAATAATAGTAATGTGATATAATACCGTGCCTCAGAGCGTTTTCTTCATTGTAGTGGAATGAATATTCTTCTTCTAAGGCTCTGCTGTGGGGATTTGATCGACTGATGACTACAGTGATCAATGTACCATATGCCATATCTCACAATTCAAGGACTTCCAAAATCCTGAACAGAAGCTGAGTGGAAAAGTTGCAATACAGTGCTGGCCAAAAGTATTGGCACCCCTGCAATTCTGTCAGATAATACTCAATTTCTTCCAGAAAATGATTGCAATCACAAATGCTTTGGTAATAATATCTTCATTTAATTTGTCGTCAATGGAAAACCACAAAAAGAATTGTCAAAAAGCCAAACTAGATATAATTCCACACCAAACATAAAAAAGGGGATGGGAAAAAGTATTGGCACCCTTTGAAAAATCATGTGATGCTTCTCTAATTTGTGTAATTAACAGCACCTGTTACTTACCTGTGGCACATAACAGGTGGTGGCAATAACTAAATCACACTTGCAGCCAGTTGAAATGGATTAAAGTTGACTCAACCTCTGTCCTGTGTCCTTGTGTGTACCACATTGAGCATGGAGAAAAGAAAAGACCAAAGAACCGTCTGAGGACTTGAGAAGCAAAATTGTGAGGAAGCATGAGCATTCTCAAGGCTACAAGTCCATCTCCAAAGACCTGAATGTTCCTGTGTCTACCGTGCGCAGTGTCATCAAGAAGTTTAAAGCCCATGGCACTGTGGCTAACCTCCCTAGATGTGGACGGAAAAGAAAAATTGACCAGAGATTTCAACGAAAGATTGTGCGGATGGTGGCTAAAGAACCTCGACTAACATCCAAACAAGTTCTAGCTTCCCTGCAGTCCGAGGGTACAACAGTGTCAACCCGTACTATCCGTCGGTGTCTGAATGAAAAGGGACTCTATGGTAGGATACCCAGGAAGACCCCACTTCTGACCCAGAGACATAAAAAAGCCAGGCTGGAGTTTGCCAAAACTTACCTGAGAAAGCCAAAAACTTTTTGGAAGAATGTTCTCTGGTCAGATGAGACAAAAGTAGAGCTTTTTGGGAAAAGGCATCAACATAGAGTTTACAGGAAAAAAAAAGAGGCCTTCAAAGAAAAGAACACAGTCCCTACAGTCAAACATTGCGGAGGTTCCCTGATGTTTTGGGGTTGCTTTGCTGCCTCTGGCACTGGACTGCTTGACGGTGTGCATGCCATTATGAAGTCTGAAGACTACCAACAAATTTTGCAGCATAATGTAGGGCCCAGTGTGAGAAAGCTGGGTCTCCCTCAGAGGTCATGGGTCTTCCAGCAGGACAATGACCCAAAACACACTTCAAAAAGCACTAGAAAATGGTTTGAGAGAAAGCACTGGAGACTTCTAAAGTGGCCAGCAATGAGTCCAGACCTGAATCCCATAGAACACCTGTGGAGAGATCTCAAAATGGCAGTTTGGAGAAGGCACCCTTCAAATCTCAGGGACCTGGAGAAATTTGCCAAAGAAGAATGGTCTAAAATTCCAGCAGAGCATTGTAAGAAACTCATTGATGGTTACCGGAAGCGGTTGTTCGCAGTTATTTTGTCTAAAGGTTGTGCTACCAAGTATTAGGCTGAGGGTGCCAATACTTTTGTCCGGCCCATTTTTGGAGTTTTGTGTAAAATGATCAATGATTTGACTTTTTTTTTCATTCTCTTTTGTGTTTTTTCATTGAAAGCAAAATAAATGAAGATATTATTACCAAAGCATTTGTGATTGCAATCATTTTCTGGAAGAAATTGAGTATTATCTGACAGAATTGCAGGGGTACCAATACTTTTGGCCAGCACTGTATATTCAGTAAAACATTCATTGGGGATGCAAAGTGTGCAAATTATTATTTATTTTTAGAGCACCATTGATTCTATAGTGTTTTACATTTGAAGAGGGGTAGAACAAACAGAAAACACACAAGAACAAGTACAATGGACTAACACTGTGAGCTACTGGTACAGTGGGATAGATGGCCCTGCCCACAGGGCTTATGTTCTATGAAGGAAGGCGGGAATAGAGACAGTAGATGAGGGTAGAAGCTGTACAGATGGTGGTGTGGCAATGGGGTTATTGAAGAATGTGGGCTTTACTGAATAGATGATGTGGGGGACAGCCGTATGTATCGTGGTAGTGAGTTCCAGAGTATGGGGGATGCACAGGAGAAGTCTTGGTGGCAGTTGTGTGAAGAGCAGATAAGAACAAAGTGAAGATGGAAGTCTTGTGAGGAGATTACATGTGGGTAGGAAGTGGGAGATTAGATTAGATACATATAAACAAGCGGTTTTTTTTTATTAAAATGTGATTTATTTTCTTTTTGCAATATACTATAATATATGTGTACTATAAATTGTAGACAACTACATTTGCAGTAAAGTTTAAAAAAAAGGAATAAACAATACACACCCATCCCAAGAGGACACTGTCTTGGCATACATTTGGTCTATAGAAGTCTATTGAAACATAATAAATACAGTACATCCACCTGTATTACCATTGTGTATGGTGAGTGGAATTGGCAAATCTGGTGGGAACTAAACTCTGCCTAATTGCATAGCCCATTGCCAACTCTTACTACATAGATAACAAATATGGCTATGTGAAATATAATGAACTGTAAGGTTACATTTTAAAGGCTTCCTTCACTAGTTTTAGTATTAACTTTGGTGTTCGTGTAACACTGATTCTGTGAGAAAACGCTTTATCCTGTAATATATGAGAAGGTCAAAAGTTTGGTAACTGCAATGGAAAGCGATTGTGGGAAATTCATTTTTCCCTGGAGATGTCCATAAAAAGATTAAAAACAGCACAGACTTTGGAATGTATAAACTAAGTATGAGTTTCTCTTGAGGGTAGAAACAAAATAAATACAGTATTAAAAATTATTACAGAATATCCTAAAATACTTTTGTTATAAAAATTTAATGTTCTGTTCTGTGGATAAAAAACAAAGGTATTAAGTCGACTCAAATTGGACAATTTTAATATGAAAACCTAAATGAAATGTGAAACTGTAGCAACCAATGCCAGGTAGCTGCAGTAAAGGTCAATAAGATCATTTGAAAGTTTTCATTCTAAATAAATCACTATATAGCCTACATACTGTAAGAAATATTGTTTAAAGTTTTGACCGCCAGTGTTTCAGATGGCAACCCTATGGAGTTACATGGAAAATGGAACAATAGGAGAAAGGGGAAGGGGTCATACATTAAAAAAAAATATATTAAAATTAAATGTAGGAAAACAATCTTAGAGGTGAAC
This sequence comes from Leptodactylus fallax, assembly GCA_947044405.1. NCBI lineage: Eukaryota > Metazoa > Chordata > Amphibia > Anura > Leptodactylidae > Leptodactylus > Leptodactylus fallax. The sequence continues at coordinate 2,223,743 of CAMRHE010000019.1, forward strand.
TATTTATGTTATCTGTACAATTTTTTAGCACAGATATCTTTTTAATGATCTTTATATACCTGCCTGTTAAAGAGGACCTTTCATGTCCTCAGGCACATGTGGTTTTACATTTTGAATTCAGCACACTGCCGGCTTTACTGGTATGTAGCCCAGGGCTGGAGATATCGGCGGTGTAAGTTTCACGGTTTACTGTCAGAAAGGCGTTCCTGACAGTCTAGCTACACTGTGAGGAACGCCCTCCCTGACAGTTCTCGTTCATAGACTTGTACTGGGGGGGGGGGCGTTCCTCACAGCCCAGCGTCATCGCCGGGCAGTAAGGAACGCCCCCTCTGACAGTACAGGGCTATAGATGAGTACAGAGAGAGGGGACGTTCCTTACAGCCCAGTGATGACGCTCAGCTGTGAGGAACGCCCCCCCCCCCAGTACAAGTCTATGAACGAAAACTGTCGGGAAGGGCATTCCTCACAGCGCAGCTAGACTGTCAGGAACGCCTTTCTGACAGTAAACCATGAAACTTACAACGCCGATATCTCCAGTCCCGAGGCACATACCGGGAAAGCCTGCAGTGCACTGAATTCAGCGCGCTGTCGGCTTTCTAGCGGTATGTAAAACCGCATGTGCCTGAGGACATGAAAGGTCCTCTTTAAATAAAGAGTTCATTAGTTGACAAACCATTGTACAAAGTTTTGTGCACAAAAGCTTCAAACACTTTTTCCCCTTCCTGAATTTATGCATTATATAATGTATTACTCTTTTCTCATCACACATGTATACAGTACAGTGGGGAAAAAAGTATTTAGTCAGCCACCAATTGTGCAAGTTCTCCCACTTAAAAAGATGAGAGAGGCCTGTAATTGTCATCATAGGTAGACCTCAACTATGAGAGACAAAATTAGAAAACATATCTAGAAAATCACATTGTCTAATCTTTTTAAGAATTTATTTGCAAATTATGGTGGAAAATAAGTATTTGGTCAATAACAAAAGTTCATCTCAATACTTTGTTATATATCCTTTGTTGGCAATGACAGAGGTCAAACGTTTTCTGTAAGTCTTCACAAGGTTGGCACATACTGTTGCTGGTATGTTGGCCCATTCCTCCATGCAGATCTCCTCTAGAGCAGTGATGTTTTGAGACTGTCGCTGGGCAACACGGACTTTCAACTACCTCCAAAGGTTTTCTATGGGGTTGAGATCTGGAGACTGGCTAGGCCACTCCAGGACCTTGAAATGCTTCTGACGAAGCCACTCCTTCGTTGCCCTGGCGGTGTGCTTGGGATCATTGTCATGCTGAAAGACCCAGCCACGTTTCATCTTGAATGCCCTTGCTGATGGAAGGAGGTTTGCACTCAAAATCTCATGATACATGACCCCATTCATTCTTTCATGTACACGGATCAGTCGTCCTGGTCCCTTTGCAGAGAAACAGCCCCAAAGCATGATGTTGCGACCCCCATGCTTCACAGTAGGTATGGTTTTCTTTGGATGCAACTCAGCATTCACTCTCCTCCAAACACGACGAGTTGTATTTCTACCAAACAGTTCTACTTTGGTTTCATCTGACCATATGACATTCTCCCAATACTCTTCTGGAACATCCAAATGCTCTCTAGAAAACTTCATACAGGCCCGGATATGTACTGGCTTAAGCAGGGGGACACATCTGGCACTGCAGGATCTGAGTCCCTGGTGGCGTAGTGTGTTACTGACGGTAGCCTTTGTTACATTAGTCCCAGCTTTCTGCAGGTCATTCACTAGGTCCCCCCGTGTGGTTCTGGGATTTTTGCTCACCGTTCTTGTGATCATTTTGACCCCACGGGGTGAGATCTTGCGTGGAGCCCCTGTTCGAGGGAGATCATCAGTGGTCTTGTATGTCTTCCATTTTCTAATTATTGCTCCCACAGTTGATTTCTTCACACCAAGCTGCTTGCCTATTGCAGATTCAGTCTTCCCAGCCTGGTGCAGGTCTACAATTTTGTTTCTGGTGTCCTTCCACAGCTCTTTGGTCTTCACCATAGTGGAGTTTGGAGTGTGACTGTTTGAGGTTGTGGACAGGTGTCTTTTATACCGATAACAATGTCAAACAGGTGCCATTACTACAGGTAATGAGTGGAGGACAGAGGAGCCTCTTAAAGAAGAAGGTCTGTGAGAACCAGAAATCTTGCTTGTTTGTAGGTGACCAAATACTTATTTTCCACCATTATTTGCAAATAAATTCTTAAAAAATCAGACAATGTAATTTTCTAGATATGTTTTCTCATTTTGTCTCTCATAGTTGAGGTCTACCTATGATGTCAATTACAGGCCGGCCTCATCTTTTTAAGTGGGAGAAGTTACACAATTGGTGGCTGACTAAATACTTTTTTTCCCCACTGTAGCAGGACGCCCATGGTCAGCACATGATAAATATACTGTATGGAGATCGTAAGGGTTATAGTAAGAAGATACCTTCAAATGATGCAGGAGAAATACAACACTACAACTTCTATTTCTAGCAAGATTGTTCTATTATTGCATGGGTCATTTTGTGTTTTCTCATATATATATGCCCTAAAATGACACATTCAAAGGGATTGTCTTAAGGTTCATTTACACGGCCCTATTATCAGGGATGATATGAATTGGCGCATTTAAATGATCAGCCAACAATTGAGCAAACACTGGCTTGTCTGCTGACTGTATCTTTTATAATGAGGTATCTGCTGTCAATAATAATCAATAATAATCAATACAACTTAATGGGGCTGGGAGGTTTGCAGAAGACTGTGTATAGGCCTGTGTAAAAAGCTGATACAAACAAGCAAAGTCAGCTCAACACTCAGGCATCTGTGACTGGTGGCAGCTCTATTGCATATGAGCGGCAAAAACAGCATAGCATGCAGCTCAAAGTGATGGAAACCACAATGTTTCCATATACAGTAGATCTGGTATAGAATTGTGGCTTATGTTAAGATGTGAGCATAACAACCCCTTTAGTTTCAGCATATGTAGGAGTTATGAGATGACACTTCCAATGTGTCATCACAACACCATGTGATATATGTGTATTATTGCCAGCTCATGATACTGTCGTTGTAACTGAATGCTAGATGTGCTAACTATGGTGGGGAATATTAATAAAATCTAAAATACAAAACTATTAAAAAAAAATAGTAATGTTTCCCATAGAAGAAACCAGACTTCCCATCCTTTACTTTCCCATTCCCCCTACATTTAATGATATATGATATAAATTATAGATTTGTTGACTAGGTTTGTTCTTTACGTAATTGATTTAATTATCAGCTAAAGAAATTTAATTTGCATGTGTCCATGGTTAAAGGGATGTGTTGACAACCTTGGCAAGATTCCAGGTGCTTACTACCCCATATTCCGAATTGTTAAGTCAGGTCAAATGAAACTTGTGGCTCGTGGGTGTTGCGCTTTGCATTTGTGATTCAAATAAGTTGAGTACAAAGATTTCATCTGAACTCTATGTGCTTGCAAGTTTCACAGCTCTGCTTAGTTCACATTTCACTGCTGCATTGATCTGCTTTCAATGGTCTATAACAGTGGCGTAACTAGGAATGGCTGGACCTCCAGGTGAACATTTGACATGGGGCCCCGCCCCCCCCCCACAAACCGCATTTCTGCACACACTATTATGCCCCATAGTGGCCCCTGCACACACTATTATGCCCCATAGTGGCCTCTGCACACACTATTATGCCCCATAGTGGCCCTTGCACCCACTATTATGCACCATAGTGGCCCTTGCACACAGTATTATGCCCCATTGTGGACCACCCATGAACAATTATTATACTCTGGGGTATTTATTATTATTTATTTATTTATTATGCTTACTTACATAGCGCCATCATATTCCGCAGCGCTTTACAGAAATTGTCAGTCACTGTCCCATATAGGGCTCACAATCTACATTCCCTATCAGTATGTCTTTGGAGTGTGGGAGGAAACCGGAGTACCCGGAGGAAACCCACGCAAACACGGGGAGAACATACAAAGTATAATGATCGGAGACCCAGGGGTGGATACAATCATAAAAAACTGTGTTACTTACCTCTCCCTGGCTCCGGCACACTCCCCACTACTGTTGGCCTTCTTCAATGTTGAATCAGATGTCTCGTGAGCCAGGCATGCGTCGCGATGCATAATGACGTTGGTCTGGCCCACGGTGATGTCTAGGACGTCACCAAGAAGGCCCAAAGCCTGCTGGAGCACAGGAGAGGTAAGTAACAGTGTTTTTTATGTTCCCTCACCTCCCCCGGGTCTGTAATCACTATATTCTGGGGTCTGAAAAGAATATAATGATAGCATTGTTTGTGGGGTTCGGACCACAGCCTTACTTACCGATCCCTGCTCCTGCTCACAGCCACCTCCGCTTCTGCGGAAGTGGAGGTGGCTGTGAGCAGGAGCGGGGATCGGTAAGTAAATAGGGCCCATTAACTGTTGGTGTTACACCAGCAGGTAAAGGCCTATTAAAAAAAAAAAAAACATCAGGGGCCTGCCGGTATTTACACCACTTGTCTATTACCTTCAGACAACTTGTGCTCCTAGGAGTAGGAGCCATTACTAGTAAATGTTGTAAATCACTGGGGCAAATTTGCTATTGTGGTTAACTCAACTCAACCCTTGCATACAATGGCACATATAGTTTGGGATCAATTTTTTAAGCTTGCTCTACAAGTGGGTGTGATTCACTTCAGTGGGAAAGGGGCATGTCTTTAATGTGACAAAATATGCAAAATTGCCCAAACATTTTGGCATAAGCCGACTAATGGGTGTTATAAACCTAGAATAAAAAGTGTAACTATGCACAAGATTTATTATTTAGAATCAGCATCTATGATATATCCAGATATATCTGGTGTATTTTAAGGCTGTCTAGTTTAACTTTGCACTGTTTAACTATTACTGAATTTGGGCCACTGTGTTTAAAAAGTTTAAACCTTCCATCTGAAAAAGTTGTCTAAAGTCCTAGTCACAAGTGGTTTCACTACCACTCAGTCTGCTGTCTGCTGCTTGTTGTTTGGTCCAGTCTGTCTCTAGCAGCAGAGAGAGTGAGACAGACTAGATGTCTATTGTTATTAGCTCCTGTCTGCTCAGAGAGCTCGTGCTTCTGCTTCAAAAAGTGAAATAAACTTCTGATTTCTCTTGCAGTCTTCTGGGTTACTGCCTGCTTTTTAATGCCATACCATTCATTTGTTGGGAGTTCCAGTTACACTACAAGTGGCATATGAGTGTATTTCCTATATAATTGGCTGTATGTGTGCCTGATCAATCTTATTACAGACCTCCGCAGGCCACATACTGCCACTCTATATATTATGTGGTATGTTCACTGTTGCTGTAAGATATACAATGAGTCTACAGTCCACATAGAAGTATTGTTAAACTGCAAAAATTGATTCAGCACATATACAGCCGCTTGTAGCAAAAGTAGGATGCAGTACAATGGCTGTATATGTCTGCTGGATTACAAACTTCTTTTTGAACTTCTTTGTTTGTTCAGACATAGAGACTTGGAAAGAAACAGGGTCAAAAACTTTTGGTACTGACAATTTCCTGTGATGCACTGCTGTTCTATGTGAATCAATATGCTGATGTGTATTAATCCTCATCAGTAGCACAGAGGAGTGGCAGATCCTTGCAAAAGTACCAAGCGGCCACTACCCTTTTGTGGACTACTAATGGCAGTGCCATTGAAGCAAAGGTCAAGGAGGACTGTACAAACAGGTAGCAGGGCTGAAACCACATGGCAAGGACACAGAACTTTCTGCCAGTCTCTTTCTTCTTTTTCAATTTCAGTGAAATGTTAAGTTTTCCAACATGGACCGATCCTGTGGATGAACAACCACGGGTGATAAATGAAATCCTGCACCTTATCTTATGATGTCATCTTTTGCAACTTTTCTTTAGTATTAGTTAATAATTTAGATATCTATTGATGATCATATAATGTATCATCATTTTCTGTATTCTATAAAGTATCTAAGATTAACTTTTGTATTTTTGTAGTTTAAGTTAAAACCCATTTATTTTCAGATATAGAATATCAACAGGGAAGCGACGTGCAAAGTATAGCTTTATTGATCTAACAGATAAGACATGATGTGTCCTTCAAACAGAGAGTATGTTCAGAGGTATAATGTATCATGCCCAGTAGTGTAGCGGGTTGATCTCACCTGTGAACAAGGACATTTTGTTCTGTACTGTTAAATGGCTTGCGATGAATTTAGTTAATATATGTGTTGCAGTAGTTTATTGGTAGTTACATAGTACGAATGAAAAAAGACATACAGGTGCATCTCAATAAATTAGAATATCTTTGAAACGTTCATTCATTTCAGAAATTCAGTAATACAATTCATAATCAGCATCTTCCATGATTGTGTGTCCTACTGAACCAGACTGAGGGACTGTTTAAAGGCTTAGGAAACCTTAGCAGGTGACACACTGAATTTACAATACTGAACTTATTTACAATATTCTAATTTTCTTAGATTTTGGTTTTCATTACCTGTAATCCATAATCAAAATTTACAGAAATAAAACACTTGAAATAGAACATTCTGTGTGTAAATAATCTAGAAAATATAGGTCACTTTTTTAATTTAATTACTGAAAGAAATAAACAATTCAAAGATATTCTAATTTATTGAGATGCACCTGTAGGTCTATCAAGTTCACCAGAGGAAAGGAGAGGATGTAAATGAAAGGAAGAGAGGTGGAAAAATCCTTCAACTTTGTTTTTCTCTATTAGTCAAGAAAAAAGCAGACATTTATCATAAAATAAGCAAATTTGACCTATGAAAAAAATCATGTGCAATGTCCCATTTGGCAAATGAAAAGCTCTTGTATAGATTGCACCTATACCCTACTAAACTTTCTACAGTCATTCCAAATACAACCCCAACATGCAGAATATGCAACTCGCATGAGGGTTCTTTCCTAGCTTTAAGATGTACCCAGTAGCAAATGAGTAGAAAGCACTCTACTTTCTCTTCTCAGGAAGTGATGTCACATCTACTGATGTGTTGTCACTTCCTGAGAAAAGGAAGTAGAGTTCTTTCTGAAATAAAGTAGTCATGTTTTCTCATCCTGGATAACCCTTTTAATATCAGAATTAACTGGCTCCCAGCTTCAACCTGATCTAGGTCGAGCTCTTCTTTCAGTTAATCTAGACAACTTTTTTTAGTCTTTACAGTACTGCAGTTTTCTATATTACCGTGGTAACTAGGCAAGAAAATTGCATTTCACTGGAAGGAGCAACACACTCCATCTCTACGAGAAATTATAAAATTAATTAAGATAATTGCTCATTGGAAAGTATGTCTTCCTCAACTAATAATAATAGAATTGTCTACTACAACAACTAGAAATTCTGGCCCATGGCTAACCATAATATGTCAGCTATTCCTCCCCCTGACTGAAAAATGTACCACAACTGTGCTATTGTTTATTGTGACACTTCATAGAATTCTTGTTAAATCCACTGCTTTTACATTTTTTGACTATCTGTTACTTAACATTCTTAGTCTATATTTTCTTTTTTTTTTCTAAAGTTTTTTACACTGGTCAGTGACAGAAGATTAACATGTGGACTCCCCAGTTGCTGGACACTATAGCAGCTACTGCCTGCTGGGCTGTGTGATAACTACCAAGTCTTTTCACAAATCTTTGTTCAGAAACTGTATAACAAAAGAGGAAGCTATTTCATGAGTAGTCACATATTAGCTTTCACTGGGTTAGTACCTGAATCAACAAGTTACTAAAAGTCTGTGAATGACCAAGATGTGAGTTTTTTGTTGACTCTTAAGAGATACTCATAATAATATTGATAAGAGTACTATCAGGTGATTTCTTCTGGTCCATCTGAGGCTAGGTTCACATCTGCACACAGGTCTCAGTCGTTCGGGTCCGCTGGCGGACCAGGGGTCCGACGGAGAGGCGGACTGCTAAAACAGCTGTTACCTGCGGACCTCATAGACTATAATGGGGTCTGCAGGGTTTCCTTCGGGTATCCACTGTTTTTATACTGAAACTGGCAAGACTTTTCTCTCTGTTGATTTCTGAAGGTTTCTGCGGCGGAGTCTGGCGCAGATGTGAACCTAGCCTTAGAGCGTAAGTGTAGAGAGAGAAGCTGAGATCTTTGATACATAGATTTATGTGATTTGGAATAGGATTTCAGAGTAAAAAATACAGGACTCCTATAAGAGGCAATGAGAGTCCTGATAACCTCCCCACACATACACACACACAATGGATGTCAGCTTCCCCTATATAATACAAAGGAGGCTGTCAACCATTATGTGTGTGGACGGGCTATGCAGGACTCTTGCTGTCTCTCCTTGGAGTCCTGTAAGAATTGTATATAATCTTAAATATTACAAAGTTCTGCTTCTCTCCCTCTATGATATTCTGCTCTTAGGTAGGACAGCATGAATCACTCGATAGGTTCACTTTAAGTCTGACATTATCCATGTCCTTCACTGGCCATTACATTTCAGTTTTTCTAAATTAGCCAGACAATAATGGGAGTGTTAGTATTAAATGTGCTATAAAGTTCAATGCATAAAAAAACTTGCTAGAAAAAAAAACCTCATAATGAATCAGGCATAACTATAAAGATAAAGTGATACAAATGAATGACTGTGTCTGAGGGTAAATGGGGATACCGATCTGCAGAGGGTGTTTGTATATGTATATGAATAGCATTTTATGCTAGTTCCCTTTGGCATGTGACTTATACCATTGTATGTATAATACATTTCCTTCAGCTAGAATTTGTGCTTTTTCTGTAGAAATACTTAGCCGGAAGCATGTGGTATTGTGTAATTATTCGCATTTACCATCAGCATCCCATTGTTATGTATGAGTCCTCATAGCATGTGATCTTTAACAACTTTACTATTTATAAAGCTATAATTGTACTTTCTGTAAATGGCAACCCTGTCATACATTCTAAATGACTGTATTGTGCAGAACAGGCCTTACATGAACAGTAAGAGAGACATGGCCCTAATTCCCTAAAACACAGTAGGTGAGTCCTGGAGGTATGAATAAAGTATATTATACAGGGATAAAAACAGTCTTGATGTACAAAACCATTCATAGGTATAACCATGGGAGCAAAAATACTGTGCTCTGAAAGCTTCTGTCATTTTGATTGTGAAATGACTATGAGCAAGTCTTTCTCGTCAACAATACAGAAAACTGTGCCATATCTTTGTAGCACTGGACAATGTGTACCTGTCCCAATATCTCTACCACAAAAATCTATAAAAGGCCTTAAAGTTTGTGTGCATTAAAGATATGATAGACTTTTATAATTTCACACGCACATATGCCATAATTTTCTGATTGTTGGGGTCCCAACTACCCAGATCTCCCATCAATCCCAAGAATGAAACTTTAGCACTGAGCCCCCATAGGATTTTTCCATTCACAGAGACATGGTGGACTCAAATCACATAAATGGAGCCCTTTATTCTCTGATCCAATTACTTGCCATAAAGTAATGGCATTAGTTTCTGAAATAGGAATCCCCCTTTAAAGGGGTTTTCAGATCTCGGACACTCACGACATATCCACAATTCCCCCATGGGGAGTTGACGTGTCTGCTTGGCTGTCTCCTTTTCATTGGGCTTTCCAAAATAGACTAAGCATGCTTTATCATTTTCATGTCTTCCATTTAAGTGAATAGAGAAATGTATGCACATGTATTGCAGCCTCTCCATTTGCAGCTGCATAAGACTTTCTTGAGATAGGTGGGACTTCCATCTAGCTTGAGTCTGTCAGCAGAATATAGTGATATACTACCTTGTTGGGCTGTTAGCATAGTTCACACTAGTGTGTTTCTTATTCATGACCATCACTCATCAGCCCCTAAATGGGATTTAGGGGCGTTTCTTTACAACTTTGGGCTTTGCTATTTGCCGCCCATAACCGCTGTCTAGCTTCACCCCCACTAATAGACTGACATCTCTCTTCTTTGGGCTCATCTTCTGTCTTGGCCACAACACACATTACTATCTGTACCTTGTATGTCCTATGATGATACACTGCACCTGGAAGTGAACGAGGCCTGCCTGAAGATGAGATAGAAGATTAGCCCAAAGGAAAGAGATGTTAGTCAATTGGGGGGACAGAGCTAGGTGGTGGTTAGGAGCGGCAGATAGTGAAGCCTAGAGATGTAAAGAAACGCCCGTAAAACCCATTTCTCCTAATTTGCATAGAGAAAAAGGCGGTCAGGAATAAGAATCACATTAGTGTAAACTGTGCAAACAGCCCTACAAGGTACTTTATATTACAATTGCCTGCTTGCAGACTCTCTTTAAGGCATATCCTATTGAAATGCAATATTTGAGTTGGGAAAAGCCTCTTTATTCCTGGGCAAGCTATGCATGCCATGGTGTAATAGAAAGAAAGGGTAAAAGAATATAATAATGTTAGACATTATCTTATAGTGTTTATAAACTAGAATATAAAAATTACTGAAAATAATTGATATTAACAGTAGTAGAAACAAGCTACTATTAGAAAGTAATGTAAAAGCAGAGGTTCTTTGACTGTGGATAATCTAAGTAGACTTGTAGCCTCCAGGCATGAATGTCTTGACTTCCTCTTATTGTGCTATGGTAACACACACCTGAGCTCTGGCCCATTTTTATTCATGCGTTTTAATGTCCCCTGGATCACCTTACAAACATCTGCACATAAAAGTCAATTGTCTGTATCACCTCTTAGATACAGTATCTGTTCTCTGTGGTTTTAAAGAATGCTTAACTTGGGGTTTACTTTTTTATGCTAAGTTTATTGAACTCAACGTTTGAAATTGTATATACAAAAAAAGTCAGATATACAGAAGTAATGGAAACTTTGTGTAGCCTAACTACATACAGGAAAATGTACCATATAATGAAATGGAATAAACATTAGAGGCTGAAGAAATAGCCGAGCAAGGATTTGTGTGCAGTATCAGGGCACAATGTGTTAGGGAATTGCCAGTTAAGCAATTCCCCAATTGCTGCTGCAGAAACTTGGGAGGAAGGGAATGAGAGAGACAGTGAGTCCTAATGCTTGACCCAGCCCCAGTCCCTACCTACTTGCCTCAACTACCCTAGGCGGTAGAGGACAACTGGGCGCAGTCCCTTCCTACAATACAAGTGTAAATACAAAACTCAGACAATACAAACAAACAGACACATTGTTTTCAGTGGGAGCCAGAGATCGCAGCAGGATGCTGAAAAAATAATCATCAGTGGAAAGCCGCAATGGAATGCTGATGCCCACAGGCGGAAAACGACGGAGGAAAATGAAGGGGAATTAACTCTCCATTTTCTGCCGTGTGAACTTACCCGAAGGCTTCTGCCCAATCCTTGGAGTTACCAAAGCGTGAGATTGTACTCTGGCATACAACAGGTGTTTGTAAAGATGTGAGATTAAACCCCACTTTCTTATCAGCAGAAAGTTCAAGATACCGCATCTGTTACTCTGGAACTAGGTATCTAAAGATATGGACATAAAGCAAGTCATACCTTTCCTGTAGTTGCAGGAAGGATATAAGAATGTTAGCTAGATACAAATTATGTAGGGAAAACACTCCCCCGATGCAACATGCAAATGGGGGAACATGGGGTTGTCCCACTTGGATATGTGGCTAGTCAGATCCTCAAAACCCCGTAACTCTTTAGCAGATCCAAAAGGCAAGACCCGAAGCCTGTCCCTGCAGATATTCTGACTGCAACCTTAGGACTAACGCCACTCACAAGGCCAAATATTTCAGCTGTCTGGCAAAAAAAAAGTCTAATAAAATATCTGGGAGGACCTTCCCCCATGGGACTTGGAATGCTAGAGAACAGGGAGAACCAGTTTCTTACAGGAGTTGGCCTATAAGAAAGAGTTCTTTATGAAAGAATAATGTAGGGATTGAGCCACTAGCATTCTCCAGCTGATATAACCCTGTAGAAAGTTAAATCAATTTGATTAAATTATGTCTGCCAGCCATGAAGAGTAAAAGAGTCTTTCATGACTTAAACTTTTAAGCAAAAGGTTCACCACAAGTCACTGGTCCCTGGGTAGATTATAGTCAACTTCAAACATAAAAAGGGCTAGGTTGTCTGTGTGTAGACCAGTTCTATTCTCCCTGCTCCCCAAACCCACTGCAATGTAAGACTGAATTTTGGTGGATTCTTAGGGCCAATGGTTTGATGGCCAAAGCCAAAGCAAAAGGAGGTTTAAATTTAAACCTATACACACAAAATACACATAAACATTATAATATATCAATCAAATTTTTGCTAGTAAGAGTTGGTCATAGGTGACCTTCTGTGCATGAACAGTATGTGGACTAAATATTTTCCCAACTTCCCAAGTTATAATAGAGAGGTAGATTCTTAGACATACAGTACAGACCAAAAGTTTGGACACACCTTCTCATTCCAAGAGTTTTCTGTATTTTCATGACTATAAAAATTGTAGATTCTCACTGAAGGCATCAAAACTATGAATTAACACATGTGGAATTATATACTTAACAAAAAAGTGTGAAACAACTGAAAATATGTCTTATATTCTAGGTTCTTCAAAGTAGCCACCTTTTTTTTAGATTATTGCTTTGCACACTCTTGGCATTCTCTTGATGAGCTTCAAGAGGTAGTCACCTGAAATGGTCTTCCAACAGTCTTGAAGGAGTTCCCAGAGATGCTTAGCACTTGTTGGCCCTTTTGCCTTCACTCTGTGGTCCAGCTCACCCCAAACCATCTCGATTGGGTTCAGGTCTGGTGACTGTGGAGGCCAGGTCATCTGGCGTAGCACCCCATCACTCTCCTTCTTGATCAAATAGCCCTTACACAGTCTGGAGGTGTGTTTGGGGTCATTGTCCTGTTGAAAAATAAATGATGGTCCAACTAAACGCAAACCGGATGGAATAGCATGCCGCTGCAAGATGCTGTGGCAACCATGCTGGTTCAGTATTCCTTCAATTTTGAATAAATCCCCAACAGTGTCACCAGCAAAGCACCCCCACACCATCACACCTCCTCCTCCATGCTTCACGGTGGGAACCAGGCATGTAGAGTCCATTCGTTCACCTTTTCTGCGTCGCACAAAGACACGGTGGTTGGAATCAAAGGTCTCAAATTTGGACTCATCAGACCAAAGCACAGATTTCCACAGGTCTAATGTCCATTCCTTGTGTTCTTTAGCCCAAACAAGTCTCTTCTGCTTGTCGCCTGTCCTTAGCAGTGGTTTCCTAGCAGCTATTTTACCATGAAGACCTGCTGCACACAGTCTCCTCTTAACAGTTGTTGTAGAGATGTGTCTGCTGCTAGAACTCTGTGTGGCATTGACCTGGTCTCTAATCTGAGATGCTGTTAGCCTGCGATTTCTGAGGCTGGTGACTCGGATGAACTTATCCTCCGCAGCAGAGGTGACTTGGTCTTCCTTTCCTGGGGCGGTCCTCATGTGAGCCAGTTTCTTTGTAGCGCTTGATGGTTTTGGCCACTGCACTTGGGGACACTTTCAAAGTTTTCCCAATTTTTCGGACTGACTGACCTTCATTTCTTAAAGTAATGATGGCCACTCGTTTTTCTTTACTTAGCTGCTTTTTTTCTTGCCATAATACAAATTCTAACACTCCATTCAGTAGGACTATCAGCTGTGTATCCACCTGACTTCTGAACAACACAACTGATGGTCCCAACCCCATTTATAAGGCAAGAAACCCACTCATTAAACCTGACAGGGCACACCTGTGAAGTGAAAACCATTTCAGGTGACTACCTCTTGAAGCTCATCAAGAGAATGCCAAGAGTGTGCAAAGCAGTAATCAAAGCAAAAGGTGGCTACTTTGAAGAACCTAGAATATAAGACATATTTTCAGTTGTTTCACACTTTTTTGTTAAGTATATAATTCCACATGTGTTAATTCATAGTTTTGATGCCTTCAGTGAGAATCTACAATTTTTATAGTCATGAAAATACAGAAAACTCTTGGAATGAGAAGGTGTGTCCAAACTTTTGGTCTGTACTGTACCTTCATTGGTATGGAGAGTGTTTGGTATTGTTGTGTACTATAGTTCCTCTTAGAAAAACAATTCATGGTTTTGCTTTACTATACATGAAATTCTTTGCAAACTAAAAAATAACTTTTATTTTGTTTATTTTGTTTTGAACAAAAAATGTGATATTTGTCTGGGAAACAGAGATGCACCACTGTCACAGATATGTGACTGCTGAACCTTTCAACAAGGCTGATTTCATCAGGTTCAGCCAGTGGAATTATGGAAATATTGATGTCTGATCCTTGACACCTGTAGAAAGTTTGATAAATCATTACATCTTGTGGCTGTTTGTCATCTGCAGTGATGTACAGTATACATGAGCTATGCATGTATAACCAAACATTTATTTTAATTTAGATCTTAAAAGGTGGTATATCAATGTATATATTACTCGAACATCTTGTGCTGTCTGACATTTTAGAGGGATTGTTCATATGAATCAGCTATGTGTGCTGCTTTCTGGTGATAGGAATCTATAAAATGTTTTAGCTTAGCTTTAGATATGATTCATAATCAGCCAGCAGAAGACAAGCTAAGTATTTGCAAAGATATTTGTATAGATTTTTTGAATTGTAAAATATTATTAAAACTAGTAGTACTCCACACAATGAGATTTTCTGGACTATAATTTAACTGGGGGGCATTCCATCGTCGTCCTGTAGAAGAACACAGTAGGCCGTAATACCATGAGGTGCATATACATGTTATGCTCCCTTCTAGTCAGTAAAAATTGATATTGCCTTATGAATGTCACTTCCAGTCACCCATCTAGTACCAGATGTAGTGGGAAATCTTTATTACTACCTTTCTGAATGTTAACCTTTTATGTGTCATTTCTGACATGGTTTGTTCCTACTGTTTTCCTGCCTAGTGCTCAGGCAATGCACTTGCCAAACTGTTGCTAATCTTATGACCAGTCACCTCTTTTCAACTAGACATAATATGATTCTTAACGCCATTGGCTGTTTGCCGCCTAGTCCTGCCAGGACAATGCAGTTCTGTCCTTTCATTACAACTTGACCTCAGCCTCCTCTCATGATTGTGTGCCTTGATGCAGTCAGAGCCACTTACTACTGAAAGCCTTTTTACTATAGTTACTACCTAGATTTTCCAGAGAATTAATCCCTGAAGATCTTATCCTGAATACTGGACCCAGCAGAATACCAAAAATTAAACAAAGACAATGAAAAAGGCAAGGCAGAGTCAAAGTTGGAAAAAAGTTACGGACGCCAGCTTCAAATCAAAATTATTTCTTATTTTAAATATTATTATGCAATTATCAATATTGTATAATTGATTGGATGCATAGCTTGTTTAAGCATGGCTGTCAGCCATTTATGAAGTTGGCAAAGGAGTCAGAGTCAGGCTGTGGGAAAATAGAGGAGTCAGAGTCGGTGCTTTACCTACCGACCGCACAGCCCTGGAAAAAATTGCCATACAAGTGATTTCTTCCTTTCAATATAATCTGTAGATTCTAGTTTATTGATTTGTACTTGAAAATGTAATAATGCCTTTAATAAAAACTGTAGTGAAACAGCAGAATAATAAAAGTAACCCTTCGTTTCTTTACCAAATATCTGGCATGTCAGAAGTTAGCATTTGCTGAGATCCAATAGCCATTTTTTTAATGGTCGTTAGACAGCCATTTTTGAGAACAAGGAAAGAATAATAAATTATTCATACATCCAGTTCTTTTTTAACAGACCACTTATACTCACCATAAAAATATAGGACTAATATAGGCAGTTTTTGGCTGTTTACACGGATTCTTGAATAGTCTCAAGTGCATGAGGGATCAGTGAAAATGGGTGCTGCACGGATGCAAAAGGTTTCAGCAGTTTTTCACAGTCATTTTTCAGTGCAGTTATGTGTATCTAGTATGTTTCTTTTATGTCCATTTTTCACTTCCATCAAAAAAACTGGCATGCATTATCTTTGTCCGTCAAAATGGACATTGGTAGTGCTATGTGAATATAGGCAGTGGTCATTATTCACTGCTGTTTAAAATAAGTGCCATCCGTGGACTGGCATCGACAGACATGGCCGTTTTTCACTAGCAGAAGGCCTAGTTCAGGTCTATTACCCACCCATCTACATTAACTGAAGACCCAGAATTGCGCTGGGGACCCTTTCATTCTAGCAGTCTGTTTACATCCTTATTCATTAAATCTATCACATGAAAATTCCTGACATATCTCTGTAACAAATGAAACGTTTATGTAAAACCAGAAGGTCACTTTAAAGACCATTGGTAAATGTATTTCAGAGCTTAGCCTTAAAATAGAAATTGCATGGCCTTGCAATGTTATGACCTTTTTCATATGCCTTGAGGGATTAGCACATTTTAACATCTTTGCCTTGGGTCTCAATACACTACAATACACTATGTCCTCCCCAGACACTTCCATAGTGCTGTTAAAGTCCAAAAAAATGTAGATTTCCTTTTACAGCACATCAGAATGTTAGTGGAGTCTAACAATAAAAGGCCAAAGTCTAAGAAATTTACAGGCCAATTAAAATTTTTCACATTTTTTATAAGAACGTCCTCGCTGTAAGAACACCATATTAGGGAACAGTCTTAAGATATATGTGTGTAGATTCACCAATGTCTGAACTGAGCCATAGTACAGAGAATGAGCAGCATTTTAGATAAATGCTTTCAGGTCTCGCCATCTCCCACCATGCATTATTTGTATGTATTTTGTTAGTACAGGGCTTGGGCTTAAAGAATTGCAGTTCTACAATGTTAGGATATGATGTGGTTGACGTCTTTTCACTGCTTCTAGGCGTGCATGCCATTTACTCACCAACCTGTGACTGTGCAAGATCCAATTTCTCTTTCGTACATACTTGACAGATATTTTCCTGAGGCTATAGTACTTGTACACTTTATTCAACATCATCTGCCCTTAACTGGAGTCTTACTGTTCTGTATAGCTACAACATTTTACATGGTGTGAGCATCTGAAAATGGTGACCTCAATATGCCAGCAGTGTCTATTCACTTTTGTTCCTGCTTTTATTGTGATCTTTTTCATATGAAGCTGAATGAGTGGCAGAATGTGGATTGAATACAAAAATATAAAATTGCAGCATTTCTACAGCATAGTTGACCTATTATCCTGAAGTTTTCAGTGCCCCTGAAAAAAATTGCCTATAAATATGCTTATGTAGTCCTCTATAGTCAGATTGCTAAAAGGAACCTGTTACCAGGTTTGGGTGCCCCAGAACCACCAGAGTGTCCTTGTCACAAAACAAGAAATATCATCCCTGCCATCACTCCATTTTCAACTTTAATTCCTCTGGTGGCTAGGGTGGTAGTATGAAAACAGAGGACAGTAACACCTCATTTCATTGTGGCTCTTTAATCCATCAGAGGGTCAGATATCATGTTTGGCCAGAACAGGGGTAGACAAATGTAGGCTTTTTTAGAGTCATATTTGCAGTCTCCTTTGCCTAGTGTCCTCTCTCTCTCTCTCTCTCTCTCTCTCTCTCTCTCTCTCTCTCACTACATCTTATATACAGTATATAAAAATGAGTTTCTGTCTGTCTGTCTGTTCTTTATGCGCGACCAAATGACTGGACAGATCCTCACCAAATTTGGCACACATGTACATCAGGTGTCCGGGAACATTTTAGACTGGGTCTCAGCTCTCTTGGACGTACCGTTCCTGAGTTACAGTATTCCCAAAAAATGACCAACATTAGCTAATACAAGCCTGCAAGTCTTTCACTCATATTCCAACTGCCATACACACACTCACATGTCCCTTATCAGCCAATAAGAGCTCACAGGCGCTTACTCTCCTCAGACACACATGTTTCCTTAGCAACCAAGCTATTTATGATCTGTATTAGTCAATAGCAGTTCGCAGGTCCTCAAATATTCAGTCATATCACGTGTAGCAGCCAATATAAGTTCACATTTAATTTACCAGGTTTCCATAACAACACAGCCATAAATAGACTGTACCTATAATGGACTCAATGGCGTAACTAGCAATGGCTGTGCCCCAAGGCAAACATTTGACATGGGACCCCCCCCGGCAACCGCCCCCCACACACAAACTGCATTCCTACACACACTATTATGCCCCATAGTGGCCCGTGCACACACTATTAGGTCCCATAGTGGCCCTTGCACACAGTATTCTGCCCCATAGTGGCCCCTGCACACAGTATCATAGTGGCCCCTTCATATAGTATTATGCGCACTACCCGCTACCTCTTCAATGTTGTACCAGATGTCACGTGAGCCAGGCATGCATCGCGACGCATAATGACGTCAGACTGGCCCACCGACATCTGGGACGTCACCATGGAGGCCCGAAGCCTGCTGAAAAGACCCCAAAGTATAATGATAGCAGTGTTTGTGGGGTTCACGGCCCGCAGGCCTTACTTACTGATCTCCGCTCCTGCTCACAGCCATGAGCAGGAGCGGGGATCGGTAAGTAAATAGGGCCCATTACCTGCTGGTGTTACACCAGCAGGTAACGGCCTATTAAACAAAAAAAACATCAGGACCCCGGTATTTATGCCACTGACTGGACTGCCATACTGGATGTCAGCATTCTTATAAATTGAAACGTTTTTAAACTACTCATGCCCCCTGCAGCAAAATGCATGGCTGCTGCTTGAGCTAATGAAAACTCTCAGCAGACCCAAGCCTGTCTCTAATCTGACAAGGTATGTCACAGACAACAGCGAGCTGCTGAAACAACCCAGCAGAACCAAGCCCGTTTACAGTCTGACAAGGCATTGTCAGCCACATGCACACAGCTGCACTCCATGTTTCCATAACAACCCAGCCATTTTTCTTCACTGCTGTAGGTCAGCTTTAAAGGGGCAGGGCGCTGTGAATGACACTGTTACATAAGATCACATACACACAGCTTTACTCCAGGTTTTCCATAACAAACGATCGCAGATCTTTCAATGAAATCCAAACTGAGATACACATGATCACATGACGCTTATGGACCAATGGAAAATCGCAGGTTCTTCAGTCTTGACATACACACAGCTTTACACCAGGTTTCCATAGCAACCAAGCTATTTATGACCTGTATGAGTCAATATCAGTTTGCAGGTCCTTAAATATTCAGTCATATGACGTGCATCAGCCAATTTAAGTTCACATTTCATTTACCAGGTTTCCATAGCAATACAGCCATAAATAGACTATACCTATACTGGACTGCCATACTGGATGTCAAGTGAAAAACTGGCCAATTCTTATGGGGTCACTACACAAACAAAAAATGAAATATACCCGTGCGAAGCCAGGTCCTTCTGCTATATATATATATATATATATATATATATATATATATATACACACGTGGACAAAATTGTTGGTACGCCTCGTTTAATGAAAGAAAAATCCACAATGGTCACAGAAATAACTTGAATAATTCTATGAAAATGAACAAATGAAAGTCAGACATTGCTTTTCAACCATGCTTCAACAGAATTTTTTAAAAAGAAAACTCATGAAACAGGCCTGGACAGAAATGATGGTACCCCTGAAAATAATATGACCAACATGGACCAGAGGAAGCAAAGGAAAGAGTTGTCTCAGGAGCTTAGAAAGAAAATTATAGACAAGCATGTTAAAGGTAAAGGTTATAAGACCATCTCCAAGCAGCTTGATATTCCTGTGACTACAGTTGCAAATATTATTCAGAAATTTAAGATCCATAGGACGGTAGCCAACCTTCCTGGACATCGCCGCAGGAGGAAAATTGATGACAAATCAAAGAGAAGGATAATCCGAATGGTAACAAAAGAGCCCAGAAAAACTTCTAAAGAGATTAAAGGTGAACTTCAAGCTCAAGGAACATCAGTGTCAGATCGCACCATCCGTCGTTGTTTGAGCCAAAGTGGACTTCATGGGAGATGACCAAGGAGGACACCATTGTTGAAAACAAATCATAAAAAAGCCAGACTGGAATTTGCCAAACTACATGTTGACAAGCCACAAAGCTTCTGGGAGAATGTCCTATGGACAGATGAGACAAAAATCTAAATTTTTGGCAAGGCACATCAGCTCTATGTTCACAGACGGAAAAATGAAGCATATCTTGAAAAGAACACTGTCCTTACTGTGAAACATGGAGGAGGCTCTGTTATGTTCTGGGGCTGCTTTGCTGCATCTGGCACATGGTGTCTTGAATCTGTGCAGGGTACAATGAAATCTCTAGACTATCAAGGGATTCTAGAGAGAAATGCTGCCCAGTGTCAGAAAGCTTGGTCTCAGCCGCAGGTCATGGGTCGTGCAACAGGATAATGACCCAAAACACACAGCTAAAAACACCAAAGAGGAAAACATTGGACTATTCTGACGTGGCCTTCTATGAGCCCTGACATAAATCCTATTGAGCATCTTTGGAAGGAGCTGAAACATGCCATCTGGAAAAGGTACCCTTCAAACCTGAAACAACTGGAGCAGTTTGCTCATGAGGAGTGGACCAAAATACCACCATTCGTGAGCAATTTATTATTATTATTATTATTATTATTATTATTTATATAGCACCATTAATTTCATGGTGCTTTACATTTGAGGGTTTACATACAGTACACAAAATATACAAAACAAAACTAAATACTAACAGTGACCAACTGGCACAGTGGGATACAGAGCCCTGCCCGCAAGGGCTTACAATCTATGAGGGAAGAGGGATAGAGACAGAAGGTGAGGAGAGAGGCCATTGAGATGGCGGTGTGGTGACAGTAGCGTTATTGAAGGTTGTAAGCCTTTCTGAATAGGTGAGTCTTCAGTGCCTTCTTGAAGCTTGTGATTGTGAGGGTCAGTCTTATTTGTCTTGGTAATGAGTTCCAGAGTGTGGGGGATGCACGTGAGAAGTCTTGGAGACGGTTGTGTGAAGAGCAGATAAGAGCAGAACGGAGAAGGAGGTCTTTGGAGGATCGGAGGTTACGTGTGGGCAGGTAGCGGGAGATAAGGTCAGAGATATATGGTGGGGACAGGTTGTGGATGGCTTTGTATGTCAGCGTTAGTAATTTGAACTCTATTCACAGGGCAACGGGTAGCCAGTGAAGGGATTGGCAGAGGGGAGCGGCTGATGAAGAACGGGGGGAGAGGTGGACGAGCAGCACAGATTAAGGTGGACTGGAGGGGGGGGTGAGAGTATTCGTTGGGAGGCCATGGAGAAGGGTGTTACAGTAGTCTAAGCGGGAGATTATGAGGGCATGGGCTAGCATCTTTGTAGTTTCAGGGGTGAGAAAGGAGAAGATTCGATGGATGTTCTTGAGTTGAAGGTGTTAGGAGGTGTTGAGGGTTTGGATATGCGGCTTGAAGGATAGGTCAGAGTCTAAGGTTAGCCCAAGGCAGTGGACCCATGGGACTGGGGTGTGTGGTTCCATCAATTTTGATAGATAGGTCTGGTAGAGGGGCCGTGCGAGGTGGGGCGAAGATGATGAACTCCGTTTTTTCCATGTTGAACTCTGGACAACATAAAGGTAATGTCTGGTCTAGAGAGATATATTTGAGTGTCGTCAGCATAGCAATGGTATTGAAAACCTATGGTATTGAGATTCTATGAGTTGGCCAAGGCCAAGGGTGTAGATGGAGAACAGGAGGGGACTTAGGACGGAGCCTTGGGGGACACCTACATAAAGAGGGCATGGTGGGGAGGTGGTGTGCAAGTGGCAGACACTGAATGTGCGGTTGGTGAGGTATGAGGAGATCCAGGAAAGGGCCAGGTCTGAGATGCTAAGGGATGAGAACGTTTCTAACAAGAGGGAGTGGTCGACTGTGTCAAAGGCAGAAGAAAGGTCAAGGAGGAGGAGGACAGAGTAGTGACACTTGGCTTTGGCAGTTAGAAGGTCATTAGTGACTTTGGTTAGGGCAGTTTCTGTGGAGTGATGGGGTCTGAAGCCTGACTGTAGTCTGTCAAAGAGCATGTTGGATGAGAGATAGGAGGATAGTTCGGAGTGGACGTGTTGCTCAGGCAATTTTGAGGCGTACGGGAGCAGTGAGATAGGGCAATAGTTGGCTGGAGAGGACGGGTCGAGGGACGGTTTTTTAAGTATAGGTGTGACGGTAGCATGTTTGAAGGCAGAGGGGAAGGATCCATTGGTTAGGGATAGGTTGAAGAGATGGGTTAGGGCAGGAGTAATGACTTCAGTAAATTTGGGGATGAGATGTGACTGGATCAGGTCAAGCAGGCAGGAGGTGAGGTGGGATTTAGAGATTAGTGTGGAGAATGTGAGATTAGAGTTCTTGAATGTGAGTACTGCCTCTTTATACCTGATGAAGTCCTCCTGGGAGTGGCTTTTCTTCCAGAGGCGTTCTGCAACCTGTGAGACACGTCTCAGTTTTTAGTCAGGTCATTGTTGCCTGACTAAATTGTTGCCTATTGATTGGTCGAGCTCTGGTGTTTGTGAAGGGGGCCACAGAGTCAAGGGCTGAAGTAATGGAGGTATTATAGAAAGCAGCAGCGGCATCTGCATCCTAGAGTGAGGATATCTCAGCGAGAGGTAGGAGAGAGTCTGAGAGCGTGCGGATGTCAAGGTGATTAAGGTTCCTGCGGGGGTGTATTGGTTTAGGGATTGGAGGGTCTATTACAGAGGAGAGGGCAGAGAATGTCAGCAGGTTGGAGTCAGAGAGCGTGGACAGAGAGTTAAATAGGTTGACTAGAGAGCAGAGGCGAGTGAATATGAGGTCCAGAGTGTACCCCTTTGTGTGAGTGGCAGAGGAGGACCATTGAGAGTGACCAAAGGAGGCAGTGAGGGACAGGAGACTGGAAGCAGAAAGGTGGTTTGTGTTAATGGGGATGTTGAAGTTACCCATGATGATGGTGGGGGTGTCAGTGGATAGGAAGTGGATTAGCCAGGTGGTGAAATGGTCGATGAAGGCAGTGGTAGATCCCGGCAGTCGATATATGACGGCCAGTTGGAGGGTGAGTAAATGTGAACAGAGTGCACTTCAAAGAAGGGGAGGGTGAGAGCAGGTAGCGGTTGGATTGATGCAGTTAGTTTTAGCGCTTCATATGCAGACAAGGGGTGTGATTCTGAGCTCTGGCACTGGCTGCCTCTGATTGGAGCTCTGGATCACGCCCCCTGCCTGACACTGCCCTTCTGACATTACAGAGCTGAAATAGCACATGAAAAACCAAGGCTAACTGTGCTTGATACTCAGGAATGGAAGGGCCATCAGTTGGGTATCATTAACTATTAGAGAGGATGACCAGTTTAGAAAACACATTCTAATATACCCATTGATTTTAATAGCCACTGTAATATACGTAATTTGTCCTATAGTGGCACAGTTTGGAAACTTTCTGCTTGATTTCACCAAATATTACTTCTGATTTTTGGGGACCCCAGCAGGGCCACACTTTGTGACAAGCCTCACTTATAACAAGTAAGGTCCTTTGAAAGGGTTTTCTGAGTTTTCCAGTTATCAGTATGAGATTGGAGGGGGTCTGATGCCCGGCATCCCCACAATCAGCTGTTTGAAGATGCCACAGTATTCAGAAGCATGTTGCGGACTCTTCATGGCTTACCATGCACAGAGTCATACATTTTATAGCTACTGTGCTTGTTATTGCAGTTCAGTCTCATTCACTTGAATGGGAAAAGTCCATGTCATCGATGAATGCGATGACTAGCATTCGTGCTGGGTGTTAGACCCTCGCCAATCTAATATTGATGACTTTTCTTAAGCATAGTCCTGTAAAACGCATTGAAGCTGGAGGCACACACCGAGTAACTGTGTTTTTTTTTTTTGTTTTTTTTTAGCCAAAACCAGAAATGGATTCAACACTCCTAGCTTTGGTTAAAAAAAAAAAAAAAAAACTGCACCAAAGTATGCAAAAAAAAGCTCATCAGTTTCTCTGCTCTCTCTTCTTCTTACTTCCTGTATTCTTCAACAAGAATGTGGGCGGGCTGTTTAATAGGACACTATGAAGCACATCCCTAGATATAGAAATCTAATATAAATGTAGATCAAATAATATGCAAAGGAAATCTATATTACATTACACAGGTGTGTAGAGAAAACAAACTTACGTGCTGTCAGTATGGACAAAACTCAATGTTATCTTTGTGTTTACATACAGAGATAACCAACACTATCCAAGCCTTTATCAGCAAACTGCAATTAGCTGACCTGATTCCCTGGGACCTAATAGCAGGGAATAACAGCTCTGAGAGCAAGCGTGATTCCGAAAACTCAGCCCCCCTCCCCTCGGAGAGCAGTGAGTCAAGTCATCTGACCTGAGATCAGATAATAGGCCAGGTTCCTTAACAACATTAAATGAACAATGGGGAGGAATAATCTAACATAGCTGGTATACAAAGCAACATTTCTACAGCAATGTTTTTAGGAAAAGTCTTGAATTTACATAAGCTAGCAGTTTAAACAGAATCCTTGAGTTGGGAATACTCCTTTAACGTTTTGCGGTGTTCTCAGATAGATAGCGCACATTTCCTACATACTACACATTGTAGCTGAATCGATTAACATTTTTCATACTTCTTTCAATGCGTAAATAATAGACAAAAGCAAGTTTCCTAACGAATTTGAATACTTGAGGTTTTTTCTAGGGACTTCTTTTGGGCACTTGCCATGAAATGCGAGGCAGTTCTATTAAATTCAGGCAATTTGCCAGCATTGTCATTACTGATTTAAATCCCCACTGAGCATCTCCTACAGCTGATACTGGAAACTGTAAAATTGTGACATACTGGTTCTGTCGATGACAAGGAAACTCATGACACAACACTATCTAAATGCCTGACTGGCAGTAGTAAATTTAACCTTTAATCTTATGCTTTTGTCTTTTCAGTCACTGCAGAGCAAATTGAGCATCTACACAAGCGCTTCATCTACCTAACAGGTGACAAGCCAGTTCTCAGGTATGCATTCCGGGGCCTCACCTTTAAGGGGTTTTCCCATGAACCATATAAAAATTTTGCAGAGTTTTAAAAATTTTCTCTAACCATCTTAGTGGTGACAGTCTTTTGTTTTGATCGGTTGCCAATAGATACAACTATGAATGCAAGAACTTTCTATGTGGGAATACCCCTTTAAATACTACAGAGAAATTGCCTGTATGTACAGTGTGCCTGGAAAAAAAAATTCCACTGCTATTATGGAATGTCTTGATTTATTTATAGGGTTTACAAAAACTAGGCCAAAAACGCAGTAGCACATGTAAAAAAAAAAAAATGAAGTACATCCTTACTGCTTACTAGAGATGAGCGAGTCAAAGTTGATGAAGTGGAATTCGATCCAAATTTCAGGAAATATTCGATTCGCATCGAATCCGGATTTCTTCACGCTTCGTGGTAATGATTCGCATTTTTTCATAA
This sequence comes from Leptodactylus fallax, assembly GCA_947044405.1. Lineage (NCBI taxonomy): Eukaryota > Metazoa > Chordata > Amphibia > Anura > Leptodactylidae > Leptodactylus > Leptodactylus fallax. The sequence continues at coordinate 2,249,153 of CAMRHE010000019.1, forward strand.
AATGGCTGCTGCACGTTAGGACATGGGGCAAGGAACTCTGGGAACTCGGGATCACCCACAATGCCATGCGTGGAGACAATCAGCAGCCAGCCAGCCCTATGATGTCACAGCCCTTTAACCCCTTTGCGAGCACCCACGGCATCGGGAACGGGTATTAGCTGTAACTGACAGCTAACATCCTACTCCATAACCTCTGGTCGGAGCACAGCTCCGATCGTGAGTTCCGCCTTGGTACATGTCCCCCTCGGCACCCCCCGTGGCGAGATCGGGGGGTCCCGGTATGCATCTTCTGCAGCCAGTACCTGGTTGATCCTGCCCAGAAGTGAGGAAGTCAGCCTATGCATCTGCATAGGCTGACTTCCTCTATAGATTGCAATGTATGTGTATTGCACTCTATAGTCCCTAGTGGGACATCACTAAAAACCACTGCAAGGCACAGTGTTCTATACCACTATACAGGCTCTCTGCAGCCAGGAAATAGCTGTTTTTTAATGCGATTCATCACAAATTGATTCGGATCAAATCGAATCGTATTGGAAAATTCGGCGAAGCTGCCGAATCGAATTTTTTTAAAAATTCACTAATCTCTACTGCTTACATAGGAATTAAGATGGTAAATAGCAGTCAGGTGCTGCTAACCAAATGTCCTTCATTAATTGATCACACGCAAGTGTGGCCACCTCTATGAAAGCAGAAGTTTCAGCAGTTTGTTGGTCTGGAGTATTCAGGTATGTGTTAACACAATACAAAGGAGGAAATACATCAGCAATGCTCTTAGAGAAGTAATTTTTGCTGCCCATTAATTTGGGGAGGATTAGAGGGCCATTTCCACACTATTAGAATCATTCTACAGTAAGAAAGATTTATCACAAGTGGAAAACATTCAGGACCTTCCCATCAATGATCAGAAAAATTGCAAAAATCAAGAGCTACATCTGAGACTGTATAGGCCTCAGTTAACAAGGGTTGGGATACAGCCAGTTTTCTGGAGAACCAGGGAGAAAACATGCCCAAAACCAGTTCTGACCCTGTGGTCAACAAGTTTTGGGGTGCAAGAGGTAAAGAGTCAGTTCATTACTCACCTCTCTGCTCCACGACTCCTCTCACTCTTCCCTGCTCTGTTGTGGGAAGTGTGGGTTTGGGAACAATGAGTGGTGAGTACTGAATTAATACTCACCACTGTGTGGGGACACTGATGGGGTCCTTTATACTGTATGCGGATAGCAATGGGAGCCACTATACTGTATGGGGACACTGATGGGGCCATTATAGTATGTGTGGGGGTAGTGATGGTGGCCATTATACTGTATGGGGACACTGATGGGGCCATTATAGTGTGTGAGCGGGAACTGATGGTGGCCATTATACTGTATGGGGACACTTATTGGGGCCTTTTTACTGTATGGCAGCAGTGATGGGGGTCAGTTTCCTATGTGGAAACACTGATGGGGCCAGTATACTGTGTGGGGGTCATTAAGAGAGGTATTAAACTGTGTTGGACATTAGGGAGAATATTACAGACAGGGGTTATACATATAATGTTCATGTACCCACATTTGTTGGTGTCTGTCCCGTCTCCATGTGCCTTTGCCATGTGAGGTCGTGGATAAGAATATGGGGCCAGTTAGCATCAGTGCTGTGGAGTCGGTAAACCAAACCACGGACTCCTCTATTTTTCCACAGCTCAACTCATAATCCTGCCCTAACTGCTTCATAAATGGCTGACTGCCATAGTCAGTCAGGAGCAATAAGTCCTATGGAAGCAAATATGCAACAAATTTTACATCTAATAAATTATATAAAATTAATAATTGTATAATGTAATTGAAAAATAATTAACCATTTGATTTTGAAGCAAGAGACTTTCCATCTTTGGCTCCACTCAAATTGTTCTTAACTTCAACTCAAACTCCGACTCCATGACTCCAACTCCACAACCCTGCTTACAATTATGATGTTATCTTCGACCCCGAGCCAAATGAAACAAACAAACATGCATAATAAATGGGTTTATTAAAGAAATACAAAACAAATAAAGGGCAGACAAAATAACTGAGAAAGTAAAACAGTTGGCAGGAGAAAATAATAACAGAAATCGCCCTGCGATCCGCCCTGACTAATCCTGCCTAACGCCAGAGTTTTCCTCTGAAAAGAGGACACCTCACAGGAACCTAACTAGAATCCCTGTGAGCTGACCCTGAAATTTAACCAGCAGTCCCCTGGACTGACCACCCAACAGCTAAATCCCAGAATCCACATACAACACCTGAGAACCAGGCCTCACAGCACAGGTATGGCTGAACACACAAGTATAACCTGCAGTGTGCAAGTGTGAAGCCCAAGTATATATAGCACAAAGGGTGGGGCAGAAGCACAGGGAAAAACCCCTCCCTAAGGCAGAAAGTACCAGCAGACGATAATTAACCCCTGCCCGACTGGACAACTACCTAACATATGACTTTTAACATCAGTTACTAAGCCCGATCCATTTGGAAAGTAAATATTATTATAGATAGAGAGTGACTTCACGATATATTACAGTATATTCACATGATGCGGTCATATCATGGGATTGACCATGATACAACCGCCACATGGGAATATATGGAAATATTTCAGAACTCACTATTTTATCTTGGGCATTTTATCCACACTCATATGTTTAACTAATTACATCTCATCAGGAAGATTGGACTGATCTTCATTAGATGTTAATTATTTCAATCATGTTCCTGTTCCCTTGGTGCGCTAATTAGCAGAATGTTCAGAGATGCAGCTAATACAGATTACACACTGCATGTAGTAACCTATTCACTCCCATAAGGGAGCTTATGGCTATATTAAACGCCTACCATCAATTACACAATTCTAATTTGGAGCAATCCCTAAATCACGTTTAAAGAAATGTTATTTTATTTGTATGGATACTTAAAAGGATTGCCATACAGTAACATGAGGCCACTACTTCAAGGGGGCAAATGGGGCATGTGCCCTGAGTGCTGCTTGTCAGGGGGAAGCCAAAAATCTACTGTTATGTATTTAGATACAGAGTAAAGGCAGTTAAATGAACCTTGCCCCGGCCGACAGAAAGCCTATCAAAGGCTGAGGCCCCACATTGCCGAAACACAGCTTTTTTTGTTTCAGATTCTTTGCTTTTTTTTGTTTTTTGTTAAGCCAAAGCCAAGAATGGCTACAAAAGGAATGGGAAATATATAGGAACTTCCTACACTTATACCTATTCCTCCCTTCTGCTCAATCCACTCCTGGCTTTGGCTAAAAAAAAAAAACGCATCAAAATCTGCAACAACAAAAAAAAGCTGTGTTTCCACAACGTGGGGCCTCAATCTAAAGCTCTGACTACCCCACCTCCATATGCCTCTCATTTTATATAGAGTCATAGAGAGATTTTTGCTGTTGGATTCAATACAAATGGAAGCTCAACAAGATAAACAGAATGTGGTATCCATATAGCCTACACTGTTTTGTCTAGTAAATGGATAATATTGCAATGCTATGAGTAATGGGATTGTGTGTCTATTAATACAGTATGTCATTTTCTTTTCTCAAGGTCATGCCATTGGCTTACAGAGTGGGTATGCAAGGAATTGGTTACATGATTGGCTTGTATAGCCTTGAGAGGAGAATAGTAGGTATCTCTTGTCTATCAGGGGAGTTACTGATAGAAGTTATTTTGAATTATCAGCTGTTCAAGGGTTACGTTTTGTTACTATTATATTTAACAGCAGTTTTAACTGCTCTGATGAATTTGGAACTCAGCCCCTGATGAATCATTTGTGGGGAAATGTGTACGTAGGGCTACTTTTGAGGTTGCAGTAATATCAGTTAAATGCTTAAAACATTGCTGAATTGGCTTTTATCTGAGCTTTAGTGAACAGGATGTTTTCCCTTCCAAACCCTGTTGGTGTGGCATTAGGCCAGTAGCTTCTGGGTTCAAAGGGGATACACCTGCTGGAATTTGTGACTAGCTCAATTATTTTATGAAGCCATTTCAGGTTTTGTTCTGACATGCATATTTGGATGAGGGAGTTCAGTTAGTGGAGAGATATAGGGTGAGATTATAGCTATATCCACTGATACGCTGTCTATCCATATACTATTGGAAGTTTTTCTTGTTAAGAACATAATTAGGCTTAGGATATACTGCCGCTTTAAGGCGGTTTATAGCAGACTGCTGTGTTTGGCGGTGTTGTATGATTTTATATTGTGCCCTGAATTAATAAATAAATTTTATTGGATTATAATAAAAGTAAAGTTTTATATTCAATTGGCAATCAGTGTCTCCCATTAGAGTTTCTTTTCTGTGAATACATTTTACAATATACTGTATATGCCTTCACTTGTGTAGTTATCATTTCTGGAATTTTTGTAGACCCAAAGTTGTTGAGTAAGTGCAGGAGTTTACGAGTTAATAAATAAGAAGTAAACCATAAGTGAAGGCTCCCACCTGTCTTTCTTGTCAGTGTATACATAGGCCTCTGCACTCATTGATAAGAGGCACTTAGTGTTTGCAGATGGAGTCAGGCTTAGATTCATTTGTGCTGAAAAAAAAATCGTATTTCTTCCCCAACCAAGGTTTAAGCTTGGTTTAACCTTACATTAAATGCTTTATACCTTCTATCTTCTTTCACAAAGTGGGTGTAGATACCAATTTTGGGTAAGATTTGCCCTTTTCTCTCTCTTAAGTGCACTGATCAAATGTCAGTAAAAAAAGATGAAAGCATATGAAATATGAATATGGAGATAAATTAAGAGTGAATGAGGCCGGTACAGTTCCCTTCACAGCTGGGTAGCAAAGAGTCTGGTTATTTTCAGGAATATTGGGGTCCTTCATTTCAGCTCCCTACAAATCTTAAATTGATGGCATGTCTAGTGAAATGCTATCTCTAAGATGAAAAGACAATTGTAAGACTAAGATCTGATTCACACGACAATGCTATTTTTGACATTTCTAACACCTGTTTGCATTCGTTCCAATCCGTATTTTCATCCATTTTTCAAAGGGACATTAAAAAACAGATGAATTTCATTTAACAGCGCAACTCAAGATGTGAGTCTGTTTTACATCTGTTAAAAACAGAACCATTGATTTCTATTGGGTCCATGTATCCATCATGAAACGGACGAGGATAAAGCAAGGCCATTTTAACTGACCTTTTTTTCTGGCAAAAAACAAACATGTGAATACACTCATTCATGCATGGTGTGTGAATAAGGCCTAGGGCCACACAAATCAAGTCTTCTCCTTGGTGTCCACTGCACACATCTTGCAGCAGACTCACCTGTGGGAAAAAAAAGTTGAAGACCAAGGCTAAATTCACACGACCGAGTTTCATGAAACTCCGTCCATGTGTTCGCCAGATTTACTGGCCTGATCTTCATGTCGGGAGCAGGACTCCTATCATCATAGTAATCTATGATGATAGAAGTCCCTGCCTCACAGCAATATACTGTCCCATACCAATTACAGTACTGGATAGTATGTTGCTGGAATGCAGGGATAACTCCTAGATAACTATGATACTAGATGTCCTACTTCAGGCATGAAGGTCAGGCCGGTAAATCCGGCGAACACACAGACCAAGTTTCACAGGTGAAACTTGGTCATGTGAATCTAGCCTAAGGCCACACATGACGAAATGCAGCTACAAAATGCTGTGGAAAAAAAAAATAGTGAAAACATGTATAAGCATTTTTTCAGCAGTGTTTTTTTTTCTGCAATGTGTGGCCTTACTCAAAGACAGCTGATTTTCGCTGAAGCTTTTGGGTCGCTGACCCTGGCTTTTAAACTTTGCAGTGTAAAGGATGAAAACTGTGGGTGAAACTACAGCACAAGAAACTGTGTGTGAATGGGATTTATTTAAGGCCCATCCACCCTCTGAGAGTATGCCACACATTCCCCTTCATTGTATTCCGAGTACAGCTTCATACTGTTCTATAATGGCTATGCATGTTTTTTTTGGGCCAAAGCCAAGAATGGCTGCAAAGGGAATGGGAAATAAATAGGAAGTACTTCTAATTCTACTTTCTGACCAATCCACTCCTGGCTTTGGCTTTAAAAAATGCAGCAAAATCTGCAAAAAAAAAAAGCCGAATGTCACCAATACTACCCTCCCCCTCACCCCATCATACTTACCTGTCTCCATGTCCTGATCTTCTGGACACGAAACGTCATTTCCTTCACTTCTGCCGGTGCCTGCACAATAGAGCCTGAGTGCCGGCATGCAGAGGCAATGGCAGATGTAAAGAGGAGAAGGAAAAGGAGAGGGAAGAAAGTGATCTCCAGGACAGGAAGACAGGTAAGTATGATGGGTGGTGGACTGAGTTAGTTAGGAAGGGCTAGTGGTGGGCGGGCTAGCTAGGGAAACAGGGAGGATCTGAGGAGGATCTGAATGAACAGCAATGCATCATGGTAGTTGTAGGATAAGAGAGCAGGAAGCTACATCATGTAAACAAATGCAGAGGATACCAGGAGCTCCCAGAGAAACGCAGAAATCACTCAAAACACTGCTAAAGGTATTTGGGTGCACTTATTAACCCATTAAAAAGTTTTTTTGCCCAGAAAACCCCTTTTATGTTTTTTTGTTTTTTTTTTGTTTTATTAGAACATGGATTAAACGTAATAATTTTATTTTTTACCTTTTTCCAGAAAAAGTGACTTAGAAAAAATTTCAGACTTGGAGCAGAATCCTATTAGAGGCAAAATAAAAAATGCATTTTTTGACAAAAGGTAAGTTTAAGAGGCTTGCACAGAAATTATTCTCTGGTCAATAAATGGTCAAATAATTTTTTACTGCTTTGTTCTGACTAGTATTAGGCTGCTGACTATTCTATATATACATTTATACAATAAAGTAGTAGACTTATATTTAGACTCGTGTTGGTAAAATAATTGTAAGTGTATCCACATTGAAAATATGTGATCATTTGTAGTAAAAACACACATTTTTGGCTACATATTGGTATACATGATTGACGAGTTATAAGATATACCATTAGAGGCAACTGGCAGCACTATCTGCTTAACAAACAGAAACATTTCTAAAATGTTTTGTGCAAAAAGATAGGAAAAGCTTAGCAAGCCAATTGATTCATGCCATAAGAGCACAGAACTGGAAATCTGGGCCTGATGTCAACCAATTCAAATCCGTTCTGCATACACTAGTACATTGCCATAGGCTATAATCTCAGATAGCTGGGAAATGTGCAGAATTTAGAAAACATGAGGGGATGGATTTATCATTTTACACCACATCCATTCAGTTAACCCCTGATAAGTATTCCTCAACTGATAGTTGCCTCTAACATGCTTCCGGCATATCGGTTTTGTCCTGTAGAGAAAGATAGAAGTAATTGTGTCGTTCATGTACTCTGCATATGTCATTGATCATAACAATGATAAATATAGATGTATTCCCATTGATGTCACTCACTCATGTTCCAGTTCATCAAAATTGTACTATTTGGAGTAATTTTCATCAGATTTTGCTTCACTTAGAGATAATTTGTGGCTTTGACCCAAATTAATAATTAACAAGAGTTCCCATGTGGCATTTAGTTAGGAAATGCAGAGCTCCAGAGATCACGGACAGAACAGAGCTTGTTCCCAATGTATGTGCTTTTTTTTTAATGATACTGGATTCTGTCTTGTCATACTGTGCCCTCATTGTGGTACATCGCTATGAGGCAGTCATAGGTTGTCCTATTATTTTTGTTCTGTTGCAGGAATCTACTGACGGGGTCTAGTGGGTATGAAAGTGAGATTAACTTTGAACAATTTCTCATCATTATGTCTTACTTCCGCCCCATGGGTGGGCAAATGGATGAGGAGAACATAAGTTCATGTCGTAAAGACAAGCTGAGATGTAAGTATATTTTTACAGATCATGCTTATATAAATGTAAGTCATTACATACCCATGTAAGCCTTTATTATCTTGTTACTATTATGTATTGCTTTGGAACTTGTAATTATTTTTATGTTCTCACCTCTGTATTATACTTTATTATAATCTGTAATAGAGACTTGCACTGGGGGTTCCTTCTGTCATTTCAGAAAGTTTCATGGCATGAATCTCTGAAGCTCTTTCTTGTGACTTCAAAATAGCATGCTTCTAGATGTCTAGAAAAGGGTGTGTCTTAGAGGAAAAGAAGTGTGGCTTAAATGTGTTTTTCCACAAATATAACCATATTTAAATTTGTAGACAATAAATAGTTAAACATTATTGCAAATATGGTAAAAATAGTGGTGATTTCTAACAATATTCTCTAAACATGTTACTGGTGACAATCTTTTGTCTTGATCGGTTGCCAGTGGATATATCATGAATGCAGGAACTTTCTATGCTCTGAATCCCAGCCATGATTTCTTTATTGTGGCTGGGTTATCTTTGCATGCATACACTGTCCCTGCCTGTTTCAGTGTAAGAAATAAGGAAATCATGGCTGGGTTTCTGATAAGTGCCAGACCATGGAAAGCTCCTGCTTTTATGGTTGTATCCATTGGCAACCGAAGACAAAAGACTGTCACCATTAAGATGGTTAGAGAAAATATTTAAACCTCTGTAAAAATTTAATATATATATATATATCTGCAAAAATGTTTAACTATTAATTGTCTACAAATTTTAATTTGTTCATGGAAAAACCCCTTTAGGCTAAGGCCCCACGTTGCGGAAACGCAACTTTTTTTGTTGCGGTTTTTTGAACCAAAGCCAACAATGGCTACAAAAGGAATGGGAAATATACAGGAAGTTCTTATACTTCTACCTTCTGCTCAATCCACTCCTGGCTTTGGCTCAAAAAAAACGCAACAAAATCTGCAACAAAAAAAGCTGCGTTTCCGCAACATGGGGCCTTAGTCTTAAAAAGGTGCCAAAATTTTGTCCCAAATGAAATGATGATTTAGGCCTAATTAATGTACAATACTGTCACAATCATATAGATACAAGTAATCTTGCACTTTCAACACAGTGTAAGGCTACATGCACTAGAACATGTGCGTCATAGGGTCCATGGGAAAACGTCATGGATGGCACATGGATGATATCTGTGCCATCCGTGCCCTCCACAGATCCATTCATTTTCTCCAGTGAGCCTGGGCCACAAAACAGGAAGGAAGACCTGTCCTGTGTTTTGGACTTGGTTGCCCCCTACGCAGAATTGTGATAATACAGAGGTCTGTGTATGGGGCCATAGAAAATTATGAGTCAGTGTGCTAGCTGTGAAAAACATGTCTAGCACAGGACAAAGCACATGGTTGTGTGCACGGAGCCTTATACAGTATTATATACAACTTATGCAAATACTATAAATCTTTTTCAATTGAGGGACATTTTAAATAATTGAGCTATAGAAACACTAAATTTAACATGCAATGTACTGTCTCAGCATAGATAAGGTTATACTTAGAGCGGAGTTAATAACACATTATTATGTATGTTACAAATGTGGTGGCATCATTGCTGTCCTGGACAATAAGGTAAGGTATAATTATATGTGACTTAATAAAGTAGAAGACACAAGATCATCAAGTTCAACCTGTTTTTCAATGCTTTGCGTTACATGGTGACTGGCTGTTGGAACCCAACATGATACTACTTGTACTTGCAACAAATATTATTGAAAGGGGCTGTAACAGATTAGATATAGTGTCTAATTTCTTCCAGACAAAGCGCCAAACTTGTCAAGGGGTTTTGCCTTGTATTACAGCTCGCCGCCATTCAGGTAAATTGGTCTGAGCTGCAATCTGAAACAAGGGAATTGCTATTCCGAGGACACATCTTTCCTAATCTCATACTACCCATGATCTTTATTTCTCCAAAGTAGACATTCTTCCTAGTGCTTTTGGTGCTCTGTGATCACATGTTTTATATGCTTATTTAGCTTTTTTTTTTTTTTTTTTTTTTTGACAAACAGAATCTATAGGCCAATTTGTTCTTTTTGCTATACTCATTATTAGGGTTAATACATTCTAAGTCTACAGCATTCTGCATTGGCTGTGAAATAACCAAATTAAAACCCAAGTTTTGCAATTTCATAGGAGCCTGTCTCTAGAGCAGTGTTTCCCAAGCAGGGATCACATGACCTGATCAGGGGTTCCCCAGAAGACAGCAGCAGAACATAGGAATTAACCTTATTGTATCCTGCTCTGAGATGCTTAGCAAGACTATACATAATTCTGGGCCAGATAACAGCAGTAGGCAAAAATTCTCAAAGAGTCAGGCATGTTAAAATCCAACTGCACAATCCTTCTTATCCCTAACATCTGCCAGGACTTCCCTTACACATTAGATGGCCAGGCTATCCACAAAATTGTCAGGTTCAGCTGACATTCAATAAGCATGTATTGCACCTTAAAGAGAGTCTGTCAGCAGTACATTGGTTATAAATTTAATCCCAGTACCTTGTACAGGTGATTCTACATTTTCTAAATATGTCTCTGTTACTCAGCTTTGGAGCCCCATTTCAATGTAAATTGTCATTTTATACATATGCAAATTAAGAGAAAGTGCTTTGCCTGGGAATCTAGCTCAGGCAACCTAAGACATGCCCCCAAAGCACTTCGTCCGTTTGCATATGAATAAAAAGCTATTTACATGAAAATGGAGCTGTTGAATCACCTCTACAAGGTACTGTGATATGGTTTAGAACCAATTTACTGCTGACAGGCTCCCTTTCAAGAGGACCACCTCCATCAAGTCTACATCCTTCTATCCTTTAATAAGCACAGCTCCTTTGATTCTAGCACAGTTGGAATTTCTTCTCTAGCTTCTGCCATTCCCAGGCAATCATAGCAGTTAGTTTTGGTGCCTGATATACTACTTATTCTATCTTTTATCGGGTGGGTGGTATCAGGCAGGAACAGACGAGAGAGCATGATTCAAATCAGAGGTTGTCAGATCTTAGAATCACACCCAGTTGTGTCTTCTTCGCCCTTTACCCTGCCCCCGCAGGCTGATTGTCAGCCTTCTATGCACACACTGATACAGGGAGAGCTGTTAGTCATCCTGCGTGGGCTGGGTAAGCAGGACTCTCACTATCTCTCCTAGGAGTCCTGTCAGAATTTACTCTGCTTTTTGCTCAGAAATACTGCTTCAAATCAGGATTCACGTTACAATTTCTTTCTAAGTGTTCATACCTAAATAATCATGCATATAGTACAGCAAAAACTATAGTGAATGCTAAACTGTGGACTTCTGTCTTTCAGTTCTGTTCAACATGTATGACACCGACAATGACAGCAAGATCAAACTGGATGAATATAGAAATGTATGTATGCAATTGTAGAAAATATGTCGTTTTACTGACGTAGCATTTAATGTTTGCTGTAAAAAATCAACCTTACTTTTAATCCTGTGCAGGTGGTAGAAGAATTACTATCTGGGAATCTGAACATTGAGAAAGAGACAGCAAGGTCTATTGCAGATGGGGCTATGATGGAAGCAGCCCAAATTTGTGTGGGGCAAATGGTAATATACTTATTAACAATAGTCATGAACATAGTATTACACCTAGAAAAGATATATTTGCAATCAAAAACATGACATTTTAAAGGCGTTCCGGACTATGGTATTGATGTCCTATCCTTAGGATTGATTATTAATATCAGATTGGAGAGGGTCTGACACCTGAAACCCTACTGATCTGCTGTTTAAAGAGGTCTTGGCAGTTTCCTTTTTTCACGCCAGTGTTGTCATGTCTATTGGCCACATGGCCTTGCTTCAGCTCAGCCCCATTCAAGTGAATAGTATGGAGTGAAGAGACCTTCACTGGGAATGTGTGAGTTGTAACATCCTTCTTACAGTCAGTTGTAACTTTACTTGACTTTGGTACCACTTTGTGTAATTTTGTGCATTGAGTCAATTACTGATACTGTACTTTACCTTTTTCCCAAGCACCTACACTAGTATCATATTTCTGCTGTCATTTCACATGCTGGTTAACCCTATTCAATGGGGCTAATCTATATGTGACCACCCAAAACGATTTCAGGGCTGTTTTTGGGAGTAAAAACATATGGCACTTCATACTCTTCTCTGTGCTGCCAATACTAGTCTACAGCTTTTCCAATATTCAATTTCCTGTCTCTATTCTCTGGGGATCCTATAATAATAATAATAATAATAATAATAATAATACATTTTATTTATATAGCGCCAACATATTCTGCAGCACTGTACAATAATAACAGGTAATATATAATATCAGGTAATTCTTGACTGGAGGCTTCTGTTCCAGTCTATCAGTAATGTGTTTCTTTTCTGTAGTATATTGCCATTTATATATATGAAGAATATAGCTCAGCTACTCAGTATAATACCAATTGCTAGTAAAATTATTGCTTTGCAGCTTGAACATTTGCAATAAAAGGTCAAACCAGAGATCATACTTTTTCTATATTGAATTGACAATAGCCATGAGATTTCTGATAAGCAGGAATATCTGTCAAGGACATTTTTTCAGTTTTCAGAGAATCAGACAATTAAATGTAATGGTTTTCTTACTGTGAAAGCATAATACTAATAATACTTTTAGATATTTTGTATAAAAATTGTAGCCAAAAAACAACAAGTAATACCAAATGAACTCAAGCCCATTGCAGTAGCCTTTCCCAAGGAAAAGTCTCAAGTGCGGCAGATGTCAGATTGGTTGGTGTATATGCCATTTTCTTATGGTCTTCCATAGAGTGTGAAATCTAGGTTGCCATGGCCATTAGTACCCCCTAATGGCCAGGGCAGTGACTAGTGTTGCATCACACAGGTTACACACTCCTTAGGTTAGCCCTGGGTGGTACTGGCTCAAATGTACTTGGTTTTAGATGGAAAGAAAATGGCAGCCTGCAAATTCTCAGTAAGTTAGACGTAGACGATCTTGCAGTCATCTGTTCCACCCTTCCATCTATACACTCTTCTTGTACAAGTGTTGCGGATAAACAAAACTAAACCATAAATTCAGGATCTGACTACCATTTGCTTGTAGTCTGGAACTATGGAGACGGCTAGGTCTATGAAGGAACTATAGGCACAATATGGTAGGATATTTTCAATCAAAAACCAAAATATTATATATTTCAAGAAGCAAAATATAACTTTTTCCAACACCATCCTTTATCATAGGTTAGGGTTCTTTGGGAATTCAACCCTTTTCAGTATTTGATAAGTTTAGAGTATATCAGTTTTGGGCATATAGTCAAGCTGGTACACTATTGCAGTGATTGACATATTGGCAATGTAAATTGTAATATTATGACAAATGGTAAATTTGGAAGATTGGAAGGACATATTTTTCATTTTAGTGCAGTAAATTTCCACAGCAGTACAGCTCATAGATATAGTAAGCATGTAAATATAGTTTGTGCAGGGGGGCTTGCAATATGTGAAGTACATAGAAAAAGACCGGCTGTGTATTTCACAGGAACATTCTGTTAACCGCCAAAGGGATTTTGAGGTTATTTTGATAAGAAATGGATGTGCAGTTTCCATCATCTCCCACAGCCTAGCACCAGTCCCTCACACAAATTAGCAATGACATTTATTGCCAATTATACATTTGAATGGACGGGCAGATGGAGCTTAATGTCTGAGTCTACACCATCATGTGTTTTCGGAGAAGTCCTACCGTTTAACCCGAAAGACTCTGGATTCATTTGACTACCTTAACTTTCAGAAACACCCTATTCATCAATTTCACAACTAAATATGCCCTAGTACAACTATTTATAAGCATACAACCATATGGTGGAGACATTTATAAATACAGGAAATGGTATAAAAGTAAATGCTTTGTCAAGTCTTTATAAATTTGTAATAAAAGAACATTGTGGCGAGCGGCATCTCATACAATGGCTTACAGTGGTGGTGTACAGTGACACACATGGACTCAGTTAAGTGTGAACAATGTATAAACCTCAAAATACTTACTGCTTTGTGCACTCATAGGTTTATAGGCCTTGACCTGAAGTCCAGTTCTGATGTGAGGAGATCACAGCCTGGCAATAACATTAGAGCAAAAAAAAACCAAAAAAAAAAACCATCCTTTGTTAGGCCATCAATGTTTTATTACTGGAACTGAAACTTTACTAATCTGGATTGCAGATAACAAGACAAGTGATCAGTATATACAGGATTAGGCACACTTTAACCATTAACTTCTGTCACTTAGAGGTTACACACTTGAACTGAGGGGTATCACTCCTGTTTCCATAGGCAATTCTCCCTACCATACTTACAGAGTAGGCCTCTGGTCTTTTGTGACATAGACTGACTTACTGAATGGACATTACATATAAACATACACTCCACATCAGTAGCCCCAGAAAGGCACGAAGGCGGCTTTTATACAGTGTGCCTTCCCCCTGGTGTAACCCAAGAATCACGCTGCAGCTGCCAGGGTGTGATAGCAAAGAACTCCTGTCATGGTATAGCACCTTGACACAACCAGCGTCCACCTTTACATGTTACATCTGCATAGGAAACACAACCTTATATACTTTGCATCACCAACGGATACATAGCACATCCAGATAAAAGTCACAGTCATCCATTGCCCAACGAATTGAACACAAGATATTAGCTATGTCATATAAAGCCACAACCTGTTTCCTACATCTGACCTAATCTCCCATTATTTCACCACACATAATCTCCAGTGGGCACAAAACCTTCTTCTTCGCTCTTATTTCCTGTTCACACAACCTTCGCCATGATTTCTGACGTGCATCCCCATATTATGGAACTGGTACCACAATGCACTAGACTAACGCCCACAATTGCAACCTGAAGATACAGCTCTATAGATTAGCATACAGCACTCATTAACCCTGATGCCACTATATACAGGTGTATCTCAATAAATTAGAATATCTTGGAAACGTTTATTTCTTTCAGTAATTAAATAAAAAAGTGACCTCCTATATTTTCTAGATTCTTTACACACAGAATGTTCTATTTCAAGTGTTTTATTTCTGTACATGTTGATTATGGATTACAGGTAATGAAAACCCAAATCTAAGAAAATTAGAATATTGTAAAAAAGTTCAGTATTGTAAATTCAGTGTGTTACCTGCCAAGGTTTCCTAAGGTTTTAAATGGTCCCTCAGTCTGGTTCAGTAGGACACACAATCATGGAAGACGCTGATTATGAATTGTATTACTGAAATGAATGAACGTTTCAAAAATATTCTAATTTATTGAGATGCACCTCTAAGTAACTTATCCTCACCTGTTGTCTTCATCTACCTTCCCTTATATGTTAATTTTGTGTTTATTGTACTTGCATTTGTCCTATGTATGTAAACTCCTTTTACAGCACCATGGAAGTAATGGCACTATAGAAATAAATAGTAATAAATAAATAAATGTAAAAAAAAAAAAAAAATATATATATATATATATATATATATATATATATATATATAATGTAAAAAAATAAAAAATAACCTTGAATAGACAGTTTCTCAGGGGATGCTAATGTGTTTTGGGTGAGGACACCATGGATGGCCATCTATAGGCTAGGTTTCTAAACTAAGGAAGTTAAACTTCACCTCCTTACAACATCATAGAGATTGGGTGGTTAATATAGAAAATGTATATGGCCAGGTCTTCAGAAGTGAAGAATTCAACTGTCTACAGTGTAGTCAGGGACTAGAGACTGCAAGTACAATGCTTGGTTACATAGCTAAAGGTATAATCTGCAGCAAAAGGAGTGCAAAAAAAAAAAAACCTGAGAAACACAGATAATAAAAAAACAGGAGATATAGGTCACACGGCCAATCACGAAGGCACCAATAGAATCATGTCTTGTTTGTCTACAGTTCTATACTCAAGCTGTTTTGTTTCTCCCTTTAACAGGAACCCGACCAAATATATGAAGGAATCACCTTTGAGGACTTTTTGAAGGTAACTTTGTCATTAGATTCTTCATTCTTGTCATCAGATACGCAGTAATTGACTGGTTCAAGTTCTTTGAGTGGTGGAAAGGGGAAGCGCATGAAAACCCTGTGGTCATATTTTATTGCTGTGAAGAAAGACACTGTTTATAAGGAATGAAAAGCTGGCCTTATATGTTTAGTTTATGTGTCAGCAGATGCTTCCAATGGAGGGCAGCTTTGTAGACAGTTTCTACTCTCAAGGAGCATTAGATTTTTCATGTTTGATTTTCAAACCAATCCAGATGTTCCCGTACATCACAAAATAAGCTGTCTGGCAGATATTCTTGTTCTTCCTTTATAACTTTTTATAATTCTTAATTTTTTTACTTTTACAAAACATAATAATCAATATAATAATAAATACACTAAATCATAAATAAATAATAAACAATTGAAACAAAAACTGATCAGCATGACATATGTGATGATCAGAAAATTAACTTGCAGAGACTGGTGCTAAAATATTAATGTTTTTCTGTTCAGGCAGCATATGGGAATATGCTAGGAGGGATAACATCTGACTACAATATGAAACAAAGGAGAAAGTTCAGGGTAACAAAACATACAGAGCAACAGCATATTTAATACATTTATAATGGAATATATATTTATATTGACAACATTTATAATGAAAAAGAGAAGAATAGGAAAGAGGGAAATAAAAAAAAAAAATTATAACCAGTTATGTTACAAGTGACTACGATCTGGTTCAATAGGAATGCAATGAGAAAGCAAGTTTTGGAAGAGATTCCAATGGGAATATAAGTTAATGCAAAAATTTCAAACTGCAATTTGGACTTAATATTCATGCCAGTTTCATGTCACACTATGTATGAACTGTGAGTGTCACAAATCACCACCTGACAGCAAACAGATAACAGCAAGAATTACTGATCCCTCCATCACGCCCCACAAGTTGCCAGATTGTTTATTTCTTGACCTGTTGTAAATAACTTCTCTACTTATATTGCATTTTGTTATTTTTAAAGATTCTAAGATCCTTTGAAGGTCAATGTCTTCTGTGTATAAAAAGTCTGTGAATTTTCAGTTTCTTGTATAACACCATGTCTGAAGAAGAGAGCTAGTACTCTCGAAAGCTTACCATCAAATATACTCAGCCTCTAAAAGGTATCACCTGATTTCTTCACTCTTCCACTACTTTCTATGGCTAACACGGTACAGCATTATACTACAAAGAGATTCCAAGACATTCATGATAAAAAGAAGCAATGGTATCTATCATGGAGCAATACAGTGTGTTTCCTCCCTTCTCATGATATTGTCTTTTTGTGAACCCAGTGGATCAAGGAAGTTGAGGAGGTAGATTTACAAAAGGCACAAATCTTTCTCCATATCTCATAGTATATGATCAGGTACTATATAAAGATGTGTCCTTCCTTTCTCATCCTCTAGGTTGTACATTTGCTGACATGAGTGGTATAATCTGTCCAGATGCAAAATAAAACATGATACTCTGTTTGGAAATGTATATGCCGTACCTACTTGTAGCCACCTAGTGTTTGTGTTGCTAGATACAGCCCATTGAGGATTTTGATAGAATGCTACAATACAGTGGTTCCTCGAGTTACAATATTAATTGGTCCTGGGACTATTATAAGTTGAAACCATTGTAACTTGAGTCCTCTATTGAAAACTAGTAATTGGTTCCGAAGACTACAAAATGTAAACAAGAAAATGAAAAACTGAGGATATAGATATAGAAAATTTTTGTACATAAAAGTCAGAAACTGCTGCTAGAAGCTGTAAATCACTTTCTATGACAGTGACAGAAACTTTTTCAGGATCCTAAAAAGTATATATATTGCACCAGGAAAACAACATGGAGCTGCTTTCACCTGGTGTCCAAAGGAGCAACTCTTCCTGGCACAAGTAAAGAGATGTACAGAACATGTAGTACTGCACTATACTATAGAGATGCACCACCAGTCAGCCAGTCATTGCATGCAATTCACTAATATAGGGATTTTACCAGTGAAATGACAATACTAATTTGGTGGAACCATGTGAAGCTGGAGTCCTTGACTAAATCCTACATACCAAATCTGTAAAATTGGTCAGCTGTACAGATCAAACATGACAGAGCTACTGTAACTGCACCCTGAGAGTAGAAGGTAAACGCTCTATGCTTGTAGGATCTATTGACCCACTATCGCCCACTTTCTGTGATAACACTATGTAACACAAATTTTGTTCCCAGCTTTTAAATGTTATATTCCAATTGCTTATGTCTAAAACAAATTAAAAATTGCTTACATTCATCATAAACTTCGCTTTTGTGACCACGGCAATGAAAATTATCCATTTTTACTATAGAAACAGACGATTTTGAGGAGCCCATGGTTTGTCTTGGTCACCAACAGGCATGCTGAAGTATGCTTTGTAGGCCTCACCCATCTTAGCAGATGCTTCCACAGAGTACTTTTTCGCTCTTGTCTTTATAAACTGGCCACATACGTAGCAAAATGCGTCTGCTGGATGTATGCAACCTCTTGATGCCATCTAAATTGACTAAGTGGCTGTGAACTGTAAGGAAAAAGGATGTCTCTCCAAACTTGATAAAAATGGTCTTTATTCCATGCAGTATTAAAGTTCAAGAGTGTACTGAGGATTCAGCAGAGCAAGATTGATCACCCGCTACCAGAGTAACACACAATATATACATTTACATTCCTAAGCTCCTCCTGTAATGGGTGTGGGGTGAAGTGTGAATACTGTCGTTATCAGAATCTGAATACATATTGAATTCACACCTGTCTGTCTAGGTCAATTCCCCTTTGTCTGTGATGGCCATTGCCCACTTACTATGCAATCCCAATCAATTAGATCCTGTCTCTCCGTCTCTCAGGAAGGGCTATAGTGGCCCTATATAACTGTAGTTATACAGCTACCTACAATTCTGTACAGTCCCAGAAAGTTCTAGATAATTCTGGGCAGTTCTAGAAACTTCTTGATAGTTCTCACAATTCCAGAAGCTTCTTAAGTATCTTGAAATATTGTGAATGTCCTTAAAAATAGATCAATTTCAAAATATCATTGTGCTGACCACAAAAGCAAAGTTTAGAGGGAATAATAACTTTTTTCTATTCATTTAAGGTACAAACAATCAGGAAAACACACTTAACAACCGGGAACAAATTTTTTTTTTGAAAATTGTTACATGGTGTAATTTGCTTACATGTAAAATTAGATGTCAACATTTCACTCATTTGGTCTTAGAATGTAATGGTCTGTATCAAAGGACTGAATGTATATAATGTCCTGAGTATGGTTAAAGGGGTTTTCTCTGGTACATAACAATATTTAAATTAGTAGACAATGAAAAGTAAAATATTTTTCCTAATATAAATAATTAAAAATTTTGCAGCTTTTCTATAATCATCCTATTGGTGACAATCTATTGTCTTTATCAGCTGGCAATGGATACAATCATGAATGCAGGAACTTTCTATGGTTTTGACTTGTCAGAAACCCAGCCTTGATTTCTTTATTATGGACAGGTTATCAGACAGGGATACTACATGTGTAATAAGATAACCTGGCCACATTGAAAAATTCCTCTGTGTGGCACACAATGAAATGGCATTGTATATATGCGATATTGCTGTCAGGCTACAGTACTTGCTATTCTTGCACAGGGTGGGCGTATGTACTAAGGGCTGGCCTGCTTACACATACTGATTAAGAAACTGCACCCATTCAAAGGTAGATCATGATATCCACACTAGAATACATATAGTCATATTAGTCTCAGTGTTCAGCAGCAAAAAAGCAAAGGTGTTAAACTTTCTATGGGCTTCATTTCTCCGGTACAACCACTTAAAATTGTAATAAGAAAAATGCTCTTCTAGACGATATATAGTATGCAAGATAGAAGGAAATTGAAAACCTGCGTCATAAAACACTTGGTTTTGGGTGGCTTTTGCCACAGTATAATATGATTGCTGTGTGTCCGCTATTGCTTGACACCTCTCTAACATATAACTGATAGTTCTTGTATGTGTTGTAATTGATAGCTGAATTCTCAGTTCTTCATCTTTCCTTTGTAGATCTGGGAGGGGATTGATATTGAAACCAGAATGCACGTCAGATTCCTGAACATGGACACTTTACCTTCCTGCCACTGAGTCATCTGATGCTGAGGAATGTTAGTCAACTAGTGCTGGAGAGAGTGTCATGATATAAACGGTTTATATAAAAGGTGAAATTGGGGTCTTTTAGTGGATATTGCCATGATCATTTGGAATTCAACAGTTTATATTGTACATTTATATTTAATACTTTAGGGGCATTTACTCCTCAAAACTTGTTCATGAGCTGGCTTTTTAGGTGAAGTATTGTAAATAGATGACAATCCTGTCTATATGCCTTGTCAGGCCATATGGACGCCATAAAGGGGGGATCATCCCTCTACATGACTGAATGGAAACCTGCTCTGACAGCCCAAACGTTGAATGACTTCACAAAAGATCTGAACTCAGGAAGTTTTTTTTTTTTTTATTTATTTGGGCTAGTGGTCTCATGTCCCAAATAGTCCTATGCTAACAATGTATTTGGCCGCAATTTAAAAAAAAAAAAAAAAAAAAATTTTTTATACCTATCTAGGAATTAGTCCAATGAGTCTTACTGGACTCATCTCTGGCACTCCCAACACCTGAGGTCAGGCACATTTGCACTGAAGCCACGGTGTACTACTTTGGCTTCAGTGAACATCTGCACAGATATCGGGAGTAACAGGACCTTGATAAATATGACCTAGGTAAATATATTAAGTTGCGGTCACAGACAACTGTTTTGGGTACTAAACCGCCGGTCCATAGATGGCTTACAAGCCCTTATAGACCTGACAGATTCCATTTAGAGAAATTGCGTCAGATTAGGGTTACATGGTGACTTTGGCATACGCATGACCAAAGAACACTATGTCGCCCTGCGATTCCTTCACTAGTGTAAGTGAATGAAGACACACAGCAACTGCGACTTGGAGCCACAAAAAAAATCAAACACTGCTTACTTTTCTTTGATTGAGACTAGAAATCTTGTCACAAGATCCCTAGGTCATAATGTGAATCCATTCACTTACATTAGAGAAGGAGTCACAGAGTGGCACGCTAACTGTTGGATATGCAACAGGAATCACAGCCAGATGTGGATTGGGCAGTTATGAAGGTGGTGGTTCTTTCTCAAACTAAGATGGTGTTCTTCTATGCAAGTCCATGCTTAAAAAGATTCTAAGGAATATCATATGCTAAGTATTTACTGAAGCTATATTAGCTATAAGACTGCCGACTGAAAGTAATAATAGAACTAGTAATTGTGTATTCTGTAGTATCTTATCTAATGTCAGATATTGTCGCCTGTACTATATCTAGAGGGTCATATAATCCTGAATGTAAAAGATCTACTCAAAATTACAGAAGTTCAAGAATTGTCTTAAAATATTTAAACTTAAAATTGCTAATAAATTCTTTGCTGTTAACCAAAAATGTGTCAATAAATTTCACCACTCGAGATCCATCACCAGGTACACTTGTCCTGGTCATTTTTAACTGTATGTGTATTTATATATTTACACCTGCCTGCTGTTGACTCCAATGGAAAAGTGTCAGCCACCCATTTCAGTACTATGAAGTCAAAGGCATACCAGCTTATTCCAGCTAAGCATGCAAAGGATGCAAGGGGCAAACAAACCTTCAATGATCTAAAGTTAAAACAACACTCTCAAAAAAATATTGACTCTCTGGCCTATTAGAAAGATACATGATGTCAAATGTAGTGCAGGTAATCTTCTTACTGGTGCCATATCCACTCCCTTCTAGTCCACTGCTGTGCCATATAACCAACACCCTGACTCTTCAAATGGCATAGTTTCTCATGTAGTAAATTAGTTTCTCTATTTAGTCCCATCAAAGCCTTGATTTTAGTCTCATATAAATGAAAATAACATTTTCCTGTCCATAAATAAGACATTTATTATTGTATGAGTTGGAGGGTCAGAGCAATAGTCACATGACACAGCTGAGGACCAGAAGGAAGGGATAACTCACTAATACAGCCCCTAGTAAGATTACCTGCACTATAACTTACATTGTGTACCTTTCTAATGGGCCAGAAAATAAATATTTTTGTGGGAGTGCTTCTCAATGAGTGTTACACTAAGGAAATGATGAAAGCATGCTACACCAGTTACAATGGTGTTTGAAACATATCTTGGCCAAAAGGACAGTATTTTGGTAGTTAGACTTGTAAACTTAGACAGTATGAAGATGCAAAAGATTTATCATAGTGAATGATGCTGAATGATAAATCCGGGTCATCTCTAGAATGTCTAGTTTTAATTTATGCCACTTATTACTTGGTTTACTTTGGGCTAAAATTTTACACCAAAAATTTTGGCGCAGTTTGTTGTGTTTAGTCACATTTAAGTCACACCTATTGATCATGAAGCCACGCTTCTTTCCAGCAGTGCCACACACCCACTTGTCAAGTGAGTCTGAAAAATTTGATCTCAAACTAAATGCAAAATGTGTCATATTAAATCTTCTCCAATGTGGCTTATTAAAAAGGACTGTCAAAGACTAGAAAGACATAGCAGCCTCCTTTCAGAAACAGCAGAATACCTCTCCTTGGGAATGAGCTGCAGTACTGGAAACAACCTGTGAACAAGTGTTGAACTGCTTTTGGAAGAAACCAGTCCCAAATGGAGTTTTCATACTGATGACCTATTCACAGATTTTGTAAATTGTACTTCGTAATGGTACAATTTAATATTCCATGGGATGGAAGATGGGAAAAATTCAGAATGGAGTGGAATTAGAGAAAACTGCGTTTGCGCGACTTTCTTACGAACTTCACTGTGCAGCCAAAATGACATGCCACCTGTATTTTGTGGATCTGTACGATTACAGTAATACCAAATTTATATATGAGTTAGTTTTTGTTACATTTTAACTCCTTTAAAAAATCCAAAACTATGGAAAAAAAAAATTATTCTTGGAGTTTTTTTTTTCTGCAGGGCCAGGTGTACTTTTTATTTACACAGTTTTGGGGAATGACTGATGTTTTGATCACTTTTTATTAAAATTTTCATGGGAGAGGAAATGGCAGTTCAGCTCTTTTGATTTTTTTTTCTTGAAGTATGGAAAAAATATTCTTTAAGTTTATAGATCGGGGATACCTAATGTGCCTGTTTTACAGTCATATGAAAAAGTTTGGGCACCCCTATAAATCTTAATCATTTTTAGTTCTAAATATTTGGGTGTTTGCAACAGCCATTTCAATTTGATATATCTAATAACTGATGGACACAGTAATATTTCAGGATTGAAATGAGGTTTATTGTACTAACAGAAAATGTGCAATATGCATTAAACCAAAATTTGACCGGTGCAAAAATTTGGGTACCATTAACATTTTATTGATTTGAATACTCCTAACTACTTTTTACTGACATACTGAAGCACAAAATTGGTTTTGTAACCTCACTGAGCTTTGAACTTCATAGCCAGGTGTATCCAATCATGAGAAAAGGTATTTAAGGTGGCCAATTGCAAGTTGTTCTCCTATTTGAATCTCCTCTGAAGAGTGGCATCATGGGCTCCTCAAAACAACTCTCAAATGATCTGAAAACAAAGATTGTTCAACATAGTTGTTCAGGGGAAGGATACAAAAAGTTGTCTCAGAGATTTAACCTGTCAGTTTCCACTGTGAGGAACATAGTAAGGAAATGGAAGACCACAGGGACAGTTCTTGTTAAGCCCAGAAGTGGCAGGCCAAGAAAAATATCAGAAAGGCAGAGAAGAAGAATGGTGAGAACAGTCAAGGACAATGCACAGACCACCTCCAAAGAGCTGCAGCATCATCTTGCTGCAGATGGTGTCACTGTGCATCGGTCAACAATACAGCACACTTTGCACAAGGAGAAGCTGTATGGGAGAGTGATGCGAAAGAAGTCGTTTCTGAAAGCACGCCACAAACAGAGTCGCCTGAGGTATGCAAAAGCACATTTGGACAAGCCAGCTTCATTTTGGAAGAAGGTCCTGTGGACTGATGAAACAAAGATTGAGTTGTTTGGTCATACAAAAAGGCATTATGCATGGCGTCAAAAAAACACAGCATTCCAAGAAAAACACTTGCTACCCACTGTAAAATTTGGTGGAGGTTCCATCATGCTTTGCGGCTATGTGGCCAATGCCGGCACCGGGAATCTTGTTAAAGTTGAGGGTCGCATGGATTCAACTCAGTATCAGCAGATTCTTGAGAATAATGTACAAGAATCAGTGACGAATTTGAAGTTACGCCGGGGATGGATATTTCAGCAAGACAATGATCCAAAACACAGCTCCAAATCTACTCAGGCATTCATGCAGAGGAACAATTACAATGTTCTGGAATGGCCATCCCAGTCCCCAGACCTGAATATCATTGAACATCTGTGGGATAATTTGAAGCGGGCTGTCCATGCTCGGCGACCATCAAACTTAACTGAACTGGAATTGTTTTGTAAAGAGGAATGGTCAAAAATACCTTCATCCAGGATCCAGGAACTGATTAAAAGCTACAGGAAGCGACTAGAGGCTGTTATTTTTGCAAAAGGAGGATCTACTAAATATTAATGTCACTTTTCTGTTGAGGTGCCCATACTTTTGCACCGGTCAAATTTTGGTTTAATGCATATTGCATATTTTCTGTTAGTACAATAAACCTCATTTCAATCCTGAAATATTACTGTGTCCATCAGTTATTAGATATATCAAATTGAAATGGCTGTTGCAAACACCCAAATATTTAGAACTAAAAATGATTAAGATTAATAGGGGTGCCCAAACTTTTTCATATGACTGTAAATAGTTAATTTATTTTTAAATCTGATCTAGGGGGTGATTTGAACTTGGCAATGTATTGCAGAATCACTATACTTCTATTACAGGCTGTCTAGGGCAGCCCATAATATAACATACAGTGGGGAAAAAAAGTATTTAGTCAGCCACCAATTGTGCAAGTTCTCCCACTTAAAAAGATGAGGCCGGCCTGTAATTGTCATCATAGGTAGACCTCAACTATGAGAGACAAAATGAGAAAACAAATCCAGAAAATCACATTGTCTGATTTTTTAAGAATTTATTTGCAAATTATGGTGGAAAATAAGTATTTGGTCAATAACAAAAGTTCATCTCAATACTTTGTTATATATCCTTTGTTGGCAATGACAGAGGTCAAATGTTTTCTGTAAGTCTTCACAAGGATGGCACACACTGTTGCTGGTATGTTGGCCCATTCCTCCATGCAGATCTCCTCTAGAGCAGGGATGTTTTGGGGCTGTCGCTGGGCAACACGGACTTTCAACTCCCTCTAAAGGTTTTCTATGGGGTTGAGATCTGGAGACTGGCTAGGCCACTCCAGGACCTTGAAATGCTTCTTACGAAGCCACTCCTTCATTGCCCTGGAGGTGTGATTGGGATCATTTTCATGCTGAAAGACCCAGCCACGTTTCATCTTTAATGCACTTGCTGATGGAAGGAGGTTTGCACTCAAAATCTCACGATACATGGCCACATTCATTCTTTCATGTACACGGATCAGTCGTCCTGGTCCCTTTGCAGAGAAACAGTCCCAAAGCATGATGTTGCCACCCCCATGCTTCACAGTAGGTATGGTGTTCTTTGGATGCAACTCAACATTCACTCTCCTCCAAACACGACGAGTTGTGTTTCTACCAAACAGTTCTACTTTGGTTTCATCTGACCATATGACATTCTCCCAATACTCTTCTGGAACATCCAAATGCTCTCTAGGAAACTTCAGACAGGCCCGGATATGTACTGGCTTAAGAAGGGGACACGTCTGGCACTGCAGGATCTGAGTCCCTGGCGGCGTAGTGTGCTACTGATGGTAGCCTTTGCTACGTTAGTCCAAGCTTTCTGCAGGTCATTCACTAGGTCGCCCCTGTGTGGTTCTGGGATTTTTGCTCACTGTTCTTGTGATCATTTTGACCCCACGAGGTGAGATCTTGCGTGAAGCCCCTGATCGAGGGAGATTATCAGTGGTCTTGTATGTCTTCCATTTTGTAATTATTGCTTCCACAGTTGATTTCTTCACACCAAGCTGCTTGCCTATTGCAGATTCAGTCTTCCCAGCCTGGTGCAGATCTACAATTTTTTTCTGGTGTCCTTCCACAGCTCTTTGGTCTTCACCATAGTGGAGTTTGGAGTGTGGCTGTTTGAGGTTGTGGACAGGTCTGTGAGAGTCAGAAATCTTGCTTGTTTGTAGGTGACCAAATACTTATTTTCCACCATAATTTGCAAATAAATTCTTTAAAAAATCTGACAATGTGATTTTCTAGATATGTTTTCTAATTTTGTCTCTCATAGTTGAGGTCTATGATGTCAATTACAGGCCTCTCTCATCTTTTTAAGTGGGAGAACTTGCACAATTGGTGGCTGACTAAATACTTTTTTTCCCCCACTGTATACCAAACAAGCCCACATGGTAATGGATCGTCGCCCCTGGATCTCGTTCTGGAGAATGATCATGCTCCCAGGAGAATGGTGCTTTGGTCAGAGATGACAAAGGCATCAGAGGGGCTAATGCCCGCAACCAGTGCAGGCACGGATTAATGGCATTGCTGCCAGGTCTGCACTGTATAATACTCGACAACCACCATTAGAAGGTACACGATATGAACTGTAGCAAAGGTAATCTTACTGGTGGCTGTATGTACGCGTTATTCTCACCCTTCTGGACTTATCTTATGTATTTCTCCATTCATTCCTATGTTTTACATAATTAATAAGGCTTTAATGATTAAAAAACAACTAATGTCTGCTGATAGCTCCTGCAATATGATTTCTGTGTGTCTTGCTGTTATGTCATTTTTCCCAATCAACCTTGGTCAGATGTCTCTTTTTACTAAGACTCCAGGATAGTTTGGAGAACCAACAACTGTCAGTAAGGATTGTGTACACATAAAAAGCAATAAACTATTGAAGAAAGCAGAATCCTAAATGCAATGTGATCAATAAAATGTTATTTCTAGAAAGCCACAATTTATTGCATTTGTTTCTGATAGTGTATATTAGAATTGTGCACACAAAGAATTGAGAGGGTTTGGTGGTCTAAGTAAACTCTTCAAGAGGATGTTAAAAATCTCTTGCAGTATGGACAACATGGCGATTTTTGACTGATGTTAAAGGGTTTCCCATTTCAAACATATACAGTCATATGAAAAAGTTTGGGCACCCCTATTAATCTTAATCATTTTTAGTTCTAAATATTTGGGTGTTTGCAACAGCCATTTCAATTTGATATATCTAATAACTGATGGACACAGTAATATTTCAGGATTGAAATGAGGTTTATTGTACTAACAGAAAATGTGCAATATGCATTAAACCAAAATTTGACCGGTGCAAAAGTATGGGCACCTCAACAGAAAAGTGACATTAATATTTAGTAGATCCTCCTTTTGCAAAAATAACAGCCTCTAGTCGCTTCCTGTAGCTTTTAATCAGTTCCTGGATCCTGGATGAAGGTATTTTTGACCATTCCTCTTTACAAAACAATTCCAGTTCAGTTAAGTTTGATGGTCGCCGAGCATGGACAGCCCGCTTCAAATTATCCCACAGATGTACAATGATATTCAGGTCTGGGGACTGGGATGGCCATTCCAGAACATTGTAATTGTTCCTCTGCATGAATGCCTGAGTAGATTTGGAGCTGTGTTTTGGATCATTGTCTTGCTGAAATATCCATCCCCGGCGTAACTTCAAATTCGTCACTGATTCTTGTACATTATTCTCAAGAATCTGCTGATACTGAGTTGAATCCATGCGACCCTCAACTTTAACAAGATTCCCGGTGCCGGCATTGGCCACATAGCCGCAAAGCATGATGGAACCTCCACCAAATTTTACAGTGGGTAGCAAGTGTTTTTCTTGGAATGCTGTGTTTTTTTGACGCCATGCATAACGCCTTTTTGTATGACTAAACAACTCAATCTTTGTTTCATCAGTCCACAGGACCTTCTTCCAAAATGTAGCTGGCTTGTCCAAATGTGCTTTTGCATACCTCAGGCGACTCTGTTTGTGGCCTGCTTTCAGAAACAGCTTCTTTCGCATCACTCTCCCATACAGCTTCTCCTTGTGCAAAGTGTGCTGTATTGTTGACCGATGCACAGTGACACCATCTGCAGCAAGATGATGCTGCAGCTCTTTGGAGGTGGTCTGTGCATTGTCCTTGACTGTTCTCACCATTCTTCTTCTCTGCCTTTCTGATATTTTTCTTGGCCTGCCACTTCTGGGCTTAACAAGAACTGTCCCTGTGGTCTTCCATTTCCTTACTATGTTCCTCACAGTGGAAACTGACAGGTTAAATCTCTGAGACAACTTTTTGTATCCTTCCCCTGAACAACTATGTTGAACAATCTTTGTTTTCAGATCATTTGAGAGTTGTTTTGAGGAGCCCATGATGCCACTCTTCAGAGGAGATTCAAATAGGAGAACAACTTGCAATTGGCCACCTTAAATACCTTTTCTCATGATTGGATACACCTGGCTATGAAGTTCAAAGCTCAGTGAGGTTACAAAACCAATTTTGTGCTTCAGTAAGTCAGTAAAAAGTAGTTAGGAGTATTCAAATTAATACAATGATAAGGGTACCCAAATTTTTGCACCGGTCAAATTTTGGTTTAATGCATATTGCACATTTTCTGTTAGTACAATAAACCTCATTTCAATCCTGAAATATTACTGTGTCCATCAGTTATTAGATATATCAAATTAAAATGGCTGTTGCAAACACCCAAATATTTAGAACTAAAAATGATTAAGATTAATAGGGGTGCCCAAACTTTTTCATATGACTGTATGGCACAACCACACCTATGTCCAGGGCAGGGGTCGAGGACCCCAGTCCTACAGTCACTTCTATGGGAGTTCTGGGAGCTGAGCTGCCTTAATCAGCTGTTTTTTTGCATGTTTGGATAGAGCCATGCATGTTTGGCCACCTCCTAATTCACAGTGGTCATGCAATGTGGGTCCCCAAACCCAGTTCTCTTATCTGTACGGTATATCCTTTAATATATTAAAGAACCTACACCTGGGTCTACATGTCGGCTTTTTGCTGCACAACAGCAAGTTATATGCCACGATGTACAGTATAAAGAGAAAGTGTTACACAATTATCCATTATACTTTTTGTGTCAATTCCTCACGGTTTTCTAGATTTCTACCCATGGTCATACATTATTTACTTTCAGTGGTGATGTGATGGGCACTCAGCTACACAGCTCATTACAGTCACAGTATAGTAATCCAACATCTGCCTTGTAAAGAGCTGTGCACCCGTGTGTCCATCACATGGCCATGGTGATACTACAACCACTTTTCATTTGAAGTGCCCGACAAACTGGTAATACAAATATTTACAGATTTTCCCTGCTAACAGCTCAGTTAGAGGGTTGCTAGGTAGAATTTTAGAGCTTGTTTCCTATTTAAGTTAGATTGGTGAACATTTATGTAATATACGGAATTAACCTAACACCCTCGACAAAAAAAAAAAACTGGACTTACACTTTGACAAATATAGAACTTAGTTCATCAAGACAACCAATGTCAATATACAGTACTAGGGAATATTGCTGTGGCTGTTTTGCTTATTATCCCTTTAGGAGTCAGAATACGTATGTAAAAATGTTGCCTACTCATCTGGACTTGGCCTGTTCATACATTACATGGTTGCTAATTCAGGTTAATGGTTGACATGTAATGCTATAATTCCCTCCAGAAGACAAGGATCCCCTGCTCCTACAGGCAAGGCAGAAAGCAGCAACCACATCCAGAATGAAAATGAATGGAAAAGTAGCAGTATGCCTTTCTTGTTTTAGGTCTTCACGAGTCATGTAAGCAGTCAGCCACAGCCCTGCAGAAATGCTATAGATCTAAGATGGAAAAATCTCTTTATTGTTTGTTTCCTCTGATGTGGCAATGCTACAGATTGGCCACATCACTAAATCTTCATGTGACTGTGACCTATAGCAGTCTGAAAATGTATAGCTGCTACTTGGAGATCAGAAAAACAAATCAACACTTATATGCCAAATATATTCTTACCTTATCAATCACTGTAGACATCAGGGTGGCATGACCAGTGTGCGGAATGAGGGCAACCAACAGGCTCATTGTCACCACTCACTGCCCATTATAGTAGTACTGATGACAATGAAATAAAGGGAACTGGCATATAATGTATGCAGAATAACTGGAAAAGTATTCAAGTCTAAGCACAAAACATAAGCAGAAACTAATCACGTTACCCAAGTGGTCCGGCATGAAATATCTGGATTGCTTCCTAACATTCTGCAGACAGTCTGAATGTCATCTGCTCCTACGTGCCAATACTTCTACTTGTCAGCACCTGGCATATTTGTGGCATCTCACACACATATTCAGAGAACTTGGACAGAGAAGAATGGGACATGCAAATTGGGAAAAATTCCACATGTCACAATATGATCCCTGTGGCAAGTTCTTATGCATATTATTTCCATTCTAATGATATTTATTAACAAGAAACTGTACAGATAAATGTGATCTGAACCAGACTTATAATAATCAAACTTGCAGCCAAATAACATGAAATGAATCATCGGCCTCCCCAGTGACACATGGTTGGGTGCACACAGGGCATCTGAGTAACTATTCGTGTACATTGTTGTTACATGTAAATAAAGGAGCATTCAGTTGTAAAGCTACATTTCAACATGAATTCCTATTCACATACTGTACTGGAGCATGACCTATTTCTGGAATGTCTGTAGCATTTTCCATTGTCTTCAATAGGACTTGGAATTACAGCACACTTTAAGTCCTTGAGCAATGTCACCCACAATGTGAGGACAGTAGCTTTGAACATTTTATAAATAATGTTTTTTTTTTATTTATTAAAACCAGGTATTGAAATACAGTGAAACCTCTCGAGAAGACCGCCCCTTTGAGAAGACCCCCCTCTTAAAGACTGATTTTTCTCCCATTATATTCTATGGAAGCTGCCTCTTTATAAGCACCCAATTCCCCAACCAAAGACCATGTTTTCGAGCAAATTTTTAACTTTGAAAGGACCACACATACTTACATACACTTTGAGACCAATATGGACCCAGCTCTATTCTGCTCCATATCACTGAACTGCAGCAAGCAAGAGCAAGAGACTTTCAAAGTACATCTGGGGAGACAAGGATCACCAGCTTCCCAATAGAGTAGAGAGTCCCTGCCATACTCAATGTAATCGGACACTGAGGTGCCGACCATACAGGCCAACAGTCCCAATTTTACAAGGACAATCTTGGGAACTAGGCCATAAAAGGGATGAGTTTTATCCCCTAAAACAAGCATTCTTAGGGTGTTCTCAAGTGGTCTTTAAAATTCCAGTTTTTGGCCTATGAAATGTAAGCTAGTATTGTCAAGATTAGCAGTGAAGGGGGGAAATGGAAAGGGGAGCCATGTTAGGCAAAAATAGTAAACAGGAGCAATACTAAGAAACTAGGAGTAAGAGGGGTAGCTATGCTGGGGTCCAGAAGATGGACCATGCTGAAGACCAAGACTTAAAGGGATATTATGCATGGTGAGAGGGAAACCATGCTAAGGACCACAATTTCTATAATACCACCACCAACTTCTATAATACCACCATTACTTCAGCCTTTGATTCTGTGGCCCCCTTCACAAACACCAGAGCCTGACCGATCAACAGGCAACCCTGGCACACCGACCTGACTAAAAAACGGAGATGTGCCTCACGGGTTTCAGAATGCCTCTGGAAGAAAAGCCACTCCCAGGAGGACTTCATCAGGTATAAAGAGGCAGTTCTCACCTTCAAGAACGCACTCATCTCTGCATAGCAGGTCTACTTCACCACACTCATATCTGCCCTATACCACAACCCCAAACAGCTATTCACTACCTTCAACTCCCTTCTCTGTCCTCCTGCACCCCCTCCGACATCACTTATCACAGCTGATGACTTTGCCTCTTATTTCAAAAGCAAAATCGACACCATCAGAGACAGTCTCACCCTACACCCCCAACAACCACTCTACCCAACTGTCCTGTGCTCTTCATCTTTAACCTGTTTCTCCACCATCACTGATGAAAAGCTCTCCACCCTAATCTCTAAATCCCACCTCTCCTCCTGTGCGCTTGACCCCATCCAGTCACATCTCATTCCCAACCTCACTGAAGTCTTTACGCCTGCCCTAGCCCATCTCTTCAACCTATCCCTAACCAGAGGATCCTTTCCTTCCGCCTTCAAACATGCTACCATTAAACTTATACTTAAGAAACCATCCCTGGACCCGTCCTCTCCAGCCAACTATCGCCCCATCTCACTGCTCCTGTACGCCTCAAAATTGCTTGAACAACACGTCCACTCCAAACTATCCTCCTATCTCTCGTCCAACTTACTCTTTGACAGACTAGTTAGGCTTCAGACCACATCACTCCACAGAAACTGCCCTAACCAAAGTCACAAATGACCTTCTAACTGTCAAAGACAAGCATCACTACTCTGTCCTCCTCCTCCTCAACCTCTCCTCTGCCTTTGACACAGTTGACCATTCCCTCTTGTTAGAAACGCTCTCATCCCTTGGCATCACAGACTTGGCCCTTTCCTGGATCTCCTCATACCTCACCAATCACACATTCAGCGTCTCCCACTCGCACACCACCTCCCCACCACGCCCTCTTTCTGTAGGTGTCCCCCAAGGCTCCGTCCTAGGACCCCTCCTGTTCTCCATCTACACCCTCGGCCTTGGCCAACTCATAGAATCTCATGGTTTTCAATACCATTGCTATGTTGACGACACTCAATTAGATCTCTCTGAACCAGACATTACCTCTATGTTGTCCACAGTGTCTAGCAGCTGTAGCCTCCTTTCTCTCCTCCCGCTTTTTCAAGCTCAACATGGAGAAAACGGAGTTCATCATCTTCGCCCCTCCTCGCACGGCCCCTCTACCTGACCCATCTTTCAAAGTTAATGGAACCACACTTACCCCTGTCCGTTGATTTGAGATAACCTTGGACTCTGACCTATCCTTCAAGTCACACATCCAAAGCCTCAACACCTCCTGCCGCCTCCAACTCAAGAACATCCATCGAATCCGCTCCTTCCTCACCCCTGAAACTACAAAGATGCTCAATCTCCCGCCTAGACTACTGTAACACCCTTCTCCATGGCCTCCCAGCAAACACTGTCGCCCCCCTCCAGTACACCTTAAACTGTGCTGCTCGCTTAATACACCTCTCCCTCCATTCTTCATCGGCTGCCTCCCTCTGCCAATCCCTTCACTGGCTACCCATTGCCCAGCGAATAGAGTTCAAACTACTAATGCTGACATACAAAGCCATGCACAACCTGTCCCCTCCATATATCTCCGCTACCTGCCCACACGTAACCTCCGATCCTCCAAAGACCTCCTACTCCGCTCTGCTCTTATCCGCTCTTCACACAACCGTCTCCAGGACTTCTCCCATGCATCCACCATACTCTGGAACTCACTACCAAGACACATAAGACTGACCCCCACAGTCACAAGCTTCAAGAAGGTCCTGAAGACCCACCTATTCAGGAAGGCCTACAACCCCCAATAACACTACTGTCACCACACCGCCATCTGAACACCCTCTACCCCCACCTTCTGTCTCTATCTCTCTTCCCTCAGATTGTAAGCCCTTTCGGGCAGGTCTATCCCACTGTGCCAGTTGGTCACTGTTAGCATTATATTTGTTTTGTACATCCTGTGTACCGTATGTAAATCCTCAAATGTAAAGCACCATGGAATTAATGGTGCTATATAAATAAACAATAATAATAATAATAACAACCCCTACAGAACTGACAAGTGGCAGTCCATTAGTCTTAGTGGCAAAAGTGAACATTGCATGGTATAGTGTTTTTATTTGTTTTGTTTTTTTAAATATAGACAGTGACATGGAAAAGTCATCAAAATCATCATAATTATCACAAATTCTTAAAAAATATGTTTAACATAAAAACCTGGTTTAAAAAAATAAGTAATTTTTGGTGACATATTCCCTACAGGAGACCTACCAGAGGAAAAATCTAGAATTAACTGAATATTGTTTTTAATATCGAATCTCTATGCTAAAATGTTATATATTGGTCACAGAGAAAAGCAGTCAATGAAAATAATAGTTTATACAGTCATATGAAAAAGTTTGGGCACCCCTATTAGTCTTAATCATTTTTAGTTCTAAATATTTGGGTGTTTGCAACAGCCATTTCAATTTGATATATCTAATAACTGATGGACACAGTAATATTTCAGGATTGAAATTAGGTTTATTGTACTAACAGAAAATGTGCAATATGCATTAAACCAAAATTTGACCGGTGCAAAAGTATGGGCACCTCAACAGAAAAGTGACATTAATATTTAGTAGATCCTCATTCTGCAAAAATAACAGCCTCTAGTCGCTTCCTGTAGCTTTTAATCAGTTCCTGGATCCTGGATGAAGGTATTTTTGACCATTCCTCTTTACAAAACAATTCCAGTTCAGTAAAGTTTGATGGTCGCCGAGCATGGACAGCCCGCTTCAAATTATCCCACAGATGTTCAATGATATTCAGGTCTGGGGACTGGGATGGCCATTCCAGAACATTGTAATTGTTCCTCTGCATGAATGCCTGAGTAGATTTGGAGCTGTGTTTTGGATCATTGTCTTGCTGAAATATCCATCCCCGGCGTAACTTCAAATTCGTCACTGATTCTTGTACATTATTCTCAAGAATCTGCTGATATTGAGTTGAATCCATGCGACCCTCAACTTTAACAAGATTCCCGGTGCCGGCATTGGCCACACAGCCCCAAAGCATGATGGAACCTCCACCAAATTTTACAGTGGGTAGCAAGTGTTTTTCTTGGAATGCTGTGTTTTTTTGACGCCAGGCATAACGCCTTTTTGTATGACCAAACAACTCAATCTTTATTTCATCAGTCCACAGGACCTTCTTCCAAAATGAAGCTGGCTTGTCCAAATGTGCTTTTGCATACCTCAGGCGACTCTGTTTGTGGCGTGCTTTCAGAAACGGCTTCTTTCGCATCACTCTCCCATACAGCTTCTCCTTGTGCAGTGTGCTGTATTGTTGACCGATGCACAGTGACACCATCTGCAGCAAGATGATGCTGCAGCTCTTTGGAGGTGGTCTGTGGATTGTCCTTGACTGTTCTCACCATTCTTCTTCTCTGCCTTTCTGATATTTTTCTTGGCCTGCCACTTCTGGGCTTAACAAGAACTGTCCCTGTGGTCTTCCATTTCCTTACTATGTTCCTCACAGTGGAAACTGACAGGTTAAATCTCTGAGACAACTTTTTGTATCCTTCCCCTGAACAACTATGTTGAACAATCTTTGTTTTCAGATCATTTGAGAGTTGTTTTGAGGAGCCCATGATGCCACTCTTCAGAGGAGATTCAAATAGGAGAACAACTTGCAATTGGCCACCTTAAATACCTTTTCTCATGATTGGATACACCTGGCTATGAAGTTCAAAGCTCAATGAAGTTACAAAACCAATTTTGTGCTTCAGTAAAAAGTAGTTAGGAGTATTCAAATCAATAAAATGATAAGGGTACCCAAATTTTTGCACCGGTCAAATTTTGGTTTAATGCATATTGCACATTTTCTGTTAGTACAATAAACCTCATTTCAATCCTGAAATATTACTGTGTCCATCAGTTATTAGATATATCAAAATGAAATGGCTATTGCAAACACCCAAATATTTAGAACTAAAAATGATTAAGATTAATAGGGGTGCCCAAACTTTTTCATATGACTGTATATGAACAATAAATACATAAAGTCATGCTATAGTGATAAAGTGATATCATTTTGCATAAACTTGTGATATAAAATATTTGGACTGGACATATCTGGCCAAGGCAGTATTTGATGGGCAAGGAGGACACATACAGTATACACTTCACTTTCTTTACTGTTGAAACCATAGACTGATGTTTTACTATCACACATTCTTACTTTTTAATATTTCATAGAGAACAAAAAAGAAATAAAAAAATACATTGATGAAGACTTCAAAAGACACATAGAACAACAGACATTAGGCCAGGTCTGCACATACTGCCACTGATTCCAATGTGCACGCACCCCATTCATGTTTACCAGGCACAGCTCTGTACTTTTGGTAGTACTCTGCCTGATATAGCAGCTCTAGGCAGCTCAGTCCCAGAGCACTATATTGTCTTCGATCAGCCAACTGGCAGGGGTGCAGGGTGTCACACCCCCTTGCCAATCCCATATTGATGACTTATTCTAAGGGTAGGCAGTCAATTTTGTAGCCTCAGATAACCCCTTTAACACAAGCTTAACACAAAAATAAAGGATTCTATACATGAGCGCATGTCCCTGAATAGATTTTAAATTGATAATAAAGACCTTTTTTTTATCATATAAAGTCATTTTTGATTCTTGCTATGCTGCTTGCTCTGGGGTTGCCATGGCAGTGTCAAAACTCATGAACATCCTGTCGTGTGACCTCCACTCTTATAAATGTGGAATAAGACGAATGATCACATGGCAGAAGGTCTGGGCACAAAATATTCTTGACATTACCATGGAAACTCCAGAACAAGAGTAATGTAAGCTACATTTACATTACTGTAGCAGCTAGGGGATCAACAGAGAAAACAGTCAATGGTTTGGTAGACCTGAAATGGAAACCAATCTCTGTACAGTGATAAGTCAGTCTATTTTACATACATACAGTACAATGGTGTACAACATTTACTCATATGAAACCCATTATTAAAATAACAACTATTCTGGTGGCATTAGAGAACAGTGCAATGTCCTCCATAACTAAGAAACATCATGTACAAAGTTACAGAGGTTGTACATAATCAATATTAAACCTCTCAGTATTTTCCATGAATACTTTAGTATCTCCTTTTTTTGTAAAAATGAAGTACAGTAAAATAAGTAAACTATACAGTATATACAATAAAACAAGGCTAAATGAATCTGGAACACTTTTAAAAAATAATAATAGCAGCAGATACTGCACAATAAATGTGTTGCAGGATCCTGAATCCTGTGGATATCCAAGAGTCATCTGCAAAATTGTCCCTGAGAAACAAAGTAGTATAGTTCATATTATTCACACATTGTCATAGGGCACTGCCAGGCCAATGTTGTAATTGTACCCAGTTACTTCATTATAAGAGGACCGACAGATTG
Source organism: Leptodactylus fallax (assembly GCA_947044405.1). Classification (NCBI taxonomy): domain Eukaryota; kingdom Metazoa; phylum Chordata; class Amphibia; order Anura; family Leptodactylidae; genus Leptodactylus; species Leptodactylus fallax. The sequence continues at coordinate 2,286,390 of CAMRHE010000019.1, forward strand.
GAAGGATGCTCTCTACAGATGTCTGATCCACAGAGAATTCATATACATTGATGGTGCCTCGATGTCTGAAATGAAAAAGAGAAGTCATGCCTGTCCTTTTAGAATGCTATGATTTTCTCATCTTTATGGTTACTTAGCAAGTATGCCATCTAGTGGTGAATTCTTTTCTTACACATGTATCAAATTATATAAAGCCATAAAAAGGAAGTCTGCTTTATGAAACACTTTGTTTGCAGGTACTGAATTTTATACTGGAAATAATATCACTAGTGTGATTCCCATAATACTGACACCGTGGTGGCAATTACAGGGCAAAAATAGAGATTGCCGAGTACACTCAAATATCTTCAGTAGTTCCATGGAGAACAAATGGAGCGGGAATGTATACATGCAACTTTTCGATCCATATAGGGCAGAGGGGAATCTGTACTGGGGAACAGTGGGGTTTCCAGTGATCATATCCCCACTGATCAACAATTTATAACCTATTCAGTGCATAGGTCATAGCCTGGTTTGGTGGCACAACCCCTTTAAAATGCTGAGATAAGTTTTTTTATTTCTTGGGGGACCCATCTAACACAATGGGAGGCAGATTCAGCTTGGGATTTGGAGCTGTGTGAACATTCCCTAATTGTCCCTAACCAACAATACAAATAGGTTTGGGCCCTTAGCTATCAAAAAAGTCTGTTCTGTCTGTGTTTGGTGCCAATTTCCAAGGTGTTAAGAGATATGCATGGGTTGCATATCACCTGCACCTTTTTAAAGGTAGGTAAAAGGTGAAAATTAGTCCTAAATGAGGCTAAATAGTGTCACATTTAGGAACTGAGCAGGTAAATCCAAGAGACAGCAATTCTAAAGACCAGCAACCGTTAAAAAGGTATGCCTGGATACAACATACTGTAGTAGTACTACATGACATGGAGATTATTATGACATAGATCTTTATTGCATATGTGCAAGTCAAGAGATAAAAGAATACAGATGGGAAGTGTTAGATTACCTTCTGTGAGCGGTAAGGTCATCATCCATAATGCTGGCCCCTCGCGGATGCTTCTCATCAGGAATGTTTGCAGTGATCAGACTCTGGTGGTTAAACCAGATGTAGCGGACTGGGTGTCTACAATGAGACAGTCAGTATATAATAAGTGTAAGAAGATTAGTTTGCAAAGTAATGTTTATATACAGTTATCAAGAGAAATGAAAATAATGCATAATAATCCCAGTTATATAACATAATAATAATATATTTAATACATGATTTAAAGATCTTTAATAAAAGTCAATTTTTCAAGTAGTAGTATTGGATCCTCTCATGGTTATGTAGTATATATAAATAACATGCACACAGTACCATCTAGTGTTGGAGAAGTATAGTGCAGCAGGAATACACATGAATAATGCTCAGAGAATAATTAGACAGTGCTGTTGTAAAAGATTAGACAGGTTTTGCACCTATCTTTTATAGAAGTGTGGTCAATAAGAAAGAAAGCTTTCCTGCTAAGCCTCCTTGCCTATTCTTTGTCCTCATTTAGCTGATGTTCTTTCATGTAAACACAAACTGAGCCAGGGTTAATGTGTTTAGATGTGCAATGTAAAAACTGTGGATGTATATCCCTAGCAGAAACCAGAGATTTAATTTATGACCTCTGACTGAAATCTATGCCTACTTGTAGCTGGCATAGTTCTCAGTCATCATTTGCACCAGAAAAGTAGAGTAAATGATCATGCAAATGATGATAACAAGTCCCTTTTTGGTAAAAAAAAAAAAAACGCTATTGCGCCAATGGTGTTTAAAACGTCACTACCCTGTATTTTACTGCTTATTTACAGCAGAAAAGAGTGAAGAAAGATGATATATGTACCTGATATCTCTAAAAATCTGCTCACTGTATTCACTGCCAGCTGTGGACAGAACCTTTTCCAGATCAATTTCTTCTGCCCTATACTTTGTGCTGTAAATAACACTTGTGTTACCTGATCCTGCACAGCTTTTCATTTACTTACTGTCACTTTAGGTAGTAAGCTTTCACTAGCAGAGTCCTCTCTGCCTTTGTCTCACTGAAAATGTTCACTGGTTCTCATTACTTGTCAGGTTATTGTATTATTACAGCGATAGTACTGTGCCCCCCTGCAAACAGTCTAAAAGAAAAGGTACTGTATAACCTCTCCCCTGCTGGGAATTTGGGACTTACTTATAAATCTAAGTATCAATATCAATAATGGAAATAGTCAGTAGAATATATTAGAAGTTTTACAGACATGGATACAGCAGCTATAATAAAACACAACAGTACAGTACCTTGCATGCATCTCCCACAATTTCGTACCCATTCTTTGATCCCATGTGCAGGTTAACCCCTCCTCTCCTCCAGAAACCACCTTCCAGTCATCCATTTGCACTGCAGAGACTCCCAGTTGATGGGCATAGAAGGAACAGATAGATTTGTTACAACGCAGGTCATATACACGCACCCTAGAAAAAAGAAAATCATATATTCACACAGGTACATAGAGGAAAATGCCTGCATTGAAAACCCAAAGCAGTTTGTGCCCTCAACTCTACTTCTTATACCATGAAAAAAACCTCAAGCACATCCACCTGCTGCTTACTACCATGAGATCCACTATTGCTGAACTCTTGGATTGATATGAAAGAACAAAAATCCAGAAACACTGGCTGACAATTACTAAGCAGTTTACATCATTTATACATATTGCACTTACTTATTCTAGAGTACACAGATACCAACACCTTAGCTGGTAAACTCAGAGCATTTAAGTCCTGCCCAAGTATCAGAGTACTGCTCTTGCCACTCCCTGGGTGATACAGAAAAATGCTCAAAGCTGTTTTACATACTTAAGGAAGTTGTCCAGGCTAAGCAATATTTTCTAATTAGGGTGGGGGGAGGTGAAAAAAAAAAAAAAACACACTCATCTGTCCCTGATACTCTGGTGTCCTCCCAGGACGGTGCAGTCCTGCAGCTCGGCTGCTTTCTTGCTGTGGAATTTCTTGCCAGCTGTGACGTCCCGGTTCCCTTCTGCTGCTCAGGAAGGGAACTGGGGATGTCACAGGTAATGATGTCCCCGCTTCCCTTCTTGAGGCCGCTGACTGGTCTCAGCAGTCACGTGCGGCAGGTACTTTCACCACAAGACAACAACGGAGCTGCAGGACCGGACCACGTGGCGAGGCGCTGGAGCACCGGGGACAGGTGAGTATGGTTTTCTTTCATTTTTTTTTCACCTCCCCTGGCCTAATTAATAAATACAATTTTAGCCTGGACAGCCCCTTTAACCTATACCTGTAACAATAAACCCACCACCACCTCAGAGCCACAGCTCAGGACAGGGAATGACTTTCATCCCCTACCGCTGCCCATCACTTATACACACAGCAATAAAGCTTTTGCTTTGGCCTTATGGAATAGGTCACATTATTTTATTAGGCACTATTAGGACTGGCACAATATGGAAGAGCACTGCATTGTCTGACACAATTAATAAGTATATCTAATAGCTAATAAGCACTCCACCACTAGGCACTGCTATGTCTGGCACTATTGGATGTGGCACTGATAATGTACACTGCTTCTTCTGGTGCTATAAATTAAACTATTTGGCACAATTCAAGGCCTTGGCCAGTCTAGCTGAGATGTGCTAAGGGTGCCCAAAGGGTATGCGTGATTTTGGTGCAGTCAGGAGATTCAGAGGTTAATAATATAGTAGACATATGACCAAATGATTTGAGACAGCACAACTTTTGTTTGTCTTTCCTGCGCCCTATCCCTGTGCAACTGTGAATGGCAAAATATATAACTGGCTTAAAACCTTGTCGTCTATGAACTCTGTAGTCATAACTTTACATTATACCCATCCAGGGAAACAGTCAAAGTGCCAGCAGCAGGGACTGTAAATAGCACATTATATGAGATCATATGAGTGAATGTCCCTCAGGTGAGAAGCTCAAACATTTCCAAAATGAACGCCTTCCAGCATCCTTTTAGCTGATTAGCAAATGTCTTCCCGTAAACATTAACCTCACCCCTTGGGTGCCATCTACAATCCTTCACCAGAACGTCCTAGCATACACACTTTACTGTCCACATGGTCTCCCAGAATCACAGAACTGCTCTTCAGACATGGCTCTCTCTTATGACACCTACTCTCTATACCTTCGGCCTGGGACAGCCTAAAGAATCCCACTTTCATTAGTGCTTTCAGGTATGACACTCAAATACACCCCTCTGGACAAGATGTTACCTCTCTGCTATTCAGAGTCTCTCAGTTATAGCCTTCTTCTTCTTCTGCTTTTTAAAGCTCAACATAGAGAAACAACATTGAAGAATGTGTCATCTTCGCCCACCTCACACAGCCCTCTCATCAGACCTATCAAGCACAGTTCATGGCTTCACATTCTACCCAGTCTTACAAGTCCACTGCCTTAGGATAACCATTGTCCTTCAAACCACACAAACCCTAACCCTTAACACCTACTGCTGCCCGCAACTTAAACTTATTTCTCAAAGCCACTCTTTCTTTAACCTTCAATTACAATTCTAGTTCATGCCCTCATCAAATCCCGCCTGGACTATTGCAACATCCTTCTTTGTAGCCTCCCATCTAACGCTCTTGCTCCCATCCAACCCACTCTTAACTCTGCTATCTGACCAATTCACTTCTCCCTGGTTTCTCCTCTGCTTCCTGGGGTTGGCATGATGCAATTCAATCCTAAGTGTGATTCAATCACAAGTGTGTAGAAACTGCAGTTAAACATGGCAGTTAGACAGGGCAGAAGACAGACCAGCTGAATTATCAATCCAAAAACTTGTAAGTTTCTAATTACAATTGTCCCACCATGTTCACGGCATATTTTTTTGTCTCTATTTGCTGCTTTTTTACAAACTTACCGCCCATTCCCACCTCCTGTTACTTTTATCCACATCAGTCCCTCTCTCCTTTCCTCTCCTATGTTCAGCTCCCACTCTCTCTTCACCTTCCTCAACCACCTTAACCCACCTTGTGCTTCTGTGCAACAACTTAGACAATCTCACAAGTCATTTAACCATCTGCTGTCTCTCGCCATTCTCCTGCTATTAGCTGTTGGGGACATCTCTCCAAACCCTGGTCCTTCTTCTGGTAACCTCAACTCTGTACCTTTCTCACAAAGAAACCCTTCTAACTTTATTAATATTCGTTGTCTGCCATCTCCTTCTCCTCCACCAGTCTCTTTCTCTTGTGCTCTCTGGAATGCCCGCTCACTCTGCAACAAACGTGACATTACTCAAGATCTCTTTATTTCAAAGTCTTTTAACCTGCTGGCTGTCACTGAAACCAGAATTAAACAGTGTGACACCGCATCCCCTGCTGGTCTCTGTTATGATGGCCTCCAATTCTCAAACACCCCTAGACCTGAGAATAGGCAAGGTGGAGGGGTAGGTGTCCTACCCCTGCATTTTTCAGGTCATTCTGCCAGTACTATCGCTCTCTTTCTCCTCTTTTGAGGTCCACACTATCAGACTCTTCCACCCTTTCTCCCTGCGAGTAGCTGTCATCTACCGCCCCCCTGGCTCACCCTACCAGTTTTTAGATCACTTTAATTCATGGCTTCCCAACTTCCTATCCTGTGAAATTCCTACCCTCATTATGGGTGACTAACATTCCCATTAACACCCCTGTCTCTCCATCTGCCTCTCGCTTTCTATCACTAACTGCCTCTCTTGGTCTCTCCCAGCTTACTTCTTCTCCCACACACAAAGATGGATATATCCTTGATCTGGTGTTCTTACGGCTCTATTCTTTCTCTGACTTTACTAACGCTCACCTACCAATTTCCAAGCACAACCTTCTTTCCTTTAACATCAAAGCTTCTTGTCCTTCACAAAACACACTGACCTACTGCACATGCAGAAATCTATGGGCTGTAAACACACAGGACCTCTCAGACATCCTACAGTCATCACTGTCTCCCATCTTTTCTCTCTCCTGTCCTGAACTGGCCACCAAACACTAGAATGAGACTTGAAAAGCCACCTTGGATAAAAGTAGCATCCTTGACTGTCCAAAAATTCCAACACAGACACCGGCAACCTTGGCACACTCCTCAAACATGTTTTCTTCAGCGATGCTCAAGATGTGCCGAACAGCTATGGCGAAAATCTCACACATATGCAGATTTTCTTCACTTCAACTTTATGCTCAAAGTGTATAACTCTGCCCTTTATCTCGCTAAACAAGCCTAGTTCACCGGTCTCATCTCTTCTCTCTCCAATAACCCTAAACGACTCTTTGACACCTTTCACTCCCTCCTCACGCCAAAGGTGCGGGTACCTGTCATAGACCTCAGTGCTCAAGACATGGCCACGTACTTTAAAGACAAAATCGACAACATCCGTCAGGAAATAACCCAATCTCCAAGCAACATCAGTCCCCTTCCCTTCCTTACTCATCGTTGTGAACTCTCTTTATTTGACCCGGTAACAGAAGAAGTCTCCCAGCTCCTTTCTTCTTCTCGCATCACTACTCGCACAAGCAATCCTATCCCGTCACACCTCCTCCGGTCTCTGTCCCCTACTGTTACAACTCACCTTACTAAAATTTTTAACCTCTCTCTTCTGGAATCTTCCCCTCCTCCATCAAACATGCTGTCAAAACCCCACTACTGAAAAAACCCTCCCTTGACCCATCCTGTGCTGCTAACTACCGACCCATCTCTAACCTCCCCTTCATCTCTAAACTCCTGGAACACTTGATCTACTCCCGCCTAATCCGCTATTTCTCTGCTAACGCTCTTCTGGAACCCTTACAATCAGGTTTTTGTGCACTACACTCTACAGAAACGGCCCTCACAAAGGTCTCCAATAATCTCTTGACTACTAAATCTAAAGGGAACTATTCACTACTTATTCTTCTGGATCTCTCAGCAGCATTTGACACTATAGACCACCAACTCCTCCTCACTATGCTCCACTCTATTGGCCTCAGGGATACCGCTCTCTCTTGGTTTTCTTCCTATCTCTCTGACCGCTCATTTAGTGTATCATTCACTGGTGCTATTTCTTCTCCTCTGCCCGTTGCGGTTAGGGTTCCTCAAGGCTCGGTGCTAGGTCCCTCCTCTTCTCTCTGTACACAGCCCCAGTTGGACAAACCATTCGCAAATTTGGCTTTCAATACCATCTTTATGAAGATGATACCCAGCTATATACCTGATCCCATGACATCACCCCTGCACTACTACAGAACACCAGTGACTGTCTCTCTGCTGTCTCTAATATCATGTCTTCTCTTTATCTGAAACTGAATCTTTCAAAAACTGAACTTCTTGTGTTCCCTCCATCTAGTAACCGACCTAACCCTGATATCTCCATTTCTGTCTGTGGCCTTACTATTACCCCGAGGCGACATTCCCGCTGTCTGGGGGTTCTATTTGATTCAGATCTCACCTTTACCCCACATAATCAGACACTTGCACGCTCTTGCCACCTGCACCTTAAAAACATCGCTAGAATCCGCCCTTTTCTCACCGTGGAAACATCAAATTCTCTGATTCTATCTCGTCTTCACTATTGCAATTCTCCTCTAATTGGGCTTCCTCTTACTAAACTCTCCCCACTACAATCTGTCCTGAATGCAGCCACCAGACTCATCTTTCTGTCAAACCAGTACACAGATGCATCTACTTTGTGTCAGTCTCTGTATTGGTTGCCCATCCATCACAGAATACAATATAAAATTATTACACTCACCCACAAATCCATGCATAGCGCTGAACCCCCCTATATCTCTTCTCTCGTCACTGTCTACCGCCCTAACCATCCTCTCCTTTCTGCCAATGACCTTAGACTTGCATCCTCTGTTATCCGATCATCCCACTCCCGTCTACAAAACTTTTCTCGAGCTGCACCGATGCTCTGGAATGCTTTACCACAGACAATCCGATTAATCCCCAACTACAGCAGCTTCAAAACTGCTCTAAAATCACATCTGTTTGGTCAGGCTTATCACGTGACCTGATCACAGTGTAGTGTGCGGAGGTGTAGAACAATAACACCTTTTATCCTTCCTCCTCTGTTCCTCAGATTCTGGCCCCTCCATCTAGAAGTTACACTGCACTCCTTGCACTTAGTATCTGTTTATTCACAGATACCGGCTGGTGACGGGTTCACACAGCTTCAGTTACACAACCTTTTCTATTAAAAGATGGCTGGAGCATGGTAGCAAAGAAACCCTCTGACCTCTTGTGTCCCCCTATCTCCTCATAGAATGTAAGCTCTTGCGAGCAGGGCTATCACTCCTATTGTTTGATATGTTTATTTCTTTGTCACATCGTAATGTCTCATGTGTCCTCTGATTTGTAAAGTGCTACGGAATATGTTGGCGCTATATAAATAAAGTTATTATTTTTTATTCCTCACTCTCCCCTTCACTAGCTACCTATTGCCCAGCGAATCCAGTACATACACACGTGGACAAAATTGTTGGTGCCGTTTAATGAAAGAAAAACCCACAATGGTCAAAGAAATAACTTGAATCTGACAAAAGTAATAATATATAAAAATTCTATGAAAATGAACAAATGAAAGTCAGACATTGCTTTTCAATCATGCTTCAACAGAATTTTTTTTAAAAAGAAAACTCATGAAACAGGCCTGGACAGAAATGATGATACCCTTAACTTAATATTTTGTTGCACAACCTTTTGAGGCAATAAATGCAATCAAACGATTCCTGTAATTGTCAATGAGACTTCTGTACCTCTCAACAGGTATTTTGGCCACTCCTCATGAGCAAACTGCTCCAGTTGTCTCAGGTTTGAAGGGTGCCTTTTCCAGACGGCATGTTTCAGCTCCTTCCAAAGATGCTCAATAGGATTTAGGTCAGGTCTCATAGAAGGCCACTTCAGAATAGTCCAATGTTTTCATATTAGCTATTCTTGGGTGTTTTTAGCTGTGTGGTTTAGGTCATTATCCTGTTGCAAGACCCATGACCTGCAACTGAGACCAAGCTTTCTGACACTGGGCAGCACATTTCTCTCTAGAATCCATTGATAGTCTTGAGATTTCATTGTACCCTGCACAGATTCAAGACACCCTGTGCCAGATGCAGCAAAGCAGCCCCAGAACATAACAGAGACTCCTCCATGTTTCACAGTAGGGACAGTGTTCTTTTCAAGATATGCTTCACTTTTCCGTCTGTGGACATAGAGGTGATGTGCCTTGCCAAAAAATTCGATTTTTGTCTCATCTGTCCATAGGACATTCTCCCAGAAGCTTTGTGGCTTGTCAACATGTAGTTTGGCATATTACTTTTGTCAGATTCAAGTTATTTCTGTGACCATTGTGGGTTTTTCTTTCATTAAAAAAGGGGTACCAACAATTTCGTCCACGTGTGTATTATGACATACAAGGCTGTCAATAAACTGTCCCCTCCATACATCTTGACCCTAATCTCCTGATACCTCCGCACATGAAGTCTCTCTGTTCCTCACAAAAGTAATAATGAATTAATTGTCAGCTGTCTACTGGGCATGGTGAGAGCCAACAGAGACTCATGCTGGTGCTATGGTGCGGCCACAATTTACTGGCCTTATGTGACATAGTGAGCCATTGTGATGTTTATCCTTATGACACATACGTAGACCCACCTTTCATTATGACATAAGTACCTTCATTAGGACATCAAACAGAATTTGCCATAATGGTTGCCATAGTTCATCCAATGGAAGCATTTGGCAGCGCAGGGTAGTGGGGGGGGGGGAGAATGAAAGCAACAGAACCCCTCAGGTGCCACGGTCACAGGGTTAAGACATCTCTGATCTCAGGCACTGCCGCCCGGACTCTTCTGTGTGAAACAGCAAAGACCCCGTGGCTATGGCACCTGCTAAGCTCACACTCCAGGCGCGCATTCTATGTTTAAAGCCTGGCGGAAGTCGGGAAAATTGAATTAGACAATTCTGTTAAAATTCTGTTAAAAATAGAATTGTCTGAAATACCCTGGGAAAATTACTTGAATTTGATTAATCGCCAATCTCAATGTATGATGTACGTTATGTGTCCACAGTGTGATTACTGTGTGTATAATGTATATAGTGGGGGGGAGAATTACTAAGAATTTTGGCATAATTTCCACCAAAAAAAAGTGTCTAACATGACATGTCTAAAAATTTTGACTCATTTTTCTGGTGTAAATTAAGTAATCTAATAGGAGGTGTAAAGTAAGATCAGTCTAATAATGCGACAGATTCAAACAGCATTAGACACTTTGATAAATCTGACACAGTTTAAGGCTTTCTAGTCTAACTTTGCACTGTCTAACTTTTAGACAGTATTAGTAAACATTCCCCATTTTGTTGAGTATATGCAGAGGGAGCTGCAGCTCCTAAATGACTTTATCGGGCATATGTGACCTACAGAGAAAATGGACACCACTTCTGACAACTGTAAATGGGTCGTCCAGCTCATCTGTCCTCTGGAAAAATGCTACTGTATGCTTGGCAGGACACTTGCCAAAACAACTTCCCAGCACTCATCAAGTATTGTGCATGTGTCCAATGTGTCCAGAGCCTTACAGAGAGTATTAGACTGTCTCCATTGGCTTGTTAAAGATTTGATTGATCAGACCACAAGATCTTCTTTCACTGCTCTATGGTCAAGTTCTTATGCTCACATGTTCATTGTAGGTGCTCTATTACTGGTGTACGACTATGCAGCCCCATACAAATCACATATTTCTATCATGACCAGTTTACAATTTGCACAACAATTTGTGCTACAGTTGCTCTTATGTGGGATCAGACCACACTGGATAGCCCTTACTGCCCACACACATAAATGAAGTGTGGGTAACCAAAACATTAGGGTCCTACAGCCCCAACTGTATTAAAACGTGAAGTCAATATTGTGTTTTAATATAACACTGTACAAAAAAAATATATACCAGAAAGTTGCATATGTATAGCCATGCAATCTTTGGAAACATTTCCAGTGGTCATTACAAACCCAGTGTCGCAAAGAACTGGAACAGCACACATTTACAGTATAAAGGTTGTAACCTGTCATCCTTGGAGGGCTGAACTTATTTTAGAGACCTCTGAACAAGAATCTGGTTCTATCCTTTGCTGACAGGGAATGAATTTTGCAGACCTTATAATGCTATTGTAATTCCCAATCTACATTTTAGCCAAAAGTTCATTTCATTGCCAAATATCTGGTTGCAGGATGCGTCCACTGAAACCAATAGGGCTGATTTATCAAGACTGGTGTTTTGCACGCTGGTCTTGCTAACCCCTGTCCTGGCAGATGTTGTGTCTAATTTATGGTGGAATCCTCCAAGATTCATGCGCCTAAACAGAAATTTACCCCAGATCCTTGCTGGCCTAGATTTGTGGCATAATTTACACTTGAGAACTGTTGTAAATGATGATAAATCTAACAGGGCCAATAGTCAAGTGACATGTGGAGCGCAAAATATAAAAGTCACAATAATTTGGCAAAAAAAAAAAAAAAATTGTATTTTTTTGGTAACTTGTACATTCATTATCTGACTCTCCAGTCATAATAAATCAGTCCTAAAATGTATCAATAAACATCCTGAAAAAACCTAAGTACAGTTCTTTTCTTCGAAATCTGTTGTGCACAATACCCCAAAACCCAGCCAAGAATTCATATTTTCTTACATTTATAAGAAACCGCTATTTCAGTTTTGTCCTCACAGTGATGATTACAGAAAGCTTGTTCTGTTATCTTGGGGATATAATTAACGTAGGCATGACATATACAGTCCTGAATATGCTACTTATCAATCTGGTAAACCCACGTTTTGGAAGGGAACATGGACTGAAATGAGAAGAATAATTTATCAAGTATGTCACGATCCAGTGCACTGAAATAACAAGCTCTGGCTGAAGTCCAGAGCTCTGTGGCATCTTTCCTCCTGTGGTCCTGAGGATTGGGGAAGGGTGCAGGTGCCTGGAAAGGGAAGGTGGTAAGTGTCTGTTTGAAAAGGCGAGACACAGCTTTTCCAAATCCCTCTTTCAGAAGAGGAAGAGCAGGAGTAGTTTGCCAAAAAAGTCATCTGGCAACGCGTTCTGCTGCTTTACTGCCCACGCAGTTTAGACCTGTTGTGAAACCTTGAAGTAGTAGAAGCCGAGGATATCTTGTGCTCTACTGTAGAGAGGCAACATTTCTACAATTTTTAGTTTAAAAATGAACAAATTCCATATCTATCTATCTATGAATGTTTTATGTCACTAGTTATTCCGTCCCTCCCATTCATTCCAATGAAGAGTAACTTCCACTAATGAATGTTTTATGATATATATTAAAAAAAACTCTTTACTATATAAACCTGGAGAATAGCATAAAATAATAACTTATTTGAAGAAGTAAAAACATTAACGTCTCTGTTTTATACCACCTGCAGCCTAGTGACCATCTTATCAAGGTGTGCGCTGCCTTCAGAGAGGGTTATCAGAGATGGAAAGAACTTTTTTATACTTCTAAATACCCATTATTATGGGATTATAATAGTTTTTTTATTTGCTCCATGAAAAATTGGAGTCCTATGTTGCGTAATCGGAACCACCACCTGGACCCCCTTGTTGCTCTAGTTCCTCCCTCCTCTCCCGTTTTCAAAGGTACTTACCTGTGCTATACTGTGCTTTACTATAGTCCAACAGCCCCCATAGCACAGGAGGCAGAGCAATTTGGGGGCCTGGTGCTGGTTCAGATCACATGACCAAGGAACCAGCCTGGAACCCCAGTCCAGCAAAAAGCAGAAGCTCTCCTGTCAATCTCCACCAGGCTCCTGTGTTGTAATACATAGGCATAACTTCTGTGCCCATGTAAATCCTTAGGCATTATGGGAAAAGGAGCTGAGAAGCTCAAGCGCCCTCTATTGGATGTAACAAATCCTCCATTTGCTTTTGACCCACTGAGTCTTGAGTCAATGACAAAGGCAATCCAGAACCAATGAGTGCCAAGAAGTGATTAGGAAAAGTCAGATGTACAGTATACTAAACTTTACAAATGGATACAATGAATTTTATGTATGTGTACAAGCATTTCAACGAAAAAAATACAGGAGTCAAGAGAATACAAAAATCTCAAGAGATTTGCTGTGAATAAGCCTCTATCAAAGTGGAAATTGCCTCCAACTTACCTTCTGTCCCTGTTTCCAGTTACCAAAAAATGAGGAGGGCTGTCTTTCAGATTAATGCAAGTGAAGTCCCCAGTAGAGTTACCCAAGGTAGTGAGGCACTGACCAGTTTGCAGGTTGTATACATGAATCTGTGAATATATTGAAAGAGGGATATGATAAGTACAGTGTGTCCTCGAGTAACACTATTAATGGGATTTGGAGTGGTTACTGTAAGTTAAGAACATTGGGGCAAATTTATTAAGACTGACATATTGTACACCAGTCTTAATAAAGGCCCTGACAAGCGCAGAAAAACAATGATTTATGAGTAGCTCTGGCCTCTTCATAGGCCAGCCATAAGAACCAGCAGCAAAACTAAAATCTACACTAGTTAGGAACTGGCATAGATCTCCATTACAAAACTTACGCCAGAAAACTGGCATGAGGTATAAAGAATATGTTGTCCTGACCCCTATCCCTACCCTGCTCACATTTGCACAACACACTGATGGCGTGGAATGGGGGTTGTGGTGCACATTTGGTGCAAGTAAGGGCCATCAACTGCCAAAGAAGGACTGATAAATCTGCCAAACCATATGGAAAGCTAGTAACTGGTTTCAAAACAATAAAAAATGACACCCAAAATAACAAAAAAGTAAAGATTATAGAAAAGCATATAAATAATAAAAAATGAAGCAAGTCCTACAATACAGAATACAAAAATATCTGGAGCTTCTGTACAGTACACAATATACCAGAGAAATAACATGAAGCCACCCTGCCCTGGTGTCCAAATGAGCAGCTCATCCTGTCACAGACAAAATAGTAGTACAGGACATGGAATACTGCACTGAAAACAATGAGAGGCAGAATCAGGGTGGAATTTGGTGCTGATTTTGAGGTAGAATTTGCCTCAAAATCAATGTGAAATTCTGCCATGTGATGAGTAGCCCAGGAAAGAGCATTGTACTCTATGCTGAAAATGTTGTAAAATATAATATCTAATGACAGACATAAAATGTAATGATGGAAACATAGTAAAGTACATATATATTGATATATATATATCTACAGTGTGGAAAACAAAGTATTTAGTCAGCCACCAATTGTGCAAGTTCTCCCACTTAAAAAGATGAGAGAGGCCTGTAATTGACATCATAGGTAGACCTCAACTATGAGAGACAAAATGAGAAAACAAATCCAGAAAATCACATTGTCTGATTTTTTAAGAATTTATTTGCAAATTATGGTGGAAAATAAGTATTTGGTCACCTACAAACAAGCAAGATTTCTGACTCTGACAGACCTGTAACTTCTTCCTTAAGAGGCTCCTCTGTCCTCCACTCATTACCTGTAGTAATGGCTCCTGTTTGACATTGTTATCAGTATAAAAGACACCTGTCCACAACCTCAAACAGTCACACTCCAAACTCCACTATGGTGAAGACCAAAGAACTGTGGAAGGACACCAGAAACAAAATTGTAGACCTGCACCAGGCTGGGAAGACTGAATCTGCAATAGGCAAGCAACTTGGTGTGAAGAAATCAACTGTGGGAGCAATAATTAGAAAATGGAAGACATACAAGACCACTGATAATCTCCCTCCATCAGGGGCTCCACGCAAGATCTCACCCTGTGGGGTCAAAATGATCACAGGAACAGTGAGCAAAAATCCCAGAACCACATGGGGGGACCTAGTGAATGACCTGCAGAAAGCTGGGACTAACGTAACAAAGGCTACTGTCAGTAACACACTACGCTGTCAGGGATGCAGATCCTGCAGTGCCAGACGTGTCCCCCTGCTTAGGCCAGTACATATCCGGGCCCGTCTGAAGTTTGCTAGAGAGCATTTGGATGTTCCAGAAGAGTATTGGGAGAATGTCATATGGTTAGATGAAACCAAAGTAGAATTGTTTGGTAGAAACACAACTCGTCGTGTTTGGAGGAGAATGAATGCTGAGTTGCATCCAAAGAACACCATAACTACTGTGAAGCATGGGGGTGGCAACATCATGCTTTGGGGCTGTTACTCTGCAAAGGGACCAGGATGACTAATCCATGTACATGAAAGAATGAATGGGGCCATGTATCGTGAGATTTTGAGTGCAAACCTCCTTCCATCAGCAAGGGCATTAAAGATGAAATGTGGCTGGGTCTTTCAGCATGACAATGATCCCAAGCACACCGCCAGGGCAACAAAGGAGTGGCTTCGTAAGAAGCATTTCAAGGTCCTGGAGTGGCCTAGCCAGTCTCCAGATCTCAACCCCATAGAAAACCTTTGGAGGGAGTTGAAAGTCCGTGTTGCCCAGCGACAGCCCCAAAACATCACTGCTCTAGAGGAGATCTGCATGGAGGAATGGGCCAACATACCAGCAACAGTGTGTACCAACCTTGTGAAGACTTACAGAAAACGTTTTACCTCTGTCATTGCCAACAAAGGATATATAACAAAGTATTGAGATGAACTTTTGTTATTGACCAAATACTTATTTTCCACCATAATTTGCAAATAAATTCTTTAAAAATCAGACAATGTGATTTTCTAGATATGTTTTCTAATTTTGTCTCTCATAGTTAAGGTCTACCTATGATGACAATTACAGGCCTCTCTCATCTTTAAGTGGGAGAACTTGCACAATTGGTGGCTGACTAAATACTTTTTTCGCCCACTGTATATCTATGATTTGAACTCAGAACCCTTTTCATATACTACATAAGGATCTATGTTGTACAGATACATCACATATAGCATGCAGACTGCTATAGGCACATACTGTACCTCTGCATGCCTCTGATTTTATACAAAGGTTTCATAGAGAACCATGGCATGCTTCAGAAGCACAGTGTCTAACAACAAATGGAGTGACTACTGACTCATGTGCCACCATATGCATTAACCTAACACGGAAGCAAAGCTTTATGGCTTCAAGGCTACAGACGATAAAATAGATGCATACCAGTTAACATTCCACATTAAAGCGTGGCTATTGAAATTATGTTTTATGTTATACATAATAAACTTGTAGCAACAAAAAATGTTTACGATACATGAATAATAGATGGTGAATGTAAAAAGCTGCTTGCTACAATCTGATGTCATTTTTGACAATGAGCCAGAGTGGCTTTGGGGCCACTTTGAAGCAGATATAAAATATTGGGCCTGCTAACAAAGAGAGAATTGACTCAAAGGTGATACAGAGCTGGCAACAATAAACTTTCTAATCCACTGCACTTAGAGGGCTGCTATGTTCACAAGAATAGGCCTCGTGAGGGTAATAGCTGGTGTTCTTACTGAGGCACCATCATGTCAGGATGCCTAATTACCTTCTTAAGGGTAACGTAATACAGGGAGAAATAGCGTGGCTTGGCTTACCTGTATAATAAATTGCCATGTAATCAATAGGAAATTCTTTATGTGTTTTACCATAAGTGAGATGAAAGGTTTCATCATACCCCTCTTCCCAATCTAATGCATTGTATTATCTGAGAAAACCTCTGTTACCTTCTACATGCATTTCACCTTCAGTCACATGTGCGACACAGATTTTTAATTAATCAAGTGCAAAAAAAAAGTTTATTACAAATCTATTAAAATCATTTCTGTGCAAAACTTGCCAAGACTTTCACATTCCACAACATGTTTCTGGTTGGCTCTGGGCCGTTTCATTACTTTAGTAGGCCCTGTTCAAATGTATGTCCCCTGAAGTGGCCCCTATATAATGCCCGCTGCCCCCTCAGTGACAATAGATATATATTATATATAAAAAAGTTATACTCACCAAGCTCCATTTCCAGAGAACTTCATGCAAGGCTATAGCTGTAGTGATGTGTGTGGGTTGGTGCTCATTGAGCCTCCCAGCCAAAGACATCATCAGCTTAAGCCTGAATGGTGGACCATGGAGGAGGTAGTTCGTCATCCGTAACAGCGGGACAGCACCCGGAGGGCCACTGTCAGACAGCCTCTCCTCAACCAGCTATGTGGGCTATGGAACACTGTGGTTTATAGTTTCCTACATATAAAGGGTAATGTGTGTTCAACCATTTTTCTGTTTCTATATTTCTACACCATTGTAATACTTAAGTTGGCTGTCGCTGCTGGTGGGTGGGGGGTTTTGGGTTAGTTTAGTCTATTTGTTGTACCTTGTAGTCATGTTATGTATGCCTTATTCTCATTGTAATTTATGGTAATAATTTCTTTTTTTTTTTTTTTTTTTTCTGTATGAAAATTGGAAAAATGTGTATAATGAATCGTTTCAACAAACATGATCTGATTAACAGGATTCACAGGATAGATAATCAACTGAAGATCCACTGGGGAACGACACCCAGGGCATGTATGAATAAGCTGTTTGAGGCAGCAGCAAGAGTCGTTTCTGCTTTACAGGCCATTTCATATTACGTTCGTTGGTCACATGGCCTGATCACAGCTCAGTCCCATTCAAGTAAATAGGCTTAAATGTGGATACCAAGCACATTCACTGGACAAATGTACAGTGTTGTGCTTGGTAAGCTGATCGACTGGTTGTAGGAGTCCTGACCATCTTTTATTGAAGATAGGTCATCAATTGTTTAGCCTAGAAACCCCTTTTAAGAAGTATACCTTTTAATAAATTGGGAGCTTATACTGCCCTCGGAGTGTCAGAAACTTAAATCTAAGCCATGTTCTCTCCAGCTAAGTCCTGCCTACTTTTTAACACCACTTTCTGCTGCAAACACTTTAAAAGGGTTATCCAGCTTCCAAAAACTATCTGAAAATACATCCACAGCAGTGCTAAACACTCACTGTTCCCTTGTGCATCCTTTGCTTGGCTTTATTTTACTTGCTGCTTCTTGTTTCACTGTTATTTACATGTAGTGAATCAGTGGACAAACTACATTTCCCATGATTTATCTGTCTGCTCTCACTCTTTGTGTACCCCTCCCTTCTCCACTCTCTCCTGCAATGAAATCACAGATAATAAATCACTCTCTAAATTGAGGTCACATGATGCTGTGATGTTTCATTTGCAACCTCACTCCCCTCCTCTTACCTCTGTGAGCAACAAACACAGAGAGAGAGGACAGGCAGATGAATCATGGGAAATGTAGTTTGTCCACACATTCACAGCATGCATGCATAGTGATGCAAAAAAACAAAAGCCAAGCAAGGAACAGAGAATAATTAGCATTGCTGTGGATGTACCTGCAGATCATTTTTGGAAGCTGTATAAGCCCTTGTTTCCCACATGAGATAATACTCCATTTCCTTTTAGTGACCAAATATTAAGAATCATCATAGATAAATCATAGAAATACAATTG
This sequence comes from Leptodactylus fallax, assembly GCA_947044405.1. Taxonomy (NCBI): domain Eukaryota; kingdom Metazoa; phylum Chordata; class Amphibia; order Anura; family Leptodactylidae; genus Leptodactylus; species Leptodactylus fallax. Next base: position 2,304,822 of record CAMRHE010000019.1, read on the forward strand.
AAAAGATGTCAATAGAAAGTGCCAATAGAAAACTACTAGGCACACAGACAAACCTTGGGATTTGTCCAGATCTGGTATATAAGATGCTTTATTTAATACCACACAAATGAGTACTGAATGATTTTTCCCCATGCCTCCCAATGTTTCCCTGATATTAGCTTTTTCCATTTAATAGGAAGATATTCTGCAGTGCAGTCAATATCATAAAGCTTGGAGTGCTAATGAGTGTTGTCGCTGCCATCGGATGCACATTACTCACAAGTGACATAAAGCAAGTGAGATTCAACATGACAGACTTATGATCAAAGAGAAAAGATGTAAAATTATTCATTACTAATTATTTCAAACAATTTTTTCCAAACGCAAGATGAACGTGAATATGGGAAACGTCCAATCACAAAGCTCCCTTCCACTTCAGTGTGCAGAGAGTAATCATTCTAAGAGGCGCAACCTGATTGATTTGCAGGGTGATGTCAGCTGGGAAAGCCGTGCCAAGCACCAGTCCCCTGCACCTAGCACACTGCAGCCATCTGGATTACTTCATTTCTGTGGCTATGATTCGTTTACACAGTAATGATTATCTTAACCCATTCAGTGTTATTCATTACAGCAGCTATTGTAACCAAATACTCATCTTGGCAACAGGTTTTATCTCTGTGCATTATAAAACGAGAACAAAGCCTATACAAAAGAGCGGCTCATATATCATGGCGTTATTGAAGCAATACAACGACTTTATGTGTGCCGCAAAGATACGATTGTATCAGAAAGACTTCTGCAGTTTATGACCAGACCTTTTGGACAGAACCAGCGACGGGGATGTGAACCAAGCCTGAGCATCTCTGTTTGCTTTAGTTCACATAACCTTTTTTTTTTTTTTACCTTATTGCCATTATGGGTGACCCAGCCATAACTTTTTACTCCAAATGCAGCCTGATGTGTTGAAACATCCAAGCAGGTAACCGGATGACCATATGTAGAGTGCAGAATGTTTTCAGGCACATCTGGCTTTAGGAGGTAAACCATTTCTTCAGCAGCTGCTACAGTGATAGGACATCCTGCAGAGTCATGAACTAAATGGAGAAAATTCACCTACAACAAAGAAAATAAAACAAAAGCACTGTAACAAAACATCACTATTAATGGAAAGCTCAGATGCATTATATAGTGATTTTTTTTTATGGATCTACTATGAATTTTACCCATGGACAAAATCCACAACACTTTATGCATGCTGCGTATGTGAAAACCCATAGCATGCCCTAAAATTGAAGCTGTGTGGAACAGTCTGCACATCTATAGGGATCGTGTATACTTGGGATGCCTTCTGAATAGTATACTATAGCTGCTGATTTTTCTGTAGGTTATTTGCTAATGCAGCAGTTTCAGACACATTAGACATGAGACATGCCAGCAGACTCCTCCTTTCTTATGGATGCAATATTCTTGCCAATTCAATCTATGTTCATCTAGCAGCAATCTATCATTCCTATACAATTTACTGCAGTGATACTTTAATTCAGAGCAATGAATTTATCTTTATGGGGCCACAGTGCACACTATTGCTGTCGGCTTTTAACATGTTAGTCCCACAATTCCCAGTTTAACACAATTTAATGCACTCCTCTTTTGGACACTAATAATTTAAGGTCCACAACTAAGCTCATGCGTCTAAGTGGAAGGGTATGTGCAGTAAAATTCCCTTAAAGCGACGCTCCAGCATTTTTTTTTTTAGCTATACAAGGAAGTCACCAAAGTAGATTCAAAATATGCTATTACTGAAGCTGTCATATATGTATAGTACTCATGTCTATTTCCGGTTTCTGCAAAACACTACAAAGCTAATACTGAAATATACTTTTCAGGACTTTATACTGTGAGGATGATGTCATCAAAGGCCCTTCAAGCTGCACCAACTACTGCTGATAACACAGGGGAAGGTAATGGGGTCATGGTGACTCAACTGCGATAGAGAGGGTGTACTATGAGCAGTATGTGAGAGAGCGGGCTATAGGAATCAGATTACGTAAGCAGCAGGGAGGCATTTTGACAGAAGAAGTAAAACACAAGAACAAGGGATGGATCACATGCTAGCTCTCAATACTATATATATATATATATATATATATATATATATATATATATATATTGTGATAACTTGGGGAATTAAACTCAAAATGGTGGCTTTTCCTGGTCCGGACAGCGGTGGTTCATGGTACTGGGCGCCGGAAAGATAGCTTTCAGACGGTCCAAGTGTAAATAAAAGTGGCTTTATTCAGCTTAACTGCAACACAGCAAAACAACAAAAAACCTATGCCACAGTTAGGGCCTAACTCACTCCTTGAGCCCCTAACTGTCCTGACTGTTACTCAGCTCTAGTAACAGTCCTCTGTGGATGCCAGCCCTCTGGGACAGAGCCTATCTCTGCGTCCTCGCTGGTCCACTCCTGTGGACACCAGCCCTCTGGGACAGAGCCCCTCTCTCCGTCCTCGCTGGTCCACTCCTGTGGACGCCAGCCCTCTGGGACAGAGCCTCTCTCTCCGTCCTCGCTGGTCCACTACTTCCTGCTTCCTGCAGGATGCTCCAGCCCCTCTGGAGTTGTGTGCCACCACCCAAAGGCGTGGCTGAGGGCCTTTTCTGGCCTGGCCTGGGTCGCTCAACAGCGCCCTCTGGCTCACATACTTACAATATACAGTGCCTTGCGAAAGTATTTGGCCCTCTTGAACTTTTCAACCTTTTGCCACATTTCAGGCTTCAAACATAAGGATATAAAATTTTAATTTTTTGGTGAAGAATCAACAAGTGGGACACAATCGTCAAGTGGAACGAAATTTATTGGATATTTTAAACTTTTGTAAAAAATAAAAAACTGAAAAGTGGGGCGTGCCAAATTATTCGGCCCCCTTAAGTTAATACTTTGTAGCGCCACCTTTTGCTGCGATTACAGCTGCAAGTCGCTTGGGATATGTCTCTATCAGTTTTGCACATCGAGAGACTGAAATTCTTGCTCATTCTTCCTTGGAGAACAGCTCGAGCTCGGTGAGGTTGGATGGAGAGCGTTTGTGAACAGCAGTTTTCAGCTCTTTCCACAGATTCTCGATTGGATTCAGGTCTGGACTTTGACTTGGCCATTCTAACACCTGGATACGTTTATTTGTGAACCATTCCATTGTAGATTTTGCTTTATGTTTGGGATCATTGTCTTGTTGGAAGATAAATCTCCGTCCCAGTCTCAGGTTTTTTGCAGACTCCAACAGGTTTTCTTCCAGAATGGTCCTGTATTTGGCTCCATCCATCTTCCCATCAATTTTATCCATCTTCCCTGTCCCTGCTGAAGAAAAGCCGGCCCAAACCATGATGCTGCCACCACCATGTTTGACAGTGGGGATGGTGTGTTCAGGGTGATGAGCTGTGTTGCTTTTATGCAAAACATATCGTTTTGCATTGTGGCCAAAAAGTTCGATTATGGTTTCATCTGACCAGAGCACCTTCTTTCACATGTTTGGTGTGTCTCCCAGGTGGCTTGTGGCAAACTTTAAACGAGACTTTTTATGGATATCTTTGAGAAATGGCTTTCTTCTTGCCACTCTTCCATAAAGGCCAGATTTGTGCAGTGTACGACTGATTGTTGTCCTATGGACAGACTCTCCCACCTCAGCTGTAGATCTCTGCAGTTCATCCAGAGTGATCATGGGCCTCTTGGCTGCATCTCTGATCAGTCTTCTCCTTGTTTGAGATGAAAGTTTAGAGGGACGGCCGGGTCTTGGTAGATTTGCAGTGGTCTGATACTCCTTCCATTTCAATATGATTGCTTGCACAGTGCTCCTTGGGACGTTTAAAGTTTGGGAAATCTTTTTGTATCCAAATCCGGCTTTAAACTTCTCCACAACAGTATCACGGACATGCCTGGTGTGTTCCTTGGTCTTCATGATGCTCTCTGCGCTTTAAACAGAACCCTGAGACTATCACAGAGCAGGTGCATTTATACGGAGACTTGATTACACACAAGTGGATTATATTTATCATCATCAGTCATTTAGGACAACATTGGATCATTCAGAGATCCACACTGAACTTCTGAAGTCAGTTTGCTGCAGTGAAAGTAAAGGGGCCGAATAATATTGCACGCCCCACTTTTCAGTTTTTTATTTTTTACAAAAGTTTAAAATAACCAATAAATTTCGTTCCACTTCACGATTGTGTCCCACTTGTTGTTGATTCTTCACCAAAAAATTAGAATTTTATATCTTTATGTTTGAAGCCTGAAATGTGGCAAAAGGTTGAAAAGTTCAAGGGGGCCGAATAGTTTCGCAAGGCACTGTATATATATATTTTATATATATATATATATATATATATATATATATATATATATAGATACACATATATAGTGAGCAGAGAGAAAGATCTCCTGTTTATACAGCAATCCATGCTAGAAAACATAGGTCACACTCTGATTATGTGACTTATTGAAAGCAGGATAAGTAAAGATACTGTAGAAAACTATTACTTATGAAAGGCGATGGTCTTTCAGACAATATCATGAGTAAAAAAAAAAAATAAATCACTGGAGCTTCCCCCTAAGCTCACCAATAAGACATGGTACTGCATAATCAGATTTTTAGGATAAGAGATACGAATATGTAAATGGAAAGAACATTCTGGTATACAATGGGAGTACACAAATGAAATTCCTCTAGGGTGGGCACATCGTAATGCTTGAGGCACCACTGAAAAGAGGGTTTTCTGAAGGGACTACAGAAGGATGCTGTAGAGATGGTTATACATGTGGGACCCCAAATAAGTCTGGCTCAAAGGAGGCAGGTATTTATTATTTTATATCAATTCTGAAACTCTTTCTACATTTTTTACTGTTTTGCTGTTGTGATGCCCCATTATTTTATTATATAGACAAGGTCTGCTCTTGATATTTTGCTTATTAGAGGTTGAATTGGGTCATATAGGAGGTTAATGTTTTATCATGGATAACTCTTGAACTCTTATTGTAGTGTTTGTATTTAAAAACAACCCAATACTCCCCACCACCACCCTGGTTCTGGACGAAACATGCTCAGGGTTTGAGCAAAGTACATTACAGTAGGATACAGTCCAGGGAGACTGCAGAGATGGCAGTCACTTTAAAAGTTTCTAACTCCAGAGCTGCGGGGGCTAGAGATTATGTCTCTAGCCCATCTAGATTTGGAGATATCACTGGTTAAAGTGAAGTTGCATATATTTGTAACTTTAACCAGTATACAGGAAAACACGTGAAGCTGACAGCATGCAGGGGGAAGAAAAAAATTATTTTATTATTCTGCTGTCCCTTTCACTTCAGATAACCCCAGGGGACTTTTTTTCCTTTATTAATGAAAAAACAAAAAAAACAAAAACAAAATTGGTATTACCACATCCGTAACAACCCCTAAAATAAAATTAGTACGCTATTTATTCCACATGATAAACGCCATAAACCTTAAATTTCAGATGCCAGAATTGATGTTTTGCGTTTATCTCACCTCTCAAAAACAAAAAGTAACAAAAACTAATCAAAAAGTCTTACGTACCCACAAAATACAAGGTCTTGTAAAGCTACATTGAATTCAAATATAAAGTTATGAAAGCGGGAATGCAGTGAGAGATAAAATGTGACTGGTTTAAGGCTAAAATGTGTTAGATCACTAAAGGATAAAGGTTAAAATGCACATAAGGTACTGGAGTTAGGTGTCAGTAATATTTGAGCCATAAATTTAAAATCTGCAAAAAAAAAAAAGTGACATTTTTGGGAGGTTTTTGCAATTTTAATGTGACTGTTAGGTGTGTCATTAGACTATGCTGCTTAATGTAATTGCTGCATAAGATGGGGACAGGTATGCTCTGCTGTTAGCAGAAACGGCATAAGAATTATTGTGCTGTTTTGTTAATTGGAGCTGTTAAAGAATATACTGTACAGGTACATAGTTATGAGTCTGATGTATTCATGAGCAGAGTGCTCTCTCCCTGCCTCCCCCACCCTTTTCACAGTGCTTGATGGGTAGCTGTGTATGTAGATACAAAGCGGCCAGCCAATCACTGCTAAGAGGGGAGAAGAAGAGGTGGGGGCGGGAGGGACACACTGCTCATGAATACATTGGACTCATCACTAAGTGTATTCTTTGATTGTTCCAACTGGCCAAGCTGCATAATATTATTTTCTGGCATTTTGCCTACTAGGAAAGCAGACTTGTCTCCATACTATAGGCACCCTATATAGGGCAGCAAAGCAGGCTCACTTTTAGTGTTTTAAGTAATTTAATTGTTTTGTTTAGGTTTTTCCAGAAATACAGTAAACATTCACATTTTCAGTCATTACAGGTGTTACTTTTAGTTGGCTTTTTCCTCCCTTAACCTATTTATCTACAATTTAATTTCTAATCTGTATTTCCAATCTAAAGTCCAATAAAATAGTTTCCTCAGGAATGCTGAAGAATATTCCAAACTATTGGGCACCTACAATATATGTAAGTGTACTATGTACTCTATGTAACTGGTCTCTACTAGAAGTAATGGGATACCACTATGAAACCTGTGAAGCTGCCACTTGTACTAGAGCCAGTACCAGCATGTTAGACTTCACTGTCATCTGCAAGTAGCCCCATGATTGTGATAATCCAGCACAGAACTATTTTTTGCCATATTATCAATGAGTTAGAAATGGACTACATTATGTCAGACTAAATACATGTTATCATGGACTAATATATTAATGACCTCTCCTTAGTACACGTCAGTAATATAAGACTGGTGAGAAAAAAACACAGGCATGCACGTCCACCGATCAACTGTTTGCAACCTCTTCAGTACTTCAGTACAGACGTGCATTGTACAGTGGCTGTGTTTGGCAAAGCAAATCAGCCCCATTCACATGAATGAACTGAGCTGCAAACAAGCCACGTGACAGATGAATGTGGCATCACTGGCCTGTAAACAGTGATGTCACCGGAGGACCGCTGTTGCTTTCGAATAGCTGATCTGTAGGGGTTGCCGATGTTGGACCCCCACCAGCTAAGGTCATCAATATTTTTAGTCCCAAAAGGTGTAAAGAAAGAATTATTTTTAATACAGGTCAGTTACAGCTTTACAATAAAAGCATACCAATTTCTGGGTCTGGAAATTGCAGATAGTTCTCCAATAGCCTTTATCATCAGGACTTTCCACTCTGATTTGGAAACTAGATGCTGTTGCTATAGCAGCTGTTTCTGGGCACAGAGCAAGTGCTTGGATCTTTTGGTTGTGTTGATAATGATGGATAGGTTCTCGTCCAACCAGAAGGCTCCAAACATCAATGGTACCTGCACAAGAACAACAAAATCCTTGTTACTCCATGGAACACAAAGCACAGTTCTTCTTTTTAGTTACCTTTTAACACATGTAATTTATTCTATTTACTTTATTAAAATGTCAACCTAAATTCCATAAAAAAAAAATCCAAACTAATCCATATATTCAGAAAGTAGACACCTGGCACATACACTCAGCACTTTATAGGCACAGGCACCTTTATGTAATTTTGATTCAAAGTGTAGATTTTTTTATATACTGTATATATAAAAATTGATATTTGTGGGTGCAGGTGTGACCCAAACATGAAGTTAAATGTACCACACTTCCTAAACAAGAACGCTCCATCTATCACTAGAAGGTCCAAAAATCTTTTTTTTTTTTTTGCCAGAAACTTTACAATAGTCATAACTTAGAATTAGATTATGTATTATAAAGTGTGGATACCACTATGGAGAGCATTGTAAAGGGTGGGGGCTACTAAGGACAGCATTATAAATGGTAGGGCCACAGGGAAGCATTAGAAAGAGTGGGGGGCACTGGGTACAGCATTATAAAAAGTGGGGGCCACTAGGAAGAGCATTATAAAGGGTGAGGACCACTAGGGACTGTATTATAAAGAGTTTGGGCCACTGGGGTGAGCATTATATAAAGAGGGAGTCACTGGAGAGATCATTATGAAGGAGGGTACTGGGGACAGCATTAGAAAGGGTGATGTCCACTGGAGAGGCCATCATACATATACTGCGGGGGGAGACCATTATACTGGGTGGGGGGAACCCTATACTGGGTTGGGTGCACTGGGGAGTACTGTATGGGGGCCACTGGCAAGCACTAAACAGTTTGGAGACTAAAAAATGTCACCTAGGTATTTTTTTTACTCTGCAGCAGACAACCTGACAATTGCAGTTGTCTTGAGAAGCTGCTGACAGCTATGTCCACCTATGTGTAACTATGTACCAAACACAGATTATTGAAATTGCACATATATTTATGCCCAAAACTCACATTGAAGGTATAAACTCAAAAACAATGAAAAAATAACGGGCCAATGTGAACAAGGTTGATATGTATGCCATAATCATCAACAAGAGCATGTACCGTTAGAAATGCTGAAACAGAAGCCATGCAATATTCAGCTGTCATCTACAAATGAACTAGAAAATATATGCTGCACACCAAAAACTGCTACTATCAAACAACCAAACTCTATTTGCAGAGTGACCGCATATTTCTATCTGCAGAGTAACCACATATCATGTATAAAAATACAGCTACAATAGTTAATGCATCAAACTGTGTTTATAAGGGAAAAAAAAAAAAAAAAGCGCTCTAAAATTCAAATTTTGGGACTAAAATGCATACTCAAGCAGACCCCTTAAACAAACAAAATGTACTCTCCCGAAAACTATAAAATGTAAGGAATTCATATATACCACACATCTACATTCATATGTACATTTGTTAACCCCTTAAGGACGCAGGGTAGTTTGTATGTTAATTCTCGTCAAATTTTTTCATATTTTACTTCTATTCCTTCCAAAATAACTGTTTTAATTTTCTGTTGATATAGCTAAGCGAGGGATTATTCTTTGCGTGACAAGATGTACTTTCATTGGCACAACATTAGGATACATATAATGTTTTGGTTAGCTTTTATTAATGTTTTTTTGAGGGTTCATGTGAGAAAACACACAATTCTATCCTTATTTTCTGCATTTTGTTTCTACAGCATTCACCATTAAAAATGACATTGCAACCTTGTTTAGTGGGTCATTACGATTATGGCGATACTATATTTATATTGGGTTTTATTATGTTTACTAATAAAACATCATTTTTTTGAAAAGTAACGATTTTCCTGGGGTGACCGTATTCTGCGGACTAGAACTTTACCGTTTTAGTTGATGAAGATATTTCAGGGCTCTTTATTTGCGGGGCAAGTTGTAGTTTTTATTGGTACCAATTTTTGGCATACAGTGCTGGCCAAAAGTATTGGCACCTGTTATGTGCCACAGGTAAGTAACAGGTGCTGTTAATTACACAAATTAGAGAAGCATCACATGATTTTTCAAAGGGTGCCAATACTTTTGTCCACCCCCTTTTTTATGTTTGGTGTGGAATTATATCCAATTTGGCTTTTTGACAATTATTTTTATGGTTTTCCATTGAAGACAAATTAAATGAAGATATTATTACCAAAGTATTTGTGATTGCAATCATTTTCTGGAAGAAATTGAGTATTATCTGACAGAATTGCAGGGGTGCCAATACTTTTGGCCAGCACTGTATATGACTATTTGATCACTTTTTATTGCTATTGTTGGGGGGAAGCGATGTGACTAAAATGCACTAATTCGTGCATTGAGGTATATATTTTATAGTTGCGGACTTCTATGCACTTGGGGATACTTGATTATTTTATTTTGTTATGTACTGAGCATCAACAATATGCTAAACAGCAAAACGTAATAGTACGGCGCAGAGTGGGAAGGGATTAAAGAAACACCAAAATCACATTAATTTTTCCATGTACATTAAATTGAATACATAATATAATTTTCCACCCCTAATACAAATCGTAACCGTAATTAGTAGTTGTAAATCCCTAAACTAACGTGATTCTAAGGCTGTTTTCACATGAGCGTAATACAGATGCTTTATTATGGACACAACAGCTGAACCTTCTGCAGTTCAGTGGACACTATATACCTGGCCTGGCAGCTGGGGGCTGGATACGGCTATAGGTACATAGTGTGCCACCACCCTTTGAGCTCCAGAACTCTGGTTCTAATGACCTGTACTAATGTAGAACACGTGACAAAGGTGAAAAAAATCTTTGATACATTCCTCTCTTGTGATAGTCATTATCACTATTACTGTAGCACAGGGATCAGGAACCTTTCGGCACTCCGGGTGTTGTAAAACTGCATTTCCCAGCAGGCACACTTCCTCCACTGTTCTTGGAAGTTCCTTCGACTGATGGCTAACTAGAGGCGTGAGGCTTATCAAAGGGGCAGGGTTTAGCGATATTTTTGTCCCACTACAGACAAAGAAGAGCAATAAGGCTCCTACTGCAGCCAGTTGTCTTACAGTCAGGCACAGGATGGAGGGAATGTGGCTAAGCTTCTGAGACACATAGAGAAGATGTCCTTAAATTTCTTTCAGTTTTAACTGTAATATTAAAAAAAAATTAGATCACAGGAAAGGGGGAGATGAAAAGAGGAAATGCTGGCATTAAAAAAATAAATAAAAAATCTTGCTGTGCATTTTCTGTTTTAAATGTCCCCTTAAATCTATATAACTGGAAATAAATGTCTTCCTTGTAAGCATTAGAAAAAAAAAAAGAATACACAATGTAAAGATATCATGGTGTTTTATTATTATGATAACCTGGTCTGCTTACATATCCATTTGCAAATAAATATGACAAATGTTCATTTTTAACCAACTTTTAAAAGACCAATATGACACATGAAACAAGAACATAGAAGATACATTAGCATTTTATTGAACCTAGAAAAGTAAGAAACTGTGATAAAATACAACATAAAACACTAGATTCAGCTGTTGGCCCATGTTCCCTGTCAACCATCTCTGCAGAAATCATACTCCATCAATTCTCCCCAACCAGACGCCTGTTCCAAATACCCTCCAGCCCCTCCTTCCTGTCCCTATTATAAGGCATACGAGAGGACATAAATCATTCTTTCTAGAGCTGTACCTTTAAAATGTGGCAAATTAGAACTTAAAAAGCATCATAACTGTAAAAATCTTGTTATGTGCCAACTTAATTAATGGAGAGGTTTTAATAGGATCTCGATCTTTTCTGAAACCAGTTAGACAATTATTTACCTTTTAAGCAATTAATGCAATTACAATTTTGCGAAGAAGTTATCCAGGAGCAGTTCTGCTGAAAGCGTCAAATCTCCTTGGGGACACTTTAGACTTGGGGCTCATCTTTAGACGGAGGACTAATTGCATCTTTGGCTTTGTGCTCTCAATACGAGGCAGCTAATTGTTTAGGTAAATAGCAGATTAATTTAAATATGCATTGCTAATAATAAAAGCAAATGGCCTCCATTACGTTTGTCGCTCCCAGGCCGATTGCTATAAATCTTCCACCCAAGAGCCATTAGGTTGGCGGGGGAGGCGTGGATGGTCCGCATTACTTCACAGCAGTAGCACTTTCTAGACATCAAACAGCACTTTTTGAGAGCAAGCATAAATCAGCTTAAACTCATTAGGTACCATTTGCGCTGCTTACTGTTTCATTATTGCTCTCCTTAGGGAGAAGCAGCTGGCATCTCTACCCGATCCATAAAGATTTTTTTTTTTTCAATACGGTGAACTTTAAAAAGGGTGAGATATTGGTGATGGATAGTTATGAAGGATATTTTTTTTGTCCAACCAAAAATGTCTGGAGCAAAGTTCATTACGTGCCCTAAGTGAGATATTGCTGATGCTTGTCCGACCTGGTGAATGTGTTGTGAAATTTCACATTGGTGCAAAGTAAAACTATTTTTTGGAACTATTTAACACTTCTGTAATCTAGAATGGTGTACAGACTGCAGTAAAGATATCAGAATTTAGTAACGTCACAGCAGCCAGGACTCCTAAAGTCATATTGCTGCAATGCTATGGATACTTTTCAATACTTAACAAATTAAACATTAATCCGGAGGAACAGAAGGCGCCGCAAATACTGGACTGCTTCACTCAAGAGCTGTCATATACAGTGTTGGAAGCCTGTGGTGGTACATATCAGCATAGAGAAAAAAAATCTTCTAAAAGGGGCCATGTCCCCCCTCATATCCAATCTGCGACACATGGAATGAGGTGTGATGTATGAAAGCTACAGGCTGCTTTAGTTCCCTCTGATGTGGCCAGCAGCCAAACAGAGCCAAGCCTGGCAGCAGATGGGGTCTTGGCATCACCCTACCAGTCCCTGCATTAGCAGCATCTGCTCATTACCTGGCACGACGGACGCTTCCATCCACCTCCCCCTCCTGCTTCCTGCCCACCCTACGAACCCCACTCAAAGCTGCTATGAACTACATTTAAATGTTATTATCTGGGGCGAACAAAAGTATATTCCCCAAAAAATGCTGAATAAAAAAAAAAAAATCATCCACAAGTGTCAGAGACACTACTTCATACTACAGGTAAAATCCTAAGAAATATAAATGTAATAATGTGAAATCACTATATACTTTTCTGTACTATTTATATATTTTATTTCAACAAATAGACTCTCATAGTGTATTAATAGTAATATTATTATTATTATTATTATAGCAATGAATGCAAAAATGGAACCGTGCTAAAACGCTTACCCACAGTCACAAAATTACTTTTATTTATCCAGAACTACTGCAGCATGAAAGCAGATATTTATGTACTGTAGAATAGATATCCAGTAATGCTATACCAATAGTGACGCTATGGCGTAAGAAGCAAAAGACGATTTTAAGTAATTATAACTATAAGCGTTACGGTGTCTATTTATGCTGGCAAAGTTCCAGGCCTAAATGTGCACATTACAAGACACACGCTCAGATATATATATATATATATATATATATATATATATATATACACACACACACACACACACACACACACACACACACACACTCACATCAATTGTGTGTACATCAATTGGATTAAAGATGATATGATTAAAGTGTCCCAGTTGGAAATAATGACAGGGTTAATATTTTGCCATTTATTACCAGACAATGTTGGCTGCAGAACATACCTGGCACCACAGAGCCTCAAAGCTCTAAGCCTCAGAAGAATTGAAAACGAGTTTAATGGGTGCTGTGCTTGTGTGCTTTTCTAATGCACATGAAAAAAAAACAGACATGGCAGCCAACGCGGCCACTCAGAGTAAAAAGAGTGTTCTTGTGTGCATAGTGCAAAGCAAGACACAGCTGTTTTATTGTCCTCACTAAAAGACCTTCATCCTACTATAAAATTAACCTCTTAGTATTAAACACATGAAACAGTTTTAAGTTGATACTTGTAAAGGACGAGCAGAACATGAAAAAGGTTCCTAAAACCATTGTATGGCCTGACACAGTGCTATCTGTGCAGGTGCACAATATGGGCACACTATAGCGTCTATAACTGTCTATGGTGTTTTCTATTAATCAGCCTTTTGAGAGGTTTTCTTGTAAGATCTTGTGACATATACAGTAAATCATCTGCTTTATCAGGATGTTCTGCGCTTCTGCTCCCAGTAACCTGAGGTTCCCAAATCTCAACAATCCCTGTAGCAGATCACCACCTTAGCATAATTCTTCTATAAAGGGTTTCCAGTGACCAGCCTTATATTTCTCTGACAACTATTCTCAAATCCTAAAACAACTATCCTCTGGATCCTAATAGTGAACCAATAGGGAAAGGTTTACAGATACGTTTCACTTTATCTCAAGAGATTTTTATTTTTGGTTCCCAGGGAGTAATATATTTATTCATTTTGCTTTCAGTCATTAAAAGGGGTTTCTGGCTTCGGGAGAGATCATCAATGCCAGACTGGTGGGGGTCCGAATGGCACAAAGCGGTAATTCCCTCAACAGCAGCTGCACCCCTTCAAACAGCTGATCGGTGGGGGTGCCAAGAGTTAAACCCTCACTGATCTCATATTGATGAACTATCCTGACAATGCAGACTGTGCTATTCTTAGCATTCAAAATAACACCTTCAGAAAGCCTGTCTGAAACCTTTAACTGTAGTGTGAACAAAGTCTAAGAAAGACATACAGTTAAAGAGGTTGTCCGAGGAAAATCAATTATTTTATAATAGGCCAGGGTAGGTGAAAAAAAAAAAGAAAATCATACCTGTTCCCATTGCTCTGTTGTCCTCCCAGCGCAGTCCGGTACTCCTGCTCTGGCGTCTTCCCAAAGTGAAACTGCTTGCCGGCTGTGACGTTCCGGATCCCTTCCACTGAAGTCACTGATTGGCCTGAGCAGTCATGTGACCGCTCAGGCCAATCAGTGGCCTCAGGAAGAGACCCCGGGATGTCACATGCCCTTTGCTGAGGCCGATGATTGGTCACGTGTGGCAGAGACTTACAATGGAAGACAACAACGGACCAGAAGCACCGGGCAAATGGGAGTATGTCTTTATTTATTTATTTTTTTCACTGCCCCAGGCTCATTTAAAAAATTATTTGTGTGACCATTTTTGCCTGGACAACCCCTTTAAGCTGTCCTACTTTAATATTGTACAATGAGGTCTGCAACCCAAGGCTTTCTTGTAGCTGTTGAAAAACTGCTACTCCAGGCTGCCATGTGTGCTTACAGGAGGTCTAACATTATTTCTTGCCATGATCTGACTTTTGAATTATTTAGCAGCTTTCCCCTCTGCAGACTATCTGTAGTTTGCAGTTGTCCTTGAGCTGGTGGGTGGAGACTAGCTGTCATACACTATACACATTATGCAGGGCTGAATCTGTTCCATATCTGTCTCCCATACTCAGAAACAGCCCAAGCTGCTATTTAGCTCCAGCGTCAGACTAAGGCTCCATGCACACGAATGAATGTATGCTTTGTTAAGAACATGGCTAGCACACTGACTCATTATTTTCTATGGCCCCAAACACACGCCCATGTATTATCACAGGTCCATGTAGTGTGCTGTGAGCCCCGGACAAAATCAGGACAGCTCTTATTCCTGTTTGTTTTGCAGCCCAAGCTCACCACATGAAGTTAATGGGTGTGTGGAGGGTACACAAATGGCACACGGATATCATCCATGTGCCATCCATGCCATTTTCCCATGAGCCCATTGTTTGTGTGCATGTAGCCTCAGCCTCTGTTTCCATCTCTTTCTGATTGTGCTCACTTCTCCCCCTTCCCCTCTCCACAGACTTCTATAAATGTGCAATCTGAGTCATGTGACCTGCAGTCTGTTTTGAAATGGAGATTGCACCCATTTTCAGAGTGAAAGTCAGTTTAGCAGATGGAAGGGGAGCAGGAAACAGCCTGATAAAAAGAGAAAGAAGCATTTTTCTTTGTTAGTATATATTAAAAAGATTATTATAAACGCCTGTACTATTGATTGATGCAAAGTTTGCTGCACCATCAGTGGCTTTTTACAATTACTGAATTACTACTGAAAAATCAAAATTCATTTAAAGCTGATGGGAGAAATTTCAATTGGTCAGAAAAAAAACCGCTAACAATTTTTTTCAGTAGATATCTTTTTCAATTATATTGTTAACAATTTTCACTAAGAGCATGCACATTATTATCTATTTTTTAGAACCAGATTAAACTCTGCCAACTAATGCATAATTTGTAACTTTAATCCCTTAAAACAAAACAAAAAAAAAAAATTAACTAAGTACACCCTATTCAGCCTCTAAACTGGAACGTGCTGAATTCTGCCCTAACAGTAATACAACTGGCAGATTATCTATCCCAGGATGTAGAATAACTATTTTAATAACAGGAATTCTGAGTATTGGGCACACTGTGTAAAAGTCGCAGTTGTTTTAAACTCTAATGTGAGCACATGAAATCCCGATTGGTAAGTATTAATTATTAATTAGCATCAAGGATATTTGAAAAAAAAACATAGCACTGGACCAACATGTGCACTCGTTGTCAGTATATTACTGATCAATAACATCATTTTTAAAAACACTACCTGGCCCATCTTGCGCTAATTTTAAACTAATTTTGCATTAATTTTTTTTGGCCTGTTGACTTAACAAAGTTATACTTTAGTCCTTTCTTAAAGGGGTTGTCCAGCTTTTTAAACTTGATCCATCCAATTTTAAATCAGCAGGGATCCAACTGCAGGGACTCTTGCAGATCAGCTGTTTACCCATGCTGCTGCGAGTGGCAGTGCTCACTCGTGGTACTTTTAATAGTAGCCATAGTGAACACTGAAGTGGTTGTCCCATTCAAGTCTATGAGACAACTGCTGTAGTGCTCACTATGGAAGTATGGCAAATAAACATTGCAGATCGCTCCTGCGCAGGGAATCAGCTAATCTGCAGGGGTCCGATCAGATGTCCTATATATGGATCTGAAATACAATTTTTAAAAGCTGAAACCCCTTTAAATGTCTTTAAATAATTTTAGTGTTTCATCTTAATTAAATAAACTGAAATTATGCTGTAATGTCTTCACATATTTTATTGCTAATAATCCATAAACAAAGAAATATTACAAGTTAATGCATATTAAAGGGGTTGTCCAGGACTTAAACGTAGTTGATACTGATGACCTTTCTACTGTATCAGATTAGGTCATTTGGTCTCAATTAGGTGTTTCAGAAGACATATACCAGGTAAATGGCGGTTAACAGCCTTGCTTCTATTCAAGTGAATTGCAGCAGTGCTGCAGTTCCAGGTGCCACCACTTCATTGTACAGACCAAATGCTGTATAAATTGTTCGGAGCTAAATACACTATAGTGGTGGCACAGAATTACTGCAGCCCCGCTTCCATTCACTTGAGTAGGAGCAGGGCAGCTTCTGACTGTATATGTAGTATATGGCTTCCAGCAACCAAAACATCTGATTGGGACAAGGTCCAAGTGTCGGACTCCAACCAATCTGGTAGTGATAACCTATCCTGTTGATAAGTCATCTGTATCAATTACCTTCAGGTCCTGGACAACCCCTTTAAAACTAAACCTAAAGTTACACCTAACAATTAAATAAACCTTCTACACATTCTATAGAAAAAAAGTTTAAAAATATACTACCATTGTCATACGCAGCCACAGCTAAAGACTTGCTTATTTGTACGAATGATACATGGTGGCTTATTCCAGATTCATCAGCTGCATTTGAGGTTATAAGAAAAGATTCAGCAAGACTTGAGGTTCGTGTATCCCACAGACAAACATCTCCAGAGGTGTATCTAGAAATTAAGAATGATGAATAAGTGTTATACAAATAACTTTGTATGAAGTATCTATAGGAATATGAAAAAAAATACAATATTAAATAAATCTAGAAATATTTGATGCCAATATTTAGTAATGATATTTTATGCACAACATCTGTGGTCTTATAATGTAATATTTTCACAACTTGGAAGCATCTATGCTAAATAAAAAGCAAATGCTAATAATCTAGAATAAAATTATTCAATTTTTTTTTGCTTATACAGCTCTTGTGAAGATCTATGTGTCTCCATGGTTACAGACTACAAAAGGCTAAAAATGTGAATTGTTTTGTCCCAGCTAACTCTAGTCTCTGGGGAAAAAGGGCAATCTCAGCAATAGCCTTAGAAAAAACAGACTCAAAAAGTAGTTGTGTTACAGGAGCTCCAGAATGAAATTTAAAGAATTCCTTTTGGACAGAAGTAAGAAGAATAACAAAAACTTTGGTTGAGACTTTATACCAAAGTGGTTCAGAGCTCTTCCTTTTGCATCACAGTGATATCCCTTTAAAAGCATATAAAAAATCCCTATTGAAACCGGTGGAGGTGTCTAGAGCATGTACAGTCATGGCCAAAAGTTTCGAGAATGATACAAATATTAATTTTTACAAAGTCTACTGCTTCAGTTTTACTAATGGCAATTTGCATATACTCCAGAATGTTATAAAGAGTGATCAACTTAACAGCAATTACTTGCAAAGTCAATATTTGCCTAGAAAATGAACTTTATCCCCCAAAACACATTTCAACATCATTGCAGCCCTGCCTTAAAAGGACCACCTAACATAGTTTCAGTGATTGCTCCATTAACACAGGTGTGGGTGTTGATGAGGACAGGGCTGGAGATCAATCTGTCATGATTAAGTAAGAATGACACCACTGGACACTTTAAAAGGAGGCTGGTGCTTGCCATCATTGTTTCTCTTCTGTTAACCATGGTTATCTCTAAAGAAACACGTGCAGTCATCATTGCACTGCACAAAAATGGCCTAACTGGGAAGAGTATTGCAGCTAGAAAGATTGCACCTCAGTCAACAATCTATCGCATCATCAAGAACTTCAAGGAGAGAGGTTCCATTGGTGCCAAAAAGGCTCCAGGGCGCCCAAGAAAGAAGGGCGGCAGGACCGTCTCTTAAAAGTGTTTCAGCTGCGGGATGGGGCTACCAGCAGTGCAGAGCTTGCTGAGGAATGGCAGCAGGCAGGTGTGAGTGCATCTGCACGCACTGTGAGGCGGAGACTCTTGGAGCAAGGCCTGGTCTCAAGGAGGGCAGCAAAGAAGCCACTTCTCTCCAGAAAAAACATCAGGGACAGACTGATATTCTGCAAAAGGTACAGGGAGTGGACTGCTGAGGACTGGGGTAAAGTAATTTTCTCTGATGAATCCCCTTTTCGATTGTTTGGAACATCTGGAAAACAGCTTATTCGGAGAAGAAGAGGTGAGCGCTACCACCAGTCTTGTCTCATGCCAACTGTAAAGCATCCTGAAACCATTCATGTGTGGGGTTGCTTCTCAGCCAAGGGAATCGGCTCTCTCACAGTCTTGCCTAAAAACACAGCCATGAATAAAGAATGGTACCAGAATGTCCTCCAAGAGCAACTTCTCCCAACCATCCAAGAGCAGTTTGGCGCTCAACAATGCCTTTTCCAGCATGATGGAGCACCTTGCCATAAAGCAAAGGTGATAACTAAATGGCTCAGGGAACAAAACATAGAGATTTTGGGTCCATGGCCTGGAAACTCCCCAGATCTTAATCCCATTGAGAACTTGTGGTCAATCATCAAGAGACGGGTGGACAAACAAAAACCAACAAATTCAGACAAAATTAAAGCATTGATTCTGCAAGAATGGACTGCTATCAGTCAGGATTTGGTCCAGAAGTTGATTGAGAGCATGCCAGGGAGAATTGCAGAGGTCCTGAAGAAGAAGGGTCAACACTGCAAATATTGACTTGCTGCATTAACTCATTCTAACTGTCAATATAAGCTTCTGTTACTCATAATATGAATGCAATTATATTTCTGTATGTGATAAAAACATCTGACAAACACACATAAAAACCAGAGGGCAGCAGATCATGTGAAAATATAATATTTGTATCATTCTCAAAACTTTTGGCCATGACTGTATACCTGTGCGGTGGAAGGTACTGACAGACACCTTTGAGTGACATAAAACTTGGGTAAACTGGAGAATATTTCAAGATTCCATAGATTATCTGGCTGGTCTACAGTGTTTAGATTAGGAGGGTGAAAGGGAGTTCCCCATAGAATTTATTTTTTATTATTTCCTTACTTTTTTGCTTCTTTTATGTATTTTTATTGCTTAATTAAAAACTCAGGGAATATTATATTTGAATAAGATTATAATTCAAATTACGTTTAGGGCTAAACCCAAGTGATGGATTGAAATATGACTGTAACCCTGTTTGTGGGCAAATCTCTGCCAAAACAGGAATAACCATCTGCAAGTCCTAACCACCGGGACAGGACTTAGGGAAACATGCAAGCGGCACTGCTCCACGTGGTTTCCATAACTAGATGTGAACTACAGGAACAGTGTAGCTAAGCTGTGCTACATGGTTTTGGTAGCTCCCACTCACCTCTATGAGAGTCACATAAGCAGCATAGAGCAGCACCGCTCACCTATTTCTGTAAGTCCTGCCCTGGAGGTTGGGAAACTAGTGGCTGAAATTGGAATAACTGTAGGTAACGGTAAATGAGTTAATATCAGAGAATCCCTTAGATCCTACTCATGGGTTTAGCCCTAAGCCAGATCCATTGCTACCAAATGGATCTGCAACGTTCCTGGTGAGCCTTGCTACAGTTATGTTCCATATCCACAAAATTAATCAATCATACTTACAGGAAAATTACTTTTTTTTTTTTTTTTTTTTAAATCAGTCACTACAAATTACAAAAAAACTGACCAATATCACATTTGACAGGATCATTCAGCGTTATTTAGATGCACACAATAACCAAGTTTGCAGTGACTAAGGTCACACCTGGTTCAGTTCTACCTACCACATTTCACTCTATGTTAGCTAAACAATTACTCAAAAAAACTGGAATTAAAGAGCCCGGGCTGAGATGTGACATGGCACAGTTGCTGATATTTTTTAGCATGCCTCATTAGGAGATAGTTTGGTTGTGCTTTTGTACACATATAGCAGCTGAGTAGCTCGTGACAGCTGAGGAGTATAGTAGCATAATCTGTCTAATGCATTTCCTGGAACTACTAGGTCACACTGGCAATGTCCCCTTCATGTCCCATGCTTCCAAAGTGAGATAAAGCTTGACCAACAAAGTAATGGTAAAGAGGAAAAATATAAAAAAAAAAAAAAAAGTTTCCATTATATCTGGCATTTATTGCAGTTGTGAGTTGGATTGTATACCTAATGAAGTGGCATTGAAAAAGCAAAGAGGAAGTGTCCAGGACAGGAAAAATTTAATGCCAGCTTTTAAGCCAGCCTGGCGAACATACAGACAGATATCATCCAGTACAAAGAGGTCCAGCGGTGGGAGAAAAATAGCCGCAATCTCCCTCCAGGGCCCCAGATGTCTTCATCGAGGTCTCATGCCAACCACAATCAAATGATGGAGAAATGGTGCTGACAGGCCGGCTAATTGTCAGCCGTTGGGCACTCAATTTTGGCCTACACATTTTTAGCCATTTTAGCATTTACTTCTAACAACACCTTAAAGGTACCATAACCAAACATAGTAGTATACTGGTGTAATAGAATACAAGTTACTAAATCAACAGTAATGTATAAGCTTTCCAAAGAAAGTGTATTATATAACATATAGAAGACCTGGACTAGAATTTATACACTGCATCAAACGTACAGTATGTGTTAGACCAGAAGATAAGAAACACTTGAATTATATACTGTCAGGATCTGGGGTGCTGGGTGGGCTGACATGAACACAGACTCCAAGGTATTAGTCCAAGTATTGAGTTTTGTTCACTCAAAACACTCCTTGGCACATGCAACATAACAGAAACCAAAAAAAAAAAAAACATAAAATAAAAAACCTGCCCGTCTGGGCTCTAACTAAACAGAAGTGGGTTACCTCACCTAGAATAACACAGGTTTGGACGATCAGGATTGTCTCCAGCAGTGCAACCTTCTTTATGATTTTCCAGCCAAGCTCTGCCACAGTCTGCTCTCCTAGCAGACTTCTTATATCCCCTTAATGAGGACAATCCCAGTCAGATGGGTTTCTTCCAGGAGTGTCCACAAGGTGTGGACTAGAGGGGATGGGAATGGCAGGTCCCTTTACCAACCTACCCGCCATTCCATAAAAATCCAGCCCAGTGCACAGCACTTAAATAATGCTCACCAAACATAGTTGTCTGCTGAGAGATATACATCCCTTCCAATATTTTTCCAGTCATCTGCTTACAATACACATATACATAATAACAAGTGGAATATCTAACTAAAAACAAATTGAGGAGTTTCAAGTTTTTCATATTCCCCAACCTATTTTTTTTTAAGATTTCCACCAAAAATGTAAAACAGCCTTATTTTAATAAAAGAAATGTTAAAGCTATAACAAATGGAAAAATGGATAAGTTTGGAAGAATCTTACAATATATTGTTTGTAACCCACCAAAATAAATGGATCTGCTAACTAATATATGAAGTTTGCCATACACATTAGAATAATGGTGGCAGAACCCATTGACCATCTAATGTGTATCATGGTGTGCTAACTTCGAGAAATAATGAAAATGTAGACAAGGTCCAAAAATATGAGGTTTGGTGCATGGTATGTAAAGTTAGCGTGGTAAGTTATATGGTGTCATTGATAAAGTGAACTGAAACTCAAGAAAGTGTTATAAAATGAAAAATCCTACATTATGGTATCACGACCTTTACATTTTACAACTGTTAAAAGTCTCCAGGCTAACCAGGCCATGTAGACAATTTTATGTCGTTTATAAGACAAGTAGGTAACTACGAGCCAAGGTAACTTTTACATAGAGATTGTAATTGTAAACATGGACCTTGTTGAGGTAACCGCCATCTCACATTACAAAACCCCCAAGACATTTAAAAGCTCCTTTGAAAGAGATAGCAAAGGGGTCAGGTGCGATGAGACGACTGGCTTCTGTAAAGATATCTTACCATCTCTGAGGCTCTACTATGCTTCAGGGTGAGGTTGTCAGCATTCACTGAACACTTACTGTAACTGGAGCCTATTCTTTGTTTAGTAATATGATCTTCTAATGGTGATGTCATGTCTTTCGATAAGAAAAGAAGACGACAAGCATGTGGAAAGATGCATCTGGTGCAAGAAACCCACTGCTAAACAAATAGGTAGGTGGTTGGGATATCACTGGATAACTTTCTTATCATGCACTCTTATAAGGCTGTATTTATATTCTAATAAACTACAATGACATAGAAACAAGAGTGACAATATAAACCCAAGAAAATTACACACAACCTCTCAGCACTATAAAATATATAACGTACTATATATACCCAAGTATTTAAATCATAAGCATCAATACTTGATCTGCATTGTTTCACAGGGGTTGACCTAAGCCCTTTAGTTCCAGTGATGGAAAATTGTGTACTAGGCCTTCTTATCTAACATCAGTGTCTGACCTCACAAATGCTCTTCTCGATGCATGGGTAAAAATTCCAAAGGACACACACATAAGAAGCCTTCCTAGAAGGGTGGAAGCTGTTTTATCTGCCAAGAGGGAACCAACTTCATATTGATGCCTATGGATACTCCAGTCGCTGTCCCTACATTTTTGTCCATTTAGTGTATACAACATAAAACAAAAACAAGTACAATAAATGTAGGTGGAATGAGTGATATACTGCTACAGAGGATAGGAACTGGTAAAACTGAGGGCTTCCAATCTACAAGGGAAAGTGGAATAGAGACAGTAGGTGAGGGTAAAGGCTGTTCAGATGACACTGGACTGGCAGCAAGTTATTGTACGTTGTATTAGTTACTGAAGAGGTGAGTTTTCGGGTTGCTTTTAAAGGTTTTATTCATGGAGGGCAGTCTAACGTGGTGGGGTAATGAACTCCAAAGTATGGGAGAGGTACAAGAAAGAACTTGGAGAACGTTAGGTAACAGTACAGCAGAGAGGATGGTCTTGTGAGGATCAGAGATTAGATTATAGTCGTACAGGTGGTACAGGGAGTGGATGGCCTTATATATCAATGTTAGTATTTTGAACTGAGGTTTTTGGGCAATGGGTAGCCAGTAGAAGAACTGTCAGAGAAGAAAGGTGGGGTAGTAGTGAGGGATGAACTGGGCAATAATGTTGAGAGTTGAATGGAGAAGCGCAGAGAGTTAGATGGGAACAGAGCCACAGAAAATGATGTTGGAGTAGTCTATGGTAGTCTTTGTTGACCTGATGTTAATGATAAAGTGAATTAGAGAAATGTTTTTCAGTCAAGTTTAGCATCAGGAGGTGCTAAGGAATTGGATGCGTGACAGGACAGAATCAAAGGCTATTTCAGGGCAGCAGACTTGTGAGACCAGTATAGATAGAGTGCAGTAGGAGTACTAGGATGGACAACAGAGATAGGAAGAGATGCAGAGGTGATGCGTGAATGGGAGGTACTAAATGTTTACTTAGTAAGATATTAGGCGATCCAGGAACAGTCAAGTCTGGGATGTCAATGAATGAGAGTTTGTAAAAGGTGGGAGTGTTGGAATGTGAAAGGCAGAAGTGAGATCTAGAAGGAGGTGTACTGAACAATGACATTTGGCAAACAGCAGACCACTAGCAACTTTGGTTAGGACAGTTTTGGTCAAGTGAGGGGGATGGGAAGTCACATTGCAGTTAGTCAAAGAGTGAACTAAATGAGAAGTGGAAAGACAGTTCAAGGTGGATATGTTGTTCAAGGAGTTTTTGAGGCAAATGGGAGTAGTGAGATGGGGTGATAACTGGGAGAAAAGGATGAATCAATGGACTGCTTCTTAAGGATTGGAGGATTGGTGTGATAGTTGAATGTTTATAAGAAGATGCGGAGACACCAGTGGTTAGTGAAAGGTTGAAAAGATGGCTCACAGCAAATACTATTTTCTAAAGTATTTACTAAAACTGACATAGAAAAGTTGACATGTTGTCTTCAAGTACTATATAAAGTCCATTCATTCTGGTAATGCAAGATTACATCTTCTAAAATGTATCTGTGAAACATCCCTTACTAAGGCTGATTCCCCCCATTAAATGTGTGTAATTCCCTGAAGTCCTTTCTTACTGGCAGTTTAGTAACAGGGATTTTAGAATTATTCTGCTTTTTCTGTCAAAGAAACCATCTCTCCATGCACTGATGTGCTGGTAAGCCTGGGATAGACTTGGTTTATACAGCAACTATACTTAGGAGAAAGAACTGCAAGGGAAAAGCAGCAGTCTGAACTATTGGGGAGACAGGAGGTGTGTCTAAGATTATTTTGGACTCCCTGTAGGGGCTGTCGCTAAAATGTAGTCACAGATGAGATTTTTTTTCCTTACAGGAACATAAGTGGAAATATCTGAGAAAAATCCATAGCAGGTACTTATCTCCTGAAGGTATTGGCTTGCACATGCTTTTTGAGCTCTTGACTGGACAGCTACTTTAAAGGGTACAGATGGAGAATATGTGTATGGCATCTGAATAGTACAAGTAGCAGGAGAAGGATGTGAGTCACAATTCATAGTCTGCGGCTACGGTAAATTCCAGTCATCTTATGCACAACACAGAATTTATAGAAATTTGACGGAATATCACAACAAATGTGACACCTACAGTAGGGAGTAAAAAACTCATGTCCCAAAGTGAACTCATACAAAAAGATATCATGTTCTCTGAATAAAAGACAGAAAGCCCTGTGGCTTTAAGAAGCTCCTGCGGGAGATGTAACTGTAGAATGGCCAGTGTATACAACATTGATTGGGAGTGAGGTAACCGCAGCCAACTGTGTCTCAAATGAAAAGGGATTGGAGGTCTGACCCAGAAAACAAGCATCGTAACCGCCTGATAAAACTTTAATGATCAACACAAGATTCTCCTTCTCTCAGCCTCTCCGTACAAACACATTACTCTTATATCCATGCCTTGCACAGACAATAATCTCAAGAGGAGAAGATTCTGAAAAATGTGCACAACTGTATAAAATCAATAAGTAAATCAGCACTTCTGAGGATTCTTTATCTTACTCCTAATAAATGAATATTATGGAAGAGAAAATGAAAAATTGCAGAATATAAGCTTTGTGCAGGCTACAGATGTCGGCTACATTTTCTCCTCTGCTGTTATCTGTACCTTGTTTTGGATCTTAACAGATTTATTAGGTTTTAGAAAGAAATGGGGACATAGCAATGTCTTTTACAATTACATGGCATTATCACAGAATTACTATTAGTTTTCATTTTATACATACAAATGAAAAGATAACTAGTGTAAGTGAACTGGCCATCCACGTTAGATGAGTTACCTCTCCCAGTCCCCCCATATGCAGTGATGAACTATCTTCGGCAGTCCTACTGTGTTGGATGCAGCCACAGAATACCTGCGCTACCACTGCAGCATTCACATGGCGGAGAGGAGAGCCCCATTCTCGTGATCGGTCGGGATAAGTCTTGTTCTTGGAACAACCCCTTTAATACTGCACATATTTTTGGACATAATGACCATTAAATGATGACTTTTAAATGATTTTTTACAAATTAACTTTTTTAACTTAACATTTTGTTATTTACAGGCACAGTATTTACACATAATTTATTGCAGCTCTGTCACATGACAGCTGTTGTGTAATGTGATCATATGGTCACCAGGCCAAACAGAGCTGGTGGCACTACGAATACCTTAATTGTATTTCTAGATTATTACTGGATTTTATTATTATTTTTTATAGCGTTCTAAGCTTTAATGGGAATTTACTACTAATGACATTTATCCACTATCCACAAGAAAGGGTATAGCTATCTGATTTCTGGGGTCTGACCATGAATACCCCCAGCAATTACGATAACAGCAGCCCATAAGTGCCTATGTGAATCGGTTGGTGGTGTACAACTGCCAATCCATTCACTTCTTTGGGACTGCCCCAATGTCCAAAAAGTCACAGAGAAGGTGAATGGAGTGCAGGCTGAGCATGTACACTAGTGCTCCGTTCACAAAGGGTTGGACTCCCAGTGATCAGACACATATCTTTTATTCTTTGATAGAGAAGAATTGTGTATATAGTGGGAAAACCCCTTTAATTGTGCTTGCACCCCCTTGTGGCAGCTTCTTATCATGGGAACAATTTTAAATCACTACTACAAGTAATGTGAACACAATGTAGTAATGTAGAGAAATAAAATAATGACTTCTTGTTATCCCCCTTTCCTCTGCATAATACAGAATAAATGTTTTTTTTGTAGTAAGGTAATTGAAAATCAATTAGATGACTTGAAAACCAAGTAACCCATCCTCTGCCTCAACTTGTAGGTATAATGTGAACTAGAAATATCAAATGGCTAAAACAATGAATTGATTCTGTATCTGCTTAGTAGTATTTTGCTTTTAGTCTTGGCTCTTACCCAGCAAGGACAACCCCATCATATGCATGAACATCACATAGCACCTTCCCGAGCTCATACTGCAGTTGGCTAACAGCTCCATTACGGTTCTAAAATAGAAAAAACAAAACCATACCAGTTAACCATTTTCTCCAAATTCTGTAAATCATTACAACTAGAAGGGAGGCTGCAAATACTGTAACTAGAGAAAAAAAAACAACTATCTTATCCTTTAGAGTACACACAACTGAATCTGCAGCTGATTTTAAGGCAGAATCCGCTTCAAAATCATTTCCAAGTTTCAGCCGGTCAAGTGCTTCTTATTTACAAGACATGGAAAAAAGAAGCATCCTGCTCGGTATTCCCACAGAAGGCTCAGACTGAGCAAAGTTGCAGAGGCCACGACAGGATCCACAGGGCCAGAAGATCACCTCAAATTCTTCTCCAAATTCAGCAATGTGAACATACAGTGGCTTGCAAAAGTATTCATACCCCAAGAACTTCTTCACAGTTTGTCACCTTACAACCACAAACTTAAATGTATTTTATTCATATTTTAAGTGATAGACCAACAAATAATTGTTATAATAAAAGTTATACAATTTTGCAATATACTTTCTGTATCAATTCTTCATTGCTTTCTGTCATTCATTCTGATTACCTCCAGTGGATGAATTTCTGACCATGGTCATGTGATATACAGTCCATGGTCATGTGATATACAGTCCATGGTCATGTGATATACAGTCCATGGTCATGTGATGGACACACAGGTGCACAGCTCGTTTTAGTCACAGCACAGTAATCAGACATCTGCCTGGTAACGAGCTGTGCACCTGTGTGTTCATCACATGACCATGGTCAGAATTTTATCCACTAGAAGAAACATCTTCATAGCCCTAACGGATCCTGAGATATGGGGCTCTAAATTATCCCTCCCCCTCCTCCCTCAGGCAGCACCTTACAGCTGCTGAAGGAGAAAGGAGGGCGAAGGAGCAGAGCTGCAGACTGCAGATATGATGATAAATCATTGTCTGTGCATAACCTGTATGTGACCCAGGGGGGGGTAGCATGGACTTCTGCCATGTTACCCCCTCTCCTATCAATCAAAAAGCATACTATACTTTTGCTCTCAGATTGTCACATAGAGAGATGATGTAATATTGCTCTGAGCCTAATCAGAGGGTTTTTTTTAAGTAATACCCCTCTGAATGTAA
This sequence comes from Leptodactylus fallax, assembly GCA_947044405.1. Lineage (NCBI taxonomy): Eukaryota > Metazoa > Chordata > Amphibia > Anura > Leptodactylidae > Leptodactylus > Leptodactylus fallax. Next base: position 2,332,798 of record CAMRHE010000019.1, read on the forward strand.
CCGGAAAGTTATTGAAGCTGTGATCCAGACATTTACCATCGTCCAGATCGCAGCGCCAAAACAGTTGCACCAAACACTTACACAACACATACACAAAGTCATCAATAAAGTTTACATCTGACCCTGTCCCTGTACTGTCCATACCTGATCTTTATAGAGTAAAATATGCCGACCGCCACTCTAGTGATATCCGTGACACGCTAAAATAATAGCAATAACGATTATTACTAGAGATAAACGTATAAAACATTTCTGATCGGCGACAAAGTTCCATCAGTCAGATAACACATTTTTACCCACTGAATGTCACCATATAAAATCCCAGTTTTTGGCAGTTTTCAGATGGGTATAATAGCAGGTGCTTTTTTTGCACCCACAGTACAAACGAAACGCCTGGATTTCCAGTAGTCATCAGATCTAGAATTATGACTCTCTAACACCAGTAATGATGAACCGCAGGCACTTCAGAGGTTGCGTTCAAAATGAGAGCCATAAAGTGTCATGTTACGTTAATCTGAAACTGGCCCTAGTTATCACATTAGTTAGTTATAGAGATTAGAACTATTCATTAGAGTTACAATTTTTATAGGGGGATAGAAAATTATATTCTTATGTACAGTGGGGAAAAAAAGTATTTAGTCAGCCACCAATTGTGCAAGTTCTCCCACTTAAAAAGATGAGGCCGGCCTCTAATTGACATCATAGGTAGACCTCAACTATGAGAGACAAAATGAGAAAACAAATCCAGAAAATCACATTGTCTGGTTTTTTAAGAATTTATTTGCAAATTATGGTGGAATATAAGTATTTGGTCACCTACAAACAAGCAAGATTTCTGGCTCTCACAGACCTGTAACTTCTTCTTTAAGAGGCTCCTCTGTCCTCCACTCATTACCTGTAGTAATGGCTCCTGTTTGACATTGTTATCAGTATAAAAGACACCTGTCCACAACCTCAAACAGTCACACTCCAAACTCCACTATGGTGAAGACCAAAGAGCTGTGGAAGGACACCAGAAACAAAATTGTAGGCCTGCACCAGGCTGGGAAGGCTGAATCTGCAATAGGCAAGCAGCTTGGTGTGAAGAAATCAACTGTGGGAGCAATAATTAGAAAATGGAAGACATACAAGACCACTGATAATCTCCCTCGATCAGGGGCTCCACGTAAGATCTCACCCCGTGGGGTCAAAATGATCACAACGGTGAGCAAAAATCCCAGAACCACACAGGGGGACCTAGTGAATGACCTGCAGAAAGCTGGGACTAATGTAACAAAGGCTACCGTCAGTAACACACTACGCCACCAGGGACTCAGATCCTGCAGTGCCAGACGTGTCTCCCTGCTGAAGCCAGTACATATCCGGGCCCGTCTGAAGTTTGCTAGAGAGCATTTGGATGTTACAGAAGAGTATTGGGAGAATGTCATATGGTCAGTTGAAACCAAAGTACAACTGTTTGGTAGAAACACAACTCGTCGTGTTTGGAGGAGAGTGAATGCTGAGTTGCATCCAAAGAACACCATACCTACTGTGAAGCATGGGGGGGGGGCAACATCATGCTTTGGGGCTGTTTCACTGCAAAGGGATCAGGACGACTGATCCGTGTACATGAAAGAATGAATGGGGCCATGTATCGTGAGATTCTGAGTGCAAACCTCCTTCCATCAGCAAGGGCATTGAAGATGAAACGCGACTGGGTCTTTCAGCATGACAATGATCCCAAGCACACCGCCAGGGCAATGAAGGAGTGGCTTCGTAAGAAGCATTTCAAGGTTCTGGAGTGGCCTAGCCAGTCTCCAGATCTCAATCCCATAGAAAACCTTTGGAGGGAGTTGAAAGTCCGTGTTGCCCAGCGACAGCCCCAAAACATCACTGCTCTAGAGGAGATCTGCATGGAGGAATGGGCCAACATACCAGCAACAGTGTGTGCCAACCTTGTGAAGACTTACAGAAAACATTTGACCTCTGTCATTGCCAACAAAGGATATATAACAAAGTATTGAGATGAACTTTAGTTATTGACCAAATACTTATTTTCCACCATAATTTGCAAATAAATTCTTTAAAAATCAGACAATGTGATTTTCTGGATTTGTTTTCTCATTTTGTCTCTCATAGTTGAGGTCTACCTATGATGACAATTAGAGGCCGGCCTCATCTTTTTAAGTGGGAGAACTTGCACAATTGGTGGCTGACTAAATACTTTTTTTCCCCCACTGTAAATTCCTATTTAATTTACATGCACAAAATTGATTGCCGCATTTCTGCGATTTTGGTGTTTAACACCTGCACCAGTAAATATATATATATATATATATATACAGTACAGACCAAAAGTTTGGACACACCTTCTCATTCCAAGAGTTTTCTGTATTTTCATGACTATAAAAATTGTAGATTCACACTGAAGGCATCAAAACTATGAATTAACACATGTGGAATTATATACTTAACAAAAAAGTGTGAAACAACTGAAAATATGTCTTATATTCTAGGTTCTTCAAAGTAGCCACCTTTTGCTTTGATTACTGCTTTGCACACTCTTGGCATTCTCTTGATGAGCTTCAAGAGGTAGTCACCTGAAATGGTCTTCCAACAGTCTTGAAGGAGTTCCCAGAGATGCTTAGCACTTGTTGGCCCTTTTGCCTTCACTCTGCGGTCCAGCTCACCCCAAACCATCTCGATTGGGTTCAGGTCTGGTGACTGTGGAGGCCAGGTCATCTGGCGTAGCACCCCATCACTCTCCTTCTTGGTCAAATAGCCCTTACACAGTCTGGAGGTGTGTTTGGGGTCATTGTCCTGTTGAAAAATAAATGATGGTCCAACTAAACGCAAACCGGATGGAATAGCATGCCGCTGCAAGATGCTGTGGTAACCATGCTGGTTCAGTATTCCTTCAATTTTGAATAAATCCCCAACAGTGTCACCAGCAAAGCACCCCCACACCATCACACCTCCTCTTCCATGCTTCACGGTGGGAACCAAGCATGTAGAGTCCATTCGTTCACCTTTTCTGCTTCGCACAAAGACACGGTGGTTGGAACCAAAGATCTCAAATTTGGACTCATCAGACCAAAGCACAGATTTCCACAGGTCTAACATCCATTCCTTGTGTTCTTTAGCCCAAACAAGTCTCTTCTGCTTGTTGCCTGTCCTTAGCAGTGGTTTCCTAGCAGCTATTTTACCATGAAGGCCTGCTGCACACAGTCTCCTCTTAACAGTTGTTGTAGAGATGTGTCTGCTGCTAGAACTCTGTGTGGCATTGACCTGGTCTCTAATCTGAGCTGCTGTTAACCTGCGATTTCTGAGGCTGGTGACTCGGATGAACTTATCCTCCGCAGCAGAGGTGACTCTTGATCTTCCTTTCCTGGGGCGGTCCTCATGTGAGCCAGTTTCTTTGTAGCGCTTGATGGTTTTGGCCACTGCACTTGGGGACACTTTCAAAGTTTTCCCAATTTTTCGGACTGACTGACCTCATTTCATAAAGTAATGATGGCCACTCGTTTTTCTTTACTTAGCTGCTTTTTTCTTGCCATAATACAAATTCTAACACTCCATTCAGTAGGACTATCAGCTGTGTATTCACCTGACTTCTGAACAGCACAACTGATGGTCCCAACCCCATTTATAAGGCAAGAAATCCCACTTATTAAACCTGACAGGGCACACCTGTGAAGTGAAAACCATTTCAGGTGACAAGCTCTTGAAGCTCATCAAGAGAATGCCAAGAGTGTGCAAAGCAGTAATCAAAGCAAAAGGTGGCTACTTTGAAGAACCTAGAATATAAGACATATTTTCAGTTGTTTCACACTTTTTTGTTAAGTATATAATTCCACATGTGTTAATTCATAGTTTTGATGCCTTCAGTGTGAATCTACAATTTTTATAGTCATGAAAATACATAAAACTCTTGGAATGAGAAGGTGTGTCCAAACTTTTGGTCTGTACCGTATATATATATATATATATATATATATATATATATATATATATTGTAAGTATGTGAGCCAGAGGGCGCTGTTGAGCGACCCAGGCCAGACCAGAAAAGGCTCTCAGCCACACCTTTGGGTGGTGGCACGTAACTCCAGAGGGGCTGGAGCATCCTGCAGGAAGTAGTGGACCAGCTAGGACAGAGAGATAGGCTCTGTCCCAGAGGGCTGGCGTCCACAAAGGACTGTTGCTAGAGCTGAGTAACAGTCAGGACAGTTAGGGGCTCAAGGAGTGAGTTAGGCCCTAACTGTGGCATAGGGTTTTTTGTTGTTTTGTTATGTTGCAGTTAAGCTGAATAAAGGCACGTTTATTTTACACTTGGACCGTCTGAAAGCTATCTTTCCGGCGCCCAGTACCATGAACCACCGCTGTCCGGACCAGGAAAAGCCGCCATTTTGAGTTTAATTCCCCCAAATTATCACAATATATATATATATATATGTACACACACACACACACACACTACCGTTCAAAAGTTTAGGGTCACTTAGAAATTTCCTTATTTTTGAAAGAAAAGCACAGTTTTTTTCAATGAAGATAACATTAAATGAATCAGAAATACACTCTATACATTGTTAATGTGGTAAATAACTATTCTAGCTGCAAACGTCTGGTTTTTAATGCAATATCTACATAGGTGTATAGAGGCCCATTTCCAGCAACCATCACTCCAGTGTTCTAATGGTACATTGTGTTTGCTAACTGTGTAAGAAGGCTAATGGATGTTTAGAAAACCCTTGTGCAAGTATGTTAGCACAGCTGAGAACAGTTTTGCTGGTTAGAGAAGCTATAAAACTGACTTTCCTTTGAGCTAGTTGAGAATCTGGAACATTACATTTGTTGGTACGATTAAACTCTCAAAATGGCCAGAAAAAGAGAACTTTCATGTGAAACTCGACAATCTATTCTTGTTGTTAGAAATGAAGGCTATTCCATGCGAGAAATTGCCAAGAAACTGAAGATTTCCTACAACGGTATGTACTACTCGCTTCAGAGGACAGCACAAACAGGCTCTAACCAGAGTAGAAAGAGAAGTGGGAGGCCCCGCTGCACAGCTGAGCAACAAGACAAGTACATTAGTCTCTAGTTTGAGAAATCGACACCTCACAGGTCCTCAACTGGCAGCTTCATTAAATAGTACCCGCAAAACGCCAGTGTCAACGTCTACAGTGAAGAGGCGACTCAGGGATGCTGGCCTTCAGGGCAGAGTGGCCAAGAAAAAGGCATATCTGAGACTGGCTAATAAAAGGAAAAGATTAATATGGGCAAAAGAACACAGACATTGGACAGAGGAAGATTGGAAAAAAGTGTTATGGACAGACAAAATCGAAGTTTGAGGTGTTTGGATCACACAGAAGAACAACTGAAAAGATGCTGGAAGAGTGCCTGACGCCATCTGTCAGGCATGGTGGAGGTAATGTGATGGTCTGGGGTTGCTTTGGTGCTGGTAAAGTGGGAGATTTGTACAAGGTAAAAGGGATTTTGAATAAGGAAGGCTATCACTCCATTTTGCAACGCCATGCCATACCCTGTGGAAAGCGCTTGATTGGAGCCAATTTCATCCTATCCTACAACAGGACAATGACCCAAAGCACACCTCCAAATTATGCAAGAACTATTTAGGCAAGAAGCAGGCAGCTGGTATTCTATCTGTAATGGAGTGGCCAGCGCAGTCACCAGATCTCAACGCCATTGAGCTGTTGTGGGAGCAGCTTGACCGTATGGTACGCAAAAAGTGCCCATCAAGCCAATCCAACTTGTGGGAGGGGCTTCTGGAAGCATGGGGTGAAATTTCTCCAGATTACCTCAGCAAATTAACAGCTAGAATGCCAAATGTCTGCAATGCTGTAATTACTGCAAATGAAGCATTCTTTGACTAAAGCAAAGTTTGAAGGAGAAAATTATTATTTCAAATAAAAATCATTATTTCTAACCTTGTCAATGTCTTGACTATATTTTCTATTCATTTTGAAACTCATTTGATAAATAAAAGTGTGAGTTTTCATGGAAAACACAAAATTGTCTGGGTGACCCCAAACTTTTGAACGGTAGTGTATATATACAGTGCCTTGCGAAAGTATTCAGCCCTCTTGAACTTTTCAACCTTTTGCCACATTTCAGGCTTCAAACATAAAGATATAAAATTTAAATTTTTTGGTAAAGAATCAACAACAAGTAAGATACAATTGTGAAGTGGAACAAAATTTATTGGTTATTTTAAACTTTGTTAAAAAATAAAAAACTGAAAAGTGGGGCGTGCAATATTATTCAGCCCCTTTACTTTCAGTGCAGCAAACTCACTCCAGAAGTTCAGTGAGGATCTCTGAATGATCCAATGTTGTCCTAAATGACTGATGATGATAAATATAATCCACCTGTGTGTAATCAAGTCTCCGTATAAATGCACCTGCTCTGTGATAGTCTCAGGGTTCTGTTTAAAGCGCAGAGAGCATCATGAAGACCAAGGAACACACCAGGCAGGTCCGTGATACTGTTGTGGAGAAGTTTAAAGCCAGATTTGGATACAAAGAGATTTCCCAAACTTTAAACATCCCAAGGAGAACTGTGCAAGCAATCATATTGAAATGGAAGGAGTATCAGACCACTGCAAATCTACCAAGACCTGGCCGTCCCTCTAAATTTTCATCTCAAACAAGGAGAAGACTGATCAGAGATGCAGCCAAGAGGCCCATGATCACTCTGGATGAACTGCAGAGATCTACAGCTGAGGTGGGAGAGTCTGTCCAAAGGACAACAATCAGTCGTACACTGCACAAATCTGGCCTTTATGGAAGAGTGGCAAGAAGAAAGCCATTTCTCAAAGATATCCATAAAAAGTCTTGTTTAAAGTTTGCCACAAGCCGCCTGGGAGACACACCAAACATGTGGAAAAAGGTGCTCTGGTCAGATGAAACCAAAATCGAACTTTTTGGCCACAATGCAAAACGATATGTTTGGCGTAAAAGCAACACCCTGAACACACCATCCCCACTGTCAAACATGGTGGTAGCAGCATCATGGTTTGGGCCTGCTTTTCTTCAGCAGGGACAGGGAAGATGGTTAAAATTGATGGGAAGATGGATGGAGCCAAATACAGGACCATTCTGAAAGAAAACCTGTTGGAGTCTGCAAAAGACCTGAGACTGGGACGGAGATTTATCTTCCAACAAGACAATGATCCCAAACATATAGCAAAATCTACAATGGAATGGTTCACAAATAAACGTATTCAGGTATTAGAATGGCCAAGTCAAAGTCCAGACCTGAATCCAATCGAGAATCTGTGGAAAGAGCTGAAAACTGCTGTTCACAAACGCTCTCCATCCAACCTCACTGAGCTCGAGCTGTTTTCCAAGGAAGAATGGGCAAGAATTTCAGTCTCTCGATGTGCAAAACTGATAGAGACATACCCCAAGCGACTTGCAGCTGTAATCGCAGCAAAAGGTGGCGCTACAAAGTATTAACTTAAGGGGGCCGAATAATATTGCACGCCCCACTTTTCAGTTTTTTATTTTTTTACAAAAGTTTAAAATAACCAATAAATTTCGTTCCACTTCACAACTGTGTCCCACTTGTTGATTCTTCACCAAAAAATTTAAATTTTATATCTTTATGTTTGAAGCCTGAAATGTGGCAAAAGGTTGAAAAGTTCAAGGGGGCCGAATACTTTCGCAAGGCACTGTTATATATATATATATATATATATATATGTATGGTATGTATGAATTCCTCACATCTTGCAGTTTTTTTGGAAAGTACATTTTGTTTGCAGAAAAGGATTGCTTGAGCATGCAATTTAAATTTTTGTGCAATCTTTGCTTGTAATCTCTGTTTGCTGCAAAGTTGCATGAAGGTGGTTGCATATTTGAAATATTAAGTTGTGTTTTATATAGGGTTTGCTGTGCAATCTCAAAAAAGTTAGATTTTGGTATCACAGTCACAGTTTGCTATGTGCAGCATAAATATTTAACATATTAGTGAATAGCAGCAAACTCTTGCTTGTCTTATGTATCAGTGTTTTTGAGAATACGAGCTCTTGTTGCAGTTGATGTTTGCAATATATATAAATTATGTTTACCTTGATCTATTATTTTATAAGTGTTTTGTGTGTGAATGTACGATTGAATGGGAGTTGTAGGGGGCAAATATATGTTTTAGTGCATTTTTCTCAAAAAATTATTTGTGTTTGTCACAAAGTTACAGGAAGGTGGATGTGGCGGTTGATAACCCATTGAGACATTTGTAATCTTCAGGTTGTTTACTTTCAATATATAGGATTTAGGGGTGCACCTGCTTTTCATGGTGTGTAATCCCTACATTTTATAGGGTGATACTATTTTAACATTTCCAGCTTCAAAGCAGATTTTGTTCCTTTCAGTTCTGGTGATTTTCTGAAGACATGTGCATGCAGGTGTAGACCTTAGTGATATGAATGAACATTGCACATTTTGAACTCTTATTTTTAGGAGGTTTGGTTTCCACTTTTATCAACTAATATACATTTATTTCCTTTTTTTTTTTTTTTTTTTTATAAAACATACTCTTTAAATCAAAATTGCATGAAGGTGCCTGTTCGTATACAGCACCAAGTACTGACAATGCTGCAGGTGTCTACTTTCAGAAAATATATAGGTATGGGGGGGGTTAGTATGATTTTTAATGTTGCAATTTAGATTTTATTTGTCCATCTCAAAACTGTGAAAATTGCTCTGGCTACCAGAGGTGCAAAATATCCAGAGACCACTGGGAGAAAAAGGGTTAATTATTAAACAGAACGACTACCTCATCCTGTCTCTCTGTATGAAGGGCTATCTACAATCTATCTATATTATAAAGTATAAATCTACAATCTATCATGCCTGTAAAGCGCTGCAGAATATGAAGGCGCTATACAAGTAAGCATAAAAAAAAAAAAAAATCCATCAAGTACCTACCAATGCAAGTATCTATTGATTTATTCACAATCACCGGACAGTGCTACAGAATATGTATACACTTCATGTAAAAATAAATAAATGCATTAATGCTTCTGATATAGAAACATAAATTGAATAAAATGTAAACCCTGCATACCACCATCTTCACAGTGAATACATTGTGAACGAAAAACAAAGCAAAGGCAGGAAAGCTGAATAACATTTCTCTCCCTGTAACTAGAGGGCTGTGAATGACTTTGAAAAGAGCTTAAGTATTGAATTTAATTCTGTAGCCCAGGATGTTATTGATTATATTTTATGTTATTTTATATTATATGTTTTGATATTTATATCACTTTCTCTCTGTCCAAAAATCCAATAAAGAATAGATATTTCATTATAATCAAAGATGCTACCCAACCATGGCTGTTTAGTAAGCAGGGCTGTGGATTCAGACTTGAGTTGAAATTATAGTCATATACATATACAGTATGTAATGTCTTTCAATCCAAGGCCACATTTGCCAAAAACTATAATAAGGTTGATTTTGTAGTGGTGACATAAAGTTGGTTATCACGTCTCATTTGTTCTCTCCTCTCTCTTAGCCTAAGAATCTTCATCTGACTGCTCCAAATCTGTGCAGCACATAATAGTATAATAATTACTACTGAGTATTATTAAACAAATATCATAAATATATAAAATATTTTAAAAAAATGTAATTTTTTTTTTTTATATGGTAAACCTCATCCATAAGTTTCAACTAAAACCTGCAGCTTCTCAATTATTGCTGCAGATTTCACCACTGGCTTTCAACCTTTGCAATGGCTGAAAGCTGAGGGACCCACAGGAACGCAGGTGAGTTGCAGCAAAAACACCTGGTTTTTTGCTATCACAACTTGCAGAACATCATGTTGCAGAATTTAACCATGGGAAATTCTTCAATGTGTTTGTCCTATATGGCTCTGGCCTAATAGGATGAATGTAAGCTTGATGCATTTATTTAAAGGCATTGACCAGGAATTCGAGTGACTGCTGTGGAGGCTTGGGCAGGTGCTCCGATCAGCCGATGTCCGATCTGTCTCATGTCGGTGCATTGTTGCCGGAAAGTTCTATGCTTCACATGACCGCTAAGTGGCCTTAATAGTTGTTTGTAAGGCAATGGTGATATTTGTGACAACAAGGCACCAGCATGAGTCTGATTGGACACCATGGGCAGACAACGGAGCACCAGGGATAGGTGAATATGCTTTATTTTTATTTTATCTTACAACTCCCCTGGCCTCCACAGGGGTTGCTCCAATTCCTGGACAATCCCTTTAAGTATAAATAATCTTGGTACTTCAGGTCAAGTATAATATTTAATCTCACAGCATCCATGTGCTCCTCTATTTCGTATATCAATGTAAAACTTTCGCTGAACGGGAAGTGTAAGTTGACAATGAATGAAATGGACAGATACATGGAATCATATCAGCAATTTGCAGATATTCAGTGAATGCTGCCATTTCTTCATATTACCAGATGCTATGAAGCGGTTTGCATTGCTGGTACACGCCATTTAATTGAAATAATTGATTTTAAAATTCAACTTTCCATAATCTCTTTAAAGCCCCTTAGCAACTTGAGGCAGAATTCACACAATATAAGCATGCTTGCTATCCAACCTGCTGTTAAAACATATGTGAACAAAACAGTAATAAGGGATCTCTAGTTCTGATCTTCCACAAAATAATTACCAACATCAAAGCTGAATCAGACTGAAAAATATTCCTCAGAGCGATCCTCTGAAAAGTCAGGGAAAAAAAAGAAACCTTCATAAAATTTTAATGAAATATTAATAAAGTCTCGCTAATACATCACATGTCCCTAGGGAGTGGCTAGAAATTGGCAACACTTGATGTGGGATATGCTTAATGCTTCATTGGGAACAAAATCACATTATGCAGAACATGTGTTAGGTTCTGCCAATTTCAGGAGGTCCCTGCGGGTGGGAAATATGTTGGAGAAAGTGCAGTTGTTTGCTTATTATAAAAGTTTCAACCAAAGTGCTCTGGACAGGGATATAACAAAGGACTACATCTAACTTCTACAAGGTGCACCATCACATTTAAAGGGGTATTACCATCCCTTAAGACTGGTGAGAGCTCAACTTCTGGGACCCCCACTTACAGTCATATGAAAAAGTTTGGGCACCCCTATTAATCTTAATCATTTTTAATTCTAAATATTTGGGTGTCTGCAACAGCCATTTCAATTTGATATATCTAATAACTGATGGACACAGTAATATTTCAGGATTGAAATGAGGTTTATTGTACTAACAGAAAATGTGCAATATGCATTAAACCAAAATTTGACCGGTGCAAAAGTATGGGCACCTCAACAGAAAAGTGACATTAATATTTAGTAGATCCTCCTTTTACAAAAATAACAGCCTCTAGTCGCTTCCTGTAGCTTTCAATCAGTTCCTGGATCCTGGATGAAGGTATTTTTGACCATTCCTCTTTACAAAACAATTCCAGTTCAGTTAAGTTTGATGGTCGCCGAGCATGGACAGCCCGCTTCAAATTATCCCACAGATGTTCAATGATATTCAGGTCTGGGGACTGGGATGGCCATTCCAGAACATTGTAATTGTTCCTCTGCATGAATGCCTGAGTAGATTTGGAGCTGTGTTTTGGATCATTGTCTTGCTGAAATATCCATCCCCGGCGTAACTTCAAATTCCTCACTGATTCTTGTACATTATTCTCAAGAATCTGCTGATACTAAGTTGAATCCATGCGACCCTCAACTTTAACAAGATTCCCGGTGCCGGCATTGGCCACACAGCCCCAAAGCATGATGGAACCTCCACCAAATTTTACAGTGGGTAGCAAGTGTTTTTCTTGGAATGCTGTGTTTTTTTGACGCCATGCATAACGCCTTTTTGTATGACCAAACAACTCAATCTTTGTTTCATCAGTCCACAAGACCTTCTTCCAAAATGAAGCTGGCTTGTCCAAATGTGCTTTTGCATACCTCAGGCGACTCTGTTTGTGGCGTGCTTTCAGAAATGGCTTCTTTCGCATCACTCTCCCATACAGCTTGTGCAAAGTGTGCTGTATTGTTGACCGATGCACAGTGACACCATCTGCAGCAGGATGATGCTGCAGCTCTTTGGAGGTGGTCTGTGGATTGTCCTTGACTGTTCTCACCATTCTTCTTCTCTGCCTTTCTGATATTTTTCTTGGCCTGCCACTTCTGGGCTTAACAAGAACTGTCCCTGTGGTCTTCCATTTCCTTACTATGTTCCTCGCAGTGGAAACTGACAGGTTAAATCTCTGAGACAACTTTTTGTATCCTTCCCCTGAACAACTATGTTGAACAATCTTTGTTTTCAGATCATTTGAGAGTTGTTTTGAGGAGCCCATGATGCCACTCTTCAGAGGAGATTCAAATAGGAGAACAACTTGCAATTGGCCACCTTAAATACCTTTTCTCATGATTGGATACACCTGGCTATGAAGTTCAAAGCTCAGTGAGGTTACAAAGCCAATTTTGTGCTTCAGTAAGTCAGTAAAAAGTAGTTAGGAGTATTCAAATCAATAAAATGATAAGGGTACCCAAATTTTTGCACCGGTCAAATTTTGGTTTAATGCATATTGCACATTTTCTGTTAGTACAATAAACCTCATTTCAATCCTGAAATATTACTGTGCCCATCAGTTATTAGATATATCAAATTGAAATGGCTGTTGCAAACACCCAAATATTTAGAACTAAAAATTATTAAGATTAATAGGGGTGCCCAAACTTTTTCATATGACTGTATCTTGAGTTTTCCCTGAATTGTTTCCAGCCACCTGGTAGTTCAAGGAGGTGCAGATGGCTCCATACACTTGAATGGGACTGTACTACATTTCCCCTGCACGATGGGTAGTTGGGGCACCACTGTGCAGCGAAAGCAGTAAATGGGACTGCACCAGTGCTGTGTGTGTCCTCTTCATTCTTAGGATTAGTGAGGGTCCCAGAGATTGAACAACCATCAATTATAAAGTATACTCTGGCTGAAATCTTGAGATGGGAATATCCCTTTATCACTAGTTGACAACATTGTAATTGGTCTTAGGTCATAAACATTTAGTATTTCATTTACTGATATATACTGTCCTGTGAATGTGACAGGTATAGAGCAATTATAAATAACCAAATTATTTCAACAATAACAATATTCTGATCTGATCTATAGTGTCAGGCCTTACAGTTCAAACTAGGTGACATCATATCCAATCAGAATTCTGATACCATATCAGACATGCACACATTAACCATATAATGCTTACTTATAGAATAAGTAAGCGCTATATACTGTGACATACACAAAACACTAAAATTCACATTTCACTATGAACAACAAAAATAGCCGTCAGTGATTGATTGCAACATAGGTAACTGAGTAAAATAAACCAAGGATCTACATAGTAGACCTGCACTGTAAAATTTATATGTCTAACTTTTTTAGGGGGTGTTCCCAAATTAGCAGTAGATTCCACTCAGAATCTGCCTCTCATTGCAGATTCTGTCTCTCACTGTTTTCAACAGGAGGTAGAGATTACAGCAGGACCAGGGGCGCACCGCTAATGAGGCGAAGTGAGGCGGCTGCCTCAGGCGGCACTGTCCGTCACTGTCTGGGGGGCAGCATTTTTACCATTTATTTAATGTAAACCAGCCTGGTTTACGAGACCTCTGCATGTCAGCGCAGGCGGTGATACAATGACGTCATTGCGCCTCCTACGCTGAGACGCAGACGTCGCGGACAAAAAGAGGAGGCGGCAGCGGCTCCATCATGGGATTGCAGGTAGGTGACAATAACTTTTTTTTTTTTTTATATATATAAATAGGCCGTAACCTGCTGGAGTATCCCCAGCAGGTAACGGCCTATTTACTTATCAATCCCCACGCCTGCTGTGGCCGCCTCCGCTTCCCCTTCTGCTATCGGACGCAAAAGGGGGAATCAGAAGCGGCTGTGAGCGGCAGCGGGGATCGATAAGTGAGGCCAAATACTACTATTACTATACTCTGGGATCTTTTCAGACCCCGGAGTATAATAATCAGAGACCCAGGGGAGGTGAGGGAACATAAAAACCAGTGTTACTCACCTCTCCAGCGATCCGATGTTACTCCCAACTGGCTTCGGCCTTCTTTGGTGACGTCCCAGGCGTCACGTGAGCCAGCCCGACGTCATTATGTTGCAACGCCGGTCTGTGCGACATTGAAGAGGGCCGAAACCAGGGAGTGCACTGGAGCCCAGGTAAGTAACACTGGCTTTTATGTTTGTCACCACCTGGGTCTCCGATCACTATACTTTGGGGTCTTTTAGACCCCAGAGTATAATAATAGTTCATGGGTGGGTTACTATGGAGCAGAATACTGTGTGCAGGGGCCACTATGGGGCATAATTATGTGTGCAGGGGCCACTATGGAGCATAATACCGAGCGCAGGGACCACTATGAGGCGTAATACCGAGTGCAGGGGCCACTGCGGGGCATAATACCGAGTGCAGGGGCCGCTGCTGGGCATAATACCGTGTGCAGGGGCCGCTGCAGGGCATACTACCGTGTGCAGGGGCCGCTGCAGGGCATAATACCGAGTGCATGGACCACTATGAGGCATAATACCGGGTGCAGGGGCCACTATGGAGCATAATACCGAGTGCAGGGGCCACTATGGAGCATAATACCGTGTGCAGGGGCCGCTGCGGGGCATAATACCATGTATTATTATGTGCAGGGGCCGCTGTGGGCCATAATACCGTGTAATACTGTATAAAAAAAAAAAAACCACCTACTCACCAGTCCCTTGTGCTCCGATGTCTCCCACCGCAGTCTGGTTCTGCTGCTCTGGTGTTCTCTTCTGGCGGAAGTCCCCACCACACATGACCGCTGAGGGAAAGAAAACACCGAAGCAGCAGGACTGGAACGCGCTGGGAGACACCGGAGCACCTTTCCCAGCCTCATATTCCTGTACATGTTGTATTTGTATTTGTATCTGCTTATCTTTGCTGCTGTAACACACTGAATTTCCCCATTGTGGGACTATTAAAGGACTATTATTATTATTATTATATTAAAAAAGTGGTTATCCTGGACAACCCCTTTAAGGTGGCACTTGGGCTTTATTAAAGGGTCTTTCCAACTCATTTTTATTGATGTTCTATCCTTAAGACAGATTATCAATAAGAGATCAGTGGACCCCGCCTCTGATCAGCTGTATGAAGGGGCTATGGCGCCTGTTTATATCACACGCTGTCTGTTTATAGTGACCGTGTGATGTAATTACAGCCTTGTCACATAGACGTGTATAGGATGAGGCTGTAGTTACATTACATGGTCGCTATGAGAGGATTGACACTATGTAAACAGAGAAGCAGTCACAGCGCTTACACAGGTACCACAGTTCATTCAAACAGGTGATCAGTTTTTGAGCCCCACTGATTAGTTTACTAATGACCTGGAAAACCTTTTAATTAGTTAACACCTGGGGCATTATTAATAAAGGGAACTATTTATACAGGGTACACATGGATATTATTAATATAAAGATGCACTTGGGAGTATTATTCATTATGGGGGGTTATATCATATATTTTATAATTGGGGTAGCAGCAGGATGGGGGCTTTGTGTAGGTGAGGACAATGTGGGTTGGATGCCTGGAAAAGTGAGAAGCCAAAGATGTCTGTGTTGTAAACTTTACAGAGACAAGTCACAGCTGGAAGAAGTGGTCATGGCAGTCCAAAGGGAAGAGAAGGGAAATGTGACCGATTAGTCAGAGACGTCACCTGTAAGTCACAAAATGTTACTGCCCTGTATTCACCTAAATGATAGAGGATAAATACCTGATTGATGGGGGTCTGTCTGCTGATTCCACCATTGAGCCTGAGAATTGGGGTTTTTTTCCCCCCACTGGGTGGGAATCCAGCCTGGCTGCAGCCATATATATAGGTGTGTCACTTGGTGGATGGACGAACCCGCATGGCTCTTATTCACTTCGATGGGAGTGCCAAAGATAGCCGAAGTCCAGTACTCAGCTATCTGCGGCGCTCCTATTATAGAGAATGGGGGCCACGTGGGCTCGTCCATTCACCAAGCAGAAGATGTGTAAAGTTACTTTCATTGTTAATGCCGTGTTGTTGATTTCTGATACTGAAGTAATACAGGAAGAAGAATTCTTAAAAACGGTTTCATAAGTCAGTGTATGTTTATTGTATGACAATAACAGCGTGTGACGCTAACAGCATGTAAATGCAATTTTATATATATATATTTTTTTTTTTGGGGGGGGGCATCTTTCGATATTCCGCCTCAGGCAGCAAAGAGGCTAGGTTTACCAATGAGCAGGACACTAAAAAAAAATAAGCATCCTGCTGGCTCTTGCCACGGATGCCACAGCTGACTTAGCCGGAGTTTGCAACTCAAGATGAATGGGCCTAATCAGCGGTGGAAAGCCATGACAATGCCGATACTCTGCATCAACATTCTGTCACGGGGAGCCAGCGGCCAGAAAATGAACAGAAATTCCTTTTCATTTTTCTGCCATGTGAACAGCCCCTTATTATCTTCAAACTACCATATCACCCATGCCTCTGTTAAAGAGGACCATTCACCACCTCCACCAACTACAATTCATCTCATCCTTTAATAGGCGCCATTCCACGGATTCTGGTACAGTTGGAATTTTTATACTCTAGACCAGGGGTCTCAAACACGCGGCACGCAGACCACATGCATCCTCTGCGGCTACAAACTGTGGCTTGCGGCCTTTTCCTCAGATCTGCTGATCCAGACCTGGGGAGAAAAGAACTTCTGACCCATTTCTAAAGCTTTCCGAAAACATAGGTCTCAAACCTGCAACTTTCAAGCTAGGGACAGCTTCAGTATAGATACTTACATCTTCAGTCCCCAGCACCTCCTGCTACAGCAGGGGAAGAGAGTGCAACCAGAAGCAGGGAGGCAAGTACTGGGGCCATTGCTGGGGGAACATTAAAATGTGTGGGGCCACTCTGGTGGGGCAATAAATTAACATGGGGCCATTAAATCATATGGAGCCACTCTGAAGGGACATTAAAGTGTGTGGGACTACTGCTGGGGGCCATGAAACTTTACAAGTCCACTGCTGAGGGATATTAAAATGTATGGGGCCACTGGTAGGGGACATTAAACTGTACGGGACTACTGCTGGGGTTATTTAAAGTGTAACTAAACTTTTGGACAACTTTTGATTTTCTGTCAGTATTTGTGTCATTAATACATTTTGTAATATTCTTTATTAACACATTTTGGCTCCTCTCTGTGTTAGCCTGCACTTTTTTATTCTTTAACAGTTATATCTTGGGCATTATAAAAACATAGAAACTTCTGGTGTGATGTGAAAGAGGGAATTCTCATATTTCATATGATACTAAGGCTACAGTGCTATCCATTTCCAGAGATATAAGTGGTTGAAAACACAGTCAGGATTAGGATGTTTATATGTACCTGCATATAAATATCCCACTCCAACTGTGTTTTCAAGCGGAGATATCTCTGAACATAATATATATAGCACTGCAGCCTTAGTATCATATGAAAGTTTCTATGTTTTATAATGCCATAGATATAACTGTTAGAAGTGATCCTCCCCTACCCTAATTTTCTCTTAATTTTACACAAGCCTGTACTCTGTACATAGTGAGAAACAAGGGACAGCTCTCAATACAGAAGCAAGTGAAACAATAAAGAAGTGTAAGATTTGTTAATAAAGTATATCACAAAATTTATTACTGACGCAAATACTGACAGAAAATTGAAAATTGTTGGTGTAAAATCTGAAAGCCCATCCACTTCAAATTTTTTCTATATTTGACTCAATTGCCTGGCCGAATTTGAGACCCCTGCTCTAGCCCCACCATTAGTGGGCAATCATTTCTGTTAGTTTTAGCACAATGATACTGTTTACTGACAGGTGGGCAGTCCTGGGCTGAAGCAGAAAGACAGGGACCAACCACCTGACAGAGAGAACTGATTGCTTGGAAATGGTGGGGACTACAGAAAAAAATTCCAGTTATGCCAGAATCAGTGGGGCAGCATCTATTGAATGAAGCACTGAACTCGTTGGTGGAGGTGGATAAAGGTCCTCATTAAAGCATAGCTTTGCAAGCCAAGTGCATGTCTTTTGGGTCCATGTGTCTGTTTCGAAAGATCTAAAAAGGACCTGCTCTAAAAATATAGGTACGGAACGGAAGATCAGGAAAAAGAAGTCAAAACAAGTCAACTATAACAGCTTGTTCAAAACCGTAACACCATCCCGAGTTTTCTATGCAAGTAAGAAAGACTTCTGTCATAGTTCCAACCAAGTACACAGCAGGCTAGTACACTGTACACAAAGCTTCAACCAACTGCATTGCCATCCTCCATATACCAAGACTGCAAGCTGTGGGTACAGCCCTTCTCGTTTCTCCATTTCATAGATTGTCAAATGCTACTAAAGCCAGTGACATAATAGAGGGGAATTTACAAATCTATCTATGCCCATAGATGGGCATACAGTGGGGAAAAAAAGTATTTAGTCAGCCACCAATTGTGCAAGTTCTCCCACTTAAAAAGATGAGGCCGGCCTGTAATTGTCATCATAGGTAGACCTCAACTATGAGAGACAAAATGAGAAAACATATCTAGAAAATCACATTGTCTGATTTTTTTAAGAATTTATTTGCAAATTATGGTGGAAAATAAGTATTTGGTCACCTACAAACAAGCAAGATTTCTGGCTCTCACAGACCTGTAACTTCTTCTTTAAGAGGCTCCTCTGTCCTCCACTCATTACCTGTAGTAATGACATTGCTATCAGTATAAAAGACACCTGTCCACAACCTCAAACAGTCACACTCCAAACTCCACTATGGTGAAGACCAAAGAGCTGTGGAAGGACACCAGAAACAAAATTGTAGACCTGCACCAGGCTGGGAAGACTGAATCTGCAATAGGCAAGCAGCTTGGTGTGAAGAAATCAACTGTGGGAGCAATAATTAGAAAATGGAAGACATACAAGACCACTGATAATCTCCCTCTATCAGGGGCTTCATGCAAGATCTCACCCCGTGGGGTCAAAATGATCACAAGAACGGTGAGCAAAAATCCCAGAACCACACGGGGGGACCTAGTGAATGACCTGCAGAAAGCTGGGACTAACGTAACAAAGGCTACTGTCAGTAACACACTACGCCACCAGGGACTCATATCCTGCAGTGCCAGACATGTCCCCCTGCTTAAGCCAGTACATATGCGGGCCCGTCTGAAGTTTGCTAGAGAGCATTTGGATGTTCCAGAAGAGTATTGGGAGAATGTCATATGGTCAGATGAAACCAAAGTAGAACTGTTTGGTAGAAACACAACTCGTCGTGTTTGGAGGAGAGTGAATGCTGAGTTGCATCCAAAGAACACCATACCTACTGTGATGCATGGGGGTGGCAACATCATGCTTTGGGGCTGTTTCTCTGCAAAAGGGACCAGGACGACTGATCCGTGTACATGAAAGAATGAATGGGGCCATGTATCGTGAGATTTTGAGTGCAAACCTCCTTCCATCAGCAAGGGCATTGAAGATGAAACGTGGCTGGGTCTTTCAGCATGACAATGATCCCAAGCACACCAATGCTCCAGGGCAATGAAGGAGTGGCTTCGTAAGAAGCATTTCAAGGTCCTGGAGTGGCCTAGCCAGTCTCCAGATCTCAACCCCATAGAAAACCTTTGGAGGGAGTTGAAAGTCCGTGTTGCCCAGCAACAGCCCCAAAACATCACTGCTCTAGAGGAGATCTGCATGGAGGAATGGGCCAACATACCAGCAACAGTGTGTGCCAACCTTGTGAAGACTTACAGAAAACGTTTGACCTCTGTCATTGCCAACAAAGGATTTATAGCAAAGTACTGAGATGAACTTTTGTTATTGACCAAATACTTATTTTCCACCATAATTTGCAAATAAATTCTTTAAAAATCAGACAATGTGATTTTCTAGATTTGTTTTCTCATTTTGTCTCTCATAGTTGAGGTCTACCTATGATGACAATTACAGGCCGGCCTCATCTTTTTAAGTGGGAGAACTTGCACAATTGGTGGCTGACTAAATACTTTTTTTTCCCCACTGTATATGTGGTGCATCATTGCCCTGTTTTGCACCAAAGAAGCACCACATTGTTAGGTCTGTGCCCCATTCATCAATTTTTATGAAAGTGAGTGGAGAGAGGTGGGGACACCTCAGCCGGACAAATTGACTCATGCTAGACAACTGGCGTGGGTTATACCTGAAAGATTTAATTTCTGCTGTTGTCTTGATCAGTTGCCAATGGATACAACCATGAACTTTCTAGCAGGAACTTTCTATGGTCTGGTATGTGTCAGAAACCCAGCCATGATTTCTTTATGGTGGACAGATTATCAGGCAGGAAACTACATACATGATAAGATAATCCATCCTCAATAAGGAAATCACAACTGGGTTTCATTGTATAGAAAGCTCTTGCATTCATGGTCGTATCCATTGGCAACCAATCGAGACAACAGAATTTCACCATTAAAATGATTAGAGAAAATTTTTAAAGCTTTGCAAAATTTTTAATTAATTATATTTGCAAAAATGTATAACTTTTAATTATCTACAAATCTAAATATTGTTATGTTCATGGGAATTGATTAAGATCCAATCAGTATGTCAAGAAAATCTAACATTTCATGGGTTCACACTCAAGTCAGTATCTGACTTTATATAAAAAGTTTCAAAAGTTGAAAAATTGCTCCCAGAAGTCAACCTCATTGAAGCCACTAACCTACTGCAAACATGTAAAATGCTAAGCGAATAACAATGGGTATTGGGTTCACAAGAAGTTGATCTACTCTAGTCACGCCTGCAAATCTACCTGCTTTATGTCTGACTCCAGGACATTGCAATTTTTTTTTACTAACTTAATAGCAATGTTTTAAGAAGCTACATATTCAGGGATAATCATGTCTTCATTATCAACTTTAACTTTAACACTTAAAGCAAATATATCCATATCCATGGAAAATGAGCAGGGTGTTAAACTCTATGAAGTGAATGAAAATGTACAAATTTCAGATAACAATAAGGCTTTTAAGGCGGTTATTTAATCCAGTGATATCAGCAGGCTTAGCTGTTCAGCTCAGCAAGAGATTTGTTTGGAGCGTGTAATGTTGTTACAGAATTGTGCACACAGAGTGGGGCAAGGTACCTTCCAGTTCGTCCTCAGCATGCTCTCCCGAGTGCGTCTTTCTTTCAGAGCTTCCTTCCAAGACGAGCATGCTGTAACTTGTGTGTCAGTCAGGTACCCTTCCCGTTGGCACATGCGGTACCACAACATCTCATCTTCAGCAAGAGCCCTCCAAGCCTTGCTCACCTAAAGAGAATCAAAAGGATAAGACACAGAAAAAAATACTTGGCTTATTATTTTGATCACATAGCAATGATAAATAATGCAAGTCTTAGAACTGATCTTGTTCCAAAGAGTGCTCAACCTTCTTTCTAATCCATGAGACATAAAGAGATTAAATGACTTTGTCTGCGGTGTATAATCTGTATTTAATAGATGTCAGATTTAGAGTTAAAACACTTGAGATTTAGTTGCTATCAGAAAGTCAATCCTAGCAGATTCTGGAAAATTGTCCATATGTAGTAATGTTTGTAAGGGAGGTTTCACTTGGTTGTAATGCTGCCGCAACACTTTTACCCTGTGCAGTTATAGTGAACCAAATTTGGTCTAACATATATAGCCTATTCTACTGTAAGGATAGGCAATCCATAGTACCATCTATGGAATCGAGAAATTCCCTTTGAGTGGGTTGTCCAGGCCAGTTTTTAAAGAGTCAGAATGAAAAAAAAAAAATCAAGCGTAATATTCAAAGTCTCTGCTGGTCTCCTGGTCCCCCCAAACATGCAGCAAATATCCAGTTAGCCAATTACTGATTGAGGTAGTCACTGCTGAGGCCAGTGAATTTCTTGTGTGTCTAGAGAGACCAGAAAGTAGAGACCAGCCAGGACCTAGGAAGTGTTCGAATGGAAGCGTAGTGGGATCTGTAAGGTATCATTTTTTATTTTTATGCCATTCCCCTTCAGAACAACCCCCTTCTGGTCTGTCTTTTTTGTGGCCTTACACCAATCATGTGAACATATCCATGAAGTGAATTTTGTAGCCGAAAACGGAAAACTATCCTGTCCATTTTTCATCTTTCCTTACCAGGAGTTTGCATTCACCTTGGACAGATCCATCCCTACACTGGATCTCTAAATTAGGGCTATGGAAGAAACAGGGCCAACTCTCCAGTAGGAGCTAAGGTTTCCTCAAGACAAAGGTCTTGTTTTCGCTTTAGGCAGAAATAATACACTGTGTTTGCCCATATCATGTTCTGAACCAAGTGAATTAAGGGTATTTCTATAATATAAAACAGAAAAGAGAGAGGAATGAGAAACTTTTTGCTGTTTGCATACTATGGATTTTCAATCAAGGCAATAAACTCCCAGAGGGAGTGGACATAGTAACCATTACATAATCTTTCCGAGAAGCTTGGGTAGAAGAGTTAACCAGCAAAACCCTGATGTATGTTGGTTATAACTTAATGCACAAGAATTGGCAGTGAGCTGCCCTGTAAGGGCCTCACAGAGCCAGGCTCAGCTGTATGAAGTCTCTAATAAAACCCTCTTCAGCATTTTAGTTCATGGCACCACTGAGACTTCATGTGTAGAGGGTATAAAAAGCCACTGGCATCCTGTCAGATTTATCAGCTTCCTGAGACACTTGAAGGTTCATGTAAGGCTTCATGTGGAACAACAATGATTTCATCCCACACAAATCTAATATCCTGTAAATAAGCCTTTGTGTATTTGTAATATAAAAGATTTTCTTCATAAAAGAAATATAAGCCAATCTGGATTAAAAAACACCAGGAGCATATTAATAGCAATATTACTGAAGCTACACGCAATGTCTCGCTTCGTGAACTGCAGCAACTTTTTATGAGCTGTAAGTGGCCACTTTGCTAATAAAACCTAGACTATGTCTAGCCTGCAAACAGTGGTCAGCCAATCCTTATCACCACGCTAAACTTCAGGTCCCTGTAGCTCCCGATCTTGTCTGCCTGCCAATATCATCCCTTCCTCCAGCAGATTCTCTTGTATATTTCTACAGTACACTAAAAAGAAATGAAGGCGAGAGAGAGAACAAAAATGCTGAAAAAAAATAATCTACCTAAAAAATAAGACTAAAAAGGCTGCCTGCACAAATAAGATAGATTTCTTTTTATTATAATATAATTTCATTAAAATAGTATTCCTGATGCAGGGGTGGAAATCATAATTATTAAAATGCCAGCATTCGCCGGCAATGAAGTGATCACCCGGTGTCCGGCTGCAGAGACCTTCAGCGATTATCTATGAAGGAACTAGTCCTGGCAGGGATATGACGCATTACACAGATCACATATTATATTTGACGTGTATATCACAAGTCTGGAAAAGAAATCCAAGGCTTGCAACTCTGTAATTGTGGATGTGCCACAGATCTGTACTAAAGTTTAGCCCCACTGTTGTTCAATGGGGCTGTTCTGTGACTTTTCCAAGTAGACTGTGAGAAGGAGAGGCCGAGATATGTTCTTTGCAGCCACTCTAACCAGATTAGTAGAGATGTCCTGAACAGGTGACCATCTCATAACAACTCAATATCAACAGAGTTCCTAACAACCCATTTAAACTGAGTCTTGAAATTTTTGTTCTACTAGCTGCTGACCCATGGGCTACTGCATTCCTGTATTGCAGGAGTGGATGGGAGACCAAAATTTCTGTTTTTAATTTATCCCCCTTTCCAAAAAAATAAAAGCTAATCCACAAGTTGAATGTACCTAAAATGATATCACAAGTTATCCTGATAAAGACAAGTTATCATCAGGCTACATTGATAGGAAAAAATGTTATAACATTTAAAGGAACACTAAATACTAAAATAATAAAACCTCCCAGCCCTTACTCCATTAATCTTTTCCTTACCCTTTGTTCTTTTTTGCCTCATGTTATGTGACTGTCTGTAATACAAGTGAAAGTTACAGGAGCCTCCATGCTATACAGTGTCTGAAGTAGGACAAAAAGCTTATTAAGCCCTGCCTCATTAACTATGCCCCTCCTCCTCTGGTGGTCTATGCCTAATGATGGAGCAGCTCAGCAGGAGATGAACACCTTTGTTCACTGCAGGTTTTCTTTAAGATTGTTTGTGTGACAATCATCAAGAACATTTTTCAGATTAACAATAGTTAAGGTAACTATATTTCTTAGTTTTTAATTCTGGGTTTAGTGTTCCTTTAAATGTGGTGATATTATTATTGTGTAAGAGTTGGAAAAAATAAAAAAGATACTATATACAAATTGCTATAAATTTAATGAACCACAGAATAAAGTTTACAATTATACTGCATGATGACTGTCATAATCACAAATCCCAAAAACAACAGGAAAGTTTCAATTTTTTTCCATTCCCCCAAATAAAAACTAATAAAAAAATAAAAAAAAATATTCAATATAGTATATAAAAAATTTGTCATTAAAAGTGTAACTTATTTTGCAAAAAGGAAGCCCTGATACTGCTGTTTTGATGGAAAAATTAAAAGGTTATGGCTTTTAGAATATAAAGATAAAAAAAACACCAACAAAAAAACACTATGTACTTTAGAGTTTTTACCCCTCATCTACAGGATATGCCTTAAATATCTGATAGGTTGGGTTTCAACCTCTAGGACCCAAACCTATACCATATTGAGGCAACAGACACATCTAGGCATGTTTGGGTTGAACAAAAAGTCTGGCAGGTTCCCTTAAAGGCAATGTGTCACTAGAAAATGACCTATGTTTTAAACAATTTTTATGTTAAACATATTTTTAAAGAATTTTTGAGGTTTTTAAAATTTTTCCTTGCTATTGGTATTTAAAAAAAACAAAAAAAAACAAACTAAAATCCTGCAGTTCCCTGTTTTCTGTAGGAGATTTATTTGCAACAGCCAACTTTCTTATGTATATAAAGATAAGACACAGAATTCACCATAGATTTCACTGCGTATCTACTCTCCCCTCTGTGCAATGACTTCTTCCCAGGTCACAGAGCATGCCTAGAAAACTCTCCTAAGTTAATAGGGTCTGCTCCAGTCCATCGTATTTATGGACAATGGTACTTCTATAGGGAAAAAATATAAAAAAAATAATAAAAAAAAAAATCACAATGTTTTTGGCTTAGTGGATTTTTTTAAAATATAGATATAAAATTCTTTAAAAAAAATGTGATTTAAACAATAGGTCATTTCCTGGTGACACATTCCCTTTAAAGCTCAAAAGAATGACCTAATTTTCCTGAGCCAAAAATCAGTCCATTGAGGGCGTTGACTACTTTTGATCTAGAAATTGAAAAAAAAAAAAAAAAAAAAAAAGAAAATAATAATCTGTCTTATTTTACTTGTGTTGCCACCGGCATAGGTGAAAGGTCTAAGAACAAGGAGATGTCTCCCCAACAGTGAGTTTGAGGCAAACATCTGGTCGTCCTTGGGCGTCTTACTACCTATGTTACAGAAACCCTATGACTGTAATGGTAAAAATGTATTTTACAACTAAAAATCTGAGAAATAAAAGATGCTGCTAAATGTTGAATCTTGCTGTTACAAGAGCTCCATATCCATAATAAACTCAGCTGCCCTTCAGAAAAGTCAACCTGCTAAGAAGTTAAAGTTAATGCATCAGAAGAAAAACAATTATTCCAAACATTTGCAGTCATTATGTATAGACAGATGGCGGAGGAACATTGTCATTACATTACAGCAAATCAGGATGCTCCCATCTCAGTAGGTTTATTTTGCCTTGAGGAAACTGTCATACCTGTCTCTGCATGTTAACCCTTAACATATACACTAAAGCCGCTCACTTCACACTGATAGATGCTAGACTGCTTTGCAAAATGCTGCCACAGATAACCCCCTGGGAGGAAGAAAAGAAAGGCATTGAAAATGGAAAAGGATGCAAGTTTGTTGGGTGTGAGGACTGAAGTGTGATTAAGCCTGAAAAGGATCCCTGCCATCTCTTTGCTTTACTGTTTTTCGAGAGAGAAATTTGGCGAGATAGCTAACTAAGCAGGCAGGTCCCCTCCAAGGCCACTAGTACAGCTTAGGATGCCAACTCCTCAAAACTGGCCCAGTCTTTTTGAGCTCCCAAGGCCCCTTCATCTGAAATCTCTTGTAGTAAACACTCAAAAAGCAGCGGGGCATTCAGCTGAACAGAAGCGCTTTCAGCTTCTGATAAATATATAAAAAAAAGACAAACAGAGAGACGGGAACAATGTTTTTGTGCTGGTTTCTTGTGTTGCTACTTTATTATTTGTTGTATGAAAAGCAGCACGATGAATAATTTGTAGAAAACAAGACGGAGAGAAAGAGAATGTTATCACATCAACTAAATACCAAGCACAAGCATCTGAAGGCTTAGAAATTGTGGCTGTATTTTCATTGTATTAGATGATACTCATCATGCAGGGGGCGTTACACTACAGAAACACATAAAACATACCATAAGCATACCATAAACAGTAAATGTTACATTGACCGCTCTTTAATGGTTATCATGTTATGTAAGTTACAGTGACAGGTGACTTACTCTACCGCCACAGTGCAGAACAGATGTGCTAAACCTGTCTAATTTATAGACAGTGCGATCTTAAACTAGACAGTGTTAAAATATGCCATATTTATCACAG
Organism: Leptodactylus fallax; assembly: GCA_947044405.1. NCBI lineage: Eukaryota > Metazoa > Chordata > Amphibia > Anura > Leptodactylidae > Leptodactylus > Leptodactylus fallax. The sequence goes on from CAMRHE010000019.1 coordinate 2,359,515, forward strand.
TGACTGATGCTGCGTGATAAATCTGGACAAAGTGAAAATGTCTACAATGCAGAAAAAAAAATCACAGACAGGTCACATGTGACTCCTCGGTCATCCAAGACCTATATTGTGGTCTATGATTGCAAAGTAGAGTGTGTAACCCCTATGACAACCATTAGATATGATGTTGTGCAACACATATTTGTAGTAAGTAATTTACAATGTACAATGTAATTTACATTGTAGATTTTGTAAAGCTTTTTAGGTGAATCTGATCACAAGATGATATTGAATTAATTTGCTGATTTCTTTTCTCGCTGGAATTTTTTTTTTATTTTTCCAGTATTCCTGAGTGATTTTAGAATATATTAGCTATTTTTTTCTGCTGGAGAGTATAATAAAAAAATTGCTGGGGGATCTCTTGAAAATGACTCTTGGCAACATGTAACTCTACAGAAAAAAAAGTCTTACTACAAATCATACATAAAGTGTATTCTTTATATGCTGATTTTTTAAAAGTCTGCCAAGCAAAAGGCTACAAATTGTAACTTGTAATTTTATAGTTTCGTGCAATTGGCAAGCACTGCTTTGTTTTCTCAGGCCATTGACACCATGTTCATTGGTGTCATGGCCATGCTGCAGCTCAGTCCCATTCATATGAATAGAATAAAGAAATAATATCATGAACAACTGCTATACAGTGTATAGTGCTAAGCTTGATAAGTAATGAAGAGGCCGCAGTGCTTGAATGCTGCAACCAGGGACATTTGGGCAAGCACTGATACTGATGCCCTATGCTAAGAACAGACCTTCAATATTACAGTTCTAGAAAACCCTTAAGGCCGCAGTCTCCCGCAGCGCTTTTTTTAGTACGGCCCGCTACGTGGGGCCTTAGCCTAAAGGGGTTTTCCAGGCCCAAATTTTTTCATACTGATGACCTATCTACAGGACAGGTCATCAGTATGTGATCTGTGGGGAAACCCACACAGATCAGTTGTTCCAGAAGCCTCCAGGTCCCGGAAGCTGGTGCAGTGGATAGGGAGCGTGTGCAGGCTGCTACTATTTAAGTAATAAGAGATGCGCTGCAATTCATGGGTACCACTGCTATGCAGTGGAGGGGGCTGCAGCACTTCTCCTATTACATGAATATCCTGTGGATAGGTCATTAGTAGAAAAATTCATTTGGACTGTAAAACCCCTTTAAAGGGATACTGGTAAAGAGCCACAGAAGTGTTTTGACCAAAGTGAAAACACTGGTGGATTCATTCAATTTTGCAAAATTGGAAGAAAAGAAAATTGGAATGAAAGAAAATCCATCCATCATGCAGTTTATGCAATCCGACAACTTCTTATATTGTAACATACATACCTGTGCACATCTGCCAAGCTCTGTCATGTCCAAGTACTGAAAGATTTGTAGGGCAATTTCATATGGCAGCTGGATATCAAAGAATGGAATCTCATTTATTTCATTCTGAAGAAAAACAAAAAATTCAAATGAAAGTAAATGAAAATGTGTTCTATTATCTATGTTTTTCACTGTAATTCCTATATCAGCTTTCATTGAAATGCAGAAAAAATGTTTACTGTCTCTGCCATCCTTACATAGATGTTATTTATGAGCATATAAGCAAAAACAATTCTGAGTGATGGAATATACTCCCGGATATGGAGTCCACTGGAGCATCACACAAAAAACCTTTGTATTAATCTCTATGAAATCAAAGGCATAAAGAGATAGAGTAGACTCCATATGGACCTCCACAGCAGCTCTGCTATGGCTTCATACAAAGCTGAGCCTTAATACAACCTCAGTACTACACAAGACTACACTGAAACACCTACTGTTGGTCCATCTCTACAACACTTTACAATGCTGCCTATAGATTTATCACTTCTTCTTGTGCTACGCAATGTAGCTGGAAAATTGTGAACCTGTTAAATTCTGGCTAAAGTCCTCTGTGGTGCTTCAGGTTTTACACTAAGCGCTCTTTTTAACCGGTGACAGCCATTTATCTCAATTTATCTGAAGGGTTCCAAGATACTGAGAATGGGGATTCATATGTATTCACAATACAGATCGATATACGCTGCCTTAATGATATTAATAGACGTATTGACTTTTTCCTTTGCATGTTCAAGTCTATGGGTGTGAAAGTGTATTCAGGTGACTTCTGCAGAAGTGAATGAAGAGCGTAGCTTATCCACCTCTCCACCTATTTTCTGCTTGGATGTGGCAGCTTGCAGATGCCATTTCAGATAGGAAGGGGGATCGAGGGAACCCTTGTTCTGGAGAAAGTGCAGGTGCCATGGGGTCAAACCTTCATTTATCAGACATTAATGGAACATTGGGTGGATATGCCATTATAGGAACAGAAAAATAGAAATCCTAACGGGGATGGAACTATCATAGGAGGGAAACAAACAGATCCCCATGGACTCCATTGATGCTAATAGGGTCCCACTGGGTTATCTGTTATGTTGCCAGTCATTTTGCTGATCAACAAAGACCATAACCTTACAAGGAAAGAAAAAGAATTACAGACTATTAGAAGAACTATCAAAAGCTCACATTTTAATAAGACAACAACAATATTCTGGGAGAAAAACAAAAAAGCAGCAGCATCTGGAGCATTACTGTGATTCTTACTTCATAGGAAAGTTTAACCTTCGCTTCATCTGCCTCAACTATCAACCGTGTTTCCCCCTTTCTAAAAACATATACCAGATGATATCTGTGCCTTTTATCTCTATTGTGTAGCATTCTGCAAGCTGCTTTTTTCTGAATGTAAGATTTGTAGTAACTGGCTGGGTATGGACACTGTGTAACTGGGACAAGTGTAGTGATACTGTACATGTTGGCAAATGTTTTGTTAACAAAAATGGGGTAAAGACCCATAAATTTCTATGGGCCCATACACATAGCCGTAGTTTTTGTGTCCTATACCTGTCCGTATTTGCGGCTCGGTCCATTCAATTCAATCTATGGGTCAGTGAAAAGCACAGATGACACACGGATTGGTATTTTTACTGACCCTTACACTGCACATAATCCTGTGAAGGAGGCCTAACTGTCTGTGCAGGAAAAGGCACTTAGGACAACCTGTTGTTGGTAAATGTTGTGTGGTCCGTCACCTATCATACTTTTATAAGGGGTCTAATTGACATGTCATAAAACACACTAAGGGGAGTGTCCTGGGACAACTCATTGAATTCACATCAGGAGAGTAGGATTGTTGTGTAGCTGCACTCCCACAGTCAAAGGACCAAAAGACATAAAGCACAATAAGCTAACTGGTCAGGTTTATGGCATTTCCTCCCTAGTGGGAAAAAGCACAACAGTAAGTACCACAGACACATATGTGTAATAATAGTAGCAAAAGATGGTGCTTCTGCTTTACTTTTACTGATAGTACCCTGGTTAATAAGTGCTTCACTAGTTCCCTGTGTGAATGAGGTCCATGCACACAAGCATTTTGTGGTCATGTTAATAAGCTATAAATTTCAAGCCACAATTTAAGATCATACACAGCCCTTAGAGCTTTTTAATTTCATACAGTAAGTCAATAGAGCAGGTGGTGGCAGTAAATATTTTAACATACAGATGAAGCAAAGGAAATCTGAACTTCTGCAATTGGTTAAACTGCTGCAGTGTGATATCTTATCACAGAAGATAACAAAAATGTTTTTCTGCTACATCTATATGTTATCTAAAGAGGACCTTTCACCACTTCCACCAATTCTAGTTCTCAGCATCTGTTAATAGGCGCTGCTCCACTGATTCCAGCACAGTTGGTATTTTCTCTCTAGCCTCCACCGTTTCTGAGCAACAAGCACAGTTAGTTTTGGTGCCTTATGTGCTATTTAAGCTCAGTAATGTCAGAAGGGCAGTGTCAGGCAGGGGGTGTGACTCAGAGCTCCAATCAGAGGCAGCCAGTGTCAGAGCTCAGAATCACACCCCCTGCCTGCTTCTGCCTGACACCGCCCTAATGACAGCATTGATTACTCAGGAATGGTGGGAGCTAGAGAAAAAATTCCAACTGTATCAGAATCAGTGGAGCAGCGCCTATTAAATGATGTATAGAGCTGGACTTGTTGGGGGTGGTGAAAGGTCTGTTATTTCCCTGCCCTTTAGCTGTACTGATCAGTGATCTGAATTACCTAATCTTATCCATTACCCCAGCAGCCCTTCCACAGAGAGCAGAAAGATAAGAAGAGGTGGCTAAAACTTATAATGACTTAAAGGGGGGCCAAGAGTGAGCAAAGATAGAAAAGAAGTGATATTCACCTACCTCTTGTCCTCCGTTTCAGTATTAAGTCTCCTGTTTCATTCTATGCCTGCACTGGCTGGCCCAGTTCAGGTGACTGTTACGGCCAGTCAGTGGTCACATGTTAGGTACCAGTGACATATTAGCAGTGATGTCACGAGTACCCTACAAATGACTACAGTGGATAGTGACTGGCTGCAGTGGTCACCTCAGCTGCTCTATTTCTGCCAAAGCCAGTGCAGATACAGTATGTAACGGGGGACCCGACACCAGAATGGAAGAATGAGTATCACTTCTTTTTATTTTTGCCCACCCCCCCACCTTACCTGGAAAACCCTTTAATTTCTTACATACCTGGCTAATGTTTCTCCTGAAAATTCAGCCCTGTAATAAGTCAAGTCTATCACTTGAAGACTGAACCAGCTCTCTTTATCCATCTGTCCTCTGTGTACAGACGCCTGGATGTTACTCCGAGTGTCATCCGAGTGCATTCCGCTGCACACTAGGCCCCACATCAGAAGAACACTTGATCATGTGCATGGGGTCTTAGATCAACGCGTAAAATGTGACACAAAGAGTTAACAGTATCTCTGGATTTCATTCACCATGTTTCCTTTTCATGGCAATAATCAGCATTACTCAAACTTTAGTGAAGGTTCCAGAACTCTGACAATCATAGCACAAGCTGGCATGAGCTTCAGTGGTAAGGTTAGCTATGCCACCGATTTGGTATAGTGCCGCCGCTCAGTACTCTGTTGTCCTTGTGAGTTATATGTGGTTTGAAACAAAGGAATGACCAACCATGGGTCCCATAAATTAGTATGAAATGAGGAATGGTTTGGCCGCTTTGTTTTTAGGTCCTGCCATTCAAGCACAGCAAGCGAGCACTCTGTGCAGCCGAATCTAAGCACAGACGTTTGTTATCCATTTAAGAAAGCAAATGGGAGCCGGCTCAAATTAACTGCTTAATTTATGTAATCAAAGCCTGTTGACTTGGCGATTAGAAAGCTTCTCCGCTGTTGGTTTCCGAGGCTGGCTAAATGACTCTTTAGCGTTGCCAGGCCAATTAGGAGCACACAGACAAACATTAAAATATTAATTTTAGATTCTAGTTAATGATGTGGCTCTTTGGAAAGTCACATTTGAGAATCTTTTGTCCGCTGAAACATGGAAAACTGCACACGCTGCAAGCCAATGCAATGATATTATTAAGAGAATAGTTCTGCCTACTGAAATTACTTACATGAAGTCAAGCATTTCCAAATACTGCCTATATTTACTGTTGTATAGATCTCTGTCATTTTAGCTACGCTTACAAAGTTATCTAAAAAGAATATATCACCATTTTTTAAAATCAGATGTGAAATATATTACTTTTTTTCTAATATGTTTTTATTTTCAGAATTTTTAATTCTATTTTATGTACGGTATATGTTTACGGGGGGCTACCAGCTTGTCTGAGCTTCTGTTAGCAGTATTTAGTGATACGATCTACAGCATAGTCATGGTCACACGTAGTAACAGAATGGAGCATTGTTTCCACTGACATGTTGCGATTTACAAAACTGCGACAGTTTCTGAAATTACGGCATTTCCGATGCGGATTTTTTTCTGCAATGTCTGGATGGGATTAGCCAGAATCTCATCCACTTTGCAAGTACTGTAATACACAGCGTTTTTTGCCCTGGCCACAACGTTGCATATTCGCAACGTGGGGCTCCGGCCTTAGTCTATTATTAGGCTTAGTAGCCAAAGTGAAAATTGCAGGATTTTAGTTTTTTATTTCCTTTAAAATATAGATAGTGACATAGAAAATAAAAAAAAATAAATAATGATCAAAATATGTTTAAAAATGTGTTTAACTTAAAAACTTGGTTTAAAAAGTAGATCATAGTAGATTTTCTCGATACACATTCCTTTTAACATCTTCTTCATTTGGGTTATTCCTTTTTAAACCATGGCAAGGCACAAAATGTGCAAAAACAAATCATGGAGCATGAGGATACATTAAGGCGATCAGGTTGGGTGCAGTTTTTTGTTATTTGATCTATAATATTAAAAACGGCACCATAACTACATTAAAACCACATGTTTTTTTTTGTCAAATACAGTTTAAATTGCACCCTAAGACTTATTGTCTCAAAGCACTTTGGAGCGGTGTTTGATATATGTCTCATGACAAATAATTAAACAAATTATATTCTTCAGCATTTTATGGGAAAATTAGTGTACAGAAATAAAAAAAACAAAACTATTGCAAAAGGACAGACAAGTATTTCATTTAACTGACTAAGCCTCTCCCACTATAAGAGACAGAGATATGGGACACTGACTATCCCTTCCACAGTATAAGGAACAGCCACTGTATTGCACATGTCGGTCCTATTTTGCCTCTTATTATTTATTATTTTTTTATTTTATTATGCTTACTTATATAGCACCATCAAATTGCACAGTGCTTTTACAGATATTGTCATTCACTGTCCCATGTAGAGTTCACAATCTACATTCCCTATCAGTATGTCTTTGGAGTGTGGAAGGAAACCAGAGTACCCGGAGGAAACTCACACAAACACAGGGAGAACATACACTCTCCTTGCAGATGTTGTCCTTGGAAGGATTCGAAACCCAGGATTCCTGTTGGCCAAATTTTCAGCTTAAACCCACTCTGGAGGTCCAGACTCCATGTATGATCTATGATGCTAGAAGTTTCTGCCTCCCCTAGGCTCTACTGTCTCAAACTATGGACAAAAGCAACAGTGAAGCCATGGGGAGGCAGGGACTCCTAGCATCATTGATCACACAGGGAGTCCAGGTCTCCAGACAGTTTCAGTCTAGGAAATGCAAGCTATATATTCTGGATTTTCCCGTTTGCAGGGGGCCATAGAAAATTAGGATTAGAAAAATATGGCCGAATCCATTCAGAAGCAGCACCACACCTATAGTTTGTGACTGGTATTGCAACGCAGCTCCACTAAAGTAAATAGGGAGGAACTGCAGTACCACACATAATCTGTGGAAAGATGTGGCACTGTTTATGAAATAAAGAACCTATGTTTCTTATCTTTGATAATCATTTTTAGGCTGGGGCCCCACTTGGTGTAAACGCTGCGGAAAAAAAACGAGGAATTTTACAGTCACAGTCATTCTAGTGAATCCCATGCCCACTGTGCGGTAAAATACGCGTTGCGGACATGCTGCAATTTCCAAAAGCCAGCAGTTTCCATATAGATATCATTGAAGCAAAAAGCAGAGAAACCTCTGCGAACTTTCTGTGCAAAGCGTGCGCTGCAGAAAGAACTGCGATGCGTTGTCACCGCAGTTTTTCCCACAGCACTTTTTTTTGCTGCGAGACACCATGTGCGGCCTTAGCCTTAATGGTATTTGGTTTGATCGACTGAAATCTTCTCTTTAGTCTCAGTTTACAAGCAATAGATCAGCTGCCCATTACCCAAGACATTCACCTTGCTACCAATTATCTAAATACCCAAATTAAAGTGATTTGTGATGCCCACCTTGAAATTTAGCACCCGGGGTACATTCCCATCAGCCACCTTACCTACCCTGGGTAAAACACTTGACTAAAGCTGGCCTTATACAAAGGGGTTTGACAATGGCTCCTCTCCCTCTTGATATTAAAATAATGTGAACGTGGCTAAGCTGGAAGTGTATGTTATGGGGAGTTTGGAAAGGAAGTGCATGTGTAGAAAGTGCTGCAGTGGAGGGAATCACATCAGAACTGATGTTCTTGGGCGCTATAGTGAAACTTTATTTTATAAAGTTCACATATTTGCATAGAAATATACTTCTATACATGGGAGAAACCAGAAAACTACATTTTTTTTTTTCCTGGCATATAAATACGTGTCAGGGAAAGCATCTGAAGCTTTACAGTTGTGCCAGGTCCAATCTGCCTTTATCATCAACAGGGCAGACACCTTGCTGCTAAAGCTGGCACTCACTGCACTAAGGCAGAGACAGGGCAGCCACTTGCCTTTCAAGAGATGAAAGCTGCTATGCGATGGGTTGCTATGGGCAACTAAAACAGCTTTCATAAAATCAGCTCCAATAATTATGCTCCAATCCACCAATCAGCGAGCTTCTGTTATTTTGTAAACCAATCTGGTAGAATGACATCTGTAATCTGATTGGTTGCTAGGTAGTAGTACATCCTGCTACGGCCCACCATACACAGCAGCCGTGGTGACGTCACAGCACCCGCCCCGCATAATATTTACCAGGTCACTGATGAGCTGCTCCACTAGGCTGGGTGGTGCGGGCGGCCTCTGGGGAGGTCCCGGCCTGGCAGCTGCGGGCCCGGGCCTCTCCTGCAGCAGGCTCTCTGCCAGCTCCAGGTACCTATTCTCCGCTCCCTCCGTATCTGGAAGCGGTGAACCAGGGAGACGTCTCCAGGCCACATCCCCTTCGCATGGCAGCTCGGGCTCCGGGCTGGATGCAGAGCGTCGGCGTTTCGGAGGCACAGGGGCTGCGATTCTTCCCCGGATCTCTGCCCTCCAGCGAGTGCGGAACTCTTCCAGGGAGGTGTCCAGCGACATCGTGTCCAGCGGCCGGATCCTCACTCAGCACTGCCGGCTATTGGCCATCATGAACAGGTGGCGCGGTGGGGAGCTGGGGCGCTGGAATAGTTACGTTGCTAGGGTAACAGCGAACCCCTCTGTGTCAGCTGAACGACCTGGTGCAGTCTGTAGCGTCTTCCGGCCAGGAACTGAGCGCCTAAACATTGGTTCCTAGGTTGATGTTCACATCTAGTTATTGTGCGCTGCCACTCAAGGTTTAGTAATAAAATCGCAAGGCCGAGATTCCGGAGCCTTCATATTCTAGTAATGTCTGCGGCGCATTCTAAATGTCTCAGGTTAGAATAAATGGTAACCCCTCGTGGGCACGGCAGGTTTTGCTTTCTTGCTCTGCATACTTTGAACAATATTTGGCTTTTATTTTTACATTGTTGTATGACTCCTATTTGTAGTTTACATTTAATCTGTCATATGAGCATAAGGCTCTGTTCACACTGTTGTCCTTGCAGATGCAGTGCTGTTTTAGCTGTAAGGTTATCAGTAGAAAATCTATTCTCAGGATAGTCCATCAGTAGGGTCAGACACCTGGACCCTGCACCGATCAGCTGTTCAGGCTGTCTCCAGGTGTTGGAAGATGTAGAAGGGAGTGTGCTGGAAGCAGAAGGCACCATCTGCAGTAGAGTGCCTGTGCTGGGGTACTGTAATGCTGCTCCTACTGAAGTGAATAGGTGTAGATCTGCAGTACTGCAGCACATCCTCTTTACAGCAATGGTGCCTTCTACCCCTGGCACTGCGTCCTGTATAGCTTCCAATGTGCAGAGGCAACTGGAGCAGTAGACAAGTCGGTGTGGGGTCCAGGCATCGGACCCCCACTGATCAGTTACAGATGGCCTATCCTGTAGAAAGGTCGTTGGTATGAAAGCTGTCTGGGTGGTTCTTTTATCCTTCTTTGGTGATGTTTGTTCAATAAAGTTAAATAAATATTAAAAACAACAAAAACTTTTTTTTTTTTTTTTTTACATATTTGTTGTATATGCTTTGAATCTCAGGAATCGCACTGCTAGATGTTCTGTTGTTCACACGCTACAGATTTTGGGATTGAAACCAAACTACGAAAGAGATGCAGATCTTTGTTTTTTTGGTCTTTGTCTGTTACAATTCTAGTTTTGACTTACAGATACTGATCTAATACTGCTGCATGAAATTGGCCTGAGGCCGAGGCACCATGTTGCAAAAACATCACGATTTTGCCTTGGTGGAAACAACCGCAGCGGTTTACAGTACCTGCAAAGTGGATGGGATTTTGGCTAATCCCATTCATACATTGCAGAAAAATATCCTCAGTGGAAATGCTGCAATTTCAGAAACTGTCGCAGTTTTGTAAACCATTGTGTTTTTGTAAATCGCTGCATCTTATGGAAATTCTGGCGTTTTCCATATAGGTATAATAGGGACAGAAAGTCTGCAGAGGAAAACTCTGTGAACTATCTGTGAAAAGTGTTGCAGAAAAAAAACGCAATGCACTCCGCCGCACTCTTTGGCTACGGCTTGCTATGTGGGGCCTTAGGCTAAGGAATCATTTTCGTGTTTCTAGTCATGATACATTTATTTTACTGATATTTTTACTACATTGTGTTTTTTGTTGAGCTGTAGTTTGCAGTAAGTGGGGACATGTGAGTACACCCTTTAGGATATAATGACTGAAATTGGAGATTTCTTTGATCCCACTTAGCTGCAGAGTTGGAAAAAAGTTACCACGGAGGGTGGGTTCACACTTGCGCCGGAGTCTGTCCGCTGCGAATCCGACTGAAAATCTTGGGAAACTGTATAGGGACTGGCTAGCAAAAGGTTAGAGACGCATTGCATAAAAACCCATTCATTTGAATGGGTTTTTAAAGCAATGCGCAGGTGTGCGCTTATACCCTCTGCGCCGCGAAGCCAGTTTTTTTTGCTGGAAACAGAGTCAGACATGCAGGACTTTGTTTCCAGCGAAAAAAACTGGATTCAATCTGACCTTGGTACTTGTCTTTCCCCTCCCGATTGGGATAGGTTCTTCCTGTATACGCATAAGCTCCCACTGCCTTGGAGTGCGCAGGAAAAGAACTACAAAATACTGACCCACTGGTACCGCTGTCCTGACCTCCTGCACAGGATCTATCCTGGTGTATCCGACCGGTGTTGGCGCTGTGGTTCCGAAAGAGGTACGATGTATAACATCTGGTGGGAATGCGCTGCCCTTAGACCCTTCGGGATGCTGTTTTCGCGTTGTACACTAAAGTGAGTGGCAAATCTGTCACACCTTCACCTCGTCTAGCCCTTCTCTCCATTATACCAGGGAACGTCTCCGCTGTTAAGAGAGACCTCCTGCGACATTTTCTCACTGCCGCCAGAACAGTCATTCCCAGGCATTGGCGCAGTACTGCTGTGCCCACCCTGGTTGAGTTCCTACAGGAGCTTCTCCATATTAAGAGAATGGAGGCCGTGGTGGCTGAGGACGTGCCTGACCCTTCTAAATTTGAGTCCCTCTGGCGGCCGTGGGTGATGTTCCAGGAGACTTCAGAGTTCTCTTCTTTATTTTCCTGAACTGGGAGCGCCTTGCTACCCTTTCCGTAAGGGGTCTGGCCGTCGCCTTCTGTACCATCCCTCTCTCCCCCTTCCCTTTCCCTTTCTCCACAGTGTGCCCTTCCCCATCCCGGTCTTGTATGTGGTTTTATGTGTTTCTGTTCACCCATGTCTTCCCCAAGTTCCCCTTTCACTCCAGCATTTGTCTTTTTCTTTTACTACGCAAGTGGCACTGTGATGGCCCTCCACAGCCGGACTTTTCCTTCTGTCCTGTAGTGTTCCCTGCCATCACCCCCCAATGATGCGTTTCCCCATGTTGTTATAGTGCCACCCGTTACTGGTTTCTCTGTTGCGGGCGTCAGCAGCCCTCTACCCTGGCTGTTCCTCACCGACTTCTCCACGATTGGGTGGCCTACGTGCCTCCTACTGCCCTATTTGATGCCTTTGTATTGGTTTTGTTTCTTTTTGTTATTATTTGCAAAAACCTCAATAAAATAAAAAAAACTGGATTCGTGGCGCAGAGGGTGTAAGCGCACATGCGCGCATGGTTTTAAAAACCCATTGAAATGAATGGGTTTTTAAGCAATGCATCGCTAACCTTTCTCTATCCAGTCCCTATACAGTTTCCCAAGATTTTCAGTCGGATTCGCGGCGGATGGACTCTTGCGCAAGTGTGAACCCACCCTGACTCCGGCTTACAAATAAGATTTATTTATATTATACACTTTTTGTATTGTATAATTAGATGCATAGTTTGTTGTATATTTTCTTTCAAAGGAATTCAGTGACTAGATTTTTAATGAATTAGAGGATTTTTACTGCTGTGGGGCATTCCTTACTGCCCAGTGATGACGGTGAGCTGTGAGGTACACCCCCCAATACTAGTCTAAGGACGAGTACTGTCGGAGGGGGGGGCGTTTCTTACAGCCCAGCGATGATGCTAGGCTGTGAGGAGCACTCTTCTGACAGTGGGGAGATATCGGTGTCGGAATTAACGGCACCGATATCGCTAACCCCAGGGCACATACCGGGAAAGCCGACAGTGCAGTCCTCTATAGCCTGTGCCCACTTTCACACTTGCATTTCTATGCTAGAACAAGGAAACAAGGAATGGATCCTACACAGAAAAAGAGTCCTGTTAACATATAATAGAGGCTAGCTTACCCCGGATTCTTCTTATGGTTCTTTCCATGCATGGAAAAAGAATTTGGAGTGCTCCCCGAAGGTAAATTCCAATCCGGAAACAATAATTTCCAGCATGGAGCAGTTTCCATATAAAACTTCGCCCAGCTACTTGGTGCTCCCCAATATCACCTATACTGAGAACAAGTAAACATGGACACCATGTGTAATATGGAGCAATGTCTTAGTGAGCAACTGTAGGTAAAAAATCAGAGAACTAGGCCTTTGTGGTAAGTCGATATTCTTTTCACAGCTACAGTGGGGATAAAAAGTATTTAGTCAGCCACCAATTGTGCAAGTTCTCCCACTTAAAAAGATGAGAGGCCTGTAATTGTCATCATAGTTAGACCTCAACTATGAGAGACAAAATGAGAAAACAAATCCAGAAAATCACATTGTCTGATTTTTAAAGAATTTATTTGCAAATTATGGTGGAAAATAAGTATTTGGTCAATAACAAAAGTTCATCTCAATACTTTGTTATATATCCTTTGTTGGCAATGACCGAGGTCAAAGGTTTTCTGTAAGTCTTCATAAGGTTGGCACACACTGTTGCTGGTATGTTGGCCCATTCCTCCATGCAGATCTCCTCTAGAGCAGTGATGTTTTGGGGCTGTCGCTGGGCAACACGGACTTTCAACTCCCTCCAAAGGTTTTCTATGGGGTTGAGGTCTGGAGACTGGCTAGGCCACTCCAGGACCTTGAAATGCTTCTTACAAAGCCACTCCTTCATTGCCCTGGTGGTGTGCTTGGGATCATTGTCATGCTGAAAGACCCAGCCACGTTTCATCTTCAATGCCCTTGCTGATGGAAGGAGGTTTGCACTCAAAATCTCACGATACATGGCCCCATTTATTCTTTCATGTACACGGATCAGTCGTCCTGATCCCTTTGCAGAGAAACAGCCCCAAAGCATGATGTTGCCACCCCCATGCTTCACAGTAGGTATGGTGTTCTTTGGATGCAACTCAGCATTCACTCTCCTTCAAACACGACGAGTTGTGTTTCTACCAAACAGTTCTACTTTGGTTTCATCTGACCATATGACATTCTCCCAGTACTTTTCTGGAACATCCAAATGCTCTCTTTCAAACTTCAGACGGGCCCGGATATATACTGGCTTAAGCAGGGGGACACGTCTGGCACTGCAAGATCTGAGTCCCTGGTGACGTAGTGTGTTACTGACGGTAGCCTTTGTTACGTTAGTCCCAGCTTTCTGCAGGTCATTCACTAGGTCCCCCCGTGTGGTTCTGGGATTTTTGCTCACCGTTCTTGTGATCATTTTGACCCCACAGGGTGAGATCTTGCATGGAGCCCCTAATCAAGGGAGATTATCAGTGGTCTTGTATGTCTTCCATTTTCTAATTATTGCTCCCACAGTTGATTTCTTCACACCAAGCTGCTTGCCTATTGCAGATTCAGTCTTCCCAGCCTGGTGCAGGTCTACAATTTTGTTTCTGGTGTCCTTCCACAGCTCTTTGGTCTTCACCATAGTGGAGTTTGGAGTGTGACTGTTTGAGGTTGTGGACAGGTGTCTTTTATACTGATAACAATGTCAAACAGGAGCCATTACTACAGGTAATGAGTGGAGGACAGAGGAGCCTCTTAAAGAAGAAATTACAGGTCTGTGAGAGCCAGAAATCTTACTTGTTTGTAGGTGACCAAATACTTATTTTCCACCATAATTTGCAAATAAATTCTTTAAAAATCAGACAATGCGATTTTCTGTATTTGTTTTCTCATTTTGTCTCTTATAGTTGAGGTCTACCTATGATGACAATTACAGGCCTCTCTCATCTTTGTAAGTGGGAGAACTTGCACAATTGGTGGCTGACTAAATACTTTTTTTTCCCCACTGTATATGTCACATTACTGTTCCCTTGTGGTATTGTAAGTGTACAAATATTTTAATGGCTTAGAATTCTGACAATGTAAGTGACTGAAACAGTTCAATCTGGAAAGATAAAAGGTAAAGACAGCCGCTTTTATTTAGGGAAGTATATTGCAAAGTTTGTTCCCCTCACCTGCACTATTGATTTTTGAAAAATTAAAGTTTACTTACTCTTTAAGAAACACCGATCAGTTTATGGCTGTGCTACCACAGATTTTTTTTTCTGCTTCCAAAAAAAGATCTGTGAACATACAGTGGGTAAAAAAAGGATTTAGTCAGCCACCAATTGTGCAAGTTCTCCCACTTAAAAAGATGAGGCCGGCCTGTAATTGTCATCATAGGTAGACCTCAACTATGAGAGACAAAATGTGAAAACATATCTAGAAAATCACATTGTCTGATTTTTTAAGAATTTATTTGTAAATTATGGTAAAAAATACAGTAAGTATTTGGTCACCTACAAACAAGCAAGATTTCTGTCTCTCACAGACCTGTAACTTCTTCTTTAAGAGGCTCCTCTGTCCTCCACTCATTACCTGTAGTAATGGCTCCTGTTTGACATTGTTATCAGTATAAAAGACACCTGTCCACAACCTCAAACAGTCACACTCCAAACTCCACTATGGTGAAGACCAAAGAGCTGTGGAAGGAGATCAGAAACAAAATTGTAGACCTGCACCAGGCTGGGAAGACAATCTGCAATAGGCAAGCAGCTTGGTGTGAACAAATCAACTGTGGGAGCAATAATTAGAAAATGACATACAAGACCACTGATAATCTCCCTCGATCAGGGGCTCCATGCAAGATCTCACCCCGTGGGGTCAGAATGATCACAAGAACGGTGAGCAAAAATCCCAGAACCACACGGGGGGACCTAGTGAATGACCTGCAGAAAGCTGGGACTAACGTCACAAAGGCTACCGTCAGTAACACACTATGCCGCCAGGGACTCAGATCCTGCAGTGCCAGACGTGTCCCCCTGCTTAAGCCAGTACATATCCGGGCCCGTCTGAAGTTTGCTAGAGAGCATTTGGATGTTCCAGAAGAGTATTGGGAGAATGTCATATGGTCAGATGAATCCAAAGTAGAACTGTTTGGTAGAAACACAACTCGTGTTTGGAGGAGAATGAATGCTGAGTTGCATCCAAACAACACCATACCTATTGTGAAGCACGGGGGTGGCAACATCATGCTTGGGGGCTGTTTCTCTGCAAAGGGACCAGGACGACTGATCCATGTACATGAAAGAATGAATGGGGTCATGTATCGTGAGATTTTGAGTGCAAACCTCCTTCCATCAGCAAGGTCATTGAAGATGAAACGTGTCTGGGTCTTTCAGCATGACAATGATCCCAAGCACACCACCAGGGCAATGAAAGAGTGGCTTCGTAAGAAGCATTTCAAGGTCCTGGAGTGGCCTAGCCAGTCTCCAGATCTCAACCCCATAGAAAGCCTTTGGAGGGAGTTGAAAGTCCATGTTGCCCAGTGAAAGCCCCAAAACATCACTGCTCTAGAGGAAATCTGCATGGAGGAATGGGCCAACATACCAGCAACAGTGTATGCCAACCTTGTGAAGACTTACAGAAAACGTTTGACCTCTGTCATTGCCAACAAAGAATGTATAACAAAGTATTGAGATGAACTTTTGTTATTGACCAAATACTTATTTTCCACCATAATTTGCAAATAAATTCTTTAAAAATCAGACAATGTGATTTTCTGGATTTGTTTTCTCATTTTGTCGCTCATAGTTGAGGTCTACCTATGATGACAATTACAGGCTGGCCTCATCTATTTAAGTGGGAGAACTTGCACAATTGGTGGCTGACTAAATACTTTTTTCCCCACTGTATGAGTGAACCATCATGGTGCATGATGCTAGGTTCACACTAGCGTCAACTCTCTGTTGTTCGGGTCTGCAGGTGGACCTGAACAATGGAGAGGCGGACCGCTAAAACAGCGGGAAACATGCAGAAGACCCCATTGACTATAATGGAGTCCTCCATTTTAATGCCTGGAAGGCCCCCCATAGGGCTTTTTCCTCTGCTGATTTTCAGCAGACACTGCAACAGAATCTCCAACAGAAACTCTGGCATATAGGTGCATCTCAATAAATTAGAATATCTTTGAAATGTTCATACATTTCAGTAATACAATTCATAATCAGCGTCTTCCATGATTGTGTGTCCTACTGAACCAGACTGAGGGACCATTTAAAGGCTTAGGAAACCTTAGCAGATGACACACTGAATTTACAATACTGAACTTTTCTACAATAGTCAAATTTTATTAGATTTGAGTTTTCATTACCTGTAATCCATAATCAACATGTACAGAAATAAAACACTTGAAATAGAACACTCTGTGTGTAAAGAATCTAGAAAATATAGGAGGTCACTTTTTTCAATTTAATTACTGAAATAAACGTTTCAAAGATACTCTGATTTATTGAGATGCACCTGTAGATGTGAATATAACCTAATTCGGCTCCATATAGCTGAGTGGGATTGTTTCTTCAGTATGTACAGTACATGGATTCCAGCAAACCCAATTCATATGAATGGGATAGTTCTAAAAACTTCTAAGTGAAATCTGCTGTGTGCCAATTTATCCTAATAATGAATCTCTACCCAATGAAACTTACGTGTACAAAAACCCCTTGTGTGTGAAAAATGTGTGGGCACTTTCCTAAAGAGTGCGGGTCAAGACTGAGAAGTTTACTACTATTTGTAGCTGGGGGGGGGGGGATGTGGCCCCCAAAGAGCGCATTTCCTTATATGTGGACACTATATAAATAAAATATATTACTATTTTTATTCCTGCAAAAAAAGTACTTTGTTTACCAAAATGAAACTTATGATTTCATGCAAAATGATGATGAATTAAGTAGACTTCAAAAATATGTAGAATCTTTCCTAATGTATCTTTGGTTTTTATAACAGTAAATTATTTTTACAGTTAATCTACAGCCTAAAAATCTATAATGTATATTCTCGGATATGAGATCACATAATGTTGGCATTAAATACCAGGACAGAAGCCAGATACTAGTATCTGCAGCAAAAATGGCTTGATCATGATCTGCAATGCTGAAAGATGAGATTAGAAATATGTGCTGTAATATAATATTAGCATTGATTGTCCCTAATGACCCCACCCCAAGTGCCACATATTGCTGACTGCACAGTTAGCAATATTCCAATGTACAGCAAATCAAAATGGCAACTAATGCATATGTTACTGTAAGCAAGGTCTTTTTTATAGACTGTTTTTTTTTTTTTCAGAAAATATAGGTATCACTTTTACTGGCCAATATATGGAGCTCTCATAGGGTTAACGAGACATGTCCTATTTTTTGACAGTTCATTAACCACTTCAGTACCAGGCCAATTTCTGGTTCAGGACCAGACACATTTTTGGGTTTTTTGTATGTGTGGTTTTGAGGGCTGTAAGCTGCTGAAAACTGCTTGGACGTACCAGTACGTCCTTGCAGAACAAGGCAACCACCTTCCAGACGTATATACCCAATGGGCGGTCCGGAAGTGGTTAAAGGGGTTTTCCAGGCAAAAAAATATTTTTTTAAAAAAAGGTCTGTTAGTGCTAGTAATGGGTTACCCATATACCTTTAGCAGTGTTTTGAGTGATTTCTGGGTGATTGTGGGAGCTCCTGGCATCCTCTGCATTTGTTTACATGGTGTAACTTCCTGTTGTGTATCTTCCACACTACCTCCTTCTCACTGCCCCCCTCCTCTTTCACTTTTACACCCCCTCCATGTCACCCTAGCTAAGCTATTCTGCCCACTACTAGCCCCACCCCCCTCCATTGCACCATACTTACCTATCTTCCTCTCTGGGAGACAGCTTCTCCTTTCTCCTTCACTGTGCACAGGCTGGAGACGCTTCTCTTCCACTTTCCTAGGCTGTGCACAGACCGGAAGTACCTGTGACGCCTGCGCAGTAGAGATGGAGTGCCTGTGCATGTGTCACAGGCAAGCGCTTGCTGAGAGGAAGAGGATAGGAGCTGTTTCCGGACAGGAAGACACGTAAGTATTGATGGGGTTGGGGGGGAGAGTACTGGATTATCAGAAAGTGTCTCTGTAAATTAGATGTTAGGCAGAGGGAGGGGGTTTAGTTTAGAGGTTAATTCCTATTTTATCCCAGACAACCCCTTTAAAGCAGCCCATCAAAAAAAATGGTCATGTGAATGGATTAATTGAATTCCACTGTTTAATGCAGCCATTTGATGACCGTTTATAAACAGATGTGAACAATGTTCTTATGAATGTAGGCCCCATGTTGCGGAAATGCAGCTTTTTTTTGTTGTTGCAGATTTTGCTACATTTTTTTGAGCCAAAACCAAGAATAGCTACAAAGGGAATAGAAAATATATAGGAAGTACTTATACTTCTACCTTCTGCACAATCCACTCCTGGCTTTGGCTAAAAAAAAAAAAAAAAAAAAAAAAACACAGCAAAATCTGCGACAAAAAAATAAAATAAAAGCTGTGTTTCTGCAACGTGGGGCCTCAGCCTAGCAGTCATTTTGTCTCCTACAGAGCCAGTTGAAGTGGCCATGGCATGACTTGGCTTGTACTCCTGCTAACCAAGCAGGTTCCCTACATACTTTACCAAATATTATGCTATGAATCTCTCAACTTATCAGGTACTCAGAGCCTGTATTAAAATGAATGCAGCTGCATCGTAAGACAACTCCAATTTGAGTTTTTGGCCTTTTCTTCTGTGTACCCTCCCAGAATGACCCGGGCTCATAAAATCCCTGGGCCGGGGAATAGTCATTTTTCATATCACTGATTGATATACAGATCTACAATATACAATTTGTATGTTGAGTAGGGTTGAGAGCTTTGTTGATTGAGGTATCAGGGTACAAGGGCTATGTTAAAGCATACCTCTTATAGTTAGTTATATCCAACTTTGTATAAATGAATAGTGAATGTGAATATACAGTCATATGAAAAAGTTTGGGCACCCCTATTAATCTTAATCATTTTTAGTTCTAAATATTTGGGTGTTTGCAACAGCCATTTCAATTTGATATATCTAATAACTGATGGACACAGTAATATTTCAGGATTGAAATGAGGTTTATTGTACTAACAGAAAATGTGCAATATGCATTAAACCAAAATTTGACCGGTGCAAAAGTATGGGCACCTCAACAGAAAAGTGACATTAATATTTAGTAGATCCTCCTTTTGCAAAAATAACAGCCTCTAGTCGCTTCCTGTAGCTTTTAATCAGTTCCTGGATCCTGGATGAAGGTATTTTTGACCATTCCTCTTTACAAAACAATTCCAGTTCAGTTAAGTTTGATGGTCGCCGAGCATGGACAGCCCGCTTCAAATTATCCCACAGATGTACAATGATATTCAGGTCTGGGGACTGGGATGGCCATTCCAGAACATTGTAATTGTTCCTCTGCATGAATGCCTGAGTAGATTTGGAGCTGTGTTTTGGATCATTGTCTTGCTGAAATATCCATCCCCGGCGTAACTTCAAATTCGTCACTGATTCTTGTACATTATTCTCAAGAATCTGCTGATACTGAGTTGAATCCATGCGACCCTCAACTTTAACAAGATTCCCGGTGCCGGCATTGGCCACACAGCCCCAAAGCATGATGGAACCTCCACCAAATTTTACAGTGGGTAGCAAGTGTTTTTCTTGGAATGCTGTGTTTTTTGACGCCATGCATAATGCCTTTTTGTATGACCAAACAACTCAATCTTTGTTTCATCAGTCCACAGGACCTTCCTCCAAAATGAAGCTGGCTTGTCCAAATGTGCTTTTGCATACCTCAGGCGACTCTGTTTGTGGCGTGCTTTCAGAAACGGCTTCTTTCGTATCACTCTCCCATACAGCTTCTCCTTGTGCAAAGTGTGCTGTATTGTTGACCGATGCACAGTGACACCATCTGCAGCAAGATGATGCTGCAGCTCTTTGGAGGTGGTCTGTGGATTGTCCTTGACTGTTCTCACCATTCTTCTTCTCTGCCTTTCTGATATTTTTCTTGGCCTGCCACTTCTGGGCTTAACAAGAACTGTCCCTGTGGTCTTCCATTTCCTTACTATGTTCCTCACAGTGGAAACTGACAGGTTAAATCTCTGAGACAACTTTTTGTATCTTTCCCCTGAACAACTATGTTGAACAATCTTTGTTTTCAGATCATTTGAGAGTTGTTTTGAGGAGCCCATGATGCCACTCTTCAGAGGAGATTCAAATAGGAGAACAACTTGCAATTGGCCACCTTAAATACCTTTTCTCATGATTGGATACACCTGGCTATGAAGTTCAAAGCTCAGTGAGGTTACAAAACCAATTTTGTGCTTCAGTAAGTCAGTAAAAAGTAGTTAGGAGTATTCAAATCAATAAAATGATAAGGGTACCCAAATTTTTGCACCGGTCAAATTTTGGTTTAATGCATATTGCACATTTTCTGTTAGTACAATAAACCTCATTTCAATCCTGAAATATTACTGTGTCCATCAGTTATTAGATATATCAAATTGAAATGGCTGTTGCAAACACCCAAATATTTAGAACTAAAAATGATTAAGATTAATAGGGGTGCCCAAACTTTTTCATATGACTGTATGACAATGACAAACATTTGTAATGTGCTTTCATGCAAGAGATGAAAAGCGCAGGGAGTGTTGTGCAGTAAGGGAGTCAGTGGCTTTCATAGAGGTGCTCATTCCCAATGATTAGATCTTTTATGGGAATTTACCTTTTTTTTGGCCTGTGGACTGAGTTGTGTCTGCAAAATTGGTCAAAGCTGTGACCGTTATATTTTGGTACCACTGAGTACTGTTTATCTTACTTTCAAGTCTGAGCAAGGACAAGATGACTATAATGTGTTTAATGCTTGATGTGAAGGAAAAGTACGGATTGAAAACTGATGTCTGCTGGAGAGTCAAGAGACACTGAGGAGTCATGGATTGGGTCAAGCCTATAAAAGGGTATGGCTTTGTTTGAGAAGATTCGACAGAAGAGCCTGTTTGTGCATTGTAGATCATGCCTGCAAGGTCTTTCTGGAATCAAATATACCAGCAGGCTGGTAGACCAGAGCAGTTAAGTGTACGACAGACATACAAGAGCCGACGGTTACTTATGAGGACTACAGTAGTTCATTGCTGTCATTGGCTAGTCTGGCCCATTAAAGGCACAAGGCAATGTACGCTGTTACCCACAGATGGTTCTGCAGAGCCTCAGCAAGAGCAGGGGGGTGATTGCCTTACACCACTTACATCTACAGTGTTAGGCCGCTTTTACACAGTAGTGTTTGGTCAGTGATTTTGTTCAGTGATTGTGAACCAAAATTAGGAGTGGAGACTACACAGAGATCAGGTATGATAGAAATATTTGTACCTGTTCTTTGTTTTTAACCCACTCCTAGTTTTGGCACACAATCACTGAATGAAAATCACTGACCAAACACTGACCGGGTGAAAGCGGCCTAACAGAGGAGAATGTAAGCCACAGAGAGTGGTCCATTGTAGATGGAGTAGTATAGAAAATTATACTGGCTGAGCAGGGGTCTTGGTTGGTGGAGGATATGTAACAAAGGATGTGCTACCTTCCTCAGTTTGTGTTTCCAGTGTTCCCAGGTAGTAGAGAGGCCTGAGCTAAAAGTGGTACCAATAAAAAGAGAGTGCCACCAAGGTTGAGTATTGATGCTGAAGTATTGATACACCCGCATAATTGCATTGTGTTTGAATTGCACTTTATATTTACCCTGTGTACATGTTGACACCCAAGAAGGAGGTTCTGGAAACAGGAGGTGACACAGAGGGGTGGTATTACTAAGTGGGCAGACATATGGCTAGGGTGCACAAGTGTAGTACCCACTAGCCCTGTGCTAGTTCTACGTCTTGTCAATATATAAATGATGAACTGGACAAGAGGCATTGGAGCATACGCACTTCCTGGTGTGCCACATTTTACTAGGTAGAGGAAGTATTACTGGGGTGAGGTAGCCCTAGGTCAGTGATGGCCAACCTTTTGAGCTCGGTGTGTCAAAATTCGTAAAAAAAAAAAAAACGAGCATAACTCGGGTGGTGTGTCACTTCGAGAAAAATCCATAATTTTGTGATATTTGTAGCTCTAATAACAAAAAGTTATATTTTTAATATACAGTCATATGAAAAAGTTTGGGCACCCCTATTAATCTTAATAATTTTTAGTTCTAAATATTTGGGTGTTTGCAACAGCCATTTCAATTTGATATATCTAATAACTGATGGACACAGTAATATTTCAGGATTGAAATGAGGTTTATTGTACTAACAGAAAATATGCAATATGCATTAAACCAAAATTTGACCGGTGCAAAAGTATGGGCACCTCAACAGAAAAGTGATATTAATATTTAGTAGATCCTCCTTTTGCAAAAATAACAGCCTCTAGTCGCTTCCTGTAGCTTTTAATCAGTTCCTGGATCCTGGATGAAGGTATTTTTGACCATTCCTCTTTACAAAACAATTCCAGTTCAGTTAAGTTTGATGGTCGCCGAGCATGGACAGCCCGCTTCAAATTATCCCACAGATGTTCAATGATATTCAGGTCTGGGGACTGGGATGGCCATTCCAGAACATTGTAATTGTTCCTCTGCATGAATGCCTGAGTAGATTTGGAGCTGTGTTTTGGATCATTGTCTTGCTGAAATATCCATCCCCGTCGTAACTTCAAATTCGTCACTGATTCTTGTACATTATTCTCAAGAATCTGCTGATACTGAGTTGAATCCATGCGACCCTCAACTTTAACAAGATTCCCGGTGCCGGCATTGGCCACATAGCCGCAAAGCATGATGGAACCTCCACCAAATTTTACAGTGGGTAGCAAGTGTTTTTCTTGGAATGCTGTGTTTTTTTGACGCCATGCATAATGCCTTTTTGTATGACCAAACAACTCAATCTTTGTTTCATCAGTCCACAGGACCTTCTTCCAAAATGAAGCTGGCTTGTCCAAATGTGCTTTTGCATACCTCAGGCGACTCTGTTTGTGGCGTGCTTTCAGAAACGGCTTCTTTCACATCACTCTCCCATACAGCTTCTCCTTGTGCAAAGTGTGCTGTATTGTTGACCGATGCACAGTGACACCATCTGCAGCAAGATGATGCTGCAGCTCTTTGGAGGTGGTCTGTGGATTGTCCTTGACTGTTCTCACCATTCTTCTTCTCTGCCTTTCTGATATTTTTCTTGGCCTGCCACTTCTGGGCTTAACAAGAACTGTCCCTGTGGTCTTCCATTTCCTTACTATGTTTCTCACAGTGGAAACTGACAGGTTAAATCTCTGAGACAACTTTTTGTATCCTTCCCCTGAACAACTATGTTGAACAATCTTTGTTTTCAGATCATTTGAGAGTTGTTTTGAGGAGCCCATGATGCCACTCTTCAGAGGAGATTCAAATAGGAGAACAACTTGCAATTGGCCACCTTAAATACCTTTTCTCATGATTGGATACACCTGGCTATGAAGTTCAAAGCTCAGTGAGGTTACAAAACCAATTTTGTGCTTCAGTAAGTCAGAAAAAAGTAGTTAGGGGTATTCAAATCAATAAAATGATAAGGGTACCCAAATTTTTGCAGCGGTCAAATTTTGGTTTAATGCATATTGCACATTTTCTGTTAGTACAATAAACCTCATTTCAATCCTGAAATATTACTGTGTCCATCAGTTATTAGATATATCAAATTGAAATGGCTGTTGCAAACACCCAAATATTTAGAACTAAAAATTATTAAGATTAATAGGGGTGCCCAAACTTTTTCATATGACTGTATGTACTGTATTTATTAATAAATCAAAAACAAATAATTCTTTACCTTACCGCTTAGTGACTTTTTTGTTTCTGAATTTAATTGAAGGTTGGTATTTTGTACACTTCAAGCCCAAGCAAGCGCTACTAACTTCATCTGTCAGTTGGTTTCTTTCATTGGTTTTAATATTATTGAATTAGAATCTACTTACTGCCCTTCCCCTGGAATTGCTGAGCGGTAACTGTTTTGGGGTACATTGGCAGTGGGGTGAGATTTTGGTAGCTGCTTTAATGGCCGGGGTGTAAGGAGCACACATGCCTGAGATGACTCTCCTATTCCCATGTAGTCACTGGAATGGACCTTGGTCCAGCCATCTGCCACTGACAGGGCAACTGTGGGGCACAGTTCTAGTGTTCCCGTGTCTGGGTGCAAGTCTGCCGTAAATTTAGTTCTGGCTTCACTGCCTAACACCCTAAAACCCTAACAACCAACTTCTCTAATGGAGGAAAGATGGCCACCGTTCGCGCAGCACTCTGACTATGAAGCAGGAGTGGGAAACGGAATCCTCGAACGTAGTGCAAGCGCAGGTGTGAACCCAACGTGAGCCACACATTCTTAACAGATAGCTACAGTTATTTGACAGAATCATTTATCCCAGGAGATTTGAACAAGCGTGTTTCGTGTTTTTGCCAGTGACGGTAACTCTAGGTTCAGCGGACCCCAAGGACGGAAACCCGAACGCTAGTGTGAACTTATCGTCAGTGACTACGTGTTGTTTGTGTTAAATGAACACTGAGAGACCTTTTGTACTTGTAAGAGACCATGATATCATGTTTTATGCTGCTCCTTAGATGATGTGTACCTGACTGAACTTGTTAAAATAAACTACCATTTCCGATTGTGACAAGTGTGTCAGAATGTTTTTCCTGGTTGACATAATACCTAGTTATGTCGTATACCACACAATTCACAATGAGATTGCGGGGATTGGGTTAGGGCAACCAAGGAACACCACCTTAGAACATATTTATTACATATAATTAAAGAATTCTTAGGTTAAATGGGTTGTCTGGAATTATAAAAAAATTTGAAAAAATAGAGTGTTTTAAATTTTTTTAAAAAATTATATTCACCTGGTAATTCCCCCTTGTTCCACCATTACCTCTTCATGTTGTGCACAGACTTTACCACTGTAGTCAATCATTTGTGTAAAGAGTGATGCCAGCTTGTGTGGCAAATGATCACTGAATCTAGTGTTTGGCAGTAGCTTTCATGTACATGTAGACCAGCAGGGACCTCCAGGGCAGAGGCGCTTGAGCGGTGAGGGACTGAATAAGTGAGTACAATTTTTTTTTTTTTTAAAGTTTCCATATAGTGTCATTTTACGGATATAATAATGTAAGGGCACTTTAAAGAAGTATTTTCGAGACATAATAATTGTAATAGTTACAAATTCACTGCTAACTATATTAAAAGTTCCACTGCCACAATGATAATTTGGAAAAGTGCACTGTTCTCTGTAAGTTAATAGGCTGACATTATGAGAAGACCACATTATTAGAAACCCCAGTGCAGGAATTATATATCTGGCATTTTTTTGTTCTCAGACACCGCAATGAACCTCTGTTGCTTAATTTATTAAGAATGTAATTTCCTTGTTTCCTAGTTTCTTTCTTATTAATAAACCATTGAGATGTGTGATATTAACCGGACTAAGCACTTTTGTTAGATTTGCGCTGCTATTAATATGGCAACCCCATGGACTGTCTCTGTACATTAATGAGGGATTGATGATAGTCTTGCTGGAAACTGTTGATCACTTAATTAAAACTTGATCTCCATGACTCCATCTACTGGAGTATGTTGTCTTCACCAATTGTTAAGAAGTTTTAGGTAATGACTCCCTAAAGATATGTCTTTAGTCATTCTTTATACATCTCACCTACTAGTCATCACAGTTAATGACCGCGCTTGCGCTTTAATATGTTTAATACAATACTTGACTGCTATAAGTACTTACATGTGTGCCTTTATTTCTTAACCTTCTAAATGGTCGTCTAAATGCAATACCATAAAGTTCAGTAACTTAATTTTTAGCAGTTTCTTAAATAATTCTGAAATAATATTATTGTTATCATTATTATTATCATTCCATGTCTCAGCTTTCTGTCAGTGGCTTATAGGTGAACTGTGTCCTGACCAGGGACATAGGGCCTTAGTCCAATACTTTTCTAAGGATGTGCGTGGTTGCTGTAAGTATAAGCTTCTGCATCTCTTGGGAACTGTCATGGCCAGGCAGCTCTCAATTTTTTTACATAATTTTTTTTTTGATGGTACCCAGATCTCTGACCACTCCAGACACAATTCTGGCTTTAAAGTTCCACATTCTGCTCACTTCAATCTCCAGATCTTTGAGTCTTTTGATATGCTTTGATCATCCAGAACCACAACATCTACCGTATGAGCAAACAGCGTTTTCCATTTTTATCATGGATCACAAAGTCAGGACGATTTGCAGTAATGGTACAATCAGTTTGCACTGCCATGTCCCACATGATGGTACCTTCACTGATAATAACAATCAGATTTATTATTATTATTAATAAAAATTAAATTAAAAAACACTTGCATTTTGAGTAAAATATTATTTACCAACTGCACTAGGACTTTTGCACAGCATATAATTGGGGTATTACACTGTAACAAATACAAAAGACAATGCAGCACAGACAAAAAAATATCATGTTTGTAAGGTACATTAGGTAAGATCCCTGCCCCTATGAACTTACAATCTATAAGGAATTTGGAATAGACACAAGAGGTCGGGAAGGTATAGGCAGTCTTTTGTAAAAATTCAGTTCCTTTACAATAAACCAGCTGGAAACAACATTGAAATATAGGAAAGTGGAAATTAATTTGTTTATAAGCAGTATTGTACTTAAAAACTGTAGGATAAAATCTCATTTACTGTGTTTTCCTTTAAATAACACAAATAGCAATGTGATTTGGTTGAGAAAATGTTGGAAAATGCAATATACTGCTAAATAAATGATAAACAAAGTTTTATATTTTGCACTGCCCAGCTCACTAAGTCAATAAATCTCACAGTGGGGTCTTGGTGTAAAAGAGGAACATACACAGAAATTTTATTGCTGCGCATAAATAACAGATCACTGTCACATAAAATCAGCTGCTGAAGGAGCTCACCCTGTGTTTTAGATTAAATTCTCTGTGAATAGCAATTTATAAAAGCTGATATATAATGATATTTTAGCAATTGAGGTTCTTCAGCAGTTTAACACCTTTCAAGATATTGTACATTTTGATAGAGCATCAAAAATGTCGCATGTCATTGACTTTTGATTACTATCATGGATGGAATTTGACAATGATACACACCACAACTGTTGTTATTTATGCCTTAGTTTCATCATTTGTATGTAGACTTTCATATTTTTATACAACTATAACCAGGGCCGGTTTTAGATAATGTTTGGTCTTGGACAAAATTAAAAGTAGGGCCCCAAATGCTGATACAGTATACCAACACCACCATCATATT
This sequence comes from Leptodactylus fallax, assembly GCA_947044405.1. NCBI lineage: Eukaryota > Metazoa > Chordata > Amphibia > Anura > Leptodactylidae > Leptodactylus > Leptodactylus fallax. The sequence continues at coordinate 2,387,275 of CAMRHE010000019.1, forward strand.
CAGTGAGTTCAGAAGGCAGTGCAGCACTTCCAGAGGTAACCCCTTTTCACAATTCCTCCAAAACATTTGCCCCCAAAACAGTAATAACAACCTCCCTTTTGCCCACACACAATACAAATGACCACTCCACTTATAATAATAATACATTTTATTTATATAGCGCCAACATATTCCGCAGCACTGTACAATTTGTAGGGTTCAAGTACAGACAAAAAAAGATCCATTGCAAAGAAATAGTCAATTCACACAATGGGACTGAGGGCCCTGCTCGCAAGAGCTTACAATCTATGAGATAGAGGGGGTGACACAAGAGGTAGCAGGGGCGGCATCGGAGGTAGCATTGCTTATACAATGGTCAGACAATTTTGTAATAGAGGTTACTGTCATTACACATATATAAAGCTGTATGAGCTGTCACCAGTCGTGTCCTTTAACATGCAGATGGTGCCTGGACATATAAAGTTAGTCTGATATACGGCATCATATCCTGTGAGGTAATGTTGAAGCAAAAACAGAGGAGGGTACCTTTTAGGGATTCTAATTACGGAAGGGTTTACATTAGGAGTTGTGATAGGCCTGTCTGAAAAGATATGTTTTTAGTTTGCGCTTGAAGCTGTGGAAATTGCAGGTTAATCTGATAGTCCGGGATAGAGCATTCCAGAGTAGTGGTGCAACTCGGGAGAAGTCTTGTATATGAGCGTGGGAGGTACTGATAATAGAAAATGTTAATCTTAGGTCATTGAGTGAACGGAGAGTACGGGTTGGGCGACAGACAGAGATGAGGGAGGAAATGTAGGGAGGTGCAGCATTATGGAGAGCCTTGTGAATGAGGGTGATAAGTTTATATTGTATTCTGTATTGAATAGGCAGCCAATGTAGTGACTGATACAGACTGCAGGCATCGCCATAGTGTCTAGACTGATAGATGAGCCTGGCCGCCAAATTCAGAATAGATTGTAGAGGGGAGAGTTTAGTAAGGGGAAGACCGATTAGTAAGGAGTTACAGTAGTCAAGGCGAGAGTGAATCAGAGTAACAATAAGTGTCTTTAATGTATCTGTGGTAAGGAAAGGACGGATTCTGGAGATGTTTTTGAGGTGGAGATGACATGAGAGTGCAAGAGATTGGATATGGGGGGGTAAAGGAAAGGTCTTAGTCAAACATAACCCTGAGGCAGTGGGCATACTGCCTAGAAGTTATGGTAAGGCCAGAGACAGCAATGGAGATATCAGGGACAGATCTATTAGCTGGTGGAAACAGCAGTAATTCAGTCTTTGAGAGATTCAGTTTCAGATAGAGCGAAGACATGATATTTGAGACAGCAGAGAGACAGTCACTCGTGTTCTGTATTAGTGCAGGGGTGATGTCACGGAATGACGTATATAATTGGGCGTCATCAGCATAAAGATGGTACCGGAAGCCAAATCTAGTGATGGTTTGTCCAATGGGGCTGTGTAGAGGGAGAAAAGCAGGGGACCTAGGACCGAGCCCTGAGGAACCCCAACAGCAAGGGGAAGAGGAGAAAAAACAGAGCCCGCAAATGATACACAAAAAGTGCGGTCAGAGAGATAAGAGGAGAACCAGGAGAGCGCGGTGTCCGTGAGGCCGACACAGCGGAGCATAGTGAGGAGGAGTTAATGGTCAACAGTGTCAAATGCTGCTGAGAGATCTAGAAGAATAAGAAGAGAGAAGTCACCTTTGGATTTAGCCATCAGGAGATCATTGAAGACTTTTGTGAGGGCCGTTTCAGTACAGTGCAGAGTGCGGAAGCCAGATTGTAAGGGGTCAAGAAGAGAGTTAGCAGAAAGATAGCGGATTAAACGAGAATAGACTAAGGATTCCAAGATTTTGGAGATGAAAGGGAGGTTAGAGACAGATCAATACTTAGCAGCACAGGACGGGTCAAGGGAGGGTTTCTTCAAAAGAGGGGTTATGACAGCATGTTTAAAAGAGGATGGGAAAGAGAAGAGAGAGACGTTAAATATTTTAATAAGGTAAGTCGTGACAGCAGAAAACAGAGACTGGAGAAGGTGTGAGGGGAAAGGGTCACTACTGCAGGTTGTAGGGCGAGAAGAAGGAAGCATCTAAGGTACTTCCTCCTCTGTAACAGGTTCAAAAGATGTGAATGAACAGTCTGAAGTGCGGTTGGTGAGGGAATCAATGCCACCTGCGAATTGGGCAGTTATTTTTTGACGGATCTTTTCAATTTTGTCATGGAAATAAGTCCAGGTCATCTGCGCTAAGGTCTGTGAATGGCATCTGCACCATGGGGGTGAGTAAGGAGTGAAAAGTTTCAAATAGCCTTTTAGGGTTACAGTACACTTATGTACTGGTTAATATTTTTTTGCACCCCCTCGTCAGTTATTATAGTGCCTTCTTATAAATAATAGTCCCAGCTTATAAATAGTGCCCATATCAGTAATAGTCCCCCTTATCTATAATACCCTGTTTCCTCGAAAATAAGCCCTAGCATAATTTTTCAGGATTTTTGGAGTATATTTGAAATATAAGCCCTTCTCCAAAAATAAGCCTTAGTTCCTTAAAAATAGTGTCCAGGCAGCTATACAGTGGGGAAAAAAAGTATTTAGTCAGCCACCAATTGTGCAAGTTCTCCCACTTAAAAAGATGAGAGAGTCCTGTAATTGACATCATAGGTAGACCTCAACTATGAGAGACAAAATGAGAAAACAAATCCAGAAAATCATATTGTCTGGTGTACAGCGCTGTTTGCTGTATAACCCCACCCCCATATGACCAAAGCCCCACCCCTAAACTGCCCACCCCGCCCCCACTCCCTGCCCTGTCCCCCCTGCCGGGCCATGGCAAAAAAATAGGTTGGGGACCGCTGCAGTAGACCCTTCATCCAGGAAGGCAGATACCCAAAAGAATCGTAGATTGACCTTAACCCATAACCTTTTTATATTTCCGTGTACGGGGATGCATCAGGTGTCTTTTTTTGCAGGACCAGGTGTACTTTTTAGTTTTACCATTTTGGGGCATGTCTATTGCTTTAATCACTTTTTTTTTTTTAAATTTTTATCAGAGGCATTCACTGTACGGGAAAAATATTTTTCTAGGTTTGTAGACCAGGCATTTTTAAACACAGGGATACCTTACATGTATGTGTTTCACAATATTGAAGTACTTTTATATGTGTTCTTGGAAAAGGGGGATCATTTTAATTTTTAATAATATTTTTTTTTACTTTTTTTAAATTTTATTGCACTTATTAGACCCCCTAGGGGGTCTTGAACCCCAGGGGGTCTGATCATTAATGCAATGCATTACAATGCATTGCAAAATATCGTTACTTCTATTGCAGGCTGCATAGAGCAGCCTGCAATAGAAGGTAATGACAGGCAGGCCTGGGCCTGCGATCCCCAGCAAAATGACGATGGGCAGCTAATGCATTAGCGCCAGGTCTCTGCTGTATGATACAGCAGAGACCCAGCGGGTATGGCGGCCACTCAGCCCCTGAGTGCCCGCCATATTTAAATACCCGACATCCGCTGTAATAGTATGGCGGATGTCGGGAAGTGGTTAAGGAAGCTATCTGTACAAGATGGCACTAGTGAGATAGTTCTCCCCAACAATAAGGGTTGACTACCAGTTTGCTGGGCTCTCACACATAGATTGGGTAATCCCGCTGGCATCCCTGCACTCCTGAGCCCGAATGTTGTGGCTGCTTCCTGTCACTAGAGGGAGCCAACCACTACACTTGGCTGCAGTGGAACACTGCTGCAAAAGCAGGGTACCTGTCAGTCACATGCCTTTGACAGGAGTGATGCAGATGTGTGTGTGTGAGAGCTCATCCATCATTGGCACTTGCCAACTTTAATAGTTTTGGGTGTAAGGGGGTCTGGTGAGTGGATTGTTATTCATGGAAAAAAATAAGACATCCCCTGAAAATAAGCCCTAGTCTCTTTCGGAGCAAAAAATAAAAACATGGTAGCGCCCCCTTATCAGTAATAGTCCCCCTTATATATAATAGTTCTCTCTTATAAACAGTACCTCCTCATTAATAAATAACAGTTCCCCTTATAAATAATAATCCCCATTATCAGTAATAGCCCCCTAATTAATAATAGCTCCCCCTTATAAATAATAGTTACTGCCTGACTAGACAAATTAAAAACACCTTTATTGGTAATAATGTAAAAATGGGCTCACTAGCCAACTAATGCTGTCTGCCGAGCATCAGTGCCGATACTATTCACATTTCACATTGACCTCTCTCCATGCTGGTCTTTGTTACACCTCTGATAAACCTCTACTATACATAACTGAGGGGAAATGTGTCAGGTGTTATATAAAGGGTTCTTTTAGGCATTATTGGAGGCCTATTGAGGGACAAAAACCCAGAATGCTGGGTCTATATGCAGGGTATTGACAAGAGAATGATAAGCCCAAGGCGACTCAGTAAGAATTAGTCTCAAGGCTATCAATGAATCCGCATTTAAGACTTGAATAGCGATACAATGGCCATATCTTTATGTGGGAGTGATTACAGGGGAGATTAGTTGGCTAGTGAGTCTGTTTTTAAGGTGTCTAGTCAGGTAGTAATTATATATTCAGGCACATTCACTAAATTTATTTATCGGCTTTTAAACCCTTATAAATCAAATAGTTCCCCTTATAAATAATAGTGCTCCCTTATAAATACTTCCCCTCATAGAATTAATAATCCCCCTTATAATACCTCCTTATATATAATAGTTCCTCTCTTATAATACCCCCGTAACATATAATAGTCCCTCCCCTATTATAAGGGGGCTGTTATAAGAAAGAACTATTATAATTATATAATTATAAAGGGGAACTGTTAATAATATATATATATATATATATATATATATATATATATATATACAGTACAGACCAAAAGTTTGGACACACCTTCTCATTCCAAGAGTTTTCTGTATTTTCATGACTATAAAAATTGTAGATTCACACTGAAGGCATCAAAACTATGAATTAACACATGTGGAATTATATACTTAACAAAAAAGTGTGAAACAACTGAAAATATGTCTTATATTCTAGGTTCTTCAAAGTAGCCACCTTTTGCTTTGATTACTGCTTTGCACACTCTTGATGAGCTTCAAGAGGTAGTCACCTGAAATGGTTTTCACTTCACAGGTGTGCCCTGTCAGGTTTAATAAGTGGGATTTCTTGCCTTATAAATGGAGTTGGGACCATCAGTTGTGTTGTTCAGAAGTCAGGTGGATACACAGCTGATAGTCCTACTGAATGGAGTGTTAGAATTTGTATTATGGCAAGAAAAAAGCAGCTAAGTAAAGAAAAACAAGTGGCCATCATTACTTTAAGAAATGAAGGTCAGTCAGTCCGAAAAATTGTGAAAACTTTGAAAGTGTCCCCAAGTGCAGTGGCCAAAACCATCAAGTGCTACAAAGAAACTGGCTCACATGAGGACCGCCCCAGGAAAGGAAGACCAAGAGTCACCTCTGCTGCGGAGGAGAAGTTCATCCGAGTCCCCAGCCTCAGAAATCGCAGGTTAACAGCAGCTCAGATTAGAGACCAGGTCAATGCCACACAGAGTTCTAGCAGCAGACACATCTCTACAACAACTGTTAAGAGGAGACTGTGTGCAGCAGGCCTTCATGGTAAAATAGCTGCTAGGAAACCACTGCTAAGGACAGGCAACAAGCACAAGAGACTTGTTTGGGCTAAAGAACACAAGGAATGGACATTAGACCTGTGGAAATCTGTGCTTTGGTCTGATGAGTCCAAATTTGAGATCTTTGGTTCCAACCACCGTGTCTTTGTGCGACGCAGAAAAGGTGAACGAATGGACTCTATATGCCTGGTTCCCACTGTGAAGCATGGAGGAGGAGGTATGATGGTGTGGGGGTGCTTTGCTGGTGACACTGTTGGGGATTTATTCAAAATTGAAGGAATACTGAACCAGCATGGTTACCACAGCATCTTGCAGCGGCATGCTATTCCATCCGGTTTGCGTTTAGTTGGACCATCATTTATTTTTCAACAGGACAATGACCTCAAACACACCTCCAGACTGTGTAAGGGCTATTTCACCAAGAAGGAGAGTGATGGGGTGCTACGCCAGATGACCTGGCCTCCACAGTCACCAGACCTGAACCCAATTGAGATGGTTTGGGGTGAGCTGGACCGCAGAGTGAAGGCAAAAGGGCCAACAAGTGCTAAGCATCTCTGGGAACTCCTTCAAGACTGTTGGAAGACCATTTCAGGTGACTACCTCTTGAAGCTCATCAAGAGAATGCCAAGAGTGTGCAAAGCAGTAATCAAAGCAAAAGGTGGCTACTTTGAAGAACCTAGAATATAAGACATATTTTCAGTTGTTTCACACTTTTTTGTTAAGTATATAATTCCACATGTGTTAATTCATAGTTTTGATGCCTTCAGTGTGAATCTACAATTTTTATAGTCATGAAAATACAGAAAACTCTTGGAATGAGACGGTGTGTCCAAACTTTTGGTCTGTACTGTATATACACTGTATATAATAATTCCTCTTTTAAGATAGCCCCCCCTCTTATAAAGAATAGTTTCCCCTTATATATAATATCCCGACATCAGTCATACTATTACAGCGGATGTCAGGAAGGGGTTAAAGAGGACTTTTCACCACCATTCAAGTTCTTATCATCTGTTAATAGGCACCACTGATTCCAGCGCAGTTTGAATTTTTTCTCTAGCCCCCACCATTTCCAAGCAACAAGCACAGTTACTTTGGTGCCTAATGTGCTATTCAATCTCTGTAATGTTAGAAGGGTGGTGTCAGGCAGGGGGTGTGATTAAGACCTCCAATCAGAGGCAGCCAGTGTCAGAGCTCAGAATCACACCCCTTACCTGCTTCAGCATGACTCAGACCTTTCCTTCACCCCCCATATTCAATCACTCACACGCTCATGTCATCTCCACCTCAAAAACATCTCCAGAATCCGTCCTTTCCTTACCACAGATACACTAAAGACACTTATTGTTGCCCTGATTCACTCTCGCCTTGACTACTGTAACTCCTTACTAATCGGTTTTCCCCTTACTAAACTCTCCCCTCTACAATCTATTCTGAATGCGGCGGCCAGGTTCATCTATCAGTCTAGACGCTATAGTGATGCCTCCGGTCTGTGCCGGTCACTACACTGGCTGCCTATTCAATACAGAATACAATATAAACTTACCACCCTCATTCACAAGGCTCTCTATAATGCTGCACCTCCCTACATTTCCTCCCTCATCTCTGTCTGTCGCCCAACCCGTACTCTCCGTTCACTCAATGACCTAAGACTAACATCCTCTATTATCAGAACCTCCCACGCTCATATACAAGACTTTTCCCGAGTTGCACCACTTCTCTGGAATGCTCTATCCCAGACTATCAGATCAGATTACCCCCAATTTCCACAGCTTCAAGCGTAAACTAAAGACACATCTTTTCAGACAGGCCTATCACAACTCCTAATGTAAACCCTTCCGTAATTAGAATCCCTAAAAGGTACCCTCCTCTGTTTTTGCTTCAACATTACCTCACAGGATATGATGCCGTATATCAGACTAACTTTATATGTCCAGGCACCATCTGCATGTTAAAGGACACGACTGGTGACAGCTCATACAGCTTTATATATGTGTAATGACAGTAACCTCTATTACAAAATTGTCTGACCGTTGTATAAGCAATGCTACCTCCAATGCCGCCCCTGCTATCTCCTGTGTCACCCCCTCTACCTCATAGATTGTAAGCTCTTGCGAGCAGGGCCCTCAGTCCCATTGTGTGAATTGAATGTTTCTTTGTAATGTATCTTTTTTTGTCAGTACTTGAACCCTACAAGTTGTACAGTGCTGCGGAATATGTTGGCGCTATATAAATAAAATGTATTATTATTATTATTATTATAATGACACCGCCCTCCTGACAGTACAGAGTCTAAATAGCACATCAGGCACCAAAACTAACATAATGGATTGCTTGGAAACAGTGGGGGCTAGAGAAAAAATTCCAACTATGCAGTTAGAATCAGTGGAGCCGAGATTATTACTTGATGTAAACAACTGGACTTGTTCGAGGTGTTGAAAGGTCCTTTTTAAAGAAAAGGCATTGCCTCTGTTTCTTTACTAGTTGACGACAGATAGTGAAACATAATCTTTTGTTTTTTAATCTGTTTTTCTTTTCTAAGTGTATATATTCAAATTATGTTTTCTATACACAAATAAGCATGCAAAGATATGTTTTACAGCGGCCACATGGACCATTGGCAACAATAGTGTGCAGAAAGCTAATTGGCTGCTATGGGAGAGTTTTCTATGCATGCTCTGTAACCTGTGCAGAGGTCATTTTGCAGGGAGGGAGAGTAGATAAGTTGTGACTATTACCTATAAGTGAATGGTGGATCCTAATAAATAATACATTTAAATTGTCCATCATAGCACCATTTAAAGGGAATGTATCACCAATTTTGTATTTAATAATAGATTTTTTTTTATTCTACATTCTGTACATGATTATGTATCTTGCCTGAGATTCTCCCTTGATTAGTTAACATCATTTATTGATATAATTTACAAGATAGTCATGGCCATAGACAGCAATAATCTGGAGCTGACTCATTGAGATCTATGGGAGAGTTTTCTAGACATGATCTGTGCTGGGAAGAGGTGTAGATAAACTGTGACATCATCTTTTGTCAGTAGTGGATGCAATTATAGGTCAGTGGTGTTATCCTTTATTGTAATCCTGTCTGTCCCTACAGAATTGGAATATGTCAGTCTATTATTAGGCTTAGTGGCCAAAGTGAAAATATGAATATTTAGTACTTATTTGAAAATATAGATAGTGACATGGAAAATTCTTCAAAAATATTTTTTGGTTTAGGACCAGACACATTTTTCTGGAATTTTTTCATACATGTGGTTTTCAGTGCTATAACATTTTTCCTTTGGAGTATTCAATAATTTATGTACTTTTTTCATTGATAAATAGGGCTTTATTTTTATTTTTCCATGTTTTTTCTTTATTTTAATATCTAAGACAACTTTTTTTTAATGAGTACTACTAAAAAAAATTGTTAAATAGTTTTCCCTGTTTGTTACGGTATTTATTTTTGTTTTCCTGGGGCCAGGGCTAGAACCTGTGATGTGGGTAGTGGAATTTTTTTCCACTTTATTTATTTATTTTTTGTTTTTGCTTTTTTATTATTATTTTTTTCACATTGCCCCAGTTACAGGATGAATATAGCCTTCTATCACATACTTCAGAGCTATTGCAGGCACTACTGCTCGGTCTCTGCTGTGTAAAACAGCAGAGACTCCGTGGTTATGTCACCCGCTCTGCTAGTGAAAGTTGGGAAGGGGTTAAGGATCCCCTCTCCTTAACAGAAAACAAGTCAACAATATCTATCTGACAGCAAACTAATCCACAATAAGTAGTGCCAATTAGCTGCTGCCAAGGTATATAAAACCTTGGGATGTATCAAAAATCACATGCGGCAGATTAGTTGCAGAAATTTTTCTGACTGCTTTATTCAGATGAATGAGGTGTACAGAAATTCAAGAACCTGAAGCTAAAATCAACCCTACTCAGATGAATTAAATGGATTTCTAAATATCACATGTTTTTAAGTTCCAGAAAGGGCAATATTAAAACCTACAAACACCTAATAAGGTTAGACACTAAGGCCCGGTTCACATCGGTGTTCGGGTTTCCATTCGGGGAGTTCGCTTGGGGGCTCCCTGAATGGAAACCTATACACATAAAAGAACGGTTACCTGGGAAGCAGCAGTTTTCTCTCCGCATGTTTCGTGCGGAAACCGAGCGGAAACCACACGGACCCCATTATAGTCTATGGGGTCCGCGGGTTTCCCAGGTAACCGCTTTTTTATGTGTATAGGTTTCTGTTTGGGGGGTCCCCAAGCGGACTTCCCGAATGGAAACCCGAAAGCAGATGTGAACTGAGCCTTAGAAAATGTCTTCTAGATATTTAGAAAATGTGACAACAGAGGTCCTATGTGCAAGAACGGTATATGACCTTGAGCCAAGAGACTTTCTGATACTCTACTGCAGGGGTCCCCAACCACCAGTCCACGGACTGGGACCGGGCCGTTGGGGTCCGCAGGGCGGCGGGCTGGCCTCAGTAAACGCAGCTTCCGGCACATTATGTGGGGCGGGTCGGCGATCTGGCCACAGTATTGTGGCTCCTAGCATAACTAATGGTGGGGACCTGGTCTACAGCGCTGTACACCGAGGTCCCGCCAGCACGCCCCGGTCTACAGCACTGTTTGTTGTACAGTATAACCCCCCCCCCATTATGGCCAAAGCCCCGACCCTAAACCGCCCGCCCCCTGCCCCTTCCCCCCTCCTGCCGGGCCGAGGTGAAATAAAAGTTGGGGACCGCTGCTCTACTGAATGTATACTGCATATTGCTATGTAGCGAGTGCATGCACTTATGTAGTGACTGTACAGTACTGTGCAAAAATTTAGGCATGTGTAGAAAAATGATGGAAAGTAAGGATGCTTTTAAAAATAGAAGTGTTAATAGTTTATTTTTGGTAAATGACAAAGTTAAGCGAATGAACAAAAGAATATTTGATGTGACAACCCTTTGGAGGAGAAGTCCTGGAAGTGATGATATGGCCACTACAGAGCCCTGTTCTCAACATTATCAAGTCTGTCTGGGATTGCATAAAGAGACAGAAGGATTTCTGAAAATCTGGTGTTAGTTTTCTATTGTATATATACAATTGCCATGTCACGTTCCTTCAAAAACATTGTATCTGGAAGAAGTGATACTAGCTAAGAGTGAGGCAAGGGGTGGTTACACCAAATATTGATGTCATTTTTATTTCTCTTTTTTTTCTCTAATTCACTTTGCACTTTGTTAATTGACAAAAAATAAGCCACTAACCCTTCTATTTCTGAAAGTATTTTTACTTTGTAAGATTTTTTCCACACCTGCCTAAAATTGCACAGTACTGTGTGTGCATACAATATTTTCTGTATATATTCACATATGTAGTGTGTCTATATATGCTTGTTCATGTAGTCCCTACATACATGGGTGGACTACTGCCATTCAAAGCTGATTTTTATTCCCAGTCCAGCCTAGTTGAAGAAAGTTTTTCAGTTATAGACACAATAGGGGGCCCAATTCCATATTGACATCCATAGTTTTGGAACAGGGTATCCTGCATTCTCATATACTGTAGGTGTGATGGTCAGCTCACTCCGGAGTTTTTATAGTGTGATATTTTAATTGTACAATACAACTACTTTATATTACATCTTACTATAGTCATTATATATACGAAGAAAGCTTCACTGGTAAGTAAACAAGCTGTGTGTATGTGAACATCATCTATGTATATTGTTTTTAGAGCCGCTGCAGTTCTGTTTCTCTCTTTTTTTTGTTTATATGAAGGGTACAAGAAATGTGCTAGACAGAAATGATAAGCTTCTGTCATCCAGTCCTGTTATGTCTGTTTTCATCTCTTGTTTATGTTTTCAGTTCTGTCGTTATTTATTTATGAGATTTTACCTTTTAATTGACAGTTTTGCACTTCTCTTCAAACTACTAAAAATATTATTTTTTGTTATCTTTGTATCATTTTTTATTGCAACATTATATCAAGGGTGGCTGCCTAACTGCCTTTTGAGGGCTATAATATGTCTAAAGCGATATGCACATGACTGTGTGCATGTTGCCAGGCCGTGATTAAACGGCACGGATGGCATCGGTTTGCCACCCATGCCTCCTTGGCCCTATTCAATGAGGTCAGTGAGCAGTGATCTTTCCTGAGTTTTGCTCCCAGCTCATGCCCCCATACATGAGACCATAAAAATACATGGTTGTATGTATGGAGCCATAAAAATGAATGGGTCAGTGTGGTAGCCATTTGTTTTTTTTGTGGCACTAACAGTGTGGTATAGTGGAACACGATGAACCGGACCTCAGTGGATACAAAATCCTAGGTTAACCATAGACTAGACTGCCACTCGCTTTTATGCATTTTAACATTTAAACCACTCCAGAACTTACCCTTTTTTGGGGAAATGTACTTACTTGTGGTTTTTTAGACACCGATGGCAAAAAGCAATGGTTTTATAGAAAAATTAGTTTTCATGACTTGTAAGTGCTACAGGCTTGTTATTTGGTAGACAAATTTGTGGCTTTGTGCTTAGTTGAAAAGTGATGAAGAATTGTCTTTCCAAAACAAAAAGCCACCAAAAATTATTCCTTCATGGGAGGAGATGTGAATTCAAAATGGTGCTGGCATTGAAAGATGCAGTGGTGACCTTTTTGGCGTGGGGGCCTTTTTCAATCAATTTTTTTTATGCCAATACTGGCACCAATAATGTGGTATAGTGGAATGTGATGGACAAGGCAGCAGGACATGTCTGGCTGAGTGGTGGTAGCTGTGGCAACATGAATGGGAGGCAGTATTGTATAGATTAATATAATGGACAATGCTGCAGGATACATCTGGCTGAGTGGTGGCAGTGGTGATAGTTGTGGCAACATGACTGGCACTTGCAGTAGTCTCCCTAAAGCTGCGGCAAGCTGGGTATACAGCCTATCCTGATAATATTCCAAATTTGCTTCCCTTTGGGGGCATGGAAGAATTCCCCCATTTTGGCTTTATAGAAAAGGTCTAAGAGTACTGACTCATCCCTCTGCTTGATTATAATAATACGTTTTTCCCTGTGAAAGCAGAAGAGCATACCGTGCTTGCAAGCATGTGCACGGACCCAGAAGCCTTCCATAGTGTTCTTGGCCAGCATGGTCATCGTCATCGTCTTCATCTTAAAAGAAATAAGGGTCATCCTCCTCCTTAGGCTATGCTTGTGACATATCAAAGGCCCCGTCTACATCCGAAGGAGAGTCTTCCACCTCTTAGTCAATGTGATGGATCTGGATTGATGAAAGGGGAACTGGAGGAGAATGAGGATCTGGGTCAGGGTCATTATTAGAGATGAGCGAATTGAAGCTGACGAAGTGGAATTCGATCCGAATTTCAGGCTTCACTGCTGGGGCATGTGATTTGGCCCCAGCGGTCACGTGGAGCACGCCGGCGTAATGACGTTATCACACCCCCACGTGACCGCTGAGGCCCAATCACAGGCCCCAGCAGTGACGTCTGGGGAGCAGGACTTCAGTCGCAAGGAAGAAGAGGAGCGAGGAGGATGCTCAGACAGCTTAAGGTGAGTATAAATGTTTTATTTTTAATCACTTCCCCTGGGCCTCTGATTATACTCTGGGGTCTGAGGAGACCCCAGAGTATAATAATAGCACCAGCTCTAGGGAGGGGGGGGGGGGTCTTTTTTTTTAATTTTTTTTAACATTTTTTTCTTTTTGTCCCCATAGGGGATTGAAGCAGTGATATTCTGATCGCTGCTTCAATAGGTATACGCTGCAATACAAGTGTATTGCAGTGTATAGGAGGCTGTCAGCCCGTGCAGACACATAGGCTGACAGTCTCCATTCCAGGCAGGATCAACCAGGTATGCTGAGGGACAGCGATGGGGCAGACCCGGGGTTACTAGTCAGACCCCGAGCTGCCAAATAGGAGCAGCGGCACCCCGAAAATGTCGCAGGGGAGCCGATGGGGACCCCAATATATAATAAAACCCCTGAGATGCCGTGGTCATGTTTGACCGCGACATTTCAGGGGTTAACACCCGCGGTCGCTCAGCTCTGACCAGGGGTGTTAGAGGACAGTGTCAGCTGTTACATACGGCTGACACCCGCAAAGCAGGGTGCGCACACAGTTTCTGTGTTCGCACCGTACTTCCGCCATGTTTTACAGGAAGTCCTTCCCGGCAGCGCCTTACTATTAGGGCGGATGTCGGGAAGGGGTTAACGCGATTCGCCACGAATTAATTCAGATCAAATCGAATTGTTTTGGAAACTTCGGCGAATCGGTCGAATTGAATTTTTGAAATATTCGCTCATCTCTAGTCATTATGGTGGAGGAACTGGAACTCCTATACTAGAAGTCTTATTCTTTTCCAGTCTAGGAGTCCCAGTTCCTCCACCATAATGACCCTGACTCAGATCTCATCCGCGTTCAAATGACTGTTTTCTATAGGTTGGTACGATTCTGGCAATACCAAACTTATATAGTTTTTTTGATGTTTTAACCCCTTAAAAAAGATGCAAAACTTTGGAGAAAAAAAAAAAATTCTTGGAGTCGCCATATTCTGACACCCATAACGTTTTTTGCGGGGCCCAATGTATACAATGTATTATAGTAATACAATTTTGGGGAATGTCTGATGTTTTGATTGCTTTTTATTCAATTTTTTATGTGACATGAAATGCCAAAAATACCACGGTTTGGCTCTTTTGATTTTTTTTCTTCCACTATGGCTTTTGCCATATGGGAAAAATATGTTTATATGTTTGTAGACCGGGTGTTTTTGGACATGGGGGTGTATCATTTGTTTATGTTTATCTATATTTATTTCAAACAAAGGGAAATGGGGTGATTTGAATTTTTAAGTTTTTATTGTTTTTTAATATTTAAAAAAAAATAAATAATTTTTTTTTACTATTTTTATTAACCCCCCTAGGGAGCTTGAACCTGCAAATTGTATTGTAGTCTTTCGCTACATTACTATTGAAGCTGGTTATAGACTAGCCTCAAAAGTAATATTCCTATGACAAGCCTGGGAGCCTTCAACGATCTTGCCGCATGGGAGCTGGCTTGCAATATTAAAGGTACAGCCCTGGGGGGCACTTTTTTAAATTGGGGGGCGGGGTGAATGGGTATCCAATGCCCATGATCAGAGTGGACTGACACTGTACATTACATGTTTAAAGACTGTTTATTGTGTAACCAAAAAAAAAAAAAACCTTTAACAGAGATTTTTCAGATAAGCACAGTTGGAATCAGTGTTTTACTGTTAGAACGGCAGTTTGTATGTATTTAACAAAAAACATTAAACATTGAAATGCCTTGTGTTCCTGCACACAGCATCTTATATATTGTATGTGACATCAGCACTATAAGATGTCTCACTATGACTTAGTATTGGTTGAGAGTTTGATGATATCAGGTGACACCAGGACATCACAGACACGTCTCTTCTGTATTTTCATTGTGCAATGCATGTCATGGCCATTTTTATTTTTCCGAGACAAACTTAAAAACTAATAAATCGGTTCACCCATCTCTACAGTACTCACAACCATGCCCAGAGATTACTTATGGCTACAGCAGTCCCATTTTAAATATACCAGATACAGGGCTCCTATAATAAAAGATTTTCTGTTCTTAGTTATCCTGCACTGTTCTTTACTCCATAGACAGTCACATGTACAGTAAATAAGCAGATGTGTATGTGACAGAATATGCATGTTTTTGTTTAGTTCTTAAGAAGCCTCATCTGTTACTTAGTTGTATCTGTGTCTGTAAAAGCAGTGTGACAACCAATGGGACTGTCTTTGGAGTCCTCAAGGGGGTTTTGTTCATTACTGAGATACCGGTGAGCAACTAATGTATATAACTGAGAAATACATAAATACATGTTTTTCCCTATTAAGGAGAAAACAACTTGGGAAAGAGCATATCAGTGTCTTATTATGCATACATTTACAGATGATTTTTTTTAATTGTAATTTTATTTTAGTATGGTATTTTTTAACTATTTATATTCCTTTATTGTAATGTGTTTTTTCACTCTAGTTCATTCTACTCAATGCCATATAATTTTTACTTGGATGTTTGTACTTCCATCTGCAGTAAATCATGTATCTCTTATAGCCAATGATAATCTATTCATTAAAGAAATATCTGGAGGTCATGTAAAACGATGACATATATTTATTAAGAGTGAATTTACTTGCATAAGTAAACAGAAAATCAATGGACCTTTGCCTTATGTGAATCATATTTCTACTGTATGATCTGTGTAATATCCAGCTAGGTCAAAGCTCTAAGGGAGTGTGATAGCTTCTACTCAACAGATATTAAATTTGTACGTATTCAGGGGTGATAATTTCTTAATACTCTAAAGGAATGTTACTGATTTTTCTCAATGTATTGCACAAATATAAACCCACTTTGCTACTTGGATACCGGTTGACACATGCACAGTGTAGATGGCTATCTAGCGAATCACAGTGAAGACCTCCATTTTAAGGCCTCTATCTACTTTTCACTAGTTCCTAGTGGTGAAACAGGAGGTAAGCAGAGAAAATGGTCAATTATGGAGCAATCTGGGTGGCACATCCAGTGGTGAACCTAGCCTCTTTGCTGCCTGAGGCGGACTATAGAAAGACGCCCCCCCCCCCAAAAAAAACAAAAAAACAAAACTGAGTTTCCATGCTACTAGTTTAACACAGTGTTATCGTCGCACAATATACACAATACACAAAGTTATAAAACAGTTTTTAAGAATTCTTCTTCCTGTATTACTTCAGTATCAGATCAACAACATGGCATTAACAATGAAAGTAACTTCACACATCTTCTGCTTGGTGGATGGACGAGCCCACGTGGCCCCCATTCTCTATAATAGGAGCCCCGCAGATAGCTGAGTACTGGACTTCGGGTATCTTTGGCACTCCCATTGAAGTGAATGAGAGCCACGCGGGTTCGTCCATCCACCAAACGACACACCTATATATATGGCTGCGGTCAGGCTGAATTCCCACCTAGTGGGGGGAAAAACCCAATTCTCAGGCTCAGTGGGGGTCTCAGCAGACAGACCCCCATCAATCAGGTATTTATCCTCTATCATTTAGGTGAATACAGGGCAGTAACATTTTGTGACTTACAGGTGACATCTCTGACTAATCCTTCACATTTCCCTTCTCTTCCCTCTGGACCGCCATGACCACTTCTTCCAGCTGTGACTTGTCTCTGTAAAGGTTGCAACACAGACATCTTTGGCTCCTCACTTTTCCAGGCATCCAACCCACATTGTCCTCACCTGCACAAAGCCCCCATCCTGCTGCTACCCCAATTATATAATATATGATATAACCCCCCATAATGAATAATACCCCCAAGTGCATCTTTATATTAATAATGTCCGTGTGTACCCTGTATAAATAGTGCCCCTTATTAATAATACCCCAGGTGTTAACTAATTAAAAGGTTTTCCAGGTCATTAATAAACTAATCAGTGGGGTTCAAAAACCCAGGACCCCCACTGATCAGCTGTTTGAATGGTACCTGTGTAAGCGCCGTGACCGCTTCTCTGTTTACATAGTGTATTTCATCTCATAGCGGCTATGTAATGTAACTGCAGCCTCGTCCTGTACATGTCTACAGTATGTGACAAGGCTACAATTACATCACACGGTCACTATAAACAGACAGCGTATAATATAAACAGGTGCCATAGCCCATGTTTATAGCGCCCCATTTACACACACTATAATGTTCCACAGCAGCCCCTGCACACAGTATTACACAGTGTTATGGCCCGCAGCGGCCCCTGCACACTGTATTATGCCTCTCAGCGGCCCCTGCACACGGTATTATGCGCCATAGTGGCCCCTGCTCACGGTATTATGCCCCGCATTGGCCACTGCACACGGTATTATGTTCCGCAGCAACTCCTGCACACAGTTTTATGCCCCATATTGGCCCCTGCACTGGTATTATGCTCCATAGTGGCCCCTACACTTGTATTATGCTCTATAGTGGCCCCAGCACACGGTATTATGCTCCATAGTGGCCCCTGCACTGGTATTATGCTCCAGAGTGGCCCCTGCACAGGGTATTATGCTCCATAGTGGCCCCTGCACAGGGTATTATCCTCCATAGTGTCCCTTGCACTGATATTATGCTCCATAGTGGCCCCTGCACTTGTATTATGCTCTATAGTGGCCCTTGCACTGCTATTATGCTCCAAAGTGGCCCCTGCACTTGTATTATGCTCTATAGTGGCCCCTGCACTTGGTATTATGCTCTATAGTGGCCCCTGCTCTTGTATTATGCTCCAGAGTGGCCCCTGCACAGGGTATTATGCTCTACAGTGGTCCCTGCACAGGGTATTATGCCCCATAGTGGCCGACCCATGAACTATTATTATACTCTGGGGTCTTTTCCGACCCCAGAGTATAATGATTGGAGACCCAGGGGAGAATACAAACATAAAAATCAGAGTTACTTACCTATCCTGGACACCGGTGCACTCCTTGCAGCTTTCGGCCCTGTTTAATTGCGCACACACGTCACGTGATCAGGCCGGCGACGCGACCTGATGACGTCACCACAGGCCTCAAGCCTGCTCGGAGTTACATCGGATCGCAGGAGGTGAGTAACACTGTTTTTTATGTTCCCTCACCAACCCTAGGCCTCCGATTATTATACTCCGGGGTCTGAATAGACCCCGGAGTATAATAATAGTAGTATTTGCGGCCCGCGGCCGCTCACAGCGGCATCCACTTCCCTTTCTGCGGCCCATAGCAGAAGGGGAAGCGGGGGCGGCGACGAGCAGACGCGGCGTAGGTAAATAAATAGGCCCTGACCTGCCGGGGATACTCCAACAGGTAACGGCCTATTTATATATATATAAAAAAGCTATACTCACCTGCGATGCCTTGATGCAGCCGCCGCCGCCTCCTCTTGTCCGCGACGTCTGTGTCTCAGCGTAGGCGGCGTGATGACGTCATTGTGTCGCCGCCTGCGCTGAGATGCGACGTCTTGTAAACCAGCCCAGGACAGGCCGCTCTCAGCTTTGGTTTTTTTTTTTTTTTTTTAAAGCGGCCTGTCCTGGGCTGGTTTACATTAAATAGTAAAATGCCGCCTCCCGGACAGTGCCGTCCGAGGCGGCCGCCTCACCTCGCCTCATTAGCGGTGCGCCCCTGGGCACATCCCTAGGAATTGGCAGGGAAAGAGGGAGCAAGAAGAAACAAATAAATGGATGCTATTATGTTGAACTTCAGGGACCAAGGTTGGTGGTGCACATTCTGAAATCACCCTTTTGGGCACCAAAACACATTACCCACCCCTGCTTGTGACAGCTTTTGTGCAATTGTTTTGTGTTTGGCATCTGTCTACCTACCTTCTTACTCCAGCTTGTTTTGTGACTATTTTGCTTTGTTTTTTGACACTGTACCTGTCTATTTGATTCCAATCCCCAAGTTAATTAAGGCTATATTCACATGACTGAGGTAAAAAGTGGCTGCGAAAAACGTCCATTTTCCATGGCTGTCTTGCACCTGAGGGGTACCTGTTTTCCCGCTGTATGGAGGGATCTGTGAAAAAGGAGAAAAATAGAACATGACCTATATTTTGATGGTCTATTACAACATCAAAATAATGGTCATGTGAATAGCCCCAATTCACAGGCATTGAATGCAATGCTGCCATGTGACGTCTGTTATAAAAATGGGCGTCACAAGGCCATTATTCACTGTCTGGGCTTACAGAGTCCCAAGCCCTTAAATAGTCACTGGATAAGGCCTACTCCTGGCTGTCTCTGTCATAAATCTAGACGATCACAGTCCTGATGCTCTGAGGAAGTATTCCTGAGCCTATGCAATGATTACAGATTCATGCCTGTTTTTAATGCAGTACCACCTCATGGCATTGAGTACTGACCATCTATCTTCATCTATGAAGTAGGAAAAAAACAGTGCATTGTCAATGGAGGGATCTCCCGCAGTGCACCAAGACTCTTACCTGCATATTTTTTTATTCTACTTTTTCAGAACAAATTCAGTTGCAGTAACAAAAGTTTACTTGTAATGCGGTCAGAGTTCTTGAAAAGCTGCTCTATCTAGTTTACTTACAGTTAGGGAGCAGTCCAGTGAAAACATTCCCTGCGTCCCTCACCTAATTGTCTTCGGCACTCTGAACTTCTTTGTATATTGTACCTATATCGGTACAATCCAGATTCTTGTCTGTTCCTGATCAAACTCAAGCTTGGTTTCTAAATTTTACTTTCTCTGTGCTCTGCTATCATTCCCATAATGCCATAGCATCACATGTGCAGCTAGAGACAGAACCACCCATGCCTGATAAAGGACAGTGTGATTATCCTTCTCTATATATTCTCCTAAATAAGGGACTGAAACTATATAGTCAGGGAGGAGGCATTGTCATATTCTTTAAATTAAATATATGACAGGAGCCTGTCTAATCGCATGCTATAATAGGACATGTTTTTCCACAAAATCATAGTGTCTTATTGATGTGATATGACAGGGTTAATGTCTTACTGATCAGTCTATATGTATTTCTTGTACATCTGTAGGAGGGTCACTCTGTAGCTTTTGTCTGTATTTCTGTATACTATGTGCTCAGTAGATAAGAATGTCTTCAAATTCCTGTTCCATATATGGTCATGTTACAAATTGACCACGTCAGCCCCTTACCCTTCCCAAGGGTACTATAAAAGCTGTAGGGGGCTATTTAGTTAGCTTCAGCATTGGACCATGAATGCGTGCCATGCAACTCTGGAAGTCACCGAACAATGGGTATATATCAGGGCATGATATATAATGGGGCTCCCCATCCAGTGATCTATTACATCATTTGTAACCACAGCTAAGTATTACTCTTTTCATTTATTAAACACTTACTATTTTATTATATTCTGGTGTGATTATAGTCATTCTTTGACCATCATTGAGTTAACTTGTTTTAGAAAAACCTGTTTGCCTACAATCTTCTGTGTGGAGACCCTCTGTGGAACAATTCGACATACAGGAAGTGAGACCGTGACTTTTCAGTTGCACAGAGAAGCATGCTATTCTCATCATGCCAGAACATAATCAAATAATACAACTGAAGAAAAGGACCTCATGAATTTTCAGACAGAAAGCAATATACTGTAATTGCCGAATTCTAAATATTGAAGGAATAGGTACATAATGAAAGAGGGTCCCTTTAAATCAGAACCACATTGTTGTGTCTATCCATCCATTTGTACAACCTTAATTTTTTTTTTTTTTTTTTTTAGGTTAAAGCACGATTAAAATAATTTGCAAACTGAATTTTAGAAGGCTGGGTCACGCAGAAAAATTAAATGGGTCTTCCCCAAACGATTATCATGAAGTAGGAAGCTTTTAATTGGTATTTGAGGAACAGTATGACATCATGAAACATGGCTAAATGAATTGCATAATTGGGCGGTTAATATTCAGGATGATATTTTAGGAGAAATAGGGTGATTAACCCTTTTCCTGCCAACCACGAATTTATACGTCCTCCCAGGGTGGCACTTCTGTAGTCGAGGACGCATCTAATACGTTCTTACTACTAATGCCGATATCTCTGGATCCATTTGGGCTATCAATATGAATTGGACTGGAATTTGGGTATCTTTAAAAATAAATTCAAAATCATATTGATAGCCCTAACCAATTCTGAGACATAGGGCTCTAAAGTGTCCCCCCCTCCTTCCTCAGGCAGCATGTAGGAAGAAGGAGGGGCGAGGAGCAGCCCTGCAGACTGCACAGACGATGATGTAACTTCAGCCGGAGCTCCCAGAGAGAAGATAGGGAAGGTTTATTACCTTACCTGCCTTCCCGATCGCTGTGTATACAGTGCTCAATGAGCGCTGTATACAGCGCTATGGGCGCTGCCATCTTGCGGCTCCCCTCTGAACCGGCGGTCACATGATTCGCTGGGATCAGCGTCTGTAAGACCTGCAGGGTCCTAGAGGACCCAGATCAGCTCTATAGTATTGCGTGAGTAACGTGCAGGAGGCTGTATTCCTTCTGCAACTGGGATTAAATGTACCAGCCCCAGTTACAGGGGAAATCAGCCTCCTCAACAAAAAAAACTGTGATCAGATGCCCCCCAAGGTCTATTATGACTTTATGGGGACACAATGTAAAAAAAAAAAAAAATAATGAATAGAAAAGTAAAAAAAAATGTAAATAAAATAATTAAGTTTTTAGTAGCACTTTGTGTTATTAAATAAAAAAAAAAATTAAATGTGAAAACAGACACGTTTTCCCTCCTCTTTTGTTTATATTTTCCCAGATATAAAAAAAATTAAAACACATGCAAAAATAAAAACAACTTAAAAATAAAGCCCCATGTGTCACTGAAAAAAGACGCAGAAATTAATTGAATATTGCAAATGATAAAAATTTTAAAGACTTCCAAAACCACACATACAAAAAACTTAAAAATAAAGCATCTGGTATGGAAGTGGTTAAAAAAAAGTTTTTTTGCCCGGAAAACCCCTTTCATAGAACTTTCTCTGTAATTACAGATGGTGCAAAGTTCTGTAGTAGAGTACAGAATGTAAAATACCTACAGGGTGGCCTTGATAAATTGGTCAAATGGACAGCAAAATGCCAGATGAAGTTCATTGTTGAAAAATACAGATACTTGGGAGTAGTTGTTCATAATGAATTAAATTATAGAATGTAGTACCAGTCAGCTGCATCTAAAGCTAGAACAATATTGTCCTGTATTAGAAAAGGCATGGCTTCTAGAGAAGAAAGTGTTATTTTACTCCTCTAGTGTGACCCCATCTTGAGTACACTGCCCAGTATTGGGTACTAGTTCATAAGAAAAAACATTAGGGATCTGGAGAGAGTTCAGAGAAGGACAACCAAATTAATATATGCTATGGAAGATTTTACTTATGAAAATTATTATAACTAAATTTATTTAGACTACACAACACAAAGCTGAGGGGGTTATAACATCTCTATATAAATGTGTAAATGGTCCTGATAAAACTGTGATAAATTATCTGTTCTACGATCCAAACAAAGAATACAGGTTCAGTGCTTGTGGTTAAAAGAAGTGCAATTTTCTCAAAAAGTTTGGAATCATTACTGTACTCAGGAGTGAACCTAGTCTCTCTGCTGCCTGAAGCAATCTATAGAAAGGTGCCCTCTTCCCCCTAAATACCAGACCTTGCGATCTTGGTCCCATGATGGGGTCGCCCCTAATTAAAATAGTAGGCCACACACCCCATTTGCAAATTAGAAAAATCCCCTTTACTGGCCCCCACAGTATATTGTTCCCTTTACTGGCCCCCTCACAGTATAACACCCCCTTTACTGGCCCCCATACAATATGTTACCTCCTTTTTAGGCCCCCACACAGTATATTGCCCTCTTCTTTATGGTCCGCACACAGTATATCGCCCCCTTTTTTGGCCCCCACACAGTGATATGTTAGTCTTAGATTTGACCCGAATTTTCCAAAAGTTTTGAGCTCAGACCTGAACGTGAAAGATTTTGGTTATGCCACCAACAAAGCATTATTATACTCTGGGGTCTCCCTGGGGAGTGTGACATCAGATCAAGGCAAGAAGATCCCCGCTCCTGTTTCATCTGGCCTCTGCTTCTTTCTCCAGTGTGCAGACACTGAAGAATGCTGCAGCGCTCTCTGTAGGAAGAAGCAGAGTCAGGGCTGGACAGGAGTAGGGATTGGTGAGTAGAATATATGCTTCTACCTGTTGGAATAATCCAATAGGTACTGGATGATTAAAAAATGTCGCCTATCAGTTTATGCCAGGAGGAGCCACCAGAGGCTGTCGCCTCAGGTAGCCTCAAGGCAGGTGTAGCCTTGACTTTACTGTTCAAACTGTAAAATTATGGAACATGCTCCTGCAGGATTTGGTAATAGTAAAATAAATGACAAACTACTAGATATCTACTTTATAGACCACAATATATAGGGCTACTGGTGTTAATGATCCAGGAATCTTATCTGACTGCCAGCAGTGCAAGGAAGAAATGTTTTCTACTTTATAAAAATAATGGGGCCCTGCTATTTACAAAGTGTTTTTTTCCTTCTTCTTGATCAACTTGGGTTTATAAGTATAAAATGGTGGAACCTGATGGTCCTGTCTTTTTTGAACTCACTATGTATCTACAGTGCTTCAATGGAAAACCACAAAAAGAATTGTCAAAAAGCCAAATTGGATATAATTCCACACCAAACATAAAAAAGGGGCTGGACAAAAGTATTGGCACCCTTTGAAAAATCATGTGATGCTTCTCTAATTTGTGTAATTAACAGCACCTGTTACTTACCTGTGGCACATAACAGGTGGTGGCAATAGCTAAATCACACTTGCAGCCAGTTGAAATGGATTAAAGTTGACTCAACCTCTGTCCTGTGTCCTTGTGTGTACCACATTGAGCATGGAGAAAAGAAAGAAGACCAAAGAACTGTCTGAGGACTTGAGAAGCAAAATTGTGAGGAAGCATGAGCAATCTCAAGGCTACAAGTCCATCTCCAAAGACCTGAATGTTCCTGTGTCTACCGTGCGCAGTGTCATCAAGAAGTTTAAAGCCCATGGCACTGTGGCTAACCACAGTGAAAAATTGACGAGAGATTTCAACGAAAGATTGTGCGGATGGTGGCTAAAGAACCTCGACTAACATCCAAACAAGTTCTAGCTGCCCTGCAGTCCGAGGGTACAACAGTGTCAACCCGTACTATCCGTCGGCATCTGAATGAAAAGGGACTCTATGGTAGGATACCCAGGAAGACCCCACTTCTGACCCAGAGACATAAAAAAGCCAGGCTGGAGTTTGCCAAAACTTACCTGAGAAAGCCAAAAACTTTTTGGAAGAATGTTCTCTGGTCAGATGAGACAAAAGTAGAGCTTTTCGGGAAAAGGCATCAACATAGAGTTTACAGGAAAAAAAAAAGAGGCCTTCAAAGAAAAGAACACGGTCCCTACATTCAAACATGGCGGAGGTTCCCTGATGTTTTGGGGTTGCTTTGCTGCCTCTGGCACTGGACTGCTTGACCGTGTGCATGGCATTATGAAGTCTGAAGACTACCAACAAATTTTGCAGCATAATGTAGGGCCCAGTGTGAGAAAGCTGGGTCTCCCTCAGAGGTCATGGGTCTTCCAGCAGGACAATGACCCAAAACACACTTCAAAAAGCACTAGAAAATGGTTTGAGAGAAAGCACTGGAGACTTCTAAAGTGGCCAGCAATGAGTCCAGACCTGAATCCCATAGAACACCTGTGGAGAGATCTCAAAATGGCAGTTTGGAGAAGGCACCCTTCAAATCTCAGGGACCTGGAGAAATTTGCCAAAGAAGAATGGTCTAAAATTCCAGCAGAGCATTGTAAGAAACTCATTGATGGTTACCGGAAGCGGTTGTTCGCAGTTATTTTGTCTAAAGGTTGTGCTACCAAGTATTAGGCTGAGGGTGCCAATAATTTTGTCCAGCCCATTTTTGGAGTTTTGTGTAAAATGATCAAGGATTTGACTTTTTTTTCATTCTCTTTTGTGTTTTTTCATTGCAAGCAAAATAAATGAAGATACAGTCATATGAAAAAGTTTGGGCACCCCTATTAATCTTAATCATTTTTAGTTCTAAATATTTGGGTGTTTGCAACAGCCATTTCAATTTGATATATCTAATAACTGATGGACACAGTAATATTTCAGGATTGAAATGAGGTTTATTGTACTAACAGAAAATGTGCAATATGCATTAAACCAAAATTTGACCGGTGCAAAAGTATGGGCACCTCAACAGAAAAGTGACATTAATATTTAGTAGATCCTCCTTTTGCAAAAATAACAGCTTCTAGTCGCTTCCTGTAGCTTTTAATCAGTTCCTGGATCCTGGATGAAGGTATTTTTGACCATTCCTCTTTACAAAACAATTCCAGTTCAGTTAAGTTTGATGGTCGCCGAGCATGGACAGCCCGCTTCAAATTATCCCACAGATGTTCAATGATATTCAGGTCTGGGGACTGGGATGGCCAATCCAGAACATTGTAATTGTTCCTCTGCATGAATGCCTGAGTAGATTTGGAGCTGTGTTTTGGATCATTGTCTTGCTGAAATATCCATCCCCGGCATAACTTCAAATTCGTCACTGATTCTTGTACATTATTCTCAAGAATATGCTGATACTGAGTTGAATCCATGCGACCCTCAACTTTAACAAGATTCCCGATGCCGGCATTGGCCACAAAGCCCCAAAGCATGATGGAACCTCCACCAAATTTTACAGTGGGTAGGAAGTGTTTTTCTTGGAATGCTGTGTTTTTTTGACGCCATGCATAACGCCTTTTTGTATGACCAAACAACTCAATCTTTATTTCATCAGTCCACAGGACCTTCTTCCAAAATGAAGCTGGCTTGTCCAAATGTGCTTTTGCATACCTCAGGCGACTCTGTTTGTGGCGTGCTTTCAGAAACGGCTTCTTTCGCATCACTCTCCCATACAGCTTCTCCTTGTGCAAAGTGTGCTGTATTGTTGACCGATGCACTGTGACACCATCTGCAGCAAGATGATGCTGCAGCTCTTTGGAGGTGGTCTGTGGATTGTCCTTGACTGTTCTCACCATTCTTCTTCTCTGCCTTTCTGATATTTTTCTTGGCCTGCCACTTCTGGGCTTAACAAGAACTGTCCCTGTGGTCTTCCATTTCCTTACTATGTTCCTCACAGTGGAAACTGACAGGTTAAATCTCTGAGACAACTTTTTGTATCCTTCCCCTGAACAACTATGTTGAACAATCTTTGTTTTCAGATCATTTGAGAGTTGTATTGAGGAGCCCATGATGCCACTCTTCAGAGGAGATTCAAATAGAAGAACAACTTGCAATTGGCCACCTTAAATACCTTTTCTCATGATTGGATACACCTGGCTATGAAGTTCAAAGCTCAGTGAGGTTACAAAACCAATTTTGTGCTTCAGTAAGTCAGTAAAAAGTAGTTAGGAGTATTCAAATCAATAAAATGATAAGGGTACCCAAATTTTTGCACCGGTCAAATTTTGGTTTAATGCATATTGCACATTTTCTGTTAGTACAATAAACCTCATTTCAATCCTGAAATATTACTGTGTCCATCAGTTATTAGATATATCAAATTGAAATCGTTGATTGTAATGTCAATCTGTATTCCCTTAGTCCAGACAGCAGCACAATATGGGGGGGGGGGTATCTCTGCCCCTGTGTGTTGTTTAGGACAGGTGGAACCTTTAATTAGCACCAAAAAGGTGCCTCCTACTAGCCCTATAAGAGGGCACAAGAGACCTCCCTCCACTGTGTAAATTATAAAGTAACAGGAAACAAGCTTCTAGGGAGGGAAGCCTTGTGCTGCTGTCTGGACTAAGGGAATACAGATTGACATTACAATCAACGATTCCCCTTACGTCCGACAGCAGCACAATATGGGGAGATAGCAAGTAATTCCCCTAGGGAGGGTTTCCTCGCCTTACAATGTCAAGGACTGACTGACCAAAGGCAGTTGTCTGGAAACTGCGGATGTCCAATGATAATGTTTAACAAAAGGTCAACTGAGATGACTATGATGCAGCCGCACAAATCTGGTCCAATGGTAAGGACCGATACTCAGCCAAAGAAGTCGACAACCCAGGTCGAGTGGCCGTAGAAAAACTGGAGGGAATAACTCCTGAATAAGAAAGGAAGACTTAATTGTCTCCTTGATCCATGTGGATAGAGTAGGCTTGGAAGCCTTGAGGCCTCTGTTTTTACCCTGCATATCAATTAGTAGGCTTTCGGCCTTCTTAAGCGGTTGAGTGTGGAATAGGTAAATCCACAGACACCTTACCACATCTAAGGTGTTGAGCTTTTCTTCCTCCTCAGAGGTTGGAGAGGGGAAAAACACAGGTAACGAAATTAGCTGATTGCTATTATAGTATGAGGGGACCTTAGGGATAAACCCAGGTAAACCTAAGGTGCACCCTATCTGCAAAAACAAAATGTACGGTTCTCTAGAAGAGAGGGCCTGGAGCACTCCTACTCTTTGGCAGATATAATAGCCAACAAAAAAGTGGTTTTGTAGGCTAAATATTTTATCTCCGTAGTCTCCAAGGGGCCAAATGGAGGACCGCACAGGCCTGTAATGACTACCGCAAGGTCCCACTGGGGATGATACTGAGGGCTTTAGCCTCATTGCCCCTTTAAGGAACCTTGCAACCAGAGGATCCTGAGACAGACGTCTGTTCAAATGAGCGGAGAGGGCCGCAATCTGCACTTTCAAAGTGGCAGGGGCAAGGCCCTTATCCAAACCGTCCTGAAGAAAATATCAGCCGTTGAAGGTTCTAGATTATTAATACCCTTCTTGGAGCACCACTCCATGAAAATCTTGGCTGTCCTCTGGTAGTTCTTATTGGTAGATTCTGCTCTTGCAGAATAAAGGGTCTTCAGGACGGCCTCTGACAGTCCTCTATCCTGCTGTAGGGACTGCTCAACCTCCAGGCTGTCAGGTTGAAGCTCCAGAGATCCTGGCACTTCAGAGATCCTTGGGAAACCAGGTTCTGGATGGGGGGAAGCCTCCAATATATCCCTCGACTCATCTCCATGAGTTGGGAAAAACCAAGCTCTTTTTGGCCAGAATGTAATGATGGCTATCACAGAGACTTGGTCCTGTCTGATTTTCATTAATACCTTTGGTATTATTGGAATTGGAGGGAAGATGTATGCCAGCCTGGACCTCCAAGGGATGGACAGGGCATCCACTGCCAAGGGATTGTCCTCCTGGTAAAGGGAACAGAACTTCTCCACCTTGGCGTTGAGTCGGGTTGCCATGAGGTCTATTTCTGCAAGACCCCTGTTCAGGGTAATCTGATGAAAGACTTCTGGATTGAGTGACCATTCTCCTGATACGGCATAACCCCGACTCAACCGATCCGCTACTATGTTCAGGGAGCCCTTGATGTGAACTGCGGATAAATGGGTTAGATTTTTCTCTGCCCATGTAAATATCAGATCTGCCTCTCTAAGGAGGGTTGGTGATCTGGTGCCTCCCTGTCTGTTCACGTACAGCACTGTGGTCATGTTGTCTGACCGGATTTTGACTGCTCTTCCCCTGGGAAGAGGCAAGCAATAGAGTAAGGCACTATATACGGCTCTGAGCTCCTTCCAGTTGGACGAGGTCCTTTTTTCAGGAGCGCTCCAGACTCCTTTTATGGAGTTTTCGTCCAATGGGCTCCCCATCCCGAGGGGGATGCATCTGTAGTCAACAGGGTCCAAGAAGGTTGGACCGTGGACCTTCCGTCTTTCAGGTGCAACCACCACTTGAGGGAAAGACGGGTCCTGGGGGAGAGTCGAATCTTCTTGCTGAATGTAAGAAGGGGAGCGATCCCAAGCCTCTAGTAACTCCTTCTGGAGGGGACGTAAGTGCCACAAGGCCCATGGGACTGCCTCCACTGAGGAAGACATCAAGCCCAGGATCTTCATCAATGTTCTGATGGAGGCTATCGGCTTTTTGAAGAGGTGCCGGACTGCCGCAACCAGCTTCTCCTTCCTTGCTGGTGTCAAGGAGATTTGCAGGTGGACTGAATCTAGGAAGTAGTTTTCTCAGAGGAACTTCCTTTGAGTTGAAGGGATCGTTTTTGACTTCTCCCAATTTATAAGCCATCACAGACTCTGAAGGCTGTCTGTAGGTACTGGAGCAGAACAGACTCTGACTGGGCCTTTATCAACCAGTCGTCTAGATAAGGCACCAAGAATATCCCCTGAAGCCTGAGGGCGGCCGTTATGGGGGCCACTACCTTTGTAAAGGTGTGGGAAGCAGAGGAGATCCCGAAGGGTAGTGCTGTGAATTGAAAGTGCTTCCTGTGGCCGGAAACTACTACGGCAATCCTTAGAAAAAAACCTTCTGCGTGGAGGTAAATAGAAATATGCAAATGGGCGTCTTTTATATCCAAAGTCACAAAAAACATCGCCTTAGAGGAGAAAGGTGGTGACAGACTTTATGGTTTTCCTATGGAAGCGCTTCTTTTTGATGAAGCGGTTGAGGTACCTTAAGTCTATGATCATTCTCCACTTGTCTGCCGGTTTTGGCATCAGGAAGACGGGAGAATAGACACTGGATCCTTCTTCTAGAGAAGGGACTTCCACCAGGGCTCCCTTGTGAATGTACTCTCGGATGGAGCATTCCAATGTAGTCTGCTGCATTGTAGGGAGGCTGCGAGTTAACACAAACTGATCCTGAGGAGGACGGAGGAACTTGATTGCATAACCTCTTTGGATTACCTACCGGACCCATGGGTCTCGAATTTTTCCCTGCCCGCAGTTGAGAAAGTGGGAGACACGACCTCCGACAAGAATCTCGGCCACAGGAAAACTGCTTCTGATGTCAAAAGCTAGGCTTGACTTTTTTATCATCAGACTTCGGAATCTCCGGCCGGCGTCTCTAGAGGAATAACTAGAGCCTCTCTGGACTGCCTTCCACGACGAGGCGGATAGCCTCTACCACGGCCAGAGCCAGACCTACCTCTGAAGGCCTGGGGTAAAGTTTTACCCTTCTTGTCGGCCAAACCCTCTAGGATCTCGTCTAGGGCACAGCCAAAGACTCTACCCGGCTCAAAGGGTAATGCGCACAAATTATACTTTGAGGGGAACACAGCTCTCCAAGGTTTTAACCATAGAGGTCTTCCTGCTGCAGTGTTCTTGGTAAGTGCCAGGGATTTGGCCGCCAGCCTTAATTGATGGTGGGAGGCTTCCGTTAAATATTCAGCTGCTAGGGAAACTGAGCCTAGAAACCCTAGCAGCTCGTCTCTGGAGACTTCCAGAGTCGGTCACTTTCGAGGTGGACAAGGTCAGTACATAATTTGGCTGACACTTCACAGGACGCAACCGCCACAGCGGTCTTGGGCGAGGCAGCTGAATAAGCCTTCTTGAAGGTATTGTCGAAGCGCTTGCCATGGCGTCGTGCACATTTCCTCCATCATCTGATGGTACCTTAGTGCGGCAGGACAGTTTAACCACCGCCATATCCACCTTGGGAGGAGGACCCCATTGATCCCATTGAGCAACTGGGAATAAAGCGCCGAACCTCCTAGGAACCACAAGAGGTTTTTCAGGACTTCTCCACTCTGAGGACATAAATTTTTGTAATGTCTGGTCCACTTGGAAGACCCTAGGCCCTCTATAGGTGGACGCGGAGGCTTCCCCGTCAACATCACGATCCTTAGACCGGATGGACTTCAGCAGCCGGCTTAATTTTTCGAGTGGAAGCACGGCCTGCTGGGATCTTCAGTGGAATCGTCAGATGAGAGTGTCTCGTCCACTATCTGATAATCTTCATCAGAGATCCGTAAGGAAGATTGTGTCTCAATCTGCGGTCTCTTGGCAATCTGGGCGATGGAAGAACGAATCTCCTTTAAGAGACTCCTCATATAGTCCTTTACCCAAGTAACAACCTCTTATAGAAGGTACTTCCGGCGGAGGTCCGCGACACTGGTGACAGCGGGTAAAATCATAGCCGTCAGGTAAAGGGGTATTGCAATCCAAACACATTAGGTGTTTCAAGTTTAGAGGAATTTTTCCTCCTAAGCGCATCGCCATTACGTGATGCAGAAGATGACATCTGAAACATCAAACAGCCACGTGACACTGAAACAGGGAAGATCGCCAAGCATCGCATAAAAACCCAAGAGGTACCTTTTTTTTTTTTTTTTTTTTTTGAATCGGTCACTTGAAGAGAGAAAAAAACCGTCAGAAAAAAACCAGCCACCGCAACCCGCAGCAGAGGAGCTAGAAACCACTAACTCAACAAATAAAGGACTGCATTCAGACCTTTTAAATGTAATCCAGCAGCGAGGGGAGGAAGCCAGCAAAGAAACATTTATACAGCACCAAAACAAGCCAAACGCCATAATGGAACATAGAGGAGCATAAGCCTAAGCCAGAGGCTCAAAATACAAGCAGCAAAAATCAATTCTATATTTTGCCTTTAAATTTTAAATTTCCAAACTTACCGCACTTTTTCCGAGAAAACCGGAAGTTGGGCGCGGTGGTGCGCAAAGGCTTCCTTCCCCTGGGAACACGGCACCGGAGAAAAGTTCCGGCCGAGGAGGTTCCCCGCTTACTTCCGGGATCGCGCTGCCTGCAGATGGATGCCGGATAACGCTGCGCTGCGGTGCGAAGGCCCGAAGGACCGGAGGTTTTCTCTTTGGGACCGAGGTACCCCAAAAAGGTAAGCCAGGAGTAAATAAAACCCCTAGCAACGGGAGGTCACAAGAGACCTCCGTCCACCTGTTCCACACAGGACAGAAAAAAACACAGTGGAGGGAGGTCTCTTGTGCCCTCTTATAGGGCTAGTAGGAGGCACCTTTTTGGTGCTAATTAAAGGTTCCACCTGTCCTAAACAACACACAGGGGCAGAGATACCCCCCCCATATTGTGCTGCTGTCGGACGTAAGGGGAATGGCTGTTGCAAACACCCAAATATTTAGAACTAAAAATGATTAAGATTAATAGGGGTGCCCAAACTTTTTCATATGACTGTATTATTACCAAAGCATTTGTGATTGCAATCATTTTCTGGAAGAAATTGAGTATTATCTAACAGAATTGCAGGGGTGCCAATACTTTTGGCCAGCACTGTATGTTTGTAACATAATATCATTTTATACAAGGACTAAGGATATGTGCCAAACCAACATATGTAGCCCAAGATTATGTTTTCTTCTCAAATAAACTTTAAAGAAAGTCTATAACCACCAAATCACTTCTAAACAACTTATATGCTGTTGAAGCAGCAGTTAGTGGCAAAGGGAACAGACCTATATTATATCAAAGTGCAATACTACTGCTTTTAATTTATTTGTAAATGAGCTGTTTGGTGCACAAGGGGTGTGATTGTGCCTGCCAGTGAATGGTGAAATTTAGACCTCCGATATCTCCAGCCCCGGGGCACATAACGGGAAAGCTAACAGTGTGCTGAATTCAGTGCGCTGTCGGCTTTCTAGTGGTATGTAAAACTGCATATACATGAGGACGTGAAAGGTCCTCTTTAAGGCCCCACATAGCGAGCCAAAAAACGCTGTGGAAAAAAACGTGACAGAAACGCATCCTTTTTTTTTCTGCAGAATTTTTCACAGAAAGTCCGCAGAGTTTTCCTCTGTGGACTTTCTACCTCTATTATACCTATACAGAAAATGCCAGCATTTCCGTAGGTATATTTGACATGCTGCGATTTTTGAAAATGCAGTTTTTTTTGTGGAAGATTTTGTTGCGTTTTTTTGAGCCAAAGCCAAGAATGGCTACAAAAGAAACGGCTAATTTACAGGAAGCACAAAGTTGAAGTTCAAAAAACTGCAACAAAGTCTGCAACAAAAAAAAGCTGCGTATTTGGGCTTAAGCCTAAAAACACAAAAAAAAGATTACACTAACTGTCACTACCATAGCATTTAAGGAGTTTAGATGAGATTTTGGTTATGATAGACTTCCTTTAATTCTTTCATTACACATTCAGATAGGAAATGTGGCAATTACTAAACCTAGATTCATAGGTTTACACCTAAGGCTAGGCTAACGTTACACCTAAACTTTTTATGGATATACAAAACAAATCACTCTGAAATGACAATAAGATTGCAGTGAGTAGCTTGAAATTTTCTTCAAAATTGCTCCAGTAAAGTGATTCACAAGTATATTTTTTCATTGCTATATGCTGGGATTTCTGAGGGATTTGCAAAAGTAGTAGCAGTAGTAGTTTTTTTTTCTCCATGTCTCAATATCAAAATCAGTATGAAAATTCTTGAATATCAATTTTTTTTCAATTAATTAATAGAAAAAAGTCTTACTACAAATAGTTTAGCTATACTGTAGCTAAATACAAGGTTAGGAGGCATCATTCATTATTCCAGAGAATGTGTTTAGTTAAGGTATGCTAAACACCACCCCATCTAATAAAGTATTTCCACATAGCTTGTCAATGAAACCTTCGCAGTTCGTAATAAACACTTTGTGTCCTGTCACATTTATTTGTGCTTTTCTTCCATATGTCCCATTTTATTGCTAACTTTTGTCTGATGCAATGCTGTGCAATTGATGTTATGGTCATATGGTAAATAATAGTTGTGGTCGCTAGCACGTTCCATCATAGCCTGTTAAAGTAAAGGTCAACCAGATTCATTCTTGGATAGAGTGAAGATACAAAGCAGTGAGACAGAAAATCAGACCCTAATGTGACTTCAGTTCATAAATTGTTCCAAATTGTCAAATAAAAATAAGAACTACAGAAACAGAATAAATTAAAGCCCTAACGTAACAGTTCAGACACCTATTCATATGTGAAAAGATGTGTAAAATGCTGAGATACTACTTCTGCTGTTTAAAATTGAAGACTGTACTTTTTTTTATACCTATGACACAATGAAACTCTAGGCTAAAGCAAAAAAAAAAGACAGCACAACACATTAAGGTGCACACAACAATGTAAAAGAGATCATGTCTTTATTACAGTATCCATAACACACAAACGAAATAACTGATAAAATCAGAGATAAGAACCAAGAACACCTCTAATAAAGGGGATCCTAACAACTAGAGCCAAGACTAAAATACGTCCAAGGACTGCTCCAGCCAAATGCAACTTTTAAAATCATGGTTGCCGTGTAGGAGCCATTAACTGTATACAATAGCCTGTTGTGAACCTCCTAAAGAAAACACAGGATGTACTCTACAGCTATTCAGTGCATGTGCACATTTACTTTTTAACTGCATGATAAACAATGTTGTACAAATTAGAATAGATGTATTGTGATATTGTAATAGAAGCTAGTGACTAGTGATAGCATCCACAGTCCCCACTAAATGGGGCTGTCTTCTGCTAGACCTTCAGGTTGACTCCCTCTGGTAGTCATGTGGGTTAGTCTACTTTGATACAGATTGCTATTTATATTATAATTGTTCCTGCTTTTTAAAGTGGTTATCCCATGAAAAGCATTTATCACCTGTCCACAGGATAAACATCTGACTACTGGAATCCCAGCTATCATGTAAATGGGGATCTTCAAGTGCCCTTTGTGCATGCAACACTTGTGTGCATGTTCTTGGCTCTATCTTTGTCAGTCCCATAGATGTGAATAGAGTTGTGGTCCCACATGCACACTGTCACTCTCAACCATCCATGTTCTCATCATCACTGGGGGTCCATAAATGATTTTGGTTGGATTCAATGGAAAGATTCCAATAACAACATTGTATTAAAGGTAATACAGTTCCCTAATATATTTGAAGAGAGCTTTTTACCACCTCATCAATTCCAACTTTTTGCATCCTTGAAAGTATACCTCGAGTTATAAACAACTTTGCATAAATGAATAGTTCAGGTGAAGATAAACTTTATAATATATCTTATTGAAGAAATATGTTTTCTTCTCCACTTTTCAGGCTGGGTTACTTTCTACATATTAGTCTATGAAGAAGGAAGGGGTACGATAAGGCTGCTGGAAAAGACACCAAAATAATTGCTGCTGCTACACTCTTTTTACTCTGCTAGACTTGTAGATAAGAGGCTACCAGTGCACAGAATGAAGTAATAAATCAATTAACTAGCTGTCAGCAGCCCCATACTCAACACCTCCCTTTTCCATTGAGCTCTGTATGTGAGGCTGAATAGGGAGACAAATATAATGTAAACAAGCAGTCAGTTTAAAGATAAGGAGCAGGAGAACAACTTAATAAGTGGTGGAGTAAACATATATCCTTAATGAGATATATTACAAAAGTTCTTATATTCACGTGCACTATTCATTTATGAAAAGTTGTTTATAACTAGAGGAACACTTTAATAGGAACTGCCCACTGTTTCCATTGCAGTTGGAATTTACTGTTCCTGAGCAATTAGTTTTGGTGCCTGATATGATAATTAGTCTCTCTACTGTCAAGTAGGTGATCTTGGACCACAGCGGTGCTGAAACTGTCTGCCTCTGACTGGACAGTGCCAAAGAGCTTAGAATCATTTCTCCTTTCCTGCTCCTCTGTGACACCACTCATTTGACAGTAAAGAGACTAGTTATCATATCTAAAACTAACTGTACTGACTGCTCAGTAATGGTGGGGGCTAGAGAAAAATTCAAACTGCATCAGAATCAGTGGAGCGATGCCTATTAAATGATGCAAAGAATTTTAGTTGGTGGAGGTGGTGAAAGTTTCTATATAACAAAGCTTTACACTACAGTGTCACTTTATTATAAGGTATACTGTAAATGTAATAGTACTATAATAGAGAACATGAGTAAGGGTGATGTGACTTGAAACGCGTAGGTTTTCCTGAGAAGATGTACATCTGTTTTTTAAAGTGATGCAATAAAATCTGCTTTTAAGTTTTATGTGTGAGCGCTGGACATTTCTTCAGATGTTTATACATCACCACTACTTATCAGGGCCCCGAGCTCTGTGTGTCCCTCTACTGTGCCCCATGGATTTCCAGCCATAGATATGAAAGTGTTTTTGCATGTATCAGAGGTGGTGATAGGCACTTTTTCAAGAAACTTTACACTACAGTGTCACTTTATTATAAGGTATACTGTAATTGTAATAGTACTGTAATATTTAGTAGGGGTACATAAATATATCTGTGGTTGCCCATTATGTACCCAATAATAATCTTGACATATCCCACTGGTTCACCTCCTGAGATCCTCTGTGAGTCCCAATATTTGTATGATTCAGTGCTTTGTAGGCTAGTAGTCTATATAATCACTTCTCAGTGATTCCTCCACCAACTTTTCTTTTTTGTGGGCCTCTCTCCAAGTTGGTGCCTGTGTAGCATTGTATTCCTGTCCTCCTCCTGGCTTTTAATTGGCTATACATCCATAGGAGGTAACTGCAGGGAGCAGCTCAGATACTTTTCATGTAGCAATTGCTGGGCAGATTTGTACAAGATGTCGGGATATAAATACACATAGAGACACTTTCAGGTGACGTGCACTTGCAGGGCTCCTCTGATGTATGCCAGGCATGGCAGATCAGGAGCCTGTTGCCAGGCAGTTTTCTCCTGAGCAGGCAGCCAGGCAGGGGTTAATCTCACCTCCCAGCTCTCATGTAAAGGTTCCATTGGGGGAAGATGATGTAAACTCTCCTCATTCTCCTCCCTTGTCCCTCTCTCACCTCCCCTAAACTCCACCATGTGACATGTGAATTAATAATGGAGCTGTTAGCACAATAACAGCTCAGCACACGTTCCCCCTCATGTCTGGAGCTTTGATCTCAGCTGGAAAAAAGTAGAGCCATGTGCCCGCTGCCTTTCCATGCCAGCCTGCCAGAGGTGTGTGTCTGTAGCTCTGAGCGCCCAGGAGAGCTGTGTTCTCGGGTACAGCTGACAGCTGCCCGGCTCAGGATGATCGGGGACGAGCTGCACCAGCTGACAGTGCGGAGGAAAACAAGCCTGGGCAGAAAGAGGCTGTGCACCTGCTTCTACCTGCTCTACACTGCCACTCACCTGGCAGCACTGGCACTACTAATGCAGGGCAAGAGGAACCTGTAGGACCCGGGCAGGAATGGAGCTGTCCATTCAGCACCAGCAACAGGTACTGTACACTTAGACTAAGCAGCTATCTTATACAATGCTATATGTACACAATCATATACATTACTACCATACCTTATCACACTCTTCATAACTGTCATGCTGTCCCAGGGCCACCAGAGCTGGATTTCATGCATACACCATAACATATAAAGTATATAGTGTGTATATAACCCTAGTTATAGAGAAAATGAATGTACAACTAGCTAAGAAACTTGACTGAAAATGCATAAGCCTATATCTAACCTTAGGACTAAGTAGTAATCCCATACAATGCTATAGGTACACACTAATATGCATTACTACCATACATTATCACACTGTCATGATAACCCAGGGCTTCATGCATACACCATAGCATGTTAAGTATATAGAGGTCACAAGGCATGTACAGCATGCAGCCATTCAGCTGTAGCAGATTTTATTTTTTTATTTCAAAATCTTAACTACCCTGCAAATAAATATATAAGTGTATCAAAGCTTCTTCTGTGTTGGGACCTTTGCATATTGTAATATAATACCAATGTATTAATAATGATAAATGAAAAATTCTATCTATCTATCTATCTATCTATCTATCTATCTATCTTTATATCTATTTATCTTTCTATCTAAATATAAGACATATGCAACTGTGTCAACTTTGGAAGACTACCCCTAGAATGTGCACAGCTATAGCCCTATCTCTACTTGTGGTAAAAAAAAAAAAAAACAAAGTAAATAAAAAAAATCTCTGCCAGCATTGTAGCCAATGCTGATGGAGATATTTTGTTAGTTTGGTACCTGTCTATCTATCTATCTATCTATCTATCTATCTATCTATCTATCTATCTATCTCACCTTTAAACCCATTGTTCACCGTTACTTAATGTTTCAGGTGCACAAACTGACAATATTTAATTCAATACTTTATAATTGTAGCTCATGGCATGACATTTGTATGTAGCACAATGTGAACACCATCAGGTACTTTGCCCCCTGGGTCTATATTAATGTAATGTAATCTACCCTGGGAGACTTGTTGCTATAGTGGATAAGGATCTAACTGCATAGTGTCATGAAGTCATTATATTATGTTTACTGGGTAGAACACAGATCTAGTATGAGTAATGCATTGCATTATACTAGGCAATTACATCAGATGTGTGACAGAACCTATGGCAGCATATGAGGAGTGCCATGAAGCTTCACTAGTATATAGATAAAGAGACTTTGTTATGGAGACACTTGGTATATGACATATTACAAATATCTAATCCACTATCTGCTATAAACACAACTGGTTAACATTGCTTTACACAATGCCTTCATGTCTTTCTTCTCTGGCTATTCCCCGCTCACTTCAACCTATAAACAAATATTTCTCCACAGACCACACACAAAATATTTTAAGCACACAGAGTCCTGAGAGGCCTGTCCCTTCTAGGAATAACTGTAAATGGAATCCCTATAGAGTTGCATATTTGTTCTCTGCAGTTTTGCTGGATCACAAGACAGTGTATTAGGTCCTTGTGGACTGAATTAACAGGGTAGTTTATAAATGCACTTTTCTCTAAGGCAGTATTATTTATATTACCTAACTAGAATACATTAAGGATGGCTTTAACCCCTTCATGTGAAGGCATGAACTCAGCTTGCTGCAGCTCATCACTTCAGACTAATGTTGTAAGTTGCTTTCACACTTCACAATAGACATGTTATATGGCAAATTCAGTATTATATCTTATCTAGTACTTGGTGCTTCTCCTTGTTACAGTTGCAACCCACATGTTAAGAGCTTCATATTACTATAGATAAGGAGGAAAAACTTTTAGGTCACATATTAATAAGTAATATGTGACCTATGGAAATGAAGTACAATCAGTAGAGATTTTGGTGTAAATGAGACCTATAGTATATAGTAAATATCAAACTTTGGAACTAAGCAAGTAAATTAATTCATCTAGGTGAATACAGTGAAGATTTCCCAATATACAGACAGTACTATACACTGTAAATCTAGGGCATAGGCTATATACGGATGTGTAGGTCTTATTGGTACAATTTATTGTGGAAATATGATCAAATATAGTTATCACAATTGACAAAAATGCAACCCTGATAACAACCACCATAATACATACAAACAAGCTAAAGTACATGCTGCATGCATTTTGTTTACATAACATATGTATCTTACTTTATATAAGTTCTTGGACTATGTTCTGGAATAATATGGGAATACTACTGCTGATAGTTGTCCAGTGTATCTATAATATATGCTATATACATACATCAAACTAGATACAGTATGATTCTAAATAAAGGAGATAATAGGTAGATCAGAAACACATATAGTTTGAGGGTAAATGTCTATATACGCAGCACTACATAATTAAAACACTAAGATATTAAATATTGTTATTCCAGAGAATGTAATTTATATTAACATTATGACAAAAAGATTGAACCACTACTGTAATGTAACACAAGAAATAGAAAGAGTAACATTATTATTGACTATAAGATACAATTACTTGGTGCAGAGTTGAATACAGATACACATATCCCAATGCCATACAGATGTAGCAGAGATGAACTTGTCAATCTTTGACAAATTGCATTACGTAACTTGAAAAACTTCCACAATAAAAAAAAATCTGTAAACATATGCAAAATTACACATTTTACATCAATGAATTTCAGTATTCCTTGGGGTGTTATTACATGTTCTGTTTTCACTCACAGCATGTGCTGTT
The DNA here is from genome assembly GCA_947044405.1 of Leptodactylus fallax. Taxonomy (NCBI): domain Eukaryota; kingdom Metazoa; phylum Chordata; class Amphibia; order Anura; family Leptodactylidae; genus Leptodactylus; species Leptodactylus fallax. Next base: position 2,427,214 of record CAMRHE010000019.1, read on the forward strand.
TTTATTCTACATAAATGCAAAGCGTGTGGTTTTAAAAAAAAAAATGCATGCGTTACCAAGAGTAAAAGGCAGTTGTGTAATAACACCCTTAGTTTTCTTACTCTTACATACTGTTTAGGGCACATTATTATAAAAGATGATATAGCCTCATCCTATAATACTTGATGTGTTATTGCAATGCTTTTCTGCACTTTGCATCAGATACCATTGGGTGAATGACATGTATGTGTTAAATACGTCTAATGGACCTAAGCAAAGAGCTATACAGCAATGCTGTCACATCCTGGCATAGAGCTAGACAACTACATGAGTAATAGACTCTAATCAAAGAGCTAAACAACTACACAACTCGTAGACTATGTTGAAAGTGCTAGACAACTAAGGCAAACAATTAGACAATTACAGTACTAATAGACCCTGGCAAAGACCAAGATAGTTACGATACTAAAAGATCCATGCAAACTCTAAAGATATACTTCTTATAGGCCCAAGCAACAAACTTGAAGTATATACTACTAAAAAGCAAAGAGATAATAAAAATCTAAGCAAAGAAACAGACACATATCCTTCTAATAGAGCCAAACAAAAAAAAATAGGTACTACCAAAAGACCCAAGGAAAGAGCTAAATAGTCAAAGTACTAATGGACCCAAATAAAGAGCTAGACTGCTGCTCTGATAGACCCCAGTTTATAACTACACTGCTACATTACTATAGACCAAGAAAAGTTAGAAAACTACAATACTGATAATCCCAAACTGACAGCTAGACAACCACACCACTAATACAACCAACAGAAAACCTACACAGGGAGAATACTAAATAGCTAGACAGATACACTACTGTAGACCGTAGCAAAGAGTTAAACAGTCACAGTACTAATAGACCTAAGCAAAGAACTAAACTGATGCTCTAATGTACCCAGTTTATAACTACACAGCTACATTACTATAGACCAAGGAAAGTTAGATAACTTCACTGCTACTAACCCCCCACAGACAACCACACTACTAATAGTCCCAAGCAAAAAGCTAGACAGAGAAAATACTAAGTAGCTAGACAAATAAACTAAATATAGATTCAAGCAGTCACACTATTAGTGGACCTAAGCAAAGAACTAGACAGCTGCTCTAATAGACCCCAGTTATAACCACACAACTACTTTACTATAGACCAAGCAGAGGTAGGTAACTACTCTATTAGTAACCTCATATAGACAGCTAGATAGTCACACTACTAAAAGCCAGAATACTAACCATCTACATAGATGTAGTAGGAATAGACCAAACAGAGTAATAGTCACAAGCATAGAGCTTTGCACATACAATACACTCACAGAATAAACCCAAGTATATACAGTACCTATATGTCTGCTTGGGCTATATAGCTATACCATTACTATACCATACCATTAGACTAAGAGCTACACACTATAGACAGTTACACTCAATAAGCTGACGCTGCATGTTCTGCATTATGGACAGACTTTAGATCTGTCCATGGTGCTGAACATGTGCAAGCAAATGAAGGGAATACTTCTAACTTCAAAACTGAAACAGAACTATCTATGTCCCTCTATATCCTGTAGGATATAATGGGCACATATCTTCTTCACATATACTTCAATGTCACCTCCATTTAATAAATACCAAACATAATACTGTGTGGCTTCATCCAGAAGAGAAAAAGTGATGGATAGGACAATCTGATGTAATGTCTGGCAGTGACCAGATATTCCTACCAAATTTATGTCAGAGAAATAAAATGAGATGGTTTGCTCATCTATCAACATGCCCATATGTAATTGTATAGCCGGTCAGAGCACCTGTGGTACATGTTATACGCAGTATATTAAACTGATTGCCGCCACATTTTGGGGGATCACAATGTTTATAGCCCAAGATGAAACAATGGCAAGGACTATATTTCATGACCAGCTTATGTCATGGTTTTTATCAGTTTATTACATGCATAAGAGCTTGGTTGGACACAAAGTCGCTGCAAAAAAAAAAAAGACACAATATTTATGTGGGTTAAATAAACTAACAACATTTTCATTTCCAACTCAGCAAATAGGAAAAATCTATTGAATGTTTTGTTTGGCAATATTGAGTTCCGACCTGAGCATTGAAATAGAAAATTGGCATTATATATAATGGATGATATATTGGGATACTGTAGCAGCATTTATATATTAGTACTGCACATGTGAATTACATTGTATTACAATGCACTTTAACACAATACAAAAACATTAAATTGAGTCTTTTACAAGTAAAGATCTAGACCATTCCCAAAAACCCTTCAAACGTGTGGAAAGGGCTCTTTTTATTAGGACAATGGACTCTCAACCACTAGCTTCACAAGATAAATTTGCAGGAATTATATTAATGAATATTGAATGTCAATTAAAATAATAAAATAAGTACAATCCATATATAAAAGTGGTGCTCCTACTGGAAAACAAGCAGACCCCTAAGACATAAGTGATTTAAAGCATTAGTTGTAGTAGTGGAAGTTAAACATAATCCTCACCATGTGAGTGTTGGTAAAAGGCGACATGATGGTATGTCGTAATGTCTCTAGTTTTCAGGTTTGAAGGGTGTCTGTCATACCCATTGCCCCCATTAGACTAATAACATCATCATAGTAAGCAAACCTTTATAGATGTGAACTGAGGTTTTAGCAGAGGAAAAAAAAATCAACTTTTATTTGAAAATCAAATAATCAACCAGATCTAATCATCTATGATATTTGTGATTCATCCCATAAGAAAAAGTCCATAGTGTCAAGGAATTGCCCCAAAGTCACCTCAAAATGCACTTGTCTTGTAGACTTTTTGGGCCCATTATAGATATCAACCCTGTCCCCACTAGAGGATTCTTCTTGTACTATTGTGGGCCAGTCTGACTCGACTCTGCCTTTTGCTGTTTAACTTCAGTGCCTGCAGTGCCGAAATCTTGCGGGTGTGCCATGTGCTGCAGAGAATGACATGAGACAATCTGCCAGTTAAGACAAAGGGGGTTGTGCAGATCAGAGGTTGTGGACACCAGGCTGAGCACTTGCCACAATCAGGAACACACAATGGGCACTTGCGGCATTAGAATTTTTTTTTACTCTGCTAAAACCTCGCCCCGCGCCAATAAAGGTCAGCTTGCTGTAGTGTCTGACACCCATTTCTGATGATGTAATTAGTTCAATGGGAGAAACAGCTCTGCCAGACTCCATTTAAATTGGAAATCAAGAGAAACAAAAGCCACCATATCAGTGGCTAGCATGTACTAATACTCACAGCATACCCATTTCTCTTGTTCCATCAAAACATGCATGCACTGAATTGCCACATGTCCTGAAAAAACAAGTTAAATCATATTGATTTTACATATTCACAGTGATCACATGAAGTCACAGACATGGGCAAAACTTTCATTTGGCTCTTGACATTATGCAGCGAGGTGATAATATCACCTGATGCCTGGACTCAACCAGTAAATGTCTACCTGTAAACTGTGGTATGTGGACACCTTCACATGACTGAGGATAAAGAAAATATAGTAATATAGGTACAAATCCCTGAACTCAGAAATGTCCCAACTGGATAGAAAATAAACAGACTCCAATCCCCAGCCTGAAAAATCCCAAGTTACCAGAACCCCAAGTGTGTGCACATATCAGCCATAGCGTGCCAGACACCTCCCAACCATACTGCCCTGTACACAACAGCAACAGGCAATCTCTAGGGATTCATGATTATACCTTTACACAATGCTCTGTGAAAAGAGCCATATGCACATAGAACTGTACGGTTATGACGTACTGTCACAATGTCCTGCATTTGGTGTTTGTATCGATATAAATATACCTAAACATACATAAATAATAATAACTGTTCATTCTTCCCTTTCAGGTTAGGAAGTATGGTGTCCTCGTGAGGAGGAGTATTTGAAGCCATTGGTGCCTGATGATGAAGAGGATATTCCTGTACTGAACATGAAGTACGGATGAAGGAGCAGTCATAAGAATTGGCTTTGCAGGCTGATGATGGTTGAGCTTCAGTGCATGCAATGGACACTCAACCTTACTATCCTCTGATAATGGAAAGGGGCAGCATTTCAGTAGGTAGCTGCCACTAGCCAGCAGTGTCTGGGAGAATGTGCAATGGCCTGATTATAATGTGTGCAGTGTGGTGAAGCTCTCCTGGAGAGCAATAAGCTAAACCCATAGTGTCATGGTCAAAACAATACCTCAAGACACCACAGGGTTGCAACTGCTTCCAGACTGAGAAGTTTGTTTGCAGATGTGTGGATTTTTTAAAGTTTCTCTAATACACAAAAATTGTGTAGAACATATTGTAAGTACCTACTAGAGTCTATTTACTGTACATAAGGCATTCCTCTTTTCAACCTCTAAACACTTTTCTGTACCATTAACAGCAGTGACATTTTTTACATTTATAGCAATCAATTTTATTGCTTGTACGAAAGCAAAATTTACTTGTCAACTGATTTATTATGTTTATTCGAAAAAAAATCAAGAAAAACTATGACTTAATGTTTATCATGTTTATTTATCGCTATCTGCTACAGCCTTAATGGTTTTAGGTGCTGTAAAAGGTGATTTACTGTAAGACGTGATACCAATTAGACGTATATCATTATCCAGTTGAGCAGTCTACTTAGATCTGCCTCTGGCTTGTAGTACAAAGTATAGGCCATTTATACAGTAACAAACACTGAGCCTCATTTTTGATCAATACTGTTAACCAGGTCTGTGCAAACCAAATCAGCTCTTTTACAGCAAATTCTTGTACATTGTTTACATGTAAATTCTTAATGTAATGAACAAGCATAATGATTTCAGATGGTGTTTTATTGAAGAGGTGTATATGTAAATAAATGGTCAAACAGGCACTTACCTAAGGCATCAGTCAGATGAGTGCAAAACTCAAGTTTATCTCTAGACCACTGGTTAATGTGCTTAGTCACACATGGTCTGAACAGATTGTATCCATTAATACAACATTTCTAGGAATGATGTAACCTCCAATGTGCTAATAGTCTTCTCACCCATAGATAGGACATAAAAGCAGTCTTTGTCACCAGTAAATATTCTATAGCAAACAAAAACACAAGAAATATCAGAATGTACATATATATAGAATACACCTATGAAATATATACAGTATCACACATTTTCATGCCAAGATATGTGTGTACTTTTCCTAAGGAGCATCTTCTTGCTCAGATTCCCTAAGAACAAATATTCTTCTAGTGAGGTATCTTTACCTATCAATAGAATATCATCACCCAAATATCCATATAGCATATTGATTTTCTTTCTTTTATCACTTGGTACCTGTGCAGTTGTTTTATATCTTGAACATGAATTCTTGAGATCTATGGTACACACATGCTTACTGTAGAATACTGGATATAGCAGTGACAAGTCACACTTTTTTATGGAAATGGATATGTCTCCCACACCGCAATACTTAGGCTCAGGTATATAAGAGTACAATACAAGCCAATACAATACAATGCTTATCTACAGTCTATGGGTTTTTGAGGTTGTTAAATGAAATATATATGAGAAAGGATAACTGACAATTCCATTACTTTGCTTCATATAAGGTTTATTTTCTGTGCAACTATTTTTCTTAACTTTATTAAAGGTCTGAGACAACCAATATTTAAAGAAAAGTGTAGCAATGTAGTTCTATGGCAAATGACAAAGAGCCTATTGTCATGTATTGTCATGCTGCATAAATAAGAACATATGTACTTATAAATGTGTTACAGGCATTTGGTTGTCTATTTGGTGCAATATAGAAATCTGGTGACATTACTGTTTTTATTAATCTTACAATGTGATGTACAGTAAGTGCCTGTTTTGATGACCTTGGTCTATATACCACTAAGGCTAAGCATACAGTATAATATTACAACATGACTGTTAGAGCTGTATAATATTAACCAAATGTGTATTTTCTTTGAACTGTGCTAAGGATTTATTGTTCTGCCTTATAATAGTAAGTTGATAATAGTAAGTGAAGTGGGAACAGAGGGTCTATACTGTATGAGTCTAGGCTGGTCCTGGGAGGAATTATGTTATACATGTCAGTGGTAATAAAGAAAGGCAGATACACTGGTGCTAGAGCCTAGTGTGGCTGTACACATCAAGGCTGGTGCTATGGATTTAGGGGAACCTTATCAATCATGGCTGTTATCAAGAGGGAAACATTGTCGATTAAGAAAGAAAGTCGAGTTTGTTGCCGACAGGCCCCAAGCTTGTAAATAAGTTGGAAACAATGAGAGTGTTGTGTTGTGTAGATGGAAATGAAGTGGATTTGATTTTGGCCTGGTGCTATTTACTGTGTTGGTGGTGCTACATTTTCCTGATCATTTTCAAGGGCTGTTGGATAGTTTGTTAAAAAAAACAAAAAAAACAAACAAACACAAATGAATCTAAAAGCAAGTGGACTAAAATACATATTGAAGCTTCCAAGAGGTGACACACTCACCTGTGTAAGAACCAGCACAATGGGGTGCTTTTTTTGTAGAACAGCATGTTAAAGCTAAAATTATTTATTGTTTTATTAATAAAGATATGCACATTTTTCTTAAGGAAACAGTATCCTATCACTGCTGGTCCTTTTCTCTGTATTCATGACTTCTGTGATGTAAACCAATAATACACTACAGATGTGGCACTCAATTCTGTTACTTACAAATGTACAAGTCAGTACTTCAAAAAATAAAGTAACACATAAAGTTCTCTAGTAATAATGTTAAGACTACTCAAAATACATAAAATAGGTATGCTGTCAATAATAACAAGAATAATGACACCAAACGTAGGTTAAAGGACAGCATCCCGAAGGGCAACCACTGACCTTAGCCTACTGCCTGTCAGATATTTTAGGCACTTATATACATATGTTCTTTCCATACAGGAGAAAGGAGTTGCCCATAACAACCGATCAGATTTCAGCTGCCACTTCCCAGAGTCCTTCTGGAAAATAAAAGGCTGCAATCTGGTTACTAAGGGGAACTCCCCCACTTCTTCTCAGAAATCTCTCAGTATGATAAATCTGTCAGGAATTTATTTCAATTAATGGCAATAAATAATAGGAAAATACTTTGATGAAAAAGTGATGAATTATGATTGTTTGCTTCATGAAATCAGATGTGTTATTATCCTAGGGTGCACACCATGGCAATGATCGGATCACTCTGTAAATTGAATGGAGGAAATTTTTTACAAAAATCAGTTGTATCAAACATTTATATATTCTTTACCAGTTTTAGGATTGTGTTTCTATTAGAAGAACCCAGTTATTTTAAAATAGAAGGCAAAGCCCTACATTGTATGAGGATTATCCCCTTCTGTCTGTCTAAAGACAGATATACTGGCTTATAAAATGAACAGTTTGCTTAATTTCCTGATGAAAATTGAGTTTCATTTAAAATGCTCAGATTTTGTTTTTGCATAAATTGGTAGTACATGTAAAATGTATGCTACTTTGTACTATTGTATGTTGTTTAACCGTCCAGTAGTCTAAAGTATCATTTTCCCTGTAAATGATGAGAAATCTCCTCAGTCACCACAAAAAAATAAGACTGGGGGGGGGGCAAGGAGGGGGATGCAGCTGCAGTTTTTCACTAAGCATTTCACAAGACAGCATTAGCGGGATAGGGGCTAGGGCAGCAGAGAAAATACTCCAAATTGACTGGGAGGGTATAGGACATTGTTTGTCACATGAGAGAGGTCTCTCCCTATTAGCAGGCTTGGGAAGAGAATGTAATTTTATAGAAACCAGAAGGAAGATGGATTCCTGATGCCACTGATAGGCTGATTGTAATGATATTTATTCCTTAAATTATTACATTTCCTGGTTTTAAAATCTATTTCCTTTGTTATATAATAGGTCAAAAGGTTCTAGTGCACGGGCATATTTATGAATGCAACCTTCTTGCCAACTGAGTGGTGGGGGTGCCAGTTGTCGTACACCCATCTATCTCATAATAATGACCTATACTAAGGATCAGTCATTAATATTAGGTCTTGGAGAAACCCTTTAAGTGGTAAATACATTTTAAAAACAGTTAAAATAGTATAAAATTCCAGAAGAACTTTAAGTAGAAAGCTACTGTCTGAATGACATTTTATATGGGAATATTATTTAGGAGACTAAATGTAATTTTTCTCGTGACATGCTTTTCACTCTCATCAGAACCTCAGAGCTTCACTCCTTTCAGATACAACATTCTACTTTATTAAATTGCAACCGGAGAGGAAACTAATCCAATTGGGGGCGAAAACTGAAGAACACAACAAAGGCATACATTTGTTCTGCTGTCAGAAGTACAAAGAACTGTATAATGAAAGCTCTTTAAAAGGAAGAAAATGTTTTATTATATATACAAGTGCACAACTCAATGATTTTATTTTACTATTTGGCTGGTTTATTTTTCTGTGTGCAATGATGATATAAAAGAATCTTTTTGGATACAATTCCTCTGCCTGTTTTATGATAAATGTAAAAAATACAATAAAATACCCTTTTATAAAGATAATTGATCAATTTGTAGTTTTCTGCTGGTTACACACATCAGAAAGATCAACCTGTTCAATTTTTTTCTCTTGTATATGGAAACTTTTTATATCATAACAGAAATATCATAACTCCATACACTATACTGAGAATAAGACTTACACTATGCTCCATATCATATAGGTAATATTATACTCTCAGTCATCAAAGATGACACATGGCAGCTTTCTAAGAAATTGCAAAGAAACTCCCTTAAATGAACTAAACCGAATGATTGTGACTTGCCCACTAGGTCCAGTAATGCTAATGTCTCTTCATTATACTTTACACCTTTGTAGGTGAAGTTTAAAATGACATATTGTCAAAATGTGTGGCCTTTTGGTCAGTGTGTGGTCAATGGAAACCCAATTCCAGAAGCTCTAAGTAGTCCTACTGTATGGCATCAGTTAAGTAGAGTGGCTTTGGTATGTTAAGAATTGACTTTTTGCAAAGACAGTGTCCTACTGTGTTGGTGTAATTACCAAAAAATTAACTTTGAGCTGATATGAGTTGTAACATGTAAGTGCTCAGTGGGTTGTCCTGATCATGGCAAGTGCCCAAGCAATTCTCCATTAACCTTGCTGTGCAACTCCTCTTTTGTTTTGATTGACATCTCCTTTGGTATCCAATATTACCATCCCTTACATAGAATGTGCAGGTTAGAGAATATTGCGCATGTGCTGTCCCGTACTTGTATGGAACTTGTGTGAGATTTCAGTGCAGAGAAGAGTGAAATTGCACAGTGCTGGAGACATCAATCAAATTAAATTGGAAGATGTGAGATTAGGACCACCCACTTGGCACATAGAAACTCTTGGGCAGGTATGCAAACTACCACTATCTAGCACTGTAACTAGTTCCATGGTGAGAAATGCGATGACAGACTCCCTTTTAAGTTAATACGCTCTTTAGTATGTCCTATTGCGTGGCTTGTGTACAGTATGTTTGTTGAGCATACATGGGTATATGATTGATTTTGTGTACTGAAATCTGCACCAAAAAAGTTGTCAATCTCTATAATATTAACCCCAGGAAGTTTCGTTAGATTTGCCTGGAGCAAATTCTTACTAAATATATTTTAGACACAGCTACAAATCAGATTTATATTTGCTTCCGAAGAAGCTTTTCAAACCAATTTCATAAATGTCCTTGATGTCTAAGTAGCGTACAAAGGCTGGTGTTGCCTACAGCAAACAATCAGGCATTTACTTTATTTTCTGAACAGCATTGGAAAAAAATCCAAAGTCATAGAGAATAGAAATGTACGGCATTCACCCAAAGTCTCTTCATAATACCAACATGTTTATTCAGTAAATCACAAAACATACGGCTAAACATACGACAAACCATTGCTTTTCTCTATGATTTTGGATTGATAAGAAACATCTATGCATCTTCAGCACCAGATGATCATGTTTGTATTCTTATCCTACTGAACAATCTGGCCATACAATCTCTTTCATTACAGAAGTGAATAGATTTGTGTAGCTCGATGCTGGTTTGTACCAACATTATTTCAGAATGTAAATGCTATTGCGAGGCATGTTCATCAAATTGATCTTGACTAGACTGGGGAATATTGTTTAAGCAAATCTTCTTTTACCCTTATCCCTCACAAGCAAGTTTGGTCTTTGCTGCGAGGAGCTCACACTTTGTGGTCTTCAAAATTAGCAGTGGCCAAGGCAAAATAGTCATGTGTGGAAAAGTTTCGCTATAACCAGATAGAGGATCAGCAAGGTGTTTATAGGTAGTGCCAACAATAAGAAAAAGCAGATTGAGCTTGGGTCAGAAATCAAAAGGTAATTGTATTTTGGCATGCTGAAGGATGAAACTGTGCTGAGGAACAAACATAAAAAAAAAATTGGTACTGTGTGTTCAGTTACGAAGGTAATCTTGTCTTTCTACAGTAACTCCTCCACTACTATAAGCATAAATGGAATTCAGTCTGGAGTATTTAAAATATCAAATAGAACAGGTCAAGGATGCCCACTTACCCTATTTATTTTTTATATAAAAATGGAGCCATTACAAGAATTGATAAGGAGTAGTCCTCAAATTTCAGGAATCAAAATACACAATAAGGAGTATTCTATTGGTTTGTATGCAAACAATATAATCATTACATGTGAACAACCATTTACATCACCAGGACTCCAATATTTTTCAAATTGGATGATATTGTATCAAGTATTTTCTGGCACCAGCTTCTGATAATATAGGAAGAGTGCATATCTTATACATTTGGATTTACATCACCAGGAATTGTGATTGAGGTATTAAAAAGATATTTAGAAATTACATTTTTTAAAGTCAATGTAGCTAAGACAACAGTACTCTATTTCAATCTTTCTCTGGGTGAGAGGGAAAGGATAAATTGAAAGAGCTAGTTGAAATGAATATACAGTGTCTTGCGAAAGTATTCGGCCCCCTTGAACTTTTCAACCTTTTGCCACATTTCAGGCTTCAAACATAAAGATATAAAATTTAAATCTTTTGGTAAAGAATCAACAACAAGTGGGACACAATTGTGAGGTGGATCGAAATTTATTGGTTATTTTAAACTTTTGTAAAAAATAAAAAACTGAAAAGTGGGGCGTGCAATATTATTCGGCCCCTTTACTTTCAGTGCAGCAAACTCACTCCAGAAGTTCAGGGAGGATCTCTGAATGATCCAATGTTGTCCTAAATGACTGATGATGATAAATATAATCCAACTGTGTGTAATCAAGTCTCTGTATAAATGCACCTGCTCTGTGATAGCCTCAGGGTTCTGTTTAAAGCGCAGAGAGCATCATGAAGACCAAGGAACACACCAGGCAGGTCCGTGATACTGTTGTGGAGAAGTTTAAAGCCAGATTTGGATACAAAAAGATTTCCCAAACTTTAAACATCCCAAGGAGCACTGTGCAAGCAATCATATTGAAATGGAAGGAGTATCAGACCACTGCAAATCTACCAAAACCCGGCCATCCCTCAGGTGTTAGAATGGCCAAGTCAAAGTCCAGACCTGAATCCAATCGAGAATCTGTGGAAAGAGCTGAAAACTGCTGTTCACAAACGCTCTCCATCCAACCTCACTGAGCTCGAACTGTTTTCCAAGGAAGAATGGGCAAGAATTTCAGTCTCTCAATGTGCAAAACTGATAGAGACATACCCCAAGCGACTTGCAGCTGTAATCGCAGCAAAAGGTGGCTCTACAAAGTATTAACTTAAGGGGGCCAAATAATTTGGCACGCCCCACTTTTCAGTTTTTTATTTTTTACAAAAGTTTAAAATATCCAATAAATTTTGTTACACTTCACGATTGTGTCTCGTTGATTGTAATGTCAATCTGTATTCCCTTAGTCCAGACAGCAGCACAGTATGGGGTATCTCTGCCCCTGTGTGTTGTTTAGGACAGGTGGAACCTTTAATTAGCACCAAAAAGGTGCCTCCTACTAGCCCTATAAGAGGGCACAAGAGACCTCCCTCCACTGTGTAAATTATAAAGTAACAGGAAACAAGCTTCTAGGGAGGGAAGCCTTGTGCTGCTGTCTGGACTAAGGGAATACAGATTGACATTACAATCAACGATTCCCCTTACGTCCGACAGCAGCACAATATGGGGAGATAGCAAGTAATTCCCCTAGGGAGGGTTTCCTCGCCTTACAACGTCAAGGACTGACTGACCAAAGGCAGTTGTCTGGAAACTGCGGATGTCCAATGATAATGTTTAACAAAAGGTCAACTGAGATGACTATGATGCAGCCGCACAAATCTGGTCCAATGGTAAGGACCGATACTCAGCCAAAGAAGTCGAGAACCCAGGTCGAGTGGCCGTAGAAAGACTGGAGGGAAGAACTCCTGAATAAGAAAGGAAGACTTAATTGTCTCCTTGATCCATGTGGATAGAGTAGACTTGGAAGCCTTGAGGCCTCTGTTTTTACCCTGCATATCAATTAGTAGGCTTTCGACCTTCTTAAGCGGTTGAGTGTGGAATAGGTAAATCCACAGACAACTTACCACATCTAAGGTGTTGAGCTTTTCTTCCTCCTCAGAGGTTGGAGAGGGGAAAAACACAGGTAACAAAATTAGCTGATTGCTATTATAGTATGAGGGGACCTTAGGGATAAACCCAGGCAAACCTAAGGTGCACCCTATCTGCAAAAACAAAATGTACGGTTCTCTAGAAGAGAGGGCCTGGAGTACCCCTACTCTTTGCAGATATAATAGCCAACAAAAAAGTAGTTTTGTAGGCTAAATATTTTATCTCCGTAGTCTCCAAGGGTCCAAATGGAGGACCGCACAGGCCTGTAATGACTATCGCAAGGTCCCACTGGGGATGATACTGAGGGCTTTAGCCTCATTGCCCCTTTAAGGAACCTTGCAACCAGAGGATCCTGAGACAGACGTCTGTTCAAATGAGCGGAGAGGGCCGCAATCTGCACTTTCAAAGTGGCAGGGGCAAGGCCCTTATCCAAACCGTCCTGAAGAAAATATCAGCCGTTGAAGGTTCTAGATTATTAATACCCTTCTTGGAGCACCACTCCATGAAAATCTTGGCTGTCCTCTGGTAGTTCTTATTGGTAGATTCTGCTCTTGCAGAATAAAGGGTCTTCAGGACGGCCTCTGACAGTCCTCTATCCTGCTGTAGGGACTGCTCAACCTCCAGGCTGTCAGGTTGAATCTCCAGAGATCCTGGCACTTCAGAGATCCTTGGTGTGATGATTCTGCTTAAGTGTGGCTATAACTCAGATGTATTTTGATCTCTGGGTATAGGATCTCCCTTCTTGCTTGCACTCATTCATCCTGTGCGCAGCTATAAACCTAGGTGCATATTGGCAGTAGTGGCCAGGCTGGAACAATAGGGCTCCATTGTATTCCTATACAGCCCTGAGTGATCAAACAATAGTGCATTGTTCAAGCCTGGACTGTTGATCAGATATGGCTGATAACAGTGTATCAATTCACTTTGTCTCAGCTCTATACAAAAGATCTGGACTTGATTGAATTAACTCATCAGACGTACTGTCGCCGGTGACCTCATTCTGGGAGGTGGCATAAAGGGTATAAAAGATGAGGTAAGAGGTCTGTGGGAGGAGATTACACTATAGAGATCATGCTATGAAGATTGTGCTGAGATGATGCTAAGGAAATTATGCTACAGGATATTACAGACTTTGTCTGAGATGCTACTATGAGCAGGCAGGTTGGAATGCTGCTGCTGACGATGATGAGCCTACAAGAGACAGAAAGACTATTGGACTAATACTGAGAGACTGTTATGAGAGCATGCAGGTTGGATTATCGTATTAATGCCACATGCTATTTTTTTTTTTTTTTACTATGTTCAGGGAGCCCTTGATGTGAACTGCGGATAAATGGGTTAGATTTTTCTCTGCCCATGTAAATATCAGATCTGCCTCCCTAAGGAGGGTTGGTGATCTGGTGCCTCCCTGTCTGTTCACGTACAGCACTGTGGTCATATTGTCTGACCGGATTTTGACTGCTCTTCCCCTGGGAAGAGGCAAGCAATAGAGTAAGGCACAATATACGGCTCTGAGCTCCTTCCAGTTGGACGAGGTCCTTTTTTCAGGAGCGCTCCAGACTCCCTTTATGGAGTTTTCATCCAATGGGCTCCCCATCCCGAGAGGGATGCATCTGTAGTCAACAGGGTCCAAGAAGGTTGGACCATGGACCTTCCATCTTTCAGGTGCAACCACCACTTGAGGGAAAAAGACGGGTCCTGGGGGAGAGTCGAATCTTCTAGCTGAATGTAATTTGGGAGATCCCAAGCCTCTAGTAACTCCTTCTGGAGGGGACGTAAGTGCCACAAGGCCCATGGGACTGCCTCCACTGAGGAAGACATCAAGCCCAGGATCTTCATCAATGTTCTGATGGAGGCTATCGGCTTTTTGAAGAGGTGCCGGACTGCCGCAACCAGCTTCTCCTTCCTTGCTGGTGTCAAGGAGATTTGCAGGTGGACTGAATCTAGGAAGTAGTTTTCTCAGAGGAACTTCCTTCGAGTTGAAGGGATCGTTTTTGACTTCTCCCAATTTATAAGCCATCACAGACTCTGAAGGCTGTCTGTAGGTACTGGAGCAGAACAGAGTCTGACTGGGCCTTTATCAACCAGTCGTCTAGATAAGGCACCAAGAATATCCCCTGAAGCCTGAGGGCGGCCGTTATGGGGGCCACTACCTTTGTAAAGGTGTGGGAAGCAGAGGAGATCCCGAAGGGTAGTGCTGTGAATTGAAAGCGCTTCCTGTGGCCGGAAACTACTACGGCAATCCTTAGAAAAAAAACCTTCTGTGTGGAGGTAAATAGAAATATGCAAATAGGCGTCTTTTATATCCAAAGTCACAAAAAACATCGCCTTAGAGGAGAAAGGTGGTGACAGACTTTATGGTTTTCCTATGGAAGCGCTTCTTTTTGATGAAGCGGTTGAGGTACCTTAAGTCTATGATCATTCTCCACTTGTCTGCCGGTTATGGCATTAGGAAAACGGGAGAATAGACACTGGATCCTTCTTCTAGAGAAGGGACTTCCACCAGGGCTCCCTTGTGAATGTACTCTCGGATGAAGCATTCCAGGGAGGCTGCGAGTTAACACAAACCGATCCTGAGGAGGACAGAGGAACTTGATTGCATAACCTCTTTGGATTACCTACCGGACCCATGGGTCTCGAATTTTTTCCTGCCCGCAGTTGAGAAAGTGGGAGACACGACCTCCGCCAGGAATCTCGGCCACAGGAAAACTGCTTCTGATGTCAAAAGCTAGGCTTGACTTTTTTATCATCAGACTTCGGAATCTCCGGCCGGCGCCTCTAGAGGAATAACTAGAGCCTCTCTGGACTGCCTTCCACGACGAGGCGGATAGCCTCTACCACGGCCAGAGCCAGACCTACCTCTGAAGGCCTGGGGTAAAGTTTTACCCTTCTTGTCGGCCAAGCCCTCTAGGATCTCGTCTAGGGCACAGCCAAAGACTCTACCCGGCTCAAAGGGTAATGCGCATAAATTATACTTTGAGGGGAACACAGCTCTCCAAGGTTTTAACCATAGAGGTCTTCCTGCTGCAGTGTTCTTTGTAAGTGCCAGGGATTTGGCCGCCAGCCTTAATTGATGGTGGGAGGCTTCCGTTAAATATTCAGCTGCTAGGGAAACTGAGCCTAGAAACCCTAGCAGCTCGTCTCTGGAGACTCCAGAGTCGGTCACTTTCGAGGTGGACCAAGTCAGTACATAATTAGGCTGACCCTTCACAGGACGCAACCGCCACAGTGGTCTTGGGCGAGGCAGCTGAATAAGCCTTCCTGAAAGTATTGTCGAAGCACCTGCCATGGCATCGTGCAGATTTGCTCCATCATCTGATGGTACCTTAGTGCGGCAGGACAGTTTAGCCACAGCCATATCCACCTTGGGAGGAGGACCCCATTGATCCCATTGAGCAACTGGGAATAAAGCGCTGAACCTCCTAGGAACCACAAGAGGTTTTTCAGGACTTCTCCACTCTGAGGACATTCATTTTTGTAATGTCTGGTCCACTTGGACGACCCTAGGCCCTCTATAGGTGGACGCGGAGGCTTCCCCCGTCAACATCACGATCCTTAGACCAGATGGACTTCAGCAGCCGGCTTAATTTTTCGAGTGGAAGCACGGCCTGCTGGGATCTTCAGTGGAATCATCAGATGAGAGTGTCTCGTCCACTATCTGATAATCTTCATCAGAGATCCGTAAGGAAGATTGTGTCTCAATCTGCGGTCTCTTGGCAATCTGGGTGATGGAAGAACGAATCTCCTTTAAGAGACTCATCATATAGTCCTTTACCCAAGTAACAACCTCTTATAGAAGGTACTTCCCGCGGAGGTCCGCGACACTGGTGACAGCGGGTAAAATCATAGCCGTCAGGTAAAGGGGTATTGCAATCCAAACACATTAGGTGTTTCAAGTTTAGAGCAATTTTTCCTCCTAAGCGCATCGCCATTACGTGATGCAGAAGATGACATCTGAAACATGAAACAGCCACGTGACACTGAAACAGGGAAGATCACCAAGCATCGCATAAAAACCCAAGGGGTACCTCTTTTTTTTTTTTTTTTTGAATCGGTCACTTGAAGAGAGAAAAAAACCGTCAGAAAAAAACCAGCCACCGCAACCCGCAGCAGAGGAGCTAGAAACCACTCACTCAACAAATAAAGGACTGCATTCAGACCTTTTAAATGTAATCCAGCAACGAGGGGAGGAAGCCAACAAAGAAACATTTATACAGCACCAAAACAAGTCAAACGCCATAATGGAACATAGAGGAGCATAAGCCTAAGCCAGAGGCTCAAAATACAAGCAGCAAAAATCAATTCTATATTTTGCCTTTAAATTTTAAATTTCCAAACTTACCGCACTTTTTCCGAGAAAACCGGACGTAGGGCGCGGTGGTGCGCAAAGGCTTCCTTCCCCTGGGAACACGGGACCGGAGAAAAGTTCCGGCCGAGGAGGTTCCCCGCTTACTTCCGGGATCGCGCTGCCTGCAGATGGATGCCAGATAACGCTGCGCTGCGGTGCGAAGGCCCGAAGGACCGGAGGTTTTTTCTTTGGGACCGAGGTACCCCAAAAAGGTAAGCCAGGAGTAAATAAAACCCCTAGCAACGGGAGGTCACAAGAGACCTCCGTCCACCTGTTCCACACAGGACAGAAAAAAACACAGTGGAGGGAGGTCTCTTGTGCCCTCTTATAGGGCTAGTAGGAGGCACCTTTTTGGTGCTAATTAAAGGTTCCACCTGTCCTAAACAACACACAGGGGCAGAGATACCCCATATTGTGCTGCTGTCGGACGTAAGGGGAACCACTTGTTGGTTCTTCACCAAAAAAATTAAAATTTTATATCCTTATGTTTGAAGCCTGAAATGTGGCAAAAGGTTGAAAAGTTCAAGGGGGCCGAATACTTTCGCAAGGCACTGTAGCATCTCTCATGAACTGCATTAAATGTGAAACATGTCACTTGAATATATATAGCCTCTCTTGGATAGCTTAGTAACCATTACTATGATGACCTTACTCCCTAGGGAAATGCACACCTTATGTTGTATCCTGATTTAGTTACCAATAAAGTTGTTTAGGTAAATACATCAACTTTTCTTTAATTTTCTTTTGATATACAGTATAAAATAAGCAAAGTCCATAGGATGGCAATATTTACTTCCTTGAGATTGGCCAGAATGGGGGTCTCAAATGTCACAAACCTATCCTAATAGACCCATTATCGCAATGGTGGCAGGACAACCATGACCTGGGATGGGCTACCATGGAGCAAGCCTAGATTTTAGAGAGTTCTTTAAAACAGTTTTTGGTTGCCACCAACATGAAGATGTTAAGATGTCCAGTTTTGGTGGCAAATGCTCAGGTTTGTCCAGAAGTTTCAGTTACCCCTACAAGTAGCCCAGACATGAGAATTTACAGGATGGACAAAGCAACTGCAGGTGAGATTTCTTACCAGTTGCTAATTTCAGGTCTTGCTTTGAGGACTTGGGCTACAAGCGACATAGTGGATCTCTCTCTCTCTTTCTCTCAGGTGACTTTTTATCTTTACTTTAATGCTTTGTGTTGAGCAAGCAAAATGTGTGGATGAAGTATGCATAGTAGGAGGGCATTTGTTGTTCCTGCAAGACATGGAATACCGGAATTAAGACCTCATAACACCAGATGGCTTGTCTGAGGTGTTCCACTGGAGTCAGATCATAAGTGTTTAGCTTTTTTTTTTTTGTTGTATTTGTTGTGTTATGTGTTTGCATTCCTCCTATGTCTGCTATTTAATAGCAGAACTAATACCTTTCTTTGTAATCTGTTCCTCTCTTGTGTTATCATTAAAGATGGGTGAACCTCACAACTCACAAAATTAATTTCGATAAGTATTTATGAGGTATGGCTCCCTGGTTCATTTTGGGTCCAACTTGTTTGGCGTGATCTGGAAGTATTATTATTATTGTTGTCATAAGTGGAGGCCCATGGTAGGTAAGTAAAATTAACAGTTATACTCACCTTGTTTCACCTCTCCTGGGCATCCTTGTGGTGCCCACCGGTCCCCCATCATCCTCTTCAGGCCTTTTGATGACAACACGACATGATGCTTTAACCTAGGCTGAAATCTTTCTCAAGTCTGTGGTCTTTCTAATTTGACTTCAGCACTGGACTCAAGAAGCCATTCAGACATGACTTCATCAGTTCTGTATTATGACTGCTGCCACCTCTATAGCCAATAATACTTCTTTTTGACACTGTTTCTAGACATGTTAATCATTTTTTGTATTGTGTAAGTCAAGACCTGTAGAGTCTTGGATTTTCTGCAGTTTCTCTAAGCATTGCACGGTCGGACCGTGGGGTGAATTTGGAGGAGTGTTCACTACTGGGAAGACTGTCAACCATCTTGAATATTTTGTACTTGTGAGTAAGCTTTCTAACTGTAGAATAGTGGACTTAATTTTTTTTGTAAATGGCCTTATAACCCTTCCCGGATTGATGGACAGCAATAATTGCTTCTCTGAGATCATTGCTGATGTTTTTCCTCCTTGGTACTGTGTCAACATATGACTGAATGCTCCAGACCAGCAAACTGCCAAAACTTATGCTTTTCTAGATGTGGTCACACTTGTTTATGTTCAATTAATTGAGGGCATTTGATTGATGTCTGTTCACATGGCCAAAAATGAAGAGGAATTTGAGATGGACAATGGAATGCGCCTAATCAGCGGAGTAATCTTAAGTCACGGACTCCAGTACTGAATCAGCTGTGAAATCAAACAAGATGCTTTTTTTTTCTGCATTTTGCTTCGATCTCTGCCTCTCATTGAAAACAAGGAGGCAGAATCAGGACGAAATCTACTGCTTATTGTAGGGTGGAATCCTCCACAAAATCAGCAGTAGATTCTGACATGTGAAAAGTGCCTAAGAGTATACTTAATTTTTCACACACTGTTTCTGCATTTTGGCCTTGTTTTCGTTAAAAAAAAATATTGACAATGTCTTATTTGCAGTATGTTTTTGTTCATCTGAGATTTTAATTACTTCATTTTAGGACGAGAGTTTTTTTTTTTTTAATTATGTCCTGATATGTAAAACCATAGAATTCAAAGAGGGTATAATTTGTTTGCTCATGACGCGACATATAAAGTGTAAACAATGACAATAATCACAGTCCCTAATCAGTCGGCTGGCACTTAGCATGCTACTGCACATGATCAAAGGGCTGGTCATACTAGCAATGTTAGGGAGCCTTAGTAAACAATATAATTCTACTGCATCATACAGTTTGAGCTTTCCTCTGTGCCATATTCCACTTTATAGCAAGCACCAAATAGTCAAATAAAAGAAAAGGGTTTTCAAGATGCTGGTTGAAAATTTAAAAAGGACCTTTCACTTCCTCATCAATGTGCAGTATTATATACCGTTAGAAAGCAGACAGTACGCTGAATTTGGCTTTCTAGCGGTATGCCCCCCCGATGCTGGAGTTATTGGTGCCGTTAATTTCAGATCTGCGTCATTGCTGGGCTTGGAAGACACCCCCCCCCCCAACTGTAACGTCCATCCTTCTGACAGTGGGGAGATATCGGTACCGAAATTCAGCGTACTGTCGGCTGTCTACAGGTGAAAGGTCCTCTTTAAACTGTAAAGCAGAGTTGTCAGCTCCTCTTGTCTGTGTTAGTTAATACCTATATTTCCCATATTATAACAATTCTGAAGCAACCTCTTTTAAGTTGTGAGAGATTACTTGGATAACCTTATGTCAGTTTTATCAATCTACCCCTGATCTCCTATAAGACAAATCTGGAATAATTTGTTACAATAGACCAATGTTAATGTGTGGCAGAAAATGTCTGGAGAGTCTAGATGACATCTTCAGCATATTATTGCAATATGCTGCAGATTTTACCTGCACAAACTAGAATTGTTCTGTACAGATATAACAGGAATCAGTGATACTAGATTTCCAGACCTTAATATGTAATTGTCTTCTATCTATACCTTTAACTCCCTAAAAATATAAAATATATATATATATATAAAAAAAATTTTTAGTGAGTAAAGTTCCACACCATCTTCAATCTGTCATCATTCTTATTATCAAGTGATACTAAGTGGGTTTCTAGAGCTTCCTGGCATTATTAACCCTTTAAGGACACAGTTTGGACATTAAAGGGAGTCTATCACTGCCCCCAGTTACTTTAAACCACTCCCATAGATGCTGTAGTTGCTGTAAGCAGTATAAAAACAATACCTTTCTTATGTTTCAGAGCCCCAGGTATGCAGAGAAAAAGCACTGCTGCATCATCACTAAACACGGCCATCCTGCACTCAGTTCGTTGCTCTGGGCACTGGGAGTTGATCGACTCCCTTTAATGCTCAACGACTTTTTATTTTTTGTACTTTTACATAATTAAATACATATATATATTTATATTTTAGGTACATAAAGTGCAGCAGCCCCCTTCACACAGCACCAGGGCATATGGTAATAGAAATCCAAAAGTCATTACGTTATTGTTAAAATCAACTAATATGATCTATAAAGTACTCTTATAAGCTAGAGGTTCTTTGTTATACGTATTTGATCAAACTGTATTAAGCCCACATGCTATGACAAGACGACCTCATTCAGTTGGGACCCTAAACTAAATAAACAGACCTCTCTTGGACCCAGGATAGGACTACAGTGTGAACACAGGGCAAGTAGGATCAAGAGCATACTCCATTTAAAATAGCCTAAGGCAGATGGGGAGTGAAATACTGTATATATACTCTATTCCAATTGAATAAACTGTGCAATTGAAAGGGTAGTAATAGATCATATTAGTTGATTTTAACAATAGCGTAATGCCTTTTGGATTTATATCTATGTTTATTTAATCTGCAGAGATCATATTCTGAAGTTTATAACTTTTTTTATTGTTTTGATGGTGGAGCTATGTGAGGGCTCTTTTTTGAAGGTAAAGTTGTACCTTTTATTGGTACCAATTTTTGGTATGTACAACGTTTTGATCACATTTATTGCTATTTCTGGGGAGGTGAGGTCACCAAAACACATTAACTTTCGCACTGCGGTATAGATTTTTCTTACGGCGTTAAAGTAAATTACTTCATTTTTGGATAGTGTGGACTTTTAAGCACACGTGGATACCTGCTTTACTTGTTTACATTATGTTTTTTTTTTTTTAATTATAAAGGATTTTCCTTCAATTTTTATTGTGTATTTTTAATACTTTCTTTAACACGAACTTTAAAAAAATAAAATAAATAAATATATATATATATATATATATATATATATATATTATATTTACTGTCCCACAAGGGGACTTGACCCTGGGATTTCTTCATACTTCTGTATTGTAGTACATCACACATAGAATTCACATGTGTGATTGGCTTACTGGCTGCAATGGAAAGCCCTCAGACACCGTGATTTCATCACAGCATCTGAGGGTTAAGCCATCGGAGTCAAGAATTAAACAAAAAATACATGGATGATGGGAATAAGAATGATGACAGATTAGAGGAGATGGCAACCTTCCCCGAAATAATTAAAATTACTAGTATTTCTGTTCGGTCAAGGGTATCACTATATCAGGCACCAGGTCTCCTGTGTGATGAAACTACATGGATTGTTCCTCACAGGCTCTCCAAAGGAAGGGGCACAAAGTCCTATCACACTCTTATGATGGACAGCTCCTCTCACAGACATAATGATGACAATTCATTCTCCCTGACTATATAATTATGGTCTCTTAGACTATTTAGGAGAATATGGAGCAAAGGATAATTACACTGTCCTCCCAGCTGGCAAAAATGGCACTGCCTCTAGCTGCCCATGTGATGTGCTGAGGGATGATGGGGTTGATGGTAGAGCACAAAGAAAGATCTGATTAAAGAAGAGTAGAGGTTAATTTGCAGGTAATAAGTGTAATATACAAAAAGAAGTACAGAAAACAATAAGGTGAGCGGTATAGTGATGGAATAAAGGGTTTTTGCTGGAGTGCTCCTTTATGGACTGCGATTATTAATCATTTGATCTGTCAGCACATTATGATATGTAGAAGAGTAGTTCTAATATGACATAGGTGACAAAGGTGATAAGACCAAGTTACAGGTTACCAATACTGGAGTGTTGGTTCCCCTGATCAGTGTTGGTCGGCCACCGATATTCCAATATAGCTTTGTTTAGTGATATAACTTTACCCATTGTTAGTATGAAAATCCGTTCGCTTAAAAGCATTATAAATTGAAAATAAAGTAAAATGCACAATTTAAAAGATATGAATATGGCATATTGATCATGCACCCTTAACACAACAAGTGCTGTTGTAAGTAATATAAATGCTTGGTGGATTTAGGATCTCTCTTATGCAACCTTTTTCCAAAAATTAATTGCACTTTTTTGTAAACAGCTAAGTGAATAGGACTAAACGGTTGTACCCTACATACAGCCCTATGTGCACCACTGTGGTAAACAATTATGTAGACATACACACGTGGACAAAATTGTTGGTACCCCTCGTTTAATGAAAGAAAAACCCACAATGGTCACAGAAATAACTTAAATCTGACAAACGTAATTTGCCAAACTACATGTTGACAAGCTACAAAGCTTCTGGGAGAATGTCCTATGGACAGATGAGACAAAAATCAAAATTTTTGGCAAGGCACATCAGCTCTATGTTCGCAGTCGGAAAAATGAAGCATATCTTGTAAAGAACACTGTCCCTACTGTGAAACATGGAGGTGGCTCTGTTATATTCTGGGGCTGCTTTGCTGCATCTGGCACAGGGTGTCTTGAATCTGTGCAGGGTACAATGAAATCTCAAGACTATTCTAGAGAGAAATGTGCTGCTTGATCTCAGTCGCAGGTCATGGGTCTTGCAACAGGATAATGACCCAAAACACTCGGGTAAAAACACCCAAGAATGGCTAAGAGGAAAACATTCTGAAGTGGCCTTCTATGAGCCGTGACCTAAATCCTATTGAGCATCTTTGGAAGGAGCTGAAACATGCCAACTGGAGCAGTTTGCTCATGAGGAGTGGGCCAAAATACCTGTTGAGAGGTGCAGAAGTCTCATTGACAGTTACAGGAATCGTTTGATTGCAGTGATTGCCTCAAAAGGTTGTGCAACAAAATATTAAGTTAAGGGAACCATCATTTCTGTCCAGGCCTGTTTCATGAGTTTTCTTTTTTCAAAAATTCTGTTGAAGCATGGTTGAAAAGCAATGCCTGACTTTCATTTGTTCATTTTCATAGAATTTTTATATATTATTACTTTTGTCAGATTCTAGTTATTTCTGTGACCATTGTGGGTTTTTCTTTCATTAAACAAAGGGTACCAACAATTTTGTCCACGTGTGTAGGTTCACTGGTGGATCACAGTGCTTTGTTTAGCAGATCAGCTTGGCTGCAGGGGTCCTAAGGATGGGCAATTAATATTAAGGTCCCCAAAACTCATTTTATCTTTCACTTTATCACATCATCTGCTTTATACAGGTCTTCCCAAATTCATGTTTATTTATAACTTTTTTTTTTTTTTTTATTTGTGATCCTGGGTCATGGCAATGAATGTTTTCCCCAATCTGCTCAATGTGTTCCTTCAATGTGGTAGTTATTCCAATCGCAGATTGCACAGATCATATTCATAACCCAGTTTGCTTAGCAATGTAGTTCTAATAATTAGGCTTCTTGAGGTTTGAACATGTTTAGGGGAGTCAATAACATGAGTAAGAAGATGTGATGATAGGATAAAAGACTGTAAGCCTTTGTGGGCAGGGCCCTCTTTCCCACTGTAACAGTTGGACACTATGTTAGTCTATTGTACTAGTTTTTGGAAATTTTGTGTAAATCATTCTTCAAATGTAAAACACAATGGAATCAATGGTGCTCCAAATATAAATAATACTAATACTAATAATAATAATAAAAAAACCACACAGACACGGTCTAGTATTACTTTTCTAGAATGTTTATATAGACATTCTCCAACCAAGCTTCAGGCATTTAATCTCTTCTTATTCCATTAAACCATTTCACCATTTTACTTTTTACACAAGCAATGATCAAGCATCATCTGTGTAAGACACCTCTATTTTTTTTGCTGGAATAGAGATAGAAGTATGTACAGTATAAGAACCCAAAAGACACACGACAATAGATTCAGAATCACGCAAGTTGTATTGAAGGTGCTTGGATAATGATGCTGTTTGGTCAATACTGGTAGGGATACAGTATATAGTAACTTGGTCCACTCATCTGTGTCAGTACACCTGGAAATGAGCAGATGTGGAGCCATCCTTCCACAAACGGAGCGTTTCCACAGCTACAGATCGGCACAGGGGACAAGTTCTCTCTCTGTCAAACCAAAGACACAAGCACTCTTCACAGAACACGTGCTAAGAGACAGGAAGCATAACAGAAAGGTCAAAGAAAGGGATTCTGTGAAATCCATGCATAAGTACTCAATATAACAGTAAAGGAAATCATGATAATAAAGTAGACAAGATTAAACATAGATTACAGACTTATTTTCATGGTCATAATTTTTGGTTCTGAGTGTACAATGGATTACACAAGGACTAACAGAAGTGCAGGCTTCCTTCAATGCACATGACTGTTTTGTCACACGTGCCCATTGTGCAAAAGTTGATCTGTCATGTTGAGCTGCCAGCCATTGGCAATATTTGGAAATTAATTCATGCCAAATGATAGATGCACATCTACCTAACAGCAGTCAAGAGAAGGCCACAGTCCAAGACAGAGATCGATCACTGAGTTGTGGCAATGATGTCTAGAATGTCAAACTTCACAAACCAATTGTTATAGGTTTAGCACAGGGGCATCTGAAATCACTAGTGAATTGCTGGCAGCGGTGGCCAAAGACTACACTGCAATATACGGAGCAGGATAAAGTAGCTGTGATGTAGAGTATCATATATAATGTTACCTGACATATTAGGATAATAGGATCTTTGAAATCTGCCTGACAAATGGCACATATATCCCCTGCTTCACTGCATTGCTGGCTGCTGGCACGGACACCATACTTCTATAAAGAGAGATTGGTGAAAACACATAGACAAACATTACTGAAAGGCAAATCAATAGACTGTCATTAGGAGATGTGCTTACTATGAAACAAGCATTCCCTATAATATTACAGTGATCCCATAATAGACTGGACATTATTGACCTGAACACTTGCTAACATATGCTGGGTAAGCACTGCCTAATCTACACAGCCTTATGTATTCTATCACTATGCCCCCTTCACATATGATCGGTGATAAAATTTTGATTCCCTCTGATATGGTACAAAATGGAGAATGGGGAGAGTGGAAAGAGTGCCTTTCAGACACTGATGGCTCATCTTCTGACTACGCCCCCTGCTAGACACAGCGCTGAAGACCTGGAGGGGGTCCCTGTGACTTTCAGACTGCACTCCAGAGGGAGAAAAGCGATTTTGGTCAGATATTTGCCAATTGGAAAAACAGATGCAGCAGAGTTCAATGACACATTTGTTAGCACTGTAAGTGAATAAGTTACAACATATAGCAATTCTACTTCAAATGAAAAGTATTATATTTAGAGCCGTCTGCCCTGATAATCATAAGGGGTATCATCCCATCATAAAATCACATTACTTCAATACCGGTGAATAGCTAGATCTACTTTAATCCAGAAAAACATTTGGCAGAAGAAGCCCCATCACTGTGTACCTGCACAGCAGATGTATGGAGGTACTGTTTAGAAGGGAAAAAGGGGAGGGGAGCCGAGAGCTTTACTAGAGTTACAACCCCAATTTTTCTGACTGCCAGCATCTTTACAGATAAGAAAGCATATCCTTGTTATATCCAAATGATATATTCAGAAAATAAGCAAGCAATGAGACAACTTCTGTATTCTTATGTATGTAGAACATATTATGTTGGATAGTATGCTATGTATGACAAATAGAATAATAAAGCCAACAAAACAAACTAAGCCATTTCCCTTTCATAACTTTGTTTTCTTCAACTATCTGTTATAAAACAGAAATGAATATTTCTTACTACAACAAAACTGTGATATACGATGGAAAATATTAGATTAGTTGCTGTCAAAACTTTGACTACTGACTTCTTTTAAAATGCAAGATTGTCTGTCACAGCTCCACCCAGTCACTTCAGTGTAAAATGTGAGATAACACCTCTATAACTGGCAATAAAATGTGACCTAAATGCTATAACATAAGCCTGTTCCATCCATAGCACATAAAACGCTCTAGAAGATGAAGCGCAGTATTGTACAGAATAAACATCAATTATTATGTAGGTGGAAATGTATCTCACAATTTGGAATGAGCGATTTCCTAAAGTGTGACATTGTGTCCCTGGTGCAAGAGCTGTGAAGTGCAATATTTGGGAGTGAGGAAGGTAATGACTGTAGGAGAAGGCGGTAAATTCTACTTCTGGTGATGAAAGCAACATCAGTCTGCTCTATGTCAAAAAGGGTGCAGAAAGATTAAATGGATATCTATAGTATCTAATCCTAAAGTCAGCCACAGCATCACAAGGATAGAAAATGTTACACTAACAAACTGGAGTAAGTGCAATTTCGCCAGTATCAGTGCGGTCACACTAAAATGTATCAGCTAAATTATGTTGGATTAGCAGTTGTTATTGCTCAGAAGTAATTTTTCATTTGCCCCTGATGAATCTTTTAGATGAAACGTGTTGGGCAGGCAATTTAAGGACTAGAAGAGTTATATAGTTCTAAGTTTTTTGCAGTGTGGAAACATATCTTGTCTTTTATTGGAATACCTGATCCATTTTTTCCTGTTGGCATGGCGTTAGGCCAGTAACCTCAGGTTAAATAGGAATGCAGGATTCCATTGGTGTTTTATAGACAAAATTTATGACAAAAGATTCAACCTGCAAACAGACTTGATTTGGATTGAGGCAGTTCAGTTTGATTATATAGGGTGAGGTGCAGTTATCTATTTAAAGCAAAAAAAATTTTTATTTTTTTTTGCAGGTTTGGGCATACTCATTCATTTAAGTTATTTGGAATAATGGACTGCTAGTCCTTATCTTAAATCATGTCAATCTGTAGATCTGTCTAGCTCTACATGATATTAGCGGATTATCTATTTGAGCCCTGTTAGAAAGTGGGTTATTATCTTTTAAAATTTACACTAATAAAAGTGAAGTTTTAGATATCGGTATCTCTGTTATATGGGTCTGTGAAATTATTTTTGAATGAGGAGATAGTTTATCTTTAGTAAGTCAGTGAATTCATTCTTTTGTTAAGTGCAATTTCAGTCTCAAACTGGCCTCCTGAAAAGAAATTTCCAACCATAGAAAGTGATGGCATACCTCTTGCATATGTCATTTCTTGAATTACAGATGGTTTACAGTACACTTTACCTGTGGGTGGCAAAGAATCCTTAAGGCTTTCCTTAATCCGCCAATCCGACCGCAAATGTCAAAAGACTAGAAGAGAAAAAGATATTAAAGAATGTTCAAGAAGCACTGTATTAAAGAACATTCAAAATATCATTTATTTTGTGTCACTATATATTATGTTTTATACCAAATCCACCTGTATTATTAAAGGGGTTTTCCCATAAACATACTCAAATTTCTAGACAATTAAAAGTTAAACATATAAATAATTAAAAATTTTGCACAATTTTACTTTTTTTTTTCTTATCTGCAGGAACTTTCTATGGTCTGGAACTTGTCAGAAACCCAGCCATGATTTCCTTATTGTGGTCGGGTTATCTTCTCATACATGTTCCTTCCAGATAACCTGTCCACAATAAGGAAATCATGGCTGGGTTTCTGACACCAAACCATAGAAAGTTGGTGACTGTCACCACTAAGGCTACGTTCACATCTGCACCTGAAAATCGTTCACAGTGTCCATTTGAAAATCAGCAGAGGACTTTTTCCTTTGCCGATTTCTGTTTTAAAACGTCGGACACCAAACGGACCCCATTATAATCAATGAGGTCCGGTGGACTCTGTGTATAAAAATTTTGTAGAGTGTTAAATATTTTCTCTAACCATCTTATGCTAGGCTCACACTAGCAATGCTGCTTTGTTGTTCTGATCCGGAGCAGGACCAGAACAACAGCTAGGTACATTGTTAAAATAGCGGTTACAAAGGGAGTCCGACGATAAATAAATAGATATTTTACACAAATACACACATACACAAACACACACACACACTAGTTCTGGTTTAGTAACATATTAAAAGCCACCAAAAATGTTTCTACAGGAAATAAAAATAAATGAAACAAATATTAGATTTCATCTTAATTTAGTTAGGGACGTGTCTTAAAATAAGCTTACTGATTGTTTCCAGCAACTTCCAACATAATCATACTGGAGCGTTGAACACAGAGACTGTTACTCAGGATCAGTATAAGGCTATGTTCACATAACTAAGAAAATCTGTTTAACGGATCCACTAAAAGCAGATTCAAACAGATGTTAATAGAATGACATCTCTTAAAAAAGAAAAAAATGTATCCGTTGTTCTCAGTTTTTTTGCTGGACAGAATAACGTAGTCTGCTAAGCTCTTTTGTGCCTGACAAAAAATTAACAGTAATGGAATTTTTTTTGTAAACACTGAACTGTATGTAAACAACAAAGGACACAAATATTTAATATATCATACTTTTGCGTCCGTATAAAAAAACTGATCCTTTTTTTTTTTTTTTTTAACATTGATCTCTATGTAAATAGATGGGCATTCGTTTGCATTGATTTTTGCATTCGTTTTTTTGCATCTGGTACACTTGGTTCACACCTGCGCTTGGTTTTCCGTTTTTTGGGTGCACCTCAAGACCCGAAAAATGGAGACCCAATCCGCTTAAAAAGCAGTTACCCGCAGAAACCCACGGACCCCATATAATGGGTCCGTCGGGTTTCCGCCCAAAAATGCGGAGAGAAAAGTCCTGCTTACTGGGCCTTTTTCAAGCGGAATGGGGGACGGTATCCCTGAACAGTGAGCAAGCGCAGATGTGAACCCAACAGTAACTGTATTTGCTAAACAGATGTAAAAATACATGTCTGAATGGAGCCTGAGGTATATAGGGGCATTCTGACTTTCCCCATCCAGATGATGTCAGAAAATAAAAGGATTGAGCATGCCAAATCTCACTATACTCACTGGACATAAACTGCTGCCAAATATGACTGGCAGTGGCTTACTTCACTCTTCCTTTTGAAACCACATGCACACTTGGCTGAGCATGTATGTGCATAGAAGAGTCTGGTGTAGACAGATACTGATGGTATATGGGCACTTTTATTCATGGACTAAGTATCAATGATGACATAGTGCAGTATGACAAGAACCTGTAAATTGTAATTTTTTTTTGTTTTTCTTGTGGACTCTGAAAAACAGATCAAGGGGCTTATGTTCTACTCACCTTACACAGACTATACAGGATTATTAGGATGCTTCCCAAGAAATATGTGCTTGAAGGATCATCACCTATGATGTATTTATACCACAGCTGTATGGGCACAAGGGAACGAACAAGTTGGCTCAGCTCTTCAATCAGCAGGTAAAACTTGCCCTGTAGAGACACAGTTAAACACTTAATGATAGAGAGACAAGGCAGCCGCAAACACAGAGGCTTTCATTACTTTACTGGGTATCGTGAATCTTTTGAGACTATATAATAAGGAATTGCAACGCTCAGAGGTCCAGGACAATTAATCTTAAGATTACAGAACATAATATATAGCACAGAAATGCAAAATAAAAATCAATGCCATTAATATATTTACCCATAATACCTACAGTACTAGATTTCTACTGCATAGCATTCAGTATAAGACTCTTTACATACAGTACTACAAACTCAGGGCTCGAGAATTCATGACCCAATACCAAATACACTATGTATACTTTTGGAAATATCACAGATGTGTAGACTGAATCCTGGAACAGCCTGACTTGTTAAAATACCTCTAACTACAATGAAATTATACAGTTTACTTATTCATAAGTACTGTGACTCCATGGGCTCCCAGGCTATGTCCTAATACTGGCCTCTGGCTTGTGAACTAATGATGGCACCATTTACTGAAGAGCATGTGCGCCTGGTACACACGCCGGCATCAGCTCATTAAGATCTTAGAAAACTGGCACCACAGACTCCTCAATCTCTCCAGTGCAGGGACATGTGCTATGGCATCGGGTAGTGTGCGGAATATACTGCTGTGCTGCAGATGAAAAGAGCGGAGCGTGTGCTCCACTGATTAACGACTCAGACATGGATTAGAGCCTTCTCAGTCCTCCTATCTATCCCCCGAGGTCTTTGTAAGAGGAGGAGTGTGTGTGTTTGTCACTGTGTTTAGAGGCTGAGGGAAGGAGCGAGGTGAGATCATACCGCATGTCTTGTATTTTACAGTCCCGCTGCTAGGAATAAGCCTCATTGCTCAGAGCTTTGGCATTCTTATGATCTCATACCCCTCCAGTGGGCTGTAATCGAGCTCACATTCTCATCTGCTTACAGCATCTCGCTGACAGTGTTTTCATTTACTTTTTACTCCATAGGTGTGAGATCAACAAATAATAGTTCCTGACTATTCAGTCTTTGTTACTGAATGCAAGGGCCAGCAGGCAACTTTGTTAAAAATCCTCTCAGTACAGCCATTGTCTGCAGTAAGTGATACGGCTCAACGGTTACAAATTAATGGCTCATCTATTCAAGCAATATACAATGGAACCTCCCCAGAAGACCACCCCGTGACAAGACCTCCACCTTCTTAAAGGGAGTCTATCACCTACCCCAAATGTATTCACCTGTCACCACCATGTTAGAGAACACATTACAGAGATAAATAACATACCTTTGTTATGTATGTCACTTTGAAGTCTTATGCAAATGAGACAGTTGGTGCACTGTGGATGGGCCTTCAGCTCCCTGGAGCACTGCTCTTATAAGTCAGAACCCTACCATCTCAACCCATGTAGTGAGAGTTGACCCTCCCACTGCTATGACATCACCCATCCTACTTAAGCGGCCCCCAGTGCGCCAACTGTCTCATTTGTATAAGACTACAAATTTGGTTTTCTCCACAAAATCTACAAAAGTGACATACATAACAAAGGTATGTTGTGTATCACTGTAATGTGCTCTGTAACATGGTGGTGACAGATAAATACGCTTGGAGGGAGGTGATAGACTTCCTTTAGAGACTGATTTTCCTCCCATTATACTCAATGGAAACTACCTCTCTATAAGCAAACCACCTACTTATCCAACTCCAGATCACTTTTTGTGCAATTTTTTCAGTGGGAACTAGTTTGAAAGGGCCACACATTGGACTTACATACAATGAGACCAATGTGGATGCAACATGAGGGTATGTTCACATGGCGGAAAATGAAAATCATTTTCCTCCGCTGGAATTTTCGCCGCGGTCTGCCGCAATGGGATACTGATGCAGTGCATCAGCATTCCGTCACCGCATCCCGCTCCTGATTAGGCCCGGATGAATGGGCCTAATCAGGAGGGAGTCTCGAGCCGTGGACACCGTGGGCGGAATCCGTCTGAAGATAGGTCATGTAGCTTTTTTTTTCCGCTAGTGGAAAAAAAAACTCTAGAGGAAAAAAAAACGCTACTGACTCCCATTGAAATGAATGGGAGGCATTTTTTCAGGCGGATTTTGAGGCGGATTCCGCGTCAAAATCCGCTGGCAAAAAACTCCGTGTGAACACAGCCTTATGGTGCTCAACATTCCCAGACTGCAGCAAGTTACAGCAAGAGACTTGCAAGTGAAGATATTTGGCCAGAATCACATTGGAGCAGAGAGAGTGGCCAGCATCACACTGGAACGGAGAGGCCATATCCTGCTGCTGAACAATGGAGTCTGGTATCTACAGTGGTGTCAAGTGAAGCCCCAATTTTGCCACAAGACAATCCTGGGAACTGAGCCACAAAAAGAACAGGCTTTATGTAAACCATACCCTAAAAGTAGGCATTCTTGGAGTGCCTGGACGAGATTTCAGATTTTGGACTACGAAACGTCAGCAAGTATGGTCAAGGTTAGCACTGAAAGGGGAAAATGAAAAGGGGAGCCATACTGGCGTCTAGGAATGAAAGTAGAGCCATACTAGGTAATGAAAAAGGAGCTATGCTGAGGTCGAGGAGGAGAACCATGTTTAGGACCAAGTTTTAAAGGGATACGCTGCTGGGGATGAGAAACGAGAGGGAAACCATGATGGTAACTAGGAATGAGAGGAAAGTCATTCTGGGGACCAAGAACAATGGGGCAACCTTGAACTAAGAAATGTTTAGGTCACTAGGGTACTAAGGAAGACTTGAAGCCACCTATGGTTATATATGTGGGTCAGAGCAACTTCTGTACATTAATAAGAATATTTTATTAGTCCTAGCTTGAGCCTGGTTCTGTGTAATATGTTGATGTGATACTAAGAATAAAGTACTTGACTTGGGGCTCTTTCATCATTATTTGGGTTTTTTGGAGAGACTGTATATGCTTGCTATGTCCAATAGACGCTTCAACCTACAATTGCTATACTTTCTCCTTTGAGGGTACAACCCCTATAAATAATTTTCTGTGCAAATTTGGGTGGTCGGCTCATGGAGGTTTCCCAGTATATCCATACAAACATAAATGGGCCTGTACATAGCAACAGAGGTACATTCCTAAAGTTATTTTCCGAATTGCTCCTTTTTTAGCAGGTGAGGGCTTTGCTGGTAGCAGTAGTCTGGTGAGAAGTTAGAATTATATACTGCTCTGTGTGGGTATGGCTAAAACTGCCCCCGGACTGAAGGTTTCTGATAACAAGTGCCAGATTAGGGAACTGCATTATATGCAATTCCTTAATATAATAAGTGTTCCTCATGGGTGACCCTATACTGAAATAGCAATGGATTATAAATTCTCTCCTCTAAGCCTTAAATCCAAAATACGAGAAGCAAAAGAGATAAAGAGAAGCAATCATTAATAGACGGGCTTAGACTGCCACAACTTATCATAATGCTGCCACTGGATATCACGCTGTGGGTTGTAAACCTGGAAAATGGGATTCCCATGTCAGTTGTGATCACTTTTACATCATCGTGTTCAGAGCAGCATTCTCCTTATCATCTTTATATTGTACATTCAAAGCAAGGAGAGATCCCAGTACAGTGAAGGCGCAAGACAGTCCCAAAGGAAATATTTGGGAGTGTTTCCCCTCCTTGCTGTGCAGGAATTCAATCTGGAGTCTGATGTATAGAGACATAAAGCCTTCTTAGTGTATGCAGTTCACCACTATGTGTTAGTATTACAGGAGGTCTCAAAAATTGATGCTACACTTTTAGGGGGCTTCAATAGTAGTTATACAGTAATAGTCATATCATTAAAAAATTATTTTACAATCCATACTGATTATTTCCTGTGTTATTCCTACAGCTCTGCTCATCCAGAGCTTCCTTATTCATTAATAGTTAAATCTTAACACTAAAATAACATCTGCTAGACATACAGGAAAGTAATAGCTGAAAAGGTAAAGGTGGTTTTCTCTGCACACCAATTAAATTTTAACAACACTATATAGTTCCCCCTTGTGCCACCAAAAGAAACGTGACCCACTGAGGCCTGGACTCCACAATAGTTCTGAATGTGTCCTGTGGTATTTGCACTCAGATGTTAGCAGATACCCTTGCACATTGTGAAATGGGGCCTGTTTTCTAGCACATCCCACAGTTACTTGTTCAGATACTTTGGGAATGTGGAGGCCAAGGCAACAACCTGAACTCTTTGTGAATTTTTAGAGTGAAAGTAACTGCCATTACAGAATACCATTACCATGAAGAGGTGTTACTGGTCTGCAATAACATATAGGTATTTTTCTGCTAGGAAGTCAGTAGAAGAGAGCTGGATAGCTGGAGGGAGAAGGCAGCTCTCCACTGAAGCATCAACCAGTTCCTGGAACCAGGGCACCCTCAACACCCTATGCAGCAGTGAGACAAGTTTGCGGAGGCAGTTGTTGCATCCCCCACGCTAACGAAAGTGTGGTGTCTGTTGCTGGGGCCCAGAGATCTGCTCACTAGTCCTACTGTACAATGTTCCACTGTTTAGTTGCTTGTATCACCTGTTAAGAGCACCATGACACAGTAAAAAAAAAAAAAAAAACTCTGTAGTGAAGCCCCCAATGTCTACAGTGTGAGTTCCTTGTTCAGCAGATTAGGAAGCTCCAGTAGGCAACCTGCAAGGAGACATTGTAACTGGATGGCTGCTCCCTAAGGGCTGACCAGATAAGAGGTATGTTGGCTGCCAAGGACCAAGGCATTGGCCATAGCCTGCTGAGAGCCATAATGCCACTGCCTCCCCCCCCCCCCCACACACCCCTTGATCCGGTTATGTACTGCTGGGTGCACCGAAAAAAGCACTGTCAAGAGATTATCATTAACTTGACCTGTGAGTGGTCTTTTCCATTCAGGGTTTATGCAAAGCTGAGTAAGCACTCCAACTGGCACAGTGATGACTGATGCTATAAAGCAGTGTAGTAGCTGTGCATTTCTTATTAATATATTTACATATGCTGACAGCTTTTCAGTACAACCTCATTTATGCCTTCTCTTTTCTAGAAAATCTTAAGCTTGCAATACAACACACACAGCTAAAATGTATAGCTCTCCATATGTCCACTCAGATTCAGCCATTGTTATATGTACCAAAGTACAGTACAAATAAACCAGAGTAGGGGACATCACTTGAATTCCAATTAATGTAAAGCAGTATACGAGGATAAGTGCTGCAGGCAGAGAAATAAACAGGGAATCCTCGATCTGCAGGGATAGTGATGGATGGCAGGGTATATGAGGCCAGGTATAGAGAAAAAGCTGAAGTAAATGTAAATGCATTAGGAAGTGTAATGGTTTGGGATACTGCATCGCCAGTGGTAGACTAATCCCCACTCACATCAATCACAGCCACCACTAAAGTTAAAGGGCTGAAATTTGCAATGCACCAATCAACGAAGCACTTCGGTTGCTATCACAAAGCAGCAGCATTAGGTAATTTGCTCCATATAGAAACAAGTCTCTTGACTCACGCTCTCCCTCTATTGGGCTGACTGCAGCACATTTTCATGTAAGAATCAATATTTTTCCCTATTGTCCGCAGACCCAGAATAAGAACTGCATTTCCATTTAAAGCAAAATGCCTAAAAAAAAACCAACCACCTTCTGTACATGTAAAAATGCTAAGGAAATGCTTAAGAATTCAGTTTGGGGAGCGCTTTTAACCCGTAATTTTTTTTTTTTTTTTTTAATAATTACCTAACTAGCAATGACGTTATCAGTTCCAGTACAGGGATGTGCTATGATGGAAAATAGATAATACTTCCATTCAATTAAAGCTTTTAGTCATCACTGTAATGTGCAGAGAAAAATAAAAATGCTGCAAATGGTCAAAACAAAGTTTACTTCACTTTTTAATAATTCAGCATTAAATTGGATATACTTTAATGGTGGTTCTTAGTGATGAATTATCCATGAAAATAGTTACAGAGACGCTCCATAAAAATCACTCTGTGTCAACATGTGAAGAATACTAAAAGGATGGTACTATGAGTAGTATATGGTTAATACATGGAATTACAGCACCGATTACCTACAGTAAATGGTCTTACAGGAAAGCCACATAAAATGCATATTTCATAATTTGTTATGGGTTTTCATAGTGATGTGGTAGTGTAAAAGCAACAGCCAAAGTACTCAAAAAGACTAAGGCCTAAAGTTAAATCGAAGGGAAAAGAGCATCTCTATCTATATCTATGAACACACATAATGGGGCAATTTGGTGCTTTACTCTGGTCTTCCTGTCTCCTGTTCCAGTGCAAGGAATGCTTAATTCAGGAGTGCCCTTGTGTGTAGGTACAAATCTATGGGACCACCAAGCTACCGTAGATTCTGACAACATTTACGCTAGTTTTGTGGTGTTAATGTTGATGAATATGGCGTGGGATGGTTCAGAAATGTGGCAAGACCAACACAATTAAAGCCTCTTGCAATTATTTTAGTTGAAAATGGTGTTAAATAGTTGCAAACCATGGGAACTTAAATCCTCTCCAAAATATACGCTATAGGGCAAAATGTATTGGCACACCTTTTACTCATTGAATTCAGGTGTTTCCTTTAGTCTCATTGCCATAGGTCTATAATATCCAACACTTATCCATGCAGTCTGCCTTTATAGACATTTGTGTAAGTATGGCTCATTCTAAAGAGCTCACTGAGTTCCAGCAAGGTACTGTAATAGGAGGCCACTGTCACAAGGCAGTTTGTGAAATTCCATTCCTCCTAGATATTTCATGATCTGTGATTATTGAAAAGTGGAAGTGTTTAGGAACCTCAGCGACTCAGTCACATAGGTAATCCTCCACTACCAGACATCTACTGTGGCTCAATGTCTCATTAGTAACCAAAACTAATGGCACCAATATCTGGAACTATAAGTGATAGCAAAAAGTTAAACACATTCAGTGCACCATAATAATCTAAAGCTATATTAAACTGAAGGGGATGTCTGGTCCTCTCTAACTCAAAAAGTTTTTGTCTCATTAGGACAACCCCTGTCCATATAGTATACATGTTGTAGACAAATATAGAGGTTTGTCCCAATAATTGGAACTTCCCCACTATAATCTACGGCTGAATGGCTGCCATGTAATACTACTGATCCCAGTGAAACAGCTAGTTGGCTGTGGCTTCCCTAGGCAAAATCAGCAGTAAAATGATGTCTGTGATGAGAAAACCTTCATTAAAAGGGTGTGTCCAACTTGTTAGAAAATGTGGCCAAATGCAGGGAATTGCTTAAAATAGCAAATAAACATATACAGTGCCTTGCGAAAGTATTCGGCCCCCTTGAACTTCTCAACCTTTTGCTACATTTCAGGCTTCAAACATAAGGATATAAAATTAAAATTTTTTGGTGAAGAATCGACAAGTGGGACACAATCGTGAAGTGGAACGAAATTTATTGGATATTTTAAACTTTTGTAAAAAATAAAAAACTGAAAAGTGGGGCGTGCCAAATTATTCGGCCCCCTTAAGTTAATACTTTGTAGCGCCACCTTTTGCTGCGATTACAGCTGCAAGTCGCTTGGGGTATGTCTTTATCAGTTTTGCACATCGAGAGACTGAAATTCTTGCCCATTCTTCCTTGGAAAACAGCTGGAGCTCAGTGAGGTTGGATGGAGAGCGTTTGTGAACAGCAGTTTTCAGCTCTTTCCACAGATTCTCGATTGGATTCAGGTCTGGACTTTGACTTGGCCATTCTAACACCTGGAAACATTTATTTGTGAACCATTCCATTGTAG
Organism: Leptodactylus fallax; assembly: GCA_947044405.1. Lineage (NCBI taxonomy): Eukaryota > Metazoa > Chordata > Amphibia > Anura > Leptodactylidae > Leptodactylus > Leptodactylus fallax. Next base: position 2,465,150 of record CAMRHE010000019.1, read on the forward strand.
ATTTTGCTTTATGTTTGGGATCATTGTCTTGTTGGAAGATAAATCTCCGTCCCAGTCTCAGGTCTTTTGCAGACTCCAACAGGTTTTCTTCCAGAATGGTCCTGTATTTGACTCCATCCATCTTCCCATCAATTTTAACCATCTTCCCTGTCCCTGCTGAAGAAAAGTAGGCCCAAACCATGATGCTGCCACCACCATGTTTGACAGTGGGGATGGTGTGTTCAGGGTGATGAGCTGTGTTTCTTTTACGCCAAACATATCGTTTTGCATTGTGGCCAAAAAGTTTGATTTTGGTTTCATCTGACCAGAGCACCTTCTTCCACATGTTAGGTGTGTCTCCGAGGTGGCTTGTGGCAAACTTTAAACAAGACTTTTTATGGATATCTTTGAGAAATGGCTTTCTTCTTGCCACTCTTCCATAAAGGCCAGATTTGTGCAGTGTACGACTGATTGTTGTCCTATGGACAGACTCTCCCACCTCAGCTGTAGATCTCTGCAGTTCATCCAGAGTGATCATGGGCCTCTTGGCTGCATCTCTGATCAGTCTTCTCCTTGTTTTAGATGAAAGTTATTGGGACGGCCGGGTCTTTGGTAGATTTGCAGTGGTCTGATACTCCTTCCATTTCAATATGATCGCTTGCACAGTTTTCCTTGGGATGTTGAAAGTTTGGGAAATCTTTTTGTATCCAAATCCGGCTTTAAACTTCTCCACAACAGTATCACGGACCTGCCTGGTGTGTTCCTTGGGCTTTATGATGCTCTCTGCACTTTAAACAGAACCCTGAGACTATCACAGAGCAGGTGCATAACTTGATTACACACAGGTGGATTATATTTATCATCATCAGTCATTTAGGACAACATTGGATCATCAGAGATCCTCACTGAACTTCTGGAGTGAGTTTGCTGCACTGAAAGTAAAGGGGCCAAATAATATTGCACGCCCCACTTTTCAGTTTTTTATTTTTTTACAAAAGTTTAAAATAACCAATAAATTTCGTTCCACTTCACAATTGTGTCCCACTTGTTGTTGATGCTTCACCAAAAAATAAAAATTTTATATCTTTATGTTTGAAGCCTGAAATGTGGCAAAAGGTTGAAAAGTTCAAGGGGGCCGAATACTTTCGCAAGGCACTGTACTTCCCTGTCCCTACTTTCAGCGCCGCTATCCTGTCCTCGCCATTGGGATTTGTATACATGCCTGTAGTGATGATGTGTGTATATATATATATATATATATATATATATATATATATATATGTGCATCTCAATAAATTAGAATATTTTTGAAACGTTCATTCATTTCAGTAATTCAATTCATAATCAGCAGTCTTCCATGATTGTGTCTCCTACTGAACCAGACTGAGGGACTATTTAAAGGCTTAGGAAACCTTGGCAGGTGACACACTGAATTTACAATACTGAACTTTTTTACAATATTCAAATTTTCTTATATTTTGGTTTTCATTACCTGTAATCCATAATCAGCATTTACAGAAATAAAACACTTGAAATAGAACACTCTGTGTGTAAAGAATCTAGAAAATATAGGAGGTCACTTTTTTAATTTAATTACTGAAAGAAATAAATGTTTCAAAAAGATATTCTAATTTATTGAGATGCACCTGCAAATATATATATATATATACATAACAGCAAGAAAAGGGCACCCCAAACAACAAGCAAAAGGGTGGCAACAGCCACAAGAAACTAAAACGATGGACACAGAAACAGGATTGAAATGAGGATGACTAACAGAAAAGTGCAAATGCAAAACCAAAAGACCGGTGCAAAAATGGGTACCCTATCATTATGATTGAATACCCAACACACGACTACGAAGCACAAAAGGTTGTAACCCACGAGCGAACCAAGCCAGGTGTACCAACATGAGAAAAGGTAAAGGTGGCCAATTGCAAGTGCTCCATTGAACTCCCTGAAGAGTGGCACATGGGCCCCAAAACAACCCAAATGACTGAAAACAAAGATGTCAACAGTGCAGGGGAAGGATACAAAAAGGCCAGAGATTTAACCTGCAGTTCCACTGTGAGGAACATAGTAAGGAAATGGAAGACCACAGGGACAGTCGAAGCCCAGAAGTGGCAGGCCAAGAAAATACAGAAAGGCAGAGAAGAAGAATGGGAGAACAGCAAGGACAACCACAGACCACCCCAAAGAGCGCAGCACACGCGCAGAGGGCACGTGCATCGGCAACAAACAGCACACGCACAAGGAGAAGCGATGGGAGAGGGCGAAGAAGCCGCGAAAGCACGCCACAAACAGAGCGCCTGAGGATGCAAAAGCACAGGACAAGCCAGCCATGGAAGAAGGTCCGTGGACGAGAAACAAAGAGAGTTGTTGGCATACAAAAAGGCGATGCATGGCGCAAAAAACACAGCACCAAGAAAACACGCACCCACGTAAAAGGTGGAGGCCACAGCGGGGCTGTGGGCCAAACGGCACCGGGAACGTAAAGGAGGGCGCAGGACAACCAGACAGCAGACGAGAAAAGACAAGAACAGGACGAAGAAGACGCCGGGAGGATACAGCAAGACAAGACCAAAACACAGCCCAAACACCAGGCACAGCAGAGGAACAAACAAGCGGAAGGCCACCAGTCCCCAGCCGAAACATTGAACACGGGGAAATGAAGGGGGGTGCCGGCGGGGGCCCATAAAAATACGAACTGGAATTGTTTTGTAAAGAGGAATGGTCAAAAATACCCACCAGGACCAGGAACGATTAAAAGCACAGGAAGCGACAGAGACGATTGCAAAGGAGGACACAAATATTAAGTCACTCGTGAGGGCCCAAACTGCACCGGCAAATGGTAAGCAATGCACATTCTGTTAGACAAAAACCATCAACCGAAAACGGCCACAGTTATTAGAATATTAAATTGAAATGGTGGTGGAAACACCCAAAATAGCTAAAAATGATTACGATAAGGGGGCCCAAACTTGTATACATAATTTTTTTTTTTTATTTATTTATACTCCCACAGATCGCTGCTTAAGCCAATCACTGGCCTAAGCTGTATATGTAGAGCTGTGGAGTCAGTAGGCCAAAGCACCATCTCAGACTCCACAGCCCCACTCCTGCATAAATGACACAGAAGCAGTAGATCCTCTAATTCACAAGTTAGTGAGTGAATTCATATGAAAGCAAATATGCAACAAACTATACATCTAATAATTATACAATATCAATAATTGTAGAATATAATTAAAAATAATTGCTCATTTTATTTTAAAGCTGGTGTTGATAATTTTTTTTCCAACTCTGATTGGCCCCAACTCCAACTCCACAGCTATGTGTATATGGCACAAGACCATTGAAATCAGTGACTGGCTACAGTGCTGATATGTACATACGGACATATGACCGCTGCTGCTAGCTGAACTTTACCATATTCTTTCAAAAGCTGGACAACTCTTTAAACATTAAAACTTGTATAATAAAAAAATATGTGCAGGATTATTGATAAATGTATTTGTCAAATATTTGTTAATAAATCTAAAGCTCTAAATGTTCTTCTGTATCCTAACCACTAGAAATCGTAGTTTTGGTCAATGTGGCATATAGTCTTCTAAGCAGCATTAACATTCAGGATGCTAATGGAGGAAATATAATCCATTTGGAATCTGAAATTTTGCCATTCTTATTTACATTGTGTGCTGCACTACATATGAAACATTATACATGTAAAACGTGCTAAATACAAAACCTAAAAATTAAAGCGTAACTCCAGTTGTAAACAATTTTTCATAAATGAATAGTGCAGGTTAATATATATTAAACTTTATAATATATCTTTTTAAAGAAATAGGTTTTCTTCTCCACTTATTAAGCTGCCAGATTGCTTGTTTACATAGAAATCCTTCTCTGTATCCAGCCTCACACACAGACGAGGGTATTAATTAATTTATTGCCTCGTTCTGTGCACTGGTAGACTGTTATCTACAGCATAGCAGTGTTAAAATGGCATAAAGTAGCAGCAGCAATTATTTCAGTGTTTCAGTATTTTCTAATTCCCTTCCCTCTTCATATACTAATATGTAGAAAGTAACCTAGCCTGAAAAGTGGAGAAGAAAACATGTTTCTTTAATAAGATATATTACAAAGTTTCTTATATTTCTTTACGCAAAGTTCTTTATAAGTGGAGGTACACTTTATCCCTCCACCATCACCTCACATATCCAGAAATAGCAAGTTGCACTTCCCCTATAGTGCTGTGCGCAAACAACATAGGGAATGCCCTGGTTCAGTAGTTATCAGCAGCGACGTAAGGATGTATCATACAGCTGACACTCTGCTACAACCGCCAGGAGCACAGATAACTTGGATTCCAGTAGTTCAACCCCTTAGATGCTGCATTCATTAATGAAAACAGTACCTAAGTTGTTTAAAGAGATACATGAGGTGCCAATGGGTTTCTATGGCAGCTGGGGACCCAACAAAGGCTCCCAGGACTGCCATATATGTTATCCTACTAGGCATTGCCTAAAAGGTTGGCACTTCAGGCATATTTACTCGGCACATGGCTCTCTCTAATGTTTAAAACGCTGCTGCTCTGTGTAGTCCCTCATTCTCATGGACCATGTAAACACAGTCGGAGAGGAGGAGGCACTAAGGGGGAAACATGAGGCATGGCATCGTAGTGTCCAGGCTGTGCGCTAGCCTAGTCAGAGGCAGCAATTGCCTCTGCAAATCATTTTTGTACCTTGACACAAGTGCAAAAGTAAAGTATGATATGGCTGCTGAGCATTCTAATGTGTGCGCTTGTTCATTTCAACGGATTTATACAACAAAAAAAGACCAGGCTATTTTTGGGACATCTTCTGCCTTCTCATAGGATTATTGCGGATCACTCTGCAGTTCAGCCAAAAGTCCTATCCACCACAGAAAAATCCTCTTTGCACAAAATAGTCAGCAACCAAAATCACATTGATATGGAAGTTTAGTCAAGCAGTTATTTAGTTACTGTTATTATATACACTCATGGAGGGGTCAACATCCATACAATTGTTCCATGGCACACTAACTACTTCATCTTTGACTTAAAAAAAAAATAAATATATATTATCAACAAAATACCAAAAAGGTTGCTGACCCCTGGTATAGACTGTAAAATATAAAACAATGGTAAAACAAGAATAATTGCTGTTTTTTGTTCATCACATTTCCTAAAAGAGGAATAAAATTAATCAAAAGGAGGCTAATATTGCATGATATATTGAACAACAACTAATGTTCTACATTATAAAACATGCCTTCCATGTTTCAGGTTACATGAATCAGATGTTATGATTTGGCAAATCTGGTAAGTATATTTTAACAAATAAACCTCATAAATCAGATAATATGCTATAGTCAGAAAGTCACAAGTGGATTTATTTTTATAATAAAAAATTATTTGAAAGACTGATCGCCATCATTCCCATCAGTGCAAATGAAGATGTACCAGTGGAAACAATTGCTATGTAAACAAAATGTGGTCAGCTGGCAGCTCTGCTGAAGACTACTTATTAATCAAAACGTTGGCTAAGGGGGCACCAAAATCACCATGCAGAAACCTGGAAGCGTTCAACCTTTAATCATCAAACAGCATCTGTGACTGTACTCAGCTCTCAGCTAGTGGCACCCAATAAGTTGGTATTGTGATCGAGTGCCGACCAGATGTGTTTGTGTGGCTAAAATGAATGTACCTCTATTATTTTGCTACTAAATTGTCTGCTTAGTAATTCAATGAGCCATTTCCTCATGGTGTGAAAAAGCCCTCAGTGTTCCAATGAGCTGGGGCACTGAACACCATGAACCCACGGCCAGCTGAAAAGATCAATGTCCGCATGTGGGTTACCAGCTGCAGATAAGGTTGTCATTCCACATTGTTCTCTTTGCCGAAAAATAGAACATGGAAACAATGTGATTTTGAAAATATATAAAAGACTGCTGTGTATGGGTGGAGAACAAATGTGCAGTAATAAACTTAAATATGTCCCGGATGACAAAATACATGCAGATACTAGCTGAAAAATGAGCCTAAATAGGCAAGGTACATGCTGGGTAATGGCTCATGGAAGCAGCATTCAGATCCATATCAGTAAAGCAACTACAAGTTACTGTTTGTCCTGCCAACCAGGACAATGCATGGCTTTACTGCTCTAAACTAACAATTTCTACAGAGATTGTGGTATTATCTGAATTAAAGAATAGGATGCTAAATATTTCAATATAATGTAAAATCTGAAGATCTGTCAGTTCTACAACAAATCCAGCTCTATAAGGTAGTCTTGGTCTCTGTTTACTGGCCTATAGCAATGACTTGCCGTATCGAGTGCACATGGCTGGTGCGTCCGGTTGCAGCAGTCACGTCCACATATATGATTTGCTATAGCTACAGGACAGACAATGGTGGGGACCATAAGAACGATGGCACTTGAGCAGCAGGGCATTGAACTGGTAAATAATTTTTTGATAAATATATATCCCTGCTCTGGCAAGTTTTTAATCCTGGACAACCCCTTTAACTTGGGCAGGTGCAAATGTCAATTAATAAATATACTGATACCTGCCATCTGGTCCTCAGCACTGGGATGTGTTGAAGTTGTTGCAGCAGGGAAGAACACGACCGTGGTCAGAGTCAGGCAGGAATGAAGGCAGGCCGGGGATGCCTCAGCCTGTCAGATTTACTAACTCATACCAGAAAATTGTTGTGAATTATATCTAAAATCTAGTTTCAATTCTGGTGCATAGTCCCTCCTGAGATGTGACAGAATTATTAAAGAGGCCATAACCTCTTCATAATTCTAGACCTTCTCTTGCCAGCAGAGGAATTTATTAAGACAGGTGTAGGAAACTCCAGTGTTAATAAATTCCCCCCACCATGCCCCTTTGTTGTAGCCATCACCATAGCCATTTATCCGTAGATCTTCCATATTTCTCTATGACACAGACAGACCTTTGGACTGTCCTGGAGTTATACCCGAAGCAACTGCATCCACTGCTATATTACACCAGGTGCTGCAGTCAGTCAAAGCCTACTGCCACAGGATTAGCTATCGGAGCTTGGGCAGTATTACTGACCGGGCAGCTGCCATGACAAAACTCCTCTGGCTTGGTGCTTCTATTGGTTATTTCTCTACTCCCACCAACCTCTGTCAGTTTCCTGCCAGTAGTAACCAATTATCTCCATTGTCAGGTAAACCTCAGAGATCAGAGGCCATGGAATGACAGCGAGAAAGCAGAGGGATGGGTGGTGGACACTATAAATGAGGGTATAAGGAAAGGAGTGATGTATGTAATAATAATAATAATAATAATAATAATAATAATAATAATAGAGGATGTAGTGTAAAGGGACTGGGTAATTATACATATATAAATTATATTACAGTGGTGTAATATAAAAGACACTATGGCTAAAGGTAACATTGGTGAGAAGGTTTTAAGGAGGAACGTGATATACAATACAGTATAGAGCATGATATACCAGACATTATTGAAGTGGAGAGTACTGTATATACCATCCAACCATCCTAGATCCAGTGAAATAGATACAGATTTTGGAAGCTGTCCCTCTGTCCAGGGAAATGTGCCTTGGAATCCTATCTCAGTGCTGGGCTGTTAGGAGTGAGTGGTATTGCATGAGGTTGGAGATGGGGCTGAACATATAAAGAGGATTCGGCCCCGCTTTCTTTTCTTTGAAAGGTGGGAGGTATGTACAGATCTTCTGCAAAGTATAGCATAAAAACTATTTGAAAAGATGAATTTTTTTCCTCTGAAGGACATCACTTTGTGGAAATCCATGGATCATTAAACAACTCATACAAAAGCATGCATTCATTTCTATTGTCCTTAACCAGTTTAAGGACAAATTCAACTTGTCAGAAGATTAAGTGGAGTCGAGAAAAAAAAAAAGAAAATGAAATCATGTCTCCTGAGCTGAGACATGAGAAAAAAAATCTGTCATTTTTTTTTGAGGGTGTTCATAATATTACATTTTATTAAAAAGTTCTGAATTGTTGCAAAACTGTGGAAGTGTTAACTAACAAATTTCAAGACATCAAATAACATGACCATAATATAACCACAAAATATAAAAACTTCCCAAGCTCTGGTATCTACCTACTGAGTATATATTTTCTGGATAGTGAATACTTTGACTTGTTTTCTCTTTAATTACAGATGTTGTAGCAGAGCTGAATTTGGTAAGGGGATCAAGATAGTAATTTACTTATGATCCTATGATCAGATCACGCATATTATCCCAATTTTAGTTTTAACCCAAGGGAACTCTGTAACATCTCTGAACCATGTTATGGTATAGCAAACTATTGGTAAAATAAGTAAATCAGGAAATCATAAAAGAGAAAAAAAAAAAAAAAAAAAAATATATATATATATATATATATATATATATATATATATATATATATATTTATATACACACAAACGCATTTTTAAAAATACACAAAATCTGTAACAAATCGTAATTATAAGTTTGATATTTTAAAATGACAGGATTTTAGTTATCTGATATGGCGCACTGTGGAGAGTTAATAAAAGTCTCCCATTATAGTTGCTCAGTCCGATGCTGATTTAATCTGAAAAAGATGAATCCTTCATGTGAGACAAAGCCTTGGTGAGAATCTGGGGTGCCTTTCCTTCCTATCATCCACTAGCAAGATGACAAGGATTAATGACTGCTCCCATTTGTCGGTAGATGGTGGTGGGGGTTGTGGAGCGACTCTCAACCTTTTCCGATGAAGCAATTTATCTCAGGAGAGATCATTCCTGTCTGTTCAGCTTTAGCATATTAATTCTCTCCAAAAACAAAAAAGATGCTACAGAAAGGGAGAAAGGAGGGGGAACTTCGCTTGGAGCAGGGCCAGGGACAAATGAAGAGCTGCCTGGCTGCATTCCTTGTGTGCCAAAAGTTAATTGATCTGCCGGTGGCACTTGTCTGCCAATGATAAGCTGGGAATTGTGAACCAATGAAAACTTACAATGCCTGAACTTCAAAGGGGCCAGGCCTACTTACAAGACAAAAGGTTATAACTAGATTAAAGCACAACCTACATAAAATGAATAAAAAAAAAAAAAACCCATACACAAAACTTACACAAAATCTAAATGACGCTGCGAGTATGTAAGTACTTTAATATTTCTTTTACAAGGCATTTGAAATCTGTCATTTATAGTAAGAAAATAAAAACTCCACAACAAGCTAAACTCAACACTATACATTTATTCTATGTATTATATACAGTGCCTTGCGAAAGTATTCGGCCCCCTTGAACTTTTCAACCTTTTGCCACATTTCAGGCTTCAAACATAAGGATATAAAATTTTAATTTTTTGGTGAAGAATCAACAAGTGGGACACAATTGTGAAGTGGAACGAAATTTATTGGTTATTTTACACTTTTGTAAAAAATAAAAAACTGAAAAGTGGGGCGTGCATTATTATTCAGCCCCTTTACTTTCAGTGCAGCAAACTCACTCCAGAAGTTCAGTGAGGATCTCTGAATGATCCAATGTTGTCATAAATGACTGATGATGATAAATATAAGCCACCTGTGTGTAATCAAGTCTCCGTATAAATGCACCTGCTCTGTGATAGTCTCAGGGTTCTGTTTAAAGCGCAGAGAGCATCATGAAGACCAAGGAACACACCAGGCAGGTCTGTGATACTGTTGAGGAGCAGTTTAAAGCCGAATTGGATACAAAAAGATTTCCCAAACTTTAAACGTCCCAAGGAGCACTGTGCAAGCGATCATATTGAAATGGAAGGAGTATCAGACCACTGCAAATCTACCAAAGACCCGGCCGTCCCTCTAAACTTTCATCTCAAACAAGGAGAAGACTGATCAGAGATGCAGCCAAGAGGCCCATGATCACTCTGGATGAACTGCAGAGATCTACAGCTGAGGTGGGAGAGTCTGTCCATAGGACAACAATCATTCATACACTGCACAAATCTGGCCTTTATGGAAGAGTGGCAAGAAGAAAGCCATTTCTCAAAGATATCCATAAAAAGTCTTATTTAAAGTTTGCCACAAGCCACCTGGGAGACACACCAAATATGTGGAAGAAGGTGCTCTGGTCAGATGAAACCAAAATCAAACTTTTTGGCCACAATGCAAAACGATATGTTTGGCGTAAAAGCAACACAGCTCATCACCCTGAACACACCATCCCCACTGTCAAACATGGTGGTGGCAGCATCATGGTCTGGGCCTGCTTTTCTTCAGCAGGGACAGGGAAGATGGTTAAAATTGATGGGAAGATGGATGGAGCCAAATACAGGACCATTCTGGAAGAAAACCTGTTGGAGTCTGCAAAAGACCTGAGACTGGAACGGAGATTTATCTTCCAACAAGACAATGATCCCAAACATAAAGCAAAATCTACAATGGAATGGTTCACAAATAAATGTATCCAGGTGTTAGAATGGCCAAGTCAAAGTCTAGACCTGAATCCAATCGAGAATCTGTGGAAAGAGCTGAAAACTGCTGTTCACAAACGCTCTCCATCCAACCTCACTGAGCTCGAGCTGTTTTCCAAAGAAGAATGGGCAAGAATTTCAGTCTCTCGATGTGCAAAACTGATAGAGACATACCCCAAGCGACTTGCAGCTGTAATCGCAGCAAAAGGTGGCGCTACAAAGTATTAACTTAAGGGGGCCGAATAATTTGGCACGCCCCACTTTTTAGTTTTTACAAAAGTTTAAAATATCCAATAAATTTCGTTCCACTTCACGATTGTGTGCCACTTGTTGATTCTTCACCAAAAAAATTTAAATTTTATATCCTTATGTTTGAAGCCTGAAATGTGGTAAAAGGTTGAAAAGTTCAAGGAGGCCGAATACTTTCACAAGGCACTGTATATATGTATGTATACAGCAAGCAGCAAGACAGGGAGAGTATTGCACATCATCAGAGGGTGTTCTGGGCCTGAATGAAAAACTGCTAAGAGGTGCAATGGGTGGATGCTGGGAAAGGCTGCCTGGGAAAGCACTGACACTCCCACAACCAGTAAGTTTTGCATGAGCATGAAAATATGAGGAATGGCAAAAATGGTACAGACAGACATAAAAAGGTACTCATTACGCTTGTTCATTCATTTAACAAACATTTCCTGCCTTTAGTCACATTTTCTTAGTCTCGTAAAACCCCATTAAGTCTTTTTTGTCTGCAATTTCAGATAGACTCTGTGCGGGACAGACTCCGATGGAGATGTGAGCATAGCCTAAATCTCATGAAATCTGCCAAGAATCTGATGTCTGTGGTGCTCATACACATAAGATTAACAGTAGGTGCTACTAAAATAAGATGGATCTGCCAATGATCTGCAGATAACTACATCATGTGTATGGTCTGTGTCCATGTAGAAAAAAGGTGTTTTAGGCCGGGCCCCATGTGGCGTAATCCCATCCGCACATTGCGGAAAAATACACACAGTGGACACGTTGCAATTTTCAAAACCGGTGCGGTTTTGGAAATCGCAGCATGTCAATTATACCTTACGGAAACGCTGGCAGTTTTCCTATAGGTATAATGGAAGCAGAAAGTCCGCAGAGGAAAAGCGCTTTGGGAAAAACCATGATGTGCTGCCGTCACGGTTTTATCTGCAGTGCTTTTTTGCTGCGGCCCGCTACGTGTGGCTTTAGCCTTAATATGCTGCAAATAAAAACAGATTCAACTTTCTAATAGACTTTCATTAGGAAAGGAGTGCCAGGCCCAGCATCTTAACTTTTGCATAGACATTGACACAGTAGAGATCTTACTCTTTACTCTTGGTGTCTAAGATGTGCTTGCAGGGGGCTCACTCATTTCAATAACTAAGTACTGTATACCCCCCTACTCCACCATGCCCGATGCACAGACTGAGAAGGGGGCTGGCTTAGTTACTGAAATAAGCCAGCCAGCCTTGTCAATCATGTCACTGACTCAGCAAGGGGACAAGTAGCTGTCACTGGTGTCAAAGTTTATTTTTTAATTATGTTTATTGAAGTTTTTCAAATACATATTAAAACCAACCATAATCAAAAATTCTAAACCTCTCAGGAAGAGGATAGTTCTAAAAAATACATAGTGAGCATGTTAAAACTTTGTAATCCACATTTGTAGGACCATCAAGTTGCATTCAGCTGGTCTACACTTCCTGAGCAAATAACTCGCAACAAACCATATAAAATATAAAGAACAAAAAATAACAGCAACTTATGAGGAGTATTCACTGCATACTGGAGAATCAGCAACCCAGGGACTCACACAGGGGGATCTCCCAGAGGTTTCCTTCTGGTGTCCAAGTCTATGTGGAAGTAGAGAAGCCGGGCCTGGCACGGACATCTCACATTGAGCTAATTTCTTAAGGAATATCTATTAGTAAGCTGCACCCAGTTTCAGTTCAAGCAGATTAAAACAAGTTTGCTGGTAACCTCAGCGTTTGACTGTGCACTGCTTCCAGAATTAATGTTGGAGATATAAGTGCAAAGTTTCAGCTGACAAGTTATCTTTGCCATTGCACAGATGACATGCAGCTACAGTATGTAGACACCATCTAGATCTTGAGCTGTGAGGGCACTTCAGGTTAAAAGTTTTAAGGCTAGAAATGGATAAGCGCGGAAATCTAGCTATATTTTATTTCACAAAAACAGTGTTGAGAAAGTGACTACGACATATACATGTAAGCGTTAATTATGATTAAAGCACGCCGCCGACCTACTTTACTGCCAGCTTGTTAGGAACATGTATATTTAGGTCAGAGTATGGTATATTAATCCTGCTTTAAAGCCATTATCTAACAAACCTCCCAAATATCAGACAAATGAAAGAGGGAAAGCAGTCTGCAGCAAATTGTATGTCATAACTTTCTGTGCTCTCAGAGCACCCATAACACTGCCAGCCAATGGGCACATACAATTAGACAGCTATAGCACCTAATATAGTGATTGCCACATGAACCAAACCACAGCAATAGCTATAGGACTCTCAAAAGTGCTCTCCACATACAGTGCCACCATTTGCTCCCTAAATCTTGCTTCTGATGCACATATTCCCCCATAAACAATACCTGAGTCATATACTCACGGGAGAAATCATTTTTAGAGTTTGATGTCCCAATGGATCTCTAGCTCAAGGAATATTTTGGTACTTTGTTTCATTAGGAGTATTGCCAATGAAACAAGATGTTCTCTATAGCCAGGCTTACTCTGTGCATGTGTTATGTGTGGTACGGGAAATAAACAATGTACCTCAGGAGCTCTTACATGACAAAAGAAGTGATAACTTAATTGTATCTTGTCTTAGAGAAGACCTTTCACCACCCCACCAACAGTTCTTAGCATCTGTTAATAGGAGAACTCCACTGATTCCAGGATTTTTTTTCTCTAACCCCCCACCATTCTTGTGCAATAGTTGCTGTTACTTTTGTTGTCTAATATGCTACTTAGTCTCTGTACTGTCAGGTGGGTGGTGTCAGGCAGGGGATATTATTCAGAGCTCCAATCAGAGTCAGCCAATGTCCGACATCAGAATATCACTCCTTGCCTGATCCTGCTTGACACCACCCTCTTGATAGTGCAGGCACCAAAACTAACAGTACTTATTGCTTGGGAACGTTGGGGGCTACAGAAAAAAATCCAACTGTATTGTTGGTGCAGCACCTATTAAATGATTAGACCGTGGCGAAAATTCTGGCAGTGGATGCCTCTTCATTTTCCGCCGTGTGAACACACTCTTACTGTTATGAGATCACCCATCCTACTTGAACAGCAAGAGCAGTGCTTCAACAATTGAAGGCCTCCTCTCAATGAACCAAATGCATTAATTGCATACGACGTCAAAGAAATTTGATATTTAAATCTACAAAAGTATCATACATAACAAAGTTGAATGGCAGTTGTATATATTTGGGAGAGGTGGTAGACTCCCTTTAAACATGCCCCTATTTAGAGACACTTAAAGGTAGTCAAACATCTTCCCAAGCATACTTAAAGGGATTCTATCATTGGGAGACCCATTTTTCACTAACACCACATCGGAATAGCCTTTAGAAAGACTATTTTTCTTCTACGCGCAGCCGTTTCTGAAAATTTTTAATTTTTCTTCTTTATGCAAATGAGTCTTCAGAAAGCACAGGGGGCTCAAAGAAGATCCAGCGCCGCCTATCTCTTCTTTTGCTGGCGCCTCTCCACCGCGTGATCATGCTCAGTCGGCTCTGCCATTTCGCGTTGGACAGAGCCAACTGCGCATGTCCAGCCGGCCATTTTCATGTGGATTTGAATCCCGAACAGAGACTTGGCGGCTGATGACGAGGCGGAGAGGCGTCAGCAGAAGAAGAGAGAGGCGGCGCTGGATCTTTGGAAGAGCGTCTTCTTTGAGCACAGGGGACGCCCCTGGTGCTTCCTGAAGATTCCCCCTGTGCTGTCAGAAGACTCATTTGCATAAAGAAGAAAAACGAAAATTCTCAGAAACGGCTGTGCAGAGCAGAAAAATAAAGGAGAAGACTAGTCTTTCTAAAGGCTATTCCGACGTGATGTTAGTGAAAAATCGGTTTCCAGTGATAGGATCCCTTTAACTGCCATCACCACATTACAGAGCACATTACACTGATAAACAACATATTTATGCATGTCCCTTTGGTAGATTTTGAGAAAAAAACTTTGGAGTCTTATGCAAATGAGGGAGAGGATCTTTAGCCCTGGGAGAACTGCTCTTAACCCTCAGACCCCTACCATCTCTTTCCTGCTTAGCGCTTTAACATCATCGATACTACTAGACAGCAAGAACAGTGCTCCCAAGTGCACCAACTGCCTCATTTGCATATGACTTTAAAGTTATTTTTCTCAAAATCTACAGTAGTGAGATATATAACAAAGGTATGTTATTTATCACTAGAATGTGGTGACAACAGCTGAATATGCTTGGGGAAGGTGGTAGACTACCTTTAAGCTGGCCATATACATTAGATTAATGTGTCCAACAAATAAGTATAGGGGGCATCTGACTCTCCCCTCTCGGTAGATATCAGGGGGAAAAGGATTAGGCAGCTGGACTTTAACCCAAGTGTCCATTACATAACTATGATTTTATCCACTGGAAGTAAACAAATAATGACAGCAAGCAGAGATCTAGAAAACCATGAAGCATGGATACAGAAAGTATATTGGAAAATTCCATAACTTTTTATTATCCAAGCAATAATATTTGTCTAAAACTAGACAATCCCTTTAATTCAATGCTGATTAAAAGAAATGCCTAATGCCAATATAAAAGAATGTCTTGTAACATGCTCATGTGTATTTGCAGGTATTGTGGCAGCCTCTCACTCCACAACATATTGATGAATTATATAGACACAATGGGCACTAACCTGGCAGAGACAGCAAGAGATCTCAGGAAAGGTGCAGAACCGCTCTTTAATCATTTCTATAAATGTGAAGAGATAATATAAAATAACCAGGTCACAGCTATATTTGACCACTTGGCTCCTTAGTTCTGCATTTCTTTGCTTACCTTTACTTTACGTCATAAGTCAATGTGTTGCTCACAGTATAGTGCATTCAATAAAAGACCACTTAACTGGTTTGTAAAGGGAGTCATATCAGCTTGCATTATGTGGTGGTCAGTTATAGCAATGCTAATGTCCAGCCTAATAGAGCAGAGCAGGAGCCGCCTATTGATTATTCCATACCATGAGGTAATGTAGCTGGCTCTTCTATTTATTCATGCTTTTAATTACTACATTACAAGTACTGTACACCTACTTTACATTAGTGTTTCTGCACAAAGTGCATGCTTGTATGTAAAAAAAAGAAAAAAAAAGAAATAGCATTTTATAATGTATTAGCCCGAAGCCCAATGCAAAATCTGTAAGATGTTTTCAAAGCATGTTTTTGTCTAGCAAACAGGGGGTTCTGTTTCTTAAAACCTTAAGTGTTTTCTAAAACAGATCTTGTTAAAAGACGCTTTAAAGTCTTTCTAACTACCACTCATTTCAACGGACGTTTCAGGCGGAATATGTCTGAACACAGGGCAAGACACTTTGGCTTTTCTGCCAGCTAAAAAAAAAAAATCTGCCACTGCCTCTTATTGACATGAACGAGATTTCTGGTGTTTTATTTAGGTAGATTTTAAGGCCTCAAAATCTGCATAAAAAAACTGTGAACATACCCTATGTTTACCATTATAATAATGATGTACAGCTTTTTGGCTCCTTAATACAATGAGTGAGACTACTAACTTTGCATCCTCAATAGCCACACTTCTGATGAAGCTGAATTCACAGACCTAAGTGACATGACTGACACAGTATACAGACCCTCCAAATACTTTTTATACACTGAAGTCAGTGGATATATTATTAGTAAATTGTTATAGCAGGCACCTTGATTATTAGGACTTTATAGGAACTGGTCACCATGAAAACACTGTGTAATCTGCAGGCAGCATGTTATAGAGCAGGAGGAGCACAGCAGACTGATTTACAGCTTTGTGGGAAGATACTCAATATATACTTGTATTCATTCATTTACAATTTGCTCTCTCTATGGTTAGAAACCATCATCTAGTCATGAGGTGGTCCTACATAGTAACCAACAGCCCTCCATACGACTGTGCATACAGAGACAGCTGTCAAGCACTGGGGACCGACCCCAGGACTAGATGACTGCTTTCATATATAGATAAGATATAAAAGAATAAGTTGCAAGTTTTACAGAGTCTTTTCCCACAAAACTGCATAATAATCTGGTCAGCTTCTCCACCTCTATAACATGCTACCTGCAGATTATACTGTATTCCCCATGTAATAGTTTCCCTTTAGAGAGGATTTTATCTTGTTTCTTTTTTCCTTTTATTCAGTCATGTCTTAGTTATCGCTATGTCTTACCTGTAATTTCAAGTGACAACACAAAATGGCAGCCATTACAACTCTTACAGCAGTGTTAACTTATTTTTTCTTGAAACCTTTAAAGGGGTTGTCCTGTTTCAGTTTGAGAGACCAACGTTATTGTTTGCATAATAAAAAGTTCTACAATTTTCCAATATACTTTCTGTATCAATTTCTCACAGTTTCCTAGATCTCTGCTTGCTGTCATTCTGCTTACTGCCAGTGGATAAAAATCAATCCATGGTCATGTGATGGACACACAGGTGCACGGCTCGTTATAATCACAGCACAGTAATCAGACATCTGCCTGGTAACGAGCTGTGCACCTGTGTGTCCATCACATGACCATGGACTGTATATCACATGACCATGGACTGACTTTTATCCACTGGGACTAAGCAGAATGGATGACAGCAAGCAGAGACCTAGAACACTGAAGAATCGATACTGAAAGTATATTGGAAAATTGAACATCTTTTCATTATACAAACAATAACATTTGTCTATCAATAATGGTTTGAAACTGGACACCCCCTTTAAAGGGAGACTATCACTGCCTCCAGCTACTTTAAACCGCTCCCATAGTGCTGTAGATGCTGTTAGCAGAATTAAAACAATATCTTTATTATGTTTCCCCAGGGATGGGGAGAAAAAGCACTTTTATTCTTTATTCAGATGAGGTTCTTGGAGCACAGGGGTTGTTTTCTTCTATTACTGAGCACTGCTGCATCATCACTAAACACGCCCAACCTGCATTCAGCTCCTCCCCCTAGGCAGTTTGATTTGATCCTCCCAGCACCAGTTGATCCTCAAACTGCCCAGGGGGAGGAGCTGAATGCAGGATGGGTGTGTTTAGTGATGATGCAGCAGTGCTCAGTAATAGAAGAAAACTCCTCCTGTGCTCCAAGATCCTCATCTGAATAAAGAATAAAAGTGCTTTTAAGGATGAATGTGTCTAATGCATAAATCACATTTGCCTCTATCACGCCATTGCTTGGCAGGTTTGCCATTTAGAAACCTGGCAGTATTAGGTGACAATCCCTAAATAAACAGTAATGGCTGTCATTTTTCTGTTGTCGCTTTCAGAAAACAGAAAAAAAAAGCTAAGAATTACAACTAAATGAAGAGAGTGGGCACATGTGTGGACACCATTATCATCTTTCCCGTCTAGGTGTGTTGGGAGTCAGCTTCTTTATTAAAGGAGGCAGGCGTTGGAGGAACCCTATTGTGGAGATCGGTGCAGGTATCATCGGTGTCTGTATCTGTGAGACATTTATAGCATATTTTCTGGATTTGCCGTACATGTCTAAGGTGAAATCTGGACTTTATATACACTTCAAAATTCACTATCCAATAAAAAAAATCCACGTATTACCATGCATCCTTTACCATACTGCCAATGGAGTGATCACAGATGTAACAGTCATTAACTTGACTGCGACGTGGCACTGTGGTGCCCACTCACTTTGAATGGGTATTGTTACGTGAATACTGCATGGATGCTCCATTATCGCTGTAGCAGGCTGCAGAGGTCAAGTTCAGAACTGCTACTTTTGTAGACTAATGTAGTAGAGATAAGTTATAAGTAAGCACAGGTTTAGTTACCTTAGATTTCACAGCTATCACAATCTTAGGAAAAGCGAGGATAAGACATTTGAGAGACACCGTGATGTACTTCAGAACAAAGTCCGAGATCCCCACGATCCACATGAGCTCGAAGAAATCCATAGTCTCCAAATTTGGCTTCAGAAAGATAAGACTGCAAAAATGAACAAAAATGTGTTTACAAAATTGAGAAGGGTTTTAATTATGAAAATGAAGTTAAACTTCATTATTACTTCAATTATCCAAGGAATCCATGGAGACGGGAAAGTTTAGAAAAATGGTAGAAGCTGCACGTCCCTGAATGCCTTGGTTTACACTGCTTGACATCATCCACAAATAAGCCAATTAGAGCAATACAACGCTAGAACGCTGGCCCCCGGGGATTTGTTGCCTCTGCAAATTGCCCATTACTTCGATACCTGTAATCAGCATTGTTGTAAAGATTAAACTATCCTATCTGACAGGATTTAGTCTCGGGTATAGTGCACACTATACGGTACAATAACCTGTCAGCTGAGACAATGAAATTGCCTTCATCTGTTCCCTGGCTCTGATATTAAACTAAAGGGATCAGAAGCGGTAAAGAGACAGCTAAATAAACTGTCTAAAAGTCGGCATGATTGTCTGTGAACATAATGGATGTTCTATAAGTTAATAATGGCCAATCTTATCCCTGCCCCTCAGAAGGAATACAAAATATACCTATATTAGAACTTTTAGTGGTAAACACACCTGTCAAGTGACTTGTTCAGCCCTTTAGAAACAATTCATAAAGATCTGCACAAAACAAATCCAACAAACTAGTAGAATCTGTGCAATAGAAATACAATACATAAGTAAGGCTATGTTCACGTGTCAAATCTGATGGCTATAGTGTAGCATGCAGCGATATTTCTCCAGCCAAAGCAACAGACATCATTATAAATCAATGAGGTTTGTGGGGGCTGCAGGCGTCTGCTGTAGTTTCCATTTATAACGGAAACCACGTTGCACATGTGACCAAAGTCTAAGGTTAATGTATAGATTTCTGTAATTTCTACAGCCTTTTTCTTCATTCAAGATGTCCAGGCTACCCCTTACTAAGACTTATCTGGCTTAGTACATGCATGGTGTTCATCTTTTTTCCCCACTGAGTTTAGATTTTTGTACATAATAGTAATGGTCTACTAGTCGTAATGGAAATCCCTGCAATGACGGAATTCCTTGTGCTTATAAGGAAGAGGCAGAGCTGTAGGTTAAAGCATGGAGTTTATACTGCCTCGGACTCTCTGTAGTCAAATAGTTAATCTCCTCCAACAGATCACAGCTGTATCTTCATGAAGCACAGCTATAAAGCAGCCAGCACTGGAGTATATACATGGCCTGCAAGCATCACCTGAACATACTTAGCTCATAAATAGACCTCTACTTTGTAGCCTAACCCACACGTGAACCTCGGTCCGTGGATTGGCCGAATTTAACAGTGGGAACAGTATGTCGGGAGAGGGACTCCTAACATAATAGTTATCTAAGATGCTAGGAGTTCCTGTCTCCCAGCGACATATTGTCCCATACTATAATTAGAAATAACTATACTGCTAGGCATCCCTCTCCTGGCATACTGTTCAGGACAGTAAATCTGGCCAACACACATACCAAGTTTCACAGAAACTCAGTCGTGTGAATGCAGGGTTATTCTATATAAAAAAACATGTTGGTCAGCATTACACAGCTTCCATTCACAAGATGCATACATTATTTTTTCACATCGGACACCTGATCTTCAGAGGCAATTCTTTCAGTTTGGGCTTATTCACATAAAGTATAGTTTTTAAGGTCCATAGTATGACCACAAACCACAGAAAAAAACGGGTGCAGCTCTGAAACAGAAATGGACTATTCTGGCCTTCAAAACAGAATGGAATAGTGAATGCTGCAATTTTTTACTGAAAAAACTCACCTGTGTATTGCTGTGTAATATACCTATATATACCATGGTCAGAAATATAAATAGGAGCCATTGACAACTGAGTAGATGAAAGGATCAGTATATACAGCAGTTAATGTATAGTTAGATAGTTAGGCTGCCTATTCACCATGGTTTTTTGCTTCAGTTAGTGAATTTTTGATTTTTTTTTTTTTTTAACTGATCCATCAATAATGGATGTTGTTTCTGTTTGGATGTTCTTTTGTATAGCGAATAGTGCAGATATATGTGAATGGAGGGAATTATAGGGGTTTTCCAAGGGTTTCACCTTCTATTCTGTCTCATCTCCCTTGCATTTCTTGGTTCAGAGACAAGTTGGTGAGCAAGCTTAGGGTGGGTTCACACTTGCGCCAGAGTCCGTCCGCCGCGAATGTGCCTGAAACTCTGGGGAAACTGTATCGGCACTGGATAGCGACACGTTAGCGACGCACTGCTTAAAAACCCATTGGGTTTTTAAAGCAATGCGCAGGTGTGCGCTTACACCCTCTGCGCCGCGAATCCAGTTTTTTTTCGCTGGAAACAAAGTCCTTCATGTCCGACTTTGTTTCCAGCGACAAAAACTGGATTCGCGGCGCAGAGGGTGTAAGCACACACCCACGCATTGCTTTAAAAACCCGTTCAAATGAATGGGTTTTTAAGCAGTGTGTCGCTAACCTGTGCCTATACAGTTTCCCGAGATTTTAGTCGGATTCGCGGCGGACGGATTCCGGCGCAAGTGTGAACCCACCCTTAGCCTGTGTAATGTACAGCAGTTCTCCTTGCTTGGCTTGAGATTTACATGCAAAGAAATCTGAGGCACTGATCGAGAATAGAGATAGCCAGATACAGGGACTGAGTCAGTCCACCACTGCAGATAGATAGTGGTCTACAATAAGGCAACATGATGCTTTAGCATTTAGGCTTATTGGAGTTTTACAGGGAAATGGAAACATAGAGGGAGATGGGCGCTGAACTGAATGGAGCTCTGAATCACGCCCCTCGTCTGACACCGCCCTTCTGACATTACAGAAATTAAATAGCACATTGGGCACCGCAACTAACTATGCTTGTTGCTCAGGAATGGCTAGGACTAGAGAAAAAAATCCAACTGAGCTAGAATCAGTGGAGCGGCATCTATTAACAGATGCTAAGAACTTGAATTGGTGGAGGTGGTGAAAGGTCAGTTATAAAAAAAAAAAAAAATGCTATACTTTGGCGATCTCCAGTGCTCCCGATAAAAAGGTTGGAGCAGTGCGAACGCTGCTCCATCACCACTCTATTCAGAACAGAAAGTCCCTCATTCTCCTGCTCAGTGGGGGTCTAAGAGGTTGGACCCCCACTCATCTGCAAGTGATCCCTATTCTATTGATAAGGAATAACTTGCTTCGTGGGAAAACCCCTTTTAAGGCTGACGCCCCATGTTGCGGAAACACAGCTTTTTTTGTTGCAGATTTTGCTGAGTTTTTTTTGAGTCAAAGCCAACAATGGCTACAAAAGGGATGGGAAATATCCAGGAAGTTCTTATGCTTCTACTTTCTGCTCAATTCACTCCTGGCTTTGGTCCAAAAAAAACGCACCAAAGTCTGGAACAAAAAAAGCTGTGTTTCCGCAACATGGGGCCTTAGCCTAAAAGAGGTAAATATGGAGTTCTAAAATTATAAAAGTGATACTCATCTCTGTAGTCCCCCACTGGCGAGTTGGGTCACCCTTGTGACAGGCATCCTCAAGCATTTCTTGCGCTATGCAAAGCGTGGAACTGTGCATCTTCAGAATTGGGGAGTTAGGGATTGGTGAGACACAAGTATCACTTTTTTTTTCATTTCAGAACCCCTTGTTTTGCTGTTTTAAGCATATTTTAATTTCTCTGGAAATGATCATATACTTAAAATATCTTTCAGCTATTTCCATGAAACTTTTAAAGACATACATGCTCATGTTATGACATGTATGTTTATTCCATAGCAGAAAGGGGGACATAACACTGCCTAGCTAAAGATCAGGCAAACTTATAATCAGGGGTGACCTTCATTAATTATTATTTTACTTATGTAATTATTATTTTTTCTGACATCTGTCATTGAGACACAGACAAGATCCCACCATGTGTTTAATGGCGCAGTGGTAAGGCAATACACTAATGTGGTATATTCAGCTTCACAGTCATGACTTCAGACTCAGGAAGCTGATGAACATTTCAATCAATGAAGCTAAGGACATGGAGTCAAGGGTCAAAAGTCACAAGGCTCCTTTCACAGATAAAATCAAATATTACAATAATTAATCACGCAACATACACAATTTCCTTTTTTTGTTTTCCTGTATTCTGACAGCTACATGTTTAGTCAATTTTTCAATAATGTAGATCAACAGTTTGGATTATTATTTTGTTGTGATCAAAGGTGACTTTACAATTATTTCTTTTTAGATTTTTTTTTCGTTATTGCTTGGAGTTTAAGTTTTATTTTTTAAGAGGACAAGGTATTCCAAAAAGAATTATTATTAGCATACCGATTCCTGCACTGTTGCTCCTGTTAAACTGGGCGGGCCTTGATCACATGCTTGAATGCTGCAGCTAACCACTGGCCTCAGTGGTCACGTGACTGACTACAGGGGGTCAAAAACCGTCGACAACATGTGACCGTTGAGGCTGTTGATGCAGAGGCTGCAGAGGTCACATGCAATCAACTTGTGTCACCACTGCAGCCAGGTAAACAAAGCCCAACATGGGACCTGGAACAATGACGCTATTTTTTTTTTTTTTTTATTATTATTATTATTTCAGACTGCACTGGCCACTTTAAAGAAGAAAAACTGGAACATGGACAACCACTTTACCATAAAGGTTATTGTAAAAACAAAAACAAAGTGTCAGCTGCATACTGTCACCACTGTGTTTTTGGTGGAATTATTTTTCAGAATATGAAGTGGTTCAGAAGTGATCACATATAAGTCATGTAGCTGCAGGGTTCTGTGTCCACTTTAAGTTTATATACAGTTTACTATTATATAGACAGAGCAAACAAAGAATAATCACTATGCGGTCACTGACTTTGCTTTGAACAAACCAAGTGAGCTCCCAGAGCGAGCGTCTTGACACTTTGTCCCAATTACAAGATAGCAATGGTAGAGAAATGACCTTCACTGAGCACTAAACAATCAGTCCACCCTGATGTGACAGGCATGTTCTTACTCTTACTCTAATGATCTTTGACTCACAGCTCATTCTTCACTCTATCTAGGACATGTGCTTGATAAGTTTGCAAAACAGAAAAAAAAAAGTAATGAGAAAATAAAATAAATAATAATAAAGCAATAATAATAATCAGAAATAATAATAATAAGAAAGAAAAGAAAAACAAAACTGAAAATACTCACACGCCACACATGGCAAAGTGATAACCTAAAATATAAAAAGTGAGAAATTAAATAAAACATTGAAAGTAAAATAAAGAAAAAAAAAATTGTATCTAACAGTATTCACCAGCAGATTGAAGATTTAAAATATATGTATTTACCATGTATGACCATATTTAGAGATTGCAGATATTTCCTATTACTGCAGAAATAGCCTAAAAAAATCTTCAGCAAAAGTTGTAGTTGTTAAAGGGAGTCTCCAAAGTCAACAACTATGTGGTGTAGGGGCCTTTAATAAGGGTGGGATGTCTTTATGGCCACAAACTGATGGAGCAATGCAGAGATAATATTTGTTTTATGGATATGCAATTCAGGCTGCAAGTGCATCCGAGGCAGGTCTCATTTGCCTACACATCTGCCATGACACAAGCAAAGACTGAAAATGTTAATTATGGGTAAACAAAAGTGCCCAATTTTAGAGGAGAACTGGAACACTTGTGGCTCTCTATAGGCAAATTTGGGAATCTGACCGCGTCCCTAGTGCATTTGCAGGATGATTTGCAGATCCATAAAAAGATGAATAACCCTGTATTGTTTCATTGGTTTGTGGCCACAAAGGTATGTTCTGTTTCCTATCAAAGGCCACTACATGGTACATTTTGGACCTGACGAACTGCCTAGGAGTGCATATCTGAGACAAGTATGAAGGAAATCTACAACAGATCTGAAATTCAGTACAATGCTCTCAGATCGACATGGATGTGAAAGGGGTTTGTAAACGGTGTGCAAATTGGCGATGAAGGCGCAACACAAATAGATCACATGTTAACCTAGCCTAATGTCTTCTTTTGTTAGTTTGGTTCTTTGACTTAAATCCCTTATACAACGGGCAATTTTTGATTTTTTGATTGTGTTTTATCATCTTCACCTTCCAAGGGCCATGGCTATTTTTCTCAGTCAACATCTCCACATGGGGACTTGCTTTGTTGCATTTTTTAGTAGTACTCCTTAATGTACCATATAATGCATTGATGGAAAAAAAAATATTTATATAAAAAGATGTGTGTGTATATATACACACATATATATATATATATATATATATATATATATATATTGGAGAGAGAGAGAGAGAGAGAGAGAGAGAGAGAGAGAGAGAGAGAGAGAGAGAGAGAGAGAGAGAGAGAGAGAGAGAGAGAGATATATATATATATATATATATGGGGTAGACTGCGGAAAAAAGTTATGCCATTGTTATTCATTCACAGTGCAGTAAAAATGACAAGTTATCTTTATTTATGCAGGTCAGTATGATTATGGGGAATCCAAATTTATATATATATTGATGTATGTCTTTGTTATTTTTACTACTTTAAAAAAAAAATTATATATATATATATATATTCAAATTTTGATTGGAATGTGCAAGGGCTCTTTTTGCAGGGCAAACTGTTATTTTTAATGGAACCATTCTAGGGTATATACAACTTTTTGATCATGGTTTTACTCAATTTGGGGGGGGCAAGCAAAGGCAAATTCTGGCATGGACAGAATTTAGGCATTCGCTATATAGAATAAATAATGGGATATTTTAATATTTCAGACATTTTCAGCCGATGCACTGTTAAGTTAATTTTTTATTTCTTGCCTTTTAGGGCAAAATGTCAGACAGTCAATGATCTCCCACCAAGTAGCCTCTGAGAGCTTTTATTTTATAGGGAAACAGAGGAAGCACTTTTTGCTCCCTCTTATGGCAATACACCTGTAATCCTTTACATATCTGCATGCTGAGTTTTACAACAATCCAACATTTCTATCTAGGAGCGTGTTTTTTTTTTTGTCCATGGCTTTACATACACACGCCGCATTATTGGTAGGTACTACATATTTCTAATTGCCTTTGCAATTTAGTCATGGAAAAGAAACAGTTAAACTCACCTATAGTACAGCTGCTGCGATTGGAAGCTATAAAGTAGGTATAGAGTATTCCCCATCAAAAACACCACAATCCAAAATACGGTCAAGACAGATCGCTTCTCCTGAAGAATAACAGAAAGAATAATCTTTAGAATTTAATAGCATTGCAAGTTTTGCAAAACAACAAAACTTAGTTTTGGTAAACCTGTTAGATGAGTTGTTGATAAAGTTAGGGTATAGATAGGGTATGATACAGTACACATACTGTTTAAGAGATTTCTACAACTGTTCAAACTTAACCAAATTTATGAGCCTCTAGTTTACAGAACCTGATATTCAGGCTGTGTCAGCTGGCAACAAAATGCATCAATTGGCGCTCAATTGCGTCTGTCATTACATAGCTTGAAGCAAAGTAGACGGTGGGGGGGATGATCACTACTGTGTAAATGGTAACAGAAAAGTTCACTATATCTGGGCTATATGGGCTGTATATACTGACTAACTATATGCATTCACGACTATCTTCTGTTACAAAAGTTAACAAACATGACGAAAGCTAGCTTCCGTCATGGTGTTTACATTAGTGTCAAAGGGAACGGACACAGAATCAGTCTGTGACATTCTCTATGACAGCTGATGTCCATTGCTGTCACCCTATGACGGAAGACAGCAACACACATTAGTAACGGTAGTGTGAATTCCCCCTAAGAATATAAGTGCCGGTAACTGCCTCAGTTGCAGAGATACTGGTGCCATTAGTTCCGATACCAATATCAATGCAGAGTCAGAGGGACTGGTCTCACGGGTCAGCGTCATTGCAATATCTCTACAACCGGTGCAGACTGCTGAATTCACAACCTTAGAGAACATGAAAGGTCCTCTTTAAAGGAGATATTTCCCTAAAACACTGCCTATCCTTAATAGAGGCCAAGAATGGGTTCTGACAACTGGAAGCCTCTTTCTCACTCATTAGGACAAATTGGTCACAGTTTATTAATCTGGCATAATTTAGTTCTGTTAATCTCTATACTGAACCAAACACTGCTATAAATGTATTATATTCACTGTTACGCTGAGAGCCTGAGAAGGCAATGTTCTCGAGTTTACACTGGCTTTATCCCAGCAGATATCCGTACCTTTAGAGACACCTGGTGTTTGACAGAGGAATTAGCGTAAGCAAAAGTAGTGGCCATCCCGATGCACACAGCAATCCCTGGAAGTGGATATAATACAGCGTTACTACATCACTATCTGTATTATAAGAAAATCTCACAAAAATTGTTCTCAAAGTAATTTAGAATTTTGTTGGTTTATTAATCTGGTGAAGTCCTAAATCATGAATAAGCAACAACTATAGATGAAAATCTAACACTGATAGGAAAGATGAAGCAGAATGGACCTTATCATGACAATCTTTGCTTTGAGTAACCTTTGACATAAGGAGTTACATGCTTGTGAGGCTAAAAACGCTAAGACTGGGGACACAAAAGACACACTGTCCTGAATTACCGTCAGGGAGAATTGTCGTGGAATCATCACAAAATTGTGTCAAGATCCGTGACTTAACCTTTGGGCCGATTTAGATCAGTTGTTTCTTTCTCAGGTTTGCTTTTTTGTTTTTAGTTTCTTTAACCACATTTTACATAATTAGGAAGTTTGTCGCTTAACCCCATCACGTTGCTATATTTGCTATTTATGTTGCTATGGCATATACCTCATGCAGCAGCAACATAAATTAACATGACCCTCTTTAATAGTAGATTGTACTGCATAGCACTCCTGCATGAAAGAGATTGCACTGTTACTATGTCAGCCTGATTCCCCTAAAGTGACAAAGAGTTGAAAAAATACAACAGAGAAAAAGCATTGTTTTTAGTTAAAGTGAAAAGAATTTCAAAAACTTCACCCTTGGAAATAAGTAGTCCATAAGGTGATATTTTGCTATGGACATACAGGCATTGGAAGATGTTGGTCTTGAAATCGTTAAAAAGAAAATCTTATAAGGTTAATCTTAGTTGCTAATTTACCCTGACTGCTTCTAATATTACAGCATATACCTGTTTATGACTTATGTGCTACGAACCTCTTAAAACCAGAGAAAAGGAGTCAAAGTGAGCCTTCTTCCCTTTCAGTCTTCCATATCTAGTGTGGGCACCTCTTTTGCAAAGATATTGATTATAATAGGAGCCACAGTGCAAATACTTAATACTTTAAGAGTGTTTCTTAGCGTAGACACGAGCAGGTCTGAGCTATAAAATCAGAATTTTATGCATTATGAGATTATGTACCGTAATCTTGCTAAATTTGGCAGCATATTAACTGATTAATGTTACTGGCACTACACTGTAACAGAACCTAAATAGGAAAAGAGAATACAGTATACAGTAATAGAAAACTGTAACTCACCAAGTTTATGCTGGAAGCAAACTTTAGCAAGTAAAATAAGAATAAATGGAAGTCCCTTCTGTAACCAGGAAACTATGGCCCGGAGCTCAGAAAGGGCAGGTGCTGGAGTGCCCGCTTCCTCATTGTTCTCCTCCCTGTGACGTTCGGTTGTGGCTGCATGCAGCAGTGAAGGCCTAGAATGTGAGTGCTGAAAATGATGCTGCTGATGGTGAGCTGGTGGCTGTGGCTGCTGCCTGTGGTGAGGATGATGATGGTGATGGTGAGAATAAGTACTAGTTTCTGAACGACCACTGGCTTCTTCTCTAAGTGGAGGTGGCATCTGGATGAAAACATCAGCTCCTCCTGGCGTAGAGCCCAGAACTAAACCAGACTGTACAGTGATGGGACCAGGTTGGAGACCAGCTAAACTGGAGAACAGATGCTGAGAGGAAGGAGTGTCTTGTTTTAATCCATTAAACACTCCATCATCCATATTTGTATCCGCGCTAAGGTTCTGCCCTCGACTCCTAAAGAAGTACAATAAAATAAATAAATAAAACGTGAGATCCAACTCCTGTCGGTTATCATTGATCAAACAAAATAAACTTCACTATCAAGAATTTGCATGTGTATATGGTGCACTCTTCTATGGGGTTCTCTCCATTTTACCCATACGGATATCTCCACCCATAACATTGTTAAGGAACCACTTTCTAATAAACCATTTCAATACCATTGTCAACATGCTATAAAAATCCTTGACAATCTGCAATGCACAAAACAACATTGGGAGGCCACTCAGTCACATACAGGATATACATCTTGTGACAGAATGTAACAAAATCATGTTGTATTGAAAAGCTGGTCATTTTGTAACTAAGAAGCAAGGTAAGGAAGTACATATCTGTACATAGTCCATGAGAATAAAGAAAAATTCAAGGATACAGACAATAAAGCAGTTACACAGACCAAACAGGATGACACGCCTTGACGTGACGTGGGGGATGTCAAAATGGAGTAAAGATCATCTACTTACATACATCTCTGGCCAATCATCACAAATGATTAGGGTCACAAGACCAGGGACAATCGAACATGTTTTTCCCTATGTTTCACCACTTACATTATCGATATACATGGCTGGAACTGGAATAACCGCCCAATGTCCAAACTCTATATTATATCCAGGATATGCGCAACACACCAGGCTGCCCCCAGGGCACGCGCACAGAGCTTGGAAGAAAGGCCTTTTGTTACTAGAGCTGTGGGGAGACAAATTTTCCTCACCAAGCACTTGCAATGATCCACAAAATCCAACTTTAGGGACATCATATAGATGACATCATCATGATCTAGCAGGCTCAGTGGGAGAATTAAATGTCTTCTTGGACTCCTTAAACAGGAACAATTGTCTCTCTCACAGCCCCAGTCCCAATTACCCTTACAAGTCAATTATGTCTGAGAACAAACACCTACGTGATACAGGAACTGCTTTCCTGGGATTGATATAGTATTATGCAATTATGATTCTCTATTTTCCTAAGTCTCATGTTGATGATGTCACTAGTTTGTATATACTTGTAGAAATGTACATGTCAAGCTGAACATATTTTCATATTTTATGTGATATTTTGGGATCTTCAGAACCAAATACTAGTTTTCCATAAAGTTGTGGTCTCAATTTACAATTATTCATCTTATAATGGTCGCCCAGGAACCAATTAATATTGCAACTTGAGGGACCACTGTATGTAGAACGTAACATTTAAACTGAACATTCTTGGTTTTTGAAGAAAAGCACTACTCACATGAAGACATCCTTTACAGCAAGTTAAAATTCTTCCAGTTTCTGTTTGTCTATTAGTTACTCTGGTATACTCATACACAAGTTTGCATGTATTGTTATTATTGTTAGTGCAAACAACAATACCCATGAATGTGCTTGCAATAACGCAGTGTATGAGAACAGAATGTGAGTGTAAATGTTTGCTATGCAGGAGCTTAAAAGGTTATTGTTGCTGTATTTTAAAATACTTCTTATATGTAGGATGTTGCAGTTGGTGGGGGTCTTGGTGCTGGGATACTCAATGGCTATAACAAATTGATTCTACTGAGCACTTTGCCTCTTTGGCTCCTACACGCTTTCCTTGCCAAGCTGTGTACATGCCACAAAGCTGATAGAAATACAGTGTTTGCAGTAGCTATCAATAACAGATGTCAATACTTATAATCCCATCATTCACAGCTACTGATGTGTCTCTATCATGTGTCCAAACTTTTCCTTACTACGGTAAAATAGACTGTCTTATATTTCTTTATATTTTACCTTTCTGGAGGAGGGTTGTCCGTCAGGCTGCTGTGTCTTCTCTGCATTGTCCTCAGGACCTTCAAACAATACATTTAAAGTGTATCGTCTATGGCGTCAGTGATCAGGCAGCACTCTTTTTGCTGGCAGGTCTTGAACACATCGGTGAGCTTGATATAGTTCACTATGATGGTTGATTTCAGAGACCCCAAAAAAATGGGACTCTTAAAATATATTGTTGTCTACTGATTGGAATAAAACGAAAATATAAAACAGTGCACTTCTCACCAGGGTAACAATACAGAATTATATCCAATATAACAAACTGGTTTAAGGCTGGGGACCCACGTGGCAGAAATGCAGCAGAAAAAAACGTGGCGTTTTACAATCACTGCAAGGTGGAAGGGATTCTAGCAAATCCCATCCACACCTTGCGGAAAAATAGGCACAGCGGGTATGCAGCGATTTCCAAAACTGTCACGCTTTTGGATATCACAGCATGTCAATTATACCTATGGAAACGCAAGCGGTTTCCCTATAGGTACAGTTTGCATACCCTATAGGTACAAGTTTACATACCCCAGCAGATTTATTGGCCTTTTTTCAGAGAATATGAATGATAGCACAAAAACTTTTTCTCCACTCATGGTTGGTTGAAGCCATTTATTGTCAAACTTCTGTGTTTTCTCTTTTTAAATCATAATGACAACCAAAAACATCAAAATAACCCTGTTCAAAAGTTCACATACCCCAGTTCTTAATACCGTGTATTGCCCCCTCTAACATCAATGACAGCTTGAAGTCTTTTGTGGTAGTTGTGGATGAGGCTCTTTATTTTCTCAGATGGTAAAACTGCCCATTCTTCTTGGCAAAAAGTCTCCAGTTCCTGTAAATTCCAGGGCTGTCTTGCATGTACTGTGCGCTTGAGATCTCCCCAGAGTGGCTCAATGATATTGAGGTCAGGAGACTGAGATGACCACTCCAGAACCTTCACTTTCTTCTGCTGTAGCCAATGACAGGTCGACTTGGCCTTGTGTTTTGGATCGTTGTCATGTTGAAACGTCCAAGTACGTCCCATGCGCAGCTTCCTGGCTGATGAGTGCAAATTTGCCTCCAGTATTTGCTGATAACCTGCTGCATTCATCTTTCCTTCAACTTTGACCAAGTTTCCTGTGCCTATGAAGCTCACACATCCCCACATCATCAGTGATCCACCTTCGTGCTTTACAGTAGGAATGGTGTTCCTTTCATCATAGGCCTTGTTGACACCTCTCCAAATGTAACGTTTATGGTTGTGGCCAAAAAGTTCGATTTTTGTCTCATCACTCCAAATTACCTTATTCCAGAAGTTTTGAGGCTTGTCTCTGTGCTGTTTGGCGTATTGAAGGTGATATTCTTTGTGACATTTGCGCAGTAATGGTTTTCTTCTGGCAACTCGACCATGCAGCCCACTTTTCTTCAAGTGCCTCCTTATTGTGCATCTTGATTCAGCCACATCGATAGTTTTCAGAGAGTTTCAGAGAGTTTTCAAAACTTCTGGAATAAGGTAATTTGGAGTGATGAGACAAAAATCGAACTTTTTGGCCACAACCATAAACGTTACATTTGGAGAGGTGTCAACAAGGCCTATGATGAAAGGAACACCATTCCTACTGTAAAGCACGAAGGTGGATCACTGATGATGTGGGGATGTGTGAGCTTCAAAGGCACAGGAAACTTGGTCAAAGTTGAAGGAAAGATGAATGCAGCAGGTTATCAGCAAATACTGGAGGCAAATTTGCACTCATCAGCCAGGAAGCTGCGCATGGGACGTACTTGGATGTTTCAACATGACAACGATCCAAAACACAAGGCCAAGTCGACCTGTCATTGGCTACAGCAGAAGAAAGTGAAGGTTCTGGAGTGGCCATCTCAATATCATTGAGCCACTCTGGGGAGATCTCAAGCGCACAGTACATGCAAGACAGCCCAGGAATTTACAGGAACTGGAGACTTTTTGCCAAGAAGAATGGGCAGTTTTACCATCTGAGAAAATAAAGAGCCTCATCCACAACTACCACAAAAGACTTCAAGCTGTCATTGATGTTAGAGGGGGCAATACACGGTATTAAGAACTGGGGTATGTGAACTTTTGAACAGGGTTATTTTGATGTTTTTGGTTGTCATTATGATTTAAAAAGAGAAAACACAGAAGTTTGACAATAAATGGCTTCAACCAACCATGAGTGGAGAAAAAGTTTTTGTGCTATCATTCATATTCTCTGAAAAAAGGCCAATAAATCTGCTGGGGTATGTAAACTTGTACCTATAGGGTATGCAAACTGTACCTATAGGGAAACCGCTTGCGTTTCCATAGGTATAATTGACATGCTGTGATATCCAAAAGCGTGACAGTATTTCAGCTGATGTTATGTGTGGGTTTTTCTTTGCATCCTGAACTATTTTCCGGGCAGTTGTGGCCGAAATTTTGGTTGGTCTACCTGACCGTGGTTTGGTTTCTGGGCATGTTATCAGGCCAAAATCACCAGGATATGTGAACTTTTGAACAGGGTCATTTTGATGTTTTTGGTTGTCATTATGATTTAAAAAGAGAAAACACAGAAGTTTGACAATAAATGGCTTCAACCAACCACTAGCCATGAGTGGAGAAAAAGTTTTTGTGTTATCATTCATATTCTCTGAAAAAAGGCCAAAAAACAAAAAAAAATCTGCCGGGGCATGTAAACTTTTTAGCACAACTGTATAGTGGAAGCAGAAAGTCTGCAGAGGAAACCTCTGTGGACTGTGAAAAGCGATATAAGAAAAACCACAAAGCGTTTCTGCCGCGTTTTTTCCCGCAGCGCTTTTTTGCTGCTGCCCGCTACG
The DNA here is from genome assembly GCA_947044405.1 of Leptodactylus fallax. Lineage (NCBI taxonomy): Eukaryota > Metazoa > Chordata > Amphibia > Anura > Leptodactylidae > Leptodactylus > Leptodactylus fallax. The sequence goes on from CAMRHE010000019.1 coordinate 2,498,424, forward strand.
TGGGGACTTAGCCTAAACAGGTTTTCCTTAGGATAGGAAAGCAATAGGAGATATGCAGGTGTCAAAGCAGCAGTAGTAAACTATACAGATCTCTACACTGGCTAGCTCTCTGGCTATGTCCACAGAGAACCCTTTTACTGGGAAAGAACGGGAGAGCAGGGAAAGCATCAAAAGGAAGAGTGAAAAGAAGATGACACAGAGGAACGACTCAGGGATAGTGGGGTAAAGGGGTGTCATCAGGCTATGAGGTAGGGCAGCAAAGTGCGATTGCCGAAAGCAGCTGTTAAAATAAAATGGCCTTTGGTTTCAAAGGACTCCATTTTGTGAAGTGATTTTATGTTAACTCCATTTTGTATAAACTATTAATGCATCTTAATTTTATAAAAGCTGGAAGATATTAACTTTGTATTTCATGATCTGTATACTGTTATTCAGCTGCCCTTTACTATCAGTTCTTAGAATGTGCTAATAAAGTAACTATGCCCATACTATGTACAGTAAAACCATTTTAGAATGGCCTTGGTTAAAGACAACAGTTTAATTCATTGTTCTGCATGTGTCTATCTTTAGTTAATGCTTTTTGTGAGACTATCCTTGAGTTATAGCTAGGGCATGAATCAGAGTTTATTATCAGGTAGGCACGTGTAGTAGAGAAATCTTAATATACATCTCAGTTACTAAGAAAACTTTTCCATGAAAACCGTTAGTTCTTCAATAAACATTACAACATTGTTTATTTCACTAAGTGAGGTTAATTCTTTGCTTTCGAGTGTTTAAAACAGGGCTTCTAGGCAGGGCACCCTAGTGTCAAGGGGCGATTGTATTGACACTTGGACACAACTATATGCCATCCAGCAGATCTTGGTCATTAAGGGGAGTAACATGCTGATTTGTTGTGGCCCCCCCAATTTTGAATGTAGTGGCTGGTAGAACAGCACACATTGTTCCATTTATTTCAATGGGACCTCCAGAGAAAGCCAAATGCTGTCTTTTGGCTAGATTTGGTGGTGCCAGTGTAATGAGTTTGGCAGTGTGCACAGTCCAACCAGCAGCTCCGTTCAAAGCTTGGTTGCAAAGCAGCTCAGTTCTCATGATTGGTGGAAGTTCCAGCCGCTAAACTTCCACAGATCCACAAGTAACCCCCTACCTTTTGGACTGCTGGTAACTTGGTACCCAACATAAGATCAGAAGAGAGAGTATACAGCTATAAACTTACAACTACTGTGTTCACAATCATCCTGATATAAGACGCACATACAGCATAAAGATACAATTAAAGGGGTTGTCCAGGATACTAATCTGCATCCTCCCTCTGTTCCTGCCCTGGTCTTTGTCACCTCCGCCACTCTGTATGTGCACAGATCAGGCAGCAGACTGAATAATAAAGGTTTCACAATGCACAACTGTACATAAGGTAGTGAACTATCACTGGTGGGGAATCAGCTATGCCCCGAAATATGATAATAATAATAATAATGACACATCTGTGAGCTACCTGGAGATCCTGAGAGCCTACACATTTCACACATGCAGCAGTCAGCCTATAACAATAGCCTATTCAGGTGGCCCCGATGTGTACATTACTAGCCCGTCATTCCTATCACACCCTGGTACACAGCATCCTCCATCTTCTCACCTGGTCTTGGGCGGTACATAGCCGCTGACGTCACCTTAGTCGGCAGAAAGCCGGGTGTAAACTATCATTGACTTCCGGGTCAGCACAGTAGATCATGTGATAGAGACAAGAGGTTCAAACTTGTCACCATGGGAACTTGGCGCTTGCACAGGAATTAGAACCGCTGCGTGGATGACTTCCGGGGTCACACAATAAACTATAACACTCATATGGTCTGTGTAGCGTAGAGAGTGAGGTCAGACTCGGACCTGGGTGTGCAGTGCGCAGTGCGCAAACCTGTGTCCATTGCTGGCTGGGACAGAGAGACTTAGTACATAATAGTGATAGGTTAGTGAGGCTGACGTTGTAGCCTTGCGCTTGGAGCGCTAAGAGCTCTACAATGTTTTCCTTCACAGTCTGAAAATGGTGGCCCCGTGCCTTGTATGTGCTCGTGTTACTATGGTTTGTCTAGGGAGCTTATACTTCACTTGGCAGTGTGATAAGAGGGGTGAGCTTTCTGTGGACTGATAGCACTGTATATAGTGAGGGTGGTATGCATACATTTGGCGATGCAGGCTTACCGTGATAGTAGTATATATGATATATGTGCTGTAGGCTGACTATATACACTTATAGTAGTATATATGCTATAGGTGCTGCATGCTGACTACACAGTTTTGATAGTATATATACTCTTGGTACTGCAGGTTGACAGTTTATAGTTAGGGTAGTATATATTCTATAGGTGCTGCAGGCCGACTATATACAGTTAGGATAGTGTATATAGTATAGGCACTGCAGACAAACTGTATACACTGGATGTAGTATATATATATATATATATATATATGCCTGACTATATACAGTGAGGGTAGTATTTATACTACAAGTACTGCAGGTGGACTATGTACAGTGTGGATATTATATACTTTAGGCGCTATAGGCTGACTATATACAGGTAGGGTAGTGTATATATACTATAGGCACTACAAGCTGAATATATACAGGTAGGGTAGTATATAAACTATAGGCACTACTGGCTGACTGTATACAGTGCAGGTAGTATATATACTGTAGACACTACAGGCTGGCTATATACAGTGAGGGTAGTAGATATACTATAGGTGCTGCAGGCTGACCTCCCTCATCTGTCATATCCAAGTAGATTGGGAATGGTCCAGTTGTTATCTATGGTGTGGAGGAAGATCCTGCGTAAGAGATGGGTGCTCGGCATTGTGTTTGGTCTGTCGCTCATCTATTTTCTCACCAGCACCTTCAAACAGGTGAGTATGTGTCTTGCGCTCGTTTTTTTCTTTTATATACAGTGAAAGAAATAAGTATTTGATCCCTTGCTGATTTTATAAGTTTGCCCACTGACAAAGACATGAACAGTCTATAATTTTAAGGGTAGATTAATTTTTAACAGTGAGAGAATATCAAAAATAAAATCCAGAAAATCACATTGTATAAATTTTATAAATTTATTTACATTTTGCAGAGAGAAATAAGTATTTGATCCCTCTGTCAAACAAGACTTAATACTTGGTGGCAAAACCCTTGTTGGCAAGCACAGCAGTCAGATGTTTTTTGTAGTTGATGATGAGGTTTGCGCACATGTCAGGAGGAATTTTGGTCCACTCCTCTTTGCAGATCATCTCTAAATCATTAAGATTTTGAGGCTGTCGCTTGGCAACTCGGAGCTTCAGTTCCCTCCATAAGTTTTCTATGGGATTAAGGTCTGGAGACTGACTAGGCCACTCCATGACCTTAATGTGCTTCTTTTTGAGCCACTCCTTTGTTACCTTGGCTGTATGTTTTGGGTCATTGTCCTGCTGGAATACCCAGCCACAACCCATTTTTAATGTCCTGGCGGAGGGAAGGAGGTTGTCACTCAGGATTTTACAGTACATGGCTCCATCCATTCTCCCATTGATGCGGTGAAGTAGCCCTGTGCCCTTAGCAGAGAAACACCCCCAAAACATAATGTTTCCACCTCCTTGCTTGACAGTGGGGACGGTGTTCTTTGGGTCATAGGCAGCATTTCTCTTCCTCCAAACATGGCGAGTTGAGTTAATGCCAAAGAGCATCTGACCACAGCACCTTCTCCCATTCACTCGCAGAATCATCCAGGTGTCCATTGGCAAACTTCAGAAGGGCCTGCACATGGGCCTTCTTGAGCAGGGGGACCTTGAGGGCACTGCAGGATTTTAATCCATTACGGCGTAATATGTTACCAATGGTTTTCTTGGTGCCTGTGGTCCCAGCTGCCTTGAGATCATTAACAAGTTCCCCCCGCGTAGTTTTAGGCTGATCTCTCACCTTCCTCATGATCAAGGATAACCCACGAGGTGAGATTTTGCATGGAGCCCCAGATCGATGTTAATTTACAGTCATTTTGTATTTCTTCCATTTTCTTACTATTGCACCAACAGTTGTCTGCTTCTCACTCAGCGTCTTACTTTTGGTTTTGTAGCCCATTCCAGACTTGTGCAGGTCTATGATCTTGTCTCTGACATCCTCAGAAAGCTCTTTGGTCTTGCCCATGTTGCAGAGGTTAGAGTCAGACTGATTCATTGAGTCTGTGGACAGGAGTCTGTTATACAGGTGACAATATAAGAGAGATGTCTTTAATGCAGGTAACAACTTGATTAGGAGCGTCTAACTGGTCTGTAGGAGACAGAACTCTTAATATTTGGTAGGGGATCAAATACTTATTTCTCTCTGAAAAAGGCTAATAAATTTATACAATGTGATTTTCTGGATTTTATTTTTGATATTCTATCTCTCACTGTTAAAATTAACCTACCCTTAAAATTATAGACTGTTCATGTCTTTGTCAGTGGGAAAACTTACAAAATCAGCAAGGGTTCATTCACGTGTGTGTGTGTGTGTGTGTGTGTGTGTGTGTGTGTGTGTGTGTAAAAATAAATAAATAAATAAATATATATGTGTGTGTAAAGTAACAACATTTTTAGTGACAGTTTGGTTTGACAGGATGAGGTTTATCAGGGTGGGGGTTGTGATAGATTTGTCTGCAAAAGTGATCTCAGGTGTAAATTGATGCTATAAATCTTTGATAACCCCTATAATGTAGACCAGATCCCAAAATTGTTCACGACTCTAAAATCCAGAACCACGACCACATTATTTAGACTCCAGCCCCATAATATTATCATCAATATTTAGACCAGACCTGATAATTCATACTCCATATTCACCCCCCACCATAATGCAGACCCAGTAAAAAATGTTCAGACCTTAAGCCAAACTACATACAGTAACTAAGATCCCACTTTTGTGGGACAGTGCGTGGGCCAAATATGTGTTAAAGGGGTTATCCAGCTTCCAAAAATTATCTGCAAATACATCCTCACTGTTTCCTTGTGCAGCCTTTTCTTGGCTTTATTTTACTTGAGACTTCTTGTATCACTGTTATTTACATGCAGTGAATCTGTGAAGAAACTACATTTCCCATGATTCATCTGCCTGCTCTCTGTGTTTGCTGCTCACAGGGTTGGGGGGAGTGAGCTTGCGAATGAAACATCATAGCATCATGTGACCTCAGATGTGGGAGTGATTTATTACCTGTGATTTCATTGCAGGGCAGAATGGAGGGGTATACAGGGAGAAGAATCATTGGAACTGTAGTTTGTTTACAAATTCACTGCATGTAAATCAGCAGTCCCCGACCTTTAGTTCTATACAGCCCGGCAGGGGGCGGGGTTATCAGTTTAGGGGCAGGGCTTTGGTCATATGGGTGCGGGGTTATACACTAAACAGCACTTTAGACGAGAAGGGGTGGAGATCTGGACACAGTGTTGTGGCTCCTAGCATAGCTAATGGCGGGGACCTGGTCTACAGCGCTGTACACTGAGGTCCCGCTCCATTAGCTATGCTAGGAGCCACAACACTGTGGCTTTACCGAGGCCAGCCTGCGGACCAGCACAAAACCCCCAGCGGCCCAGTCCCGGTATGTGGACCGGTGGTTGGGGACCCATGATGTAAATAATAGTGATACAAGGAGTCTCAAGTAAAATAAAACCAAGAAAAGGCTGCAAAAGGGAACAGAAAGTATTTAGCACTGCTGTGTATGTCTTTGCAGATAATTTTTGTAAGCTGGATAACCCCCTTAAGATTGCCCCCTGGAAAATAGGGGACAGTCCCTGCAAATTCTGCTCTGTTGGCAACCCTGTTATAGTAACTGCATGGTCACTGAGATAGCGTTTTGAGTTCCTGATTTCTTGGCAAGTGATGTATGGCGTCTATAGGCTTCTCACAAGGACTTATGACAGTACTGATAAAATTACTGGCTTGGACTAATATGAATAGAAAAGAAATTATTCTGGATTACTGTTACATGGTGTGACGTGGTCCAGTCAGATATTGTGATCGTTCATCTGATATAGATCCAATGACTTTTCCATATAGATTATCAATACTATTCTACACTTTTATCAGATAAGTCCAGCATTAACAGGACCACTCCAGGCAAATCTGATAAATAAGGGCAGGCCATGGGGTGCGTTGCACAATGCAGAACTTTAAAGAATAGAAGAAGGAATCTCATAGCTATGCACTGTACCCTTTGACCCTGCATCTGGCATGACACAATGCATTGGTTTAGTTTGCAGTGTTCCTTTTAAGGGATATTATGGATAGGGGATAACTAAGTGTTTGATCACTAGGACCACCAGCAATCGCAAGGATTCGGGTCCTTATTAGTCAGAAAAAGAGGAAAGTGGTAGATTGGTGCTGCACTTTAATGATGAGCGTTTTATTAGCAAATTCTCTACCTTAACCCAGGAGCACAAACAGGGTCATTGCTATATGTGGTGCAGAGTCTGCTGTCGAAGCTGGGTTTTAGGACCTGAGGGTGCCCAATGACCACTATTCCATAAGTGAATGCAGGTTTTTATTATTATTATTATTATTATATTTTATCTTTGCTGGGACCTCTTCATTGTTCTTAGCCTTCAACACAGCTATTTCACTTTATTATCCATGTTCTATGACATCACTGTATGCAATGATGCTTTGACAAATAGTGTTTATTATTCCTGTACTGTGAGATCAGATTGTGCATGACCTTTGTATTGTTATACATTGTGACCTCAGTTATTATACTGTGACATCACTGTGCACATTATTGCCATACGGTGACATCAGTCTTTACTGTTTCTTCTTTGTGACATAAAATTGTGCATCACCTTTGTGGTGTTATACATTGTGCTATGCAAGAGACCAGTGGAAGAGTGAAGAAATCAGGTGATACCTTTTAGAGGCTAACTGAGTATATTTATAAGTAAGCTTTCAGGAGTACTGTTTTGTCGGAGCAAATACGATTGTATCGTATAGCCTGGCTGTAGATGCAGACCTGGACAAGCACCTCCTGGATCTGAGGATGAAATTTCTCAGATTGGGATACAAACCAAAAGTGACTGACAACCAATTAAACAAAGCGGCAGCCATTAACAGAGACAGTCTGCTCACATATAAAGAGACCCAGAAAGAAGCCCGAGTGCCCCTAGTTGTCACCTACAACTCACAGCTGGAGATCCTACAAAGGATTTCCAAGGATCTCCAACCTGTGCTACATAGGGACAACAGACTCAAGGACATATTTCCAGTCCCCCCTCTCCTTTCCTTTCGACAACCACCAAACCTGAGGCGTATTATCGTCCGGATTGCCCTGAAGGCCCCAACTGAAAATGTCACCTCACCTTGCCTACATAAAAGGTGCAAGACCTGCAAGCACATCCACACCGCTGACAGTGTACCTATCCCACAGTCACAACAGGTGCACAGAATTAGGGGGACATTCTCCTGCAGGTCTTCCAATGTGGTGTACCTCATAATGTGTGTGCAATGTCCCACCACAGGCCTCTATGTGGGGGAAACAGGGCAGAGACTCAGTCAACGAATGAACTCACACAGATTCACCATTAATAACAGCAGAACAGATCTCCCAGTGGCCACACATTTCTCCGGAGAAAACCACTCTATTGAAGATTTGCGGGTTGTGGTTTTAATGGGACATTTTAAGACTCAGGAGAAAAGGAAAGAATCGGAATACAAATTTATGCAGAAATTTCAAACTCTGCAATTTGGACTTAATATTCATGCCAGCTTCATGTCACACTATGTATGACCTGTGAGGGTCACAAATCACCTCCTGATAGCAAACAGATAACAGATCCCTCTGTCACGCACCACAACTTTCCAGATTGTTTTTTTTGACCTGTTGTAAATAACTTCTCTACTTAGATTGCATTTTGTTTTGGTTTTTTTTTTTTAAGGACTCTAAAATCCTTTGAAGACCATGTGTATAAAAATCTGTGAATTTTCAGTTCTTGTATAACACCATGTCTGATGAAGGGAGCTAGTACTCCTGAAAGCTTACTTATAAATATACTCAGTTAGCCTCTAAAAGGTATCGCCTAATTTCTTCACTCTTCCACTACTTTCAATGGCTAACACGGTACAACATTATACTACTATGCAAGAGACCAAGCACACAACCGCATAAAAATTTAATTCATCTTTTAGGACATAATTGCAATAAAAAAAATTATATACACACAGGACGGGTGAAAAACCACAAAGATGCACACCCCTCCACAGAGATCTCTAGGTTATGCCATATAAACAGTACTAAATGCAATAACAAAAGCTATGCCCACCACAACTACCTCGGTAACAATGTCAAGTACCCTTAAGTGCCAATAATAGTATGAAAACAATAGCAATGGGGGGGGCAATAGTAATAATCAGTTACATTTAAAGGTAGAAAGCGAATTACACTCTGGGGAGGGGAGAGGACGCACCCCTTGTTATATACATTGTGACTACTTTACTGTGACATCACTGTGCACATTATTCCCATGCTGTGACATCTGTATGTGCAAAAAAAAAAAAAATTAATAACCTTGCCATGTTTTTATGATTCCTGCAATACTGATGTAACTATCACTGTTTGTCTGCTTTACGTTGGACATTTTCTATTTGCTGTGACGTCATTATGTTTCTTATAGCTATACAGAGATGTCACTGTGTGGTGAATATGTTTTTTTATCCTGTAGTATAACATCTCTATTTACTTTATTTGACATAATTGTAAAAAAACATTCCTGTGCTGTGACATCACTTTGTGCATTTTAAAGAAGCATAAGTATATGCAGAGGTTGCTGTTGCACTTGAGAACGGTTCCTGAGGTTCCCCTTCCACATAGGAGGATTCCAGTGCAGGAAAAGTTTGGTGAGGCTGTTACAAATTTTGCATCAAGACACAGGAACTTTCAACCTGAAAAAAGCCTGGATGTATAGTGGTGTTCCTAGCATAGTAAATTGATCCATGAGCTATGGTCATAATAAAGCCTCTACAGAAGCCATAGAGGCTACTACACACTTTAAATTCTGTAGAAATACTCAAGAAACTGAATTCACTTTGAGCTGGCAGATCAATACCAGAGTTACATAAGAGCAGAAAAATAGGGTCCTACAAATAAATGGGCGATTAAATAATAGATGGTTGCACTCCAGAATAGGAGCTTGCTAATAGAGGACTGTGCTGGAATGATGGTGTGTAAATGGGAATCAGAAATTTGTATCTACACCTAACTAGATATGAGCTGAGCACTTTTCAGTTTAACTGATTGTAATATACTCTTTAATGTTTTATGCCTCCATCAGGAAGAGAAGACCATCAGAGACAGAACGCTTCTTCAGACCAGAGATCAAGAGCGAAACTTTCAATGGAAAATTCAGTTTAACCTTGGAAACAGCAGCAGGCTCAGTAACCAGTGTCGCAACTCAGTGCAGGGGAAACTTCTTATCACAGATGATCTAGGTAAGTAAACACGCACACACATACATGTTTCTGTGTCTGTGTACATACAATGCTATTAAAAAGTATTTACCCCCTTACAGACTTTTTGTTATTGCACGTTTGTCACACTTAAATGTTTCAGATTATCAAACAAATTTGTATATCAGACAAAGATAACCTGAGTGAATACAAAATGCAGTTTTTAAATGATGATTTCATGTATTAAGCTATCCCAGACAACCTAGCCCTTTGCTGCTTCAGGACCTGGATGACTTGCTGTAATTGGTGGAAACATGAATTCAGCTCTACTAGAAAATCCTGGAGGAGAATGTTTCGACCATCAGTTTGTGACCTTATGCTCAACTGCCTTGGGTTGTGCTGCAGGGCAATAATCTGCAAGTCCGCCTCTGAATGTTTGAAAAAAATCAAACAAAATTAAAGGTTTTGTAGTCAAAGTCCAGACTTAAAGGGAATCTGTCAGGTCAATCTGGGACACTAAACCACCCACAGGTCCTTATAGAATGGGGTTTAGTGTCCCAGATTGCCCTGTTGTAATGCAGGCGCATTAAAAATAAAAAAAAACCTTTATACTTACCTAGAGAAGGGTCCGATCGATGCTGTTTGGTGAGATCGGTCTGGCTTATTCATGAGGCATGCCTCCTGGCGCCTGCGCTGTTCTTCAATGAAGCCAGAGATGGACACCCCGGCTTCACTGCGTAATTGCGAGGCATGCGCACTGAAGCCGAGGAGTACTCCTCTGGCTTCAGTGCAGTTTTTTTTCATCGGACACAAAGTCCTGTATGTCCGACTTTGTTTCCGACGAAAACAAACGGCTTCACGGCACAGAGGGTGTAAACGCACACCCACGCGTTGCTTTAAAAACCCATAGCAGTGAATGGGGTTTTTAATCAAAGTGTCACAAACCTTTCCCTATCCAGTTTTCCGACATTTAGGTCGGATTCTCGGCGGACGGAGTGCCGGCGCAAGTGTGAACCCCCCTCACCAAAAGTGATTTATTCACATTAATACAAGTCACTACTTCTTTATAAGTAGTGCTATATGACCCTGCTGATGCTTCTCAGTTGAGAGTTATGAAGCAGATTCACTTCTGCTGAAAATGCTGAATATTATGGGCAGAAATTATGTTATTCTTCACATTCACACACTGTTATTATTGATTTATGCAATGTTTGCTCAAAGGTAAGGTACGTTTTAAGTTTATTTCAGTTTTAGCCCTCTCAGTGGTAGTAATAGACTTACGCTAGGTTCACACCTGCGTTCGGGTTTCCGTTTGGGGGATCCCCTTGTGGACTCCCCCGAACGGAAACCTAATCTGCTTAAAGAGGTTACCCACGGACCCCATAGACTATAATGGGGTCCATCGGGTTTCCGCCCGAAAAGGCGGAAAACGGGTTCGGGGACGGAAATCCCGAACGGAGACAGGGCGCAAGTGTGAACCCAGGCTTAGAGAGTAACTAAACTTTGACAGTTTTAAAGAGCCCTGCAGCATTTATGGCTCTGCATCTTACTCCTCTATTTCTTGTGTTTCTCCTGTTGCCATGAGAAATATGTGCACCATTTCTACGTACACGGTATTTGGCTTGTAGGGGGTGGTGCCTGCACGTTCCCAGATATAGGACAGGTAGGGAGCAGAAACCAAGGCTACAGGGAGGAATCCAATGGCAGTATCTCAGAATCTGTAGCATCTAGAACTGCAACCCTGGAATCATTTTAAAGGGATTCTATCATTAAAAAAATTTAAAGCACGTAGGAATAGCCTTTAGAAAGGTTTTGTCTTACCTTTATTTTGCAGGTCGACGCCGCTGTTTTTGAATTTTTCATTTTCTTTATGTTAATTGTGCTCAGAAAGCACAGGGGACGTTCCCCCTGTGCTCAAAGCACAGCCTGGTCACAACTTCCAGCGCCACCTGTCTCTTCTCGTGCTGATGCATCTCCGCAACCTCAGCACCCACCGAGCGCGTCTTCGGGATCCAAATCCTGCGCGTGCTCAGTCGGCTCTGCCACTTCGGGTTGGAAAGAGCTGACTGCGCATGTTCCGTCGGCCATTTTGATGTGGTCTCTCTCTTACATGAGTGCAGTATGCTCGTGCCTTACAGCACTGATGTCCCTGTGACAAAAGCACATTACAAATGTTTCATAGCTGCTATGCATCTGCAGCCAGTGCAGCTCTAGGTGCTACACATACCTGAGATACAGCCATTTGAATCCCCTCCAACTTCATTCTCACACCTCAGCTAGTATGGAAGGGGAGGAACAGCAGGTGAGCTGACAGACATCACACTCCTGAAATCTGGCCAGGAGCAGGAAGTGTGAGAGAAAACAGAGAAAAGCTGCAAAAAGGTACCTTAAAAGGGTTTTCCCATCTCCAGAATCATATTTAAAGTTATTTAAGCTAACTGAAGTGTTTTACCCAGTATGTTGTGTTATCTATCTTTCACCATTTGCCAGATACTGCTGATTGTCTCCTGAGTGTTTACAGTGTTTATTGCCTATCGCCAGGGTAGGGAATAAGTATCAGATCGCTGGGTGTTCAACCGCCAAGTCCCTCAGCATTCAGCAGAATGAGAGACCGCAAGTCTCTCATACCGCCTTCTTGTGAATAGAGCGCCAGTGTGTATACATGTCGGCGACCCTAGAGCAGTGAATAGAGAGTCGGTTAAGCAAGTTCACTGGTGCTCCATTCACAAGGAGGAGGCATGCGGGACTTTACCAGGGCTCAGAAACTAAATCCATTTTGAAGAGCTGACTGACTGCTCCATTAATGGGGTTGAGCTTTTAAGGACACTTATTCGCTAGCCACAAAATGGAAATAAGTGTCAGATCGCTGGAGGTCTGACTGCTGGGTCCCTCAGCACTATGATAAGTAGGGATAAGTGTCAGATTGCTGAGGGACACTTTTACCCGTCCTTGGATAGGGAATAAGTGTCCTTGATGGCACATCCCCTTTAATGGAGTAGTCTGTCAACTCTTCAAACTGCATTTAACTGCGGAGCCCTGGTTTAGGCTAAAACAGATCCTTGATCAGTGCCTCTGTTATCTCTGTATGTAACTGCAGTCTTGGGGGAACTCTGTTGAAACACTTAGCTAGGAAAACTACTTGAAGTGAATAAACCTGCTGGCAGTGATGTTTTCAAAAAGAGTGACATAATGGAAGGTTATAAACTTTATCTTTTGCCAAAGTTTAGTAAGATAATTGAAGGGCAGAATGTTCAGTAAATGGGCTTTTATGTATATGTTTTTGTGCAGCTCTTCTTTACTCCTTTAATGCGTGCACGTCCCTTGGATACTTGGCTGAGATCTGAAATGCTTTCTCTAGTCTTTACTGTAATTCGTGCTCCAGATATTTTGTTATATATACGTATAAAACATTTCTCTTGTTTGTGTTTATATCTGTTTTTGGCAGGTTATGTATGTGAACGTAAAGAGCTGCTTGCAAATGGATGCTGCAATATCAATGTGGCTATTACTAAACAATATAACTGTGAGAGCTGTTTCCCCAATGGATGCTGCAGTGTCTATGAGTACTGTGTGTCTTGCTGCTTACAGCCCAATAAGGTTTGGTTTCATTTTACTTTATATTATATATTCTGTCATTCTATATTGACATGAATATTTATTTCACAAAATTATGTTAGATCTACAAAGCATGTTTATAATATTGTGACTAATCATTTTAATATTTGTAATAATTTCTAAATTTAAAAGTTGATATTTGTTTTCTCCATTGCTCAGCAACATATACTGGAACGTTTTCTGAAAAGAGCTGCAGTGGGATTCCAGAATTTATTCATGGCGGTAGAGGACCACTTTGAGCTCTGCTTAGCTAAATGCCGGACTTCATCACAGGCAAGGGACTTTATACTGAAATGTGATTTTATTGTTATATTGAAAATGATCAATGTTGGCTCATAAACATTTCCACAGATCAGCCATAGTTGAATTTTCGTCCTAAGCTTAAGTGTGTACAGCAACCTTTGTGCATAGAGCCTGCAGCTGTAGGTGAATGTCACTGTATATCGCTGAGTCCGGTGATTGGCTGCAGAGATCACATGCTGCCAAGTTGACATCACCATTGCGACGCTGTTAACAAGCAGCAAATGGGAGCTACAGGGAGACAGCGCTGGTTATTTTAAGCAATCCTTTGCCTCTGGGATAATTTTCTTTAAACTCCCCCAAGTTGTGAACACTTTGCAGCTAGTTTCAGATCTACACTGGAGACTCCGCCTTAGAAACTGCTGAAAATTGGCGGAACGAAAAGTTCTGCACATAGGACTTTTCTCTCTGCCGGTTTCAGTATAAAATGACAAATTACATTATAGTCTATGGGGTCTGCAGGTAACTGCTGTTTTAGTGGTCTGGCTCTCCGTCGTTCCGATCTGCCAGGGACATCTCATCGGGGTTTCTGTGCAGTTGCATTCACTAACATTATTCAGTACCCATTAAAAGTGGTAGTTTTACTAGATAGCTGCTATCCTCTAGAGAAAGAGCTGCTCTTTCCAGAGATACTCTTCACCCAGGGACCTGCCTCAAATGCCCTTATAATAAAATTGGCTCTCCATAAAAGAATACTACAAAAATATATATATATATATATTTTTTCCATGCAAATTTTCTGTTGCTTCCTGAAGAGTAATTACATTACCAATCAACAGTGCTAATGACAAGTGAATGTAGAATACTGCTGCCCAGTAAGCCTGGGACTATGTGACTGTCCAGTGTTAGGCGCACACAGATGGCATTTCAATAGATGCCTTCTATGCCCTGACATAATAGATGTTGATCATACAATTCTTGCCAAATGTTTGCAATTAGTGAAAATGATCTCCTGTTAAATATGGGATAATGGTGTACTTGAATGTGTGATTTATAGCTTCTTCCTATTGTACAGAAAATATAAGGGATTACCACAAATCTAGTTTCCCGCAGGGATATTAACAACCCAATATAGCCAAAAGATTACTAAGCCAGCAAAGGTTAAAATATAACTTTTAATAATACCAAAAGCAGAGATTGAATCCCAGATAGACACTAATAAGTGAATGTCATAACCACAACAGGAAAGTACAGTGTGCCGCCTGACACGCAGTATGATAAGAGAATGTATAACCAGAAAAGTGTTATCCCAGTCCTATACACAGTAACCAAAATTCTCCTGAGTGAAAGCAGCTGGAAGGTGGGGAACTCAAGGATACTCTACCACAGCTGTGCCAGTCACCGATCCCAGGGCTGACCCTATATTTATCCTGTATGTCTGTCCCTCTACCCCCAAAAAGACTCCTGCCCTGACAAGCACAGTCCTCAAACTTGCCCTAACAAGCCCTATCCTGATACATCGGGGGATCTCTAGGCACCTGGCTAAAACGTAAAGTGAAGAGATGTTATCATTATGTTGTGTTGTGAGGTTGTGTTGTGTGCCTTCGCATTAGGGCAGGCAAAATGTTTGTGAACAATGTTACCAAGGTCACCTACCAGAAACGAGATATGATCAACTGCAAACGAGACTGGTCTTATACACGGCCACGTGTATGGGGAAGACACGACTATTATTTCGTAGGAGAGTGGGTGATCGTGTTGGGGACATGAACGGGACACCCCAGTAACTCGCCACATTAATGCACACCAAGGTGGCAATGTGGTGTTGATTTTAATTATAGGGATAGATGTGGGACATCTGGGGCCTCAGGGAGGTATTTTGGACAAAAGGATCTTACAGAGGGAAGCATTTTGGATTTTTAAATTGGACACTGTGTGTCCTAAAGGACTCAATGAGCAATTGTATTTTGGTTGCTTTATTTAGCTTAATATATCCTGTCCTATAAGTTGTTGTGCAGTAGATGCGCTTCAGGGAGGATCAACTATGCAGTTGCTCTGATGAAAGGGGTGGGGCTCTGTTTTTCAGTTTGCCTTATTTGCCCAGCCTAGAGATCCCCTGATAAGTCCTATGATTTTGGGACGGAATACGTATTGGGATAGGGTTTGTGTTAGGGTCATTGTTAGTAGGGCTAGTTTGGGGACTGACCTTGTCCAGGGCAGGAGTCTTTTTTTTTTTGGGGGGTAGAAGGAGAGAGACACAGGACAAATATAGGGTCAGCACTGGGATCAGTGATTCCCACAGCTGTAGTGGAGTATCCCTGAGTTCCCCACCTTTCAGCCGCTTTGACCCAGGAGAATTTTCATGACTTTGTATATGACTGTGGTAAGACTGTTGTGGTTATACACTCTATCATACATGTCAGGCGGCACACTGTACTCTCTCTCCAGTTGTAATTATGGCATTCACTTATTGTTTTGTGCCTTTGTGTTGATCTGGGATTCAATCTCAGTTTTTGGATTTTAATGGTGTTATTAAAAGCTCCCTTCTGTTGTAGGATGTTCACAATCATTGCCTTGTGAATATGTATCTGTGTCTAGAATATATACTCGACAAACTTCCTAGTTACGCTCGTGATTTTAGCAATGTAGTTTTGTACTATTTCATAATTCTTACAGCTATATTTTTTTTTTCTTACTTTAAGAGTGTACAACATGAAAACACCTACAGAAATCCTGTCGCCAAGTTCTGCTATGGAGAAAACCCGCCAGAACTTCTCCCTATGTAAGCAAGCTTGTTATTACTACCTGGTGGTAGTCTCAATGCTAAGTATAACCTATATCAATGCAAAAATATGGATCTGGTGTTTTGTTACACAAAGCTACGGGTATCACATATGCAGACTGTAATGTAAAACCTACTGTAAAGTCAGTTTTGTTGGACAGTTGTAACTGAAGAACAAAATGTTAGTTACATACATTATAATGTCTTCATGTTCTAGTTCTGGTATGCACCAAGTGCAGCATATAATCTGCAGAACTGAAAAGAAAACCTCACGCAGGGAGACTATGGGGCATGTTCAGAAAAACTGTAATTTTGATAACCGTGCTAACTCTGCAGCAGTGTCGACATGACGCTGAATACACAGAAATGGCTCCAGGGCTATGTGAATTCCATTCAAGTACTATTAACTGCAGACAACAGAAATGGCTGAATTTGTCCTTTGAAAAAAAAAAAAACCCTGACTTGGAAGTCATAGGTCTGTTTTGTGGAGTGGAACATGACACCCCAAACTGTAAACTGTGGGTCTTGATGACGATATGCAATAATTCAAAGTTAAAGGCCATACTTTCTGATACAAGTCTGGTTAAAATACCAGTTCTCAGCAGAATGCAGACAAGCCATAGAATGTTATTTGAGGGAAAGTGTAAAATTCCAATGAACAGCCACTAACAGACTTACTAAGCATCCATCCCCGTCATAAATTGTATTATACTTGCACATAGATTAGGCTATAATAAGGTTCCGTTCACCTAGTAGTGACATATGCCTTTTGGTTAAGCCCATACTATTAGATCAGAAGTCATGCCCATTACCTTCTAGCTGTTCCTCACAAAGTACTGACACCCCATAATTAAATTGTACCTACAAAATTGCTTCTACAGTAGCTTCATCTTCATCAACTGATGGCAGCTGGCAGAGTTTAGCAATGCAAAATTGTAACATCTGTCCTTTTTCATTACTAATCCACACTCACTGATGATGAATTGCAACTCTATTCCCTGTACAACACCATTTCTGGTGGTATGTTTGCTCTTTAGCTCTGTAGTTAATGATGTGGCCAAATCTTCTGTGACAGTTGGGGTTAGTTTAGCATCAAAGGTAGGAGCTTCCTGGACTTAACAGGTGTTTGTGGCGCTGGGTGCCAAATAAACAGCAGAGCAGGTAACGGCAATCCAAAAGAAATGGCTTTATTCAGCTAGTAAGTGATAACAGGAACAAAAATAACAAAACAGCCTAGCCTGCATACAGGGCAATACCTCACTTCTTGAACCCTGACTAACGTCTGAGGAAAAGAAGCTTTACTGAGGTTACTGCTTTGTGATCTGGCTCACTCTGAGCTTATCCAGTCCTTTTGGAACCCAGTCCTCTTAGACAGACCACCTGTCCATCTCCAGCTGTTTCCACCATCCACCTGCTCCCTGCAGGTCACCAGCAGCACTCTCCTGCTGTGTGCTCGCTCTCTGGAGTGAAGCCCCCAGGTATGGGTGTGGTCAAAGTCCTTTTCAACCCTGTTTTTGGTTCGCTCTCCAGCGCCCTCTAGGTTCACACACTTCATAGGAAGGTAGTGGTGTGTATAGTTATCAGGACCCCAAACACATTATGATGCAACCTAGCACATGACTTGTAAACATTTTTCATGAGGCTTTAGCCACACTATGTATTTTGGTGTAGTTTTCAAGCACAAACTAGGAATATTATAATGAATGATATACAACTAAAATGTTGCTTTTCTGTAAAAATGAAAAATTGCAACACAAATTTAATATATTTGTCATAGGCTGAGATGAGAATATCCCTTTAACTATCTGTCTGTGGTGGCTAGTAATATGGAAACAGGAGAATGGTCCATTCTACGTTGTTTCCATTTCTCCTTACTCCTATGGCACTACAGAAACGTCAATCTTATCTGCTTCTTTAATCTCGGCTATTCCGACTCAGATGGTATTTCGATGAAAAGCTGAGATAAGAATACACCTTTTAAGTCTCTGGTCACATCTGTTTGGTGGCTTACATTTATAATGGAAACTACAATGTAGTGCTAGGCTGTCACAGGATAGACATCTCCTCTGCTGCACTGGCCAACATTGACTTCACTCATCAGTAATGAGCCTTCAACACAGATGTAAAACATAGCCTGGACAACCCCTTTAAGCTAAAATTATATTTATTAATAAATGTAGCAAAGGTAATCTTACAGTTGGCTGTATTTGGGAGTTATCCACTCACTTCTGGTCCTCACCTGTATCATGTGACCAGCAATTAGATTCTCTAACTCTAGGTTCACACTAGCGTTTGAGTCTCTGTACAAGACTCCGTTATACGTTCCTCTTAAAATTGGCGGAGAGAAAAGTCCTGCAGGTGGATCCTATTACAGTCTATGGGGCTGTAGGTTTCTGCATGTAAACGCTTTTTAAGCAGATAGGGTTTCTGTCTTTTGTGTCCCCAAGCGGACCTGAAGGACTGAAATCCGAACACTAGTGCCCACCTAGCGTAACTGACACAGTGGGGCACCCCTGTAATCCCCCTTTTATAAACTAAATAAATTCAACTGTTAGGTGTTACAGGTATATTCTCAGGCAGCAGATTTGTTGTAGAAGTTGTTACGACTGAAAACCAGTTCCATACGTTTAAAATTGAGTTTCTTTTTGCAGCAAGTTTCCCCTCAAATAAATGGGGCAGTAAGATACATTCTGGAATAAATCTGTCGCCTATGAATTTAACCTCAGGGTTAGGACACACATTTAGGTATTTTGATGCAGTTTTTGTCACCAAAATCAGGAGTGAGTTAACAGATAGGAGAAATACCATACAATGGATTTGGGGAAGTTTTCAGAACCTTTCACTTTATTCACATTTTATTATGTTGTAGTGCAATTTTTTTTTTTTTTTTTAAACAAAAAACAAGTTTTGCCCATTATTCTACGCCATTCTGACAAAGTGAAAACCATATGTTAGAAGTCTTTGCTAACTTATTGAAAAGGAAAAACTAAATATTGCATTGATATAAGTATTCACACCATTTACGTAGGATTTGGAAACACCTTGGGCAACGATTACACCCCCAGTCTTTCTAGGCATGATGCCACAAGGTTTGCACACCTGGATTGCGGGATTTTTTGCCATTGTTATTTGCAGATCCTCTCAAGATCTATCAGGTTGGATGTGGACTCCCAGTGGATAGCCATTTTCAGGTCTATGTAAATTTTCAATTGGGTTCAAGTCAGGACTCTTGATGGGGCACTCAGGGACATTCAGAGCTGTCCCTGTCCCTGGAGGCAAATCTCCAAAATCAGGTCCCGCGCCTAATGCATTTGCAGGCTGATTTGAGTATCCATAAAAAGTTTATTTGCTCTGCATTGCTTCATGAAGTGTGTGGCCACAAAAGTATGTTTCTTCTCCAATGAAAGGTCCCTACAGGGCCCTATTATTGGTTTGTGGGTCAATTAGGAGCTGAATGACTCTCTTTACATACAAAGAAAATCAGTAATACTATTTAATTTTGTATAACTTATTTGATGTAAATAATTCTCTGTCCTGTATTGTTAATAAAAGAAGTGAAACTGGATTCAGTAGTTTGAGTCATTACTATACAAGACTGGTAACTTACAAAATACACTCATGTACTGCAGAAAGATGAAAAGGGGGGCATTTATCAAGTATCTATTTTCTTCTAATCCTATCCCTTTTTTAAGTTTTACAATGTGTGCTCATGACATCACATCATGTGTTTTGTGCCTATTTTTGAAGATTTTTACACACAACTTGTCACTGCTTTTTTGTCAGAGAAAGTGGATGTGTTTTATCTGTAGTAACTAGAGCTGAGCGAAGTATTCAAAAATTCGATTCGGCAACTTCGCCGAATTTTGCGATTTTATTCTATTCAATCCAAATTGAATCGCGTACCAAAAACAGCTATTTATTGGCTGCAGAGAGCCAGGGTGGGTGGCAAAATGGCGGAACCCCTTGGATGCCGTGGTCATGTTTGCCACTGCATCCGAGTTGTTAAAGCCCCCGGATCGGTTATGGAGCAGGGTGTTAGCTGTCAGTTACAGTTAACACCCTGCTCCATTTCCGATCAGGGGGATTTAACACCTAGGATGCAGTGGTCAAACATGCCGTGTGCGCTCGCAAAGGGGTTAAAGGGATGCGACATCACAGGGCTGGCTGCTGATTGCCATGCGTGCAGCCATTGTGGGTGATCCCACCTTCCCAGAGTTCCTTGCCCAATGTAGAGCAGCCATTTTGAACTAAATGCGAATCGTTACCACGAAGTGTGATGAAATTCAGATTCGATATTGACTATTTCCTGAAATTTGGATCAAATTCCACTTCTGCCGATTCGATTCGCTCATCTCTAGTAGTAACATTTTACGATGCATTTATGACATGCCCATTTAAAGAGCAAAAAGGCACCTGCACTCTAGTAAAAACTAGAAATATTTTTGATGCAATTGTGCCTTTAGTAAATTAGGCACGCTGAATGGCAAGGCATAAAAAAAGGAACAACCAAAACTGCACAAAATGATAAATGACCCCAAAGAATTGTGCTGAAAAACCGTTGTGATGGCTGTAACCAGTTGGGTTCTAGATGACCGTTTTTGGGACGGAAGTGTGAAAGGATGGTGTGAACAAAATGCATCTGTGATGTTTGACTTCAGATTACAAAAGGTTAGCTGCATGGGTAGTCATTTTTGCTTTTCGCTTGCATCACTCTTCACTTCTACATATTGCTGGTATAGGTAAGCCAGTGTTTACTTGCTATACATGTGTTCTCCCTCGCCATATGAATTTGCTTTAAGCGTACATAAACTTTCAAACTCTTGATTTTCTGCCAGCATTTGTGCCTGCAGCCCCATAGAAGTGTATGGAGCGTTGGTCACGCAAGAGCACTGGTGCTACATTCACAAGGAGGCTTTAGGGACAACCTCTCTCATGAAATTCTGTGCAGAAAACCACTTTGTCAATCATAGCAGAGCGGCCAGGTTGGGGCATTTGGAGTTTGACTTCTTTTATAAGCTCTGAAATAAAAATTATTTTTGGAAGGCATTATAAGGACACCATGAAACTCCCTGAGGTGCTGATGGCGGTTTGGAGGAAGGGTGGGGGGGCAGTTAAATTGAGTACAGATTCCCTTTAATCCACAGAATGTCCGATTATATGGATTTTCACTGTGTATTTAATCCCTTGTAAAGTGTAGGGTGAAATTTGCCACAAAATTGGCAACAAACCTGTATGTGCTGTAACACGGCCAGATTTGTCCTAAAATTTATAGTAGAAAACCTATGTATGTTTGGATGTACCCACACTGAAACTATTATCAGTTCTGCATTGTGGCCATCACATGACTAGGAAAGTTTTTTTATCCTCCTTGAAGTAAACCACAAAAAGTTCCTAAGCAAGACCGCAAGCAGCGATCCAGAAAACCACGAGGAATTGAAACAGAACGTATGTTGACAAATTATATCATTTTGTATATGGTAAATTCCCATAAACTAGTGTTTACTTACTGAGTATGCAAGTTCAGAAAGTCTTACATTTCAGCTACATTCACTTCTTGTTTTCCAAGACTTCGGAGGATAATTCAATTCCAAAACGAAAGGCATTTTTAGCGCTGCCATCTTAATGGCTATGTATCACATGGGCACACATGGCGCAGTGCTTAAAATATCCCTCTCATAGAAGACTGATTAATTTGCTTTTAAGCACAATGGCTTCACTCTTCCTGTCCTCCCATTCCTGCCAAGTTCCACATAGCTGATTAATGACAGGGACAGATTTTCAGGTTCATCCTTCCTGCATTCTCCCACGTCTGCTTGTCATTGTTTATAATGTAATCTTTTCCAGAAAATGATAATGTTCTGTTATACTAACTTGGCAATGCCTGTGGCATTCTTGGGCCATCAGACAGATGGGAGTAGATGTACATGTCATCTTAAAGAATGTCCACCTGCAATCCATCATACAATCTCTGCTCTATGAAAACGTAACATGTTGGCCTCCATTAAAATTAGATTACCATAATGTTCTGAATAAGATGTGTTTGCCATTTTTGCATATTTTTAATTACTCCAAATGGCTGCCCTTCCTGATGGTAAAGTAGTATGCAAATGATTATTTTTTTCAGGAGCTTACATCTTATGCTGCTCTCCGAAGCTTGTGAAGTTTTAGCCAACACTTTTTGCATTCATCCAAATAAAATGGGCAATTTATGAGGCCAGATACTGGATTTCTACCTAGGAAGAGTTGTTGGATAAAATGGAAGTGTGAAAATATTACTGGAATGGAAGTTTTGTGGGTCCAGGTAACCTTTTATTCATCCCTGAGTTGTGCCATCACTTTTTTTTGGATACGATTGTAAAGCAACGACCTACAAATTGTTGATGCCAGGGACATATCTATAAGGAGTGCAACAGTAGCAGTTGGTACCGGGCCCTGGACCCTGAGGGCGCCCCAAAGTTCTCTCTGCCACATAAAATATACCATTATATACATGCAGAAGGTAAGTTAGGGGCCCATTTACAGATTTTACATTAGGTCCCAAAAGCTTCAAGTTAGTATTGAGCTGATGTTCACTGAAACAAGGTTTGCCAAGTTGGCTGTATAATTCTTACTAATCTCACGTACCCCTTATATTAACAATCCTTCACCATGGTTTCTCATTTAGCTTTATTTTTACACAAAAAAAAAAAGTATTCCCACAATCAACATTTTTGACATCACCACAGGATAGATGATAAATGTCTGATTTTTGGGGCAACACCAACCACTAGGATGGGGGTCCCAAGCCAAAGACAAAAAGAAGTCATGCTGTAAGGAGGAGTTTATATTGAGTGGTGGATGAGCATGTGCTTGGCTGTTTCCATCAGCTAAATAGACATTGCTGTTCCAATAAAAGTCCTCACCAGGGACTTAAGACCCCCATTCTACAGTGAGAACCTTAGCCAAACACTGCTGCTATTCTCCAAAAAAATCCAGTGATTGATGACCTTAAGCCCTGCTAATGTCACCACATCTGTAGGACTCCCTCCCTGAAGGATGTCAGTGAAAGCAGTGAGGCTGGGTTGGGGCATGGAGAACTTGACTTTTTCCATTAGCTTTTCATCCTCTTGACTTGAAGGACCTAATTTACTTGAGGAATAAAGGTTATTTTTCATAGGATGGCTAGAGCTCTTGGGCATTATAAGGACACCGTTGGACAACACATGAGATTCCCTGTAAGGTACTGATGGTGGTTTAAATGGTTAAATCAAGTTGTCAGATTCCCTTTATAATGCATAGAGTGAAATCCACAGCAGAATTGGCAAAAAAGCCACATGCACTGTAGCACAAGCAAATTTGGCATAAAATGCATTGCAGGAATTATGCAGAGGAAGACTTATATAGACTTATACGACTATAACTGTTATCAGTCTTGCATTGTCCATCACTTGACTAGGAAGATTCTTATCCCCTAGAAGTATAAGAAAGCTGCTAATACATGGCTACAGGCAGTAATCCTAAAAATCACAAGGAATTAAAAAACAGAACATATGTCTTACATCTCAGCTACATTAACTTATTTTTTTTTTGTAAGACTTTAAAGGAGACCATTATTCTATGGGACTGATGGAGATAGCTAAGTACAGTGTTCGGCTGTTTCTGTCAGCAACATAGACATGTCTGCTGTAGTGTCACTGCTTCATCAAAACTCAATAAAGAGACCCCCATTCTACCTTTCAGTGGAAACCTTAGCTATTAGACATTTCCCTCTGAAAGGGGTTGTCTCATCATTGCATCCATTTTCAGGACTTAGGATATGAAGATTGGAGTTGCCTTAACAAAACAACTCCTTTCTATACTGTTTTTCTGTCCATGTTTCTAGCACGTGCCACTTTGGTAATGTTTAGAGCAGGGGTCAGCAACCTTTGGCACTCCAGCTGCTGTGATACTACAACTCTTAACATGCTCCATTCACTTCCATGAGAGTTCCAAAAATAGTAGAGCAAGTATGCATGCTGGGAATTGTAGTTTTACAACTGCTGGAGTGCTGAAGGTTCCCTGCCCCTGCTTTAAAGTGTTTTAAAGTGAAATTTAACAAAACTTCACTCATGCTGATCATACCTCCAGATGGGTTGCACTCAATTCCTGAAGACTGAAGGCTCCCTTACATATAGCGATTGCTCGCCTCAGTGTAACCCAGGCCTCAAGCTGAAGCCATTGAGGGGTCATACCAAGGGACCAAATAACACCCCCCCAGCAGTACAGTTATATTAACACAATGATCTGCAAAGCTAACCTATAACTGAATATACAAATATACTGCTAACTGGAGGGGTTGGGCTTCACCCCTTTACAACTGTGTGGCAAGTATTGAGAAATAATTAAACATTGTTTCACAGCTTAGACTGTGAACACTAGGTGGCAGCACCCTTAGACAGGGCAGTTATTGTGAAGGAGCGATCTTAGATGTGCTTGTTCATGATAATTGACCAATTAATCCCTTTACAATAGGCCACCAGCATTAGATGGAGGGGGTCAAACTCTTTGAATTTAACAAATGACATCATGTCATTTTTGCCAACTCAAAGTTGCCAAAATGACACATTTTATACATTTAAAAATTGTGTATTCATTAATGCAACCAAATTTTGAATAGTTACATAAAAGGATCCATCATAGTACATGCATTGGCCAGGACTATACTGTATCATATAATGGAATTTCCATTTCTATAAAGAATAATTTTATTAAATGTCAACAACCTGTATTTGCAGAATTTTATCATTCACATGCAGTAGAAGAGTATGCGCTCAGGACTGTTACTGAAAATGCAAAAATACAAATGCATGCAAATAACCCTATGGCTCACTTTATTCCAGTAACAGAACTCAGTGTGAGCTGAATGCCTGGAATATTATTCAGGCATTGGACTCTTTGAACAGTCATCTTTTCTCTCCATCTGCTCGTAGTTTAGTGCTGGTATTAACATTTATATTAACATCTATTTCATCTTTTTTTTTTTTCCTCAAGGTTCCTGTTATATTAAACTACTTTATATATTTATGTTAAGGCAGTAGACACAATGCCAACAATTCAAGAAATGTAGTATAATGGAGTAAAAGTATTGGGTGCTTGTAAAAGCCTTTTTGAGACTACCACATTTCATCTATTCTGTTGTGTCCTGCTGACCAAAACAGGGTAGTGAGTAGCAATATATGGCAGTGGATCAAGACTACCTTTTATCAGAACAATCATAACAATTGGGAGATACTTCTCAAAACTATGGTGGCATACCAACCACCATTTTAGGCCTCACCTAGATACACCTGATGCCCCTCATCCAAAAAAAGCAAAAAAATACGCATGTAGATTTGTAGTCTATGCAACATACAGGATACCTGCACAAACTTAGGTGTCACTCACATGTCTACATGCAGGGGTGCTTATAAGACGTCTAAATTTTATACACATCTCAGAGAACTTTCTTACAAATTTTTCACTTTCAAGTCTCTCTTTCCTTCTACCTCCGCAAAATTCACCACACACCAAATCTGGAGGTGGAACATCAGAGGAAGTGTCTAAAAACTGCTGCATTAGAGAGAGCAGTGCTGTGCCCCACTCACAGGTCAGGGAGGGCTGCCAGCTCTGCTGAAGGTCAGTAGAGGGAGGTCACTGGGCAAAGAGGGCAAAGTGCTTTTTATTTATACTTGATGCACATGTCTTCTATTTGGAGAAGGGCCAGAATTACAGGACCCTGACATGGCTCAGAGCTCATGATCATAAGCATGATTTACAGTATACATGGGGGTAGAAAGGAGTCCAGTCAGGCCAATGTATGATCAAAAGCAGCAATCCACCAGGAAGCTTCCCGACAAAGTATATGGCCAGTCTAACCCTCCAGTAATGCAAGGAAAAAGGAAAGTAATTGCCAGGAGCAACCAATTGGATTCCATCATTTTAAGAGACCCTTAACAATAATAAAACATTTTTCTTTTTCACTAGTTATGATACATGTTCCTATACTGATTTTGGTTGAGCATTAAAATGAATGAGACTTAGCTGCAGTATGGCCATTTGACCAACGGACATGATATCACTTCCTGAGAAGGAGAAAACAGCCATATTTTTGAAGTCCTGCATAACCCCTTTTTAACTGTCAATCTTAAGTTCAGTTCTAGAGGTGGTTTTATTGTCTCTACCTAGGGTAGTATTTTCATTATACTCAAGGGTGTTTGAACGCTTGTGGGTCCAGCTCAAAGATTTCATAAGTCGTCCGTCCCCCCCCCCCCCCCCCCCCCCTTTGTTCAATATTTTCATACATTCCATCTGTACAAACTGGGAATGAAAGCAATGTAGTGCACATATGTAGTGCATTGTCTGTTGAACAATCTGTTTTCTTCTGGGTGCTCGGGTTCTGCATAATACAGATCAGGCTGACAGATTGGCTGGTGAAGACCTAACGGTTGTGGTGCACATTGGCACTAATGACAAATTTAGAGGTACACACATGGACAAAATTTTAGGTACCCCTTGTTGTATTGCCAAATGAAACAGATTCTTTTGGATTCCGTGTAATAGAATAAAGTTATAGAGTAAAAACACTAGACTATCCCCAAATAGCTTAACATTTTATTAAGAAGAGTATAAGAAGATAGCAAAAGGTAAGAAAATATCAAAAAGGTAACATTTCACTAAGAAGAGTATAAGAAGATAGTAAAAAGGTCAAAAGGTCTTACCACAAGGAAAAGTATAACAGATATTAGAAGGTATAACAAATCAAACCAACACTAGCCATAAAGCCAGGTATATTCCACACTAGCTATAAAGCCCGGTATATTCAACACTAGCTATAAAGCTAGGTATATCAAATATCAAAAGTCAATCAAACTATGATATATTCAACACTTACAATACCACAGATATAGTAAGGTAATCAAATCAAATACTTACAACACTGTCAAGCTACATAGAGGAGTTCTGATAAGGGTATCCGTAGAAAGCATCACTCAGCCAGGTGACAGGTCTTCATCAAGCAGCACCAGGCGTCCCCAATCACTGCTGTTAAGAAATGTAACCCTAATGCTGGGGGAAGTTTTTCCTCATATACCCTTTGTGTATGTCATACAATGGGCGGTTACAGAAGTGATACACATCTGTAAGGCCTCACTTATCTCCAAGATCATATTCATGTGAAAGGGGCCAGTTCTCACCTGAATATGTCTTGTGACATATACGCTTTAAACAGAGATGCTCCTTTAATCTAACTACTATAGACATACAAATATAACCTGTTGATCAAAAATGTATGGATGTGTCCTTAAACAGAGTCTTTTGTCTAAGTTTTATGTGTATGTAAATATCCCTTCAGACAGTGTCGTTTATCTAATCTGTATAGGTATGCAAATATCACGTCAGACAGCATTGTTGATCTAATTAGTATGCACATATAGATATCACCTTAAACAGAGTCTATTGATCTAATCTGTATAGGTATGTAAATATTACTTCAAACGGTATCTTTTGATCTGTATATAGACATATAGATATCCCTTTAGACAGCATCCTGTAATCTAATCTGTATAGGCATGTAAATCTAACCTTAGACAGAGTCTTTTGTTTAGGTTGTATGGGTATGCAGATACCCCTTCAGACAGTGGCCCTGGTCTGATTAGTATAGACATACAAAATCTCACAATATGTCAACTAAAAATAGAGGGTGTAGACATCACTCTATACTGGGTTCAAAATTAAGGTTACTTATGGACTGTCTTATTATAAACATCTTTTCATAAGCAGCCATCTTATCAAGGGCAGCTATTTTGCAATACACTTGTTTAATGAAAGAAAAACCCACAATGGTCACAGAAATAACTTGAATCTGACAAAAGTAATTAATATATAAAAATTCAATGAAAATAAACAATGAAAGTCAGACATTGCTTTTAAACCATGCTTCAACAGAATTTTTAAAAAAAGAAAACTCATGAAACAGGTCTGGACAGAAATGATGGTACCCTTAACTTAATATTTTGTTGCACAACCTTTTGAGGCAATCACTGCAATCAAACGATTCCTGTAACTGTCAATGAGACTTCTGCACCTCTCAACAGGTATTTTGGCCACTCCTCATGAGCAAACTGCTCCAGTTGTCTCGAGTTTGAAGGGTGCCTTTTCCAGATGGCATGTTTCAGCTCCTTCCAAAGATGCTCAATATGATTTAGGTCAGGGCTCATAGAAGGCCACTTCAGAATAGTCCAATGTTTTCCTCTTAGCTATTCTTCGGTGTTTTTAGCTGTGTATTTTGGGTCATTATCCTGTTGCAAGACCCATGACCTGCGACTGAGACCAAGTTTTCTGACACTGGGCAGCACATTTCTCTCTAGAATCCCTTGATAGTCTTGAGATTTCATTGAACCCTGCACAGATTCAAGACACCCTGTGCCAGATGCAGCAAAGCAGCCCCAGAACATAACAGAGCCTCCTCCATGTTTCACAGTAGGGACAGTGTTCTTTTCAAGATATGCTTCATTTTTCCATCTGTGAACATAGAGCTGATGTGCCTTTCCAAAAATTTTGATTTTTGTCTCATCTGTCCATAGGACATTCTCCCAGAAGCTTTGTGGCTTGTCAACATGTAGTTTTGGCAAATTCCAGTCTGTCAGATTCAAGTTATTTCTGTGACCATTGTGGGTTTTTCTTTCATTAAACGAAGGTACCAACAATTTTGTCCACGTGTGTAGATGGAAGGGACTTTGGTAGAAAGCGTAAGGCAAGGATTTATAAGGTGGTATTTTTTGACATACTACTTGTTCTAAGGAACACACAGGAGAGCCAGTGGGAGATTAGGGAAGTAAACAAGAGTTTAAGAGTTAGTTTAGGAAGGAGGGGTTTGGGTTCTTGGAGAACTGGGCCAACATCTGTGAGCTACTAGGGATTCAGTAGGGATGTTCTACACCTCAATGGGAAGGATGCAGCTGTGCTGTGGGAGAAGACGGTTGGGGTGGGCATAACTGGTGTAGAAGGGTGATAATGATGGGGATAAGCAAGGAAACTGGGGGTGGAGCGGAGGGAGAGGTGAGAACAGTTAATAAGAAAATGCAAAATAGGGATAAAGTGTTCCTAATGCCAGGAGCCTCAACAGCAAGACTGAGGAATTAGAAGCAATAATGTTGGAAGACGGACATATGACATAGTGGGGATAAGCAAGACATGACTGAATAATAGTTATGACTGGGCTGTAAATATACAGGAGTTCAGTCTATGTAGATACTTGCATGGAGTGGGTAAAATCAGGTTCTGCCTTGTATGCATTGGATCCAGTAGGTGACACTGCCTCATGTGACTGTTAGTAAGAGGTACCACCTGCTATATCCATGTAAAATCAGGTGGGTTAGGAGTGGATATAGGTATAATTAGCCTCTGCTTCAATAATGCAACACCCACCAGACTGCACAGCTAACGCTTCTGGAGTCAAGGCAGCACTACCTACTGGATCCGTGGCACACCTGATTTAAACCACTGCATTCTAGACTCAACCATACAGTCTATTCAGAAAAGACAGGATTAATAAAAGAGGAGAAGGGTTTGCTTATCTATAAAATCCTCCCTAAATCCTGTATTGCAAGGCGACATCTGTGAGGTAAATGAACATCTAGAAGTCCCTATGGTGGAAAATAAGGGGAGGGAAAAGAAAATACTAGTAGGTGATTGTTATAAGTCTCCAAGTATAATGGAGGAACAGTTACCAATGGGCCAAATAGAGGAGTCCTCTAAAAATAATGAGACTGTTATTATGGGGGACTAGCCAAATGGAAGTTGGAAACAAAAATCTGCAGGTCAAGAAAAAGGAACAGGTTTTTGGCAATAATTTAAGACCATTACCTTTTTCAACTAGCGCAGGACCCAATTTGAGATGGGGTACGTCTAGACCGGACAGAATATCAAAAGTGGAGGTTTCGGGTCAAGTATCCTTTAAAATGATGTTTAGTGGAGGAGGTATAAAAACACTTAAAAATTGGCCTTCCTGAAGTTATCAGCTAAGGGATTAGCTAAGGGCCATAAACTGGAACAATGTCCTTAAAAAGAATGTGAGGGGTGCAATAATTAATATAAATAAAGCATTTAAACTGTTAAAACAGGAAGTAAGTGATGAAGTGTCAATTAAATATAACAATTAATATAAGATGTGTAAAAAAACAAATAAAGTTGGCAAATATTGAGAGAGAGAGAGAGGTTAATCGCCAGGGAAAGTAAAAATAACTCCAAATGTTCTTCAATTACATAAATAACAAGAAACTTAAAACTGAGAATGTGGGTCCTCTCATAAATGTAAAGTAATGGTGGAAGAGGATGAGGAAAAGACAATTAAATGCCTTCTCTACTGTTTTTACACAGGAAAATGCAATGACGGGTGACATAACTAGAGATAATGTGAATTTTCCAATAAATGTCAACTGCTTAACCCAGACAGAAGTGCAGAGGTGTCTTGAAGACACTAAAATAGACATATGCCCGGGTCCTGATGGTATCCAACCCCGGATTCTGGAGGAATGAAATACAGTGATGAACAGACCACTGTATGTAATATTTCAGGACTCTCTAGAAACAGACTTTGTCTCACAAGACTGGTGCATAGCAAAAGCAAGCACTTTCCTCTCCGCATGTTTCGTGCGGAAACCACACGGACCCCATCATAGTCTATGGGGTCAGCGGGTTTCCCAGGTAAACCACTTTTTTTATGCGTATAGGTTTCTGTTCAGGGGGGTTCCCAAGTGGACTCCCCGAAAGGAAACCAGAACGCAGATGTGAACCAGGCCGTAGACTAATCCAATCAGATTCTATGAAGTGGTCTCTTCTACTCTAGACCTACTATACTGTGCCATATAAAAGGCTGGTATATAAAATGAGAATTTGTAACTGGAGGAAAACATATGCATTTAGGCGCGCAACTGGCTTAGTGATAAGAAACAGAGGGTGGTTGCTAATGAGAAATATTCAGACTGGGTCACAGTCACCAGTGGGGTGCCACAGGGGTCAGTGTTGGGTCCTCTACTGTTTAATATGTTTATTAATGACCTGGTAGAGGATTTACAGAGCTGTGTTTCCATATTTGCAGATTATACCCTGTAAAGTAATTAAAACTGTGGAGGACCGCATTGCCCAAGGATGTTGTGATAGTGGATTCACTGTGCAAGTTCAAGAAGGGCCAGGATGCCTTTCTTGAATGGAAAAATATTACAGGTTAAAGGTTTTAGATTTTTGGTAAAGACAAGTTGATCCAGGGTTTTATACTGATTTTTGGATTTGAGAAGGAAGTGTGGCATGTGACATGTGGTGGTTGGCATCAGCCTCATGGGTTTTTTTTTTTTTGCCTTCCTCTAAATCAACACAGTAGGGTTATAGATCAGAATTGATGGATCTGTGTCTTCATGCAACCTCATCTACTATGTTACTATATACACACAGGGGAGGAATTATTAAGTTTAGTGTTTGTTACATCAATCTTAATTTAGTACCCACTGGTGTCAGAGGTGCCAAAATTATTAAAAGGGGCTTGCCTCTTAATAATTGTTGCCATGTCTCAGGTGGTCCTTGCACTAGAAGCTGAAATGTATGTAAGTTAGGTGCTGGTGTAGGTTTCAGATGTTATTTGTGCCAGTTTTTTGGTGCAAATAATATTTAAGCTGTTGGCTTGGGAAGACATGATATTAGAGACAGCAGATAGACAGTCACTGGTGTTCTATAGTAATGCAGGGGTGATGTCATTAGTGGAAGTGTATAGTTGGGTTACATCAACATTAAGATGGCATTGGTAGCCAGATCTGCTGATGGTTTGTCCAATAGGGGCTGTGTAGAGTGAGAATAGAAGGGGACCTAGGGCTGAGCCCTGGGGAACCTCAACCACTAGGGGAATAGTGGAAGTGACAGAGCCCGCAAATGATACACTGAAAGTGTAGTCTGAGAGATAGGAGGAGGACCGAGAAAGGGCAATGTCCATGAGGCCAACAGAGCTGACCATACCGAGGATGAGTTGGTTGTCTACAGTCTCAAGTGCTGCAGAAAGATCCATAAGGTTACAAAGAGAATAGTTGCATTTAGATTTAGCTATCCAAGACTTTTGTAAGGGCATTTAGAGTGCAGAAGCCAAATTGTAAGGGGTCTAGAAGAGAGTTAGTGGAATGAAAATGGATCAGGTGAGAATAGACCGAGTATTCCAAGATTTTGGAGGTGGAGGTGAAGGTGAGGTTAGAGATTAGTCAGTAGTTTGTAGTACAGGACTGGTCAATGAATGGTTTCTTCAGTAGTGGGGTTATGGCAGCATGTTTGAAACAGGAGGGAAAGATTCCAAAAGAAAGAGAGGGGATAAATATTTTAGTAAGGTGAGTAGTGACAGCCGGGGACAGAGACTGGAGAAGGTGTGAGAGAAATGGGTCACTAATACAAGTAGTACAGTCATGGCCAAAAGTTTTGAGAATGATACAAATATTAATTTTTACAAAGTCTACTGCTTCAGTTTTTCTAATGGCAATTTGCATATACTCCAGAATGTTATAGAGAGTGATCAGCTTAACAGCAATTACTTGCAAAGTCAATATTTGCCTAGAAAATATATGTTTTATCCCCCCAAAACACATTTCAACATCATTGCAGCCCTGCCTTAAAAGGACCACCTAACATCGTTTCAGTGATTGCTCCATTAACACAGGTGTGGGTGTTGATGAGGACAGGGCTGGAGATCAATCTGTCATGATTAAGTAAGAATGACACCACTGGACACTTTAAAAGGAGGCTGGTGCTTGCCATCATTGTTTCTCTTCTGTTAACCATGGTTATCTCTAAAGAAACACGTGCAGTCATCATTGCACTGCACAAAAATGGCCTAACTGGGAAGAGTATTGCAGCTAGAAAGATTGCACCTCAGTCAACAATCTATCGCATCATCAAGAACTTAAAGGAGAGAGGTTCCATTTGTGCCAAAAAGGCTCCAGGGCGCCCAAAAAAGACCAGCAAGCGGCAGGACCGTCTCTTAAAAGTGTTTCAGCTGCGGGATCGGGCTACCAGCAGTGCAGAGCTTGCTGAGGAATGGCAGCAGGCAGGTGTGAGTGCATCTGCACGCACTGTGAGGCGGAGACTCTTGGAGCAAGGCCTGGTCTCAAGGAGGGCAGCAAAGAAGCCACTTCTCTCCAGAAAAAACATCAGGGACAGACTGATATTCTGCAAAAGGTACAGGGAGTGGACTGCTGAGGACTGGGGTAAAGTCATTTTCTCTGATGAATCCCCTTTTCTATTGTTTGGAACATCTGGAAAACAGCTTATTCGGAGAAGAAGAGGTGAGCGCTACCACCAGTCTTGTCTCATGCCAACTGTAAAGCATCCTGAAACCATTCATGTGTGGGGTTGCTTCTCAGCCAAGGGAATCGGCTCTCTCACAGTCTTGCCTAAAAACACAGCCATGAATAAAGAATGGTACCAGAATGTCCTCCAAGAGCAACTTCTCCCAACCGTCCAAGAGCAGTTTGGCGCTCAACAATGCCTTTTCCAGCATGATGGAGCACCTTGCCATAAAGCAAAGGTGATAACTAAATGGCTCAGGGAACAAAACATAGAGATTTTGGGTCCATGGCCTGGAAACTCCCCAGATCTTAATCCCATTGAGAACTTGTGGTCAATCATCAAGAGACGGGTGGACAAACAAAAACCAACAAATTCAGACAAAATTAAAGCATTGATTCTGCAAGAATGGACTGCTATCAGTCAGGATTTGGTCCAGAAGTTGATCGAGAGCAAGCCAGGGAGAATTGCAGAGGTCCTGAAGAAGAAGGGTCAACACTGCAAATATTGACTTGCTGCATTAACTCATTCTAACTGTCAATATAAGCTTCTGTTACTCATAATATGAATGCAATTCTATTTCTGTATGTGATAAAAACATCTGACAAACACACATAAAAACCAGAGGGCAGCAGATCATGTGAAAATATAATATTTGTGTCATTCTCAAAACTTTTGGCCATGACTGTAGGGCGAGAAGAAGAGAGGAGCTGGGAGACTTCTTCTGTAACTGGATCAAAAGATGGGAATGAACAGGATGAAGTGTGGTAGGTGAGGGGATCAATGCTGCCTGGGGATTGGGTGATTATTTCCTGACAGATCTTATCAATTTTGTTATGGAAATAATTGGCCAGGTCCTCAGAACAGAGGTCTATGATAGGCGCGTGGGGAGTGAGAAAGGAGTAAAAAGTTTCAAAGAATCATGTAGAGTTATTGGAGAGAGATGACATGAAACATTAACTATCTGTTATATTCTTCAATTATCTTCAGCAATTTTTTTCTATAATATATACATGTTCGTTTGTTTCCCCTCTATATACCAAAGGAATGGTACCCTAGGTAGTTGTCTACTCTGCCATCTGGTTTAGAACAGCATTCAGTTATAATGTGTCTCTGCAAAATTTGCTGCACAAGACTCTCAATTTTACACAAAATAGCTCCCAGAAAAACTACATATTGTCCCCACAACAGTTACCCTGAGCCTTATACTAGAAACTTTGCCCATATGACAGCCAAAATGTCCCTATGACGACCACAGTGATCCCATGTCAGCTACAATGCCCCATTACAGCTGCTGTGCACCTTGGCAGTAACCTATGCTCATGGAGCCTTCTCATAGTAAGTGCTGCTAGTGTTTCAAGCAAGAATGTACTATTTATCTCTTTGTGACAACCACTCATTATTGCTACAAAAAGTGGTTTTTTTTGTATACTATATTTGGATTTTCAATTATAAACAGTATAACAAAGAAACAAACATACATAATAAGCAAATGAGGAATTAAAACAAAGCAATATCACACACTAACAGAAAACTCAACCAATAAAATAAGAAGATATTTTACAATAAAATAACGTCAAATCCCCCGGCCTCCAATCACCCTCCCTCCTGTGGCTACCTGTCGTAAGAGCTAAGTCAATTACACTAGTGAAATAGGATGTCGGCCGTGTAATACTTCCAGAGAGCACAATGGCATATACTTAAAAAGTGGTCTTCTTAAGGAATAGGGTCAATGTGTATAGACTATAGGAGAATTGAAATGTGACAATAAAAATCTAGTCTAGATGGTGGTAGGGCTGTGTGAAGAATATCGCCTCGCCCAGCCGCCTGGCACGCCTGCGATCAAACTTCTTTCTTAACCTCCCACTCACACACCGTGAGTAGACCGGGTCATAGGATAAAACGAAACGAGCGATATAAATTTTATATGTTTAATAACCCAAGTGGGTCGGTATGGATTAATAGCATATACAGAAATATACAATATTAATTTGATCAAGCATAAACATACAAGCAAAAGAGCAATGATACAATACACCAAAATAAAAAGGGAAATAAAAGATTAGAAATGATACCTGAGCACACAGCTCTATCCTAGCTGTCTCTCTTCCATGCTCAACACAATAATAGCACAGAAAACTCCCTACCCCCGTGTGAGACCCTCTCCAACCACACCCTTCACCTCCCCCAGCCAGGGAAGAAAACCAGTGAGACATAGTGTCCAGAGGTGTAACCTCACTTAGCATCACATTCCAACAAGTGGGGGAAGGTCTGGCATGAGCAAGTAAAAACACACTTCCAAGAAAGATACGCCTGAAGTACAGGTATGTTGTCACAGCGAGGTGGGGCTACTCCCACCCCATATTGGGACACCAAGGGCCCCAAATCTCTTCCCAATAGTACATTGGCAGGCAGATCAGACATTAGCCCCACACCACGCATCCCTTTTCCCGCACCCCAGTCCAAATGGACGCAAGACATGGGCACAGTTAAGCGTTCTTGTCCAATACCCCTCAGGGTCAGAGTCTTTCCAGGGATAATACTGTCCGCAGGGACCAAGTCAGGTTGCACCAGAGTAACATCCGCCCCAGTGTCCCGAAATCCCATGACCACTTTACCCCCCACAATGACCTGTTGACTGTTGGCATCAGATTGCAACCCCTCCCTCCCCACCAAGTATACAGATGGGCCAGCTGCCGTGGCTGGGGAAACAGGGGGGTTCTTAGAGCGGTTGGGGCACTCCGCCTTGAAATGTCCTGGCTGGTTACAGGCATGACACCGCCGGACCTCTCCTTGGGACTTGGAGGGGGTACCCGGGGCGCCCAGAGTTCTTGGGACAGGGGAAGTAGAGGGGGCACCCGGGACAGAGTTTGTCTTACCCCACTTGGAGACCGCAGGCTGTGGTGAACTCCAACTTTGCCCCTCCTTCCCGCTTGGGGGTCTCTGCAGTGTGGCTCCTCTCTTGATCCCTTGCTCCCTGGTGGACACATAGTCGTCAGCAATCTCTGCAGCCTTTTCTGCTGTTTTGGGTTTCCAATCACACACGAACTGGCGAACCTCCAGAGGGCACACCTGGAGAAATTGTTCCTTTATCATAAGATCCCCAATTCCCTCAAACGTGGTGACAGTAAGTCCTTTGATCCACTGCCAGAATGTAACCTGTAAGTGGTGCAGAACATCCGCATAGCTCTCTGTGGGACCCCGCTGTATATTCCGGAACTTTTTGCGGTACACCTCCGGCATGAGCCGGTATCTCCGGATCAGCGCCGCTTTGATGGTCTCATAGTCCGCGTCCTCTGGTAAGCTTGTGGAAACATCCAGGCCTTTTCCCTTCAGCTGGGGAGACAGGTAACGGGCCCATTCTGCCTGGGGAATATGATGCTGCTTACACACCCGTTCAAATCCCCGCAAGAACGAGTCCAAGTCCCCGTTATCTTCCAAGATTGGAAAGTCCTCGGATCGGATCTTTAGTGCTCGGGCTCCTGGAGTTGGTGCAGGGGAAGGTTGCGCCTGCTGGCAAAGTTCCAGCTTTTTTAGCTCAAGCTGATGCTCCATCTCCGCCCGACGCTCTGCAGCAGCGGCCTCTCTTTCCGTCCGGCGCTCTGCAGCAGCAGCAGCGGCGGCCTCTCTCTCCGCCCGACGCTCTGCAGCAGCGGCCTCTCTCCGCCCGATGCTCTGCAGCAGCGGCAGCGGCCTCTCTCTCCGCCCGGCGCTCTGCAGCTTCAGCAGCTTGGTACTGGCGGATCACCTTCAGACGGGTGCTATAGTCACTGGCGTCTATCTGCTGTAAGGCCATTTGCAAGTATAAGTCCGTTACCCCAACAGAACTGGGGCTACTGGTCAGCTGCAGCACTTTCCATATCAGCCATCTGCTCAGCGTTTGTATCAGTCAGTTGCTGACGTCCCCTGGCTCCACTTCTCAGAGACTGGGACATCCACTGGAAGTCGTTGCCAAATAAAAGATAGGACAGAAAAAAAGAAGAAGGGAGGGAACAGTACTGTACCAAACTTTCACTGTATTTTAAGCTTGATCTCATACCGCGCTCGTTCCATAGGATTGCCACAATCCCCAGTGTCTGCATGATACCACGCCCACACACTGTTACCCTAAGATCCCACAACGCTGCCACCACTGTGAAGAATATTGCCTCGCCCATCCGCCTGGCACGCCTGCGATCAAACTTCTTTCTTAACCTCCCACTCACACACCGTGAGTAGACCGGGTCATAGGATAAAACGGAACGAGCGATATAAATTTTATATGTTTAATAACCCAAGTGGGTTGGTATGGATTAATAGCATATACAGAAATATACAATATTAATATGATCAAGCATAAACATACAAGCAAAAGAGCAATGATACAATACACCAAAATAAAAAGGGAAATAAAAGATTAGAAATGATACCTGAGCACACAGCTCTGTCCTAGCTGTCTCTCTTCCATGCTCAACACAATAGACTCACAGAAAACTCCCTACCCCTGTGTGAGACCCTCTCCAACCACACCCTTCACCTCCCCCAGCCAGGGATGAAAACCAGTGAGACATAGTGTCCAGAGGTGTAACCTCACTTAGCATCACATTCCAACAAGTGGGGGAAGGTCTGGCATGAGCAAGTAAAAACACACTTCCAAGAAAGATACAAAAATTGAGGGGCTCATCATCATACCTCCCCCTTTTAGAGCGTGTCGGGGGGGAAGGAGGAGCCTCCGTTCCTCTTCCACCTGCACCTCCGCAGCCTCACCCCGCCGGGACAGGCCATCGGCATTGCCATGGGCCTGGCCAGGCTTGTGCCGGATGTCATAGTTGTATTGCTGCAGCACCAGGCTCCAACGTAACAACCGTCCATTCTGACCCGCAACACGTTTGATCCAGATCAGGGGGTTGTGATCCGTCACCACGGTGAAGTGGCGCCCATACAAGTAAGGCTGCAGATGCTGCAAAGCTCAAACAATTGCTAGGCATTCCTTCTCCACTGTGGCGTAGGCCACATCCCGCGGCAGTAGCTTTCGGCTGAGGTACTGCACCGGGTGCTCTTGCCCCGCTGAGTCAAGCTGGCTCAGTACGGCACCGAGTCCGTAGGTGCTAGCGTCTGTCTGTAGCACAAGCGGACGTGACTCATCGTACGCCTGAAGTACAGGTATGTTGTCACAGCGAGGTGGGGCTACTCCCACCCCATATTGGGACACCAAGGGCCCCAAATCTCTTCCCAATAGTACATTGGCAGGCAGATCAGACATTAGCCCCACACCACGCATCCCTTTTCCCGCACCCCAGTCCAAATGGACGCAAGCCATGGGCACAGTTAAGCGTTCTTGTCCAATACCCCTCAGGGTCAGAGTCTTTCCAGGGATAATACTGTCCGCAGGGACCAAGTCAGGTTGCACCAGAGTAACATCCGCCCCAGTGTCCCGAAATCCCATGACCACTTTACCCCCCACAATGACCTGTTGACTGTTGGCATCAGATTGCAACCCCTCCCTCCCCACCAAGTATACAGATGGGCCAGCTGCCGTGGCTGGGGAAACAGGGGGGTTCTTAGAGCGGTTGGGGCACTCCGCCTTGAAATGTCCTGGCTGGTTACAGGCATGACACCGCCGGACCTCTCCTTGGGACTTGGAGGGGGTACCCGGGGCGCCCAGAGTTCTTGGGACAGGGGAAGTAGAGGGGGCACCCGGGACAGAGTTTGTCTTACCCCACTTGGAGACCGCAGGCTGTGGTGAACTCCAACTTTGCCCCTCCTTCCCGCTTGGGGGTCTCTGCAGTGTGGCTCCTCTCTTGATCCCTTGCTCCCTGGTGGACACATAGTCGTCAGCAATCTCTGCAGCCTTTTCTGCTGTTTTGGGTTTCCAATCACACACGAACTGGCGAACCTCCAGAGGGCACACCTGGAGAAATTGTTCCTTTATCATAAGATCCCCAATTCCCTCAAACGTGGTGACAGTAAGTCCTTTGATCCACTGCCAGAATGTAACCTGTAAGTGGTGCAGAACATCTGCATAGCTCTCTGTGGGACCCCGCTGTATATTCCGGAACTTTTGCGGTACACCTCCGGCATGAGCCGGTATCTCCGGATCAGCGCCGCTTTGATGGTCTCATAGTCCGCGTCCTCTGGTAAGCTTGTGGAAACATCCAGGCCTTTTCCCTTCAGCCGGGGAGACAGGTAACGGGCCCATTCTGCCTGGGGAATATGATGCTGCTTACACACCCGCTCAAATCCCCGCAAGAACGAGTCCAAGTCCCCGTTATCTTCCAAGATTGGAAAGTCCTCGGATTGGATCTTTAGTGCTCGGGCTCCTGGAGTTGGTGCAGGGGAAGGTTGCGCCTGCTGGCAAAGTTCCAGCTTTTTTAGCTCAAGCTGATGC
Source organism: Leptodactylus fallax (assembly GCA_947044405.1). Classification (NCBI taxonomy): domain Eukaryota; kingdom Metazoa; phylum Chordata; class Amphibia; order Anura; family Leptodactylidae; genus Leptodactylus; species Leptodactylus fallax. The sequence continues at coordinate 2,538,156 of CAMRHE010000019.1, forward strand.
TCCATCTCCGCCTGACGCTCTGCAGCAGCGGCCTCTCTTTCCGTCCGGCGCTCTGCAGCAGCAGCAGCGGCCTCTCTCTCCGCCCGACGCTCTGCAGCAGCGGCCTCTCTCCGCCCGATGCTCTGCAGCAGCGGCAGCGGCCTCTCTCTCCGCCCGGCGCTCTGCAGCTTCAGCAGCTTGATACTGGCGGATCACCTTCAGACGGGTGCTATAGTCACTGGCGTCTATCTGCTGTAAGGCCATTTGCAAGTATAAGTCCGTTACCCCAACAGAACTGGGGCTACTGGTCAGCTGCAGCACTTTCCATATCAGCCATCTACTCAGCGTTTGTATCAGTCAGTTGCTGACGTCCCCTGACTCCACTTCTCAGAGACTGGGACATCCACTGGAAGTCGTTGCCAAATAAAAGATAGGACAGAAAAAAGAAGAAGGGAGGGAACAGTACTGTACCAAACTTTCACTGTATTTTAAGCTTGATCTCATACCGCGCTCGTTCCATAGGATTGCCACAATCCCCAGTGTCTGCATGATACCACGCCCACACACTGTTACCCTAAGATCCCACAACGCTGCCACCACTGTGAAGAATATTGCCTCGCCCAGCCGCCTGGCACGCCTGCGATCAAACTTCTTTCTTAACCTCCCACTCACACACCGTGAGTAGACCGGGTCATAGGATAAAACGAAACGAGCGATATAAATTTTATATGTTTAATAACCCAAGTGGGTTGGTATGGATTAATAGCATATACAGAAATATACAATATTAATATGATCAAGCATAAACATACAAGCAAAAGAGCAATGATAAAATACACCAAAATAAAAAGGGAAATAAAAGATTAGAAATGATACCTGACCACACAGCTCTGTCCTAGCTGTCTCTCTTCCATGCTCAACACAATAGACTCACAGAAAACTCCCTACCCCCGTGTGAGACCCTCTCCAACCACACCCTTCACCTCCCCCAGCCAGGGATGAAAACCAGTGAGACATAGTGTCCAGAGGTGTAACCTCACTTAGCATCACATTCCAACAAGTGGGGGAAGGTCTGGCATGAGCAAGTAAAAACACACTTCCAAGAAAGATACAAAAATTGAGGGGCTCATCATCACAGGCTGGATAATTAATTTCAAAATAACTGAAACCAGTGTCAGCTCAGGCTACATTCACATCCATAAGTCTCCGTTGTAGATTCTGTTGCAGTGTCCACCTGAAAATCGGCGGAGGAAAAAGTCCTGCGCAGGGAAACCCACGGAACCCATTATAGTCAATGGGGTCCATTGGACTCTGCTATTTTAGCAGTCCATCTCTCTGTTTTCTGACCCTCTGACAGACTAGAACAACGGAGAAGCAATGATAGTGTGAACCTACTCAACGTGTACTTGTTTACATAGATTATTTCAATCCATGTCAGCCTCTCTTACACTGTCATTGGCTAAAGGACATGTCAAAAACTGTCCGATATCCAATCAGGATTGCTGGAATTCTGTCGCCTAGGGCCCATCAGTAGAATTTAGCCTGTGCCTACTATACAGCTTAATGCAAATATTGCCTGCCTCTCATTCGGAAATTCCTAAAACTGCACTGATGCTTGTTTTTTCAGTAGTCGCCTGCTACCCAGCTTTTACCTTGGACTGTTTATGTCCAGTGGCCCTCTCAGTAGCATGCGGACTCTCCTTTGCCTCAGATTAGGGCCCTTTCAGCTTTTTGATCAAGATGATTGGTGATGTGGGCCCCGCATTGACAGTAAGGAAACAGGACCAGGAGGAAGGATAGTGGTCACATCTGTACCTAGATGTCATCTCAGCCACCCAATATATACACTGTGTTCCAAATTATTATGCAAAAAGTGTTTAGGAGTGATAAGGTAAGAATTTTTTGGTTTGTCAGTTAAACTCATTGATGGTGATATGTGTCAGGGCTCTTTATATCACTGAAAGCAATTGCAGACACCTGTGCTAATTAGTTTGGCAGGTATGACTAATTAAAGGCAAGACTACTTAAGAAGGCTGTCCCACATTATTAAGCAGCCTACATTTTCAGCCAAAATGGGAAAGAAAAAGGAAGTGTCGGCTGCTGAGAAGCAACAAATTGTGGAGTGTTTAGGTCAAAGCATGACTACAATCAACATTGCCAAGACACTTCATCGTGATCATCGCACAATCAAGAAGTATGTAGCTGATTCACAGCACACACGTGTGCGTGCTTATAAGGGAAAATTGAGGCCTCTTTCCAACAGGCAATTACGTCAGGTTAAAAGAGCAGCTTCAAAAATGCCTTGTCATAGCAGCAGACAAGTTTTTGAAGCTACTGGTGCCTCCAACGTCCCCCGAACAACAAGATGCAGGGTCCTTCAGAGGTTTGCAGCTGTGCGTAAGCCATCCTGTCGACCTCCTCTATCCACTGCACGCAAGCAGAAACGGCTCCAGTGGGCCAAACAATACATGAAGACTGACTTCAAAACGGTTTTGTTCACCGATGAGTGCCGTGCAACGCTCGATGGTCCAGATGGATGGAGTGGAGGATGGCTTGTTGATGGACACCCCATGCAAACAAGGCTACGGCGCCAACAAGGAGGAGGTGGATTAATGTTTTGGGCTGGAATCATGGGGAGAGAGATTGTCGGCCCCTTTAGGATCCCTGAAGGGGTAAAGATGAACTCCATAATGTATGTGGAGTTTCTCAAACAGCACTTCCTGCCATGGTTCAAGAAGAAGAACCATGCATTCCACAGAAAGATCATTTTCATGCATGATAATACACCGTCTCATGCTGCAAATAACACATCTGCATCTCTGGCTGCTATGGGCATAAAAGGGGACAAACTTATGGTGTGGCCCCCATGTTCCCCTGACCTCAACCCCATTGAGAACCTCTGGAGCATCATCAAAAGGAGTGTCTATGATGGCGGGAGGCAGTTCACATCTAAGCAACAGCTCTGGGAGGGTATTCTGTCCTCATGCAAAACAATTGAAGCAGGAACCATCCAAAAACTGACAAATTCAATGGACGAGAGAGTTCAGAAGCTTCTTTCGAACAAGGGGTCCTATGTGCAAATGTAACATCACCTCGAATAAAGTTTTGGCTTGAAAACTGTTTGATTTCAGTTTGTAATAACCTGCTAATGCTTATAATTTCACAATGACCATTTTTTTGTTCTTAATAAAAATGAAAAGGTTGCAGATTCTGCTGTGCATAATAATTTAAAACATGCATTTTGAGTACATTTTGAGTGTTTATTTTTTTTTTTAAATATACTGTTATCATAGGCAGTTTGTTCAAAAACCTTTCAATTATACTCGAATAGTTGATGACTGGAAAATTACAATGACTGCAATTCATATAGGTAATTTTGGAAAATATGAGAAAATATTATTTGCATAATAATTTGGAACACAGTGTAATATATCTGTATCTATATTGCAGTGGTTGGGGGTTTATGAACCCACCAGGGGATTCACCTGCTCCCTTGTGGGCCAGTCCGAGCCTGATATTTCTTTATTTTACTTATATAGTGCCAGCGTATTCTGCAGCGCTTCACAGACATTGTCAATCACTGTCCCCTATAGGACTCTAATCGCTATCAGTATATCTTTTGAGTATGGGAGGACATCAGAGTACCCAGAGGAAACCAATGTGAACACAGGGAGAACATACAAACTCCTTGCAGATGTGCAAGGTAACAGTGATAAGCACTGAGCCAACGTGCTTCCCTGAATAACAGAAAACAAAATGGCTTGGCAAGTAAAAAGGGGGGTGTCCTGAAATAATCCTTCATAAATCATAATGAAGGCAAAGTGTTTAACTAATTGTGATTTTGATCATAATCGCTTAGCCCTAGATGGGGCAGGGGCGTAGATATTGAGGGTGCAGATACTGGGTCCTGGACTATGTGGGGCCCCAAAGGTCTCTTTGTCACATAAAATATACCACTATTCTAAATGGCACAAAGTAGGTAGGGGCCCTATTACATACAGGCTGTGCATTGGGACCCATGAGTTTAAAGATACGCCTTTGGATGGGGATGTATTTTTTGTTGATAGATAAGTTAGCTTATATCAGAAATATCTATAGAAATACCTGTGTCATTAGAAATTATATTATTACTACTAAAGATACAGCAGTTTCTCACAAACAGACTAAAAATGTTTATTAGCTTGAATTCATTATGCTTTGTGTTGACATGTAATTTCTATGAATTCCTGAAGATGTCACTATTATACACAGTAAAAATGTTTTAGTACCTAGTTGTAGAGAATATGGTGCAGAATCTTTATGGCTGGAAGAATAAATACAAATGCCTAGTGTGTTTGTTAATATTGCCAGACCTTAAAAAAATTCAAGATAAGATATTTCTAGTGCAATAATGGGTGTAAATGAGAATAGTGTGCATTTACTGACATTAATGACAAGAATGGTCTTCTGTGCATAAACATTTGTATATTTTACAAATATGTGCAGAGAAATTATTATTATTCATTTTAAAATTATAATCTATTATCTAATCCAACAGCATGGATTGTACACACGACTTCCTCTAAAATTCATAGGCTATTATTGAGAACAGGCTTGGACTGGCCCACAGGTGAAGAGATGAGTCCTCCGTGGAGCCCCTGAGCCAGGGTGCCCCCCCCCTGGCATGGCTAAATATACTCACTATAGATATAGATACTTATACATATAGATATTTATTGAACAGCATCTAACCCAGTATGCCTCAGTATGACATACTGTGTAGATTATTTAAGGGACTACCCAGTTTATTTTTATATACTGTAGACACATTGATATGACATCTAGATGCAGAGTCAGGCCATCCAGTATCCTTAATACCTGGGCCCCATCACCAATCGCATTGCAGGGGCCCCAGTCACCAGTCATCCTGTAGTCTTGTTGCTGCCTGAAGCCTGTAGCTGTGTGGGTACATATCCCTGATACTAGGGATCCCTGATACAGCTACTAGGCAGCAAGCTACTACTGGAAAATACATTTTGTAGCAAGATTTTAGGAATTTAAGAACAAATGTCAGGTAATATTTGCATGTAGCTGTATAGTGGGCCCTCAGAATACATTTTACAGTTGGGCCCTAGGCACCCCAATTTTACACTAATGGAGATTGCCCACAGATGTGCACTTAAAGTGATCCTCCACCCAAAATTTGTCTATACATTAGGCATGTATAGTCAACAAGCCGTGTTCCCCTGTCAGGTCTTTCCTAAAATGGCCACTGATTTCTTAAGGGAAGCTGTCTATAAATCACAGACCTGTCCCCTACATTGCCCTGGACCAAGACAGCGGAAGAGAGCCAGTCTGTGACTTATAGACAGTTTCCCTGAAGATATCACCAGCCATTTTAGGACAGACCTGATAGGATAACCAAACAGTCAATGTAAGCTCCAAGAACAAAATGGAGGGTGCTAGGTATGTTGCGTAAGCATACTCAGGGGTGTAGCTATAAGGGGTGCAGTATTAGCGGTTGCAACTGGGCCCTGGACTCTGAGGGAGTCCCAAAACTCCAGCCACATAAAATATACCACTATTCTAAGTGGCGCAAGGTAGATAGAGGTCCTATTACAAATTTTACATTGAGACCCAGAGGGCATGTCTACTGCATAGCCAAATTTTGTCTTCTGGATGGAGGATCACTTTCACTTTACAGTCCTCTTCTGTCCTACCTGTCCTAATCTAAGCATACAGGGAACAGGACTGTGCTTCCCTGGAAATGTAACTCTCATTGGTCAGTCCCCCACAGATCAAACATGTACAAACGTGGACAAAATTGTTGGTACCCCTTGTTTAATGAAAGAAAAACCCACAATGGTCACAGAAATAATTTGAATCTGACAAAAGTAATAATATATAAAAATTCTATGAAAATGAACAAATGAAAGTCAGACATTGCTTTTCAACCATGCTTCAACAGAATTTTTTTAAAAAGAAAACTCATGAAACAGGCCTGGACAGAAATGATGGTTCCCTGAAAATAATGTGACCAAAGGGACATGTTAAATCAAGGTGTGTCCACTAATTAGTCTCAAGACTATCAAGAGATTCTAGAGAGAAATGTGCTGCCCAGTGTCAGAAAGCTTGGTCTCAGTCGCAGGTCATGGGTCTTGCAACAGGATAATGACCCAAAACACACAGCTAAAGACACCCAAGAATGGCTAAGAGGAAAACATTGGACTATTCTGAAGTGGCCTTCTATGAGCCGTGAACTAAATCCTATTGAGCATCTTTGGAAGGAGCTGAAACATGCCGTCTGGAAAAGGCACCCTTCAAACCCGAGACAACTGGAGCAGTTTGCTTATGAGGAGTGGCCAAAATACCTGTTGAGAGTTGCAGAAGTCTCATTGACAGTTACAGGAATCGTTTGATTGCAGTGATTGCCTCAAAAGGTTGTGTAACAAAATATTAAGTTAAGGGTACCATCATTTCTGTCCAGGCCTGATTCATAAGTTTTCTTTTTTTAAAAATTCTGTTGAAGCATGGTTGAAAAGCAATGTCTGAATTTCATTTGTTCATTTTCATACAATTTTTATATATTATTACTTTTGTCAGATTCAAGTTATTTCTGTGACCATTGTGGGTTTTTCTTTCATTAAACAAGGGGTACTAATAATTTTGTCCACGTGTGTATATCATATCATAAGCAGACATATTGTTGGTTAGAAAAATACAGCCTTTTTTGTTGCGGGTTTTGTGCATTTTTTTGTGCCAAAGCCGAGAATGGTTACAAAAGGAATGGGAAATATATAGGGAGTACTTATATGTCTACCTTCTTCTCAATCCACTCCTGACTTTAGCTAAAAAAAAAAACCACAACAAAATCTGCAACAAAAAAGCTACATTTCTGCAATGTGAAGTCTCAGCCTAAAGGTGTTTTCTAGTTTAGAAAACTCATTTTCAGATATACTTGGATATTCTGATTTAAAAGGGGGGAGGGCTCTATCATCTAGTTGCAATGGAGAGCAGCAACAAAGAGAGTCTCCCACTTCAGATAACTCCTACACGTACATGCGTTGCACAGAAAACCCATTAATTTCAGTAAAGACTGAACAATGCTTCATTTTCCCTGTTCTAATGGAACGAACACTGGACTTCTTAAAGGTTATGGCTGATCACTACATTCACTACATGTCCTAGTAATTGGACATCCTATGATTTGCTTACTTTCAGGGGTCCTTCTCTCAAAAATAAAGGATGGACAACCCCTTTTGTGTAAGGAATGAATATGTCTTATGATATATTGCTCAATGATAATTTACTGTCATTTGATAGGTTTCAGTTGATAGTGATTTGATGTGAGGAACATTGAAGGATAATTGTAGTCCTGGACCATAGTTTATTAATGTAAGAATCCCCATTACTTTTTTGAGGTTGGATTCATATATATTAAATATAATGGCTAAGCCAGAAAGACTTTTTTTTTTCTTGTTTCTCGACTAGAAAATTGAATAAAAGTTAATAAATAATAAATAAGTCATCTCAGTATATACTGATAGATTTTAGTTTTCTTCAAACTTTCCTTATGAGTCTACTTTCTGACATTCTTGAACTTTTCTTTTAGCATACATTTTCTAAGAAATCTATGTTTCTATCATTCCAACTTGCTTTATATAAATCACTAGTACAGCAGTAGATATTGTGTAATATATAAAGCACCATGGAATTAATGGTGCTATATAAATAAACAATAATAATAAAAAATAAAAATATATGTTATTAGGAAAAGTAGCATTCTCCACCAGCCTGTAGTTCAGTATTCTGACCTGTAATCTGTATGTAATTATACACGAATCCCCACAGTCCCCCCAAAACTTGCCAACAGTATTTCAGTAAAGTAGACAGGGGGATGGGGGAGAGAATGCAGCTGCAGTATCTTTCTTGCAGTGTTTAATGAAATAGCACCAGAGGAAGAGAGAAGAGGGAGCAGCTCCAGGATAACTTCTATGTAAAGCATTAAACGGATTTTCCGGGTAAGGGTGGGTTCACACTTGCGGCGGAGTCCGTCCGCCGTGAATCCGACTGAAAATCTCAGAAAACTGTATAGGGACTAGATAGCAAAAGGTTAGCGACGCTTTGCATAAAAACTCATTCATTTGAATGGGTTTTTAAAGCATTGTGCGGGTGTGCGCTTACACCCTCTACGCCGCGAATCCAGTTTTTTTCGCTGGAAACAAAGTCGGACATGCAGGACTAGCAAGCAAGCAGTTTGGTGTGAAGAAATCAACTGTGGGAGCAATAATTAGAAAATGGAAGACATACAATACCACTGATAATCTCCCTCGATCAGGGGCACCACACAAGATCTCACCCTGGGGGGTCAAAATGGTCACAAGAATGGTGAGCAAAAATCCCAGAACCACACGGGGGGACCTAGTGAATGACCTGCAGAAAGCTGGGACTGACGTAACAAAGGCTACTGTCAGTAACACACTACGCAGCCAGGGACTCAGATCCTGCAGTGCTAGACGTGTCCCCCTGCTTAAGCCAGTACATATCTGGGCCCGTCTGAAGTTTGCTAGAGAGCATTTGGATGTTCCAGAAGAGTATTGGGAGAATGTCATATGGTCAGATGAAACCAAAGTAGAACTGTTTGGTAGAAACACAACTCGTCGTGTTTGGAGGAGAGTGAATGCTGAGTTGCATCAAAAGAACACCATACCTACTGTGAAGCATGGGGGTGGCAACATCATGCTTTGGGGCTGTTTCTCTGCAAAGGGACCAGGACAACTGATCCATGTACATGAAAGAATGAATGGGGCCATGTATTGTGAGATTTTGAGGCCAAACCTCCTTCCATCAGCAATGGCATTGAAGATGAAACGTGGCTGGGTCTTTCAGCATGACAATGATCCCAAGCACACCACCAGGGCAACGAAGGAGAGGCTTCGTAAGAAGCATTTCAAGGTCCTGGAGTGGCCTAGCCAGTTCCCAGATCTCACCCCCATAGAAAACCTGTGGAGGGAGTTGAAAGTCCGTGTTGCCCAACGACAGCCCCAAAACATCACTGCTCTAGAGGAGATCTGCATGGAGGAATGGGCCAACATACCAGCAACAGTGTTTGCTAACCTTGTGAAGACTTACAGAAAACGTTTGACCTATGTCATTGCCAACAAAGGATATATAACAAAGTATTGAGATGAACTTTTCTGATTGACCAAATACTTATTTTCCACCATAATTTGCAAAAAAATCAGACAATGTGATTTTCTGGATTTGTTTTCTCATTTTGTCTCTCATAGTTGAGGTCTACCTATGATGACAATTACAGATCTCTCTCATCTTTTTAAGTGGGAGAACTTGCACAATTGGTGGCTGACTAAATACTTTTTCCCCCACTGTATATGGAACATTCAAAGAACATACCCATGTACTGAAGAGGTGATGTGCTAGAGTGGACCTTGACACCACTCTCAACGCGCATTTCGGCTCCGCCTTGTATACTGTCAGTTTTGTCTTGTCCTATTTTTTTTTTTATATGTGATGTCTATATATTTTTTTTAATCAATGAAGTTTGATATATTTTTGATATATTGGCTGCTCTTGGTGTATTGAGTATAGTATAATGTTGTACCGTGTTAGCCATAGAAAGTAGTGGAAGAGTGAAGAAATCAGGCGATACCTTTTAAATGCTAACCGAGTATACAGTATTTGATGGTAAGCTTTCAAGAGTACTAGCTTCCTTCATCAGACATGGTGTTATACAATAAACTGAAAATTCACAAACTTTTTATACACAAAAGACATGGACCTTCAAAGGATCTTAGAATCCTTAAAAAAACAAAATGCAATATAAGTAGAGAAGTTATTTACAACAGGTCAAAAAATAAACAATCTGGAAACTTGTTGGGCTTGAGGGAGGGATCAGTAATTCTTGCTGTTATCTGTTTGCTATTAGGTGGTGGTTTGCGACCCTCACAGTTAGTACATAGTGTGAACCACTACTTGGTGTATTAAGTGATTTTAGCTAATTTTTTTCTTTTCGGTTGTCTTAAAAACCTTATTAGCAAACAGTGGAGTCCGGAAGCGAGGGAAGGATTAACTGTTGCTTGCCAGTCATGAACACAAACAAAGCAGATTACTTGAAAACCAAATGTGTCTTCTGTAGGGGAATAGAAAACAGAAAGGGCACATTCATTGTGCCTCGTGAAAATAAAATAAATGAACATATTTTGAAATGGATTTACAGCAGTCTTATGTGTAACAAGAAATATGAGGTTTATCTTCTGCATAATTGCATTTCCCAAAATATAACTATTCAGGAGAATCTTTTATGCTGTTATTCTTCCTGGTAGTATAATGTTGTACCGTGTTAGCCATAGAAAGTAGTGGAAGAGTGAAGAAATCAGGCGATACCTTTTAGACGCTGAGTATATTTGATAGTAAGCTTTCGAGAGTCTAGCTCATTTATGAATGAATTGTCAACTGGGTGTTGCCAGTTGGATGGATGATGTCTCTACACATTGTCTGATCAGTGCTGACAGTTCTACACAATACCCAGTTGACGAGAGGCACGAGGCACAGAGTTCTAAAAAAACATGTGACAGATTTGTTATTCTTGGTGATACAATTATCAACTAAAATCAACATGTCAGGGTAGACGACAGGTCCTCCTTAAATGTCATATTCAGCGTCTACTCTAGCTAGAGGCAGTGCCTCTTACCAAAAAGGGACTTTGTATCTTTGCTGTGTGTGCATTTATACAGTGTTTTAAAGAATTTTCATATAACTGCAATATCCAATAGATAAAAGCAAGTTTTACAACTAGAATCTAAGGAAAAGTAAAAATGTCTCAGTGGAAAATCCCTCTTGTTACAATACTTTAGATGTGATACAAGTAATAAAGAAGTGAACCCCTAGAGGAACAATTAAAGGATATTTTTGCAGGGAAATATGCTGCTCCAATGCAAATTTATGCAAATTACAGTAGATGAAATAAGGGTTCAGGGAAATGGCAAACATGTCATGCAATGAGGATATTTTCTAGCATTTTATTACATTACTACTATATTCAGTGGAGTAAATAGTTAATAATGGTGAACATTGTCCTGGACTGGTAATCAGTTTTGGTGTTACTAATAAAGCATAGTTTTATGCAGATAGTCCTTGTACATTGTGTGTACAAGGTCTGCTTGACCTATAAAAACTACGTCACCGAGAGATATCATATGTGGTCTCCTCTCATATGCTGATATAATGGATATATATTAAGTGCTGCCAGAGAGAAAGCAGATGTCAAATATGGTGATGCCACACTTGCCTTTTATCAGGATTTGGCTCCTCCACTCTTGCAAAGAGATGACTCCTGAAACCTCTTCTGGAAGCTTTGCAGGAAAAGAACTTGTAGTATGCCTGACTATACACTTTTGGAGACCCTATCCTGCATAAGGGGCGCGTCATTGTCACCCATACACTGGCTAATTTGAACAACGTGTGGGAACTGCTGAACGTCACCCCCATGGAGATCCCGTCATGGATGCCCATGCATGAATTGGAGCATTTGCCACTGATTCCTAGGAGCAACACTTGGAGTCACCCACAGTGTTTCAAGTCACCCAAATCAAAGCGTTCCCTGTAGAGGATAGCTGCTATCTGATCATCGTCTTATTATGAGTTTGCTTGGTTTAAACGATAACTTGTTTGTAGTTTCGCATTCAGCCATGGGAGACTCATTGTCAGTTCTTGTGAACCCGTTTGTTGCTTTCATCTGGCCATATGCATCAAGGTTCGATATATCATATAATGCCTGTGTGAGTAAAGTCGTTTCCCTTGACCTTGCAATGTTATTTCTTCTCGTTTTTTTTAACCAATATGAGACTCATGCTGGAGTTTTACGTTAATTCTATTACCAGTTATTATATTTAGCTACACCAGGTTACTACCATGTGTAAAGGTTGAGTTTATAACTTAATTTATGTTGAATTTACCGTGTTTACATATAATCCTATAACTCTTGGCAATCTCCCAATGGCCTACCCGGGTTCAGTTTAAGTTACTTTCCCCAACTTGTTGTTCCATAATCAGGCAATGGGGACTTTGTGTTTTACCTTTGTAAAATACTGTGAACAGCTATAGAGACTTGAATACTGGTTGATATCTTTTGTTATTCCTTTACCTATATGTGGCCTGTATATCATTCTGCCCTTTAAGCATTTCCTCGATGTGAGGATGACCAATTATTGCCTGTTTTATATAGTTTATAATACTCCCCCTTGAAGCCCTTTTTACAAGCAGTTAGACAATGGTCAGACTTTCATTGTCTTATAGGGACGATAACTCTCCAGTCCACTGCATTTGCAGATGATTTTTAATTTCCAACCTGAAACTGGGTTTACCCAAATTTCAAGAGATTATTGACTCATATGGATTCCTTTCCAATTACAAAGTAAATATTAGTAAGTCAGAGATTTTCAATATATCTCTACCTTTAGCAGTAGCCAAAGAATTGCAGCATATCTTACCATCCCTTTGGTCTTCCTTGCATATTAAATATCTAGGTATTAAACTTCCTAGTCGCATAGAGGGAACCTACTCTCTTAATTACGCACCTCTAATCTCTGAAGTTCAAAATTGCTTCAGATCTAAGACATACCTGATCCAAACATATTATGCCCTAAATCTTGTATAAATTACATATACTCCCTAGTTTTCTCCCTACATTGTTTTTTCAAATCCCTCCAAGCTATGTTCTCAAGATATACAGTCATATGGAACCCACAGAAGACGCAGAAAAGTGGCATACTAAGCTCTGACAAGGCTTAAGTCAGCAGGAGTCATTAATCGCCCCCCCCCGCCCCCCACCCCCCCCCCCCCCCCCCCCCCCCCCCCCCCCCCCCCCCCCCCCCCCCCCCCCCCCCCCCCCCCCCCTCCCTGAGGTTTGCCCCCAGTAATATCAAGCTATACAACTCCAATTCTAGCTTGTCCTTGCTACTCTGCAGGGAACAAATACTTTGCTTCGGAATGACTAGCCACAGCAGCTCATGTCCCCATATTATTGAGAGACCTGTGGATTCCAAGCCACAACTGGCGCAATTTAAGAGGAAAAACAATCCAGCACAAGAAAAGGGCCGGGCGGAGAAAGGGGAAAGCGAGGAGGACCCGACAAGGCGCAGAAGGGCCAGCTACACCGAAAAAAAAAGGAGGGGAAAAGGGGGAAGGGGGGAAATACTAGAGGCGCCTGTGATATGTGCAAGGTCCTGCAACCTAAGCTAGCTCCCTCTCCTTCTGATCCCGCACTTCCTACCCAAGATTCATTTTATCCCAAGAGACTTTTAAAATCCATTATTAAAAACCATAATGGTAGATTTCTGTGTGAATAAAAAGTTACCAACTGCACAAACTCTCTGCTGGATGCTTTTTTCTGTGAGCCTCAATTTCCTACATTTTGACCACTATAACAACTGAAAGAAGCTGTTCTCCTCCTAATACTATTGCAATAGACCTTACACAGAATCTGAACAAATTATTGCGACTGGGCTCTCATCAATGAAAACCTCCTCCTTGCTGAATAAATTTGTCTGTCCTAAATTAAGTGGTGGAAGAGTGAAGAAATAAGGCGATACCTTTTAGAGGCTAACTGAGTATATTTGATAGTAAGCTTTCGAGAGTGCTAGCTCTCTTCTTCAGACATGATGTAATGCAAGAAACTGAAAATTCACACTCTTTATACACACACAAGACATGGATCTTCAAAAGGATCTTGGAATAACAAAATGCAATATAAGTAGGGAAGTTATTTACAACAGGTCAGGAAATAAACAGTCTGGGAAACTTTGAGGGGCGTGATGGAGAGATCTGTTATCTGTTTGCTGTCAGGTGGTGATTTGTGAACCTCACAGTTCATATATAGTGTGACATGAAACTGGCATGAGTATTAAGTCCAAAAGTGACGAACATATAAAGAGACCCAGAAAGAAGCCGGAGTGCCCCTAGTTGTCACCTACAACCCACAGCTGGAGATCCTACGAAGGATTGCCAAGGAGCTCCAACCTGTGCTACATAGGGACAACAGACTCAAAGAAATATTTCCAATCCCCCCTCTCCTTTCCTTTCAACAACCACCAAGCCTGAGGCGTATTATTGTCCAGAGTGCCCTGAAGACCCCATGTAAGGGAATCACTAGAGGAGCGATTCCCCAGTAGCTGCTAGAGAACTTAGGGGGGAGGGGCACAACGAGACAGTGGACCCTAAGCTGAATCCTCCCACTGTCCCTAACTAACTTGCCCGATCTGTCCTAGGTGACAGCCAGCAACCAGTCGACAGTCCCTCCTTATAATAAGTGATAACACAGAACGAAGACAAGACGCACAACAACAAAGGGAGGTCAGCTAGCCAATGGGTCGGTAACAATTGATCAAAGCAGCACAGAATCGAGATCCAAGAGAATAGTCAAAGTCAAAGCCAGTGGTCAGAAAATCAGAAGAGCAGGTAACAAATAACAAGAAGTATAGCCAGTAAGCAAAATGCAATAGCAGGCGCCCATAGGAAAGTGGGCAAACAATAAATAGGGAGAAAGAACCCGTCCCACACTTGATAGGAGGATAGGCTGTCAATCACCAAGGCAGGACTAAAGTTAACTCTTAGTGGAGCAGAGGGAGAGCAAGGTGAAGGAGAAGGGCGTGGTGGAAAATCAATTAAGGAGGTGAGAGAATAGGACAGTGTTCAGACAGTACAAGAAAAACCCAAAGAAAAGAATCACAACCGGGCACGCCTCCTGCGCCGCAGCGTGCGCCTGGAGGACGGCGCCAAAGCCCGGACAGGCAAGGACGTTACACCCCAACTGAAAATGGCACCTCACCTTGCCTGCAAAACAGGTGTGAGACCTGCAGGCACATCCACACTGCTGACAGTGTACCTATCCCACAGTCACAACAAGTGCACAGAATTAGGGGGACATTTTCCTGCAGGTCTTCCAATGTGGTGTAGCTCATAATGTGTGTGCAATGTCCCACCACAGGCCTCTATGTGGGGGAAACAAGGCAGAGACTCAGTCAACGCATGAACTCACACAGAATCACCATTGATAACAGTAGAACAGATCTCCCAGTGGCCACACATTTCTCTGGAGAAGACCACTCTATTGAAGATTTGCGGGTTGTGGTTTTAATGGGACATTTTAAGATGCAGAGGGAGAGAAAGGAATGGGAATACAAGTTAATGCAAAAATTTCAAACTCTGCAATTTGGACTTAATATTCATGCCAGCTTCATGTCACACTATGTATGAACTGTAAGGGTCACAAATCACCACCTGACACCACCTTAACAACTCTTGTGGAGACGAAAGTTGCTAGAGGCCCACCTCTTCCTTTCCCCTTACATTGTTTATATCGTAAAGTAAAAATTGTTTCTTGATTGAAACCTTTATTAGGTCTTTGGCTGTATTTTACTGTTTTTGCAAAGTGTTTATTTTGTATGCTTATCTTTCAATAAATGAAAAATGAATAAGCAAAAAATAGATCAGTAGGGCTCTGAAGCCTGGCACCCCCATCAATCACATTTCTCAAGAGCCGCGGCGCCAGAACTATGCAGTAGACAGCTCCATCCATTGTGTAGTGTGTTGGGTTATTGAAAATCTGCTCCCATTCAAGTCTTCGGTATCAGAAGCCTAGGAAACTCTTTTAACAATAGTTACCAATGTAGAGGCTAGGAGGAATGGAACATGGAACTAGAAATGGAAAAGTTAGAATATAAGCAAGTTAGTGGTATTCTAGTGCTTGAATTAGAGAATAACATCTGATGGACCAAGTTATATAAAATCAGAGGCATTTGAAGGTTTAGTATAATGACATACATTTCGACGGTTGGCTCTGTACAACCTGCAACTTCTGCGTACTGTAGCTGTAATGCAGCCATGAATTGTACGTGTGTCTTGGGCTACACAGGCAACAATGTACTTCTGACACTGTCAACAATATATTAAATGTTGCTGTTTTCCATTATATCAGGATTACTACATTATGCAGGCAAAAGAAGAATCATCCCCTTAGATATTTTCATCTTTATTTGTGTAACACTGAAAGATTATGGCATATGATACTGATCAAAGAAAAAACATGTCAATGTAAAAACAAATTTCTACTAAATTATCTAATTTAAGTAATCTTCAGAATAGCCAATAGTTTTTGTAGAAGTTAGGTAACTTTTTCAGTGGTACAGTTAGGGTATCCCATGTGAGTGTAGTATGAGGTATGAGGTATTACTGCTGATGGATCAGCTCCATAACGCAAAGAAGCTGCATGGGTGACCCATTATTGTCAGGTGCCAATTCATAAATCAACAAGGGGCTGCTCACAGAACCTGACTGCACCGAATGATCACTGATGACATATCCCACAAATATGCTAATAAAGAGAATCTTTCAGTTCCAACATATCTCCCAAACCGATAATAGTGACATGTAGAAGTGCCTTTAGTCAATGACCCCTAAAACCATTAGAGGGTTTTGGGGATCATTGACTATTATAGGGAAATTCTTATGCCCTATCCCTGTTTTATAACACACTTAATAAAGGGTATCTCAAAAACAGTAGTAGTAGGCTAGGTTTGGAGACCACTAAGCTTGAACTATAGCATAAAAAACTCTCAGTCACCCTTGTTTTTCTGCACTCACCACTCACCAGGGTAAGGAGTTAGGATAAATTTTGACTATACCTGCACTAGTATTATGCTAGTTTACGTTTTGCTGTTGTAAGATTTAGGGCATACTGCATGAAGCAATGCGTTTGGGCACATACACGTGTCTGAAGGAACACTACAAAATTTTATATGAATGTACATTAGCCTTGCATGGGTGATAGAATGCTATTTTAATTTTCATTTTTAGCACTCTATGTCTTCTTGTTTTTTATAAAAAGCTGTATTATGTACTGTATGTTGAACTGACCTTCAGAACAAAATAATTGATAAGAATTGACTATTAATAAAAAGCTGAAAATGTAATCCTCAGCATAGAATATACAGCTCTGTAGATCAGAAACAGTTATCAGGTCCTGCACACGTCAGTCAACCATGGTCCCTTCAGAAAGGTGTCCCATTTATCTTTCAGATATGGCAGTGTCTCGTCTTCCATCAGTATGTGATTAATTCTGTGCAATAAGTCATTCTTCCTAGAACAGATGGGTAGAGCCCTGTGGTCTCCAACATATAACCTTGCGTAAAAATTTTAATGAAGCTTAACTGAACTTAAACTGGAATTCATGAAGACTGACTGATGGGTTTCTTCACTGAGGTAGAAGATCTGCATATACTGCTGCTATAGCTAAACTGTGCTTGGTTCTATGCAGTTTGTCAGTGTTACAACTATCAGAAATCATTAAGAATTATCTATCTATCTATCCATCTATCCATCTATCTATCTATCTATCCTCTTCTATACAATATACATACATACATACATACATATATGAGTGTGTGTAACCAGAGCAGCCTTATAACTATTTTAAGTGAAAAGCCAACGAGTTGTTCTTGAGGGAAAGTTAATTATTTCCCATTCCACTAAAATATTCTGCAGTGCTGTAGAGCAGTCCTTGTTCCCCATGGGGCTCACAATCTAATTTTTAGCTGGGGACACATGGGACAAAAATGCAGAGTTTTTACAGCTGTGTATAAATGTAGCATTTTACATTCTGAGATCTCATCCAGACATTCCTGAAAAAAATCAGAAGAGGAAAATGCGCTGCAGTGTTTTTTATGAATGCTGCATGTTAATTATCTTTTTGTAATTGCTGCTTTTTAGCATTTTGTTTTCATAAATTAACATGGGGAGCAAGAAAACCTCAGCAAAAACTGCCGACATAGATTTGTTAGATTTGATAGAAACACTACAAGTTTCATTGTGAAAATGCAGGTAGAATAAAGTTCGGATTCAGGGTTTGAATTAGGAACAGGAAAAGAGCTTTCAGTTGAAAACAACATGCAAGCATTTGGTAAGATTTTACCTGCATTTTTTTCCCACTAGCCAAGAGTGGGGGAGAGGTAGATTTAGGAATGGCTGCGGAGACAAGAGCAGGAGCGTCCAGGGGAGATTAAAGTAAAAAAACGGGTGAGGAGGGGGCGTGATAGCGTTCCTGATGAAGCAGGGCATGAAGTATAACATATATAACAATAACAGTAAAACAGTATAACCATTATAAAGCATATAGAGGAAAGGAGTATAGAAGGAGGTCTGAAAAGAGGGAGAGTAATAGAACACATTCCAAAGTTGCCACACTTTCTGATGGGTACTGTCATCTGGTTTAAGAGCTACAAACAGGTCTTCCATCCCCTGAATGTGTACGATCTCCTGTAGCCAGTCTGACATGGATGGGGGAGGGCTGGTATTCCATCTAGGGGTGATGACCGACCTGGCCGCTATCAACATAAAACCGACCAGTTTGCGAATATGTTTCTGAATCTTGCAAGAAAAGATTGAGAGGAGGAGAAGGGCTGGTTCATTCTCTAGTACCACCCCAGTAACTTCCCTGATGACTCTGTGAACGTCATGCCAAAACAGGATGAGAGTGCGGCAGTTCCACCAGACATGCAGCATCGTACCGTATCCTGAAGAGCAACGCCAGCAGAGATCAGTGGTCGATGGGAAAATGCTGTGGAGGACAGAGGGGACTCTGTACCACCTGGAGAGGATTTTGAAGTTGGTTTCCTGTGCCTTACAAGGCAGAAAATTTGTGACAGGAGCAGAAGGCAGTCCCATTCTCTCTCTCCTAGCCTTACCCTGCATTTCCTCAGCATGTTTTTGCTGTGTTTCAGTCCTGTGTAATCTTAGCCCTTAAAGACACATAACATACTATAACTTAATAGTGTCGCTAAGGTTGCTCAAGAGCTGAGCCCCTTCCATATCTGTTGGGTGATGATATTATACTCCTGCTGCTAATAGCCGTAACTGGTGCTTGTATTGATTTCAGCTGTTAGTCCTTTAGAAGCCTTTGTATATTGCAACCAAGGCATCTAAACAACAGTGGCACTTGGGCACAACCATATTGGTCCCAATTGCTGTCCCCACACTGTCATCGGGTTGCCATCACTGCCAGGAGTCTATTGAAAGCTCTATTATCCCCCATTCCCTGGATCACAAGATTCCTTAGATAAAAAGAAAGAAAGAAAAATTTACCTAAAGACATTAGACATATCTGAGTACAAAAATTTCCAAACTATAAAAATATTTACAGTGAATTCCATAACAGGAAAAAAAATTAAAACGTGCAAATCGTTGTTTTCTGTCACTTTACCTCTTCAAAAAAATTGAATTAAAGGTGATTAAAATGTCATACACTGGTTGCATTTGGACCGGGGAACCCAGTGCTAAAAGGCAACAATTGTAATAGAAATTACTGAACTGAAAATATTACACAAAGATCTCATATCTAGCCCTTGCCTGCAAAATCATGTGCATGTACATGATATGATGTATGTGTACGTAAAGGTGACAACATAAGTTCAGAAGTTATGCCTTTGTGGAGGCTTATCTTATCCTGTCTGTTTAAACTTCTGAAATACAGTCAATAATGAACGTAAGTAATTAGAAAGATCAAGGAGTAAAGGCACATCCTCACAAAGGCCCCTGGCCTGCATATATGCCTTGTTAAAGAAGGCAATAATACTTTAAACACTGACCATACCAAAGCATCATATAAGTGATCTACAGATCACCTTGTGAAGTTCTCTAGTAAGACTAAATTAAAAAAATTAAAAAACATTTTTTGCGTATGGCAGATGTCAGGTATTTAAATATAATGACTGCTCAGGAGCTGAGCAGCCACCATAGCCACCGAGTCTCTGCTGTATTATACATCCATTTTGCCGAAGATCACCTGCACCCGGAGAGAAATCAAGGGCCGGTGTCCCATTGTCATAACAGCTGGGAACCTATTAAAGGTTCCCAGGCTTGTCTACCATTCATTTGTATGGCAGGCTGCTTTATGCGACTATATGGCGACTTTTAGAAAAAAAAAAATTTTTTTCAAAGTTTTAGATTTTTATTAATGTGTTAAGATGTAAATAAAACTTTAGAAATTTAGTATCCCCGGAATTGTACCGAAACATAGAATACAGGTGACATGTCATTTTGGATGCAGAGTGAATGCCCATAAGAAAGTCGCACAAATGCACTTTTTCTCCAATTCCACCCCAATCATCTGAATTTTTTCCAGCTTCCCAGTGCATTGTAAAGAATAATTAATAGTACCATTATGAAGTACAATTTATCCTGCAAACATTAATCCCTCATATGGCTCTGTGAATGGAAAAATTACAAAGTTTTGGGGGTTGGAAGGGGGGGGAGAAAAAAAAAAAAAAAAAAAATTTCTTGTGTGGAGAAAAAAAAAAAAAAAAAAAAAAAAAAAAAAAAAAAAAATTTTTTTTTTTTTAAAAAATATAAAAAAATATATATATTTTTTTTTTTTTTTTTTTTTTTTTTTTTTTTTTTAATATTTTGTGTATTTTTTTTAAAAAAAAATTTTTTTTTTTTTTTAAAAAAGTAGTGTGAACCGAGAGCAAGGCAAGTGGTTTGGACTCCGCAACCAGAAATGAACGCACACGCGGTAGTTCAAGAAAAAAAAAATATATTTACTATAAGTTAATAAAGGCTAGTTAAAGGTAAAATGACAGGGATAAAGACAAGCAAAATATACAATATAGCATGAACAATTTCAAGGCAAATTCTGCAATGGTTTCTACTTTTACTCTGTCCACTTTTGCAGTATGGACACCGAATGAACAATATACTCAAAACTATCCCTAACTGACCCTGACTTCACATTTGGGTGCACCCCCTTTTCCCCAGTGGTCCAGGTGGACCGCTTACAGTCCGTAGAAGCGCGCGGTGGGGCCCAAAGTCGGTCCTTTCTTTTATAGTGAAGCGTCCTCTCCTCACGGTTATCAGGATCTTGGGAGAAATTAAGTCCTCTTTAACAGGGAAACCCAATGAATGCAATGTAATCCAACAGCAGATTCCACTCAGCACACTGACAGTCCTGCCGAATCCATACACTGAGCTGGGATGTAAGCCGGGGTTTAGCAGTTACTGTCCAGTACGTCAACAGCACTGCGAGTCTCTATCTGTGGTATCCATATACACAGTCACAATGTCAGTCTCACTGATCAGCCACTGAGCACAGTTCCTTTCACGTGAACTCACTAGTCCTGTTGTCTCTTTAGACTCTGTTTGTCTCTGTACCAAGATACAGCTTAGCTGTACAGAAAAATCTCCACACCAGTTCAATACAACACAGACACCTGTCTTCTCTCTTGCCAAGATGGCTGCTGCTCTCTGTCTCGTCACTTCCTGCTTCTCTGTTCACACTTTGTCTGCAGAACAGGCAGGCTGATATAAAAGGGGGGGGGGCGTCTAACTCCAGCATCATGTCACAATTACAATGGCTGCTGTCTTAAAGGAACAGAATCACAGAAATACATTCAACATTAACAGTTTATACAGACAAATGAAGCTTAGGACAACATTGGCTGTCTCTTACAGTAGTACAACATAAAACAACTATACATGTGTAGTATTGCAATTATTGTGTCATGCCATAGAATAAGAGCAACATGCCATTTGTGCTTCACAGTTAACATTGTAAACATAAAATGCGGCACAAGCTGTAATTAATTGGCGTACCTACCATGACCACGCAGCTGCTATGGGACCTGTGGGAGACGGGGTGGGGGCATGCTGATCTTCTTCTCCTTCTTCCTTAAAGCAATATATTGGGTAGAACACTTAAGTTAGCTTGAGCTGTAAGTCTGAATATGATCCTTGAGATGAGAATACCCCTTTAACGGCTGAGCAAGCTAGGGGATTTCAATTTCAAGTGCACGTACCACCTGAGAGGCAACAAAATTATTAAGAGGAATAAACACATCAGTTCGTTAAGACTGGCAAACTATACCCAAGTCTTAATAAATTGGCCCCATGGTGTTCAGAATGAACACCATATTAATAAAGCACTTGAATGATGCAGATTGTGATTTATTTTAAATGAAAAAATTCCTTGACTTATTATATCTATGCACGCCCTTTTGTATTTGGTGGTTTTTTTAATTCCACTAAAAAGTACTAAAAGTCACTAAGTTTGACGACCCACATTGCGGAAATACAGCTTTTGTTGCAGATTTTGCTGTGGGTTTTTGAGCCAAAGCCAAGATTGGATTGAGCAGTAGGGGGAAGTAGAAGAACTTCCTTTATATTTTCCATTTGGCTTTGGCTCAAAAAAACACATCAAAATCTGCAACAAAAAAAGCTGCGTTTCTGTAACGTGGGGCCTCAGCCTAAAATATACAATTTATCTTGCAAAAAAGTAGCCTCCACACATGTATATCAGTATAACAATAAAAAATAATGGCTCTCTGAATGTGGTGACAAAAAAACAAAAAAGCAGTCCCTAATACAGAGGCATAGCTAGCGTGGGGACAGCTGCCCCAGGCCCACTCATTTTGTGGGGCCCACCATTAATACATCCAATCTAGTTAAAACACTTCCAGTAACTTGACAATATTGTAAACCGCAAGACAATACAGGCCTGCCATTTACAAGACGCTGAGACCACAGACAGATGTCTGCTCCTCAGCACGGGCGGCGCGATGACGTCACAACAATGTGCCGCCTGCGCTCAGACACAGACATCCTGTGCGTGGACAGGGAGGAAGCGGCGGCTCCATTCATCAAGATCGCAGGTAGGTGAGTATGACTTTTATTTTGTGGGTATATTAATAGCATAGCTCCCAGTGGGGGAGTCCGGATTTTACACAGCTGTCCCGCGGTCCCGCATAGCTTACAGTTTGTCCCGCTATGCCCCTGAAGTGTTTTGCTGTTAACAAACTTTATTAGGGTAGTGTAAAGGGTAGATGCTAAATCCTAGTGGGTAAAGGACCTTTGAGACGTCATGACCATGTGATCAGACTCTTGCGTAGGCAGAGCTATTCTGGATACTGCGGGACAGACTGTGATGATGTTACACAGAAAGCTGCTGGGAACAGAGTGATCGAAGAGAAAGAGACACAGTATGTGTGAGGAAGAGAGGGGGAACTGGGGGCAGATGTAGGGGCCAGTTAAACTGAAGGCAGATAAAGGGGACATTAAGCTGGTGGTAGATGGAGGGGACAATTAAACTGGGTGCAGATGAAGGGGGAAATTAACTTGGTGGCAGATAAAGGGGGATATTAAACTGGGGGCTGATAAAGGGGGCATTAAGCTGGTGACAGATGAAGGGGGACATTAAGCATTAAGATGGTGGCAGATAAAGGGGGACTTTAATCTGGGGGAGTAGCTGGAGGGTGACATTAAACTGGGGGCAACTGAAGGAGGACATTAAACCATGGGGGGTAGCTGGAGGGGGACATGTCTGCCTCTAGTTGCCCCCAGTTTAATGTCCCCCTCCAACTACCCCCACTGTTTAATGTCACCCTCCAAATGTCCCATAGTTTAATGTCACCCTACATCTGCCCCAGTTTAATGTTCCCTCTAGTTTTCACCAGTTTAAACTGGGGCACGATTAGAGGGACTTAATACTGTGGGGCAATTGGAGGAGAACATTATAATGTGGGGGCATATAATGTTAGGGTTACTGTAGGAGCATTATACTGTGTGGGGGCACATGGAAAAATAGATGAGAATGGGCGGAGTCAACATAGAAGCGGGTGGAGCTAAATTTGCCTCAGCGCGCATAGCACAACCTATATTTTGTCCCTCTTTCTGTCCTTTGAAAGTTGGAAGGTATGTAATAGTATAAGGGGTGGTTAGGAGGGGGAAATAGAACTATAAAGGGAGGATTCATTAGGGGGCATTATGACAATGGGGGTTCATTTATTTAAGGGTTATTGGGGGGCATTATGAATACAAGGGGGGAGATTATTTATATAAGGGGCCATTAGGGGGCATCATTTATATTAGGCATTATGAACATAAGGGGGTGGTCATTGATATTAGGGGTCATTAGGGGTGCAGTATTTATGTCACGGGGAATCAGGGGCATAATATGAGGGGGCAATTAATTTAATTAAAGTTGCACTTGGGCTTCATTAAGGCTAAGGCGGGCTCCAGCAAAAAAAAGCACTGCAGAAAAAACCGCAGCGGTAACATTGTGGTTTTTCCCGCAGCGCTTTTCACAGAAGGTCCGCAGAGGTTTCCCCTGTGGACTTTCTGTTTTTAATACACCTATACAGAAACTGCCAGCGTTTCCATAGGTATAATTGACATGCTGCAATTTCCAAAACCGCAACGGTTTTGGAAATTGCAGTGCGTCTGCTGCACATTTTTCCGCACTGTGTGGATGGGATTTGCTAGAATGCCACTTTTTTTGCTGTGGGTTTTCGCCACATGGGGCCTCCATCCCATCCCCACTTTGCAGTAAAATATGCGCAGCGCATTCGCTGCGATTTCCAAAACAGTCGCAGTTTTGGAAATCACAGCATGTCAGTTAAACCTATGGAAATGCCAGCGGTTTCCCTATAGATATAATTGAAGCAGAAAGTCCGCAGAGGAAACCTCTGCGAACTTTCTGTGCAAAATGCTGCAGGAAAAACCGCAATCAATAAGAGGAGCTAAAGATATGTGTTGCAAACTTTGCAGAGACTGGAAGAAGTGGTCATGGCCTTCCATATACTCATAGTATCGGTATACGAACATGTCCAAATTGGGGGCCCACTTGGACAAGTTCGCCCCCCCTGTGCTGAACCCCTAGCTACGCCTCTGCCATAATATCAAAATTACAAAAAAGCGTCCATAAATTCTGTATAACCACCAATATTACATATAGGGACATACACACACCAATACAGACAGTTACAAAAACATATATAGAAAATAAAAACCCCAGATAAAACAATGTGTATGCCAAAAAAGCAAGCATGGATAAACTGGAATCATTTAATTTAAATATTTTCATCTACACATATCTGGACATACAGTATACGCATCTTTACCATTGTTGGAACTTGCAGAACAAAACCTTTAGTTATTAGACAATAACTAAAAGTTATACCATAAAGAGTCCTAATGCTCCTGTTACCTTCCTTGGATGTGAAAATGTGCAGTCCAAGCAGGCACAACGGAAAAGTCAGTTGTCCATTGCGCCTCCTCAGACTTCGTTGATAGGCTTTATTTACTATATATACCCATTACAAAATAAAAGCATGTGTCTGTTTACGTCCCTATACTGTATGTAATATTGGTGGATATATACAGTACAGACCAAAAGTTTGGACACAACTTCACATTCCAAGAGTTTTCTGTATTTTCATGACTATAAAAATTGTAGATTCACACTGAAGGCATCAAAACTATGAATTAACACATGTAGAATTATATACTTAACAAAAAAGTGTGAAACAACTGAAAATATGTCTTATATTCTAGGTTCTTCAAAGTAGCCACCTTTTGCTTTGATTACTGCTTTGCACACTCTTGCCATTCTCTTGATGAGCTTCAAGAGGTAGTCACCTGAAATGGTCTTCCAACAGTCTTGAAGGAGTTCCCAGAGATGCTTAGCACTTGTTGGCCCTTTTGCCTTCACTCTGCGGTCCAGCTCACCCCAAACCATCTCGATTGGGTTCAGGTCTGGTGACTGTGGAGGCCAGGTCATCTGGCGTAGCACCCCATCACTCTCCTTCTTGGTCAAATAGCCCTTACACAGTCTGAAGGTGTGTTTGGGGTCATTGTCCTGTTGAAAAATAAATGATGGTCCAACTAAACACAAACCGGATGGAATAGCGTGCCGCTGCAAGATGCTGTGGTAACCATGCTGGTTCAGTATTCCTTCAATTTTGAATAAATCCCAAACAGTGTCACCAGCAAAGCACCCCCACACCATCACACCTCCTCCTCCATGCTTCACGGTGGGAACCAGGCATGTAGAGTCCATTCGTTCACCTTTTCTGCGTCGCACAAAGACACGGTGGTTGGAACCAAAAATCTCAAATTTGGACTCATCAGACCAAAGCACAGACTTCCACAGGTCTAATGTCCATTCCTTGTGTTCTTTAGCCCAAACAAGTCTCTTCTGCTTGTTACCTGTCCTTAGCAGTGGTTTCCTAGCAGCTATTTTACCATGAAGGCCTGCTGCACACAGTCTCCTCTTAACAGTTGTTGTAGAGATGTGTCTGCTGCTAGAACTCTGTGTGGCATTGACCTGGTCTCTAATCTGAGCTTCTGTTAACCTGCTATTTCTGAGGCTGGTGACTCGGATGAACTTATCCTCCGCAACAGAGGTGACTCTTGGTCTTCCTTTCCTGGGGAGGTCCTCATGTGAGCCAGTTTCTTTGTAGCGCTTGATGGTTTTGGCCACTGCACTTGGGGACACTTTGAAAGTTTTCCCAATTTTTCGGACTGACTGACCTTCATTTCTTAAAGTAATGATGGCCACTCGTTTTTCTTTACTTAGCTGCTTTTTTCTTGCCATAATACAAATTCTAACACTCCATTCAGTAGGACTATCAGCTGTGTATCCACCTGACTTCTGAACAACACAACTGATGGTCCCAACCCCATTTATAAGGCAATAAATTCCACTTATTAAACCTGACAGGGCACACCTGTGAAGTGAAAACCATTTCAGGTGACTACCTCTTGAAGCTCATCAAGAGAATGGCAAGAGTGTGCAAAGCAGTAATCAAAGCAAAAGGTGGCTACTTTGAAGAACCTAGAATATAAGACATATTTTCAGTTGTTTCACACTTTTTTGTTAAGTATATAATTCCACATGTGTTAATTCATAGTTTTGATGCCTTCAGTGTGAATCTACAATTTTTATAGTCATGAAAATACATAAAACTCTTGGAATGAGAAGGTGTGTCCAAACTTTTGGTCTGTACTGTACCTTATTTGTACTTGTTAAGAAAACTATTGAGTAGTTTTTGTATGATAACAATAAAGAAATATATTCTATGCAAAAATATAGTTTTTACATTTATATGGTTGTAGGATGGTAGCTCAGCTACAGTATACTCTACTCTGAAATTGCTTTTACCTTACACCTGTGATACTCTATGCTGACATTTTACACTAAGGCCCACATTGCAGAAAAACTGTTCTTTTTGTTGCAGATTTTGCTGCGTTTCTTTTTAGCTAAAGCCAGGAATGGATTTAGCAGAAGGGAGAAGTGTAAGTGTTTTCTTTATATTTCTCATTCCTTTCAAAGCCACTCTTGGCTTTGGCTCAAGGAGCCACAGCAAAATCCGCAACAAAAAAAAAGCAGCTTTCCGCAATATAGGGTCTTAGCCTAAAAGAGAGTCTAGTACAATAAAAAAAAAAGAACTAAGTCAATAATTATTCATTCAAAGGTATTCATAAAATATGTTTTTTAGACCATTGGGTACTCTTTTTACAGAAAAAAAAGTGACCCAGTTCCTACCCTCCACTACTGATCAAGCATTATGCCACGATATGAAAAGAATACACAAAAGCTAGTAATGAAAATGCCTTATATAATACATAGAGTAGCAGCCAGTTTAATAATATAAAAACAAGTTAGAGTGGCGGAAATTGTTTTTAGTTATGATCCACAGCTCCCATTGGAGTCACCCAAGCATGAACACACAATAAAAAGGCAGGAAATTTAATAAGATTCCAAATTGCTTTTCTTCAGAATTCAAATGGCTTCATATATTACAGAATGTTCACAATAAGTATCGCGCTTCCTATTTTCTTCAGTTACTTTTTTCTACACGATTCGTTCTTGTGTTAATGAATTTTAGATTTTCCTTTAATAAATGTTTCCTAGGAAATCCTCATTATTTGTGGCTTCATCAATCTTAAGCAGAGACACAAACTGCCCCTTTCTAAGCACCTGGATTCGATACAGTATGATCCTCACGTAGGAGTGCTTTGCACAGTTCCACCGAGAAGAATTCAGTAATTGAAAAGACCTTATAAATCAATAGGACTAAATTGGAAACTCAGAGAGAATTTCACATAATTCACAAGCTCCCTTGTTAAGACTTTTCCAAGTTTCATTTCAGTTTGCTGTGACAAAAAATTGGCATGGTTCAAAAAATTACATTACCTCGGACTATTAGTGAATGAGACTTTAATAGTTGTATTAGTGGGAGTTATACATGCTTTCTATAGAGAATGTCATAATATTTGTACATATCGTCTTATTCTCTGTACCATGGCAGATTGGCTTCATGAGACATATAGTTACCACCAGTCGCTACAACGCCACTGCAAAGACTAAATAAAGTCAACTTGGGGATATAGCCATGACATGTGCAATAAAATATTTCATATTTGTAGGTTTGCAGACAATAGTGGGATATGATGCCACTGACATTAAAAATTGAGCAATATTTTTTTCTTCAAGAACAATGCCGATTTTGTCAATAGAATGTGCTTGGTATCACAGCTCAGCCCTATTCACTTAAAGAGGACTTTATGGAGGGGGGCGTATGTAAGAGACAGCCAATGTTGTCCTAAGCTTTATTTGTCTGTATAAATTGTTAATGTTGAATGTATTTCTGTGATTCTGTTACTTTAAGACAGCAGCCATTGTAATTGTGACATGATGCTGGAGTGAGACCCCCCCCTTTTATGTCAGCCTGCCTGTTCTGCAGACAGAGTGTGAGCAGAGAAGCAGGAAGTGACGAGACAGAGAGCAGCAGCCATCTTGGCAAGAGAGAAGACAGGTGTCTGTGCTGTGTTGAACTGGTGTGGATATTTTTCTGTACAGCTAAGCTGTATCTTGGTCCAGAGACAAACAGAGTGTAAAGAGACAACAGGACTAGTGAGTCCACGAGAAAGGAACTGTGCTCAGTGGCTGATCAGTGAGACTGACATTGTGACTGTGTATATGGATACCACAGATAGAGACTCGCAGTGCTGTTGATGTACTGGACAGCACCTGCTAAATCCCGGCTTACATCCCAGCTCAGTGTATGGATTCGGCAGGACTGTCAGTGTGCTGAGTGGAATCTGCTGTTGGATTACATTGCATTCATTGGGTTTCCCTGTTAAAGAGGACTTCATTTCTCCTGAGATCCTGATAACAGTGAGGAGAGGACGCTTTACTATAAAAGAAAGGACCGACTTTGGGCCCCACCGCGCGCTTCTACGGACTGTAAGCGGTCCACCTGGACCACTGGGGAAAAGGGGGTGCACCCAAATGTGAAGTCAGGGTCAGTTAGGGATAGTTTTGAGTATATTGTTCATTCAGTGTCCATACTGCAGAAGTGGACAGAGTAAAAGTAGAAACCATTGCAGAATTTGCCTTGAAATTGTTCATGCTATATTGTATATTTTGCTTGTCTTTATCCCTGTCATTTTACCTTCAAATAGCCTTTATTAACTTATAGTAAATATATATTCTTTTCTTGAACTACCGCGTGTGCGTTCATTTCTGGTTGCGGAGTCCAAACCACCTGCCTTGCTCTCGGTTCACAAATTGGCGTAGTCGGCAGGATCCGCTTACCAGAATGGATGGTGATGCACCTGTTCGGGAGAATGGTGCTGGAGGAAGAATGCCAGCAGGGGCTATAATGAGTCAGTTAGCTAAATTTGATGGCAATAATATGTCAGTGAGTATGTGGGTGGAACAGATACGAATGATACAGCGAATGTACCAGACCACACCAGAAGTACTAGTAGAGCTAGCAATATTGACATTACAAGGGGATGCTAAGACCACGGTGATACTGAGGCCATTTGAACAAAGGCAGACATTTGAGCAAGTAGTCCAGATTCTAGAAACCATCTATGGAGAAACTGCATTGCTGGGGTCTCTGCAGGCTCGGTTCTTCCAGAGGGTACAACAGGAGAATGAAAGCCTTCCCCAATATGCAAATGCCCTACAAGAACTGCTCCGAGATATTCAAGGGAAGGAAAGAGGGGGCTCGCCAGCCTTCTGTAACCCTGATCGGACTCTCCGTGACCAGTTTGTCCTGGGGATACGTGACGGCAGTTTAACTGTGACTATGCAGGATTTTATACGACGAGAGACTGATGCTAAATTCCATGATGTACAGGTAGAGGCCATCTCCCGTGCCAATAGTATGGTCCCGAGGCCCCAGACTGCAGTTGGAGTTACTTTGTCACAGGGGGCTAGTTCTGGCTCAGAGACAGTAGAAAAGGGGACGGTTAAAGAAATTCTCACAGTAATGCAGAAACTGCAAGAGCAAATGGAACACTTGCACACCCGTTGTGATGAACATTCTATGAAAATTGCAGACTTCCAGAAAACTGGAGGTGAAAGGGTGAGCCGTCCATACCCAGAAAATCAGAATCACCCACCACCCCGCTGGAGGGATGAGGATAGGACCTACCGAAGGGGTCCAAATCATTTAGTGCAGTGCTCAGGAGAAATCGAAGGGGCTTACCGAAGGGGCCCAAATAGATGGCCAGAACGACGGGAGATACGCTGCTGGGAGTGTGGACGGATGGGCCACGTTGCTGCTAGATGTCCAGAGCAGCGACAAACTTATGAGAGACCGCCGTTAAACTGAAGTCCCCTGCTGCTGTAGGGCGTGTAGTAGGGGAGACTGACAAGAAGACTATGTGGGGAGAATGCCCTAATGATGACCTGATCGCTGCAAGTCCTGTTATACAGGTGGAAATGGAGGGTATTCCGGTTACCGGGATGATTGACACGGGTTCCCAAGTAACGACCTTGAGTAGAGACTGTTATGAACGGTACTTCCAGCAACATGTGAAATATGATCCCCATACATTCGTTCGAGTGGTCGCAGCTAACCAGTTACCAGTTCCAGTCGTGGGAGTGGCCTGGATGAATGTCCGGGTATGTGGCCAAGATCTAGGTAGGAAAGGCATTGTGGTGGTACAGGAGTCACATGAAGTAAAGGTCCCTGTCATTTTGGGGATGAA
Source organism: Leptodactylus fallax (assembly GCA_947044405.1). Lineage (NCBI taxonomy): Eukaryota > Metazoa > Chordata > Amphibia > Anura > Leptodactylidae > Leptodactylus > Leptodactylus fallax. The sequence continues at coordinate 2,568,966 of CAMRHE010000019.1, forward strand.
TGTGTTAAAAGAATTAGATCAGATCCTCTTTGAAAAGAAAGGTCACGGTTATTGGAAAGAAACCACCACCCATCGGCCTACTCAAACAGCTTTCCAGCGGCTGATCCGGACATGTGGCTTACAGAAAAGTTCGGATGCACAACGTCCTCTGGCTCGAATTTCAGTTCCTTTGCATACAAAAGTTACACTGCCACCCAGTCGGGAGACAATAGTGTCCATGCCCGTAGGCACCTGTCGGAAACTAGAGGGCATAGCTGTGTTGGTAGAACCACTGCAGGCAGCCGAAGGAGGTGTTGATCCGCTAGTGGCCCGTTCCTTGGCAATAGTTCGCAATGGAAGAGTACCACTTCGATGTGTAAACACTCAGGACCAGAGTGTGGACCTGACCCCAGGGAGGCAGCTGGCTAACATCTATGTGACTCCGGAGGAAGTAAGGAAAGTAACTCCAATGCAGCTGAAGCCGACTGAAAGGGATGAGTGGACCGTAACTGTGTCCATGGGAGAAGATGAGGAACCCACCTCTGAATGGAATGGCCGTGCAATTCGAGAACAGATGAAGATGGATGCAAGTTCATGTTCTCTGGAATGGGTGCAGAAGGTAGATGAGCTGTTGTGGGAGAACCGAGCCGCCTTTGCACGGTATGCTGAAGATTTTGGATGTACCACAGGGATCTACCATGAGATTCCCACAGGAGACACCCCTCCAATTAGAAAGCGCTACCGACAAATTCCTCCACAGTTGTATCAGGAAGTGAAAGAACTGTTAGCTAAGATGCTACAGGGTGGGATCATCCAAGAAAGCCAAAGTCCCTGGGCGGCTCCTGTGGTGTTAGTAAGAAAGAAAGATGGGTCCATCCGATTTTGCGTAGACTATCGGAAGTTAAACGCTTGCACCGTACGAGATTCCTACCCCTTGCCACGGATTGAGGAGTCTCTCTTAGCGCTGGGGAGAGCCCGGTACTTCTCCTCACTAGATCTGGCTAGTGGGTATTGGCAGGTGCCGATGGCCACAAAAGACAAGGAGAAGACGGCATTCATCTTGCCCATGGGACTATACGAATTTAACCGGATGCCCTTCGGGTTGACAAATGCACCCGGAACGTTTCAGCGGTTGATGGAGAAATGTCTCGGTGACTTCAACTTTGAGTTCACTCTCATCTACTTGGATGACATTATAGTGTATTCTGCGACCTTTGAAGACCATCTCCACCAGTTGGGGCAAGTATTTCGAAGATTGCGGGAACATGGGCTCAAATTGAAACCCAGTAAATGTCGGTTGTTCCAATCTGAAATTGATTACTTGGGTCACCGCGTATCAGGAGAAGGGGTGAGACCATCAAGAGACAAGATAGCGGCTGTTCAAGATTGGCCAATACCGACTACCCTGCGAGAAGTGAGGGCGTTCCTTGGAGTAGCCGGTTACTATCGACGGTTTATTAAGGATTTCGCCAAGGTAGCAGCACCACTTAATGCTCTCCTACGAGGCACATCCGGTGGTCCAAAGAACTGGTCCGTGAAGTGGGGACCTGAACAGGAACAAGCCTTCCAGGCATTGAAGGATGCACTGACAACAGCCCCAATCTTGGCATATGCTGATTACCACTTGCCGTTCCAGCTGTATACAGATGCAAGCCTGTATGGTCTTGGAGCAGTGCTTTCCCAGCTTCAGGATGGCCAGGAGAGGGTCATAGCGTACGGCAGCCGGTCTTTGAGAGATTCTGAAAGAAACCCCGAGAATTATAGTTCATTTAAGTTGGAGCTGTTGGCACTGGTATGGGCCATGACCGAGAAATTCTCTGAATATTTGACCGGTGCTGAAGTTTTAGTACTGACTGACAACAACCCACTAGCTCACCTGGAAAATGCCAAGCTCAGGGCGTTAGAGCAGAGGTGGATAGCCCGAATGTCTAAGTTCAATTTCCCTGAGTCTTCAGTCATTGCTCTATGGAGGGGATTTTGTGGACAGACTATGCCCCTGTATATGGTGCTGTGAGCGGCAACCTGGACAGACTATGACTCGGTTCTTGAACACTCAATAACAACTTATTACGGGACATACTGTGCCTGCCTGAGATCACCTCTGCCATCCATTCCTTTGCCCTTGATCACTTGGCTGACACCACTGACGCCGCTATTCAATTGGAAGCCCTAAAATGTGTATTACGTGGCATATTCATTTTTCATGGGGCACGTTTGAAGAGGGAGTGTTCCCTGAAATTAAAGGACCTTTCACTACCCTGGTGACTCAGGAGGACTTAAACAAGACAGACCCCAAAGAAGCGTTAAAAGCTGAGATTTTTTTCCCTTCAACATGACATCTTGTTTTATCTATTCAAAATGATACCAGTTGCCATCTGTGAAGGATCTCGTCCTACCGAAACCCGCATTTGGCACACCTAAGATCGCTTCGATTACCTCACACCCACCTCCAGTGAGTGTTCTGGGCCCATAGGATAATACGAAATGAGCTTTCTAAATTTTATATATTTATTAACCCCTAAGAGGGTCGGTACTAGACACTTAACACATACAGAGAATACATGTAGTGGTTAGCAAGCACATACAAGTGGAAAGCAACATGACACGGTACACAAAATAAAAATGGGAATAAACAGAAGAAAAAGAAATATTACCAACACAAGTCTGTGATTGGTTCTCTGGGCTCCGGATGTTGAGCCCAGGGCATGTACTTAAAGCAATCCAACAGCATGCGTCCGGGCATGCTATTCCAGTGGCAGCACCCCCTTGGCCCTGGGCAGTGCTATCTGGGAGGCTTTAAGCAGAAGAAGACCATGTGATAGGCTTCAGGGTTCTTCCTTAAGCAAGTTGCAGAGCATGTGTCTCCAACATGCTGTTACATCTCTTCCAGGATAACAAAGAGTCTTCGACCTCAATGCTAGGCCGCATGTTTAGGCCACATGGTTGGAATCTGCACCATGACCTCACCTCCCATCTCCTTCAGGAACAACAAAGACAAAAGACCCCCCTCTTCCTGCTCTAAGAACTTTTAACTAAAAAGGTCTCCTCCCTAAGTGATGTCACCAGGAGGAGGAGCCCCACTCTTCTTTCCAAATTCCCCAGTATCATCTTTCCTTTTATCTCCTCACCTGTTGACTGTAGAGTCGGGCAAGAGGTATGATAGGGTTCGTGGCGAGATCCCCATCGTGTAGACCCCAAGGATGACACCCCAATCCCCTTTGAGTAAGGAGATCAGTGTCTGGACCTTTTCCAGGCTTTGAACCATGACTAGTTTGACCTTAAAATGTGCGCCTTGACCTGACGTGTCTGGGGAATTTATCAGGGCGCCTGTAAGAGGTTCCCCGGTGAAGATATGGTCATAAAACCATAATCCCTTTGTTAGGGCCGTCGGCGCCATGACATCTGGGCCTGGAGTGCCCAGAGTTCCCCCACCACATACTTGCAGGGACTCCCCCTGCTGTGACAATGAGTGTAACTAAGGTATGCAAATGGAGCTATAAATTGGACTACAAAGGGTTGTTGATTACAACCCACATTTCTCAAGCCTATGACCAAATGGCTGATAACAGACAGGAACCACACAATATGAGCGAGTAGTAGTACAAGAAATACATATCTGGGGCTTTTATCATCACATCATCCGATGCTCCTTCTTTCTCTGCTTGCAAAAACTGGTGGCAGGCTTCATTTGGAAGGGCACTAAAGTTCTGGCACTCTATTCTTTCCCGATTCAAGGTCAGAGGTGTGGTGGGCCTTCTAGACTTTTCATTATACTATAGAGCATGTATATGTAACTCTGTGCTGGACTTGTCCTGCCATCACTTTATCTAAATTATGGGTAGCGATGGAGCTAGATCACTCTCGACTTCAGGCACAGGGTGCGTTCTGGTTACCCCTCCCCTCTACCGGGTCGAGGCCCCCTTTTCACCCCTCCTACACACCCTTACCGCAGTGTTTGTGAAATTTTCTCTATTATGGGTCTTGTGTCTGTCCCGGGGCCGTCCACTCCCATAATGGGCAACTCCCCACTCTCACTGGCTACAGACTCGCCCCCCCTCTCTTCCCCTGACATGACCCCACTTACACGTCTTCGAGATGTGTTGCTGACCGAGGGGTTGAAGCCTTTGACTGACCTAGCTGACATATTTGTTACTCAACCTGGGAGGTGGCTTCGCTACTTTCATCTTCCGAGCTGTGTTAAGTCATTTGGCCCCCTAACTGCCCTGACTTTACCTTTCCAACAGTTTAAGACTCTCTGTATGCCTTCACAAGGAACTTCACACATAGCTTCTCTTATGTATGGACTGCTGCTTACGGAGGAGATGGGAGACCCCAAGTTGCACTTTCACTGAGCTTGGGAGTTCGAATTGGGTCGGACCATATCTGCTGACCAATGGCGGAGGGCTCATACCCTGACACACAAGCTCTCTATCTCTACCAGAATACAAGAGCTTAACTATAAAATTTTGTTGGTACAGGACTCCTAATAAATTGTATCAGATTTTTCCGTTTTTCCCATCCTTCTGCTGGCAGTGTGAGCAGGCAGAGGGCACCATGTTCCACATATCGTGGGGATTCCCCCGAGTCAGTGTCCTTTGGAGAGCTGTTTTCCACCTGTACAATACTATGTGTTGGCCACCGGTGGATCCGACACCAGACCGGACTCTCCTGTCGATCATCCCAGGACCACTATCAAAAATGAAAAAGGGTCTATTGAGATATTTTTTGATGGCGACCCAGCTGTTCATTCCCCGGTTGTGGAGGAGGGTGGGTAGAGGCCTTGAACCATATTAGAGATATGGAAGAGTTGGGCTCGGTAACTCTTGCCAGTCAGACTGCTGTTAACTCTATCTGAATGTCTTGGAATGCATTTAATTTCTCTCAGGGCTTCGATATTTTGGTCTCTGGCAGTAGACCTCCACCTGTCTGATATAGGGCCAAACTAGGTTGCAGCATTCAACGTTTCTTATCTTTCCACATTTCTTATCTTCTCTCTTTTTCCCTCCCTCTCCTCCCCCTCTCTTCTTCCCCCCTCTTCTTCCCCAATTTTTTCCACACCAGTATCTACCCGTTTGTCGATGTGCCCCCCACTCCCCCTTTTCCCCTATCCTTTTCCTTCTCCACTTTGTTATCCTTAAAACTGGCATCTGTACTTTTTGTGCTTTTCACGTGTCTGCATTGTATTTTACGACATGTCTTGATGCCTAAAGATGACCTTTCACCCCCTTTAACAACTTTAATTCTTTTCATCCTTTAATAGTTGCTGCTCTACTGACTCTGACGCAGTGGAATTTTTTATTTTTTTCTAGATTCCACCATTCCCAAGCAATAAATGCAGTTAGTTTATTACCTGATATGCTACTTAGGCTCCCTACTGTCAGGTGGGCAGTGCCAGGCAGGAGCAGGCAAGGGGGTGTGAATCCAAGCTCTGACGCTTTCCACCTTTGATTGGAGCTATGAATCACACCCCTTTGTTTGCTCCTGCCTGACATTGCCCACTTGGCATTAGAGAGCCTAAATAGCATATCAGGCACCAAAACTAACTGCACTGATTGTTTGGGAATGGTGGGTGCTACCGAAAAAAAATCCAACTGTGCCAGAATCAGTGGAGGAGTTTGTGGAGATGGTGAAAGGTATTCGTTAAATATGGCTGACACTAGCCATTAGCAGGAGTGGCAAAGATTCTGGAAAACAATGCAAGCCCTTTAATTCTGGATAACTATTTTCAAAGTGAATCTCTAGGCAAATATTAAGGATTAGTAAAACGGTTAACAGTAGAGTCATTATTACTTCCACTCCACAGAAAATTACAAAATGACTGTGTGTTGCAGGGCTGGTGATGTTGCTGAAGTCCCCCTCTCTAACATCACTTGGTAACCTGCAGCTATTGGCTCACGTTACACCTCACAGACTTCCTGCTATGTCCACCTTAAATTCAGCACATAATGCTCATAATAGCTTCCACCTGCATGCTAATAGTATTATGTGCTAATACACGCAGGACAGTGGCAAATTTTTTTAAAAGGCCGCCACCAGCAGGCACCGGGCCCCTAACTACTTACTGATTCCCGATGCTGCCCACGGCCTGCCATTCTGCGGAAGCGGAGGTGGCTGTGAGAAGGAGCTGGGATCGGTAAGTGAGGCCGCGTGCTGCGAACCCCATAAACACTGCTATCATCATACTCTGGGGTCTTTTCAGACCCCAGAGTATAATGATCAGAGGTCCAGGGGAGGTGAGGGAACATAAAAAACAATGTTACTTACCTCTCCTGTGCTCCAGCAGGCTTCAGGTCTCCCCGGGGCCTGGGCCGAAAAAACCCCCGAGTATAATAATTGTTCATGGGTGGTCCACAATGGGGCATAATACTGTGTGCAGGGGCCACTATGGGGCTTAATAGTTTGTGCAGGGGTGACTATGGGGCATAATAGTGTATGTAGGGGCCACAGGGGCAAAAGGGGCAGGAAGGCAGGAAGGGGTTTGTGGGGGGGGGGGAGTTACTGGGGGAAGTGGGCCATGTCAAATGCGCGGGGAGACAGACGCGACTGACGCAGGGGGGGCAGAAAAGAAGGAAGCAGGAAGAGAGAAGGAGGTATCATTTTGGCAATTTCTGTTGTACATCTAGTCATGACTAAGATGAGAATACATTACCCATGTCTCCAGTTGCTTGAGGTTGTTAAAATTACAGAAAAGACCGGGCTATTTTCTGCTTTTCCATAAATCCCATAGAAATAGATGAAAGGTACAGAAATGTGAAGCACATTAACACTAGAAGTCCCAGAAATTTCGAGCTCCCCCTTGAAGTCCTGAAAGAGGGTCAAATGACCCTTAGTCCAAATAGACAACTCTGATGGCTCCAATTAGCATCCTTTCATTTGTAAATGTGGCCATTGTCTGAGGAATCTGCAGGGGGCAATTGTGTTGATCCACCTCAGGTCTTGTAAGAGAGTGTAAACAAAAGAATGTAAGATGCTCTTGAGTGTGTCTGCCCATCCCCCAGCTGCATTGTTGTGCTGGGAATATGCATAAGGTTGCTAACACCTTAGCAAATTTGCATGCAGCCTTTTGTGCTGTGGGGGATGTGAAGGGACTGCTTCACCTATTTTGTTCACAAGAAACAAAATGCAGAGAAGGCACACCATTCAACAGGCATTGGAACTGATCCTGAGCAACACCAACCCTTCTGACTCAGATGGAGAAGACATAGTCCTTCAACTGGATTCGGACTCTGAGCTGTCTTCAGGTTAGATTTTTTCAAATTACCGATTTTTATTTCCTGACTATCTTTTTTATTTAGAACCAAAACAAAATGTTAATTTGAAATTATTTATCTTGCAGATGAGGAGACTCCTCCTCTACCAAAAAAGAGAGCTCGGTTGGCGAGTGAGCCGACAGAGACCGCAAAAGATGGCACAGTGTGGCGTGAAGTAGAAGTGGGGAAACGTCTCCATTTCACCCCAATAGAACCGTACCCTACAGATGGAGAGCCAAGTGCTAAGGCCAGACGAAGTGTCCGGAGTCGCCTTCAGAGCTTCCTCTGTTTTATCACTCTTGACATGCTTCGTAGCATTCAAGAATGGACTACTCAACATGCACGTCACTCGGAGCAGGTGGATTGGTTCATGGGTCTCCCGGAACTAATGGCATTTATTTCAGTCATTATCTTGCGGGGGGGTGACCAAGGTTCCATCACTACATGACAGCTGGTCAGCAAACCTAGCAAACCCAAGGATCATTGCAACTATGACCCGAAACCGCTTCCAAGACATCATGCAACACCTACGCTTTGATGACATGTTCACACGCAGTGAGCGAGTGGAGACCGATAAGTTTGCTGCAATCTCCGATGTGTGGAGATCGTTTGTCACCAACTGCATCGCATCCTACAACCCTGGTCGACACATCACTATTGATGAACAGCTTTTCCCGTCAAAGACTCACTGCTGTTTTCTGCAATACATTGCAACAAAACCAGACAAGTTTGGCATCAAGTTTTGTGTGGCTTGCGACTTGAAATCAAAGTACATCTGTAATGTCCTCCCATATCTTGGCAAGGACCCCAGTCGTCCCAGCGGGGAGAGACTGTCCGAAACTGTAGTGATGAGGCTGATGGAACCATTCATGGACAAGGGCAGAACTGTAACCACGGACAATTTCTTTACATCATTGTCACTTGCACAATGACTGCTTAGCCGGAAAACCACTATCCTCGGCACAGTCAACAAGAGTCGCCGGGAAATTCCTCAATCCGCTAGACAGATGGACCGCACTGAATTCACCACTCAGGTGTTTTCAACCACTGGTGCCACACTGACAGTGTATGCACCCAAACGAAAGAAGGCCGTCTACATTCTCAGCAGCATGCACAGCGTGGTTGAGACTGAGGATACCAACAAAAGGAAGCCAAACACGGTCACACAATACAACCACACAAAGTGCGGTGTGGATGTAATGGACCAAATGGTGCGGGAGTACAGCGTGCGTGCAGGAACATGGAGATGGCCATTCGCCGTGTTCTACAACATGATTGACATGGCAGCACTGAATGCTCATGTTCTTTATCAGGCATGCACTGGGGTGCAGGAGAGACGGGTGGACTTCCTGGTTGAGCTTGCAAAAGAGTTAGGTGGCTCTCATGTGACTGAAAAGAAGGCATGCAAGGAGAAACTCCTTCGGCAACAACCTTCCACACCCAGCCCTGGCAAAAGGGCGAAGTGTCAGGTCAACCATCGATGCACGAACAATTGTGCAACTGAGAGATGTGTTGACTGCTACAAATACACATGTGGCAAATGTACCAGGGACATACCCAGGCAGTGCCAGGTATGTTCCGACAGTGCAGACAGACTGCTGAGTAAGTGCTGAAATGCTAGTCACACAAGAAGGACATGCCACTCACACACACACACGCAGCCCCCCACAGCAGCCTATTGTAAATATGTGTGGAATTGTTTTATTCCTTGTATTTTTTTTATTATTTTCATAACAAAAATAAAAAGCATGGAAACAAATAACAGTTGTTCTTTTGTATATTTACATTTTTGTATATTTAGATTCAAGTCAATGGGTGCAGAAAAAAAAAAAATCGCAGTTACTGAGTGAGTCACACAAGAAGGACATGCCACTCACACACACGCACACACTCACACACACACACACACACACACACACACACACACACACACACACACGCAGCCCCCCACAGCAGCCTATTGTAAATCCTGTGGTGTGACAGTAATGGCCTTAATTACAGAACAAAAGCAGTGATTATAGGTTGTTTGCTTAAATCCTTCAGGTCATTCGACCCGTCTCTGGGTTCCAAAGGTAGAAATGTTAAATGACCCCTCTCTGGGACTTCTAGTGTTAAGCTATGCTGTTTCCATAACTCCCAAGTTACGGCAACAGTGTAACTTGCTGTACAGTACTACTCTGTTCCAGTGGCTCATATTTGCTTGGGAGTTACGGAAACAGCAGAGAACAGTATAACTGGCTGAGATGGGAACACCTCTTCAAGGGCCTCCTTGGAAACTTGCATTTAAGGAACCAGAGTGAAAAACTTAATAGCAGTGAAATTTTATGTGATGTCAAGTTACACTTGATTTTACACTATCATTCTAAAGACACTTTCATTCTACTGACTTCCAAAGAATTTGCCCAAGTCTTTATGATGCCTAAAATAGAGAAGATAGATTATCATCCTCACTGGAGACAGATTGTGTAGTGCTTTAGAATTTGTTGGTGCTATATAAAAGCAGCTGGAAATGGATAACTCTATTGAAAATAGATCACTTCTACTGAGGTCTTTTTTTTATGGGTGAATTCCTCAGTATATGAAACTATCATTGGTAACTAAAAGATATAAAAAAAGTTTGACAGATATAAGCAAATCTAGAGGAAATTGCAACCAAATTCTTCTGAAAGCGATTTTTGGTTTTTAGTGGGGTTTCCTTTTAGCACATTACATTTCTTTGAATTATGCATGGCTTACAGACTGGAAAGAGCACAAAGAGTAAGCTGTGCCCAAACAAACTTGTGGTTGAGATACTTGACTTTTATCTATATGTGTTATCTCTGTATTTTAAAATGTGTTCTACATTAAGATTTATGTAAGACAGATTTTTATCTTGGTCATAGAATTGAGGCGAGAAGGTCCATAACTCTCCGCATTATATTGAGTTTATCTGCAATGTATATCATACGTTTTCATCAACCTGTTCAACAACTGGTTCTCGGATGAGATTTGAATACTAAATTACCATTTTAGAGCAAGGAAAAATTATGTTTGCTCGACACTCTGAGCTGACAAATACCTTTTATTGTTAAAGCACAAGCAATTTGCAGAAGTGTTTCAGAGTTGTTATGAAGAAGAAGTGACAAGGTAATGATACCAGACTGAAAGTATTATGCTTCCCCTGCGTGTTTTATTGCTGCTGCATGCTAGTCTTTGTAGCAAGATGGTTTGTATTCCCTCTTCAGTACAAAGGAAGGTTTGACCACTGGGACATGCATATTGCTACCATCACAGCGAGGGAAGAAAACTGTTTCTGCATAAGCATTAAAAACACTTAAAAAGATTAATTTACCGACAATTCAAATAACAATGACTTAGGTTTGGTAAATATTTTACTGGAAATTTTTTTTATAAAACCATTGTAATAATTATCAAGGGAAATTGTTTGTGATACATAGACAAAAACACTATTTATAAAATAGAACAGTTACCAAGTATTTTGTTGAGAATAAATATAATTTAGAATATCACCGATGTCAGAGGACATGAAAGGTCCTCTTCAAAGGCAATATGTCACCATTTTTGTGTAGCACCAGACAGTGGTTTATTAATAGGCTAGTTTGTGGATATACCAGAGCTACGGATTATGCATATGTTTCAGGTTGAACAATTCTGTTTATGTCTGATGTATGTGCTTTGGAAAGGGTATCTTGTTGCGAATAAACATGCATTGAAAAGCATCTCCTTTGTAAAAAAAAAAAAAAGATAGATATTAGTGTATTTGGTTTAGTTGACTTCTCAGATGGAGGTTAGTTATGACTAAGCCCTTGTTCACATATTCATCATAATGTAATGGCTTCACAATATGCCATGATGCTGTGCCAGATGTGTTCTATGATGGATTCAAACTGTGGATTCACATTTGACTCATAATTGGAGTTGTCAGGGCAACTTTGAGGTTCCTCTAACTTTTACAGGAAGAATAGTACCATTTGCTGGTCTGTTCTTGCTGTCTAAAGTGACAAAAGTTCCAAGACTTACCATGTGCAGACTGCACATTGTCTTTATAGGTCCAGGTAGTCAGCAATTATATGTGCAAGCATCTAGGTGTAGGAGTGGGTAGCCATCTGTCAGTGACAGTTGGTGTCCCCAAAGAGAAGGCAGAGATGGTTTATTACTGTCCCTGCCTACCTGATTGCTGTATACACAGTGCTCAATGTGTGCTGTGTATACAGCTGTGGAAGGCCCTGTGACACAGTTTCCTCTCATGTGATCCTCTGGGTCCCAGAATGCCTTATGAGTTGTTGCGTCCTAGAGGACCTAGGACAGCTCTGCAGTAAGTGCTAGGAGGCCTTATTCCTCTTGTGACTGGGACTAATTCCCTAGTTACAGGGAAAATCAGCTGAATCAATTGTAAGGTTAAAATGCCCAGAAAAGATCCATTATGGGGTGTGTAATTATATTATAATGTATAATTCGGCATATTTGTTGTTATTTTACAGCAGTTTGCCTCGGGTTTGCGACATACATTGTCACAACTGATATTTCTCCGCTGCCCATGACGCTTGATAAGGGCAAGCTGGAGCAGGACCATCAATGAATAATGTTGAAAAATGTACGCCAGCTATAAGCTATGATTTCAGTCCAGGTACAAGGCCTGGTGTATGGTGTACCTCATTTATGAGGAGGGCATGGTGAATGCATTTACACCAGACTGGCTCATAGCTAGAGTAGATTTCACTCCAGGTGTAGGGCCAAGTGCACCCGCCACACCCTTCCTGGTGTTACAAATACCAGTCTTCATAAATCTCCCACCAATGATCTGAAACCCTTTCTGAAAGAAATCTAAATTATGCACACATTGAGGGATTGGCAACTTTATCTCATATACCTCACACATGTTCCTTGTTGCCCAAAGCCACCAATTGGTGCAGCATTCATTTTTCCAGAGGAGTTTAAGAAATGAACACTTAGCTGAGATTGGTTTCTATGGTCAACAAAACACTTTTTGACAAAGGATATCCTATAATATGTTTCAAAATCTTAAGATGGAGAACTTACATAACACACTTGAAGAGTTGATTTGTTGACCTTCATTACAAATTTCAACTTTTACAGTAGCTTTGGAGATTCTGTGCCTACACTTTGATTTTCTTCTGTCACAGTTCACATTAGTGTGAGTCCTCACTGTCAGTTTTAACACTGAGATTGCCAATAAAAATATACCTGTATTTATTAGCCTATAACTCTTAATCTCTTACAACACAATCAATGGCTGAGATAGTAAATCAAGGTTGTAGATAATCTGACTAAACACTCCTTTTTCAATGGAAAGGTTAATATCTTATAATCTGAAAGCCTTGGAAATTGCCTTTCTTAAAATAGGACTTGACATTATTGATCACTGCTGTACAATATGCTGCAGAAGGTCAGAGATGACTGACTTACAACTTATCAGCATTTTGTTGCACAGTACAATCGTAAAACAAGTCCTGGCTTGGATTCCCCCAGAAACATGATCTACATATAGCAATGCAGAGGAGTCAAATGCAATTTGTACCTTAGGAAACACTGTTTTTTGTTTCAGATTTTGCTGTGGTTTTTTGAGCCAAAGTCTGGAGTGGATTGAAAAGGAATAAAAAATAAAAAGGAAGCTCTTAGACGTTTCCCTTCTGTTAAATCCACTCCTGACTTTGGCTCAAAAAAACGCAGCAAAATCTGCAACAAAATACACTGGTTTTATGCAAGGTGGGGCCTTAGCCTTAAAGTTTTTAAACTCAGTTTGTTGACAAACATAAAATTATAAAGGAAAAACATAGGTAAACACAATACAACAAACGTGTGCTTTGTCGCAACGCAAAGACATTCAGATAAACAAAATGGTTTTTAAGAAAAGATCAGTAGAATACTGGAGTCCCGGAAGGTGTGAACAACAAATAGAGTCAGATGAGAATTACACCATGCTCTCCATACTTGCAGAAACTTCTCAGGATATTCTATTAAGGCAAAACACTGTTTTCAAGCCTCTTCAAATGTGAGAAGGTAGGTGATGGCAATAGCTTTATGGGTGAGAAATAAGGACTCCCGTAGGAAATTTGGGCGAGAAATAAGGATTCTGGTAGGATAACCTTAAAATTTTATTCAACAGAAAAACCTACAGTACAGAGGGTAGATAGCTGCAATTCTGAACAACATCCTTTAGTCTCTAAAATACATAATCAATCAAGGGATCAACAGCACCAAGCAATATTTTTTTTTTTTTTTTTTTTATTAATTTTATTTCTATGTACAATTTATTTTTTTGGGAAAGTAATCTAATTCTACTCTTATATTATCTGTATTGGATGGGGACATTAACAATGGACAAGTCCTGGTTAGGACTGTTTCTTTTACTCCCATAGAAGTGTGAGCTGCAGAAACAGTATTCCTCGCTCTGCTACTTTGTTTCTGTAACTCCTATTTACTTCTGTGTGATTTATGGGAAATATATTCAGCTGTATTCAGTAATACAGACCACCTCAGGGGGCTGAAGAGATGCGTATTCTCATTTTACTCATGAAATTCTCAGAGGAGAATATCCCTTTAGGCTTAGGTGCCACGTTGCCGAAAAACTGCTTTTTTTCGTTTTTGTTGACTGCAAAAGTCTTTGCTGACAGCTCTCTTTTCCACCCCCTATAAATATGCATGCTCAGCTCAATAGCTTTTAGGCTAAGGCCCCACGTAGCATCCCGCAGCAAAAAAGTGCTGCAGGAAAAACCGCGGCGGTTTTTGGAAATTGCAGCATGTTTGCTGCACATATTTTACTGCACTGTGGGGACGGGATTCGCTAGTATCCCATCCACTACACAGTGACTGTAAGACGCTGCATTTTTTTCCGCGCCATTTCCACTGCGGACAAACCGCGCTGTTTACGCCATGTGGGGCCCTGGCCTTAGTATACTTTTGTCTGAGTTATGCTAGGGCTACACGGCGACATGTGTTGAACATCAAAAGGTCGCACTTACTGTGATTTGGCTGTAAAAACACAGTCAAATCGTAGTTCTAACTTGCATACAACGTCCATTGAAGTTTTTGGTAAAAAAGTTGCATGCAACTTGCAACCAAAATCCAACAGGCTTAGGTTTTCTGCAACTGTTGCATAGCATGTGGCAATGCGACACTAGTTTTGTTGTGTGACATATGTTACCATGTTTCCCTTGCCTAAATATGTGGCAAAAAAAATTGTATGATAACCGTGATTTTTGGACTTTTTAGAAAAATAATTTGCTCCGTGGGAAATACATTTTTGTGTATGCTGCTTTCCTGATGCATGAGTAAAATGAACATTGTAATGTTTTTCTTATAGTGGCCAGTTTAAGGCTCTTGTATTCAGTATGTCAGCCATGTTGTTTAATTGCTAGAACAAAAGGGCCTCTTCTGAACCTATTGCCTCCTTAGCTACCCTTCATGGTTTCACCCACGATGAGCATTAGAATATTGTAGTTAATAGTCTAATAGCACTGGAGTGGAGCTACAAGAAGTCAAGTCAATGTGAGCCTAAAAGGTACAGCACCCAGAAGAGTAGCCCAGTGCTTTCTTTCTAGTAATCAATATGGATCTCAGTTCTCCCTGTGCATATTATTATCAATATCATTAATACATGGGTACAAAATAAGCAATATACCATACACTATATATAGGACATATAGTATTGCTGGGGTTATGTGTATGTTTTTGGAATATAATGGGATTTGTAGTGGATCAAGTGGATGTGTAGAATGTGCGTTTTAAGTCTCAACAGGAAATACAGTGTAAGACACACTGGAAGTGAAGGCTTCAAAGAAAATTATTTCGGATGAGCTGCAGTTTGTGTAATGTCAAATAAGTTAATCCATTGTAATGTAAATCTCAGTAAATTTGCAGAAAGGCCATATTCTGTTAGCCATCATTCCTGAATGACATTTCAACACCATAAAATGTGTCCATCCTAAGTAGATGAGTTTCTAAAAATGTTCAGAAAGTACAGATGGTTGCTGATACTCAATTTATTTTTTCATTATCATAGGTTTTACTCGTCTGGCAGGCAGAATCAAAAACTAATTATTTTGTTCCTTGGGTATCTGTCTTAATCAGCTTAGCCTGCCTACTCTGCTGGTCTATCACTGCCTGTTTTCTGCATGGTAAAGCTCATGATTCTCATTTATCATGCTTGAACTATGCTGTACTTCAGATAAGTTACATACTCACAAACTTTTTTATTTGTATTTTTGTTGTTTTCACTACATTCTAACAGATCTTAGTTTTATTTCCAACGTGTTTGACATTAAGCACATACATTTTATAGCCCAGCAGGCATCCTATTCACTGACCCATTTCTCTTCTAGCCTTAGCTCCTGATCTGCTAAGACCATTTGCAACAATGTTCTTAACTAAAACAGTGTGTTTTTTCACTGTTTGTAGGTTTATTTTGTAGTTACTGTGTATTTTTACAGTTATAGATAAGGCTGGGTTCACATCTGTGTTGGTGTTTTTGCGATCCGAAAAAAAGATTAGAACGGGTCGTTTTTAAAAAAAACCCTTGATTGGGTTTTTAAAACCATTTGCGGGCGTGCGTTTGGAACATTTCCACTGAGTATATACTCTTTTGAACAGAGACAAAAGTTGGACTTGAAGCACCTTTGTTCCATCCAAAAAATAAGGATACAAAACGGACAGCAACGTATCCGTCATTTTTAACAATGAGGTCTTTGGAAGATGGACACAAATAGATTACCAACAGATGGTAATTCATTTGTCTCCATTTTGCAATCCATTTTTCCCTCTTGAATCTTAGTCTTCTCTGCACATGCACAGAATGAAGAATGAAGATGAGGGGGTGAAAAAAAATAGGATCCACCGCAAATGGACACTTTTTTGATGGATACCAGTTGACAGATCTGTCAAAAATGATGGATTATGGTATGCGTTGCGTAACTGTTTGTGTCCATTGTTTTTACAAATCTGTTGTTTTTTTAGATGGATTCACAACATGCGGACACGCAGGGCAGGTGTGAACCTGGTAGCTAAAGCTTGTATACTGTAAAATACACCATATAATTTGCATGACCTTCAATTTGATGTGGATAAAATGTTTTTGAAATAGTTGGTCCAAATGTATATATTATTTGCTTCTTTTATTGGTTAAACAGGGTCTTACGAATAGGGTGACCTAGAGTACTGTGCAAAAGCTTTAGACAGTATTGGAAATGCTGCAAAGTAAGAAAGCTTTCACAAATAAAAGTGTTAATACAGGGGCGTAAATACCGGGGTAGCAGCGGTATCGGCTGCCACAGGACCCGGGACATTAGGGAGCCCGGAGCCCTGTGGCAGCCGCTGCCGTGCACCCCACAAATACTGCTATCATTATACTCCAGGGTCTTTTCAGACCCCGGAGTATAACTATCGGAGGCCGAGGGGAGGTGAGGGAACATAAAAAACATTGTTACTTACCTCTCCCTGTGCTCCGCAGGCTTCGGGCGTGTTTCGTGATGTCCCATACGTCAGCCTGGCTCACGTGAGAGCTGGTCCAAAATTGAAGATGGCCAAAGTAGTGCGCCAGAGTGCACCCGAGCCAAGAAGAGGTAAGTAACATTGTTTTTTTTTTTTGTTTGTATCCTCCCCTGGGTCTCCGATCATTATACTCTGGGGTCTGAAAATAATAATTGTTCATGGGTGGTCCACAATGGAGCATAATACTGTGTGCAGAGGCCACTATGCTGCAAAATAGTGTGTGCAGGGGCACTATGGGGAATAACACTGTGTGCAGGGGCCACTATGGGGCACAATAGTGTGTGTAGGGGCCACTATGGTGCATAATAGTGTGCGCAGGAATGTAGTTTGTGTGGGGGGTTTGGAGGGGGCGGTCCAGGGGGGTTTGGAGGGGGCTTTCTGGGGGAGTTTAGAGGGGGCTTTCCGGGCGGGTTGGGGGCAGAGGTTCGGGGGGCTCATGTCAAATGTTTGCCTTGGGGCCCAGCCATTCCTTGTTACGCCACTGTGTTAATAGTTTATTTCTGTCAATCAACACAATTGAAATTTAAAATGAAAACTCAGTGAATGAGCAAATGAGAAATGTAAATCAAACCAATATTTGGTGTGCCCACCCTTTAGAGGAGGAGTCCTGGAGGTGATGATATGGCCCCCATAGAGCCCTGATCTCAACATTGTCAAGCCTGTCTGGGATTACATCAAGAGCAGTAGTGAACCTAGCCTCTTTGCTGCCTGAGGCGGACTATAGAAAGACGCCCCCCCCCCCCCCCCAAAAAAAAACAAAAAACTGAGTTTCCATGCTACTAGTTTAACACACTGTTATCGTCGCACAATATACACAATACACAAAGTTATAAAACAGTTTTTAAGAATTCTTCTTCCTGTATTACTTCAGTATCAGATCAACAACACGGCATTAACAATGAAAGTAACTTCCCACATCTTCTGCTTGGTGGATGGACGAGCCCATGTGGCCCCCATTCTCTATAATAGGAGCCCCGCAGATAGCTGAGTACTGGACTTCGGGTATCTTTGGCACTCCCATTGAAGTGAATGAGAGCCACGCGGGTTCGTCCATCCACCAAGTGACACACCTATATATATGGCTGCAGCCAGGCTGGATTCCCACCTTGTGGGGGGAAAAAACCCAATTCTCAGGCTCAGTGGGGGTCTCAGCAGACAGACCCCCATCACTCAGGTATTTATCCTCTATCATTTAGGTGTATACAGGGCAGTAACATTCTGTGACTTACAGGTGACGTCTCTGACTAATCAGTCACATTTCCCTTCTCTTCCCTCTGGACCACCATGACCATTTCTTCCAGCTGTGACTTGTCTCTGTAAAGGTTGCAACACAGACATCTTTGGCTCCTCACTTTTCCAGGCATCCAACCCACATTGTCCTCACCTACACAAAGCCCCCATCCTGCTGCTACCTCCAATTATAAAATATATGATATAACCCCCCATAATGAATAATACTCCCAAGTGCATCTTTATATTAATAATGTCCGTGTGTACCCTGTATAAATAGCGCCCCTTATTAATAATACCCCAGGTGTTAACTAATTAAAAGGTTTTCCAGGTCATTAATAAACTAATCAGTGGGGTTCAAAAACCTAGGACCCCCACTGATCAGCTGTTTGAATGGTACCTGTGTAAGCGCCGTGACTGCTTCTCTGTTTACATAGTGTATTTCATCTCATAGCGGCCATGTCATGTAACTACAGCCTCGTCCTGTACATGTCTACAGTATGTGACAAGGCTACAATTACATCACACGGTCACTATAAACAGACAGCGTATAATATAAACAGGTGCCATAGCCCATGTTTATAGCGCCCCATTTACACACACTATAATGTTCCACAGCAGCCCCTGCACACAGTATTACACAGTGTCATGGCCCGCAGCGGCCCCTGCACACTGTATTATGCCTCTCAGCGGCCCTTGCACACGGTATTATGCTCCATAGTGGCCCCTGCTCACGGTATTATGCCCCGCATTGGCCACTGCACACGGTATTATGTTCCGCAGCAACTCCTGCACACAGTTTTATGCCCCATATTGGCCCCTGCACTGGTATTATGCTCCATAGTGACCCCTGCACTTGTATTATGCTCTATAGTGGCCCCAGCACACGGTATTATGCTCCATAGTGGCCCCTGCACTGGTATTATGCTCCAGAGTGACCCCAGCACCGGGTATTATGCTCCATAGTGGCCCCTGCACTGGTATTATCCTCCATAGTGGCCCTTGCACTGGTATTATGCTCCATAGTGGCCCCTGTACTTGTATTATGCTCTATAGTGGCCCCTGCACTCGGTATTATGCTCTATAGTGGCCCCTGCACTTGTATTATGCTCCAGAGTGGCCCCTGCACAGGGTATTATGCTCTACAGTGGTCCCTGCACAGGGTATTATGCCCCATAGTGGCCGACCCATGAACTATTATTATACTCTGGGGTCTTTTCAGACCCCAGAGTATAATGATTGGAGACCCAGGGGAGAATACAAACATAAAAATCAGAGTTACTTACCTATCCTGGACACCGGTGCACTCCTTGCAGCTTTCGGCCCTGTTTAATTGCGCACACACGTCACGTGATCAGGCCGGCGACGCGACCTGATGACGTCACCACAGGCCTCAAGCCTGCTCGGAGTTACATCGGATCGCAGGAGGTGAGTAACACTGTTTTTTATGTTCCCTCACCAACCCTAGGCCTCCGATTATTATACTCTTGGCACGCGAGGCATATTTCCCTGGCACGGCAGCGGACTCCTCACCCAGCAGTTTCGATCGGACCAAACACGTCCGAAACGAAACTGCTATTATTATACTGTGGGGTCTCTTCAGACCCCCGAGTATAATAAGCGGAGCCCCCGGGGAGATGATCAAACATAAAAAACAGTGTTAACTCACCATTCCACGCTCCGCAGCCGCTGTGTACTCTTCAGGCGCTTCTGCCTGAAGTCAGCTGACAGGGCCTCAGGGGTCGCGTCTGCGTCTGACGTCATTACGCATAATGACGCGACGTGACCCCTGAGACTCAATGAGCGGTCGCTGACTACAGGCAGAAGCGCCCGAAGATACAGAGCGGCTGCGGAGCGTGGAATGGTGAGTACATTGTTTTTTATGTTTCATCACCTCTTTGCCCTCCACTTATTATACTCGGGGGGTCTGAAGAGACCCCACAGTATAATAATAGCTAGTGAGTGTGCAGGGGCCACTATAGAGCATAATACCGTGTGCAGGGACCACTATAGAGCATAATACCGTGTGCAGGGGCCACTATGGGACAAATACCGTGTGCAGAGGCAGCTATGGGACAAATACTGTGTGCAGGGGCAGCTATGGGACAAATACCGTGTGCAGAGGCCACTATGGGACAAATACCGTGTGCAGAGGCCGCTATGGGACATAATACCGTGTGCAGGGACCGCTATGGGACTTAATACCGTGTGCAGGGACCGCTATGGGACAAATACTGTGTGCAGAGGCCACTATGGGACAAATGCTGTGTGCAGGGACCGCTATGGGACATAATACCGTGTGCAGGGACCGCTATGGGACATAATACCGTGTGCAGGGACCGCTATGGGACATAATACCGTGTGCAGGGACCGCTATGGGACATATACCGTGTGCAGGGACCGCTATGGGACATAATACCGTGTGCAGGGACCACTATGGGACATTATTCTGAATAACGGTGTGTTTTCTATATTAAGGATGTGTTTTTGCACAGAAAACTCAGGCTTTGTTTTTTTTTTTTGTGCAAAAATGCACCAGTTTTACATCGAATGAAAAAGTTCCAAATATAGCTGCATCCAGATACATAGTGTGTTTTCACCATAAGACTGCCGCCATACGGTGCTCCTGGACACATTTACCACTAATTGGCGGCTGCACATGGACTTTCATTGCTTCTAATCAGAAAGTTCAGGAGCGCCCCAGGAAATAGCAGTAAACGCATGTGTCCTAAAGCATCTGGTGGCAGCACTTCTGTGTTATGGTTTGTGGTATATGACTTTAGTTTAGGGGTCGTCAGACTTACAATTATTGACCGGCACTCCGAGTTCCTCATCTTTGATTTTTTTATTAAAATCGGCACGCCGAACAAAAAAGGTTGCCTACCCCTGTTCTATACCTTTCCTGTACCTCACCTTCAAGACAATAAAAGTACAACCTATATGAGTTGTACAGTGATCGGTACAGTGATCGATACAGCTCTGTACTACGTCTGTAATATGTGTATGTCACACCAGCCAGATGAAAAACAGATTTGCCTGGAAATATATGGTAAGATGCTGTGGAGGATGTAAAGATCACTAGTCTTATATTGGTTTTATTTCTGACTCCTGCTGTAATTTCATCTGTATCATTTGTATTAACAGTAAAACACAGGGGCATAGTTGAAAATGAGGAGGGGCTCACCACACCCAGCAATCTCTTGCGCGTTCTGTTGAGATGTTGAGACCTCTTTTTTTTTTTCTTTTATCAAGATGCAACAGGATGTCTATCCTGTCGCTATAGACTTCCCCTAAATTAACACATTTGGGTATTAAACAGAAACAGTTCACAAGTACATTATGTTCTTTCTGATTGTATACCTAAAATAGATTCACAACATGGTGTATATACTTATTTATTTTTTGCTACCATTTAAAATATACAGTATATATATATATATATATATATATATATATATATATATATATATAGTATATGCTAAGAGGACTTTTTTTTGGTACAGTATATGTCTGGTTACTGATACCAATAGCATATTTGCCAACTCTCCCAGAATGTCCAGCAGGGTCCATAAATAAGGGGAGACCTACCAGACTCCCAAAAAATTAGCAAATCTGCTGGACAGCGCATACAGGTGTAGTAAATAATACTGGAGCTGCGGCCACTATTAGCAGTGGCCTTGCTATGATTTTTGACATTTGGACACTAAGGCTGAAGCCCCGCATTGTGAAAACGCAGCGTTTTTAGCACTGAGGAAACGCGTTTTTACCACTGTGCGCCTGGGAGGAAATTTATGTTAGCTCATAGCTTGCGTACATTACTCACACCATTTACCCCAGATTTCTGGCCAATGGCCCCAACTCGTGTACAACCTCGACATGCTCTCTTTTCAGCAATGTGGTGAGGACAGTGCAGAAATTAAAGTCACATTTTTTTTTTTTCAAAAAAACAACTTTAAATAAAAACAATTGCTACTTTTTAATACCTTATGCCAGAAAACTGATGTAAAAGGCATAATAAATCTGCCCCACTGTATTTTGGCACTAATAGTTCTGGGGACCCCTCTTTGATTTATCCCAATACTGTGACACAGTGATGAATTTAGTGTTAAAACAAAGTGCTTTGGTGCTAAACTCAAACAGGCCAATCATTGAAGAGTCGCTAACATTATCAAACTCAATGATTTTTTTTTTTTTTTTTATACCTTTACTGTGACATCACACTGTGTTTATTATTCCCTTTACTGTGACAATACTGTGTTTATTTTAGGCAGGGTTCACACTACCATTGATGTCCGTTCTGATAGTGTCCGTTAAAAAAAGAAAAAAAAACAAAAAAAGGACACCTATCATAACAGACATTAACGGACACTAACTGATGTTAATGTGTCCGTTTTTTTAACTGATCCAATTAATGGATTAGTTAAAAAAAAACGGACACATTAGCATCAGTTAGTGTTTGTTTTTTAACACTGTCTCTGTTTTTTTAACACTGTCCGTCTTTTTTTTTTTTTTTTTCCTGCTTTCTGAGCATGCGCAGGAAAAAAACCGACATAAAATAACGGACAGTAACTGATGGCTATCAATGTTAAAAAAATAACGGACACTTGCTGTCCATCAAGAATTCGTTTTTTCAAACGGACAAAAAGTCCTGCATGTAGGATTTTTTGTCCGCGAAAAATAACGGACTTCTGACGGATTTGGTGTAAACGGACACAAACGGACACTAACGGACACAATATAAAAACCCATTGAAATGAATGGAAATTTTAACGGATTTCTGACAGTTCAGCTAGTGTCCGATGCTAAAATCTTGTAACGGACAATAGCAACGGACACTACTGATGGTCACCAACGGTAGTGTGAACTCCCCCTTACTGGTACCGTGGCAAAACTGTGTTTATTATTCTTGTACCATGACATCGCTATGTTTACTATCCCTGTGCTGTGACAAAACTGTGTTTATTATACCGGTATTGTGGCAAAACTGTGTTTATTATTCCTGTACTGTGACAATACTGTACATATTATTTGTGTATTGACAACAGTGTGATTATTATTTGTGTACTGTGACATCACTGCGTTTATTATCCCTGTACTGTGACATTACTGTATTTATTATTCTTGTACTATTTACTGTGTCACAGTACAAATTATTATTTATTTCTCTTACTTGCATAGCACCAACTTATTCCACAGCGCTGTACACTGTCGTCAATCTCTGTATCTAGTAGGGCTCACAATCTACATTCATTTTATTAGTATGTCTTTGGAGTGTGGGAGGAAGCCCAAACAAATATGAGGAGAACATACAAACTCCTTACAGATGTTGTCCTTGATTGAATTCATACCTCAGGACTTGAGCACAGCAAGGTAACTATAAATTATAACTGGACTCTGCTATGTTTTATTGTTTCTAATCCCTCCACTGTGCAACCAATGTCTTTATTATCATAATGGGGGCTGGAAGGGATGGTATGGAGAAGGAAGCAGCTCCTGCAAAGATTGTAGGTGTCAAGCATATGGTGTCTGCAACATGCCAGCAGTCATGTTAATGAATGTTACATGTATATGACTGATATGTGGCACTGAGATGGTGCATCATTAGCCCTGGCATCCAGGTGTATATACAGGAAGCTCCATATCATGTCAAAGGCAGTGGCGTAACTAGGAATGGCTGGGCCCCAAGGTGAACATTTGACATGGGGCCCCCCCCAAACCGCCGCCCCCAACCCCCCCACACACAAACCGCATTCCTGCGCACACTATTATGCCCCATAGTTTCCCCTGCACATGGTATTATGTCCCATAGTGGCCTCTGCACACGGTATTATGTCCCATAGTGGCCCCTGCACACGGTATTATGCCCCATAGTGGCCCCTGGACACGGTATTATGCAGCATTGTGGCCCCCGCACACAATATTATGCCCCATAGTGGCCCCTGCATACAGTAGTTTGCCCCATAGTGGCCCCAGCACACAGTGGTTTGCCCCATAGTGGCCCCAACACACAGTAGTTTGCCCCATAGTGGCGCTTTTCAGACCCCAGAGTATAATAATCGGAGACCCAGGGGAGGATACAAACATAGAAAACACTGCAACTTACCTCTTCCTCGGTCAGGTGCACTCCCGTGTGCTACTTCGGCCATCTTCAATGTTGGACCGGATCTCGTGCGATCCAGGCCGGCGTCGCAACGCATAATGACGTCGGCTGACGTCTGGGACGTCACCAAACAGGCCCGAAGCCTGCGGAGCGGCGGAGAGGTGAGTTACAGTGTTTTTTATGTTCGCTCACCTCCCCTGGGCCCCCGATCGTTATACTCCGGGGTCTCAAAATAGCTAAGAGGGGTCGGGGGGGGGGGGGATAAAGACAGAGATATGAGGCCATCTACAGCATTAAATGTGTCATTTCTGTCAGGAAAAGACTGGTTAGTAATTTCTAATAACTCAGCTGTATTGTGAAAAAAAAACTGCCTCTATATATTGCCAATGTCTCTCTATTTGAAAAATTCTCCTTTTCCTCTCCTCTCCATAGAGTTCTATTGTACAGATTTAATCAGTGACAGAAATAGGCAAATAAGAGAAGAAACAGGCACTTTTCTTATATAAAGTATATTCCAAAGTTTATCTTCATCTGAATTATGGATTTATGAAAATAAATAAATAAAAGTTTACTTATGCTTTAAATGGGTGAAGAGGACATTATTTTCAGTATGTGTATGACTACTGATTGGCAATAGCATGCTTTCCAACGCTCTCAGAATGTCCAGGGTGCTTCCCTAGTAAGGGAGACCTCTGAAACAAAAGAGTACAGTACTCACTGACCAAAACTTCTGACAATCACTAACATGTTACAAGTTCTTAAAGAGGACCTTTCATGTCCTCAGGCACATGCGGTTTTACATACCGTTAGAAAGCCGACAGCGCGCTGAATTCAGCGCACTCTGGGCTTTCCCGGTATGTGCCCCGGGGCTGGAAATATCGGCGGTGTAAGTTTCACGGTTTACTGTCAGAAGGGTGTTCCTGACAGTCTAGCTGCGCTGTGAGGAACGCCCTCCCTGACAGTTCTCGTTCATAGACTTGTACTGGGGAGGCGTTCCTCACAGCGCCAGTAAAGAACGCCCCCTCTGACAGTGAACTACTATAGACGAGTACAGAGAGAGGGGGCGTTCCTTACAGCCCAGCGATGACGCCCAGCTGTGAGGAACGCCCCTCCCCAGTACAAGTCTATGAACCAGAACTGTCAGGGAGGGCGTTCCTCACAGCGCAGCTAGACTGTCAGGAACGCCCTTCTGACAGTAAACCGTGAAACTTACACCGCCGATATCTCCAGCCCCGGGGCACATACCGGGAAAGCCCACAGTGCGCTGAATTCTATGTAAAACCGCATGTGCCTGAGGACATGAAAGGTCCTCTTTAAAAAATAAGCAAGCAAGCAAGCATCTTTTCTAAAAAGGTACTAGTGTCCATACTCTCTAACAAAGCATTCTCATATACAAAGGAAGCCCTAAAACATGTTTTAGTGACCCATTACTAGAGTCATCACATTAACATCTAAGAATAAATTTGTGCAAGTCATTCACACAGAAAATATTTCCAAAGTCAATAACAAAAGGTCTATGAGACATATACAAATATCATATATGTCTTCACATAAACCATGATGTATCTGCTGAAAAAGTGAAAAGTTTAGACAGATTGTAAAGGGCTATCTTTCTAATAGGAGGTGCCAATCACCCACATTTCATTTATTAAAATGTCACTGCCATTAGGTCTATGGTTTAGAAAAGAAAAACCCATTTAAATGTCAACGTAGCTGAACTTTTGATTTTTCTGCTATAATAAATAGCTCCATGGGGCTTAAACAGCTTTCTAAATATGCAGTTGATGACTCATTATAAAGAATAATGAATATATTCCAGTGCATTTTATTCTTTAGCATACAGGCTCTATAGAAAATGTACAGTGTTCCTCCTTGACATAAATAGACCATTTATGGCTCACTTGTGAAGGTGCAAAAACATGTATTAGCCTTTAATTGGCGTAATTGAACAGCATAGAATTAGTAGTCCTTTGTCACTTCTACCAGCAACAATACAGACATTCCGCGCCTTGTACTTTGCTCCCGTAACATGTATAGAATTCATTTCTGAACAAAACATCAATTGTACCGAGGCCGCCTGCACCATTTAAGAGAAACATTCTACCAAGCCACCATGCAAACACAAAGGGGAAGCGATATATGCACGTTTCCTCTGTGCTGTTTCACCTCTAAAATATGTCATTGTAGAAGATGAATAATGTATTAGTTCCTGAAGATAGGATTCTGAACCAACTGCGTGTTCTGCAAAGATCTCTATCTGAGAGGTGCGGAGTATGAACATATCGTTGTTTAAAAAAAAAAAAAAACCTATTGGTCTCTTATGCCTCTCCTGTAAATTTTAAGCCTCATCATTCAATCCTTTTTATCATGATCAAACATCACGGCTTTCATTCCCTATATAAAAAGTATGAAGCAATTAAATGTTCTGTAGACTGCCTTACAGAGAAAACAGAGCTTTCTGTTACAAAACACATTTACTTGGCTGTATTTAAGATTCACTATTTCTGAACCTCTGCTATTGTGTTAGATGACAGTACTTTCCAGGAGTGTTCTTAATGCGCGCAGATTATACAAAATTCACTGGTAACAACAGGAGCCGGGAGCCATAAATGTACTGTGTGTCCTAAGATTAGTCCTCAGCTTATTATTTATCAGTAATTGTGGTACGTGCCATACAGAGTTGGGAATCAAGTAATACATTATCTGTTAAATACAGAAGAAAATGATGGTGGCAACAATGGGATAAGTACATTTTTAGCTCAGTGTTGCATTTAATATCAGCCCAATGGTTAAAGGGGTATTCCCATCTCAAGGATCCTATCTATTATTATTATTATTGTTTATTTATATAGCACCATTAATTCCATGGTGCTTTACATTTAAGATATACAAAACAAATATAATACTAACAGTGACCAACTGGCACAGTGGGATAGAGGGCCCTGCCCGCAAGGGCTTACAATCTATCTATACTGGTAGCTTATGTAAATTGAAGACTTTTCCTAAATATATTGCTTTTGCAATGCTGTTTTGTTTTCCTGCTGTGTGAAATTATTCCTCCTATTGTTTACACAGTGTTTCCATAACCACGGACCTGTGTGATAGGACAAGTGACATCAGTCACTGCTCTCAGTTATCTACAGCTCTCCAGGCAGGACAATCAGTTCAGCTACTTGCAGTTTGCTGATAAAGCCTTGTCTGTTATCTCTCTATGTAAACACACAGATAACCCTGAGTCTGTTCTCTAGAAGCATGTGCATATCTGCATTTATATTAGATTATTATATTAATCACAATAACTTGTTAGGGTCTTGCCAAACGTAGCAATACCCTGACACACTGCAGCGGTTTGGGAGGAAGGACAGAGACAAGTGAGCCCTAATCTTACCCCAGCCACTGTCCCTTCCTATTGCCTCAGTTACCCTAAACGGTAAAAGGACAACCTGAAGACGAGCCCTATACTGAGTAAGTGACAACACTGAACAAAGACAGAACATATGACACAAAGGGAGGTCAGGAAGCCAAGGGTTCAGTAACAGACGAGCAATGCAGTATGAAATTTCAATCAAAGAGAATAGTCACAAGGCAAGCCAAAGGTCAGAGAATCAGGTAACAAAGCAACAAGGGATATCACAAAGAGAGCAGGCAAAGACAGTGCAATAACCGGCGACCATGTGAGGTCTGACAACCTGTTTATAGAAAGTCTGGGCAAGCCCCAGACTGGATTGGTAGACAGACTGTCAATCACACAGGCAAGACTGAGATTAACTATTAGTGGAACAGAGAAAACCAAGGTGAGGGAAATGGGTGTGACAGAAAATCTAGGACCGTGTTCAGACTGAGCAACAAGAAACCTACACAAGGAACCAAACTGAACACGCCTCCTTCGCCGTGCGAGCGGAGGGTGGCGCAGAGACCCGAACAGGCAGAGATGTTACATAACTATTGTGATACTTCATAGTGTCCTGTTCAGCAAGCTGGGATGGGGGTACAGGAAGTGAGAAGAAGAGACAGCAGGCAAAGCTGCTGAAACAGGGAGATGGGAAAACCCCTTTAGTGTCTTTCTCAGTCACTATTAGAAAGGGTTTACTTAACCAGATTGACACATATGTTTCAGATATCTTTGCTCTTTATATACTTAGAAATAGGTATCCAGTCATAAGGACAGTCCTTAGTGACTGACAGTCCTCCATGTATGCATAGATAGCTGGCAGCCTGGCAATCACTGATAGGACTACCTCCAGTACTACATATAAATACCAAAGATATAGATGATTTAGGACCACCCCCAGTAATAGTTGACTATTTCTAGGCATACAAAGACCAAAGATATTGATGATTTAGGACTACCTCCACTAATACATGAGTGTTTCTAGGCATACAAAGACCAAAATATAAACGATTTAGTACTACCTCTAGTACTAGGTGACTGTTTCTAAGCATAGAAAGAGGCTCAGTGGTTAGTACTGTTGCCTTGCAGTGCTGGAATCCTGGTTTTGAATGCAGTTAGGGACAACATTTGTTTGGAGTTTGTATATTCTATTTATATTTTTGTGGGTTTCCTCCAGGTACTCCGGTTTCCTCACTCCAAAGACATATTGATAGGGAATTTAGATTGTGAGATAGTGAGTGATAACAATATCTGTAAAGTGGTGCAGAATATATTGGCGCTATATAAGTAAGTTTATATAAAAAAAAAATAAATGTTTTAGGGACCACCTCCAATTCAAGATGACTGCTTTTACACATATAAAGACCAAATGTAGATGAATAAAATCCAGGTTATACTGATTATTTCCTGCTCTATACCATTCTTCCTGTTGGTTGCATTGCATTTTCATGATAATAGATTCCCTTAAACCCTTGGGTATTTAAAAATAGGAGGCACTCAGGAGCTGAGCGTTCGTCATAGCTGTCAGGTATTCGTTGTATTATACAGCAGAGACCTGGCGGCATTATTCAACAGTGTCCACCATTTTGGGGAAGATCACCAGCCCCCATAGAAGTACTGCATTGCAATGCATTGTATTAGTGGTCAAACCCCTTGGGTTCTAATAATTACAGTAAAAAAATAAAGTTAAAACAATATAAAAAAAATAAAAAATAAGAAATTTGAATTACCCACCCCTTTCCCTAGAAAACATATAAAAGTAAAATAAAATAAAGTGAAACACATACACATTAGGTATTCCTGTGTCTGAACACGCCTGGTCTACAAAAAATTTTTTTCCCATACAGTAAATGCTGTAGCGGGGAATAAAAAAAAAATCTAAAGAAGTGAACCACTGCTTTTTCGCTGTTTTGTATACCATAAAAATTTGGTTAAAAAGTGATCAAAACAATAGACATTCCCCAGAATGTGAGAATATGATGACTCCTAGAAATTTTGCAAAGTTTTTGAGGGGTTAAAATGTAAATAAAAAAACCCTATATAAATTTATCTCTGGAATTGTGTCGACCCATAAAATATAGGTGACATGTCATTTTGGCTGCACAGTGAACTCTGTAAAAACGAAGCCCATAAGAAAGTCACACACACACAGTTTTTCTCCAATTCCTCCCCATTCTGAATTTTCTTCCCAGTACATCGTATGATATTAAATGGTACCATTACAAAGTACAATTTGTCCCAGTAAACTGAAGCCCTCATACGGCTCTGTGAATGGAAAAATAAAAAAAGTTTGGAAGGCAGGAGTCAAAAATGAAAATCAAAAACCGATCGATGTGGTGGGAACTGGTTAAGCTGATCTTGCAGTGTCCTGATGTTGAAATCCCCAGTGGCAGAACCTGATGAAATGTGTTCAGTTCCCCTGCAGCCATACTTCTGGGAAAATAAAACATTACACAATGATTAAAATCAATGGGCTGTCCAATCTTTGGGCAATACAGCTGTGCTTTACTGAGTCTAATAGATGAGTGTCATAAATAAGGGACTCCAATCTGTGAGGCAGTGTTCACATTTGCCTCCACTGCAGGTTCCTAACAGAAAAATTAATACTGCATGGAGTGTTATTTTCTCCAGCAAATTAGACATCATGATGAAACCCAGCTACCTGACTGGTTCATGTGAACTATGCATGTAGCTTCCATAATATATGTAGGGTGGTATATTTTTAAGAAGGTGACTTGCAAACTGGGCAGTATAGTTCTTTCTGGAACAAAGAATGCAAACCTTTTATCTCAATGATTCCTTTTTTGTGCTATGTGTAGGTGATATATAGAGTTATTTTGAAACTGTATAGGCTTACACTTATAGCTTGTTTTCTCCTAAATGTGAGGACTATGTGGGGGTGACTTACTACTGGCACACTGTACAAACAATACACCAGATTTTGAACAAATATTTTTCATTACAAGAGTATAGTTGATGTGAGCTACACTAGCCATCATGTTCCGCTTTCACATGTCTATATACAAAGTTGATTCTGCTATGTGAAATATGGCTGTAGACAGCAATGCTGATTTGTAGTCTCTGCAGTATGTCACATAACAGCAGGTTATACAACATTTCCCCCACTCTCCATATTGAAAACTTCATGTTTATCTGGACTATAAATCATAGACCTTTTCCAGTGTTGTGCAGTGAATACACATCTGTTTTGGGTCATATTCATTTCTCCTTCCTTCTGTGTGTACCCTAGATATTTCACTGAGTGCAATGTTAACATTAATAGATGATTTTGCTTGCTTTTCCACGGCACCGCACAAACATATTAGCTCCTTCTAGGAATTGTAGATGTGTCAAGAAGAAAACATGCTACTTTACTAAAAACAAAATATATGCATTAGCTGACACTACCGCCTCCCCCCCAAGCATATTCAAATGTCACACCATGTTACAGACCACATTGCAGTGATAAACCTACTTTTGTTATTTATATCACTTTTGTAGATTTGGAGAAAAACAACTTTGAAGCCTTATGCAAATGAGGCAGTTGGTGCATTTGGGCAGGTCTTCAGCTCCCTGGAGCACTGCTCTTTGCACTCAGACCCCTACCATCTCCTACCATCACCACCCCGGGCAGTAGGAGTTGATCCCTTCCGTCACCCATCCTACTTCAGAAAGAAGAGCAGTGCACCCAGGACTCAAGGCCCTCCCCCAATGCACCAACTTTCTCATTTGCATAAGACTTCAAACTTGTCTTTCTCCAAATTTGCAAGAGAGTCATACATAGCAAAGATCACTGTAATATGCTCTGTATAACAGTGGTGACAGTTGAATAAACTTCGGGGAGGCAATGCCCAAGATCAGTGCCCGCATTGATTACACGCTCTGGTGCCGACCAAGGTGCCATTGACACATGGGTGCCACCATTCTGGGGTAGATTTCTGGCCCTTGGTACAAGGTGCGGGGGTGGCGATCCATTTGCATGACAGCTGGGAGCCTAATGATGGCTCCCAGGCTTGTCTGTAATACACTTCTATTGCATGCTGCCACTTGACACTTGATTTATTTTACTTTCTTGCATTATAATCAGAATATTTGTTTTTTTGGTGTATATTTACAATTTTTTTCTAGTGATCAATCAATTGAATAGTCCATGTAGATAAATCAATTGCACTGCTATTTTGGGGTGTGCTCTCTATGAGTTCATGAGAAGAGGTGCTTCATCTAAAAGCATTCCAACATCAAAAACAGTCCACAAAGAACAAAAGAAGGCACTTATTATTGTCCTAAAGACCGGGGCCCCATGTGGCGTAAATGCCACAGTAAAAAATGTGGCATTTTACAGTCACAGCAGAGTGGATGGGATTCTAGCGAATCACATCCCTTCTTTGAGGTAAAATACGCACTGCAGACACGCCCGCGATTTCCAAAACCATTGCGGTTTTGGAAATCGCAGCATGTCAATTATACCTACGGAAATGCCACATGGGGCCTTAGCCTTATTGTGTTTCCATAAAAAAGCAGCAGAGGAGAGGTAGTTATATGTCTAAGTGATGGCTGTTTTGAGCATTAACACGTTTCATCTGGCTTAGACACCTTGAAGCGGCTTCAAGTCAATTTCACATGGTCAGTATTTTGCATCTTTATTTGTAAGCCAAAACTGGGACTGGGTCCAAAAAGCAAAACAGGTACAAATGTTTCCATTCTAGCTTTTCTTTGTAGAAGTTCCACTTCTATTCTTGGCTTAAAAATACTGATGAAAAATACTGACCATATGCTGTGAAAATAGCCCTAGGCTGTATACACATCTGTGTCGGAAGCTTCATTGCATATTCCGTTAAAAATGCCAGACAACATTACTGTGTATGCTGCACTGTTTTGTCTGTTAAATTAACAGACACCATGACAGAAACTCGACAGGCCACATTATAGTCAATGGGATTCGTCGAGCGTTGTTGGTATTCATAATAATTTTTGTTGTTCTGCTCCTATGACAGAGCAGAACACAGGAAATAATCAGGACAGTTGTGAACAGAGATGTAGATAATGTATTGCCTTTAGAACAGAAAAGCTAATATCCTTCAATCACCTACAGTATCTTGGCCTTCCATTTTTTTTTCTTCTATTTTGCCTTTAATTCCATATTGCTACTTTGTGCAGGTACTACAGAGCTGAAATATGCTTGTGTGCATAAGAACTTATTTTATTATTGTCTAAACCTAGAATTTTACCAGCTCCCAAACAGCTTTTAAACCACTGTTGTGGGGTCAGTTAGTGACATAGTGCATATACCACTGCGGAGAAATGCCACTTTTATTCCATATGCAAATTAACAGTTTAGCGCACTCAAGACAGAGCCACACCTGTTGGAGTACCCATTATCTTTTCTGGTTACTGCAATCTATGGACATGTCAGTTTTTCTTTTTTGAGAACACTGGGTGGTGACCACAAAAGAACATGAGTGCCCCATAAGGTGTGACCCTGCCCTGAATGCACGAACAGCTTATTTGCTATTGAATAAAAGCTGAGTTTTTCAACAGTAAGATTGCATTTCGACAGGTGCAGTCACTATGCCACTAACCAGCATTACAACAGCATATAAATGGTTTAGAATTAGTGGTAGATACCCTTGTACTAGGAAAAGCCGGGCAGAACACCAGTGAAGCGCACGTAGGTTAGCACAGGGAGAGAATGCCCCAGGGACTGTTTAGATCTCAGCATAGATCTCAGACAATGGTCTGTTACCTACCACCATTCACGGCTGGGGACTGAGACCTGGATTTTTGGGCTTTAATTCAATGAAGTTGAGTATAAATGGTGAAGCAGGGAGCTGACTTTGTCTCTGCTCCCAGCAGCTTGGAAGCAGGTGAGGCGATGTAATGACATCAACTACAACATTCCTGTTGTTCTGAAAACTCCAACATTTTTCATTTTTTTTTATGCATTTTTCTGTGGGGGCTACAAGAAGGAAGCATTATTTATGCTGTGGGGGCCTTAATGAAGAAGGCATTACACTGTAGTGGCCACAATGGGGCCACTATAATGTGGGGGCCTCTACAGTGTAATGTGCCCCTAAGAGAGAAAAAAATTTCCCGTTTGTTTCAAAAACTATTATAGCAGGATACAATGCAGTCCATGTCACATGGTCTATAATAACAAGATGCATAGGGTTGCCCTTCTCAGGATGGTCACTTCATTGTTAGACAAGGTATTAAAGAGTGGAATTTTGCATACTAATATTTGTTCTCCCTCAGTACCTAATGTACCCCTATCTAGTTACTGTTCTTTGTATCACTGCATTTACCATTTGTTGTATTTTTGTGCATTTACATGCAATCTCTAGCTTTATACTACATATATAGCAGTATTAAGGGTTCCTGCACAGGCATTCATGGTCAGATGTCTATCATATATCAGCTCCTAGACTGCACTGTGTCCGGAGACACAGAATCACGGTATCGTAGTGATGTCCTCCTTTCCATGGAACTAGAGTTCCATAGTAGTTACAGTAGTCCCACAGACCCACAGAGAGACGGTGATTCTCAGCATCATAGAAATTTACACTATTTTGAATGATTTTATCCTCCACCACATACTATTGGCAGATGGCAGCATCCACCATATATCATTTGGGCCTGTCTGCATCTTTCCTCTGGCTGATATCAGGTAAATATGGACTTTCAGTGATTTCTAATAATATCTTTTTCAGTGCATCTGTAGAATAGTAAAAGTGAGTTTTTAAAGGGTAACTGAGTTTTTATCAAAAGTTAAAATATCTGCATGGCCTTTCTGGGCAGTCTTGCAGTTCCATATGTTTTTTTTGTTTTTTTTTTTTTTTTTTTTTTTTGATACAAAGATTTTCTATTGTTTTCAAATAAACAAAACAATACAATTCATACAGAGGTGCAGAAAATGTGAATGCAACTGCATACATTAACACAAATAAGGCATCAAACGACATCTATGAAAGGTGTCAGGTCAGTGTACATATGAAGAAGAGAGAAATATTTCTTCATTACAAACGGCAATGAACAAGAAATAATGATTGATGCACATAAGCAATCAATGGAGATTGTAATCTGACCCAACCCCAGGACACACATCACAAGCAACACACAGTCAACAGCAAAGGGCAAAACCCAACACAGGGAGGGGGATTAGGGGAAGTTCTATATGTTTTTATGCTGCAAGTAGCCCCATTTTGCATTTCTCTCTGAGGCAGGGGACTTGTACAATACAGAACAGTCTGCCCCCATCCATTGTTACTGCTACTATTTTCTCTATATGTTATTTTTTCATAGTTAACTGTAAAATAGCAAATAAATATCTTAGAAAAGCCTGAGTAAACATATTATAAAAAAAATCAGGGAGAATGGACTTCCAATCTAGGTAATAATGCAGCTAAAAAGATCCCTGACACAGAAAAAGAGAGATTTGAGCACAGTCAGGAAACTGCTGTCTAAGACTGACATTCCATCAGCGATAACACAAACAGCTAGTCAGAAGTAGTTATACTCCCTGTGAAAAGCTGCAGCCTCTTCTCTGAGAAGCGTGCAGGCAGGGCGCAAATAACATCAGGTCTGTGTGTGTAGAGATGCAGAGGCTGCGAAGAGAATGCTGCTCCTCTCCCCTCCACTCACGGTGTTCCATTCTGAGCCTGTTGATTTCTAAAGATGGACCTTCTGTAGGAACTGGGAGTAAACTGCAAATTAGGAAGGAGAGACACACTTAGTGGTAGGAATACTAGAGAGGTTTATAAGGCAGAAAACAACTTTTTTAAATACAGAATCACATTGTCTATTAAATGAGACAAAGTTGTACAAAAAGCTACTGACTATTTTACTTTAGTACTTGCGCTGTAAAACCCATGTTACCAAACTTGGGCTATTTTTTCATGCCAGGGAAATGTCTTACTGCGAATGAATTTTATATACACACACTTGTTTCTGATACAATATTACAAAATGTCCTTCTCAATGTAAACTAAGCTACTAGTATTGTGGGGAACAAGTACTCAAATATTTGCTGAACTAATAATTTCTCCACAAAGCCACCTGGCCAAAGTCTCTGTATTTTATCATTTAATAACAGACTTGGCTGTTTTTCAGATTGTGGGAAATCTCACAAACAAGGTAACTTACATCACAATGACATTGTTGCAACCAACCATATGTTTGCTGTAAATTGTCATTTATTTTTATGGCTTTTATTTTTCCTGCCAAGTAACACGTTTGCCAATGTACAAAACATTCAGTATTTATAATATCTTTACTACTTCTCCAAGTATAGTGGATTTTATGTGTAAGGTGGTATCTGGACATATCTGAGGACATGCAGGCAGGAACAGAGCTGGACATGGGTGTGTAGGGAAGCGTGAAGTGTGACTATATTTATAGATGAATATTTTGAAAAGTCCAAATGTTGTCAGTTATAATATGTGATTTATGTATTTTACATCATTGTAATCCATCTGTTAGCAGTGCAGACATACTAGAGTATATTTTCTATTTTTACCTTACTAAATCTATATGGCCTTTCTTTTCTTAGTGGTTCAGCTTTGGATTCACTGATGGCATTGATTCCTTTGAATAGCGACATAATCCTATTTTGTGGGTTATTTATCTTTATGGTTAGTTACATGTGTTAACAGAACGAGTACCATGAAATATGCAGAAGTCTATAAACACATGAATTGTTATGCACAAAGTTTGAGATATGTTTACATCTACAGTAGATTTAGGAAGAAAGGAAGTATACTGCTACACAGTGGTTTATGGCGGAGCCTTCCTTTGATGGCATACTTATGACATATATGCCTAATGGAAGCCTTAGATGAGATGTGAACAGAACCTAAGGCTATATTTTCATGACTGTGGTCATGAAAGTGGTTTATTTTTTCATGGCGGTTTTGCATTTGTCTGGGACACCTTTTCTTGGATTCTTCAGTCTATCGAGGGATTTGTGAAAATGGAAAGATAGTACATGTTCTATTTTTTGAAGGTCTATTAAAATGGACCCTCAAAAACTGGACATGTGAGTAGCCGTATTGAAATCATTGGGGGGATTTATTAAGACTGGTGTTCTGTAGGCAGTCTTAATCAAGTGCCCGACTGGCAAAATATGTGTCTGAATTAAAAAGAGGCACTGGCCTACTGTGCTCCAGAATTGAAATCTTTGCAGGCCATTAACTGATATGTATTTCGGGTATGTCTCACGCCAGGTTCTTGGCATGAGTTATAATAAATTTGTCAGGCTGAGATATCCTAGGTGAGCCAGCACAGAACCAACCATGTGGGCATCTTTGGTGCAAGAAAGGGCCTTTCACCAAAGACGAGCCAAATTTACACCTATCTACGCTGAAAACTGTTGTAGATGGGTTTGTAAACTCCTCCATCACGTTTTAACAATGGATGTGTGATGACATCATATGATCATTCCTCTTGTTTGGGTTAATAAGGCCTAAGGCTGGAGTCCTTATAAGGGGCCAGGATCTTCCCTGAAGCAGTGGGAGATATTTTCTGCCTTTGGTTTTGCCTTTACTTTGGTTAGGCAATTACATGTATTGTCAGCCTCAATCTCTGCTAAGTAATATCTGCCACTGTGATTTTAAGACATGGTAAAATATGACTACAATGTTACAATAATAAAAAACATGTTTATTATGATTGTCACTTTATCTTTGCAATGCTTCGAATACATCTTTGCTAATGGGATAGTTTATTTAAAGAAATCTGAAAACTGAGACATTTGACAAGGCAATGCTTCAAATATGTTGATGGAAGCAGCTGGTTAGAGCACACAAAGTAACAAAAAGTACTGTAAGTACAACTGATCAACTGATTGTGAAGTGCTGGGGAAATAAGCTGTTCCCAGCAGTGAAAAATGTCATGTTCTGATGCAAGAATAAAAGTGCTCTATCATCTGATTGAGAGAGAAAAGGCTACATTTGCATTTCTCCTGTTTGTAGACATGCTATGTAATGTTCAAAAATGATCAAAAAATCATAGTCTTACATTTTTCTGCATGGTGGATGCTAGCTTGTGACAGGAGAATATAGACACACTTGTTGGTACACATCTTATTTCCTATTTTAATAAATTATTTATTTAACAGAAAGGGTGGGGTATAAAACAGCAATATAAAATATTAGAGCAGAGCATTTATAAACATGGTGTAAGGCATGTTGACCAGTGTTTTGATGCAAATTATGTCGAATTGGGCATATTTATTAAGACTTTCATACGCCAGTCTAAATGAAGCCTCTGACTGGTGCAGGGAATGATTTATTTATAAAGAGGCTCCAGCCTCTTCATAAATCAGGTGCACACCCATATGGAGACAGAAACTGGCGTAAAATTTCCATTATAACTCACGCCAGAAAACTGGTGTGAATTATAATAAATATGATGGACCGAGACTCCACCGTGCTCCTCCTACATTTTAACAATGTGGTGAGCGAGGCATAGAATGGGGGTTGTAGAGCACATTTGGCACAAGATAGCCAGATATAATTTGGAAAACTGAAATCTGTAGCTCTTATGAAGGAACCAGGTTTTTGTCAATAACCCAACTAATTCAGGACCCAATAAGGGTATTATGATGTGGTGACTGCATGCGTCCAAAGCTATGCCCATCAACAGTGCTCAATGGCTGTGAGATTTTGCAGGTAAGACTGAGTTAAACCTCAGGGCAGGGCTTTGACCAGATGTACAGTAGTTGCTGCACTGTCTGACTGAACCCTAGACAAAGGGGCCCTTTTGAAGTTAGTAAAAAACAATAATCCTGTGAGAATAACAAAAAGTGCAAGTTAGGGGCACCTAGGAAGCAATGACCATAATATAATAAATTTCCACTCTTTTCAATTATTTGCCTTGTCTGACCAAATGACTGCATCATCCTCAAGTGTGGTCCAGAGCCACACCACTCATAGGCCCAATAATCATGGTAAGGACTACATAAATGAGCCTTGGGCTCCTCCAGCCAGTTCACCAGTTCCCTTTCTTTGGACCATTTATTTATACTAACCACCAAATAATAGGAAAACACATACGACATGTCATTATGGAGATGTTCTGATCCAGTTTTCCAGCAATAATAGTTTGGCCCTTGTCAAAGTCACTCAGATCCTTATTCTTGCCTATTTTTCCTGCATCCAACAGATCAACTGCACTCTTGTTGCCTATTTATTCCATCCTTTGAGAGGTGGTATGCCGGGGCGAATTATAATAAGGGCGAAATGTGTGGTTGCCCAGGGCCTGAGCCTGCAAGGGGGCCCAGCAGCAAGTAACTGCACATTTGCCCCCATTATAATCCGACCTCATAACTGTATTAGCATCTGCATGGGAGTCTACTGGAGGTGAGTATATAGTGGGTGAACCTCGTGAGATTTGTCTTGCGAATATTCGTGAGGTTTGCTTGGCAGTTTAGTTTGAACCAAACATATAAAACAAAACTACCATTATTATAATCTGGGGTCTCTTCAGGGTCTGTAGCTTGCAGCCCTTTCCTCTCCGCTTTCTTCGTGCGGAAACCGAGTGGAAACCACACGGACCCCATTATAGTCTATGGGGTCCATGGGTTTCCCCAGGTAAACCGCCCCGCTTTTATGCGTATAGGTTTCCATTCGGGGGGTCCCCAAGTGGACTCCCCGACGGCAGCACCCGAACGCAGATATGAACGACGGGCTAAGTGATCTAAAAATGATCACATTTGAGGACTTGAAGAAAAATTTGTGGCAGTGGGGCATGTTGAAACGTGAAGAAGAAAACACCCAAAACCCTATTATGGAAAAAGCAGGCATTGGAATTGGAAGAAGCTTGTTTGTTTTATTTTGTTTTTAGTATGCTAACAGTGGCACCAACAGTATGATTTTAAAGAAAAAAATAAACTGATGAAAAGTGAAAAACAACAAAAATTATCTCTTTCTGGGTGCCGATGGCCACACCAACGTAGTGGGTTTTAGAAGAAGCAATAGCTTTTTTGGAGGAGAATTAGCTTCTATAATATTATTATTTTTTTATTATGGCAGCACTGTGGCATTAACAGTATGGAATATAACATGATGGACCAGACCACAGGAGATATCTGTCTGAGTGGTGGTGGTGCAGGCAGCTGTGGCAACATCAGTGCCACTACAGAAAGAATAGAACATGATGGACCAGACCATAGAAGATGATGTGAAGGGATAACATGATACAGGGAGACAGATACACTAGTAGTTACAGTATTTGCTGGTTTGCTGAAGAATGTATTGGTAAATGCGCGGCCTACACAACTGGCACTTAGCTGCAAGAAATTTTTATGTGTATTTTTTTATATGTAACACTGTGGATGGTATACAAAATTTACTGATAAATGTGATCTACACAACTGTAACTTAACCACAAGACATCATGCCGCTTCATCATGAATATTGGCGCACCCCAATAACAGGCCTCAGTGGTGATGACAGGCATGCGTGAAATTAACCAGGAGGCTGGAAGAGGACACAGAAGCAAGGTGAGTATAATGGTTTATTATGTTATCACACCATGTACAAAATGTCACATAAACACAATATACACTTTACAAATGCACAATAAACATTTTGCATTGTCCAGTGGGATGCCACATGTCCCCAGCCTTACAGCTGAGAAGAAAATGAATGTTACAGATTATTAAATATTATGCATAAGCTTCAGATGTCTTCTCTATTTCTTACATCTCCCTTAACAGTTTGGCAAAATGTAAAAAAAAATTAAAAAAATTTAAAAAATTAAAAAAAAAAAAAAAACACATAATTTTCTCTCCCATCAATTTATATTATACAAAAAAAAAGTCATATGAAAAAGTTTGGGCACCCCTATTAATCTTAATCATTTTTAGTTCTAAATATTTGGGTGTTTGCAACAGCCATTTCAATTTGATATATCTAATAACTGATGGACACAGTAATATTTCAGGATTGAAATGAGGTTTATTGTACTAACAGAAAATGTGCAATATGCATTAAACCAAAATTTGACCGGTGCAAAAGTATGGGCACCTCAGCAGAAAAGTGACATTAATATTTAGTAGATCCTCCTTTTGCAAAAATAACAGCCTCTAGTCGCTTCCTGTAGCTTTTAATCAGTTCCTGGATCCTGGACGAAGGTATTTTTGACCATTCCTCTTTACAAAACAATTCCAGTTCAGTTAAGTTTGATGGTCGCCGAGCATGGACAGCCCGCTTCAAATTATCCCACAGATGTTCAATGATATTCAGGTCTGGGGACTGGGATGGCCATTCCAGAACATTGTAATTGTTCCTCTGCATGAATGCCTGAGTAGATTTGGAGCTGTGTTTTGGATCATTGTCTTGCTGAAATATCCATCCCCGGCGTAACTTCAAATTCGTCACTGATTCTTGTACATTATTCTCAAGAATCTGCTGATATTGAGTTGAATCCATGCGACCCTCAACTTTAACAAGATTCCCAGTGCCGGCATTGGCCACATAGCCCCAAAGCATGATGGAACCTCCACCAAATTTTACAGTGGGTAGCAAGTGTTTTTCTTGGAATGCTGTTTTTTTTTGGACGCCATGCATAACGCCTTTTTGTATGACCAAACAACTCAATCTTTGTTTCATCAGTCCACAGGACCTTCTTCCAAAATGAAGCTGGCTTGTCCAAATGTGCTTTTGCATACCTCAGGCGACTCTGTTTGTGGCATGCTTTCAGAAACGGCTTCTTTCGCATCACTCTCCCATACAGCTTCTCCTTGTGCAAAGTGTGCTGTATTGTTGACCGATGCACAGTGACACCATCTGCAGCAAGATGATGCTGCAGCTCTTTGGAGGTGGTCTGTGGATTGTCCTTGACTGTTCTCACCATTCTTCTTCTCTGCCTTTCTGATATTTTTCTTGGCCTGCCACTTCTGGGCTTAACAAGAACTGTCCCTGTGGTCTTCCATTTCCTTACTATGTTCCTCACAGTGGAAACTGACAGGTTAAATCTCTGAGACAACTTTTTGTATCCTTCCCCTGAACAACTATGTTGAACAATCTTTGTTTTCAGATCATTTGAGAGTTGTTTTGAGGAGCCCATGATGCCACTCTTCAGAGGAGATTCAAATAGGAGAACAACTTGCAATTGGCCACCTTAAATACCTTTTCTCATGATTTGATACACCTGGCTATGAAGTTCAAAGCTCAGTGAGGTTACAAAACCAATTTTGTGCTTCAGTAAGTCAGTAAAAAGTAGTTAGGAGTATTCAAATCAATAAAATGATAAGGGTACCCAAATTTTTGCACCAGTCAAATTTTGGTTTAATGCATATTGCACATTTTCCGTTAGTACAATAAACCTCATTTCAATCCTGAAATATTACTGTGTCCATCAGTTATTAGATATATCAAATTGAAATGGCTGTTGCAAACACCCAAATATTTAGAACTAAAAATGATTAAGATTAATAGGGGTGCCCAAACTTTTTCATATGACTGTATTAGATATCACATGGTGTAAGAAAGAGAAATTTATTACATGTGCCAAATTGTGCTAATTTTTACCAACTTATCAATGCTACATACTAGAGCAATACTAGCAAATCTTATCAATCCTATATTGTAACTTTTTGTGTTATCACATACCACACTGGACTAGGACTTGAAAAACAGTTCTGGCACACATACAGTCATATGAAAAAGTTTGGGCACCCCTATTAATCTTGATCATTTTTAGTTCTAAATATTTGGGTGTTTGCAACAGCCATTTCAATTTGATATATCTAATAACTGATGGACACAGTAATATTTCAGGATTGAAATGAGGTTTATTGTACTAACAGAAAATGTGCAATATGCATTAAACCAAAATTTGACCGGTGCAAAAATCACTTATCATTTTATTGATTTGAATACTCCTAACTACAGTGCTGGCCAAAAGTATTGGCACCCCTGCAATTCTGTCAGATAATACTCAATTTCTTCCAGAAAATGATTGCAATCACAAATGCTTTGGTAATAATATCTTCATTTATTTTGCTTGCAATGAAAAAACACAAAAGAGAATGAAAAAAAAAGTCAAATCATTGATCATTTTACACAAAACTCCAAAAATGGGCCGGACAAAAGTATTGGCACCCTCAGCATAATACTTGGTAGCACAACCTTTAGACAAAATAACTGCGAACAACCGCTTCCGGTAACCATCAATGAGTTTCTTACAATGCTCTGCTGGAATTTTAGACCATTCTTCTTTGGCAAATTTCTCCAGGTCCCTGAGATTTGAAGGGTGCCTTCTCCAAACTGCCATTTTGAGATCTCTCCACAGGTGTTCTATGGGATTCAGGTCTGGACTCATTGCTGGCCACTTTAGAAGTCTCCAGTGCTTTCTCTCAAACCATTTTCTAGTGCTTTTTGAAGTGTGTTTTGGGTC
The DNA here is from genome assembly GCA_947044405.1 of Leptodactylus fallax. Taxonomy (NCBI): domain Eukaryota; kingdom Metazoa; phylum Chordata; class Amphibia; order Anura; family Leptodactylidae; genus Leptodactylus; species Leptodactylus fallax. The sequence continues at coordinate 2,611,819 of CAMRHE010000019.1, forward strand.
ATTGTCCTGCTGGAAGACCCATGACCTCTGAGGGAGACCCAGCTTTCTCACACTGGGCCCTACATTATGCTGCAAAATTTGTTGGTAGTCTTCAGACTTCATAATGCCATGTACACGGTCAAGCAGTCCAGTGCCAGAGGCAGCAAAGCAACCCCAAAACATCAGGGAACCTCCGCCATGTTTGACTGTAGGGACTGTGTTCTTTTCTTTGAAGGCCTCTTTTTTTTTCCTGTAAACTCTATGTTGATGCCTTTTCCCAAAAAGCTCTACTTTTGTCTCATCTGACCAGAGAACATTCTTCCAAAAAGTTTTTGGCTTTCTCAGGTAAGTTTAGGCAAACTCCAGCCTGGCTTTTTTATGTCTCTGGGTCAGAAGTGGGGTCTTCCTGGGTATCCTACCATAGAGTCCCTTTTCATTCAGACGCCGACGGATAGTACGGGTTGACACTGTTGTACCCTCGGACTGCAGGGCAGCTAGAACTTGTTTGGATGTTAGTCGAGGTTCTTTAGCCACCATCCGCACAATCTTTCGTTGAAATCTCTCGTCAATTTTTCTTTTCCATCCACATCTAGGGAGGTTAGCCACAGTGCCATGGGCTTTAAACTTCTTGATGACACTGCTCACGGTAGACACAGGAACATTCAGGTCTTTGGAGATGGACTTGTAGCCTTGAGATTGCTCATGCTTCCTCACAATTTTGCTTCTCAAGTCCTCAGACAGTTCTTTGGTCTTCTTTCTTTTCTCCATGCTCAATGTGGTACACACAAGGACACAGGACAGAGATTGAGTCAACTTTAATCCATTTCAACTGGCTGCAAGTATAATTTAGTTATTGCCACCACCTGTTATGTGCCACAGATAAGTAACAGGTGCTGTTAATTACACAAATTAGAGAAGCATCACATGATTTTTCAAAGGGTGCCAATACTTTTGTCCACCCCCCTTTTTTTGTTTGGTGTGGAATTATATCCAATTTGGCTTTTTGACAATTCTTTTTGTGGTTTTCCATTGACGACAAATTAAATGAAGATATTATTACCAAAGCATTTGTGATTGCAATCATTTTCTGGAAGAAATTGAGTATTATCTGACAGAATTGCAGGGGTGCCAATACTTTTGGCCAGCACTGTACTTTTTACTGTCTTACTGAAGCACAAAATTGGTTTTGTAACCTCACTGAGCTATGAACTTCATAGCCAGGTGTATCCAATCATGAGAAAAGGTATTTAAGGTGGCCAATTGCAAGTTGTTCTCCTATTTGAATCTCCTCTGAAGAGTGGCATCATGGGCTCCTCAAAACAACTCTCAAATGATCTGAAAACAAAGATTGTTCAACATAGTTGTTCAGGGGAAGGATACAAAAAGTTGTCTCAGAGATTTAACCTGTCAGTTTCCACTGTGAGGAACATAGTAAGGAAATGGAAGACCACAGGGACAGTTCTTGTTAAGCCCAGAAGTGGCAGGCCAAGAAAAATATCAGAAAGGCAGAGAAGAAGAATGGTGAGAACAGTCAAGGACAATCCACAGACCACCTCCAAAGAGCTGCAGCATCATCTTGCTGCAGATGGTGTCACTGTGCATCGGTCAACAATACAGCACACTTTGCACAAGGAGAAGCTGTATGGGAGAGTGATGCGAAAGAAGCCGTTTCTGAAAGCACGCCACAAACAGACAAGCCAGCTTCATTTTGGAAGAAGGTCCTGTGGACTGATGAAACAAAGATTGAGTTGTTTGGTCATACAAAAAGGCGTTATGCATGGCGTCAAAAAAACACAGCATTCCAAGAAAAACACTTGCTACCCACTGTAAAATTTGGTGGAGGTTCCATCATGCTTTGGGGCTGTGTGGCCAATGCCGGCACCGGGAATCTTGTTAAAGTTGAGGGTCACATGGATTCAACTCAGTATCAGCAGATTCTTGAGAATAATGTACAAGAATCAGTGACGAATTTGAAGTTACGCCGGGGATGGATATTTCAGCAAGACAATGATCCAAAACACAGCTCCAAATCTACTCAGGCATTCATGCAGAGGAACAATTACAATGTTCTGGAATGGCCATCCCAGTCCCCAGACCTGAATATCATTGAACATCTGTGGGATAATTTGAAGCGGGCTGTCCATGCTCGGCGACCATCAAACTTAACTGAACTGGAATTGTTTTGTAAAGAGGAATAGTCAAAAATACCTTCATCCAGGATCCAGGAACTGATTAAAAGCTACAGGAAGCGAGTAGAGGCTGTTATTTTTGCAAAAGGAGGATCTACTAAATATTAATATCACTTTTCTGTTGAGGTGCCCATACTTTTGCACCCGTCAAATTTTGGTTTAATGCATATTGCACATTTTCTGTTAGTACAATAAACCTCATTTCAATCCTGAAATATTACTGTGTCCATCAGTTATTAGATATATCAAATTGAAATGGCTGTTGCAAACACCCAAATATTTAGAACTAAAAATGATTAAGATTAATAGGGGTGCCCAAACTTTTTCATATGACTGTACTTAGGATTGCCATCCAGCCTGATACCCACCAACCCAGACTGTATTCATGTCACAAAAATTTTTCACTGCCAAGAAAAATTGCTAGTATTTTGTATGCTGCATCACAGCACATCCCAAATATTGACCAAAAAACAGCTTTGAGTCTTTATTAAATGCTCAAAACACACAAGGTTAAAGACACTTAAAAAGCATTAATAGGCTATAATGCTACATAAAGTGCCTTGTCATGATGAGCAAAGCAGCTAACTTCTAGATAGTTCATAAGTGAGCTATGTGGTTAAACATAACACAAATGTAATCCCACTAATCATAACAGTGCATAATAAGATAACCATAAATAATAAACAGGAATAATAAACCAAAGAGTTGTGACTGTGATAAGAGTCAACAAGGGCATAGCTATAGGGTAGCGATTGAGGGGTCCCAAAGTCCACTCATCAACATAAGAAGACACTGGTATTATCGACGAGCAGGCCCCATTACAGATTTTGAAGCAGGGCCCATGAGCTTCAATTACACCTCTGACAGTCTACACTACTATTTATAATAGGTACAAGTGTTGACACCTGATAAAGAGGGATAGCATGTCTCTGTATGTGTGGCACCCCATTCTTGTTCAGTTGAAGCTACCTTGTAATATATCCAGGCATGGAGTCAGCCTCCTAGTTCCAGCAATGAACTTGCATCTCCACCATGACTCATGTAACCTTATAGTAACATATTGACATATGTGCAGTTGCCAGCCATTTCCCACCTCCTACGCTGGAAGCCAAGCATGTGCCACAACTTAGTCCATGGCACACAGAGGAAAGAGCTTACATGTATAAGATATAAAGTACAATATAGCACATGTACATAGAGATGCTACTACATAAGCTTTTTCTCAGCATATAATGTGACAATATTTTTTTTATCCACTATTGTATGTGTTGAAATTTTGTTGGAGAAACAAGACAGAAAATATAGACAAATATCATAGTATTCAATATACCTAAAGTGCCTACAAATATAAAAAGTAATAAAATACATATTATGTCCTTGCAGGTCTTTTGGTGCAACAATAATACATTTACCAGCTGAGTTGGATAAATTGGATTAGGAGTATACTCTTGTGCCCTTATTCTTATGGGCAGCTACATCTAAATACTGTAAGAAAATATAACAACATACCACTTGAAAAATTCCAGATAAATAACCAGTGACTCCATTTATTTTAATATAAGTAAAAAAAACAAGAGAATACTGACTTGAGTCCAAAAGATTGCTTACAGAAGTTTTCCCACAAACATAATCATATTTAAAAGAACCGTTTTAAAAGATTTTCTCTAGTCATCTCAGTGGTGACAGTCTGTTGTCTTCATTGGTTGCCATTATCTCCTTATTGTGGGCAGGTTATTTTCTTATGAATATAGTGTCCCTGTCTGGTAACATAGGCACAATAAGGAAATCTGACAAGTGCCTGCATTCATGGTTGTATCCAATGGCAAACCATCAAGATACTAAACCACTAAATGCTTAGAGAAAAATCTTTAAAACTCAGCAAAATTTTTAATTAATGATATTTGCAAAAACGTTTAACTTTAAATTTGTCTACAAATCTAAATATGGTTATATTCTTGTAACAACTGTAAGCTGTCTGTAACCATCATACTGTACTAGTCATGTACTACATACAGTATAATAATGTTTCTAATAGTCATACTGGGTAGGCTCTATTTGGCATATTGAGTCCCATTGGCTAAAAATTCCATTAATACTAAGGATATTGTTTAACGCTGAGGAATAGAAGTTTATCTCATAGGGGCTCCATACAATTCCTTTCTTTGTCCATCTATTTTATTACATTTCTTCTTTTACTTATTTTCACACAAAAATGTGCACATCTCCTCCCATGTATGGGTCCTCTCAACATAAGTATACAATGTGAGTATGTCAACTCATCCAAACCACTGGGGAAAAATACAGCATTATAATACACAATGTACAAGGATACTGATAAGTGATATAAGCAAAGTACGTCTGTGTACATGAAATATAGATAAGCTATACATGTTATGTGTGTATTAATGTGATATATTAATATGAAATAAATATGTATGTGTACAATAAATACAGTGAATATAAGTGAAAAATGTGGCTTTGCTAGTATAAAACATGTAAATCGTTTGAAAACCGCACTACAAAAAACTGTCAATAATAACTTAGGCAGGGTTCACACTACCGTTGGAGTCCGTTATGAAGGTGTCCGTTAAAAAAAACAAAAAACGGACACCTATCATAATGGACACTAACTGATGTTAATGTGTCCATTTTTTTAACTGATCCAATTAATGATTCAGTTAAAAAAACAGACACATTAACATCAGTTAGTGTCCGTTAGCATCAGTTAGTGTCCGTTTTTTTTAACAATGTCCGTTTTTTTTTGTCTGTTTCTCCTTTCTGAGCATGCGCAGGAAAAAAAACGACATAAAATAACGGACAGTAACTGATGGCTATCGGTAACTGTCCATTATAAGTCCGTTACCCATAGACTTCAATGTTAAAAAAATAACAGACACTTGCTGTCCGTCAAGAATCCGTTTTTTTCAAACGGACAAAAAGTCCTGCATGTAGGATTTTTTGTCCGCAAAAAAAAATGGACTTCTGACGGATTTAGTGTAAATGGACACAAACGGACACTAACGGAAACAATATAAAAACCCATTGAAATGAAAGGAAATTTTAACGGACTTCTGACAGTTCAGCTAGTGTCCGATGCTAAAATCTTGTAACGGACAATAGCAACGGACACTACTGACGGTCACCAACGGTAGTGTGAATGCCCCCTTAATGAGACCAAAGCGCCTGAATTGCTTTTTAAATGGGATTTCTGGTCTCAAAATCTGTTTTAAAAAGAGAGTCGCTTCACTTAGTAATCTTCCCTGAAAGCCCCTCCATACCTTCTGTACAAAGTATTCTTAAATATTAAGAGGCAAATGTTACTGTACTGTCTATATAATGAAACGTTGCACAATTTTCCAATATACTTTCTGTATCAGTTCCTCACTGTTTTCTAGATCTTTGCTTGCTGTCAGTCCATGGTCATGTGAATTACGGTCCATGGTAATGTGATGGACACACAGATGCACAGATCGTTACCAGCCAGATGTCTGATTACTGTGCAGTGACTATAACGAGCTGTGCACCTGTGTGTCCATCACATGACCATGGTCTGATTTTTACCCACTGGGAGTAAGCAGAATGAATGACAGCAAGCAGAGATCTAGAAAACAGTGAGGAGTAAATTCAGAAATTATATTGGAAAATTGTATAACTTTTCATTATGCAAACAATAACATTGGTCTCTCAATATTGTTCTGAAACCAGACAACTCCTTTAAGATAAGCTATCAATTTAGATCGGTGGTGGTCTGACATGATGGGAGCTGCAATGCTCACTTGCCATGTCTTTCATAGCGTCGGTTATGAGTTACTGCAGCTGTATCCCATACACTTAAATGGGTCACTGCTGCAGTAACTCATAACCTTCCTTATGAAAGAGATGGCAAGTGAGCAGATTATCTGCCCTCAATGCCTTGTTGCCAAAAAGAACAGTTTGTCAGCACCTCTTTGTCTCTCCTATCATCGTTGTAGTACATGCCTATGTCAGCCACAGGCTTTACTTGGACCTATTAGTTGACAGCCAAGAAACCAAACATTCAACAATTATTTTGGGATATGCCCCTTTTTGCATGCCACAGCCTCTTCTTACATGCCACTCCATGTTTTCTGAATTTTGGCTTTGGTTATTTCTTAATGAATTGGCCAGTCCTAAGATATATCATAGCAGCAAGTCATTACATTAGTTTTTGCAAGATTTCAAGGTTTTTCCAGCATGTCATGATATTTTCTTGAGTTGGTTTAATGACAAATCAGAGTCCTTAATCAAGCTGAGCTAAGTTACGGGTGGATACAACTGTATATACATTGTATTTACATTGAATATATAAAGGCAATAATAAAACAGTAAGACTGAGACTCCACGTTGCAGTTTTTATGTTGCAGATTTTGCTGCATTTTTTTTTTCAACCAAAGTCAGGAGTGGATTGAGCCGAAGGAAGAAGTATAAGAGCTTCCTATATATTTCCCATACCTATTGTAGTCATTCTTGGCTTTGGCTTGAAAAAAACACAGCAAAATCTGCAACAAAAAAGGTGCGTTTCCACAATGTGGGGCCTCAGCCTAAAGCAGTTTCTTTTTCAAACAGCTGAGCACGCTCCTGATGTGTGAAACATGTAGTCCCTTTGCCTCAAGGATGGCAGAAAGTACAACTTTTATCCTCTATTACAAGCTACCAAGTAAGACTTTGTAAAAAAAATGAGGGACTTTTTTTTTTAATAAGACACAATAAATGCTAACCGTAAGTCCAATATTTAATGACATGAATGTGAATTTATTGATGCTTGGCAGTCTTGGGTGCTTTATTCACATCTGAGTAGCATTATTGCTATGTGTATTCATGGCTTACCAACGTCTAGCTCCAGGATTTCTGCAAGGGAGAAATAATATCATTAATATAAACTATTTATCATTGATGTTTTAGATGCAGGAAATGAATGGTCTGCCAACATATTTTTACACAAGTATATTCTATATACTAAGAAGTTTGAAGCAGAAACTTCTAGTGGTTTCTTCGTAGTGTGTATGCCAGATTTGTTTACTGTTCACATTAGTTCACATTACAGTTATTTGCCTCATGCATTATTGATGAATCTTAATTAACATTTTGTATTTTTGTACAGCAATTGTTTTTCTTTACCCTGATTTCAGTTCTCTTCTAAGTGATCAAAAAAAAAAAAACATGGTCATGCTGAGCTTACTGGAAAATTCTGAGGAACTCTGCATTCAAGTATTGGTTAGCATTCATCTGTTTACCTTTTCAGAAAAATGAGATTAAGGGAATATTTTTATGACAAAGACCTTCCATACAACAGCGACTCTGAGATGGAACAGCCCATAAGGAATCCTACCAAAAAATCTACCTGGACCCCACGCCCTGGAGCTAATGCAGCACTGGATAAATATATTGACTGTTTCAGAAGCAAAGTAAAATCAGAAATCCTGGAGAAACAAAAGAAACAGGCGCATAACCTAACCCTGCAGGAACAGAAGGCTATTACTTCACTGAAAGAAAATCAGGATATAATAATAAAACCGGCTGACAAAGGGGGTGCAATAGTCATAATGAACACCTCAGATTATATCCAGGAAGCAAACAGGCAACTGTCAAATCCCATCCATTACTCCAAACTTGGAAGTGATCCCACAGAGGCCTATATGAAAGAACTAAAGAGTATGATCAAGAAATTTCCAATCCAGATCCAGAATCAGGTAAAAGGATTTATCCCACAAGATCCCAGACCGGGCTGCTTCTATATGCTCCCAAAGATACACAAAGATGGCAACCCTGGGAGGCCTATCATTTCTGGCATTGGGACACTGACAGAAAACATCTCAGGTTGGGTGGAAAATCTCCTAAAACCCCTTGTCAGGGATACTCCAAGCTATATCCAGGACACCACTGACCTCCTTAACAAACTGAATGCCCTGGGCCCTCTACCTGAGGTTACCATTTTGGCCACCATGGATGTGGAATCTCTGTATACCAACATTCCCCACAAGGATGGAGTTGCAGCATGTCGGGTACACCTGGCAAAACAAAACCTCCCAACAGAACCAGTAACGCAGCTCATACAATTCATCCTTAGCCACAACCATTTTACCTTTGGAGAGGATCTATATCTACAGCGAATGGGAACTTCAATGGGGACCAGATGTGCACCCCAATATGCAAATCTCTTTATGGCAGAAATGGAAGGAACATATTTATCAACATGCACCACCAAACCTATGATTTACTTTCGTTATATCGATGATATCCTTGTCATCTGGACTGCAGGTGAGGAGGCCCTACTTCAATTCCATAATGACTTCAATGACTTTCACCCGACCATCAACCTTAAACTTAGCTATTCAGGGAGTGAAATTCACTTTCTGGATACCACAATATACATTAAAGACCACCGGCTACTCACATCAATATACCACAAACCCACAGACAGAACGGCCTACCTGAGAAACGACAGCTTCCACCCCAAGCACACAAGACAATCTATAATCTACAGCCAGGCTATACGATACAATCGTATTTGCTCCGACAAAACAGACCTGGACAAGCACCTCCTGGATCTGAGGATGAAATTTCTCAGATTGGGATACAAACCAAAAGTAACAGACAACCAATTAAACAAAGCGGCAGCCATTAACAGAGACAGTCTGCTCACATATAGAGAGACCCAGAAAGATGCCCGAGTGCCCCTAGTTGTCACCTACAACCCAAAGCTGGAGATCCTACGAAGGATTGCCAAGGAGCTCCAACCTGTGCTACATAGGGACAACAGACTCAAGGACATATTTCCAGTCCCCCCTCTCCTTTCCTTTCGACAACCACCAAACCTGAGGCGTATTATCGTCCGGAGTTCCCTGAAGGCCCCAACTGAAAATGGCACCTCACCTTGCCTACATAGAAGGTGCATGACCTGCAAGCACATCCACACCACTGACAGTGTACCCATCCCACAGTCACAACAGGTGCACAGAATTAGGGGGACATTCTCCTGCAGGTCTTCCAATGTGGTGTACCTCATAATGTGTGTGCAATGTCCCACTACAGGCCTCTATGTGGGGGAAACAGGGCATAGACTCAGTCAACGAATGAACTCACACAGATCCAATATTAATAACAGCAGAACCGATCTCCCAGTGGCCGCACATTTCTCCGGAGAAAACCACTCTATTGAAGATTTGCGGGTTGTGGTTTTAATGGGACATTTTAAGACGCAGGAGAAAAGGAAAGAATCGGAGTACAAATTTATGCAAAAATTTCAAACTCTGCAATTTGGACTTAATATTCATGCCAGCTTCATGTCACACTATGTATGAACTGTGAGGGATACAAATCACCTCCTGATAGCAAACAGATAACAGCAAGAATTACTGATCCCTCCGTCACGCACCACAAGTTTCCAGACTGTTTTTTTGACCTGTTGTAAATAACTTCTCTACTTAGATTGCATTTTTTTAAGGACTCTAAAATGCTTTGAAAACCATGTGTATAAAAATCTGTGAATTTTCAGTTCTTGTATCACACCATGTCTGATGAAGGGAGCTAGCTAGTACTCCTGAAAGCTTACTTATAAATATACTCAGTTAGCCTCTAAAAGGTATCACCTGATTTCTTCACTCTTCCACTACTTTCAATGGCTAACACGGTACAACATTATACTACTACCTTTTCTAAAAAAAGACAATGAGGGGGTCTCGATTTACAACATCCTGTAGGGGTTTATGTAAACTGGAGAAATATTCCTTTACAGAAGCTGTGTTTCTGTCTGTGATAATGTGAATATTATATCAGCATATGGCATTTGCATCATAATTAATTATGAAAGATTTTGACATGGAAAATTTACCGACAGATGGCTATTTAATGAGTCAATTGCTAAATGTGGACCAGAGCACAATTCAATTTCATTCCAAAATCAGATATTCTCTGATAAATACTGGTCGCAACATAAATCTACCTACAGACTGCAATGGGAAATACCTTTTAAACGGAGTCTACCACCCCCCAATCGTATTACAGTCATTACGGCATTGCAGAGCACATTACAGTCATATACTACATTCCTCTGTTATGTATGTCACTTTTGTAAATTAGGAGAAAAACTACATTTAATTTGAAATGCAAATGAGGCAGTTGGTGCACTGGGGGGGGGGCTTCATGTTCTGGAGCACTGCTCTTGTCACTCAAGTAGGATGGGTGTTTTCATGTCACAGCATGATGGGGTAGGATTCTAAGCAGCAAGAGTGTTGCTCCAGGAAGCTGAAGGCCCACCTCCAGTGCACCAACTGCTTTATTTGCATAATATTTCAAAGTTGATTTTCTCCAAATGTACTTAAGTCATATACATCACAGATGCACCACCTTATAGCCGAACGATAATTCCAGCAGTTCCTAGTGTAAATTATAATGACGTTGTGGGAAGCCCATGCCCATCCTGCTAAACCCAGGCTACTTTTCAGAAAAATGTCATGGGTTGCTTAAAGTGAAAAGCAGGAATTGTTTTTACTATATTTTACATTTTTAATCCAGGAAAATGACTTTTTATGCAAGTAAAACTGGCATGAGTTCTTCCTTTTGTTTGAAAAGAATTAAAATCTTGGCTTATTGTATTTATTAATACATTAGCTTCCACACTGGGCCATTATTCCTTAGTTTCATCCAAAAAAAAGAAAATCCAAAGACTTCCTTTGAAACTTCTTTACAAAAAGGTCACCTTTTTGAGTTTTTCATTCTGAACATATATGATATTTTTGGCATAGGACTTTTTGAGCTTGGGCTGGAACTTTCTATATCATATTCTATAGCCTGGATTGCTGCAATGTTGAAGGGCACAAGTTGGACAGAGAGGATTATATATGCATTTTGTTCTTAAACAGAACCAGTACCATACACCCAGGACCATACACTTGCTTGGGATGTGGATAGGGGTTTTCTATACAAACTCAAAAATCCAGGGGGGCAGGGGGGTGAGGTAAAATAAAAACAGATGTGATACTCACTTATACCCAGTCCTTCATTCCGGCCTTTGGTCCCTCGTTCCATCCCGTGCAGGTACTAGCCACGCTGAAAGTGAAGTAGAGCAGGTGACAACTATGGCCAATCACTGGCCTTGGCAGTCACATGTTGGATACCAATGACATAACTGCTGATACTTCACCATACCCAACATATGATTGCAACAGTAATTGTCTGCAATGGTCACCTGAACCACTTTGCTTCTGACCCAGTCAATGCCTGCATGGGAGGGAACAGGAAACCTGTAGCCATAATAGAGGACTCTGGGTAGGTGAGTATCACTTCTCTTTTAATTTTATCAAATAAGATATATTAAATTCAATTGAATTGTTGCTGTTACATTGCTTTATGTACACTACTATATTTAATGGGTATTAAAGTAAGGAATGTTTGTACACACTTGAATGGGAATATAAAAGATCATCCATATAAACTTGGCACTCAGACAGATTTGTTACAAATTTATGAATTTTATTAGTAGAGAAATAGCAATCCAAACATGGTAGTTATGTATAATATTTCCATCCTTAAGAAAGCAGACTTTCTTCAGACCTGGCAACAGAAGCAGATGAAAAATGAGACACCAACACCATGGAATTGGTTCCATGCAGCCGGATGAATAGCGTCATGCTTGCACAGAGGGCTAACATCAGCACTCGGCAGATCCGGGCAAATCCCCGGGCCCACTTAGCTGCCGGGTGCTGACTGTTTAACATTATCTTCTGGGCCTTGCAGAAAGTTGCCGTCAGGCTGCTCATGGCTGCTACTGTGTAGCTCTGCCCCCCCTTCATATATGGCCCTGCCCCTTCTTGAAAGCTGCCATGTTGTTATATCATCAGTGTCATCTTATATTACTACATGGCAGCTCTCAACAAGGGGGAGGCCAGATACCAAGAGAGCCGAGCTACACAGGTGCAGCCAAGAGCAGCTTGGCAATGGAGGAATCCATTGTGTTAGTATTTGTTTCCGGTGGCCTGTAGGTAGCTGTCATAGACCAGAGAGCATAGACTGCTGCCCCTGTGTGGAGGTAATGAAGGTGCTGCTGTGAGGTCAGGGATTAGTCTCTGCAGCAGTATTTTATGCTGCCATGTCTCCTCACTCCTCAGTGCCTCCTGCCGGTGCCCCACATCCACCAGAGAACCCTGTTGGTGCACACTTTTCTCAGATCTCCCTGTAGGTACCTCCACATCACTTCAGAGACCCCCTGCTGGTGCAATGGTGCAACCCTTCCTCAGAATCCCCCTGCTGGTGACCCTAACTCATCAAAATTACCTTGCAACAAATGTATGGGCTGACAGCTCCCTACTCCCCTGGAGTCTTGCTCTGGCTAATTAAAGGGGTTTTCTGGGCCCATAATGATTTATACTCTATCCTGGACTATCAGATTAACCCCCAATTTCTACAGCTTCAAGCATAAGCTAAAGACATATGTTTTCAGACAGGCCTATCACAACTCCTAATGTAAACCCTTCTGTAGTTAGACTCCCTAAGCCGTACCCTTCTCTGTTCACGCTCCCACGTTACCTCACAGGACATGATGCCATTTCAGACTAACTTTATATGTCCAGGCACCATCTGCACATTAAAGGACACAACTGGTGACAGCTCATACAGCTTTATATATGTGTAATGACAGTATCCTCTATTACAAAATTGTCTGACCATTGTACAGTGGGTACGCAAAGTATTCAGACCCCTTTAAATTTTTCACTCTTTGTTTTTTGCTAAAAGCAAAAAAGTTCATTTTATCTCTCATTAATGTACACTCAGCACCCCATTTTGACAGAAAAAAACAGAAATGTAGATATTTTTGCAAATTTATTAAAAAAGAAAAACTGAAATATCACATGGTCATAAGTATTCAGACCCTTTGCTCAGTATTGAGTAGAAGCACCCTTTTGAGCTAGTACATCCATGAGTCTTCTTGGGAATGATGCAACAAGTTTTTCACATCTGGATTTGGGGATCCTCTGCCATTCTTCCTTGCAGATCCTCTCCAGTTCTGTCAGGTTGGATGGTGAACGTTGGTGGACAGCCATTTTCAAGGTCTCTCCAGAGATGCTCAATTGGGTTGAGGTCAGGGCTCTGGCTGGGCCAGTCAAGAATGGTCACAGAGTTGTTCCAAAGCCACTCCTTTTTTAGCTCCATTTTAGCTGTGTGCTTAGGGTCATTGTTGGAAGGTGAACCTTCGGCCCAGTCTGAGGTCCAGTGCACTCTGGAAGAGGTTTTCTTCCAGGATATCTCTGTACTTTGCCGCATTCATCTTTCCTTCAATTGCAACCAGTCGTCCTGTCCCTGCAGCTGAAAAACACCCGCATAACATGATGCTGCCACCACCATGTTTCACTGTTGGGATTGTATTGGGCAGGTGATGAGCAATGCCTAGTTTTCTCCACACATACCGCTTAGAATTAACACCAAAAAGTTCAATCTTCGTCTCATCAGATCAGAGAATCTTATTTCTCATAGTCTGGGAGTCCTTCATGTGTTTTTTGGCAAACTCTATGCGGGCTTTCATATGTCTTGCACTGAGGAGAGGCTTCCTTCGGGCCACTCTGCCATAAAGCCCCGACTGGTGGAGGGCTGCAGTGATGGTTGACTTTATGGAACTTTCTCCCTTCTCCCTACTGTATCTCTGGAGCTCAGCCACAGTGATCTTTGGGTTCTTCTTGACCTCTCTCACCAAGGCTCTTCTCCCACGATTGCTCAGTTTGGATGGACGGCCAGGTCTAGGAAGAGTTCTGGTCGTCTCAAACTTCTTCCATTTAAGGATTATGGAGGGCACTGTGCTCTTAGGAACCTTGAGCGCTGCAGAAATTCTTTTGTAACCTTGGCCATATCTGCCACAATTCTGTCTCTGAGCTCCATGGGCAATTCCTTTGACCTCATGATTCTCATTTGCTCTGACATGCACTGTGAGCTGTGAGGTCTTATATAGACAGGTGTGTGCCTTTCCTAATCAAGTCCAATCAGTTTAATTAAACACAGCTGGACTCCAATGAAGGAGTAGAACCATCTCCAGGAGGATCAGAAGGAAATGGACAGCATGTGAGTTAAATATGTCACAGCAAAGGATATGAATACTTATGACCATGTGATATTTGTTTTTCTTTTTTAATAAATTTTCAAAAATATCTACATTTCTGTTTTTTTTCTGTCAAGATGGGGTGCTGAGTGTACATTAATGAGTAATAAAATGAACTTTTTTGCTTTTAGCAAATGGCTACAATGAAACAAAGAGTGAAAAATTTAAAGGGGTCTGAATACTTTCCGTACCCACTGTATAAGCAATGCTACCTCCAATGCCGCCCCTGCTACCTCTTGTGTCACCCCCTCTACCTCATACAGTGCTGGCCAAAAGTATTGGCACCCCTGCAATTCTGTCAGATAATACTCAATTTCTTCCAGAAAATGATTGCAATCACAAATGCTTTGGTAATAATATCTTCATTTATTTTGCTTGCAATGAAAAAACACAAAAGAGAATGAAAAAAAAGTCAAATCATTGATCATTTTACACAAAACTCCAAAAATGGGCCGGACAAAAGTATTGGCACCCTCAGCCTAATACTTGGTAGCACAACCTTTAGACAAAATAACTGCGAACAACCGCTTCCGATAACCATCAATGAGTTTCTTACAATGCTCTGCTGGAATTTTAGACCATTCTTCTTTGGCAAATTTCTCCAGGTCCCTGAGATTTGAAGGGTGCCTTCTCCAAACTGCCATTTTGAGATCTTTCCACAGGTGTTCTATGGGATTCAGGTCTGGACTCATTGCTGGCCACTTTAGAAGTCTCCAGTGCTTTCTCTCAAACCATTTTCTAGTGCTTTTTGAAGTGTGTTTTGGGTCATTGTCCTGCTGGAAGACCCATGACCTCTGAGGGAGACCCAGCTTTCTCACACTGGGCCCTACATTATGCTGCAAAATTTGTTGGTAGTCTTCAGACTTCATAATGCCATGCACACGATCAAGCAGTCCAGTGCCAGGGGCAGCAAAGCAACCCCAAAACATCAGGGAACCTCTGCCATGTTTGACTTTAGGGACCGTGTTCTTTTCTTTGAAGGCCTCTTTTTTTTTTCCTGTAAACTCTATGTTGATGCCTTTTCCCAAAAAGCTCTACTTTTGTCTCATCTGACCAGAGAACATTCTTTCAAAAAGTTTTTGGCTTTCTCAGGTAAGTTTTGGCAAACTCCAGCCTGGCTTTTTTATGTCTCTGGGTCAGAAGTGGGGTCTTCCTGGGTATCCTACCATAGAGTCCCTTTTCATTCAGACGCCGACAGATAGTACGGGTTGACACTGTTGTACCCTCGGACTGCAGGGCAGCTAGAACTTGTTTGGATGTTAGTCGAGGTTCTTTAGCCACCATCCGCACAATCTTTCGTTGAAATCTCTCGTCAATTTTTCTTTTCCGTCCACATCTAGGGAAGTTAGCCATGGGCTTTAAACTTCTTGATGACACTGCGCACGGTAGACACAGGAACATTCAGGTCTTTGGAGATGGACTTGTAGCCTTGAGATTGCTCATGCTTCCTCACAATTTTGCTTCTCAAGTCCTCAGACAGTTCTTTGGTCTTCTTTCTTTTCTCCATGCTCAATGTGGTACACACAAGGACACAGGACAGAGGTTGAGTCAACTTTAATCCATTTCAACTGGCTGCAAGTGTGATTTAGTTATTGCCACCACCTGTTATGTGCCTCAGGTAAGTAACAGGTGCTGTTAATTACACAAATTAGAGAAGCATCACATGATTTTTCAAAGGGTGCCAATACTTTTGTCCACCCCCTTTTTTATGTTTGGTGTGGAATTATATCCAATTTGGCTTTTTGACAATTCTTTTTGTGGTTTTCCATTGAAGACAAATTAAATGAAGATATTATTACCAAAGCATTTGTGATTGCAATCATTTTCTGGAAGAAATTGAGTATTATCTGACAGAATTGCAGGGGTGCCAATACTTTTGGCCAGCACTGTAGATTGTAAGCTCTTGCGAGCAGGGCCCTCAGTCCCGTTGTGTGAATTGACTATTTCTTTGTAATGTATCTTTTTTGTCTGTACTTGAACCCTACAAATTGTACGGTGCTGCGGAATATGTTGGTGCTATATAAATAACATGTAGTAGTAGTAGTAGTAGTAGTAGTAATATTTTATACTGATGATCTGTCTACAGGATAAGTCATCAATATGTGACCTGTGGGGGTCCGCGGCATTCTCTAGGTGCCAGAAGTTACAGCAGTGGAGGGGGAGTGCGTGCAGCCACTCCCATTACTTGAATGGGAACAGCTGCACGTGCTCCCCATTTACTGCCGTAACTTCTGCCATGTAATTTCTGGCTGTATCTTCTGTCATGCTTTTTACTTTTCTGACAGAAAAAAATTGCACATTTAGGACTTTTTCTTCTTACAAAAGTAAAGAAACATAACGGAAGAAAGCTTCCATCATGTTTTTACCACGCCGTAAAGTGGCCCACTCAGTGTCTATAACAACCGCTATAGAAGAGACAAGTGCAGCTTTCAGCATGTAAATAACGTTAGTCATATAAAAACAGCCAATTTCTAAAATTAATGGCCCATCTTAATGATAGTAAAGTAGATAAGCCCTTTCACTTTTTACTGGAAAAAAAAAATGTAAAGAGGCCTTTTCATGTCCTCTAAGGGAGGGAGTGTTATATACCATATAAAAGCTGACGGGGCAGTTAGTTTCAGCTACCATTTCAGTATCAGAGGGTCAGCTTCACAGTTCAGCATCATCACTAAGAGGCGAGGAACACTCACTTCAAGGTACAAGTCCTTAAAGTATAGAAGTATAGTGTCAGGGGGGTTTCCACACCGCCCAGTAGTTACGTTGAGCTTTAAGGCCGGACCCTCTGGCAGTGCAGTGATATCCGTATATCAGTGGTTTCTGTTTGATAAATTGGATCTATATTGTTAATATGAAATTGGCCCTCTGTTTTCCTGTCTGTCTACACAAATATCCAGATATTCCAGGTGGCTACCATTTTCTTGCATTTTTCCTTATCAATTTAACTCCTGCTCAGCATGTACACCCAGAAAATCATGTCTTCTTGTGCTCATTCCTGTAATCAGATAGTACATAAAATGAGATTACATATCGTCCTCGTCACTCTAGGTATCAGATGAGTGAAATGTGTTAGAATCCTAATTAGGGCTTGGAAAGTAGCAATTATATTGCTTAACGACAACCTCCTATGGTGGATGTACCATGAAACAACTTGTGATGAAAGGAACTTGCAGAGGTGCAGTCACATTTTTCTGGGTAATCTATTGAGGACAAAAATAACTTCTTGGACTAATTTTGGTACCAGCAGGTGCTTTGGTGTTCCCACTGCACAAAGCACATATTTTATAATTAGAATGCTTGCAGGGTGGATCTGCTGGGACAGATCTGGAGGGAGGAAGTGGCATGCTGCTTGGAAAATCAGAAAAAAGGCTTATTATATTTTACATTTCTGCTAAATGTCAAAGTTGAGAGCACTGCTTGGGAAATTATTAAAATATGTTAATAAATTTCAAGAAAGCCCTGTTATGTTAAATAGATCCTCTAATTATCACATTGATTTGCTAGTAAGTTTTGTAAGTCTATGGATTGGTAATGATAATACATTCATATCATTTAACATTAAAGTGAATTGCCTCCACAGTAATGTTTTCTTCAGTGAAGTATAAATGTGTCCCTTTACTTGTGGAAAAGTTTTCAAATCTGTTGCAAGAAATATTATTGACTGCTGAAAAAGGCTGTACTGGTAACCAGCAATGAATTGGAAGCCAGAATGGAACCAATGTGGACTGGAATAGAGCCCTGGAAGAGTAACTAATGAATTACTATATGCTAAACCAGTCAGAGAGCATACTGGGGGAGGGTCATGTGGACTTCTATTATACAGTACCTCAAGAGAAGTGAACAATATGCATTATTTCAGAACGATGGGCTTGCCCATGGCTATTGAGCTGACATTAGCTTAGTCCCAAAAGTCCCCCTGTGTCCTCCATGTGAATGATGTGCCAGTGTGCATGAACGACCAGTGATCCATTCGCTTCTATGGGGCTTTCAGGGATTGAAGAAGAGTGCCCCTAGTGGTCATATACAACCTCATATGAAAATCTTAAATGAAGTCTGTCACCAGGAAACTCTACATCAAAACAGCCAGTGTGTTGTAAAAGACATTATGCTGAGCACCATCATACCTTTAGATAGTGAAGTTTATGCACCATTTACTAGAAAAAGTCATTTTTATAAATATGCAAATGAGACTCAAGTGCAGTGAGATTGGAAAGAGCCTCAATGGTCTCTGAATTCAGGTAAGCACACAATAAGAAACACTGCACCTAAGAGTAAGCACTTTTCTTTACCAGGACACAAATATACATATGTATTTAAATACAAGGAGAGGCAACACTTGGATTTATGACCCATTAAATGGACACAATTCACATACCCATCAGACTGACTCCATGCCCCTAAATGCCCTTTCATCTGTAAAAAAAATGGTTTTCTTTTACTAAGACTCCCAGGGTCGTAGCTATAGGGGCTGCCCTGGACCATCAAGTTCAGTAAAACTGGCCAACTAGCCCCTTCAAATACAGAAGTAGAAATAGTTTTAAAAAAGCGCTACAGTGGTATTGAAAGAGTTACATTTAAGTAACATTACCTTTACCAGACTTTTCCTGGTGTGCTGTCTGGCTTTTGATAAATGATCTTGTTCTTGCTATTTAAACATAATCTTTTCTCTACCTATTCGCTGATGTCAGCTCCGCCACACACTAAGAAACCATTACTGCATTGTCAGAGAAATCCACTTTATGTAGTGAATACACTCATTTACATCTGCCCATAGTACCAAATACAGCTTGATGAGAGTAAATCACAAAAATAGTGATTAGACAATTAGGCTATTGAGGCAGAGATGGCAAATTGCCATACAGGGAATACAAAGTATTACCAGTGGTGAAAAAGAGAAATGAAGCTGCTGTCATCTGGCCAAAGCGCTAATCTGATTGGTTGGTATAGACAACAGCTACACTGCACCTTCCCATGTAGGATTATGTAGTAAAGTGCATGACCTGCTACTGGCAGGTAAGAAGGTAAAAAGTAAAAACCAGCAAATCCTGATGGCTGCATCAGATGTGCGGATTTTCCACTGGTGTAATACAAGTCATGTTTGTGATGACATTATAGACACCAATCCCGTGGTATGATGATCAGTCGCCCAAGGGCCCACACAAACCTGGAGTTGGCCCTGGTTGGGGAAAGTGGTACTGTGCTGTATTCAGGTTCTGTGTGGTATTAGGAAGGATCCCTGTTAGGGGACTGTAAGTTTCGGTGGAGACAGGTTATCCTACAGACCTAGGACTGGGTTTTAACACTTAAAGGGGTTGTCTGGTATAAAATGTAATCCCTACACTAATCTAAACACCCTCCCCCCGCCTACTTTCTAAATTACATAATTTATCAAAAATGTATATTTACCCATATCCCTGGGGCGGTCGTTTTCTGGTTAACCGGTGACGTTCCGTTTCCATGTTTCTGGAAACGGAATGTCACTAATACTCCCCCCCTCCACCCCATCATACTTACCTATCTTCCTTTCAGACTTCCTTCTGCGGCATGGCTACTCCCTCTTTTCTGACTCTGCCAGTGCGTGCAATAGTCCCAGCGCTGTGCTACAGCCGACAATCCATCTCTACTGCGCAGGCGTGGGAGCAGTAGCTTCCCACACCTGTGCAGTAGAGGTGTATTGCTGGCTGCAGAGCACAGAGCAGCGCCGGGACTATTGCACGCAATGGCAGAGTCAGAAAAGAGGGAGGAGCCATGCCGCAGGAGGAAGTCTGGAAGGAAGATAGGTAAGTATGATGGAGTGGGGAGTGGGCTGATTTAGTTGGGAAGGGCTAGTAGTGGGCGGGATAGCTAGAGAGACAGGGAGGGGGTTTGAGAGGGAGATCATCCTACAGTTCAGCCTACAAGTATCATGATGCATTAGCTAAGACAGCAGGAAGCTGCACCATGTAAACAAATGCAGAAGATGCTAGGCGCTCCCAGAGAAACACAGAAATCACTCAAAACACTGCTAAAGGTATTTAGGTGCACTTATTAACCCATTAATAGCATTAACAGACTTTTTTTTAAAAAATGCCAGGAACTATTGTGTGTTGTAAATGCCAGGAACTATTGTACCAGTGCCATTGTACTTACAACTGTGTTAATAAAGTTAATTTGTTACAATTTTATTTGGTCTAGTCTCGGGGTCAGCAAGCTTTTTGTGGATGAGATGCCGATTTTGAAAAAAAATCAAAGATGAAGTAGTCAGTGTGCCATGCAATACTTGTAAGGATGTCGACCCCCTACATGAAAGTCATATAACACAATCCATAACATCAACTGATTAGTTAATTAAACATACATTTCAGTGGAACACTTCCCCCTGACTTTTTTTTAGAAAAAGTTATCCTTATTTGGTGGATACGACTTTTGGCTGAACTGGGGCTAAGTGTATTCTGCACTTAGCCTGCTTTGTGGATGGCAGAGAATGCCCCTCTCACAGCCCAGTCTTTTTGAAGAAATCCAAACAAATCTGTGAAAAAACTGTGATACGTTTCCGCCACAGTTTTTCCCACAGAGCTTTTTGGCTGTGGCTCGCTACGTGGGACCTTAGCCTTAAACAGGATTATTAAATAGTACGAACTAGTCATTTAAATGAAGTATACTTTAGGTATCATAAGCGAATATCAACTTGTAGTAAGATATTAATCAAATGTTTATGAAATATAATGTGATTTTTAATAGTTAGGAATTATAATAGAGACAGCGAATCAGTTTGTAACAAACTAGATCTGACCTGAATATCCCAAATTTTTTTTTTTTTTTTTTACAAAACTGAACAAATGGAGATTCATTTTGGGAGAAATAAAATGGCCACTGCATTATACTCTGTGGTATCTGGGTGTTCCTTTGATGAATGCGACATCTGTGGATATCCGGGTTACTTCTTTGTCATTCATTATTCCATTAAAGTCTGTAGGCAAAATGGTGTATTGTATACTGTACTTGTGGCATAACTTGAAACTGGGCCCCAATGCAACATCTATAATGGGGCCCCTAACTACCTTGTGTCATTTAGAATAGTGGTATATTTTATGTGTCAGAGGGACCTTTGGGGCTCCCCGACGGTCCAGATTTAGTAGCTACTGCTACACCCTCTATAATCTATTCCCCTGGTGTGGACCAATACTTACAGTGAAGGGTAGGTAGATATTCATCACATTGACATATTTTCAGAAAACACCTTGATAAAACAGAGTAATTCTCGTGGCATACTATACTTTATACACCATATGGGACACCTCACAGTCTGCTCTGCAAGCAAAGTATTGCGGTTTACTATTGTGCCATATTGTTTTCTTCTACAATCCCTTTGTCACACGATGTAATTATTCTGGAAGTATAGTATAATGTTTTAATCATTCTGACTCCAAACTGTGAGTAAACAGCTACACTCATTTCCTAGCAGCTTTGGTAATGACTTGAGTCCTCCAGAAACAGATAAATTGCTCCTTATATTTTAATACCATCCAATCATTAAAAGACAATCAAATGTAATTGCATTGTGAGAGCCCATTGCAGATGCTTTACCTGTTTATATACAGAGTAGCAATGGGAGGTTGAGCACACACCTCTAACATCTGGATGAGGCACAATTGGAAGAACCATATCTCCAGCAGGGTAATGATAGGACAAATGATTGACACATGCTGCTTGTCTAATTGCCGAGCTGAAGTCACTCATTTACAATACATATTTTCTGCATTCATAATAGATCTCAGACCTATAATATAACCAAGCAGGAAGTCATGTTTGATATTCTCAAGTATAATTCCATTCACCATATGTACCACATGCAGATATCAGTAAATATGCTTTTTTCTTTATTGGATGTAGGACTGGATGATGAATTGCCATAATAGCAAATCTCACACTTTTAGGGTACTTGTACACTGTGGCATATGAATGTGGCATACGCTATTTACTGGGCAACATCTGTACTTTATACCCCTGCTTACTATTCTCTCAAATAGAGGTATGGGCGCAGCCCTGCAATCAGCGCATGTCGCATACAGCAGGACTACTCCATGTATGGGCACCCTATAAAGAATTTTCTATAAACAGGTTGTAAATTTGGTTTCTAAAATAAGATGACTAAATTTAGCTTTTTGTTAGTGATCTTACATGTATATAATAATAGTCACAAATGTAAAGTATTTGACTGGATTCAACTATTTCAAATGTTTGTTATTGGATGTTTTTTCTCTTGTTATTTTTCCCTAAAGCATGACACATTTTATCTTTAAATACTAATGCTTTTATTTATTTTATATTGGATGCTTGGTTGTGTGATGGTATGGATGTTGGCATCACAGTTGCAAACATACCTAGCCAGGTTATGTTTGGTAGTTTGATTGTATGGATGTTGGTATCACAGCTGCAAAGATACCTGACAAGTTAACACTTACACAGAGAAACAAAACTGGGGCTGCATTCATTTATAAAGGAGTCAATATTTATAATCTAATGGCCCTTCATGATAGAGTGGCTTCCTACTCAGGAATGGCAGAAGGACACAGGCAGACACATGTAGTTGTAGAACTTTACTTACAAGGAGGCAACATGATTGGTGGTTACAAATTTGAAAGATGAGGCAAGCAGATTGATGGTTTTAGACTAGTCTTACATAAAGCAATAGGTTGACTGAAATGGCCCCACTTCACTGATGTTTGCTGTACTTTAATGACAACTGCAACACAATGCACAAACCTCCAAGGATGGATTGTCTGATTGGAAGGATGGTGTGTAGTGAGCTATTCCATGCAAGTGCCACTGTGATCAGCCAGCATGGTCTAAACATACTACCATGGCCTGCAGCACCTCCGGACTTGTCTCTCATTGAGCACATCTGGGACGTCATTGGTCAGCCATTGTAACTGGAGCTGCCAGAAGCCAATCTTGTTTTGAATGTTTTGTTTCCATTTTTTGTCAATAGCAAATCATTAAAAGTAAAATCAGTATCAAACTAATGACAGTACCTTGTAGAGCTGCTTCTACACTTACCAAAGATGTATTTTTTATCCTGCATTGCAGCATTTTCATGAAAATCAGCATTTTATTCCTATGACAATTAGCTGAAAAGAGCTTTAGGGATGTTTCTTCTCCTGCTTGGCCTTCACTCTCTGCTCTACATAACCGCCCCTAACTGCCCTGTCAGCTCCGCTCCCACTGCTTCAGTGATATCTTCCACTTTGTCACACTTCGTCTGCAGTTAGGGGCAATTATCTAAAGCAGAAAGTGAGGCCCTTGTAGGAGAAGAAACATCCTATATGATGAAGCTGCTCTTCTCCTTTTACCCAGCATGTTTTCCTCCAAATGATAGCTACTTTCTAAACAGGTAGTGGTATCACACTTTCCTTCTGTGACTCCCCTTCTATCCATTGCTCTCCTCTCCTGCAGCATATTCAATTCAGGGATACATCAGCACTGTGATGGAGGAAGGAAGAGAAGGGATTAAAAATGTGGCAGCTATCTCCCCTCCTCTGGCTCCCTCTTACCCTTTGCTCATCTTGCTTTCCTGGCTAAATTTAATTTAACCAAGGCCCCATGTGGCAAAGTGAATGCGTACAAAGTGAATTGTATCCACAAATTGCAGAATAATATGCGCAGCGGAAACACATGTCAATTATATGTAGCATGACAATTATACCTACGGAAACGGTGGCGGTTTCCTTTTAGGACCGTATAATGGAAGCAGAAAATCTACAGAGGAAACCTTTTTCTGTGAAAATCTCTGCGGGAAAAACCGCCAACTACATTATTGAATAATCAATAATGCACAAAATGTCTGACCATTTCTAAAGGCTCCAGTTGATCTTCTTCCCCCAGAGGCCACCTACCAAATTTATGGTATATTCTTAAAAGGGCGTAAAGTTCATATCAATCTGCCTGTGCTCACAGATTGATATCTTGTATGTTTCATATGTATGTATTTAGGGGCAATGGATGAAAGAACAGGTTATTACCAACATGAGAGAAATTCTATTTTTGCTCTGCCTTTCTGCCACAAAAACACAAGCCCACATTGTATATTCAGGTTCCACAGTTTTGCAGATGAGCTTACATTGAATAATTCAGACAATCAGTAACTCTAAAGTTTGGGACTTCTATTAAAATCCGCAGGTGGCCTCTCTAATTGTGCACCTGTACAACAGCAGAAGCCAGAACGCCCCATAAACCAGTTTATTAAGGCATTCATATTCTGCCAAAATGTGTTTACTGGAAATTGTGAGATCAAGACTGACCTCTTTTCACAAGTATTAGGCCTGTTTTCTCATACAAAGAATATCATCTGCTTCTCTCCTCCATAAAAATATGTAATGTTACTAATTGAAGTCACTTTTGCATGCAGCTAAGAGACAGATGATTGAAGCTCTCAGCAGGATCATTTTTCAATGTACATATTTATTTATATATATTCCCAGCAGGAGCCCCGTTGTAGTGCATTTTATCCTTGAAGTGTTCACTTCCATTCCTATTCTTCTGCCTTCCATTAGTGTCAGTAAGAATAAATTAGTTAATCAAGATTCTTGTCTGTTTTTTAACTAAGATTGCCATAATTATCTTTCCTGAAATGAGTGAAAAATGACAGTAAAATACATAACTGGGGATTAACTCTTCTTGTGATGATACCTCCCTTCTTACTGCCATTCTATCAGTTGGTGTATACACGGTGTCTCCTAAAAACACATCCAGCTCAGAAAGAACTCTTGGATTCTTGTAAATGAAGACAATGACAAACATTTGTAATGTACTTTTCATAGGGAGATTCAAAGTGCAGGGAGCATTGTGGAGTAGGGGGCTTAGTGGCTGCCATACAGGCGTTCATCCCCAACACCCACAAGGGTCAGTTGTAAAGGGAGCCAATTTATCTATCCGTATATTTTTGGCATGGGGGAGGAAACCCATGCAAACACTTGGAGAACATACAAACTCCATGCAGGTGATGTCCTTGGTTGGATTCGAATCCAGAAGCCCAGCGCGGCAAGGCAACAGTGCTAACCACTGAGCCAACGTGCTTTAGACCTTATGCATACAGCCATGCCATTTTACACAGACCTACTGTCCGTTTGTGTCCGTGCAAGAGCATGGACGGCCATTATTCACATGCTAGTGAATAACGGCTGAGAGACGGCTATTTTTAATACAGCCATCACATGGCCTTTATAGAACCTGTGAATTTCAATGGGTCTATTCACCTGGCACTATCTTTGTCTGTTTTCACGGCCAAAGAAAGTGTATGTTTTTTTGACAGATGAGAAAAACTATCCGTCAAAAAAAGGACATGTGAATAGACACATTGAATTCAATGTGTTCTCAAACCGGACGTTGCTAAAACGGCCGTCACACATCAGTTTTCACGAGCATGGGCTATTCATTGATGGGAACCAGGAAAAGGAGTTAAATACCACCTTCCCCATGGGCCCCTATAGCAACTGTGTGGTCTGTCTCCATGGTAAGTGCATCACTGGTGGATGCAGTCTGCATAAAGAAGCTTTACTATGATTTTTTTTTTAAATATGGGTACTATGAAAAACTGCAATTGCAGTGCTTCAAATGCATCTGACATGCAGATATGTCCACCCTTACCTTAGTTTACATTTTGTTAAGGACCCAATTTCTTATAATACAAATTTATATTAGTAGCATAGTTGATAAGGTTGAATATAGACACAAATTCATCAAGTTCAGCCCCAGAAAAATAAATTTAGGCTGAGGCCCCATGTAGCGGGCTGCAGCAAAAAACCGCTGCCGGAAAAAAACGCTGGTGGAAACACATCTCAGTTTTTCCCGCAGCGCTTTTCATAAAAAGTCCGCAGAATTTTCCTATGTGGACTTTCTGCTTCCATTATAACTATATAGAAACCACCAGTGTTTCCGTGGGTATAATTGACATGCTGCGATTTCAAAAAACGCGATGGTTTTGGAAATAGCAGCATTTCCGCCGTGGTTATTTTTCTTCAATGTGTGGATGGGATTTGCAGGGACTGTAAAAACTGTTTTTTTGGGGGGCTTCACCCTTAGAAGTGTTTACAAGAGGCATGAGCATTACTACCAGGGCAGCAGGCATAACAGTTTCTTTACTTTCTTTATATACTGTAATGTCAGTGTGTAAACAGTGATCTTTATGTGTGTGCATTATCCCTATGCTATACTGTCATGGTGGGTATGCTCCCTGTGTTGTATCAACACAGTGCATTATCCTAATACTGTGATATCACTGTGTGCCTTATCTGTGTACTATTACATCACTGTGTGAATTATCCCCATACTGTGACATCACTGATTATTATCCCTGTACTGTGACATTACTGCATGCATCATTTCTGTACTGGAACATTACTGTGTGACTTATCCTGATACTGTGACATCACTGTGTGCATCATTACTTTACCGTGACATCACTGCATTAATTTTCCCTGTACTCTGACATCACTCTGTTTATTATCCCTGTACTGTGACATCACGATGTGCATCATTCCTGTACTGTGACATAATTGTGTGCATTTCCCTGTGCTGTGATATCACTGTGTTTATTATCCCTGTACTGTGACATCACTGTGTTTATTATCCCTGTGCTGTGACATCACTATGTGGATTTTCCCTGAACTATAACATCACTGTGTTTAATATCCCTGAACTGTTTCATCACTGTGTGCATTTTTTCTGTACTGTGACATTACTGTGTACATTATCCCAGTACTGTGACATTATTGTGAGCATTATTTGTATTGTAAAATCTTTATGTGAGTCATCTCTATGTGTAAAGGAGACCAAATTAATTGTACACTACAATTTCTGAACTTGCTGCTTAAAGGGGTTTTCCCATGAACATAACCATATTTAAATTTGTAGACAATTAAAAGTTAAACATTTTTGAACATATAAATATTTAAAAATTCTGCAGAGAGATTTTCTCTAATAATCTGAATGATGACAGTCTTTTGTCTTGATCGGTTGCAAGTGGATATATGACCATAAATGCTGAAATGTTCTATAGTCTGGCACTTGTCAGAAACCCAGCCATGATCTCCTTATTGTGGCTAGGTTATCAGGCAGGACATGCATGAGAAGATAACCCGGCCACAGTAACAAAATCATGGCTGGATTTCTGATAAGTTCCAGACAATAGAAAGTACCTTGATTATTTATATTTTCAGAAATGTTTAACTTAAAATTGTCTACAAATTTAAATATGGGAGACCCCTATAATGTAGTAGTCATGGAAGAATGTGGCTCCATTATAAGCTTAACTATGGGGCCCCATGGTTACTTGTTATGCTCCTAAGTGGAGGCATAGCACTCTTGACACACACACAGGAGATGCCCTGAAATGCCCATCCAGCCAGCCACTGACTGGTTATTGCTCTTGCCAGTGAATGCCTAGATAGGTATCTTGGAGCATTTTCTATGTGTGTCAGGAGCTCAGCATGGACCCAGGTAGTCTGTGAATCAGAGCAGCAGGGAATCATGGAATGGTGAATAAACTTCTGTTATATTAGTCTGCCCGTATTAAGCACTTTAAACTTTATTTTTCTGGTGCTCGAAAACCCCTTTAAGAATCTCCATCTAAGACGATGGTAAAATCTTCCTTCCTTTAGACATAGAGGATGCACTTATTATTGACCTAGAGGATAAAAACTCTATATTTTTGTACATTGTAAACTAAAATTTGATATCTTGCCTTTAAATTCTAATCCCCCCTTTCCCATTATCTTGGTTGCCCTTCGTTGTAACCTGCACTCTAGTTAAGCTATGTCCTTCAATAGAATATTTCAACATATTAGCAAAACCCTTGACAGGCTGCAACGCAAACACAACCATAGGGTTACCGTACATTGTCAATTATAGGAAAGACATCTCCTGAGTGAGTATCACAAAACCATGTTTATTTAAAAAAGCTGGTAATCTTGTGATACACATTATGGGACATGTTCAGTCTAAAGGAAAGATGCGTTTGGACACATCTGTAACAATCTCGGTGAGTAAGCACAACAGAGCAAGAAAATCTCACTTGGCAGTGGGGGATGGGGTTAGCCACAGCTCATGGATATTGAGAGCTTGGCACCATGTGCGTTACATTGAGAGCACTCCAGCCTTGGCTCCTGCTGCGGCTAATAAACAATGATTTCTTTTTTTTTAGCACCAACAAAAGTAAGTAACCCAGCAGTGGAATGAAGGTCTCTGTTTCTACTTTATACTGCCCTTAGGAAGGACAACAGAAATCTGGTGACAGATTCCCTTCTTAAAAGAACAACATCTTCCATCTTTTTATATGTCCACAAAAACTTTTCTTTGGCTTCAGATCAGAATTTGTAGTTTGTTACCAAGAAGTTTATAGTTTCCTTTGTCAATGTAGGCTGATGTCAGCTAATTCTACAGTGGAATGCAGTAGTATAGCACAGTGGAATGGAGTTGCTAAAAGAAGAGCTACAAAGAGATTCTATTTCTACATCTACTACTGTTGAGTCTTTGACCTCAGCCCATCACGGTATCTGTACCAATAATATTCTTCCTCATGTCATATGGGCATTTCATCAGGGGATTAAAAATACAAGATTCTGACATGTGGTGCTGTCATTTATATGTTTCTTGCTGCTCTTGGTTTGTTTCATTTCTACTTGGAGGACATGGTATGACAGGGGCCACTATGCCATGGTCACAAGGTCACATACTGTACTATATAATGCTTCATTGATTCAATTATTTGTCTCCAACCAATGTTCTCCTGTTCAACAGGTAGACTGAATGTTTCTGGGCTTCCTTCCTTCCCCTTCACCTCATTAGTGATTGAGTACTCATGCCTCGGGCTACATATGTCTCATTACTGTAATCCATCATCATACCAAGCTCCTTCTTTAATGAGCTTTGAGAGTGATGTATCATATGGAGCCTACCCCACCAATAATGATGCATTTCTGCAGAGAATATGACACTTTCTATAAAAAATGAGGCTTCTGGATCAAATTCAATAATAATTATGGAATAAAAATCTAAAAACGCATGGCATGCAGAAAATTGTTCCCTGTCGTGCAAGATGTATAATAACCTATCCATCAGCTTGACAACAGTTTACAAGGCGAAATGTTTGTTGGACTGTCACTACATCTAAATTATACATAGTTCATACTTGCTTGAATGTTGATTCTTGAAACAGAAAAGTTTCGTCTAAGTTGCTATAACTTAGTGATGACATTATGTGTTCATTATTGAGTTACTTAAGGAGAGTCTTTTTTTTCCTAAATGTTAGGGTTTATCACATACCAAGTATTCTCACAAAATGGTCTATAAATATAACAATTTTTGTTGTGCATGGCAACTTATTTTCTAAAACGATAGATGGGCATGTTAAAGACATAGTCTCATCACAGACAGCCCTTTCAGATTGGAGCTGGTTCCCAACACTGATTTTAGCCATAGAATGCAAGGCCAGCCAGACATTTACCCTGAAGTTGCTGATGCTTGGGAAATGTAGTAGTATAATAATAATATATTACATGGATGACTTGAGTCCACCAGAGCAGGAGCCACTTTTGCAGACCAGATATCCAGTCTGGCACATAAGAGTCGGTTCCTGGTAGTTGCAACAATATACAGATGTATCCTTGCTTACTTTTTCTTTTGGATGGACATCTCCAGATATGTGTTTCAAGAGATGAGTAGCTTTTTTTTGTGATGTGATATCACAAAGTAGGCTATCTACCCTATATGTGACTATGTGGGCTACCAATATTGTTTTCATGAGAAATTAGAACTAAGTTAATAGGGTTTTCCAGGCTTATCCTTTGGATAAATCTTCAATCAAAGATCGGATGG
The DNA here is from genome assembly GCA_947044405.1 of Leptodactylus fallax. NCBI lineage: Eukaryota > Metazoa > Chordata > Amphibia > Anura > Leptodactylidae > Leptodactylus > Leptodactylus fallax. Next base: position 2,641,939 of record CAMRHE010000019.1, read on the forward strand.
GGTCTCACACCCAATACCCTTGTAGTTCAGCTCCTTAAAGCAATAGCAGCACTCCATGAGCACTGCTTCTGCTTGACAGTCCATGTGACATCATGTTCATTCATATGGCCTGTGTGTAGTTCTGTCCCATTCAAGTAAATGGAGCTAAGCTGCAATACTTAGTATTGTTACTATACAATGTACCATACTGTGCTTGCTTTTCAGTGAAGAGCCCGCATTGCTCATCCAAATGCTATGGCCTCTTCAAACAGCTGATACCTGGGATCCCCTCTGACCTTCAGTTGACGAGCAGTCCAAAGGAGAGGTTGTCAGTCTTAAAGGGCCAGAAAATGCATTTAAGGATGGTAAAGACAAGTTAGGAGGATCATACATGGAATCTTAGACACACGCTTAGGGCATATTCATACATTGCAGATTTCTGAAACTAACTATCTGTTCTATACATCTGTCTAGAGCTATTTCTGCAGTATGAACATGGAATTCTGTAAAAGCCATTCAGGTGTATGTACCAGGTATAGCAACAAATCTGCTACATGTGAACATATCTTTATTATTCCAACATCAACCCTATTTAGGCACAATTGCTTCAGTATGTATGTGGAAATTACTTGTTATTGATTTTCATGTAAAACCACTTTTTACATATATAAAGGGATATTAATATTTTTGTCATATTCCGCCTCTTTGTGCTAATATGCAGATATTTGTGGATAACAGAAAGCTTTTCTAATACAGCAGCCAATACAATGAGCTGCTCTGCAGTATAAAGCATGATGAATATAAGGGGTGGGATTCAATGGTACTTTACTGCTTGTTCTTATAGTAAAGATAAAATATGAAGTTTTGTGACCTAAATTGCATGGTATAACGGCAAAGACTTCTTAACTAAAGTCTATGATGAATAGTTTGTATTTCTCACCCTAAATCACACATGCCTCATTCAGCCAGAAAAGCCCAGCTTTCTACTCTAGTCTGCCAATCAATTACAGTGTACTATTAGTTGTACTTACCACTATAAGAAGTAATGGCCACCATATGTCATGTGTGAACAATCACATTTATCCTACTATAAGCCTCTGGTGTTAATGGAGGAAAGAGCTTTCCTTATGACTCTGTCACTCCTGTGTCTACAGTTGTGGATCGACTGATTGTTAAACGGCCAATAAATCTCTATGTTAATGTTCTGGGTGAGTAGCAGTGGTTCTGGGAGGATGTGTTAAATTCTCTCTCTCTCAAAGCTCATGATATAAAAAATAAAGCATGGTTGTTTTTTTTTAATGTACCAATATAAATAAAAAGATGGATAACTCACATAATCAGGTGGCAAAAGGTTAAGTCATGTTTTATAGTGACCACCAATCACCTTCAATTCTTATCGAAGTTCTGGTTTCCCATGTACCACAATGACAATCCCTCATTGTGTGCAATGTCTAGGACATTGGCACTAATGACTGTTAATAAATCCTCGCTATAACTCTAGATATAGGGGCTTGCTGGGGTCAGAAGATGCTTTCTTTTACTGAATGGTTCATACTGTATCCTGGAAATCTGCAATTTATTGTAATGGACTTGTAAAAGCAACAAAAATAAGAATGTTTTTGAAGTTATAAATACACGGTATTATGAGGACAACCCAGTCCATATCCCCTTATAGGACATATTAATACCATAGAGTGTGAACCCCTCTATGAGCATGAAAGGAAAGGCAGACTCAAATTATCCTTACCATTTATCTGGTTAGACATGTAATACTACAGTACATATTCCTGACTGGTTGTAACTTTTCCTGGCAAAATGAGCAGTTTACTGGGGTACCAGAAATGAAACCTATGGCAATTATCTGATTGCCTTGGGGTGATAATATAGCTCCTATAGGCTAAGACCACACATAGTAAAACACAGCTAAAAACAATGCAGTTGAAGCAGTAGAAAAAAATGCAGCGAAAGCTCTTGCATTTTTCACTGCCAAAATTTTCTATTTTGCCTCCCCCTTAAATGAAATCTTAGCTGGAAATGTAAAACACTTCATTTTTTCCACTGCATTTCTACAACAGCCCAAAATGCTGCTCTTTTATGTAACTCAGCCTTAACGGAGTCATCAGGATAATTTTTTCCTTTTTTTATATGAAGTTAGAAGGTGGAAAAAAATTATACTCACCAGTCCCCGGTGTCGCCTAGCACGGTCTGGTCCTGCTGCTCTGGTGTTTTCTTCTGGCAGAAGGAAAGGGACACAGAACATCACAGTGCGGCGGGGACTTCCGGCAAAACAAGACAGTGGAGCAGCAAGACCAGACCACACTGGGAGACACCAAAGCACCAGGGAAAGGTGAGTTTGTTTTTTTTTACATTTTTTTCACCTTCCTCAGGCTAATATAATTTTTTTTTATCCTAGACAACCTGTTTAAGCTTTCCTCATGATAGCTCATTGTTTTATATGTGTGTAGCACCATAGACACACTGTATTTTAGACAAAATGGCATTTATAGAACGGCTACAACATTTTTTCGCACACGTTTTAATGTGTTGACAAAGGTGGCAGGCTTCAGAGTTGCATATATTTATCAATAGATATCAGTCTGGGGGTGGGGTGTCTGCTTAGTTTTTAGGCCACAGCACAGTATAAATGAATCTCCCCTACAGGTTTATACTTTTATTACATCTATATCTTTATTTTAATTATTTGTTCATCCAGCATACTGTATTCTGAAAAAGGTTGAATAAGATTTTGCAGGACGTCATAATTTTATATATATTTTTTTTATACGGTTTCACTTGGCAAATGGAGCTATCATAGTGGCCTATTATTGACATTTGTCATAGCGTGAGTTTATATGGGTCTACTAAGCCCCAGCAGCTATGACACAATGTAGTATATTCAGGGGCGTAACTATCAGGGGAACTGCGGTAGCGGCTGCCACGGGGCCCGGGACATTAGGGGCCCCGGAGCCCTGTGGCAGATGCTACCACGAACCCCACAAACCAGTAATGATCGCGGTCGCACCCCCTGGACCCGGCAGGTTACGGAGCCCGCGGCCAGCTGGAGATGACCGGGCCCCGGACCATTATGATAGCGGTCAGGGAAAGCCTGGTTCCCCGACCGCTATACATACTGTAATTGGAAAGGAGTTCTGGCATATTGTAGGCCCCTTTCCAATAGATGGCAGCCCAGGGGAGGTGACTGAAAATAATAAACACATATTCTCACCTCTCCTTGGCACAGCGTTCTCTCCGGCGCTCCTCCGTCATGACTGAGGGCTGTGATTAGGCCCCAGCGGTCACATGGGGGCGCGGCCGCGTAATGACGTCAGTGCGCCCCCATGTGACCGCTGAGGCCCAATCACAGGCCTCGGCAGCGACGTCGGAAGAGGGCCTGAAGACGCCGAAGACGGCAGGATGGAGCGAGGATGCCAAAGAAAGGTAAGGCAAGGTGAGTATGAATGTTTGTTATTTTTAATCACCTTCCCTGGGTCTCCGATTATTATACTCTGGGGTCTGAGGAGACCCCAGAGTATAATAATAGCACCGAAGCGGAGGGGGGCTGTTGGGAGCTATAATACTGTGTGTGGGCCACTGTAGAGCATATAATACTGGGTGGGGGCCACTGTAGAGCATATAATACTGGGTGGGGGCTACTGTAGAGCATATAATACTGTGTGGGGGCCCCTGTAGAACATATAACACTGGGTGGGGGCCACTGTAGATCATATAACACTGGGTGGGGGTCAATGTAGAGCATATAACACTGGGTGTGGGCCACTGTAGAGCATATAATACTGGGTGGGGGCCACTGTAGAGCATATAATACTAGGTGGGGCCACTGTAGAGCATATAATACTGGGTGGGGGCCACTGTGGGGGGCATATAATACTGGGTGGGGACCACTGTGGGGAGCATATAATACTGTGTGGGGGCCACTGTAGCGAGGATATAATACTGGGTGGGGCCTACTATGAGGGGCATATAATGCTGGGTGGGTACCACTGTGGGAAGCATATAATACTGGGTGAGGACCACTGTGTGGAGCATATTATACTGTGTGGGGCCACTGTGGGTAGCATATTATACTGTGTGTGGTGGGAGAAATGTAGAGCATATAATGCTGTATGGGGGCCACTGTGGAGCATATAATGCTGTATGGGGGCCACTGTTGAGCATATAATACTATCTGGGGCCTCTGCTGAGCATATTTTACTGTTTGGGGACCCATAACCGGTTCGGGGGGGGGGTTGCTCCATGTCAAATGTTCGCCTTGGGGCCCAGCCATTCCTAGTTACGCCACTGAGTATATTCTATATATTCTGTATATTAATACAGGAAACCACAGTGCCGCATAATCTATTGTATACGCTCATTGATAAAAAATAAATAAATAACGTGCCAAGAAGGAGTTGTTGGAATCGAACTAAACTTTCTGTGTGTGAATGTAATGATCATATGTATAAATGTTTACAATATTACAACAAAAGGATAAATTTATTGGGGAAAACTGTACAGTTGAAAGGAGGTTCTGGTGTCCTGTTGGGCTGTTATGACAAATGTTATGATAAAATTTTGATGTGAATTTCAGTATTGTAAAGTAGTGACTTGCATTTTGCTGTACAACTTGTCCCGCACATACACACGTGAACAAAATTGTTGGTACCCCTCGTTTAATGAATGAAAAACCCACATTGGTCACAGAAATAACTTGAATCTGACAAAAGTAATAATATATAACTACATGTTGACAAGCCACAAAGCTTCTGGGAGAATGTCCTATGGACAGATGAGACAAAAATCGAAATTTTTGGCAAGGCACATCATCTCTATGTTCACAGATGGAAAAATGAAGCATATCTTGAAAAGAACACTGTCCCTACTGTGAAACATGGAGGAGGCTCTGTTATGTTCTGGGGCTGCTTTTCTGCATCTGGCACAGGGTGTCTTGAATCTGTGCAGGGTACAATGAAATCTCAGGACTATCAAGGGATTCTAGAGAGAAATGTGCTGCCCAGTGTCAGAAAGCTTGGTCTCAGTCGCAGGTCATGGGTCTTGCAACAGGATAATGACCCAAAACACACAGCTAAAAACACCCAAGAATGGCTAAGCGGAAAACACTGGACTATTCTGAAGTGGCCTTCTATGAACCCTGACCGAAATCCTATTGAGCATCTTTGGAAGGAGCTGAAACATGCCGTCTGGAAAAGGCACCCTTCAAACCCGAGACAACTGGAGCAGTTTGCTCATGAGGAGTGGGCCAAAATACCTGTTGAGAGGTGCAGAAGTCTCATTGACAGTTACAGGAGTCGTTTGATTGCAGTGATTGCCTCAAAAGGTTGTGCAACAAAATATTAAGTTAAGGGTACCATCATTTCTGTCCAGGCCTGTTTCATGAGCTTTCTTTTTTTAAAATTTCTGTTGAGGCATAGTTGAAAAGCAATGTCTGACTTTCCTTTGTTCATTTTCATTGAATTTTTATATATTATTACTTTTGTCAGATTCAAGTTATTTCTGTGACCATTGTGGGTTTTTCTTTCATTAAATGAGGCGTACCAACAATTTTGTCCACGTGTGTATACCCCAGAGATCTGCTTTAAGTTGGTCATATTCTGTATGTAACAGTAAATATTACTGATTCTCTATAAAAACATGCCATTTGGCTGAGGTTGTCATTTAACTGGATGGAAAACATCAGATTTGTGACTCTCTCTCAGAGATCAACTACAAGGTTATCTTGATGTTAAAAACCACCCCTTATCCAGACCACATTTTCAGTGACAGATGAACCATGTATTGTGCATTCAGGCCGTCTTCTTTGAGAAAACTACCTGTAAATGACCACAATTTTGGATGGTTGTCTCAAAGTTGTTTTACTGTATTATCTTTATCTTAACCTTTAGGGGTTATCCAGCTTTTCAAAACTGATGGCCTATCAATAGAATAAGATATCATTTTTAGATCAGTGGGGGGTCCAACTGCAGGTAACCCTGCTGATCAGCAGTTTCCCTTGACCATAAAAGTTGCATTGCTCACTAGTACTTTTAATAGTGGCAGTTTTGAGTACTGCAGTGGTTATCCTATAGACTTAAATGGTACTACCGTTAGAGTGCTCTCAACTGCTGCTATTAAAAGTATTGCAAGAGAGCTCCGCAGCTCATGCCATCATTTCCCCATAATGGTGATGGTCCAACTGCCGATCTAAAATTGATGTTCAATCACATGGATGCTATCATCATCATAACTATTTATTTATTATTCATATTATTAATTATTGTTTCTATTCCCTTTAGTGCATAGCATGACAGAAGTTAACTACATAACTGCCAGCATGCTATTTCCTCTATTACACCACTTACTTCACCATATGAGACAGTGATTAGCCATGTATTGATTCTGCATAGCCTTAAAGCAGCAGAATATAACATCGCAGCCACAGACAATTGTGTGAATGTGCTCCATTATTGTGTACTGCATCACTTGTATGTAGCCCAGCAGATTTTCTATCTCTTCATATATTTTAATTCTGCATTAATGCGCAGTATTTCCACTTTGAAAACCCACAAGTCTATTAATGTTTAATGGAAGAAATGTGGATTAATGAAGTGGCATACGTCTCAACGGAGTCATAAATATGTGTCTAGTCTGTATGGTACATGGCAGTTTTCTGTTCAGCTATCTTTCCTTTAGCAAAGCTCTGGTTTGGAAGTCTTCAATATATCTCTCTGCATGGATTATAATTTCATTTGGACTCAAAACTGTGATAATTGACATATATAAGGCTTATTCATTTCTGGTTATTGCACTGAGAATTACATAACTTGTGCTAAACTAATCTCTAATCAAATCTCTAATCGTATTCTAATGTTCTGCAAATCATTATAAGCAAAATCTAATTCTGTTTTAGTCAACAGACACCTGGGTACTTATACATTATTACATTAAGCCTTCCTGTTTTACACATATAAGCAAAATGTCATTTACAGATTCCTGCTGTGATAAGCCTGCCCTATGGATAAATGGATGATAACTGATCAAGATGTTCAGGCTCACTGGGGGGGGGGGAGGGTGTAACACGTAACAAAGGGCTAGACAGAAACTTGTAAAATCTATGATTGAAGTAGCATAGGAGATTATATAATTATGAGGGTATAAGTGATAAGTGTCTGATAGATGGGTGTTCCACAATCTCAAGAATGGTCGTCCTGTGGCCCCATTTGAATAGGTCAGGCATGGCGTGTTGCAGCTCCTATTTTTTCTTTATACGATTGCTGGATATAGTTGAGATTGCCCCAGGTATATCTGGAGGCTAAAGATTACTATAGCTATAGAAGTTGTTGTTGTCCTCCCTCCACACTGAATGGACAAAACAAAGTACAGAATGCTTCTTTTATGGAGGACCTGACCCAGGCATGGTCATTTAGAATTTCTAATGTATAGACTGAATTTGGTGAGGATTTTTACAATACTTTATTAAGTGTGCAACCATTTGTATTCAATACATTTGCAGTAAAAATGAAATCATTTGCTAAGCATATATTAATGAAAAAACAATATATTACCATTTTTACAGACTTATATATTTCCATGGCTGCAGACTGCAAAAAAACCTTGTGTAGTTTGATACTGCAAAGTAGCTCCCATTGAGTACAAAGATACATTTTCTCTTTAGTGCCACCTATTGCTGTAGATATCCTATAAGTCACACATTTAATAGGCCTTGCATGACTAAGGATGTAAACCAAATCATAAAACTTTTTCGTAAGGAAAAAATGACCATCTGTAGGCAGCTGTTTTGGGATTCTTATCAGTGCAGAGCAAGGTACTGATTTTCTGGGTAACAGACCTTTGATATATGTCTGGGGATAAGGTATGCAATATTAACAAGTCCCTTAACAAGCCTTGCAACATGCCTAAACATACTGTATAAATAAAAGCAGAGCAGATCTCCAGTAGGACCCTAACTTATAGGGTAGCTACCTCCAATAGGGAGGCTACTTTGCATACCTTTGATTTTCTTTGAAAAAAATCCCCTTACAAAATATTTTATTTAAAAAAGAAAATGCATATAATTACTATACTGTATAATTGGTTCCTATACAAATACAATTTGTGCTGCACAATACAAGATCTTACCCAGTCTGATGAACCAATTAGGTTCTGTAACAAAGAGGGGAAAATATTTTTATTGTTTCTAAAAGCTAAAGTTAGGTACGTCATTAACCCCTTAATGACCGGGCCATTTTTTGTTTTTGTATTTTCATTTTTCCCTCCCCACATTCCAAGAGCCATAACTTTTTCATTTTTCAATTCACAGAGTCACATGATGGCTTATTGTTTGCGAAACAAATTGTACTTTGTAATGGTACCATTCAATATGCTGTGCAATGTACTGGGAAGCTGTAAAAAAAAATCAGAATGAGGTGCAATTGGAGAAAATCTGCATTTGCACCAAATTCATATGGGTTTAATTTTTACAGCATTCACTGTGTGGTAAAAATGACATGTTACCTGTATTCTGCGGGTCAGTACGAACACGGCGATACCAAATTTATATAGTATTTGTAATGTTTTGATACCTTTTAAAAAATGTAAATCTTTGCTAAATAGAAAAAAAATTTTGTGTCGCCATATTGTGTCACCTGTAACTTTTTCATATTTACATGTATGGAGCTGGGTAAGGCGTCTTTTTATGCGGGACAACATGACGTTTTTATTGATACCATTTGGGGAAAGATCTGATGGTTTGATCACTTTTTATTCAATTTTTTATAGGAGGCAAAGTGTTGAAAAAAACGCTATTTGGCCATTTTGATTTTTTTTTTCCCCGCTACGCCGTTCACCGTATAGGATAAATATTTTAATATTTTAATAGTTCGGGCATTTTGGAGCAGGGGGACACCTAATGTGTTTATGTTTACTTTTGTTTATTTACTTTTATATCTGATCTAGGGAAAGGGGGGGTGATTTGAACTTTTGTGTTTTTTTTTTATTTTTTTCATACTTTTAAAAACTTTTTTTTTTCAACTTTTACTTGTATGATCAGACTCCCTAGGGACCTTGAAACCTAGGGAGTCTGATCGATCATACTATTCACTGCGATACTACTGCATCGCAGTGAATAGCAAAATGCCTTCACTGCTATTAGACGATGCCTCTGGCATCGCGTAATAGCTGTAATATAATGACAGGCCTGGGAGCCTTCAATAGGCTCCCGGCTGTCATGGCAACTAACCGCCACCCTCTGATGACGTTCTGGGGGCGGCGATCAAGGAAAAATGGCGGCGCCTGTGGCGGCTGCGCAATTTAGACGCCGCGGTCCCGTTTGACTGCGGCATCTAAAGGGTTAACAGCCGCTATCGGTGCAGGCACCGATCACTGCTGTTAGCGGCGGGTCCTGGCTGTATTATACAGCCGGCACCCGCGGAGTATGGAGCGCGCTCAGCTCCTGAGCGCGCTCCATACATCATCATGCGACTCAGGACGTACTATTACGTCCTGGGTCGTTAAGGGGTTAAAGAGGACCTTTCATATCCTCATCAATGTGCGGTATTATATACCACTAGAAAGCCGACAGAGATGAGTGAATCGAAGTGGAATTCGATCTGAATTTCAGGAAATCTTCGATTCGCATTGATTCCGAATTTTCTCACACTTCGATCGGGGGTTTTAATCCTTGGATACCCCTCGGACCTGGCACCCCCCGCGTTGATTAAAAATAAAAAAATACTGATACTCACCTGTCCTGGGCTCAGCTTTAACTCCGGAGCCGGTGACTGAGGTCCTGCTCCCCAGGCTTCACTTCTGGGGCCTGTGATTGGCTTTGGCTCAAAAAACCGCACTAAAATCTGCAACAAAAAAAAGCTGCTTTTCCACAACCTGGGTTAGCCTTAGCCTAAAAAAAGCACTCTGGTCATTATGTACCTATTCCAGCTTCTGTCACTAACTACTGATGAGAAGACAGTTCCTGTCACAAAGCTTCCTGACTTACAGTGTCTTAGATTATTTAGGGGAATATAGAGGGAAGGAGAATTGCACAGCTCCCATCAGGTTGATATAGTACAATGTCTAGCTGCCCATGTAAGGCTGCTCTAATGCATCATGGGATTGATAGCAGAGCAAAGACAAATATGAAAGTGAAGATGGTGTTTGATCAGGAACTGAGGAGATGCAGGAGTGCAGGATACATGTAACAAGTGCAGTACATATAAAAGAAACAGACAAGCATGTGATAGGTACAGGGATAGAAAATATGTTGTCACTGGACTTCTTCTTTAAGAGATATGCAAAGCTTGGATGTAAATGTCCTCTTATAAATTTGTTTTTATTACCAATAAATTAACTTAAAAATAAAAACAGAGACTGCATTTCTTTATTTATTATTATCTATATCATTATTAATTATTTTTATTACTATAATTAGACTTCTTTTTCTCACAACCATTGTATACAGAGACATGTGGAGAAGAGAAATTCCACCGTTAGTAATATGTTCACTACACCAAAAATAACCTTAGAGTATTATCCCTGATATAATTCAGCTATATAATATTATTCATAGTGTCGGTAAAGAAATCTGAAGGCAAACCTATTTCTGCATATTTGCTCTTGGCTTATTCATGTCTTGCAATAGCCCTTATTGCTGAATAAGATTACATTATAACTGAATAGTTGAAATTACCGAATGAAAGCAACTCTTAGGGTGGGTTCACACCTGCGCTTGGTGTCCGTCCGTCGCCAATCCAGTGAAAATCTCGGCGAACTGGATTGGCGTCGGATACAGACCGGTCAGCGGCGCATTGGTTAAAAACCCATTCATTTGAATGGGTTTTTAAAGCAGTGCTTGTGGTTGTGCGCTTACACCCTCTGCGCTGCCAATCCTTTTTTTTTTTCGTCAGACATGAAGTCCTGCATGTCCGACTTTGTTTCCGACGAAAAAAAAGGATTGGCAGCGCAGAGGGTGTAAGCGCACACCCACGAGACTGCTTTAAAAACCCATTCAAATGAATGGGTTTTTAACCAATGCGCCGCTGACCGGTCTGTACCCGACGCCAATCCAGTTCGCCGAGATTTTCACTGGATTGGCGACGGACGGACACCAAGCGCAGATGTGAACCCACCCTCAATTTGAATGGGTTTTTAAAGCAGTGCGCGGGTGTGCGCTTACACCCTCTGCGCTGCCAATCCTTTTTTTTTTCGTCAGACATGAAGTCCTGCATGTCCGACTTTGTTTCCGACGAAAAAAAAAGGATTGGCAGCGCAGAGGGTGTAAGCGCACACACACCCGCGCACTGCTTTAAAAACCCCTTCAAATGAATGGGTTTTTAACCAATACGCCGCTGACTGGTCTGTACCCGAACGCCAATCCAGTTCGCCGAGATTTTCACTGGATTGGCGACGGACGGACACCAAGCGCAGGTGTGAACCCACCCTTATACTGGTTTTTACAAGGTAAAATTATTATTATTTTTTATTCAACCATTAAACCTGGAATGTATCAAAGAACTAACTAAAAAGTGTAAAGAAAGTAACAATATTATTATATTCTTATTCAACCTTGCTTAAAGTGTACCTCCAGGTATAAACAACTTTTTTTTTATAAATGAATAGTGCAGGTGAAACTTGTACTATTGTGTAATATATCTTATTAAAGAAATATGTTTTCTTCTCCTCTTTTCAAGCAATTACTTTGTACATATTAGTTTATGAAGACAGGAGGATAATTAGAAAATACACTCAAATAATTCCTGCAAGCATATAGATAAGAAGCTGATAATACACAGAATGAGGCAATAAATCAATTAACCTGCTGGCAGGAAAATTCTGCTTAGCCCCTCCCTGCTTCATAGAGCTCTATGTGTGAGGGGAATACGGAAATGGATACAACGTAAAAAGCAGTGAGATTGATGATAAGGAGTAGGAGAAAAGCTTAAAGCTAAGGCCCCACATAGCGGGCCGCAGCCCAAAAAAGCGCTGTGGGAAAAACTGTGGCGGAAACATTTTTCCAGCAGCACTTTTCACAGAAAGGCCGCAGAGTTTTCCTCTGTGGACTTTCTGCTTCAATTATACCTATAGGGAAAACGTCAGCATTTTCGTAGGTATAATTGACATGCTGCTATTTCCAAAAACGCAACGGTTTTGGAAATTATAGCATTTCCGTTGCGGGTATCTTTCTGCAATGTGTGGATGGGACTGTAAAATGCCGCATTTTTTTCTGCAACGTTTCCACAGCAGCCAAACCGCGGCATTTACAGCTTAATAACCGCTGAACGAAACAGACCTCCTTAATAAGATATATTACAAAGTTTCTTTCAAGTTGCACTATTCATTTATGTACAGTTGTTTATAACTGGAGGTACACTTTAAAACGGAAGCATGAGAAACAGCACAACAACAGACATGGTTAACAATATTTCAGCAATAGTAATATTTGTAAGATTTTTAAATAATGGATTAAACAGCAATATTTTCAGTGAATAACTGGAATTGATGCAGATAACATTGTGTGAATGTTAAAGTTATTTAATTATATTGTTAATTATATTAAGGTCTATATTATGGACGCAAGAACCACTCAGCATGGTGGTTTCCATGTCCTATAAACAATGCTTGTTGGAGATTATGCCCCTGTTTTAAGATATACTATATTTTTTAAGACTCTCATGTTATACAGTAGGTGGTCACAGCACACAATGGATTACATTTGGGATTTGTGTGATATGAATTCCAAATCTCACCATGTTCATGAGGTATTAATCTGCTAAAAACTGGTAATGGATTGGTATATTTGAGTGAAGCCATATTTCTCTTTCTAACCATTAGGCTGAACATTGCAAGCTACAGTTTACAGTATGCAACAACTGGATCACATCCTTGGATCAATCTCTCTTGGATCAATCTATCCATGAAATCTAATTTTGATGAAGACCAGACAAACCAATTATTTTAAGAAGATTACTCACACCATTTTACATTTATATCATCCTGGACATGGTAGAAAATTCCATAGTCCAGCTGCTCATATATCCATATTTTTTCTTTGTACAGGCATGAAATTAACCTCAAATATATTTTCTTCCAAGGTAAATAATTGTACTCAAGTATACAAATTCAATTTCTTAAAGAGGTTATCATGGTAATTAAATTTGATAGCCTATTCTTAAGACAGTCCATTAATTTTAGATTGGAGGAGGTCCCTCTCTCAGAACCCCTGCAGATCAGGTGTTTTGAAGGTGCTTGTAGCACTTGTGTGAACATTACAGGGTATCATTATTTACTTCGGGTTCTGGCTGCTGCTTTGCTCAGAATGCCATATTTTTCATAGTGGCTGTTGTGAGTTTTGCAGTATTGTCTCATACAAAATAATTGTTTGGTGGAAGCACACATCTAAAGTTGATTACCTATCTTAACCCCTTAACAACCAAGGACATAATAGTATGTCTTAGGTCATATGGGGCTGTATGAAGAGGGCTCAGAAGCTAAGCTCTCTCCATATACAGTAGATGCCGACTGTATAATACAGCCAGAACTGGCCACTAAAGTGCGCAGGTGCCACAGGCGCTGCCTTCTTTTACCGATCACCACCCTCCGGAATGTTATTGGAGGGCGGTGATCGGTTGCCATGACAGCCAGGAGCCTGTTGAAGGCTCCCAAGGCTTGTCATTAGTATGGTTCTATTACACGCTGCCATAAGAAGAGAAAATTTTTTTTTTAAAAGTATAAAAAAACTAAATAAACCCAAAAGTTCAAATCACCCCCTTTCCCTAGATCACATATAAAAATAAACAAACAATAATATACATCAACACATTAGGTATCCCCACGTTCAAAAATGCCCAAACTATTAAAATATTAAAATATTTATCCCATACCCCAGCGTAGTGGGGCAAAAATCAAAATAGCCAAATGCCGATTTTTTTTCAACACTGACTCCTAAAATTGAATAAAAAGTGATGAAACCATCAGATCTTTCCTCAAATGGTATCAATAAAATGTCATCTTGTCCTGTATAAAAAGACTCCATACCCAGCTCCAGGTGTCATAACATGGCAACACAAATTTTTTTTTCTATTTTGCAAAGTTTTAAATTTTTTAAAAGGTATCAAAACATTACAAATACTATGTAAAATTGGTATTGCCATGTTTGTACTTATCTACAAAATACAGGTAATGTCATTATTACCACACAGTGAACACTGTAAAAATTAAACCCATATTAAATTGGTGCAAATGCATTTTTTTTTTCAATTCTACCTCATTCTGATTTTGTTTTCCAGCTTCCCAGTACATTGCATAGGATATTGAATTGAATGATGCCATTACAAAGTACAATTTATTCTTCAAACAATAAGCCATCATGCGACTCAGTGGACCAAACATAAAAAAAAAAATTATAGCTCTTGGAAGTTGGGGGAGGAAAAAACTCAGAAGTAAAATGAAAATTGGCTTGGTCTTTAAGGGGTTAAAGGAGTTTTCTAGCCCCAAATTTATTTTTCATACTGATGATCTATCCACACGTTAGGTCATTAGTATCTGATCTGTGGAGGTACGACACCCAGACCCCACACAGGTCAGCAGGTGCAGCAACTTCTGGCTGCCGGAAGGTGCTAAGGGACAGGGAGCGTATGCAGCCCCACTGCTATACAAGTAATAGGAGCAGCTCTGCAGCTTCATAGGGGTGCTTCTGGGGAACTGCAGCACCTCTCCTATTACTTGAATTGGAGTCGCCCTGCACGAACTGCCCGTCCATTGGCACCCAATAGCTGATTCATGCGGGGTCTGGGTGTCAGACACCCACAGATGACATACTGATGATAACCTATCCTGTACAATTTTAATAACCTGAATAAACCCTTTAATCTTTAGTACTGAAGTTTTATTACCTAAAAGACTCTTTACGAATTTATACTGCAGGATCACTGCACAACCCCATTTTACAGTTTACTTACTGTAATAATCAATGGTATGTATCTTAATAAATACATTACAATACTTATTTTTTATTTATTGTGTATTACAGCCTGTGTTATACAGTAGACCAAGCTGTGTTCATAATTCTGCATAGACCAGTGATGAGATTTTACAGCATTCCATTCAGATTTTTATGAAAAATTTACTCTAGTGACCTGAATTTGTGAGCAGGTAAATTAAGTCATATAGGGTTGTACAGAATGCCCTATAGAACATTTTAGGGATGTGTAAGTCAATGGAGGCAAGTTATCATAGTAAGTATGCCAGTTTTCAGGTATTAAAAAAAGGCAGGTCCTTCACATCCTGACTCATTTAACATGTATTGTAGTCCTGGAAAATAAAAGCTGCACTGTCATTGGTTGCTATAGAAAATGATTTCTTATAGTTTCTTCTTTTAGACCGTTGCCCAACTTTCCCTCTTTAGCTTCATAATTTACACTGGAGAGCTAGGTTTGCTGATGAGCAGGGTTTATTACTTCCCTACGTTCTGTGTGCATATGCATATCAATAGCTATAGTAAATGCATAGATGTGTCCTCTCCTACCTTCGATTGAATCTAGTTAAGACTCCAGTTTCTCAGTAATACAATAATGTAACATGCTAGCAAACCTTCTACTCTAATTCATACATTCCCTTAAATACCTTCATCTGCACCGAGTCTAGTTCTATATCCTTCAATACAATATTGCAAAATGCTATGAAAACCCTTGACAGGCTGTAATCCACATTAGACACATATACTATAGACATAGACATCTCATGATACTGTACATCCCCACTATCTGCATGGAGGTTGTATGTTCTCCCCGTGTTTGTGTGGGTTTCCTCCAGGTACTCTGGTTTTCTCCCACATGCAAAAAATATACTGATAGGTAAATTGGTTTCCTATAAAACAACTGACCCTTGTGGGTGTTGGGGATGAGCGCTTGTACAGCAGCCACTAAATTCCCTACTCCACGCTCCCAACTCTTTGAGTCCCTTGGTGAGAAGAAGCATTACAGATGTTTTTCATTTGTCATGTTGTGCCACATACCTAGGGATTTGATGAGCACATCTGTATAAGACCAGTGCTTGGGAACCACCTATTATGGTTCTGCCATCGCTTTTACCTAGGTTATGCCAATCCTTTAACCGTGTGTTCACTCTGCTCTGTCCTCTTCTCCTTCCCAGTTTCATCATAAACAATTTCACTGAATAAGAGAAATATAACATACCCATAACCAGGCTAAATGTGTTTTTTTTTTCAATCAGTATGTAGTCATATTACTATATTGGTTACACTTCTTGTCAGTCACATATCCATACTGTCACATTCCCAGCATCTAAAAGTTAATATGCAGAACGTAACTACTCCGATTCCCAAAAAGAAGGTCATTTTATCTCTTGATCAGCTCGTTCATAAAGTCAATTAAGAAACCTGCTGCTTGTAATGAATTCTCCACTGGATATTGAAAGGTAGTGAAGTTCTCTGTAGGACTCCGAAGTGGAAGTTATTTGGAGACAGAAATCATTTATCTTGGCTATTAGTTCTTTGTCGGAACACTTTATACAGGAGGATTCCACGAGATATCAAGGCCAGAGATTAAGCTTTGTCAAATCTAGTCACAAGGGCTAAAGGAAAGGGATTTGTCCTGGGGTGCTTGAAGGAAGTCACACAGACATTGTGTATACTAAGGTTATTTCCTTTTCTATTGTCATCAGTATTACATATTCCACAATAGTATGTACAATAGAATAAACAACAGCTGTGTCAACAAAGAAAGGGGAACATAAAATGAGGGGAGAAGTAAGTGTGTTACTAGGATTTTCACTTAAAAGTCTCTAGAAACTATGACATTTCTGAAAGTAATATTACCAGGATGAGTAGTCAGAAAGGATTGTGGTGTAAAGGAGTTGCCTTTACTTATTTATCACCTTTATTTTGGGTAGCCTTGGACTGGATTTTTGTTGTTAATTAACTTTAGCTTGTGCATGTTTTTATACAGATGTTGGAATAAATAGATATTTTGTAGTATTTTTATGTGTACTTTTTAATGTTGTGCTGTCTTTTGTATTTTTAGGTTTAAAGGAGTTGTAGCATGCTGACAACTTTCCATATGCCCTACAAGGGCAAATGAACTTCATAGAGGAAGTTACCCAGCTCAAACCCCCTGTGATGAACGGGCTTATATGTATCATTAGTGAATTATACAGTTGTAGGGAACTGCCATTTCTACTAGTATATAATGTATCTGGCTTCTTTGCCCCTGCGGTTGGGCTCCGGGGGCCCCCGGGGGTTGGGGGGGGGTTGGGTTTTGAAAAAACAGGGGGCGAGACAGAGGGGGGGGGGGGGGGGGGGGGGGGGAGAAGGTGAGCAGAGCTGCTGAGACAGACATGTTATGTCTGGGGGAGTGCCCCCCCCCCCCCCCCCCCCCCCCCCCCCCCCCCCCCCCCCCCCCCCCCCCCCCCCCCCCCCCCCCCCCCCCCCCCCCCCCCCCCCCCCCCCCCCCCCCCCCCCCCCCCCCCTCAGACCCCTTCCCATATGGCCCCCTCCCCCCCCTTTTCCCCCCCCCCCCCCCCCCCCCCCCCCCCCCCCCCCCCCCCCCCCCCCCCCCCCCCCCCCCCCCCCCCCCCTCCCCCCCCCCTCCCCCCCCCCCCCCCCCCCCCCCCCCCCCCCCCCCCCCCCCCCCCCCCCCCCCCCCCCAAAAGGGCACATTTGGAGGCACTGCTGAGATTTAGAAGTGGGAATACTCATACCCCCCCCCAAATAGGGCTACACAGTATATGTATGTTTTATCATTATTATATTGTTATGTATGTATGTATATATGTGGTTCCTGGAGATGGTGAAGAGTGAGACATTTCCTTCCTGAGATCACAGGACCAGTCTCCCTGCTGTTTTATGACCTGGTCTGGCAGCTTGCTCTTTTAAGTAATACATGCCAGACCAGATTTATTTATTAACAACTCTCTGTCACTACCAGGACCCACTCAGGCCTAAAAGAAGGAAGGGGGGTTGACTGGAGTTAACCTCAGAGGATGACTTGTATTCAGCTTTCCAGGGTTGAGATTAAACAATTCATGCTCCAACTCTCCCAGATGAGGCTGAAATAGCTCATCCCCCATCTCAGGGAGTAGTAGGAGGGGGGCACCCTGACAGGGTGTGTGACTAAGCACAACCAAGAGCTTCGCATTACAGAAGACTGTGAATTAGATGAAAACTTTGTCACATCTTGGAAGCCACCAAACAAGCTGGGTGTGCCCAGTTCAGCTGAGAGATTCTCCAAGCTGCATGGAAACAAAAGGACTCTGAATTATCAGGTTTGCTTGTCTTGTCATCTTTTATTCGTGTTTTTTTTTTTTTTTTAATATACCCTTGGGTATTAAATCGTTAAATTTAATAAAACTTTGTGTTTGCTCTATGAACCCATTACCTTTTTATAGTGTGTTTGCATCTGACTGTTGGAGAGACGTGTGCATATGTGAGTAGGGTTTCTGCTGAGTCCAAAGTCAGTGTAATTGGGGTGCATGGACTGTGTTGGGGTGTGATTTACACTCAGTTTGCAGCTTGAGTGAAGGGTGAGTGCAAGATTGAATGAGTGTAGTGAATTGACCCCTGAGAGCTGCACCCACATGCTAGGACGGTCCATACATGACAGCCCCTTTCATTGAACATGAGCAGAAAGCCACAGCTTAGGAGCATCCTCTCTATGAGTAAAATTACAACGTGTTGACAATTCAGGATTTCTCTATGTCAAATCTGATTTGGATTTTCAAAGAATCTACATAAGAAATACAAGACTAAATCCAGGTATCTGTCATTTATGTAGGAGTGGATCCACATGTGGATTAGCCCCGTGGTCCTTCATTTGATTAACCTACAGGATATCTATGCAGAATCCAGTCAAATAATGAACATGCTGTGGATTTTAAAACCTACAGCACATTTATTATTCTGTGCAGATATTGCACAACACATATGAATGGGATCTAAAATAGCACATCATTAGATTCTATCAGGATTTAGGCATGGAATCCATACATAAATACTTATGTAAACCTGAATCTGTGAGCATGCTCTAATAGCAGAGAGCACTACAAAATCTAACCTGACATGGTCCCTTATTCCGTTGTATGGGTACATGTTCTACAGAATTCCTTCCGGTGATAACAAGATTCACCAGGATGACTTCAATGTGCTGATAATAGAAGACTTTTACCTATAGGTTTCTCAGTGTGAAGGTAGCAGCTATACTCTACAATACCAGAGCCATAGAACCATTTAGTCACAACACTGTCACAGTACCAATGGATGTAATGTCAACATGGACAACTTTTCATAAGATTCTATTGATAAATAAACTTTTTCCCTGTACCGTGGCACTATCACTACCCCCCACTGTGCAGGGAACATAGCCCCACTCTAACAAGAACACTGATGTGCAGGATAAACTTTGAATGGGCTGCAGTACTATAATAACATTGCTTCCCATTCATTCCTAGGACCAATAGGGTCCCAGTAGTTGGATTGCTAACAGTCAGAAAGTGATAACATTGTTCTGTGATTTGCCATCATATTTAGAAAACATGTAACGTTTCTGTACTCTAAATCTTCTGATCTACCTCCACCAGAGTGTACTATTCACTATGAAAATGCCATCTTCTCGGTATACTCCTCTGTCTCTTTCATATTGTATATCAAGCTTTTTCTGTCCTGCAAGACAGTTTGGATGTACAGAAAATTTAGTAAAGGAAATGTGTCGCCTATATTTTTTTAGTCATTAAAACAAGATTCTGCTAAAAAAATAATTCCTACTCTGCTTTCATTTTCTGCTTGTAGTTTTGTTATTCTATTTTCTGTACATGATTTTTGGGTCAGCCATCTTGCCTAAGCTGCTGTTTGACACAAAGCCCATAGGATACTTTTTTCAATGGACAAGCAGCACATTTATATTTTGCAACTATGGATGCAATTTCCCTATAGATGCAATATCAAATTGTAAGAATAGTATAGCACTGCAACGGTTACTTTGAGCTTACTAGTTATTTTATTTATTTGAAATTGTACTGAGATCCACATGATAGACAGCTGCACAGTAATATACATCTAGTTTGCATATAACATGCGATAATAGATTTATTTAATTGACTTTTAAATCAGCCAGTGACATTGAAAAAAATTTAAAAAAATACATACTCACCTGTGCCCGAGGCTCCAATGTGTCCTCCTGGCACGTCCCAGTGGCGGCTTCTCCCAGGTCTCCTCCAGAGTTCCTTTGAAGCCACTGATTGACCTCAGCGGTCACTACCTGTGACATCACGGGTCCTCTTCCTTAGACCTGCTGAGGCAGCTGATTGGCCACTGAGGCCAATCAGCGGCTTCAGTGGAACTCTGGAAGAGACCCGGGAGAAGCCGCCACTGGGATGCGCCGGGAGGACACCGGAGCATTGGGGACAGGTGAGTATGCATTTTTTTTTTTCAATGTCCCCGGTTGATTTAAAAATTAAAAGTGTTGTCCATTTTTGCCTGGACAAACCCTTTAAATTAATGAAAATTAATTGAAAATTAATGAAATAATTAAAAATAAAAAGTTGATTAAACAATACTATAGGTGTTTTAATGACAAAATGCCTTTAAATATGGTAAAATAGTCTATGTCTGGGGCTTACAATTTTCGGCACTCCAGCTATCATGGCTGTATAATACACAGCATGCCTACTTGCTCTGTTTTTCATTGAGCTACACAAGTGAATGGAACATGCTGGGAGTTGTAGTTCCACAGTAGCTAGAGTGCCAAAGGTTGCTGATCCCTGGTCTATGTCATAGGAGCATGGCCTCTTTTTTGATCTGTTGGGGTGTCTCTATATTAAATGGTGTATTTGAAGGACTTATTCAAATGTGTCCACCCATAACTTAGCTTAAAGTGTAACTAAGCTTTTATTTAGTTTTTCATTCCATTGTGCAGGTGAAGATAACAAAGTTTGTCATATACTTTATTAAAGAAAATGGCCTGTCTATGGAGAATGGAGGAGGCGGAAGAGGAGCTCATCAAAGTGGGCAAACATCTGCACTATAGAGAAACAGCTTTCTTATACAGCTGGGTTATCAGGAAATATTATTATTATTAGACTATCCAGCCTTGTCCTGACAGAAATGCCTCACATTTCTGTCCCTCTACTTCTCCTTCTCCCCCTCCCCTCTCCATAGGCTCCATTATAAACTGACACTACTTATGTATGGAGTACAGATTGAAATCACTCAGATATAAAGTAAAGACAGGAGTGATAGTTAAAGACACAAGTATATTTCTTTAGTGAAGTATATAGCAACATTTCTCTTGCCCTGCACTATTGATTTATGAAAAATATAAAAATCACCAAACGGAACACATATAGGATAGATATTTTGTGATGTTTCTTTCAAAAGTGAATTGTTTTTGTACTATTGTAACATTTTGTTTTGCTAAGTGTTCTGTGATGCAAATGGTATTAGCTACTCTTTGAGAAAGGTGATACAGGAAGGAGATAGATAAAAATCAGATTTATTATTAAATCTCATCTGTAAATATCATTCATATGTGACTTATTGAATCTCAGCACTTTTAATTTACTCTAAAATAGAAGAAAATCATACCTTATCTGTCAACTTTTGAGGATTTCTTCTTGAGAGCTACAGGAAGGCCATGCTCAGACACAGTGAATTCGTATCAGTTTTCAGAAATTAGTGGCAAATCTGAATCAAAATTGTCAAAAAGTGATAATATTAACTCAGAGGTGTAGCTAGGGGTTCAGCATGGGGGCGAACATGTCCAAGTGGGCCCCCAACTTGGACATGTTCGTATACCGATACTATGAGTATATGGTGAGCGTATAGTGGTATATAGCGGCTCTACACAGGGCTCTGCAGTCGATTTAGGTGAATACAGTGTAGTAACATTTAGTGACTTACCGGTGACGTCTCTGACTAATCGTTCACATTCCCTGTCTTTTATCTGGACGGCCATGACCACTTCTTCCAGTCTCTGTAAAGAGACATCTTTGGCTCCTTACTTTTCCAGGCACCTGACCCACATTGTCCTCACCTACACAAAGCCCCCATCCTGCTGCTACCCCCAATTATAAAATATATAATATACCCCCCCATAATGAATAATACCCCCAAGTGCATCTATAAATTAATAACTTCCCTGTGCACCCCTTTAAATAGTCCCCCTTATTAATAATGCCCCAGGTGTTTCCTAATTAAAAAGAAAAAAAGAAAAAAAAAAAAGGAAAAAAAATGATTGGGGTTCCAATACCCGGGACCCCAAGGATCAGCTGTTTGAATGAACTGTGGTACCTGTGTAAGTTCCGTGACACCCTCTCTGTTTACATACTGTCATTCTTTTCATAGCGGCCATGTAATGTAACTACAGCCTCGTCCTATACACGTCTATGTGACAAGACTGTAATTACATCACACGGTCACTATAAACAGACAGCGTGTGATATAAACAGGCGCCATAGCCCCTTCTTACAGCTGATCAGTGGGAATGACTTATCTCTTTTTGATGATTTATTCTGAGGATAGATCATCAATAAAAATGAGCTGGAAAACGCCTTAAGGACAAGGCCCCACGTGGCGTCCCGCAGCAAAAAACAGCTGTGGGAAAAACTGCGGCGGCAACGCATCGCGGTTCTTCCTGCAGCACTTTGCACAGAATGTTTTCAGAGGTTTCCTCTGTGGACTTTCTGCTTCAATTATATCTATAGAGAAACTGCTGGCATTTCCATAGGTACAGTGCCTTGCGAAAGTATTCGGCCCCCTTGAACTTTTCAACCTTTTGCCACATTTCAGGCTTCAAACATAAAGATATAAAATTTTAATTTTTTGGTGAAGAATCAACAACAAGTGGGACACAATCGTGAAGTGGAACGAAATTTATTGGTTATTTTAAACTTTTGTAAAAAAATAAAAACTGAAAAGTGGGGCGTGCAATATTATTCGGCCCCTTTACTTTCAGTGCAGCAAACTCACTCCAGAAGTTCAGTGAGGATCTCTGAATGATCCAATGTTGTCCTAAATGACTGATGATGATAAATATAATCCACCTGTGTCAGAGGCGTAGCTAGGGGTTTAACACAGGGGGGCGAACATGTCCAAGTGGGCCCCCTACTTGGACATGTTTGTATACCGATACTATCAGTATACGGTGAGTGTATAGTGGTATATAGCGGCTCTACACAGGGCTCTGCAGACGATTTAGGTGAATACAGGGCAGTAACATTTAGTGACTTACCGGTGACGTCTCTGACTAATCACTCACATTCCGCATCTCTTTCATCTGGACGGCCATGACCACTTCTTCCAGTCTCTGTAAAGTTTGCAACACAGATATCTTTGGCTCCTCACTTTTCCAGGCACCTGACCCACATTGTCCTCACCTACACAAAGCCCCCATCCTGCTGCTACCCCCAATTATAAAATATATAATATAACCCCCCATAATGAATAATACCCCCAAGTGCATCTTTAAACTAATAACTTCCCTTTGCACCCCTTTAAGAGAACCTTTCACGTCCTCATGTATATGCGGATTTACATACCGCTAGTAAGCCGACATTGCGCTGAATTCAACACACTGCCGGCTTTCCCGTTATATGCCCCGGGGCTGGAGATATCGGGGGTCTAAATTTCACCGTTCACTGTCAGAAGGGCGTTCCTGACAGTCTATTTGCGCTGTGAGGAACGCCCTCCCTTACAGTACCCGTCCATAGAATTGTACTGGGGTGTACTCAGCCCAGTGATGACGCTGAGCAGTGAGGAACGCCCCCCTAGTACAAGTCTATGGACGAGCACAGTCAGGGAGGGCGTTCCTCACAGCACAGCTAGACAGTCAGGAACGCCATTCTGACAGTGAATGGTGAAATTTATACCCCCGATATCTCCAGCCCCGGGGCATATAACGGGAAAGCCGGCAGTGTGCTGAATTCAGTGCGCTGTCGGCTTTCTAGTGGTATGTAAAAGCGCATATACATGAGGACGTGAAAGGTCCTCTTTAAATAATTTGCCCTGTATTAATAATGCCCCAGGTGTTTCCTAATTAAAAAGGAAAAAAAAAGGGAAAAAACATTTTTGGGGTTTCAATACCCGGGACCCCCAAGGAACAACTGTTTGAATGACCCGTGGTACCTGTGTAAACGCTGTGACCCCTTCTCTGTTTACACAGTGTCATTCATCTCATAGCAGCCATGTAATGTAACTACAGCCTCGTCCTATACACAACTATGTGACAAGGCTGTAATTACATCACACGGTCACTATAAACAGACAGCGTATAATATAAACAGGCGCCATAGCCCCTTAACACAGCTGATCAGTGGGGAATCACTTATCTCTTATTGATGTTTTATTCTGAGGATAGATCATCAATATAAATGAGCTGGAAAACGCCTTAAGGCTAAGGCCCCACGTGGCGTACCGCAACAAAAAAGAGCTGCGGGAAAAACCGCGGCCGCGATGCATCGCGGTTCTTCCAGCAGCACTTTGCACAGAAAGTTCGCAGAGGCTTCCTCTGCAGACTTTCTGCTTCAATTATATCTATAGGGAAACCGCCCGCATTTCTGTGGGAATAATTGACATTCTGCGATTTCCAAAACACCGACTGTTTTGGAAATCGCAGATTATCCGCTGTGCATATTATACTGCAAAGTAGGGTTGGGGGCTCCATGTGGCGAAAACCCACTGAAAAAAACGCAACATTCTAGCAAATCCCATCCACACACTGCGGAAAAATACGTGCAGCAGACACATTGCGATTTCCAAAACCGTTGCGGTTTTGGAAATTGCAGCATGTCAGTTATACCTACAGAAACACTGGCGGTTTCCATATAGGTGTATTGAAAACAGAAAGTTTGTGAAAAGCGCTGCAGGAAAAACCACAATGCTACTGCCGCGGTTTTTCCTGCAGCGCTTTTTTTGCTGCAGCCCGCTACGTGGGGCCTTAGTCTTAATAAGGTGCAAGTGCAACTTTAATTAAATTAATTGACCCTCATATTATGCCCCTGATTCCCCCTGACATAAATACTGCACCTCTAATGACCCCTTATATCAATGACCACCCCCTTATGTTCATAATGCCTCCTAATATAAATGATGCCCCCTAATGGCCCCTTATATAAATAACCTCCCCCCTTGTATTCATAATACCCCCTAATAACCTTATATAAATGACCCCCCATCATCATAATGCCCCCTAATTAATCCTCCCTTTCTAGTTAGATTTCCCTCTCCTAACCAACCCTTATTCTATTAATATACCCACAAAAAAAAAGTCATACTCACCTGCGATGCTGATGAACGGAGCCGCCGGTGCTTCCTCCCTGTCCACGCGCATGATGTCTGTGTCTGAGTGCGGGCGGCGCGATGTTGTGACGTCATCGCGCCGCCTGTGCTTAGAAGAAGACATCGGTCTGTAGTCTCGGCATCTTATAAACCGCACGCCTTAAGTGGCTTACGGTTTACAAGACAGTTAAGCACCAGGAAGCATTGTAACTAGATTGGTGTCTGCAGACACCGATCTAGTTAGAAAGAAAGGATGTATTAATAGCGGCCCCAGGGTGGGCCCCCAAAAATTCAGTGGGCCCAGGGCAGCTGCCCCCTCTGTCCCCCCGCTAGCTACGCCTCTGACCTGTGTGTAATCAAGTCTCCATATAAATGCACCTGCTCTGTGATAGTCTCAGGGTTCTGTTTAAAGCGCAGAGAGCATCATAAAGACCAAGGAACACACCAGGCAGGTCCGTGATACTGTTGTGGAGAAGTTTAAAGCCGGATTTGGATACAAAAAGACTTCCCAAACTTTAAACATTCCAAGGAGCACTGTGCAAGCGATAATATTGAAATGGAAGGAGTATCAGACCACTGCAAATCTACCAAGATCCGGCCGTCCCTCTAAACTTTCATCTCAAACAAGGAGAAGACTGATCAGAGATGCAGCCAAGAGGCCCATGATCACTCTGGATGAACTGCAGAGATCTACAGCTGAGGTGGGAGAGTCTGTCTATAGGACAACAATCAGTCATACACTGCACAAATCTGGTCTTTATGGAAGAGTGGCAAGAAGAAAGCCATTTCTCAAAGATATCCATAAAAAGTCTCGTTTAAAGTTTGCCACAAGCCACCTGGGAGACACACCAAACATGTGGAAGAAGGTGCTCTGGTCAGATGAAACCAAAATCGAACTTTTTGGCCACAATGCAAAACGTTATGTTTGGCGTAAAAGCAATACAGCTCATCACCCTGAATTCACCATCCCCACTGTCAAACATGGTGGTGGCAGCAACATGGTTTGGGCCTGCTTTTCTTCAGCAGGGACAGGGAAGATGGTTAAAATTGATGGGAAGATGGATGGAGCCAAATACAGGACCATTCTGGAAGAAAACCTGTTGGAGTCTGCAAAAGACCTGAGACTGGGACGGAGATTTATCTTCCAACAAGACAATGATCCCAAACATAAAGCAAAATCTACAATGGAATGGTTTACAAATAATCGTTCACAAACGCTCTCCATCCAGGCTCACTGAGCTCGAGCTGTTTTCCAAGGAAGAATGGGCAAGAATTTCAGTCTCTCGATCTGCAAAATTGATAGAGACATATCCTAAGCGACTTGCAGCTGTAATCGCAGCAAAAGGTGGCACTACAAAGTATTAACTTAAGGGGGCCGAATAATTTGGCACGCCCCACTTTTCAGTTTTTTATTTTTTACAAAAGTTTATAATATCCAATAAATTTCGTTCCACTTCACGATTATGTCCCACTTGTTGTTGATTCTTCACCAAAAAATTAAAATTTTATATCCTTATGTTTGAAGCCTGAAATGCGGCAAAAGGTTAAAAAGTTCAAGGGGGCCGAATACTTTCGCAAGGCACTGTATAATTGACATGCTGCAATTTCCAAAACTGCGACTGTTTTGGAAATCGTAGCGTATCCGCTGCGTGTATTTTACTGCAAAGTGGGGATGGGGGCGAAAACCCACAGAAAAAATTCTAGCAAATCCCATCCACACATTGCAGAAAAATACGTGCAGCAGATGCACTGCGATTTCCAAAACCGTTGTGGTTTTGGAAATCGCAGCATGTCAGTTATACCTATGGAAACACTGGCGGTTTCCATATAGGTGATTGAAAACAGAAAGTCTACAGGAGAAACCTCTGCAGACCTTCTGTGAAAAGCGCTGCGGGAAAATCCACAATGTTACCACCATGGTTTTTCCTGCAGCCTGCTACGTGGGGCCTTAGTTTAATAAAGCCAAAGTGCCACTTTCATTAAATTAATTGACCCTCATATTATGCCCCTGATTCCCCCTGACATAAATACTGCACCTCTAATGACCACTTATATCAATGACCACCCCCTTATGTTCATAATACCTCCTAATATAAATGATGCCTCCTTATGGCTCCTTATATAAATAACCTCCCCCCTTGTATTCATAATACCCCGTAATAAGCCTTATATAAATGACCCCCCCATCGTCATAATGCCCCCTAATGAATCCTCCCTTTATAGTTATATTTCCCCCTCCTAAACACCCCTTATACTATTAATACACCCACAACTGCGCTAAAAAAAAAAAAAAAAAAAAAGTCACACTCACCTACCTGCAATCCTGATTAATGGAGCTGCCGCTTCCTCCCTGTCCATGCGCAGGATGTCTGTGTCTGAGCACGGGCAGCGCGATGTTGTGACGTCATCGTGCCGCCTGTGTGAGAAGAAGACATCGGTCTGTGGTCTCAGGGACTTGTAAACCGCAGGCCTCATGTGGCTTGCGGTTTACAATACTGTGAAGTTGCAGGATACGTTTTAACTAGATCGGTGTCTGCAGACACCGATCCAGTTAGAAATAAAGGATGTATTAATGGCGGTCCCAGGGTGGACCCCAAAAAGTCAGTGGGCCTGGGGCAGTCGCCCCCCTCTGCTCCCCCCGCTAGCTACGCCTCTGTATTAACTTCATGAAGAGTAAGTTCTGGTGGAGGTAGATCAGGAAATAGCTTCAGTTAAACTTACAATCCACTCTTACCTTTGGTTCAGTTCAGGTAAGGACACCAATTTCTCAGTAAATCTGGTCATGTCACTCCACCCATTTCAGAATATGCTGAGCAAAGAGTAAAGATAAGAAAAGACGGATCTGTAGCATTACAAAAATGTGATGTGTTATGTGTGCTCTGGCCTACAGTGTCCATATTAGGACATCCTCAGATATCAGAGTCAAACATCAGATTAATAGCAGTTTACAACAGTGATACCTGACTTTGATACCTTACTCTGATACCTGACTTTGATTCTGATACCTGACTTTGATTCTGACACCTAACTTTGATATCTGACTTTGATTCTGACACCTGACTTTAATACCTGACTTTGATTCTGACACCTGCAGAGGCGTAGCTAGGGGGGGGGGGGGGGCAGAGGGGGCGGCTGCCCCGGGCCCACTGACATTTTAGGGCCCACCCCGGGGCCACCATTAATACACCTTTTACTTTTAACTAGATCGGTGTCTGCAGACACCGATCTAGTTAAAACGCTTCCTGCAACTTGCTGTCTTGTAAACCGCAAGCCACATCAGGCCTGCGGTTTACATGACAACGAGAACACAATCATGGGCATAGGTGGCGAGATGACGTCACAACATCGCGCCTCCTACGCTGAGACGCTGACTTCCAGTGCGTGGACCCTGCGCACAGAGCGCGGGTCAAGAAGAGAAAGCGGCGGCTCCGTTTGTCATGATCGCTGGGAGGTGAGTATAACTTATATTTGTTTTGTTTTGTTTTAGCTTAGTTGTGGGTAATTTAATAGTATAAGGGGTTGTTAGGAGGGTGAATTATAACTATAAGGGAGGGGGCATTATGAACATAAGGGGGTGTCATTTATATAAGGGTTATTACAGGGTACAAGGGGGGAGGTTATTTATATTAGGAGGCATTATGAACATAAGGGGGTGGTCATCGATATAAGAGGTCATTAGAGGTGCAGTATTTATGTCAGGGGTAATCAGGGGCATAATATGAGGGGGCAGTTAACTTAATTAAAGTGACACATGGGCTTTATTAAGACTAAAGCCCCACATAGCGGGCTGCAGCAAAAAAGCGCTGCAGAAAAAACCGCGGCAGTAACATTGTGGTTTTTCCTGCAGCGCTTTTCACAGAAGGTCCGCAGAGTTTTCCTCTGCAGACTTTCTGCTTCCATTATAACTATAGGGAAACCACCAGCATTTCCGTAGGTATAATTGACATGCTGAGATTTCCAAAACCGCAACGGATTTGGAAATCGCAGAGTGTCCGCTGCACGCATTTTTCTACAATGTGTGGATGGGATTTGCTAGAATCCCATCCACTTTGCAGGAACTGTAAAATGCCGCACTTTTTTTCCCGTGGCATTTTTGCCACGTGGGGCCCCATCCCATCACCACTTTGTGGTAAAATATGCGCAGTGGACACCTCTGTGAACTCTCTTTGCAAAGCGCAGCAGGAAGAACAGCGCTTTTTTGCTGCAGGACGCCACATGGGGCCTTGGCCTTAAAGAGTTTTCCAGCTCATTTTTATTGATGGTCTATCCTCAGAATAAATCATCAATAAGAGATAAGTGATTCCCCACTGATCAGCTGTATGAAGGGGCTATGGCGTCTGGTTGTATCACACGCTGTCTGTTTATAGTGACCGTGTGATGTAATTACAGTCTTGTCACATAGACGTGTATAGGACGAGGCTGTAGTTACATTACATGGCTGCTATGAAAAGAATGACACTATGTAAACAGAGAAGGGGTCACGGCGCTTACACAGGTACCACGGTTCATTCAAACGGCTGATCCTGGGGGTCCCAATTATTGGAACCCCACTAATTAATTTTACCTTTTGTTTACTTTTTAATTAGGAAACACCTGAGGCATTATTAATAAGGGGCACTATTTACAGGGGGTACACAGGGAAGTTATTAATTTAAAGATGCACTTGGGGGTTATTCATTATGGGGAGTTATATTATATATTTTATAATTGGGGGTAGCAGCAGGATGGGGGCTTTGTGCAGGTGAGGACAATATGGGTCAGGTGCCTGGAAAAATGAGGAGCCAAAGATGTCTGTGTTGCAAACTTTACAGAGACTGAAAGAAATTGCCATGGCGGTCCAGATGAAAGAGATGGGGAATGTGAACGATTAGTCAGAGTCGTCACCGGTAAGTCACTAAATGATACTGCCCTGTACTTGCCTAAATCGTCTGCAGAGCCCTGTGTAGATCCGATATATACCACTATACGGTCACTGTATAGTGATAATATCGGTATACCTAAGTTGGGGGCCCACTTGGACATGTTCGCCCCCCCTGTGCTGAACCCCTAGCTACGCCTCTGGACACCTGACTTTGATTCCGACACCTGACTTTGATTCTGACACCTGACTCTATGCAGTTTCTGGGCTGGTTGTAAAACTAAGATGACTTCTGACTTTCATATCTGATTGAGTCACAAGTCAGCAGTCAGCTATGAAGCACATACAATGTTACACTGTGATTGGCCAGGATGACTGACCTCTGAGTGACCTCACTGCTCACACTCAGGAGTAGAAGATACTTGTATAAGGCTGCTGGCTGAGAAGCTACATGATCTCTGATACATGAGGTCTGACACAAAGTTGTCTGATACCTGACTCAGTCAGAGATCAGACTCACACATCATCTGAGTTTTTCATATACATACAAGCCAGCCAGCACATACAATGGTGGAGATTTATCAAGGAAAATGCTCTATAATTCTGGTATCATTTTCACCAAATAACCTCTCTAACATGTTGTGCGCCACATTCATCAGGTGTTTTAAATACTTTTATTACTTGTACAAAAAGGGGTGTGGACTCATAGTAAGGGGGTGTGACCTACAACACTGTGCTGCAAAAATACATTCAAATAACTTCTCTAACATGTTGTGCACCACATTTATCAAGTGTTTTAGGCTGAGGCCCCACGTAGCAGGCTGCAGCAAAAAACGCTGTGGGAAAAACCTTGGCAGAAATGCATCACAGTTTTTCCCTCAGAGATTTTCGCAGAAAGTCTGGCAAGTTTTCCTCTGCGGACTTTCTGCTTCCATTATACTTATAGTGAAACCGCCGGCATTTCCGTAAATAGAATTGACATGCTATGATCTCCGAAACCGCAACTGTTTTGGAAATTACAGCATATCCACTGTGTGTATTATTCTGCAATGCGTGGATTGTAGGGGTTGTACTGGTACTGGTAATTTGAACCGCACACCATGGCTGCAATTGGTTTGTTTTACAACCCCTACAGTCCACGCATTGCAGAAAAATACACGCATATTTGTTGTAAACTGCTATTAATCTGATGTTTGACTCTGATATCTGAGGATGTCCTAATATGAACACTGTACTACAGTGTCCATATTAGGTCTCATCCTCCCCGTTCACAGCATTACCATTGTCTCAGTTGGGCTAGGAAACTGTAACATAATCTTACCTTCTTCTCCCTCCTTCATCTCTGTGTTTTCAGTATCACCTATGTTACCTAAGGAATGATTTTAAGTAATTAAAAACTTTCTGGATGATTTATTAAAAAAAAAGCCTGCAGACAGTTTCCCGGACAACATCTAATACAAAGCATTGTTTATTCACATGTACTGTTGATTTATAAAATGAAGAATACATAACAGCAGGTACACATATCAAATATGAAAAATCAGCAGTCACATAGCTTTTATATGTCTTGTTTTCTATACACTAAAATAGTTTTCTACCGCCTGACATTTCCTGCTACTTTCTATATTGTAGCTTCCTGTGTAATAACATAGGACATGTGTCATACTTTTCAGAAAACCTGTCACTACATCTGACATTTCTGGTTAGTAAATACTTGTATTCCCTAGCATCTTTTCTTATTACTGTTCCTCAGTTTTTCTTTCTTTTTATGAATAAATTGACAACTGGGTGTACAAGGGTACACACCACAACTGGTAACGCCCAGCATTTATGCATTTTTAGGAGAAATAACAGAGGAACAGCACAATTCAGAGTTGTGGGAAAAGATGTTTTAGGCTGGGGCCCCACTTGGTGGAAACACTGCAAATTGCCCGCAGTGTAAACTCCGCGGAAAAAAATCGCTTTGTCTTACAGTCAGAGCAAAGTGGATGGGATTCTAGTGAATCCCATGACCACTCTGTGGTAAAAACCTTGCTGCAGACACGCGGCGATTTCAAAAACCGGCACAGTTTTGGAAATCGCAGCATATCAATTATACCTCCGGAAACACCGGTGGTTTCCCCATAGGTATAATTGAAACAGAAAGTCCGCAGGGAAGACCTCTGCTAATTTTCTGTCTAAAGCGCTGCGGGAAGAACATTCCTTCATGCAGATCTCCTCTAGAGCAGTGATGTTTTGGGGCTGTCTCTGGGCAACACGGACTTTCAACTCCCACCAAAGGTTTTCTATGGGGTTGAGATCTAGAGACTGGCTAGGCCACTCCAAGACCTTGAAATACTTTTTCCGAAGCCACTCCTTTGTTGCCTTGGTGGTGTGCTTGGGATCATTGTCATGCTGAAAGACCCAGCCGCGTTTCATCTTCAATGCCCTTGCTGAC
This sequence comes from Leptodactylus fallax, assembly GCA_947044405.1. NCBI lineage: Eukaryota > Metazoa > Chordata > Amphibia > Anura > Leptodactylidae > Leptodactylus > Leptodactylus fallax. Next base: position 2,674,483 of record CAMRHE010000019.1, read on the forward strand.
GGAAGGAGGTTTGCACTCAAAATCTCACGATACATGGCCCCATTCATTCTTTCATGTACACGGATCAGTCGTCCTGGTCCCTTTGCAGAGAAACAGCTCCAAAGCATGACCATATGACATTCTCCCAATACTCTTCTGGAACGTCCAAATGCTCTCTAGCAAACTTCAGACAGGCCCAGATATGTACTGGCTTAAGCAGGGGGACACGTCTGGCACTGCAGGATCTGAGTCCCTGGCGGCGTAGTGTATTATATTCAGGGGTAGATTGCACTCTTAGTTTGCCAAGTGGAAGTAGGATCCTACTCCGTCAAATTCAAATAAGGAAAGGATTTCCACTGTTGCTTCAAAAGAGTGTTGAATTTTATTCTTTATACACGAAGTAAGTAGAGTATTTAAATAGTAACGTTTCGGCCAACCGGCCTTCATCAGATTCTACAAGATATATTAAATGACAAAATTATATACATATGACATACAAGTGGTTATGACCAGAAAGTGAATAAATATATTCGTATATCTTACAGATTACTAATTGCCCTTTAATGTGATTAAACCGTATAAAAACACTGTGCATCATCTAATGCCCATAATTACAGGGTATAAAACATACATCCATGATATATAGGTATTCATGTCCAGGAGATAAATAAATACACTTATATATACTCAAAAATGCAGGTCCCCCCTTTTTCTTTTTCTAGGTGTTAAAAATCGTGTAAAAACAGTGTAAAAGTTAGGGTAGAGAACATTGTGCACAATCTAATATCATCTATAAGTACCACCCACCATATCATATTACAAAAATTCCTCACATTACTGACATATCACACTAGTAGCATATCACATTGAATTGGATTGTCACATGAATACTCATGATATACATAGTGCATACAATACATAGATACTTCAAATAGGTTGTTCCGGTTTCTGTATTCTGAATTACAATACAACATAAACATCAATAATATGATATTAATTTCCCAACCATCATTGATCCAATGCCAAGAGACCCCTATATTGATATCTGAAAACGTAAGCTAAAGGAAATAGAGCTAGAAGAAGCAAAAGACATTTCTCCGATACAAGACAATTACGCCACTATTACAATATACATTAATGTCATATATGAACTGCAGGAGAGCTAAGTCATGTCATACATAGTACAATAGGTCGATCAGAAAGACGGATACATACCGGTAATAGAGAGAGTTGAGATTTATGCATAAAGATGTCGCAAAGTATGAGGTAGTGGGCAAACTGTAGATCAAAGGAAACAATAAATAGTGTAAACGTGGAGATAAATGGAATTAGAAACCATGACCCATGTTTATAAGGGTAGGAATAGAACCCCTCAAATCCTCACTTTCAAGTATGTCAATCAGATAGAATGTACATTCAGTCTTACAGGGCATATATTATAGTACGTACCTATGACATGTAGCTTGGCTCATGAGTTAAGTAAAGTAAATGGACATATAGGATCATATGGGTTTGCTGTGGATACAGTAAATGTGTGATATAGTCATTGCATTACAGATTGTGGCAGTTCTAAGACATCTCAATGCTTACCCCTCTGTTAGTGGCGCTGTGTAGGTTGTCTGCAGTTGGATGGCGCTGGTTCAGCGTTCCAGCGCCATCTTTAAGTACTTTTTACTTTCAATTTCAGTACCATGTGATGCAGGGGCGGGGTTTGGTGCTGAAGTGAACCACTTCCAATGGGAGGAAGATGTGAATAGTATCATGTGATGTAGGGGCGTGGTTTGGTTCTAACGTTAACCATTATGAATGGAAGGGAGCTACAGATAGCACCATGTGATGCAGGGGCGTGGTTTGATGCTAACGTTGACCACTATGAATGGGAGGGAGCTGTAAATACTACCATGTGATGCAGGGGCGTGGTTTGATGCTAATGTTAGACAATACACTGGGAGGAGGAATGTAACTGTACCCTTCAATAGCCCTTCCCCCTAGGTTAAGTAGCAATGTCTATGTGATAAAATAGTATAAAGAGGATTTGTCAGAAAAGATAAAGGAAAATACGAGCAGAGAATAGGGGAGAATAAAAGTAGTGAACGGGGATAAGTGAGAACAGCATAATAGATCATATGAAAGAAAATAGTTAATGACCAGAAAGATCATTGAGAATAATTCCTTCTCTTGTCATTCTAACCTGACGAATATAGACCGTCAATCACTTAGAACCCTATCAAAGGATAATTCCCTAGTACTTAAACCAGCTGATAAGGGGGGAGCACTTGTCATAATGAACAAGACGGATTATGTATCAGAAATACACAGTCAGTTAATGGATTCAGAGGTGTATGGTATATTACAACAGAATCCAGTTTATTCGATCTCTCGTAGAATTCAATCCACCTTACATAAACATCTACAACTTGGTACAATAGACAATGACACGGTAAATTTCCTTACGAAACAACACCCAATAACACCGGTGTTCTACACCTTACCAAAAATACACAAACGCCTGGATAAACCTCCAGGGCGTCCAATTGTGGCATCTACGGAGTCCATTCTATCACCACTCTCAATCTTCGTTGAGAAACTACTTACACCTATAGTGAAGACTACCAGATCATTCCTGTTAGATACGACCATGTTCTTGAATATGATCCATGAACTGGACATAACTCCACCTGACTCCATACTAGTCACCTTGGACGTGGTTAGTCTCTACACATCAATACGACATGAGAAAGGGATTCTAGCGGTCAAAACACTGCTAGAATCCTCACAATATGAAACAAGGGCCATCACATTGTGTATTGACTTGATGACAATAGTGTTGGATGAGAATTATTTCTTGTTTGAGGACACCTATTATGTCCAGAGACGGGGGACCGCTATGGGGTCTAATATGGCCCCTCCCTATGCTAATTGCTATATGACATTTTTTGAAGAACAATACATATACAATAACAACCTTTTTCAGACACATGGGGTAGTATGGAAACGATATATAGACGATATATTTTGTATATGGAATGGTAGCCCTGAAACCCTGATTGAGTTCATGACATACCTTAATAACATTTGGCCTGAATTGAAATTCACAGTACATCAGGATCGACATCAAATGAATTTTCTTGATACTTTAATCACTAGAGATGACGAGGGACGACTACACTCTGACTTGTACCAAAAGGACACAGATAAAAATAGTCTTTTACATTACAATAGCTTCCACCCCCCAGCCACTAAGAATGCACTCCCGACATCTCAGTTCATGCGAGTTTCTCGCATAGTTGACGATCCGGACAAAAGAAACCAACGATTTCATGAGATGCATACAAGGTTTAGGGAGAGGGGATACCCTGACCAAATTCTGAGTAGAGCATTAATTAAAACCACTCAACATTCTAATCAACCTAGGGATCAAAAAAAACGTATACCATTTGTCCATTCATTTCACCCTTTTGCATATAAAGTCCATCACATTATACGCAAACACTGGACCATTCTCAAGACAGCATTCCCCACGATACAGGAATTTCAGGAAAAATTCCTACCATGCTACAGGCGTCCTAGGAATCTGCGTGACCAATTAGTCAGAGCAGATATAGGATCCAACATCAGATTACCTAGACAACTTTTTCTCAACACGCCTAGACAAGGAACATTTCCCTGTTTATCTTGCCTACAGTGTTCCAATGTACTTAGGGGGGATAATATCTATCACCCCCAGTCAGGACAAGTATACAAGATTAAGGAGTATTTTACGTGCGAATCCAACTTTGTGGTATATCTTATTAAATGCCCATGCGGTCTTGCATACATTGGGGAAACCACTCAACGTGTGCGGGATCGGATAAAACAACACAAGTCCAATATACGATGCCGCAACCAACTGCTACCCATTCCCTCCCACTTTATTCGCCACAACCATGCGATAACACAACTAAGGTACCAGGTACTCGAGCATGTACAGGCACCACGTCGTGGAGGCAACAGGATCCAGATGCTTAAGCGCAGAGAAGCATTCTGGATCCACAAATTACAAACGTTGGAACCCCTTGGACTTAATAGGAAATATGAAATATCCGCTTTTATTTAAATATTTGACAACATGTCGGTAACCACTGAATCAATTGATTTGATTACAATCAGTGTAATTGATGCCATTTTTTCTACCACTATAATAATGGATGTATATCTGTGACCTGCTGTATATTAATGTATCATTCCTTATCTAGCAGATACGGTAAAGGACGTGACGCCTCTTTTGATGACCAACTTTTCACTTAATCCGGTATCCTTCAATCTTTGGGTCATTTGGGTTTGTGTTGCTTGTAGATTTAGTATAACACCTACGTATACTAAAGGATGCGATCTTTCTGGTCATTAACTATTTTCTTTCATATGATCTATTATGCTGTTCTCACTTATCCCCGTTCACTACTTTTATTCTCCCCTATTCTCTGCTCGTATTTTCCTTTATCTTTTCTGACAAATCCTCTTTATACTATTTTATCACATAGACATTGCTACTTAACCTAGGGGGCAGGGCTATTGAAGGGTACAGTTACATTCCTCCTCCCAGTGTATTGTCTAACATTAGCATCAAACCACGCCCCTGCATCACATGGTAGTATTTACAGCTCCCTCCCATTCATAGTGGTCAACGTTAGCATCAAACCACGCCCCTGCATCACATGGTGCTATCTGTAGCTCCCTTCCATTCATAATGGTTAACGTTAGCACCAAACCACGCCCCTACATCACATGATACTATTCACATCTTCCTCCCATTGGAAGTGGTTCACTTCAGCACCAAACCCCGCCCCTGCATCACATGGTACTGAAATTGAAAGTAAAAAGTACTTAAAGATGGCGCTGGAACGCTGAACCAGCGCCATCCAACTGCAGACAACCTACACAGCGCCACTAACAGAGGGGTAAGCATTGAGATGTCTTAGAACTGCCACAATCTGTAATGCAATGACTATATCACACATTTACTGTATCCACAGCAAACCCATATGATCCTATATGTCCATTTACTTTACTTAACTCATGAGCCAAGCTACATGTCATAGGTACGTACTATAATATATGCCCTGTAAGACTGAATGTACATTCTATCTGATTGACATACTTGAAAGTGAGGATTTGAGGGGTTCTATTCCTCCCCTTATAAACATGGGTCATGGTTTCTAATTCCATTTATCTCCACGTTTACACTATCTATTGTTTCCTTTGATCTACAGTTTGCCCACTACCTCATACTTTGCGACATCTTTATGCATAAATCTCAACTCTCTCTATTACCGGTATGTATCCGTCTTTCTGATCGACCTATTGTACTATGTATGACATGACTTAGCTCTCCTGCAGTTCATATATGACATTAATGTATATTGTAATAGTGGCGTAATTGTCTTGTATCGGAGAAATGTCTTTTGCTTCTTCTAGCTCTATTTCCTTTAGCTTACGTTTTCAGATATCAATATAGGGGTCTCTTGGCATTGGATCAATGATGGTTGGGAAATTAATATCATATTATTGATGTTTATGTTGTATTGTAATTCAGAATACAGAAACCGGAACAACCTATTTGAAGTATCTATGTATTGTATGCACTATGTATATCATGAGTATTCATGTGACAATCCAATTCAATGTGATATGCTACTAGTGTGATATGTCAGTAATGTGAGGAATTTTTTGTAATATGATATGGTGGGTGGTACTTATAGATGATATTAGATTGTGCACAATGTTCTCTACCCTAACTTTTACACTGTTTTTACACGATTTTTAACACCTAGAAAAAGAAAAAGGGGGGACCTGCATTTTTGAGTATATATAAGTGTATTTATTTATCTCCTGGACATGAATACCTATATATCATGGATGTATGTTTTATACCCTGTAATTATGGGCATTAGATGACGCACAGTGTTTTTATACGGTTTAATCACCTTAAAAGGCAATTAGTAATCTGTAACATATACGAATATATTTATTCACTTTCTGGTCATAACCACTTGTATGTCATATGTATATAATTTTGTCATTTAATATACCTTGTAGAGTCTGATGAAGGCCGGTTGGCCGAAACGTTACTATTTAAATACTCTACTTACTTCGTGTATAAAGAATAAAATTCAACACTCTTTTGAAGCAACAGTGGAAATCCTTTCCTTATTTGGCGGCGTAGTGTGTTACTGACAGTAGCCTTTGTTACATTAGTTCCAGCTTTCTGCAGGTCATTCACTAGGTCCCCCCGTGTGGTTCTGGGATCTTTGCTCACCGTTCTTGTGATCATTTTGACCCCACAGGTGAGATCTTGGGTGGAGCCCCTGATCGAGGGACATTATCAGTGGTCTTGTATGTCTTCCATTGTCTAATTATTGCTCCCACAATTGATTTCTTCAAACCAAGCTGCTTGCGTATTGCAGATTGTCTTCCCAGCCTTATGCAGGTCTACAATTTTGTTTCTGGTGTCCTTCCACAGCTCTTTGATCTTCACCATAGTAGAGTTTGGAGTTTGACTGTTTGAAGTTGTGGACAGGTGTCTTTTATACTGATAACAATTTCAAACAGGTGCCAAACAGATAATGAGTGGAGGACAGAGGAGCCTCTTAAAGAAGACGTTACAGGTCTGTGAGAACCAGAAATCTTGCTTGTTTGTAAGTGACCAAATACTTATTTTCCACCATAATTTGCAAATAAATTCTTAAAAAATCAGACAATGTGATTTTCTAAATATGTTTTCTCATTTTTTCTCTCATAGTTGAGGTCTACCTATGATGTCAATTACAGGCTTCTCTCATCTTTTTAAGTGGGATAACTTACACAATTGGTGGCTGACTAAAAACTTTTTTCCCCACTGTAGCTTTCATACTCCACTGGGTCTATGTTTTAGGCAGCAGCTACCACAGCCCAGAAATGCAACAAGGCCAGGTGCTAGTATTGATACCACCCTGTGGGTGCAAGCCCAGTTCCAACACCAGGCAGAACCCATCTGCCTTCTCCAGTTCCTCTTTACTGGACTATTTCCTGCTCCCAACTTCAGCAGGGCAAGGTCACTCCCCCTCCCTCATTTCATGTTTGTTAGGTGAAACTCACATGGTGTAGCACATGCTGGAGCATCTGTTTGAATAGCAGAAGGTAGTGAATGATTACTGCATGCAGCAAATCTCAGGAACAATGTGTTATTTTGAAATCCTCCATTACAGGCTCATGAGGGATGTCTGTTGCCTTCTGAAGCCCTTTGAGGAGGCTCAGGTCACCAAATGTATCTGCAGCAGGGACAACTGCAGGATCAGTGAGGTAATCCCTTTAATATATAGCTTACAGGAAACACAGTCAGGCAATGAGAGGTTGAAGAAGAATAACTACTTCTACCTCTTGGTTACTGATTCTGCCCTTGAATGGTGCAAGTGGAACTGGAGTAGGATGAAGAACTGGGTCTAGGTCATGTTGAAGCACCTGGAACTCCTAGACTGGAGGAGAAGGAGGAGGAAGACTTTCCTTTGGATACAGAGGAGAGCCCTTGAATGTCACAAGTGGGGAGAAGGCAGACCCTTATTTGTTTTTCTTGAAATTCTGTAAATTGTCACTCTGTCAACGCTATGTTGCTGTCATAAAGGGATGATGGGCAGGACAGTCCATGTTTCCTTCTGGCTCCTAAGTGTTGTTCTCATGAGTGAAGATATTCCAGCTTTTTCAGCTGGCAGGCCGGGCACATTGACAGTGTGCCACAATTTTTTCTTGAAATTCTGTAAATTGTCACTTTGTCAACTCTATGTTCCTGTAGCAGGACAGTCCAGGTTTTCTTCTGGCTTCCAAGTGCTCATGATCATAGAATCCTTTTCATTTCAGAAGATATTCAAGTCTTTTAGCTTGCAGGCCAAGCACGCTGTGCCACAAATTTTTCTTAAAATTCTGTAACTGTCACTCCTCCATCTCCAATACTATGTGACTGTGGTGTTTGATCCAGTACAAGGTTAATTTATTAGCAACTTTAAAAAAAAAAAAAATCCAATTCTTCGCTTTTCAACTGGCACTCTGACAGTCTGCCACAAATTTTTCTTAAAATTCTGTAGATGCCGCTTGCCACACTGTTGGTACGTATAATGACAAAAAACATAATTGCTTTTTCCAATACTAATACTATATTGGTGTGGTATTCTGCTCCCAAAAAATAATCATTTTTGGTGGCCTTTCTTCTTCATCACTTTTCAACCAGGCACATTGTCACAAATTTTTCTTCAAAATAAAAAGCCTGTTGCCCAAAACAGGCTAACTGTTGTATAAATTTATTGCTTTTTCCAATATAACCACTGTGTGTATAAAAAAAAAATACAAGCATCTTCCCCAAACCTGGCTAATTTTTTCGAGCGTTTTAAATGTTAAAAGCATGAAGGAAAGTGACAGCGTAGTGTATGGTTAAACTAGCAATTTATATCTCCTAGTCTACCATCCGTTTTTCCGTAGACATACATGTCACACTGAATGATATTAGATATACTATATCCCAGAGACTACTGAAAATAGTGAAATAAACATTTACTATGTTACCTGCAGATTAATAATCTAACAATCTTTATTGAAGTACTTTTTAGTTTCATTTTCCTATTAAAAAAAGTAAAAATCTATTATTCAAATTCACCCCATGAATATTAATAGCAGATATCTATGATCCCAAGTCTTACCCCTTGGGAAAAGCATATTGGCTGCTGAAGATTTTTCAGTTCTGCATTAATCCAGGACAACAAAAGCCCATGTACTGTATTAACAAGCCAGTTCTCAAAGGAAAATGTAAGTCCATTGCTTCTAATTGGCTCCTGCCTTATTACTTCCATTTACACACAATCAGACAATGCTTGGATTTCATTATTAAAATCATTCTGGAATATTTATCTCAGGCAAACATGATTCAGATTGCCATTTGTCTGTGCTAAAAATAATGTCGGTGTGATCATTTTACTAGCTAGAGGTGATGAACACCCAGGTATAGAGAAATTGTATTATTAATCTTATGTCTATTTACTTTTTAATCATAATTTTGCATATTCTTTATGGTTGATTTTCAGTGACATTGTCTGGAGTTGAGGACAAAGCCAATGTTTAGCTTTTTCTAATTCACGCGGTCATACAATTTTTATTAATCCCACTGAATGGTGTTTTTTTTTATTACAATGTTCCTAATATTTTTAGTCTCACTTGAGGACTTTTTTTTTTTCTCCATATCCCTGCACATTACAGGACACCCCTGGGAGTCTTACAGGAGTTCTGCTACAGAAGATACTACCCTCTATCTACAGAATAGAGGATAAGCGTCAGATTGCTGGGGGTCTGACCTCGGATACCCCCAAAGATCAGGAGAACATGGAACATTCAGTGGGACTATTGGGTCCCCATTCTCCTGATTGCTGAGAATCCCAAAGGTCAGACCCCAGCAATCTGACACTTATCCTCTATTCTGTGGATAAATTATAATTGTCATTGGTAGCACAACCACATTAAAGTCCCCATACATATTAGAGCAAAATTGGACAAATCTGCTTATTTACACAAAACTGGAAGATTATCTTATTTGTATGGAGGCCTCCCAACTCTTGCCAGGCAGATGATGTTGGGGGAATGGAGAATAGGGCATGTTTAATTTCAATATTACGTCCCCTTTCATTGCCGATAACACCTTCTGCTGCTTTAAATTTCCATTAGTAGTCTAGCTCTTTACACAATGTATTGGATTAGTTGCCAGCTCTATTTCTTACACAGCAGAAAATGAACTTCATTCTAATGAGATTCAATTAAAATACATTCTGTTGTTCAGGATACACTTGGTATAATAATGGCAGACTGTAGTGTTGCAGTATTCCAAAATATAAAATGGTAATACATTCACTAGCCATACAACTGCAATATACACTACTGTAATCACGATTTGGAATGCTATAAAACATCAACTGTACTTATAGTAGAATAGATTCGTCTTACAGAGCTATGATTTTAATCTTTAAGTATTTATTGGTTCTTGCATTTGCATGCTAATCATGCCATATGCCTGAGGCATGGTGTCTTAGCAGCAATTATTATAGAGTGATAAGGCTCACTTTTAAATGAAGCAATAAATCTAATGCAAACAGTAATGAAAGTTCTATTGTACCTGTAAGCTCTAATAAAAAATATAATTAAAGTTGTATTATTATGGTTTAGACTGGGTGCAGAAAGGTAGATATTAAGTAGATGATTTACGGAGACTTAGATAAAATATGTCATCATCAAGATTTCAGGCTATTTAGCTGGAAAATACTGTATAAAAAACCTTGCAAATAGTAAACATGCCTTGTTTCATTTCTCACCAGTCTTAAAGGGAATTTTATGGTATATTACATTCTATTTATCTAAAATGATAAGATTTATAAAAGACACTCCAACTATTCTATAGTATAGTATCGAAAATGGTGTCTATCTCTATTATCCAATAGTCCCATTTTTTGTAGGATAGTTGTACATATTGGACTGCTTTAGCCTGGGGCTAGTTCAAATTTACATAAAAAAAAAAAGTCATTTTTGCAATGTTGCTGGGAGACCAAGGGCAGGATTTAAAATATGCTGCAAATTGGAATTTAAATTTTTGTTGTTACAGATATGGAAGTCTTTAAAACAAAAAAAACAAGTGCTGGACCTCCTTTCCTTGTCAGATGACTTGCTAACCTTGAACGTATACTATTAAACAATTTGCTTCCTCTTGATGAATCAGGTTATGTAAGCAACATAATCTGTCCCTTATTGGGAGTCTGTGACCAGAAAGGTATATTAACCCAGAAAGATAAGTTTGGGTTACCTGAATCAAACAATGTTTTCCCCTTGTGAATTGGTGACTCCATTGCTGAGATATGTCAATATGCCAATAAGATCTTTGTAGCAATGTGGACATTGCTGTTCGTCCAAAGAGGTAAGCAACAGAGGCGCAGATTCACAAGGGGAAATGTCAGGTGACCCAAACATACAGTGTCGGACTGGGATGTCTAGGGCCCACTAGTGGAATTGTTTCTAGGGGCCCACCATCAGAACCCCTGCAGATCAGCGGTACCGAGACAGGGCGGCTAAAGGTAATAACATGCCGGGAGCCATGCTGCTCACCCACTATACCATGTACACCACTGCACTAACTAAACCTACTGCTGCACCTTGTATGTCAAGTGAACAGCGTGGCTCCTAGAATTGTTACCTTTACCTGTAGCCGCATTGTCCTGGAAAAGCTGATCTGCAGAGGTCCTGGCTGTTGTATCATCGTAGATGTAATATTGATGGCCTATCCTAAAGGACAGGCCATCAATATTAGGAAGATGGATAAATCCTTTAAAGAGGTTGTCGAAGGAATTGGAGCAACCCATGTAGCTGGCGGGAGGTGTAAAGTAAAAAATAAGTAAATTAAAAAGCATACTCACCTGTTCCCGGCACTCTGTTGTTCGCTGCCAGTGTCCATTCAGTCTCATGCCGGCGACTCCTTGCTGGGAGTCCAGCACCTCATGTGATCGCTAACACCAATTAGGTACAGGATTTCCAGAAATGAGGCGCCGCCATGAGACCGAACAGACACAGGCAGGGGAACACGGGGTGCTGGGGACAGGTGAGTATGCTTTTTTTAAAAATTTTCTTATTTTTACACCTCCCTGGCGGCCGACACAGTGGTCACTCCAGTTTATGGACAACCTCTTTTAAGGGGTTGTCTGGGCAAAATTTTTCTATGGTCACTTCACTGGTCCCCCCACATAGTGGCCTCTTCACTGGTCCCCCATACTATATGGGGAATAGTGATGGGGTCATTATATTGTGTGGGAGCAGTGATGGAGGCTAACATCCTGTGGGGGGGACATTAAACTGTGTGGGGCATATTAAAGGGGTTGTCCAGGGTTAATCTTTTTTATGGCCTATGCTCAGGATAGGCCATAAATACCTGATCAGTAGGGGGCTGACACACGGCCCCATCAGCTGTTCGGAACCACTTCCGGAGCCCGTTCTGTACACAACACAGGGCCGGAAACAGAAAGCTCCATCCGCTGTATAGCAGTCCGGCGCCTTCACTTCAGCTCAGCTCCTACTGACTCCAATAAGTGCTGAGATGCAGTGAAGGTGCCCGGCCCCTTTACATTGGACAAAGCTTTCTGCTTCTGGCCCTGTATTGTGTACAGGACGGGCATCAGAAGTGGGTCCGTACAGCTGATCAGTCTGGGGTCAGCCCCGTACAGATCAGGTATCTATGGCCTATCCTGAGGATAAACCATAACAAATTATGCCTGGGCAACCCCTTTAATATACCCCCTAATGCGCCACACTTTAAAGAGATTGTCCAGTATAATTTTTTTTCTTTTTTATAATTAGTCTGGGGGAGGTGAATCCCCCCCTACCCCCCCCCCAAAAAAAAAACATACTAAACATACTCACCTGTCTCCGGTGCTCCGGTGTCCTCCCAGCACGGTCCGGTCCTGCAGCTCTGCTGTCTTCTTTTTGCCTCACTGGCTGTGACGTCCCAGGTCCCTTCCCTTAGGCCACTGATTGGCCTCAGGGGTCACGTGACGTCACAGGTAGTCATGTGCAGAGGGAACTTCAGCTGGAAGAAAACAACAGAACTGCAGGACCGAACCGCACTGTGAGACACTGGGGACAGGAGAGAAAGTTTGTGGGGGGGGGGGGTTTTGTTTTGTTTTTTTCACCTGCCCCAGCGTAATAAAAAAAAAAAAATGAAGGAGCCACTGTATGGAGTATAAGCTCCCAGGGCCCCCACCCAGAATCCCCCACAGTGGCCCCCACCCAGTATTATAAGCCCACAGGCCCCCACCCAGTATTATCCAGCACAGTGGCCCCCACCCAGTATTATAAGCTCCACAGTGGCCCCCACCCAGTATTATAAGCAGCACAGTGGCCCCCACCCAGTATTATAAGCTCCATAGTGGCCCCCACCCAGTATTATAAGCCCCACACAGTGGCCCCCACCCAGTATTATAAGCTCCACAGTGGCCCCCACCCAGTATTATAAGCTCCCAATAGCCCCCTCCGCTTCGCTTCAGTGCTATTATTATACTCTGGGGTCTCCTCAGACCCCAGAGTATAATAATCGGAGGCCCAGGGGAAGTGATTAAAAATAACAAACTCTCATACTCACCTTGCCTTACCTTTCCTTGGCATCCTCGCTCCATCCTGCCGTCTTTAGTGTATTCAGGCCCTTTTCCGACGTCACTGCCGGGTCCGGTCGTGCTCCCTGCGACCGCGATCGTTACGCCACTGGTCAGGGGCCCAATAGGGATGGTCAGGATCCCGATCGGGCCCCCATGAGGTGAGGACTAATAGTCGGGGCTCGGGGCCTACCTGTGGATTCACCGGTTCCCCGGTGGGCCAGTCCGACCCTGCAAACATAGCTACCTGGGGGGAGGAGGTGGATGGATAAAATGGGTTCTGCTGTCAGGCACACTTCAAATTTCTAGTGTGAAATAGCATTCAATGTCTAATTTTTAGTATTACTGTCTATCTTTACTGATTGTCCTAAAATCTGTAATGTTTCTGTTTAGCTGCCTACATACTGATACTGCATTGCTTCTCCAGTGTATGACCTAGACTGTTGACCCTACTCCTGGTAAGAAATATGCAAATAAGACCTCACTAGTGGAAAAGAGGAACTTGCTTCTAGTGTCACCTTTTGCAAGGTAGCTCCCTATAGATTATTGCAGGCTTAATCTGGGAATAATAGCCAAGTCATAATAACTTCTCCAAAAGGCAGAGAGTCCTAGAAGCACTCAGGAAGATATAGCTGTGTTTGCCATATGCTACCCACTATTGTGACCTTTATACAGTGAACACTTTCAAAAAGACCACTGCTTTAGGAATACCACTCTTCTTGTAGATCATATTTTATATATGTTCTATTTTCCCATCTTTGAATATTAGCATCATCTTTGAGAGGACTTTCCCGAAGAAAACTATTTTTCAGAGCGATTTTGTGTAGTTGTCTTATAAAGGATTCTTCTTTTTGGGCTCTTCAGTCAGGGCAAACAACAAACAGTCACTTAATAGACTTTCGCGTTGACCTGCAGAGTTATTGAGTTCTTTTGTATACAGCATACCTGAGGTCTTTATGTAGTTAAGGCAAATTTCAAATAGTGTTAAATTCTATAATTTTTGTTGAACCCCAAAAATGTTTTGTTCGCTCTTTGCTGAACATGTGAGAACTAATGATGATGCAAACTTTGTAAATTAGCAGATGTCAAATGCAATTAAATGGGTGCATTCAGTTCTCCGATGGAAATAAACATTTATAATTACATTACTTTGTTGGCTGAAAAATAAAATTATATAGGCACACAAGAGTCGTAAATGCTTTTAAAGATTTTAGCTGACTACTATGCTAATGCGGCACTGTACTTATGAAATAGAATAACTGTTTCTCAATAATTCCCATGGCGACAATTTATAGCAGCTCTGGAAAGTGTACAATAGTGTATTTTCCGGTACAAGAAAATCTCTAGCTATTCAGTTTTTAAATGTCAAAAAGAAAGCAGCCCTAAGTAGTTATCATGAGAAGCGCACAGAAATAACGGGTCTAGGGGGTCATTCACAACAGCCACAATATCAAGAATAACTTGTGTTTTCTTTTTCATCTCTTCACCACTGTATGAATAAATGAATATGGATCCTATCCTAAAAAAGAGAACTGTCTGAAACTTTATGAGACTGGGCGCTGTCTGTGAAACAAATTTCTATGTATTGTTTAATCTGGCTGTAAGCTGCTTTATGATATTTTCAATGGACAATGCATAGTTCTAGTTTATGTTCAATGAAAAGTCCACATTGAGGAATAAAATCAGTTTAGATGTAAAATTTCTATTTTATCATTATGTGCTCTAGTAATTTTACTGCTACAAAGTGAATTGTCATCCATATATTTCTTTGAACCTACAAGTCAATCATGGAAGTCAACTGAATTACCCCCTCCCCCAACCCATTCACATGATCGAGTTTTTGCTATGAAACTTGGTCCTTGTGTTGTCTGGATTTATTGGCCTGAACAGTTTGCCGGTAGAAGGACTCCTAGCAGTATAGTTATGTATGCTTCTAGGAGTCCCTGCCTGTCAGCGACATACTGTCCTGTACTATAATCAATATGGGACAGTATGTCGCTGGGAGGCAGAGACTCCTAGCATCATAGTTAACTATAACTATGATATAGTTATAACTATAACTCACTTGAGGCTGGAAACTCCGCTGCAGCGTGCATAGAAAATCGCCGGATGAAAAAGTGCTTTAAGTCCGACTTTTTCTTCTGACGGTTTCAGTTGAAAAAGATGGGCAGCCAATGTCCGGACAAGCATACACATACAAAGGATCCAATTATAGTCAAGCACCGTTGGTGTCTGCTAGTTTAATGCTCTGTGTGTCTGTAAGGGAATTGCTAGAGGAGCGATTCCCCAGTAGCTGCTGGTGAACTCTGGGGGGATGGGCACAACAAGACAGTGAACCCTAAGCTGAACCCCCCCCCCCACTGTCCCTGGCTACTTGCCTGATCTGTCCTAGGAGATAGCCAGCAACTGGTCGACAGTCCCTTCTTAATATAAGTGACAACACAGAATGCAGACAGGGCAAACAACTACAAAAGGGAGATCAGCTAGCCAAGGAGTCAGTAACAGTCGAGCAAAGCAGTACAGAATCAAAATCCAAGAGAATACTCAAAGTCAAAGCCAGAGGTCAGGAATAAGAGTACAGGTAACAAAACAGCAAGGCGTAATAGCCAGTACGCATGAGGCAATAGCAAGCGCCAATGTGAATGAGAGCAAACAATAAATAGGAAGGAAGAACCCGCCCCAGACTTGATAAGACGATAGGCTATCAATCACACAGGTAAGGCTAAAATGAACTATTAGTGGAGCAGAGGAAAACCAAGGTGAAGGATATGGGTGTGGTGGAAAATCAATTAAGGAGTTGAGGGAATAGGACAGTGTTCAGACAATACAAAAAAACCCAAAAGAAAGAATCACAGCCGGACCCACCTCCTGCGTCGCATCATGTGGTCGGATGGTGCAGAAGTTCGAAGGAGTGCGGACGTAACAGTATCCCCCATTTTATGAGGGGCCACCGGACCCTCATCAGACAATCCAGGTTTAGAAGGGTTCTGCTGATGAAACTGCCTAATCAGGCGTGGAGCATGAAGGTCCTTGCCAGGGATCCAAGTCCGCTCCTCAGGGCCATAACCCTTCCAATGTGTATAAGGTACTGGATGGAGTTCCGTACCCAAAAGGAATCTAGAATTTCATATTCTAGTTCCCCTTGAATTATCAGAGGTTCGGGTGGAGTGGATGGAGGAATGACAGGCGTAATGTACTTTTTCAAAAGAGATTTATGGAACACGTGAATACAGAAAGATTTAGACAGTCGTAGTTTAAATGACACTGGATTAATAACATCAATGATGGTGTATGGCCCAATGTAACGCAGAGAAAATTTTGCAGATTAAACCCTAAGGCGCAATTTTTTTGTGGACAGCCAAACCCAATCTCCCAGCTTGTAATCAAGCCCCGGTAAGCGTTTCTTAATTGCCTGACTTTTTTGACTTTCTTGGGCTTTTACCAGGTTCTGCAAAGCCTGGGCCCATACTGTGTACGGTTGTCGATAAGTCTGTTCGGCAGTGGAATTTATAGATTCAGCACTACGAAAAGATAAGTACCTAGGGTTAAAACCATAGTTACAGTAAAATGGAGACATCTTAGTGGTGGAGTTCCTTCTATTATTTATCGCAAACTTCACCAATGGAAGGAACTTCCTCCACTGTTCCTGGGCATCAGACACAAAACACCTCAGGTATTGTTCAAGAGACTAGTTGAGTCTCTCCGTCTGTACATTGGTGTCCGGATGGAATGCGGAAGAAAAAGACAGAGACCCCCAGACGACCACAAAATTCCCTCCGAAACCTGGAAACAAATTGTACTCCCCGATCAGACACAATATTCTCTGGTACCCCATGCAAACGAAGTATATGATTAATTAACAGAGAGGCTAAATGTCGAGCACTGGGAGGCTTTTTCAGCGGTATGAAATGGCACATTTTAGAGAATCTATCCACCATCACCCAAACCACAGTCTTCCCTTGAGAAACAGGCAGATCTGTAATGAAGTCCATCAGTTTTTTAGGTATAGGAAAAGGATGAAGAAGGCCCTCTGGTAATCTTCTAGGTACCTTCATCCTAGCACATACCTGACAGGCTGAAACAAACTCATGTACATCTCGGGACCAACTAGGCCACCAGTATGAGCGTGAGTGTAGATATTTGGTACCAGCGATGCTAGGATGTCCTGCTAAAGAGGAGCAGTGAATTTCCTCCAATTGCACTCTGAAGGGGAGAACTTCCTCGAGAAAAAGGCCAGCGGTCGAAAATGTGTGAGGGTCTCTGGGCCCTGAGACAAAACTGTACCAACCCCCACTTCTGAAGCATCAACCTCCACAATAAATGGTTGATCCAAGTCTGGTGGTACTAAGACAGGAGCTTCAACAAAACATGTCTTAAGTTGCTCAAATGCCTGTTCAGCCTCAAGAGTCCAGTTGGTCAAATCGGCACCTTTCTTAGTGAGATCCGTCAATGGCTTAGCAACGATAGAGGCATTTTTGATAAATTTCCGATAATAATTGGAAAAGCCCAGGAAGCGTTTCAGCGCCCATATTTTTTTTATAGCCATGACCTTGAGTGGATCCATAAAAAAAGATTCAGGGGTAATAACATAATCCAGGAAAGTGACTCTTTGGACTCCGAACAGGCATTTGGACAGTTTGGCAAAAAGATTATTTTGGCGCAACCACAGCAAAACATTCCTAACGTGTTCAACATGTGTAGTCCAATCCAAAGAGAAAACCAGGATATCATCCAGATAGACAACCACATAATGGCCCAGCAGGTCTCTGAATACATCATTGATAAAATGTTGGAAAACTGCTGGTGCATTACACAACCCAAAAGGCATAACCAGATACTAAAAGTGACCCTCTGGGGTGTTAAATGCAGTTTTCCACTCATCTCCCTCCCTGATCCAGATCAGATTCTAGGCCCCCTGGAGATCAATCTTAGAAAACCAGCGGGCACCCACAATCTGATTGAAGAGATCAGGAATCAGTGGAAGAGGGTACTGGTTCCTGACAGTAATCTTATTTAGTTCACAGTAATCAATGCACGGCCGCAAAACCTCATCTTTTTTTATCAACAAAAAAGAAACCAGCTCCCATGGGATAATTAGATGGCCGGATATGCCCTTTTAAGAGACTGTCATGGATATACTCCCGCATAGCCACACGTTCAGGAGCTGAGAGATTGAAGATCCTTTCCCTTGGGAAATATGGAATCAGGAAGGAGATCAATACCACAGTCATAAGGTCTATGCGGAGGTAAGCTGTCCGCAGATTTTTGATCAAACACATCCAAAAAATCAGACAGGAAGTCAGGTAAGAGCATCTCCTCAGTGACACAATCTGATATATGCAAGGCTATACAATGGGAAAAACACTGATCCCCCCCCCATTTCACCAACTCCCTTCTAGACCAATCAAAAATGGGGTTATGGAGGACTAACCAGGGAAGGCCCAAAATAATATCTGAAGCCAGACCCTCCATAAACAGAAAACTTATGACCTCTGAATGAATAGAGCCCACTTGAATACTGATTAGGGGGGTCCTGTATCGGACTACACCGCTGGCCAATGGGGTAGACTCTACTCTAGTAACTTACAATGGAGTGTCTAACAATAACAGATCTAAACCCAAGGCAGAAATAAATGACAAATTAACAAAAATAGCCCCAGCTCCCAAATCTACAAGAGCATGGCCAGATACAGACTTGTCCTCATAGGTCAGAGATCATGATAGCATCACCTAATGGTAACTTTCAGAAGGTACCTTATTGCCTGAGTGGTTCTTCCGAATACCATTCAGGCACTGATGTTTTTCTGCCGGTGTGCTGGGTTTTAAGGAGCAGTCTTGGATGAAATGACCCGGTTTACCACAATACAAGCAGAGGTTATTCTGAAGATGATATTTTTGTCTAGCCTTGGCATCCAGCGCTCCCAGCTGCATAGGTTCATCACCGGTGATGGCAGAAGTGAAGACAGACTTCATATGAGAGAGAGAAGGACAGACAGAGATTTGAGAGGAATCAGGCCCTACTCTCTCCCAGCGTCTGTCCTGGAGCCTCCGGTCAATGCAAACAGCTAAGGCCATGGCCTGCTCTAAGGTAGGAGGATCTGGGTGACCCACCCAAACAGCCTTCACTGAATCATTAAGACCCTGTTTAAAAAGAGCCCTCAAAGCTGACTCACACCAACCTGTCGTTATGCTATATTTATGAAATTCAGAGCAATAAGTCTCAGCAGAGCATTTGCCCTGCCGAATAGCAAGGAGTTGCGACTTGGCAAGTTCAATATGGTCAGACTCAGGGGCGCACCTCTAATGAGGCGAACTGAGGCGGCCGCCTGGGGGGCGACATTTTTACTATTTATTTAATGTAAGCCAGCCCAGGACAGGCCGCTTTAAAAAAAACAAAGCTGAGCGGGACCTGTCCTGGGCTGGCTTACGACACGTCCGCATCACAGCGCAGGCGGCGCTACAATGACGTCATCGCGCCTCCTACGCTGAGACACAGATGTCGCGGACAAGAAGAGGAGGTGGCGGCTCCATCAAGGCATCACAGGTAGGTGAGGATAACTTTTTTTTATTTATATAAATAGGCCATAACCTGCTGGAGTATCCCCAGCAGGTAACGACCTATTTATTTACCTACCCCGCGTCTGCTTGTGGCCGCCCCCCGCTTCCCTTTCTGCTATGGGACGCAGAAGGGGAAGGGGAAGCGACTGGGAGCAGGCACGGTAAGTGCCGCGGGCCTCAAATACTACTATTATTATACTCTGGGGTCTTTTCAGACCCCAGAGTATAATAATCGGAGACCCAGGGGAGGTGAGGGAACATAAAAACCATTGTTACTCACCTCCTGCGATCCAGTGTTAGTTCGAGCAGGCTTGGGCCCTCTGGTGACGTCATCAGATCGCGTCACGTGTCTCCGGCCTGATCACGTGACGTCTGTGCGCAATTAAACAGGGCCGAAAGCTGCAGGGAGTGCACCGATGTCCAGGAAAGGTAAGTAACACTGTTTTTTATGTTTGTCTGGTTCTCCAATCATTATACTCTGAGGTCTGAAAAGACCCCAGAATATAATAATAGTTCATGGGTGGGCCACTATGGGTCATAATACCGTGTGCAAGGTCCTGGATTTTTGAGCCCCACTGATTAGTTTATTAATGACCTGGAAAACATTTTAATTAGTTAACACCTGGGGCATTATTAATAAGGGGCACTATTTATACAGGGTACACACGGACATTATTAATATAAAGATGCACTTGGGAGTATTTTTCATTATGGGGGGTTATATCATATATTTTACAATTGAGGGTAGCAGCAGGATGGGTGTGCAGGTAAGGACAATGTGGTCAGGTGCCTGGAAAAGTGAAGAGACAAAGATGTCTGTGTTGCAAACTTTACAGAGACAAGTCACAGCTGGAAGAAGTGGTCATGGCAGTCCAAAGGGAAGAGAAGGGAAATTTGAAGGATTAGTCAGAGACGTCACCGTAAGTCACAAAATGTTACTGCACAGTATACACCTAAATGATAGAGGATAAATACCTGATTGATGGGGGTCTGTCTGCTGAGACCCCCACTGAGCCTGAGAATTGGGATTTTTCCCCCCACTGGGCGGGGAATTCAGCCTGACCGCAGCCATATATATAGGTGTGTCACTTGGTGGATGGACGAACCTGCGTGGCTCTCATTCACTTCAATGGGAGTGCCAAAGATAGCCGAAGTACAGTACTCAGCTATCTGCAGCGCTCCTATTATAGAGAATGGGGGGCCATGTGGGCTCGTCCATCCACCAAGCAGAAAATGTGTGAAGTTACTTTCATTGCTAATGCCGTGTTGTTGATCTGATACTGAATTAATACAGGAAGAAGAATTCTTAAAAACTGTTTTATAACTTTGTGTATATTGTGTGACGATAACAGCGCTTGAAGCTAGTAGCATGGTAACTCAATTTTTTTTTTTTTTTTGGGGGGGTGCATATTTCTATAGTCCGCCTCAGGCAGCAAAGAGGCTAGGTTCACCATTGGTCAGGCTCCGCATAAATAGTGCCCAGAGACTTGAAAAATCTTTCTAAATCTGTCCACTTCTCTGCCCCAGGGGGAAGTTTAAGGGCCCAAGCGCTGTGGATCCCCTTGCAAAAGAGAAATGACCACACCTACCATCTGGGAGTGAGACGCATAAGGGTTAACTCGACAATATAAATGACCTGACTCCCGGAACGTCTCAAATTTTTCTCTGTCCCCCGAAAAACGATTCGTGAGTAATATCTTAACCCTAGGAATAGAATGCACAGCAGTTGGTTACGTAGCAGCCTCAGCTTGGTTCCGGGTAAGGGTGTGAACCTAGTTAGCCAAGTCAGCTACCAGGTCTGCCACAGCCTCCATCCAGGTTGCAAGTTCCTGGATAGAACCCATGCTAATGGCAGAAAGTATTTTTAGGGCTTGCTATTCTGTAAGGGAATTGCTAGAGGAGTGATTCCCCAGTAGCTGCTGGTGAACTCTGGGAAGAGGGGCACAACAAGTGAACCCTAAGCTGAACCCCCCCCCCCCCACTATCCCTGGCTACTTGCCCGATCTGTCCTAGGCGACAGCCAGCAACGGGACGACAGTCCCTTCTTAATATAAGTGACAACACAGAACGCATACAGGACAAACAACAGCAAAAGGGAGGTCAGCTAGCCAAGGTGTCAGTAACAGTCGAGCAAAGCAGTACAGAATCAAAATCCAAGAGAATACTCAAACTCAAAGCCAGAGGTCAGGACAGTGGTGAACCTAGCCTCTTTGCTGTCTGAGGCGGACTATAAAAAGGCACCCCCCCCCCCCCAAAAAAAAAAAAAAAATTGAGCTTCCATGCTACTAGCTTCACACGCTGCTATTGTGACACAATAAACATACAAAATACACAAAGTGATAAAACAGTTTTAAAGAAATCTTCTTACTGTATTACTTCAGTATCAGAGACCAACAACACGGTATTAACAATGAAAATAACTTAACACATCTTCTTTCCAGGTGAAACATCAAGGTCTTTGACCAAACTCTTTAACTACAAAAGAGACAACAGAATACACAAATAAAAACTATTGCAATGCTTATTACAAAGAGTCCCCCGACATGCTCCCCAGTGATTAGCTGTAATCTATGGGGAAACCTGACGTCAATGAGTTGTTTGTATAATTCTGAAAAGGACAGGTCCTCCAGAGAAAAAGACCCTCCCTCATGCCAAAAGATGAGGATCCTGTAAGAGGACCACTTCTTTTTACTTACGATTCCCTATTATGGGCCGTTTGCACAGCAGTAAATGAAGAAGAATACCTGCTGATAAGACCAAGATGAATAGGCCTAATAAAAGTGAGGTTTCTGAATTGCACTTTTTCACTGCCCCCAGCTTATTTAAACTTTAAAAGGGTTGTCCATTTTTGCCTGGACAACCAGTTTTATGTTTGTGGGACAAATTGTTCTTCATAATGGTACCATTTATTATTCTGTACAATGTGCTGGGAAGCTGCAAAAAAAAATTCAGAATTTGGAGGAAATGAAGAAAAAGTGCATTTCTGCGACTTTCTTATGGACTTTGTTTTTACAGTGTTCACTCTGCAGCCAAAATGACATGTCACCTGTATTCTGTGTTTGTGTACAATTCCGAGGATACCAAACTTATATAGTTTTATTTACATTTTAATCCTATAACAAAGATCTAAAACATTTTTTTTAAAGTCGCCATATTCTGACACCCGTAACTGTTTATTTATATTTCAGTTTACGGGGATGCATAGGGCCCCTTGTTTTGCAGGACCAGGTGTACTTTTTAGTTATATCATTTTGGGGAATGTCTATTGCTTTGACCACCTTTTATTCAAATTTTTATCAGAGGCAAAACAGCGAAAAAACTGCGGTTCGGCACTTTTGATTTATTTTTCCCCGCTATGGCATTCACCGTATGGGAAAAATATTTTTATAAGTTTTGGGCATCTGCTGAGAATTCCACTGAGCCTGAGAATTGGGTCTTTTTTCAACCACTGGGAGTTCAGCCTGACCGCAGCTGCTTGGTGGATATACAAACCCACGCTCCCATTCTCTTTAATAGGAGCGCCGCAGATAGCCTATATTCAGCCTGGCTGTGGTCAGGCTGAATTTCAAGTGGAGGGGAAACAAACTAATTCTCAAGCAAAAGGGGGGTCTCAGCAGACAGACACCCAAAACGCCCCCTCCCCAACCACTCCCCCCCCCCCCGCGGCACCCAACATCCATGGCACCCCAAATCTCACAGGAACCATACAGCATGGTTCTCTGCATAGTAGTTAGACCAGATTATGGTAGATCAGATCTTCCACCAATCTGATATTGACAATCTATCCTTAGGCTAAGTCTCCACGTAGCGGGCCACAGCAAAAAAGCGCTGCAGGAAAAAACATGGAGGCAACGCATCGCAGCACTTTTCACAGACTGTCCACAGAGGTTTCCTCTGTGGACTTTCTCTTTCTATTTATACCTATATGGAAACCACCGGCGTTTCCATAGGTATAATTGACATGGTGCGATTTCCAAAACCGCAATGGTTAGGCTAGGGCTACATGACAATTTTGGGTGTTTCCTGTCACGTGATCAATGATTACTGGGTTGCCCTGTGACTCCTTCTCTAATATTAGTGAATGGAGTCACATTGCAACCTCTAGTGCTTTTGCGACTGTGACTTCAAGTCACAAAAGGGTTGAGCAATGCTTGGCTTGAAGTTGCGGTTTTGGCACCCTCAGGATCTCAATGTGACTTCATTCACTAACATTAGTGAAGGAGTCGCAGGGAGACCCAGCGATCTTTGGTCATGCAATAGACAGCCAAGATCGCAATGCAGTGCTAGCCTTATTAAAGAGAACCTTTCATGTCCTCATGAATATGAGGTTTTATATACTGCTAGAAAGCTGACATAGGTATTTTTTAATTTGTAACATATTTGTAATGGGTCTGTCAGGTGCATTTTACTGGGTAGGGAAAAACAGCAGAATACATTCAGGATTATCACAATGACAAACCATGACATGACCTGAGACATGAATGGAGCCTAAGCTTTATTTACATAAAAATACTTTGCATTTGTTTTTGTGATTTTTCAAACAATGTCTCAACATAAAGCCTTTTAACCCTTCATGCTACAGAGATTAGCTGACAAAACTATAACTGTAATGTGATGGTTTGAGCAGCAGTGTAAGGTTATATGGGCCTGGCATGAGCTACCCTTACAGTGCTGGGCACATAATCCCTGCTCCGTATCACAGAGGATATTCTTTGCTGGGAGGCTTTTTCTGCCAAAGCCCCTCCCCTCACCCTGCGACATCCAACATCCACCGCAACCCAAACCTTGTCTCACCCACCCCCCCCTGCGACACCCAACATCTACCGCACCCCAAACCTTGCCTCACTCGCCCCCCCAGCGACACCCAACATCCACTGCACCCCAAACCTTGCCTCACTCGCCCCCCCTGCGACACCCAACATCCACCGCACCCCAAACCTTGCCTCACTCCCCCCCCCAGCGACACCCAACATCCACCGCACCCCAAACCTTGCCTCACTCGCCCCCCCTGCGACACCCAACATCCACCGCACCCCAAACCTTGCCTCACCCGCCCCCCCTGCGACACCCAACATCCACCGCACCCCAAACCTTGCCTCACCCGCCCCCCCCCCCCCCCGCATCACCCAACTCGCCATCATCATCAATCTGGTATTTATCCCCTATCATATGGATAGGAGATAAATACTTAGAAAAGCAATATTTATCTAATATGAAACTTACCTCAGTAGCGCTTTTGAGAGCAGGGACACCTTAGGAGACCGCGCAGGAGCCACTGTGTGTCCTATGACGTCAGGTCTTGTCACGTGATGCACGCAGCCAAGCGTGGGTGCGGGTGGGGGCGGAGAGCAAGGAGCAGGCTAAGTGAACGGGGGCGGAGGCGGAGGGCAAGGGCCTGCTGGAGCAGTGCTGCTGCCAATAGGTGAGTGTTGAAGCAGCGCTGTCTCTGCACAGCCGCCCCGAGCTACCGCTCTCCTCCCCTGCCTAAAACGCTAAACCAGCCCAGGACACGTCCCGCTCAGCATGTTTTTTAAAGCGGCCTGTCTTGGGCTGATTTAGTCAATCAAAATGCCGCCCCCCGAAACTGACAAGTTAGCGCCGCCTGAGGCGGCCGCCTCACTTCGCCTCATTAGCGGTGCGCCCCTGGGTCAGGAATAAGAGTACAGGTAACAAAATAGCAAGGCGTAATAGCCAGTACGCATGAGGCAATAGCAAGCGCCAATGTGAATGAGAGCAAACAATAAATAGGAAGGAAGAACCCGCCCCAGACTTGATAGGACTATAGGCTGTCAATCACACTGGTAAGGCTAAAATGAACTATTAGTGGAGGAGAGGAAAACCGAGGTGAAGGAGATGGGTGTGGTGGAAAATCGATTAAGGGGTTGAGGGAATAGGACAGTGTTCAGACAATACAAGAAAAACACAAAAGGAAGAATTACAGCCGGACCCGCCTCCTGCACCGCAGCATGTGGCCAGATGGTGCAGAAATCTGAAGGGGTGTGGACGTAACAGAGTCTGTTGTTCTGGTCCCCAATAGTCCAGAACAATGGACATACAAGCTCAAATGTCAACATAGCATAATTTAGCTGTGCTTTTTGTTGGTGCTTTTAGAGTTTTGTTTTTTTTGTAGAACTATATTTTAACTGTATTTTATGTTATAAAGGTTTTCAAGAAAATGTACAAACAAACATCAACCAAAATGCTAGGTGGATGGCACATACAACTAAGGATCAAAGAACATCTTAATGCACGAAGAGAAAAACAGTAATCAGGACAATACAGAAAAGAGAGAGAGAGCCCGAACCAGGCCTATGAAAGGTGAAATAAATCAATAAAGTGTTTTTAGAGTTTTAAGTGTTCACATTAAAAAAAACTGTGCAACTTTTCTGCTTAAGTTGTGTATATTTACAGCTATCCTAAACAGCCATGTGTACTGACACTTGGTCATTCAGTACTTATGCGTCAAACTGCTTATGATAGTTGAAAGATTTGTCCACGTTTACATATGTATATCATATGCATATGGTACATACCAAGAGCTTTTCTTTAAAAATAAATGAATGTGGCCAGGCCTTGCAATATTACTGCATGCACTTTAAAGGAGTTGTCCAGTATATCCATTTTTCCTAAAAAAAGGTAATGCTTTAATATATAAAAAAATAAATGACTCATTTAAACATTTACCTCTTCAATTCAGCTGCTCCAGTGGTTCCTGACAGTCTCTATCAGTCTCCTCCGGTGTCTACTTTATTGCAACTGTTTATGTGCCATACAGTCATGTGACTGCTGCATCCAATCCATGGCTTTAACTATAATGTCTGTATACATGAAATTAGGCCGCCCAGGCCAGTGATTGACAGTACAAGTTATGTGGGTGTACAAAGACCAGTGGTCATAACTGGAGTGATGGCACTGGAGTGGCAGGAGTAATACAGTACATTTTTTTTTCTCTTTTGAAACTATCCCTGATAATAGAAAAAAAATTAAATCCTGGACAACCCCTTTAATGCACAAAATTAGATATTTACAGCACAAAATTTTACAAACATAAGGCAGGATAGGTTCACTTCATGTTTTTACTACATAGTTCATGCTTCTGTTTTTTTTTCTTCTTTAAAAAGAAAACATAAGCCAAAAAATTAATGTAAATGGATGTCAAGGAAACGGCATTTGTTTGCATAAATTTTATAAAGACTTCGGTGTAAAAACAGATATGTCTCTTTTTGTAGGACAGAAAAGCATTACAATCTACGCTTTTCTGTGCTGCAATAAAACAATACTATATGCTTTTTTTTACATTGATGTCTATGTAACATGGATGCAAATAGATGCTCTTCCTGTTTTTTTTGCCATACTATTTTTTTTTTTTTTTTTAAATGGAAGGTGAACTCTATAGTAAGAACATGATATGAACCTAACCTTGTCAGATAAGCTTTTTTTTCAGTTGAGGCCTGAAATGTAACACATTTTCACATTTATGAAGTGCCAGGTGACACGTTACAAATTTATTGCAGAACGAGCCATTTCTTGTGCCACTGCAACAAAACCCAAGTGTCATACAGATGACACTGTTGATCCATGGCCCCCATTATCTTAGAACACAAAAGCTCAAGAGATTACATAATTATACCGTAAAAGTGTAGAGCAGGTCCTTATACTGCCTTGAAATATCTGAGCTTGTAACAAATAATATGTCCTATTATGTCTTTCATCTTGTGCTGAAATAAGTTAGAACCAAATACAACTATAGAATTGTAAAGATGTAATGTAATTAAGATGATAATAGTTCCCGAGGACATCTACAGACTACTCTACATCTGCGTGACATTAAGCTGTAATTATTAAAATACAAAGGCTGATCATTTGTATTAGACATATTTGGTGCCATCTGCTGTGTGTGAGTGATTGACTTCTGCTAAGTAATGCCAGGGCAAGAAGAGGTTTAATGTTCTAATCAGCCATTCCATTCTAAAGTACTGTACCTTCCTTTGTACTCTGCATTCATTACAGGCACACTGGACCTTTACAAATGAGTGCATTAGGAAAAAGATGACATCTTTATAATTAAGTGACAGAAACTAACATTTAATACACATAAAAAGAGCACATAGCAGTGGCACATCCACTTAGCACTAGCTCTAAGAATAAGTGAAATGAACAGTGCAGACACAACATAAGTAGCCA
Source organism: Leptodactylus fallax (assembly GCA_947044405.1). Classification (NCBI taxonomy): domain Eukaryota; kingdom Metazoa; phylum Chordata; class Amphibia; order Anura; family Leptodactylidae; genus Leptodactylus; species Leptodactylus fallax. The sequence goes on from CAMRHE010000019.1 coordinate 2,702,379, forward strand.
TATGTCGTGACCTGCATAGAACTCTGAATTCACTTCCAAGCAGATGGGGATTAAAAACTAGTTGCATAAGTCAAGGATATGTTGAGTGACAAATTGAGTAAAACTTCTCCCCTACAGTTTGTACTACGTAATAAACAAGTCAAGTGTGAGAGATACAACATCCGCTGTTTCTTTTATGCCTTTTATGATTTGCCTCCTTGTTGTTATAATTTACTTCTTTGTGTTTTTTTAGCTACTGAAGCAGTTTCTTAAGATAGTCTTCAAAGTAGGTTCAAGGTGAGTCTGTACTTTAAGGGTAGGCTACTGGTGTAGATCTTGCTTTGACAATCTCTAGAAAACTTTAGCATGAACATGCTGCCCATAATTCAGTTTTTGTTTCTTAAACGTGATGTATTTCCACTGATGTGCGCAGCTTTTGATTTTCTGATTGATTTCAAATAGATTTTTTTCACACTGCCAGTAAACAAGACTTTAAATCTCATATTCCTTTCAGCAGCAGAAGGACATTTTAAGAGAATATTTCTTTCTTGTATAACTTTGTAAAAATAGTAAATCTCTTTTATCCAAATCCTGCTTTTAGGGTCAGCTGTCTGCTGTTCTAGTTTTATCAAGGTTGCCTTAAAATTTTAAATTTCACAAAAGGGGGTTGATCTGGAAAATGTAGGCTTTGTCATGTATATGTCACTCTCCTTAAACCCCATATTAAAGTAATAGAATTTATTTATACTACCCTTTTTGCGCACACCTTTTTAGTTATTTATTTTGAATGCTGAATGTGGCCGACTTCTGAAGTTGTTGCGACGTTTGCACAGCCTTTTAAGGAGGGCCATTAGGGATTTGTATTGATATATGTGTCTGCTAACTGATGTCTATGCGGAAAAAGGAAGAAAAACACATTTCTTGATCTGGTAATTGAAATAAAACATAAAACCCATATTGTAAATGTTCAGGGTGTACAAAGTGGCACTCTTCTTAAAGGGAGCCTGACACCAGGACCCAACAAGATAGATAGGTTAGGATCAGCTGAATCAAATAGTGATATCTCCTTGTGAACTGGTGGCTCCTTTCCTGAGATATTGCCTTTTTGGTCAATATGCAAATAAGTTCTTGGTGACTTGGCAAACTTGCGAAAACGACCAAATGTATATACCTACATAAACACTCAAACTTTAACAACCTCCTACTATCCCAACTACATTTCAAAGCATAGATTGTAAGCCCTTGCGGTCAGGGCCCTCTATCCCACTGTGCCAGTTGGTCTCTGTTAGTATTATCTGTTTTGTATATCTTGTACTGTTTGTAGGTGACCAAATACTTATTTTCCACCATAATTTGAAAATAAATTCTTTAAGAACAAATGAGAAAACATATCTAGAAAATCACATTGTCTGATTTTTTAATTCATTTGCAAATTATGGTGGAAAATAATTATTTGGTCACCTACAAACAAGCAAGATTTCTGTCTCTCACAGACCTGTAACTTCTTCTTTAAGAGGCTCCTCTGTCCTCCACTCACTACCTGTAGTAATGGCTCCTGTTTGACATTGTTATCAGTATAAAAGACACCTGTCCACAACCTCAAACAGTCACACTCCAAACTCCACTATGGTGAAGACCAAAGAGCTGTGGAAGGACACCAGAAACAAAATTGTAGACCTGCACCAGGCTGGGAAGACTCAATCTGCAATAGGCAAGCAGCTTGGTGTGAAGAAATAAACTGTGGGAGCAATAATTAGAAAATTATATTTCACAGTAGGTATGGTGTTCTTTGGATGCAACTCAGCATTCACTCTCCTCCAAACACGACAAATTGTGTTTCTACCAAACAGTTCTACCTTGGTTTCTTCTGACCATATGACATTCTCCCAATACTCTTCTTGAACATCCAAATGCTCTGTAGAAAACTTCAGACGGGCCCGGATATGTACTGGTTTAAGCAGGGGGACACGTCTGGCACTGCAGGATCTGAGTCCCTGGTGGCGTAGTGTGTTACTGACAGTAGCCTTTGTTACGTTAGTCCCAGCTTTCTGCAGGTCATTCACTAGGTCCCCCCATGTGGTTCTGGGATTTTTGCTCACCGTTCTTGTGATCATTTTGACCCCATGGGGTGAGATCTTGCGTGGAGCCACTTGCTCCCACAGTTGATTTCCTCACACCAAGCTGCTTGCCTATTGCAGATTCAGTCTTCCCAGCCTGGTGCAGGTCTACAATTTTGTTTCTGGTGTCCTTCCACAGCTCTTTGGTCTTCACCATAGTGGAGTTTGGAGTGTGACTGTTTGAGGCTGTGGACAGGTGTCTTTTATACTGATAACAATTTCAAACAGGTGCCATTACTACAGGTAATGAGTGGAAGACAGAGGAGTCTCTTAAAGAAGAAGTTACAGGTCTGTGAGAGCCAGAAATCTTGCTTGTTTGTAGGTGACCGAATACTTATCTTCCACCATAATTTGCAAATAAATTCTTAAAAAATCAGACAATGTGATTTTCTAGATATGTTCTCTCATTTTGTCTCTCATAGTTGAGGTCTACCCATGATGACAATTACAGACCTCTGTCATCTTTTTAAGTGGGAGAACTTGCACAACTGGTGGCTGACTAAATACTTTTTTTTCCCCACTGTATATGTTTTTTATGGTAGTCCAGGCTGGACATATGAGTCTGCAGAATGTAAAAAAAAATGTGGAATGCATATAGATTAAGGGACAGATCAAAATTCCACTTCATTTTTAGCTGTAGCTCTCCTTCACTTAATTCAAGGCAACACTTAAGACTGTATTGCAGGGTAAAACATGTAAATCTGTGATTCTATGGGAAGACACTGTATTGCTGTCCATGAAAATGTTTTCCTATCTTTGCCTGCCATACTTGACCTTGTTGTAATCTGATGTGATGTTCATTGCTTGTTAAAGTATTACTCCAGACAGCAAACACTGCAGACCATTTTGCATGTTCTTCTAGGTTGGAAACACACTGAGCAAAATCTCCAAAGATAAACAGCATAGTGGATGGGATTTAAAGAAATCCCATTCACATGCTGTGCAGAAAACCTGCAGAATTAAGTGACTTGCACTTTGAAACCCAAAGCATGTCAACAGTGTCGGACTGGGGTGCTTAGGACCCAACAAGAAAAAAATCATTCTGGTGGTCCATTATACAACTACATGCAAATATTACCAGATACTTGTTCTAAAATATAACCAACATACACTTATTTTTCAGTAGTATTTTGCTGCCTGGCTCTTGCCTCTAATTGTTTTTGTCTTGAAACCCTGTCAGTACCCTTTTGCCTGGCTGTTGAATTGAACTAGGGCATTTTTAGCCCTGTGAGTCAGGGGTATGTACCAACACAGCAGCAGGTCTCAGAAAGCAGTAAGACAATGCAAGATGACTGGTGATTGGGGTCCCTGCAGTGAGATTGAGAAGATGGGGCCCAGTTCAGGTATTAAGGAAACTAGTTGGCCTAAATATGCACCAAGATGTCATCTCAGCCACCCAGTTTGTCTACACTATATAAAAATAAACAAGGTGGTTTGTTAAATAATCTACAGTATAATATATTAACGCATAGCTTGGTTGTACTGTGCCATGCCAGGGTGAGCTGGGGGCCCCCCGGGGTATTCACTTGTGGGACAGTCCAAGTCTGCATGTCAATTATTGGTGCAGGTTTTACCTGCGAATTTCAATCTTTGCAGGGTTGAAAGCCATATACAAAGAAATCTACAGATCAACAGCAAGCAAAAAACACAATTGTGGGTTGTTTTGCTGCAACAATTTTGCAGTGGACTACTCTGAGCATTTTCACTATGTGTACCATAATGAATCTTTCCTTTTAAATTCAGTACAAGGTTGATTTTTATAGTTCTTTTAGCTCACAATACAGGTCTAAAAATTGTAATGGAATAAGTTTAGTGTCTAAACCGAATATACCTTTTTACAGCGTTTAATCTTTCTGAGGCAGAATCTGGGTCTTTTCACTTTGCAGTTAATTACAATAACATTAGAACTCATTTTATATTCGGCTTCTTCTCCAAGAAGCGATTAGCCAGTTTGCATCAGAACTAAAGTTACATTTCGCCTGGTGCAAACGAACATCACAGATAATTGCAGATTTCGCTTTGTCTTTCTTCCAAACCTTGCCAACATGTTTCTCTTTATCTTCAATTTAACTGTCTTTATTATTTACAAATGAATACCAACTATATCTTAGCTAAAAATTCCATTAATTTCTCTTAATATAATGAAATAACACTATTTTGTCTAAAGACAAAATTGCCTAGAATCTGATATAATTATATTCCTTATTCTAATTTATCATTCTGCTTAATATCAGTTTGAAACATAATCTAAAAAGTGTAATAAATGCAACATTAATGATTTCAATCATGACTAACGCGATTATCTTGTAAGCAGAAACAACAATTTATAACCATCAATGTTAATTTCTGAACTGTTCTAGTATAATGTAGCATTACTAGAAAATAAAGTGTACCTGTACTTTCTGGTGACTTTGTAGTCAAGGATTACCTCTAATTCTGGCCATTATATAGCTTGTACTTTGCATTTTTAGCAGATACTTCCTAATGGTCAGAACATTTTAGAGAGTACTAACCAATATTCATGTGAATAAAGCACTTGTATTGATATAGAAAAAAGTGCTATTAGCTGCAGACAACTCTCTGGGGGAAATTCATCCTCCCCTCTACATAAGAAAACTGGCGTAGAAGGATGATATTGAGGAACATGTTTGGAGCACGGCCCTTTCTTGCTTCAAACATGTGCTTCAAGGCCCGTTCCACACCTCGCCTGCCACATACTGATTTATTAAAACTAACAATACTTTCCTGGTGAACAAAACTAAAGTGGATAGTCAGTGGCCACTAATAGGGTATATAAATGTATCTAAAATGTATAACTTTATTATTAAATAAGTTAAAAAGTGAAAAACTCTCCACACATTAAAAATCAATTATCTGTAGTGGGTGAACTTAACCAATCATAACGACTCAGAAAATTTTTGAAAAACCTTGTTAATATTGATATCAACAGAGATTGATAATTCAAAAATAAGACTGAACATCAAACAACTGATGTCAGCATGACCTCAGGAACATATCCAAACAGTCAGCCCATATATTGACCAGTTTTTTGAAAAAAGTTTTTTATCACACTGGGAATAAATTACCCAAAGTGACTATATTATTCAAATAAGGCTCAAGAAACACCCACTATATCCAGTCAGTGTTACAAATAATCTCCTATTACAGAGAGCAGTGCTAATATATAACTTGTTTCCATAGCACATATAGCTAAAGGTTTTTTAGATCGTCTCCCACTGTTCAGAGGTTTTTGACAACAGTGGTTCTATCTAAAGATAAACACCTAGCAGACTTGTTTCCAAACGAAAATATCTAGCCAAAAATTTTTTAGATCATCTCCCACTATCTACAAGTTTCTGACAATAGTGGTCCTGTCTAAAAATAAACACCTAACGCTTTTCCAAGCCACTAAAACTATCGCAGCTTATTCATCAGAGGTGTATAAATTTGTTTTAACTGAAGAGCAGTTTTAACACCGGCTGGATATAGTGGATGTTTTTTTGAGCCTTATTTGAATAATATACAGTAGTCACTTTGGGTAATTTATTCCCAGTGTGATAAAATTTTTTTTTCAAAAAACTGATATATGGGCTGACTGTTTGGATATGTTCCTGAGGTCATGCTGACATCAGTTGTTTGATGTTCAGTCTTATTTTTGAATTATCAATCTCTGTTGATATCAATATTAATCAACGAGGTTTTTCAAAAACTTTCCGAGTCGTTTTGATCGGTTACGTTCACCCACTACAGATAATTGATTTTTAATGTGTGGAGAGTTTTTCATTATTCAGTTTTTAACTTATTTAATAATAAAGTTATACATTTTAGATACATTTATATACCCTATTAGTGGCCACTGACCATCCACCTTAGTTATGTATATTTTTTGGATTTGGAGTGTACTTGTTCTTTTTTCATTATATGGGTGGTTATTTATTTCATTGATTAGTCTCCAGTTGGGAATGGCAGGATTTTTAGCAGGCACTATTGACACCGATAAATGGTTATCTGATACTAAGGAGGCCTTTTGTGAAGGGGATTTACTGGCAAACTTGCAGAATTTGAGTATTTCAGCATCTTTCCGTAAGCTGACAAAAACATATAAGGACCATTTGAAGTCATTTTGGGAGGTTCAGTCCCTAGAAACGTATATTAGGAATAGTATCGTACCAAGAGGTTTGTGTATTAATATTTTACCATCTTTGAGACTACGATCTCCAACTTTTCTGCGGAAATGGGAAAAGGAGGCAATTGATTCATCGTTAAGATTGATGGGCCTATTACTGGAGGAGGAAAAGCTTTTATTAACTACATCAGCAAAAGATTTGAAAGAACAGATTGAAGCCGTGAAGAAGTTTTCAAATAATACGGATTATGAACGAAGGGAGGGGGTTTTACAACAGACAGTTGAGCGATTTATAACCTATATGAAAGAGAGAAAACACTATCAGTATAAAAGGGACCTATCTGATTTTAAAGAGGGCAAGGTTTTTGACTTTTCGTTGTAACGTCTCTGCTTGTTCGGGTCTCGGCGCCACCCTCCGCTCGCACGCTGTGGCGAAAGAGGCGTGTTCGGTTTGATTCCTTGCGTAGGTTTCTTGTTGCTCAGTCTGAACATGGTCCTAGACAAAGTAATGGATTTCCGGCCACACCCGTGTTCTGAGCATTTCTCTCTGGACTACATAGAGTTAATCTCTTCCTGGCCTGTGTGATTGATAGCCTGTGTACCTATCAGGTCTGGGGCTGGGCCCAGACTTTCTATATACGGGATGTCACTTTCTCAGCAAGTGGCCGGTTATTGCTCTGACTTTGCCTGCTCTCTTTGTGTCCTTGATATTTACTGTACTATTTCTCTGACCTCTGACTTGCCTTTTGACTATTCTCTTGGATTGTGATTTTGTACTGCATTGCTCGTTTGTTACCGACCCTTTGGCTTCCTGACCTCTCTTTTTGTCGTTTGTTTTGTCTTGTCCTGTTCTGTGTGTCACTTACCCAGTATAGGGCTTGTCTTCAGGTTGTCCTTTTACCGTTTAGGGTAACTGAGGCAATAGGAAGGGACAGTGGCTGGGGTGAGATTAGGGCTCACTTGTCTCTGTCCTTCCTCCCAGACCCCTGTAGTAGTGTCAGGGTATTGCTACATCTGGCAAGACCCTAACATTTGGCTAATAATTTCTCTAGGGGTGATAGAGAGACTGAACCTTCATCCTCTTAATGTGAGGGTTCGGATGGTGAATATCCAAGATCAAATAGTAGAAAAGGAAAAAGCGCATATTCAGGTAGATCCACTAGCTCTGCACCATCAACCCCTAGAAGTGGTAGAAGTAGGGGTAGAATTCAACCTAATCGGGGGAGGGGGGTTATCACAAGGACCCCCAATATCCGATTATCTGCTTCGGACAAGAAAGTGACTTTTAGGGAGTCTGGGGATGATGGTCAGATAGTAAACTTGTCCTCTCGAAGTTTAACTGATACAGAAGTCAATTTTCTAAAGAAAGGTCTATCATTTGCACCTACTCCTTGTTTTGATTTATTTTCTTGGGTGAAGGATTTGAATTTATTTTGCAGGCGTCTTAAATGGCAAAAGTTCTTTAAGATGAACAACAAAAGAGAATGTGAAACTCTAAGTTTGACCGAGGAAGACCTCCGTGATTTACAGATATTGGAGGATTTATGGGAGGAAAGTCAGAGAAATTTGGGGGAGGGACCCTTTACTAACTTACGGAATCCCTCAAAAAAATTTCCTCCAACCTCGGATGATACTGCCATCGATATGTTTTTAAAGATGGTTTCTGAACAATTGGCTAAAATAGATACTAGACATCTATCTTCCAGTCCTAATTTGACTATTGAAGAACAAAAGATACTTTCAGATCTGGAGTCAGATGAATCGATCATAATAAAACCGGCTGATAAAGGTGGTAATTTGGTCATTATGGATCGAATAGGTTACATCAAAATGTGTAGGACAATATTGGAAGATATCAATTGTTATGAAAAACTCTCTTTTGAGCCTACTGACAACTATCTCATTGAATTAAAAAATATTTTATTGAGCGCAAAAGTGGAACGATTGATTAGTGAAAATGAATTTACTTTTTTGTTGCCTACTCATCTAGTTCGTGCAACATTCTATTCGTTACCTAAGGTGCACAAGGGTCTGACCCCTTTAAAGGGGAGATCAATAGTTGCAGGGATAAACAGTGTGACACAAAATGTGTCTTTGTATGTGGATGAAATCCTGAGACCCTTTGTGGTGTCCTTACCATCTTATGTGAAAGATACCATGGAGGTCTTGAAACGTTTGGAGTATATTACAGTGTCCCCAGAAGTTTTTTTTTTGGCTAGTTTGGATGTAGAGGCCCTCTACAGATCCATACCCCATGATAGGGGGTGTGGGGCTGTGGGGGACTTTCTTAGATCGAGGAGAAACCATTTCTATGCACATAACAACTTTGTGCTTGACTTATTACAGTTTGTTTTGCAACATAATACGTTCACTTTTGACGACCACTTCTTCCACCAGCTCAGAGGTGTGGCTATGGGGAGCCCATGTGCCCCTACCTATGCTAATTTGTATCTGGGCTGGTGGGAGAAGGAGGTGGTTTTTTCGGAAGAGATGGATTCATGGTCATCGTTGATATTGTTATGGATCAGATTTATCGATGATGTCCTGATCTTATGGAGTGGTACCAAGGATCAGTTCACGGAGTTTGTAAAGGTCTTGAACATCAATACACTCGGTTTATTTTTTACATATGAAATTCATGATACTACTATGACATTTCTTGATTTGAAAATTCAAAAATCTAGGGGAGGAAGACTTAGCACTATGATTTATAGAAAAGAGACGGCTACTAACTCCCTTTTAAAATGGGATAGTTGGCATCCGAGTGCCCTCCGTAAGGGGATTCCAAAGGGACAGTTCGAGGAACTGTTCCTATTTCTCTGACTACCAAAATTCAGATAGTGACTTACGGCTAAGATTCAAAAGAAGGGGATACCCTGATGGGGTTTTGAAAAAAGCTTATCAACATGCTACATCCTCTGAACGGACTTCACTACTGCAACCTAAGGTTAAACAACAATCTGAAGGCTTTACAATTATAGGCACATATGGTAGAGCCCATATAGAAGTGAGAAATGTTATAGAGCAGTATTGGGGAATTTTGCGGACTGATCCACATATTGGTTCCACCCTTGGTGAGTTTCCATCTATCACTTATCGTAGGTGACCTAACATAAAGGATAAGCTGGTACATAGCTATCTAAAGCTGATTGATCAGAGTACTTGCTTACAACGTCAAGCCAGGGATTTAATTGGTACACATCACTGCGGTGCATGTAAGGCATGCAAGTTTATTAATGTTAGTAAGTCATTCTCTAGCTCTTCCACTGGTAAACAATATTCTAACTGGGGTTTTGTGAATTGTAGATCCCAAGGAGTTATATATTTAATGACATGCTCCTGCGGAGCACAATATATTGGAAAGACGATTCGAGAGCTCCGCAGGAGAATCTTGGATCATGTCAATAATATTCTTAGGCAGGATGACACCCCAATTGCCAAACACATTTGGGAAAAACATAATGGTGATAGTTCGCATATTAAATTCCAGGGCACTAAGAGGAGGTGATTTTGACCTCAAAGTACTGCCGCGAGAGTCACGTTGGACCTTTATTTTGAAAACCATTAGACCGTATGGTCTAAATGAGGCTATTAGCTATGCCTGCTTTATTTGAATTATTTTAGCGAGTGTCTCGTTTATAGATACTTGCTGTTTCAAATTAAGCAGTGTGTATATAGAGGTTTGTCAGTGAGATATGCTTTTGTATATGTATTTGAGATGTGCTTTTGTTGTTTCTAACTTTATATATACTATCTGATAGTTTGGTTTTCCTGCGATCGATTAACATTTGCTATTTGTAGACAGGATTTTGTTTGCTATACATAACATCATGGTTAAGTGATAATTCCGATCTTGTTCTAGTTTTTGCCAAAATTACCTTGCCTTCATTAAATTTTGCCCCGTGTTTTGTGGGATGTTGAGAGTGACATGATCCAATTCGGTCTTATTTTATTCCCCAGGTCTATCCCTACGTTGATTTGGTTATCTGTTTTGGTTTGTTACTTTTCCCGCATGTCTAGATCTCCCCCCCTCCCCTTCCCTTCCCATGGCAAGACTTGATTAATGTTTCATGCTACCTTTTACTATGTTCTGCTACTCATATGTATAAGACAGACTTATATGCTGTTAACTTACATTGCGAAATGTATTTCTGCCATGACTGTACTTCACGCAAATCTTTTTATTTCCCTTTTTATATGTAGTTTGTAAAGCCATGATTGTCTTCTATGCTCATGCTATGTTTGACATTTGTATTGTATTCATGTATTCTTTCAATAAAAACTATTGATATAAAAAAAATTGGCCCGTTATCCATCCGGTTGTTGATTTTTATTGTAGCGATCCTGTAGAGATGTCCCTGTAATAGTTTGACAGCGCTGTTGTGTTTATGACATCAGAAGGGGGTGCGGCCTGATGATGTCATGTCATAAACGCTGCTCAATTCGCTGTCACTCTTGCATGTGCAATGGGTCTGCTGTGACATGGGTTTAGTCATCTGGAGGCAGGTTTGGAACTCCGCTTATTGATTGGTTGCTAGAGAAGTTTTGTGGGCGGTCTGCCTGCCATAAAAGGCTGTATACCTCCACTCTCACTCGCGGCCGTGTATTAGTGCCGAGAGGTGATCGGGGAACTTTATAGCTCTTCAGTTAAAACAAATTTATACACCTCTGATGAATAAGCTGCGATAGTTTTAGTGGCTTGGAAACGCGTTAGATGTTTATTTTTAGATAGGACCACTATTGTCAGAAACTTGTAGATAGTGGGAGATGATCTAAAAAACTTTTGGCTAGATATTTTCGTTCGGAAACAAGTCTGCTAGGTGTTTATCTTTAGATAGAACCACTGTTGTCAAAAACATCTGAACAGTGGGAGACGATCTAAAAAACCTTTAGCTATATGTGCTATGGAAACAAGTTATATATTAGCACTGCTCTCTGTAATAGGAGATTATTTGTAACACCGGCTGGATATAGTGGGTGTCTCTTGAGCCTTATTTGAATAATATAGTCACTTTGGGTAATTTATTCCCAGTGTGATAAAAAAATGTTTTAAAAAAACTGATAGTCAATATATGGGCTGACTGGATATGTTCTTGAGGTCATGCTGATATCAGTTGTTTGATGTTCTGTCTTATTTTTGAATTATCAATCTGTGTTGATATCAATATTAATCAACAAGGTTTTTCAAAAATTTTCTGAGTCGTTATGATTGGTTAAGTTCACCCACTACAGATAATTGATTTTTAATGTGTGGAGAGTTTTTCATTATTCAGTTTTTAACTTATTTAATAATAAAGTTATACATTTTAGATACATTTATATACCCTATTAGTGGCCACTGACTATCCACTTTAGTTTTGTATATTTTTTGGATTTGGATTTGTTCTTTTTCCATTATATGGGTGGTTATTACTTTCCTGGTGTGAGTTAGAATGGAAATCTACCTAGCATACAACAACAACAAACATTTGTAATGCACTTTTCTCAAATTAGACTCAAAGTTTAGCCTGGTGGTTAACTAAACAGTATTTTGCAGTATTGTAGGTATAGTGAGGGTGTTATTTGCCCTCAAATGCCATATTGAATAGCTGTGTTTTGAGTCTTGATTTAAAATTGTCCAAGGATGAGTTTTCTCTCTTCTGGGTAGTGAGTTCCAGAGAGTGGGGGCTGCATGGGGGAGTTCCTCAGGTGGAAGTATTAAGATTTGATAATGGAGGATACCTGGTTCCTGAGAGACAGTTCCCCATCAATAACTATTCCCATGTTTTGCATATAGTCTGAGTTTTCAAGGGTTGTGTTTCCTAGGACTATAGATGGTAGGTGAATAAGTTGCCATTTTGCCATTAAGCACTGACCTCCAACCATAAGAAATTCAGTTTTGTCTGGGTTCAGCTTTAGCCAGTTGAAATTGTAGATTTCCGTTCTTGTGTTGGGACCTCTGAGAATTCAGAGTTAGGGAACAGTTTAATAAGCAGGGCTGGGTGTGATCTTGGGGAATGTTGGGGTGTTAGGGAAAATGAGGAAAAGAAACCTCAGAAAAGGAGAGGCATTTCTTTCTAGTAAGATATATTGCACAGTTTATTATATCCTTTTATACTACTTGATTTATGAAAAGCATTTCAAAAGTACAATAATCATTTAACTCCTTCTCACTGCAGCCATTTTTTGTTGTTTCTATATTTGGTTTTAACTTTACTTGCCATAACTTTTCTATTTTTTCATTCACAGAGCCATATGAGGGCATATTTTTTGCAGGACAAATTCTTTATGGTACCACTTAATATTCTGAACGATGTACTGGTAAGCTAGAAAAAATATCAGAATGGGGTAGAATTAGAGAAAAACAGAATTTATCCCAGTTTCTTACAGGTTTTGTTTTTACTGCATTCACTATGTGGTAAAAATGACATGTTTCTTATATTCTTGACAAAATCACAGTGATACCAAATTTATATAGTTTTTGTCATGTTTCAATACCTTTATAACAATCCAAAACTTTAGAAAATGTAAAAAATAATTTTAGTTGCCATGTTCTGACATGTCGTTTTTATTTATAAATAATTTTGAGGAACTCTTGATATTTTGATTACTCTTTATTATTTTTATGTGTGTAATCTCATTATATTATTAGTATATAGTCTTATGCAGGGCCAGATTAAAGCACCAGGGTCTCCACTATTGAGCAGGAAGAGGGGACCTCCACCAGTTGTGGTGGTTGGAGCAGATAAGATGTTAAGAACATGCCTGAAGCACCACAACATGGCAGAGTCCCTGAGAGTATTTGTTGGGTGAACCTTGTGAAATTCATCTGAAACGGAACTGCTATTATCCCCTTCGGTCTCTTCAGACCTCAGAGTATAATAATCAGAGGCCCAGAGGAGGTGATTAAACATAGCAAACAGTATTGCTCACTTCACATGGGCTCCAGCATGGGTCGTCAGGTCTCTTCTGGATTGAGACATCATCAATGATGTCAGAGACCGCTGAGACCTGTGATTAGTCCTCAGCGGTCACATGTGTCATACCGGTATCATGACAAATAACACCGATGTAATCCACATGATGTCTCTGACGTCATTCAAGACATCTGCCATATCGGGTGAGGCATGAAGACCCTGCGCTAGAGCCCAGTAGAGGTGAGTAACACTGTTTGTTATGTTTAATCACCACCCCTGGGCCTCCACTCATTAGACTCTGGGGTCGGAAGAGAACTTTTTGGAAAATTTGTAACGAAAACTGTAGGCGCCACTATCGGATATTATATTGTGTGGATAGGCCACTGTGGGATACTATACTGTGTGGAGGGGCTACTATGGGACATTATACTGTGTGGATGTATCAGTTCCTTTTTTTTTTATTTTCCTTTTTTTATTTTCTGGGGGTTATTTTGTCTTCATGTAAATCAGGGGTGCATAATACATTGTCTAAGTGACCACCAATGCTAAATGTGATGCTATTTTTTTTATACCCCTAATTATCAAGACACAGAAATGCTTGTCTCCCTCTATTAGTTGGTCACCCGTTAGCCATTGATCTTCTATTGTTTGATACATGTACAGTGCCTTGCGAAAGTATTTGGCCCCCTTGAACTTTTCAACCTTTTGCCACATTTCAAGCTTCAAACATAAGGATATAAAATTTTACATTTTTGGTGAAGAGTCAACAAGTGGGACACAAACGTGAAGTGGAACAAAATTTATTGGATATTTTAAACTTTTGTAAAAAATAAAAAAATAAAAAGTGGGGCGTGCCAAATTATTAATGGGGCGTGCCCCCTTAAGTTAATACTTTGAAGCGCCACCTTTTGCTGCGATTACAACTGCAAGTCGCTTGGGGTATGTCTCTATCAGTTTTGAACATCAAGAGACTGAAATTCTTGCCCATTCTTCCTTGGAAAACAGCTTGTGCTCAGTGAGGTTGGATGGAGAGCGTTTGTGAACAGCAGTTTTTAGCTCTTTCCACAGATTCAGGTCTGGACTTTGACTTGGCCATTCTAACACCTGGATATGTTTATTTGTGAACCATTCCATTGTAGATTTTGCTTTATGTTTGGGATCATTGTCTTGTTGGAAGATAAATCTCTGTCCCAGTCTCAGGTCTTTTGCAGACTCCAACAGGTTTTCTTCCAGAATGGTCCTGTTTTGCTTTTACGCCAAACATATCGTTTTGCATTGTGGCCAAAAAGTTCGATTTTGGTTTCAGCTGACCAGAGCACCTTCTTCCACATGTTTGGTGTGTCTCCCAGGTGGCTTGTGGCAAACTTTAAACAAGACTTTTTATGGATATCTTTGAGAAATGGCTTTCTTCTTGCCACTCTTCCATAAAGGCCAGATTTGTGCAGTGTACGACTGATTGTTGTCCTATGGACAGACTCTCCCACCTCAGCTGTAGATCTCTGCAGTTCATCCAGAGTGATCATGGGCCTCTTGGCTGCATCTCTGATCAGTCTTCTCCTTGTTTGAGATGAAAGTTTAGAGGGACGGCCGGGTCTTGGTAGATTTGCAGTGGTCTTATACTCCTTCCATTTCAATATGATCGCTTGCACAGTGCTCCTTGGGATGTTTAAAGTTGGGGAAATCTTTTTGTATCCAAATCCAGCTTTAAACTTCTTCACAACAGTATCACGGACCTGCCTGGTGTGTTCCTTGGTCTTCAGGATGCTCTCTGCACTTTAAACAGAACCCTGAGACTATCACAGAGCAGGTGCAATTTATATGGAGACTTGATTACACACAGGTGGATTATATTTATCATCATCAGTCATTTAGGACAACATTGGATCATTCAGAGATCCTCACTGAACTTCTGGAGTGAGTTTGCTGCACTGAAAGTAAAGGGGCCGAATAATATTGCACGCCCCACTTTTCAGTTTTTTATTTTTTACAAAAGTTTAAAATAACCAATAAATTTCGTTCCACTTCACAATTGTGTCCCACTTATTGTTGATTCTTCACCAAAAAATTTTAATTTTATATCCTTATGTTTGAAGCCTGAAATGTGGCAAAAGGTTGAAAAGTTCAAGGGGGTCAAATACTTTCACAAGGCACTGTATATCCAATCTCCTATGCACTGTAGCATATATACAGTGCTGGCCAAAAGTATTGGCACCCCTGCAATTCTGTCAGATAATACTCAATTTCTTCCAGAAAATGATTGCAATCACAAATGCTTTGGTAATAATATCTTCATTTATTTTGCTTGCAATGAAAAAACACAAAAGAGAATAAAAAAAAAAGTCAAATCATTGATCATTTTACACAAAACTCCAAAAATGGGCCGGACAAAAGTATTGGCAACCTCAGCCTAATACTTGGTAGCACAACCTTTAGACAAAATAACTGTGAACAACTGCTTCCGGTAACCATCAATGAGTTTCTTACAATGCTCTGCTGGAATTTTAGACCATTCTTCTTTGGCAAATTTCTCCAGGTCCCTGAGATTTGAAGGGTGCCTTCTCCAAACTGCCATTTTGAGATCTCTCCACAGGTGTTCTATGGGATTCAGGTCTGGACTCATTGCTGGTCACTTTAGAAGTCTCCAGTGCTTTCTCTCAAACCATTTTCTAGTGCTTTTTGAAGTGTGTTTTGGGTCATTGTCCTGCTGGAAGACCCATGACCTCTGAGGGAGACCCAGCTTTCTCACACTGGGCCCTACATTATGCTGCAAAATTTGTTGGTAGTCTTCAGACTTCATAATGCCATGCACACGGTCAAGCAGTCCAGTGCCAGAGGCAAAACATCAGGAAACCTCCGCCATGTTTGACTGTAGGGACCGTGTTCTTTTCTTTGAAGGCCTCTTTTTTTTTCCTGTAAACTCTATGTTGATGCCTTTTCCCAAAAAGATCTACTTTTGTCTCATCTGACCAGAGAACATTCTTCCAAAAAGTTTTTGGCTTTCTCAGATAAGTTTTGGCAAACTCCAGCCTGGCTTTTTTATGTCTCTGGGTCAGAAGTGGGGTCTTCCTGGGTATCCTACCATAGAGTCCCTTTTCAGGCAGACGCCGACGGATAGTACGGGTTGACACTGTTGTACCCTCGGACTGCAGGGCAGCTAGAACTTGTTTGGATGTTAGTCGAGGTTCTTTAGCCACCATCCGCACAATCTTTCGTTGAAATCTCTCGTCAATTTTTCTTTTCCGTCCACATCTAGGGAGGTTAGCCACAGTGCCATGGGCTTTAAACTTCTTGATGACACTGCACATGGTAGACATAGGAACATGCAGGTCTTTGGAGATGGACTTGTAGCCTTGAGATTGCTCATGCTTCCTCACAATTTTGCTTCTCAAGTCCTCAGACAGTTCTTTGGTCTTCTTTCTTTTCTCCATGCTCAATGTGGTACACACAAGGACACAGGACAGAGGTTGAGTCAACTTTAATCCATTTCAACTGGCTGCAAGTGTGATTTAGTTATTGCCACCACCTGTTATGTGCCACAGGTAAGTAACAGGTGCTGTTAATTACACAAATTAGAGAAGCATCACATGATTTTTCAAAGGGTGTCAATACTTTTGTCCACCCCCTTTTTTATGTTTGGTGTGGAATTATATCCAATTTGGCTTTTTGACAATTCTTTTTGTGGTTTTCCATTGAAGACAAATTAAATGAAGATATTATTACCAAAGCATTTGTGATTGCAATCATTTTCTGGAAGAAATTGAGTATTATCTGACAGAATTGCAGGGGTGCTAATACTTTTGGCCAGCACTGTATATATACAGTACAGACGAAAAGTTTGGACACACCTTCTCATTCCAAAAGTTTTCTGTATTTTCATGACTTTAAAAATTGTAGATTCACACTGAAGGCATCAAAACTATGAATTAACACATGTGGAATTATATACTTAACAAAAAAGTGTGAAACAACTGAAAACATGTCTTATATTCTAGGTCAGTGATGGCGAACCTTTTAGAGACCGAGTGCCCAAACTGCAACCCAAAGCCCACTAAATTATTGCAAAGTGCCAACATGGCAATTTCACCTTAAATTAACCTGCCTCCCCAGCATCCCCCCTCTTGCTCGCAAGCAGCCTGCACCCCCATTCCCCCCTCTTGCAAGCAGCCTACATCCCACATCTCTCCCCCCCACACTACACCCTGGACCCCACACTACACTCTGCATCTTCCCCCACACTACACTCTGCATCTCCCCCCCCAGACTACACCCTGTATCCCACACTACACCCTGCACCCCACACTACACCCTGCATCTCTGCACCCCACACTACACCCTGCATCTCTGCACCCCACACTATACCCTGCATCTCTGCACCCCACACTACACCCTGCATCTCTGCACCCCACACTACACCCTGCATCTCTGCACCCCACACTACACCCTGCATCTCTGCACCCCACACTACACCCTGCATCTCTACCCCCCCACTACACCCTGCATCTCTACCCCCCCACTATATCCTGCATCTACCCCCACACTACACCCTGAACCCCATATCTCTAACCCCCACACTACACCCTGCAACCTACATACTGCACCCCACATTCTCCTCTCCCACATCTCTACCCCCCACACTACACTCTGCATCTCTCCCCCACACTACACCCTGCAACCCCACACATCTCTACCCCCCCACACTACACCCCACATCTCTCCCCCCACACTACACCCTGCACACTACATCTCTCCCCCCACACTACACCCTGCATCCCACATCTCTAACCCCCACACTACACCCTACATGCTGCACCCCACATCTCTAACCCCCACACTACACCCTACATCTCTATACCCCACACTACACTCTGCATCTCTCCCCCCACACTACACCCTCCCCCCCCACATTTCTACCCCCCACACTACACCCTGCACCCTACATCTCTCCCCTCCACATCTCTCCCCCCCACACTACACACTGAACCCCACATCTCTCCCCCCACACTACACCCTGAGCCCCACATCTCTCCATGTTCCTCCACTGCTCGGGATACTTCTCTTCATGTGGAAGGACCTTCTTACAAGCAAAGACACGCCTATCCTGTCATGTGACCTTATGACGTCAGAAGGTCCTTCCAGAGTACAGCATTTAGCCTTTATCAATTCAGCATGTACTGTGTAAGCAGCAATCCTGCGGACCGCGGCCTACACTGACAGTTTACAGTTTTCAGCTGTATGTACATTTGTACATACAGCTGAAAAAACGATCACTCACTAACGGGGAATCCTGTACTGGATTCCCCGTTAGTGAGATATGGTGACGGCGCGCGTGCCAACTGAGAGGGCTCTGTGTGCCCTCTCTGGCACGTGTGCCATAGGTTCGCCATCACGGTTCTAGGTTCTTCAAAGTAGCCACCTTTTGCTTTGATTACTGCTTTGCACACTCTTGGCATTCTCTTGATGAGCTTCAAGAGGTAGCCACCTGAAATGGTTTTCACTTCACAGGTGTGCCCTGTCAGGTTTAATAAGTGGGATTTCTTGCCTTATAAAGGGGGTTGGGACCATCAGTTGTGTTGTTCAGAAGTCAGGTGGATACACAGCTGATAGTCCTACTGAATGGAGTGTTAGAATTTGTATTATGGCAAGAAAAAAGCAGCTAAGTAAAGAAAAACGAGTGGCCATCATTACTTTAAGAAATGAAGATCAGTCAGTCCGAAAAATTGGGAAAACTTTGAAAGTGTCCCCAAGTGCAGTGGCCAAAACCATCAATCTCTACAAAGAAACTGGCTCACATGAGGACCGCACCAGGAAAAGAAGACCAAGAGTCACCTCTGCTGCGGAGGATAAGTTCATCCGAGTCACCAGCCTCAGAAATCGCAGGTTAACAGCAGCTCAGATTAGAGACCAGGTCAATGACACACAGAGTTCTAGCAGCAGACACATTTCTACAACAACTGTTAAGAGGAGACTTTGTGCAGCAGGCCATCCTGGTAAAATAGCTGCTAGGAAACCACTGCTAAGGACAGGCAACAAACAGAAGAGACTTGTTTGGGCTAAAGAACACAAGGAATGGACATTAGACCTGTGGAAATCTGTGCTTTGGTCTGATGAGTCCAAATTTGAGATCTTTGGTTCCAACCACCGCAGAAAAGGTGAACAAATGGTCAATACATGCCTGGTTCCCACCGTGAAGCATGGAGGAGGAGGTGTGATGGTGTGGGGGTGCTTTGCTGGTGACACTGTTGGGGATTTATTCAAAATTGAAGGAATACTGAACCAGCATGGTTACCACAGCATCTTGCAGCGGCATGCTATTCCATCCGGTTTGCGTTTAAGTGGACCATCATTTATTTTTCAACAGGACAATGACCCCAAACACACCTCCAGACTGTGTAAGCGCTATTTGACCAAGAAGGAGAGTGATGGGGTGCTACGCCAGATGACCTGGCCTCCACAGTCACCAGACCTGAACCCAATCGAGATGGTTTGGGGTGAGCTGGACCGCAGAGTGAAGGCAAAAGGGCCAACAAGTACTAAACATCTCTGGGAACTCCTTCAAGACTGTTGGAAGACCATTTCAGGTGACTACCTCTTGAAGCTCATCAAGAGAATGCCAAAAGTGTGCAAAACAGTAATCAAAGCTAAAGGTGGCTACTTTGAAGAACCTAGAATATAAGACATATTTTCAGTTGTTTCACACTTTTTTGTTAAGTATATAATTCCACATGTGTTAATTCATAGTTTTGATGTCTTCAGTGTGAATCTACAATTTTTATAGTCATGAAAATACAGAAAACTCTTGGAATGAGAAGGTGTGTCCAAACTTTTGGTCTGTACTGTATATGTATATATATATGTATATATATATATATATATATATATATATCAGTCTCCCTGTGATGCATCTTTGTTTTATGTGGTTTTAGATTAATTTTAATATTTTTAAATAAAGTAATATATTTTTAGATTGGTATAGTGCATGTTTTTCTCTTTGGTGAAGCTCCTATTTGTAAATTAGAATGTTACCTGTTCAAGAATAATACTTTAAAGGTAAAAACTTGTCCACACAGGCAGTGTTAATCTTTTCTTCTGTATGCTGTGCTGTTGATCCACGGTGTAAATCTGGTGATTTTGTGTAGAATATGTGCAGCGCATGCATTCAAGGTGGATATTGGATTAAGTGTGCAGTATAAAAACTGAAATCCTAGAGCTTTCCTAATGTCAGTGGTTACATGAAGAAATGAATTATTCAGATTTTTATGGTGTTACTTTTCTTGTGTTGTGCTGTGATGACTGTGCAGACAAAGTGATAGATGAGGCCAGTAAAAGAAAGAGGAATATCTTTAATATTCTTATCTTGAGCCTGTAGAAATAGAGTAGTTTTGTATGATGACTCTATGCTTATGTTTTATTATTTGCATATACTGTATATACATACAGTGCTCAGCATTAATGAGTACACACCCTTTAAATAGTAAGATTTTAATCAATATCTCACTGAACTCAAGAACAGCTTCCAAAATTTTGACAAGACTGAGTTTCATAGAACATTTGTTTAACCCATAACATGAAAATAAGATTAATAATATAACTTAGATTACATGATCTTCAGTTTTACTCAAATTTGTTGATGCAAAAATAAATACACCTCACATCAAATACTACTACATCTAGCAATTTTTATGACCTCCATGTTTTGTAATGATAGCACCAAATCTTCTAGGAATGGAATGAACAAGTTGGAGACATAGTACAACATCTATCTTTTTCCATTCTTCAAGAACGAGCACTTTTAGAGCATGAATGCAGAGTGATGCTTTACTTGTCTCTTCACAAGGGGTAATGTAGACCATGCAGACCCTTCTAAGTATTCTGTGAGAGGTCTAGATATGACCCTTCTGAAAGATATCCGCAGATCTCAGCTATCTGCGGATGGGAACCACTTGTTTCAGGAGGAGTTATACTGGCTTGGCTATTATTTCTAGATTATGCCCTTAGGTTTCTTTGAATATTAGGTATTAATCTAGAGGGAGCTACCTTCCAATAGGTGGTGCTAGGAACAAATTCCTCTTTTCATCATTAAAGTCTTATTTGTATTCATTACCCAGAATTCTTAGCAGGGCATGCATGGTCTAATGGTCCCTGTACCAGTCTCTCCCTGATGAGAGACATTACCCTTTCTGACCTACATCTAGACCTCTCACAAAGCCAGCCAGTACCTGACTCTGCCCTGATGAGAGGCAAAAACCTCAAAACAGCCGTCTGTGGATGGAAAAGCCGTCTTCTGGAAAAGTTGTAATAACTTGGCTATTATTCCCAGATTATGCCCTTATGTTTTTTTGAGTACTAGATATTAGTGCTTTTAAAAAAAAAAAGGTAATAGATATTTTTTTATGTATTCTGCAGTAGGACAACGTATATTAAGTGTACCTTCAGTGTAAAGAAGAATAAGGAGTCTTGGAAGTGATAATATGGCACCACAAAGCCCTTGTCTGAACATCATCCAGTCTGTCTGGGATTATATGAAGCGACTGAAGGATTTAAGCAAGCCTATAATCACAGAAGATATGTTGTTAGTTCTCCCAGATGTTTACACTACAACAGCGTCAGTGTTATTACCAATAGAACAACACTTTGTATGTATTTAATGAAAAAAAAAAACACTATTGCCCAAATAAACCATTAAACTTATTATTCACTAACAAGACTGACTTTGTCAGTAAAACCAATGTAAGACACTCTGTGGACAGTCACAGATCAATCTGATATTGTATTACAAAAAACTGCTCTATTGCAAAAAAATGACTTCAAATTAGATTGTTGTGAATGAAAGCAATGAAAGGGTTAACTGCCCAGTGTCTGTACAAGTTGCAGCAGTCACAGGTTCACAGCACAGTACAGAAATTCTCCCTCCCTCCACTCCTAT
Organism: Leptodactylus fallax; assembly: GCA_947044405.1. Lineage (NCBI taxonomy): Eukaryota > Metazoa > Chordata > Amphibia > Anura > Leptodactylidae > Leptodactylus > Leptodactylus fallax. The sequence goes on from CAMRHE010000019.1 coordinate 2,724,420, forward strand.
GATTTCTCTGACTGTCTACCTAAAATTGATTAAATCTACCTAAACTGTTGTTTATTTTCCAGAGGCAAAATTGAGCTATTGCTTGGATCATCCAGTGATGATAATAACACAAGTGTCTTTCAGCTTGAGCACACCCCAAAAATAGCTCTGTCTTCCTCAGCTAAAATCTTATATTGTGTCTGTGACATCAGTACTATGAGGTCTCCACCTATCACTCATCATTGGCTATCAGGTGATGTCAGCTGATTTCAGAACCCTAGCCAACATCACAGACACATGTCTCATAAGTATTTTCACTGTGCAATTCATGTTGTGGAAGCCATTTTAATTCACCTTAGACGAATTGCAAAATATTCTGTTTTGTTAAAACAATACTCGCATTGAATCCTACATGTAATGCCCATCTATAATTAGCACCAGTTACAGGAGGGCTATAGTCTCCCAACATTCAGTGTAGAGTTGATCTGGGTCCTCTAGGATCCAGTAGCTCCTAGCACCCAATGGATCACATGACCACCAGGTCAGGGAAAGTTGTATCATGATGGCTCATTGAGTGTATACAGCCTTCTCTCCAGAGAGTCTGGCTGTCACTGAAAGCTGGCTCTCTGCTCCTGCAGCTGCTAACTCTGCAATGGTGTACATATATGACCTTATGAAGTTAAACACGACCGAACGTTTTTATAGCCAATTTACAACTTTAAAAACTTTGTGACAGCAAATCGCACAAATATTTTTGACCATGTGACTTTTCTGCGACACATGTTGCAGTGTTACCATAGCCTAATAAAACCAATATTTACGTTTATTATTTGGTGTTTTCAGTACATTGCTGCCCCTAGTTGGTTATTTCCATCCTATTTCACAATATCACAAAATATGTACATAACACACTATTCTCTATCTTCTGAACTACGCCAGTGTTGCAAAAAACTACTTTATATTCACCATCAATCACCTGCAACACAACTGGCTGAGGAGATCCTGTTGAGAGTTTTACAGATTAATTGATTGTGGCATTTGTACCCAGCTTACAGCTCATTAGCAAAAAGCTCAAAGCTGCCCACGAGCATATGAGTTTTATTGTTATGTGCTACCACATGGTAAGATAATTTAGGGCGTCCCTGTGTGCATGTTACAGTTCAAAGGGTTTTTTTTTATCCTATTCAAATGGCATCAGTGCTCACAAAGAAAGAGAGCAATTTAGCTGACTGCTATTTTATCTTTTCTATAGCACTATAGAACCATGTACTTGGCATAACCAGAATCTTATATGCTTTAGCTGAGCTTTCAATTGTACATGAAAATACATATGTAGAATGCATGAAGCATCTCTAGCCTGCTATGTATTATAGCTGCTATGTGGGATTCCATTTTAAAGATCTTTAAAGGGAACCTGTCATCAAGCTCATGTCACAGACAGCATGAAACCCCAATAGCGACCCTCATGACATACAGTTGTGGTTTAATCTTAAATGCTGCAGGGTTTCAGAAAAAAAAATGAAGTATGAAAATAAGCCAGGAATAGGGAGATGAGTGCAGATTTTCCCCAAACTATTCGGCTTTATTGATAGGTCTCTCCCTATATGCAAACAGGGAAAGACTTCATCAATAAACTGAGCAAGGCAGGGAGAAGCTGCACAGCGCACCCATCTCCCCAACTCCAGTTAGTTTTTAGAAGGGATGTTGGCATAAAACAAAAATAAGCAGTACTGAACTCACCAAATACCAGAAAATGCCTGGTTAGCCAACCGCTGGCTAAAGCGGTGAATGTACTTTTCTGCAATTTCCTTTTTTCCAGGCAAGACCAGGAAGTAGACTTCAGCTCATATTAATAATAATAATAATCTGGAGCAGATTCCTCCCGAATCCACCTCCCATTGTTTTCAATGGGAGGCAGAGATTGCAGCAGGACACGGAAAAAAGAAGCATCCTGCTCGATCTTTCCGCGGATTCCGCCTGTGGTGTCCGCGGCTCGAGACGTCCTCCTGATTAGGCCCATTCATCCGGGCCTAATCAGGAGCAGGAGACCGCGACAGAATGCTGATGCGAAAATTCCGGCAGGTGAAAATGAAGATCATTTTCCACTGTGTGAATACAGCCTAATATTGTTATTTCTTTTTGGAGCAACATTTATTCCATGATGTTTTATATTTGAATATGGAGTTACATAACAAAATAACCCCACAAAAACAAATACAATAGACATAGTGACCAGCTGGTACAGTGGGATAGAGGATTCTGCCAGCAAGGGCTTGCAATCTATAAGTGAAAGGGGGGAAGCGACAATAGGTGAGGGTAGAAACTGTTCAGATGGTGGTGTAATGGCAGCAAGGTTGGCGGTGAGGTTTTTTTTTTTTTAACCTATTTTAAATCTGTTTCAAATCATTATTCCTTGCTGGACAACACCATTATGTATTCTTTGAAACACTACAGCTATCTCTTATGAGGGACACTGTAGGGATTTAATGCTACCTATGATACAGGTACAATGAACCTGATGACAGTCTCCCTTAAAATGCCTCCCAAACCAATAATAGTACCATGTAGTGGCTTTGAAGAATAGCAGAAACATAACTTTGTGGCCACAAACTGTTGAAGCGATGCAGAGATGATAATCTTCTATAGATATGCAAATCAGCCTTCAAGTGCATTGGGGCAGGCACGAATTGCCACATTTGCCTACAGATAGCCATGATGCATGATGTCAATAACAGCTAAAAATGAAGTTTTGGGCAGAGATTCCACAAGAGAGTAGGAGCATGTGCAGCTATCTGTAGGCTAATGTGGCATATTGGGCCCACATCCAATGCACTTGTTGGCTGATTCTTGAGGCTGGGTTTACATGGCACCTTTACTTGAAAACTCCATGCAGTTGTTATTTACAGTGATGCCTAGCACAAGTTATTGTGCATTTGACCTACCTACATTTGGTTTAATGCCCATTAGCAAACAGTATAGTATAGTAATATGCGTTACTCATTTTTTCAATAAAAGAGCACCTTGTAAACCCAGTCTCAAAAGATGATTATCTGCATTGTTTCATCAATTTGTGGCCCCAAAGGTATGTTTCTATTCCTATTGAAGACTCTTATACCACACTATTATTAGTTCTGAAGGCATTTCAGACCTGACAGACCCCTTTTAAATATGAGATATCTGCTTATGAAACACTTAGTAAAAACACTGAAAAACTATTCTAATGTGAAGGCTGTCTTGAAGGTGGATACTGATTCCAGTGAAATGGGAAACAAATTAATTTACATGGTAAAAGTGAACCAGTAAAGATAATAATTGCAAATTCTATTTTTTATGTAGTTCATCAATTCATGCTATAAGGAGATAGAGAAGGTGCATACCTTCTGAACCATTTTATTTTTAACATTTTACAAATCTTTATGAATTCCCACCTGGTGGGCAACTTCGATTTATTCATTTGCTCTTTCTTGAATGCTTTGTGTGTCTCAGATTCCTAGGGGGAAACCTTTCTGTAAAATATCAGACACATCTCATAAGGATCTGCTAGACTATTCCGCTCAACAAGCTCCAACACTCTGCAGAGGTGCCTGAGCGCTAGACAGTCTGCTATGCTAGACATTTCATTTTATGGAATTAATTTATTAAGTTTACATTTAAAAATCTCTTATAGTATAATTTGCATAGTATTATAGGTAGTATACTATAGAATGTATGACTGACATTAAAAGTACTTTTGGAAAAATAACAATATGTACTGTATGATATAACGCTCCATGATGTATATAACCATGAGTGAGGGGAAAGTGTTATCCCACAAACATAACCATGTTTAAATCTGTAGATATTAAAAGTTAAATATTTTTGAATATAAATAATTAAAATTTTTCATCTTTTTTCTCAAACCATCTTAGTGGTGGCAATCTTTTGTATCGATCTGTTGCCAATGGATACAGCCATGAATACAGGAACTTGCTATGGTCTGCCATCCAGTTATGATTTCCTTATTGTGGCCAGGTTATCTTCTTGTGTTTGCCTGCTTCTGTGTAAGGAATAAGGGGATCATGGCTGGATTTCTGACAAGTGCCAGAGCATAGAAAGTGCCTTCAATCATGGTTTGCAAAAATGTTTAACTTTTAACTGTCTATAAATTTAAATATGGTGACGTTCATGAGAAATCCCCTTTAATTCTCTGTGATGGATACATTTGTCATGGTGATTACACAGGTACTGCCAATGTACCTGCAAGACTAGTGGCAGGACCCGATTGTGACAAATAGTCAGGTTTCAGCCACAACTGCCTAGGTAAGATAACTCTGATCCCTGACAGTTTAAACCTTTGCATGCCATGACTAAGAGCGATTGGTGCTTGTAACGAGGTTAGATAGAAGAAAAAGGTTCCCCTTACCAGTTCCTCGTCCACTGCAACATGAGCGGAATGCCAGGGCGTTGCAATGTCAGCCAGAAGCCTGCCAATGGACTTCAGCTCTGCCATGTACCAAAGCCTACTAGGCCCAACCAGAGGCTAGCTCTAATAGAATGGATGTTAGTGTGAAACATTGCACAAATGTTGCAGAATAATCTAAAAGCGATCACATGTTCAAATGCCTTAGTGGAACTAATAAAAAAATGTAAAAAAAAAAATTGAATTAAATCTTAAAACATTTTGAAAATAGTAAAAAAAAAAAATTTGAAATAAAATTGCCATTTCCCCTAACACATAGTTTTATTATATAATTATAAAAATAAAGTAGGCAAATCTATGCATAATTGGTATCACCAATCATCTGAAACGACCCAAACTAATATTGTTAATGTGTTATTTCACCTATTTAGTGAACCCATAAAAAAATAAAAACACAAAATTGCTGTTTTTGTTAATCTGGCCTCCCAAAAAATGGAATAAAATGTGATCAAAAAAGTTGAATGCATTTCAAAAGAGTACTGATGAAAACTACAGCTCATGTTGCAAAAAATGTGCCCTTATACAGTTCAATCAATTGAAAAATAAATCAGTAAATGCTGCTCCACTGATTCCGATGCAGTTTGTATTTTTTTCTGTACCCCCCACGGTTTCTGAGCAATTGGTGCTGTTAGTTTCAGCACCCAATATGTTAATTATAATCTGTGCTATCAGGTAGGCAGTCCTAAACTGGAGCAGACAGTTTGGGGCTTTCCACCTGACCAAAGAGAGCCCAATTAGCATATTGGGTTCTAAAACTAACAGTATTGATTCCTTTGGAATGGTGGGAGCTAGAGAAAAAATTTCAACTGTGCTAGAATTAGTAAAAAGTTAGACAGTTGATCTAACAAGATGAGTTTGTGAAGGAAAATTGAAGTGTGGACCGAACGGCCCTTGACTAGGCCTCTAGGCTTCTGACTGGACCTAGCATTTTATGCAGCTTCTAGTGCTACTTTTAAAGTCTTGTACCCTCCAGTCAAGCATTACAAAAAAGGATTTGCCAATTCTCAACCCACTATGGGAATTGCATTTCAGTTTATGCTTTGAAGTTGTAATGGAAACATTCTTAGTTTTGTAGGGGAATCATGCTGCAACTCAACTAAGCCCAGGATTTTTGGCCTCCATAGAAAATGGAAAAGTTTTCATAATAATGTATGCCTCCATCTTGTGTGGAAGAGTGAAACAAGGACAGCCAACCTCCCACCAGCCTGGAAACATTACACAGGGTGTACGTCAGTGGACCACCACCATCAGCATCCCAAGTGCAATGACCTCTTTACTGTTTCAGTCCTGAGAGTTGAGGATGGTTTGACAGAGAAAGCCAACAGCAGTGTGAACACAGTGATAAAGGTTTACTACCTTCTATCTGAAAACAGCAAGTGATAGATCAATGACATAGAACTTATGTGCTATAACTCACACTGCAGAGTGTCAGGGTGGGTTCACACTTGCGCCGGAGTCCATCCGCCGTGAATCCGACTGAAAATCTCGGAAAACTGTATAGGGACTGGATAGGGAAAGGTTTGCAACACATTGCTAAAAAACCCATTAATTTGAATGGGTTTTTAAAGCAATGCGCTGGTGTTCGCTTACACCCTCTGCGCCACAAAGCCGTTTTTTTTCATCGGAAGCAAAGTCCTGCATGTCCGACTTTCCAGCGAAAAAAAACAGCTTTGCAGCGCAGGGGGGTAAACGTTCTATACATAATAGCAATGCTTGTTCTCATTTTTACCTTAAGCGCAGCAGGTACATCAACATCAGCGGTGTATTTAGCTAGCAAATTACTTGGTATTTTCATCCTTTGAAAAGAACTAATTTATTCTGAAGCATCTTCACAAGTGTTAGGCTCTTAATACTCATCCAGTAATAAGAGAAACTCCTTCACTGCACACACTGTAGCAGTACAGTTTGTTTGTAATGAAGACGCTAGGTCTGAGTGGACTATATGGATAAATACGTTTGCACCTGTGTAGTTTTTATCATTACTGACCATTTGACCCTATTCACCATCATCACCTTGTTCAGTGCAGGATTAAACAAGTTCAGTAGCAGCAGTATATAAAGAAATAATAAGGAAATGCCATAATTTATAAGAAACTGCAAAGATTTATATGATCTAATAGTAATGTGCATGTCATTAAAGTAACTCCAGTACAGTTCTTCTTCTGGATTCATCCCTTACCTGTTGTATAACACAGTGACACCACTGCACTAAAGGGAAACATTCATTGTACCCGAACTCCCCAAACTACAGAAATTTAAAGACAGGGCATTGTTTTGCTTTTTTCTATCCATAACTCCCCATAAATCCTCCATAAGAGTCTAAATCTAGAGAGGAGATGGCTTTTCACTGAAAGATCAGGTTACATTCTGCCCATAGAAGTCTATGGAGAAGGGAGGGAGGAGGAAGAAACAGAGTTTTTAATCAGAGGTATGCTTTAAATTCAATTGGACAGTGCTGCAATACCTACACTCACCATTAAACCTTGTACGGCAAGTGAGCAGCATGGCTCGCAGTATGTAAACAATACCGAGAGCCGGGTCTGGGTACTGGTGATCAACGGGGGTCCTGGGTGTCGGAACCCCGCAAATCTGATATTAATGGCCTATCAATGTTAGAAAGCGGATAACCCATTTTCCCAATAGTAGAAGTTTGTGTTAACTCTGCTACATCTGTATATATATGATTTTACTATAAGATTCTTATACTATGCATACCACGTGTGCTATGGCAGGGAGATTAATCACTAGAAAACAAGGATTACTCCTAGCGTTTGATCACAGGTTCATGTTGAATGTACAAGGGTCAACATGAGAGTGTTCATATATAGTTTAATTATCCTCATCATAACTTACAAATGTAGCAAAATTTAACTTGAATCTGAATTAGCTGCAGTGTGGTAACTCACAGCAAAAAGACACCATACATTGCTACATCTGTATATCTCCATCAATGGAAGTAAAGATACCCCTTAGGTCAACACCATGTTTTGAGCTCTGTAAGACTAGACTCAGGCATAAATGGGGCACATCTTAGGTGCATCTCAGTGAAACTAGGTTGAGGTAAAATTTTCCCAACTTTCTAGATATGGGCATGGTTTCTCAGAAAGGTGGCATCTCTTAAATGAGACATTGTGGCCAAATTGCGCTAACATTTTGACATAACATTCTGTCTCAAAGTAACCCAACTAATAGGCAGTATAAATTTACATTAGACAATGTAAATATGCACTAGATTTATAATCCAGCATCAGCCATCGCGATAAATCTGGTACATTTTCAGACTGACTAAGTTCACAATGTCTAACAGTTAGTAAATCTGAACGTATGTTTGGTATATAAGCTGCCCATAAAGACAAAAGGATGACAAACAAGCAGTCTTCTAGTAAATGTTAGACTGGAATACCTTTTCTTCAACTGTCAATTGTCAGTTTTTAATGTCCATTTTCCATGATTGTGTCAACTATTTCATCAGTTCTCTGTCCATTTTTAATATACATTTTGTATAAGTTTGCCATTCGTTTTTAACTGCTAGTTAACAAAATGGATGAACTTCATTGGTCTATTTTTTGAAAATTATAAATTATAAATTGAACATGTGTAGGTCCTCAGTGACTTCCGTTGTTCTAAGGACAGATGTGTGCATGGGGCCTAAGACTGTCTAGTCTAAGTTTACACTGTCTTACTAGAGTAAATCTGCTCCAGTGTGTTTTTCAGAATCTATTGTGAAGGTGTGAACCTAGAGAGCGCTGGAGAGTGACCCAAAAACAGGATTAAAAAGGACCTTGACCACACCCATACCTGGGGGCTTCACTCCAGAGAGCAAGCACACAGCAGAAGAGCGCTGCTGGTAACCTGCAGGGAGCAGGTGGATGGTGGGACCAGCTGGAGATGGACAGGCGGTCTGTCTAAGAGGACTGGGTTCCAAAAGAACTGGTTAAGCTCAGTGTGAGCCAGATCACAAAGAAGTAACCTCAGTAAAGCTTCTTGCCCCCAGAAGTTAGTCAGGGTTCAAGAAGTGAGGTATTGTCCTGTATGCAGGCTAGGCTGTTTTGTTATTTGTGTTCCTGTTTACTTTTACAAGATGAATAAAACCATTTCTTTTGGATTGCTTTTATCTGCTCTGCTGTTTATTTGGCACCCAGCGCCACAAACACCTCTGTTAAGTCCAGGAAGCTCCTACCCTTGATGCTAAACTAACCCCAATTGTCACACTATCCAGTAGAGTAGTCAGTTGGACTGTACTGACTGGCAAGTATTGACTTACCAGAGTCTGCTGTAAATATTGTGATGACTGAAAATGTTGACATATTGTTCTATTCTGCATACAGTATGAAGTATAAAGAGACTGGTGACGGCTCATACAACTTTATATATATGTAATGACAGTAACCTCTATTACAAAATTGTCTGACCATTGTATAAGCAATGCTACCTCCAATGCCGCCCCTGCTACCTCTTGTGTCACCCCCTCTACCTCATAGATTGTAAGCTCTTGTGAGCAGGGCCCTTAGTTCCATTGCGCAAATTGACTATTTCTTTGTAATGTATCTTTTTTGTCTGTTCTTGAACCCTACAAATTGTACAGTGTTGCGGAATATGTTGGCACTATATAAATAAAATGTATTATTATCCTGGGTAGATAATATAGCTGAGACTTAGCAATGGGTGAACCTTTCAAGATTTGTTTTGTGTTCAGGTTCGGGCTGCCTGTGTCCCTGATTCGTTATGGGTTGAACAAGTTCGGTACTAACCACACCTTAAATTGGCTTAAAACATAGTGTAGATTACTCTTAGGGCTGCTAGCAACCTATCTTTCCTAGTTTTCTAAGGCAAACACAGATGAAGTTATGTCAAAATGAAAAGTGACATTATTATACTTTAGTGTCTCTTTAGTCCCCAGAGTATTATAGGGGAAGGCACAGGGGAGGTGTAAAAAATAAAAAAAAAACATTCATACTGACCTTCTGTTTTCTCTTTGGGCTTCAATGTGGTGCCCGGCACTCTCCTGGTGATGTCCAGAGCTCTTCTATGACTTCATTGGCCCGGGGGTCATGACTGAGGCTAGATGTCACCAAGAGAGTAACAGAAGGCTAGTATGAATAGTGTTTAATTTTTATACCTCCCCTGGGCCTCCACCTTTTATATTCTGGGGTCTGAAGAGACCTCAGAGTATAATGATTCAGCAATTTTAGTCTGCCCAAGACGAATCTCCATGTGTTCGGTTTTGTAAAACAAAGCAGAACAAAAACTAACAATTTGGAATATTTGGGTTGAACCTGGCTTGAACAGAACCGATTCGCCCATATCTAGCTGAGACCTTGTCTCACTGTTGTGTTCTTAAAAGTATTTATATGACCCTGTAGGTACTATATGCAATCATCTAAAGCATTTGATCAAGACAGAGCATGATGCGTGATGTGTATTATTAAATTATTGGATTTATTGTTTCCATCTAGTATACTTTGTACATTGGATAAAGAAAGAACAATGCAGCTAATGTGTTAATTATATATCGAGAACTGCAAAATATCAAACTGTCTACAATTCACATTCAATTACATCCTTACTGCCTGGTGATGAAATTACTCCCTTGTAATCGCTGTTTGCCCCAGCTTTGTCAGACCTAATGAAATTATGATACAGAACCATCTGCTGTACATCTTGCTAAACAAGTAAGACGACTCCATTACTTCTTAATTGCACGCTGATCTGCTTACCCCACTTTGCACATTTCTAACTATAATAACAGGATAACATATTGGACACTCACAGAATTTTATCGATCTCTGTGTGACAGGTCCCATTAAACTGGATGATGATGTTCATATCTGTGCAGGGTACTGTTCATTGAGCAGAAATAAAATGCTAAACCATGTAATTTTCAGACAGGGCAAGGAGAAGACTTATACAGTCATACAACTAATATACTTCAAGGGAAATATGCAATGCAAAGCTGTGTTACCTTTAAAGGAAAGTGTCATTATTACTTACAGGAAAGCTGGGAAAATCTTGGGTGGCCAGTGCACCTACAAAAAGCCCCTAACATGCTTTGTTTTCTTTGCTCTTCTATTGATGGATGCTCTTATTAAGTGGCTAAATTTACTAATTTAAAAATATCAAATGCATGAAATGTTTAACAAGAATCTGGCTCAAAGCATTATCTCTTAAAGGGGTTGTCCTATTCTTTTTATTGATGATCTACCTCAGTAGGGGTCATCAATCAAAGATCAGTGAGGGTCCCAAACCCTGAGCCCCTGCTGTTCAGTTGTTTTAAGGGGTTGCAGCACTCATGTGTGTCCTTTGACCCCCTCGCTGTTTACATTGCACACCATTTATTTCATAGGGACCATATGCTGTAATTTCAGCCTTGTCCCTTTCACTTCTATGGGAAAAATGAATTTAAAAAAATGAAGGATGCAAACAGGTGCTGTTAATGTAAAAATAAGTATATGTCTCTCTTCTTCTTTTTACAGTACAGAACATAGTCTGCAAAAAACTGACTGTGACATATATGTTTTTTAAAACATTGAATTCTATGTAAAAGAGATGAAAACAGATGCCCTTCTCATGGTATGCATTTGAATCCATTTTTTTCCATATAGTTTTTAATGGATGTATAACACAATAGTAAAAATGTAATGTAAACCTAATCTTACTTGTATGGGAATTCCAAAAACAGATTAGCAAATGGCCTGACACATCTGTATTAGTGACCCCCGTTCTAGATCCCAAAGGTGGAACCAGAGGCATAAAAGTTCCTGGGATCTTATGCAAACTCTGTAACACGGCCATTACTTACTATGTGCTATGTATCATACTGGTGACTTATTATGCTGTAATGAGCTCCGCTCCTGGGCACAACCCACATCTATCAAACACTGCTGTATGGCATATGGCATACTGATAATCCCATGGATATGCCATAAATGTCTGACATGGGAATAGACCTTTGACTTGATAATAGTGGAACCTGACAAGTATTATCAAATATCCTTGGTTGTACCTGGAGTCAGTCAAGAATCTGATTATTTTATCTTCAGTGAATCGTTTATTTTTTTCTTCAGTGTGTCTTTTGTTGCTTTGGAAAATCCTGTATCACTCCTGATCATTTATACTCAATAAATAACTAAAATGTTCCATTCATCTCAGCTAATATATGTGCACTAACAACGTTTATAGCATTGTGGATGGCAAGAAGCATAATACTGACTCATGAAGCACATTGCCTAGAGGATGTTCTTGATTCGTCTTCACTTTATATGTTATGCTGCTAGGAAACTGTCATTTCTTCCTATTGAACATTGCCAAAATATACCACCTGCACTGCAGACACCAAATAAAACTGTCATGGATTCTATTATGCCATTCCTCCTGTTAATTCTGTTAACTACTTCTTTTTTTGCTGGACAGTCTCAGATTTTCTCTTTCTTTTCTCTCACAATTTCTCTTATGTGGTTTTTCTGTCACCCATCACATAACCTATAGTTCTTATTCTCACATTTCAAGCACTAGATTCAATTCCTCCCCTTCCTTTTCTCGACTTTTATTTCTGCATATGCCCCTCAAGGGATACTTTTCTCCTCTCAAAACTGCTTCTTCTATGCAACTTTCTTGCAGCTCACACCATAAAACATTCTCCTTGACTGCTCTTAACCTGTGCAACTCCATCCTATCTCAAACACGTCAAAATCTGTCTATGTCAAATTTCAAGGTGAAATGGGTTCTCTCAAACTTGTAGCAAGCTAAAAATCTATCTATCTATCTATCTATCTATCTATCTATCTATCTATCTATCTATCTGTCTATCTACCTAGCTAACGGTCTTTTACATTGCAGCTTTCTCCACTATACTGTGTTTGTAAATGCATTTGGAAATATTATCAATCCCTATTTCTCCCCATTTTTTTCTTCTGATGTTTGTATTTCTTATTTATCACAGATTCTCACTGTTGCTGGACAGTTGTCACATGGTGGGATAACCCCTATAAGTGAAGAATCAGTGTTAGTGTGATGAGATATATTTAAAAATATATACTCAAACTGTTCCAGAGAATTTCTTTACAGCAGGCACTTGAATATTAGAAAACTGAGACAAAAAAGCCTCCGTTCACTTATATGGTAGAGTATTGTGAGCATGGGCACTGGCAGTAGTGCAAGGAAGGGGAAGAGGAGCTAGCAGATGACATGTCTCCATACTCATACTCCATCCATATTCATATAGCACCAATATATTCTGAAGTGCTGTATGTAGATTGTCCTAACTCACTGGACGTGATTTATCATGAGGAGAATTTTTAATTTCAGTTTTGCTGGAGTTTCTGTTTCTTTAATTTGTACTCTATTTATCAAATGTTGCTCATTTTTTGATACGTTCGAACATATTTAGGTATAACATTTCTCCCCTGACATGTTACTCCACTTCCTATATCATTCCCTTACTATAGTGAGAATGCAACATATTGTATGACTTTTTAAAAAGCTGCATTTGATAAAGCTGGTGTACAAACAACTCTACCCACTTTCCCACCCACATTTAAAAAGTAAGGGTCGGTTCACATCTGCGATCGCTTTCTGTTCGGGTAGTTCGCATGGGGACCCCCCGAACGGAAACCTATACTTCTAGAAAAGCGGTTACCTAAGGAAACCCGCGGACCCCATAGACTATAATGGGGTCCGTGTGATTTCCGCTTGGTTTCTGCATGAAGCAAGCGGAAAGAAAAGTGCTGCAAGCAGCACTTTTCTTTTCGCATGTTTCCGCATGTTTTGTGTGGAAACCAAGCTGAAACCACACGGACCCCAGATATGAACTGGCCCTAAGTGGTGTAGAAATGCAAAATGTCAAGAACTTTTTAGGCAAGTAAGCTCCAAAAGTCTCAAATCTCTATTTTGTGAGTTTTATTAACTCTAGAATCTGGAGTGCAGGGCTTGATGGATTTTCCACAATGCGCCTATTGGGGCTTACATTCTAAATTCCATAAAGTTTTTGATGTGTGGAAGAAAACTACATAGTCCACTCACTCAACATGGGGAGAATATAAAAACTGCTTTCAGATGTTGCTCTTCATTAGATTAAAACTCTGCAACCCAGCACTGCAAGGCAACAGTGCTAAGCACTGGACCACTGTTCTGCCCAGTATTATAAATGGTGGATCCTGCCCTTTCTGTTAGAAGCGTTACTTTGCATCGCAATGGTAATAGTGAGATCACTGCACACCCTGCGCTATGAAAAGTGATCTTGAAGCAGGAAGTGCTGGAAACCTCTGGACAGTGTGAAAGCTGCAAGATTTTAGTTTTCCTTTTGCACATAATGATGAAACAAAAGTGATAAAATAAATGATGGTTAAAATTTTCTAAAATATTTTTACAAATATGATTTTGACCATCAATTTTCTTTATGTACACACATTTTACGATTTATTTTTTTAAATCATAGGTTCCCAAACTTTCTGAACATGGGACCCAAGTCTGGACAAGAATTTGATCCCTACCTGTATTCTGCCTCTTATTCCACTGTACGTATCCTTTTATTGTGTCTTTTAGCACTGTATTCTTCCTTTTATTCTATTCTGCCATCAGCAATTTTGGGACCCCATACCAGCAAAATTTGTGGGCCCCCATCATTTCCTCACAGATTCATGTGGGCCCCATACAGTATGTGTAATGTTCCCAGTGCTTCCACATAGTATAATGCCCAATAAGTATCGCCACACAGTATTATGCTCCACAGTGCCTCCACACTGTATAATGCTCCACAGTGGCCCCACACAGTATAGAATGTGCCACAGTGGCCCTACACAGGACCATTTTACACATTGGTGGGCCCAGTGTAAAGGTTATATAAGTAGGCTCTTCCCATCACCTCCACTTAGAAATACCTGACTCGCACAAATTATAATGCCCCCTCAGTGGCCCTCAAACAGTATAATGTCTCCTTAGTGGCCCCATATAAAATGATACCCCTCAGTGGCCCATCACACAATCAAATGCCCCTGCAGTTGCAATAACATGTCCCCCCCAATGGCCCCCCAGACATTAACCTGTTCCACCCTAGTGGCCCCTCAGACATTATATTATAATGTCCCCTTCCAGTTGCCCTCACAGTATAATGTTCCTCTCCTGGTGTGCCCACAGTATAATGTTCCCCTCCAGTTGTCTTCACAGTAAAACATATTCCTCCAGGTTTCCCCCACAGTATAATGTGCCCCTCTAGGTTGCCCCCACAGTAGAATGTCCCCCTCCAGGTTGCCTCTTCTGGTTGCTGCCACAGTTTCAGGTCCCCCTCTGGGTTTCTCCACAGTATCATGTCTCCTTTAGGTTGCCCCCACAGTATACATCAAACTAAGAAAAAAATTAAATCTAATATTCACCTTTTCCCATTACCCTGTTGTTTTTTGTCTGGCTCCAGACAGTATATTGCTCCACAATTACCCACACAGTATAATGCTCCACAGTGCCACAGTGTCCCCACACAGTATAATGCTGCATGGTGTCTCCACATAGTACAATGCTCCACAGTGGCCCCACAAAGTATAATGCTCCCAAGATCCCCACACAGTATAATGTTCCACAATAGCCCCACACAGTATAATGCTCTTCAGTAGCCCCACATAGTATAATGATCCACAGTGGCCCCACACAGTATAATGCTCCACAGTGGCCCCACACAGTATAATGCTCTTCAGTAGCCCCACACAGTATAATGCTCCACAGTAG
This sequence comes from Leptodactylus fallax, assembly GCA_947044405.1. Lineage (NCBI taxonomy): Eukaryota > Metazoa > Chordata > Amphibia > Anura > Leptodactylidae > Leptodactylus > Leptodactylus fallax. The sequence goes on from CAMRHE010000019.1 coordinate 2,739,571, forward strand.
CTCCACACAGTATAATGCTCTTCAGTAGCCCAACACAGTATTATGCTTCACAGTGGCCCCACACAGTATAATGTTTTGGGTCACTTCATTAGTAGAGATCTCCTCAAATGCCAGACTATATCAAGTAGAGGCCCAGGGGAAATGATGAAAAATAACAAGCACTTATACCCACATTTCCTCACCTTTTCTGGGCATCCTCTAGGCATCAGACTGTGTCCTGGGTCTTCTTCAGGCCTCCTGTGATGTCACAAGCCCCATGGGTCACTTATGAGGCCCTTGATGTGGCCTCGGTGGTCATGTGGAACGCGTTGATGCCATGACTCACTGACCTAGTGTTATGATGTCAATGTACCCCATGTGACTATTGAGGCCCAATCACAGGCCTTAGCAGGGACCCTTGGGGTGCATGATGTCAGAGGCCGGAAGAGGCCTGAAGAGGACGTTGGAACATTGCCGGATGCCCAGGAGAGGTGTTTGTTATTTTTACTCACCTCCCCTAGGCCCACCACTGAAGGCTGTGCAGTTGTCTGCTACAAATGTGGCTGCTGATCTTTATTATCAAACATAACGGGAGTGTAGCGCAGCGCTGCACAGCCTAATTACCTTAAGGGTTGTGATCCACAGTTTGGGAACCAGCATTTTAAATGTTCTTTTCTCCTATGGAATGTAATAGAGGTTTTTCTGAGAATATTAGGTTTATGATTCTAGTGGCATTTTTTGTTTTTCTTTTAGCTGACCTTCCCCTCTATCACCAGTATGGCACACTATAGTCTTTAAAATGAAAGATTAGCAATACCTAAACTTGTTTTCCAGGACTAAAATATTGTTGGCCTATTCCTGGATGCATTGTCAGTATCAGATTGGTAAAGGTCAAATGTGGAGCTATTCTTAGTAAGTAGTGAGGAGGGTCTTCCAAACACTGTGGTGTCGTCAAGCATTGGACTGTCCGTTTTACAGACTGCACACCAATCTGAAGTTATTGACCTTTCCTAAGTATAGGTGAATAATATTTTGGTCGCAGAAAATCCCTTTAAATACAACAAAGGGTAAAGCAGATGCAATGTGTTGTGATTCACTATCAAAGTTCTGTTAAACTCTTAATACCAGCTTGAAAAAGAGGAAGCAGCCTGCTGACTAACTATCTAGAGAAAGAAAGAAAGAAAGAAAGAAAGAAAGAAAGAAAGAAAGAAAGTAATTTCATAGCATTTTTGTCTAATAATACCATACACATGTATTTTCTACGTTATTGCTTACGTGCGTGTTCCTCTTAATAAAGTGCTTTCAATGGTTCTCAATTTCTAAGTACAGCAGCCTTGAACCAATGCCTACAAACCCTGACCTACGAGAAAAAGAAGGAAAAATCATAATAAATCACAGTAAATAAAGTGAAGTTCTATGCAAATTTTCATAAATGCAGTAGTAAAATGTACCCACCAGGGTCATTTATTATAGCAGGGCTGTTAATGATTTAGTTCATAATACAGATCCTTAAAGTGAGATTCTGAGCTGTGTTGACTTAGTTCATATATATTCCCTGTGAAATAACAATACTGGATCATATTTTTTTATAACTCTGCAATGTGCTTACTCTTCTAAGAGATGTATGAATAAATTGACATCTGGGTGTTTGGTCTTTGTTCTCCCACCATCTGACACTGTCCCATCAGTGCTATCAGTGACAGACTGTGAAGGGATACGACCATTTGACAAAAGGAATAGTAACACCCAGCTGCCCATTTGTTCATAAATCTGAAGTAGAAATCACAGAGGAACGGTACAATGCAGAGTTATGAGAAAAGCTGCTTACAAATAAAAAGTTAAATACTTAAGTGCATTGAGGCCAAGGCCCCACGTAGCGGGCTGCAGCAAAAAAAAAAAAGCACTGCGGCAAAAATTGCGGTGGCAACACATTGTGGTTTTTCCCGCAGTGCTTTTCACAGAAAGTCCGCAGAGGTTTCTTCTGCAAACTTTCTGCTTCCATTATACCTATAGGGAAACCACCGGCGTTTCCTTAGGTATAATTGATAATCGCTGCTCGTATTTTTTTGCAATGTGTGGATGGGATTCACTAGAATCCCATCCTCTTTGCAGGGACTGTAAAATGCTGCATTTTTTACCGCAGCGTTTATGCCACATGGGGACCCTGACTTGAAGGCATTTCCCCCCACGAAGGTAAGACCCCACATTGCAGAAATGCAGCTTTTTTTGTTGCAGTATGGCTGCAAAAGAAATGGAAAATATATATACGAAGCTCTTATACAGTACTTCTATCTTTTGCTCAATCCACTCCTGGCTTTGGCTCAAAAAACCGCAACAAAATCTGCAACAAAAAATAGCTGTGTTTCTGCAACGTAGTGAGCCACAGTGAAAAAGCAATGCAGGAAAAACTGTGGTGGAAATGCATTGCAGTTTTTCCCACAGCGCTTTCTGCTTCAATTATACCGTAGGAATAATTGACCTGCTGCGATTTCCAAAACTGCGATGATTTCCACTGTGTGTATTTTTCTGCAATGTGTTGATGGGATTTGCTGGAATATAGGGACTGTAAAATCAGTATTTCTGCTACGGCCAAACCGCAGCATTTATGCCACATGGGGCTCTGGCCTCCGGGTCACACATGCTCTCCTCTTTCCTCCACTTCCTGGTTTCAGTGATACTTTGGTGAGTAGACTTAGCCTATATGATGGAAAAGTTTGGGCCAGTTCAGCAGCATGCTCCTAAAGCTAACAATTTACTTGCTCTAAACTGCACACAGTTACCTCTGAATTTACAAACAGAGACAACAGGGGTGATACAATAACAAAACAATATTGTCTTGAAATGCTACTTTTCTTGTGAAGCAATATCTGGACATTACGACCGAAGCAGAAAAGTAAAGGAACACATCTGTATATCCATTTGTATTATTGGTGCATGGAATATACTTGCAGTCTGAAACATAACTATATGACCAGTCCAAAAGTATTATTATTATTTATTTATTTATTATACTTACTTATATAGCACCATCATATTCTACAGCGCTTTACAAACAAATATAGTAAATGCATTTTATCTTCACACTACCGTCATAATGTCTGAAGTAAATGCATTTTAACTTCACACTACCGTCATAATGTCTGAAGTAAATGCATTTTATCTTCACACTACTGTCATAATGTCTGTTGTTGTCATCCATCATAGGATGACAACAACAGACATTAACTGTAGCAGAGTAACGGACACAGATGAAGCTCCCTCAGCCTCCGTCTGTTCCCATTGACTCTAAAGTAAACAACATGACAGACACTTTCTTCCACCATGTTTGTTTACTTTTATAACGGAAGAAAAAGTCCTGCATGCAAGACTTTTTCTTCCCTCAGAAAAGTAAAAACATGATGGAAGTAAGTTTCTGTATTGTTTTGTTTTACATTGGGGTGAATGCAGCTGGACACCTGGCAGACCGTGGCATCTGTCATTTAATGTCCGTTGCTCTCTTCCTGTGATGAAGAAGAGCAACAGACATTAAATAACAGTAGTGTGAACCTACCCCAAATCTTTATAACCATAACTTAACATCATTGCTTTAATACTTGTACAATTGTGGCTTCTTTTTTGGGGCTGCAATTTCTTGGTTTTTCCAGAAGTCCCTCCAGGATTCTTCTGCATTTTAAGGCATTTATTTTATCCTGTAACTTCATAAACTTTAGGGGCTTCTACAGAGAACCTTTCACAGCAGAGTGCCAAGATTACCATGCTTTACTCTCAGTATGACTTGCTTGGTGATGTGCAAAACTTAACTTACATGAAATTACATATCCATTATCTAAGAGGATAACATTGGTCTCATCAGGCTGTACAATCTATTCTTTGCACGATTTTAGACTTTCGTATGTTCTTTCGCTAACTGTAGCCAAATCTCTCCCATCTCAAAACAGAAGCATGTAATTTTTTCAGTGTTGTCATAGATCTGTTGTTGACTTCCTTCACTGGTGCCCTCCTTGCATGATGACTAAAGGCAGATTTACAGCAGTGTCATATTCATTTAATGTTATATCTCAAAGTAATGGGAGTGAAATTATGCAGTCAATTATTTAGTGCTTAATCATCATAAGAGCTCTAGATCACTGTGTAGACTTGGAAAAAACATGAAACCTCCACAGATATCTAACACGAGAGGAAGAACTGATCACAGCAAAATACTGTACGTGTCCTCCAAACGGTCTGCCCTATGATGAATAACATGCAAAAGTACTAGTAAAGGTAATGGTAGATATTAGTTGTTAGAATGATCAAGAAGTGAACTAATTCCTGAGGTACTGGTACTGCTAAGAGCTGTAACCTTTGAGTCTAAGGCAGACTGAGACTGGTCCACAGGAGAGCTGGTGAGTCCCCTCATGAATCCCTGTGCCAGGATAAATCCTTATGCTAGGGTAAACTCCCTATCTATACGCACTGTACTACATATAGATAGGGAGTGCAGTGCATCTCTCCCATTGAAATGAATGGTAGGCAGCTAGAATTTGAAGCTGATTTTGAGTGGAATCCGCCTCAAATTCAGCTCCAAATTCAGCCATGTGAACATACCCTTAAATTTATCGGTGTTCTTGCATAAGGCCCCAATCCCAGTCATCCTGCAGTGTCTTACTGTTGCCTGACACCTCCTGATATGTGAGCATATATCCCCAGCTAAGAGGGCCCTAGTAAAGGCAAGTTACAAGTACAAGGGAAGGTCTAGGTAGCAAGCTACTGAAAACTAATTTGTGTAGGTGCTGTTTTAGACATTTGCAAATGGGTGTCTGGTAATATTTGCATGTAACTGGACAGTGGCCCCCAGAATTAATTTTATTAGTCGGCTCTAAGCACTCCTGTTTAACGTTAGTCTAAGGCTAGGTTAGGCTTATATTCTTATATATACATTTGCTACTGATAGCTTACACCTATGTCACAATGTAGATACTGACTTGGGAAAAAAAAATCTTTTAAAAGAGACATTTAAAGGAAGTGCCTAAGAGATTGCTCAACATTTCATATTTTCCTTCGTCACTTTCCAAGAAAATGGGGAAGTATATTGACCTTATGCAATAAAGCATATGCAACATATGCAAAAGAAGAATTCCCCACTGATAATTTAATTATCCACTCACAATATATATATATATATGTATAGTGACAATTTGGGGGGATTAATCTCAATGGCGGCAGACTCCTGGACCCGACAGCGGTGGTTGTGGTACTGGGCCCCGGAGAGACAGCGTTCAGACGGTGCCAATTCAAAACAAAATGGCTTTTATTCAGCTTAGGAAACATACACAAAATAATAAACGACCTAGGCCACACATAGGCCCTAACTCACGGCTTGCTCCCTGACTGATCTCTGGGGCAACAAGCAGCCTGGCTCAGTAAGTCCTCTCAGAACCCCAGCCCTCTGGGAACAGACTGCCTTGTCTGTCTTTGGCTGGGTCCACGACGTCCTGCTTCCTGCAGGTTTCCCCCAGCCCTATAGAGTGACGCCCCACCCAAAGGTGTGGCTGAGGGCCTTTTCAGGCCTGGCCCTGGGTCGCTCAATAGCACCCTCTGGGTTCACACACTCACAATATGTATATTTATATTCCATATATATAAACACACACATAATGGCCCACATAGTTCGCACCAGAATCTTGGATCATCTCATTTTAAACATATTTATCATAAGAAAAGGAATGAGATTTTCTGAGATCCTTGAAATTTTCCATCTTCAGACTCAAATGTAGGTGCAGCCATTATCCTTCCAGCTAGAACAGAGAATGGTTACATCGCTGTGGGAAGTAGAAGGGAATGGGAGGTGAAGTGGGAGGCTGGAGGTATTTCCAAAGGGTGCTTCCTTACATTAAGATTTTCCCTTTGCTGAAGGTTAACTTATATTAATTCATGCACACTTTATAATTGTATGTATTACTTTACATTTATTTAATCCTTGATATATATATATTAATTTATAATCTACGTTCAATATTTGATGGGTTGTTCAAAAAAAAGGCGCAATGGCTTAATAAATGTGCCCCAGTGAGTGCTGTGTATACAGTCATGATGTGGCTTCCTCCCAGAGGACCCAGATCTGCTCTGCACTGTGCACTAGGCTGTATTCCTCCTGTAACAGGGACTAAGATATCAGCACCAGGTACAGGGTAGATCGCAAAAAATTTTTTTAAATCTTTAATGACCTTATGGGTGGTACAATGTATAAAAAAACTAAACTGGTTTGGCCTAGAAACATTTCTGAGGTCTTTTCTTCAGGAACCCATTGGGTCTCTACCTTTGGAGAAGTCCCAGTCTAGTGAAAAAAAAAACAGTGGAAAAGCCAAGGTCAGGGCAACAGGAGTTCTTTTGTAATTTTACAACTAGCAGTGGTCAAGGCTGGTGAAACTGGTTCCGAAACGGATTCTGGCAGCGGTCACAAATTAACACTGCAAAAACTTCACAAATGCATTAGGAAGCTGGAACATTATTGCTGAGGCATCTTCAACTGGGGAAAGAGCCTTATATAACCCTGAGGATTTGGAGATTGGCAAGAGGCAGAAAATTTGGACATGCTTGCTAATACTTTAAAAAGCAGAAAGAACATGCATATCCTATAGAGAAAGGCAGAAGTTTGAGGCAGGACCTGACTAGAGATGTGCAAACTGACTTTTTTCTAAACTGAACAAATGGAGATTTTTCTAAAATCGTCGCCCTATTATACTTTGGGCCCAGAATATAATAATGTCACTTTCACTTTGGCATAACTTTTGCAGTGTTTGTCATAGAGAAATTGGATAGATAGGTTTCTAGTAGCCGTGAGAGTGTTCTACACTATGTTTTAAGCCATTTTAAGATGTAGTTTGTACCAAACTTGTTCGACTCGAAATTAATGTAGGACCCGAGCCACCCAAACCCGTAACAAAAGGAATCCTGAGAGGTTCGCCCATCTCTAGTCCTGGTACTCACAGTGAGGTAGAGTAGCAGGGCAGGAAAAACAAGAATATGGGGATCCAGCAGGGAGAAGAGAGTAGTGGCCCTGAAGACTCACCTATTCAAGAAGGCCTACAACCTCCAATGACACTACTGTCACCACACCACCACCTGAGCAGCCTCTCCCCCCACCTTCTGTCTCTATCCCTCTTCCCTCATAGATTGTAAGCCCTTGCAGGCAGGGCCCTCTATCCCTCTGTGCCAGTTGGTCACTGTTAATATTATCTGTTTTGTATATTTTGTGTACCGTATGTTAACCCTCAAATGTAAAGTGCCATGGAATTAATGGTGCTATATAAATAAACAATAATAATAATAATAATAGTGATGTTGATACTAGTTGCCCACAAGGGCTATGCCTCTAATGTGTCCATAAATTATTACTGGCCAAATGTACAGCATGTCAAATAATTTGCTAGGAAATACATGTCACCAGTTTACATTGCTGAACTTCTGTCTTATTTTCGTTATAAACTGTAGTTTACTGCTTTTCAATACAGCTGTAGATACACAGTAGACGTGTAATATATTTTGTTCCATGGGGTGATCAATAGTAGAAATATGAAACTATATACCCATACCTTCTATACCTTCTGGCACCTTCTTCAAAGGTTTTGCAGGATTAATACAGAGTGAGTTTCACTTTATTTTCATAGTTAAGTTCAACAAGAAATTTAGACTTCTAATAGTATATGTTGCTCCTACTGCTTATGTACTGTGGTCAAAAGTAGGCGTTAGAAACAGAAGAGAAGAACTGGAATTTATTAATTAAGATTCTGAATAATTATGTGCTTTGTTTCCATAAGAAAAATTATTTTCACTTCAGATACTGTGCCCTTTAATTACATGGCTAATTAGTACAGTGAGATCCTGGGAAGACAGAAGGCAGAGTTACCATGGATATGTGGCGTTTCCTTTACCCAAATTGGAAACATTTATTATCACTGAATAGAACTTACTTTTTTAAACATTATGGGAATATTTTGTGACTATATTCGTGAAGCGTTTTTGTAAGAAAGCTGTTCTGGGAATTTGCAGATAGGATAACTGTGCTGGTTGAAATACAATATCAGTATATTCATAAATAAATATTTTTTTCTAAAAAGTGAATAAATATGACTTTAAAAACAGTAAAATCAATAAATATAACAAAAAATAGCATATGGTAAGAGCAGATACTGTAACAATGTTAATTTATTTAGTGTACAATGGCAATGCTGCTTAAAGGGAACCTGTCATCAGATTCACGTAGTGCTGAAATCACACCTTGTGGATATCATCCATGGAGAAATGGGTGTGATAACAGTCATGACTCTATAAGTCCGTAAAAGCGCAATGCATTGCTATTAAACATTATTTTTCTAGCAAAGTATGTAACTGAGGATTTTAACATTAACCTGGCCCAAATGCTGTTTTCAAGCCCTACAGCCCTAAGACAAAAGATTGTCACTACTAAGATGGTTAAAGAATATCTTTAAAACTCTGAAAAATTTTTATTTACTTATATTTCTATATATATATATCTATAAGTTTTAATAAGGTTATGTGTATAGGAAATTCAGCTAAAAGCATTCATATTCTAAATCTAAGTTTTCTAAACCTTAAAGGGGTTGTCCACGAATTTCAGGATTTAGGAAGGAGGCCAGGGAAGGTGAAACATCAAAAAAATAATACCTATTACACCTTTGTTGGCTGTGCCACACATGACCACTGAGGCCAATCAGCAGCTTCAGAGGTCACAGGAAGGGAACTGGTGACATTACATGCAGCACTTCTGCTGGCAAAGGTGCGGTGCACGATGGACCAGATAGCGGCGGTGGACACTGGAGCTTAATGTTTGACCTTCTCTGGCCTCTTCCCTCTTCCCTGAGTCCTGAAATTTGTGAATAACCCTTTTAAACCCCTTTAAACCTGGTACTGTAGCTTATTAGATAAGCTGATAATATCACAAACTGTATGCTTTCAAATAGGTTCATCCTTACCTTTGCTTGAATTTGGTGAAAGGCTATGGACACATTTGTACATTAAAAATAAATAAACTCATGTCTTACTAAGTTCCCGAACTAAAAAAATTGTGCTTATCTGTTCTTTTGTTTGTTTGTTTTTTTTTTTACATTGAGCATTCCTTCTCATTCATTCAGCAATCCTTATTTGCAATTTACAACATCTTCTATGCTCAGACTTTTGGCTCAGGGGCATTCCCTAGCACTGGTCACATGATCTCTTCTCTGTTTTCATTTTACCTGCACAGTTTTCGCTTAGGCCCGGTTCACATCTGCATTCAGATGTGAACCTATACACAAGTGGTCTATAATGGGGTCGGTGTGGTTTCGCTCGGTTTCCACACGAAACCCGAACGCAGATGTAAACCGGGCCTTAGCTCCCCTTTCACTATCTACAGTAGTTTGTTGAACCATGTGCACACAGCTTTAAGTAAAACACAATCTCAATGGCTCTGTGCAAACTTTCAGTGGCATTTCAAGATTTTCTTCCCATGTCCTGCCTGTATAAAGCTACATTCAGGCGACTGTGGGTGAAAACGGGTGTAAAACGTATCCAATTTTCATGGCTGTTTTACACCTGAGAGGTGCTCCTTTTCACAAATCCCTCATACTTTTCAGTGTATAAAGGAATCTGTGAAAATGAACAAAAACAGAGCATGACCTATGCTTTGATGGTTCAGTACAACAGACTGTCAAACTTTCATGTAAGAGTGAAATTAATGTGGACTCATGATAGCTGTTAAAAAATTGGCTGTTACATGGCCAATTTTCACTGCTGCGTGAATACAGTATAGGGTAAAACCCTTTGGTGTGGATTTCCCATCAAGGGACTATATCCCTGGTAAGAACTGTCTGTGTTTTTGCACAAAGCACATCATGCCTGGCACAGGTTTATTTACAAATGAGGAGTGGGACGATCCCGTCTTTCTGAGGTCTTCTCTTCTCTGACAGATTTTGCTGAGAACAGGACAGGGCAGATTATAGTATATAACACAAGCAAGCTGCAGAAGATAAACTGTAAGAAATGTTTAACGCAAACCAATCTGAAAAGTGACGACGTTTATTAAAAATATATGCAATGGGAAAAAAAAAAAAAAAATGTTGACAAAGGTGTACATAGCCTTTAAGGACTCCAAATTCTCATGAAATGAATTCAATACAATAGCTGCAATTCACAACACATAGCATAGGCATCTCAAGATGCTCTGTACAAGCCTGCTTACATTGCCAACGGGAGAAGATAAAAACACCATGTCCTGCATAAATGATTCATAGTTATGCTCTAAGTATTTCTACAACTAGTACTAGTACTACTTGTACTCCCAAATCAATGGACACCTAGAACCTCTTCTATCTATCTATCTATCTATCTATCTATCTATCTATCTATCTTAGGTAAACACAAATATATGCCTTGCATGTTATTAAATCATAACACTAAAACCATATTTCTGATAATAACATGCAATGCTGTATCTTTCATGTCATATCGGTTCCTATTTCCTCTGCTAGGTGACACTTGGTGGTCAATATGTGCAAATACGTATCTGCTAAACAGGAAAGTGTTCTTGAATGCTGTATTTAAGCAGTAATAAATTATTTCTTTACTGTTAGACAAAAAGCCTTCGTCCTAGGCATGAAATTTTTAAGAAATGTGAGACATTTTGTTTTCTGTTACAACTAGACTAGTGTATTATACTAGATTATTTTATCATGTGTTTCTTTTAAGTTGTTACAGAGGACAGTTTGTGGATCACACATGTCCTGACACCTTGGGAATCGTGAGACGTACACATACATCTGTCAAGGGTGTGGAAAGAGAACAGCTTGGGAACTGGCAAACATCTTGGAATTAAAATGCAAATGAAAAGCATTCTGGAGAACGCATAGTAACAGCTGGATGCAGCCTGTGTTGTGTTTTATCACTCTGCTCTGTCACATGTAAGAAATCCGGTGCTTATTACACTTTGAAAATATTAATTTTGCAATATTCTTCTATGTGGAAACACCTAGCAATGCATTCAGGGGTTTCTCCGAGACACGTCTGAAAGGTAGGCAAATAGAGGGGGAATCTATCGGATAGCTGAGCACCTGTTTGTATATTAATCCAGAACCAAGGGCTTAATGCAGAGTCAGTGCCCTACTAGAGCTATATCCTGAGTGTGATACATAGGAGCACATACTGTGATGGAAAGTGATCTGCACTCATCTGAACATACATGTAATGAAGTTCCAGGAAATCTGTTATAAAACTCCATGCAGAATATAATGATGCTGAATTCTGCATTTCTCAGTTACTGTTTTCTGAATAATTTCCTTATATTTGATTATCTTTTGACTAGTTTGGTGTATTTGACTGCCAATTTGGACAACATTTTTTGCCTTCAGGGGTATCATGCATACTGTGATTACCAAGATCAGCTGATTTCACTTCACGTGATTTTTCTTAAGTGCTTGTTTTGCATTTCCCCTGCAGAATGGAGACAGTACTCATTGCATGGTACCCACTAAAATCAATGTTTAAAAAGACAACTGAACCCCTATTAAAAGGGATAAGTGCCTGATGGCTGGGGTTCTCAAGTTATCATGAGACTAAGACTCCTGTGTACCCCTAGTTGAATAGAATGATGGCCACAGATCTGTGCGGCCACTCTATTTGTCTTTATAGAGAGACAAGAGATACAGTAGACAAGAGTTGTACTTGGCTTCTCTTCATCAGTCCTTTAGCATGGAGCAGCAGGGCACATGCAAAGTTGTTTGTCCATGTCTGATCACTCGGGCTTCTGCAGTTGGGACCCCCACTGAACACAAGAACAGGGGTTCTGTGTACCTCTGTTTGAATGGAGCGACGGTCCTACATGTGTGCTGTTGCTCCATTCAATTACAGTAGGTGGCACTGCCAAATAAAAGTGAAGTTTATCTTTCAGCTATGTCTGACAGGCCCATAAAGCCTGTAATGACAATGATAAGCAGCTGTCACTCCATTAAGACAGGGGTTCACAGGACCCCTAGTCTCGTGATATTTAGGAGCCAAAGCAATTAGGCACTTATCATCTGGATATGGATAAGTAGTCATTATGGAAACCCTCTAAGCATATTTTATATATGAGTGGGCTGAAGTGTGTGTGGGGGTGGGTAGCAGGGGGGGTCCAGATTAGGGGTAGTTAGTGCCCCATGAACTTAACAGTTTGTCTAAATGTACTGTAACCGTATAGAACGATTTTTTTTTTCTGTCTTAAAGGCATTGTTTCATGAGGACAACACCTCTCTAGGGGGCATCATAGTGGATAGTCAACCCTCTCTATGAGCCAGAACAAAGAGCTACTCCAAACAGCAGCACCCATTTTGGCGACCTTAATCTGTCCTTGTCTTACAGGGGTATCATCTAAATGGCTACCATGTAACATGTCATCTCCTCTGCCGTAGCTGCAGAAGGACAAATAAATGGCTAGCTTTAGCTTTCCCCTGCAAAATCAGATGATCGCCTCAAGCGTTGCATGCTGAGGGGGCTAGTATCGAATGAGACAACCCTATTAAGGTAATATAACAGCTTTGCCTGCATTACTATGTAAACCCAGTGATAACACTCTGCAACCTTTTATCTTCTGCATCTGTATGCATTATATTTCATAAACCAATTGGCTATGCTTTATTTTATTGCCTATGAAGCTGCTAATATTCTTCTTACCTCTGACGCGTTACTACATTTATAGGTACTATTACCGTAGGTAGTTGCTGCTTCAGGTGTCTGAAGAGTTAAGTATGAGACGGTCTGTCATTAGATTTTGCCATGACGAATAATGCTGTAAAAGAGATCCTGTCATTGAAATAACTAGCATTGACAATAATGCTCGCCCACCTTTTCTGGGAAATCTTCCAGGTTTTGAAACACTAATTAACCCTGTTCACTGCTGGAACGACTTGATCCGACATGGATTACAGGGCACTAGATGCAAAACCATTCATGGACAAGAAGGTTTAAGGGTGTTTCATTGTTTGCTAAGTAATAAAAATGCTCACGTATCTCTGCCACTAATGGGTAAAGCTTGGCTACAGGAATTCGTATACTGTACTGTTTCTTATACATTCCTCAATGAATGTGGAAGGAATTTATGTTGCATTGCAATTTACATATTAAAGTGATGTATGCAAATTATTGTGATATACTACATATTGCAGCATGTATTGTATATAATAAGAAAAATCATTAGATTTCCATCTTAATTAAAGTATACATAGGTGTAGATACCTGATAACATGCTGGACCTCACAGTACTATATACCTTTGTAGCTAAGTAACTGCTGATGACTTTCCATACAGTATACATTATTACCAGGTCACCTATTCACATATTTTAGATTTTGTGCTATAAATCAGGCTTTAGCTTATTTATTCATCATTCTGTTTTACCTGTACAGTTTTATGAGTAGATATAACTAATGGCCAGTTCTGGTTAAAGTGTATCATCAATGATTATCGTGGCCACGTCTCCCGCCAGAAGTAAAGTGAAAGTGGGAAAGTTAATGGTTTGGTTCCCTAGGCAACTGTACAATGTGTGAAGTCTCTCCAGCAAAGCTCCCTCAAATTCGTTACATACACATTTTTTGTCTGGTGTCGGTGCTATTTAAATTTGCAGGTTTTTTTTGCCTTTTTCCTTGAAAGCCACAGCCAGATTTTTGCTGGGAGTGAATACGAAAATACTACAAGTTTCCATTTTTTTCTTGACCCTGGTGGTGTTTTTTAATTTCAAAATCTCAGCATTGCGGTGCTTTGCTCTTGTAGATACCTGTTGTGCAAAAACACTTCAAAACATACAGTGTGTTCCAGGCTTGTCGTAATCATTGTGTTAGAAGATAGCTGGAGAAGGATAGATACCGTACCATGCAAATGTTAGGCAGGTGTGGAAATAAATGCTGCACAGTAAGAATGCAATAAAATAAGAAGTGTTAATAGTTCATTTTTAAGTTAATGAACTAAAAAGAATTCTAAATCACATCAATACTTGGTGTAATCATCCTTTGGAGAAAGAGTCCTGGAAGTGATGATATGACTCCCACAGAGCTCTGCTCTCAACATCATCCACTTGGTCTGGGATTACATGAAGAGACAAGTAAGAGGATTACATCCAAAGAAGATCTGTGCTTAGTTCTTCAAGGTGGAGGAACAACCTCCCTGTCGAGTTCCTTCAAAAACTGTGTACAAATGTACCTAGAAGAATTGATACTATTATGCAAAGGGTGGTCACATCAAATATTGATTTGATTTGGATTTCTCTTTTGTAAAAGTAATCCATGAACACTTCTATTTTTTAAAGCATTCTTACTTTTCAGCACTTTTTCCACACTTGCCTAAAACTTTAGCAAAGTACAGTAGTGAAAGATAGACGGATAGATAAATAATTATGATATACCTGTACATTCACTTTGATAGATATGATTTTCTGGCAAATTTATGCCCAGTTAGGTTAACATAAAACACATGAATCAGTTATACTGGTAGTAGAAATTGTGAATAAAATTATGGTTCTTATACAGTCCTAGAATTCTCAGTCAAGGAACAACTACCAGAGGTCTGTAAGATTGATGAGATTTCTAGATTTCTAGCTGTGATACAATCAGGGAATGAATGATTTAAAGCATTAATCTATTCTATCTATCTATCTATCTATCTATCTATCTATCTATCTATCTATCCATCTAGCATTTAAAAAAAAAATTCAATTATATATTGTCAGGTGCAGTTTTATTATATCCATAATGTAGAATTAATGTTGTATGTATAGTAATCTTCATATTAAATATATAAAACAGTGTAATTGAGTGGAAAATTCTATAATATATACTAAAGATCATACAATGAAAAATTCTCTTCAGGCATAATCTGTTTTGAAGGATGGAATCAAAAGATACATATAATTTTCCAGACATAAGAATTTATTCATCTGTGATAACATTTACTGTAACTATACATTTGAATATTAGGATATTTAAGACAGACAGAAGCTATCTGAGAACAATTCTAATCATGGACATTGCGTTGCACATGGTCTGCTCCAATGGTTTGACTAGCACCGCAGCTGCCCAATAGCTTTAATGATGATTGCCTTCTGCATATAGAAGACCTGTCTTTGATGCTACCATGAGCCATAGACAATATTAATGAGCACTGCCTACAGTAATGAATACTTTGCCTGACTGCTGCCCAATGTCCTGAAAATGTATGTATAGCACATGGGTGCCACTGGTGCTCAAGGTGTGAGGCAGATCGGCTGTCAGGATTCTCAGGTCAGCTGCTATACCTTTAAGGTTACCATGTCAACCTGGGAAGCTTTTGCAGTTTCAGAAGTTCCTTGGGCTTGTCCAATTAACAGCTGAAAGACATACATAAGACACCTCCCTTCTGACCCAGGTTGCCTGCTAATTTAGTTCTATAGTTTGTCTCTGAACCTGATTGTGTGTATTGGATTGCTTTTCTGACCCTAAACTTGTTTTCTGATTATTTGTCTCCTGATTCTGACATTGACGCTGGGCTTTCTATTGGAGATTGGTTTTGTCTCCTGATTCTGCCTCTGACGACTTCTCCTTGCTTTGACCCTTTGCGTGTAGGATTATTCTCCTGTTTCTGATCATCCCCATAAGTAATTGTGGGTTCTGGTTTGGTTTCAGTTATTGAAGCGTTTATATCCTGTACAGTTTCTGTTGGTGATAATTCGCCCAAATTCAGCAAAGCCCATCTGGCCTTGAAGCTGGCGCTGGGGAAGATGTTTGGGGGTCTGTCTCTATCTCGCAGTTTTATACTGGTTTTAAATAGCTTGTTGTTCTGCTTGCTGTTATCAACCAGCTTCTGCTTTTGCTGAAATTAGCTCTTGCATCTCAATCATAACAGGGGCTTTATGCAATCATACTGCAAGGGAGGGGTGTCTATGGGTTTATCCTACAAAGAGGGGGCTCTATGTAATTATATAAAAAGTAGGAGATGCTATGTGATTATAATACAAGGATCACCCTCTATGTTATTTTATTGCAGTGGGGCTCTACGTGAGGGTGGCTCTGATGAGGTATTTTGTGCTGTGCTATAGTATTAGGTGCTACTGCTGAAGTATTTTGTGCTGCACTGAGGCAATTGAGGTTTTTCTAAGGAAATATTTGTTTAGTGCTCTATGGTTTTTGGTGCTTCAGGTGATGATATTTTTGCTGCACTGTTGAATTTCTGTTTCTGGGGAAGTAGTTTTTCGCTGAACTGTGGTTTTCATTTGGTGCTTCTAAGAAAGTGATTTTTTGACTGCACTGCGGCATTTGATGCAACTCGGCAAGTAATTAATCTTGGATAGCAGTCCCCTTGAAGCACATAGGAGAGCAGTGATCAAATTCTCCCAGGTTTTTTATTTTAGAGCTTCTATTACACACCAGATATATTTTGTAATAGAAGTGCAGTTTATATACAATATACTGCATTACAGAAGTATTGCTATATATTAAATAAATAATCAAACCACGTAGGGTTCAAATAACCTAGGACCGTGATGGCAAACCTATGGCACGCGTGCCAGAGAGGGCACGCAGAGCCCTCTCAGTTGGCACGTGCGCCGTCACCATGATCGCTCACTAACGGGGAATCAGGTAAAACTGTCAGTGTAGGCGGTAGTCTGCAGGACCGCTGCTTACACGGTAGATGCTAAATCCTAGTGGGCTAAAGGACCTTTGCTGACGTTATGACCATGTGATCAGACTCTTGCGTGGGCGGAGCTATTCTGGATACTACAGGACAGTGTGGTGTTACACAGAAAGAGGAAGTTGCTGGGAACAGAGACTGATGGAAGGTAAGGAGGAGAGAAGAGACAAGAGGGGGGAATGGGGGCACAGGCTATGTGTGAGCAAGAGGGGGGAATGGGGGTGCAGGCTGCATGTGAGCAAGAGGGGGGAATGGGGGTGAAGGCTGCATGTGAGCAAGAGGGGGGAATGGGGGATGCAAGGGAGGCACGTTAATTTAAGGTTAAATTGCCGTGTTGGCACTTTGCGATAATTTAGTGGGCTTTGGGTTGCAGTTTGAGCATTCGGTCTCTAAAAGGTTCGCCATCACTGCCCTAGGGGGACTAAAGATATATAAACAAAAAAAAAGTTTTAGAAATCATTTAAAAAAAATTAATAAAAATCTCCCCCTTTCCCCATTTTACGATAAACAAAAAAGAAAATAAACATATTAAGTATCATTGTGACTGAAAATGCCATGACTATTAACATATAAAAGTATAAATATATTTATTCCATATGGTGGGCACCATAACAAAAAAAAATATCAAAATGCACAAATTGCTATTTTTCATACACTTATCCTCAACCCCTGAGGCCAGGGCCCCACATAGCGAAAAGGCAGCGAGAAAAAAAGACGTGGCATTTTACAGTCCCTGAAAATGGTATGGGATTCTAGCGAATTCCCATCCACACATTGCGGGAAAATACGCACTGCAGACACGCTGCGATTTCCAAAACCATTGTGGTTTTGGAAATCGCAGCATGTCAATTATACCTATGTAAACACGGGCGTTTTCCCTATAGGTATAATTGAAGCAGAAAGTTTGCAGAGGAAGCCTCTGTGGACTTTCTGTAAAAAGCGCTGCAGGAAAAACCGCAATGTGTTGCCACTGCAGTTTTTCCCTCAGCGCTTTTTTGCTGTGGCATGCTACGTGGGGCCTTAGCCTAAAAATTGGATAAAAAGAGATAAAAAAAGTCATATGAATTGCATCATGGTTCCTTTATAAATGACAGTCCATCCCGCAAAAAAAGAGCCAATACCCAATTCTGTAGGCAAAAATATAAAAAGTTTTGGAGGTCAAAATATGGTGATGCAAAGAAAAATTAGTTTTGAGTTTAACATTTTTTCAAAGGTATTAAAACAACAATATCTATATAAATGTTGTATTACTGTCATTGTACTTACCTGCAGAATAAAGGTAATGTGTCACTTTTACCTCACAATAAATGTAAAAACAAAACCCTTAAGGAAATGGCTGTACTGAAAAATTTATTTTCGAATGCTCTGCCACTTCTGTATTGAAGATAGAACTTTGACTTCTGGGAGTCCTAGCTGCCAGGATCCTTTCATTTCACTTTTATAACGTGTCTGATTGCCTGACATCAACTTTAGGAAAATCCATAAACTTTTTGGTCAATAACTATAAATTATCTAATATACCATAGCGATTGTTTCAGTTTCTCACCATTCTCCAACATTAGTTTGCTTCACTGAGGAATGAAAAATTAAAAAAAAACAACCCAGGTGTTGCTAATGTATTTAGCATTGCCTAGAATTAATCCAATTGTATCTACGTCTCATCTGAGAGCAAGACTAGCGAAGTAAAGGTTTACAGTTTGGTCTGTGACTAGAAACAAGAACATTCCTTTACACTGACAGCAAATAAACTGTATATATATTAAGGCCGGGGCCCCACGTGACGTAAACGCTGTGGTTCGCCCACGGCAGAAACGCCAAAGAAATAAACGCGGCGTTTTACAGTGAATCCCATCCCCACTTTGCGTTAAAATACGCTCTGCGGACACGTGGTGATTTCAAAAACTGTTATGGTTTGGAAATCACAGCATGTCAATTATACCTACGGAAATGGCAGCGGTTCCCCTATAGGTATAATTGAAGCAGAAAGTCCTCAGAGGAAAACTCTGCGAACTTTCTGTCAAAAGCGCTGCAGGAAGAACCGCGATGCCTTGCCGTGGGGCCTTAGCCTCAAAGAGTTTTCAGGTTTTTCAAGTTAAACAAACAAGAAACCTCTTTTTATTCAGAAATACAGCACATAAGTGCTGTGAGCAGGTTTATAATAGTGCTGAAAATAATACTTCTTTGGTCTTGTTTTCAGTTTCAAAGTGCTTCATATTTGCAAGAGGAAGTTGTGGGTTCTGCCAAATCAGTTGTGTCTGTCTCCAAAACAAACACAGTAGAAACACAGGAATATTATAGTTCATGTTGAAAAAACTCAGTCCTTGTATATTCTCTATCATTCCAAAAAATTAATCATGTAGGAAAATGTAGTTAATGAGCATTTATTATTAGTACTTTGGTATTATATTTGCATATTAGTCAATATGATTGTTACTTTTTTTTTAGTTTTTGTTCAATCTTAGCTAACAGGTTAGGGCAGGAAAAGCACCAAAGTCCATATTCAGAAAAGTTTTGAATTCTGGCATAAATATGAAAGGCATCAATTTTAATACAGTGCAAACAATGTAATGTATTGCAGATTATATTGCGAAGCAAATGAAGTTGAAAAAGTTATTGTGCTGAAAGGTAAAAATTATAGGAGCTTGTGAATAACTAGCAATAACATACTCCAGAATAGTACAATAAGTCTAGGCCAAAGTCATGCTGAGATTTCTTAACTAATGTTAGTGAATGAAGTCACATTGCGACAACAACAGTGCAGTGACCACGACTTCAAGCCGAATATTGCTCAAGTTCTTGTGTCTTGAAGTCTCGCAATTGTGTCTCGCAATTGCAGCACCCTCGGGGTCACAATGTGACTCAATTTACTAGACTATATTTTTTTATCCTGATTACTCCGAAGTCTATATCTTGGTACCCTGAATATCTTGTAACTTGAAAACCCTGAAACTTAAGTCTGTATCATAGTATACTGAGCACCCCAAAGCCTAGGCCTATATTCTGTGTTTTCGAAAACCTGAGCCTGTATCTTGTGTGCCACAATATTTGAGTCTATATCCTGGTTGTATTCTGTGTAGCCCGAGACATGTACCTCCATCCTGTGAGAAAACCCTGAAATTTGTGTCTGTATCCTCTCTGTGCTCTTAAACCTGTGCAATTGTGTCTGCCAGTCATGGTTATTATCTGCCTCTGCCAAGACCTCTATCGAGTGATCTGACCCGGCCTTCTCCTGAACCATGCTCCTGATATATCTTGGTTCCAAGTGTATGGCCTGTGCATGGTCACTTCTCTAACTATCTCATGGTTCCGTCTAAGGCCTACTTCTGTACCATCTGAGGTCTGCTGGGTCCCATCCTGCCTGTTCTACATCATACCTGTGGCATATGCTGCCCGTGCTATGTCTCCCCCTGCCACTTTGGTGTTTTTAGATTGTCCATTGTCACAGCTGCTTCCGGCTTGTAGAAAGTTGCAGTTAAATTATCCACTATCGTATTGAGTTTTTCTCTGCTTTATGAGAACTACTTGACTTGTTGTTATGCTGACTGTTAATAATGCACTATTACAGCGTCCTCAAACCTCATTACACACATTTTTTCATGCCGTTGCCTGAGCATGCATGTTTGTTCCATGTGTCTTTGACTTGCAGCTCAAAAAAGAGATAATTGTAATCACGGCACTCCCAAATCTTAATGTTAGTTGGTGTTTTAGAAGTGTTTCACCCCAATATCAAGTAGAAGTATAATCCAGGCACTCAATCGGGTAGGTATGCTTAATTTATTCAGTGTAAATGCAGTCCATATACAAGATAAACGGATCGGATTTTTCTAATTTCTCCTTTTCCAGCAGCAATCCGATCTGATTAAGGTCTTGACCAACCGAAAACCTTTATCTTGTATATGGATTGCATCTACACTGAATAAATTAAGCATACCTACCCGATTGAGTGCCTGGATTATACTTCTACTGCAGCTCAAAAAGACTCAACTCAAGATACTTCAGCTCTACTAAAGTACATTCTATACAGCGGGTGAAGATAATTGTGAAGTGGAACAAAAATGATACATGGTTTTCACAATTTTAATCAAATAAAACTCTGAAAAGTGTGATGTGCAAAAGTATTCAGCCCCCCTCTATCAATACCTTGTAGTCACCTTTTGATGCAATTACAGCTGCAAGTCTTTTGGGGTATGTCTCTACCAGCTTTGCATCTAGAGACTGAGATTTTTGCCCATTCTTCTTTGCCAAATAGCTCAAGCTCAGCCAGATTGGATGGGGAGCATCTGTGAACAACAATTTTCATGTCTTGCCACAGATGCTCAAGAGCACCTTCTTCCACATGTTTGCTGTGTCCCCTATATGACTTGTGGTAAACTGCAAACAACACTTTTGATGTCTTTCTTTCAACAATGGTTTTCTCCTTGCCACTCTTCCATAAAGGCCAAATTTGTGGAGTGCACAGCTTATAGTTGTCCTGTGGACAGATTATTCCACCTGAGCTGTGGATTTCTGCAGCTCCTCCAGAGTGACCATGGGCCACTTGGCTGCTTCTCTGATCAGTGCTCTCCTTGCTCGATCTGTTAGTTTAGGTGGACAGCCATGTCTTGATAGGTTTGCAGTTGTAGAATACTTTTTCCATTTTTGGATGATGGATTGAACAGTGCTCCTTGGGATGCTCAAAGCATTGGATATGCTTTTATACTCTAACTTCTCCACAACTTTATCTCTGACCTGTCTGGTGATTTCCTTGTTCTTCATGATACTGTTTGTTCACTAGTGTTCTCTAACAAACCACTGAGGCCTTCACAGAACAGGTGTATTTATACTGAGACTAAATTACACACAGCTGGACTCTATTAATTAATTGACTTCTGAAGGCAATTGATTGCACTGGATTTTATTTAGAGGTATCAGAGTACAGGGGGCTGAATTCTTTTGCACATCACTCTTTTCAGATCTTTATTTGATTAAAATTTTGAAAATCATGTATCATTTTTGTTCCACTTCATAATTATGTGAAACTTTGTGTTGGTTGTCACTTAAAATCTCAATGAAATACATTTAAGTTTGTGGTTGTATGAATACTTTTGCAAGCCACTGTATATTCCTAAAGGTGCTATTGACATGAAATTCTCATCAGATGTCAGTAACAACCTATCCAATGCACACTGGCAAAGAAATCAAACCACTGATGTCTATAAATTATATGCAATAATGAGAAATGACACAGGAAAAAATTAACTGAACACATGAAGAAATAGAGGTGCGAAAAGTTATGGAAAGTCAAGACAGAAGCTGAAATCTATCAGGAATTAGAAAGCAATCCTGCCACTTAGTGAAAAATAATATCAGCTGGTTCAACTGATGGGCTATAAAAAGGTGTCTCATTACTAAGGTGCCACGCTAGAAACATCTCATGATGGGTAAAACCAGTGAGCTGTCTCAAGACCTTCACAACCTTATACTGAAGGTTCCAGTGAACACTGTTGGGGCCATAATCTGGAAGTAGAAAGAATCATTTCACCATAAACTGGCCACGACTCAAAATTTGAGACGGAGGAGTGAAAAGAATTATTAGAAGAGTTGTCCAAAGGCTAAGGAACACCCGTGGAGAGCTACAGAAAGATCTGGAATCAACAGGTACAAATGCTTCAAAGATAATGGACTCAACCACCATGGCCTGTATGCACGCTCACCACGTAAGACTCCTGTAACATCCCTGCCTGTTTGACGCAAGAGGCATGTCTGGCTATGATTCTTTGCTTTAGGTTCTTCTTGTACTCTGAACACTCTTCTATTCCCTCACCTCTGTAATTGATTTTCCACCACACCCATCTCTTACACCTTTGTTTGCCTCTGCTCCTCAAATAGTTAATCTCAACCTTACTTGTGTGATTGACATCATTTAATTCCAATCAAGTCTGGGGCGGGTTTTTTCTTCCTATATATTGTTTTCCCACCCTAACCTTAGTGCTTGCTACTGCCTTTCTGTGCATGCTGTCTCTATACTGTTACTGTTTGTATTTATATTTCTGACCTTTGGCTTTTCTTGTGACTACTCTCTTGGATGTCGATTCTGTATCGTGAGCGATTTGCCCACCTCTGTTTATAAGCTGCTTTACTGGACAATAACTACTGATGAACTGAGGGAAATGTATTGAGTACTATGATGATTTTCCAGTATTTTGTTTAGTCACCTTGTGGTGGTTTCTGGTTATGTGTCACAATTACTCTGTGGGAAGATTTTTATATAACATTTATTAAAGGTTATGTTTTAGAGAGGAAGTTAATTCTGTGATGCTACTATGCATGCGGTCTCAGCTCTACAGTGACTTACCACCTTAATTCTGCTGTGTCAAGCAACTTCATCTGTGCTACAGTATACAAGTGGTCCAATTTTGCTTTACCAATACAAGACTACAGCATTATTACAGATGCAGTCATTAAATGAGCATTGGTATTGACAAACTTTTGTTCACTTTGTATGAAAGCAGCTAAGTACTTTGTAACATCTGTACATTGGACTTTAACTTGCCAACTGCTGCATTACACCCAGCTTGCCAGCACTGCTGCACAAACAGTGCCAGTCTGTATCATCTCCAGCTTTGACAGAGTTACTGGATTATGGCTTAGCGGATCAACCCCATCCTGTGTAAACAAAACGTTATCTCCATGATTTCTATTTAGTTTTCTGTATGTTTTTATTTAGGACACAATATATACTGGATGTTTTAACGTGTATTAATTGAAGATAATACTGTGCTGCAAAGAAAACCCATGTATGGACCTACAGTGGGGAAAAAAAGTATTTAGTCAGCCACCAATTGTGCAAGTTCTCCCACTTAAAAAGATGAGGCCGGCCTGTAAGGGTGTGTTCACACGGCATCCCGCTCCTGATTAGGGAGTCTCGAGCCACAGACCCCATGGGCGGAATCCGCCTGAAGATAGGTCATGTCGCTTTTTTTCCGCTAGCGGAAAAAAACTGCTAGAGGAAAAAAAAATGTTACTGACTCCCATTGAAATGAACAGTAGGTATGTTTTTAGACAGATTTTGAGGCGGATTCCGCGTCAAAATTCGCTGCCAAAAAACTCTGTGTGAACATAGCCTAATCGACATCATAGGTATATCTCAACTATGAGAAACAAAATGAGAAAATAAATCCAGAAAATCACACTGTCTGATTTTTAAAGAATTCATTTGCAAATTATGGTGGAAAATAAGTATTTGGTCAATAACAAAAGTTCATCTCAATACTTTGTTATACAGTGGGGAAAAAAGTATTTAGTCAGCCACCAATTGTGCAAGTTCTCCCACTTAAAAAGATGAGGCCGGCCTGTAACTGACATCATAGGTAGACCTCAACTATGAGAGACAAAATGAGAAAACATATCTAGAAAATCACATTGTCTGATTTTTTAATTTATTTGCAAATTATGGTGGAAAATAATTATTTGGTCACCTACAAACAAGTAAGATTTCTGTCTCTCACAGACCTGTAACTTCTTTAAGAGGCTCCTCTGTCCTCCACTCATTACCTGTAGTAATGGCACCTGTTTGACATTGTTATCAGTATAAAAGACACCTGTCCACAACCTCAAACAGTCACACTCCAAACTCCACTTTGGTGAAGACCAAAGAGCTGAGGAAGGACACCAGAAACAAAATTGTAAATCTGCACCAGGCTGGGAAGACTGAATCTGCAAATGGCAAGCAGCTTGGTGTGAAGAAATCAACTGTAAATTGAGAACCACCTTGCTCCAGAGATCTGATTTAGTAAATCAGGGATGAGCGGTTACTGGTTTCTTATTGTAATTTTGTTTAAATTATGGTCTCAATCCTCTGACTTTTTTTTTAACAAATAGAAACCCAGCCCCCACCGGGGATGTAGAAAAAAGGATATGTCCTTTGCAAAGGCTATCTTTAATATAATCCCTCATGGCCTGCCTTTCAGGACCAGAAAGATTGTATAACCAACCCATAGGGATAGAAGAAGATCACAATCATATGATCTATGAGGCAAAAGCAGACCAACCCCAGACTCAGAAAAGACATCAGCAAAATCTTGATAATAAGGCAAAGACAGAGTAACAGACACAATAGTCAGAGATATACTAAATTTAAAATATTCAGAATTCCATTTAAACACATCCTCCTGTCTCCAATGAATTATAGGATTATGTGTCAGTAACCAAGGAAACCCCAAAACCAAATCTTAAGTACAAAAAAGGAAATGGACTCAGTGTATAGTACCTACAATAGTGACCAGATTTGTAGTAAACTTAACTGTATTCTGGGAAAGAGGTGTGTTACCAATTACGGTCACACTGACTGGACTCGTGAGAGGTATCAAAGGTATATGTAACATCTGAGCAACCTGCGAGTCCAGAAAGTTGCTGAATCACAGTAAAAAAAAAAGCGTTACCAGAAAAGACATTATCATAGAACAATTAACTTGTAAGAAAAATTTCTTTTTGGAGATTATGGGAAATACTTGACTGACTAGGTGGTCCTTCTGAAAACCAACTAGGTGCTGGAGTTTTCCGGAACTGGACACTTGTAACAGTTTTTAAGAACATCACCAGCATCTCCACAGTATAAAAAACACCACGCTATCACCGCAATAATCTCCTGTCACGAATCCTAACTGCATAAGTTCTGGGCATGACTCTGGAGTGGACTAAAGTAGTAGAGTGCAAAGATTGTTCCTTCTTAAGTTCACATAAATGAAGGTCTAAACAAATAGCAAGTGTCATGATTTCATCCAAAGATGAGGGTTGTGGATATTTGACTAACAAGTTCTTTATAGTGTCTGATAGGCCTTGATGAAACTGACAGCAGAAAGCTGGATCATTCCACTGAGAATGAACCAACCACCTTCTGAACACTAATCCTCAACAGGACAGCGTCCTTGTTGGAGGGAAACCAGATTGGATTCAGCCAGGGTTGTAAGATCAGGTTCGTCATAATATAGACCCAGAGCAGTGAAAAACTGGTCCACACAAAACATTTCAGAAGCATGGGGTTTTAATGAAAAGACCCATGTTTGAGGGGTTCCCTGCAGAAGAGAAATAATAATGCCATCCTGTTGCTGTTCTGTACCTTAAGAGTGGGGTTGCAGACAAAATTACAATTTACAACTATCTTGGAAGTTGGCAAAAGTTTTCCGATCACCAGAAAACCTGTCTGGAAGATTTATTTTAGTTCCATGGGAACAGTGGATACAAATAGATTTTGAGGTTGTGCTCTCTCCTGCTTTTGAACCCTCGCAGCCAAATCTTGGACCAACTGGGTAAGACCTTGTACCTATTCTATGATTTTCTGCATATGATCTGTAATGGAAAAAATGGGTATTATAGACCAGCTATACTGTTATGATAGTGTCTCTGGTGCAGTTATCAGAAATTGAAGGAACTGGTTAACAGAGAGCAGTAGAACTAGCTGTTTAAAATTCATGCAAACACCTTCAAAAGTCCCATTGTGAAGCTAGATGATCTTATCCTGAATTTGGGGCCCAAGTTATTACCACAGAAACTGATATAAGAAATAAACTCTACACAATCTGAAGTCAAACCAGAAATGTACAAGGCAGGCAAAACCAGGAGGATAAATCAGTACAGTAAATGTGTCCAAGCCAAAAATCATTCCAAGAGGTTAGTCTGAGAGGTAACATCAGATCCAAAATCAGAAGACAAATGGATTTCAAGAAACAAGCCAAATATCAATATAGAGCAGTCTATCACAAACATCAAGCCTCAGTAAGTGCAACCAAATAGCAGGCACCTGGATGAGCAGGAACAGGGTTTAAAGATCTCTCCTTAGATACTAATTGGATCAGCATAGGAGAGGTCTGAAGACTACAGAAGCTTCACAGGTTCTCACGGTAACCTTAAAGCAACAGCAGCTAAACTGAGATTATTGACAGTGAACATACCTTTCCATACCTGCTGCCAGTGCACCTGTGTTTGTCTGTGGTTATCACGCTTTGGGTCTCTTAATCTTTATTTTGGAGGGGGCACTGGGTGCCACTAGCGGCCCCTGCAAAAGTATTTAAGTGATTTTCAAGCAATTTTGATGGTGATATGGACTCCTTCACGCACTACTGCATATGATTTGTGCTAGCATGGCAATCACAGTGTGGACACATTACCTAATGAACAATATTGCAGTGCTATAAACCATATCTTCTCTAAGGAGTTCTATGTTTGTTACACCCTTGCATAATTTACTATCTTCCATTACATTTTTAAGATAGCATTACATAATTGTATTGTTATTATGGTTAAAAAAAATATGTCAATTACAGTACATTCAACTAAATTTAGAGTGAGGACATCAATAAAAAGGAAGGGAAAACTGTCATATCTAATCTGCCCTAACTGTGAAAAAAAATATTTCTGTTTCCAAATGGCAATAGGATTGAATCACCATTCAAACAAAAACTCTATTTAATTCCATAAGTGTTAATGCAATGTTTGTTACTGAAGCTCCCAGCTACCATCATTGCCAACAGAATGAAATGCTAGATTTCGGAAGGTAATATATTTATAATAATACAATATTTGCTATAACTTTTTTCCAACAGTATCACATATTAATTTCAGTTTTTTATAAAACATATTTTTTTGCAGATCAATACTGGAAAATACTTTTACTAGCTTATCTTGAACTTTGCTTGGTCTTCCATTCCGGATATCTTTGTTCCATAATCTCCATGTTAATTGTGTGATTGGTTTGCTTATCTTACATGAACCACACTGCCTCTATAATATGTTTTACACCAGGCCAATGACACATGTTGATTGAGGGCATCTCATTGCAATGCTTAATAACTGGAATGTAATTGGAAGATAAAGTTCCAATACATAATTTATCTTCAATTCTGCAGAAACAGTGCCGGGATGATCTGCCGTGAAACGTCTAAATCAGTGGAAGTAATCAAACGATAGGAAGATTTATGTTCACCGCTTTTAGAGAAGTAATTATCATTCTACATGGAGACACAATACTCAGTCACTATGCAGGATGTGGAACTGATGGGATTCTTATCAATGCTTAGAGACGTGGTTGTCTGTATAATAAAATACACACAAAGAATATTGTCTAATGCATGGGGTTCCCATCATGGTATCGAAAAGTGTTGTTCACCTGTTCATACAATAGTTATCATTTTACAGATTGAGGCTCTTCAAGGGTATTCCCATCTTAGCCTGTCATGCAAAATTAGAAACTATTTTGGGAGATCCCATTAGCAACCGATCACATTTCTGCTTTTATGTTTCAAAGAGCTTTTGAAAGATGAGAGCTGGAATCTGTATAGTTGGTGCAATAACATTTCTTTTTTTTTTCCAATCTTTATTTTATTGAATTTTTGGACTTTTACAGACAGAAAATATAATATAATACAATATAATAATTGGTTTGTCGGAATAGACTTTAAGGGCAAAATAATTGCAAAATAAGCCATAATGGAAATAAAGGTATACAAATGAACAAAACAAATAAGCATGTAAACAGGAGAACAAGTAAACAAGTTTTGCAAGAAACACTGACCGACACATCTGAAACCAGAGACATCTAACAAGCAGTAAAGAGAGTGGTGTATCTGGTGAAGAATACATTCTAGGCATAGGGTTCGTCAGGGAATGAGAGAAGAAGAGATTGCGAGCTAGGAGGGAAGGCCAGCTTGTCGCCAAAGTTCCCAAGTTTTAGAGATTTTCTACAAAGTTCCTTTAATCTAAATAACTGGTATACATTGTCTGTCCACTGCTGAAGAGTGAGGGGCTCTATCTATAGTCATCTCTGAGAAGTGAGTAATTTGGTTGCCTGACAAACAAGGCAATTAAACAAAACTTAGAAAGCTTGAAGTCTGGAGCAGGGTGTTAGTGTAGTTTATTTTAAGAACGAAAAGATGTCTCTCTATGGCAAATTGCCTTGACTTCACCTTTAGTTGTCTTCCAGAAGAGACCCAAATGACCCAAATGTGGGAAAGAGAGCCTTCAGATATCCCACATCTTCAGCAGTGGTCAGATTGAGATAGCTGACAATCACATTTCTAAAATACCACAGCCTTTTCTGTCTTTATAACAGACTTGCAGCTTTGGAGGTGATTCTTATCTGTACACACCAGAGCATTTTTTTTTCTGGTATTGGGGTGAATTTTTTAAGAATGGCGCTTCCAGTCTTAATAAGTCTGAATTAATAAGATGCTCTGGCCTATTAATAAATCAGGCACACTCCCATGCAACAGAATTTTCTTAATTTTCCTAATAAATTTGTTGGGTTGAGGAGTCCCAGGCTGGCCTGTTCTCCACTCCCACAACAGTAGCAGGTGAGGCACAGAATGAGGGATGTGGGACATATTTGGAACAAGATAAGACCATGTGCTAAAGATGTGCCACATTAATACCCATCTATGCCAGAAAACTGGGTACTCATTTTTTGTCATTTTTTTTTATCCTTTTTTGTTTAAGGAGGCCAAAGAGACACAATGGACATAATATGCTAATGGCACTTACCAGGCCTAAGCCTACATGATTGTATTTGTTTTCCATATACTTGCTGCAATTCTTTAATTGTGGCTAGTATCCAACCCCTTTCATTTCTATGTCCCCATACACTGACCATAGCTTTTACAGATCAGTGTTCATTCTGTAGAAACCATCTGCAAATTATGGATCAGGTCCTATTTCTGTCCATATCTGCTACACAGACGTACCATGTAATTTTATTTCTATGCAAGTGAGGGGAGAAGTACTTGGGGGCATGCCTCATCTTGCCTGTGCTTAGGTCTTAGCTCTAGATTCACTTGATATTCTCCCTAGATTCCTTTGATATTCTCCCTATATTCATTTGGATATGAATAAAATTACAATTTACATGAAAATTGGTCTTCAATATTGAATAAGGCTGAGTTCACTTCTGTGTCTGAGTCTCTGTTTAGAGAGTCTGTCATGGTGACCGCTGAAATCACCGAATGAAAAAGTGCTGCAATTTCTACTTTTTTCATCCAGTGTTTTCAGTTTAAAAGAACGGACACCTGATGGCTCCCATTATAGCAAATAATACCACAAGTGGTGTCTTTTGGTGTTTTAGCGGTACGTGTATCCCTAATTCAGGTCTTCCAATGGATAAGAGCAACGGGCACTGTGGCTCAGATGTGAACATAGCTAAACAGAGACATATTTGGAAACTCTAGAAACAACACTACAAGATACTGTGATTTGGTTTATAACAAATTTACTGCTGACAGACTTTCTTTAAGAGCTCATTTATTTACAATGTATACTGTAGGCTCCAGAAATCCTCCAGTGACATTTACCGCTGAATTCAATGAATGTAAAAAAGGAAATGAAAATTGCAGACTAAACTTTTAATTTTGACATTTTTTAAAGGAAACTGCTGTCATTGATAAAACATCCAACATTACTTAATACTATTGAACAAGAAGGGAATGTGAGACTGTGCAGTGGAATTTTGGCTTTACTGATTCTGGAAGCAAGAGTTTCAAGACACCTGAAGAAAGTGCACATTAAAAAAGGTAAATCTATTATAAAATATATTCCATGCTGTTTGTTTAATCTGATATCTCAGTTTTTCACTCTGAAATTCAGATTCTGTTGCTTTAATGTATTGGATGGCTCAAGAGCCTTTTCTCTACAATGTTCCATGTCAGGATACGTTGTTGGTATTCGGTGAACACACTGTTAATCTGTGAAAATACAATTATAGGTTGTTGCCTATGATTTATTGTAATAAACTTTGTCTTCTTATTATTGTGTTACTTTGAAATTGTATTTTTTTGTTCTATATTTTGTTGGTACTGGTCATATAAATAACATAGTGTATACTTTTAACCTTAATTCATAGCAAATTAGGCTGTATACTGTTACAATCTCTCCGTAACAGAATAATCCCTTTGTAGAAGAAAACAGCCAATGTTGCAGTATTGTAGGAATTGCTTAAAGCATCGATTCATTTTAACTCCATGGCATAACCTTGTTAAATCTTGCTTCTTGCCAGGAGTACATACAGTACTTGGATTATCAACATTTCAAGATGATTGTAAATGTGTCTATATGTCTAAATTCAGATTGCATTTAAGCCCAATGTCAAACAAACCTATACTGCAATTCAAGGGATGTGATGGTATATTGTTACATAAAAGATTATAGAAGGTATAGATTTTTTTTTTTTTACAGGCATAGATTTTTTTTGTCTTTTCCTAGCACATTTTTATTCATTTTTTTTCGTCACACAAACTAATAACTACTTTTCATCACTAAAACCAATACTGAGCAAAAGTATTTAAACATATACAGTGCCCATACTTTTGGATATATCTGCTATTGTCCTCCTTTGTATTAAAAAGTACTATACTTTGTAATGGTTTCTTGTTATTTTGAGAACTGTAGCAATATACAGTATGCTTTTCAGTAATGAAAAGGAAAACTTCTCAGATGTACTGTGATAAAAAGACACATTTTTTACATTTCTACCCCATGGTTACTGGACAGTATACTAATACTAGATAATTTTTGTCAGCTATATACTGCAAGTTAAATGGCCTTACATTGGCAGAAGTTTACTATTCCCTATATGAAAACTGGCATAAATGGGAGTAGTTGTGGCACATCTTTAACTCACACCTCCCGTTTTTGCCATAAAAGTTCCATGTTGATCTTTTTGTGCCGGCTCGCCAATTTTTTATTAAGTGGGCACAACGGGATGAAGACCAAGGTGGGCCAGTACATGGACACCATTACCCAATAAATTTACTATAACACATGGCAGAAATCTGGTGTGAATTATACCTCAATTCTATGCCAGTCCCTGACTCGCATTGATTTCAATTCTGGCGTACAGAAACGAGCCTGAATTATTAAGAGATTGGTGCCTTTAAATTCAGGCATCTCTCACTCCACAACATCGCTGCTGATGTCCCAATGTTTTCAACCTTTACAAAGGTAGAAACTGTGCTGAAAACTCACACTATGAATTGACATGCTGCAAGTTGAAAACCGCAGGGCAGGCCAATTTGTGCTGTGGACTTTTTCTTAGTATGTGTTAGACTAGTGTAGGTGGATAGGCTCAGTGGTAGCAGCAGCAGACCCAGACAGTCAAAGACAGACACAAAAAGTTAAACAGATTTTTACCCTGTACGTTTATTTTGAAAAAACAACTGGCAGAAAATAAACAAGCCTTAACTTCAGGCAAAAATAATACAAAAAACTCCTGCTTGTCTGAGCTACTAACTAAACAGGTAATCTCCTATCTGTACGTGTGGCTTGCTTCAGCCACATGGTCAGTATACAGGGAAAAACACAGTGGCAGCAGTTCACACCAGAATCTTACCAGTTTTCACAAGTTTTGGGCAGAACCCAGCTCCTCCTCTCTCCCCCAGGAACTGCTCAGGACTGAGGTCTTGACAACCTTTTATAGACCTTTACTGAGGCCCAGCTCCCACCTGTGATTGAAGGCCCCTCCCTAGTAGGACAAGAAGTGGTTAACAGAAAGGCCTTCTCACAGCTGAGGTTTTGTTACAGATATCCGTGTTGCAACCTCACTTACCATGCAAAAGTGAGGAATCTGGCGGAGACATAGCAACCTTCCAGAACTTTACCTGTCACCTTCTCACACTAGATAGTCTAATATCTGTACCTAATAAGTTGGCATGTGACATAGACTTTTTATTTATTTTTATAAAGACTTCAGGGTATTTCCATGTGTGTGGTCTCAGCTTATTACACATATATATGATTTTGTAGGTATAATACTTGAGACATTTACCAGCCCAGACCTATTTTAAGAACTCATAAGTGCAAGATTAAACACCAACTTCTCACAACTTCACATAATATATTGTGACAGCACACCATGGTTAAACCACAGCAAAACAACATGCAAACAACAACAATCTGTAACAAGGGACTTCTACTATCGGTATTTCCTTACCAAAGCTCAAATTTATTATAGACTTCAATTTCTCATGAAACAAGTTCAATACAGTATCACAAAATAGTATCAAAACCATTGACAGGCTACATATCACAACCAAAAAAGAGTTTTTTGATCTCAGCTCACTGCTTAACGTTGAAGAATGTGCCCCACATCCACATTGGTACACCAACTGGAGGCTCCACATCAGTTGTGGGTACAATATGAAGACAGAGGAAATGTACCTAGCACTCATCTAGGCAACAATTGAAATGAACAGTGTCTAGAAACCGCATTTCTAGGGTCTGAATTATGGAGGACTGACTGACCATGATTTTTTTCAGAATATGTTAAATTTTTTTCCTTTTTCCTTCTTTGGAAAAAAAAATGTGCATTTTTTAATTTCAATAAGTTTTTATTGATTTTAAACAAGAAAACAATGAACAAGACAGGGTTGTTGATCATGGTAATAACAATCCTCAATAATAGCAAAATAAGTCGACAATAAAAATAGAATGATGATAGTAATAAGGCATAGACAAACCAACTGTAAGGCAGCCGTAGCGTTGTACAGTACCCAGCAGTCCGAACACCTCAAAGAATACAGTTTGTAAGATAATCAATCCATAGTGAAGACCATGAAGGACGAGGAAGTGAGAGCAAGGTAAATATAACATAACATAACATTACATAATAATATAACATCACATGACATAACATAGGCCTAGCTACACAAGATGCAATATCAGAACAGAGCAGCACAGAACATAAAGAAAGAAAGGAAGAGGCTCCCCAAGTACAGCAATATAAGGAGTATCAACTACTGTATGTACCTTATATATAACGCATATAATATCTTAAGAGGCAACCGGGGGTGGGGGGGGGAACCTTGTAATCTAACTCTCCCAGCTATCCCCGAACCTCTCCATACTACCATTACAACTGGCAAAGATCTGTTCAAATTGGCAATTCGTTGTCACATTAGAGATCAGTTCCGATAGGGTCGGGCATGAGTCAGATTTCCATCTGCGCGCAATCAATAAGCGGCAGCACCTAGAATGTGACACAGTACTGTTCTAGCTTATGCAGAACCAGATGGATGCCCAGCAGTAGCAAAGCCATCTCAGGTTTAAAACTAATATGCTCATAGCATACAATCCTTATTAGTGCGAAAATGTGCAATTTAAATAAAAAAAAAAAAAAGTGTCTGCATGATTCCTGCATAAAAGGCCTATGTCTGCATATCATAAGACAGCCACTGGGTGGCCACACATAAACACATAAAGAATATGCGCCCCATTTCAGAGTATTTCAAATTCATGTTGTTTTGTAAAGCTGGTCATCTCATGATACACATATATATACACGTCCAACCAAAAGGAAAAGTAAGAAAGGATTCAACTGTATGTGCCACTTATAATACTGGTTTGTCTTATGTGGTAAAGGATTGTTTGAGTTCCCTCAACCACCAGAGCTTAAGTATGACTGCTGCCTCTGCACCCATTAATAGCTACCTCTGATTAAAATCATTTTTATTGCTTTGTTCTTACTCTTTTGATGAGTTAATAAACCTATTATATAATCTGAATTAATTGTTATTAATTGTTACTACAGTAGCCATTTTTACTGTTATTTGTGCTCTTTTGTATTAAGGAATATGGTCATAAGGAAAATGTTTCTTCTTTAGTAATTATTCAATTGTTTATATGTATAACTGGCCTATTCTTTTTTAATTGATTATTTTTATGGCTTTTATCACGCTGATGGTGATTTAAGCAATTTAGACAATTATTTTTAATTAAATCAAAGCAGTACCACCAGCTGCTACCATGAAAACAGCATGTGTCTTGACAGCACTTATCTAGAGAAAAAGTAAAAAAAAAGTACAGTGAACATAGTGTAACAGACATTCCAAAGCAACTTTAGAAATAATATACTTTTGTAGGTGGTCTGTCTGTTCATCCATTGCAACTTTTCAGCTGTACTCTAGACGAGAAAGTGAATAAATGGATTATTTACAATGAATGCTTCCCCCATCTTCCCTTTTTGACTATGAATTTGGATGTTAGATCTGGTCCTCTAGACATGAGCATCCTGCTATTTGTTATTATCCCTGTTTTGGCCCTGGGCGTTCTGTAATATACACTGTTACCTGTCTGGCCCCTTGGATCTCTGCAATACAGTGGGGAAAAAAAAGTATTTAGTCAGCCACCAATTGTGCAAGTTCTCCCACTTAAAAAGATGAGAGAGGCCTGTAATTGACATCATAGGTAGACCTCAACTATGAGAGACAAAATGAGAAAACAAATCCAGAAAATGACATTGTCTGATTTTTAAAGAATTTATTTTCTAATTATGGTGGAAAATAAGTATTTGGTCACCTACAAACAAGCAAGATTTCTGGCTCTCACAGACCTGTAACTTCTTCTTTAAGAGGCTTTTCTGTCCTCCACTCATTACCTGTAGTAATGGCTCCTGTTTGACATTGTTATCAGTATAAAAGACACCTGTCCACAACCGCAAACAGTCACACTCCAAACTCCACTATGGTGAAGACCAAAGAGCTGTGGAAGGACACCAGAAATAAAATTGTAGACCTGCACCAGGCTGGGAAGACTGAATGTGCAATAGGCAAGCAGCTTGGTGTGAAGAAATCAACTGTGGGAGCAATAATTAGAAAATGGAAGACATACAAGACCACTGATAATCTCCCTCGATCAGGGGCTCCACACAAGATCTCACCCCGTGGAGTCAAAATGATCACAAGAACGGTGAGCAAAAATCCCAGAACCACACAGGGGGACCTAGTGAATCACCTGCAGAAAACTGGGACTAACGTAACAAAGGCTACTGTCAGTAACATACTACGCCGCCAGGGACTCAGATCCTGCAGTGCCAGACGTGTCCCCCTGCTTAAGCCAGTACATATCTGGGCCCATCTGAAGTTTGCTAGAGAGCATTTGGATGTTCCAGAAGAGTATTTGGAGAATGTCATATGGTCAGATGAAAGTAGAACTGTTTGGTAGAAACACAACTCGTGGTGTTTGGAGGAGAGTGAATGCTGAGTTGCATCCAAAGAACACCATACCTACTGTGAAGCATGGTTGTGGCAACATCATGCTTTGGGGCTGTTTCTCTGCAAAGGGACCAGGACGACTGATCCGTGTACATGAAAGAATGATTGGGGCCATATATTGTGAGATTTTGAGTGCAAACCTCCTTCCATCAGCAAGGGCATTGAAGATGAAACGTGGCTGAGTCTTTCAGCATGACAATGATCCCAACCACACCGCCAGGGCAACGAAGGAGGGGCTTCATAAGAAGCATTTCAAGGTCCTGGAGTGGCCTAGCCAGTCTCCAGATCTCAACCAACATAGAAAACCTTTGGAGGGAGTTGAAAGTCCATGTTGCCCAGCAACAGCCCAAATTCATCACTGCTCTAGAGGAGATCTGCATGGAGGAATGGGCCAACATACCAGCAACAGTGTGTACCAACCTTGTGAAGACTTACAGAAAACGTTTGACCTCTGTCATTGCCAACAAAGGATATACTGTATAACAAAGTATTGAGATGAACTTTTGTTATTGACCAAATACTTATTTTCCACCATAATTTGCAAATAAATTCTTTAAAAATCAGACAATGTGATTTTCTGGATTTGTTTTCTTTTGTTGTCTCTCATAGTTGAGGTCTACCTATGATGTCAATTACAGGCCTCTCTCATCTTTTTAAGTGGGAGAACTTGCACAATTGGTGGCTGACTAAATACTTTTTACCCCACTGTATATTCCTGTGGCCATGTGCCTCCTGCTACCTGTGTTTGTCTTGTCCGGTTCCCTGTCTGATTTTAGTCTCTGTTCACTTTATGCATTTTATTCTGTTTCTGTGGTGCTCAGTACCGCTGTTCTGTCTGCCTGGTCAGTTGCTACCAACCTGGGACCACTGCAGGAGGTAGTGCTCTGTCAGACTCTCTGCAGCAATGACCAGATTCCCGTATGTAGGTTAAAGGGTGAAGACTGGAGAGTCTGCTGGGATAACACCCTTAGAGTTGGCCTTAAACCAAATAAGTTAGTTTGGTAGCACGGAGTTCACAATCTGCTGCCGATGACATAAAGTTTGTTAATAAAGTATTTTACAACATTTATTAATGACACAAATAATGCCAGAAATACAAATGTTGTTCCCAAGTTTAGTTCCGCATTAAAGCATACTATAGCTGCTGTTTCAGGTGAATTTTAAGAAAAGGCTGTCATATGTGTACATATGGAAAACTGTACTTCTTACCATTTACTGACATTTTGTATTTATCAGCAATTTTAGCCACTGCATGCTACGTATTGAATTGTTAGTTTTTTCCTAGGTTGCGGATTTGCTGTTTTAGCCACTGCATGCTACATATCGAATTGTCATTTTTTTTTCCTAGGCTGCGGATTTGTTGTATACAGACGAATGTATCTGTATACAACAGATTCAGCCTTACAAAGAAGTCACAGAATTTATGAGTGTTTGTGCCTCTGCCTCTTGCTGCAGCTGCTTCCTTATCCTCCTACCCTTCCTTTCACCATAGACTAGTAAATAGCTTATTCAGATAACCGACTACATCGGCCATGTGGCACCCATGATGCATGAAAAAGTAGAGCCATTATTTTTTATTGTTCAGACTACTTGTACTGTTTCATGGACCCGATTCACCAATTGATTGTGAATGGGTCTGTATAAAAACTGGGTGCCGCGTCTTGGCTTGGTCACGTGAATATACCTTAAATGGGTAGAAGCTGAACCTGAACTTCAGTGTGCTGATACTGCACTTTATTTCTTCCTCTCTGAACACATATTTTTAACCTTTTTTTTCTGTAATAACATACATCATAAAGTTTCTTACCACTGCTTGTACTGTTGGTTTATGGAAAAAAAATAAACAATTGTTGTAAGATTTTACCACATATTTAATATTAGACTTTTTTTTGAGTTTCCCTTAATGCTGTTCAGTTGGTATGATCAAGCTCAGATAACGTGTCTTGTGTATTTCATCATCTGCTGCCTCTTGTTTGGATCTATTCTGCATACATAAACTCAGCCTTGGTTCTGCATTACTTTGAGCTATTTATTAGTTTTGACTTTTTCATTAAACCTTCTATGATTTATTTATTTTATTTTATTTAAATTGGCTTCAATTTTTCATAAACCATTAAGAATCCCTATGCTTTTTTCAACCAGAGTTCAATTTATTAAATAGTTTTTGTATCTCAAAATGCCATTTCTTGAGTTATAAAATATGCAAGTGCTATAATTAAGCTTCTTATTGAAAATGAGAAAAAAAGCAGTTTAAAAAGACAGAATAACATATGCAGACTAGCGGCTAGCGTTACCTATAAACTGTTTACTCGTGAGAGTTTGTTCTGTGCAGCTATTCTTTATTATTGCTATCACTAAACTGTTCATAGAAGTAGTATAAGAGATCCTCCAAATAGTGCTTGGTTAAGGCATCTGTTTAATTTCAGTCTATCGAGTTCTCTTCCATAAATTCAACTTGCATAAGTAAATGGCATTGT
Organism: Leptodactylus fallax; assembly: GCA_947044405.1. Taxonomy (NCBI): domain Eukaryota; kingdom Metazoa; phylum Chordata; class Amphibia; order Anura; family Leptodactylidae; genus Leptodactylus; species Leptodactylus fallax. The sequence continues at coordinate 2,777,702 of CAMRHE010000019.1, forward strand.
TGCTCATAGCTCAAAATTGTGTCATGTTCCACCTATATATTTGCACTAAGGCCTCATTCACATGACCGTATTCCATCCCGGAATCCTAGTCCGTATGAAGGCCATATTTCCCGGACTGACCATGGCCATGGAACTCACTGTATCATGGTGAGAAGATATAATGCAGTGAGCTCCTGAACAGTGAGCAGCCAGTCTACTACAGTAGCAATTGGACCGTTCAGAAGCTTACTGCATCATATCTCACCTTGATGCAGTGAGTTCCATACACACGGCTGAGGTCAATCCGGGAAATATGGCCCTCATAGGGACCGGGCTTCCAGAATGTGAGACTGGCCTATTCATACTTTATATATTGCATGGATGGCTAGTCATTTAATGGTTGGCATGCAGTACTAAATGCTGTAACTTGAAACATGTAGAGCCAGCTGAAATCTCCACTGGTGATAACAGCTGTTTTCTGAAGATGAAACCACAGCGATCAGCTGATCATTAGGCTAGGTTCAACATAAAAAGGGGTGGTTATGATATAAAACTCCATTATGAATTCATTTGTTAATTGGATATGCCATATTTTTTGGAAGATAAGACATATCTGACTATAAGACACGCCCCCATTTTAGTCTAGAAAAATTAGGAAAAAATGTATCATATTAAATTAACCTACCCTGGTGGTCAAATGGAGCAGAAGGGTCAATGTCACTAACTGGTATGCTAAGAAAGATAAAGGGGGTTATGAGCTAACAGTACAATGCCCTATTAGTGGCCTCCACATGGTATAATGTCCTACTGGTGCCTCCACTCAGTATATAGGCATTAGTGCCCCCACACAGTATGATGCTCAGGAGTGCCTCCCACACAGTATAACCTCCTGACATTTACACAGTGATAACACACAAAAAATGCATTTTAGAGTATGAAAAATACAGTAATTCCACAACTATCACGTCCACATGAAAGCATAATGGAAAACTCAGCTCATAATGTACATGTAGTATACATAATTCATAGAGCAATGTTAAATCTCCAATAAACTTGAACAGAACCTCTTCTACCTCATCCCCATTACCTTACCTTGCTTTAATTTGGTTATATAATTTCTCATGAAACTGATTCAATACAATATCGCTACATGCAAGCAAAAACCTTGGCAGTCAAACTCTTGGTGACCACACATAGACACAAAAAGGATAGATATCTTATGATAGAGTAGCATGAAATCATGTTTTTTTGGGGGAAAAAAAGGTAATCTTCTGCTATACATCTTAGAATATGGTGAATCAATAGGAATGCTAAGGAAAGATGCATCTGAGATGAACTTGACATGTGTGATATACACACGTGAACAAAATTGTTGGTACCCCTCGCTTAATGAAAGAAAAACCCACAATGGTCACAGAAATAACTTGAATCTGACAAAAGTAATAATATATAAAAATTCTATGAAAATTAACAAATGAAAGTCAGACATTGCTTTTCAACCATGCTTCAACAGATTTTTTTAAAAAAGAAAACTCATGAAACATGCTTGGACAGAAATGATGGTACCCTTAACTTAATATTTTGTTGCTCAACCTTTTCAGGCAATCACTGCAATCAAACGATTCCTGTAACTGTCAATGAGACTTCTGCACCTCTCAACAGGTATTTTGGCCCACTCCTCATGAGCAAACTGCTCAAGTTGTCTCGGGTTTGAAGGGTGCCTTTTCCAGATGGCATGAGTCTTGAGATTTCATTGTACCCTGCACAGATTCAAGACACCCTGTGCCAGATGCAGCAAAGCAGCCCCAGAACATAACAGAGTCTCCTCCATGTTTCACAGTAGGGACAGAGTTCTTTTCAAGATATGCTTCATTTTTCCATCTGTGAACATAGAGCTGATGTGCCTTGCCAAAAATTTCGATTTTTGTCTCATCAGTCCATAGGACATTCTCCCAGAAGCTTTGTAGCAAATTGGCAAGTTCCAGTTTTGTCAGATTCAAGTTATTTCTGTGACCATTGTGGGTTTTTCTTTCATTAAACGAGGGGTACCAACAATTTTGTCCACGTGTGTATATGTACAGTCTGTGAATGCATGTTAGTGGTCTCAGAATGATATGGGTTCAAGAACTAAATAACAAATTTCTGACCTTTGAACCTGCTTAAGGGGGGCTTGTTTGGCATGTTGCTTTTAATATTGAGACTGAGACACAAATACATTAGCTATGGATGAAAGCATTTTGCTGAAGCTTGTAAGCAGAACAGAAACCTAATGTATTTTCTTTGTTTTCCTTCTTCAAAAGCTTTTTGTTATATCAACTGAAACATATAAAGAAGCCAGCACAATTATATGTATACAAGTAATATAAGTTTATGTGAGGTAAAAGCTAGTTATTGGACAGAGAAACCAAAACTTAAAAAATATTCACAGTCAAGACTACATGGAACAAATTGGGAATCATGAGCGCTTACAAAAAGAATGTGCTCCAATATCACCTGATACATTTGAGTTAGCTTGTAGTATAAAAAATTGGACATACTGTATATGATTATTTTTATACCTTTTGTTTGCAATTTCCTACTCATGCAGGTTAAGCAACCATTTTTTATGATGTTAAAGAGGAGATTTCACTACCTTTAATAAGTGCGACTCCCCTGGAGCACAGATGGCCTTTTTTTTTCCTCTGGATCCTCAGAATTCCAGAGCAATCGGTTTCAGCACCAAATATGTTAATTAGTTTATCTATTGTCAAGTGGGTGGTCTTGGACTGGAACAGTCAGTACCAGACTGCCCACCTCACGGTAGAGAGCCTAATTAGCATTTTAGATTCTAGAGGATAATTATCTGTCCTGTTCATGTCAAAGGCGCACTTGACAATACAGTTATCAGAGTCATGTACCCTTGTGTTCATCACATGATCAAGACAGATTTGGATCTTTTATAAGTAAACAGAGAAGTTCCACTGACTAACAATAATTACTTTATTTATATAGCGCCAACATATTCCACAGCACTTCATAAGTCAGAGGTACATGAGCAGATAATATTTGACATTACAATGTAACAAAGAAATTAACATATCAAACAATAGGAGTGAGGGCCCTGCTCGCAAGAGCTTACAATCTATGAAGAAATAGGGAGGCACTAGAGGTAAGAGGGCTTGTTTAGTACAATGGTCCAGCCATGTTTTAATAAATAAGGTCATATAACTGAAGCTGTATGAGCCGTCACCAGCCGGTGTCTGTGAATATACAAATACTAAGTACAGGGAGTGCAGAATGACTTCTAGATATAGGGGTTAGGTTGTGAGGAATAGAGCAAGAAGGATAACTTAGGATAAGAAATGTTAGTGTAGTGTGTGGAGGTGTAGAACAATGTGATCAGGTCATGTGATAAGCCTACCTAAACAAATGTGATTTAAGGGTATTTTGAAGCTGCTCTAGTTGGGTATGGATGACTAAATAACTGCAAGGAGAGAATTTGGTATATAAAGTACAGTATATTGGAAAATTGTTAAATTTTTCATTGTGATAAAACTAATATTTATTTGCCAAAATTGTTAACATCCTTTTAACTTGCCTTTTTTTCAGTATTAGTAAGCACATACACTTCATTTGTCCATGGCACTAGGGGGCTAATATAATACATCAATAATACAGTACAGTTGACAGTATGCTATTTTCTATATTTCAACCACCAGTACTATATACTGGTAAGAATTTAAGGATAAGGCCTTAGCGGAACGCAGCTAAAAACCGCTGCAGAAAAAACATGTTTTTTGCTGTGTTTTTCTCTGCAGTTTTCTTCCCTTATTATATTTAGAGGAAAAACACAAGTGTTACCGCAGTTAAAATTGACATGCTTTGTTTTTCAAATGTTTGGATGGGATTTGCCAGAATGTCATCACTTTCCTGTACTGTAAACTGCATTTTTTTTTCTGCTACATTTTCGCAATGTGGGGCCTCAGCCTAAAGCCCATCTTGTGTGATATCAACATTTCAACCTGAAATGCAAAAAATACATGTAATTATCTTTTTTTTTTTTTTTTTTTTTTTTTACATAATTGTGTTTACTATGTTAAGATGGCTTGCTTGTGCCATGTAGTGCAAGCTTGAAAAATCCAGAGTTTTGTAGCCATAGAAATGCAAGTTAAAACAAGTGTTTCCTTATATCTGTTATGAAAGAAATGCATTTCTAAGTTTTTTAGGTTCTCCTTTTTTATGCTACGTCAATATGTATGACATCTTTTCACAGAATTTATTTTTCTGCCAAGTGTTGACATTTAGAGTAAGCACTAAAGAAATATCATCTAAGTATTTCTATTAATATACCATTCTGAAGTGTATTTTTCTCTTAAAATATGGGAATTAGTAATACATAAAGAGGTTTTACCAAAGTATATCTCCACAAGATAGGGGATAAGTTTCTGAACCCTAGGGATTTCAACCACTGGGACACACAGGAATCACAAGAATAGTTGTCACCTTGTGTTCCATGTGAGTGGAGCTATGGTGTGCATGTGTAAGGAGGTTAAGGGTAATGTCCTTGGTTCAGCAATCTTAAAGAGGACCTTTCACGTCCTCATGTATATGTGGTTTTACATACCGCTAGAAAGCTGACAGCGCGCTGAATTCAGCGCACTGCTGGCTTTCCCATTATATGCCCCGGGGCTGGAGATATCGGGGGTCTAAATTTCACCGTTCACTGTCAGAAGGGCGTTCCTGACAGTCTAGCTGTGCTCTGAGCAACACCCTCCCTGACAGTATTCCTCCATAGCTCTGTAGTGGGGGGGCGTTCCTCACAGCTCAACGTCATCACTGGGTGGTAAGGAACGCCCCCTCTCTCTGTCCTCATCCATAGCCGAGTACTGTCAGAGGGGGCGTTCCTCACAGCCCAGTGATGACGCTGAGCTGTAAGGAACGCCCCCCCCCAGTACAACTCTATGGACTAGTACTGTCATGGAGGGTGTTCCTCACAGTGCAGCTACACTGTCAGGAATGCCCTTCTGACAGTGAACGGTGAAATTTAGACCCCCGATATCTCCAGCCCCGGGGCACATACCGGGAAAGCCGGCAGTGCGCTGAATTCAGCACGCTGTCAGCTTTCTAGCGGTATGTAAAACCACATATACATGAGGACGTGAAAGGTCCTCTTTAAGTGGGTAACCATAGATGGCCATATGTAGAGTCCATGCCCAAGACAGGCTACTAACTCATGTGAGTATGTAGTGGTGTATGTATTCGATGTGATGCTCTTTATTACCCAATGTTATGTTATGCTAGGTACCGTAGATGATGTGATGTGTATTTTGTTATGTTACTTTTGCAAGTGCAATGGTATGGGCACAATGGGATTGCACCTAAGTGTTAGACCACAGAGGGAGTTATTTGGACATGTCCTGTGGTAGGACCCTGCACTAAGCTGCAGTGTGAAGCTTAGTTATGCCAGTGTGAGTTATGCCAGTTTAAATATTAGATCTTTTTGGCAGATGATGGCAATTTTTTTTGGTCAGTCATTTTCCCTAGCATTCACAAGAATGGGGGTCTGAAACTGTCCCATGTGAATGGAGTGGCATGGTCATCACTCCATTCACTGCTATAGGACTTCTGAAAAATCTATGGCATCTCGACAAAGGTAAATGAAGCAGTGGCCAAACACGCACACTGCCATGGAAACTTATGTACCCCAATTTTTGTGACTGATGGGTGTTCCAGTGGTCAGACTCCCAGGAATCAGATACTTATCCCTATCCCATAGATAAGGAATTAATGTCATTAGTGGAGAAACCTCTTTAATAAAGAAGTGGAAGTCATTTAAACCAAACAGCAAACACTCCCTAAATATTGACGTTTTGCTGCCTGGATGACAATCAGATTATAACTGGACAATATCATGTGTACAAGGCCAAAAAAGCTAAAAGTCATAAATCAATTTAAAAGCTATTTTTTTCTGTGGCCTAGGCAACATCTGATGTGAGTGAGATATTAAATTTGATGATCCATTAGAAGTAACAATATCAGCAGGTTTGCGTTTCTACATAGCTGATGTATAATGTTCCTGCTTAATGATGCTTTATAAGTGGTTCTAGCAATGCAACACTGATTTCATAGCCCAGGCTCAAAAATGATTTTTTTCACAGACCAAAGACACTATGAACACCCCCACCCACCCTCTCATCTCTGCCTATAAGATTTAAAAAACTCTGCGAACATACTTTCTATGAGAGAGTGGTCATCATGGAAACCATTTTCTTGGAATTCGGTAATTCTAAATAGGTTACATTGCATAATTCTTAGCTAAATAAAATAAAGCTATAATATTTTACATATTGTTACAGCTATTATTAATATTTGTTTCAAGCATTTTGTGGAATTAACCGTTTATGGTTATGAATACAGTGAACAAATTGACAACTGGGTTTTACCAGTTGGGTGTTTGACCCTGCACACACCAAGAATGTCCAATCAGTGCTTACAGTAATGCTGCAAAGGGAAACGCTCCTTTGATTGGGTAGTGTTAACATCCAGTTGTCATATTCTTTCATAAATTTTAGAAGGAACAAAAGAAGAACAGGACAATGCAGTTATAAGAAAAGATGCTCCCGAATTGTTATTTTATAGGAAATACAGTCATATGAAAAAGTTTGGGCACCCCTATTAATCTTAATCATTTTTAGTTCTAAATATTTGGGTGTTTGCAACAGCCATTTCAATTTTTCAATTTGATATATCTAATAACTGATGAACACAGTAATATTTCAGGATTGAAATGAGGTTTATTGTACTAACAGAAAATGTGCAATATGCATTAAACCAAAATTTGACCGGTGCAAAAATTTGGGTACCCTTATCATTTTATTGATTTGAATACTCCTAACTACTTTTTACTGACTTACTGAAGCACAAAATTGGTTTTGTAACCTCACTGAGCTTTGAACTTCATAGCCAGGTGTATCCAATCATGAGAAAAGGTATTTAAGGTGGCCAATTGCAAGTTGTTCTCCTATTTGAATCTCCTCTGAAGAGTGGCATCATGGGCTCCTCAAAACAACTCTCAAATGATCTGAAAACAAAGATTGTTCAACATAGTTGTTCAGGGGAAGGATACAAAAAGTTGTCTCAGAGATTTAACCTGTCAGTTTCCACTGTGAGGAACATAGTAAGGAAATGGAAGACCACAGGGACAGTTCTTGTTAAGCCCAGAAGTGGCAGGCCAAGAAAAATATCAGAAAGGCAGAGAAGAAGAATGGTGAGAACAGTCAAGGACAATCCACAGACCACCTCCAAAGAGCTGCAGCATCATCTTGCTGCAGATGGTGTCACTGTGCATCGGTCAACAATACAGCACACTTTGCACAAGGAGAAGCTGTATGGGAGAGTGATGCGAAAGAAGCCGTTTCTGAAAGCACGCCACAAACAGAGTCGCCTGAGGTATGCAAAAGCACATTTGGACAAGCCAGCTTCATTTTGGAAGAAGGTCCTGTGGACTGATGAAACAAAGATTGAGTTGTTTGGTCATACAAAAAGGCGTTATGCATGGCGTCAAAAAAACACAGCATTCCAAGAAAAACACTTGCTACCCACTGTAAAATTTGGTGGAGGTTCCATCATGCTTTGGGGCTGTGTGGCCAATGCCGGCACCGGGAATCTTGTTAAAGTTGAGGGTCGCATGGATTCAACTCAGTATCAGCAGATTCTTGAGAATAATGTACAAGAATCAGTGACGAATTTGAAGTTACGCCGGGGATGGATATTTCAGCAAGACAATGATCCAAAACACAGCTCCAAATCTACTCAGGCATTCATGCAGAGGAACAATTACAATGTTCTGGAATGGCCATCCCAGTCCCCAGACCTGAATGTCATTGAACATCTGTGGGATAATTTGAAGCGGGCTGTCCATGCTCGGCGACCATCAAACTTAACTGAACTGGAATTGTTTTGTAAAGAGGAATGGTCAAAAATACCTTCATCCAGGATCCAGGAACTGATTAAAAGCTAAAGGAAGCGACTAGAGGCTGTTATTTTTGCAAAAGGAGGATCTACTAAATATTAATGTCACTTTTCTGTTGAGGTGCCCATACTTTTGCACCAGTCAAATTTTGGTTTAATGCATATTGCACATTTTCTGTTAGTACAATAAACCTCATTTCAATCCTGAAATATTACTGTGTCCATCAGTTATTAGATATATCAAATTGAAATGGCTGTTGCAAACACCCAAATATTTAGAACTAAAAATGATTAAGATTAATAGGGGTGCCCAAACTTTTTCATATGACTGTACTAGTATTAACTAAAGAAGACATATCAGGAGAGGGACTGAGCTACTGCTGTAGAAGGGTCCAGAAGCAGCTGTGCTCTTATTCACATCAAAGAGGAAGAGCTGTTGGGGAAAGAAAACCCCACTAAAAACTTTATCCTCCCTTCTGTCACTTGTACATTTCTTCAGCCTCTGTCTGTTTGATCCTTCATTAAGGATATGCGGGAATAAGGTAATGATATCTGCTATGCCAGGTTAAGAAGGCTGTGGGGAAATCCTAGTGTGTATTTAACCCCTCTGCTTCATAACCATCAATTTAGCTTGCTCTTAAAGTTAGTGTATGTATACAGTATGCATCTATGTAATGTATGTGTGTAATACCTGCAGATGCTGACACACTTCAGCCACATGAGGCCTAGCACTGTCATACATCAGAAGGAACCCAGGGCCCACTGCACCTGCATATGGTTTCACAGTGGGTCGGAGGATCTCATCCCAGTACCTAATGGTAGTCAGGGTACCTCTGGCTAGCCCATGGAGGGCTATGCGGCCCTCCAAAGAAATGCTTTCCCACACCATTACTGACCCACTGTCAAACCGGTCATGCTAGAGGATGTTGAAGGCAGCAGAACGTTTTCCATGGCGTCTCCAGTCACGTCTGTCACATGTGCTCATTGTGAACCTGCTCTCATCCGTGAAGAGCACAGGGCACCAATGTCGAATCTGCCAATCTTTGTGTTCTCTGGCAAATGCCAATCGCCCTGCACGGTGTTGGGTTGTAAGCACAACACCCACTTGTGGACGTCGGGCCCTCAAACCACCCTCATGGAGTCTGTTTCTGACAGTTTGAGCCGAAACATGGATGTTGTTGGCCTGCTGGAGGCAATTTTGCAGGGTTCTGCCACTGCTCCTCCTGTTCCTCCTTGCACAAAGGAGGAGGTAGCGGTCCTGATGTTGGGTTGTTGTCCTCCTACGGCCCGCTCCACGTCTCCTGGTGCACTGGCCTGTCTCCTGGTATCTGCTCCATGCTCTGGATACTGTGCTGACAGACACAGCTACCCTTCTTGCCACAGCTCACATTGATGTGCCATCCTGGATGAGCTGCACTACCTGAGCAACTTCTGTGGGTTGTAGACACCGCCTCATGCTAACTCTAGGGGTGAGAGCAATGACAAAATGCAAAAGTGACCAAAACAACAGCCAAATAGGATGAGAACAGAAAAATGGTCTGTGGTCACCATCTGCAGAACCACTGCTTTATAGGGGTGGTCTTGCTTATTGCCTATCATTTCTACTTGTTGTCTGTTCCATTTGTACAACAGCAGGAGAAAATAATTCACATTCAGTGTTGCTTCATAGCTGGACAGGAGTATTCCACAGAAGTGTCATTGACTTGGAGTTACATTGTGTTAAGTGTTCCCTTTATTTTTTTGAGCAGTGTATATACTGTAATCAGTACTAAATCAAAATGAACGCAAAATATCTTCTAATAGATCAGAACAATGGAAAACGCTAAGCCATCATGTCAGTAGTATGGCATGCCATAGCTGAGACATTGGCTAGCTCACAAAGTTCAAGGATCCTGGACTGCCAGGGGAAAGGATAGGTGAACGATGTTTTTTTTTTTTTTTTTTTTTTTAAATAGTTACTCCTTTAACATGTTACTTAAAGGGAACACAGACCAGGTTTTGGGCTACTAAACCAGCAGGATGTTCTTATGTTTCTGGGGTTTAGGGCCCACCAACATGGTGACACCAGTCCCATCCAGGGCTCAGTTTAGTAGTTTATTATTTATTAAGTTTTTATCTGCTGGATATGGGTTTTTTTCCATTTGGCCCTCAGAAGTTAAATCTCCTTTCTGTTCAGGTTGATGCATATATGCAACCCTGTGTTCAATTGGCTTGATAGAATTTTAGAGGCACAGATAAAGGCTGCGGCATCCATAGCTGACTGTGGAATAGATGAGGTGAGATTTTATGCTGTTCCACAATCAGGTGTTGATGCTACAGCCTATTTTTATTTGCTAGATTTTTTTTTTTTTTTTTTTTTACTGTGAATAGTGAATTTGATGTGTTTAACGTTGTATTAGTATAGGGCATCTACCACATCCTGAAAATGTATATACATCACAGTATTTACTTTGAGTCTCATCCAAAGTAAAGTAATTTTTGTGGGTTTTTAGACACTATAAATGGGTAAAAAATATGGTGGTCTTGGGGACAGTTGCTGAGAATATCCCTAGAAAATCAGACTCAATGCTTACTCCATCTTGGTTTTTAACACTTAGGACTTGTTGATGGTATGAGAAGAAAGTCAACACTTCTCACATACCGTATAGCCAAAGATCAAGCTATGAATATCAACACAGCGAATCTGTGTGTAATACAGGGCATCTGTCTGCTATGAGAGGTCAAGCAAAACATTGAAGCACAGATACAGGTTATTTTCCCCATATATCACAATTACTGCTAGTCCATCAGTGTCTTTGGATTATTTATCTAAATAATACTCCCCTATCTGAACCACAAGCAAAATGCATTTATTTTTTTCTTATTGGAATTGATGAGTACTATAATGACAAATGACCACTATGACACCATGTGAATTAGTAACTTGTCTTTCATCCTTTTGTATGAAGGCTATGTCTGGGATTTATGTCTGTCTAGTAGAATCTAATATCTTCTGGTATCAACTTAATGGAAATGAAACTTAGTTTCTAAGTGATCACATCTGCATGATGAAATAACTTTTCTGGACCCATACAATTTTGCATAAAGTGACTATGGGTAAAAATATGTTCTGCACTCATCAGTCAATGCCTTAGTTTGCTGCAGCTCATCACTCATCACAGGGGTCAAGACCTCACCACTGTGAATAGTAATCTGCTTTAATGGTTGAAAGATGAAACGTCATTACTGCAGCGGAGTATTTGAGAGGAGAATATAACACTTTTTGAATCAATACTTCTTTTTTTATAACTGTGATTTTATTAAGTGAGTCATAACAGAGAATAAACTGTAGTACTTCCAGGATAGGAGTTGCCTAAAATGAGGTAAATGTGCTGGGTTTACAAAATTTGGTATGGAGGACTGAGAATGAGAGAATGTCCCTAATGCTATGATTGACTACGTCCGCAAATCAAAAGAGCTGATTATGGTGGCACAGCTTCCGAGTATCTTGGGTTAATACATATTTATTTTAACCAATATTTACCTTTTTAAAATTTTTCCGCAAGAAATCCTATTTAAGGCGGGGGCCCCATGTGGCGTAAACGCCGTGGAAAAAAACACAGCATTTTACAGTCCCTGCAAAGCAGCGAATCCCATCCACACATTGTGGAAAAATACGCGCAGCGGATATGCTGAGGCTTCCAAAAAATTGCAGCATGTCAATTATATCTACAGAAACACCGGTGGTTTCTCTATAGATATAATGGATGCAGAAAGTCTGCAGAGGTTTTCTTTTCAGTGAAAAGCGCTTTTTTACTGCAGTTCGCTTCGTGGAGCTTTACCCTAAGCCATATGTACTACTTTTACTTGCTGTAGCACCTTTTATTCACATGACAATGAAAAACTGCCATGTGATGGCCCTTTCTTAAAATACATGAGAGTGAATGAGTATGTTCACATTTCTGTTTTTTGACAGACAGAAAAATGGCTGACGGCGCGACATGCATTGTAATAAATTATTATACTCTGGAGTCTCTTCAGCCCCCAGAGTATAATAGATTGAGGCCCATGAAAATATTTATAGTCATGACGGTGACACCAGGCAAATAATGTCACTGAGGAGACCGAGAGAGAGTACTACAAGGCAGGAAGGGCGAGTATAAATCTTTTTTTTCATCTTAACATCTCCCCTGGACCTCCACCTTTTATACTCTGAATTTGTTTGACCTGAAACGAATCTGGGATCTGAGCCACTGGAACCCAAAATAAAACAAATCTTCAGAGGTTCTCTCATATCTACTTGATATATGTGAGTTAGGGTTGCCCTGATAAACCATAAGCCCTAATGATGCATACAGCATCTATTCTTGTTTATGAAATATTGATTATTGTGAAATATTACCCGAAATCTGGGGCCACACACGACGTGATCACAGTGGTGTAGATCGCCACTGAATAACCCGCTGCAATCTACGGACTATTGATTTTTTTGCTGAGGTAGCTTGCAGGAGAACACATTTGCACTGTGTGGCTCTGGCCTTAAAGGGTTTCTATGGGAATAGGCCAAAAAATAAAAGCTAAAAAAAAATTCAGTGGTTACCTTATTAAATATCCAGGTAAATGACTTAGGTATTTCTTACATGTCATGTTATGAGGAGGTCATGCTGATGGATAGGACAGTCTAAAATAAAGATGAATTTTTACCTTAATATATCCATACTGACTGTTCTTCTGGCCAAGATCGGGTACATTTCTAAACTATAAAATGATCATTTAAGAATCACACTTGATGTGAAGGTCAGAAGATGAGAGAATGAGAAATATGTCTTTATCACACTACATTAAAAGAAATCTTGTTATTCCTACCTTGAGATAAATAGTGTGCCCGTTTCCTGCCTATCTGTGCTCTCATCTATCACTATCTGCTCTTTTTTTCAAGGACACAATTTTCACAATCTGTGTTATTCTAGGAATCATAAAATGTGAGCAGCATTTCTCAATAGAGAAAAATATGAGACGTGAAGCAAAATGACAAGCAGAAGGCCAAAATATAATACATGTACTATGAGCAGTTCTCAAAGGTTATGCTATGACTACTTGAGCATCTTAATTAACTTAGGTCTGTGGGTTTTTCTAGAATGTCACTTGCTTCAGGCAAAATATTTAACCTGCAAAAATCCAATGTATTTTATCTTGAGCAGACTAAGTTATATCGGGGGCTTAAACTTTACAACAAAATGTGTGTGTAGAACCAAATATATGCAATGTTTGACAGGAGAGTAAAAAGTGAATGGAGGTTCTGTATATATTTTAGAGCAAATTGTAGATTTTCAGTTTTGTAACATGCCCTCTGTGATTCTTTTGTTAACACTAGAAGTCCCAGAGAGGGGTCATTTAACATTTCTACCTTTGGAACCCAGAGACGGGTCGAATGACCTGAAGGAGTTAAGCAAACAACCTATAATCACCGCTTTTGTTCTGTAATTAAGGCCATTACTGTCACACCACAGGATTTACAATAGGCTGCTGTGGGGGGCTGCGTGTGTGTGTGTGTGTGTGTGTGTGTGTGTGTGTGTGTGTGTGTGTGTGTGTGTGTGTGTGTGTGAGTGGCATGTCCTTCTTGTGTGACTCACTCAGTAACTGCGATTTTTTTGCGATTTTTTTTTTTCTGCACCCATTGACTTGAATCTAAATATACAAAAATGTAAATATACAAAAGAACAACTGTTATTTGTTACCATGCTTTTTATTTTTGTTATGAAAATAATAAAAAAAATACAAGGAATAAAACAATTCCACACATATTTACAATAGGCTGCTGTGGGGGCGGTGTGTGTGTGTGTGTGTGTGTGTGTGTGTGTGTGTGTGTGTGTGTGTGTGTGTGTGTGTGTGTGTGTGTGTGTGTGTGTGAGTGGCATGTCCTTCTTGTGTGACTCACTCAGTAACTGCGATTTTTTTTGCGATTTTTTTTTTTTTTCTGCACCCATTGACTTGAATCTAAATATACAAAAATGTAAATATACAAAAGAACAACTGTTATTTGTTTCCATGCTTTTTATTTTTGTTATGAAAATAATAAAAAAAATACAAGGAATAAAACAATTCCACACATATTTACAATAGGCTGCTGTGGGGGGCTGCGTGTGTGTGTGTGAGTGGCATGTCCTTCTTGTGTGACTAGCATTTCAGCACTTACTCAGCAGTCTGTCTGCACTGTCGGAACATACCTGGCACTGCCTGGGTATGTCCCTGGTACATTTGCCACACGTGTATTTGTAGCAGTCAACACATCTCTCAGTTGCACAATTGTTCGTGCATCGATGGTTGACCTGACACTTCGCCCTTTTGCCAGGGCTGGGTGTGGAAGGTTGTTGCCGAAGGAGTTTCTCCTTGCATGCCTTCTTTTCAGTCACATGAGAGCCACCTAACTCTTTTGCAAGCTCAACCAGGAAGTCCACCCGTCTCTCCTGCACCCCAGTGCATGCCTGATAAAGAACATGAGCATTCAGTGCTGCCATGTCAATCATGTTGTAGAACACGGCGAATGGCCATCTCCGTGTTCCTGCACGCACGCTGTACTCCCGCACCATTTGGTCCATTACATCCACACCGCACTTTGTGTGGTTGTATTGTGTGACCGTGTTTGGCTTCCTTTTGTTGGTATCCTCAGTCTCAACCACGCTGTGCATGCTGCTGAGAATGTAGACGGCCTTCTTTCGTTTGGGTGCATACACTGTCAGTGTGACACCAGTGGTTGAAAACACCTGAGTGGTGAATTCAGTGCGGTCCATCTGTCTAGCGGATTGAGGAATTTCCCGGCGACTCTTGTTGACTGTGCCGAGGATAGTGGTTTTCCGGCTAAGCAGTCGTTGTGCAAGTGACAATGATGTAAAGAAATTGTCCGTGGTTACAGTTCTGCCCTTGTCCATGAATGGTTCCATCAGCCTCATCACTACAGTTTCGGACAGTCTCTCCCCGCTGGGACGACTGGGGTCCTTGCCAAGATATGGGAGGACATTACAGATGTACTTTGATTTCAAGTCGCAAGCCACACAAAACTTGATGTCAAACTTGTCTGGTTTTGTTGCAATGTATTGCAGAAAACAGCAGTGAGTCTTTGACGGGAAAAGCTGTTCATCAATAGTGATGTGTCGACCAGGGTTGTAGGATGCGATGCAGTTGGTGACAAACGATCTCCACACATCGGAGATTGCAGCAAACTTATCGGTCTCCACTCGCTCACTGCGTGTGAACATGTCATCAAAGCGTAGGTGTTGCATGATGTCTTGGAAGCGGTTTCGGGTCATAGTTGCAATGATCCTTGGGTTTGCTAGGTTTGCTGACCAGCTGTCATGTAGTGATGGAACCTTGGTCACCCCCCCGCAAGATAATGACTGAAATAAATGCCATTAGTTCCGGGAGACCCATGAACCAATCCACCTGCTCCGAGTGACATGCATGTTGAGTAGTCCATTCTTGAATGCTACGAAGCATGTCAAGAGTGATAAAACAGAGGAAGCTCTGAAGGCGACTCCGGACACTTCGTCTGGCCTTAGCACTTGGCTCTCCATCTGTAGGGTACGGTTCTATTGGGGTGAAATGGAGACGTTTCCCCACTTCTACTTCACGCCACACTGTGCCATCTTTTGCGGTCTCTGTCGGCTCACTCGCCAACCGAGCTCTCTTTTTTGGTAGAGGAGGAGTCTCCTCATCTGCAAGATAAATAATTTCAAATTAACATTTTGTTTTGGTTCTAAATAAAAAAGATAGTCAGGAAATAAAAATCGGTAATTTGAAAAAATCTAACCTGAAGACAGCTCAGAGTCCGAATCCAGTTGAAGGACTATGTCTTCTCCATCTGAGTCAGAAGGGTTGGTGTTGCTCAGGATCAGTTCCAATGCCTGTTGAATGGTGTGCCTTCTCTGCATTTTGTTTCTTGTGAACAAAATAGGTGAAGCAGTCCCTTCACATCCCCCACAGCACAAAAGGCTGCATGCAAATTTGCTAAGGTGTTAGCAACCTTATGCATATTCCCAGCACAACAATGCAGCTGGGGGATGGGCAGACACACTCAAGAGCATCTTACATTCTTTTGTTTACACTCTCTTACAAGACCTGAGGTGGATCAACACAATTGCCCCCTGCAGATTCCTCAGACAATGGCCACATTTACAAATGAAAGGATGCTAATTGGAGCCATCAGAGTTGTCTATTTGGACTAAGGGTCATTTGACCCTCTTTCAGGACTTCAAGGGGGAGCTCGAAATTTCTGGGACTTCTAGTGTTAAAGAATAATATCTGCTGGTAACATACAGAAAAATGCATCATATAAGATTTTGCTGTGAATCCAAGTGACACTATATCTAAACCTTGTTGTCTAAACATATCCCATGTTTTCTCTTGCCATTTAAACTGATACCATTAAACCAAAAAATGTTCAGTTCTGTAAACTCAATAATATTTATTAACAGACAAATCTTGGGATCTAGGTGGATTATTAAGAGAAAATTGCATCCATACCATCACCTCCTTCCAATGTTTATTTAGTTTTGGACATCACTATGTGATATGGTACGAATCTGCTCCAGGACCCATACACTTAGGACAACTATCTAATTTTCTTATTGTTAGATTTTTTTTTTTAAAAACCTAGATGAGAAATAAAGCCTGTAAACTGTCATGAATTGCATAACTCTATGATCACTGTTAGAGGAAATTTTTAGAATTTGGCGATAAACCCAGGAACAAAAATCCAAGAGCTGTTCACAATATCATTTTCTTATTTCCACAAACTGGTTAATAAATATTCCATGTAGATTCAACATGACCCCATGTTTACCCCACATGTTGCTTTATCTGTCAAACCATAGTCTGCTGACAAGCTAGAAAACGGACAGAATATGAGAGACTTGAGTAAACCCTTGGTCATCCAATAATTACTGACAATTTCTTGTAATTTCATCAAATGTAGACAATACCATAAAGGACTAAAATATAAAAAACAAACAAACAGAAATTATCAGCAATTTCATAATATCAATTCAAGCTCTATAAATAGGTGTAAAGGGAAACATTTATTTACTGAACTACCGAATGTCCCAGATTCCAAAATATAATAGATAGTTAGATTTATTAATATTTTAATAAAAATAACACATGTTTATTTATGGGTACTTGCGCCCACTCCCTCATATAAATTAGTTTTGCTGAAAGATAATAAAAATTAAGATTTGGGATTGCAAGTTCCCCTTGTGCAACCCCCAGTAACAATTCTGTAGTGCAATTTCAGGTGGCGTTCCCTTCAGTATATATGGCATACATGCTGTTAAAAAAAACAAGTGCTAAACCAAATTTATGCATTGAAAATATTGTATACATTTTTTGGCAATAATATAATTGTAATAACAGCTAATCTATCCTGCATGTATAGTGGGTGTTTATTCTATATAGATATTTTATCTCTCAAAATCTTTATAAAGGATGCACAATTTAAGAAGAAAAAAAAAATCTCCTATATCCAAAGTAATATGCACTCCAAAGTATTTAAAACAATCTGAAGGTTCCAAGATTGTAATCTTGTTATTACATGCATATGGTTTGTTCATCAAGACCATCAACAATGATGTAGTTCAATTGATTCTCAAGCCAGAAAAGTCCACATATTGATTGATAAATTGAAATGAAATAGATGTCTGGGAAATACTGTGAAGAATGTCAGCTGCATATTATAACTTATTCTCCCTTATATTTAAAGTCTTCCAACTTTTTTGGACTGCAGTTTTATTGCAAGGAGTTCTAAAATTATAGCAAATAACGGGGTAGAGAGAGGGCACCCCTGTCTTGTTCCTCGGGAGACTGGAAGGCTACCTCGCTCCAGGATCCTCCAGGCAGTTGTTCAGTTTCTAAGTCCTTCATAAAAGTCTGTAGTTTAATTGACAAATTAATGTCACCATTTTGTCACTCTCTTGAAGTGGATTGCATCCATCCCTGGAGATTTATTATTTGATACTTATACAAACAAAGATTCCTTTAGTTCTAAGGTTATAAGAGCATCCAACTTTCAATTTGGCTCAATATTGTTACAATTTTAGATGGAAAGGATTTGCTCCAAGCCTGTACCCACACGTCCATTGTTGTCTTTAATAGTGTTAACAATGTTTGATTGGGTTTGGCTAGATAAGCTAGAAACTTGTCCGATTTTCCTGAATTGAAATAATATATAAAATAAGTTTTCATTTTTTGTTTATTCATTGTTTATTCATTATTTGTAATTGTGCAATTTCCCAAAGATCTTTATTATGAGTAGAGTTAAAATTATTATAATTCAATTCTTTAAATCCACATCTAGTTCAAGCTGAACCTCCTTTTCCCATTCTCTTTTTTATGATTAAATATTATTTTCAGTATGTACCTCTGATATAACATTTAAGGACTTGGTTTTTGAATTCTAAAAAAGCCATACTTTACTCTTTCAGTCACTCCACAAGCCTCACAAGATACTTTTCCAATACTTTTTGTTAAATTTTTTGTGGAGGTGTTTTGATTATTTTGTTTACTGCTACAGAATTCACTGTACAATATATTTGTATAGCTAGGAGGAGGAGACACCTAATATGTTTATTTTTGTTTCTTTTTACATGCATTATAGTCTAAGGGGTTAATGTGAGCATTTGTGTAACTTTTTTAAGACCCCCTAGGGGTCTTAAACCTAAAATAATTAGATTGCTTGTACCAGTGACTGCAATACTACATGTAAAAAAATAACTCTGTACATCTATTGAGGTCTGCCACAAGCAAGCCTCAATAGTCATATAACGATGACAGGCCTGAGAGCCTTCAGAATTCTCCCAGTTGTCATAGTAACACAACACAATCTCTGTATACAGCAAACAATGAGCAGGCAGGGATGACCCGAGCAGTTCTCCTGAATAAGGAGAATTCAAAGATCCCCTTACCAAAAAATACATTTGCCCCCCAATTCCCCTCAGTGCTAGCTCTGCATGGTAATATGGATATATACAAACGATATATGTGAAGGGATGTCCTAAAAACATATCACCTGAACTTAATTTCTAATAAGTGTTATGTCAACTTAAACTACATTTCTGTAAACATATTTTTCCAAGCTTACCAAATGTTTTATAACTTAAACTAATCAAAAAAACATTTAGATTTATGGGCTAGACAGAGATACTTACAAAATGATCACTACGGGCCCTACTTTAGTCCACCAATAAGTTGAAACAGACATATCTTTATTTGAAACATTTAGCATTTAACATCAGAAACTCCCATTGGTGAATCAAAATAATGAGTGGCCCCCTAGTATATCACCCTAAGTTTAGCTGGGTGTATAAGAGTATATTTAATGTCCAAATTCTTAAGTCTTTTTTTCACATTCACAAATGATTGTGGGTTTTTTTTTAGTTTCCACTGAAAAAACTGCAAACAACATAATATGATTGCCATTACAGAAAAATTGTTCTTTATTCTCTCCAGCTGCTTTTAAAGCAGCATCCCTATCTCTATAGGACAGAGGTCTACGTAATATTGGTCTTGGATTACTACATTGCAGTCTAGGTCTCATAGGGATTCCATGAGCTCACTCTACATCAAACAACTTGGAAAATATTTCTTGTGTAAATGTCTCCATAATCCACTTTGAAATAAAGGCTGTACAGTCTGGTCTCTCAGATCCTTCAGGGAATCCCACAATTCTAAGGTTATTGTGTTGGCTTCTGTCTTCCAGATCAGTGATTTTCATTTTTAGCTCCTTAATGGTTTTGGAATGCTCTTTTATTTTTTCTTCTGTGGGCAGCTATCTTCCATTTTATTAATCCTGCACTCTGCCTCGTCAAGTCTGCCTCAGACTTTATTAAAGTCTGCCTTCAATAAAGTTAGATCCATCTTCAAGCTCCCATTTGGGTTGATAAATCTTGAATCGATCTTCTTGTTCTTTTAACCACTTAAAGAATTTGATTTAAAATGGAGATTGATGGACCTATGCCACCGGTACTTTAATTTGCAGAAATGTATCCGGGCACGTACTGATCAGTTAAGGATCCTCAACGAAACTTGATTTATTAAACTCTTCACCTCTGCCATTAATACTTGATTCCAAGGAATCTCCCATTTGGATTGTAGCAGTGGGTTTCTAAAGAGAGAATGAATTAGCAGATTTCATTCTAGGAAACTCAACATAATTATTCATTTTGTTTACTTGCGGAGTTAACCCAGAACCCACAGGTTTGGATTTTGTAATTAAGTCTGATTGCTTGACAAATTTTTTTTTGGATTAGCATATTAGAGCTAGCGGGCTAGCTAGCTAGCTAGCGGGAAGAGTCAGCTGTGAGCAGCGTGCGGAAGCAGCGGGAAGAGTCAGCTGTGAGCAGCGTGCGGAGGGGCTTTGCACAGCGGCGAGCAGCGGCAGCGGCCCAGTGCGGCCAGGAGAGAGCTGCCGGCCTACTGCCGGGCGGCAGCACAGCGGTGAGCAGCGGCCCAGTGCGGCCAGGAGAGGGCTGCCGGCCTACTGCCGGGCGGCAGCACAGCGGTGAGCAGCGGCAGCGGCCCAGTGCGGCCAAGAGAGAGCTGCCGGCCTACTGCCGGGCGGCAGCACAGCGGTGAGCAGCGGCAGCGGCCCAGTGCGGCCAGGAGAGGGCTGCCGGCCTACTGCCGGGCGGCAGCAGCAGCAAGAAGAAGAGCGGAGGCGCCCTACAAGGGAAGGAGCCACGGACACCCAGACCAGAACAGTGGGGCCAGGAGAGAGCTTCACGGCGGTGAGTAGCGGCTCAGCACGGCCAGAAGAGAGGAATATGGAAGAGGAGAAAACTCACATGGTAAGCTGCAGCATATGCTATATGTTTACAGATTTGCCTGACCATAAAGACAACTTCACCTGTATGAAATGCAAACTAGTGGCCCTTTTAGAAGATAAAGTGCAGAGGTTGGAAGAAAGAATAGAGACGTTGAGAGGCATCAAAGAAAGTGAGGTTTTTATTGATGAAGCAGAAGCAAGCCTCTTGAATATAGTAAGGGAAGAAAGTATGAGAGAGAGCCTACAGTGGTGGAGGCTGAAGCAAACATCCTAAATATAGTAAGGGAAGAATACTTGAGTAAACCTACAGAGACAGATAAATGGATACAGGTGACCAAGAGATGCAAAAGGATCACAAGGCCATCACCACTTACACAGCTAGGTAACCGATATGAAACTCTTATGCAGACTGATGAAAATGATAAGAATAATCTATCAGCAAAAGAAGAAACAAAAGTCACCCAGAGACAAGAGGGATCAACAAGAAATAGCGTAGCGAGGAAAAAAAGAAGAGTAGTGGTTATGGGCCACTCACTGCTAAGGGGCACAGAGGCAGCTGTCTGCAGGCCAGATATAACTGCATGAGAAGTATGCTGCCTCCCAGGAGCAAAAGTTAGGGATGTGGCCGATAGGATTCCATGCCTCTTCAGCTCCAAGGATAACTACCCATTTTTGCTGATACATGTGGGTACAAACGACACGGCAAAAAATGATTTACCAACTATTCGTAAAGACTTTGAAAATCTAGGAAAGAAAGTGAAGGAACTGGATGCGCAGGTAGTATTTTCATCAATTCTCCCAGTTGATGGTTATGGTATCAGGAGATGGAATAAAATACTAGAGGTAAACAAGTGGCTTCGGCAGTGGTGTAGAGAGCAAGGTTTTGGATTTCTGGACCATGGAGTGAATTACCTCTATGATGGACTCCTTGCTAGAGATGGTATACATCTCACAAAGCCTGGGAAACACATATTTGCCAGAAGACTTGCCACACTTATCAGGAGGGCTTTAAACTAGAAGAGGAGGGGATGGGAAGTAAAAAGAAAGACAAGAACATGCAGCTAAAGGATATACTAAACAAGGTTACTAGATGTGGTAATGAGGACCTAAGACAGGATACTCAGAAGGAAATTAAGAAAAAGGAAGTATCAGAGCACAATCTGAAATGTTTTTACACAAATGCGCAAAGCTTGGGAAATAAACAGGGAGAATTAGAACTGATAATACAGAAGGAAAAATATGATGTCATTGGTATTACAGAAACTTCCGTGGATATACAGATGGAAGGATACAACTTATTAAAAAAAAATAGAACTAATAAAAGAGGGGGAGGAGTTGCATTGTATGTTAAAAAAGATCACATTTCCACGGAAATCACAGTTTTACAAAATGATAACTTATTGGAAAATATTTGGGTAACAATTCAGGGGAAAAACAATGATAAGGACATCATAATAGGTGTTTATTATAGACCACCAGGACAGACAGAAGACAGGGATGAGATTTTTTCACAGCAAATGACCACGCTTTCGAAGAAATTTGAAATTGTTATCATGGGAGACTTTAATTACCCAGATATTCATTGGGAAACTCACACAGCTACGAGTAAAAGCTCTATCAAATTTTTATCCTCTCTAGCAGACAACTTCATTGCCCAGTTAGTAGAAAAAAACACGAGAGGAACATCCATTCTGGACCTAGTTTTAACTAATAAGGAGGACATGGTTAAGGAATTAAGGGTAGCAGGGACATTGGGATTCAGCGACCATGCTATACTCGAGTTTGGGGTTGTAAGAAGAAGAAGACCTGAGAAGACAAAGACTAGAAGGCTCAATTTTAGTAGGGCAGATTTTAGGGGCCTAAAGGTAAGGGTTAGTAGAATTCCATGGCGAAAATTACTTAAGCCCAAAAATGCACATGAGGGGTGGGAAATTTTCCGTAGGGAAATCATTAATGCACAGGAACTAACAATACCTAGAAGCAAGAAAAATGGGAATCACCTAAAAACTCCAGGATGGATGACCAAAAAATTACATAACCTACTAAAAAAGAAAAAGGAAACTTACAACAAGTGGAAGATGGGAGCTATATCTAAGGGAGAGTATACAGCAGTTTGCAGACTCTGCAAGATAAGCATTAAAAAAGCCAAGGCTGAATACGAATTGAAGCTTGCAAAAGAAGTTAAGAGTAATGTAAAAGGTTTTTGGGGATATGTTAAGAGCAAAAGAAAAGTGAAGGAAACCATTGGAGTCCTGAAGAACGAAAAGGGTGAAAAAGTTAACATGGTGGATCAGCAGGTGGAGTTACTGAATTCATATTTTGTATCCGTCTTCTCCCAAGAAATGGATGGTAATATCAACATTAATGATGATAGTGATGAGGGGAATGAGGACTCCAAGCTGATTATAAGTGAAGGTTTGGTAAGAGAACATTTAGCTAAGATTAAGGAAACCAAGTCCCCAGGACCGGATGATTTACACCCTAGAGTTTTAAAAGAATTAGCAGAGGAAATAACAGAACCCCTTGCAATAATCTTTAATAAGACATGGGAAACAGCAGTGGTCCCTCTAGATTGGAAAAGGGCAAATGTGGTCCCCATCTACAAAAAGGGGAATAGGGACGACCCAGGAAATTATAGGCCGGTAAGTCTGACCTCGATAGTAGGAAAAATCTTTGAACAAATCATTAAAGAACATTTAATTAGGTACCTGGATGGGAAGGCTTTAATTAATCAGAGCCAGCACAGCTTTATGCCTAATAAATCTTGTCAGACTAATCTTATTTCCTTCTATAATAAAGTCACTGAATGGTTGGACCAGGGAAATGCAGTGGACATAGTATATCTTGACTTTAGTAAGGCCTTTGATAAAGTATCACATAACATTCTTATTGAAAAAATGATCAAGTATGGCTTTGATAAAATATCAGTGAGGTGGGTTCACAATTGGCTTAATGATCGGGCACAACGAGTAATTCTAAATGGCTATACATCAAACTGGAAGAAAGTAAAAAGCGGGGTGCCGCAGGGCTCTGTCCTGGGCCCAGTACTTTTTAATATTTTTATAAATGATCTGGATGATGGGGTTAATGGGGAACTAATAAAATTTGCAGATGATACAAAGCTAGGAGGAATGGCCAACACTAGAGAGGAGAGAGAATGCATCCAAAAGGACTTGTACACACTGGAACAATGGGCTGAGGTGAACAAAATGGTATTCAACAGGGACAAATGCAAAGTTCTACATCTGGGTAACAGAAATGCAAGAAGCATATATAGTATGGGAGGAATAGTACTAAGTGAGAGTACAGGGGAAAAGGATCTGGGCATAATAATAGATCGCAAATTCAACATGAGTCAACAGTGCGGTGCGGTTGCTAAAAAGGCTAATAAAATTCTAGGATGTATCAAGACGAGCATTGAAGCTAGATCAAGAGAGGTAATTATTCCGCTGTACTCTGCCCTGGTCAGACCCCACCTGGAATACTGTGTACAGTTCTGGGCTCCCCAGTTTAAGAAAGACATCGATTTATTGGAGCAGGTCCAGAGAAGAGCAACCAAAATGGTGGAAGGTCTACAAACCATGTCCTACGAGGAGAGGCTAAAAGAATTGGGACTGCTTAGTTTGCAGAAGAGAATGCTAAGGGGAGACTTAATAGCGGTATTTAAATATCTGAAAGGTTGTCACAGTGCAGAGGGATCTACCCTTTTCTCATTAGCAGAAGGAAGCACGAGAAGTAATGGGATGAAACTAAGGGGAAGGAGATTCAGATTAGACATTAGGAAAAACTTTCTAACAGTAAGGGTAGTGAGAGAGTGGAATCGGCTGCCACGGGAGGTGGTGAGTTCTTCATCAATTGAAATCTTCAAGCGGAAACTGGATAGGTATATAGCTGGGATGTTTTAGGAATTCCTGCTTTTGCAGGGGGTTGGACTCGATGGCCCTTGAGGTCCCTTCCAACAAACAAACAAACAAACAAACATATTAATAAACTCTCAGTTTTCTGTCTAGTTACCCTCTAGTCCATACTGACAAAAAATAAAGAACACCCAATATAGCAGTATTTGCTTTTAATACGTTTAGTGTTGTTTTTGCCAATTGTAATTCAAATGTTAAGTCAGCTTTGTGGTAAATGTTACACACTTTCCAATGTAAAAGAGCGAAAAGATAGAAAGAGTTGACTCTGTTAGCTGATATTCTGAGCCTTCCACAACTAGTAGTGTCATAGACAATA
Organism: Leptodactylus fallax; assembly: GCA_947044405.1. Taxonomy (NCBI): domain Eukaryota; kingdom Metazoa; phylum Chordata; class Amphibia; order Anura; family Leptodactylidae; genus Leptodactylus; species Leptodactylus fallax. Next base: position 2,802,657 of record CAMRHE010000019.1, read on the forward strand.
TGTAACATCTAAATGGTATACATCTCAATCACTTATATATCAAACATGAGACCATTGCCCTAAAGACTCCATACCAGATGAAACTCCTTAAGAAAAATCATCACATTCATTGTGCCACTTGTCACTACTATGAATTTCTATTTATATCAGTTTTGTTAATATTGCTAAGAATTTAATTACTTGAAATGCATTTTATATTGCAGAGCATACAGGTGACCTAGATCCATCCATCTTTTAATATGGATTGCTGCAATGAATCAGTGAGTACATTATCTTTTTCTTTGTTATACTATATTTGTCTTTTTCATTGTTGACCATAGCAAACCAAGCAGATTCTGCTTCTAATTTGCCAAGAATATTGTTGAAAATAAAAGAAGGGATTTGAAGTGTTGCTAACAAACTTCTTTATTAGAGCAATTTTTGTGAGTTAGGCCCATCATTTGCAACATTTCTGCAGGGAACATTGAATTATATGAACTATACTAAAAACAAAAAGAAGTGACTTTATTAATACTGGCATGAAGTGCCAGTACCTCTCTTTGCAGTGGTTATGCTAAATTCATAAATAGGGCATATAGGTGTCGATGAGTTAGACATAAAAAGTGGCAGAAATATCAAATTTATTATAAAATATTTTATATGCCCACACCTTTTCCAAAACATGTATATTTAGTTTTTGGTTTGTGAAAATAAATTACTGAAATCGAAAACAGGACCGGAAGAATAGACAGCAGCGGATCCCAGAAATAATGCACAGCAACAGTCCCTGAAGTACCCCATTGACATTAATGGAGTTTATTGGGTGACTTTTTCGTCTATTGATTTATGATAGACAATGCAACGGAGACTCCAATGCAGATATGATCGTATCCTTAGTAAAAGAATTCCGTATTTGCAAACATTAATGTAATTTATTACATTTTTTAATATAATGTTAAAGTGAAGGTGTTGTACAGATATGTCCATGCTTGAAGAATACCTCCAGTGGAAACATTTAAGCATGTTGTATTTAGTTCTCGCAGTTCAGCCTCCTCTCTGCTTCCAATCAGACCCCATATTGATTTTTATTTTTACCTTACCTTCTCTCCTTCTGTGCTTTGCTATCAATTCCATAATGCATTGGCACAGCATTACATGAGCAGCTGAAGCCTGGACCATCTCTTCCTGCTGAGATGGTACTGTGATTACCCTTATCTTCTACATTCTACAAAATAACCTAAGAGGACACCCAGGGCCGGTTTTAGGCAAAATGGGGCCCTGGGCGAGTTTTTAAGTGGGGCCCTAAATTCTAAGATACTGTACCAACGTCACAATTCAGTAACTGAATACAAATATAATCATTTTAAACTATATTTTTTATTATATTAAAGAAATTCAATGTAATATAAACAAAAAGTTATTAATAGAACTTTAAATTCTGCATCTTCCCCACACAGAACCCAGAGTAGTTTTATTGTCTAGTTTACTAGGAACAACTGGATGTGCAAAATCTTTTGATACACCTATCTATAGATGTATGAAGATGAATGTGCTTCTTAAAGCAGTAACACTGTGCAAAAAGCATTCATCTGTAAAAGTGCAAGTAAAACTAAAATAATTTAGCAACGTTTCACATCTTGCAAAATAGTAATAAATAACACATCTAAGGGGTCGTTCACATGAGGGAAAGTGAAGAGGAATTTGAGGCAGTTTTCTGCCTAAGATTCTTCTACAAATTCTGGCCCTGTACATGGTGGAAAGCTAAAGCAGATCTTTGGCTGTATACCGCAGGTTTACTCACTGATTAGCCTCAAACAAAAGGGATTCTTTGGCAGAATCCATGGCATGACTGAGCAGGATGCTTCTTTATTCAAGGGCCTGAATTAGAAAAGGAAGCATCTGCCACTGAGGCTGGGTTCACATGTGCGTTTGCATTACGTTCAGGGATTCTGTTCCCCTCTCCGCATGAAAAATGGGGAGAGAAGAGCACTGCAAGCAGGACTTTTCTCTCCGCATTTTTTCACCCTTTTCAGGCGTAAACCTCACGGGCCCATTATAGTCTATTATAGTTGGGGTCCGCAGGTTTCCTAAGGTAACCGCTTATGCGGATTAGGTTTCCGTTCAAGGGGTCCCCAAGCGGACCCCCCGAACGGAAACCCGAATGCAGATGTGAACCTAGCCTAAGTCCCATTGAAAAAAACAATGATAGGCGGAATCTGGTCAGAATTTAGAGCCAATTTGAGGAAGAATCTGTCTCAAAATCAGCTGCAAATTACTCTATGTGAACGTAGCCTATATCCCCCTGGTTTTGGAGATAGATGTGGATGAGATATGTTAATAAATAAATAACCATGAAGAACCAACAAGAATAAAAAAAAAAAACCAAAAAAAAAAAACCACGATACCTGGTCACCTAGGTAGCTCTCCCATGAACCACCTAGGCGCTGAAGTCGTTCTGAAGCCGGACGTTTAGGACAGTCCTTTAGCCAGTGATTGGAAACTCCACAATAGAAGCAAAGTCCTTTTTGCCTTCGATATGTTCTGTCAGGAGTTGATCTAGTGAATCCTAGCTGCATAGGTTCATGGGGTGACTCAGGAATGAACTCAGGCGGAGGCAGAGGAGTGGATTCATGGGATCGTTCTGTTTTGTGATCACGTAAACACTGCTCCAAACGAATTGCGAGAGTCATGGTGTCATCCGGAGATGTAGGTTTGCGGGTTGTTTACCTATGAGTCCTTAATAGCATCAGACAGGCCCTGACGAAACTGGCAGCAAAGAGTAGGATCATTCCATTGAGAGTGAACTGACCAGCTACTAAATTCTGAACAATGATCTTCTACTGGACAATGACCTTGGTGGAGGACAATCAGGTTTAATTCAGTGACGGCTGTAAGATAAAGTTCATCATAGAGTAAACCTATTGCAGAAAAAAAAAAAAAAAAAAAAAAAACAGTCCATAGAAAAAAAAAAAATTCTGGAGCTTAGGGATTAAAAGGCCCAGGCCTGAGGGTCACCCTGCAAAAGTGAAATAACGGCCACACATTGGTGCTCATCACCAGAAGAGAAAGGCCGGAGACAAAATACAGCTTGTAACTTTCACGAAAGATAGCAAAAAAAATTTTTTCTATCAGCCAGATTTACCTTAGGTTCCCTGGGAACAGCAGAAAAAACAGACAGATTCCTCCAGTTGTAGAATCCTCTCAGCAAAATCTTGGACTAGCTGGGTTATTTGTTGCAGCTGGTCCACGAGTGTCTGAATTTTTTCCATAACGTTAAAGGGCAATAGTTGGGCCGACTAATCTGTTATGATTAGATTGCAGATGCAAGGCCACAATGAAAGCAACAGCAACAAATTGGCTGATAACTGAGCAGTAGAGACAGCTATCTGCAACTAGCACACCTCTGCGAGCCAAGACAGACCCCCAGACGCCTTCACCAGAGCTTACTGCAAGAAGAGATGGACTTTGCTGGATCTGGGGATCTGAATTGTCGCCAAACAGATAAATGTACTAATAATAAACGGACCGCAGAAACCAACACAAAGTTCAGTAAACTAACAAAGTGGCACAGATGCAGAAAAGAAGTCATACAGCAGGGTCACAACCAGGAGAGAATGAATTAGCAGAGACAGGAGGCAGAAGCAATATAACTTGCCAAGGGTCACAAATCCAGCCGGTAATGTCACAGCAGAATCAGATGCAAAAGGGGAATCCAAGGAGCAAACCAGAGGTCACAAGCCATATAGGAACACACACAAAAAAGAAAGCCAAACTAATAGTCGACCCATGTTTCAGGAGGTTGTGGTCTTATATAGGTCCCCTCAGCTGCTAACTGGACCAAGCCAGGAAGCCTCTGAAACTGCAAAAGCTTCCCAGGATGGCATGGTAAAGATGCAGCAGCCGGATAGAGAATCCTGACAGTGAGTGCTATTTTTATAATTTTTTTCACCTTCCCCAACCTCAAATAAAAAAAAAAAAAAAAAAAGTTTATCTTGGACAGCCCGTTTAGGCTAAGGCCCCATGTAGTGTCCCGCAGCAAAAAAAGACGCATTGCGGTTTTTCCCACAGCCCTTTTCACAGAAAGTGCGGTTTTGCAAATCACAGCATGTATTTTCCTGCACTGTAGGGATGGGATTCACTAGAATCCCATCCACTACACAGTCAGGGTGGGTTCACGTTTGCGCCGGACTCCGTCCATCGTGAATCCGACTGAAAATCTCAGAAAACTGTATAGGGACTGGATAGGGAAAGGTCTGCAACGCTTTGCTTAAAAACCCATTCATTTGAATGGGTTTTTAAAGCAATGTGCGGGTGTGCGCTTACACCCTCTGTGCCGCAAAGCCGTTTTTTTCCGCTGGAAACAAAGTCAGACATGCAGGACTTTGTATCCAGCAAAAAAAAAAACGGCTTTGCGGGGCAGAAGGTGTAAGCGCACACCCACACATTGCTTTAAAAACCCATTCAAATGAATGGGTTTTTAAGCAAAGCGTTGCAGACCTTTCCCTATCTAGTCCCTATCCAGTTTTCCGAGATTTTCTGCTGCGGGCAAACCGTGGTGCTTATGACACTTGGGGCCTTGGCCTTAGGGTAAGGCCCCAAGTGGCGTCCCACAGCAAAAAAGCGCTGCAGGAAAAAACGTGGAGGGAACGCATCGCTGTTCTTCCTGCAGCGCTTTAGACAGAAAGTTCGTAGAGGTTTCCTCTGCAAACTTTCTGTTTCAATGATATCTATGGGGAAAACTGCCGGCGTTTCCGTGGGTATAATTGACATGCTGGGAATTCCAAAACCGTGCTGGTTTTTACCGCAAAGTGGGCATGGGATTCGCTAGAATCCCATCCACTTTGCTCTGACTGTAAATCGCTGCAATTTTTTACACAGCGTTTCCGCTGTGGACAAATCGCGACATTTACGCCACGTGGGGCCCCGGCCTCAAAGGGGTTTTCATTATCCCTTATACATGGATCAGTATGACCACTGAGACCCCCACAGATCAGGAGAATGCTGAATGAAATGGTAGTCTGGCAATGCACACCCCACTACATTCATTTCAATGGGAGCACTTATGATAGTGAATTACAGTGCTCTTGGCTATGTTTGGCGCACCCATTGAAATGAATAGAGCTGGGTGCGTGTTGCACGACTACCATTCCATTTAGCATTTTCCTGATCAGTGGGGTTCCATGTGGTCATACCCCCAAATGATATGATTTGATAACACTTTATTTTTTTACTGCAGAATCAGACTGACCTGTCTTTCTTTTTTTTTGACTGATGCTCCTACCAGAAACACCTGCTGCTCTCTCTGTATACAGTACTACTGACTCTTCCTGACGTCAGGACGCTATACACTACGTTCTTACGTTTACGCAGCCCAGGAGGAGTCAGCAGCAGTGTTCTCTGAGGTGAGCATGTTCGATAAACTTACTACAGCCGTGCACCCCCTCCTGGACTGGAGGCTGGGGCGGAGGCGGGGCTCTCTCGGAACAGTATGAGAGATACACTCAGCAGCTCCTATAGAGCCCTCCCCGAAGTCCCCGCTCGCACGGCCTCTGCGCAGCTAGAAACTGACAGCGCACAGCCCAGCGGCCACCCGCCCGCACAGTGAGTGACCCGGCAAACGAGAGGGACGGTCCTTGATCATTCATGGTGTGTCGGATTAGGCAGCGTAGCGCAGGGGGCCCCTTAAACTGCGGGGGCCCTGGGCAATTGCCCAGTTTGCCCCCCCCCTAACGCCGGCCCTGAGGACACCATAAGTATACAGTATTGCTGTATATGTATAGATGTACTGTCATCTTTCTGATTTTAACTATCTGGTAACTCTGTCTATTCGTCATCAGTGTTAGTTCAGAATTCCGGTTTCTCAACACTATTTTTGTGTAATCTAAGGCTACCCAAGGTTTTCATCAGAGCCCGCTGCAAGGCAGGTTGGATTTGGCTACTCAGAAACCAGGTCACAAAACCAAGAAGTATCGGACAACAGGTGCACTAGCAAAATAAAGATCAAAACCAGTTACCTAAAAGGAGGACAAAAGGAAGTAACAATCTAGCCAAAGTTGTACCAGGAGAGTATATAGAAGCCAAACGAGTATCAGAGCAGAGTTGAAGTCCAAGCCAGAATCAATACAAAGTAGTCAACATCAATTCAGAAGTCAAGGAGGGTAAACCAGGAGAAATAGCCAGAAGTCAGAACCAGAAGATCAGAATGAAAAGTTCTTCTCTGAACAAAATAAGAATGCTTAACTCGCAGTAGAAAATCTCAGGCAAAGACTACATTTCTGCAGGGTTTAAATACCCCACCTATAATTAATAGACTAGTGGAGCAGATCTCTGACTGGGTCTGTGCTTTAGGTTAAGGTCCCACATTGCGGAAAAGCTCCTTTTTTTGCTTTTTTTTTATATGTTACTGCAGTTTTTTGAGGCAAACCCAGGAGTGGCTACAAAAGAAATAGGATATATGATGTATGCCACTTATACTTCTTCCTTCTGCTCAATCCACTCCTGGCTTTGGCTCAAAAAGCCACAGCAAAATCTGCAACAAAAAAAAGCAGCTTTTCCGCAACTTGGGACCTTAGTCTTAAAGATCTGACAGGCTTTGCAGACCTAGCCAGAGATATTTGTCTGCTAGTCATAGAAACCTTAAGGTAGCGACTGCAAACAGGAGTTAGTATACTGAGATTCTAAACAAGCAGTAACTGTGGTAAGAGTTTATGTCCCCTGTAGAAAACCTGTTTGGTGCAGGCCATACAATTTTGTGGTACAGTAACTGGTGAAGCCTGTTATATGTAAAACATAGCTCTTCATAGATTAAAGTTTTGGCAACTAATTTTCCTTTAACTTAGTGTGAATTTGGTTAAGGACTCCAATTTCTCATGACACCAGTTCAATGCAATATCATGACATACTAATAAAACCCTTGAAAGGCTGCAAACCACAGCACATCCACTGCACCCCGACACATACAGGATATGTCTTTCATACTACAAAAAATATTGTCCTGAAAATCTTACAATCTTGTAGAATATAATGATGTGCATTTCTTGCTTGCACGCACATATAATATTGATGATTATATCTTATTTTCTCTTTTCAGACGATGTATGCCAGTTATAACAATAATCATTACGAGGAAGATTATACCGAAATATATTTTTCTGATAGTGAGGATAAACCAAGAGGTGCTTCGCTACCAATTCTGCCTGTTGTTCTATATACAATTGTCTGTGTATTAGGAATAATTGGGAATGGCCTGGTGATGGGAATTATTGCATTCAAGATGAAGAAATCCGTCAACACCATCTGGCTGTTTAATCTGGCCTTGGCAGATTTCATGTTCTCGTTTTCCTTACCTATAACTATTGCCTATACAGCAATGGATCATTACTGGATTTTCGGAAAAGCCATGTGTAAGCTGAATTCATTTATTCTGTTCTTGAACATGTTCACCAGCATCCTCATTTTAACCACCATTAGTCTGGATCGTTGCATAACTGTTATCTTTCCTGTTTGGTCTCAAAATCATCGTTCCACCAAACTTGCCAGTCTTCTGGCTGTGGTAGTATGGATCTTTGGATTTTTACTTAGCTCTCCTTCTTTTATTTTCCGAGACACTGAATCTAGTGGCAAAAATATAATATGTTATAATAACTATGCAATGTTTGGTGATAATAATAAGTCAAAAATCCATACCTTGATGACCATGGTGCGATTTGTATTTGGATATTTAATTCCTATCATACTTATTATCATCAGTTATACTATAATTGTCATCAAGATTAAGAAAAACCATATGACAAAATCAGGAAAGCCATTTAAGATCATATTTACCATCATTGTGGCTTTCTTCATTTGCTGGTCACCATATCATGTTCTGCACATTTTAGAGTTATACCATAATATTTTACCACACTCCTTGTTTGAAAAAGGCATGCCAATTGCCAATGCTCTCGCCAGCGCCAACAGCTGTATAAATCCCATACTGTATGTTATTATGGGCCAAGATTTTAGGAAGTTTAAAATGAAAATACTATCAAGAATTGATAATGCATTAAGTGATGATACTTTACACACAAGACAAAGTTTGAAAAGTTTCACACATCGTTCTTCTATGACTGAAAAAGAGTCAATGATATAGTATATTAGGAGTCTACCAGGAATTACTGTACATATTCCCATGAATACTGAAAATGAGCTGCCATACATACAGCTAATAAGTTAAATAGGTTGAAATATTTGTATGAAAGGATTTCATTACGTTGGTTGGTCTTCCACAACTAAAACTGCGAATTAGAATATTACTAAATTTTGCTAATCAAATTTTTCTATTTTCTGAGATGTAGCATAGACCAAAACTTTGTAATCTTGCCTCATATTTTTTTGTAAAAACTTGTACATTTATACTGTATATATTTACATAGTTAAAGGGGTTTTCAGGCCATTGGACAATTTCCAGGATAGGACATCAGTATCTGATTGATACCCAAACCCTACACGGATCATCTGTTCTCTGTGCCTCCGAGTGTTGGAAGCTACACAGGTGATAGCAATGGAAGCACCATCTGCCTTGTAGTGGCCATGTCAGGGTACTGCAGCCTGTGGTCCTATTTACTATTATTCTTAGTCATCAGTATGAAAATTGCCCAGGGGCCTGAAAATCCTCTTTAATCATATGAAATTAAGGCACGTGGGATTACCATTAAAGGATTCTAACTTTTTAGCAAGTAATGATCAGTTAACTAAGCAGTAAAATTGCTAAAAATTGGTAACATATTTTTTCTTTGTGTACTATAAAGTCAGTGTATGCAGTTCATTTGGATTTCCTAGGTGTATTTTTACACAGAACTTATGTGCTCATTCAGCAGTGGTCTCTAAAACTCTAAACCAAATTTTCAATAAAATTTTAATACAAAGCAATTAACAATTTCAGTTAACGGAGCTGTCTGATTAAGACAAGCACTGTCCATATGCACTTTTTGGGTGTGTTCACATGGCGGAAAATGAAAGTAATTTTCCGCTGCCGGAATTTTCACTGCGGTCTGCCGCGACGGGATGCCGATGCAGTGCATCAGCATTCCGTTGCGGCACCCCGCTCCTGATTAGGCCTGGATGAATGGGCCTAATCAGGAGGGAGTCTTGAGCCATGGACACCGCGGGCGGAATCCGCAGCAAGATCGAGCAGGACGCTTCTTTTTTCCACGTCCTGCTGCGATCTCTGCCTTCCTTTGAAAACAATGGGAGGCGGATTTGGGAGGAATCTGCTCCGGATGCTTCCTCCGTGTGAACACACCCTTATAAAGAATTCAAGAACTGTCAGGTTGAGGATCCTTGGGTCCATCAGATAATATAATTGTCGGGGGTTACTCTCCAACCTCTAGGAAATAGACCATAGTACCCTTCAAATCTGAGTGTCTTCAGCTTGGCCATTAGTGTCTTAGAGCTTGGGCTTCCCAGAGCATCCTTTGGTACTCTGGAGGGCCAGTTCAACACTGATTTGATCATTTCTACTGGATTGTAACACTGTAATAATGATATCCATTTCTTTTGTATGACCCAAACAATGCCATAAAATCAAAAAATTTAAAATAGTCATGTTATCCGATTGCTGCCTTTGGCTACCCAGTAATGTCATTTTATGAATGGACCATGAAGCTGAGTAGCATGGTAACCCATTAAAGGGGATGCTCAGGCTGACTTTGTAATAAATCATTATCCTTTAGTGATGGAGATACTTTTTGTAACCACTCTCCAGACAAGAGGACAAGAATAAAGAGTTTCAGAAAATCAGAATATCCTATAGTGTATTTCACAATGGGTTATCTTTTATTTATTTGACACACTACTTAAATATCCATACAGAGTTACTCTTGCAGTATGATATAATGTGTATTTTTTTTAACAACAAAAATGAAAGGAAAATATAACAGTAAAATAAATGTGAGGAAATATTGAGGACCTATCAGTAACAAACTACACAGTATGCATCCACGGCTGTGTATTTCACAATGGAATAAATATTGGTAAACTAGAATCTGGTCATTAGGTCACTACGTGAAAAGAGTTCCTTCTGCCTCTGTATGGTCACACAACACTACTAAGTGAAATAGCAGTAGCATTGTTTCCATCCGTCTGGCAACCAGTATGCCAAAAGTGTGCCTAAGAGAACAAATCCATATGCCATGAAACAAATCTGTAACCAGTAGGTGACATTTTGAGACAATTATATAATCTGTCAATTTGTGAGGGACGAACCTCATGAGATTCTTCTTACAAATATTTACATGGTTTTCCCACAAGCTTTGGTTCGGACTGAATTTGTTCGGCCCAATCTAGAAGTGCTATTACCTCTTCAGAGCCAAAAGTATAATAAGGGGAGGTGCAGAAAAATAGCCCATACTATTGAAAGTTGATGTCATGAAACTTTGATGAAATTGTTCATGGGTGGCTAATCTTATAAATCTCAGGTTCATCTAAACACAACATTTTTGGAATTCTCATAATGAACCAAGTTTGTTATGAGTTGGGTCATTCATTCTTACTGTCAAGGTAGATGAGAGTTAGAGGGATATGAAACGCATAAATTGTCGCATGCAATAATTTATGGGATATTTTAGAATGGTCATTAAGAATGTGCTCCATGACAAGATGCCACCAGCCATCTAACATTAGTGGGGTGATGTCTGGTACTTTAAGCTATCATCTTCAATGGGCAGATGGTTGCCTTGATTCAACTATGACATAATTATCTTTAAGGATTCTGTAAATGTAGAAATTGATTTCCTTTACAGGACAAGATTTTTCTACACCAGTAAATCCTGCTAGTATAGGGAATGTGTTTTGCATGTGTTTTTTTAATCCAAAAAGGTATTTAAAAAAATGAGTAAAAGTGTTTTCAATTCTTTTCTCCTTTAGTCCTCACTCTTGCTTTTTGTCTAAACCAAAGCATGAACAAAATACTACACCAATCTGCAATTAGCAATACAAGTATTATTATCTATAGTGATCATACTATGGGTATGTTCACATGGCGGAAAATGAAGAGGTATTACTCTTCATTTTCCGCCGCTTACATTTTTGCCTGTGATCTAGCCACAATGGGATGCTGATGCATTGCACCGGCATTCCGTCGCAGCTTCCCGCTGCTGATGAGGCCCAGATGAATGGGCCTCAATAGCAGTGAGTCTCGAGCCACGGATTCCATGGCTGAATCAATCAGCTGTGGAATCCGCGGCAAGATTGAATAGGACGCTTCTTTTTTCTGTGTCCTACTTTGATCTCTGCCTCCCATTGAAAACTATGGAGGTGGATTCTGGGACAAATCTGCTTGGATTTGGGGGCGAAATCTGCCCCCAAATCCGTGGCAAATTCCTCCATGTGAACATACCCTATCTTGGAATTTTATTTATTTATGTATTGATTTATATTTATATTGAACTAGACTTTCCTTGAGATTTAAGCAAAATCAAAAAAAACAAAGCAAACAAAGAAAAAACAAACAAGCAAAAAAAAAAAAAAAACATTAACAAAAACCATACTACCATAATATCATATATCATATACGTCATTTGGTGATAATTTTCTGGTAACATTTTTTTGGTACTGTACTGCAAAAAAATAACCTAATAAAGTAAAGTAAAACTAAAGTAAAAAAGTAAAAAAAAAAAAAAAAAAAAATGTAACTACTGATTGAATTACTAGTTTGCAGACTTCTGATGACAGTAATGCACAAATATACAGTGCAAAGAAAAAGTTTACTTGTTCCTGGATTAACTGACATTTTTATGCTCACTGCTCCCTCTAAACTGTGCTGGAAATGATAGAGTTAAAAAATACCAAACCCTGCAGAGAGGTACAGTCATATGAAAAAGTTTGGGCACCCCTATTAATCTTAATAATTTTTCTAAATATTTGGGTGTTTGCAACAGGCATTTCAATTTGATATATCTAATAACTGATGGACACAGTAATATTTCAGGATTGAAATGAGGTTTATTGTACTAACAGAAAATATGCAATATGCATTAAACCAAAATTTGACCGGTGCAAAAGTATGGGCACCTCAACAGAAAAGTGACATTAATATTTAGTAGATCCTCCTTTTGCAAAAATAACAGCCTCTAGTCGCTTCCTGTAGCTTTTAATCAGTTCTGTCCTGGATGAAGGTATTTTTGACCATTCCTCTTTACAAAACAATTCCAGTTCAGTTAAGTTTGATGGTCGCCGAGCATGGACAGCCCGCTTCAAATTATCCCACAGATGTTCAATGATATTCAGGTCTGGGGACTGGGATGGCCATTCCAGAACATTGTAATTGTTCCTCTGCATGAATGCCTGAGTAGATTTGGAGCTGTGTTTTGGATCATTGTCTTGCTGAAATATCCATCCCCGGCGTAACTTCAAATTCGTCACTGATTCTTGTACATTATTCTCAAGAATCTGCTGATACTGAGTTGAATCCATGGGACCCTCAACTTTAACAAGATTCCCGGTGCCGGCATTGGCCACACAACCCCAAAGCATGATGGAACCTCCACCAAATTTTACAGTGGGTAGCAAGTGTTTTTCTTGGAATGCTGTGTTTTTTTGACGCCATGCATAACGCCTTTTTGTATGACCAAACTACTCAATCTTTGTTTCATCAGTCCACAGGACCTTCTTCCAAAATGAAGCTGGCTTGTCCAAATGTGCTTTTGCATACCTTAGGCGACTCTGTTTGTGGCGTGCTTTCAGAAACGGCTTCTTTCGCATCACTCTCCCATACAGCTTCTCCTTGTGCAAAGTGTGCTGTATTGTTGACCGATGCACAGTGACACCATCTGCAGCAAGATGATGCTGCAGCTCTTTGGAGGTGGTCTGTGGATTGTCCTTGACTGTTCTCACCATTCTTCTTCTCTGCCTTTCTGATATTTTTCTTGGCCTGCCACTTCTGGGCTTAACATTAACTGTCACTGTTGTCTTCCATTTCCTTACTATGTTCCTCACAGTCGAAACTGACAGGTTAAATCTCTGAGACAACTTTTTGTGTCCTTCCCCTGAACAACTATGTTGAACAATCTTTGTTTTCAGATCATTTGAGAGTTGTTTTGAGGAGCCCATGATGCCACTCTTCTAGGAGATTCAAATAGGAGAACAACTTGCAATTGGCCACCTTAAATACCGTTTCTCATGATTGGATACACCTGGCTATGAAGTTCAAAGCTCAGTGAGGTTACAAAACCAATTTTGTGCTTCAGTAAGTCAGTAAAAAGTAGTTAGGAGTATTCAAATCAATAAAATGATAAGGGTACCCAAATTTTTGCAGCGGTCAAATTTTGGTTTAATGCATATTGCACATTTTCTGTTAGTACAATAAACCTCATTTCAATCCTGAAATATTACTGTGTCCATCAGTTATTAGATATATCAAATTGAAATGGCTGTTGCAAACACCCAAATATTTAGAACTAAAAATGATTAAGAATAATAGGGGTGCCCAAACTTTTTCATATGACTGTATATTGGGAATACATGTTGTTTTAACTGTCCTTTCCAGAACGCCGAGCTTAGAGAAAACACTGCTTATGCTGGATAGTTCTAAAATAGGTAAAGGCTAATGCACAATTATTTGGCACCATTATAAGGCACCATACAATCACTGACTTTATTCTGAGGCATATCATGCATCAGATACATTATCATATAGGTATTCTTATATACAAGCATTGCTTCTAGGTGAGCTTAAAGAGGGCTTAAAGAATTTATTGCATTATTTAATAGGCAATACTCCACTAATTCCAGCACAGTTGCAATTTTTACTTTACCTCCCATTGTTCTTGAGAAATGAGTGCTGTTAATTTTGGTGCCTCGTGTTCTATTTAGGCTCTCTACTGTCAGGTGGATGGTGTCAGGCAGGAGCAGACAAGGTGTGTGATTCTGAGCTCTGACACTATCCATCTCTGATTGGAGCTCAGAATCACACCCTTTGCCTGCTCTTGAGTGACACCACCCACCTGACAATACAGAGCCTGAATAACATATCAGGCAGTAAAAATAACTGCACTGATTGCTCAGGAATTGTGGGGGATAGAGAAAAATTCCAACTGCGTTGGAATCAGTGGGCACACTGACAGTGACACTTATTAATAGATGCTAAGCTCTAAGCTGGAAGAGGTGAAAAACAGCACGGTGGCTCAGTGTTTAGCACTGAAGCCTTGCAGCGTTGGAGTCCTGGGTTTTGAATCCAGCCAAGGAAAACATCTGCAAGGAGTTTGCATGTTCTCCCTGTGTTTGTGTGGATTTCCTGCAGGAATTTAGATTGTGAGCCCTATATGGGACAGTGTTGACAATATCTGTGCGAAAATGTAATGGGGCTATATAAGTAAGCAAATAAATACAATAAAACCCCATAATAAAGCAACACATGGGGCATCATACACACAGAAAACCATAGTATGAGCCCCACATACTGCCGTATAGCCTCTTGCACCCAGCTCTACCATGTGCATAAAACATTAAGACTTCCATTACGGAAGATTTCTATATCTTAAGGTACACTTTATTAGTGGACACCAAGAGCAAAGTGTTATTCCTGACCAGCTTCTAAAATGTTGATGACCTTTGCTGATCTGCCCACACTAATTTATTCCTGTGTAAATTATGATTGTCTTCACTTCTAGATAAGTGCATGCAAAACAAATGAGAATTTCATTGAAAATCAAGTTTCATATGAAGCTAAATTTATTGTCTGTTGTCTGTTTGTGATTTATTGTATTCTAGACATTAAGCAAGTTAAAAAAAAACTTCTTGTATATTATAATTTGTTAAATCATTTGAGTGTTTCTTATATATCTTTTGAACTTGCTTCCGTCTTCAAGTAAATATTATGAAATAAACTATATTAACATGACAATTACAGTACAATATTACAATATAAAAGTAATAAATATTCAGCACTTTACTCCATTGTTTCATAACCTTTTTAATCTGGTTGTTATTATAATTCCTGTATTATGTACAGTACATATTGTATATTATTAGAAATTATATGCACCTATTCAGAATATATTTCTCTACATTATTTTATTTGTCATTTAATAATTGTGAATATTGTGAAATTAGGAAGTATAATCAAAACTAAGCTAGAGGATACAATATAGATGTACAGATATCACAGCATAATACCTTATCACAAATGTAACAACAGTCATTAAAAAGTAACTAAAAGAATGAAGTTAACATTCTGTGCCACAGTGTTGCTAATGTGTTAAATTTCAAGTAAACTTTGCAGCATTTATAGCTTCCACTGGTCGCTCTCAAGAATGAATATCTAACTCTTGTACTCATTTAGAAATTGCTAATCTGGGTATCTATCTAGACCAAAAATCTGTTTTAGTTAAGGGCCCCAGGTTGGGAAAATTACATTACCTGCAAAGTGGATGGGATTCTGGCTAATCCCATCCACACATTGCAGAATAAAATCCTCAGTGGAAATGCTAAAAATAGTAAATCTCAGCATGTGAATTATACCTATGGAAACGCTGGTGGTTTCCATATAGGTATAATAGAGGCAGAAAGTCCACAGAGGAAAACTCTGGACTTTCTGTGAAAACACTGCAATAAAAAACATGATGCGTTTCCGCTGTTGTCTTTTCCGCAGAGTTTTTTTGGTTGCGGCTCACTACTTGGCACCTTAGCCTTACAAAAGTATTATCTACATCTAATGGATTTAGATGAATTACCCATAAAAGAATTAGACAATTATGATATGCCATTTACTGTATAATATAACGTTTCAGAGGCCTCTGGCAAGGTGTAATGACAAGCCTCAGAGCATGAGTGTAGTTGTTTGTTGGACAGCAGTGAGTTTGTGTATGTTGGGGAACCTATCGGCCAGGAAGTGGTGATGGCACCATGTATCTGTAGTGCTTGGACTGTGTTCGAGCATGATTTAGACTTAATCTGCAGTCTCAGTGAAAAGCGAGGTCAAGATCTTGTGTGTGAAGTTACCTAACCCTTGTAGTCACAACTACATCTAATGCTAGATCAGTATGTAGCTGACACCCTTATTAGGGAGAAAAGCCTTCCTGACTCCAAATATGGTAATCGGATCCTAAAGAGGATTAGGATCATTCTAATTCCACTACTTACTATTTTTGTGTTTTCTTTAGTCTTTTAGTAATACTGTTTTAGTTTAAGTCTGGATTTCTTTTAAGGATGTTAACTTAGCAGATGTTCTATGTGTTATGTATCGCTATCTGACTACATCATTATGGTGTATGTAAGCATTTCACAAATAGATGACAATATTGTCTTCAACATTGCATAAAGTAAGCCCTTCTTATGACAGTAAAGTGACTCTGGCAGATCAGAGAACACCTTTAGGCCATCATTTGACAAAGTGTCTTGAATCCCTTGAGTTGACAGAAATGTCCAAAGCAGTGAATGTTGATATACTCAAACATTTGCATAAAACAAATAGATTTAGGATATGTAAACCAGACTGTTTATAATCTTGCTCTTCACTTTCCAGCATTAATCAAATTGTCAGTGCCATAGTTTACAGCCTTGGGCAATGCTTGGACAAACTCAATAAGCAGATGGAAATTCTCAGGAGAATGTGTTAGCAATATTACTTGTTGCAGATTATAGGGAGTTGATGATAAAATGTTACCATAAAATAATCAGAAGCCATCCATAGCAAGCAAAAAAATTCCAATTTCCTTTTTTTCAAAGACCTTTTGTAAGGAAAATAAGGAACAATAGTGGTTGCTATGAGCAACTGTTCTACTCACATTCTTCTTTTCAGTGGTTTTGAAAAATCTCCCATGTGTTTAATAAAATAATGTTTCTGTTCACTAACAGCAGGAATAAAGCAAGAAAATGTAAAATAAAATTGAAACACAAATGTTTCAGCTTTATTTGTCAAAAGCTGAAACCTCCCTCATCCCATAAAAAGTTATAGTCGTGGTTGTCCTCTGTTTACTAGTATCTAAATGGTGTAAGTCAAGTCTAGCTGATTTCAGTTCAGGATTGGTCTTTGAATTAAAGGGGTTATCCACTTTCTAATATTGATACCCAAAGGATAGGCCATCAATATTAGATCTAGAGGTTCAGAAATCAATTCCAGCAAAATGCGGCTTCTGGTTTGATTTAAGATTTGAATTTAATATAGGACATGGTCTAGTATCTAAATTTAATTTAAGGCCCACGTAGCAAGCCGCAGCCGAAAAATGCTGCGGAAAAGACTGTGGCAGAATTGTACCGTAGTTTTTTCTGCAGCTTTTTTCACAGAAAGTCTGCAGAGTTTTCCTCTGAGGACTTTCTGCCTCTATTATACCTATGCGGAAACCTCCTGTGTTTCCGTAAGTATAATTGACATGCTGTGATTTACAAGTTTTTGAAATCGCAGCATTTCTGCTGTGGAGATTTTTCTGCAATGTCTGGATGGGATTAGCCAGAATCCCATCCACTTTGCAGGTATTGTGAAATGCTACGGAATAGGTTTTCGCGACTTGGGCTACCTGCCTTAATTGGGTTGCTGGTGTGAGGTCTGAATTTAATTTGGGGGTCTGAATTTATTTTGGGGCCTGGTCTGAGTTCTGAATTTGTTGTATGTCTTGTTTAGAATCTAATTTATTTTGAAGCCTGGTGCCTTGAGGCTGAAATTATTTTTGGGTCTGTTCTGAGATTAGAAATTGTTTTGGGATCCGGTCTGGGGTCTGACTTTATATTGAAGTCTGATTTTTGATAACTGCCATCCATTTATTACATTAGTTGCATCCCTTTGAAATTGCTCAGGCATTGCTATCTCGGAGTGTTTCTTTTAAAATCTAATGTCAAGGGACCAGATTTAGTCTAAAAATATGGCAGTATTCTGGTGGGTGAACCTTTCCAAAGGGGACATGATTTGTTGGGAAAAAGGGTGTAACTTAGGATGCAACATCATGTGGCAAAAATTAATCAAACTTTTTTGTTGTAAACTAAATTAAAACTGTCTAGTGTAAAGAACTAGACAGTGTTAGTAAATCTGCTCCATTATCTTTCTTAAAGGGGTTGTCTTATTTATTTATGCCCTTGGATATTGACTATTCAATTTTCTATGGGAATCATCACAAGACAGTTCATTTTTAATCTAGACAAAATACCTATAGGACTTCTTTTTACTGCTATCAGGAAAATATCAATAGTGTAAATTATTTAGTCATGTTTTCTTAACAATACTATTTATTAGGTTTAGTAGATTTACAAATACACAAGAGTCCGGAAAGCTATGCTTAAAAAACAAAGAGATTTGTTAATATTCTATAGTCCAACTTGGAGAAATTTCTTAATCTTGATTTCTTGGTGAAATTTTCTAATGTTAATGAGTGTGCATGACTAGATTGCAAGGTGAAAGCCGCTGCTTTCCAAAAAGAACTTTGTGGCCCTTTTGCAGTTTGCTAAAGATCACCTAGATAAGCCATTGGGACAACATAAATAAGATAGATATTTTGATTTAAATGTAAAAAATTTATGTAATGGGAAAGGAAAACACTGCCTTCCAGCATAAAAAAAAAAATCATACCATCTGTAATACACAGTGGGGGTAGTATCATGGTTTGGGATTACTTTTCTGCATCTGGGCCTGGACACCTTTCCATCATTGATGGAATAATGAATTCTGAATTATACCATCTGTCCATGAGCTAAATCTCAAGATAATGTTGGTCACACAACAAAGAATGGTTCTACCAAAGAATTTGTTCTACCAAAGAATGGTTCAAGAGGAATAATGTTAAAGTTTTGGAATGGCCAAGTTCTGACCTTAAGCCAAAAGAAATGATGTGGAAGGATCTGAAGCAAAATATAAGTGGAGATCTTCTCCCTTAGAGTCTTTTCACACTGCATCTCTATTATACATTTAACATTTGTGCCAGGAAAACTATTCATTAAACAGATACCTGTGATGGATGCCATACAGTGGCATCCATTGTCTGCAGAATTCCATGTAAAAAAAAAAAAGCTTATTTGCTTGATATCTCTGTATTGAATGTCACAGTCTACTGTTCTGTTCCATAAAGGAATTTTTCATTTATGGCGTAAAAGCTATTCTTAGGATAGGCCATAAATATCTGATCGTGGGGGCCAACAGCTGGCCCGCACTTGGATCAACTGGTCAGCGGTGTGTCTAGTTTTTGTACTACATAGTACACAGAGCTGGAAGCAGGAGGTTCTTTGTCCTGTATCATGGCTGGGCACCATTACTGTGGCTCTGCTCCCATCGACCAATCAGATATTTATGGACCATCCTAAAGACTGGCAGACTACTCTTTTACCCTCCATCCATATAATAGGGAACTATATGTCTGATTAATTTATGCTCCAGGAAAGTCCTTAGCACATATATTAAAGGGAATCTGTCATCCAAAATGTCTCCCAAATCAATAATAGTGCCATGTAGGAGCCGTTAATAGGAGCAGAAACATGCCTTTGTGGCCACAAAGATAAATATCTTTTTATGGATATGTAATTCAGCCTGTAAGTGCATCGGGAGTGGTGTCTGTTTTACCTAATTTGCCTATTGACAACCCTGATGCAGAAAGAGGTTGAAAATGTCAATTTCAGCTAAAGGGGAAACAATAGGCACCAATTCCAAATGAGCCACAGCATTTGCAACTGTCTGTACATAAAGCTGGCAAATCAGTCCTCTGATGTACTTGCAGGCTGATTTACACATCCATAAAAAGATGATTCTTTGCATTGCTTCATCAGTCTGTTGCCACAAAGTGATGCTTCTACTCTTATTAAAGGCCCTTACTATTATTGGTTTGGGAGGTATTTTGGTCCTAACAGACTCCCTTTAAAGTGTATATAGCAGACACAATGGGACATATTTATCAATAGAAATCCAACACTTTTATGTCTACATTTGTGGCAAAATTCATAGTGCACAGTATTTACGACATATTTATGAACAGTGTACACCAGAAAGAACAGAAAAATACGACAGGCATGACACTTTTGAAAAATGTGTACCAGAATGGGTGTGAAACAGAAAAGAATGAATATGACGCAGATTTTCTTGTGCAAAATAGACCAAGTTTAAAATGGTGTAATAAATTTACAACAAATTTACTTTTGTGCGCCATAAATTCCCGTTGTGCGCCACATGTTTGTCTCCTCAATAAGTGAGAGATGATTTGTGTTTATTGTGGGAAAAATTGTAGTGTTTTTGATGCATGCATTCATATTTGTTCCTTACAGCCTGCAAGTTAAGATTTTTGTCTACAGATTTTGGCTACATGTTTTGCACCAAATATTTGTCTAAATTTTTTTGTGCCAAATATTTGTCTCATGGTGAGTCAGAATTTTGTAGCTTCTAGAAACACTCCATATTTATGAAGGTTCATATGACAGATTCATAAATATGTCTGAAACTATGAACGGGATTCGTAGTTTAAGACAGTGCAAAGATTGACAGTATTGATAAATGTGCCCCAATGTGAAAAGGACTTAATGGAATTCCTGCCCTCATTCCATCTCACACTCTCCAAATCTGCAAATGCTTCCATAAAGCTTACCTTTTGCAAGACACATATAACCTATCTTAAAGGGTTCCCAACTGATATTGCAACACTAATTTCACTTGACATGTCAAGTGCTGTTAATTCCTTCTCCTAAGATCTTGTATCAAATTCCTGTTTCTTATACATTGTTAGCATATATAAGCAGGCTTCTACATAGAGATGGACGAAACTCACAAGATTTGTTTTAACGAATATTCGTGAGGTTTTGCCCTCTGGTTTGTTTTGGGTTGAACTTGCTCAGCACAAAACAGAAGTGCTATTATTATACTCTGGGGTCTCCAGAGACCTCAAAGTGTAATAAGTGGAGGTCCAGGGGAGTTGAGTAAAAATAACAAACAGTTATACTCACATTGCCTCATCTCTTCTGGAGGTCCCCGACATCCTTTATATGCCTCTTTCAGCCTCTGGCTGACATCACGCACCCTGGGTCAAAGCATTATGACCTTGACATGCCCCACATGACTGCTGAGGCCCCATTACAGGCCTCAGCAGTGACCCTGGGATGCATGATGTTAGCCAGAGCCAGGAAAAGGCCTGAAGAGGATGCCAGAGGACTGCCGGACACTCAGGAGAGTTGAATGAAGGGGAGTATAAGTATACGATATGGTGTTGAGTCCGACACTTTAGGAAAATGCAGGTGAAATCCTGTTCAATCGATTCTCTCGACCCTACTCCTACCTAATCCTTGTAGCATGCACTGCTTTACTTCTTGTACCACACTATCTTTTTCAGCTGCGTATTATGCTATGTAAATCCCTTTTGAAGTTTTTGGCAATATGTATATAAACAATAATGATGGAATAACAATGTGTGATATAGCAGGGGCAGAGCTGATTGACTTACTGCAGGCAGTGCAATATCTGTTATAGTATGATGGTGTGGAATTATCACTTACAATAGTATATTAAGATGGCAACGGTAAAATAAACCATATGGAAGGCATCCACAGTACACACATTACAGGTCGCCATTGTAGTCCAGCTGGCTTGCTGTTCACTGTGCACTGCAGTCATCATTCAACAAAAGCTGTATTGATTCACACAGAATGGAGAATCTTTATCCTAGAAAAAAAAGAAGGTATTTCTCTGCCTGGCTTAACCTGTTCATCGATATGTAACAAAGATAAAGCAGAGTACAGCTGTTAGAAGACTAAGTTTCTGTCCATCAATTATATCAAATTGGCATTTTAAACATGATGTTATAGTTACTAAAATGCACATAGACTTTATGTATAATAATTAGGGGCAAATCTGCCCAAACGCCATACCATAGCTAGAGCCGCATGAAATATGTAGGCATCTCTTTTTATTGTACTTTTGAAATGCCGTACAATAAAGTTGCCTTTGTTTCTGATATATATATATATATATATATATATATATATATATATATCTCGCACGTAGCAGATCTCCACTTTGGTTAAGGATTGTCTTGAAATCAATTCCCAACAAAAGCCTTGAAAGGCTGCATTTCATACCTCAACAAGGAGGCCGCACATAGAGACACACAGGACAGTTAGCATATCACTTTGTGATAAATTGTCATAAAACCATGTTGTGTTAGAAAAGTTGCTTAACTTGCATAAGGAGATGTCCAGCTACAACGTAAGGGAGGACACATCTGTTTAAGGGTGCTTTATAAATCATAATGTAAATGTGCCTCATTGTTCATATGGGGAAGTAGGGCGGTGTTCGAGCCTCAGAGCTCTACAACATAAGCACCACTTCTGGTAAGACAGCCCTATTTTGCATCTACAGAAATTGGTTCCCCACTAGGAGAAGGGTTTTTACCCAAATCGTTGTATTGCATTAACATGTGGCACTTAATACTTGAAATTGTACACTACGTGTACTGAAATTGCATACCCACGCAATGTTTAATTTCCTCTTCTGTTCTCTGTATAACACTAAATATTGGGAACGTGGTCGGTCCCACCTGGGGGGTGCACCCGATTAAACTCCATCATTTGGAGAGTGATGTCCTTTTGCTTTGTATCCCAAAGATCACATACTGATCACCATACACGGTTGATAGTCATTAGTATAAAAAATACATTTACGGTCGGGAAACCCCTTTAAAAGACTAAATTCAACTTAGAGATCTCACGTTTTCCATTAGTGATTCACCCATATGGCACAATTGATCTTAGTATGAAGTAGAATAGTCACAGAATCCTTGTACTTGCCATTAAGGCCTTTCATCACACTATCAGAGTAGAATTAAAGGGGTATTCCTATAAACATGACTATATATAAATTCATAGACAATGAAAAGTTAAACATTTTTGCAAATATAATAAATGAAACATTTTGCTGAGTTTTAAAAATTTTCTCTAACAATTTTAGTGGTGACAGTCTGTTGTCTTGATCAGTTGCCAATGTATATGACCTTGAATGCGGGAACTTTCTATGGTCTGGCACTTATCAGAAACCCAGCCATGATTTACTTATTGTGGCCAGTTTATCAAGGAGAGACACTAGATGCAAAAGAAGATAATTCAGCTACAATAAGGAAATCATGGCTGGATTTCAGACCATAGAAAGTTCCTCTATTCATGGCCGTATCCATTGGCAACCGATAAAGACAAAAGACTGTCATCACTAAGATGGTTAGAGGAAATCTTTAAAACTCTGCAAAATTTTTAATTACTTGTATTTGCAAAAATGTTTAACTTTTTATGATCTTCAAATTTAAATATGGTTATGTTTGTGGGAATACCCCTTTAAGGTTTAACTTTTTTGACTACAATAAAAATTTGATCATGCAACAGAATTGTGTGCTACCAAGGTTTTGTGTAATCATTTTCCAGCAAATGTAAGTGGATATAGCAAATTCCAACAACTATTTCAACACAGACAAAGATGTGTGTTTTGAGACAGGGAAGTATATTTTGCTGTGTTTGCAGCTTGAGAAAATGTGACTTTTCAAATGACTATGAATATATAGTTTCATTTTTCAACTAGAGATGTCTATTACTGTCTATTCATCAGGAAAATGTTTCAGTTTCAGATTTTTTTTTTTTTTGCACATACAATGTTTACATAAAATGTTGCATTTATGTTTGAAGAGGTAACAACACAATAAATATTAAATAGACATTGATGATAGAAAACAGACCTTTTATGTAAAAAACGGAATCCCCCCTCCCCCTTCCCCCAGAGCACACATCTCATGGTACAGACCATGCTAAGTTTGTAAATATATACTCCCTGTTTGGGGAAGAAGTATACAAAGATGATTCCAGGCTCTACGTATTTTTTGCACAAGGTGCAAAGATGATAATTTATTGTGTTTCATAATCAGTGGTCTATATCTGTTATACAGGTGCATCTCAATATATTAGAATATCTTTGAAACGCTCATTCATTTCAGTAATTCAGTAACTCAATTCATAATCAGCGTCTTCCATGATTGTGTGTCCTACTGAACAAGACTGAGGAACCATTTAAAGGCTTAGGAAACCTTGGCAGGTGACACACTGAATTTACAATACTGAACTTTTTTACAATATTATAATTTTATTAGATTTGGGTTTTCATTACCTGTAATCCATAATCAACATTACCGAAATAAAACACTTGAAATAGAACACTCTGTGTGTAAAGAATCTAGAAAATATAGGAGGTCACTTTTTTAATTCAATTACTCAAAGAAATAAATGTTTCAAAGATATTCTAATTTATTGAGATGCACCTGTATATATATATATATATATATATATATATATATATATATATATATACACACACACACACGTGGACAAAATTGTTGGTACCCCTGTTGGTCACAGAAATAACTTGAATCTGACAAAATGAACAAATGAAAGTCAGACATTGCTTTTCAACCATGCTTCAACAGAATTTTTAAAACAAGAAAACTCATGAAACAGGCCTGGACAGAAATATTTTGTTGCACAACCTTTTGAGGCAATCACTGCAATCAAACGATTCCTGTAACTATCAATGAGACTTCTGCACCTCTCAACAGGTATTTTGGCCCACTCCTCATGAGCAAATTTCTCCAGTTGTCTCGGGTTTGAAGGGTGCCTTTTCCAGACGGCATGTTTCAGCTCCTTCCAAAGATGCTCAATAGGATTTAGGTCAGGACTCATAGAAGGCCACTTCAGAATAGTCAAATGTTTTCCTCTTAGCCATCCTTGGGTGTTTATAGTTGTGTGTTTTGGGTTATTATCCCGTTGCAAGACCCATGACCTACGACTGAGACCAAGCTTTCTGACACTGGGCAGCACATTTCTCTCTAGAATACCTTGATCGTCTTGAGATTTCATTGTACCCTGCACAGATTCAAGACACCCTGTGCCAGACGCAGCAAAGCAGCCGCAGAACATAATAGAGCCTCCTCCATGTTTCATAGTAGGGACAGTGTTCTTTTCAAGATATGCTTCATTTTTCCATCTGTGAACATAGAGCTGATGTGCCTTGCCAAAAATGTAGATTTTTGTCTCATCTGTCCATAGGACATTCTCCCAGAAGCTTTGTGGCTTGTCATAGAATTTTTATATATTATTACTTTTTTGAGATTAAAGTTATTTCTGTGACCATTGTGGGTTTTTCTTTCATTAAACGAGGGGTACCAACAATTTTATCCATGTGTGTGTGTGTTATATATATATATATATATATATATATATATATATATATGTGTGTGTGTGTGTGTGTGTGTACTGTATACATATATAGTTGGTCCCTCATTTGCATCTAAATATATAATGAAATTATACGCACACACACACTTTCTCTCTCACACATATACACTACCGTTCAAAAGTTTGGGGTCACCCAGACAATTTTGTATTTTCCATGAAAACTCACACTTTTATTTATCAAATGAGTTGCAAAATGAATAGAAAATATAGTCAAGACATTGACAAGGTTAGAAATAATGATTTTTATTTGAAGTAATAATTTTCTCCTTCAAACTTTGCTTTTGTCAAAGAATTCTCCATTTGCAGCAATTACAGCATTTCAGACCTTTGGCATTCTAGCAGTTAATTTACTGAGGTAATCTGGAGAAATTTCACCCCATGCTTCCAGAAGCCCCTCCCACAAGTTGGATTGGCTTGATGGGCACTTTTTGCATATCATACTGTCAAGCTGCTCCCACAACAGCTCAATGGGGTTGAGATCTGGTGACTGCGCTGGCCACTCCATTATAGATAGAATACCAGCTGCCTACTTCTTCCCTAAATAGTTCTTGCATAATTTGGAGCTGTGCTTTGGGTCATTGTCCTGTTGTAGGATGAAATTGGCTCCAATCAAGCGCTGTCCACAGGGTATGGCATGGCATTGCAAAATGGAGTGATAGCCTTCCTTATTCAAAATCCCTTGTTCTGCATCTCACAAATGTTCTTCTGTGTGATCCAAACACCTAAAACTTCGATTTGTCTGTCCATAACACTTTTTTTCCAATCTTCCTCTGTCCAATGTCTGTGTTCTTTTGCCTTTTTATTAGCCAGTCTCAGATATGGCTTTTTCTTGGCCACTCTGCCCTGAAGGCCAGCATCCCTGAGTCGCCTCTTCAGTGTAGACATTGACACTGGCGTTTTGCAGGTACTATTTAATGAAGCTGCCAGTTGAGGACCTGTGAGGCGTCGATTTCTCAAACTAGAGAATCTAATGTACTTGTCTTGTTGCTCAGTTGTGCAGCGGGGCCTCCCACTTCTCTTTCTACTCTGGTTAGAGCCTGTTTGTGCTGTCCTCTGAACGGAGTAGTATACACCGTTGTAGGAAATCTTCAGTTTCTTGGCAATTTCTCACATGGAATAGCCTTCATTTCTAAGAACAAGAATAGACTGTCGAGTTTCACATGAAAGTTCTCTTTTTCTGGCCATTTTGAGAGTTTAATCGAACCAACAAATGTAATGCTCCAGATTCTCAACTATCTCAAAGGAAGGTCAGTTTTATAGCTTTTCTAACCAGCAAAACTGTTTTCAGCTGTGCTAACATACTTGCACAAGGGTTCTCAAGGGTTTTCTAAACATCCATTAGCCTTTTTACACAGTTAGCAAACACAATGTACCATTAGAACACTGGAGTGATGGTTGCTGGAAATGGGCCTCTATACACCTATGTAGATATTGCATTAAAAACCAGACGTTTGCAGCTAGAATAGTCATTTACCACATTAACAATGTATAAAGTGTATTTCTGATTCATTTAATGTTATCTTCATTGAAAAATACTGTGCATTTCTTTCAAAAATAAGGAAATTTCTAAGTGACCCTAAACTTTTGAACGGTAGTGTATATGCATATAAAATAAATTATGGTGTGGGTATTATTTTATATGTTTGAGCCTCTAGATACCTGTGTTTAGATTTTCTCTTTTTTTATGGACTCTTGTGCATCTTATGCATCTTATTGTTTTGCACTGTAAGTATAAATCATTTATCCTTTTATAATAGCTTTTAAATATATAACGTATGCAAAATCATATTATCAATGTGAATTTTATTATACAGAACGACTCGCCACTTGAGAAGTAAAACTTCCACAAGTTTTTCCAATAATAGTTTCCTTAAGTGTTGCAGATTATTGACCAGGCATTACAAATAGTACCCATACTTTAAAGTAAGTGTTCCTTCAAATTGCCAAATCAGTATTGATGTAAGTCAAGTCTTCATCAATAACCTTTCAAGTCAAAATGTAGTATTGATTAGTTCTTGGGGAGATGACAAAACATATTTACTGTACTTAATAATGTTCTAGCAGTTTCTTAAATATAAGTTGTCTTTTGAAATGCTTTTGAAGAACTTTCATAGCATTCTGCACACTATAGGATATCGTATATAATGGAATTAATTGATTGATGGATTTGCTACCAAATGTTGAACTTGAATTGAAAGTGGGAAAATGTGCTGTATAGGGGAAGATGTGCTGTTTATTATGTATGTAGCTGATTCAATAAAAATGTATGAAGCACCTATCCTTCTGATTTCATACAGAGGATTATAGAGGTGCCTTTCCTGTTGGATTTCCATTAAGCACATAATAATCACAAGTTCCATAGGATGGTATGCCCAGAGTTATCATCTCCTAGAAGCATAGCTTTAAGGGAAAAATACTAATTTGTTCTTACCACTTGGCTAGACATATTCTGAGATGTGTGGCAGGAGATGACCAGATTTTAAAAAGCACATGATTTCACAGGATGTCTATCCCATATGTCTATGTGTAGCTACACAGTGGCTGTATTGTGAATTACAGCCTGTTAAGGCTTGTGCTAGAATGTCATGATAATGTATTGAATGTGTTTAGTAAGAAATTGGAGTCATTAACCAAATTCAAGGATAGGTAAGGGTGGAAACATCTTGATCTCTGCTCATACGGCAACTAATCGATCTTGTACAGACTCCATGCTGTAATAGGTGTGTTCATAGGCTAACTAGTGTATATTTTCCCATAGAATGCCATAAATAGGGGCAGTCATTACCAGTGAAGGCTATTCAGCAAAATGTGTTGTAGCTTCAGTGATAGCTTGTGACAACCAGATGAGAAAAACTGATGGCTATTAAATGAGGTTAGCCTTTAGTCATTGTTGTTTACTAGACCAGGTCTTATTAATTATTTAACTCTTTTACACACTTCTGAATTGTCACTTTTAGACTACCTTAATGTGTATGCTGGGGACTAACCAGGGAAAAACTTTTTTTTTAAAGGGAACATCTCAGGTGTTTTTTCCATCATAAACAGCCATATCATGTGCAGGATGAAGTAACTCCCTTTCTATTGGTGCTCTCTAAAATTGTTCTTTTGCAATAAACTGAATTTTTGAAAACATAAAAATTCATAAGCAATTGTATGAGTATGAGTGACATCTCCCTTTGATGCCAGGGAGTAACGGGAATTGTGGGGTTTATTGCTTGTGTTCAGACATGTTTCTGTTTACAGGCACTGCTGCTGAGTCTCTAATATATAAAACTGCAGCAACCTTGTTGTTATGACTCCTACTCAGCTCTTGAGCAGGCACCAAATTTAAAGTTTGCTGTACTATTATGGGAGGAAGAGTTAAGCAGCCAATGGAAACATCTGGTTTATACAGTTATAACTTGCAGAAGTATACTGTAGGTATGATAAATTACTGTATGTTTACATCCCAAGCTACTTTTTAACAATGTTTTGAACTTTTTACTTTCAGGCTCCATATCTCACAATCCACTACAGCTTCAATGTGAGACTACCATCATTTTATAGACAATTATCTTGGCTATCTCATACATAAATTTGACTTGCAACTATTTAGCATATGATTAGTTATGCAGATTCTTGTCATGTAACTGCATTGTTACTGTTTTGCTGCTGGAGGTGGAAAAATTATTTTTCTTCTTGTATACTACAAATTACAAACTGTTCTCACATTCCCTAATAGCTCAGTGTGTTATTAGGTGGATTTCCAAGCAAAAGGTTACTGGTTCAAATCAAAGATCAGGCATGAAAATCATTTCTCAAGGAAAGAGAAACAGCATCATCCAGCCCATTGATAGCGGTCTATCAGCCAAGAAAATTGCCAAGCTGCATCATGTTAGTGCCATGACAGTTGGAAGAATACAAAATTAAGTCCATCCATCTATTCTAAAGCCAAGAGGTGGACGTTCAGGTAAACAGAGTTAACAAGTTGGCTCATCACAAGGTGATGAAGAAGTGTCAGCTCTAGTTTGCAAAAAAGTATGAAAAGTGGACAGTAGAAGACTGGAAACGGGTGATTCCGAGTGATGAGATAAAAGTCAATATACTGGGCTCTGATGGGTGCAAATGGGTCTAGAAGAAATAAGGGAAAAGGGGACTAATGGATCGAGAAATTGAAGTAACTGACAAGTTTGATGGAGGAAGCCTGATGATATGGGGTTGTTTCATAGGCAAAGGTGTTGGATACTTGACCAGGATCGATAGTGGTCTCAATGCTGAGCTATATATGAGTATCCTACAAGACGAGTTATTTTGAATACTACAGGTATGAAAAGACGACATAGTGTTTTTTAACAGGAAAAACACCAGATGTATACGTCGAGATTAACAAAGAAATGGTTCAGTGACAATGAAGTAGAGGTGCTGGATTGGCCCCCACAGTCCCCAGACCTCAACCCAATCGAACGCTTGTGTGTAGAGTTTAGAGAAGAAAAAGCTGTGTTTGTACCCAAGTAAGTCGACCAGCATGTACCAACATTGGGAATGTGTAGAAGAGACCTGGGATCAGATTTTGGTTGCAACATGCTTGAATCTGATCGAGAGCTTGCCCAGAAGGATTCAGGAAGTGTTGAAAGCCAAAGGTGGATTTACAAAATACTAAAATAATAAAAATTGAAATTTAGATTTTTTAGGAGCAAAATAGTAACAGCAGCAAAACAGTGACAGTTACATGACAAGAATCTGCATAACTAATATGTTAAATAGTTGCAAGTCAAATTTATGTATGAGATAGCCAAAATGATTGTCTATAAAATGATAGTAGTCTCACGTTTGAAGCTGTAGTAGATGGTGAGATATGGAGGCAGAAAGTCAAAAGCTCACTGTTACCCTTTTGCTCATCAGTGTATATTATGCCACACTGAATGCACTTGGGTTTGTAAATCATCAAGATTGGCTGCTGACAGCTCACTTTGCAATTCCCAACCAAACATCACAGATGTGCTCAATGGGAGACAAGTCTGAAAATGCTGCAGGGTATGGTAGCATGTTTAGGTCACACAGTCTACTCACAGTAGCACAGTCAATATGCAACCTGGCATTGTCTTGTTGAAATACGGTTTCTGGAACACTTTGAAGAAACAGTCGTACCATTGATTCCATGACCAAATCAATGTAATGCAAACCAATGTTATGCTATTGTATCTGAAATGACGACTAGAGGGGTCCAGCTACCATACAACATAATTCTGGGAATAGGATTGGCATGATGTTCCATCATGAAGGCCTCTTCATAGCATTATCCACATGGTCTCCAGACCAATCACTGGCTATAACGACATACATTGAGATAAAAGTAGGACTCATCGCTGAAGAGGATAGACCTCCATTCCAGCCTCCATGCTGCCTTGCTGTGCAGCATAACAGCCTTTGAGAGCAGTGGCATGAGGTCAAAAGAATACCTGCAGCTGAATGTTTGATTCATAGCACCAATGTCATGCAAACAACTTTTGAGGGTTGTGTTGATACTGTTTGCCAACCTAGGGTTGGGATTTAATACCCAATTTTACTTACAGTACGGAATGGATCACTACCCACCAGTCAGATGATCCATCCATGCAGAGGCTCACTTCCATGCACCTCTTGCTATCATTACAATTTGTCATTGTTCTCCAACGGGAACATGCAGTGCTGAGCAGTGCTGACATCTCAATCTATAGTTCGCTATGGAAGGATTCTGTTTCTCTTAGTTAATGGTAACATCTGGCATGTTATTGAACAAGAGGCATCACCTAATCATTCCACTCCACCTGATCTGATTTTTGAGGTTTCTTGTGGATAAAAAACTTTGCTGAATTTAATGGCCCTTTCACAGATCAGAGCTAGGTACTTGAAAATATGATCATTTACAGATCTTAGAGATGCCTGCTACTTCCTCAATTTGCATAACCTTATGGCTTGTCCTTCTTGGTGTTGCGATTTCACTGAAAATCGGTTCCCTGTAATTGGCACAAAAGCCAACAAATCTATGAAAATGTTGATCTAAAGTATAAAATATAACTTTTATTTAAACCCGCAAAATTAGTAAAACAAGGATTACTAAGAACAAATGCACACGCCAAATATGCAATTGAAAATAATACCCCTATTGTAATAAATTCAACATAGGGGAGTTTAAAGAGAGGAGGTATTTGATAGTTACACAATTATATACAGTACAGATCAAAAGTTTGGACACATGTTCTCATTCCAAGCGTTTTCTGTATTTTCATGACTATAAAAATTGTAGATTCACACTGAAGGCATCAAAACTATGAATTAACACATGTGGAATTATATACTTAACAAAAAAGTGTGAAACAACTGAAAATATGTCTTATATTCTAGGTTCTTCAAAGTAGCCACCTTTTGCTTTGATTACTGCTTTGCACACTCTTGGCATTCTCTTGATGAGCTTCAAGAGGTAGCCACCTGAAATGGTTTTCACTTCACAGGTGTGCCCTGTCAGGTTTAATAAGTGGGATTTCTTGCCTTATAAATGGGGTTGGGACCATCAGTTGTGTTGTTCAGAAGTCAGGTGGATACACAGCTGATAGTCCTACTGAATGGAGTGTTAGAATTTGTATTATGGCAAGAAAAAAGCAGCTAAGTAAAGAAAAACGAGTGGCCATCATTACTTTAAGAAATAAAGGTCAGTCAGTCCGAAAAATTGGGAAAACTTTGAAAGTGTCCCCAAGTGCAGTGGCCAAAACCATCAAGCGCTACAAAGAAACTGGCTCACATGAGGACCGCCCTAGTAAAGGAAGACCAAGAGTCACCTCTGCTGCGGAGGATAAGTTCATCCAAGTCACCAGCCTCAGAAATCGCAGGTTAACAGCAGCTCAGATTAGAGACCAAGTCAATGCCACACAGAGTTCTAGCAGCAGACATATCGCTACAACAACTGTTAAGAGGAGACTATGTGCAGCAGGCCTTCATGGTAAAATAGCTGCTAGGAAACCACTGCTAAGGACAGGCAACAAGCAGAAGAGACTTGTTTGGGCTAAAGAACACAAGGAATGGACATTAGACCTGTGGAAATCTGTGCTTTGGTCTCATGAGTCCAAATTTGAGATCTTTGGTTCCAACCACCGTGTCTTTGTGCGACGCAGAAAAGGTGAACGAATGGACTCTACATGCCTGGTTCCCACCGTGAAGCATGGAGGAGGAGGTGTGATGGTGTGGGGGTGCTTTGCTGGTGACACTGTTGGGGATTTATTCAAAATTGAAGGAATACTGAACCAGCATGTTTACCACAGCATCTTGCAGCGGCATGCTATTCCATCTGGTTTGCGTTTAGTTGGACCATCATTTATTTTTCAACAGGACAATGACCCCAAACACACCTCCAGACTGTGTATGGGCTATTTGACCAAGAAGGAGAGGGGTGCTACGCCAGATGACCTGGCCTCCACAGTCCCCAAACCTGAACCCAATCGAGATGGTTTGGGGTGAGCTGGACCGCAGAGTGAAGGCAAAAGGGCCAACAGGTGCTAAGCATCTCTGGGAACTCCTTCAAGACTGTTGGAAGACCATTTCAGGTGACCACCTCTTGAAGCTCATCAAGAGAATGCCAAGAGTGTGCAAAGCAGTAATCAAAGCAAAAGGTGGCTACTTTGAAGAACCTAGAATATAAGACATATTTTCAGTTGTTTCACACTTTTTTGTTAAGTATATAATTCCACATGTGTTAATTCATAGTTTTGATGCCTTCAGTGTGAATCTACAATTTTTATAGTCATGAAAATGCAGAAAACTCTTGGAATGAGAAGGTGTGTCCAAACTTTTGGTCTGTACTGTACATATGTGAATATGTTTGTACTGTACATATGTGAATATGTTTAAACATGTGTATATGCGTATTTGTGAAATGACATGCACTGATGTTGTTACATGACCTATTTAGTATGTTGTTGATAGGAGGATCTATTTTACTATACATTGGTTATTGGATAATACATAACAATACATAGGTAGATAAAAAGATAACAACTAGACTTAAGTAGATGATTGCCAACTGCTGAAATGTACACAGTTGCATAAGTGGTTATCAGTGGCTGAAGATGACATTTCATACCATCCTGTATGCATCGAGAATCTGTGGGTGTTGGCAAGGGAGATGAAACTTCTTCTATTTCAATGGGTTTTATGTTGGTTATTGTGGAGAGGAAAGGAGAGGGAGTCCAGGACAGACCCTGGGTCAGAGTATCATTGACTGCGGAGTGATCAGAGCGAGGAAAGGAAGAGTTACCACTCAAAAAAATAAAAACAGAATGAGGTTACAGAGTCAGAAATCTCTAATGCATTGACAGCTAAAGAAAAGAGGGATGTTGACAAACTGACAATAGGTTAATACGAGCTATCCCTTCTCCGTTGTTCGCTCCGTCGGGGCACCTGAACAATTGAGAGGCATACTGCTAAAGTATTGGTAACACACGGAGTCCGATGGACCCCATTGACTATAATGGGGTCTGTCAGGTGTCAGTCATTATAAAATTGAAACCAGACGAGGAAAAAATCCTTTGTGCAGGCCTTTTTCCTCCGACAATTTTTGGCGGACACTGGGACAGAGTCTCCAATTTAACATTTCTGTGCTCTGGGTGAGAATCAAAACCTTTTCACATATATGGGATATTGTTATTGGGGTACTGCATTGGAGTATTCTAATCAATAATAGAGACAAGAATCATGCATTGGAGATATTAATATTTTTATTAGCAGATTACAGTAAAAAAAAATACAAAAAAAGGGTATCATACAAAAAAGGTGCCAAATTTATAGAGAGATTTATACTGCAAGCCAAATGCGATATATATGTTGAAGATTTCTCTGTTGTTGGCGAAAGAATAAATATTACTCTCTGTTGCCTTAATCCTGTCTCATTATATGGAAATATATACAGTTTACCCACAACTCGGCTGACAGGGGTATATTTGTGGTAGTGGAGATGTTCATGTGTGAGTAACTGAGAAGTTGAATAACTGTCTCACCCAACCTGCTTTTTTTATTATTATTATTATTATTATTGTTTATTTATATAGCACCATTAATTCCATAGTGCTTTACATTTGAGGGTTTACATATGGTACACAAAATATACAAGACAAGTATAATACTAACAGTGACCAACTGGCACAGTGGGATAGAGGGCCCTGCCCGCAAGGGCTTACAATCTATGAGGGAAGAGGGATAGAGACAGAAGGTGAGGGTAGAGACTGTACAGATGGTGGTGTGGTGACAGTAGTGTCAATGGAGGTTGTAGGTCTTCCTGAAAAGATGAGTCTTCAGGGCCTTCTTGAAGCTTGTGGTTCTGTGAGTCAGTCTTATGTGTCTTGGTAATGAGTTCTAGAGTATGGAGGATGCAAGGGAGAAGTCTTGGAGATGGTTGTGTGAAGAGCGGATAAGAGCAGAGCAGAGAAGGAGGTCTTTGGAGGATCGGAGGTTACGTGTGGGCAGGTAGGGGAAGATTAGGTCGGAGATATATGGAGGGAACAGGTTGTGGATGGCTTTGTATGTCAGCATTAGCAATTTGAACTTGATTCGCTGGGCAACGGGTAGCCAGTGAAGGAATTGACAGAGGGGAGTGGCCAATGAAGATCGGGGGAAGAGGTGTATTAAGCGAGCAGCACAGTTTAAGGTGGACTGGAAGGGGGCAAGAGTATTTGCTGGGAGGCCATGGAGAAGGGTGTTACAGTAGTCTAAGCAGGAGATATTGAGGACATGGACTAGCATCTTTGTAGTTTCAGGGGTGAGGAAGGAGCAGATTTGATGGATGTTCTTGAGTTGGAGGCGGCAGGAGGTGTTGAGGGTTTGGATGTGCGGCTTGAAGGATAGGTCAGAGTCTAAGGTTATCACAAGGCAGCGGACCCATAGGACTGGGGTAAGTTTAGCATCATTAACTATGATAGATGGGTCAGGTAGAGGGGCTGTGCAATTTGGGGCAAAGATGATTGTGAAGGATCTGGGTTTTACCAGGACCCGCTCCTGGTCTACCTAGATCGCTTCGATTACCTCACACCCACTTTCCGTGAGTGAGGCGGGTCAACAGAGGATAATACGCAAGACGGGCCTTCTAAATTTTATATATTTATTAACCCCTAAATGGGTCGGCACTAGACACTTAACACATACATAGAATACATGCAGCGATTAACAAGCAGATACAAGTGAAAACGGCATAACACGGTACATAAAATAAAAATGGGAATAATAGAAAGAAAAGAATATATATTACCAACACCAGCTTGTGCAGGTATCTCTGACTTCCAAGGGTTGCCAGGGCACTTATCTTGTGGACGTCTAGTAGCAGATGACCTTAGCAGAGTAAAATGGCAGAAGACCATGTGCTGTCTGCGTGCTTTGCTTTTGTGTGTTCCCTGCCCCCGCCCAGAGTGATGTCACGGGGGAGGGAAGTTACACCTACAAGCATGGAGCCCCTGAACTCGAAAATCGTTCTGGCTCCTTATCCGGCGACCGTATGGTCTGGTAAGTGGAAGGGGAGAACTCGGGATGAAACCCTCGTCGTATACATACCAAGCATGGCACCTCAATTCCCTTTGGGTAAGGAGTTGGGTGTCTGGACCTGCCTTGGGCTCACAATGGCTCCATGTTTGGGCTGACCGCATGTGTCTTTCTATGGGGCACCCACAGAATTTATTGGAGTAACTGTGAGGTGCCCCCCTTTTGAGATATGGGCATAAAACTATGATCTCTCTGATGCATAATTGGTGCCGGCCTGTCTGGTGTGACTGTGGTTCATCAGGAAATCTCCTGGGGAGCGGTAGGGTACTTGAAAAGGAGTGTTAATTTCTCAGAGCAATATAACAAAGGGATGGTAATTAACCCACAACAGGGACATGGCTTCAGAGTAACTGAGCTGAGGGGAACTTGGAACACATGGTCTGCAGGGGGAGGGGGGATGGGCTTATAAGGGGTCAGCCAGATACATAATTGTACAGAGATACATATATGGGAGTTCCCTTAATCATCACACCTCCCTCCTTTAGATGGTGCTTAGAGGAAGCAGGAGCCTATGCTCCTCTTCCTTGAGCGCCTCTGCAGCCTCACAATGCCGGGACAGGCAATCTGCGTTGCCATGGGCCCGGCCGGGCTTGTGCCAAATGTCGAAATTGTATTGCTGGAGCACGAGGCTCCAGCGCAACAACCGCCCATTCTGACCTGCAATACGCTTTATCCAGATCAGAGGGTTGTGGTCCGTCACCACGGTGAAGTGGCGCCCATACAAGTAAGGCTACAGATGCTGCAAGGCCCAAACAATTGCTAGGCATTCCTTCTCCACTGTGGCGTAGGCCACCTCCCGCGGCAGAAGCTTTCTACTGAGGTACTGCACTGGGTGCTCGTGCCCCGCTGAGTCAATCTGGCTCAGCACGGCACCGAGACCGTAGGTGCTGGCATCTGTCTTTAATACAAGCGGACGGGATTCATCGTACGCTTGAAGTACAGGGGCGCTTGCAAGGGCCGCCTTCAGGGCCTGGAAGGAGTGCTCACAGGTATCCGTCCATTGGATCGTCTGCGGCAACTTCTTCTTGGTGAGGTCTGTCAGGGGAGCAGCAAGGGCACTATAGTTCGGGACGAACTTCCTATAGTACCCTGCTGTGCCCAGGAAAGACATCACCTGTCGCTTGGTCCGGGGGGGTGGGCCAGGACATGATTACGTCAAGCTTCTCAGGTTCTGGTATCAGGGTTCCCCCACCTACCCGGTGTCCCAGGTACTGGACCTCACGCATGCCCAGCTGACACTTTTCTGGTTTGATGATCAAGCCCGCATGGTGGATCCGCCCCAGCACCTGTGACAAGTGCTGTAGGTGTTCCTCCCAGGTGGAGCTGAAGATGGCGATGTCGTCCAGGTACGCAGCTGCGAACCCTTCACATCCCGACAACAGTGAGTTGACCATCCTCTGAAAGGTGGCAGGGGCATTTGTCATGCTGAAGGGCATGACAGTGGACTCGTACAGTCCGAAAGGTGTGATAAACACTGACCGCTCCTGTGCTTGCAGGGACAGGGGGATCTGCCAGTATCCTTGGCTCAAGTCCATGATGGACAGATACTGGGCCTTACCTAATGTGTCCAGTAAGTCGTCAATGCGCGGCATGGGGTACGCGTCATCGACTGTAACTGCATTGAGTTCCCTGTAGTCCACACAGAACCGGGTAGTCCGGTCCTTCTTGGGCACAAGGACTACGGGCGACGCCTATGCACTGTGAGAGGGTTGAATCACCCCCAGTTCCAGCATCTCGCCGATCTCCTTGCACATCCGGGCCCGTACCTCTGAGGAGACGCGATATGGCGACCACTGGATAGGGGCATGATTTCTGGTGTGCACTTCTGGGTACCTAGTAGCATAGTCTACTACCGTTAATATGAAACGTTTCCCGGAGCGACTGGGAATAGACAGGGGTCCAATAAGGTCCACAGCCACCTGCTGGAAAGGTTCGACTATGATGGGCATAGGTATCAGCGGGGCCTTTGTGCTTTGCCCCGCCTTGCCCACCCTCTGACACGTGTCACATGAATGGCAGTACCTAGCTACATCCTTCCCCATCTTAGGCCAGTAGAATAAGTGGTTGAGGCGGGACGTGGTTTTAGTGATCCCCAGGTGACCTGCTAGGGGAATATCATGAGCGACCCGCAATAACTCCACCCGGTAGGGTTGAGGTACCACTAACTGTTTCTCCTCAAGCAGACTTTCCTCCCCCGTTGTGGGGATCGTTTCCCGGTACAACCTCCCTTGGTCCCAGTATATCCTGTCCTTGTCAGACTCCGAGGGAGGTTGAGTGGCACGTTCCTTTAATGCGGCCAGGCTGGGGTCGGCCTGGACAGCGTCCCGGAACTCTTGGCTGGAGTGAGACAAAAGAGGAGTGCATGTTACATACCCGCTGGACCCTTCCGGCGCCAGGGTGGGAGGATTAGTCACGGCGGTCTCAGTACCGACTCCGGGTGATATAGGGGATGGCTCAAGGGTCGGAACACCCTCCACCTTCTTAGCACTCTGGCTGCGGTTTACCACCGCTATACCAGCCGTCTGCCCCTCACCTGGATCGGCCGTGAGATCCCCATGGCCTACCCGACCACCTGGCACCTGGCCAGCCGTTGGGTGCTGATCGGAGGCACTAGGCGAAATAGCAGAAGTCGCTCCCAGTGCCTCAGACGAGCTACCCGGTACACTTTCACAACAAGCATTGGCAATTACATTGACAGTACATTCATTAGCAATTTTTAATTCACACCGGGCCTCAGTGAGATCGGTGGTAGGCATATTGACAAGCTGGGAGGGAGACGCCCCCGCAGATGTGGGTGTGTCTACCGACCAGGTCTCACTGGCTCCCAGCATGGGAGTGAGCAAAGCATCAATAACATTTCTGCTGAGCTGGGTTGCAGGAAGCTCATTTGCACCTTCCCTGCTCTCAGCTGAAGGCAACTCATTAGCATTTACACTTACTGCCATGGGAAGTATCTCAGAGGGGGGGTTACGGGCCCCCTCTGCAGATATGACAGACACATTATCAACATTAGTCATAGACAGTTTATCACAGGAAATTGGGGTGCTCCAGTTGCAAACAGAAGTCCATTCTCCCCACGGGGCTGCGGCTACTAGTCCCTCCAGGCGTAGTGATTTCTGGTACAGGACTAATTGCTGCACCTTCTGGCCTGGCAAGGATCTCTTGTCCTAACACCTCAGGACTTTGCTCCGCCTCCGGCATGGCTATGGTACCTTCCATATCAGCCACCTCCTGGAGTTCAGCAGAAGCCAATTCCTGCAGACGTTTGGTTATGCTTCTGGTCCCACCGGCCATCCACTGGAAGCCATTGCCAAATAAAAGATAGGATAGAAAAACAAAGAGAAAGGGAAGGGAACAGCACCGTGCTAGACTTTCTCTGTATCTTATAGCCTGCCCTAGTACCGAGCTCGCTTCATAGGATTTTTCCGCAAATCCCCAGCATCTGAGTGATACCACACACACAAACGCTGTTTATCCTCTATCCCACAACGCTGCCACCACTGCGAAGGATCCGGGTTTTACCAGGACCCGCTTCTGGTCTACCTAGATCGCTTCGATTACCTCACACCCACTTTCCGTGAGTGAGGCGGGTCAACAGAGGATAATATGCAAGACGAGCCTTCTAAATTTTATATATTTATTAACCCCTAAATGGGTCGGCACTAGACACTTAACACATACATAGAATACATATCTCACAGAAAATAAATGGTTTCAAACGATAAAACTTAACTTTTAATATTTTAAATTAAAAATTGCACAAAGGACGTCCACTAATCTACTAAAAGACAGATCAATATGGTCTGTGCCTGCCTATTCAAAGTTTATTCAGGATTTAAATGTTAGACAGTATTCACACTCTCCAACTTTCCACTGGACCTAGGGTGTAATAAGATACTTTCACCACCCTTAGACTAAGGTTATAGTATCACGGCTGCATCATACAACAGGTCAGTATTTTGTCAGTTGCTCTTAGTGCTAGGAAAACCCAAACACCTGGTCCCCACACACATAATTTGTAAAGCCTCACTGACTAGACTCCTGCACAGCCATGATATACCTCCACAACCCTAGTCTGTAGTATGTACATATGCCAGTAATCTAGGTACAGGTCACAGTAACTTCATTTCCTGTCATTAAAATGTTATGAACATAAGGGAAACTATGATATTCTGACCCTTATACTCAATAAACCCTTATATTGCAGCCATTACTGATATCCCCTATGTTGACTCCAGGGATATACAGCTACCATTTCCATTAGTGACTCAAGTTCCACCAACTAATCTCCAGGCTAATCAGACTGCCCCAATCTCCTGTCAGTCCTTCATGCCCCCAAGTGGTATGGCTTGTGGTCAACTAACTCAAAAATAGAAAATAGAAAATAAACTTGCTCTACGCGTTTCCCCTGTGTTATCTATATCAGGTTCATCAGGAGCCAATGCTAATAAACTAATCAGTTGGTCTAAGCTGCTATAAATATTTATCAAAAATGCAGTTACAACTGCAGTTCCTGGAGCACTACACTGGAGCACACCATCAGTGCTCCAGGAACTGCAGTTGTAACTGCATTTTTGATAAATATTTATAGCAGCTTAGACCAACTGATTAGTTTATTAGCATTGGCTCCTGATGAACCTGATATAGATAACACAGGGGAAACGCGTAGAGCAAGTTTATTTTCTATTTTCTATTTTTGAGTTAGTTGACCACAAGCCATACCACTTGGGGGCATGAAGGACTGACAGGATATTGGGGCAGTCTGATTAGCCTGGAGATTAGTTGGTGGAACTTGAGTCACTAATGGAAATGGTAGCTGTATATCCCTGGAGTCAACATAGGGGATATCAGTAATGGCTGCAATATAAGGGTTTATTGAGTATAAGGGTCAGAATATCATAGTTTCCCTTATGTTCATAACATTTTAATGACAGGAAATGAAGTTACTGTGACCTGTACCTAGATTACTGGCATATGTACATACTACAGACTAGGGTTGTGGAGGTATATCATGGCTGTGCAGGAGTCTAGTCAGTGAGGCTTTACAAATTATGTGTGTGGGGACCAGGTGTTTGGGTTTTCCTAGCACTAAGAGCAACTGACAAAATACTGACCTGTTGTATGATGCAGCCGTGATACTATAACCTTAGTCTAAGGGTGATGAAAGTATCTTATTACACCCTAGGTCCAGTGGAAAGTTGGAGAGTGTGAATACTGTCTAACATTTAAATCCTGAATAAACTTTGAATAGGCAGGCACAGACCATATTGATCTGTCTTTTAGTAGATTAGTGGACGTCCTTTGTGCAATTTTTAATTTAAAATATTAAAAGTTAAGTTTTATCGTTTGAAACCATTTATTTTCTGTGAGATATGAAGTAATAGGGAATAGTGTAGAACCCTCTGTGAGATACATAGAATACATGCAGCGATTAACAAGCAGATACAAGTGAAAACGGCATAACACGGTACATAAAATAAAAATGGGAATAATAGAAAGAAAAGAATATATATTACCAACACCAGCTTGTACAGGTATCTCTGACTTCCAAGGGTTGCCAGGGCACTTATCTTGTGGACGTGCAGTAGCAGATGACCTTAGCAGAGTAAAATGGCAGAAGACCATGTGCTGTCTGCGTGCTTTGCTTTTGTGTGTTCCCTGCCCCCGTCCAGAGTGATGTCACGGGGGAGGGAAGTTACACCTACAAGCATGGAGCCCCTGAACTCGAAAATCGTTCTGGCTCCTTATCCGGCGACCGTATGGTCTGGTAAGTGGAAGGGGAGAACTCAGGGTGAAACCCTCGTCGTATACATACCAAGCATGGCACCTCAATTCCCTTTGGGTAGGGAGTTGGGTGTCTGGACCTGCCTTGGGCTCACAACGGCTCCATGTTTGGGCTGATCGCATGCGCCTTTCTATGGGGCACCCACAGAATTTATTGGAGTAACTGTGAGGTGCCCCCCTTTTGAGATATGGGCATAAAACTATGATCTCTCTGATGTATAATTGGTGCCGGACTGTCTGGTGTGACTGTGGTTCATCAGGAAATCTCCTGGGGAGCGGTAGGGTACTTGAAAAGGAGTGTTAATTACTCAGAGCAATATAACAAAGGGATGGTAATTAACCCACAACAGGGACATGGCTTCAGAGTAACTGAGCTGAGGGGAACTTGGAACACATGGTCTTCAGGGGGGGGGGATGGGCTTATAAGGGGTCAGCCAGATACATAATTGTACAGAGATACATATATGGGAGTCCCCTTAATCATCACAATGAAGAACTCTGTTTTCTCCATGTTGAGTTTGAGAAAGGAGGCTACTGCTGCTAGACATTTTGGGACTCTGGACAACAGGGAGGTAATGTCTGGTCCAGAGAGATATATTTGAGTGTCATCAGCATAGCAATTGTATTGGAAACCATGAGATTCTATGAGTTGGCCAAGACCGAGGATGTAGATGGAAAACAGGAGGGGTTCTAGTGTAAGCCGTGTACCAGGGTGGGCTCCCCAGGATACAGTGAAGTCACGAACAAAGGAAGAGACTCCAAATTAATTTAGTAAAAAACAAGATTTTACTTTGTGTAGTAACACCTCTTTACCAAAAAAACACTCCCAATTATTTACATATATTCAGCCAGGAACCTGAGGCCCTGGTGTTGTACAGCACAGTGCCCTCTCATGTACAGCTCCAAAACACTCCAAGCTTTTACCTATCTGCAGGCTGCAACTTACCAGCCGCTTGTTACCTTTTTATCACCCTAGTCACAGGAACAATTCAGTGAGTGTGATAGGGGCACCGGCGGTATAACACGAGCTTACAAACTTATCAAAATACCCCTATTCCCCACAAACAAAGTACAACCGAGTAAATATAATAGTAGGTCAGCTTGCAAGCCAAAGAAATGTGACAATGTATAAAATGTCACTTCTAGACTTCCTCAGAAGCTCCTCTCTGGGAGTTACAACTCAATAGAATTCTCTGAGTCCTTACTACCGAATAGGTAGATAATTCACCAGTAGTGTGGCCTGTGAAGATGAGTGTGCCTAACTAGTCTAACTATAGGCCCTTACTCAGTCCCAAGCAAAACAATGTAATGCGGTGCATGCACGATTACTTCTCTTACTGATCAAGATTTGCTGTGCACCTTTTAGCCTTGGTCTTGAACAGCTGGAAGCGGGGCTCATCCAGAAAACATGCGATCTCACTGACAGGCCCACTTCTCAGCTGGCTCCTTGATAGCAATCTTCAACTTAGGATGCTGTCTGAACAAACCCTGGAACAGTCTCTGCTTCAGCACCCCCTTGTTATATCTCTGATCCCTTAGGAATCCTTTTTCTCTCACTTCAGTCCTTCTTCTTCTAAAAGCTCAAAAGCACACTCCTAAGATGGCTGCCACACACACTCTGCTCCTTCTTGTACCACCTCTTCAAAACAGGTTCTCCACGTCACTACTCCAGGGAATTACAGAATTACAGTCCTTCCCATTTCTGAGGTAACAGTGGCCTCTTGTGGTCAAACAAACAAATGTCAGTTTATAAAAAAATTAATAAATAAACTTATTTATAGAAACAGGTAGATTCATAACATGAGGGCTGTTTCCCCATCTTACACTAGGATGGAGCCTTGGGGGACACCTATAGAAAGAGGGCATGGCGGGGAGGTGGTTTGTGAGTGACAGACACTGAATGTGCGGTTGGTGAGGTATGAGGAGATCCAGGTAAGGGCCAGGTCTGAAATGCCAAGGGATGAGGGCGTTTCTAGCAAGAGGGAGTAGTCGACTGTGTCAAAGGCAGAGAAAACGTCAAGGAGGAGGAGGACAGAGTAGTTACGCTTGGCTTTGGCAGTTAGAAGGTCGTTAGTGACTTTGGTTAGGGCAGGTTCTGTGGAGTGATGGGGTCTAAAACTTGACTGTAGTCTGTCAAAGAGCACATTGGACGAGAGATAGGAGGATAGTTCGGAGTGGACGTGTTGCTCCAACAGTTTAGAGGCGTACGGGAGCAGTGAGGGTCCAGGGAGGGTTTCTTAAGTATAGGTGTGACGGTAGCAGGTTTGAAGGCGGAAAGGAAGGATCCATTGATTATGGATAGGTTGAAGAGATGGGTTAGGGCAGGAGTAATGACCTCAGAGAGTTTGGGGATGAGGTGTGACTGGATGGGTTCAAGCACGCAGGAGGTGAGGTGGGATTTAGATATTAGGTTGGAGAGCTTTTCATCAGTGAAGGTGGAGAAACAGGTTAAAGATGAAGAGCAGCGAGCAGTTGGGTAGAGTGGTTGTTGGGGGTGTAGGGTGAGACTGTCTCTGATGGTGTCAATTTTGCTTTTGAAATAAGAGGCAAAGTCATCAGCTGTGATAAGTGTTGTCGGAGGAGGAGCAGGAGGACAGAGAAGGGAGTTGAAGGTAGTGAATAGCTGTTTGGGGTTGATGGATAGGGGAGATATTAGTGTTTAGAAGTAGACCTGCTTTGCAGAGGTGAGTGCATTCTTGAATGTGAGTACTGCCTCTTTGTATCTAAGGAAGTCCTCCCGGGAGTGGCTTTTCTTCTAGAGGTGCTCTGCAACCCGTGAGGCACGTCTCAGTTTTTTAGTCAGGTCAGTGTGCCAGAGTTGCTTATTGATCAGTCGGGCTTTGGTGTTAGTGAAGGGGGCTACAGAGTCAAGGGCTGAAGTAATGGTGGTATTGTAGAAGTCAGTGGCGGTATCTACATCTTGGAGCGAGGTTATGTCATCAAGTGGTAGGAGTCTGAGAGTGTGCGGATGACAAGGCGATTAAGGTTTCTGTGGGGGCGTGTTGGTTTAGGGGCTGGAGGGTCTATTACAGAGGAGAGGGCAGAAAATGTCAGCAGGTTGTGGTCAGAGAGCGTGGACAGAGAGTTAGAGAGGTTGACTAGAGAGTAGAGGCGGGTGAATATGAGGTCGAGCGTGTGTTCCTTTGTGTGGGTGGCAGAGGAGGAACATTGAGAAAGACCAAAGGAGGCAGCGAGGGACAGGAGACAGGAAGCAGAGCAGTGGTTTGTGTTAATGGGGATGTTGAAATCACCCATGATGATGGTGGGGGTGTCAGTGGATAGGAAGTGCATTAGCCAGGTGGTGAAGTGGTCAATAAAGGCAACGGTAGGTCCTGGCGGTCGATATATGACAGCCAGTTGGAGGGCGAGTAAATGCGAACAGAGTGCACTTCAAAGGAGGAGAGGGTGAGAGCAGGTAGCGGTTGTTTTGGGGCAAAGGAGCAATT
The DNA here is from genome assembly GCA_947044405.1 of Leptodactylus fallax. NCBI lineage: Eukaryota > Metazoa > Chordata > Amphibia > Anura > Leptodactylidae > Leptodactylus > Leptodactylus fallax. The sequence continues at coordinate 2,847,605 of CAMRHE010000019.1, forward strand.
GTCAGACAGGAGTACACCTACACCTCCACCAGGTTTATTGTTGGGGCGGGGAGTGTGCGAGAATTGCAGACCTCCATAGGAGAGGGCAGCAGGGGAGGTGCTGTTTGAGGGAGCTAGCCACGTTTCTGTGATATTGAGAAATGAAAATTTATGAGAAATGAAGAGGTCGTGGATGTAGTCAAGTTTGTTGCGTGTGAAAAGGGTGTGGGAATATGGAGATAGAATCAGAGACTGCTAAGGAAGGCTCAGGTGAGAAAAAAAAGGGGGAGGAACCAGCAGGGAATGGAGACAGTGGCTTCAAAGCTCACATAGTTAAAAGCTTTTTCAATTTAAGAAAAAAGTACAGCACCTGACTGGACCATGGTGTGCTGAAGTGATAGTAGGGCCAACATGGAGATTCTGGTCTCTCATTTCTGGTGAGTCTGGTCATAGTGCCAAGTGTTCTTTCCTACGAAACCTCACAGTGCAGTTCAGTGGGAATTGGTGGTGAAAACAACTAGTCCTAGGAGGCACATCCGGCTATGTCTCCTGGCCGTAATAAATGATGAATCGGAGTCTTTATAATGGTTACATATCCAGTCAAAATGGAGGCTCAGTCTACAGTCCCTGACAGAAGTTCTGTCGCTTATCCATGTTGTGGAATCAAAAGCTTATAAGCTGACTTTAAATTCATCCATTGGTTTTAGAAATGACTCATATGAAAGCTGAAACCCTCCCAAATGATTTTTTGGTTAAGAAAATAAATTGGCTTCACTGCTGAAATATTCATCATTTAATGAACACAGAAAGGTCAGATTTTGGCAAGACAAAAGTTTTGTCGCACACATAAAGTAATGTGAAAATCAAACCAATAATTCTGTTCAAAAACAAAGATATGTTTTATAACATTGGTAAATGAAGTTGTGGTGCTATTAGAGCCATATTTAATATTTTGTGTGACTTCCATGAGCTTGAAGGACTGCATCCATGCGTTTCAACAATGATTCATACAATTTATTGATGAAGTCATCAGGAATAGCACAGAATGCAGTCTTACATGCCTCCCAGAGTTCATCAAGATTCTTTGGTTTTGTCTGCCAAGCTTCCTCTTTCATCCTACCCCAAACATGCTCAATGATGTTCAAGTCTGGTGACTGGGCTGGCCAGTCCTGGAGCACCTTGATCTTCTTTGCCTTGAGGAACTTTAATGTAGAGATGGATGTATGAGATGGCACACCATCCTGCTGCAAAATTTGACCCCTTTTATGATTGGGAATGTAAGAGGAAGCTAACACTTCTTGATATTTTAGGCTATTGATATTGCCTTCCACCTTGCAAAAGTTTCGCACACGCCCATACTGAATGTAACCCCAGACTATGATCTTTCCACCACAAAACTTAACTGTTTTCTGGGTGTATCTTGGATCCATATGGGCTCCAGTAGGTCTCCTGCAGTATTTGCGGCGGCTTTGGTGTAATTCAACTGAAGATTCATCTGAGAAATCCACCTTCTGCCACTTTTCCAGCGTCCATCCGTTTAGTAGGCTGTGGGTCTTGGCAAATGCCACACGTTTTTTTTAATTGCTTTTTGTTTAGTGCTGGCTTCTGGGCACTGATTCGACCATGGAGGCCATTTCAAGACAGAATCCTACAAACTGTTCTAGTTGACACAGAGACTTGAGGTGACCAGGCCTGTTGGAGCTCTGCTGCAGTGGAAGAGGGGCTGGCTTTTGATTTTCTAACCAACAAACGTTCCTCCTGAGCAGTTGTCTTGCGGGGTCTGCCAGACCTGGGCTTGTCAAAAACATCTCCAGTCTGTTCAAATCTTTTTTTAATTCTTTGTACTTGACGCAGAGACACATTAAAGGTGCCAGCCACCTCTGCAGTGGATCTGGTCTTCAGCCTCTTGATAATCAAGGCTTTGGTTGCAGGGTTGAATTTTGGCATGTTGTCAGAGGTGAAGTTGCAGTTCAAGTGAAGGTCTGGGGTGCTGGAGTTCTTTTTATACACACCCACTAATTAACAGATCAATTAGTGAGCACAGGTGAGGCTTTCAACTAGGATTGGGTGCATTATATGACAAGGCGACACAACTTTTGTCTTGCCAAAATCTGACCTTTCTGTGTTCATTAAATGATGAATATTTCAGCAGTGAAGCCAGTTTATTTTCATAACCAAAAAATCATTTGGGAGGGTTTCAGCTTTTATATGAGTCATTTCTAAAACCAATGGATGAATTTAAAGTCAGGTTATAAGCTTTTGATTCCACAACATGGATAAGCGACAGAACTTCTGTCAGGGACTGTATAGTTACTGAGTTTGTTTATGTGGCATGAGTACATGAGTAGCAATTTATTTTCATTCTCTCCTGATCCTACTTATGGCTATTTACAATATTATTTTTTCTCCTCCAATGGTGTCTAAAGTTAATAATTATTCTGCTCATTTCCTGTAGAATTATGCATTGTGGAAATCCATTTGGCAGATGCACAATTGGAAGTAACCTATCTGAAAGTAGAATGGAGAAAACACTGGTGATAAAGTAATACTGTCTCACTCTTAGTGCAAAGTTAGAGCAGAAAGTTTGAATTGGCACCATTTGTTTGGTGCACAGTGCATATTAAGCCCCTTTTTATCAAAGCCCCACCCACCTACCAGAAGAGGCACAGAAACTGTTAAAAAATGTCTAAAACACATAGAAAATGAGCTGTAAAACCAATATTGGCACAAATTACTCTAGAACTATGGTCTATTTTTGCTTTTTCTCTGTAGCCTGACAATGTACAGTTGCCCCCTAGCACTTGTGGCCTTAAACGTTCCTGTGGTTCTGAGCTGGTCTCTGGGCTCATATTTACCGTGCCTCTACCCATCTTCAGCTCCTGTCTTACGGCAACTCTAGTGATATATTGACACTTCTAAGAAACTACATTCTTCCTCTCCTGGTAGCTCCAGTACAGTCCCTCCAGTCCACTGTATTCACTGTAGTAATGACCTGTACTGATTCTCACTCTCTTGTGTCTGTGACTATGACAGAATGTTCCAACTGTACAAAATTAGCCCAACTAGACTGGTTTCTTTCTCCTAACATTTCAGATTACACAGCTGTTTCTATCTGTACTCCCAATTCAACTAGCTAGAACTGACATAGCCGAATATACAGTGGGGAAATAAAGTATTTAGTCAGCCACCAATTGTGCGAGTTCTCCCACTTAAAAAGATGAGAGAGGCCTGTAATTGACATCATAGGTAGACCTCAACTATGAGAGACAAAATGAGAAAACAAATCCAGAAAATCACATTGTCTGATTTTTAAAGAATTTATTTACAAATCATGGTGGAAAATAAGTATTTGGTCAATAACAAAAGTTCATCTCAATACTTTGTTATATATCCTTTGTTGGCAATGAAAGAGGTCAAGCGTTTTCTATAAGTCTTCACAAGGTTGGCACACACTGTTGCTGGTATGTTGGCCCATTCCTCCATGCAGATCTCCTCTAGAGCAGTGATGTTTTGGGGCTGTCGCTGGGCAACATGGACTTTCAACTCCCTCCAAAGGTTTTCTATGGGGTTGAGATCTGGAGACTGGCTAGGCCACTCCAGGTCCTTGAAATGCTTCTTATGAAGGTGATGTACTTGGGATCATTGTCATGCTGAAAGACCCAGCCACGTTTCATCTTTAATGCCCTTGCTGATGTAAGGAGGTTTGCACTAAAATCTCACGATACATGGCCCTATACATTCTTTCAGGTACACGGATCAGTCATCCTGGTCCCTTTGCAGAGAAACAGCCCCAAAGCATATTGCCACCCCCATGCTTCACAGTAGGTATGGTGTTCTTTGGATGCACCTCAGCATTCACTCTTCTCCAAACACGACGAGTTGTGTTTCTACCAAACGGTTCTACTTTGGTTTCATTTGACCACATGACATTCTCCCAATACTCTTCTGGAACATCCAAATGCTTTCTAGCAAACTTCAGACGGGCCCAGATATGTACTGGCTTAAGCAGGGGGACACGTCTGGCACTGCAGGATCTGAGTCCCTGGCGGCGTAGTGTGTTACTGACAGTAACCTTTGTTACGTTAGGCCCAGCTTTCTGCAGGTCATTCACTAGGTCCCCCCGTGTGGTTCTGGGATTTTTGCTCACCGTTCTTGTGATCATTTTGACCCCACGGGGTGAGATCTTGCGTGGAGCCCCTGATCGAGGGAGATTATCAGTGGTCTTGTATGTCTTCCATTTTCTAATTATTGCTCCCACAGTTGATTTCTTCACACCAAGCTGCTTGCCTATTGCAGATTCAGTCTTCCCAGGCTGGTGCAGGCCTACAATTTTGTTTCTGGTGTCCTTCCACAGCTCTTTGGTCTTCACCATAGTGGAGTTTGGAGTGTGACTGTTTGAGGTTGTGGACAGGTGTCTTTTATACTGATAATTTCAAACAGGAGCCATTACTACAGGTAATGAGAGGAGGACAGAGGAGCCTCTTAAAGGAGAAGTTACAGGTCTGTGAGAGCCAGAAATCTTGCTTGTTTGTAGGTGACCAAATACTTATTTTCCACCATAATTTGCAAATAAATTCTTAAAAAATCAGACAATGTGATTTTCTGGATTTGTTTTCTCATTTTGTCTCTCATAGTTGAGGTCTACCTATGATGTCAATTACAGGCCTCTCTCATCTTTTTAAGTGGGAGAACTTGCACAATTGGTGGCTGACTAAATCCTTTTTTTTCCCCACTATATCACAAGTTAGGCAGCTTTTCTAAACACAACATGGTTTTGTGACAAATTGTTACGATCTGCTTGAACTATTCTATTTGTATCTATATGTGATCACCCAGTGGGGAAGGTGAATTATAGCCTTTCAAGGTTAGCTTGTTGTGATATTGTGTTGAATTAGTTTCAAGACAAATTGGAATCCTTCACCAAATTGGAGATCAGTTATTGTGGACTCATCCGTATGTGTGCTCTATCCCAGCATCTCTGAGTGATGCAACCATAAACACTGCATCCCTCACAAAGCTCGGACTTTTGTTAACTATATTTCTGTGGGTGATGCGGCCCCTGTATTTAACGTCCCCATGTGAGTGTGGCTGGACAATTAATCTGTGGCTGACATACTGCCTCTGGTCCTAAAGTCCTCTTTTAATCTTGCCTTGCAGCAAGCTAAAGACAAATTAAAGAAACTTGGATAACAGTGCAAAACAAGGCAAAACATCTTAAAGGCACATTATCATTTATTTTGTGTGGTACCTATTAAATAGAATAAGATCAATGCATGATACTTGTGTGATACATGATAGTCTCTGGGAATTGGACAAGTGACTCATGATTATTTTCAATATCAATATTCTCGACATTCTGTTCATTAGATATTGCCTGAATTTCACCAGTATTCAAAGCTATGTGAATTGTTATTACACCAGTGTATTGTATGTCCTTAACAGATAGCTGCCTTTTGTGTGCACCGAAGGATGATCAGTGCTTTCTCAGGGGAGGAAGAAGTTAAAATAGTACAAACTGATTATTTTATAGATGAAGGTTTCATTTCTACGTCCAAGTGTGTTTACTCACGGTAAATCCTATATCCGTGACTTCAGTTCTCTATTGAAAAAGTTCTGTTTTCAATTTCAGATGCATTCTTTATATTTACTATAAAACCTGCTTAGTGATCTGATAGCCCGTAATACCTTTTCCTTCTCATTGGTAATGCTTTATATAAAGTAAAATCTCTATAGCGTTTTACTTTTACTGGCTAATACACAATCTGTAAATTGTAAACTTTAGAGGTTGCTTCATACACTGCACTGTACCCTTAACAGTACATTATAGAAACAATAGACGTGCTGGAAATTATGTCATATTAAAATCACAGGGTTGCTAGCTGAGCTTTTTCATACAGATCACAAACCCCAAGGGGAATTCTAACTCTATAATGATATATTTCAGGGTACTTTATTTCTTCAGCACATACCCTAGCTACTATTATCCCTGTAGCAGCTGGCTTTTGTTTTGTCTCATGCATATATTATGGAGAAAAAGGAAAAAGGCAAGGATCATCATCATTATTATTATCATTATTATTTATTTTTAGAACACCATTAATTCCATGGTCCTTTACATTCGAGGGTTTACTTACAACACACAAAACACCCAAGAACAAGTACAATAGCCTAACATTAAGACCAACTGCTACAGTGAGATAGAGGGCCCTCCCCGCAAGGGCATGTTGCATTTTACTGAAATTATCTGTTGACTGACTCATAGATTTAAAGCTCAGTGATGTTCTGTAGGTTTGGTGGAAGAATACAGAATGAAGCAGAACCTCCTAAAGGGTACATTCTCATGAACTTTTTTTAGGGTACATTTTCATGAACTGTTTAAGGTGTTATGGTATCGTTGGCAGTTTATGGCAGAAACTAGATGAATCATTGTAGTGAATGGGGTTTTTAGCTATCTATTTAAAAGGAGTCTATCATTGGGGAAACATGTTTTTAACTGAAGCAATGTTTGAATATCCTTTATAAAGGCTATTCTACTCCTACCTTTACTTTTCTTCTCCTCGCCGCCGTTTGTCCAAAAAAACATTTTATTCTCATATGTAAATTAAGCTCAGGGAGCACCAGGGGCATTCCCCCTGTGCTCCGAGCACCCCCGCATCATTGCTGCAACCCGCCTCCAGCACTGCTTTTTCACGCCCCCTGTATCTTCTTCTGTTCATCTTGCATCTGCTTCTTGCTCCGTTGGCCATTTTTCTGGAGTACACTGGTGTAAGAAACTAAACAAAAATGGCCACCGGAGCCACTTTGAGTTCAGAATTGACTGAAAAGAAAAGACGGATCCATCGATGGACAGACACCAATGGATCCCTTAGTCCACAATTGTATAGGGTCTCTGCATCCCTAACAGATGTAAACATCTAATATACTTTTATAGGCTGTGTAACCTGGTTCCTCGGTGAGCTGATAATCTTTCTCATCTCTTAAATGAATTTAGCAGAGAATTCCAAGTGCGTGAGCAGTTTAGGAGGGAGCAGGAGGGGTCAATAGTGCCTGAGAAATGGACAAAGAGTCATTTTTCTTCCTTAAGAATATTATTGATTTATACAGTTTGTTGAAATGACAATGACCAATTAAAATCATTTATAATGTAACTCATATAGTGTATAATTTATTAAATCATTTCTTTAGGGGGCGGAGCCTGACTGTGGAACGGAATGGTCGCATAGGTGCACAGCTCTAGACCTGAGTCCACCAAAGCGACAGCAGTAGCGACGTGCCCGTGGAGTATAACACTCCAAACGATACAGAGAAAGTTTCCCATCGTCGGAGATGCCAAGAAAGAGAAAATCTGCGGTAAAACCGCAGAAAATCTCTGATTATTACTTCCCCCACAGCGGAGGGGAAGATCAAAATGGCGACGGCTCACGCTCCGCCTCAACTCCATCTCGAGACCCTCCAGAGGAGACACTACCATTGTCAGCACAACGAAGGACACTCTCGGCGCCGTCGATACCGCAGCTGCTGGAGTGCGTGGTTCCGGTGACACAGGAGCCTTCCCCCCGGTGGGCCGGGGAGAGCGCTGTTCCGAGGCCTATTCATACCGACACACCGAGGCCTATAGGCCTCTGCAACGCGGAGACACCATTATCGCCCACCGCTAGCCCGGCCAAACAGAAACCCAGGCTCCAGAACACTGAGCATCAAGAAGGAGAGGTGAGCGATATTATACAACACATACCGCCATCCACCGATTTTTTTGCAGATATTCCGGCAACATAGAGTTTACTCACTGAGGCCACCATGAAAAATATGCTCATGGCCTTCTGTAAATCACTGACAACAGATATGTCCTTAATGGTTAAGCCGCTAGATAGAGGCCTTCAGGAACTGCAGAAACGCACTGTTCAGGTGGAATCTAAAATGGCGGAATTTGCTACATCACACAATGATCTGATAGATGCCCACTATGAGGTGGAAAAAGACGTGTCATTTTTAAAAGCTAAAATAGCAGATCTGGAGGATCGCTCAAGGCGCAACAATTTGAAGTTTAGAGGGATTCCAGAGTCAGTTTCTGCGAGTAATTTAACAGTATTCCTCCAAGACCTAATACGCACGCTAATACCAAATCTTACGACAATGGAATTAACCATTGATAGAGTGCATGGAGTCCCAAGGCCCTCACACCTAGATGATGCCGTACCCAGAGATGTCTTAGCAAAGATCCATTTTTACCGTACTAAAGAGCTGGTGCTGCTGACTTCACGGAAAAGTGGCCGTTTACCTGACCCATACCATAAAATATCCATCTACTCTGATCTTTCGGCCGCAACACTACAATTACGGAGGCAATTTACCCATATAACTACAGCTCTACGCCAGCATAACATCCTTTATAAATGGGGATTCCCGGTCAAAGTGATCGCATCCCGGAACAACCTTACTCATATCATCAAATCTCCGGAAGACGGAAAGAAGTTGCTACTTAAATGGGACATTCCAATCACCGATCCGGCACCCAAGCTACTACCTGGCCCTGTGTCTGAAGGATGGCATCAAACGAAAACCCCAAAGCATCCACCAAAAGGGCTACACAGCTAGAGACTCACCTGACAAAGGATTTCATATGTCCACTACTACTGAACTTATCCCCCCAGGATTACAACAGCCGCTGGTCTGCTGTACCGCATTTCTTTTCTTTGTTTTGTTTAGGTGGTTTACCCACTGGTTTCTTTGTTTTTCTAGTTTGTTTTGTCCTCGGTTCTGGCACATGGGGCGACGTGACTACACAGGGCGGAGACGAATCTGCTTCCTACTACTACTGGTGACTTCTGATGTGGGTGGTTGTGGTAAGACCATTGCAGCATTACTAATTGTAAATTATGGTACTTAAAATTATGTCTATGAGGCTTGAACTCCCCTCAAAAGAGAGCCAACTTATGGCGAGAGGCCCGGGTTCAAGGCTGTGACATTCTTGCAGTTCAAGAAACACATCTTTTGGAGGTAGATGGCACTCGTGTTAGACACTCCTCATACCCACATATATTTCACGCTCACTGCTCCTCCAAACGCAGGGGAACACTAATTGGGATCAGAGATTCGGTGGCATTTCAGCTGGTGTCCCAGTATGCCAACCCTGGAGGGCGATTTATTATATTAGTCTGCATTCTTAATAACGTTACATACACGTTAGTTTCGGTATACGCCCCAAACAGAAGACAGGTGTCATTCTTAGGGAGACTCATGAGAACAGTGGAGCGGAGAAAACAAGGATGCTTAGTAATGATGGGAGACTTTAACATGGCTCCGGACCCAGCAGTAGCCACTACTTCTGGTGCAACAACACGTCATCCCTCATTTTCACAAGCTATATGGCGCCACGAATTATTTGATATTTGGCGTATCCTTCATAATACTGAAAAAGATTACACCTACAGTCATGGCCAAAAGTTTTGAGAATGATACAAATATTCATTTTTACAAAGTCTACTGCTTCAGTTTTTCCTAATGGCAATTTGCATATACTCCAGAATGTTATAAAGAGTGATCAGCTTAACAGCAATTACTTGCAAAGTCAATATTTGCCTAGAAAATGAACTTTATCCCCCAAAACACATTTCAACATCATTGCAGCCCTGCCTTAAAAGGACCACCTAACATCGTTTCAGTGATTGCTCCATTAACACAGGTGTGGGTGTTGATGAGGACAGGGCTGGAGATCAATCTGTCATGATTAAGTAAGAATGACACCACTGGACACTTTAAAAGGAGGCTGGTGCTTGCCATCATTGTTTCTCTTCTGTTAACCATGGTTATCTCTAAAGAAACACGTGCAGTCATCATTGCACTGCACAAAAATGGCCTAACTGGGAAGAGTATTGCAGCTAGAAAGATTGCACCTCAGTCAACAATCTATCGCATCATCAAGAACTTCAAGGAGAGAGGTTCCATTGGTGCCAAAAAGGCTCCAGGGCGCCCAAGAAAGACCAGCAAGCGGCAGGACCGTCTCTTAAAAGTGTTTCAGCTGCGGGATCGGGCTACCAGCAGTGCAGAGCTTGCTGAGGAATGGCAGCAGGCAGGTGTGAGTGCATCTGCACGCACTGTGAGGCGGAGACTCTTGGAGCAAGGCCTGGTCTCAAGGAGGGCAGCAAAGAAGCCACTTCTCTCCAGAAAAAACATCAGGGACAGACTGATATTCTGCAAAAGGTACAGGGAGTGGACTGCTGAGGACTGAGGTAAAGTCATTTTCTCTGATGAATCCCCTTTTCGATTGTTTGGAACATCTGGAAAACAGCTTATTCGGAGAAGAAGAGGTGAGCGCTACCACCAGTCTTGTCTCATGCCAACTGTAAAGCATCCTGAAACCATTCATGTGTGGGGTTGCTTCTCAGCCAAGGGAATCGGCTCTCTCACAGTCTTGCCTAAAAATACAGCCATGAATAAAGAATGGTACCAGAATGTCCTCCAAGAGCAACTTCTCCCAACCGTCCAAGAGCCGTTTGGCGCTCAACAATGCCTTTTCCAGCATGATGGAGCACCTTGCCATAAAGCAAAGGTGATAACTAAATGGCTCAGGGAACAAAACATAGAGATTTTGGGTCCATGGCCTGGAAATTCCCCAGATCTTAATCCCATTGAGAACTTGTGGTCAATCATCAAGAGACGGGTGGACAAACAAAAACCAACAAATTCAGACAAAATTAAAGCATTGATTCTGCAAGAATGGACTGCTATCAGTCAGGATTTGGTCCAGAAGTTTATTGAGAGCATGCCAGGGAGAATTGCAGAGGTCCTGAAGAAGAAGGGTCAACACTGCAAATATTGACTTGCTGCATTAACTCATTCTAGCTGTCAATATAAGCTTCTGTTACTCATAATATGAATGCAATTCTATTTCTGTATGTGATAAAAACATCTGACAAACACACATAAAAACCAGAGGGCAGCAGATCATGTGAAAATATAATATTTGTGTCATTCTCAAAACTTTTGGCCATGACTGTACTATTCTACTGTACACAACAGCTATTCACGAATAGACTTATTTTTACTAGAACAAACTAGTATTCCCCTTGCCGTTTAATCAGATATTTCGCAAATAACATGGTCAGACCATGCACCAATAACTTTGACTCTAAGGGAAAAATATGAATGTCCTAGAGCGTATGTGTGGAGGTGTAATGAATTCCTAATGTCGCAGCCAAAATATAAAGCAATTTTGGAAAAGGATCTGAAGGAATTCTTTCGGATCAATACTCCCTCTGCCTCTAGCCCTGACATACTGTGGAATTCACATAAAGCTTTTATCAGAGGAACATTTATTCGCTTGGGACACAGAAAAGAAAACCAGGTTAGCAGAAATTGACCGATTACTACACCAAATAAAATCTATAGATAACAGTAATAAGAAATCTCCTTCCCCTTTCAATGCAGCAAAATTGGTGTCACTACGACATCAACTGACAGCCTGTCTAATACATAATTATGAGAAAAATTTGAAAAGGGTGAAAGCGACTTATGATTCTCAATCTAATAAGGCTGGTAAGCTTTTAGCGGCCAAGCTTAAACAAAAACATGCAAGGTCTAAAATCCCGTTTCTTCAGAGCAAAGATGGCACATACAAAATATATGACCCTAGTGGCATCGCCAATGCCTTTAAAGCTTTCTATGAAGGCTTATACAATATTAGAGAAGACTCTTCTGTGACCCCTCCAACGAAGCAGGAAATTGCCAATTTTCTCGCAAGTACTCAACTACCCACACTCACAGAAACACAACTGGACTCCTTGAACGAGCCCATCTCACCATCAGAATTGCTGTCGATAATCAAGTCGCTGCCACCTAGAAAATCCCTGGGTCCAGATGGCCTCACGAATGAATATTACAAAAAGTTTTTTCCAATCCTGCTGAACCCTCTGTTGTCCTTTTTGACAGTTGTGGTGGACTCTGGCACTATTCCGAGGGAAAACCAGGAAGCCCTGGTGGTGACGTTGCCTAAACCGGGCAAGCCTGCCACCAGTCCTCAAAATTTTCGACCGATCTCACTATTAAACTCAGATTTAAAAATTTACGCCAAAATTATAGCGAATAGAATAGCAGCTTGTCTTCCGAGCCTAATAAATCACGACCAAGTGGGATTCGTGAAAGGGAGACAATCATATGACAATACTAGACGCATTTTGAATATTATACACCACATTAATTCTAGAAAGACGGAGGCGGTGATTCTCGCATTGGATGCAGAAAAGGCGTTCGACCGCATTTGCTGGTCGTATGCCTTCTTGGTGCTTAAAAACATGGGGTTTGCAGAAGCTATATTAAGAGCAGTCGAGGCGCTGTACTCTGCACCATCTACAAGAGTATTCACTAATGGGGTAGTGTCGGATCCCTTTTTAATAACGAACGGAACTAGACAGGGGTGCCCCCTTTCGCCATTGATATTTGTTCTTTCAATGGAACCACTGGCCCAGATACTTAGACTAGACCCAGAGGTAGGGGGCATTGATATACGGGACAGAACTCATCTCATATCACTGTATGCAGATGATATCATTCTTCCTCTGTCCAAACCACGAGAGTCCATTCCCCGACTTATGGAGATCATTGCCAACTTCGGACACTTATCATTTTATAAATTAAATATGGCCAAATCACAAGCCCTATCTTTACATATCCCTCCTTTATTGCTTCAATCCCTACAAGCGAAATATGACTTTGACTGGAGGAAAGATGGCGTTCAGTATCTGGGGATGCAGGTGACACCTTCCACAGGGGCCCTATATAGAAATAATTATACACCTATGTTGAAAACATTACAGGACGAGATGGAGCGAATGTCCAAAATAGACGTGTCTTGGATGGGACACGTCGCAGCCTTTAAGATGCTATTACTGCCTAGACTACTATATCTATTTCGCACACTCCCGATTTCCGTCCCAGTTTCGTTTTTCGAAACCTTGCAAAGGGCGATCTCAAAATTCATATGGAATGGGAAGAGACCCAGAGTCAACAAAAGTTTCTTATTTAAACAAAAAGAGGCGGGAGGACTGGGAGTACCAGTGGTAAGGAATTACTACATAGCGTCCTTAGTTACACAGTGTGCTAGATGGAGATCAGCTGACACCTCGGTTCCTTGGATACATATAGAACAATCGTATATATATCCCTTAAGATTGGAGGATACCTTGTGGGCGCCCTTCTGGAATATTCCTATGCCTGAGTCCTTGTCCCCAGTCATGCAAGCAGCATGGTCCGCATGGAAGCTACTTCACTGGAAAACAAATCCTGCCAGCCACTTTCATGCCTCAGAGATGCCTTTATCACTTATGGCCTGGGCAATAGAGGACCTCGTAATTTCGGAGTGGGAAGCGAAGGGGATTACACAGGTCTCCCACTTACAGTCCGATAACAAACAATTTTTATCATTTACAGACCTCACATGAAAATTTGGAATTCAGAGGGGTGATTTCCTTAAATACTCCCAGATATGGCACTTTATATCCAAAAACCCGGTATTGAAACTACCCCACAATAATGCGATATTCACATGGTTGTCGACTAAGATGAGGGGACTACGGTTTCTATATGATAAGATGGATGGAGTGGCGACCTTTACTAGTTCTGCACCATTCCGTTGTTGGGAGAGAGATTTAGGAAGAGTTATTACTTCGGAAGAGTGGGAACGATCAATTAAATTAAGTCACGCGTCCTTAAAATGTAGCACCCACATAGAAACAGCTATGAAAATTACTTTAAGATGGTACCGAACCCCATCCACTTTACAACTGGTGTACCCTTCCGTATCTGGGAGTTGCTGGAGAGGATGTGGAGAGAAAGGGACCCTGCTTCATATATTGGGACAATGCCCCATAATTTGTGGATATTGGGAAAGGGTCTTCAACATGATATCGGAAATATTTAATTTCCGCCTCCCCTACACCTCACCTCTAGCCATCCTATTAATTGGAATTCCCGAGGAGTTGAACAAATATAAAAAACTCCTATGTTAAATCTTGACTATAGCCAAATTAATGTTGGTACAAAGATGGAAATCAATGACCCCCCCGTCTGACACCACATTGTTGCAAGCCATTAACAATACATACACCTACGAGAGGGTAATTGCACTGGGAAATGACTCCCATCATAGCTTCAACAATATATGGGATGCATGGATTAATTCTCGATTTGTAGCATAAGGGGAACCATGAGTTATATGAAATCCGGTCTTGGGTATCGCATTGGGTGTGGAGCATGGAGGCGGGAAGGAACATAGGAGAAGATCGTCTCAAATATGTTTCACGATAACCCCAGAAAAGTGCCCAAATGTTAATGTTATTGTTATGTTTATAGCATATGTAATCTTTATCCTTTGTCTATTGGTATACAATTCAGGAAAATATACCCTGAACAAATTTACTCAGAATGAAAATCGCAATGTATGTCAATAATGTTCTTGTATTTTCTTGTGTTTATCTTGAAACCCAAATAAAAATTATTGAAACTAAAACTAAATCATTTCTTTATTTTGTCAACCTCGCAAAACAGATTAAGAATAAGGACTTTGTCAATGCAGTTGAAGTGTAATTCTAATAATTCTAATAAGTTACTGTAACGTCTCTGCCTGTTTCGGTCTCTGCGCCTTCCTCCACTTGCACGCTGCGGCGAAGGAGGCGTGTTCAGTTTGATTCCTTGCGTAATTCTTGTTGCTCAGTCTGAACACTGTTCTAGTACCTCTTGTCTATAACTGAATTTCTACCACACCCGTCTCCTGCACCTTTGTTCCTCTCTGGTCCTCAAATAGTTAACCTCAGCCTTGCCTGTGTGATTGACAGCCTATCATCCTATCAAGTCTGGGGCGGGTTCTTCCTTCCTATTAATTCTTTGCTCACATTCACATTGGCGCTTGCTATTGCTTCTTGCGTACTGGCCTTTACTCCTTGCTGTTTTGTTACCTGTATTCTTATTCCTGACCTCTGGCTTTGACTATTCTCTTGGATTTTGATTCTGTACTGCATTGCTCGTCTGTTACTGACCCATTGGCTAGCTGACCTCCCTTTTTGTTGTTCGTCCTGTCCGCGTTCTGTGTTGTCACTTATATTAAGAAGGGACTGTCAACCAGTTGCTGGCTGTCACCTAGGACAGATCAGGCAAGTTAGCCAGGGACAATGGGGGGGTTCAGCTTTAGGGCTCACTGTCTTGTTGTACCCCTCCCCCCATGGTTCTGCAGCAGCACTGGGGAATTGCTCAACTGGCAATTCCCTCACAGTTATCTATTTTTCTCAATCATCTTAGTCAACCTTCTATAATATGCTATAACCAGATTAAATTATAGTTTTAATGGAACAGTAAAGCCAGAATTGAAAGATGAAGAAATATAGCAGTGTCAACATAAGGAAGCTTCCTGTTAGGATTGGTTGTTGCTTCTTTAAAGGGGTTGTCCAGGATAACTGGACATCCCTACACTAATCTAAACACCCTCCCCCTCCTACTTTCTAAATAACATAATTAATCAAAAATGTATATTTACACATTTTTTGATTATCCGGTGATGATCCGTTTCCCCATTTACGGAAACGGATCGTCACTATTACTCCCCCCCATCCACCCCATTATACCTACCTCACTTCCATCTTCCTGCGAGATGGCTCCTCCCTCTTCTCTAAGCGGTGCTCTGCGCACTTTTGCCGATAATCCACCTCTACAGCACAGCTTCCACACATGCACAGTAGAGGAGGATCATCGCTGCAGAGAACAGAGCAGCGTTAGAAAAGAGCGCTCACCTGCAGAATCCGTAAAGAAGGAGGGTCCATTCCCCAGGAAGAAGTGTGGAAGGTAAGTATATAATGGGGTCGAGGGTTGTTGGGTTGTGTTCTTGGATTCCTCTATGTCTTGCGATTTTATTCTGGCATTCCTGATCTGTTTTGACTATTGGCTTTGTTTTCTGGATTTGTCTTCGTCTCGTGATTTGGTTCCTTATTTCCCTCTCCAGCTGCTGACCCGTAATTGACGACCATTCTGTTATCTCTGTCCCTGTGAGTAGTGTGTGGATTTGGTGTTTGGCTTCTGCTGCATTGTGCTTATTTGTGATACACTTTCTGTTCTGGTGACAATTCCGGTCTTCAGATTCAGTGAAAATCTATCTCTTCTTGCAAGGAGTTCTGATGAAGGCATCTGAGGCCAGTCTTGGCTCGCAGTAGTGTATTACCTTTAAGTATCATTTTCTACTGCTCGCTGTTGTCAGCCCATTTCTGCTGCTGTTTTCCTGAGGACCAGTACGTTTTTTACCTTGCATCTGAATCCTAACATTCACATTATATATAGATGTAGCAGAGTTAATCCGAAATTCTGCCAGTTGTGAAACTGCTCCAACATGAGATCTCATCACAGAAGACAACAAAAACTAATGAAAAGTGATTAAAATAAGCTATCATGCAGCAGAAGTTTGAGTTAATTCTAAAACATATACAGTTATATATATATATATATATATATATATATATATATATATATATATGATACATGCAACTACAAAGGTCACTGTGTCATCTTGAAAGAAAAAAAAAAACAAGAATCCTGTAGGTTTAAAATAATCCCAAACATGTTGTTAGGGTAAAAAACTGGATATATACAGTATATGCCGGTGGTTAGCTCTCTTCAAGTTTTATCTCCAAGTAAAAAACAGGCTTGAGAAACCTATATTCAACAAAACAATAAAAATGTTATGAAAAGCATGCATAAATATAAAAGCATTACAACGCGTTTCACGCTCGAACTTAGCACTTCCTCAGGTATAAAAACTGCATCATCTTGATTCCTTACCTTTTTGCTTTGACTTTAACAGCCATAGTGGTTGCTGCTCTGGGGCCTGTAGAAATGTAAGTCACAATTGTGGGCACACAATATCCTGCTGTGTTTGTCTGCACAAACGCTGTCCTGATGCTGGCCAGTTTTAAGATGTTCACTGTGGAGTCAGCTTGATATTCTAGGTTAGATAGTGTCAACTTGTTGTGCTGTAATGTCCTGACACTGACCAGCATCAGAATTTTTTACTAAGTATTACCTAGAGTAAGAAGACTCAAGAGACTATTAAAGAGGACCTGTGACCAAGTAGAAAATGCTAAATAACATACATAATTTGATTCCTGCTAATCCCCTGGACAATCTGTTGTTTTTCTGTTTAAAATCCATTCACCCATTCAAAGGAATTGGCCTCTGGAAAATTATATGTAAACTAGTTCTGATTCTCCACGTAAGCGGGAACCTTTTATTTTCTCATAGAAAAACACAAGGTTACCACTCACTTGGAAAATCAGAGAATCAGAGAATGGGTGGACGGATTTAAAAAAAAAAAATTGACTAGGAAACAGGGAGAATCAAATGAATGCATTTTATTTAGCATTTTCTACTTGGTGACAGATCCTCTTTAATTGTTTGGAGTCTAACTGTCCACACTCCAGCAACACTGACTTCTTTGCCCAACAGCTATTGCTCCAGTCAGTGTAGCATTGCTGGGGGACATTGCAAGCAGTGTGTGCATTTTTCACATAGCCATCTCTTTTTTCTAAGGTTTCTATGTCTACCAGCCAAAGACAGACTTGGAACTAGAGATGAGTGAGCCATTTCGTTATGAGTCAGGTTCAACCCAAATATTCCGAATTGTTCGGTTTTAAATTAAACCGAACAAATGGCGATTCATCTCAGATGAACTAAAATGGCCTCTGCCACATGTATTGCGCAGTGAAAATACAGAAGCCAATTTTTGGGCATTTTCACTAAATACATAGAAACTGCTGTTCTAACAAAAAAAATTCTGATTCTGGCTGTGGTAATCTGTGGTGTAGCAGTTTGCTAATCTGAAAAAAATCTCCAATTGTTAAGGGTATCTTCTTTTTTTGGTTACCCAATATACATAGAAATTGCTGCCATTTTAATGGCAAAAAATACAAGCTGACTGATTCAGTTCACTAACCAGGTTATCCTTTTAGTGCTTTGCTATTTTTCTTAAAATAGTTTTTTCTGTAAAAGAAAAAACAAAAAACACACAAAAGAAAAAAAAAAGACATACACACAGTGTAAGAATTGTTGCCAATCACTATTATAATTAAGCAGTGTACAATAAAATGATCAGAAAAAAAAACAAAGCAAGAAACAGGCAAAAAGAAGGGAGATGGGAAAATACCTGTACAAGCATTAACAATAAGAATGTGGATGTCAACAGTAAGACTACTTCTGGTCTTCACAGCCCTGCGAGTAGCTGCATTGTTGTCGTACTTCCAGAGAAAAAAGACGTTTTGAACCACAAATGTTGAGAAAGGGTTCTGTTTCTTTCTCCTCCTTCTTTGTTGTAACACTTAACTTACCACACTGTCTTTTTCACTGACACTGATCCCACTCCCTAGTAGTCATAGAGCATCTTCTGAGATATTCCTCTATGCCCAAGACTTCCTCTTCTTCTTCTTGATGAATTGGATGAGAGCTGCCATTGTATTTTGGATACAGAGGAGGTAGAGGTGGAAAATATGGGTCCTGCTGGAGGTAGTAGTGGCAGGTGGTGTGCCACTGGTTGTATTGCTGGTAGGGCACTAGGATGAAGTCTGTTAGGAATTGTAAGGGCATAGAGCAATCCTATTGCCATGATGAGTCACACAAAAAAGTGAGGAAGGTGATATGGAATCTGATGATTCTGTTACAGATAAGACCTGGCAACTGGTTCAGCGAGCTGGGTGACACAGGAAGAGGGTGGTGGCAGCTACAATAGTTTCACCCAACGTGAAGCCCCAACATTCAAAAGACCTGCCTGGGGTAGATCTAAGGAAAGCTCGGGTGGTGGCACTGACAGAGATGATTCAAGTGCTGCTGGTTTTGGCGGCAACAGCTAGGTGTGGTCATCTCCTTGTATGGGAACTTTATTACATTTCCATGACAAATCAATGGCAAGGTGCAAGATCTGTAGGCAGTTAATTAGCCATGGGCATGCAGGCACAAGTGTAGAAACTAGGTCTCTCCATACTCTCATAAAATGGTGTCACCAGCTCAACTGGCAGTGGCACCAAGGGATTTTCTTTGTAGACAGGCCACATCCACACCTAGCACATGTTCATCATCATTATCATCTCCATCTTCTTCACCTCTTCCTCCTCCTCGCCAATGTCAGTCATCATCCATAAAGGAATGTGTGTCCAGTAAACAGCAATCTGCTCCCAGTCATCCGGCTGTTCTGTAACTTTAACTCGCACCTAGCCAAGTTACTGGCGGTGTAGTCGCTGCAGTGCCACTTAGTGAAATCCAGTGAACTTCATCAACCTATAGCATGCGCACAGTCTCAATGAAGATTACCTAGCCACCATTATTTTTCTAGGAAAGTTATCCTGCTTGATATTGCCATGTGTGCCTCTCCTTGTAAATGTCCATTTGGGGAAAGGTGCACAGCACCGTCAATATGTGGAGCAGCGATTATGGGCAGAGACAATACACAACTTTCATGGCCCACTGTATCAATATTTTGAGCGTCAGAGGCCATAGAATCACAGAAAAGCCCGGTGCTTTTGTAAATTGACACTCTTCCAGCATGACGTTGATGTGGCCTTTGGTACCAATCAGAGATAACTGGCAGGAAAATCTAGATTCTTTTAAAACTCTCAAGTGCTGTTCTCATGTTCATTAAAGTCCTTTCCATTTCAGAAGATATTCTAGCTGTTTCAGGTGGTGGTCCAGGCATGCTGATAGTGTGCCCAAATTTTTCTTAAAATTCTGTAAATTTTCACTCTGCCAACACAATGATGTGGCCTCCTCCAGTTCCTCCACACTGGACCAGATCATCTTCTGTCCCCAACTTCACCAGGACAAGCTATTGCTTACACTCCCCTTTTCTCCTTTCTCATTTCATGGTTGCTTCATGTCAATTCTGTAACACTTCACCTT